>CM061552.1:187084000-191884000 GCA_030864225.1 Capsicum baccatum var. pendulum
TTTTTATGTCAAATTTATCCTTATTGTCATACTTAGAGGCCAAATTTATTCCTCTACTTTGGAATAATTGGCTAAATATACCATTTGTCATACTTTGGGGCCAAATTTACCCTCGATTTAGTACTTTGGGGTTATCTTTCTCATTGTTAAAAAACTTTTCACTTGTACAATTTAATTGAAAAACCTAAATCAATGATAAATTGCTTAATTTTTAAAATAAATCACACCTTAATCTAATTCGCTCGGTCCAATCTACAAAAAATAAACAAACAATTATATTCCACCGTCAGTTTTGATGGTCGAATTTTTTCAATGAATAAAAATATTTCTCTTTCAACGTGCAACACGGTTAGGTTGTTTAGAAATGAGCAAACGTAAAGTGAAATAGGATAACGGAGAAGCATGAAACTAGAGAAAATGTCTATTACAAACTTTGCTCTTGTTCAATGATGTTCAAATTTTAAAATTTGGTATGTCATTCTATATGCATCTAGATTCTAGAACCAGTGAATAAATTTTCTGAGCGGATGATATGATAAAAAAAAATGTGTAGATATAAATTGCATATAAAGGTATATGAATGAAGAGATGTCACAATTGACACATAAGAAGACCTCTTAACTCAATCATCCAGAGAAATATCCAATGCGCCTAATTTATTACATTTGACTATTCAGTCATGAGCTCTGCATTGATGCAGATCAATGAACTGGGGAAGCGATATACTTCTTAGTGTTTGCATTGATGCAAATCAATTTTTCATGAGCTATGCACTGATAAATATCTAGTGGTTTAATCCCATTGAAAATTTTTGACCAAAAGAACTGAAAGGGGTATTTCTTGTATCTTTTTTATGGCTCGAGTCAGATTGGATAGGTTAAATTAAGGTGTATTTTATTATTAAAAATTGAGGCATTTAATGTTGGTTTGAGTTTTTCTATTAAGAAAGGGTACATACTAAAAGTTGCTTAACAACGAGGATAAATTTTATCCCAAAGTATGACACCAAGGGTAAATTTGACACCAAAGTATGACGAATGATGTATTTAGCCAATTTTTCAAAGTAGGAAGGTAAATTTGACCCCAAAGTATGATAGCGAGGATAAATTTGACTTTAAAATATGACGAAAGATACATTTAGCCAATTTTTTAAAATAGAAGGGTATATTTGACCCTTTCCCCTAATAACCATATGTATAAGCCAACAATGAGAAGATGAACATTGCACAAACTAATTGTAAGACAAGAAACAAAAGTTGTACTATAAATTTGAGTCGGTAATTAGAAAGATGTAAACTCATATAGTATGTACATGTGTAGTACATTTGTGAAAATAGGTATAATCCCCATTTACATTACAATATTAAATTTCTCTCTTTGGATCTTCACCTTAATTTTTTTGCCTATTCCTCTATTTCTTCTCTTCGTTCTTTTTTAACCACTAGAACAGATAAATCCCATTTTTTTCTTTTTAATTTATCTCAGTAAGTACTACATTTTATAGTTCAGGTAAGTTTTTATCTATATTTCTTTGTTTAATTCACTGATTTATTGATAATGAAACTTTAATGGTATCTGTGAATGTTAGTTCTTGAAGTTTTTACAATTCACCACCACAATTTCACCAAATTTCATAGTCAATGGTTGGAGATTTTGGTCAGCTTTTACCATTTTTGAAAAAGTAAAATACGCATGCAATTCATTTACAAATTTTGATTCTCTGAAATTTCTAAAATATTTATTTTGGACAATAGTTTTCGTATTGTATATTTTATATACATGCTATGTTGGTATATGATTTTCACATTGATGCACATGTGGTGTTTGATAATATGTCTGAAACAATAATGCAAATGTTGGTGTTACATTTATGCTATCATAATGTCGAAGTCGTCATAATACTCAGTTATGAAAAAAACCCGACTATTTTAATTCTTCATTTCAAGTTAAAAACAATCGAATTTTACTCTTAACTGAGTATTATTACATAATACGATAATTTTTATCATTCTTCATTATGTGAAGTTCACTCTGTGGTTGATGTTTTTCTTTTCTTTCTTTGGAAATCCCACATGCAAAATTTTACTTCTAGTAGGGTGAATGCTATTTTAGCTCTAAAATATGATCTCTTCGAATGTAGAGAATTGTTTTACTTGTCTTTTTACTAGGTATTTTATTTTTGGCCTAGACAAGTACCCCACATGAATTGAAAAATCATTTCTAGAATATTATTCACACTGTGTTGTCTTGATGCTAGCTCACTTGTGTTTGAGGTTCAGAACAGATTCAGAAGGTCTGACATGACCCATATCAGTGCCTAGTCATGTCGGGTAGCTCAAGTCCAATCAAGACCAGATACCACCCCCAAGACCCAACCATGACCGCCCTGGAACCTATATCAGATAAATTTTGAACGTATAGTAAGATAGAACAAGAATAAAACAAAGATATTAAATAAAGTCTACAACCATAATCCAATAACTTCAATCAAATGTCCAACCAGTGTCAAGACTAATGCTAATACCAATACCAAGGCTGACACCAATACCGACACCAACAATGCTTATAATAGTCACACAAAGCCTCTAACAGAAAATAAAAAATATCCTGTCGGGACATGCCCCCGACCATAGTCAAAATCAAAATCCAAGAAACAAAAATAATGTAAAGAAATTCATATCATGAAATGGAGTCTTTCGGAGAATAGAAGCTCACCACTTCAGTTTAACTCTGAGTTGTCCCTGAATCTAGGTCACTAAGTAGGAGTAGTAGTATTGTCAGTTCCTGCATCGCATGTGAATATAGTGACCGAAGATGGTTAGCGTGATGAACGCTAACATATACTCAGGAATACGAATAAAATAATGTCATTATTCAAAACCAAAGTAAGTAACCATATACTCAGCAATCACATACATATATATATATACCGTGCCGGGTAAGGTAACCAGGTTTAGCATGCTTTTAAAACCTTAACGTGGGTTGTGTAGCTTGACCATCCTAAAACTATCCACGGGCTATATGGATCTAGTATTATCCCCTGAATAGGCCCCAGTGCATGTAGCCGCATGACCCAGAGATATCATAGAGCCCGGGGATTCCCGTATACCCTTTGACCTCCATAATTCATATATATAAGTATAAACTTAGGGGATCCCTGTGTACCCCACAAGTATAGGGTCACTATGACCAAACCTCATGTCGCGAACATGAGTTTCCAGTGTCTGTCCATCGGACTCACACCTTCATGGTTAGCTATCGCAACCCACCATTATTGCCCAATTAAAACATTTAGAAAATAACCAACCACCAATTACAAGAGCCAATTATCAAGGCATTATGATGTGGTATCATCATACCGACTATAGCTTGTAAGGAATATCATTAGCCAAGAGTTAGGAGATTTTCATGTACCCCACAAGATTTTCAATTAAACCAAAGCCATGGTCACCAAGGCCTTTCCAAACCATTTAAAACCAACAAAACCAATTTAAGTTTCATTACCATATTATGCGATGCAAAGATTTGAATAAAAGTCAAACTTGTGACAAAATCATTCTCATTGGCATTTTATCAAACATGTTGAGGGTAGATAGTTTCCAAAACCAGGCATCAATTGACCATTCCCATGTAACCACATGTTCAAACCACCATTATGACATAAGAACCATAAGAAAACATGGAAAAATATTATCCAACCAAGACCTCTAACATATATTTCAAAACCAAAACATTACAATAATAATACCATGAAAACCAATCATTAAAACATACTTTTAGTTGAACTAAAAATGGGGGAGGAGTAATATGCATTAGATACCAAGGAAGACGAAGAGAAACCACCCTTTGGAAGACCCAATTGATCACCTTGAAGAAACCCTAGACTTTTATTGAACCAAGAGTTTAATAGTGATTTAAGAGTATTTAGAGAGTGTTTGATTGAAAATAATACATTAAGGAATCCTCCAAAGGTGTTTTACGTCGTGGGGTCAAAAGGAGTTAAGAGAAAAAACGTCCCAAATACCCCTAAATTAAATTGTAAAAATTTTGGCAGGTGGGTACGATTGGACCCCTCAACTCCTATCCACATCATACGAGTGGTACCCTCCAATTGTATCCAAAACAGAAAGTTGGATTCCACATTCTGTCCAACATACAACTTTCTTGCCTAATTCGTGTCATCACCATATGACTACTACCCTTAAGTTGTACCCTAGGCATAACACCAAAGTATAGACACTGGATAACATACGGTTTGGACCCTACCTCTCATCATAATAGCATATGACTCATATGGAGCCTTCTCATACCTTGGACAGAACTTGACTAATATCACACTGACCAATATACGACTAGGGTCCCTAGACCCGTACCCACATCATACGAGTATTATGGTGAGTCTATGATAAACAAAAGACTTAAAAATCAAGAAATTTCCAAGGACTAAAACTCAGAACAGGGTAGTACAAACACGATTTACACCCCAACACCTCCACTCTGACCTTTAACTAAGTTAGAAAATAAAGATATTATAAAGAACACATACCTTCTATTAGAATTTCTAGAGTAGAAAACAGGAAAGGATACTTGGACTTCATGTTCTCTTCAGCTTTCCAAGTAGCCTCGTCCACCTAGTGGTTCCTCAATAGAACCTTTATCAAGGCCACGTCCTTGGTCTGCAATCGATGAACTTACGGATACAAGATCTCAACCAAGACCTCCTCATAAGATAAGGAGTTCGAAATACCAAAAGCCTTGATAGGCACGATTTGAGATGGATCACCATACACTTTCTCAGCATAGAAACATGAAACACCGAGTGAATGAAGCTCAGACTAGAAGGAAACTCCAACTCATACGTGACATTACCAACCCTCCTCAAAACCAAGTACGGACCAACATACCAGGGACTAAACTTCCCCTTCTTACCAAAATGCATCACTCCTTTCATAGAAGGAAACATCAAGAATACCCTATCCTAAACCTCAAACTCTAACTGTTTTTGCCTCACATCCGCATAGGACTTTTTGTGACTTTGGAAAGCCTTAAGTCTATTCCGAATCACCTTCATCTTCTCTATAGCTTGGTAAACCAAATCTAGGCTAAACATCTCCTTCTTACCAACCTTGAATCACCCAATGAGAGACCTACACCTCCTACTATACAAAGCTTCAAACGGAGCCATCTCAATGCTAGAGTGGTAGGTATTATTATAGGCAAACTCTATAAGAGGTAAATGCTCGGCCCAACTACTACCAAATTCAATCACGTAAGACCAAAGCATATCCTCCAATATCTGAATAGTTCTGTCCTCTTACCCATCCAACTATGGGTGAAAAGTAGTACTAAGACTCACTTTGGTCCCCAAACCCTTTTGAAATGACCGCCAAAAATAAGATGTAAAATGTGTACCACTATCTAAGATGATAGAAACTAGTAACATATTCAACTTCATAATTTTATCGAGATATAACCTTGCATAATCCTCAGCCGAGAAGTTAGTCCTCACTGGCAAAAGGTGGGTCGACTTTGTCATCCTATCTATTATGACCCAAATCAAATCAAACTAATTCCGAGACTAAGAGAGAGTGCTAATGAAATCCATATTGATCATCTATCACTTCCACACAGGAAACTCAATCTCTTAATATAATCCTCTGAACCTCATATGCTCAACTTATATGTTTCCATGCAATGCACTTCACCATAAAACTAGTCACATCCCGCTTCATATTATTCCACTAATACATCTTCATAAGTCCATGACACATTTTTGTTGGACTAGGATGAACAACATAACGCGATTCATGAACCTCAGCCAATATCGTCTCTCGTAACCCATCTATATCAGGGACACATAACCTCCCTTAGTATCATAAGGTATTATCACCACTAATCTCGAAGGCCATCATCTTATTCCCATCTACGTCACCCTTGATCCTTACCAAGATAGGAACTAACACTTACTTCTCTTTGATCTCAACACCGAGAGATGACTGGGCCATCTCCTGTACCAATACACCACTATCCTCAGAGTCCATGAGAGAAACTCCAAAGTTAGCCAAAAAGTGGATTTCCTTCACTAACTCCCGCTTCTCCTCATCCACATTAGCTAAACTCCCCATGGATAACCTACTAAGAGCATAAAAATCCACATTAGCTTTACCTGGATGGTAGTAAAAACTAATGTCATATTCCTTGAGCAGCTCAAGCAATCTGCTTTGCCTGAAGTTAAGCTCTTTCTGAGTAAACAAATACTCCAAGATTTTATGAGCAAAAAGATTCCATATGCACTCCATACAAATAGTGACACCAGATTTTTAACGAACACCACAACTAATAGTTCCAAGTCATAGGTCGGATAATTCTTCTTATGCACCTTCAACTGCCTAGAAGAATAAGCAATTACCCTGCCATGATAGATCAGAATTCAACCAAGACCCACACGAGATAAATCAGAATAAACCATGAACCCCGTAGTTCCTTCAGGTGAAGTCAAAACTAGAGCCAAAGTTAGCTTATCCTTCAGCTTTTTAAAACTACCCTTATAAGAATCGGTCACCTTCTTCTAAGTCAACTTAGTCAATGGGGCAGCTATAGAAGAAAAACACTTTACAAACCTCCTATAGTAACCAGCTATACCCAAGAAGCTCCGAATATCGGTTAGAGTCATGGGTCTAGGCCACTTCTTAACCACTGCAACTTTCTGCAGATCTACCATGATCCCTTCACTAGAAATAACATGACCCAGAAAAGTGACAATGTTTAACTAAAATTCTCATTTTCAAAACTTAGCATACAACTGCTGCTCTCTCAAGTTCTAAAACACCACATAGAGGTGATCGATATAATCTACCTCACTCTTAGAGTACACTAGAATATGTTTTATGAGCACAATGACAAATACATCCAGAAGTTGATGGAAGGCCTTATTCATAAATATCATGAATGCCGTCGGGGCAACTTTCAACCCAAAAGACATAAAAAGAAACTCAAAATGTCTTTCATATAGCTCAGAGAAAAACTTAAAACCCTGTGACTGATCAAACAAATCATCTATCCTTGGAAAAGGGTACTTATTCTTTACTGTCACCTTATTCAATTATCGGTAATCAATGCATATCCGAAGAGAACCATCCTTCTTACAAATGAATAATACTGGTGCACCCTACGAGAAAATACTAGGACAGATAAAACCTTTGTCTAAAAGATTCTTGAGTTGCTCCTTAAGCTCTTTCAACTCAGCCGAAACCATTCTATACAGAAGAATAAAAATTAGATGAGTGTCTAAAATGAAATAAATTCCAAACTCAATCTCTCTATCAGGAGGAATACCAAGAAGGACATCTGGGAACACCTTAGGAAATTTATTCATCATATGAAAAGAATGCAAGGAAGGACCCTCTAGGTTAAAATCTTTAACCCGGACTAGATGATAGAGACACCCCTTAGATATTAATCTTTGAGCTTTAAGATATGATATAAACCTCCCTTTAGGAGCTAGAGAACCACCCTCCTACTCAATAACTGGCTCATTAGGAAATTAAAAGACAACCATATGGGTCTAATAGTCTAGAGACACATTGCACGAGTGCAACCAATCCATCCTTAATATGACATTAAAATCCACCATATCTAATTCAAATAGATCCACTACTGTTTCTTTACTACCAATAGATACCGCACATCCCTATAGACTCTTCTAGCAATCACATAGTCACCTATCGAGATAGAAATAGAATAAAGGTCTAAAACGTATTTGGGACTAAAACTAAAATACACAACAACAAATAGGATCACATAAGAGAGAGTGGACCCCAGATCAAGTAAACAATACACATCAGAATAAAAAAGTTTTAACATACCAATCATGACATCCGGCAATGCCTCAGACTTCTATCGATTAGTAAGGGCATAAAGATGGTTTCGACTAGTGTCAGAGCTAGATGGTGTACCTTTTGGTGTCAGAGAAAAAGAAGAGGCAATGGGAACTTTGTTTGATCCCAAAGCAACCTTACTAATAGGACAGTTTCTAAGCATATGCCCTGGCTGACCATAGTTGAAGTACCTGTCTCTTCCCTCATCAAAAAACCCCTAATACAATCGACTATAAATCCGCAAAGAGGATATAATGGAGCTAATTGATCCCCACTAGCTTGAGATTAGGTACCCTGTGCCCTAAAGTTATCATCGTCATATAGACATCTGTCTCCTAACAGCTTTTGATAGGGAGAACTAGCCTTCAAGTAAGACCCAGAATTGCCCCACATTTTATTGGGACATTTTTCACCATCCCTGCCACTCTGCTATTGGCCCCCACCTTGCTAAAACAATCTAAATTTCTTGCACTTCCTCTCTACTATCTCAGCCTGCTTTCCCTTCTCTTCCTCTATCTGCTACATGTATATCACCAACTTAGAGATATCTAAGTCCTTATTAAACAAGGAAACCTTACTCTCTAAGATCAATTCTTAGAACAGACCAGAAGCAAACATCCTCATTCTAGCCCGCATACTAGAAACCAACTCCAGATAATACCATGATAACTGGTCAAACTTCAAGGTATATTCCTTGACTGACATCTTACCTTGCTTCAGATTAACAAACTCTCTCACCTTTGCTTCTCTCAACTCTTGAGGAAAGAAGCAATCTAGGAAAGCGTTAGAAAAATCCTCCTACAGAGATGACTTAACATCATCACCCCTTACCTGATTCTATTCCTCGTACCATTGGTATACCACATCTTTTCGCTGATAGGCAGTAAACTCCATACCCTCCACATTAGTGGCATGCATAACACAGAAGATCTTTTTTATCTCATCCAGAAAAGCTTGAGGATCCTCCTCAACCTTAATACCAGTAAAGGTCAGAGGATTCAACCTCATGAACTGGCCAACCCTTGTGGCCTCAGAAGATAGAGTAACAAGAACACCATGTTTAGATTGAGAAACTACCAATTATGCCAAAATATGAATAAACTGACGAAACTCAACATTCATCAATTCAACTTAAGAACCTCAAAAAAGACTAAAGGGAATCGATGGAAATTTAGAATGACCAGGAACTGGAACCCTAGAATGGGTCTGGACTCTATATGTAGAGTGTGTCCCATCAACATTATCCTCAGTTGGGATAGAGAAGTTTCTGTGATCTTTAAATCATTGAAGATGCATGATCTGAAAAGCGAACAAATAGGAATTAGAGGAGACTTCAGGACCTAAGACTCTATAGCTCTAAAATAGAACACAAGAAAGAGAAATATTCCCGAATACCTTGTAGCCTCTTCCTTATGAGTGTGGCACACTACACATTCTTAAAAGAGACTCTACTTGACACAACTTAGTGGACTCTCAATTGACCATGAACCTAGGGCTCTAAACCAATATAATAAAACCCAAACCAGGTCCTAGTCATGTAGGGTGCCTCAAGTCCAACCAAGATCGGAAACTACCTACAAGACCCAACTATAAGCACCCTGCAACCTATGTCAGATGAATTCTGAATAAATAGCAAGATAGAACAAGAATAAATCTAAAACATTAAATAAAGTCTATAACCATAATCCAATAACCTTAGTCAAATATCCAACTGGTGTCAACCCTAATGCCAATATCAATACCAAGGCTGACACTAATACCGACACCGCCTAGGACCATAATATTCACACAAAGCCTCTAACCAAAAATATGGAATATTCAGCTGGGACATGCCCCTGACCATAGCCAAAACCAAAGTCTAAGAGAAAAAATAAATTAAAGAAGTCCATATTATGAAATAAAATCTTTTAGAGTATGGGAGCTCATCACTTAAGTTTAACTCCGAGCTGTTCCCAAATCCAAGTCACTAAGCAAGACTAGTATGGTCATTTCCTACATCGCGTTGGGTTGGAGCACCCGAAGATGGTTAGCATGATGAACGCTAGCATTTACTTAAGAAAAAGGATAAAATAATATCATTATTCAAAACCATATAAAGTAACCATATGAAATCACCTACATATATACATATATATACCATATTTAGAAAGGGAATCGGGTTTAATATGCTTTTAAAACATTAACCTGGGTTATGTAACTTTATCATCCTAAAACCACCCACGGGAAATATGGGTCTAGTGCTATACCTTGAATGCGCCCCAGAGCGTGTAGCTGCACAAATCAAAGATACCATAGGGGCAAGGGATTTTTGTGTACCTTTCTCCCTCCAGTGTAATATACGTGTACCCCAGAAGTATAGGTTCACCATGACCAACCCTCATATCGGTAAACATGAGTTTTCAATGTTGATCTATCAAACTCACACCTTCATGTTAGCTATCACAACCCATCATTATTGTCCAATTAAAACATTTAGCACATAACCGAACCACCAATTCTAGGAGTCAATTATCAAGGGATTATGATGTGGTATCGCTATACTGACTATAGCTTGCAAGCAATATCATTATCCAAACTTAGGGGATTCCCATGTACCCCACAAAATTTCTAATTAAACCAAAGCCATGGCATCTAAGGCCTTTCCAAACAATTTAAAACCAATCAAATCAATTTAAGTTTCATTACCATATTCTGCAATGTAGAGATTTCAATAAAAGTCAAACTATGTTATAAAATTATTCTCATTGGCATTTTATCAAACATGTTGAGGGGATATACTTTCCAAAACTAAAACCAAGCATCAATTGACCATTCTCAAGCAACCACATATTCAAACCACCATTATAATATGAAAACTATAAGAAAACATGGTAAAACATTATACAATCAATAACAACCAAAATCCCTAATATATATTTCAAAACCAAAATACAACCACAATAATACCTAGAAAACCATTGATTAAAACATGCTTTTAGTTGAACTAACAATGAGAGAGGAGTAACATGCCTTAGACACCAACAAAGACAGAGAGAAACCACCCTTTGGAAGCCCTAATTTATCACCTTAAAGAAACCCTAGCCTTTTCTTAAACCAAGATCTTGACAGAGACTTAAGAGTGTTTAGAAAGTGTTTGATTAAAAATAATAGGCTAAGGAGCCTCCAAAAGTGGTTAAGAGGGAAAATATCCAGAATACCCCTAACTAATCTAAAAATTCCCACAGGTGGGTATGATTGGACTCCTCAATTCGTACCAACAACATACATATGGTACCCTCTAAGAGTATCCAAGATAGAAAGCTAGACTCCACATTCTATCCAACATACAACTTTCTTTCCTAATTCGTATCATCACCGTACAACTAGTACCCCTAAGTCGTACCCTAGACAAAACACCAAGGGCTAGACATTGGACAACATACGATTTGGACCATACCTCTCATCATATTAACATATGACTCGTATGGAGTCATCTCATACCTTGGATAGAACATGCCCAATATCACACTAAACAACATATGACTAGGGTCCCTAGAACCATACCCACATCATACGAGTAGTATAGAGATTCGTATGATCTATAAAAGACTCAAAACTCAGGAAATTTCCTAGGACCAAAACCCAGGGTGTTTTAGTCTGCAGTAATAAGAAACTCTACCAAAAGCTATTCGATATGGAATTTTACATTATCTGTAATCTTTCTTTTGCTCCCTTTACCTTACACTCTAATTAAATTCTAATAGATAATTCAAAATTCATATTCTTAACCTTTAGAAATTATGTAAAAAGCAGAAATGCCACATACCTATTGTGTTTCTGCAACATACTATCGCAAATTCACCTGCTTAACTGATAGCTTACAATCCTGTAATTCACTTTTGAAATTCAAGAAGAGTATCTATTAAGTAGTAGATAACGATTTAAACTAGCATCGTCACCTTGAGTTGCTCATTTTTAGTGACAAGTTTGCCCGACATCTCCTGATCTGCAGCCTAGAACTTTACTTCTTCCATCAACTTTGTGGCATCCTCTGGATCCTTCAGTAGTAGCTCTTTTTAATTGTGGTTGTCTTAATTAGTATTGAATGAAAATATTTGGAAAAACAAAAATTTTAATTGGTGTGAAATTCAACTGCTGAACTAACTTACAGCTCTATTGACAATAAAATTCCAGCAATTGCAAAAGTTATGGGAGGATCTATATTTAGTAGAGATCAAAATGAATTTTGTTCCAAATACAAATTAGATTCAATTCAAAGGGGAAGCTAAGGTGGATTGAAATAATTGAACTACAAATCGGGTAGATGTATGCAGTTATTTTGACAGAATAAAATAATATTAGAAGGTAAATAATGTATTAAAAATATTAAAATTAGACCATTCTACTCCCTAACTTATTTAGGACTGAGGCATAGTTGTTGTTAGACCATTCAACTATGCTGGATAAAATCCTAATTATCGTTCAGCGTTAGACAAACTATGATGGATAATCCAAGTTAATACTAAACCATGTAAAGGTAGAACAAGTATGGAAAGACAGTTTCAAATAAAGAAATGGATATGTGTCAAATTTCATTACCTTTGTATAGCATCCTTCATCTAACTTATCTTAAACTCAACCTCTAGAACTTGCTTCAGTCGCTCCTTACTTTCTCTGACTGTCTCCTCATATTTTTTCTATTTTTCATCAAATTCCTTTTCTAATGAGTAAACAAGAACCTCCAACAAATATCTTCTCATGTAACCTTTGTGTGTTGGAGTAACATATAGATGTAGATAGCTATATGCCTTAAAATTTATTATTTTATAGTGGTGAATTAAATTCTATTATTTCTTGTTAATTTGTTAGCCACATTCATTTTAAACTTGTTCTGTCCTTTGGCAATTAAGTTGACCCATTACTTCTACCTATTCAGGATAAGGGCTCATGAGGGTCTTCTTAAATGCAAAAATACAAAGTATAGAAGGGTACTTGTGTTGTACTCCTAGATTATGTTATAGTCCCTTTTCGTATGGAGTTGACTCAATATATAATTAGAAAATACAATCATGTGTATATTTGATTTTGACACTTGCGCAAAGTTATAACACTTTTATCTATTAGAAGGAAGAAGTGAAGAGTTGCGTGGGAATTCTTAGTTTGATTATTCACTCAATCTATTGGGGGTTAAATATTGTATAAAAACGTCCTAAAATAAAAAAAAATCATAATTTAGTAAAATTCTTTTTAATTTATCCAAACTGATATACAAAAGAAACTCTTTACTATATGTTTACATGATATTATTGATATATCCAGTACAAGATTAACAAGAGGTTCCACTTGAGACAGTAACATCAATGTGAAAATTTAATGATTAAATTTATCTTTTGCACGGAATGGTGTGCTATAGAGATTAAAAAGCTGGAGTTTACCCTAGCAGAACAGTGATAGGAAAAGTTTGTCTGTTATTTCTATTTGAGTCCTGGTGAGTAAAGCTGCCTGCATGTGTACATGAATTATAAAGTATACCACCCAGTTCTTCCTGTACAAGGAGTTATGGTCGTTTAAAGTTGACCCAAATATCTGTCCCACAATTCTGTTTTTTTTTTTGATAGGCTGTAGTAAAACGGGTATATCTCCTTACTCAGAAATTGGATTTGGATGAAACAAATTTCATCGGAAAGAAGTCTCTCGGAGCTTTTCGTCGATATATAGCATCTCACACAGTTCTTTTTGTACAAGGAGTTACGGTCGTCTAAAGTTGATCCAAAAAAATAATTGCCTAGCTGCAGTAATTTTCCTGCAGATTTACTGTTCACAGGCTTTCCGACCACCGTTTTGAAATTTCGAATGTACTCGCTTATATGAAATACTCCTCTGTTTTGGGCAAACTTTATATCGTTGGAAAGCTTATTCCAATACCTACACATACAACTATTGACGGGATATTTCCGAACACCATAAACTTAATTTAACCCATACGCAAGCCTTTAGGATTCCATATAATCGCGATAACTATACGAAAAAATTTACGGGGTGTTACATTCTCCCCCCTTAAGAACATTCGTCCTCGAATGTTAGCATAGTTACTCAATTAAGACATGTCCAAGCTTACAATTAACATATTCATCATCATAACATACTTGCATAAAAATAAACACTTACTTGTTATTGTTCTTCTTCCGTCTCATGAACTTCCTTCTCATCGTTGAATAGGTAAGGGTACTTAATCTTCATCGCTTCCTCGGCTTCCCATGTGATCTCCTCAACTTGTTGATTCCTCCAAAGTACTTTTACCGATGCTATCTCTTTATTCCTTATCTTTTTAATTTGGCGATCATGAATGGCAATAGGCATTTCTTCAAAAGTTAGATCTTCTGTAACTTGTACATCTTCGTAGTAGTGACGTGCGATGGATCTCCGATGTACTTGCGAAGCATCGAAACATGAAATACGGGATGAACTGCTGAGAGCTCTTGAGGTAGCTCTAACTCATAAGCAACTTGTCCAACTTTTTGAATGATCTTGTACGGACCTATGTATCGTGGACTTAACTTTCCTTTCTTGCCAAACCTCATCACTCCTTTCATTGGTGATACTTTCAAGAATACCCAATCGACGATAGAAAACTCAAGTCCTCTTCTTCTAACATCCGCATAATATTTGTGTCGACTTAGAGCTGTTTCAAGCCGTTGTTGGATCACTTTAACCTTCTCCATTGCTTGATAAACAAGATCCGGTCCAAACCAGACCGCATCACCTGCTTCAAACCATCCTATTGGCGATCTACACTTTCTTCCATACAATGCTTCATATGGTGCCATTTTGATACTTGAATGATAGCTATTATTGTAGGTAAACTCGATAAGAGATAGGTGATCATCCCAGTTGCCTTTGAAATCTAATACACATGCTCGTAGCATATCTTCAAGTGTCTGGATGGTACGTTCTGCTTGTCCGTCCTTTTGAGGATGAAAAGCCGTACTTAGATTTACTTGTGTCCCCAAACTCCTTGGAAAAGACTTCCAAAAATTCGCGGTAAATTGGGCTCCTCGATCGGATATAATGGAAATTGGAACTCCATGTAACCGAACGATCTCCTTAATATACAACTTCGCATACTCTTCCCCCGTATAAGTTGTCTTAACTGGTAAGAAGTGCGCAGATTTGGTAAGCCTATTAATGATCACCCATATGGAATCAAACTTCCGATATGTACGAGGCAAACCCGTGATGAAATCCATATTGATCTTGTCCCACTTCCAGACTGGAAGATCTATACATTGCATATAACCACCGGGTTTCTGGTGTTCTACTTTGACTCTTTGACAATTCGGACATTCAGCTACAAATTCGGCAATATTCTTCTTTATGTCATTCCACCAATATATTGTTTTCAAATCTTGATACATCTTAGTCGACCCTGGATGGATGGAATACCTTGAACAGTGTGCTTCTGTCGTTATTCTCTTTCTTAGCTCAACTACATTAGGTACACATAAACGATTCTGACACTGAAGCACTCCTTCTCGTGTAAGCTCAAATGCCTTTGTCGTGCCACTCTGCACATCCTCCTTAAGCTGCAATAATATTGGATCTGCATACTGCTTCTCTTTCACTTCAGCTATCAATGAAGATTCCGCTGCATTACGTACAATAACCTCTTCATCTGGTGTTTCAAGAAGTCGAACTCCCAAATTAGCTAGTTGGTGAAGATCCTTAATCATCCCCTGCTTTTCTATAGATGCCATTTTAGACTTACGACTCAGTGCATCCGCTACCACATTCGCTTTCCTTGGATGATACAAGATATCAACATCGTAATCTTTCAACAATTCAATCCATCTCCGCTGCCTCATGTTTAGATATTTCTGACTGAAGATATATTGCAGGCTCTTATGATCGGTATATATGTCAACATGAACCCTATATAAGTAGTGGCGCCATATCTTCAAAGCAAATACAACTGTAGCTAGCTCAAGATCATGTGTGGGATAATTCCTCTCATGTGGTCGCAATTGTCTAGAGCCATAGGCTATTACTCTACCATGTTGCATTAATACGCATCCTAAGCCACTTCTCGAAGCATTACAGTACACTGCATACCCTTCTGTGCCTTCAGGAAGTACCAATACCGGTGTAGAAGTCAACTTGCTCTTCAGATCTTGGAAACTCTTTTCACAGGCATCATTCCATTGAAACTTGGAGGCTTTATGCGTCAACTTAGTCAAGGGTGCAGAAATAGAAGAAAAACCTTCAACAAACCTTCTATAATAGCCTGCCAACCCAAGTAAACTACGAATCTCCGTAGGCGTCGTGGGTCTTGGGAAATTTTTCACAGCCTCAATCTTCTGAGTGTCAACTTTTATGCCTTCACTGGATACAATATGGCCCAAAAATGCCACTGACTTGAGCCAAAACTCACATTTAGAAAACTTCGCATACAACTTACGATCACGAAGAATCTACAACGCCTGCCTCAAGTGATTAACATGGTCCTCTTCTGATCTAGAGTAGACCAGAATATCATCTATGAAAACTATCACGAACACATCTAGAAATGGCTTAAACAACCTATTCATCAGATCCATAAAAATTGCGGGTGTATTTGTCAGCCCAAATGACATAACCAGGAATTCATAATGACCATACCGTGATCGGAAATCTGTCTTGGGTATATCTTTATCCTTGACTCTAACTTGATGATAGCCTGATCTCAAGTCAATCTTGGAAAAACACTGGGCACCCTGCAACTGGTCAAATAAATCATCAATTCGGGGGAGAGGGTATTTATTCTTGATAGTCACCTTATTCAATTGCCGATAGTCAATACATATCCTCAGCGAACCATCTTTCTTACGCACAAACAATACCGGTGCTCCCCAAGGGGACATACTAGGCCTGATGAATCCCTTCTCTAGCAAGTCTTTCAGTTGCTCTTTCAATTCTCGCAACTCTGCTGGTGCCATTCTATAAGGAGGAATTGAGATTGACTGTGTGTCTGGCAACATAGTAAGTATCTTCATGGTATATAACAAGGGTATAAAAAGGGTTACAAGAACTAATACGAATTTTAACCTAAGGTGGGTCAAAAGGGGACACTTCTAATCACCAAAATTCATTATAAGGCAAACTCTATCACGGAATAGGATAAGGTATCTAAATCCACTTTTAGATATTGACTAAGCCATAATCAACCTTAAGGTAGAGGTTTCTCCTAAAATAAGAGCAACTAAGTCAAGTATGCCTAATTTAAGGTTTCCAGATAGCCTAAATAGTTAACTAACCCAAATATTTCAAATCGTAGCACACAAACCTAAAACCCATATTAATCTAACATAATATCACAAACATACTATGAATTTGCTCAATCTATAAAGAGGGGAAAACCTAGCATACCTAGACACCAAAGAAAGCTAAAAAATCCTTTAAATAATTGATTTTCCTTTTAGAGAAGCTTCAGTAAGGTGCTGCGCTATCAAAATCACAATCTGCTCATCAAAACAAGAACAATGATACCCATATTGCACTATTGTGCTTTAGGTCCAAAATTACTCAAAAATAGGTCCCATTTATGGAAATCACATCTCCGAGGCCTGCCACACATTCTGTTATGCTCAAGGAGTTACCCTAAAAAATAGGTGAAATATGGGCTACAGTGGTGCTAAAATCAAGTCACAAGCTTTTGGGATTTTAGTGAAGAAAAGAAGGAATTAACCATGAAAAATGAAGGAATATTTCCTCAAATTTGAAGGAAAATCGCGTCATTAATATTTGTCTAAGCAAATAATTCACCCAAAATTGTTATTCCCAAACTATCTTACACTTTAGAGTTTTCGTATCTTGATAATAAATGACAAACGGGCAAAATGGGCTGAATGGAGTATTTATACTCTTTCCAGGTACACAGGAGTTGTATTCGCAATCTGCTGATTACTATTCACGATACTCGACTAAAGGGCCAAAATTTGCATTTGCGACATTGCCATCACATTCGCGATAATGGACACACTTGAAGGAGTGTCAACTTTGTGACAAAGAATGTCTCATTAACGACTCTTATTGGAGGCTACCAGATTATTATCGTGATCCATGGTTTGGGATCTCTAGTGCACCAGGACCAACTAAGACTTGGAATTTTCTATGTTCCCACAACCCCACGCAAATCATCCAGAATCTCATAAAGTCTAATGGACTATGTTACCCTATCAAATAAGATATTTCAAACTCAATGGCACAGTCAGAATTTTAACTGAGGTCATTTCGATACAAATTTCATCCCATACCTAACTTTTATTTTTTTAACTTTGGACTAATTGCTCAAAAATGCTTGGGTGCCTCTAGATGCAAACCAAATGTCTATCAAGCTTAAAATTGAAATTCTAGAGCTATTGGAAAAATCAAATTTTTTAATGATATTGTTTGACTGAACTTTTCACCCAATAGCTAGTTTGAATCAACGAAGAATTAAAAAAAGGGAATTGACACTAAAAACTAAACAAACTACTCAGTAACCAAACTATTTGTCCTAGCAAGTCATAAATAATTTGGGACAGCTATAGGAAAGCTCTAATAGCAATAAATAAGTAGAAATATAGAAAATAACCTAAAGGGTCATTGCATACCTAGATATTGCACAATACCAGAAGGCATGAAAAGTCAGAATAAAGCAGTCACTCAAAGGATTTTATCATTGTAGCAGCTGATTTACTCTATAATAGTAATGCTATAGTGGTAAGCATATTGCAACAGTGCTTTAGGGTAGATCAGACTAGGCAAAAATATTTCATTTCCCCCATTTTCACTTCCCAAACCAAAACTCTCATAATTCGTGTTCTACAATCTCCTCTTGATGTCATATTTAAGGGATTTTTCATCTTTACTAATTTATTTACATACTTGTTAGTGAAAAACCATAAAAACCTTGTCAGAATAGATAATTTGTAGATTGTATTGGTGAGACTTTGAATATTTGTGTTCTTTCATAAAATGATGAGCATGTTAGATTCTCTTACATCTCCAACACTTCTATAGTATTTTGGGCAAAATATTGACATTTTTATGATTGATTTTTACTGTGGATGGGAAAAAGGTGAGAGGTTATCTCCCTTAATTAAATTTGACAATTTGTGTGTAAATTTGAGTGACATACACTTCCTTAGTGTAAAAGGTTCCTACAAACATTACCAAGACTTATCTATTCTTACAACCTCAAAAATATGAAAAAAAGTGTAAAATAAACCATGGAATAGGAGTTTGATGGGTTGGAGATGATGAAAGTGCTGCAGCGATAACCTTTTTGCAATAAACATACCATTGCAGTAAGTAACCTCTACAATTTTTATTTTCTTTGCAGTTTTTGTGTTCTTTTGCTCCTATAGTAACTTACTTTGGTTTATAACACTCTAATTGAAATGTTTTGTAGGACTATTATAGACCACCAACAATGCTATAAAAGATTTATCAACTCCACTAGACATAATCATTATGAGGAAGGGAAGCACAATAGAGGTTTCCTCAAGTAGAGTTTCTTTATCATAAAATATGTAGAGGATGAGTTGCTGGATTTCGTTGTCTAGCTGAATTTTTTTTGGTGGGATATGCTGATTGAGTAAATCCCATAATAAAACATCAAAATAGATTTGGCATTCTATGTTATACTCCCGACTGTGGAATGGTTCGTGCCCCTCCCCATCATTTACATTTGAGAAAAGCATGTCCTAGTGGATATCGTCACTATTAATGTAATGCCCCGAGTCTGTACCCCGGGCACTACACGATGCTCATAATCCCGAAGGACCGCAAGCTAACCCATGTCTGGTACCTACTACAGTAAATAATAATACTGTAACTTTGCGGAAATAGGCAGAAATTTTCCATAAGGTTCAAATATAAAATAAATATTGAATATGGTATCATAATATCAAAACTGAACATCGATACTGAAAATTGAACAACTATCTAAAAATATTCTAGTCTGGAAAACCTCTAAGTTGTTTGAACTGTGGAGTTGAAGGGGCAAGCCCCCAACTAACTCCAACTACTAAAAATGAACTGAAATGTTGAAAAACAATCATGTCCTTAAACTATGAGGACTCACCACTAACTCTGTCTTGTGAGAATCTGAGCAGCTAACGGTGCTCTGGAGCCCATGCATCTGAACCTATGATATAAGACATCATAGCGCAAAAGAAAACCATGCGTCAGTACTTTGAATATACTAGTATGCTCAGTGAAGTAGGCTAAAATGCATGAGTTCTTATGCATAAACAATACTAACTGAATAACATGAATATGACTGAATAACAGTACATGCATGAATATGTAGACTATAATTGAGATCGCAATAATACTAAATACTGAGTCTGAATACTGATTTACTAATATCTAAATTTATTGATACTATATTACTAATAGATGAAAGACTATATCTAACAGTCTTGATTCTGTTAAACTATATAGAGTTTCCTACTGAGCTAAGTAACTGTAACTAACAGTCCTGAATCTATAGAACTGAACTAAGTTTTATACTAAGACTGAATCTGAAACTGAGACTGTGGAGGTAATCATCTAATTGGCATGCCTCTTTTCTAAATAGATAGGGGTCCAACCTGTAACCCCAGTTGGAAGGGTGTCATTATCGTGCCATGGGTAAAGACAAGCTGTTAGTTAAACCTCTCTTACAGAAAGCTCTTTCGTCAACCCTTGCTGGCAGGAAAACTAAAATAAGATATATCAACCCTCATAACATCTGGCAGGAAAATGTCTCAACAAATTCTAGATATGTAATTTTGTTACACAGGGATTGCTACTAAGGGTCAAACCCTCTGCTGGCAGGAATGCCCCATCTCTGGGTTCGGTTGGTGCTGAATCCTATTTCTAACTAAATAAACACTGAGCTAATTTTTAGTCTGTACTAGGCTGGACTGAACTTTTACTGAATTTACTGAGTTTTGTTAACTAATGGAATACCACTGAATGAGTTTACTATGGTATGAACTGAATAGTGAACTATACTGGACTAGTACTGAATCTGCTGAGTTTTTCCTGAGTATTGTAACTGACTTAGAGTACTACTGATCATGAAATGACTAAGATTATCTTGTAACTAACACTGGCTCAAAATACACAACTAAATTATTGGGTATTAAATACCCATAGGACTCGATAGCATGAATGTAAATCATCATATAGTTTTGAAAAGCATATCATGTGCCCTTGGTCACAACTCATTCATGGAGGCATTTGATCAAACACTTTCATGATACAATTTGCACATAAGCTGACATAACATGATTTCCTTCTCTTATTGGTACATATGAGTAATTTATCAAGCACTTAATGAGCATGATACATGCACATAACATTAAACACAAGTAAACATCATAATTCAACTCCAACTTCACAATTTCAATGGTTCAACATAGATTCACATGATATTACATATATATCAATTAATCCCATATGAAACTTATCATAAAACATGGCTTAGAATCCTAATTAACCATTATAAACATGAATATAATCAAACCCAACATGAAATTCATGAAATCCATACACTTGAAGTTTAAAAGTAGTTTTTTGAACTCCAAGGGTAGATGGAACCCTTGGATGAACACTTTAAATTCTTTAGTTGGTGAATTCTTGAAAATGAACGGTGGAATCTAAATCCTTGAATTTGAATTTAATTTACCTAAGGTTTTTGTTCTTCAGCAATTTGTGAAAGAATGAATATAATCTTCTAAAAGAGGGCTAAATTTCGTGTTTATAGGGGCTGAAGGGCATGGGAAAAAGACTTAATTAACCCTGAGGACATGGACTTTTAATGACTGGAAATTTTGTTATCGATGCATAGACCTACTTTCCGTGTCATTGGCATCACCGCGATATCGGGGACTGAGTTTCCCCTTCTTACAAATTTGTTTCACTACTTTCATAGGAGAGTTTTTCAAGTACACAAAATGACCAATATTGAATTCGAGATCTTTTCTTTACACATCTGTGTATGATTTTTATTAGCTTTGATCTATCTTAAGCCTTCGTCTGATAAACTAAACTTTCTCTAAGGCATCAAATACCAAGTCAGGCCCTATCACTATGGCCTACCCCAATTTAAAACCAACCAATGGGAGATCTACACCTCTTTCAATAAAGCACCTCAAACGAAACCATTTGAATACTGGAATGATAACTGTTGTTGTATGCGAACTCAATCAAAGGCAAGTGATCAATCCAACTACCTGTAAAGTCTATCGCATATGCTCGCAGTATATCCTCTAGAGTCTAAATAGTCCTCTCTGTTTGACTATTTTTCTGAGGATGAAAGTCCGTACTGAGATGAACTCAGGTACCAAGACCCTTCTAGATTCTGAACAACACTGTAGAAAGAAATCGATAAACAAAATTTTTGTTGTCTTTCACTCTAAAGCCTTATAACAAAGCTATATTTTATTCTAAAACTGCAAATACTCTTGTTAGAGATATTACCAAGCTCTTAGTCATTTCTTGATGAAGTTGTATAGCTCTTTTGTCTTATAGTTAGAGATTTTTCCTTTTTCATTGATACATATGTTAGTTATATTTGAAGGATGGTGGTAGTATGTAATCCCTCCAGAACATGTTAAAACTATTGATTTCCAAAACTAAGATATATCTATGTTTTATAGACATTCCTTTATAATCATAGAGATAACCAATGATAAGTTTTTTTTACGGCGAAGTGGAGAGTCTTAGCAATGATTTGTCAGTTTTATTCGGGTTGTTCGAAATTTGGTGCTTAAGACCTGATGGTTTCTTCTCCAAATTGAGTGAAGGCTTGAAGCTATTGTACTAATACTAATGTGGATGCACCAACTGATGCTGTGGAATTTACTGGAGAAGAACCTAGGGAAGAAAATGATATTGATCACACTGATGCTAATATGGATGCATCAGTTGATGTTATGGAAGTTGTTTTAAAACATGTACTGCTCGCAAAATTATTATTCTGGTGAACTTAACTGTCTTCCCGTACTTATCTTTTTTATAAATTAATATGTTGGGCCCGTGCTTAACATGGAACTAGCCCATCAAATATTTATTATATATAAACAATAAAAAGGAATGAACATGGCTTCAAAAAACTGTACAAAAAACATTACAAGTTATACTGCTTTTCATATTGGGTTTAACTCATTGGTAATTAAACAAGGTAAATATCTATGTCCTCCTACCATTATCAGTTCTACTTTCCACTTCCTTCCTTTCTTTTCTTTCCAAATCTTGTGCATTTTCCATTGCAAAGGTAGAATACCATTTTTTTGTTTCTTTCTAGATATAGATGTGAAAATTGGTCTTGGACCTAACTCACACCCCAAAAGTTAGCTCATAAGGAGGAGGATTTTCCAAGACTTATAAGGAGACCAAGGACCCTTTCCTCTTCCGATGTGGGATACTTAACACTCCCCCGCACGCCTAAGCTAACTATAGCGTGGACAATATATACCATCAGTGAACAAATATTTGGAATGGGCTTGGCTTTTATACCATGTGAAAATTGGTCTTGGACCTAACGCACACCCCAAAAGCTAGCTCATGAGGAGGAGAATTTCCCAAGCCTTATACGGAGACCAAGTACCCTTTCCTCTTTCGATGTGGGATACTTAACAATAGATCAATATTTGCTTTTAGTTTTCATATAAAAATATTTCATGGTACTTAATTTAGTTTCTTTCTTTTAAATTTAGATAAAGAAGATGCAAACCTTTAGATTTGTTGAGTTAGTGTACCGTTTAAAATCTTCTCATCATTTTTTACTTTGATAAGTGTGGGTGCACTTTGTAAGCCTTATTTAGAACAAACAAAGGATAGGACGAATATGATAGTTTTAAGAGATTTTTGGGAGAAAAATGAGTCCATAGATCCTCCCAAATCTTTAATTTAAAAAAGGGGACAAGTGGGTCCCACTATGTTCCCAAGTTAAAAAAATAAAGTCGCTTGAACAATTGGGATAGTTATCGAACAACTGCATTAGTTGTTTCAACAACTTCGGACAGTTGTCGAACAATTCCGCAAAGTTGTTGAACAACTCCGCACAGTTGTCGAACAACTCTGCAAAGTTGTCGAGCAACTTTGATAGTTGTTGAACAACTTCGCAAATGTGTCGTACAACTATCAAAGTTGTTCTACAATTTTGTAAAGTTGTTAGAACAAAAATATTTAAAAAAAAACTGAAAAAAATTGTTCCTTTCACCTAATTTTTAAAACTTGAAGGATCCTCACTTAATTGGGAAACTTGTTTGTTCTTTTTAATCCAAAGTCCTGATTTTTAGATTTACAATCTTCATTCTACCTCTAAAATTATATATCCATATTTGATCTTATTTTTCTTTCATTTGGTTTTCGAAATATACTTTTTTAATGCACATCTGGTGTTTCAAAAAAAAATGACACCTGGTGATTGAAAAAAATTGACACAATTAGGAAGTCTTGACTTTATTTACATAATTGTGCAGTAAAAATGTAATTTTATACATATTTTAATTTATTCCAATGTACATTTATGTTATAGGAAACCTGCAATATGCCTTTTGTAGGGAGGATAAATTCAAGTAATTTTTACAATGCAGAAGGAACTAATTGTGTGCAGGAGTGGGAATTCAATATTCGGTTTAGAATTTTCACAAATTAGGTAATCAGTAATTGAAAGTAGGTAACAAATATCATATTTTTAAATTTTGGTTTGATAATTCAGTAATCAATAAATTAAACTTTGGTTTAGTATGATATTTTCTAATGCCATATTCCTATTTAGTCTAACTAAATTTTAGAAAATGATTGTTGTTATGAGTCGGGGTCAATCAAAAACAACCTCTCTATCTCACCTCTAGGTAGAGGTATGGATTGTGTACACTTACCCTCCTTAGACCCCACTTTTATGAAAATATATTAGATATTTTGTTGTAAATTTTTGATAATCAACCTACTCACAGTGAAGGCAACTATAAATGTACTAAATAAATAGAGTTAGTCCAATTGGAGGCTTTGCAGCATTGTAAAGCAAAGGTGAAGAACGAAGGGTGAACCTTTTGACGTTTGAGCTTTGGACTAAAAATGGTCAATTAGATATATATCATATATACATGGTGGCTCTTTATTTAATTAATAATTCAGTAATCGGTAAATACCTACTATCAATGGTATTAATTTTTTGTACCAAACCAGAACCCGAATACCATAATTTTCAAATTCTACTCCAAAGTACCGTACCAAATGTCGAATTATCAAATACCAAATACCAAATTATTTGGTTTCAATTGGTATTTATGCTCAACCCTATTGTGTGACATTAGTTGTCATGAAAATTGAATTTTCTCAAAAGCAATTTCTCAAAAATATAAATCTTTTACTCCATGTTCAATCCAAGATTCTAAAAAGTATTACGACAACATATCTATGCTAATTTTCCATGTTTTTGCTTCTCACATGTGATTTAGTACCTCGTAGGTGGTACTTTTAACAATTCAAAATATGACTTGTCATCCTTGAGTCAAGTCTACGATAATCTACAATATTTAATTTTGACATGCATTCTATACATCGTAGGAACAATCTAAGAACTCAAAATATGACAGGAGGAAGAAAATTTCATGAAGTTGAATAATCATCAATATATATTTAGGAAGATGTCAAATTTTCTGAAAATTTAGGTAGATGAATACTTCTTAAGTGCTTCTCATTTGTATGTTTTGAGGGATGGCCTTGGCTCAGCAGTAAGCTTGCTTACCGTGGTGTGCCAGGGTCGGGGGTTCGAAATGCCCCTCCAGCGAAGCTGGGGTGAGGGCGCGTAGGTTAGGCTCGGAGTGGTCCCCCCTCCCCGACACCTACGGAGTAGGTATGAACCGGGTCGTCCCTGTAATTATCTACATCAGCACACCTTTCCATTGCCATTGTGATGAAAATAAATAGAATTATGTTTCTTCATACGTAGAATGATCTGTAAAAGATTAACTGTTGCATTCAAATCAGTAGTTTAGTACATCAATCATAGTTCAAGATAGCCAAGCTCTACTTTGCTGATGAATTAATTTACAAATACTATTGCTTGTACTTACCTAATTTTTTCACGGCTTAATGTCGTTCATCTATTTATCAGGCTTCTATTTGTATTTGTCAGCTACTTTTTTTTGGAGCATTTGATTTGTAAGATACTCCTCTTTTCTTTATTTTTGCCATAATCCCTTCTTAGGGTGATGACATAATTTAATAGCATGCCTATAAATGCTAAAATATATATATCACTGGTACTTAAATGGCAAGGTAATTCGTCAAAGCCATCACTAGTGAATCAGATATAATTATAGGGGTAGGATCTTCAATACTGAAATGACCACTTTAAGAAAGAAAATGCACAAGCGGAATTAGAAAATGAAAAAATATCGGCGAGATAAAGTCCTTATAGTACATTAATGTGCATTAGAAATTGAAAAAATATTGGCGGGATGACGTTCTTAGAGTACATTAAATATATTGGATAAAAAATTGTCGGTTAGTGACTTAGTATGTTAAACTTACTAAATCGTGGTATCTCCTCTTTCAAAGTGATGTTATGCTTTATAGTTTACAAAAAAAAAAATTCTTCCACAAAATAAGAAAGGCCACAAAACAATTTAATTGTCATATTTGTTAACTTATTTTTTTTGTTTTATCTATATTTCAAATCAAAATGGCTTTTGTAACTATATTTTAACTTTATACTATAATTGATTTTTACATGTTGTGTCCACAGAGAAAGTTGAAGTATTTTAACCTTCATAAACTTTTATCATATATATTTGATATTAAAAGTGGCAGATAATCCTAGAGACATCCATTAGATGATATGATTAGTTTCCCAACAATTAAGTAAGGTAAAATAGTATGTTGTTGGGAAGGTGCATCACACAGACTTGCTTTGCTGGTATGATATAAGCTGAAAGACTTGTGGTAGATTCTGACCCAATGGTCGAAATAGACAAATGGGTGCGATAATTAGTGACAAAGGCAACTCTGATGAGCTTTATAAAGTGTATGTAATTAGCATATATTCGTTCTCATTTGACCTATAAATGCCATGTTATAATGAGTATCAATATTTAATTTTTTTTAATATAAACAAGCACAGTAAATACTCGATGCAATGAATTTTGGATAAAAATTTTATGTCATACTTATTACCATTGATTTGGGGATAGTCACATTTCTAGGTGGGTCAAGAGCATGTGTTACAGTTTTAACTTTGTGATAGTAGTGTGAGTATATAAGAAGGTAAATAAAATGGATTAATAACACAAATAATGAACAAAATAAATCACAAGGAAAAATATGAAAGGCAACGTCGTCCACAGTTCTTATAGTTGTGAGCAGGTCTTGATTGTGAGTGCGAGATATAAAATGAGCATAATAGCAACAATTAAAGTAAAAACAGTTGAGTCAAACAAAGAAAGATTAAGAACAAAGGTAAATATTTTTATTGCTTGAGGATAGAGAGGAGAAGAAATTAGATCCTTTACAATGGGGAAAAGGAGACTATTTATAGAGTTCCTTGATTGCCTACGGCCAATAGGAGAGTACCACTTGACCTAGGACCGCCTAGTATTGTTGAAGAGGTTCAAATCAATAGTGTATGTCAAATGCAGTTTTACTAACGGTTGTTTGTGCTTCTAAGACTCCTGACACATTATCCTTACATTTATTCTTTATCAGGCAGTCTCCATCTTAATTAGCTGGTCTCAGGATACTCTACTACTTCCTAAGTTTTCATTTCTATGCATTGACATCACTCTCGTTATGATGTCTCCATGGGATGGTTCTTGCTATACCCAACCTATGCAGGCCCGATACCCTTTCAGATCCTTTTTACCATTATACAGATAGTCCCTCCATTTTTTAGTCATGCAAAACCTATTCCAACAAAAGGTAAAAGTAATCTGTAAAGTTTCCCTTTTATTTTATGTTTGTTCAATCTACTTCTTTGAAAGTCAAACTACTTGGCCCTATCGTTCCATTACCTACCAAATCATGTTCTCGTTCCGACGTATGTTTATTAAAAAAGAGGCGATGCTTTCTCTTAGGAGTTATACTGACGCTTCATATTTACAAATTGATTTACATTCAACTGTCATGCTTATATTTTAAGTTTGATCATCAATTGTTCTTCTATACTTTTACCTCCAACTTTTTATAATATTTTTCCTTCAAAAAAAGGCATTCTATGAAATTTTCTCTATTTAAACACATTTCTTTCGACCGTGCTCTATGTCTCAACCTTCTAGCTCTCTCCATTTTTAATGAGCTTATACAATTTGTCCTATGGTCATGAAGGAGAGAAAGTTACTTCTGGCTCCACTGTAGAGAATATGGTACCAGTACTTCATGTCATTGGAAACTTTGGGGCCCGATTAAGAGACCAAAGGGTGCCCTGCCTGTCAGAGAGATATCCTCTATAATATCGATGACAGATATTAGTTTCATTTGAGTAGCTTGCAATTGGTCGTCATAGAGACCTAGCATTAATTTTTTGTTCATTTATCTATTTTTCTTAGGTTAGAGTAACCCAATTAATGATGTCATCATTTTATTTTTCCTTATCTTCCAATTGAGTCTAGCAAAACTTATTCTCAACCCATGTAAAGCCATAGCCTGCCTTAGAGTTCTATGAAATTTGACCTACATAGAGTTCGGGATCAGATATATTTTACTTTCTTCTCTCTCAGATTCAGGTGGCATAGTTGAATTGGAACCCCATGGGCCGTAATCTATCCTAGAAAATTTGAACAATTCCCTTAGTCTCAATGGGTCTTCTTGCCTTGTGGTTGACATACCTGAGGACTTAGCTAGAACGTCTCTCCTTTTTCTATGGAATGCTTATCGTAAGCTCCTATTTCAATTTTATTCAATTGTCTCATTTAAGTATGCGTGTAATTCTTTAACCCTTTCTATTGTACAATTTCCCAATAATGCTCGGTAATAAGCATTTTCTCCACTCTTTTCGTTCTTCATAGGGAGTGGTTTTCCAAGATCTTGTCATTGGTAGGATTAAAACTTGGGCTACCCTTTTACCTTTTCTTTGTGATCCAGCCCATTCTCCTAGTACAAGCTATAATCCCTTAAATTTTCTTTTGGTGACTCTCTACTTTATTCACTTTTGATCATTTTTGTCATGTAGATTCAATGTTGAGAGAGGCTCTTTCCATGTTTTGTTTATTTCCTTTGTCCTTCTATACTTGAGGGGACACCAAACACTACTAATGCCCCAATATGCATGACAGGGCCTATCCATTCAAGCAATCACATAGTACAGTGAAGTGAACCCAGGGCCTAGTCGAGGTCCTTATCACCTAAGAAGGGAAAAAGTATTATCCCTAAGTTGGTGGTCCTGGATGATTCAAACAAGGTAGGCCCTAAGTGTCTTAAGAAAAGGCCTTGAGGGTGATATATCATGAACATACAACACTTTAAATTCTTAAAACTAGGGATATTTTCAAGTACAAAGGTATTTTTATACAGGTATGATATAGTTTTGTAGTATTTTCAGGTTGAACAACTTAGAGAGGCAAAGTATAGAAAGTCTGACTTAAAGGCATCAGACAAGCCATCCTACGATCGTGGAATCTGACCACGACCATACCATTTCTATCGTGGGTTGAATCAAAGAGTTGATAATTAGGTGTTATTTAGATGAAAACATCCCATGATCGTACGTAGATGCTATGATCGTAAGATCGATCATAGGAAGAAGTTTTAAAATGCATGCCCTTAGATGTCAAGTATGAAGAAGATCAGTTGATCAGTTCCCATGATCGTATCATGCATGATACCATAAGCTCGTACTGAAGATCATGAAAGAATTATTTTGTAAAGTGAGAAATCAAAGTTAGAAAAAACAAGAGGATCACACGATCGTACAATGAAACCATAAGCTCATACTAAGATCTTGCCACCTAATATCTGAAAGAGAAAAAATTCAAGTGACAACCTATAAGCACCAAGGATGATCGTGGTATATAACCAAGATTGTACCTTTCTTAGTCCGATGTACTGATTTAGTAAATCATATTGTGTTTAGGATATGTTTTATTTATGTGTATAAATACTCCCATAAGGTTTATTGTTTCAAATTACATTCTATTGATACTTTTGAGACGTATTATTGTTCTTTAAAGTACAAACACCAATTTTGAGATTTTAATTCATAAGTGGTATTTGTGATTCATTTTATTCTCATAAGTTCATAATTATTATTTCTTCTCAGAATTATTGTGGAGTGCTTGCAATTATAAGTACCTAAACACCACAACTAGGATTGTCAAAACCATGATCCATTAACAAAGTTGTATTCATTGTACAAAGTGATTCTTAAACGGTGTTTTAGAGTATAGTGTTGTTATCTTTAGTCTGACTGCTTTAGTGGTAGCAAATTTTAGAACTCACCTTATCTTTACTTTGGGTGAAAGGATGAATAAGGACGGGAAAAGAGAATACATAATAGAGACTTTGAGTTATCAACCTTCAACTAATAGCTGAGAAAATAATCTAAGAGACCTAATTTGGGATCCACGATATGGGTTAGTAGAGAAAAACTCCAGATAAGAGAAAACTTATGTGAGGATAATTACGAGACATTTAGGCTAACATAAGATATAAATTCTACATGCCAAGCAGTAGATGATATCACTAAGTATGAAGAACCTATGGACTTATAAAGTTATTGGGGAACTCAGTCCTAGTTCCTCTCACATCTTGATTGCAAGTCCAACAAAATTATCTATTTTAGCTATTGGGATTTTAATTTTGAAAACCCTTTTTCTTACTTGAGATTATTTACTAGGCTCTTAGATAAACACTTGATAGATATTTCAACTTATTCCTTATGGGATCAACCTCAACCTATTTGGGTTTTATATTTAATCAACAATCACTTGAAAATTTATTTAGAGGTATAATTTGGGTGACATCAAATATTGGAGATATTACTAGGGAATATGGTCGTGTAGTTTATTGATTGTGTTTTTCGGGTTGTTCATTTCTATTTCTTAATTTTACCTTTTCTATTATTTTTAGGACACCTACTGTGCATACCTGTAATGACCCTTTAGGTTATTTTCTATATTTCTACTTATCTTTATTATTAGAGTTTTCCTATAGCTGCCTTAAGTCAGTTTAGACTTGTTGGAGCTGATAGTTCGATTATCGAGTAGTTCGTTTGTTTTTTAGAGCTAATTCCCTATTTTTATGTCTTTGTTGATTCAAATTAGCTACCAGGCAAAAGCTTCAGTTAAATGATCTCGTAGATGAATTCTGATTGTTCCACCTGAGGCACCTAGGCTCATTTCAATCTATTAATTGGGAATTTTAGAAAATAGAGTATGAGTGTGAGACCTACTTTTTGTCAAAACAAATTGGGATGGAAATTTTGACTGCACTATTAATTTTAGAACATCAAATTTTGTATGGTTGCCTAGTCCTTTTTGCGTATATAATATTCTAGATGAATTCCAAGTGGTTGATGGAGACATGAAAAATTTAGAGTCTCAGTTGTATCTGGTGCACTGGCTAATAGTGAGCCAGGGTTCATAATCACGATACCCTTAGTAGGAGAGCATATGCTGCAATCACAAGCATATATCACAAATGTAACTCAAGTAACAGTCGTAGAAAGACGTGATCGCAAGGTGCTAGGCCGCGATAGAGATACCTAAACACTTGGAAAAGGTATAAAATACCCTCTTAGCTTGTTTTTTCCAATTCTTCATCCATTCTAAGAGATCTAAAACCCTAAGGAGTGATAGTTACAGACTTAAGCTTGTGGGAGATTTGGGGAGCTTGGTTAATGCTAAATTCTTGATTCTCCTTCGGATTTGAGGTAAGATTACTCTAATGTCGGCCCAGTGTAGCTCAAATTTCTCCCATTTTGAAATTAATTACTCCTTGAGCATAATGGAATATTAGGTTGACCACGGAAACACAATTTTCATAAATAGGACCCATATAGGGTTTTGGTGTGAGACCCAAATCACAATGGTGAAATATGGGTATCATTATTCTTATAATAATGAAAAAATATGACTTTGATAGCGTGACACTTGTGGAAGCTTTTTCAAAAGGGAAAAGCTATGATTTAGTGGATCTTTTGAGCTTTCTTTGGTGCCCTAGTAGGCTAGGCTTAGCCTCCTTATAAATTGAGCTAGTTGATAGTATGTTTATGATAATATTTTGGATTTGGGATGAGTTTTTGGTGTTGGTATGATGAATTGCAATACTTGGGTTTGTTGGACCAATTGGGCTTCCTTGAAGCCATAGACTTGGAGTACTTAGCTTATTTCCTTATGCCTTAGTTGAATTGGCTTCATGGCTCTTGTTTAGAATGACAATACCCAGGTTAATTGAAATTGCCTTAGTTATCCATGTCTTATGTGGCATTGGCCTTAGATTCTTAAGATAAGAAATATTGCTCTAGTTACTAAAACGTTAATTGGGATTGACTTAGTTGTTTATGTTTGGAAAGGATTACTATCTTAGGGATAATTATGTCTTGTTAAACATATATAAATAGATTTTGATACCTTAGACTAGTTCAGGGTAGAATTTGTCTTAGAATGTATTTCGGGGATTAAAAATGGGTCCCTTCGGCCCATCTTAGGCTAAGGCTTGTGTTAATTCTTAAAAAAATTTACACGGTCACTAAACACTTTGGAAATGCTTATTGAGGGGTATTGAGAAACATTAGCACTTTATAGTTATGAAGGTTGAGATTGAGAGTTGATGTCTAGTAATTATACTAATTATCACACTTATTGATCATGCTAATTAATATGTTATTGATCATCCTAGTGATTATGCTATTAATCATGCTAGTGACTTTGATATTGATAATGCTAGTGCTTATGCTATTGACTATTCTAATAATTATGATTAGTGATTATGCATATTGATTATGATAGTGGTTATGCAATTGACTATGCTCGCGACCATGCTATTGATTATGCTAGTGATTATCCTCTTGATAAAACTATGGATTATATAATTGCCAGTTCAGGTTTGGATATTGATAATAAGTATATACATACCCGGCTCAAGATTAGAGGATGGTTATGAGATTGACGAAATACATATTTATATTTATATTTTTATTTGATTGAGTCCGAATATTAGGTTATGATGTTGATAATAGGGATACCAGTTTCAGTCCAAAAATGGAAAATGATTATTATGTGGCATGGTATTAATAGATTCTAGTGATACCATGATAGTGATAAATGAGGATTTGTTGACGAAAAATGCTTAGTGGATAAATGATGTCTATTTGATAAATAATGGCTAGTTGATAAATAGTGATTAGTAGATGAATGCTAGTAAATTGATGAATGATGGTTAGATGGCAATGATGGTTAGTTGGTAAATGATGGGTGGTTGAATTATTGTATCTTTGCTTGTACTCTCTAGGTTTATAAGAGCCTACATTGAATTATTTACTTTTTCATACCAATTGGCTTATGGGGGCTAATTTTGTAGTCATGATTGTTTGTGTTTATTTTTTATGTTATGTTAATACTCTAGTTCATTTACTTATTTACGCACATCAATGATGAAGTTACTTTTAATTCTTTCTGTACCTTGACTTTATCATATTTATATCATTCTTTAGCTTAGTCAGCTGATGATGCCTATTAAGTACCTGTGGTTTTGATACTCATACTACACTTATGTACATTTTTGGTATAGATTCGAGTACTAGTTTCCACCATTAATCGATGATCGTGCTATGTGAATTTTTAGAGATACAGTGAGCTTTTGGTGTCGAAGTCGCCTATTTCCTTCTATCTTCTGTCTAGTATTTAGTTTTAAGATAGGATTATGTTAACTGTTTTAAGACTTAGGTTGTATTTATAGTCGCTCTTATACTAGCTCTACCAATTTTTGGGATAAATTTCTAAATTATTAGATTACTCCTTATCTATTTCCTATGCCTTATTTATTTAAAGTTGCATATGTTTGTTTTCTACCTTATGTTGGGCATTTTCCATTAAGTTAACCCATTGCATTCATCTTCGGGTTATGTTACAGCTTACTTACTGGCAGGGTTGAGTAGCTGCAACCATGACTAATAAATTAAGTTATAAAAAATTGGTATTAGAGCCTAGGTTATATTAGTATTGTTGGTACAAAAGCAAATGTATAATAAAGTCCTGCGGATTGGAATGATGACTTCCATTTCTTATCCATGAGAGGCTATAGGACATTCTTAGGAGTTCTTCATTTCTTTCACTCATTTTGTGCTAAGTGTCTAAGTTGGTTTGTAAAGCATTCCTTTGACTTCACTCTTTCATAGATGGCTAGGATTTTTGTTACCGCTATGCGAGATGGGGGTCCTAAGACTGAGCCTAGGGATCCTACTCCTATTTATGGATAGCCCAGATATCATAAACAACTTTGATATATATCCCAGACTAGGGGCCAGTATAGAGGGATTCCACCAGACCCTATTTCTACTCCTAAGCTAAGGATTCTTCCATCTCAGCTAGCAGTGAGTCAAGGACCAGTTTAGGGTCCACCAGGATTCATTTCCTTTTTAGTTCTTAGAGATGCTTTATTCAATTGTTAGGGTTGATTTATGGTGCACTGTCTAATTGTGCATACTATACAAATCAGAGTGGTACTAAAGTGGGGGCGCAACCTGTAGCTACGACTCCTAGAGTTGAGATCCCTCTTGCATTGGAAATTGCTCAGTCGCTAGCTTGCTATGTCTGATAATGAGCATAAAATATTGGGTAGGTTTTTTAGATTGGCTCTGCCTAGGTTTTTTGATTCACTGGGCATGGATGGATATTAGTTTCTAATTACTTGTGAGAATAGGCTCCATAATCTAGGCCTAGTTAAGAGTCATGGTTTGGATTATGCTGATAGGCGAATTTACACGCCTATAGTGCTATATTTTACCCATATTTTAGCCAAGTTTTGAGGACAAATTATATAATTCATGCACTTTTAGTCCTTTTTCCTGTAAGTGAGCTAACAAACATGATTAGCAAGTTTTAAGGCATAAATGATGCAGAATTCAGCATTTTATGGATTACTTGACGCCAAAGAAAGCTTCACGAAAGGAGGAAAACAAAGCTTGGGCGCCAAGGACCAAAAGTGGCGCATGGAAAATCTGTCCCGGGCAAAAACAGCAATTCTGAAGACTTTGGGGACTAGCAGTAACTTATTAGGATTAGGATAATGATTCATTAACCAAGTAGGATTGGGTTAAGTAATTCATTAGCTTAGTAGGAATAGGATATGGGTGTTATAAATACCCTATTTTGCTAGAGATTTTTATTCATTCCACACAATTCCCCCATTCCATCAATTCCCATCCATCCACCATCCATCCATCCGTCAAAACAATTTTCTTTATTAATTCATTGTTGACATTATTTTTCATCTATTCAATTCTTAATTTCCACAACAAGAGAAACGTTACTCAGCAAGGAATTCACGCCATTCTTAACCCTATACCTAACGTGAGATCTTTATTGTGGTACAATGATAATGTCTATTGTGATTTCCTTCGCACTCATGAGTAGCTAAACCTCTCTGTTGGGGTTATGGAAGCCTTATGAGATACTATCTAAGGCTATGAGTTTGTGAATCCGTGACACGTGTGTTGCTTATATCTTTATTCTCTTCATCTTAATGCAAATTCTTGTGGCTGCAGACGCGTAGAATAACGACAGTATAGCATTAACTTGTTTGAAAGAAAAGTTATATGTCTGGAAAAAAGATAATGTCAAGGTAGTAGGGTCCCATCCCCTATTAAAAAGTTAGTGCCGTAACTGGATTAACCTCTTGGAGAATTTGTACCGTTAGATACGCTTTAAGCTCGAAAGAGTTGAAGTGAAATAGTCCTTGTTGAGGTCGAAAGACGCTTGGATTTACCATCGAATACAATTCTCTATAAGCACATGCATGTCTGAATTCCGCACAACTCATAGCCAATAGAGACGTACAACTCATAAGGTGGACATAACCCCAACTTCTCAATTCTCATTGTTTTACATCTTACCAAACATTCTTTCTTTTTACTTTGCTATTTTTCGTTTTTACTTTAATATTCTGGTTACATTACTTGCACGATAAAAACTCCCCCCTTTTTACGAGACTTGCACTAAAAGTCTAGTAATCTTTTCTTACTTGTTGACCAAGCTATTCCCTGTGGGATCGATACCCAACCCAGTTGGGTTATATAGTTCACAACGACCGCTTTACACTCCTACGAGAGCTATAGATTGAGCGTTATCAAAAATTGGCGCCGTTGCCGGGGAATACGGTTGTCAACTAAGTTTGTGATAATTACTAGACCCTTTGGTCAAAGATTCTCGTACTTTTACTTTTAGTTTTTGTTTTTGTTTTATTCAGGTTTGTTTAGTGCACCAATGGATGCACAACGTGAAATTGAAAGGATAGCTTCTCAAGTGCATCAACAAAATATTGATAACCCAGGTCGTGCAACAAATCCTAATAATGATGACCTGGACGATGAGGAGATACTAAACCCACGGCATACTACTGAGGTGGCGGCACCCATGCAGAGGAGAGATCATCAAGAGCGATTGAGGCCTGATCGTCGAGCTGTGCAGATTCCTTTTGATGACGATGATGACAATTTGGATGAAGATGGTGCCACAGGAGCCATTATTCTGCCACCCTTGGCACCCAGAGCAAAGTTCAATATTACTAGCACCATGATTTAGTTGTTGCAACTCAAGGGATTATTTGGTGGACTAGTAGGCGATGATCCGAATATGCATCTGATCAACTTTATTTCTATATGCAAGTCATTCGACAATCCTGGCGTTGGACAGAATGCAATTCGACTGCGCTTATTTCCATTGTCTCTATCTGGGGAGGCAACTCTATGGTTAAATAGGCTGAGTCCTGATTCCATTACAAATTGGAGGCAATTGAAAGATGCTTTCTTAGAAAGATTCTTTCCGCCATCCAAAAGAGCACAGTTGAGAGATGAGATCACCAACTTTCGGCAGCTTCCAACCGAAGCTCTCCACGAAACATGGGAGAGGTTCAACACGAAGCTTATGCGGTGCCCAAACCATCATATGACCAATGTCCACCTTGATGGAGATATTATACATAGCTTTGAATTCGGTGACTAAGCCAGTCGTTGATAATGCGGCTGGAGGATCATTCATGGACCTCACCTTTGGTCAGGCAAGCAATATGCTAGATCGGATGATGAAGCAAAGTAGAGCTTGACATACCAGGGATTCTGAGGTAGCAAGCCCCACTTTATCTATTGGCATAACTGCAGACCAAAGGAGAAGAAAAGAAGAACGCGACCAAGATATGGCGCACATGAAAACACAAGTGGATCTTCTTACAAAGCATCTATTATCAGGGAAGACCAAAAAAGTCAAAGCTTTTGCGTTAAAAGGAAGAGAAGAATCTGATTCGGAAGAAGAAGCCAACTACTTGAACAATCAGGGGGGTTTCTGAGGCAATGCCCAAGGAAACCAAGGTCGGAACTATTATGATAGATCTGGAATCAAGGACTGTGATCAAGGTAGTTGGAAGGATAAGACTGACAGGAGTGGTCTGTACGTTCCTCCAGGAAGACGTGACGCCACTGCATCTGGTTCTGAAAGTATGGAAGATATGATGGCTAAACTATTGAAAAGAGTGGAGGCAACCAGCGCGGGAGTAACGGAGGTAATACATGATTTGTCCTCGATGAAGCAATTGGTTGACTCATATTCCACTTCAATAAAACAAATAGAGCAGCAATTGAGCCAACTTTCAGCAGCACTCAATCAAAGAAAGGCTGGCACTTTACCTAGCGACACAGTGCAAAACCCAAGGAACGATGGATCATGCATGGCTATTACTACCCGAAGTGGTAAGGTGCTGGAAACTTCATCCAAAGGCAAGCAAGTGATCGATGATGTAGCGGACAACGATGATAAGGCTAATGGAGAAAACGCCATAAAAGCTGACCAAGACGTCCATGACGTCACCCCTAGTAGGTTGCAGCTCGAAACTACTAAAATTCAGAAGCAAGAGGAGAAGAAAGTCGTGGAGAAAACAAGTCCATATCCACCACCACCTTTTCCTCAAAGACTAAAGAAGATTGCAGATGATACAAAGTTTAGCAAATTCATGACTATGTTAAAGCAGCTGACCATTAATGTTCCGTTGGTAGAGGCACTAGAGCAAATTCCTGGGTACGCTAAATTCATGAAGGACCTTTTAACAAAGAAGCGGGCAGTAAGCTATGAACCGGCAGATAATATTCATCATTGCAGTGCGATTGCTACCCGATCACTAGTTCAGAAAAAAGGCCGACCCCGGTGCTTTCACTATTCCTTGCACGATTGGATCTATGAATATTGCCAAGGCATTATGCGATCTGGGTGCTAGCATCAGTTTGATGCCACTATCCGTCTACAGGAAGTTGGGGTTAGGCGATCCGACACCAACCAATATGAGGCTCGTGATGGCTGATAGGTCGGTAAAATGACCTGTGGGTATCTTGAATGATGTGTTGGTGAAGGTTTCTTCATTCATCTTTCCTACAGACTTTGTTATTCTGGATTGTGAGGTGGATTCTGTAGTTCCCATAATCTTGGGACGTCCTTTCCTTGCAACTGGAAGTGTGCTTATTGACATGAGAGCTAATGAGCTTTTGTTTCGGTTGAATGACGAAGTGGTCCGCTTTGATATATGCAAAGCAATGAAGTAGCCTAGCGATATGGATGTGTTCTCCGTAGCTTATGAGGATAAAAAAGCACTATCTGTAAAGAAACAGCTTACTGTTGAGCCATTGTCTGCCGTGCCACTGAATGTTGAGCAAGAGGATGATGAAGATTGTGAAGAAACTACATGTGCTCTAACAGAAATAGGGTCCTATTCTCATACTCCTAAACAGCCGGACCTTGATCTTAAGAATCAACCGTCACTAACAACGAAGACTTCCATTGAAGAGCCACCAATGCTAGAATCGAAAGAGCTCCCCGATTATCTAAGGTATGTGTTCTTGGAAAGTGGAAATATACTTCCGGTAAGTATGGCGGATGATTTAAGTGAACATCACGTAAAGGCTTCCATCTCTGCTCTGAAGGGATACAAGAGAGCCATGGGTTGGACTATTGATGATATAATTGGTATCCCTCTCGGGATAGGCACGCACAAGGGTCATCTCGAAGAAGACTGCATGCCTACAAGTAAGTATCTGCGTCGTCTGAATCCATTCAGAAAATGATCCACCATCTATCTAGATGAAGCCTGAGTAATCGAGATAGCTATGTCGTGCCGCGACAATAAATCAAGCGCTAGATGGGAGGCAACCCATCGTTTTTCATTTTTTGTCTTTCTTTCGTTCTATTACGTGTTTTCTTTTGATAAACAAAAATCCAAAAAAAAAGAGTCATGCCACGACCAAAACTAAGGCGCTTGATGGGAGGCAACCCATCGTTTTAATCGTCTTTATTATTTTTGAGTAAATGTAGGTGCAAAGAGGTGTAAAACGAGGAGGTCGGTTTCAAATTTTGATTTGGAAGCGGTGCATGTTAAAGGTGGTAAGTTAGGAATGAAGAAGCAAAAGGCTATGGATTGGGCATTGCTCATGAAAATATAGGCATCGAAAAAGGCTAGGCATAGGTAAAACTAGGCCACGAACAAGGCAAGGCATATACTATGGCCTAAGGTCTCAGAATCTAGTGTGCCATAGCATAGGCGCTGCCCATGCCCAAGTATACCATAGCATATGCGCCGCCTATGCTAATGCCTTTTGTCTCTGAATCTCATATGCCATGCTAAAGGCGCCGCCTATGGTCACCAAATGCTTTGCAAAAGGCGCCTCCTATGCTCACACAATGCCATAGCATAGGCGCCGCCTTTGCAAAAGCCTTCTGCTCAACTAGGCATGGCCTATGCTATGGCATTCTGCTCAACTAGGCAAAGCCTTAGGCACCGCCTATGGTCACTTTTGACTCCAAATCCGATTTTAAATGGGTCAAAATCCGACCCAACCTTTTCCTATAAATATGAGACTTAGTCTTGAACCAAAAACACATTGGAAACCTAGCTTATGCGCCGCCTATAGCCTCCAAATCCTCTCAAAAATTTTCCTTTTACTCTTTTTCTTCACAAGAACATCATCCAAAGGCATCAATAAAGTAAGTACTACTTTGTTCTTCATTTATATTCCATAAGTACTACGTTACTACGTCTATTATGAATTGTTGAATCTTGAAAGAAGTAGTGGTGATGTGAATGTGTTTGAATTGTTGTTATACAATTAAGTGTGTGAATGAATACGTAAGGATGATCTTAACTTGTTCCCAACTTGAATTTGATTTTGATGCATTGTCATACTTTTGCGGAATTGATATGGTCACTAAAATTGCATAATCTTGTCACTTGCATACTTACATGTTGGAATGACTTGTTCATCGGAATAAGACTTATAGTTGCCTACCGACATAGGAGGTTGTGATTATTGATAGATACTATACCTTGATTCAATCCCTATGTAGTAGTCTTGATATATCTAACATGAAAGTATTGCAAAGATTACAAGAAGTATGACTGCACTGATTTTATTGTTGGAATATAGCACCTAAAACGTATGCCGATGAAGTCTGAGTAATCGACCACTTTCCCTTTACTAGTCTATACCAACAAACAAAGTATGGGGTAGTGCCACTACTGCTTGTTTATAGATTGTATCCATTGAGATGATGCTAACATGAACATTGTTTTAGTCTCTGATACAATGGCACCCAAAGCAAGACAAGGCAAAGATAAGGCAACCACTTCACAAAAAGGCCAAAAAAAAGGAAGAAAAGAGCAAGATGAATTCTCCGTACTGCAAATACCTCGACGTACTCTTGGAATCAAGTGGGGTACTTATGAGGAACTTTTGAGGATAACGACTCTGATGATGATTCCGATGCAGGGGGTATGATCCTGAACATAGAGGATGAGTCCGACTAACCAGGTTCTTCTTATTTATTTTCCACTGAGGACAGTGTGTCCCGTCTAAGTGTGGGGTGGTGGTATTTGCATGCTATACTTCTCTATCTGCATTTGCATTTATGTTTGTTTGCTTAGTTTTTTTTTTGTTTTTTTTCATTTTTTTTAAGCAGTTAAATTTTTTGCACTTAGCTTCGTATGAAATTATTCTAATAGGCAGCATGAGATTATAACAAGAGTTTGTGCTAAAATCATGACTATTGAGATGTTTAGGCCCTAATTGTGACTCACTATGTGATACTGTGCGGTTCAATTCCTTCATCTGTTGGGGCAAGAGTCTATACTACTCCCAATAAAGTCGACCATGTGCCTTGTGTGAGTGATATAATAGTATATTCTATGTTTGTGGCTGATGCTAGAACTTGCCTGGTATGTATGTAAAGCGAAAATAAAGAGTGTAAGTTTAGGAGATGATTTAGGCATTTCTTTGGCAACCTATACTTGTTTACCTTCTTTTTACCTACTGGTGGTCATTAACCTAGTTAAACCCTTTTGAGCCTTTAGCCTATTTTCTTTAACAACCTCATATGTAAGCCTAATCCATTTTTTAAGACCATAATTTGATCCAAATTCCTAAGTGCTTTAAAGTATAAAGTCATGTGACAAAATAAGAGGAAATTGGGTGATTATGATGCTTTCGAATGTATTGGTGCTTGAATTTGTTATGAAAAAGAAAGTGCTATCATAAGAGGTATGTTATGGAAAAGAAAAAGGAAAGGAAAACCAAAAAGTTAGTTATGTTCAAAATTGAAAAAAAACAAAAGAGGAGAAAAAGGGTGGTAGAATAAAAGAACGTAGAAAGGTTGTTTGAAAGAAAAAGTGTTAATGATACAATGTGATGTATTAAAGCGCTTCGGAACATAGTCACTATTTCTGGCCAAAATAGTCCTACCCGTCCCTTAGCCTACATTACAACCATCAAAAGACCTATTTGATCCTAAGCTTAGCATTCTGACATTTAGTGGAGCATTACACTAAGGGCAAGCCTATGGACATCAGTTGCAGCATATGAATTCCTTGTGAGAGCGAGAGCAAGGATACTTTTATACCCATGTTTGAAAAATATGCTATACTTATGAGTGTTTATGGGTAATATATTGTGAGACACATATGGTTGATGAGTTTTGGGTAGTGGTGTATGATTCTTTGTACCTTAACTTTTGGATACGAATTAACTACCATCACGAGTCTATGTTAGAGGTTGAATCGTTTCTACTAATGATCGGAAAACTACTCTTTGTTGATAATTGTTGTGCTTGTCTTGACGAATATTTTGTGTTGTTACTGTGAAACCCTAAGTAGATGTTTAGATGGACATGATATTTTGTTCGAGGACAAACAAAGCTTTAAGTGTGGGGTGTTGATGATAGGCGAATTTACACGCCTATAGTGCTATATTTTACCCATATTTTAGCTAAGTTTTGAGGACAAATTATATAATTCATGCACTTTTAGTCTTTTTTCCTGTAAGTGAGCTAACGAACATGATTAGCAAGTTTTCAGGCATAAATGATGCAGAATTCAGCATTTTATGGATTACTTGACGCCAAAGAAAGATTCATGAAAGGAGGAAAACAAAGCTTGGGCGCCAAGGACCAAAAGTGGCGCATGGAAAATCTGTCCAGGGCAAAAACAACAATTCTGAAGACTTTGGGGACTAGCAGTAACTTATTAGGATTAGGATAATGATACATTAACCAAGTAGGATTGGGTTAAGTAATTCATTAGATTAGTAGGAATAGGATATGGGTGTTATAAATACCCTATTTTGCTAGAGATTTTTATTCATTCCACACAATTCCCCCATTCCATCAATTCCCATCCATCCACCATCCATCCATCCATCAAAACAATTTTCTTTATTAATTCATTGTTCACATTATTTTTCATCTATTCAATTCTTAATTTCCACAACAAGAGAAACGTTACTCAGTAAGGAATTCACACCATTCTTATTCCTATACCTAACGTGAGATCTTTATTGTGGTACAATGATAATGTTTATTGTGATTTCCTTCACACTCATGAGTAGCTAAACCTCTCTGTTGGGGTTATGGAAGCCTTATGAGATACTATCTAAGGCTATGAGTTTGTGAATTCGTGACACGTGTGTTGCTTATATCTTTATTCTCTTCATCTTAATGCAAATTCTTGTGGCTGCAGACGCATAGAATAATGCCAGTATAGCATTAACTTGTTCGAAAGAAAAGTTATATGTCTGGAAAAGAGATAATGTCAAGGTAGTAGGGTCCCATCCCCTATTAAAAAGTTAGTGCCGTAACTGGATTAACCTCTTGGAGAATTTGTACCGTTAGATACGCTTTAAGCTCGAAAGAGTTAAAGTGAAATAGTCCTTGTTGAGGTCGAAAGACGCTTGGATTTACCATCGAATACAATTCTCTATAAGCACATACATGTCTGAATTCCGCACAACTCATAGCCAATAGAGACGTACAACTCATAAGGTGGACATAACCCCAACTTCTCAATTCTCATTGTTTTACATCTTACCAAACATTCTTTCTTTTTACTTTGCTATTTTTCATTTTTACTTTAATATTCTGGTTACATTACTTGCACGATAAAAACTCCCCCCTTTTTACGAGACTTGCACTAAAAGTCTAGTAATCTTTGCTTACTTGTTGACCAAGCTATTCCCTGTGGGATCGATACCCAACCCAGTTGGGTTATATATTTGACAACGACCGCTTTACACTCCTATGAGAGCTGTAGATTGAGCGTTATCAGATTACACTACCTTTCAGTAAAACTTGGCTACTTTATATTGGTGGATATGTTATATTGATTCAAGACCAGCTGGATTTTCTTGTTTGACAAGGACTGAGTTGTATAAGATGTTATTGGAGAAGTACATGCTTGGAAACCTCAGGGATTGGTTGAGAAATGAGTTTTTGAGATTGCAGCAGGGCTCCGTAATTGTGGTAAAGTATGAGGCTTGTTTTTCATAAGTTGGCTAGATATTCTACTTCTATTCTGGGTACTAAGTATGAGAGGAATTGTTGCTTTGTTAGGGGATTATTACTTCCTCTTTATATATCTACTCAGAGTCTAATTGCTATAGGTAGGTCTTTTGCTGAGGTGTTAGATCACACTCAATTGATGAAGAAGATTAATTGTAAGGCTCGTGGGGGTAGCGATAAGAGGCATAGGTTTCAGTGTAGATTTAGTGGGATCCATAGTAGTTCCTAATTCAGAGGTCATAGTTCTCAGGGTAGATACTCTCCGCTTCCATTATATTAGCCTCAGAGTTAGCCTAGTTGACCTGTACAGGCAACGCTTCAGATTATTGATCGAGATCAGTCTAGTGTCAGATATTGCCTTGGTCAGGATAGCAGTTAGTCCTTGAGGGGTTTGTCTTTTTGTTATTTTAGATATGATGGTTACTCTGGAATCAGCCGGATATGCTGGTTCTAGTTTTGTTCATGGGACATATCATAGTTATGGCATCGTGCTCTCTATTCTCGAGATTGCCCTCTTTATAGAGAGATTATTGCTTTAGCTCAGAATGTTCCCCCTATTAGAGTAGTTCATCCCTCATCTAGATATGGTTCACATAGTTGTAGGGGTGATTCCTAGGGTACTCGAGGAGGTATTTAGGCAGATAGGTCAAGAGGTCAGTCTGAAGCCTAGCTAGGTGGCAGGCATGGTCAGTTGTATGCAGTACCTACTAGACCTGAGGCTTAGTTTTTGGATGCTATTATCATAGGTATGTTTCTAGTATGCCATTAGTTGACCTTAGCTTTATTTGATCTGGGATCCACTTATTCCTATCTGTCTTCTTATTGTGCTCTATGGGTAGAGTTATCTTGGGATTTATTATCCATACTATTACATGTATCTACTCCTATAGGTGATTCTTTAGTAGTGGATCGGGTTTTAAAAGCTTATATTGTGAATATTCAAGATATTGATATTCATGTTGATCTTATTATATTAGACATTGTAAATTTTTATGTGATTTTGGGCATGGATTGGTTGTTCCACAAACATGCGGTCATGGATTATTTTGTCTAGACCATTACCTTAGCCATGCTTAGCATACTCCCAATCGTATGGCAAATAACTTTTAGCCGTGAGCTATCGGGAATAATTACTTATATGTATGATAGGAAGCTTATTTCAATGGGTTTCAAGTCTAATCTCTCTTATATTAGTGTTTTTAGTATGGCGTGTCCGTTGCTTGACTCCGTTCCCGTATTTTGTGAGTTTCCTGATATTTTTCCTACCAATTTTTGTAGTATAACTCCTGCCTCTGATATTGAGTTCATTATTAATCTTGATCCTGGCATCCGACCTATTTCTATGGCACCTTATCATATGGCTCCTACCAAGCTTAAGGAGATAAATTCTCAGCTCCAGGATCTTCTTGGTAAGGTTTTTATTAGACCAAGTATGTCTTCTTTGGGAAATCCTATGTTTTTTGTAAAGAATAAAGATGGCTCCATGCGTATGTGTATTGATTATAGGCAGCTTAATAAGGTGACGGTGATGAAAGATTATCCTATGCTTCACATTGATGATTTTTTCGACCAAGTTCAGGGTGCATCGATGTTTCTTAAGATTGATTTGAGATCTGGATAATATTAATTGAGAATTCAAGATGAGGATATCCCGAATATGGCTTTCAGTACTCGTTATGGTCATTACGAGTTCTTGGTTATGTCATTCAGATTGATTGATGCCCCAGTCACGTTCATGGACTTGATGAATCGAGTATTCAGGCTATATTTGTATTCCTTTGTGATTGTATTCATCGACGACATCCTTGTGTATTCGAGAAGTAGAGAGGAGTATTCAAAATATTTGAGGATTGTGCTCCAGAATTTCAAGGATCATTTGCTATTGGCCAAGTTATCTAAGTGTGAGTTTTGGCTCGATTCTGTGACATTCCTTGGATATGTGGTGTTTAAGGATGGGATTATGGTAGAACTGGCAAAGATTGATGTTATTAGTGATTAGGCCAAGCATACATATCTGACTGAGATTCATAGCTTTATTGGCTTGGATGCTTTTATAGACGTTTTGTTGAGGGTTTTTCTACTATTTCAGCACCTATGACCAGATTGACCAGAAGGAGGTTCCTTTCCAGTGGTCCAAGGAGTAGGAGTCAAGCTATGGAAATAATTTCATCCAAGAAACACCTTCTTTTAGATAATGTTACGATCGCTATCAAGATATAGTAACCCAACTAAGGTTTATGTCAATTCCTAAGGGAACACGTGGTTTGACAGATCTCAGTGGTTAAGTCTATGGGCAAAACAGGAAAAGTAAATGAGGGGGATTAGTTTGTAGTCATTTCAAACAAAGAAAAATCTTAACTTGGTTGAAAATCAGTCATAGGTGAACACTAGGATTGTGTTCCCCCTAGCGTCTCAACTCCGAAGGCTTATCATGAATTATTGAACCAACCCAATACCTTGCATAAAGAATCGATAAGTTATGTACCTCCTACAGTCTTTTGGACGAGTAGGAGGATTTCACCCTTTACCTTTTGAGTCTTAGCATGTCGCGTTACTAACCTTTATGTTGATCTCAGTTAACTATTACCTTTTGAGTCTTGAGTTATCAGATGGAAGCTAACGGCCATTCAATATATTCTGTTGTACTACAACGGATGGGAAATTAACTCCCAAATTACTATTGTCTTTATTTTTTCCTAGTCACTACTCCTCTTTTGGAGTAAGTAGCAATATTTAGGTGGGATCATAATGTGTGCACCCATTAAGAAATCAATCATAACGAAGATAAAGCAATATATGCCATGGGTATTTGTTCCAATAAACAATAGCACTTTCCCTACTTTGTTAATTTGCTAGGGTTTCCACAACTTTAGCTATAGGTTTTAGCAACTCATGATTGTGAAGAAATCAGTAACATTCATATTGGAAAGCAAAGATGAAATCACAATGATAAGATGAAAGAAAACCCACAATCGTAAATTGAATAATCAATCATAGTCAATACAATGAAATACTAATATCAAAGATGGATCCTGAAATCAAAATATATTTCTAAGAGTTAAAAATGTGTCACCTCTACTAAAATGTACATAAGGGGCATTTATAGTACAAGAGAAAACCCTAAAAACTAAGCCTGAACAAAATAGGAGAAAACAGGATTGGTGACTACCTGCTCTCTATACCTGTAGTCTGGCAGGGTACAGCCCGCAGGTTGCGAATTGTCAATTTCCTGCGTGTCAGCTCTTAGGATTTTGGGATTTCTGGTATCTACTTTGTCTACATGTGGTTCGTATGTGTACATGTGGTTCATAGGTTGACTTAGTAGGTGTCAGAAGTTAGTTTTTTAGCTTTTCTTTGACTCTCAAACATGCATTGATCACGATCAAGGGAAAACATCCCAATCATCCATAATCACTCCAAAAGTGGCCAAAAATACTTTTTTTACAATTTTCACAAACTTATCATCCAAAATATGATTTTCTGCAAAACATACCCAAAATGGATAAAAGGCCTCAAAAACCTGCATATTTTCCTCTTTTTAGGATCAAAAGTGCTATGTTTCTATAACACATCAATATCCTCAACTTTGAACGTTTGCATGTCCTTAGGAAATAAAACACAACAAAAAAAAGACGCTTAACTAAGTGAATCTAAGATATTCAAGGTAGTCAGTCATCACCTTAAGTTCAAATCACAACATCCCCTCTTGTATCTCTATTCAAAAGAAACTTTGTATGAATATATAGCACAACAATGTGACACAAAGGGATCAAGGTATGGCAATTACATTAGTAATAGATAACCACTCTTATGTTAAAATTACACTGCCTGAAACAAGTAAATAACTAACAATATAACTCAAGTTCCCTCACAAGAAGGATGTCCCACTCACTCATATTAAATAAGCATGTCAATGCAGGGAAGGTCAACAGACATACATTCTCAATAAAGAAGTTCCAATCAATGCCTGCCAAATTCCATAGGCTTTCCCTTATTTTCTTTACCTTAGCATTTAGATAGTTAAGTTAGGATCACTATAGGAATTTTCTCGGCTTAGAAAATGTAGGCTTAAGGGATGGTATAATAGACATGCACATTTAAAGTGACTAAGCCTCCTTGGCACTACACTAACTTTGGGGTTTCACTTGCTAGACAATTTCCTTTCCATTTTGCCCTTATTTCTCCCCTTTATTCTCTAATTGCACATTAGGTTGGGTGTGGTCTTTTATTCTTTCTTTTTATTTTTTTCACAATTTCTTTCTTTCTTTTTATTTTTTTTCTTTTGCTACCATACCCAACCTTACTTTGTTTTTCTCCTATTTTACCCTTCTTCATACCTATTTTATACTACGCACCCCTATGATAGCCACCCTCAACTTAGGCTTTTTGCTTGTGTTGACGTACATAGTGTCCAAGGAGAAATAGGGCCAAAATAGGTAAATAGTAATAAAAAGGGGAGGTGAATGGAGAAAACATAACAAAAATAGGCTTATAAGGTTCAAAATTGGGATCGAGGGATACAATTTACACATGGGAGGTCATTTAGGCTAAAATGGACTAAAATAAAAAACGGCCTATGATCCTCTCCTAATTGACTATCCTTCAACCTAGGAAAGACTAACCAGGAATGTTCTGAATTTAACTTACAAAAGGAACCAAGTAGTATCTCATACACACATAGCACCGAGTCAATATCACCAACTACTACCTATCCAGTTCAAGCAATATTTATCAAATGGTTATCATGTCCCTAATTATAATGCCATAATAAGATCCACAAAGTTCATACATATGTACATCAACACAGTTCTAAAAATTCAAATTTTGGAGGGGTATAAAAAATTAGTCAAAATATGACTACTTCCCCAAATAGTCAAAATCTACTAATTATACAAAACATCACAATATAGAAAAAACATAATATGATACATAATTATTCTAGACACGCCGATTCGATAAACATACCTCGACCGATAGAAAAAAAAAAGCACGACAACAAAAACCTGGGGTGGCATAGTATGCCCACCCTTAACTAAAAACTATGCACTGTCCTCAATGCGCTAAAATAAAATAAAACATTGGGAAGTGAGAACATGCTTGGGACACACTAGGCGCCCGAGTCAGGACATTCCCAGATGGGGGCATATAAGCTATCGGAGGTGATGGTGGTGGAAGTGAACTACAGGATTATATATCCACTGCTTTAGCTTCATCCCTCTGCCTATCCATGAATGAAGTCTCTAAAAAATCATGATTGTCCTTTTTAAGGGCCTCCTCCTCTGCCAGAATAGGATCCTGCAAATTGTATAAGTGACCTCTCTTGGTCCCAACTTCTGGGAGCTCATCCTTATGCTTCACAAGGAATTCAAACTGTTTTCACTCATGCTGTGGTGATATATGAACTACTAGGGGTATCATAGAGGGAATAACTGCTACACGACTCTTTACAAAAGAGCATACCTCTGCTCGTAGAATAGCAAAATCCTTCCTCATCTGAACAAGATCTGGCACATTTGTCTATATATATCGAGATGTAACCCATTCTACAGCTCATCAATATGTGTTTAAAAATTAACATGTATCCCTGATATTGTAGCCTCTCATCTAGCCTCGACCTGATTAAAGCTAGTTCTGACCCTTGATCTCAACTGCCTAAAGAGGGTGGTCATCTCGGTCTTGACAACCTTCAATCGAGTAGCTAGGCTCTACAAAAACTCACTGGATACAGTAATCAAACCTATTGCAGGATCTGTAGTGGATGAGCGAGTAGGCTCTGTAGATGCTCTAACTGACTTTGAGGTCGAAGTCGGGGCTGAAGAAGAAGTACCCCGTGTTCCTTACCCTGTGTACTCAAATTTGGTCATCTCTATTCTCCCCTATCTCTATATCTACACCAATACCCGTATCATCTATATATGCTTCATCAAGCTCCAAAAAAACTGTTAGGCCCTTATACTGGGCCTATGATACTTCTATACGCTTCTCGGTCTCTTAGAAGTTCCTGAATAGGCCAGACCTTCTTGATCCTTATCAGTGTAGTTATGACTGCAGTCACCTTGTCATCAATACCTGATAACTCAAGCACACCTGCCTCATCGCATAACATCTAGATCATAAAGGGAAATATAAGGTTAGTTAGCTCACAAAGGCTGAATCGTGTAACCTATACCTGAGGATGGAAACAAAATCAATATCATAACTTTACATTGATCTTGGGTGTATTTATATGCCTAAGCACCATAACTTATCCATATTTTAGCTAAGTTTAGAGAACAAAGTGCTTAGTTTCATATATTTTTACTCTGCTTCTATGTAATTGAGCTAACTGATGTGATTAGTATGATTTCAGGTATTAATGAAGTAGATGAAGACATAATGGGACTATGGAATGCATATGGCATATGACACAAGAAAGAGTAGCATTATGGACCAACTGTGGCACCTAGAAACTATGTCCAAGACTAGTTTGTCATTTATAATTAGTTTAGGGACTTAGAAGGCAATTATGAGAGAAACGATTATTAAAAGGCTTAATACTGAATTTTTATTCAAAATTCATTATTCTGTATTATTTTGAGAGAGGAAAGAGGCGGCTTACACCAAGGGAGGAATGCTATTCATCTTCTCTACCAAGATCGTCTTCTAGATTTTGGTATGATGAATATTTCTATTATGATTTTTGTTTTACCCATGAGTAGCTAAGTTTATTAGTTAGGGTTATGGAAGCCTTGTAGCATACAATATATCACTTTGGTTTTTGAATTCATTATGCATTGATTTGTTTACATCATGCTCTCTTCGCTTATCTTGAATTCTCGTGGTTGCAAACATAGAGGATATGCCTTAAAACACAACTTGTTCAAAAGAAAGGTTGATATTTGAAAAAGAGAGTCGTGACAAGAAAATAAGATTTCCAACCCCTATTTCATACGTTAATGCCTTAACAGGATTAACTACTTGGAGATTTCATATTGTTTTTGGTAAACGCTTTTGATTCGAGAGAACTAAAGTGAATTATCCTTAATGGTTAAGAAACATAAGGATTATGTTATTAAATACAATATGTTTCTCTGTAACCATGATGCATGTATGAATTCGTAAAGCCCATAGTTAGAAAGTATTGAAAACTACAAGGTGGACATAACCCTAGCTTGCTATTTCTCTAAATTTGAATACTACTACATGTATTCTATCTTGTTAAACTGAAACCATTAATTTATGAACTGAATTAAATCCCCCTATTATTTTTATGAAAATGAATGATTAAAAGTCAACTAATTTGTATACAACTTAATTAGCACCATATTCCCTGTGCTATTCGATCCCAACCTAGTTAGGTTATATACTTGACAATGACCGCTTACTCTCTCGTAAGAGAGGTGTAATTTGGGTATCAGCCATCATGCAGGCAACTAGTGTATCTCCCTTCCACATCAATGCATTATCTGAAGTGTTGGGTAGCAGGCGGTATCTAATTAACGACCACTAAAATTTGGCCTCATATGCAACGGGCCCTTCTTGATCACAACTTGCCCCTTAATCCATGAGGTCCCATCGCCCTGTGGTGAAATATAATCATCCCTCTTGCTTATTATCGCATATAATGTGATGATCCCATGCAATCTCAATTTCTGGTCACACTCAACTGTAGATGTAGGTGCAATATAATCTGGTCTAAATATGACTCTGTGGATAGTATCCTCTCTAATATCAACTTTGACCCCTATGACTAGTGTGTGATCAAGCTGTGTCTACCGTGTAAATCTGATAAAGTTTGGATGATGACATATGGGAGGGACTACAGTGGCTCTATAAGATGCATAAAACTTTCTCACCATAGCCGAGCTATAAGAACTGAGTAGCCTAGTTATTCACTACAGCTGATATATGTCAAATGTTTCCCTCAGATGTAGTAACCACTCTGGCCCCAATAAGTCTATTCGGCTCTTCTCATTGACACATCTCGTGGTCCTGCCTAGCTCCCAAAAATAACTATCAAGCTCATAAATATATTGTATCCCTTACATTTACTACCTCAGATGTCCCTACCTGGGAGGTGCATATACGGTTAGTGCAGGTGTCTGCTCCTGGTGTGCATTGTAGGAAGCCTGTACTGTACCCTACACAGACCCATCTCAACACAACATACCCAAAGAGGAGTCCTTAGGTTCGAACACAAAAAGTCATACCACCGCATCTCTTTTGGGGGAATCTACCATGATGACTTCACTAGGGATAGATAATAAGTTAATATGTCACCAATGAAGATAACGCCATCCATGTCTAAGAATGGATGGAAGACCTTATTCACCAAGTCCATAAATGCTGCTGGGAATTGATCAACCGAAGGACAAGACAAGAAACTCATTAACCATGGGAACAGACTATAGAGAAGACTTTTCTGAGTTAGAATCTTTACCTCAAACCAAATGACACAAACAACCCTTTAAAATCAACATTTCGGGTTTGAGTTAAGAAATAAACCCCCTTTAGGCACTAAGGAACCACCTTTCTATACACTGACCGACTTATTAGGGAATTTAAACATGACCTTTTAGGTCCTACAATCTAAGAAAACATACAAGAGATCAACCAATCCATCCGTAAAAAAATATCAAAATCAACCATGTCCAACTTTATCAAGTTAACAAAAGCACCTCTACCACCAACAAATATCACACATTATTTATAGACTCTTTTAACAACCACAAAGTCTCCTACCGAGATAGAAAAAGAGAAAGGACCTGATAACTCTTGGGACCACAATCAAGATACAATGCCACATATAGGTGTGCATAAGAAAGAGGAGATCCTGGATTAAGCAAATAATACACATCATGGCAGAAAGGTATCAACATACCTATAATATCATTCGGAGATGCTTCAAACCCCTGGTGAGTAAAAAAAGCAAACAAGGGACCCCGACCAGTGCTAGTAATAGAAATAGATGTGGAGATAGCATTTTTTGATGTTGAAGTAGGAGAAGTAGTATTAGAGGATTTGTTGGCCAAAGAAGCCACTCGAGAGGGTTAATCTTACTGTATGTGACCGACCTGACCATAATGAAAAGATTCATTTTTGGCTTTCTTACACCCACTAAGATGACTCTGACCATAGAATCTGCAAGAAGGGTGGGATGGAGCCAACTGGTTACCATTAGCCTGAAGTTGGCACCCTTAGGTGTCAAAGCTAGAGAATTGATAACTGATATCCTTTTTACCTAAGAAAAAACCCTTACTGTGCACTCTCGTAGCATGTGACCCAATTGGCTACATAGAAAACACCGGTTCTTTCCTTTCTCACAATAACCACGGTGTGATTGATCGCAAAACCAACAGGAGGATAGGTGAATATGAATTAGGCCCTACTAACCTAATGTTAGGACCTTGTTCCCTATGAGAATCACAAATATGAAGACGCCCGTCTCCCAACAGATTTAGTTAGGGAGCACTAGTCACAGAGTGAAAATTAGGCCTTCCCAATACCTCCTCTTGGACTACTTTTCACCAACCTAAGACAATTTAGCAAAAGGGTAATGGAACCCAGCATTTTTAGGTAACTAAAGAGAAAGGCCACCTCCAATAGTGGGGATAGTCTGTACAGGTGGAACCCCATGAGGACAGTCAGATATCACGACCTTTGACCAGACCTGAATCTCAGAAGTTGGACAAGCTTTGTCCGTATTGCTCCCAATTGGAACAGAAGAGCTTACTTGAACGTTAGATCTTCTTAGATACATAAGAAAGGGAAACATTACTAAATGCCTCATAGCTCTTATCTTATATATGTGATGTGCTATATGCCCATAAAAAAAACTCTACTTGACATGGCTTTGTGGAATCCCAACTAACCATAAACCAGTCTCTGATACCAACTTGACTTGCCCTAAACTCGATACATATCGCATGGACACCCCAAGCCCACATGAATAGGTGGTTGCCCCGTTAACCCAACCTAATCATCATTATAACAATCAGAAGGGTTGGGTGAATTCTAACCTTATAATAAGATAGCAAAAATATAAGTCTAACAAACAGTACTTAGAAAATAATTAACATTTTATTAATGCCAATAGTCTAGCAAAAATACCCAAATCCACAGTTATCCACAAAAACTATAATAAACCAAAGTCAATAATATATTGGGACTATCCCCCATCAATAGCCAAATACAAAAGCTATACAAGTCTATAATATGGAGTAATGCGACTATGAGAGGTAGGTCTTTCGGAGTATGAAATCTCACCACTTCAAGGTTAATGCATGAATTTTCTCGAAAACCTGTTCACATATAGAAGAAGAAGAAGAAGAAGATGCTCTGATCCCTATATCGTGCAGGGACATAGCATTTGGAGACAATTAGCGGTTAGAGCGCTAGCATGTAACTCAAGAATAAGGATAAAATCACATCACCATTCAACAACTAATCAATATTTCATATTCAATCACATTCATACAATCATATATAGCTACATATCACATGCTAACAAGATGTCAAGACTTGACATCATTATCGAACTCTTCAATAATGAGACATGAAGTGGAGGACTCTGATATTCCACACTTAGGTTCAAACTGTTCTTATTAGGCATAGAACTTTAATCACATTCTTAAAAATATGCTCATACATATTGACATACACGACATGTTCATATTATGCTTCCAAAGTAAAATCAAGACTTAGCATGTATTCTTAATTCATCCATTCATGAGACACGAAGTGAAGAACTTCCAATCTTCCACCTTACCTATTTTATAACCTTAATCTTCTTCGTTAAATTAGACAAAGGGGGTCCGAACCCCAAACCAACTCAACTAACACCTACCTTAGACTGAGTTAACAAAGTTAACCAATTCAACCAATTTCATTAGGCGAGAGGAACTCGGGCCACAAGCCGTCTCTTTGAACTAGGGGCTTGTTTGGATTGGCTGAAAAAAGTGACTTCTTAAAAGTTCTTTAAAATTGCTTTTGAAAGTGCTGAACTTATTTTAAAAATAAGCAGGTACGTGTTTCGATAAAAGTACTAAAACTGAAAAAAAGTTACTAATGTGTTTGGTAGACAAGTGCTTTTAAGAAATTTTTTTGGTCAAAATATCTGAAATACCCTTAAACTGTTAACAATATATAGAGTTGATTATTATTAATTTTTATTTCTAAAATGATTCAAATAAAAATTAATATATATTTTAATATATATATATATATATATATATATTAAAATTATTTTTATGAATGACTATTAATTTGTGCACTAAAAACCTTTTCTTAAAAGATTTTAAACCATTAAGAAAAATATACATGTTTCTAATCATTATAATTACATTAATAGATAAATAGTTTGTCACAAATGATACTATTTGTTTGATAAAAAGACTCTTACTTAGAAAATATATTACTTGTTGATTGAGTAATGACTACACAATTAAAACATTGGTGAATATGAATGTTGCATCGTAAAATATAGATGGATCATTCACTAATTGTCCTTGAAGTTGTATATCTTCAATGAGTATTCTCCATATATTTTGGTTGGTAAGTTATTTTTTTATTAGAGAAATTCATATGTTGTACAATAATAATTGTCTAAATTTAAAAGAATATATTAAAGAAGGAGAATAATATATAAAAATTCATATCTCATAAATTAGAAAATTCATACAAAAGAAGTTTGAGAGATAAAAATATATTTTAATTGGTCAAAATACAATGACTTATAAGCCAAAAAAATAAGTTGGGAATTAGAGCTTTTAGTTTTTGGCTTATAAAAAGAAAATTTTGGCTTTTTAAAGCAATTTTTAAACTTTCCAAACACTTAAAAAAATAAAAAATAGCTTAAAATCTATTTTGACCAAAATATAAGCCCATACAAACACCCACTAGGAACTCGAATCACTAGCCATCTCATCATACTAAGAACTCGAATCTCTAGCCGTTTAATTAGACAAGAAACTCAAATCACTCTCCATTTCATTAGACTAGGAATTCAAATCACTAGACATTTCACTAGTCTAGGAACTCGAATCACTAGCCATTTCATTTGACGAGGTATTTTAACCTCAAGAGATCTCTTCGAACTGGGAACTTGAATCACTAGTCTTATCATCGATCAAAGAAATCGACTCACTAGTTATATCATTAGATAAGGAACTTGAATCACCATCATTTCATGGGACTAGGAACTCGAATCACTAGTCATATCATTAGACACAAAACTCGAATCACCTATCATTTCATGTGACTAGGAAATCGAATCACTAGTCATATCAGTAGACGAGGAACTCAAATCACCCGTCATCACTATTTGAACTCTTGACCCGTTATTTAATAAATTTACCCTCGTCCAATTCATTTCACAATTAAGGACTCTAGCTCATTTAGGCAATTCAACACGATACATGACCACATAGTCCTCATGGGAGCCTTTATTTCTCAACCATTTTAATAGGTCGATGCCTTAACACATTTCATTATACAATTCAATTCATGGCCATCCAGACCCACACGAGACCATAAGGACTTCATGGAAATATTTATCAATTAAACACTTTATTAGGCCAACGCCTTAATTCAAATTATCATTCAATTCAATCGACGGTCATCAAGACCCTTACTAACTCATTCATTCTTCATTAATATTTCTATGCCACACTTTAGTTCCATGTACAATTTTAAGTCCAAGCTTAAGGAATTTAACCTCTTTTATCATCCATCAAACCAACATGGACACAGTTTAACAAATTAAATAGGAAGCAACATCAACACATTACCAATTATTAACCAATCATAATTATAGGGACATCACCCTATTTAAAGCCATAAGCTAATCCATTACATGTTTAACAAGGTTATTATCAACCATTTACCAAGCATTTATAATTATTTTGACTTAATACATGGCTAACAAGGTATTTACCACCCACCCACAAGTATGCACATTCATCTAGTTATTATCATGACTCGTTCACATTCACTAAACCAATTGCATAGGCATACATTTGACATTTACAACACCATTTAACCAGTAATCACTTCAATAGATAAAATGCCTTTGTTCTACTCATCATTAAGTAAATTTATGATCATCAAGACCCACATAATTATTTACATATCATTAGCAAGCTTTCACAAAATTCTCACCACATTTAGGCTCAATACACATATCAAGTTTATTTTCTTGTTTAGGGGCTTCAACTCCTCATTATTTATTAATAAAACAATATCATTAATTTTACAATACATGGTTCACAATATATGTGCACTATCATTCATCAATCATTCGTTCTTATTGGGCCATTTCCCTAGTTTCAAACATCACAAATAAGATATTAAATAATTCACTTTGATATTTTCACAAACACCTTATGTACATACCGTTAACAAGGCCATTCTCATGGTAGAAATTATCAAAATTAGGGTTACTTAAGACTCTCATATTATACCACATACAACAAGCATCCACAAGTACAATTAATCATCAATAACATGTATAAACACAAATCTAGACAAGAATCATCATTATCCATCTTTAGGCAACAAAACCCTTTTCATTTGATTCTAAAATAACCATGTTCACATACTAATTCAAGTCTGAAATACAAGGTTTTAGAGTTATTTAACAATGGGAAGAGTTACATGCCTTTAACAAGATGATACAGTAAGATTACATGACTTTTCTTGCATCTAGATGCATATCCTCCAAACCCTAGCCACCAATTTTGCTCCAAGAACTTTGAGAGTGTTTTGGAATGTTTGAGTCATGTAAAATGAGGGATTAGGAGGCTATAATGCCTTATATAGTGACAGAGATTAGGGTTTTAGGCAAGGAAAATAACCACAAGGCCCTTAGTTAAAAGCTAAAAAGTGATCCATGGTTCAAGTCTAAGCTCTATACGACTCACTTGGTATGAATCATACACTTAAGATATGATTGGGGGGAGTGTTACTCATATAAAGGATAGAATGCCATCTTTCTAGGCTGCTTATGATATGAGAAGGGAGGGAAAGTAAGTACGACTAGTATCCAAGGTACGAGTGGCTTGGCCAATCGTACCTTGGACAACATGCTTAAAAGAAAAAATTTGCAAGGTCATAATCTTGGTTGTTTCAACTATGTTTGACATCACCAATGCTATTAGACATTTGCTGAACTTAAAGAGAATGTTAACAGGCCATGCTACCATTGATGTAAACCTTCACATGATGAACTTTACTGGTATTCGCAATTCCTGCAAATATCTATAACGATCCAAAAAGAGATTAGACTATGATTGTTCTCTTCTATATAATGGGGAAGGCTATATTATGCTTGGAAGAGTTGTCACGCATATCAATCACTACTTGGAATTAGTTGAGGACTCAGTTCATGGAGAGTGTTTTTGGACCTTCCAGAATATTATAGTTGAAATAAGAGTTTTGTAACTTTAGCTAGTTACATTTGGAGGTTCTATATGAGATAAGAGACCTTATTGAGATTTTAGAAGAAGCTAAAAAATGTTCTAAATCATAGAATATTAGGTCTTACATTGCTCGAGATCTTCTATAGAGGTTTAAATATGAAAAATATGGTTGTAGCATACACTGTCACAAGTAAAGCATTACATAGGAATTAGGCTTCTAAGATTATAGATGAGATCACAATAACCAATTGGGATTGGAATACTTATGATATAGATATACCTATAGACACTTAAATAATTGAGGCATCTGTATAGAAAAGAACCTTAGATGACTCAGTTTCTCTAGAGTTAGCTCAGTTGAGGATCAAGCTTAGCTATTTTACTAAGTAGTTTAAAATAGAAAAAATGGATAATGTGGTTGGTTCATAAGTTAAGGTGCATAGGAATGGTAATTCTGATTCTGAGTAGGGGGGGAGGATAAGTTTACAAATAATTATGTGGTGGGTTTTGAAAACCAGGGTCTAATAAAGTCAATTAGAACTTAAATAAAGAATATCATATTTGGAACTACCATAAAGACAACAACTATAAAGGTTTAGGTATACAGATATGAGCATAGGTAGAGAAGGTGATTTGAGGAGAAGGGATGACTATACAGATAGCAGTTACCTCTATGTTCTCTTAGTGTATCAAGATAGTGTTTCAAGCAATTCAATGGTGGAAGACATGCTTGTGAAAGTGGTGAGAGGGGTAGAGAATATTGAAGACTACCTTAAGGAACATAGAGTGATATTTTGAGATGCGTCAAAAGGTTAAACCATAAGCTACCGCTATTAAGTAGCTTGAGCAACAATTTAGATAGATGTTCTCTACATTGAATTAGTATCAACAAGGTGCAATTCTAAGTAACACCATTTAAAATGCTAACAATAGTGGCCATTGCTTGGCTACTAAAAGTAAGAAGATGATTGTTGATCCACCAATACCCGTAGTTTTTTAGAATGAGGTTGAGTCAGTGATTGTTGATCATATAAAAGTGTCCAAATATGAAAACTTAGTTTTTGATGAGAACGCAGTTCAAAAGCCTCTAGTAGCTAAAAAAGGCTAAGGTAAAATATTGGAACGAAAACAAGGTCCCACAAGTACTGGCTCTCATTCCACTCCTTTTCTTTTTCCATAAAGATTGATGAAAGATGATGAAGATGGAAAGTATCATGATTTCATCTCTATGTTGAAGAAATTATCACTGAACATCCCTCTTGTTGAGTCTCTTTAATAAATTTTAGCTGACATAAAGTTTATGAAGGAGTTGGTGATAAAAAAAAGAATTGCGAGTTTTGAGCCCATTGATAATGTGAGCTACTGTAGTGTAATTTCTTTCCTATCTATAGTTAAGAAGAAGAAATATCTTGGATATTTCATGATATCGTGAACCATTGGGTCTTCATATTTTGACAGAGTTTTATGTGACTTAGGTGCTAGCATTAATCTAATATATCTAGTAGTTTATAGATAATTGGGATGGGGGTTTATAGTTAATTGTGGTCAAAATTGACCAAACCTACTTTGTTGAGACCAAACTATGTAAAAACCCATGTAAATATTAAGTGACGTTTTGGTGAAGGTTGCATTCTTTATTTTTCTAACTGATTTTTTCATCCTTGACTGTGAGGTTGACTTTGAGTTCTTATTATCTTTGGGAGACTATTCCTTACGACTAGATGCACGTTGTTTGATACAGAGACTGGGCAAATGAAGTTTTGTTGAATAACAAGCTTGTGAATTTAATGTATTCCCATCCATGAAGAAGTCAAAGGATATGTGTATTATTTTTGTGATTGATACAGTCGATGAAAATTGGAGGTAAATTACTTACAACAGTCATTATGAATTTTGAGGTTGATATCATTGATGTCTATGATGACATAGTGAATGCACTTACTGGTATGGGTTCATACAATTTTCCAGAAAAGAAGCTAGATCTTGATTTAAAAATAAAGTGACCTTGTTGTTAAGAGTTCAATTAAGGAGCCTCATGAGATCAAAGCTCTTCTATCCCATCTTTGTTACGCAATATTTGGAGACAACAATACTTTACCGGTTATTATTGCATCTAATTTAACAAATTAGAAAGTTGACACTATATTATCTATGTTGTAGAAATTCTAGAGGGCCATTGCATGGTCCATTGCTAAAATTTTTGGGATTTCACCTAGAATTTTCACACATAAAATCCAACTTGATCCAGATTACGTGCCTAGTATTAAGCATCAATGAATATTTAATCCACCAATGCAATAGGTAGTTAAAAGAAAACTATCAAGTGGTTGGATACGGGTGTGGTTTACTATATTTCCAAAAGTAAATGGGTGAACCTGATCCAATATACGCCTAAAAGGAGTGGAATCATCATGTGTGGTGAATGGTAAATTTACCACTCATTTATATCCAAATTTATGCATACTACTATCAAGTTTTGGAGAGATTTAATGAAAAGCTTGTGCATTGTCCTAACCATGAAGTACCAAATAAGATTCTCTTACAAATATGCTATGGTGTATTGGACCAACTCAATAAGACTGTGGTGGACAATACAGCCGGTGGATCACTTGTGAGGTTGTCATATGGAGTGGCTTCAACTTTTCTTGAGCAAATCACAAAGCAAAATAAGGGGTGGCACACTTGGGACACTGAGGTGGCTAAAGGTTCCCCTACCACCTCTTATGTGGATAAATAGAAATGAAAGAAAAAAGAAGAGAGTGAGGAAAACATGGAAAATTTGATGACACAATTACACATCCTTACAATGAATGTAATGGGTCAGAGAAAAGAAAGAAAGAAGAAGAGAGGGAGAAAAATATGGCAAAAATAATGACACAATTAGACATCCTTACACAGCATGTGATGGGTGCACCCACAAAAATGATAAATGCCATGGCATCCAAAGTATATGATGAAGAAGAAGCCAAGAGGCTTGATGAATAAAATAGATACATAGAAAACTAATCGGGAGCGGGGATGTTCATGCCTGGCCTATCAAAGGCATATTAGGAAGAAAGGTTGGACCGATCATGATAAAAAAAGGGAATTATGTGATAAAAATAAAGATAGTAATTAGAGGGATAAGTAAAGGAAGTATTATAGATATGTTCCCCCTCCCCATGACCGAGTAAAGAGCAAAGAGCCAAATTCTTTAGATCCCAAAAAGTTCAAAGCCGAGGATGTGCTTCCTAGAATCTTAATAAAAGTGGAGGGAATGGAAAAAATTGTTCGAGAAATAAAAGGGGACTTTTCTCAAATCAACAAAATTATTGTATCACACTTCATTTCAATAAAGCAATTGGAGACCCAACTTAGTCAAATCTCAACTGCACTTACTGCAAGGCCCAAAGGTAGCCTCCCAAGTGATACAGTGGAAAATCTTAAAAATAATGCTCAAGCCTTAGAAATTTTCACCCAAAGCTGCAAATAAATTGGTGAGAAATATTTTGAGGTCAAAATAAAAGCCTTATGATAAGCAAATTAACACAAAGAAAAAGAATATGGGTGAGTCTAGTGATGGGGCTCCAACGTCCCACTAAGAGGATGATGAAGAAACAATGATAACTAATGAGATGGTTGATGAGGAGGGAGATCCTAAAGTCATTAAGTGTGATGAATCACAATGTGACCCTTTGTATCCAATGAAAATTCATCCAATCTTCCCTTAAAGACTCAAGAAAAAGGAGGAAAATGTAAAATTAAAGAAGTTCCTCGCCAAGCTTAGCAATCTTTCAATCAAATATCCCGTTGTTAGTAGCCATTCAAGAAATTCTGGTATATGCTAAGCTAATGAAGACATTGATGTACAAAAAATGCCTTATGGATGGTGAAACCATTGTATTTACCCATGGTTGTAGTGCTATCTTGACTAGTGCTATGGCGGAAAAGAAAGAAGATCTGAGGGCCTTCACAATCCCTCACATCATTGGGACACACAAATTTGAGAAATCTTTGTGTGGACTTTATGCAAGCATCAATCTCTTACCATATACAATCTATCTAGGACTTGATTTGGGCGCTCCTACTCCCACGACAATAAGGCTCTTGATGGAAAATCGCTCTATTAAAAAACTAATTTGAGTCTTGTATGATGTCTTGGTCAAGGATGATCATTTTATTTTGTTAGTGAACTTCTTGGTCCTAGATTATGAAATTGACCAAGAAATACCCATTATCCTTGGAAGACACTTTTTAGCAACCAGAAGAGAAATTGTTGATATGGAGCTAGGAGAAATAAAATTTTGGGTCCAAATTAATGAAGTGTCTTTTTGGGTTTGTAAAACTGAAAAACAACCAATGGAACTTCGAGTGGTGTCCTTCATTGATGTAGTGGACATGGAGGTAGATTATGGGTCCCTCAGTGATACAACATGCAATTATAAGAACGTTGTGCCACGATGATAAATGAAGCACTAGGTGGGAGAAAACCAACCAATGCCATAAAAATGGGTTGTATCCTTTGAATCGTATTGTTAGAGTAGGTTTTATTTTTGTTTGTGATTAATCCATGAAATTACAGTGCTATAAGGTGTTTTGAATGAGGTTGAGAAAGAGGAATAACATTAGCTTCATGCTAATGGGAATAACATTATCCCTTAGCTTAATTAAATAACATAGCATAGTTTTCACGTGTAAATGTTGATAATTAATGCTTTTGTGTTCTTCTCTATTTTTTAAAATCTAAATATGGGAGTGATAACGCTCAATCTACAGCTCTCGTAGGAGTGTAAAGCAGACGTTAGCAAATATAGAACCCAACCTGGGTTGGGTGTCGATCCCACAGGGAATAGCTTGGCCAACAAGTAAGCAGCGATTACTAGACTTTTAGTGCAAGTCTCGTAAAAGGGGGGATTGTAATGTGTAACCGAAATAATAAAGTAAAAACTGTAAATAGCAAAGTAAAAAGGAAAGAATGTTTCGTAGGTTGTGAAACAATGAGAATTGAGGAGTTGGGGTTATGTCCACCTTCTGAGGAATACGTCTCTATTGGCTATGAGTGTGTAGAATTCCGACATGCATGTGCTTATAGAGAATTGTATTCGATGGTAAATCCAGGTGTCTTTCGACATATTCGAGGATTATTTTACTTTAACTCTTTCGAGCTTAAAGCGTGTCTAACGGTACGAATTCTCGAAGAGGTTAATCCAGTTATGGTACTAACTTTTTAATAGGGGATGGGACCCTACTACCTTGACATTATCTCTTTTCCAGACAGATAACCTTTCTTTCAAACAAGTTAAATGTTATACTGGCATTATTCTATGCGTCTGCAGTCACAAGAATTTGCATTAAGATGAAGAGAATAATGATATAAGCAGCATACGTGTCACGAACTCACAAACTCACAGCAATAGATAGTATCTCATTCGGCTTCCATAACCCCAACAGAGAGATTTAGTTACCCATGAATGCGAAGGAAGTCACAATAAACATGATCATTGTACCCCAATAAAGATTTGCACGTTAGGTGTAAGGGTGAGGATGGCGTGAAATCCTTTGCAAAGTAACGTCTCTCTTGTTGTGGAATTTAATAGAAAATTAAAAGAAAAATAGAATTAATGGAAGAATTAGAATTGTTGGAATAGTAAGTGAATGAATCTCTCCACTAAGGGAGGAATGAATAAAAATCTCTAGCATGATAGGGTATTTATAATACCCATATCCTATTCCTACTAAGCTAATGAAATTCTTAACCAAATTCTACTAAGCTAATGAAATACTTAACCCAATTGTACTAGGTTAATGTATCATTATCCTAATCCTAATAAGCTAATAAAATACTTAACCCAATTGTATTAGGTTAATGTATCATTATCCTAATCCTAATAAGTTACTGCTAGTCCCCAAAGTCTTCAGAAATGCTGTTTTAGCCCGGGATAGATTTTCCATGCATCACTTTTGGTCCTTTAGGAGTCCAAGCTCCCTTTCCTTCCTTCGTGAGCTTTCTTTGGCGTCAAATTATCCAAAAAATGCTGAATTCTGCATCATTTATACCTGAAACATTGCTAATCATGTTCTTTAGCTCACTTACAGGAAAAAGGACTAAAAATGCATGAAATATATAATTTGTTCTCAAAACATGGCACAAATATGGGCAAAATATATTGATATAGGCGTGTAAATTCGCCTATCATCAACACCCCACACTTGAAGTTTTGTTCGTCCTCGAACAAAATATCATGTCCCTCTAAACATCAACTTAGGGTTTCACAACAACAACACAAAACATTCGTTAAGACAAGCACAACAATTATCAACAAAGAGTAGTTTTCCGATCATTAGTAGAAACCATTTAACCTCTAGCATAGACTCGTGATGGTGGTCAACTCATATTCAAAAGTTAAGGCACAAAGAATCATGTACAACTATCCAAAACTCATCAACCATGTGTGTCTCACAATATATTACCCATAGTCACTCACAAGTATAGCATATTTTTCAAACATGGGTATCAAAATATCCTTGCTCTCGCTCTCACAAAGAATTTGTATGCAGCAACTGATGACCATAGGCTTGCCCTTAGTGTAATACTCCACTAAATGTCAGAATGCTAAGATTAGGATCAAATAGGTCTTTTGATGGTTGTAATGTAGGCTAAGGGACTGGTAGAACTATTTTGGCCAGAAATAGTGACTAAGTTCCTAAGCACTTTAATACATCACATTGTATCATTGACATTTTTTTCTTTCAACCTTTCTTCTTTCTTTTATTCTATCCCTTGTTCTCTTCTTTTGTTTTTCAATTTTAAGCATAACTCACTTTTCAGCTTTCTTTTTCCTTTTTCTTTTCATAACATACCTCTTATTATAGCACTTTCTTTTTCATAACACATTCAAGCATCACTACAATTTAGAGCATCATACTCACCCAATTTTCCTCTTATTTCGTCACATGACTTTTTCACTTTAAAGCACTTAGGAATTTGGATCAAATTACGGTCTTGAAAAAAATGGATTAGGCTTACATATGAGGTTCGTCAAAGAAAATAGGCTAAAGGCTCAAAAGGGTTTAACTAGGATGATGTCCATGGGTAGGTAACACGAAGGTAAACATGTATAGGTTGCCAAAGAAATGCCTAAATCATCTCCTAATTTTACACTCCTTATTTTCGCTTTGCATACATACCAGGCAAGTTCTAGCATCAGCCACAAACATAGAATATACTATTAATCTCACACACACAAGGCACATGGTCTACTTTATTGGAAGTAGTATAGACTCTTGACCCAACAGGTGAAGGAATTGAACCACACAATATCACATAATGAGTCACATCTAGAGCCTAAAATGTCTCAATAGTCATAATTGTAGCACATACTCTTGTTATAATCTCATGCTGCCTATTAGAATAATTTCATGCAAAGGTACGTTAAAAAAAAAATTTACTACTAAAAAAAACAAAAACGAGAAAACTAAGCAAACACACATGAATAAATGCAAATGCGGATATAGAAGTATAGCATGCAAATACCATCACCCCACACTTAGACGGGACACACTGTCCTCAGTGAAAAATAAATAAGAAGAACCTGGTTAGTCGGACTCATTCTCTATGTCTGGGGTCATACCCCTTTGCATCGGAATCATCATCAGAGTCGTCATCCTTAGAAGTTCCTCATAAGTATCCCACTTAATTCCAAGAGTGAGTCGAGGTGTTTGCATCGAGGAGGGTTCTCCTTGCTCTTTTTGGCCTCTTTTCTTGCCTTTTTGTGAAGTGGTAGCCTTATCTTTGCCTTGTCTTTTGGTGCCATTGTACCTGAGATTTCAATAGAGTCATGTTAGCATCATCTCAATGGATACAATCTATGAACAAGCAGTAGGGGTACCACCCCACACTTAGGTTGTTGGCACAAACTAGTGAAGTGAAAGTGGTCGATTACTTAGACTTCATCGACATACGTTTTAGGGGCTAAATTCCGACAAGAAAATCAGAGATGTATCACTTCTTGGAACCCTTGAAATACTTTCATGTTAGGTATAACAAGACTACTACATAGGGATTACATCATGGTATAGTTTCTATCAATAATCTCAACCTCCTATGTCGGTAGGCACTTATAAGTCTTATTCCGATGAACGGGATCTTCTAACATGCAAGTATTTAAGTGACAAGATTATGCAATGTTCATGACTATAGCAATTTCGCAAGTAGTATAACAATGCATTAAAATCAGATTCAAGTCGGAAGTAAGTGAAGATCATCCTTACGTATTCATTCACTCACTTAGTTGTATCACATTAATTCAAGCACATTCACAACACCAATACTTTTTCAAGATTTAGCAATTCATAATAGGTGTAGTAACGTAGTACTTACAAAATATAAATGAAGAACAAAGTAGTACTTACTTGGTTGAAGCCTTTGGATGATGTTCTTGTGACGAAAAAGAGCAAAAGGAAACTTTTTGATAGGTTTTGGAGACTATAGGTGGTGCATAAGCTAGGTTTCTAATGTGTTTTTGGTTCAAGACTAAGCCTCATATTTGTAAGAAAAGGTTGGGTCGAGTTTTGACCCATTAAAATCGGATTTTGAGACCAAAAGTGACCATAGGCGGTGCCTAATGCTTTGCCTAGTTGAGCAGAATGCCATAGCATATGCCATGCATTTTGAAAAGCATTTAGTGACCATATGCGGCGCATTTTGAAAAGCATATAGTGACCATATGCGGAGCATTTTGAAAAGCATATGAGATTCAGAGACCAAATGCTTTAGCATAGGTAGCGCCTATGCTATAGCATACTTGAGCATGGGCGGTGCCTATGTCTTTGCACACTAGATTCTGAGACCTTGGGCTGTAGGATAGGTTTTCCATTGTTTGTGGCCTAGTTTTACCTAGGCCTAGCCTTCCTCGATGCCTATTTTGGCATGAGCAATGCTCAATCCATAGCCTTATTCATCGCTATTCCTAACTTACCACCTTTACCATGCAATACGTCCAAATCGTCGTTTGAAACCAATCTCTTCATTGAATACCTCTTGCACCTACATTTGCTCAAAAACAATAAAAATGATTAGAACGATGGGTTGCCTCCCATCAAGCGCCTTAGTTTTGGTCGTGGCACGACTCTTATTTTTGGATTTTTCATTTATCAAAAGCAAAACAAGTACTTAGAAAGAAAGAAAAACAAAATGTGAAACGATAAACGATAAACAATAAACGATAAATGATGGGTTGCCTCCCATCTAGAGCTTTATTTATTATCGCGGCACAACATAGTTACCTCGATTACTCAGACTTCATCGAGATAGATGGGGCATCATTTTCTGAATGGATTCAGACGACGTTGATACTTACTTGTAGGCATGCAATCTTCTCGAGATGACTCTTGTGCGTATATATCCCAGAAGGGATACCAATTATATCATCAATCTTCCTACCCATAGCTCTCTTGTACCACATCAGAGCAGAGATGAGAGCCTCCACGTGTTGTTCACTTAAATCATCTGCCACACTTACCGGAAGTATACTTCCACTTTCCAAGAACACATACCTTAGATAATCGGGGAGCTTTTTCGATTCTAGCTCTGGTGGATCATCAATGGAAGTCTTCGCTGTTGGTGAAGGTTGATTCGTAAGATTAAGGTCCAATTTCGTAGGAGCATGAGAATATGACCCTATTCCTGTTAGAGAACCCATAAGTTCTTCATAATCTTCATCATCCTCATGCTCAACATTCAGCAGTGCAGCAGCCAATGGCTCAACAGTAAGATGTTTCTGTACAGATAATGCTTACTTATCCTCATAAGCTACGGAGAACACATCCATATCACTGGGTTGCTTCATTGCTTTGCATATATCAAAGCGGACCACTTCGTCATTCAACCGAAACAAAATCTCATTATCCCTCATGTCAATAAGCACACTTCCAGTTGCAAGGAAAGGACGTCCCAAGATTATGGGAACTTCAGAATCCACCTCGCAATCCATAATAACGAAGTCTGCAGGAAATATGAATGAAGAAACCTTCACCAACATATCATTCAAGATACCCACAGGTCATTTTACCGACCTATCAGCCATCACGAGCCTCATATTAGTTGGTGTCGGATCGCCTAATCCCAACTTCCTGTAGATGGATAGTGGCATCAAATGGATGCTAGCACCCAGATCCCACAATGCCTTGGTAAAATTCATAGATCCAATAGTGCAAGGAATAGTGAAAGCACCGGGGTCGGCATTTTTTTGAACTAGCAATCTTGTAGCAATTGCGCTGCAGTGATGAGCATCATCTTTCAACTCATAACTTGCTGCCCGCTTCTTTGTCAAAAGATCCTTCATAAATTTCTCATACCCAGGCATTTGTTCAAGTGCCTCCACCAATGGAACATTAATGGTCAGCTGTTTCAACATAGTCATGAATTTGCTGAACTTCGTGTCATCCGCCACCTTCTTCAATCTTTGAGGAAAAGGTGGTGGTGGGTATGGAATTGTTCTCTACATGGCTTTCTTCTCCTCTTGCTTCCGTTTTTTAGCTTTTACAGGTTGCAATCTATTGGAGTCGACGTCATGGCCGTTGTGGCCTTTTTCTGTGGATGCTTCTTCTGTCGCCTTATCATCAATGTCCACTACTTCGTCAACCACTTGCTTGCCTTTTGCTGAAGTTTCCAGCACCTTACCACTTCGGGTAGTAATGGCCATGCATGATCCATCGTTACTTGGATTTTGTACAGTGTTGCTAGGTAAAGTACCAGCCTTTCTTGGATTGAATGCCGCAGATAATTGACTCAATTGTTGCTCCAGCTATTTTATTGAAGTGGAATGCGAGTCAACCAATTGCTTCATTGAGGACAAGTCGTTCTTCACCTCATTCACTCCCGTATTATTTGCCTCTACTCCTTTCAATAGTTTAGCCATCATATCTTCCATTGACATATTTCCAGAACCAGATGCAGTGGTGTCACGTCTTCCTGGAGGAACATACAAACCACTCCTGTCAGTCTTATCCTTCCAACTACCTTGATCACGGTCCTTATATCCTGAATTATCATAATAGTTCCGACCTTGGTTTCCTTAGGCATTGCCTCGAAAACCCTCTTGATTATTCAAGTAGTTAGCTTCTTTCTTAGAATCAGATTCATCTCTTCCTTGCGACACAACAGCCTTGACTTTTTCGGTCTTCCCTGATAATAAATGCTTTGTAAGAAAATCCATTTGTGTTTTCATGCGAGCCATGTCTTAGTCACGATCCTCTTGTCTTTGCCTCTGCTCTGCAGTCATGCCAAAAGATACAGTAGAGCTTGTTACCTCAGAATCCCAGGTATACCAAGCTCTACTTTGCTTTGTCATCCGATCTAGCATATTGCTTGCCTGCACAAAGGTGATGTCCATAAATGATCCACCTGCTGCATGAACTACCACTGGCTTGGTCACCGAATTCAAAGATCTGTATAATATCTCCATCAAGGGGACATTGGTTATATGGTGATTTGGGCACCGCATAAGCTTCGTCTTGAACCTCTCCCATGTTTCGTGGAGGGCTTCAGTTGGAAGCTGCCAAAAATTTGTGATCTCATCTCTCAACTGTGCTCTTTTGGATGGCGAAAAGAATCTTTCTAGGAAAGCGTCTTTCAATTGCCTCCAATTAGTAATAGAATCAGGAGTCAGCCCATTCAACCATAGAGTTGCCTCCCCAGACAGAGACAATGGAAATAAGCGCAGTCGAATTGCATTCTGTCCAACGCCAGGATTGTCGAATGACTTGCATGTAGAAATAAAGTTGATCAGATGCATATTCGGATCATCGCCTGCTAGTCCACCAAATAATCCCTTGAGATGCAAAAGCTGAATCATGGTGCTAGTGATATTGAACTTTGCTCCAGGTGCCAAGGGTGGCAGAATAATGGCTCCTGTGGCACCAGCTTCGTCCAGATCGTCATCATCATCATCAAAAGGAATTTGTATAGCTCGGCGATCAGACCTCAATCACGCTTGACGATCTCTCCTCTGCATGGGTGCCGCCATCTCAGTAGTGAGCCATGGTTTTAGTAGCTCCTCATTGCCCAGGTCCTCATCATCAGGATTTGTTGCACGACCTGGGTTATCAATATTCTGTTGGTGCACTTGAGCGGCTGCTAGAGCAGATAACCTAGCCTGCTCCTGTTGAGGAGCCATTCTTTCTATGTCACGTTGTGCATCCATTCTGTTAATGAAACCTGAATAGAACAAAAACAACAACTAAAAGTAAAAGTACGAGAATCTTTGACCAAAGGGTCTAGTAATTATCACAAACTTAGTTGACACTCGTATTCTCCGGCAACGGTGCAAATTTTTGATAACACTCAATCTACAGCTCTCGTAGGAGTGTAAAGCAGTCATTAGCAAATATAGAACCCAACCTGGGTTGGGTGTCAATCCCACAGGGAATAGCTTGGCCAACAAGTAAGCAGCGATTACTAGACTTTTAGTGCAAGTCTCGTAAAAGGGGTATTGTAATGTGTAACCGAAATAATAAAGTAAAAACTGAAAATAGCAAAGTAAAAAGGAAAAATTTTTCGTAGGTTGTGAAACAATGAGAATTGAGGAGTTGGGGTTATGTCCACCTTCTGAGGAATACGTCTCTATTGGCTATGAGTGTGTAGAATTCTGACATGCATGTGCTTATAGAGAATTGTATTCGATGGTAAATCCAGGCGTCTTTCGACCTATTCGAGGATTATTTCACTTTAACTCTTTTGAGCTTAAAGCGTCTCTAACGGTACGAATTCTCCAAAAGGTTAATCCAGTTACGGCACTAACTTTTTAATAGGGGATGGGACCCTACTACCTTGACATTATCTCTTTTCCAGACAGATAACCTTTCTTTCAAACAAGTTAAATGTTATACTAACGTTATTCTATGCGTCTGCAGTCACAAGAATTTGCATTAAGATGAAGAGAATAATGATATAAGCAGCATACGTGTCACGAACTCACAAACTCACAGCAATAGATAGTATCTCATTCGGCTTCCATAACCCCAACAGAGAGGTTTAGTTACCCATGAATGCGAAGGAAGTCACAATAAACATGATCATTGTACCCCAATAAAGATTTGCACGTTAGGTGTAAGGGTGAGGATGGCGTGAAGTCCTTTGCAAAGTAACGTCTCTCTTGTTGTGGAATTTAATATAAGAATAGAAGAAAAATAGAATTAATGGAAGAATTAGAATTGTTGGAATAGTAAGTGAATGAATCTATCCACTAAGGGAGGAATGAATAAAAATCTCTAGCATGATAGGGTATTTATAATACCCATATCCTATTCCTACTAAGCTAATGAAATTCTTAACCAAATCCTACTAAGCTAATGAAATATTTAACCCAATTGTACTAGGTTAATGTATCATTATCCTAATCCTAATAAGCTAATAAAATACTTAACCCAATTGTATTAGGTTAATGTATCATTATCCTAAACCTAATAAGTTACTGCTAGTCCCCAAAGTCTTCAGAAATATTGTTTTAACCCGGGATAGATTTTCCATGCATCACTTTTGGTCCTTTAGGCGTCCAAGCTCCCTTTCCTTCCTTCGTGAGCTTTCTTTGGCGTCAAATTATCCACAAAATGCTGAATTCTGCATCATTTATACCTGAAACTTTGCTAATCATGTTCTTTAGCTCACTTACAGGAAAAAAGACTAAAAATGCATGAAATATATAATTTGTTCTCAAAACATGGCACAAATATGGGAAAAATATATTGATATAGGCGTGTAAATTCACCTATCATCAGGGAGATTTTGACAAAACCGGCTTCATGGCCATGGAGTGCCAAACCTTGTACTATGCTGACCTTCCGAAGACAAAGCAACTTCTGAAGAGAGACATATGTTTGGATATGGTGTCGAAGAAGATCCTAGTGTTCCATGAAAGACTTGTATCCACAGGGTGGAGATATTTCACCATGGATCCATGTTGGGTGAATGAACATTGGGTAAGGGAAATCCACACTAACCTCAATGTAGAATCCTTCTCTCTACCAGTTGTAAGGATCTAGGGAAGAACGTTCACTTCGGGGTTGAGCAAATAAATGACCTATATGGACTATAAAATGTGGATATGGACTAATTCGACATAAAGATGTGTAAATCGGGAAGTTGGTTGGTTGAAAAGTTTTATACTGGTAGAGAGGTCCGTTGGGCTATCACCGAAATAGGGATATCATTACAAGGTTTTATGGATGAAGTAAGGATATGGTTAGCCATGATATGTAGCTGGTTTTCCACATGCACGCACTTGACCTATGTTCCAGATGTTCGATCCCGGATGGTTCCATGTATCTTATACAACATTTCTTTTAATGTTGGATGGCTTGTGCTTTAATACATGAGTAATTTTAAGAACCAAGTTGGCTCTTTACTCTTATTTCCTTCTTTGATCACAGAGCTTTGTAGAATACTCGGGGTTGAGGAATATCCTAGAAATACTTGGATTTATCCAAAGAAACCCATTTACCCTCTAAAGATTTGGGGTGAAGGAACACTTGGTAAGACTAAGAAGAAAAATATTGACTTAGGCAAGTCAGATGATGCCGAGATCGAGAGTGATGACAGTGCTTGATGAGGTTACAGGGAGCACTCTTTACTCTTTTCTTATGCTTTTTTTCTTATGCAGTGAGGTCACTACAAGCTTTTAGTTGGGGGTTCCCGTCTCCATAGTAGCCATAGTTATTTTATTTGATTGTTTTGTACTATTGGTATATGTGTTTGGATGTTTTTCTTTTGTTTTTGGATCATGTGGATCATCATATTTCTATTTTGGGTTGTAATTTTTGGGCACCTTAATGTTGCCTACATTTTATGGATTAATTATTTATTTTATTATTAGATTTTTATTTTTGTCTTGTTAGTGATAATGTTGGACAAGCTTTTTCCTATGATAGTCTGAGTGACAACATTCTTAAGGAAAAATCGTCGTGATTGGGTTTGGAGCCATAGATGCAGGGGAAGTCTAAGTGCTCGTAGATTTGGAGATATGGGATCATTCTTATTCCACTAGTGAAGTTTAAGTAGCTATATGGTTTGCCCTCATGAGAGCCAAAATGTGAGAAAACAACTTTGTTTGGTGTCATCAGTAGCAAATTTTGAATGGTGTAAATGCAAAGAAAACACCCCCCTCCATCCAATTTTTTTTTTAGAAAACCAAGGTCATGGACGTGAATAATTTTATAACAATGATTTACCTCTTTTGTAATTCCAAAGTCCTTAGTTTGTAGTACATGTCAAAAACCTCATTTTATCTTTAGAAGGAAATGCAGTTGAACCTCCTTGAAAAGTTTGCATGTCATGTCCAGTGAGCGTAGTTGTTTAACTCTTACGTTTGCTTGTATTATCTAAAAATTTCCCCATTAGTCTCTCAAGGATAATTTTGATTATGCTTGGTTGGTGAAACGATCTTAGGCCTTCTTTGTGAACATAGGAACCCACGTTAGCCTAAATGGCCTACCTATAAATGGAATAGTATAGCTAGTCACCCATTTTGAGGCTTCAAGTCATTCTTTGGCAACCACATTACAAGACTTGAACCATATTGAATCTTACCCCTCTTTTGAACCCTACCCTTCTTGAACTTAAAAATGCAACTTGAGGCTAAAAACATAAGTTGGGGGTGATAAGTCTTAGTAGAGGTGACATTGGGATATGGTAGTATAAGTGGATGCCTAAAAGCTAATCAAAAAGAGTATGTAAGAAAGTGAAAAAGAGAGAAATCATGAAAATAAGGAAAAGCTTAGATTATAAAAAAGAAATAAATGACAAGAAAATGCTTTCAAAAGAAATGGGTGGATCAAGTAGTGAAAGTAGGAATGTGTGTGATATGAAAATAAATAAAGTGGCCCATAGTCCAAAGTTTGATTTAATAGTGTGATGTAGATGTTCAAGGAGGGTGTAGTCAATTTTTTTCCAAATGATATCGTACCCTTTCCTGAGCCTACATTACAATCTTGAAAAAACCCTTCCAGATCTCCAACCAAGTGTATACCTAGTAGTGGCGATTGAAAACAGGGGCAAGCATATGTTATGATAGTTGTTTTTCATTAAGAGAATCTTTGTGGGGGTGAGATCTTGAATTTAATCCCTTAGTGCATGATAGATACTTTGGTGTGAGGGATTTTCTTTCATAAGGAAACAAGTAGAATAATCGAGGTAGGTGAAATTGTCATCTTTCAAAAATAAAGTAAAGGAGTATAGTTGAGTAGCTATCGATGTAGAGTCACTTCAAGAGAGTTAGTAATTATTGCATTTTTGTTATTTAAAGTCTTTTGCATATTATAGAATGTGCTTCATGTTGAGGGGAATTGTAATAATATCTTTACCCATTCTTGAGAGCTACTTGTTGGTGTTAATCAAGTTCAAAGTCATTGTGATTATTTGGTTGTATAAAAGGGATTAAAATTGTTTAGTCTCATTGAGTAAGAAGTAGTGTTTCTTGAGTACAAGCAAATTTTTAAGTTAGGGGTGTTGATGAGTGGTAAATTTACCATCCATTTACATCCAAATTTGTGCACACCACTATGATTAAATCATGTAAATGAGGTGAATTTTCCATTTGAATGCACTAATTCCCATGGTTTGTAGGTTTATAGGTAAATGAAAGAAAAAAAGTAAAGTGAGCTGAAAAGAGAATAAAATGGGAAAAAGTTAGTCCAAAAGCTAGAAAATTCGGAGTAGGGACTGGCCCTCAGTTACCGCGATCGCGGTCTGAGGGTCTTGATTGTGACAAGTTAGAAATAGCCAAAGTTGGCGATCACAATGGATTCACCGCGATCGAAGTCAAGCTATGGCGATTATGATGGCACAGCAAATGCCCAGGGGCAATTTTGTAAATTCCAACAGCTGGACCCAAATTCTCTTAAGGGAAAAAAACACTTTCACTTTGGACAACTCTGAACTAGAATTCAATTTTTGGAATTGTAAAAACCATACTAAATTGGGAAAGATTATTATAGTTAATGTTTCAAGGACTTTAGTTGTAATTGAAGTTGAATTCAATGGAAGATTTGAATGTCAATTTGGGTATATTTCTTCTCTCAAACTTCATGAGTAGCTAAAAATCTATCTTGTGGTTATGTTGGAATAGGGTGCAAATGTGTGTGGTTCTTGATTGTTAGTGTAGATTCTTGGTTGATGATGTTAGGTTTCACTAATATTGAAATTTGTGGGTGAAATCCCTAATTTCCCAAAATCCCACATCATCCTTGAAAGAGGGATATGGGTGACAAGTATTTGTGAACAATAATTTGATGTTAGCTTATTCCTTCACATTGTATTAGAAATAAAGATGGAATGTGAGCTTTCTATGTCTTGGGCATCTTCCTAGAAATAGGAACTCCCAATTAAGGTTCTGGGTTGATTTGTTTGCTATACCCATGAGGTATTCAAAAGGATACAGTGGTGATATTTTGGTGTTTGGTTGAAAGACTAACGTCAAAACCCCTAACCTAACCTACCCATATAGTGATTAACTAGAGTTTGCATTTGATTCTCATATACCGATGCAGTATTTGCCTCTAGGAAAACATAATCCCGAGAATACTCTCCTATAGGAGTTTCTACTACAATTTTTTCTCTAAATTGTTAGTTCAAGTAGAATTTGTTCAAACAACCTTTCAAACCATACACCCTACTTTTAATTTCTGTCTTATTTTATGTTTACTTTGAGGGTAAATACATAGTATCTTTCAACATATATAGGAATTGGGTTATTATATTGAAAACAATCATCCTACACCAAAACAATGGTATAGGTGAGCGTGATAAGTGTGTAATGATCCTCTAGGCTATTTTCTCTATTTGCATGCATTTCTGGTGTATCAATTCCAACTTTTGGTCAAAACAATCTTGGATGAAAATTTTGATGGTTCCATTGAGTCCAGAATGTCGAATTTGGTATAGTATCATATTATGATTGCATGTATGGGGTTTCGTACGAATCCCAAACACATGGTCAAATTCCATAAGGACTTAGAAAAGAACTGGTGCATCAGGTTCGGTATGACCGCGATTGCTAATGGTAAATCGCGATCACGGAATGAGATTTATGACTTAAGCTATAAAAAACATAGGGCATATGCTATTTATTCTTATTTTTTCAAGAATAGTGATTGTGAATGGTAAATTGCGATAGTCATACCCGATTTACCCTTTGCAGGTCTCAATCGCGACTCCCGACCCCATATTTAATCCCCTTCTTTAGCTTAATTTTCCAATATTATTTCCACCATTTTTACATTATTTTGAGATCTCAAATGAGGTAAAAGAGTGGGAAATCAAAAAAATGAGCTAAGGTAAGCTAGCATAATCCTTTTTGGCCATTTCCCATTGATTTCCATCCAAATTCATGGTAAATTCAGTGTAAGTCCTTAGAAATTAGGACTTAAAATTCCTAAACTAAGGGTTCATTTGAGACCGGATTTGTGCTCCGTTTGTGCTCAAATTTTGACCACCACTTCTTTTTTCTTCGAGAGACCTCATCATGGATTAAATTTTGGATTTTATTTGTGGGCCCTGTGGGCCTGTTCTTAACCTAAAATTTGACCCGACCCATTATATGGATATATGGGTCTCGTTTGACTCCTAATGATGCATAGATTACAATTTTTATAGCATAGCGACATTTTAGGATCATGGAGTGAAGAAAATATTTGTGAGTCAACTTGGTCAATAGAGCTACAATAGATGAAAAACCCTCAACAAAACATCGATAGTAACCCATTAAACCAACAAAACTCTTAATATCTATAGGAGAAGTATGCCTAGCCCAATCACGAACCATTGTAATCTTGGTCGGATCGACCATAATACCATCCTTGGTCACCAAATAACCCAAGAAAAAATGGACTCCAACCAAAACTCACACTTGGAGAACTTAGCAAACTACTTTTAATTCCTCAGTCTCTGAACCACAATTCGGAAATGCTACTTATGATCGGCCTCACTCTTGGAATAAACCAAGATATTATCTATAAATACAATGACTAAAGAGTCAAGATACGGTTGAAAAACAAGGTTCATCAACTCTATGGATGCGGCTAGGGCATTAGTTAACTCAAAGTACATGACCAATAACTCATAATGACCGTACTGAGTTAGAAAAGATGTGTTTGGAATATCTAAAGCTCTAATCCTCGACTGGTGATACCCGAACCTCAAATCAATCTTTGAAAACATCAAAGCATACTAAAGATGGTCAAATAAGTCATCAATATGAGGAAGAGGATACTTATTCTTAGTTATCTCCTTGTTCAGTTGTCGATAATCAATATACATATGCATAAACCTATTTTTTTCTTCACAAACAAGACATGTGTACTCCAAGGTGATATACTAGGTCGAATAAATCCCTTATCCAATAACTTCTGCAATTGATCTTTCAATTCCTTCAACTCTACTAGGGCCATCCTATAAGGAGAAATAAAAATATGTTTAGTGCCCTACTCAACATTAATGGAAAAGTTAATATTATGATCAGGATGCATAATAGGCTAATCCACAGGGAAAACATCCATTAACTCACAGACAACACCAACATAATTCAAAGAAGGAGGGGATGCAACACTAGTATAACGAATATAGGCTAAATAAGACAAACATCCCCTCGCTACTAAATAACGAGCCTGAAGGAAAGAAAGGACACTCTTAGGACCATAATGAAGCATACCCTTCAAATATATCCTTGGCACACCCAGCGAAGCTATAGTCACGATGTTAGCTTAACAATCTAGGACAGCATGATAAGGAGCTAACTAATCCATACCCAAAACAACATCAAAACCTACTATGTTAAGGACAATAAGATCTACCCACGTCTCACACCTAGCTAAAGTTACAACACAAGATCGGTAAACTCGACCCACCACTAAAGAATCTCCTATGGGGGTAGGTACATAATTAGGTACATCAAGAGGCTCACAAGAAGAATCAAAACTCAAAGTAAAATATGTAGACACATATGAAAAAGTCAATCCTAAATCAAATAGCAATGATGCAGATCAAAAAAAGGTACAACACCTGTGATGACAACATCGTAGGTCTCTGCCTCTGGCCTGGAAAGTATAACATAGCACTAACCACATCCACCACCTGATTTAGTGGTCCTGTGACTACCACCACTGGCACCACTTACACTATCCCCTCATCTCTCGCGCCTCTAGTAGAACTTCTACCTATCCTAACTAATATTGGAGTTGATCTGAAAGCACGATAGGAATAATCCTTAGACAAATGGCCAATCTCAATACACACATAGAGAACCTGCAATTCGACTCACTAGGAGAACGTACGTCTAAAATAGGAAGACCATCTGAAGCTTTAAACCATTACCTGAACTCTACAAGGTCTCCTGCAGTGGTCTACCTTGATACCCATGAAAGCCTCTAGAATCTTTACCTCAAGAAGTGCTTACCTCTAAACTCACCCAGACGAACCTTTTTAGCGCCTCCATGAGATGCTCAAAGAATAGACTTAGTCATCTTAGCATGATCCATAATACTCTAAAATGATGCTTTATACACTACCATATGAGTCGTAGCAAGCTGAGAAGAAACATCCAACCCCTTCACAAACTTCTAAATCTTCTCAAACTTGGTGGCAATACTCGCATAAGAATATCTATAAAAGGCATGAAAATGTGCCTCATACTCCACAACAACAAACAATTATAAATCCATGCTCCAAGTGATCAAACTCCTTTCTCATCCCTCAAACTAAAAGGCACAAACCTATCTAAGAAGGCCTTAGTAACTAATCCCAAGTCATCTCTGGAGAACCAAGAGGTCAGCAAGAGAAAAACTAATAATTAACCAGCACTAATCTTTGGTTGCATCTCTCAACAGGTAAAAAGTATATGCAACCCTATGCAACTCAAGCAAACCAAGGTCATGTAACTTCTCATGATAATCCATCAAGAACTCATAGTCTTTCTCGCCTACAACATAACTTAACCTGGGAGGACCCAAATTAGTGAATCTCTAAAACCTATTTTGATCCTCAAAATATAGAACTTTATTCATAACAATAAAAGGCATAGGAAATTTGGATAGCTGAGAAGCTACCTGAGGAGGTAATATAGAAGAAGGCTGAATTCCAAATCTCAGAATAGTACTCAAAGTTTTAGATTACTATAAGTAAAGTTCTATACAATAGAAGGATCCATAATCGAGATCGAAGGAACACCATAAGTAAACTCTGGCACAGACAGAGGCACTATACTCAGAGCTGGAGCAATATTGAATGAATGAATAGCAAACTAAAGGTATATTAAACCTCTAACCCTCTATTCAATGTCAAACAAAGCACCTAACTCCTACGTAGATCTCAAGGGAATTAGATTCCTAAGCAATCCACGTTTCTAAATAATAGATCAACACAAGCGATTCCACGCTTGCCTTACACACTTACAAGTGTATACATTCATAATTCTTCAATAACTACCTACTAAATGAAATAAAGTCTATATTTATAGTCTAGGATTAATTATTACATCATATGGGCCCAAAAGTGACCCATTTAGGAAAGACAAAGCAAAGAAGCCCACTAAGCATTCCCTTAGGCAATCCAAGTGCACATGGGGAGTATCTTCAAGGCTATGTGGGCTATTTTTTACCTGTTCTAGAAGATCTACAGTGGTTTGCGTGCACCTCAAAAGATAATGGGACGTTGTCCTCTTCCAAGGGCTTTATAGCCCTGTTTTGTCTTCACTTGTCTTTTTTAACATCCCTCACTCCTCCTCAATCAACATCATCATTAAATTGGAACCTTTTGGATAGAACCAAGGACCCTTCAAGTGCCTCTCGACCCATAAGCATGCTCTCTAATAATTTGATAACTATTTGGATTGTATAATATTATATTTTTGATAAATTGGGTTCATTTTAAAGCCATGCAAAAGGGAAAGACTTATTTTTAAGGGAATGGGTCTTGACTTTTTGGATTTTATAGTATTTTTTGTCTTAACTTTCTTTAGACCAAGCTGGATAGTTAACTATTCAGGTAAAGCATGCTTTGGGCTGGGTAATACCTTGATAATACCCTTTAAAATTATATTATTATATCTGTGATATCTATGTAAGGATTGTATTTGATATTCTTTATGTTTTACTTGCCCTTAGCTATTGTAATACCCTTGAAGATATTTGTCTGTCCTTCTAGCATAACTTGACTTGTATTATGATTATTAAATAACTGAGATTGGAGAATTATTTGTACATTATTGAAATAATTATGATATATCATTACATTTTACATGATCATGCATACTCATGTATTATCTGGCTGTTCATGAATCTAGCATTATTATTGATCTTGAATTCTCTACAAAATAACCATACTACTTTATAAGACATATTATCTAAAGGAAGTGTCGGCAAGGTAGATTGATTAGGTTATGATTAGTTTACGGGTTGCAAACCCCCCATGGGTCCTCTCTTAGAAACTTAGGATCGGGGGTTGTATACAATTTAGGCATTGTAGATTGCGTAACACTACTATATCATTGATATTGCACTATATTTTATTTTTTCTACCTTTATGGTTCCATGAATGCTGTACTTCTTTTTATATGGTGTTGGTATCATATTTCTGCATCAATATTGTATTATAAAATTATTTAGAGTTATACGACTTGATCTTTCAGTGGGAAATTTTTTGTATGTAGGTGGAAGCATCTCAGAGGCTCCTTCATATGTTTAGTTATTTACTTTGCTTGATAGACTTATGATACCTACCGAGTACAAGTGGACCATACTCACTCCTACTTTTATGTACCCTTTTGGTGTAGATCCCAGTTTAAGTATGACCTTTAGAGCTTGATTTCATTTTGGGTTTAAAGTGCTTCAAAGTCATGGTGAGATCCTTATTTTGAGCATGTTCTAGACTTCCCCTTTATCATTATATTGTCTTTGTTTTAGTTTTATGACATACCGATATTTGCATTACATATTTTTTATGATAGTAAGAATTTCTTATTACATATGACACTAGTTTTTGTTGAGATATTTATTTTGAAATTTTTCTTGATATCGTATTAAGTTTGACATTACTCTAAAAGCTCATATTTATTCTCTTATTTTTTGTCTTTTCTAAATATTTCTCATTTTTGGCATTCGGCTTACCTACTAATGTTGGGACAAGTTAGGAACCATCATAATCTCTCCTATTAAGTCATGAAAAATTGGTATGGAAGCACTAGGTTCACAAGTCCTATGAGTAAAAGATAAAAATGTCTACTAAAGTATCACGAATTGATATGATAGCATTTGTATCTATGTTTGGGAGGATATGAGGCATTTTTAAGAAAAGTCTCTAATTTGATTCCATATCATGCTTGTTTTTCATACTCAGTATTCAAAAATTATATCTCTCTCTTTTTATGAAGATGGTAAGGATTTGATCAGGAGTTGGTGGTGATACTGATCCAATACCTAGTATAGAAGTCCCAGTTAGGGAACGAGAAAGGGGTCGTAGTGAAGACCATGGTAGCGGTAGGGCATGAGGAGGGGCTTCGACTAGAGGATATGCTAGAACATTCTCTCCCAAGATAGTGTTTGATCATGTTAAGCTGGCTTATCAGGCAAGAAGTATGGGACCAGGCTAGGCCCATTAGGATTTTATTGTCATTCTAATATTAGCAGGACCTTCTAATTTATCTTATAAGCTAATTGTATTGCATTATCGTGTTGTTACTCCACTAGGTACACTAGATGGTTCATAGAAAAGATAAGGTGTTCAATTGATAGGAAATGTTTAAATTTTGAGTTTTCAAACTCTCAAGGTACAATTAGCTGCTATTGTAGCCCCACCTATTGAGGTGTTCTCTTTTAGACTTATTGTTTTAAAGGTGGTTCCTAGTCTAGTGATACCCGTTGATGAGTATAAAAGGTTTGAAAGATTTATGAGATTGGTACCTCACAAATATAGTGGTGTTATTGGTGATGATGCATATGAGTTCTTGATCAGTTGTCATGAGAGGCAATGTTTTTAGTCTCATGGTGTTAATTACACTATTTTCCAGTTTACTAATATGGCTAAATAGAGGTGATATTTTGTTGGTTGTAGGCCAATGGGTTTTCCTCCTCTAAATTAGGCCTAGTTTTAAGAGAATTTTTTAGAGATATGTGCTCTTTAGCTTAAGGGATAAGATGAGCGATGAAATTGATGACTTGGTTAAGGGTTTCATGACCATTGAAGAGTATGAGGCTTATTTTCATTCCATGTCTAGGTGTACCATAGCTAGTATCTCCATTGAGACTGATAGAATAAAAAATTTCATAAAAGGATTATTTACTTGTCTTCAATTGGCAGTGGCTCAGTTAGAGACTAAAGGTGGATCTTTTTAGAGTAAGGTGGATTATGCCAAGATTAGTGAGACTATTCTCTAAGGTTCTCAAAATAGTGGTGGTTAGAGGGCGTTGGTAGGGTAGTTTCAGTGGTTATTCATCTATAGGTAGGGATTCTTTAGGCAGAGGTTCTATTTGTTAGCATAGTTGACAAATTTAGGCAGCTTTATAGAATTCTAATAGTGGGTGTATGGGTTTTAAGGCTTCAAGTCATTAGAGATTAAGTCATGTAAGTCGAGGTCTCATTTTTGTTTTTCTAGTTATGGTAGATAATTTATTTTTTCTAGGCCCTCTCAGTTATTTATATAATAGAGGATAAACTATGTTTTGATGGTTTGGTCACTTGGATATTGATTTCCTCGGACATATGAAAGGTCCTCCATAGTAGAGTTGACAGCTTCATATTTGTCCAGCTCCAGTGCCTCCGGCTAGAAGAGTTGCATAGGGAAATAGTGATTATAGTTTAGGGAGCTTATGGTGTTGTCCAAGGAGTCAATAATCCAGGTAGTGAGTGTGGACATTGTTATGATCTTTTTAATATACAAAAGGTAGAGGCCTATAATGATGTGATTATAAGTAATTCCCCAGTTTACCATCGTCCTGCTTTCATGTTGTTTGACCCTGGGTCTACATTCTTTTATGTATCTACATATTTTACTTCTGGTATTGATGCTATGTTTGAGCCCCTTGCTATTTTCATTCATGTTTCTACCCTCATAGGTGATTCTTTAGTGATGGATCAGGTATATCGCTCATATGTGATGACCATTCTGGGGTATTAGACTTGGGTAGAGTTGATCATACTTAATAAAGTTGATTTTGATGTTCTATTGGATATGGAATAGTTATCTTTCTATCATGCAGTTTTGAATTGCTATGTCAAGACCATTACCTTAGTTGTGTCTGATGCATTGAGGTTGGAGTAGGAGGGTACTCTTAGTTCGTGCCCTAAATTATATCTTTTCTTTGTGCTCATCCCATAGTATAAAAGGTGTGTCTTTCTTATTTCCCCTATGTTCATGATATTAGGATTGATTTACCTCCTCATTTGGATTCTATGAGAGTTGTGAAGGATTTCATAGATGTGTTTTCTATTGATTTGCTTTGTATGACTCTGACTAGGGATATCAATTTTCCTATTGATGTAGAGTAGGGCTCTAAGCCTATTTTTCCTTCTTATTGAATAGCCCTAGCAAAATTGAAAGAGCTGAAGAAGCAATTGTAAGATTGATTAAGTAACGGTTTCATTAGGCCAAGTGTTTTTGCCTTGGGGTGCTCCTATCTTGTTTGTGAAGAATAAGGATGGCACTATGCACATGTATATTGATAATCGATAATTAGACAAGGTGACTATAAAGAAAAAGTATCTTCTTCCATGTATTGATGATTATTTGACAACTTTAGCGTATATTAGTGTCTTCTAATATCGAATAAGATTTGGGTACCATTAGTTGAAGATTAAGGCTTTAGATATTTTGAAGAACTCTTTCGAGATTTGGTATGGACACTATGAGTACTTTGTTATGTAGTTGGGGATAACTAATGCCCCGATGGTGTTTATAATATTAATGAATAGAGTGTTTAAGCAATATCATGATTTCTTTAAGATTGTGATCATTGATAATATTTTGGTTCATTCCAAGAGTGAGGTCGAGCATGTGAGAGATTTAAGGTTTGTACTTTAGATATTGATAATAGTTGGATTTTGTAGATTTATTAGGTCATGTAGTGACCAAGGATGGTTTTATGGTTGATCCAACCAAGTAGTGGCAGCTTGTGATTTGGCTAGGATTCTATTGTGGCCTCTTTGACCAAGTTGAATCAGAAGATTGTTTTCTAATGGATGAGTTTGAAGGTAGATTTCAAAAGCTCAAGGAGTTGTTGACTTCGGTTCCTATCTTGACTTTGCCTAAAGAAGGCGTGGATAAACCCATGCAGTTGTGGTTGGTCTACCCTCAACTTTGGGGAAGTTTGATTCCTTTTAGGTGATTGTGAATAATTTGACCAAATCAGCACATTTTGTACCTATGAAGGTGAATTATAATGTGGCAAAGTTTGCCAAGATCTACATATGAGAGACTATTTGATTACATGGGGTTCCTATGTCAATTATTTATGATATAGGTACTCAGTTTACCTTATTTCAGTATTATATGCAGTGTGAGTTGGAGACTCAACTTGAGATGAGTATAGCTTTTCACCCTGAGATGGATGGCCAATCATAGCGGACCATTTAGGTATTAGAGGATATGTTTTTATTATGTGTTATAGATTTTGGTGTTCATCGAAAGTGCATACCCTTAGCAGAGTTTCTATACAATAATAATTACCATTCCAGCATTCAGTGACACGGCCCAAACCAAGGCCTAGTCGTGCCACGCATCTCAAGTCCGACCGAGACCAGAGACCACCCCCAATGCCCAATAGTAACCGTTATGTACCCTATGTTGGAAGAATTCCAAACATATAACAAGATAAAGCAACAACAATTGAAAAACATTTAATAAAATACATAACCATAAAAAACCAAATATCCAACCAAATCTCTAACCAGTGTCAGCCCAAATACCGGTACCAATGCCAAAGCTGACACCAATACCGACACCGCTTATGCCTATAGTAGTCACATAAAACCTTCAACCGAAAACAAAGAGCATTCGATCGGGACATGCCCCCAACCATAGTTAAAACCAAATTTCAAGAAATAAACAAAAGTATGAAAAGATATACAAAGCATGAAATAGAGTCTTTCGAAGTATGAAAGTTCACCACTTCAGTCTGAGACAAAGTTGTCCTCGAATCCAATCACTGAGCAAGAGGAGTAGTATGGTCCGTTCCTGCATTGCGTAGGGATACAACGCCTAAAGATGGGTTAGCAGGTAAATACTACCATGTACTCAGGAGTAAGGATAAAATAATTCCATTATTCAAATCCAAAGTAAATAAATATATGTAATCACATACACATGTACATATATACTATGCCGGGAAAAGGAACCGGGTTTAACATGCGTTTAAAATATTAATGTGTGTTCTATAGCTTGACCATCCTAAAACCACCCACGGGATATATAGGTCCAGTGTTACCCCCTAAACAAACCCCAGTACGTGCAACCGCACGAACCGGAGATATTATAGGGCCTGGGGATTCCCATGTACCATTCTCCCTCCATGATACATATATACAAGAATAAACCTAGGGGATTCCCGTGTACCCCACAAGTATATGGTCACAATAACCAATCCTCATGTCGGCAAACATGAGTTTCCAGTATCAGTCCATTGGACTCACACTTTCACGATCGGCCATCACAATCCGCCATTATTACCCAATTAATACCTTGAGCACATAACCAAACCACTAATTACAAGAGTGAATTACCAAGGCATTATGAAGTGATATGGTCATACCGACAATAGCCTACAAGCATGTCATTAGCCAACACTTAGGGGATTCCCATGTACCCCATAGGATTTCCAATCTGTCAAAACCATGGCCACCAAGGCCAATTTTAAACCTTTTAAAACCTTCCAAACCAATTTAATTTCCATTACCATACTATGCAATGCAAAGTTTTCAATGAAATTCAAACTATGTGACAAAACCATTCTCATAGGCATTTTAACAAATATGTTGAGGGCACATAGTTTCCAAAACAAAAAGCAAGAACCAATTAACCATTCCCATGCAGCCACATGTTCAAATCATATTTATAACATGAAAAAACATCAATAAAACATAGGAAATCATTATCCAACCATTAGTAACCAAAATCCCCAAGATACATTTCAAAATCAACACAAACCCACAATTATGCCATAAAAACCATTAAGTAAAACATGCTTTTAGTTTGAACTAACAATGAGGGAGGAGCAACATGCCTTAGATACCAAGGAAGATGGAGTGATTTACTCTTGAAAGCCCCTAATTGAATCACCTTGAGAAAACCCTATCCCTTTCATGAACCAAAAGATTGAGAGAGATTTGAGAGTGTTTAAGAGTGTGTTTGATTGATAAAAATAGGGTAAATAAAGTCCCAAAAGTGTTTTAAGTCGTGGAGTTAAAAGAATTTAAGAGGGTAAATGTCCAAAATACCCCCAACATACACTGTAAAAATTCCCACAAGTGGGTACGGTTTGGACCCCTCACTCGTACCTTGATCGAAAAGTTGGACATCACACATAATCCATCAAATGACTCTCATTGCCCAACTCATACCCATACCATACGATTAATACCCATTCAAGTCATACCCTAAGCAGAAATACCTAGGATATACATTGGACAACATACAGTTTCACTATGACACTCGTAACCTGAACTTTAGACTCATCACCATCAAATCATAACCACAACAAAAACTTGACCACCAAAAACTGGACAGCCTAAGAGATGGGTCACCTGACCCGTACCCTCACCATACTCTTTGTATGGTAAGTCGTAACAAGAAGTGAGCTCAAAAGCTTAGGAAAGTTCTAAGGTCCAAAACCCAAGGTGATTCAATTCTCCCCCACTTGGATCATTTGTCCTCGAATGATGGAACACTATAGTAAAATCACTATATACACCCCAACACCTTAACTCTGATCTTTAACTAAGTTAGTAAAACAAAAGTATGATGAAGAACACATATCTTCCACACAAATTTCCATAGCAGGAAACTGGAATGGTTAGTTGGACTTAATGTCCTCTTCAGCTACCCAAGTAGCCTCTTTGACCTTGTGGTTCCTCCATAGAACCTTGACCGAAGCTACATCATTGGTCCACAATAGATGAACCTGTCGATCTAAGATCTCAACTTGGACCTCCTCATAAGATAGAGAATCAGAAACACCAATATCCTTGATAGGAACGATTTGAGATGGATAACCCATACACTTTCTTAATGTAGAATATGGGACACCGGATGAATGGAGATCAAACCAGAAGGAAAACTCTAACTCATATGCTACATTACCAACCCTTCTCAAAACTGAGTACAGACCAAACCCAACGGGGACTGAGCTTACCCTTCTTACCAAACTACATCACTCCCTTCATGGGAGATACCTTCAAGAAGACCCTATCCCCAACCTTAAGCTCTAACTCTTTTTGCCTCATATCCACATAGGACTTTTGGTGACTTTGGGTAGCCCAAAGCCTATCCTAAATTACCTTCACCTTCTTTATGTCTTGGTGAACCAAATCTAGGCCAAACATCTCCACCTCACCAACCTCAAACCATCCAATAGGAGATCTACATCTTCTACCATATAAGACTTCAAATGGAGCAATCCTAATATTAGAGTGGTATCTATTATTATAGGCAAACTCTATAATAAGAAAATGCTTAACCCAACTACCACCATAGTCAATCACGCAAGCTCAAAGCATGTCCTCAATTGTCTAAATCATTCTCTCCACTTGCCTACCCGACTGCGGGTGAAAAGAAGTACTATAACTCACCTTAGTCCCCCACCCTTTCAGAAATGATCGCAAAAAATAAGATGAAAACTATATACCACAATCTAAGATGATAGAAATAGGTATCCTATACAACTTCACAATCTCACAGAGATACAACCTCACATAATCATTAGTCAATAAGTTAGTCTTCACTGGCCAAAAGTGAGCAGACTTTGTCATCTTATCCATGATGACCCAAACCATATCAAATTAATTTTGAGACTGATGAAGATCAGAGTTGAAATCCATATTGATCACTTCCTATTTCCACACAGGCAACTCAATTTCTTGATATAATCTTTTGGGCTTCATGTGCTCAACATTCACTTATTGATACACCATGCACTTGACCACAAAACTAGACATATCTCTCTTAATATTGTTCCACCAATACACCTCCTTGAGGTCATGATATATTTTTGTCAAACCAGGATGAAAACATAGCGCAACTCATGCGCCTCAGTCAAGATCATTTCTCTCAAACCAACCACCTCAAGAACATAAAATCTCCCTTGGTATCGCAAAGTACCATCACCACTAATCTGTAAGTCCATCACCTTCTGCCCGCCAATGTCACCCTTCATCTTCATTAACACAGGATCTAACACTTGCTCTTCATTGATTTTAGCAACCAAGGATGACTGTTCCATTTTCCAAATAAACACACCACCATCCTCAGAGTCCAAGAGGCAAACTACAAGGTTATCCAAATGGTGAATATCCTTCACCACTCTCGTTTTTCCATATCCACATGATCTAGACTCCCCATTGATAACCTGCTAAGAGCATCAGTAACCATATAAGCTTTACCTAGATGGTAGTGAAGAATCTTGTTATAATCCTTGAGGAGCTCAATTTATCTCCTTTTTACTGAGGTTAAGATCTTTCTGAGTAAACACATACTGCAGACCCTTATTATCAAAAAAGATCCACGTGTACTCCATACAAATAGTGATGCAGATTTTAAATGCAAACACCACAGCTAACAGTTCCAAGTCATGAGTCGAATAATTCCTCTCATGCACCTTTAGTTGCCTAAAGGCATAATTTATCACCTTTCCATGTTGAATTAGAATACAACCATGTCCCATATGGGATGCATAACAATAGAACATAAACCCCTCAGTGCCTTCAGGCAAAATCAAAATTGGAGCTGATGTTAGCTTATCTTTTAGCTTATCAAAACTTCTCTCATGAGCATCATACCATAAGAACTTAACCTTCTTCTGAGTCAATTTAGTCAATGGGGCAGTTATAGCAGAAAAAATCTCCACAAAACTCCTGTAGTAGCCAACTAAACCCAAGAAACTCCAAATATCAGTTGGATTCATGGGTCTAGGCTACTTTTTAACCCCTCCAACCTTTTGCAGATCTACCATGATCCCTTTACTAGAAATGATATGACCAAAAAAGTGACAGCGTTCAACCAGAATTCACATTTCAAAAACTTGGCATACAACTATTTCTCTTTCAAGGTCTCTAATACAACACGGACGTGATCGGCATGATCCACCTTACTCTTAGAGTACACCAGATTATTGTCTATGAATACAATGATGAACAAGTACAGAAACTGATAAAAGACCTTATTCATCAAATCCATGAATGTCACTGGGGCATTGGTCAACCCAAAAGACAACCAAAAACTCATAATGCCCAACCGGGTATGAAAAACATTCTTAGGGATATCCTCCTCCCTAATATTTAAGTGATGATACCCAGATCTAAGATCAATCTTGAAGAAATGCTTAGCACCCTGCAAATGATCTAAAAAATTATCTATCCTTGGAAGAGGGTATTTATTCTTTATCGTCACCTCATTCAACTTCCTGTAGTCAATACACATCCAAAGGGAACCATCTTTCTTATGCACGAATAACACCGGTGCACCCCATGGGCACACACTTGGATGGATGAAACCTTTATCTAAAAGATCTTTTAATTTCTCATTAAGCTACTTCAACTTAGCCGAAGCCATTATATATAGAAGAACATAAATTGGATAAGTGTTCGAAATAAGATTAATCCCAAACTCAATCTCCCTATCAAGAGGAAAACCAGGAAAGTCATTAGGAAATACCTCTGGAAATTTATTTACCACAGTAACGAAATACATAGAAGGACCCTCTGAGTTAGAATCTTTAACCTAGACTAGATGATAGAGACACAAATTAATCTCCGAGCTCTAATATACGATATAAAATTCCCCTTAGGAGCTAGGGAATCACTCTCCCACTTACTAACCAGCTCGCTCGGGAAATTAAAGACAACTTTATGCGTCCGACAGTCTAAAAAAGTATAGCACAAGTGTAGACAATCCATCCCTAATATGACATAAAAATACACCATATCTATTTCAAATAGATCCACTACAGTTTCTTTACTACCAACAGAAACCACACACATCCTATAGACTCTTCTAGAAATCATAGAGTCACCTACCGAGGTAGAAATAGCAAAAGGGTTTGAAACACACTCCAGACCAAAACCAAAATGCACAACCATAAATGAGGTGATATAAAAGAGAGTGAACCTTGAATCAAGTAAATAGCACACATCACAAAAAAGAGTTTCAACATATATGTCATGACATTAGGCGATGCCTCAAACTCCTGATGAGTAGTGAGAGCATAAAGATGCTTTTGACAATATTTGGAGCTAGATGGTGCACCCTTTGGTGCCAAAACTGAAGAAGAGGCAATTAGAACCTTGTTTTCCCCAGAGGCAACCTTACCAATAGGATAGTTTCTAAGCATATGCCATGGCTGACCATAGTTGAAGCACCTATCCCCCATCATAGAAACCCTAATACAATCTATAACAAGACCTATAGGGATGATTTGATGGAGCTGATTGAGCCCTACTAGCATGATATTAGGCACCTTAAACCCTAAAGTTGTTGCCACCATGGAAACTCCTATCACCCAATAGCTTTGGGTAGGGAGTACTAGCTGTCGAGTAAGATCCAGAATTGCCGCACTTTTTCTTGGGCCACTTACCACCATCGCTTCCACTCTGTTGTTGGCCACCACCATACTTAGAGAACTTAAACTTTTTACCTTACCTTTGCCTTATCTCAGCCTGCTTCTTCTTTTCTTCCTCTACCTATTGTATAGACACAACTAACCTGGAGATATCCATGTCCTTGATCAACAAGGCATCTTTACATACCAAAATCAAGTCTCAGGACAAACTAAAAGCAAACTTCCTTATCCCCACCCTCATACCAAAAACCAACTCCGGATCATACCATGATAACTGGTGAAACTTCAAGGCATACTTCTTGACTGACATCTTACCCTACTGTAGATTAACAAACTTTTTTGCTTTTACTTCTCTTAACTCCTAAGAAAAGAAGCAATTTAGAAAAGCATTAGAAAAAGTTTCCCATAGAGATGACTCAGCACCGTTACCCCTTGACAGACCTTATTCCTTGTACTATTCGTATGCCATATCCTTCAGCTGATAAGTAGAAACCTCCAGGCCCTCTACATTTGTGGCATGCATAATATAAAAGATCTTTTCTACCTCATCTAAAAAACTTTGAGGATACTCCTAAACCTTAACATTCGAAAAGGTCAAAGAATTCAACCTCATGAATTAGCCAACCCTTATGGCCTTAGAAGATACAGTAATAAAAACATCACGCTCAAATTTTGTAGCTACCAACTGTGCCAACATATGAATGGCCTGACAAAATTAGTGTTTGTCATTTCAACCTGAGGAGTTTGAGATAGACTAGAGAGAATCGGTGAAACTCCAGGAGGACAATCAAGCACTAGACTCCTAGACCAAGTATAGATCCTGTGCATAGAGTTTGTCCCATCAACATTATCCCCAGTTGTGATAGAGGAGTTTTCATGAGATCCAGATCGTCGAGGTATGATCTGAAAATAGAACAAATGGAAATTAGAGGAGAATTCAAGACATAGACTCTATAGCTCAAAAACAAAACAAAAGAAAAAGAAACATTCCTAAATGCCTTATAGTCTCTCCCTTATGAGTGTGGCATGCTACACATCCTTACAAGAAATTCTACTCGAAATAGCTTTGTGGACTCCCAATTGGCCATGAACCTTGGGCTTTGATACCAATCTAACACGACCCAAACTAGGGTTTAGTCATGTCGGGCATCTCAAGTCCGATCAAGACAGAAGACTGCCCTCAATACCTAACTATAACTACCCTGTACCCTATGTCAGATGAATTCCAAACATATAACAGATAACGAAACAATAATTGAAAAACATTTAATCAAATCCATAAACATAACCAACTAAATATCCAACTGATGTCAGCCCAAATACCAATACCAATGACAAGGCTAACACCAATATCGACACCATCCATGCCCATAATAGTTAAACGAAGCCTCTAACTGAAAACAAAGAATATCCGATCGGGAAATGCCTCCAACCATAGCAAAAATCAAAGTCCAAGAAATAAACAAAAGTATGAAAAGATATCCATAGCATGAAATAGAGCCTTTCACAGTGTAGAAGTGCACCGCTTCAGTTTGACACAAAGTTGTCCCCAAATCCAATCACTGAGCAGGAGAAGTAGTATAGTCAGTTCCTACATCACATGGGGATACAGCGCTCAAAGATGGGTTAATGGATGAATGCTACAATATACAAAGGAATAAGGATAAAATAGTATCATTATTTAAATCCAAAATAATTAACCATATGCAATCACATACATATATACATATATACTATGTCGGGAAAGGGAACTAGGTTTAGCATGTATTTAAGAAATTAGTCTGGGTTGTGTAGATTGACCATCCTAAAAACACCCATGGGCTATATGGGTCTAGTGTTACCCCTTGAATGAGCTTTAGTACATGTAGACATATGAATGGGAGATATCATAGGGGTTGGGGATTCCCATGTACCCTTCGCCTCCATGATACACACATACACGTATAAACTAAGGGGATTACTGTGTACCCCACAAGTATATAGTCACTATGAACCCACCCTTATATTAAAAAATGTGAGTTTCCAGTGTTTGTTCATTGGACTCACATCTTTATGGTAAGCTATCATACCCCTCCATTATTGTCCAATCAAAAACTTTAGAACATAACTAAACCACCAATTATAAGAGTGAATTACCAAGGAATTATTAAGTGGTATCGTCATACCTACTATAGCTTGCAAAAAAGTCATTAGCTAGCACTTAGGGGATTCCCATGTACCCCATAGGATTTCCAATCAATCAAAACTATGGCTATCAAGGCCCCTTTTAAACCATTTAAAACTGTCCAAACCAATTTAAGTTCTATTACCATATTATGAAATGCAAAGTTTTCAATAACAGTCAAACTATGTGACAAAACTATCCTCATAGGCATTTTAACAAACATGTTGAGGGCATATAATTTCCAAAACCAAAACAAATAACCAATTAACCATTCCAATGAAACCACATGTTTAAATCATAGTTATAACATGAAAACCCATAAATAAAACATGGGAAAATATTATCCAATCATTATTAACCAAAACCCCCAACATATATTTCAAAACCAATGCAAAACAATAATTATGCATGAAAACCATTAAATAAAATATAATTTTAGTTTGAACTAAAAATGAGGGAGGAGTAACATACCTTAGATACCAAGTAAGATGGAGATATTTATTCTTAAAACCCCCTAATTGAATCACTTTGAGAAAACTCTAGCCCTTTCTTAAACTAAAAGCCTGAGAGAGATTTGAGAGTGTTTAGAGTATGTTTGGTTAACAATAATAGGGTAAATAAAGTCCCAAAAGTTTTTCAAGTTATGTTGTCAAAATAAGTTATTAGGGGAAAAGTCTAGAATACCCCTTACTTAAACTGTAAATATTCTTGCAAGAGGGTACGGTTTGGACCCCTCACTCGTGCCCACATCATATGAGTGGTCCCTTTCACTCGTACCTTTATTAGAAAGTTGGACATCACACACTGTCCACCATACGACTCCTTTTTCCCAACTCGTACCTATACTATATGACTATACCCTTTAAAGTCATACCGTAAGCAGAAACACCTAGGCTAGACACTGGAAAACATATAATTTCACTATACAAATCATACCTTGAACTTATGACTCATCACCATCAAATAATAACCACAAAATAAACTTGACCACCAAACATTGTACATCCTACGAGATGGGTCACCTGACCCATACCCTTGCTATACGACTCATATGGTGAGTCATAACAAGAATAGTGAGCTCAAGAGCTTAGGAAATATCCATAGGCCAAAACCTAGGGTGTTTTATTCAGATAGCGCCATTTGAGTCTTTGTATAAGTGGAGGCGTGGATCCTCTGTGGGATAGTTTGATTCATTTGAGGTTAGGCCTTGGAGTATAAACTTGTTGAGAGACTAAGTAGATTGATTGAGATTTATTTATTAGATGCTTTTAACTTCCTAGAGTAAGCAAATGAGTTACTTTGATTGATGAGTTCATGATATGGAGTTCATGCTTGGAGAACGGGTTTTGTTGAAGGTATCACCCATGAAGGGTATGATGATATTTGGAAAGTAAGTAAATCTTACTTCAATATTCATTGGACTTTTTGAGATCCATGAAAAGGTTAGATATATGGTCTATAGGTTGTCTTTACCTTTGAACCCATTAATTTTGCATTTGATATTCTATGATATGATGTTGAAGAGACATCTATCTTGATGATTTACATGTGATTTGGTGGATTTTAGTTTCTTTATATTATGATTTGACCCTTGAGTAGGATCCTATTATTGTTTTGGGTAGGCAGACTAGAATGTTAAGATCTAAGAATATTGACTCAGTGAAAGTTTAGTAGATACATTACCCTATCAAGGAGGCTATGCGGGAGATAGAGTCTGATATATTTAGTGGATACCCCAACTCTTTAATGATTCAGGTACTTCCTTTGTTTTTCTATTAGAGAATGAACATGTGTCTTAGTAGTGGATAATGTAATAACCCTAGTGATAATTTTTCAATTTTTGATGTTTTGACCATTTTGTACTTCCTCAAAGTTACTTGATACTATTTATGAGTTATTAGAATGGTTGGAATGGTACCCAAAACATTTGAGAGGGATTTATGTGAGTTTGAGATCTTGAGTAGCCTTTAGAGTGTAATATTTAACTTCAGTCAATATTTTGTGATCTGCGCGTCAAATGAGAGTTCCATCGATTGCACTAGATTCAAAATTCCTATTTTGGGCCAATAGTAGGGTTGGTTTGATTTTGATAATTAATTGTGTATTTTGGGTGTTTAGACAAGAAACTAGTATTTTTGGCCTAAAATGGTTTCTGAGGGTAACTTGTTGATAAAGACCTCTTATGAGGAATCTAATGATTTTGTTGAGTCTGAATGTTGAAATTAGCCTAGTAATAGTAACAAGTTATTTTTTTAGGTCCCAAACGATCCTGAGGTTTCAATCAAGATATTTTTCAAGTCCAAACACTGTTGGTGTAGTTTTTAGTTCATGCATTTATTCTTTCAACATAATTATGTGGTCGCGTATAGTCACAAGGTTTGAAAATTACTCATAGAGATCACATGGAGGTTGATTGAGATTATGAAAAGTTAAGCTAGACTAAGTCGAGTTAACGTATCACAATTTTGAGACCCATTATTGCAATTGCAATGACCAAACTAGTGGACAATCAATGTTGACATTGTGATCATAAAGGATGGGTTGCTATTGGGAGGTATTATTCACACAAATGTATCAATACTCCAATTCTCGTTATTTTACTCTATTTTTCACCTTTTTAAGCCTATGGACCTCGAGATAGGCAATTTCAAATAGGGTGTTTTTTCAATTTTTTTGGGGTAAGCTTCTAAACCTAATTTATATCATTACCCATTGATTATATTGCTTAAGCATCTTCAACACTTAAATTTTAAACTTGAAATTTGGGTTTTATTTGGAAAAGTAAAAACATGGGTTTTCAATAATTTCAAGATCGATTTGAAATTATTTTTCATTGGGATTATAGATTTAAAATCATTAAAGTATGGGTAACTAGATTTTGTATTAACATTCCCGTCTTATCCTTTTATTTTGGGGGTCGATTTTTGATATGATTTTGGATACGAAATAAAATTATGCTAATATGGGTATCATTATACTTCTATTTATGTGTAGATTATACTTTTTACAGTTTGGGTTTATTTTGAAGACACATAGAAGGGAAAGATTTCTTGTTGAAGGGTTCGGGCTTGAGTTTTTTGCTTTTTGAGGCAGGTTATGACTTAACTTTTTTCTGACCGGGATGGGTATTTAATTGTTCATGTAAATCATGTTATAGGTTGGGAAACACCTTGATAATTACCCTTTAAAAGTAGATTATTATATGTGTAATGCCCGTGTAGGGATGGTATTCATTTTTTTTAGATCATTAGTGTTTTTGAGAGATTATTATGTGTGATGCCCATGTGGGGGTTGAATTTGATATTCTTTGTGTTTTACTTGCTTTCTTTAGTTATTGTAATACCCTAGAAGGGATTTGTATGTTCTTCTAGCATATGTTGATTTGTATTATGATTATTGAATAACTAAGATTGGAGCATTATTTGTATATTGTTGAGATATTTGTGATATATCATTGTGTTTGCCATGGTCACGCACAATCATATCTTATCTGGTTGTTCATGAATCTGACACTATTATTGATCTACATTTATTTATAAAAGAACCATACCATTTTATAAGATACCTTAGCCAAAGAAATTGCAGTCAAGGTAGATTGATAACGCTAAGATTAGTATACTGGTTGTGAACTCTATATGGGTCCTTTCTTTGAAGCTTAGGTTCGGAGGGTGTATAGGAGGTATGAATTACACATTGCATTACATACCATATCATTGAGATTACACTATATTTCATCTTTTTTACGTGTATGATTTTGTGATTGTTGGACTTCTTTATACGTGGTGTTGATATCCTATTTCTATATAGAAACTAATTTTTAAACTAGTAGGAGTGTATGTCTTGAGACATTGTGAAATACCTTGGGTTTTGACCCTTAAAAAATTTCTTGGTTTTTTATCTTCTGGACATCATTCGACTTCTGGGTACCAGTTATATGATGTGGAACAGTTTCGTTGGTCTTGGTCATATTGTGACCAATATGGTTTTGTTGGTTTCTGTCCAAAGTACGGTTGGAACATAAGAGTATATGATAGGGTTCAAATTGTATATGGTGTCAATCGTATGTTGACTTAAGTTTAGTCTAGGTTATTTTGTTCTTCCTAGGGTACAATTTCATAGTACTAATCATATGGTTGGGTACGTTTTGTCTTGGGTGGTCGTATATCGAATAGTGTTGTGATCCAAGGTGAGGTCTAGGGTACGAGATAGGGGTACCACTAATACCTTAGGGTACGGTTGGTATATGGTGGTCGTACCATCCTGCAGGGATTTTAACTAGTTTAAGTTGGGGTTAATTTAGACATTTCCCTTCTTAACCTATTATGACCCCATGACTTAAAACACCTTTTGGGGCTTTATTAACCTATTTGCAATCAATCAAACTCTCTTAAACACTCTCGAATTCTCTCAAGGATCTTGGGCCAAGAAAGGCTAAGGTTTCATCAATAGGATCAATTTGGGGCTTACTGGAGTGATTTCTCTCCGTCATCTTCTTAATCTAAGGCGTTTACTCCTCCCTCATTGTTAGTTCCAATTAAAGGCATGTTTTATGAATAGTTTTCATGGAACAATTGTTGTATGGTTTCGGGTTTTCAAATATATGTTAGGGGTTTTGGTTATAAATGATTGGTTATGGTTTTCCCATATTTGAATTATAGATTTACATATTTTAATGGTGGTTTGGACATTTGGTAGCTTTGGAAGGGTTAATTGGTACTTGGTTTTGATTTTGGAAATACTATGCCCCAAATATGTTTGATGAAATGACTATAAGAATAATGTTACTACATTGTTGGACTTTTAATGGAATTATTGCATGGTATAACTTAGTAATGGAACTCTAATTGGTATAAATAGTTTAAATGGTTTAGAATAGTTAAATTGTAAGGTTTGGTGGTTATGGAAATTGTTTTAATTGAACATTCCTGTGGGGTACAAGGAAATCACCCAAGTAAACTTAATAATGAACAACTAGTGGGGTACAAAGAAATCCTCCAAGTTAACTTAATGTTGTAATCTATGGGTTCATGGGAATCCCTTAATATTTAAAAGGTTGGCTAAGGATATGACTTTTTATTTATAATTGGTATGACAATAACACTACTTATAGCCTTGGTTAATAATAAATGGAATAGTGGTTTAGTTGTATGGTAATGGTTTTAATTGAGCAATAATGTGAGGAGAAGGGGTTGATAGCGAACCGTGAAGGTGTGAGTCCAATGGACGAACACTGGAAACTCATGTTTGTCTATATGAGGATTAGTCATGGCGACCATATATGATACTTATGGGGTATACATGAATCCCTTAAGTACACTTGTACATATGTATCACAAAGAGCGAAAGGTACTCAGGAATCCCCTACGCCTATGGTATCTCCATTTCATGTAGCTACATGCATCGGGGCTCGTTTAGGGGGTTATACTAGACCCATATATCCCATGGGTGTTCTAGGACAGTTAAGCTACACATACCCAGATTAATAGTTTTAAAGGAATGCTAAATTTGATTCCCTTTCCAAGCATGGTTATATGTATGTATGTATAGTTGTGAATGTATATGACTGGTTTACTTGGTTTTAAAGGTTGGAATTATTTTATCCTTATCCTAAGTACATGCTATCATTCACCCGCTAACCCATCTTCAGGCAATGTCTCTCTACGCGATGCAAGAACCGGTCGTTCGAACCGGTCGTTCTACTCCTTCTACTTAGTGATCGGATACGGGATCAGTTGTTGGATTGAAGTGGTGAGCTTCCATATTTTGGAAGGCTACATTTCATATCATGGATGTCTTTACATACTTTGGTTATTTTATGGACATTGGCTTGGGCTATGTTTGGGGGAATGTCCCAATCAGATATTGTTTTTCTTTCAGTTAGAGGCTTTGTGGAGCTACTATGAGTTGGTATGGGTGGTGTCGGCAGTGGTGTCAGCCTTAGTATTGGAATTGGTATTGGGGTTGATACCGTTTGATTGTATTTTTGATTGTTTCATCCTATTATGTTATGGACTTGTATTTGGACATGATTTTGGTTTTGGTATGGTTATTGGTTGGGTATTGTATAGTTGGACTTGTTTGGGTTGGTTACGATTATGGACTTATCCAAGAGTCTGGAATTGTACAAAATGATATCTTGTTATGTTCGAAATTCATCCGACTCAGGAGACGTTTTTGGAGGTTGGGTTAGTAACTGGGGTGGTCCCCAATCCTAGTTGGACTTGGGATGCCCATTACGACAAGGCCCTGGTTTGGGTCGTGTCACATTGTTGGGAACATTTTATATGCAAGTGGAACTGTTGCTTATATTTTCCTTTATATGTTTAGTTATCTACTTTAATTAACACCAGCACACCATGAAGTCTCACAATCTCATGGATGTAGACATGAGCCAACCTCTGGACACTGAAGGAAACCTAAACTGGAATAAAATAAGCTGACCTAGTTAATCAATCCACGATGACCCACACACTGTCAGACCCATGAGAAGTACAAGGAAACCAAATCAAGGAGTCCATAGTGATCCATTCCGAAAAGCCAAAACACACCCAGGTGTTAAAATATAAGGCCTAACCATCTAATTAGCTAAAGACTGAACTGCTAAGGATAAAGACCTCTCATGGGTCAAAAGATGCACCAAGCTACCCATGCTAGTCAGTGTCCAACTCAAGGCATCTGCAACCATATTAGCCTTGCCCGGATGATAGAGAATACTCAAGTCATAATCCTTAAGCAACTCAAGCCAATGACACAGCCTCATATTAAGATCTCCTTGGGTGAAGAAGTACTGAAGGCTACAATGATCTAAGAAGATCTTACAACGAACTCCATGTAAGTAGCTCCTCCACAACTTCAAGGAAAACACAACTACGCAAAACTCCAAATCATAGTTGGATAATTCTTTTTATGAGGCATCAAATGTCGAGACGCATAAGCAATCACCTTGACCTCCTGCATTGACATAGCACCCAATCTAACACTTAAAGCATCGCAAAACATGATAAATCCCATGCCCACCTTGGGCAAAGCCTAGATAGGACCTTAAATCAACAAATCCTTGAGCTTCTGAAAGTTCGCCTAACAAGAATCAGACCACTGAAAGGAAATCTTCTACTGATAATAACCTGCCAAGCCAACAAAACTATGAATCTCGATTGGCGAAGTAAGTCTAGCCCAATCACGAACCACTAAAATCTTGGTTGTATAAACCATATTACCTTCCTTAGTCACCACATAACCCAAGAAAGAAATACTCATACAAAAACTCGCACATATACAACTTCGCATAAAACTTCTCATCCCTCAATCTCTGAAACACAATCCACAAATGCTCCTCGTGCTCAACCTCACTCTTGGAATAAATCAAGACTTCATCTATAAATAAAATAACAAAGTAGTTAAGATACGGTTGAAACACCCGGTTCATTAACTCCATGAATGTGGCAGGGGAATTGGTCAACCCGAAGGACATGACCAAGACCTCATAGTGACCATATAGAATCCAAAAAACTGTCTTCAGAATATTTGAAGATCTAATCCTCAATTGGTGATAACTAAACCTTAAATCATTTTTCATAAACACAACATCACCCTAGAGTTGATCAAATAAATCATCAGTGCGAGGAAGAAGATATCTGGCATACCAAGCAAATCCGTAGGCAACACATCCATAAAGTCACAGTCTTAGCAAAACAACATTAGTGTCACGAATATGAACCAAGTAAGATAAACATCTCCTATCAACCAATTTACAATCCTGAACATAAGATATAATCCTCTTAGGACCCAAATGAAGTGCACCCTTCTAAGTTATCCCTGGCACACCCGGTGAAGTTAAAGTCACAGTCTTAGCAAAATAATCTAAGATAGCACAATAATGAGACAACCAATCCATACCCAAAATAACATCAAAATCAACCATATCTAACACAAGAAAGTCTACCAAAGTCTCATACCCAAAAAAACTCACAACACAAGATCGGTGCCCCCAATCCACTACTAGAGAATCACCTACCGGGATAGATACATGAATAGGCATGGCAAGAGGCTCACTAACAGAATCAAAATATGAAGAAAAATATGTAGACACATAGGAGATAGTTGATCCGAGATTAAATATCATAGATACAGGTTTGAAACAAACAGGGATGATACCTATGATCACATCATCAGACGCCTCCATCTATGACCTAGAAGGTATAAAATAACACTGAACACGGACACCAATAGGATGAATAGACCCATGACCACCACAGCTAGCTTCACTACCTCTACCTCTTGCACCTCTAATAGAATCTCTACCTCTCACAACTATAATAGGAGTAGCTCTAATCACAAAGTGGGAACAGTCCTTGGTTAAATGACCAACCTCATGACACACAAAACAAGTCCTAAAGCCCTTCTTATCAGGAGAAGAAACCACTTGGACTGAACATCCACCTTGCACTGCTGAACCTAAAGATTCACCACCCAAACTTTGTAAAGTCACCTGTACTGTCCTACCTTAATGTCCACGAGAACCCTTGAAATCTCTACCATGAGAAACCTTACCTTTAAAATCACCAAAATAGTGCACCTTCTTGGTGTCTCCCTGCCACACCCTAAGAATACCCTTTGTCATCTTTGCATGATCCACAATGCTCTAAAAAGATGCTCTAAATACAACCATTTGAGATGTAGCCAACTAAAGGGAGACATCCAAAACCTTCACAAACTTTTAAGTCTTACTAAACTCGGTGGAAACACTAGCATAGGAATATCAGGACAAGGCATAAAAATGCACCTCATACTTTGTAATGGTCTTGGAACCCTTCTCCAGACAATCAAACTCATCATGTATCCGATTCCTCAAACTGTAAAGCACGAATCTACCTAAAAATGCATCAGCAAACTGATTCCATGACAACTCAGGAGCATCAATAGGTCTACAACCAAAAAATAGTCTCCACTAATCTCTCGTGGTCTCTCTCAACTAATATGTAGTATAAGCCACACCATCCATACAGTAAGAGTAAAACACAACTCAAAACACAAGGTATGAAAGAACTTCACACCATAAAAACTAAAATGAGAAAAGATTTTTAAAGGTGTCCTAGCCTCTCAAAGATAAAAACGGACGCTAACAAATCGATCCGTGAGACTCTATTAGATATTTCATTCATAAACCATTGAGAATAATTAACCTGGCTGCTCTGATACTAATTTTTCATGACCCAAAATTCATAGGTAATGATGGCACTTATCACGATGAACCTTAACAAGTAATCCTATCACCCAAATCGAAACATAAAAAGGGAAAAGACAACAATAACCCAAAGGTAAGGCTTCTAGAATGAGCCAACACTATAAGTATAATAAATATGGAAACAAACATAACAATGCAACTATAACTCCCAAAACTAGGTGTCAACAGTATAATAACGTATCTAGTACAACTTAAATCCAAATAAAATACATGAGATATCCAAATACAAGGGAAATTTTGTCTTTAGAATAATAATAAAGATATAGACTATAGAGAAAGGTTGTAGAAGACATCCAGACACCTGAAAATCATCAACTACCTTTAAAGCTTCGATAGTTGCCTGAGGCATGCAAAGTGGGGCGCACTCAAACCTAAATCGGCATAAAAAAGGTAAAGTAGAAGTGAGTATGGTTCACTTATACTCAATAGGTATCATAGACCGAACGAGCAAAGTATAAATGAAGTATAGAAAATACATACTAAGGGAATATCACCTGCAATCAAAAAATGTCCCACAATGGTAGCCCAAACCGCTTGCACTAATAGTTCTAATATATATATCACAAATATAATAATAGTACAGTAAGTATAACACGAGTATAGAATATGTAACATAGGATTACAAATAGAGAAAAACATGTATATACAAGGTGGTCAAGTATAAATAACAGGGTATAGAGCAATTAGACATATAATAATTCAATATGGAAATTTAACCACTACATCAACACAATAAAGCATGTGCAATATATAAGATGATGATGCCAATGATGATGATAATAATGTTGGCACACAGCCTTGAGAATGGCACATAGCTTTAAGATTGACACACAACCTTAAGAATTAGCGTACAGCCTTAAAAATGGGCACACGGCCTCAAAAATTGGCACACAACCATAAATTGGCACACAACCTTCTAGTGTTTTTAGTATTTCTAATGTTTCTCAGTATTTTCAATATTTCCAGTGTTTCTAAAGTACATAAATAACATATGACACAAATCAAGTACATATACATGACAAGTATATATAAAGTAGTTAAACAAACAAGTGAGATGATGCACATGATGACATGAGTATAAAGATGAAATATTTACAATCATTCAAAATGAGTATTTCCACAACCAATCCATAATGTATTTCCACAACAAACCATAATGTTAAAATTTCACAACCACGTGAGCTAATATCCACTCATTATTTTCACTATCCATGAATTTTTTAAATGATTCATATGTCCACAAAGTATGATATATCACAACATGCCAAAGGAACCACAATAGGAATTTCCAATAACAATACAATTATTTACATATATTCCAAGCTATTAACATCACATAAGACCTCGCACAGTCACACATATCACAAGATATCTTAGATTTAATAATTAGATCACATTCAAGCCCCCACATGGGCATAACATATAGATAGCCACATTTCATTATTGGTTCCCACCCTTAAAATGCATTTTGTACCATCATTTACTATTCAGCCCAGTCTGAAAGAGTTAAGTCATAACCTACCTCGAATGTTGAAATCGATCAAATACACTTTGAACCCCCAACCTTACTTTCCATGAATGATCCTGAACTCTACAAAAAATATAAAATATAGGATTTATGCATCAAAATAAAATCAACGATACTCATATTGACTACTTTTAATTCGGAGTCAAAATAGACCCCCGAAACGGGTTTTAGAAAAAAAAGGATAAAATCATAACTATAATTAAAAAATGTGTTCCCCATATTTTTAGAAATACAAAAGAAAACACAAGTCAAACCAAGTCATAAACTAGGTTAAAGTCAAAGAAAAACTATTTTGAGCTTTGCCAAATAAAATTTTTGAAATTCTAGTTAAAATCAAGAATTGGAGTTGTTTTGAAAGTTAAATAGGTGAAAAACTAGTAATTATAGTATTAAAATATCATTCAAGTGAAAAAGAGTGAAATGGAGACTTAAAAACAAGCCCTAAGATTTTTGAAGTTTTGAGAAATTATTTAGAAAATTACTAAGAAAAGAGGTGATTTCTTATCTTAAATCCACAAGAGAATCAAGAAATAGATGTTAATCTAGCTTCTCAAGCACCCACAAGCTTCACTTTTAAGCTCTCACGCTATTTTATGGTTTAACTCTCCAGAGGCAAGATGAAAAATGAGCAAAATGGACCCAAAAAGTTACTTTAATAGTGCAGATTTTTCTACACCAACTATTGAAAAAGCTGTGTTTTAAGTCCAATCTGGACTTCGACGGGGCACCCAAAATTCATTTGAAATCCGATATATGCAAACGAATAATGTAACCACACATAATTCTACACTTCAGACTCAATGGAGATATCATAATTACAAAAAAACATTGGTTTCACAAAGATGACCCCCAAAACCGAAATCACAATTTTCTAAATCGAGGGTCGAAATGAGATTTAAAAGAACTATTACACCAAATATGTTACCATTCTAAAATAAACATTCCAAATGCATTGGTAAATTTGAATTTTGCATCCGAGGTCGTTTCGACCAAATATGGATCCCACACCCATATTTCCAAATTTTTAACTTTCCAACAAGCCAGTTGAAATGAGCTCGGATGTATCGGGACTTGAATCAAAGGTCTACCTAGCCTTAAAATGATATTCTAACACTACTGGCACAGTCCGTTCAGCCATCCATTGCACGGGTCAAAAGATATCTTAGTCCAAAATAAGGCTCTCGAAGCCATCAAAACCACAATCTCACTTAAATAGTGCCAAATGTATTCGAAAACTTTGTCAATCACTCCCATGCCCTGGAAATATTATAATGCAGCTATGAGGGGGTAAAATAGTCAAATCACATAAAAATACACATTTCACATATTTCTTCAATTTTTTAGGTCATTACACCATCCACCTCTAAAAATCTTGTTTGTCCTCAAACTAAAAGAAAAAGAAATACCTTAATCAAGAAGTAAGATAGATGAGATGCTTTATTTCTCTGATTATTAGGATGGATAAGCCGGACTAGCTTTTCATCCGTATTGTGCCAACATTTTTTTGGATTTTAATAGAATGGATCCTGCAATCAGACTTAAAGAAAAGGTAAGACTTAAAGAAACTAACAACAGATGTTAGTTCTGCCTAACAGGTAATCCCAGATTTATATTATGAATCAACAAAAAGCTCGGATAAGAATAACGCATATCAGAGCCGACCTCCAAAGTAGCCTTATTAGCTCGATGTCGCCACTGAACCTTAATCATAGGGATGACTCTAGAGCGGAACTATCTCACATCCCTAAATAAAATGGAGACCAACTCCTCAATAAAAGAAAACCGCTCATATAACTGAACATAATCCCAACGAATAATATAAGACTTATTTGGAATGTAACGACGAAGAATAAAAACATGAAAAATAAGATGAGCAACCGCTGGATCTAGGGGAAAAGCTAAATCATAGGCCACATCACCAACAGTCTAAAGAATCTCAAATAGACCAATAAACCTAGGGCCAAACTTGCCCCTCTTTCCAAACCTTATCACACCCTTCATGGCTGAAACTCGAAGGAAAACACAATCCCTAACACCAAATCTCAAGTCACAAAGTCTACACTTAGCATAGCACTTCTGTATACTTTGAGCCACTCTAAGTCTATCCTGAATGATTTGGACTCAATCCAAAGACTCACGAAGAAAGTTTGTACCTAAAGGTCTAACCTCAGAAACATCAAACCAACCAACTGGAGAGCAACAACGCCTATCATACAACACCTTAAAAGGAGCCATGTAGATAATAGAATAGTATCTATTATTATATGCAAACTCTGCTAAAGCCAAGTATTTCTCCCACAGACCACCAAAATCCATCATGCATGCATGGAGCATATCCTCCAAGACCTGGATAGTCCGATTAGACTGGCTGTTAGTTTCAAGGTAAAATATTGTACTGAGATCAAGCCAAGTGCCCAACTTATCCTGAAATATCTTCCGAAAATAAGATGTGAACACAGAACCTTAATTTAAAGTAATGGACACTGACACATCATGAATTCTCGTAATCTCATAGATGTAGATACGAGGCAACCTCTCAACACTAAAGGAAATTTGAACTGGAATGAAATAAGTTTACTTGTTCAATTGATCTACGATGAACCAAACTGTAATACCCCATACTTTTTCTAGCTTAATTTCGTCTATAAAATATCAATGATTAGCTTCTAAAATTAATAAATTTTTATTTTATATGGAATTTCCCAGATTTAGACATTTCATGGTATGGGAAATTGAATAAGATTTCCATCAATACCAAATTCTCCAAAATTCGACACTCGATGAAGAAGTTAGGGTATTTTTAGTAAGCAGTGTGCCAACTGGGCAGTCACCACATCGCGGTAAAGGACAATTTCATAATTGTTATTTTCTAGTGGACCTATGCGATATAGGCCCATCACAGAGAGGTCTAATTTTCCATTTGTCAATTTTAAGTAAGCCTACGTGATTTCACCGCATCGCAATGATGGTCAAAATGGCATTCCAAAAGGGTACCGCGATAGTGGCGCATCGCGGTGGCCTATTAAGTTGGGATTTTTTGTTCTCTTTTATAGTTCTATTTAGAAGTTTAAAGGGGGTATTTTGGTCAATTCCCAAGCCCCAATCCATCCAAAACATGATATTAAACCCATTCTAAGCCTATTATGCTCATTGTTCATCAATTTTCTCTCAAACAAAAACTCTAGAACTCAAAAGCTTCTTCTCCAAAAAATCAATTCCACCATTGTTTCTCCAAGAAAGATCAAAATTGAGGATTCCTAAGACAAGATAACCAAGAACTTAAATAGGAATTAAAAATTCAAGATTTCTTCATCTAATCATTTACCAAGTTATGTGGGGTTTATGAATAAGGATCTTCTTCTATCCTTGTGCCCAAACCAAAGTTTTAATTATAAATTCATATGATTTTGAATGAATACTCGTGATATTTGAATTAGAGTTCATACCCATTATTGCTATTTGCAAGATTATAAGATTTCAAATATTTTAGAAGATGAATTACATGTCTATTTTCATATTTTCATGCCTATTGCAGTAATTTCTAGATTTTTTAGATGAATTATCATTGTTTTTATTATCAAGCATAATTATTATGATGTTTTAACATGTATTTGATGCATGAGTTATCAAGCCCAAATTTATATGTTGATATTTCAAGAAAGATGATGCTTTAAGTATCTTATGATCAAATTTATTTCAGATTTACAGCAAAGCTTTGATATTTTGATCTCTATTTTAGTTATGGAATCTACTTTACAGATTTGTTACAAATTACAGAATTTAGATCAACTTTATTTACAGATTTAAAGGGGGTAGTATTTAGCACCGAGCGAGAAGTATGGGATTAGCATGCCCTATCTTTCACAGAACTACATAGCCAACATAGTTACAGATTATTCCTATTCTAATATGGATGACAGATTTAGTTTGTGATAGATCACATGGACAGTAGGTTATACTCCATGGCAAGAGTATAACACCTCTCCCCATCGTGAGGTTTTCCCCTTAGGGGAACAATACATTGGACTCCATGTTAGATCACATGGTTTATGTCGGTTAAGAGAACCTCCCTGCTAGTTAAAGTAAAAGATTAATAGAAAAACTTTTAAAAAAACTAAGTGTAAAGGCTCACAACTTAATTCAGATTATGCTTTACAGAAAGCTATTAGCTATAGATTTCTGCTTTCAGATTTCAATTATAGAAGTGAGTCCTTTCTACACTTAGACAGTATGATTTACAAACAGAACATTACCACAGATTTTAGAACTAAATGTTATGACTCACTAGATTTATAAAGTATGCATTGTTGTTCATGATTTTAGATTTCAGTATTTCAGATATTCCAGCTTATGTGAGTCATTGACATTTATCATGCATTGTTTTATAAATTATGATGATGAGATGATGTTTTACTTATGCATTTCACCCCCATATACTCAGTACATCCTCAAAGTACTAATCCACATATATGTATATGTGCTACATTGTCTCATAATGTAGGTTCAGGTGCTCAGTATCAGCAGCGTGAGTAGTTCGAGCACCTCCATCTACATTCGACAGTTGGTAAGTCCTCATAATTCAAGGACTTATTCATTCAAATTTTGTAGCTTATTAGTTTATATAATTCAGTATTTATTTTTAGACAGTTTGAGGTATCTAGGGGTTTATCCCAATGACTCTCTAGTTATTAGTAGTAGAGGCTTGTCAGACTACTAGATATTATTCAGACTTACCTTAAGATTTTCACACAACCTTAAAAATTATCACACAACCATAAAAATAGGCACACAGCCTTTAAAATGGGCGCACAACCTTCTAGTATTTTCAGCATTTCCAATGTTTCTCCGTATTTTTCATGTTTCCAGTATTTCCAAAGAACATATATAACATAAGACACAAATCAAGTACACATACATAACAAGTATATATAAAGTAGTAAAAAAAAGTGAGATTATGCGTATGATGACATGAGAATGAAGATACAATGTTTAAAACCATTCAATATGAGTATTTCCACAACCAATCTATAATGTATTTCCACAACCAACCACAATGTTATAATTTCACAAACATGTAAGCCAATATCCACTCATTATTCCCACTATCCATGAATTTTTCACATGATTTATATTCCCAAAAAGTGGTGCAATAGGCATTTCTAACAACACAATACAATTAGTCATATGTATTCCAGGTCATCAACATCACATAAAACTTGGCACGGTCACACATATCATATGATATCTCAGATTTAATAATTATATCAAATTCAAGCCCCAACATAGTCATAACATATATAGATTGCCATATTTAATGATTGGTTCCCACCCTTAGCATGCATTTTGTACTATCATTTACTACCCAGCCCAGTCTAAAAGAGTTCAGTCATAACCTACTTCGAATGTCGAAACTTGTCTTCTACACATCAAACCCTAACCTTACTTTATACGAATGATACCAAACTCTACTAAAAACATCAAATATGAATGTACGCATCAAAATAAAACCAATGACACCCATATTGACTACTTTTGATTCACTTTTGATTCGGGGTCAAAACGGACTCCCAAAATAGATTTTTGAAAAAAAAGGAAAAAATTACAACTTTACTTCAAAAATGTGTTTCCCACATTTTTAGAAACCTATAGATGGAAATCCAAGTTAAATAAAGTCAAAAATGAGGTTCAAATCGAAGAAAAAAATATTTTTAAGCTTTATCGAATTAAATCTTTGAAATTTGAGTTAAAATCAAGCATCGGAGTTGTTTGAAGGTTAAATTGATGAAAAACTAGTAATTATCATATTAAAATATTCTTCAAGTGAAGTGGAGTAAAATTAGAGTTTAAAATCAAGCCCTAACATTTTTGGAGGTTTGAAAAATTAATTAAGAAATTCCTAAGAAAAAGGGTGATTTCTTACCTTAAATCCGTAAGAGAACCACGAAATAGATGTTAATCTAACTTACCAAGCATCCACAAGCTTTACTTTTAAGCTCTCACACTATTCTAGGATTTAACTCTCAAAAAGCAAGATGAAAAATAAGCAAAATAGACCCCAAAAGTTGCTTTAATAGTGCAGATTTTTTTGCACCAGCTATTGAAAAAACTGTTCTTTTTTTAAGTCCATCCTGGACTTCTATGGGGCATTCGAAATCCATTCGGAGTCTGATATACGCAAACGAACTATGTAACCATACTAAATTTGATGCTCTGGACTCAATGGAGTTAATAGATTTTCAAAAAAAGACTATTCTCACAAAGTTGAACTCTGAAACTCGAAATCTTAATTTTCCAAATAGAGGATCAAAATGAGATTTAGAAGAAGTAAAATCACACCAAATATGTTACCACCCTAAATTAGATGTTCCATATGCATTGGCTAAGTCGGATTTTCCATCCGTAGTTGTTTTGACCAAATATGAGTTCACACTCATATTTCTAATTTTTCAATTTTCCAACAAATAGGTCGAAATGAGCTGGGCTACATCGGGATCCGCATCAAAGGTCTACCTAGCCTAAAATTCATATTGCAAATTTGTTGGCACAGTCCGTTCAGCTATCCGTCGCACGAATTAAAAAAATCCACATAAGTCTAAAATAAGGCTCTCAAAGCCATAAAAAACCATAATATTGTATAAATGGTACCTTAATGCATTTGGAAACTGTGTCAAGCACTTCCACACTCCAGAAATACCATAATGCCACTACGGAGAAGGGTAAAATAGTCAAATCATATAAATACACACGTTTCATATATTTCATCAAAGTTTAAGGCCGTTATAGTTCCAGACTTCCTCTATTATCATGTTGTCTTTATTTCAGTTCTGATATATTATATATATATATATATATATAAATGTTTGTATTAGGTATTTTTTGTAACAGTTAGAGTTGCGTAGTACTTATGAAATTAGTTTTTGGGGTTTGTTAAGATGTTTTTATTTATATCATATTATGTACGATTTTATTCTAAAGTCTCATATTATTCCCTTATTTATTATTTTTTCCAAATTTATCTCCTTTTTAGGGTTGGACTTACATACCAAGAGTAGGACAAGTTAGATGTCATCATGACCTCACCGTTTGGGTTGTGAAAAGTTCCTACAGATGTGGAATTTATTTCCACTGACTAGAGTGACCAATTAACTCAAGCTTTTGCTTCCTCCAATGTTCAAGGGAGAACATATGTAGTGCCAGACAAAACTTCGCCAACAAGAGTGCCCACGATTCAGCCCAGGTGTGTAGATTCTTCATATGTTGTCTTATTTTACAATTGTCACTTTTTCATACCTCCTGATCCTTTGTATCACCTACATTTCTCTTTTAGTGGCTAGCCTCTAACCATTTGAGAATCTGTGGTCATGGAAAAAGGACAAGTAGGCTTTGGAGGCGTGATACATTGCACTGGAGGACCAATTTTTGTTGGCAAAGTCCCTTGACCAATACAACTCTTAGATTGATGCACTCAAGTTCCAAATTGAAAAGGCTAGATAGGAAAAAAAGGCTTTCTAAAAGGATGCTCAAGAGTTTCTTCTTTAAATTGGGGAGTCTAAGTAAGGAGTATGAGATGCACGCTGAGATGATCGAGGGATTGCTCCATCAATAGCGTATGCTACAAGCAAAGTTCGATGGGATGCCTCAGGGTATTATCCCAGATCCTTTAGATGAGGCCGGGCCTTCCCACCATGTTGTGCAGTCTATTCAATTCCAAGCTATGTCGAATCAAAATGAAGATCCAAAGATCCTATTATTTATGGGTACCCGCTCAAGCAAGGAGATTAAGGTTTTATTAGGATGGAGGTTAAGACCGGCTTATTCGGATCAATGTCCTTGAAAAGGTAAACTTAGGGCGGCTGAACCTAGAGTCCGAGATGTCCAAGGCACATCTGATTGATCATTTAAGGGAAAATACCCCCTCCCCCCAAAGGCAATGGGTAGGAATCCCCTGGGCAAAGTTTCACCTTAGGATATAACAATTCCCCTCATATAGTAGACCCAAAACTTTGAACCTAAATCTTTCTTTTTCATTTCCTACTCTCTTTTTTCTTGAATGTACTTTTTCTTTTGTACACTTTTTGTTTTGTAAAGCATGCTTCCTTTTTGGCAGCTTTCTACTAAATGTTGTCTGCCACATGGCATCCCCTAATTCCCCAGTCAAATAATACGTTGCTCCGTGTGTTTTAATAAATTGTCCCCTACCCTAACCTTATTTTTCTATACAAAATGGGCAACTCAATGGGAATCCATCCAGTGCCAAAAGACGGGCTCATCTTGCTGCTTAAATAGGAAACACTGTGTTTCATTCCTTTTACCTTTATGTAGCCCATGCCCCCTTTATGCTCGACTCTTTCCCTCTCTCTAGTTCCTATTTCTCCTGTGTCTTGCACCCCAGTAGTACTTTCTATTGTCGAAGTTACTTGTCAAGGGCAAGTAAGAACAAGAGAAGAAGTTAGGAAGGAGTGGTAGTTTAGGTTTCTTATGAGGGAGGCTTTCCTTTTCCCATTTTTTATTGGGGTCAGCACGACTCGCTCCTTTCCTTGTTATCATTGTCGTACTCTGATTAATATGCAAGGAGGGTAAACTATCTTTCCCTCCTTGCTATCTTTTCACCTTCGGGGACGTTTGTCCTGAAATAGAGCGAAGGTAAGATGTTTCACCTGGCGGGATTCATGAAGCTTCAGAACCTACCTCTCTGCTAGCTATCCTCTTGGTGCGGTTGTGCAAAGTTTTCTTGTGAGTCTGTGCCAGGAGATGAGTTCGTACTATTTTCGGACTCTCCTGATGTATTATTTTCTTTTATGAATTTCTTGACTGTGTAATTTTTGTGAGACTTCGGGTTAGAGCTGTTTGCTATGCATTACTCCTTCATTCCAAAATTGTTGTCTCGTTTCTTTTCTGAGAGTCAATTTGACTAAATTTTCAAGTTAAGTTAGATTATATTAATTAAAATTTAGACATTAAAAAACTACACAAAAATTAATATAAGTTACATTTTTTCTTATATCAATATGTTTAAAAAAATATCTTAAATGTTGGTCAAAGTTCATATCATTTAACTCTTATAAAAAGAAAATTGTGACAAGTATTTTGAAACGAAGAGAGTAAATCTTTGACTGTATGACCATTTTATGATTTTTATTTTGTTGTTCTCAATTAAAACTATTAAATACTTTATACTTCCTAGGGTTACGTTTTTAAATTAGCTTTAATATGACATCTCTAATATCATCCAATTTATTTAATTTGGTGTGCGTTAAAGATTACATGAAATTAAATATTTGATTGTTTGACCATTCTATGATTTTTATCTGTTAAAATTGTGAAATACTTGATATTGCCTGGTTTCTTTTTAAAATTAACTTTAATATTACATCGTATATAACTCAATTTATTTAGCGAAAGTTAAAGATTGCACGAAACTACATAGCCAACAAGAAGACAAGATAAAATACTAATACGAATAAATGAATAATAATGCCAAATTGCCACAAAGGATATGGTGCAGTAAATAGGGTTGCTTCCTCCTTAATCAGAGGTTTCAGATTCGAGACTTGGATATGGAAAAATTCTTGGCAGAGAGCATTACCGCTCGAATAGGGCTCTATTTGGCGCGAATTCGAATTAGTCGAACTCCAATATGAATACCGGACACCAAATAAGAAACCAAATTAATAAAATAAATTTATAATAAATATTTTTATTTTTTTTATTTATTAAAAAGTAACTTGTTAATGCGATTTATTAAAAAAAAAGGTCAAAAAGAGTGAGTTTGGTGGTACTTGATTTGACAAACGAAACAATAACTTTTATTTTAAAAATTGTTTTTTGGTAAAAACATAATAAAAAGTTATAATTTATAAATTATAATAAAAAGTTTTAATTTATAAAAGTTTAAAAAGTTATAAAGTTTTAATTTATATATTTTTAACAAAAAACTCAGTGTACTATCACATCACTTTTTAATGTCAAATCATGTAAACATAATAAATTATTACGTTTTACAAAAAAAATTGTAAAACTTAATAAATTATTACACTTTATAATTTTTTTTGTAAAAAGTAATAAATTATTACTACGTTTTACTAAAACTTTTTTATTGTACACATCCACTGTCAAATCGTTAAAAAAAGATATAAAACGTAATAAACTATTATGTTTAACCTTTTTTGATAACTTATTAAATAAATGACCTATTTTAGTCACTTTATTCATATTTTAATTTATTTTGATTCCAAGTTCGCATAACTCACATCTCAATATTTTCTAGAAAATGACTTCTCTTGGCCCATGAAAAAACTCATTTTCTTTCAAATGGAGGAAAATGACTTTCTTTGAAAAATATTTTCCTAAAGTTATATTACATCAAACAAAAAAAACTAGAAAAATATTTTTCATAAAATATTTTCCATCATACCAAACACACCCTTGGCATTATTTTGGTTAAAATTAGTTCTCTGATACTGACTTAAAGAGGAGTCCAAAGAAAAATAAATCTAGGCACATTAATTATAGGATTTTTTCTTTTGGTTGATTTCAAAATCCTAAATGTTAGGAGGAAAAGAATTAAATTTTACAGAAAATTTCAACTTAGAAGCATATAAAAGTCAGCTAATATTTAAAAAATAGTTTAGTTACCTAATATTTATATTCATATTAAAAGTTTTAATTTTTTTTGTTTGTTTTCGCCTTGTTCGCAATATATGTATAATTTTATTACCATATTACTGTAAAATTTTCAAATTGTCTTGGTGATATATTTTTACAAATTCAGTAATTATATTATTCAAAAAATTCACACATTATTTCGGTGAAATATTTTTATATGTGAAAATGACTCAAATTTTAATAAAACAAAAAATGCAAGATTACTTTAACTTTAGGATCATTTTATGATTGGAAGGATTGCCATCATGCATGTTATAGCAGGTGGCTCTAATTAGTTGTTTGATGAGCATGGAGCTGGCACATGGCATCACTTGGAAGGTACTCCAAAATATCAGAAGTAATCCTCTTCTTTTGATGGTAAGTATCTGCTTGTCTGCTCTCCACGTGGGTTGAAGCATATGATGTTCCCTGCACTCCTCTTTGCCATTGGTTGACTAATATAGTATAGACAATTTATTTGGCTCGTTCTTTTTAGGAAAGGTATCAAAATAATCTTAAATTATATTTAAAAAATTAAAAATATATTTAAATTATTAAAGTGATCTAATATATATTTATATTATTTAAAAGTAAATTTAATTTTACTCCAAAAGCTGACACGACATAAAATAAAAATAAATTAAAAAGGTGTGGTTTTAAAATTTATTTATTTAATTTATTTTATTGATTTTTTCATATTTTTATATTTTTATTTCAATTTTAATTGCATCTACATCATGATTTTCCTCACTATTCTCCAAAACCCTAATTGAACCACCATTTTCAATATTACCTTCGAAGAAACAAATAAATAAAAAAGAATTATGTTCATTATATAAGTGTTTATTAGCATTTGAATCATATATTGTATATAAAAAAATTATTGTACGAACAGATAATACACAGGTACGATGGTGGCTAACTAAGAAAATATAAAATTCAATAACAACAAAAGAAATACGGAGATTGGTATTAAATATATTGAATTTTACATTTACAGTTGACATAATCAGTACTAACAAGAATGTTATTGCAGATTACATATCAAGACAAAGCTATACAGACTGATATAACAAAAAATGATACATTAGAAGAGATACTCAAAACTCTAACTACGCTTTCACTGAAAGTGAACAGTATGGGCAATTATGTAGAAAAGCTAAAGACTAATGAAGGTAAACTGAAGTCTAAAGCTCCAAGTCAGCCGCATGACTATAAAAATGCAGAGCTATGTCGATCGGAAGACATCAAAAATTCAGAGCTAAAAAGAGATGTTGGGACACTCCATAAAACCCATAAGCTTTATCAATCTATGTCTGCAGGTACAAGCAAAGGAGTTAGTAGACAAGGATTAAATCTGAACAAGATATTTGACAAATCATTTATACCAAAAAGACCCTTTATTCATACCTCCACAAACTACCACATATCTAGAAAGTTTGAACCAAGACAAAAAATCCTATAATCATATAACCCAAGCATACATAGAAAATATACACAAAATACAAAATTACCTAAATCTTAAACCCATAGCTATAAATATCCACAAACACAAACTATATAACACAAAAATTACAAGGATATAACAAATTAATCGCACGATCAAAAATCAATCCAAACCTAGTTAGAACTTATTTCAGTTATGGACTACTTAATGCCGTGTATACCCAAGACGAAAATGAATTATCAGCTATACCTGAGATATATAGAGCATTTTTTACCTATAAAAAAATAACCAAAGGAAACCTATTTTTTATAAAATTTTATACTGCCCCAGCAGAGATACTATATGACCAAATTAAACCAGTTATACAAGTTGGAAAAATTAGATTAACCAAAGATATGATTATACCAGAAGATATTGGACAACATCCAGAAATACCTAACATCCAGAAATACCTAAGGTAGAAATTCCAAGTTTCTATGCAAATAAACAAATTATTGGAATATCTACGATTATTCAAGAGCTAGCAAATAATTATCTAAATGGAACCCCTATATTGAGTTACTATTCGCGAGACCAGCTAATGATCTATTCAAATTCAAGGGAGCTACGACAGTTAGATATGGAAGAAGTTCAAAAATGGATAATGATATTACTCAATCTAGAAAGACAACTAACTATGAGAGCAATTATGAAGGAATTTATTTCAGAAGAATTATTGATAAGATATTGCCAATTAATAGGACATAAATATCTAGATCATCAATGTTTGAGATATAACAGAGAAGATAATATTATCCCAGAAGTCCAAATAGAATGAAAAGATAAAGAAAAAACTCAACCAAGAAGATAAGGATGAAAAGAAACCAGCTGGAAGATAGACAACAGAAGATAGAAAGTAACATAAAGAAAGACGGACCAATGAAAACATAAAGGCAAGAGACAAGGAGACAAAGTATTAAAGTTATGAAAGTGACATGTGAATTTTAGATAGTTTTTAGACGTAAATTATTGTATAACATTATGAGCTTTTGACTTTTTTGGCAAGTGTCATTATTAGTTTTTCACTTTTTTGACAAATGTAGAATAGGAATAGTGGTAGGATTTTCATTTTATAGATTATAAATGTAAACCAGTCGGCAGATCTAAGGCAAAACTTTCTACACGGAAAGCAAGTCTCCTTGTACACAGCCAAAAATCTCTCAAAATATTTGATAAGATATTTAGTTTTATACTCAAGTATGGAATATCAAAGCTCAAAATCATCAAGCCTATAAGAACAAGTATTTTCATTTATAATTATGAATAGCTAAATTCATAAATTCCTGACAATCATGATGTAATAAAATAATTTCATGTTAGTTACTATATAGTAGAATTATTCAAAGGATAATATGTTCTGAAGTTTATTAGCAAAGAGGGAAAGGAGAACAATTCTCAGAACTATGTCATCCTAAGGATGAAACCAGTAAGGCAGAGAAGCCGTGATAGGGTAATAACCAGAGTTGAGGCGCTGTTTAGGGAAGAAGTATCCAAAAATACCATACTAATAGTGACAGAGGAACATAATTATCTAAGAATAATCTAATATCTAGTGATCTAAGATGATCATATTTTGTTATGTATATGATTGAAAGGAATATTTTGAAATAAGCATCACATGAAATAAAATGACTAACTACTTATCTGATGTAATGATAGATAGGGTCAAGATACTTATTTTGTATATACTTAAGGATATAGAAATAATAGATATAAGAAAACACATATGGGAAAAGATATTTGATTTTGAAGATGAGTTACTCAATACTGAAGGGATAGAATACGAATTAAAAAATATAGATTTTGATGGTAGATATTATTATTCAGATTGGTATTACTTAGACTAAAATGATAAATTACAAATACTTAGAATATTGGAGGAGAGATATGGAGCAAATAAGATTGATAGAAATACTTATGAAAAAGAATCTACTCGACTATATAAAAACTAGAAATATGGAGCATATAGTATACCTTAAAAATAATATAGAAGAATTAATAAGGTTAAAACAAATAGCGAAAGAATGCTATGACATAGCATTTCAACAAATATAGTAAATTTAGTACCACAAGTACCCCCCCCCCCCCCCGCCCCCGCCCCCCACTTTGGTATCAAAGCTATGTTATGTAAAAATAGAGGAGTTGTATGTATTTATTTAAGGAATGCATATTATGATAGAACTAAATTTAGAAATCAACCAAAATATTATAATTACTAATGAATAAAATAGACCAATCCAAAAAATATAAGGAACTAAAACAAATATTATCTGAGAAATTAAGAGAATTAAAATTAAAAAAAGAAAGACTACAGTATAATTTAATTGTTGGAGTATGTCAAAAATCAATAGAACCACAAAAAGATGAAATATCATATTTAGAAGCTCTAATAGATAACCTAGAATACATACATCAACATGACTTATATACAATCAAATAGATAAAATGAATAAAGAATAATTCATAATAGATGAAAAAATATATGAAAATCATGAAGGGTTAAAAATAAGAATAATATTTTCTAATTTAGGAAGAAGCTATAAGAAAATATATGAACATTTATATTTAATGTTAGAAAAAGAAAAATTAAAATTAGAAGATAAACTAACAACTATGGTAAGAATAGCAAAATAAAATGAAGAAATAGACAGAAAAAAAGAAATAGAAAAAATTAAACAACAAATTACAGATGAAATACGAAAAATAGAAGAAATAAAAAATAATAGGATTGTTGAGTTAGAAAAAAAATTACAAATGTTAAAAGACTTATATGAAAAAAGACAAAAAAAAAGGAAAAGATAAAGAACAAAGATTATTTAATGAAATAAACCAATTCAAATAAAAATTACAAACAAAAAATGAAGAATTAAAGACGAATGAATTAGAAATAATTACAATAGATACTGAAAAAACAAATGATTATGATTCAGAAGATAGTGAAACATATACAGAAATTTTAGAAAGAATAGAAGATCTATAAATTAAGGAAAAAGAAGAAGCAGTTAATAAAGAAAATATAGAAGAAATAAATATTCTTGATAAAAAAAATGACGAAAACATAATACCTAATACATCAAAAATAAGAAAGTCAAAATATAATTACAAAAATAAGTACAACCCAAAAAATGACTACAGATGGACACCAAAACAAATAGTTAATAAAAATTACAACTTCTTAGATTTAGACTATGTAATAGACACAAATAAGACGATACAATTATGGGTAGGATATATATCAAAACAATTACTAGATAATAGCATAGAGACAGCAAATACACCAGATTATATAGAAAGAACACTAATAGGACCAGTAAAATTATGGCTATCAAATTTAACTGAAGAAAGTAAAAAGGTACTAAGATCTGACAAAAATACAGAAGGAACAACTAAAGAAGGAACAACTAAAGCATCACCCATAGAAATATTAACAAAACATGAAACGGCTAAAAGAAATGAATTTAGTAGTATAGAAACAGAAGAAGAACAACAACAAAATATAGAAAAGGATACAAATAGGAATTTAATGTTGAAATTAGAAATATGTAATATGTGCTACATAGATGAATATACATGTGCATTCAAAGAATATTATTACACGGAAAAATATAATGTAGAATAAAGTAAGGAAATAAGGAGATTATATTTTAGCAAACTACCTGAACAATTTAGTTCAAAAATAATAAAAAGTTGGGATGAAGCAAAAATAGTAAATACTCTAGGAGCAAGGATAAAATTTTTACAACAATGGTATAGGAATATATTTGAAAAATATAGGGAAGAATTAAAAATGGAAAAAACATTAATAAAGAATTTAGCACGTTGCAAAGATAAAATAGCACCCCAATTTAGATGTGAAGAAAAAATACTACAAGAAAAGAAAAAGACATAAGAAATATAATAAATATAAGAAATCTCAATATAAATATAAAAAATCAAGAAAAAGATATTACGTAAAAGACTATAAATATAAAAGATCATATAAAAAGAAGAAATCTATAAAAGAATGTAAATGTTATAATTGTGGAAAATTAGGACACCTAGCTAAAGATTGTAAAAGTACCCAAAGATCCAAAAAAGAAACAAATATCAAAAATAAAGATAGAAAATACAGAATATATACAAATAGATTATATAAATTATGAATTAGAAAGTGAAGATAGTATATATGAAATCTAAAAAAATGAAATAGATAACGAAATAGATAGCGAATTAGATGAATTAAATGACTGAAGAAAGTATACAAATAATAAAAAAGGAAGAATATTTAAATGAAGAAGAAATAGACCAAAAAATTATATTTGATAGTAATATATTTGAAGAAATAAAAGGAAAAGAATTAGACTTAAGTGTAGAACTAATGTATAAATAATTATATTCTCTATAAATAAGGAAGAAATGACCATATTTTCAATAGATAAAGTAGAACTAATAAAAAATAAATTAAAACAACTATATAGTGAAGATCCACTAAAAGGATGAGAAACATAAAACTACTATAAAAATTGAGGTAATAAATAAAGATAGTATAATAACTCAAAAACCACTAATGTATAATTTTGACGATCTAAAAGAATTTGAAATGCATATAAATGAACTATTAGAAAAACAATATATACAAAAAAGTAATAGCAAACACACTAGCCCATCATTTATAGTAAATAAACATAGTGAACAAAAAAGAGGAAAAAGTAGAATGATTATTGACTATAGGAATTTAAATGCAAAAACTATAACATATAACTACCCAATACCAAACAAAATACTAAAAATAAGACAAATACAATGTTATAATTATTTTAGCAAATTTGATGGTAAATCAGGATTTGACCATTAAAATTAGAAGAAAAATCTACAAAGCTAACTGCATTTACAGTGCCACAAGGATTTTATGAATGGAATGTACTACCACTTGGATATAAAAATGCACAAAGTAGATATCAATATTTTATGGATAATTATTTCAAACAATTACCTAATTGTACAATATACATAGACAATATATTGCTATATTCAAAAACTAAAGAAGAAAACCTAAAATTATTAGAACAATTTACAAATATAATAGAAAACTCAGGAATAGGCCTAAGTGAGAAAAAGCCAGAAATAATGAAAACCCAGATAGAATTCTTAGGAATAAAAATAGATAAAAATAGAGTGACAATGCAACAACATATAGTACAAAAAATAATAAATTCAAAAGAAGAATTAGATACAAAAAAGAAGTTACAATCATTTTTAGGATTAGTAAACCAGGCAAGAGAATATATACCAAAACTAGCAGAGAATTTAAAACCATTACAAAAGAAATTTAAAAAGGACGTAGAATATAATTATAGTGAAGAAGATAAAAAAACAAGTGCAAAAAATAAAGACACTTTATAAAAAACTACAAAAATTACAATTTTCAGATGAAAATAAAAACTTTATATATATAGTAGAAGCAGATGCAAGTGAGCATAGCTATGGAGGAGTACTCAAATAAAGGTACGAAAACGAAAAATTAGAACATCATTGTAGATATTACTCAGGAACGTTTAACGAAACAGAAATAAAATCGAAAATAAATAGAAAAGAATTATGTTCATTATATGTGTGTTTATTAGCATTTGAACCATATATTGTATATAGCACCAAAAAGGAACATATTTAATAAACGGCAAGATGAATATCTTGTGAAAAAATAGAACCATAAAAAAGAATAGCATATGAGATAACTCCAAAACTTAACCTAACTCAATATTATATAATAGGAACAATAGATGAAAAAGAATACTTAGTACTAATAAACACTGGACAGGAAGATAATTATATAATGAAATACTTAGTAAAAATATAAGAAATTAAAACAAATAATGATAAATGTCCAGATTTGCCAAGAAACCTAATAATTATTAAAAATACGACTGATAAAGAAATTATAATAGGAATCAGAAAGATAAAAATTGAATTTGAAGTAAAAGAAGAAACCTAAAAAGCAGGTATAACATTAGGAATAAAATGGTTAGAACAGGTAAAACCATACAATATAGAACACACTCAATCAACTATAACCCATAACAAAGAAAACTGTTAATAAAAGAGCTTTAATATGAAAATATATGTACTCATGAAGATAATAGTAGAAGGATATTATAATAGATATTATGCGCCAATGATAGATACAGGAGCAGAAACCTATTAATGTAGATATAACTGTTTACCAGAAAGTAAATGAGATAAGTTAAGAACACCAATAGTAGTTAAAGAATTTAATAATGAAGGAAGTCTAATTACATATAAAGCTAGAAATGAAAAAATACAAATACGGGATAAAATATTAATAATAGAAGAAATTTATAACTACGAACTAACATCAAAAGATATGCTTTTAGGAATGTCATTTTTAGATACACTATATCCACACATAATAACTAAAACACACTGGTGGTTTACAATACCATACAAACAAAAGGTAAGAGCAAAAAGAGTTACTAATAAAATAAGAAAGAAAACAGATTGGATAAAAAGAAGTAAAAAATTACACAAAAATTAGAAAATATAAAAACTACCGAAGACACGATAGAATTAATTATATTCTCTATAAATAAGGAAGAAATGACCATATTTTCAATAGATAAAGTAGAAATAATCAAAAATAAATTAAAACAACTATATAGTGAAGATCCAGTAAAAAGATGGGAAAAACATAAAACTACTGTAAAATTGAGCTAATAAATAAGGATAGTATAATAACCCAAAAACCACTAAAGTATAATTTTGACGATCTAAAAGAATTTGAAATGCATATAAATGAACTATTAGAAAAACAATATATACAAAGAAGTAATAGCAAACACACTAGCCCGACATTTATAGTAAATAAACATAGCGAACATAAAAGAGAAAAAAGTACAATGGTTATTGACTATAGGAATCTAAATACAAAAAATATAACATATAATTACCCAATACCAAGCGAAATACTAAAAATAAGACAAATACAAGGATATAATTATTTTAGCAAATTTAATTGTAAATCAGGATTTTACCATTTAAAACTAGAAGAAGAATCTAAAAAGCTAACTGTATTTACAATGCCACAAGGATTTTATGAAAGGAATGTGTTACCATTTGGATGTAAAAATGCAACCGGTAGGTATCAACATTTTATGGATAATTATTTTAAACAACTACCAAATTGTACAGTATACATAGACGATATATTGCTATATTCAAAAACTAAAGAAGAACACCTAAAATTATTAGAACAATTTACAAATATAATAGAAAATTCAGGACTAAGCCTAAGAGAGAAAAAGGCAGAAATAATGAAAACCCACATAGAATTCTTAGGAATACAAGTAGATAAAAATGGAGTAAAAATACACTAATATATAGTACAAAAAATAAAAAATTCAAAGGAAGAATTAGATACAAAAAAGAAGTTACAATCATTTTTAGGACTAGTAAACCAAGTAAGAGAATATATTCAAAAACTAGCAGAGAATTTAAAACCATTATAGAAAAAATTGAAAAAGGATGTAGAATATAATTATAGTGAAGAAGATAAAAAACAAGTGCAAAAAATAATGACACTTTGTAAAAAACTACCAAAATTACAATTCCCAGATGAAAATAAAATTTTTATATATATAGTAGAACCAGATGCAAGTGAGCATAGCTATGAAGGAGTACTCAAATACAGGTATGAAAACAAAAAATTAGAACATCATTGTAGATCTTATTCAGGAACGTTTATCGAAACAAAAATAAAATGGTAAATAAATAGAAAAGAATTATGTTCATCATATAAGTGTTTATTAGCATTTGAACCATATATTGTATATAACTAATTTATTGTATGAACAGATAATACACAGGTACGATAGTGGCTAACTAAGAAAATACAAAATTCAGTAACAACAAAAGAAATACAGAGATTGGTATTAAATATATTGAATTTTACATTTACAGTTGAAATAATCAGTACTAACAAGAATGTTATTGCAGATTACATATTAAGACAAAGCTATACAAACTGATATAACAGAAAATGATACACTAGAAGAAATACTCAAAACCCTAATTACGCTTTCAATGAAAGTGGACAACATGGGGAATGAGGTACAAAATCTAAAGACTAATGAAGGTTAAATGAAGTCTAAAGCAACAAGTCAGCCGCATGACTATTAAAATGTAGGGCTATGTCGATTAGAAGACATCAAAATTCCAGAGCTAAAAGGAGACATTGAAACACTCCATAAAACCCATAATCTTTATCAATCTATGTTTGTAGGTACAAGCAAAGGAGTTAGTAGACAAGGATTAAATCTGAACAAGATATTTGACGAATCATTTATACCAAAATACCAAAAGACCCTTTATTCATACCTCCATAAACTACCACATATCTAGAAAGTTTGAACCAATACAAAAAGACCTATACTCATATAACCCGAGCATACATAGAAAACATACACAAAATACAAACTTACCTAAATCATAAACTCAGAGCTATAAATATCCAAAATCCAAACACAGACTATATAACAAAAAAACTACAAGGATACAACAAATTAATCGCACTACCAAAAATAAATCCAAACCTAGGTAGAACTTGTTTTAGTTACAGACTACTTAATACCGTGTATACCCAAGACAGAAATGAATTATCAGCTATATCTGAGATATATAGAGCATTTTTGAACTACAAAAAATAACCAACGAAAACCTATTTTTTATAAAGTTTTATACTGCCCCAGCAGAGATACTATATGACGAAATTAAATTAGTTATACTAGTTGTAAAGCTTGTCAGGAGTCCAGCGGCTCTCTAAGGCATTAGATTAACCAGAGATATGATTATACCAGAAGAGACTGGACAATATCCAGAAATACCTAAGGTAGAAATACCAAATTTCTATGCAAATAAATGAATTATTGGAATATCTACGATTATTCAAAATCTAGAAAATAATTATCTCAATGGAAACCCTAAATAGAGTTACTATTCGTGAGACCAGCTAATGATCTATTCAAATTCAAGGGAGCTACGACAGTCAGATATGGAAGAAGTTTAAAAATGGATTATGACATTACTCAATCCAGAAAAACAACCAACTATAAGAGCAATTAAGAAAGAATTTATTTCAGAAGAATTATTGACAAGATATTGTAAATTAATAGGACATAAATAGCCAGATCATCAATATTTGAGATGTAATGGAGAAGATAATATTATCCCAGAAGTCCAGCTAGGATGAAAGATAAAGGAAAAAATGAACCAAGAAGCTAAGGATGAAAAGAAGCTAGCTGGAAGATAGACAACAGGAGATAGAAAGCAATATAAGAAGGACGGACCAATGAAGAAATAAAAGCAGGAGACCAGAAGACAAGATATTAAAGCTATGAAAGTGACATGTGAATTAGTAAATAACTTTTTTGACTTGTAAAGATGTAAATTATTGAATAGCATTTATTCGTCTTTACTAGTTTTTGACTTTTTTGGCAAGTGCCATTATTAGTTTTTCACTTTTTTGACAAGTGTAGAATAACAATAGTGGTAGAGTTTTCATTTTGTAGATTATAAATGTAAGCCAGTCGACAAATCTAAGGCAAAACTTTCTACACAGAAAGCAAGCCTTCTTGTACACAACCGAAATTCTCTCATATAATCAATAAAGATATTTAGTTTTATACTCAATTATGGAAAATCAAAGCTCAGAATCATCAAACCTACAAAAACAGGTATTTTCATTTATAATTATTAATAGCTAAATTCATAAATTCCTGACAATCATGATATAATAAAATAAGTCCATGTTAGTTACTATATAGTAGAATTATTCGAAGGATAATATGTTCTGAAGTTTATTAGCAAAGAACAAAAGGAGAAAAATTCCCAGAACTATATCATCCTAAAGGTGAAACCAGTAAGGCAGAGAAGCCGTGATAGGGTAGTAAACAGAGTTAAAGCGCTGTTTAGGGAAGAAGTATCCAAAAATACCATGCTAATAGTGACAGAGGAACATAATTATCTAAGAATAATTTAATACACAGTGATCTAAGATGATCATATTTTGTTATGTATATGAGTGAAAGGAATATTTTGAAATAAGCATCATATGAAATAAAATGACTAATTACTTATCTGATGAAATGATAGATAGGGTCAAGATACTTATTTTGTATATACTTAAGGATATAAAAATAATAGATATAAGAAAACTCATATGGAAAAAGATATTTGATTATGAAGATAAGTTACTAAATACTGAAGGGATAGAATACGAATTAGAAAATATAGATTTTGATGGTAGATATTATTATTCAGATTGGTATTACTCAAACTAAAATAATAAATTACGAATACTTAGAATATTGGAGGAGAGATATGGAGAAAATATGATTGATAGAAATACTTAAGAAAAAGAATCTACTCGACTACATAAAAACTAGAAATATGGAGCATATAGTGTACCTTAAAAATAATATAGAAGAATTAATAAGGTTAAAACAAATAACTAAGGAATGCTATGAAATAACATTTCAACAAATATGGTAAATCTAGTACCACAAGTACCCCCCTCCCCCCCCCTACTTTGATACCAAAAATATAAGGAACTAAAACAAATATTATTTGAGAAACGAAGAGAATTAAAAATAAGAAAAGAAAGACTACAATATAATTTAATTGTTGGAGTATGTCAAAAATCAATAAAAGCGCAAAAAGAAAAAATATCATATTTTGAAGCTCAAATAGATAACCTAGAATACATACATCAACATAACTTATATACAATCAAATAGATAAAATGAATAAAGAAGAATTCATAATAGATGAAAAAACATATGAAAGTCACGAAGGGTTAAATATAAGAATAGTATTTTCTAATTTAGGAAGAAGATATAAGAAAAATAGGTGAACATTTATATTTAATTTAGAAAAAGAAGAATTAAAATTAGAAAGAAATCCCAATATAAATATAACAAATCAAGAAAAAGACATTACGTAAAATACTATAAACATAAAAGACCATATAGAAAGAAGAAATCTATAAAAGAATGTAAATGTTATAATTGTGGAAAATTAGGACACCTAGCTAAAGATTGTAAAGTACCCAAAGATCCAAAAAAGAAACAAATATCAAAAATAAAGATAGAAAATACAGAATATATACAAATAGATTATATAAATTATGAATTAGAAAGTGAAGATAATATATATGAAATCTCAAAAAATGAAATAGATAACGAAATAGATAGCGAATTAGATGAATTAAATGACTGAAGAAAGTATACAAATAATAAAAAAGGAAGAATATTTAAATGAAGAAGAAATAGACCAAAAAATTATATTTGATAGTAATATATTTGAAGAAATAAAAGGAAAAGAATTAGACTTAAGTGTAGAAAAAATATTTAAAATACCAACAATAAGGAATATACTTAATAGACGGAAAGAAGAATACTACGTAGTAAGCCAAAAAGAACATATAATAGATTGTAGATACGCGAAAGGGAAAGCTAGTATACCACTAACAAAAAGAATAGTTAATAAAGAAATACAAGATATAAAAAGTAAAGACCCAATAAAATATGTACACCTTGGAGGAACAAAAATATTAATAAAAGCATGTTTTAGAGAAGGAATAGATACACCAATAGAACTATATTTAGCAGATGATAGGATCGTAAAACCTATAGAAAAAAGCATAATAAGTGCTATAAGAGGGAATCTAATATACCAAAAATTTAAATTTAAAATAAGTGCAAATTATTCAGTATCAATAACAGATAAAAATATAGATAAGTCATTAGTACTATATTGAAAAATATCTGGAATAGAATTAACCCCAGGAAGTAAAATATTTACAGCAGGATGTAAAAATTTATATGTATTAACAACAAAACATAAAATAACTAGAAAAAAATAAAATAAACAAAATACAAATAGAAAGCCCTTTTGAGAAATTTGTAAAAATCATAGATAATAATGATTATAGCTACCAAACTAAAGATATAGAAAAAGATTTAGAAATAGTAAATGAAAGAATAGGAACACCAAGACGAATATCTTGCTAAAAATCAGAACCATAAAAAAAATAGCATATGAGATAACTCCAAAACCTAACCTAACTCAATATTATATAATATGTATAATAGATGAAAAAAATATTTAATACTAATAAACAAAGGACAGGAAGATAATTTTATAATGAAATAGTTAGTAAAAACTGAAGCAATTAAAACAAATAATGATAAATGTCCAGATTTTCCAAGAAATAAAAATACATTTGATAAAGAAATTATAATAGGAGTCAGAAAGATAAAAATTGAATTTGAAGTAAAAGAAGAAACCCAAAAAGCAGATATAATATCAAGAATAAAATGGTTAGAATAGGTAAAACGATACAATATAGATCAGACTCAATTAACTATTACCCATAACAAAGAAAACTATTAATAAAAAGAGCTTTAATATGAAAATATATGTACTCATGAAGATAATAGTAGAAGGATATTATAATAGATATTATACGTCAATGATAGATACAGGAGCAGAAGCCAATTTATGTAGATATAACTGTTTACCAGAAAGTAAATGAGATAAGTTAAGAACACCAATAGTAGTTAAAGGATTTAAAAATGAAGGAAGTCTACTTACATATAAAGCTAGAAATGTAAAAATACAAACATGGGATAAAATATTAATAATAGAAGAAATTTATAACTACGAACTAACATCAAAAGATATGCTTTTAGGAATGTCATTTTTAGATACACTATATCCACACATAATAACTAAAACACACTGGTGGTTTACAATACCATGCAAACAAAAGGTAAGAGCAAAAAGAGTTACTAATAAAATGAGAAAGAAAACAGATTGGATAAAAGGAAGTGAAAAAATTACACAAAAATTAGAAAATATAAAAACTACTGAAGACACGATAGAATTAATTATATTCTCTATAAATAAGGAAGAAATGACCCTATTTTTAATAGATAAAGTAGAAATAATCAAAAATAAATTAAAACAACTATATAGTGAAGATCCACTAAAAGGATGGGGAAAACATAAAACTACTGTAAAAATTGAGGTAATAAATAAAGATAGTATAATGACTCAAAAACCACTAACGTATAATTTTGACGATCTAAAAGAATTTGAAATGCATATAAATGAACTATTAGAAAAACAATATATACAAAAAAAGTAATAGCAAACGCACTAGCCCAACATTTATAGTAAATAAACACAGTGAACAGAAAAGAGGAAAAAGTAGAATGGTTATTGACTATAGGAATCTAAATGCAAAAACTATAACATATAATTACCCAATACCAAACAAAATACTAAAAATTAGACAAATACAAGGATATAATTATTTTAGCAATTTTGATTGCAAATCAGGATTTTACCATTTAAAACTAGAAGAAGAATCTAAAAAGCTGACTGCATTTACAGTGCTACAAGGATTTTATGAAAGAAATGTGTTACCATTTGGATGTAAAAATGCACCAGGTAGGTATCAACATTTTATGGATAATTATTTTAAACAACTACCAAATTGTACAGTATATATAGACGATATATTGCTATATTCAAAAACTAAAGAAGAACACCTAAAATTATTAGAACAATTTACAAATATAATAGAAAATTCAGGACTAAGCCTAAGTGAGAAAAAAACAGAAATAATGAAAACCCAAATAGAATTCTTAGGAATACAAATAGATACAAACGGAGTAAAAATGCAAGAACATATAGTACAAAAATAATAAATTCAAAACAAGAATTAGATACAAAAAGAAGTTATAATCATTTTTAGGATTAGTAAACCAGGTAAGAGAATATATACCAAAACTATCAGAGAATTTAAAACCACTACAAAAGAAATTAATAAAAGATGTAGAATATAATTATAGTGAAGAAGATAAAAAACAAGTGCAAAAAATAAAGATACTTTGTAAAGAACTGCCAAAATTTCAATTTCCAGATGAAAATAAAAATTTTACATACATAGTAGAAGCAGATGCGAGTGAGCATAACTATGAAGGAGTACTCAAATACAGGTATGAAAATGAAAAATTAGAACATCATTAAAAATATTACTCAGGAACGTTTAAAGAAACAGAAATAAAATGAAAAATAAATAGAAAAGAATTATGTTCATTATATAAGTGTTTATTAGCAGTTGAACCATATATTGTATATAACAAATTTATTGTACGAACAGATAATACACAGGTACAATGGTGACTAACTAAGAAAATACAAAATTAAGTAACAACAAAAGAAATACGGAGATTGGTATTAAATATATTGAATTTTACATTTACAGTTGAAATAATCAGTACTAACAAGAATGTTATTGCATATTACATATCAAGAAAAAGCTAGACAGACTGATATAACAGAAAATGATACATTAGAAGAGATAATCAAAACCCTAACTACGCTTTCACTGAAAGTGAACAATATAGGCAATGAGGTAGAAAAGCTAAAGACTAATGAAGATAAACTAAAGTCTAAAGCTACAAGTCAGCCGAATGACTATAAAAATGCAGAGCTATGTCGATTGGAAGACATCAAAATTTCTGAGCTAAAAGGAGACGCTGGGACACTCCATAAAACCCATAATCTTTATCAATGTATGTCTGCAGGTACAAGCAAAGGAGTTAGTAGACAAGGATAAAATCTGAACAAGATATTTGTCAAACCATTTATTCCAAAAATACCAAAAGTCCCTTTATTCATACCTCCATAAGCTACCACTTAGCTAGAAAGTTTGAACCAAGACAAAAAAGCCTATAATTATATAACCCGAGCATACATAGAAAGTATTCACAAAATAGAAACTTACCTAAATGTTAAATCCAGAGCGATAAATATCCAAGAACCAAACACAGACTATATCTATAATATATTAAAAGTGTGAAGCCCCTTGTAAAAGTAATTTGAATTTTTTGCCCCTCATTAAAATACTCCTCAATAGACAAAATCGTCTTTTCACTATTTTTTAAAAATGATTATCTTTAAATTATTATTCAAATATTTAGAATATAAGAAAAAAAAGAATCTCATTCCTATAAGGAATTAATGTAATGTGCCAATTTGTTAGGAGTCTTACACAACTTTTTAGGGAAAACTCTATCTATGGAAAGGAAAAAAAAAAAAAAAAATTTATATTAAAAAATACGTATGATAAGCTTTTAAGGAAAATTTTAGGAAAAAAAATATTATATATATATATATATATATATATGGAAAGGGAAAAAAATAAAAAATAAAATTCATATTAAAAAAATTACATATGACAGGTTTTGAAGGAAAGTTTTTGGAATAATTTTTTTATATTAAAAAATACGTATGATAGGTTTTTAAGGAAACTTTTAGGAAAAAATAATTATATAAATATATCTATATGAAAAGGGAAAAAAATCAAAGACAAAATTTATATTTAAAAAATTGCGTATGATAGGGTTTTCATGAAAGTTTTAGGAACAATTTTATATATATATATATATATATATATATATATATATATATATATATATATATATATATATATATATAAACTCCTAAAATATATAGAAGGAGAAAAAATTAATATTTACTTAGTACTGGTCGATTAGAAAAATCCTCTTAAATAGGACCCTATTAAGAAAATACTTCTATAAATATTAGTATTGAGATGCACGTTAAACTAGAAAAAAACCGATTTACCTATTGAAAAAATATGATTGATGCTCATCAACTTGATTCGGTTGCATGTCTAGATTGATGGATTCTTAATTTTCTAACCCTCAATATCTCTACTGTTTTATCAAAGCAATATAATTCAACGTGTTTGTTTATATATCATCTTTGTTTTCATTCAAGTTATTCTTTAGGGTCAAAATTTTTGCTTAGACAGAAATTAATTTCATCAAAATTGAAGTTTTATGATCACTATTGTATTAATTGTTGTAGTTTATAGGTCGTAGATGAACTTATAGGTGGTAGATTAATGTAGGTTGACTTTGAGGAATTTTTTTAGGTAAATATTAGGTTTAGTTGTATTGTTTCGATATTTCTGTTTTGAGAAATTTTTTTATGTGTAATAGTTAGTTTTAGTTGTATTATTTTGATATTTCTATTATCGTATTATTTTATTATAGTTTACAGGTGATAGATGAGTGTCAGACAACTTTGAGAAAATTACGTTTAAAGGTTAGATTTAATTGTATTGTTGTGATGCCTCTGTCATCGTATTATTTTGTTGCATTTTATAGGTGGTAGATGAGTGTCGATCGGCTTTGAAAAATCTTTTTGGTAAAGGTTAGGTTTAATTAAATAAATTCTCCATCTCTACATATTCAAAAAATATTGAATCTAATTATTATATTCATATTTATTAACATTTGAATTCATTAAAGTGAGGTACACGCGCAAGGCGCATGCACCTAAACTAGTAACACAAAAACTATAAGGATACAACATGTTAATCGCACTACCAAAAACTAATCCAAACCTAGTTAGAACTTGTTTTAGTTACGAACTACTTAATACCGTGTATACCCAAGACGAAAATGAATTATCAGCTATACCTGAGATATATAGAGCATTTTTGACCTACAAAAACAAAATAACCAAAGAAAACCTATTTTTTATAATGTTTTATACTGCCCCAGCAGAGATACTATATGACGAAATTAAACCAGTTATTCAAGTTGTAAAAATTAGATTAACCAGAGATATGATTAACCAGAAGATATTGGATAACATCCAGAAATACCTAAGGTAGAAATACCATATTTCTATGCTAATAAATGAATTATTGGAATATCTACGATTATTCAAGAGCTAGCAATAATTATCTCAATGGAAACCCTATATGGAGTTACTATTCGTGAAACTAGCTAATGATCTATTCAAATTCAAGAGAGCTACGACAGTCAGATTTGAAAGAAGTTCATGGATTATGACATTACTCAATCCAGAAAAACAACTAACTACAAGAGCAATTAATAAGGAATTTTTTTAGAAGAATTATTGACAAGATATTGCAAATTAATAGGATACAAATATCCAGATCATCAATGTTTGAGATGTAACAGAGAAGATAATATTATTCCAGAAGTCCAACTACAATGAAAAGATAAAGACAAAAATCAACCAAGAAGATAAGGATGAAAAGAAGCCAGCTGGAAGATAGATAACCGGAGATAGAAAGCAACATAAAGAAAGAAAGACTAATGGAAAAATAAAGGCAAGAGACAAGGAGACAAGATATTAAAGTTGTGAAAGTGACATGTGAATTATTAGATAGTTTTTAGGCGTAAATTATTGTATAGAATTATGAGCTTTTGACTTTTTTGGCAAGTGCCATTATTAGTTTTTCACTTTTTGACAAGTGTAGAATAGGAATAGTGTTCGGATTTTTATTTTGTAGATTATAAATGTAAGCCAGTCGCCAGATCTAAGGCAAGACTTTCTACATGGAAAGCAAGCCTCCTTGTACACAACCAAAAATCTCTCAAAATATTTAATAAAATATTCAGGTTTATACTCAATTATGGAAAATCAAAGCTCAGAATCATCAAACCTACAAGAATAGGTATTTTCATTTATAATTATGAATAGCTAAATTTATAAATTCCTGACAATCATGATATAATAAAATAAGTCCATGTTAGTTACTATATAGTAGAATAATTTGAAGGATAATATGTTCTGAAGTTTATTAGCAAAGAGGAAAAGGAGAAAAATTTCCAGAACTATGCCATCCTAAAGGTAAAACCAGTAAGACAGAGAAGTCGTGATAGAGTAGTAACCAGAGTTGAGGCGCTGTTTAGGGAAGAAGTATCCAAAAATACCACGCTAATAGTGACAGAGGAACATAATTATCTAAGAATAATCTAATACATAGTGATCTAAGATAATCATATTTTGTTATGTATATGATTGAAAGGAATATTTTGAAATAAGCATCATATGAAATAAAATAACTAACTACTTATCTGATGAAATGATAGATAGGGTCAAGATACTTATTTTGTATATACTTAAGGATATAGACATAATAGATATAAGAAAACTCATATGGGAAAAGATATTTGATTTTGAAGATGAGTTACTAAATACTGAAGGGATAGAGCACGAGTTAAAACATATAGATTTTGATGGTAGATATTATTATTCAGATTGGTATTACTCAGACTAAAATGATAAATTACGAATACTTAGAATATTGGAGGAGATATATGGAGAAAATAAGATTGATAGAAATATTTATGAAAAAGAATCTACTCGACTACATAAAAACTAGAAATATGAGCATATAGTGTACCTTAAAAATAATATAGAAGAATTAATAAGGTTAAACAAATAATTAAGGAATGCTATGACATAGCATTTCAACAAATATGGTAAATCTAGTACCAAAAGTACCCCCCACTTTGGTATCAGAGCTATGTTATTTAAAAATAGAGGAGTTGTATGTATTTATTTAAGGAATGCATATTATGATAGAACTAAATTCAGAAATCTTCCAAAATATTATAAATACTAAGAAATAAAATAGACCAATCCCAAAAATATAAGAAACTAAAACAAATATTATCTGAGAAACGAAGAGAATTAAAAATAAGAAAAGAAAGACTACAGTATAATTTAATTGTTGGAGTATGTCAAAAATCAATAAAAGAACTACAGTATAATTTAATTGTTGGAGTATGTCAAAAATCAATAAAAGCACAAAAAGAAGAAATATCATATTTAGAAGCTCTAATAGATAACCGAGAATACATATATCAATACGACTTATATACAATAAAATAGATAAAATGAATAAAAAAGAATTCATAATAGATGAAAAAACATATGAAAATCACGAAGGGTTGAAAATAAGAATAGTATTTTCTAATTTAGGAATAAGATATGAGAAAATAACATTAAATATATATGTTCACCTATTTTATTATATCTTCTTCCTAAATTAGAAAATACTATTCTTAGTTTTAATCCGTCGAGATTTTTATATGTTTTTTCATCTATTATGAATTCTTCTTTATTCATTTTATCTATTTGATTGAATATAAGTCATGTTGATGTATGTATTCTAGGTTATCTATTAGAGCTTCTAAATATGGTATTTCTTCTTTTTTTACTTTTATTGATTTTTGACATACTCCAATAATTAAATTATACTGTAGTCTTTATTTTCTTATTTTTAATTCATTTTTTTTAGTTCTTTATATTTTTGGGATTGGTCTATTTTATTTATTAGTATTTATAATATTTTGGTAGATTTTTAAATTTAGTTCTATCATAATATGCATTCCTTAAATAAATACCTACAACTCCTCTATTTTTAAATAACATAGTTCTGATAATCAACGAGCCACAAGTTAAGAAAATATAACTTTTTGAATGAAAAATCGTAGTTTTATTAAAATTACAAATTTTTCAATAGTTTTTTATTATAAATTTTTATTTTTCAAAAAATCTAATTCGACGGAGTAAATAATTTAATGGTCTTTAGGTAAAAAATTTTATTGGTCTTTACTAAATTAATAGTGACTTTTCAGATATATGTTGCGTTTTTGATATGGGTTCAAATATATATCTTTTGATTATACTGTCAAAAGGTTTTTTAGAAGTTTTAATTTAAAGAATACTAAAAATAAATTTTTTTGAGTTCTTTGATTAATGTTGAATTTTCTTGTCTGGATTGTAAGAATTAATATTTTTAATTTAATGCTTTTGTCAATTGTAACAATTTTAGCTTTGATTGATGTGGTGAGTTTACTGGGTGATGAATGGCAAAGAAGAAAGAATTGAAGATGGTGGTGAAAAAAAAATTGATGGCGATAATGGTGGTGTATGGTGAAGAAGAAGAAGAGAAAGAAAAAGAATTGAATGTGATATGGCGATGTGGCGAGCAAAGAAATAGTGGTTATTGTTATTTCTCATTTTGATAATGTGTAGCTGACAACAAGGGACCAGGTCCCTAGGTCTTCATGAATCCAGTAGAGCTATCACTATCTGGCGCAGTTTTGTCTTCTAGTGTAACAAACTGCGCAGGTGAGCTTGTACCTTTGAGGACACCTGACCCAATTAGATTTATACCCTAATCATTATTCCACTATAAAAGGAAAAGAATATTTCTCAATTGGTGAGTTTTTGCAAGATCAAAATATAAAAGTGAGATAGAGGCAAAAACTCAAGTTTGCAACATCGCTCAAGTTTTTGATTTATGTATAAATTGAAAGAGAGAGTTCTTGAGTAGAGTCTTGAGTCTGTAATTGAATTACTCATGTTATAAGAGTAATATTTTTTCCTTGTATTCTTGAAAGTTCTTAGGTAGAGTTGCCTGAGTTTAATATTGGTTAGAATTAATCAGTATTGAGTTGTGTTCTTGACAGAGTTGTCAAGATTGGTTTGTAGTAGAGTTATTGCAAATAGGTGGAGCCTAGATTTATGTTCAAATAGAGTCTGTAATCAAGAGTTTGATTATAGTGGATTATTGAGTGCTTGCGACGGCAAGCCATGGTTTTTCCTCTCTTGAGCAAGGAGGTTTCCATGCTAAATACTGTGTTATTTACTTTTCTACAAGGTTTTAATTTTTTAGTGCTTTACGATTTGATTTACTGTGATTGACTCTAAGGGACTTGGTACCTAATAGTGTGGTGCAATCCCCTACGTTTCATTAATTGGTATCAGAGCCAAAGAACTATAAAAGGTTAACACCTAGAGTGATTTGGTTATCACGGCTGCTCTACCTAATCTGGAAAAAGGGCACTCTACTACTTAACCACCTAAATTTAATGGGAAGTTCTATGTGTGGTGGAAAACAAGGATGTATGACTTCATTATGGCTGAGGATAGTGCGCTAATAGATGTAATACTTGATGGTCCTTATGTGCTAGTAAGAGAGGTCAGAGAAGGAGACATAACTCGAATGGTTATTAAAAGCAGGAGAGAGTATGCTGATGAAGATAGAAGGAAAGTTGAGTAAAATTATAAAGCCAAGAAATTGCTAGTCTGTGGCATAGGGCTTGATGAATAGAACAGGAGTTCTGCATGTGAAAATGCTAAAAAAATCTGAGATTAATTGAAGATTGATCATGAGGGAACCACTGATATGAAGGATTCAAAAGTTGATAAGCTAACTACTCAGTATGAAACCTTTACCATGAAAGTAGCAGAAACTATCCAAGAGATGCATACAAGATTCACTTCAATCACCAATAAGTTTCACTACTTAGGAGAAGTAATTCCTTTGTACAAACAAGTAAGAAAAATTCAGGGGTTTCTTCCTAAATGCTGGGAAAGCAAAGTGGATGCTGTCACTGAGGTAAGAAACCTAAAAACTCTTACAATGAATAAACCTATTGGTAATTTGAAGACTTATGAGCTCAAAAAGCAGCAAGGATAAGACAAGAAGGAGAAAAAAAGAGAAAAATCTCTGGCTTTGAAGACCACAAAGTCTTAATCAAGTAAAGAAGACACAAATCTTGCCTATTTTAACAAAAAATGTTAGAAAATGAAGAAAAGTGGTCAGTTTCAAAGAAGAGGAAGTAACAGTAAAAATGAAGGCGCTATTGAAGTTTGTCACAAATATGAAAGTCTTGAGCATTTTATTAAACACTGTCTAATTCATAAAATGAATCACCGAGAATATCTCAAGACTGAAGGTAACAAAGGAAAGAACAGAGACCAGGTCCCTATAAAATCAAGAAGAAAGGTTACAACTGATTTTGCAGTTAAGCAGGCTTAGCAGTCTGGGGGGATTCTTCCAGTGAAACTGGGGAAGATGGGAAGCATGGGGATGTTTTCATGCTCGCAGTGGAGAATGAGAAAGTGACTTTTGATTCCTTGATTGCTCTCATGGAAAACACTGACGATGAAGAAGAAAATCAGGTAACTTTTTCTGACATTAAAGAAAACTTGGAAAACTACTTTATTTGAAAGGTAAAAAAAGCTTGTTAATATGTTGATTGATTCTATGTGTGAACTGATTGCTAGGAAAAATTCTTTAGAAGAGAAGGTAGAGATCAAGAGCTTGAATTGATTACCTTAAATCTCCAGATATCTAAAACTAAAGAACAGGTTACTAAGTTGAAATCTCAAAATATGAGTCTAGTGAGTCAACTGGAGAAAGTAGATGATACTGATGATAAAGGGAAGAAAAATGATCTTGAAGAGGAAGTAGAAGATCAGATCTTGAATTAATTTCTTTAACTCTCCAAATATCTAAAACTGAGGAACATGTTCCTAAGTTGAAATTTAAAAACCTGAGTTTGGAGAAAACAGATGATTTTGTTGGTAAAAGAAAGAAAGAATCCTTAAAGCTTCAAATTGATCTTGAAAAAAAATTTGAAGGATTCTCGAAAACATTTCATGACTACACTCCAAAAGAATGAAGAGTTAGAAAGGGACCTGGTTCGTCTGAGATAAGAACTTAATAAAACTATACAATGGACCACATTCTCATAGATCCTTTCTAATTTAACTAGTCAAGGAGTAAATAATGGTAAGGGCATTGGGTATCAGTACAAAGCTTAATCACTTGGGTATCAAGGTAAGGCTGTTCAAGATATTAGAAACAAAGTCCATAAACCTCTATGCACTTATTGTGAAAAAGATGATCACATGAAGAGAAACTATCAAAGTTGGTTTAGAGCCAGAGTGAACAGTGTTAGATATATCCAACAAAAAAATACCTATCCTAAGGGTTCCAAATCTTTGAAGAATATGAAGAAGCTCATATTACCTAGATGGGCTAAGAAAGACTTGATCACACCCTCGTCCTTTTGCTAGGAACAAAAACTCAAGTGGTTTCCTAAATCTAACAAATGACTTTATTTGCAATTGGGAAAAAAGGATTGCAGTTAGAATTGGTTCATTAATAGTAAATGTTCAAAGTATATGACTGGAAGGTCTGACTATATTCTCTATGTCAAGACACTTCAAGATAGAGGTGTCTGATTTGGAAAAGGTAATAAGGTTAAATTCTCATTTTATGGAAGCACTGTGTCAAGTTTCAAGTTTGGAAGAGTTATTCTCAAAGTCTAGAAGATCAAAAATATGTTTGTACATGTAAGTTTCTCTTTTCTGAAATAGTTAATTTCAAAAGAACTGGTCTGTGGGATGCCAAGGCTAAAATTTCCAAACAACAAGTTCAAAGTAGAGGAGAGAGGAGTATGTGCATGACATTGTGGATGACTTCTCCAAGTTCTCCTAGAAAGTGTTTTTGAGAACCAAGGATGAAATCTATGAGGCTCTAGTTATTTTTTTGCCTAGAAAACTTAAATGAAGTTGTACTTGTGTGATACACCTCATAAAGCTAAGCATACTGAATTTTTAACAAAAAGGAACTGTGCGTATTGAAGAAACTGTGAATCTGATCTTTGATGAGTCAGGAAAGCTGGTGAATTCAAATGATGACGAAGATTTAGAATTTGAAGAACTCATTCTTATTCAAAGAGATGATACTGTTGAAGATGATGGTCAAAGGACTCAATGATACAGTTGAAAATGATAAAAGTAATGGTGATCCAAATCTCAGTTACAAACCCCTGCTCCAGCTGAAAGAGTATCAAGAAGGGTCTAGTGACAATTCTTTAGGGACTTGGTCACTGTAAAACTCATCTCAAAAAGACAAAATAGAAACACAAATCTTCTCATCCCCTTGACAATCTAACTTCATCTCTGGAGACTGGAATCCAAACAAGAGCTCAAATCAGAAATTTCATGGTTTTCTCAGCATTCTTGTCCCAAAGTGAGCACAAAAATTGCAAAAGAGGTTCAAAACATACTAACTGGATTATAAGCAATGATTGAGGAACGTTAGCAATATTGAAAAAATATTAAGTCTAGGACCTGGTCCCTAAACCTACCGACAGATCATATCTTGGAATGAAGTATTGTACTAAATCCAACAAGTCAAGGATAGAATTTCTCAAAACAGCCTGGACTACTAAATGAATTAGGTTTTCTCCATAAAATTGGCTATGATTAGGAGACATGTATGCTTTGTAAAGTAGGTTCATATTGGTCTAACTCAGTATTGTACCTTTGTAGGTATACACCCATGGGAATAGTTTTGGAGAAAAATAGTTAAGGTAAAAAACAAATAGAGATTCACTCAAGAAAGAGAGGGACCTGGTCCCATCTCTCAAGGTTAGTACCAAAATAATGTGCTTTAAAAATATGAAAAATCTATCTTAAAATCCATATATCCTTCCTTATATGAACAAAAGATGTCTATCCACAACAAATGTGAAGTGTCACACCTATTATAGTCAGACGTGTCATTTAAAAAAAGGCACCCTTTAAATGTCAAACGATCACCTCCCTTAATTACAAAATCAAACCTTTTTTCTTCACTCTTCTCCAAATAAATTCAAATCATCTTCCTAAATTGTCCATTATCTCTAAATCAAATTGGTCCTATTCTCTCTCTTTCTCAAAAATAAAATTGAAAGGACAACTATTCCCACTTTCTCAACTCCCATTAAGGCCCCAGAAAATCAACCTGAACAACTTAAAATCAAAACCTCTGATCCATTAACACCCATTACCATAGAAAAAATCTCCTCGATTCCTCAACCAAGAACCTATATTAACTTTTACTACTGAGTCCTCTCCGGGAAATTCATAACCCCTAACTAAGTCTGTCCTCATCCAAACTTTCTCAATCATAGAAATTTTTAACTTGTCATACATGGTAGAGGATTCAAATCAAAGTTTTGGTTCACCAATGGAACAAGAAAACCCTTAATCAGAAGTTACTTTTTTATAAGAAGAACCAAAATCACATTTAGAGGTATCTCAAATCACTCTTCCCTCTGAAAAATTAAAAGGTAAAGAACTCTAAAAAAACTTACAAGTATCTGGTTCCCCTACTCTCTTTGATTCAAACCTAATTTTTACTCAACTGTTTGATGAAGAAATACCTATAAAGAGGTCTGATTTTTCCAACAATGTAGATTAGGTGGCTGAAAATTTTCTTCTGCATGCAAATGATCTTAAGGAAATTTCATTTTGTGTCGATGAGCAAGTAGCAAGTAACAAGGTTGTTGTGCTAAAAGGTGGATAAATTATGTTACCTCTAAATAAGGAAGATAAGGTAGATGAGGATGAACTACCTCTGAGGTGGTCCAGGAAAAAACAAAGGGTAAGTAAAGGGAAAAAAATGGTTGATATGGGTATGAAGGTAACTAGATCATATTCAACTAGGGGGTCAGAACAAAAATTATTGATGGATGCTATAAAGGATAACAAGTCTTCTATTGCTAAGATAAGAAGACTGAAGAAAGCTGTTGGTGTGAAGGTGGAGAATGTAAAGGTTGTAGAGGTTAGAGAAGGTGAAGGAGTTGGCTCTGCTGTTTCTGCTGCAACTAAAAAGAGAAAAAAATTCATGTGGTAGAGAGGACCAGGTCCTCAAGTCCAAATCTGGTAGCCCTAATGTAAGAAAAAAGAAACATATTTCTATCAAAAGAAAGAAAATCTCTGAGGGACCCAATCCCAAGAAGAGAAAATCTATTGAAAAAAAAGCCAAGTAGTGAGACAAAAAAAGAAGAAAGGAGGAAGAAAAGAAGTCAGCATCTAGAGAAGTAAGAAATTCTATCTTGAAAACTCATAAGGTATTGACTAGAAGAATGTTTGATCCAAAGATTTATGAGAAACCTGGAATAACAAAATTGGTTGAGTTTGTAAGGCACCAGGGATGGTTACATTTCATAGAGGAACCAACTTCTATGGTTTTTGAAAATTAAGTAAGAGAATTCTATTATTCAATGGATTTCTTAGAAGGTGGGTTAAGTCTGACTGCAAAGGTGTAATGAAAGAAAATGAAACTAGATGAAGAGGCCCTGGGAAAATATTTGGATGTGCCTACTATTGGCGTGAGGACTATTATAAAACAATAGGCCTCAACTGAGTTCATGATTGATGCTTCTAAAGTAGGAGGGACTTCAATAGATGGTGTGAGGAAGAAATTTCTCACAAGTGAGTTCCAGTTAGTGTTTGAATTTATAAACAAGGTCCTTTTGCCCAAGTTAGAGAAAAAGACCATTTCCTCTAGTGTTGATCTATTTCAGATTGAATATCTAAGTAAATTTGAGTTGGTAAGCTTGCCTGATCTTATGATTGTGCACATGAACAAGGTGATCCATAAGAAGGAAGGGAGATATGAGATGCCATATGGGTACTTCTTGAACAAGGTGTTTAATTACTTTGGAGTGATTGGGATAAAAGGGGACTCTTAGAATAGTCAAACAAAAGTTCAATCTTAAGACATTGGTGGAAAATGAATGCATAGAAGGAAAGGTGGGAATTAAGTCCCAAGTGTCAGAACTTTTACCTACTTTGGAGAATTTAAGCAAGGAGATAGAGAAAATAAGGATCTAGTTAGTTGCAAAGGATACAGAATCAGAAGTTATCCTCTAGGGGACCTTGTGCCACTGAGGAACTTATAGAGGAAAATAAAAAACTCCAAGCCAAGGTTACAGAACTTACTGTAGAGGTTCAAGGGCTGAATGAAGAAGTGAAGAACCTCACTAAATAGTTGTTGGATGTTTATGCTGTTGAGGCTGCCAGAATATATTTGTTGCTCAAATCCTTCTCTCCTAAGCCCCCCTCTACTGAATCCTATCATCTCGTGCGCGTCGAGCCTATGCGAAGGGTTTGGTTAAGATATGCCAGACTCCACTAAGTATACAAATGGAACCTAACCATACATGTCCTTTGATTATATGTTTTAAATCATCCACACTAACAATCCATCCTTTCCCTCCAAAAGGGGATTTTAGTAAATAACCAAATATGATACTCGAGCTAAGGGTCAAGTTGGTAATTTTTCTTACATCTTCCCCCCCGGAGCCCAGGTATCATAAACGCCCCCAAAATAAAGAGCCTTGAATACTAGAAGAAAAACACCTAAACCTAACAAGCTTAAGTGAATACCTAAAATTATGGTAATTTTATTTCAATATTTCCAGACATAACCAAGGAAGGGAAAAGATTCTTCAAGTGTCTCAGGTCCTAGAAGTGCATGATAAATGCCACCGAATCCCAATATTGCAGAAGAACTAGTGACTCATGAATGCTGTCAGGTTGGACAAGCCAATAACTCAAAGGCGTTTGGTCTATTTTTTTTTCAAGAATCACAACCTTACCTTATCTTCACCATGATACGGACTCCAAGTTCTTATGCCAAAGAACGAGGAGATTTATCATCAATATGATGATTGGAATAGAAACTAGAAACACAACTGGGTCCTCGTGGTCCAAGATAATCAAACCATAAATAACAGTAATGTAAGCATGAGACTTTTTGGTAGTACCGATGAACTCAAATCTTTCTCTCCTAAGCCTCCTCTACTTGAGTCCTATTATCTCTATGTCAGTTATCATCCATGTGTCTGTTTCCAGTCCCTGTTTCTACTGTGGTTTTTGAAGAGAGTTGTTTTAACTTTTTTTATATATTGTAATGGTGTTGATTTCCCTGAACAATGAATGAATCTCTATTTGTATATCTCATTTGTTTCTTCTTTAAAGTTGTTCTTGGTGTTAGTGTTTCACAAATGGCTATGAGTTAACTAAACTATGCTTATTTTACTCTTAGTTTACTGTTAGCACTTTTCAATGATACCAAAAGAGGGAGAATTGAATATATGTGGTAGGGACAAGGTGTGACCAAGTGTGTGTATGTAGCATGATCTGTTAAAATACTTCTCAATGGAGGCATAGTGTTGAATGATATAGATAGAGGCATATGTATTGGATGTCCCATTAACAAGGAAAAGAATACTTGTGAAAACATGAAGGTAGATTTATATGGGAAAGTATGGTGCATGTGAGAGGGGGAACATTAATAAGTGCAAGTATATTAATAAGGGAATATTGAAACATATTGAATGAGTTGAGTTTACGATGTCAATTGACAACAAGGGACCAGGTCCCTATGTTCATGATATATTAACAGGGGAAGCAAGATGCATAGTGATAAGAGGTACATCTATCAAAGTAGTGGTGATCACTCTAATTAAATGATGAATAAGAATTGAGGCTCAAAATCTGGTGTTAGTTTATATCATCAAAAAAGGGGAAATTGCTATATCTTTTTTGATGATGAGTAGCTAACAACAAGGGACCAGGTACCTGGGTCTTCATGAATCTAGTATAGTTGTCACTATCCTGCACAGTTTTGTCTTCTAGTGTAACAAATTGCGCAGGTGAGCTTGGACCTTTAAGGACACCTGGCCCAATCAGATTTATACCCTAATAGTTATTCCGCTATAAAAGGAAAAGAATGCTTCTCAATTGGTGAGTTTTTGAAAGATCAAAATATAGAAGTGAGAGAGACGCAAAAAACTCAACTTTGCAACATTACTCAATTTCTTGATTTATGTATGAACTGAAACAGTGAGTTCTTGAGTAGAGTATTGATTTTGTAATCGAATTACTCATGTTATAAGAGTAATGATTTTTTCTTGTTTTCTTGAGAGTGCTTAAATAGAGTTACTGCAAATAGGTAGATCCTAGAGTTAGGTTCAAATTGAGTCTATAATCAAGAGTTTAATTATAGTGGACTATTGAGTTCTTATGAGGGTAAGCCGTGGTTTTTCCTCTCTTGAGCAAGGAGGTTTTCAGGTTAAATTATCATGTTTTTTACTTTCATGTAGGGTTTTAGTTTTCTGGTGCTTTATTATTTGATTGACTGTGACTGACTCTAAGGGACCTGGTCCCTCATAGTGTGGCGCAACCCCTCATGTTTCATCAGTTATGATGGCCGAATAAAATATTTTGGTGCGATGAGATTGGAGTGGATTGGTTAACGATGAAGAAGATGTATTTAATGAAATTTTTAATAATTAATTAGATATTAATTAGAAAGTGTAAAATATAATTAATAAAAAATAAATAATAAACAAATATAGAAGAAAAAAGATATAACAATTATAATTTCTTATATGGCGCTGACGTGGTGTTGATGTGACAAGCGAGTGTAAAATATCACATGTTATACGAGTGGTTTATACGTTTCAGCATGGTATTTAATTTATTTAATATGTATAAAGGTGTAATAGGTCACTTTAACAGTTTGGGCGTGTCTTGGACTTTTTGAACATAATTTAAGGTGATTTTGATGTATTTTCCCTCGTTTTTTCAATTCATGTTAAAAGAATGACTTTAATTTTATTTTGGCAACTTTTTATTTTAATAACATTACACACAACATATTTAAAATCCTAAAATTTAAAAACTATTTTGATCCATTTAATAGATTTTTAATTAAAGACCTAATATTAAAAAAAAGTGTAAAAAATTATGTATCAAGTCAAAATAGACCAAACAAATTTGGAAGAATATTTTTTGTTCAATATTTATTTAGTATTTGTTTGGAATGTGTTTTTAAAATTCTTTTTGAAACACATTTAGTATTGTTTGAGTATAAAACATAAATCTCATAACTATAGAAGTTAATTATTTCATATCTTACTATTACATAATATTTCATAAAACACACCAGATAATACTTTTTTTGATATATAAACATACAAATCAGGTTTCAAAAAAATATCATGTATCTACACATAATTTTATATATCTATGTATCTAAGTTTTATAATTTTACGTACCTATATATCTGAATTTTAAAATTTCATGTATCTATGTATCTAAGTTTTATAATTTCATGTAGCTATGTATCTGATTTTTATAGTTTTATGTAAATATTAAAAGAGAAGGAAACGTGTGGAGGAAAAAATGAACAGGTATCATTGGAATATTGAAAGGAGAGAGGACAGAGGTTGTTGATTGACTAGTTCCTCGGAGCTTCAATTATAGAGTTTTCTAGCTGGAGAAGGAAATGGGCTTGATAGTTTTGTTGGTGGATTTGTGGTTGTTGTTGGTTATTGGTTATGGAGCAGGGGAGGACAACGTGGTAACGATTTTGCGGTAGTGTGAGACAATACGGAATGATGGTGTATGGTGTTAGTTTCCTGGTGGTGCATGTCACGATTCAAATGGTTATGAATGGCACCCGTCCTAACCTGTGACATTAGAATCATACTACACTCAGTTTTACTCACTAAAGTGTTATTTTCACTTTCATAGTAACATAGCTTATGCTTGTAACCAAGTTCTAAAAATATTTCATTCAATAATTATTAATCATTCAAAAACATCATCGCTTACAAACATGAAATAGTGTGTGAAAACCTTTATTTGTTACAATCCCTGGGGCTTGAAGTCACATTTAAGGACATCTAAAAACAACTAAGTCTAAAAATAGAGAGAATATCCAAAAATATAATAAAGGAAAATCGTCTTACACCAAAAACAAGGAACAACAACATCATAAGAGGATATGAAGATTGCCTAAACATCGTGCTCACCCTAAAAATCAAGTCTGAATCACTATCTTTAGTCGAGGTCGCATGTCAATCGTTGAAATATGTTCTAAACTCAACCAAAAAAAGAGTACATGTAGCATTAGTACATCAACATGTAATGGTAAGAATCAAAGGTCGACTAACTCAATAATGTACAATACATGCATGGGTATTAACTTTTGTTGAAATCAATGGGCAGAACTAGAAAAGTAAATGGGGGGATTGTAGTTTCATTATCAAACAAGTAGCTAGTATTAACTTTTGTTGTAATCAATCATCAACGAATACTAGGATTATGTTCCCCCTGGCTTCTTAACGTCATAGGATTTTCATTCTTTATTGAACCAGCCCAATGCCTTGCATGCAAAATCTGATAAGTTATGTACCACCAATCGTCTTTTGGACTAGCTGACAGATTTCACCCTTTATATTTTGAGTCTTAGGATGTCGCCTTACGAACTCTTATCCTAGATCCTAATTAACTATTACCTTTAGAGTCTTTAGTTATTAGATGACATCTAACCATTTTACCTTGATAATACCTAGTAGTGTGGATCAACAGATAAACTTCAAATTACTCTTGTAATTATCTTTTCCTAGTTACTACTCCTCTTTGGAGTAAGTAGAAAAAATCTAGGCGGGATCCTAACATTTACAACCGCTAAGATAGCTATTAAAGTAATATAATACAATACATGCATGGGTATCAGTTTAGAACAACATAACACTTCCCTTACTTCATCAATCCACCAAGGTTTCCACAACCCTCGCTAAGGGTTTATAGCCGCTCATGCTTGTGAAGTAATCAACAACGTTCATAATTGAAAGCATAAGATGTAATCATAATAATCATAACTGAAAATCCAAAACTTTAACTGAATTAATCAACCAAAATAAATACAAGAGAATTCCAAGACCAAAATCAAATCTCATAATCAAAATATATTTTATTAAGTATCAAGAGTGCGTAACTTCCACTTAAAAAACACATAAAGGGTATTTATAGTATATGAGGAAACCCTAAAAATCAAAGCCCAAATGAATAAGGACAAAAAGGGTCGGTGGCCTCTTACCTATGTCCACATGCAGTCTGGCAGTGGGCGTAGTGCCACATGCAGTCCGCATGTGGACCCTGGTAAGTTCCAAAAAAGTTTTCTGCACTGTTCATTCTTAGGATTTTACACATCTAGTACTTACCTTACCCACATGCGGCCTGCATGCAGAATAGGTAAGTGTTAGAAGTTTTTCTTCATATTTTGCACTCTCTGGATCTTTAATTCTGGCCCTTACCTTAGTCACAGATGGACCACATGTGCTACATACGGTCCATACGTAGACATAGCTAGGCCTTCTGATTTTTGCAACCAAGCTTTTGATTTCAAGTTTTAGCATATACTTTGGTCACGTACACCAGGTAAGTGACACAAATGTACAAAAATGATCAAGTAAGTAGCCAAAAACTCCATTTTCATATTTTTCTCAAACTTAGCATCCAAAATCTTGTTTCCTACAAAATATACCCAAAACGTATCATATCTAACAAAACAACCTAAGTAACTTGCATATTTTTATCATTTTAAGCGTTGAAGGCGCTATATTTGTATAACACATCAACACCTCAACATAGAACGTTTGTATGTCCTTAGGAAACACAACACAACAAAACAAAACACGATACTTAACTAGGAGAATCTAAGCTATCTAAAGGATTCAATCACCACTTTAAGTTCAAATCACAATACCCTCTCCTATTTCAACCTTTCAAAACCAATTGTGTATAATATAAAGCATGAAAATGTGACACATTGGGATTAAGGTATGGCATTACATTAGCAATAGTCAATCATTCATATATATACAACTTACACTAACCAAAACAAGTAAGCAGCTGGCAATATGACTCATGTGCCCTCATAACAAAGAAGTCGCACTCACTCATATGAAATAATGCATATCAATGCAGGGACTGTCAAGAGACACTCACATTTAGAAGAAAAGTTCCAATCAATGTTCATCAAATACCATAGGCTTCCTCTTATATTCCTTGTCTTAGTTTTCAGACAGTCAAATTAGGATCACTATAGGACTTTATTCGGATTGTAATATAGACTTGAGGGCTGGAATGGTACATATAGGTATATCAAGTGACTAAGCCTCCTTGGAATTACACTAACTTTGGGGTCCACTTATTAACCATTTTTCTTTTTATTCAAATCTTATTTCTCTATTTTTATTCTTTATTGCATATTCAGGTTGGATGTGTTCTTTTCTTTTTTCACTTTTAAATAATTTTTTTTCTTTTTTCTTTTGCTACCACACCCAACCCTACTAACTTTTTCTCTCATTTTATCCTCCCACATACCCACTTTACATCACAATACTTATGATGGTCATCCTCAACATAGGTAATTTTCCTAAATTGAAGTGCAAAATATCCAAGGAAGAACGTGCCAAAATAAGTTTTTGCAGCCCAAATAGGAAGGTGATAGGTAAGACAAGAAAAACAAGCTATAAAGCTCAAAGTAGGGATCAAGGGATACTATTTCACACTAGAAATGTCATTCAGGCTAGAAGTGGACTAAAATAAAAAATGTCCTATGATCCTTTTCTAACTGACTATCGTACAACCTAGGCAAGACTAACTGGGCAAGTTCTGGATTTAACACACAAAGAGAACTAAGTAGCACCTCACACACATATGGCACAGAGTCAATATTTCAAGTTACTAATCTGGTTCATGCAATTGTTAGCAAGTGATTATCATATACCTAATCTTAATGCCAAAACAAGATCCATAATGTCCAGACATACATACATTCACAAAATTCTAAAATTTTAGAGGGGTATCATTTTTCTCAAAGATCAATCAAAAACATGAAAACTACCCTAAATAGTTAAAAATCTCCTAATTACACAAAAACATAATACAATACTAAACAAACAAAATACAATACAACTTTACCCTAGACAAACTAATTCTACAACCATGCCACGGTCGATAAGAAAAGAAGCATAGTAATAAAAACTCGCAACATCTATGGTATACCCCATCCCCAACTACAAAATATACACTATCCTCAATGTGCTAAAATAATATAAGAAAAAGGAATAAGGACATACCTGGGAGGCACTAAGCATTCATGTCATGAGAATCCCTAGATGGGGGAATATCCACTAGCAAAGGACATGGTGATGGCAGTACACTACGAGAAGAAGCACTCATAGATAGCTTGGCATCCCTTTACCTATCAACAAATACAGTCTTTGTTGAATCACGGGTGTCCCGTTTTAGGGCTTGCTCATATAGCCTTTTTGGATTCTGTAGGTCCTCCTCTTGGCCTCTCTTAGTTGAATTTATGGGGACTGCCACATCATCCTTCAGGAATAAATCAAAGTGTCTGGGAAAATGCAGAGTTGATGGCAAACAACTAGGGATACAGCTGGAGATATAGATAATATGTAACTCTTAGTGAGAGGGTGTACCTCTGATCTCAGTAGGTCCATCTCCTACCTAATGACTCCTAGATCCGGCATCTTAATCCTACTGAATTGGGCCGATGCTCAACCTTTAAAAACTTATATCCATAAGTGTAACTGAACTCGTAGATTGGTGCACAGACTATAGTCTAGCCTTAGTCGTCTCTATTGTAGTCTAGACCCATGACCGGATCTTCTCATATAATATCGCCACCTCTGTGTCAAGAATCAGTAGCTGAGTGGTTGTCACCTCTATTCTCTTCTTAAAACTTAGTACATTTTGTACACAAGACTCTACAACAACATCCTTATCAATAGTGTGTATCACAGACGCTACTCGCATATCATTTAGTAGCTGCACTATCATACACACATTATACACTACTTGCTCATCATTCAGTTTAAAGGTGATATCCCCTAAGTCCATATAATTCAAAACCCTAATAGAGGATAGCAAGGGTATACCCAATATAATGGGGGCTTGAAAATTCACCTCACAATTAGGAACCATTAAATTAGCGAGAAACATAAAGGATGCCACCCTTACTTCTATGTCACACAACACACCCACCGATTTCTTCATAAATGAGTTAGCCATCAATAGGTTTATGGGTGTAGGTTTGATTTCCCTCATCCTCAACAAATTATGCACAACCAGTGGCATCACATTTGCTCCTGATCCCAACCCACATAAAGCCTATTTGACGTTTAAAGGCCTAATAGATCATGGAATAATGACTGCTCTGAGGTCCTCTTTCTTTTCTACTAATGGTAAGGGAGAAGTCACACTACAAGGGTTCACATTATTATTGGGCTCGGCAACCTAATCCTCACCACTATCATACTCAAAATCATCATCACTCAATATCAACTTCTTAGGCTTTGCCTCAAGTGTATCATCGCTCTCAGTACTGTCAGTCTTCAATTCCTTAATAGTAGGTACAGAGGGATCATCATTAGTGGAACCATAATTAGTGGTGATAGCTAGACAACGCCTGGTGTTTGAACAATTCTAAATCATGTCACTTAGAAGGGTACCCGCTACCTTTGATGCAAAGTGGAATACATCTTCCCAAACTAATGCTCTAACTGTTTGATAGCCGTTTCTAGGACTCAACCTTTTAGGTCAAACCTGCAATATCATCCTTGATCTTCTTAAGGCTAGCCTCTGGATTTTATCTCCCCTCCACCAATTTGGTAAATATTTCTTCCATTCTTGAATTTGTATCTCATCTACTAGGAAAATATGTACCTATCTCCCCTCTCTCTATAATTATCTCTCCATCTCTAGTAACTAACTTTGTCCCTACTACGGTCTCTATATTGGTCATTATCCTAGTTGCAACCTTATTTTCCTTGCTCTTGAGCTCAAAATCCTCAAACTGATGATCTAGATATACCTCACCTCATCTTCTAATTTAGACTCATAAGCTGTAGAAGTTTCACCCTGTGTTCATACTGTATGAAGTTTCTCTAAATTCACAATCATAAACTACTTTTCCAGCAACCCAAGATCAGTCCTCAGTAACACAATGTCTTGCACTATAAAATCATCATCTACTCTGTGGTCACCAGCAACTCTAATGAAATAATTTCTAGAACCCCACTCTACCTTTTAAGTTTTACATCCTCGGTTAGTGAGAGAGATCTAGTCTAGAATGTCGAAAGATACCTGCCAGTGTAATCTTATAAGAGATACTTCCAAGATAGTGTCTAACATGGCTCTGGAACTAATGGTCGGGTATTTATAGAATAACTCCAATAAGCTCATCCCTGAAATCCGATGGTTGGTCACCAAACTCAACTTCTTCTTGAACTTGAACCAACCCTCATTTATGGACTCAAACTGTAGCTTTCTGAAATAATAAATTTTGTCCTCAAGCTGCAATATCCTAGATGGAGGAAATAACTTGTTCAAGAATTGCCTTTGCAACTCATTCCACATAGTGATAAATCTTATTGGAAGTTCCCCTAACCACAAAGATGCTTCTACTGTAAGTGAGAAAAGGAACAAACTTAACTTGAGCACCACCTAACTCACCCTTATATTTGTATATGAAGTGCAAATCCCAATAAAGTTGGCCAAATGCATGTTTGAATCATCAATAGACATTCCCCCAAACATACCCTTCAAGTGTAAGAACTGGATCATAGCACTGGTATATTGAACATGACACCAGGGGGTAAAATAGGAGGAATGATAACTCCTATCTCTTTCAGATCAATGGACCCCAGATCTTCATCATCATTCTCATATGGCTGTAAATATTTGTACGTTAGGATCACTTGAGCACAAACACCTCTAACTCTATTTTGATTACCAAAATTAGATCTCATAATTAAACTATGTTTTTTTAAGTATCAAGAGTGTGTAACTTCTACTAAATAAACACATAAAGGGTATTTATAGTATATGATAAAATCCTAAAAATCAAAGAATGAATGAAAAAGGACAAAAAGGGTTGGTGGACACTTACCTATGTGCACATTCAGCCTGGAAGTAGGTGCATGTGCCACATGCGATCCGCATGTGGACCCAGGTAAGTGCCAAAAACATTTTCTGCACTGTTCATTCTCAAGATTTTGGACTTCTGGTACTTACCTTATCCACATGCAGTCCGCATATACTACATGCAATTCATATGTACTTTCTGTGGTCCACATGTAGACATAGGTAAGTGCCAGAAGTTCTTTTTCATCTCTTGCACTCGCTGGATCTTTAATTTTGGTACTTACCTAAGTCATATACGGACCACATGTGCTATTGCGGTCCACATGTTGATATAGGTTAGTGCCAAGCCTTCCAATCTTGCAACCAAGCTTCCGAACTTTAAGTTTTAGCATATGCTTTGGTCATGTACATCAGGTAAGTTCCACAAATGCCCCAAAATGATCTAGTAAGTAGCCAAAAACTACATTTTCATCTTTGTCTCAAACTTAGTATCCAAAATCTGGTTTCCTAAAAAACATACCCAAAACATATCATATCTAAAAAACAACCTAAGAAACTTGAATATTTTCATCTTTTTAAGAATTGAAAGTGCTATATTTCTATAGCACATCAATAAATACTGAAATAGAGTGTACTTGAGTGGATGAAAAAGTAAATATATTTCTTACACATGTCCACTTCGTTCTTCCATATATCTTCTTCTATAGTACTATTCCTCTACTGAAATTTCACACAAGGAATAAATCCCTCAACTTCCTCATATCTTTATTTAGAATAGTAATAGGTTCATCTTTGTAAGATAGTTCCTTATCAAATAGTTCTACGTCCTAATGAATAATGTAGTCATAATCTTCATAGTACTTCTTTAACATAGACATATTGAATACAGGGTGCACTTTGGAAATACTACGGGTTAAGTCCATCCTATATGATACAAACCCTACTTTCTTCAACACCTCAAAGGATTTTATTTACCTTGGGATCAACTTACCCTTCTTACCAAATCACATTACACCTTTCATGGGTGACACCTTTAAAAGTACCCTCTTCTTCTTCTAAAATTTAATATCTCTTACCTTTTTGTCTGTGTATTATTTATGTCAGCTTTGAATCACTATGAGCTTCTCATATATGAATATCACCTTCTATATAGAGTCTTTGAGCATATAAGTTCCCCAAGACCTCACCTTAAATGAAACAAACCACCCTATTGGGGACCAACACCGTCTACCAGATAAGGCTTTAAAAGGATCCATGTCAATACTAGAGCAATAGCTATTATTGTAAGAAAATTCACACAATGGTAAGTATTGGTCCTACTAATCCCAAAAATCCATAACACAAGCCCAAAATATTTCTTCAAGCACTTAAATAGTCCGTTCAAAATGACTATCAGACTATGGGTGAAAATTCCTTCCAAGGTCAAATCTAAAACCTAACTCAGAATAAAACATTTTCCAAAATTTAAAAGTAAACTAGGTATCCAATCAGATGCAATGGACAATGGTACCCTATATAGACCTACATTTTTCTTCACATAAATCTTGGCCAACTTGGCGATATTATAATCAACTCTTACTGGAATAAAATAGGCCAACTTAGTCAACCTTTAAACAATGACCCAAATGGAGTCATATTTTATTAATGTCTTTGGAAAACCCACCACAAAATCCATCATTATCCGCTCCTACTTTTATTCTAAAATGGGCATCTACAGAAATGTGTCACTAGGCTTCAAATGTTCGTATTTGACTTGCTGGTAGTTTTGATACTTAAAAAAAATGCAAAATATTACACTTCATCCATCACCACCAATAGTGTTGTCTCGTATCTTAATATATCTTGTTGGCACCCGAATGTATGAAGTACTTAGAATTATGGGACTATGCCAGAATAACTAGTATCAAGTTATCTACTTGAGGTACACACAATCGACGTTATATTCCCAAGGCCCCTTCATCATCCAAAATGGACTCCTTCTAATTCACTTGTAATATTTTTTCTCTAAGCTCATTCAATTTCTTATCTTCAAAAATTTCTACTTTTAATTAGATCCTAGAATGTTAACCTAACTTCCACATGTGCCAACACCTTTCCTTTGCTAGTATATTGTAATCTCAGAAAAGCCATTACACAAAGACCATACATCTCTGTCACGACCCAAACCGGGGCCCTGGACGTGACGAGCATTCTCGAACCCAAAGGCCTAGAACGCCCTCTGTCTATCTGGTAATCAAGCACATAATTCATATGATCAAAGTAATACGGATTAGACACAATAATACGGAAACATGGTCAATAATTAAAAATAGTTAAAGGCCTGAAAACATTCCCAACAATATTTAATAAATATTTGCGACAGTCTATAAAATCTTTACTGACATACTATCTGAATAAATGGGACAAGGCCCCCAGCAGACCAAAAGCCATATTGAAATAAATACCTAAATGACTAGGCCTTCTGAAGCAAAGAAGGCTCACCAACTGAACTCTAAGACAACCCTGTCTATAGACACTACAGAGGATCTGGACCCCTAGACTGTGCCTCAGTACCTGGGAGGAAGGGGGGGTCAACACAATTGTACTGGCACGCGAAGCAATCCAAAATAGAGTAATTGAACATATATATATATATATAATACGTGAGAGAAAATTTTCATCAAACATTAAGCGTAAAACGATTTCTAAAAGCACATGGGCATCTTCTAAAAACATGTAACCTATCTGTAAATCTCAAACTCTGATCTGTGTATTACTTCTAAGTTAGGTGGTATCCCCTACAAGTCTGATATTCCATGGGCGATATTGAATCTGCCATTGACTTGGCGGGGAAGCCTCCAACCCGATATGCCATAAGGGTTGGAGTTTCTGAATCTGATATGCCACACGACGCTTAAGTCAGCGTATAATAATATACCCAGGTCAAAAAACCATGGTTTTAGAAAATGAGTTGCTTGAACTCAATTCTTCTTTAGGGAACCACCTAACATCTCTGTATGCCTATTTTTAACCTTTTCTATACATGTGATATTCTGAATGTCTAAAATCATGATAGTCTGAAATGTTTATTAGTCCGAGTCTGATATGGCATTGGTCTGAATTGGTATCATCATACCAAGACTTGCAAGTCATGATTTCTAAGCCATAATACATTAAGCTAAATTTTTCATTTAAAGCATAATTTAGACCACCAAAAAACATGTAATTGCTATAGAAGATTTCATGTTTCAAAACTCAAGTCAAAATCATGCAAAAACTTCATCAACATATGGTGGTCTAGTGCCTTTAGAAAGTCCATGAACTCTTTCATTACATGAATTATGAACATTAAACATTCATGCTAGATTCCCTCTTTAGTGATGTAAAACCACCTTTAAATCATAACAAGAGTTCAGTCATTTCATATAATGCTTTCCAAGTATGCATTGCAAAACAATTCATATGCTATGAGAAATCTAAAAAATTCATAATAAGAGGAAATTCACCAAAAATCATGCTCTCAACAAGAATTCATTCTTAAATACATGGTTTCATACATTCATATTCTCAAATCACTTTGGGGAAGGTCAAAAGACCAAAAAATGATGTTAAAACATTTAATACATGAATATATACATAGATTCAAAAACCCCATTCTAAAGCATGATTTTTCTATGCCTATGAGAATTTAGGAAAACCCCGCGTACCTCTATTTCAGAAAATAATGGGTGCTTCTTGACGTCTGTGGATTGGGGATTTTGAATCTCTAATAAATTTTGAAAACCCACGGTTGAATCTGATTTATTTGGGTTTTTAGTTTGAAACCCATGGGAGTGTTCTTGAGATTTTTTAGATGAATGTGGATGTATTTTGGAGAATTGGAGACTGAATTTCGTGTTTATGGCTGAATAAGTATAGGAAAAGGACCATTTTGCCCCCAAAACGGAGTGTTTAAGTCACTTGAAACCATTACATAGGCTACGCATATGATATCGACTATATTTACATAGGGCGCCGTATATGCTATCTCCTATATTTACATAGGCGCCGCCTATGCTATCGCATATGCTTTCCAGTGGCCATGTGCTATTGGTTAGGCGACATATTCTACTTTGAAGGGCCATAACTTCTTGATCGGGTGCCGAATTTTAGCAAACTTGGTATCGTTGGAAAGATAACTTAAAAACCTATCATTTTACACATAGTAGGCTCTCTAATTCGACATATACAAAGAGTCATGGTCAATAGAAGTTGACACAAATTATAATGTCCACTTAAACTTAATCGATCAAAGTAGTTTTCAACTCGTCTTTGAGTCAATGGACCTCTATGGTCTAAATTCAAGCTTGAATGGATTCACATACTACGAAAATAATTAACATGCCATATTGGCATAGGATTTATTGTTGGGATTATTAACGCATCGGAGTCATGGTCTATATTGTGGCCTGAAATGCAGGGCGTTACATTATCCCCCCTTACGATCATTCATCCCCGAATGATGATGCGGGATACATACAGACATGATTTTAAGCATAATAAGGACTAGGAAAGATAAGATAGGAGTAGTACCTTTTGTCTCATCATCTATCGAAGCAAACAAATTGGGATTTCTAATTCTCATGTCATCTTCTGACTCCCAAGTTGCTTCATCAACTTTCTGATTCCTCCACAATACCTTCACTAAGGCTATCTCCTTGTTCCTCAACTTTCGAACTTGGCAATCTAAAATTTCAACGGGCTCTTCTTTGTAAGACAAGGAATCTGTCACTTTGATATCCTCTACTGGCAATACCAAAGAATGATCTCCGCTGCATTTCTTCAACATGGATACATGGAAAACTGGATGAACGGAATCCAAACTTGCAGGTAATTCTAGCTCATAAGCAACTGCACCAATCTTTCTTAAAATCTGATATGGCCCTATATAGCGAGGGCTCAATTTACCCCCTTTTCCAATCTGCATAACTCTTTTCATAGGAGAAACCTTGAGAAACACCCAATCACCAACTTCAAACTCTAATTCTCTTCTCCAAACATCGACATAGGACTTCTGGTGACTCTGAGTAGTCTTGAGTTGTTCTCTAATGATCTTCACTTTCTCCATCGCCTGATGAACAAGATCAGGCCCATACAACTGAGTCTCACTGACTTCATACCATCCTATCAGAGACCTACATCTCCTCCCATACAAACCCTCAAAAGGAGCCATCTTGATGCTGGCATGGTAACTATTATTGTAAGCAAATTCAATCAGTGGCAGGTGATCTACCCAAATACAATTGAAATCAATGACATATGCCCTCAACTCCTCAAGGGTCTGAATGGTATGCTCAGATTTCCTATCCGTTTGAGGGTGGAAATCTGTGCTCAAATTCACTTATGTACCTAACCCTTCTAAAAAAATCTCCGGAACTGAGATGAAAACTGTGTACCTCTATCGAATATAATGGATACAGGTGCCCCATGCAACCAAACTATCTCGTTAATGTGAATCTTAGCATAACCCTCTCTCAAATAATTAGTCCTCACAGGCAAAAAGTGGGTTGACTTTGTCAACCGATCTACAATCACCCATATAGAATCATACTGGTTTTGGGATCTCGGAAATCCTGTAATAAAGTCCATGTTTAACATCTACCACTTCCATAAAGGCAAGGCTATCTATTGGGAAGTACCACCTGGCCTCATGTGTTCTACCTTCACTTGTTGACAGTTCAAACACTTGGACACAAAATCAGCTACATCACGTTTCATGTTATTCCACCAATACAAGTTTTTCAGATTATGGTACATCTTAGTAGATCCTGGGTGAACGACATACCTCGAAGTGTGCACCTCATCAAGGATTCTTTCTGTAGTCCATCAACATTCGGAACGCACAACCTACCCTGAAATCTCAGAATACCATCACCATTAATTTTAAACGACATAACCTTTTATTGACCCATATCTTTCTTAATTTGCATCAAGATGGGATCTTCAACCTGTTTCTCCTTAACTTCAGCACAAATGGATGACTTAGATAACTCAATAACAATTACCCCTCCATCTTCGGAATCTAAGAGTCGCACCCCCAGATTTGCAAGGCGGCAAATATTCTTCACCATATCTTTATTTCATTCTTCTACATGAGAAAGGCTGCCCATAGACAACCTACTGAGGGCGTCGGCTACAGCATTTGCCTTTCCCGGATGGTAATACAAGCTCATATCATAGTCTTTCAGAAGCTCCATCCGACACCTCTTCCTGAGGTTCAATTCTTTCTGCGAGAAAACATACTGCAGACTCTTGTGGCCAGTGAAGATATCAACATAAAAACCGTACAAGTAGTGCCGCCAAATCTTAAGTGCAAACACCACAGCCGCTAACTCTAAATCACGGGTGGGGTAGTTCTGCTCGTGTACCTTCAACTGCTTAGATGCATAAGCCACTACCTTACCATGCTGTATCAACACACAACCAAGTCCCACATGGGACGCATCACAGTATACCACAAAACCATCTACACCCTCGGGAAGGGTCAAAATAGGAGCAGTGGTTAGTTTATCTTTCAACTTCTCAAAAATATTCTCACACAGATCAGACCACACAAACTTCACCTTTTTCTGAGTCAAGTTTGTGAGTGGAGCAGCTATGGAAGAAAAACTCTCTACGAACCTTCTGTAATAACCCGCTAAACCCAAGATGCTCCAAATATCGGTTGGAGTCATGGGTCTGGCCATTTTCTCACCGCTCCAACTTTCTGGGGATCCACTCTTATCCCGTCACTGGACATAATATGCCCCAAGGAGGCAATAACATCTAACCAGAATTCACACTTAGAAAATTTGGCATACAGCTGATGATCTTTATGGGTCTGAAGAATAATTCAGAGGTGATTGGCGTGATCCTCTTTACTCTTAGAATAGATCAGAATATCATCAATAAATACAATGAAGAACAAGTCAAGAAACTGAAGAAATACTCTATTCATAAGATCCATGAAGGTTGCAGGGGTGTTAGTCAACACGAAGGACATGACTAGAAATTCATAGTGACCATATCAGGTCTGGAAGGCTGTCTTGGGTATGTCTGACTCCTTAAATTTCAACTAATGATAACCCGAATGAAGGTCTATTTTTGAAAAACACTTGGCACCCTGAAGCTGGTCAAAAAGGTCGTCAATCCTAGGAAGAGGATATTTATTTTTAATCGTGACCTTATTCAGCTGATAGTAGTCTATGCACATACGAAGGGAACCATCTTTATTTCACATAAAAGGTATAGGAGCGCCCCAAGGAGACACACTGAGGCGTATAAAATCCTTATCTAGGAGATCTGCTAACTGTTCTTTCAACTCTTTTAGTTTTGTAGGAGCCATTCTATATGGCGGAATGGAAATAGGATGAGTGTCTGGCAACACATCAATACTAAACTTAATCTCCCTATCAGGTGGTATTCCTGGGAGATCATTTGGAGAGACTTCTAGGAATTCTTTTACTACAGGAATAGATTGAAGAGAAAGAATCTCGGAATTGGAGTCCTTAACTTGGATAAGGTGGTACAAGCAACCTTTAGAAATAAGTTTGCAGGCTCTGAGATAGGATATAAAATGCCCTCTGGGTGCTAAAGAACGTCCTTCCCACTCTATCACTGGTTCATTCGGGAAAGAAAAAGTGACCCTTTGAGTCCTATAATCTAATATGGCATAGGACGAATGAAGCTAATCCATTCCCAAGATAGAATCAAAAGCAACCATATCTAACTCTATGAGATCTGCTAACGTATCCCGGCTACCAACAGTCACAACACAACCCCTGTACATGCTCCTAGCAATAATAGAATCCCCTACATGGGTGGAAATAGAAAAGGGTTTAGAAGTCATGCTGGGCTCAAACCCAAAACCAACAGCCACATAAGGGGTCATTTAGGATAAAGTAGACCCGAGATCAATTAACACATAAACATCACGGGAAAAGATTTGTAACATATAGGTAACAACATCTGGGAAAGCTTCCGCCTCCTGCCAGTTGGTCAAAGCATATAACCGGTTGTGACTATTCTCAGCAGCTGATGTGGCGCCCTTCTAAAGCGGGGTTGGTGGCAAAGAATTTTCTTGAGACTTTGCACCACCAACATTCTTTCTAGAAGATGGACATTCCATCTAAAAGTAACCTGGCTAACCACATGAATAACACAATATCGATCCCAACTAACCCCTACCCAAATGATTCCTACCACAAGTCTCACACCGCGGAAAAGTACGATGCTGCTGAGCCACACTACCTTGTGACTGAGTATCCTGAGCTCTGGTCCTATGGTTAGTCTAAAAATTCTGAGATTATCTGTCTGCTGGTGGTCGAGGTACTTGGGCGCTGGCAGTAGACTGTGCATTACCCCAATTATTTTTTCTACCATTTATTTCCCCACTTACCGCTCTGAGGCTGACTGTGACTCTGGTCGGCTGATTCTTATCTTTTCTCTTGTCTTTCCACCTTCCTAGATTTAGATATCTTCTTCTTTTTCTCTTCTACCTGCTGCATATGAACGGTCAGCCTAGAAAATTCTAACTCCTTATTCAACATTGCCCCCTGGCATTCAAGCACCAGGTTATCAAAAAGGCCGAATGCAAATTTCCTCATCCGTGCTCTCATATTACTAGTCAACTCTGGTGCATAACAAGCTAGTTTATTAAATTTCAAAGTGTACTCCTAGACACTCATACTGCCCTGCTTCAGATTCATAAACTATTTCGCTTTGGCCTTCTTCAAATCCAGAGGAAAGAATCGATCAAGGAAAACTTTCACAAATTCACCCCAAATTGTGGGCTCAGCAATATCACCTTTTGCATCCCCCCAGTCGGCATACAACTGATTCGCAACATCCTTAAGCTGATAAGATGCTAGTTCTACCCCTTCAACCTCATCCATATGCATTACCTTAAAGATCTTTTCCATCTCATCCACAAACTCCTGTGGATCTTCCTCCACCTTGGTGCCAGTGAACTTAGGTGGGTTCATTTTCATGACATATTCGAACCTAGTAGCCTTAGATGTAATAGATGTAGACCCAATATCTTTTGATCATTAAGCCTGGTTAGCTACCAACTATGTCAGCATATGAATAGACCATTTGAATTCTGCTTTTGAAATATCTCTTTGAGCAGTCGGGGGACGGTTGACATCAGTCTGCGAAGCCCCAGATGGACTGGTTAGGACTGGAAGGACTCCCGAAGTAGGGACAGGTTCTGGAGTGTGAGCTCTATTATGGGTCCGCATCTCATGGGTGGGATGAACCTCATCTGCCTGAGCATTCTGATCAATGATAGGACGTAGAGGCATAATTGTGTTTCTAAAATACAAGAGATTATTGATTAGGGGAAAGTTTAGACTCTGAAGCACGAACTGAATCACAAAGAAGGGAAACATTTCCTAAACGCCTAGTAGCCTCTTGCTTATAAGTGTAGTGTGCTACACACCCATAACCAAGACTCTAATCGATGAGATTTCGTAGACACCTCAGGACCATGAATCGTACTTTGATACCAAGATTGTCATGACCCAAACTGGGGACCTAGCCATGACGAGCATTCCTGAACCCAAAGGCCCAAAATGCCCTCTGTCTATCTAGTAATCATGCACATAATTCATATGATCAAAGTAATATGGATTAGACACAATAATACGGAAACATGGTCAATAATTAAAAATAGTTAAAGGACTAAAAACATGCCCAACAATATTTAATAAACATCTGCAATAGTTTGTAAAATCTCTACTGACATACTATCTGAATAACTGGGACAAGGCCCTCATCAGACCAAAAACCATATTGAAATAAATACCTAAATAACTAGGCCTTCCGAAGCAAAGAAGGCTCACCAATTAAACTCTGATACAACCCTTTCTATAGACTCTACTGAGGATCTGGACCCTAGAATGTGCCTCAGTACCTGGGAGAAAAGAGCAGGGGTCAGCACAATTGTACAGGCATGCGAAGCAATAAAAAATAGAGTAATTGAACATATATATATATATAATATGTGAGAGAAAATTTTCATCAAACATTAAGCATAAAATGATTTTTAAAAACACATGGGCATCTTCAGAAAACATGTAACCTGTCTGTAAATCTCAAACTCTGATCTGTGTATTACTTTTGAGTTAGGTGGTATCCCCTACAAATCTGATATTCCATGGGCTATATGGAATCCGCCATTGACTCGGCGGGGAAGCCTCCAACCTGATTATGATGCAAGGGTTGGAGGTCCTAAATCTGATATGCCACACGACACTTAAGTCAGCGTATAATAATATACCCAGGTCGACAAACCACGATTTTAGGCAGTGAGTTGCTTGAACTCAATCCCTCTTTAGAGAACTACCTAACATCTCTGTATGCCTATATTTAACCTTTTCTGTACATGCAATATTTTGAATGTCTAAAATCATGATAGTCTAAAATATTTATTAGTCTCAATCTGATATGGCATTGGTCTGAATTGGTATCGTCATACCAAGACTTGTAAGTCATGATTTCTGAGCCATAATACGTTAAGCTAAATCTTTCATTTAAAGCATAATTTAGACCACCAAAAAAATGCAACTGGTATAGAAGATTTCATATTTCGAAACTCAAGTCAAAATCATGCAAAAACTTCATCAACATATGGTGGTCTAGTGCCTTTAGCAAGTCCATTCACTCTTTCATTACATGAATTATGAACATTAAACATTCATACTATATTTCCTTTTTAGTGATGTAAAATCACCTTTAAATCATAGCATGAGTTCAGTCATTTCATATAATGCTTTTCAACAATACATTGCAAAATAATTCATATGCTATGAGAAATCAAAAAAAATTTATAATAAGAGGGAATTCACCAAAAATAATGCTCTCAACAAGAATTCATTCTTAAAAACATGGTTTCATACATTCATATTCTCAAATCACTTTGGGGAAGGTCAAAAGACCAAAATAGTGATGTTAAAACATTTAATACATGAATATATACATAGATTCAAAAACTCCATTCTAAAATATGCTTTTTCTATGCCCATGAGAATTTAGAAAAACCCCACGTACCTCTATTTTGGAAAATAATGGGTGCTTCTTGAAGCCTGTGGATTGGGGATTCCGAATCTCTAATAAATTTTGAAAACCCACGGTTGAATCTTGATTTATTTTGGTTTTTAGTTTGAAACCCTTGGGAGTGTTCATGAGAATTTTTAGATGAATGTGGATGTATTTTGGAGAATAGGGGACTGAATTTCGTGTTTATGGCTGAATAAGGGTGGGAAAAGGATCATTTTGCCCCAAAAACGGAGTGTTTAAGTAACTTGAAACCATTACATAGGCGCCGCATATGATATCTCCTATATTTACATAGGATCCACATATGCTATCGCCTATATTTACATAGGTGCCGCCTATGCTATCGCCTATATTTACATAGGCGCCGCCTATGCTATTGCATATGCTTTCCAGTGGCCATGTGTGATTGGTTAGGTGACGCATTCTACTTTGAAAGGCCATAACTTCTTGCTTGGGTGCCGGATTTTAGCAAAATTGGTATCGTTGGAAAGATAACTCAAAAACCTATCATTTTACACATAGTAGGCTCTCTAATTCGACATATACAAAGATTTATGGTCGATAGTAGTTGACACAAATTATAATGTCCACTTAAACTTAATCGATCAAAGTATTTTTTAACTCGTCCTTGAGTCAAAGGACCCCTATGGTCTAGATTCAAGCTTGAATGGATTCACATACTACGCAAATAATTAACATGTCATATTGACATAGGATTTATTGCTTTGGGATTATCAACGCATCGAATTCATGGTCTATATTGTGGCCCAAAATGCGGGGCATTACAATCTCACACCAACAGGCGCTTGGAAACCTACTGAAATGCTAAGCTCACTATGCTACTGGTTTCCGGCTTAGTGCATCCCAAAACATATTAGATTTACCTGGGTGATATAAGATTGACATGTCATAGTCTTTAATAAAATTCATCCATCTCCTTTATCTAAAATTTAATTCTTTTTGGATGAACACATGTTGTAAGATATGGTAGTTTGTGAATACCTCACATTTCACCCCATAAAGATAGTATCTCCAAATTTTGTAAGCGAACACCACGATTGTCAATTCCAAATCATACATGGGGTAGTTCTTCTAATAGGACTTAGTTGTCTCAAAGCATAAACAATGACATTCAGATCACGTATCAACACACCACCTAAATCCAACTATAATGAATCACAAAATACAACAAAATCCTTACCCTTAATGTGTAGAGTTATTATTGGGACTGAAGTCAACAAAGTTTTGAGCTTTAGAAAGTTCTCTGCACATATTTCATCTCATTCAAACAAAAATTCTTTATGATTTAAATGATCTATGCGCAAATCAAAGGCAGAAAACCGCTTAATAAATCAATGGTGGTAGCTAGCCAACCCCATAAAACTATGGATTTCATACTATTCATCAATCTGGCCCAATTTTTAACAACCTCAACCTATTGTGAGTCCACCATAACCCATTCTTAAGAAACCATGTTCCCCAAAAAGGATATTGAAAAAAGAAAAAATTCACACTTAAAGTACTTAGGAAATAATTTTTTTCTTTCCTTCAACATAGTATACAAATAAGCTTTATGATTTTTTTCACTCTTAGAATAAACAAGTATATCATTAATACAATAACAAATTAATCCAAAAAAGGACTGAAACACTCCATTCATCAAGATCATGAATGCAGTAGGGGAATTAGTCAGGCTAAAAAACCTAACTGGAAACTCGTAGTGCCCTTTTCATGTTCAGAAAATAGTCATTAGAATATCCTATGGCTTAGTTTTAAGCTGGTTATAATTTCACCTTAAATAAATCTTGGTGAACATTGTATCTCCCTGATGTGTGAGCAATTTCTAACACATTTAATACCTTTAACCAAGAATAATTATGAAGAATTAAGAAACTTTTATCGTTTTTGATTTGTTTATGTCTAATTTTACAGTTTAAGCTGATGGAATAGAGAACCAACAAGCATGGAAGAAAAAAAGTTGAAATCTGGAGGAATCTGAAGAGAAGTATGGCTGACGACATCTGTGATAAGTCGTCAGCCCTGTGATAGGCTATCATAGTTGTCGTTAGACTTAACAAGAGATTGGCATGAGTTGAAGTTGTAACTATGCTTTGTGATAAGGCGTCAGGATGGTGATAAGGAATTAGGAGCATCATCAGCCTTAAACAGAAGATGGAAGTTGAAGAAAGTTTTGTGATGACATCTATGACACGTCGTCAAGATGGTGATAGACCATAAGCTTCATCGTCAGCCTTAAGCAGCAAGAGCCAAAAATGCAGAGGAGCTAACGACATCCATGATAAGCCATCAGACTCCTGATAAGCCATCACTGACGTCGTCGCTTATTCCGAGAAAAAGATGAAACTTCTATTTTGTTTCCTTATTTAGGATTAACTATTTAAAGCCTTCTTTTAGGGTTTTTTCTGAAGGAGATTGACTTATCATTGACTTATTGACAACATATGATTTTTCTCTCTCTCTCTCTCTTTAGACCAATATTTTAGGAGTTTTGTCTTGTGAATCAATTTAAGTTATACTTTTTGGATCTTCATCATAGTTCTAAGATAATCTTCTTAATTATAAATTCAATTTTTGTACTTGTTTCTTGCATCATGAGTGGCTAAACCTCATTAACCTAAATTATGAGATCTAGGGTTAGGTTATGAAGAGGTGCTAAATACTCAAGATTCAATAGGTGTTAGGATTTCTTGATAATTATGAGATTTTAATTGATGTATGTTAGTTTCAAACAGCAGGCATACCTACTTTTATTTTCTTAAGAAAGAAATCATAAACAGTAGGAAGTGAATTATCAACAGGGACTCGAAAATTACTTTGTTTAATAATTATTGTTGTAACTAGGTTGATTAACCTAAGGTAAAATCTATGCAGTGAATAGTGATTCCCTAAGTCTGATAGGATTAGAAAATTTGACGCTTAAATAGGTTGAGAGACATTTGAGCATAGCATCGATAAAGATAGTTTTTTATCCAAACCATCGTGAGAATCTTGAGTCATCTTTAGCATCTGTCATGTATCGTAAGCCCTAGTGAACATAATTCTGGTTATCTTATAAAATCTTGGTTACAAACATTAAAATCAAAGTGTCAAACAATTACTTGTGAAACTTAAACCCCCATTTCAGGAAACATTAAATTATCAGTAAATTAAATCGCAACCAACTTGAGTTCGTACTGTATTCCCTAAGGGATTCGACCCCAACCTAGTTGGGTTTTATATTGACGATGATCGGTTATATCCATTCAAGAATATAGTTTGAGCGTTATTAAAAATGGCACCGTTACCAGGAAATATGATTGTAAACTGAAAGTTTGTGTTCACTAATTGACTGTTAGTTTAGTTTCCTAGATTTATATTTATTTGTTGTTTCTGTTTATTGCAGGTTCTTTGTTGTTTATGAAAAAAACAAGAAGTTCCGGAGAACTGCTATTGCTAATTAATCTGGAACCTCAGCTGATGGAGAGAATGGATGAACAATAGGAGGCAGAAAGATTAGCCACTTTGGCCAGGGCTCAGGTGAACATACAGAACTAGGGTCAACAAGTACGTCACCCGAACCATGATGATGAAGACTTGGGTGATGAGGAATTGCTAAATCCTCAAAACCCAAGGCGAGCTGAGCAAATTGCTGCACCAGTACAATGAAATTTTGATAGAAACCGTCAAGTTAGAGGAAGGTATGGTCAACATCCTGTCCATTACGAGGTTGATGACAATGACGAAGGAATGGACGTAATAGGTGCAACGGGTGCTATCATTCCTCTACCGTTGGCACCTAGTGCAAAATTCATCATAATAAGTACTATGATTCAACTCCTGAATCTAAAGGGGTTGTTTGGAGGCTTTCCTGGTGATGATCCGAACATGCACTTGGTGAAAATTATCACCATTTGAAAATCTTTTGAAAATTCTGGAGTGAGCAAGAATGCGATCCGGTTGAGATTGTTTCTCTTGTCTCTGTCTGGAGAGGCAACAACGTGGTTAAATAAGATGGAGACCGATTCTATAACCAACTAGAGAAAGTTGAAAGAGGCATTCCTATAATGGTTCTTTTCACCCTCCAGGAGGGTACAGTTGAGGGACAAAATCAGTAACTTCAGGCAGCTCCCGACTGAAGCATTGCAAAAAACTTGGGAGAGATTTAAGAAGAAGATGACAGATGTCACCACAACATGACGGACTTACACTTTATGGAGACTTTGTACAGAGCTTTTAACTCTGTGACAAAGCCAATTGTAGATAACGCTGCAGGTGGTTCGTTCATTGACCTTTCATTTTAAGATGCTTCAAACATGCTGAATAGAATGACCAAACAGAGTCGGGCTTGGCATACCAGGTATTCTGTGGTAACTAGACCAACTATTTTTGGTGGTATGACTGCAGAGCAGCGCAGAAGGGATGAGGAGAAAGACCAAGACATAGCCTACTTAAAAACTCAAACGGACTTGCTGACCAAGCACTTGCTGTTAGGAAAGACTGAAAAGGTTAAGGCTATGGAATCTCAGTGCGCTGTTGCTATTGATGCAGATAAGGAGGAAAATTATATTAATAATTAGGTGGGTTTCCAAGGAAATAGCCAAGGGAATCAAGGTCGGAACGTTTATGACAAACCTGATTATAAAGATAGGGAGTAAGAAAACTAGAGAAGCAATAATGATAGGAGTGGTTTGTATTTTCTTCCTAGAAGTCGGGATGTTGCACTAACTAGATCTGGCAAGATGTCCATGAAGGACATGATGAAAAATTATTAAATGGAGTTGAGACTACCAGCTCGGGGGTAACCACTATGAAGAGTGAATTCTCTACCCTGAGTAAGTTGGTTAGTTCACACTCCACTTCTATCAAGTAGTTGGTGCAATAGCTGACCTAACTTTCTGCAATACTAAACCAAATAAAAAATGGTACTTTACCTAGTGATACGGTTTAGAATCCATAGAATAATAGCTTATGTATGGCGATTACCACTAGGAGTGGTAAGATCTTACCTGGCCCTTCTGTAGGTAAATCTATAAATGGTAAGGTGGTTATTAATGAATCCGAAGAAAGCAAACCAGTGGAGTCTGAGAAACTGGATAGTTCTATTGATGCTTCAGTGAAAGAAAAAGAGAAGGAAGAGGAAGTGGTGTTGAAATCTATCCCGAGACCACCACCTCTCTTTCCTCAATAATTAAAGAAAAAGGCTGATGATGCCAAATTCAACAAATTCATGGCAATGCTCAAGCAATTGACAATAAATGTGCCCCTTGTTGAAGCACTTGAGAAAATGCCAGGATATGTAAAATTCATTTAAAATTGGAGGTAGATCTCCACCTTTGTAGTGCTATTTCTACAAGGACCCTAGTATAAAAGAAGCCAGACCCAGATGCAGTCACTATTCCTTGCATAATTGGGACATAGAATTAACCAAAGCACTATGTGATCTGGGTGCAAGCATTAATTTGATGCCACTGACTATTTATAGAAAATTTGATGCCATTGACTATTTATAGAAAGTTGGGTCAGAGAAATCCCACTCCTACCAACATGAGACTCATGATGACGGATAGGTCAATAAAGCGACCTGTTGGCATTCTGTATGATGTTTTGGTGAAGGTGTCCAACTTTATATTCCCTGTAGAATTCGTCATTCTGGATTGCAAGGTGGACTTTGAGGTGCCCATAATCTTGGGTCGACCTTTCCTCATAATAGAAAGTGTGCTGATTGATTTAAGAGTGAATAAGCTCTTATTTAGGATGAATAACGAAGTGGTATGATTTAATGTGGGAAAATTAATAAATTATCATGAAGAGATGAGTATTTTATCGGTAGTTGATGTGTATTATGAGGATGAACAGGAGATGCCCATAGCTGAGCAACTTGTTATCGAACCTTTAGCTGCGGTCATGATAAATTATGATAGTGAAGGCATTGGGAAGTATGAAGACACCATTTATGCCTTGACAGGTATGGGTTCATATCTTTATGCTCTTAAAAAGCTAGACCTTGATTTGGCTAATCGACCAACACCACCAGCCAAGATATCTATTAAGGAGCCTCCGGTGTTGGAATTGATGGAATTGCCTGGGCACCTATGGTACATGTTTCTGGGCAATGGGAACATGCTACCTATTATTATTGCAGAGGATTTAGGGGAACAACAGGTGAATGCACTTATCTCAGTACTTCATAGGCACAAGAGAGCTATAGGGTGGACCATTCCAGATATTATTGGCAGTCCCATGGGAATCTGCACGCATAAAATTCAGCTTGAGGAGGATTGTATTCCAATCATAGAGCATCAGCGCCGTCTTAATCCACCAATGTAAGAGTTGGTTAAGAAGGAGATTATAAAGTAGTTCGATACAAGAGTGGTTTACCCTATTTATAACAGTAAGTGGGTGAGCCCAGTTCAATGCGTACCCAAAAAAGAGGGTATGACGGTTGTTTCTAATGAAAAAAATGAGTTGATTCCGCTCAGGCCTGTAACTAGGATGAGAGTTTGCATGGACTACTGCAAGCTAAATTCTTGGACTCTAAAAGACCACTTTTCGATGCCCTTTATGGATAAAATGCTTGATCGATTAGCTGGCAGGGGGTGGTATTGCTTCTTGGATGGTTATTCTAGATACAACCAAATATTTATTGCTCCTAAAGATCAGGAGAAGATGACATTCACATGCCCATATGGAACCTTTGCATTTAAAAGGATGCCATTTGGGCTATGTAATGCACCCACCACTTTTCAACGGTGTATGATGTCTATCTTCTCTGACATAGTGGAGGACACCATAGAGATATTCATAGATGATTTATCTGTGGTGGGTGATTCATTTGAGATGTGTTTGGCAAATCTAAATGTAGCCTTGAAAAGATGTGTTGAATTTAATTTGGTGCTTAACTGGAAAAAATGCCATTTCATGGTCAAGGAGGACATCATTCTCGGCCACAAAATCTTTGAAAAGGGGATAGAAGTTGATCGAGCAAAGGTGGAATTTTTTAAGAAACTACCACCTCCCATTTTAGTAAAAGAAATGCGAGTTTTCTTGGACATTCTGGCTTTTATTGGAGATTTATAAAAGACTTCTCAAAGATTGTAAATCCACTTTGCAAACTTTTAGAGAAGGAGGTGAAATTTTCCTTCGATGGCGAGTGCTTGAAGGCATTTGCATGCCTTAAAAAAAAGCTGATTGAGGCCCCTATTGTTATTTCACCTGACTGGGCAAAACTATTTGAGATCATGTGTGATGCAAGTAGTGTGGCCCTTGGAGCTGTATTAGGGCAAAAGAGGGAAAAACTGTTCCATCCGATATATTACATCAGCAAAGCACTGAATGGAGCACAAAAGAATTATACTGTCACTGAACAATAACTTTTGGCTGTAGTGTATACTTTCAAGAAGTTTGGAGCTTATCTGCTTGGGACAAAAGTAATGATGCACACCGACCATGCTACCTTGAGGTATTTGATGGCTAAGAAGGATGCTAAACCAAGGATGATCAGATGGGTATTACTGCTGTAAGAATTTGACTTTGAGGTCAAGGATAGGAAAGGTTATGAAAACCAAGTTTTAGATCATATTTCTAGAATGGAAGGTGAAAAGGAAAGTAGTGATAAAATAAAGATAAACGATGCATTCCCTGATGAGGAGATTCTGGCTGCCACTATGAAAAAAATTACCTTGGAATGCAGATTATACAAATTATGTTGTGAGTGAGGTCATCCAAGAAAACCTTTGTTTCCATCAAAGGAAGAAGTTCCTGCATGATGTGATGCATTACTTTTGGGATGAGCCGTATCTTTTTTGGCGATGTACAAATAATATTACAAGGAGATGCGTGTCGGAAGTGGATGTATTATGCATATTGGAAGCATGTCATGCTTCCCTAGTCGGGGGTCATCACATAGGTGACTGAACAGTTAGGAATGTGTTGCAGAGTGGCTATTATTGGCAAACATTGTTCAAGGATGCCTACGAGTTAGTGCTGAAATGTGACCAATGCCAGAGGCAAGGGTCAATCTCTAAAAGACATGAGATACCCTTGACTAAGATGCTTGAAGTGGAATTATTTGATGTCTGGCAAATATGGGGTGAAACAACACAGAGTGTCTAATTCATACCACCCACAAACTAGTGGGCAATTGTAGGTATTAAATCTTGAAATTGGCATGTCAACATTTCAGCTGGTCTATGGAAAAGCTTGTCACCTACCAATAGAGCTGGAGCACAAGGCCTTATGGGCACTTAAAAGGTTAAATCTGACTTGGAAGGAAGCAGCAGAGATGAGACTGGAGCAATTGAATGAGATGGATGAATTCCATCTCAGGGCCTATGAACGAGAAAATCTATATAAAGAAAAGATGAAAAAGATACCATGATTGAAGAATAGAGAAACGGGAATTCCAAAAAGGTGACTTGGTGCTTCTGTTCAATTCCAGACTCAAATTATTCCCAGGTAAGCTGAAATCGAAGTGGTGAGGCCCTTTTAAAGTTAGTCAAGTCCACTCATCTGGAGTAGTGGAACTCAAAAATGAAGACGGTAATACCTTCAAGGTAAATGGGCAACGTGTCAAGGTTTACATTGGCTTGAAAGAATCAGTGAAAAGTATCACTATTATCTATCTCAATAAAGTCTGAAGTAAGCAAGATACCTGAGTCGTGCTGTGATGTTAAATCAGGCGATGCATGGGAGGCAACCCATGACACCCAATATTGATCCATTCCAGGTATACTTTAACCCTTAGTTTAATTTTTCTTTGATTTAGAGTTGAGGGTGTGATAACGCTCAATCTACAGCTCTCGTAGGAGTGTAAAGCGGTCGTTGTCAAATATATAACCCAACTGGGTTGGGTATCGATCCCACAGGGAATAGCCGGTCAATAGGTAAGCAAAAATTATTAGACTTTTGGTGCAAGTCTCGTAAAAAGGGGGGATTGTAAAGTGTAACCAAATTATTAAACTAAAAACTGAAAATAGTAAAGTAAAAAGAAAGAATGTTTAGTAGGTTGTAAAACAATGAGAATTGAGGAGTTGGGGTTATGTCCACCTTCTGAGTTATACGTCTCTATTGGCTATGAGTTGTGCGGAATTCAGACATGTATGTGCTTATAGAGAATTGTATTCGATGGTAAATCCAGGCGTCTTTCGACCTATTTGAGGATTATTTCACTTTAACTCTTTCGAGCTTAAAGTGTATCTAACGGTACAAATTCTCTAAGAGGTTAATTCAGTTACGGGACTAACTTTTTAATAGGGGATGGGACCCTACTACCTTGACATTATCTCTTTTCCAGACATATAACTTTTTTTTCGAACAATTTAATGCTATACTGGCGTTATTCTATGCGTCTGCAGCCATAAGAATTTGCATTAAGATGAAGAGAATAATGATATAAGCAACACACGTGTCACGAATTCACAAACTCATAGCCTTAGATAGTATCTCATAAGGCTTCCATAACCCCAATAGAGAAGTTTAGTAACCCATGAGTGCGAAAGAAATCACAATCAACATTGTTATTATACCACAGTAAAGATTTCGTGTAGTAATAGTGTGGTAGGCATTAGGCGTGAATTCCTGGCAAAGTAACGTTTCTCTTGTTGCGGAAACTAAGAATTGAATAGATGAATAATAATGTCAACAATGAATTAATAAAGAGAATTGTTTTGATGGATGGATGGATGGTGGATGGATGGGAATTGATGGAATGGGGGAATTGTGTAGAATAAATACAAATCTCTAGCAAAATAGGGTATTTATAATACCCATATCCTATTCTTACTAAGCTAATAAATTACTTAACCCAATCCTACTAGGTTAATGTATCATTATCCTAATCCTAATAAAATACTGCATTATTATCCTAATCCTAATAGGTTACTGCTAGTCCCCAAAGTCTTCAGAATTGCTGTTTTTGCCCGGGACAGATTTTCCATGCATCACTTTTGGTCCTTGGCGTCCAAGCTTTCCCTTCCTTCTTTCGTGAAGCTTTCTTTGGCGTCAAGTTATCCATAAAATACTGAAATCTGCATCATTTATACCTGAAAACTTGCTAATCACGTTTGTTAGCTCATGATAACGCTCAATCTACAGCTCTCATTTGAGTGTAAAGCGGTCGTTAGCAAATATAGAACCCAACCTGGGTTGGGTGTCGATCCCACAGGGAATAGCTTGGCCAACAAGTAAGCAAAATTAATAGACTTTTGGTGCAAGTCTCGTAAGAAGGGGGGCATTGTAATATGTAACCAAAGTAATGAAATAAAAGCTGAAAATAGCAAAGTAAAAGAGAAAGATTGTCACGTAAGTTGTAAACAATGAGAATTGAAGCGTTGGGGTTATGTCCACCTTCTGAGGTATACGTCTCTATCGGCTATGAGTGTGTAGAGTCTTGACATGCAATTGCTTACAGAGAATTGTAGTCGATGGTAAATCCAAGCGTCTCACGACCTAAACAAGGACTATTTCACTTTAACTCTCGCGAGCTTAAAGCGTGTCTAACGGTACGAATTCTCCAAGAGGTTAGTCCAGTTGCAACACTAGCTTTTTATTAGGAAAGGGTGTCCTACTACCTTGACATTATCTCTTTTCCAGACAAATAACCTTTCTCGCGAACAAGTTAAATGTTAGACTGGCGTATTCTTGCGTTTGCAACCGCAAAGAATGTAGATTAAGATGAAGAGAATAATGATATAAGCAATATACGTATCTTGAACTCACAAACTCACAGCAATAGATAGTAACTCATTCGGCTTCCATAACCCCAACTAAGAGGTTTAGTTACCCATGAATGCGAAGGAGATCATGATTTGCATTGTTATTGTTGAGTAATGGCGTGTGGATTAGGTGATAGGCGTGTGGCGTGATTCCTTAGCAAGTAACGATTCTCTTGTTGTGGAATTTAAGAATAGAATTAATGGAAAGATTAGAAGAGTTGTAATTGAGAAGTAGAATGTGTCTCTCCACTAAGGGAGGACTTGCCTCTCCACTAAGGGAGGACTTCATTAAAAATCTCTAGCATGATAGGGTATTTATAATACTCCTATCCTACTCCTACTATGCTAATGAAATAAATAACCAAATCCTACTAAACTAAGGAAATACTAAACCCATTTGTACTAGGTTAATGTAACATTCTCCTAATCCAAATAAACTAATGAAATACATAACCCAATTGTACTAGGTTAATGTATCATTGTCAAAATCCAGCTTTGTATCTGTAAGTCCCCAAAGTCTTTAGAAATGCTGTTTTAGCCCGGGACAGATTTTCCATGCAGCAGTTTTGGTCCTTAGGCGTGTAGACTTCCTTCCCTTCCTTTGTGAGCTTTCTTTTGCGTCAAGTAAGCCATAAAATGCTGTATTTTGCATCATTTATACCTGAAACTTTCCTAATCATGTTCGTTAGCTCATTTACAGGAAAAAGGACTAAAAGTGTATGAAATATATAATTTGTTCTCAAAACTAGGCTAAAATATGGGCAAAATAGATTGATATAGGCGTGTAAATTCGCCTATCATCAACACCCCACACTTGCAGCTTTGTTCGTCCTCGAACAAAATATCATGTCCTTCTAAGCATCAACTTAGGGTTTTTACAGCAACAACACAAAACATTTATCAAGACAAACACAATGATTATCAACCAAGAGTAGCTTTCCGATTATAAGTAGAAACAATTTACCCTCTAGCATAGACTCGTGATGGTGATCAACTCTCATGCAAACATTAAGGTGCATAGAATCATATACAACTATCCAAAGCTCATCAACCATGTGTGTCTCACAATATAGTACCCATAATTACTCACAAATATAGCATATTTTTCAAACATGGGTATCAAAATATCCTTGTTCTCGCTCTTATAAAGAATTCGTATGCATCAACTGATGACCATAGGCTTTCCCTTAGTGTAATACTCCACTAAATGTCAGAATGCTAAGATTAGGATCAAATAGGTCTTTTGATGGTTGTAATGTAGGCTAAGGGACGGGTAGGACTATTTTGGCCAGGAATAGTGACTAAGCTCCTAAGCGCTTTAATACATCACATTGTATCATTGACACTTTTTTCTTTCAACCTTTCTTCTTTCTTTTATTCTACCACCCTTGTTCTCCTCTTTTGTTTTTCAATTTTAAGCACAACTCACTTTTCATCTTTCTTTTCCTTTTTCTTTTCACAACATACCTCTTATGATAGCACTTTCTTTTCCATAACACATTCAAGCACCATTTACAATTTAAAGTATCATACTTACCCAATTTCCTCTTATGTTGTCACATGACTTTTTTAATTTAAAGCACTTAGGAATTTGGAACAAATTATGGTCTTGAAAAAAAATGGATTAGGCTTGCATGCAAGGTTGTCAAAGAAATAGGCTAAAGGCTCAAAAGGGTTTAACTAGGATGATGTCCATGGGTAGGTAAAACTGAAGGTAAACATGTATAGGTTGCCGAAGAAATGCCTAAATCATCTCCTAAACTTACACTCCTTATTTTTGCTTTGCATACATACCAGGCAAGTTCTAGCATCAGCCACATACATAGAAGATACTATTAATCTCACACACACAAGGCACATGGTCGACTTGATTGGAAGTAATATAGACTCTCGACCCAACAAGTGAAGGAATTGAATCACACAATATCACATAATGAGTCACAACTGGATCCTAAACGTCTCAATAGTCACAATTGTAGCACATACTCTTGTTATAATCTCATGCTGCCTATCAAAATAATTTCATGCGAAGCTAAACAAAAAAATTTTAACTACTAAAAAAAACAAAATGAAACAAAAACAAAACAAAAGCAAACAAACATAGATGTGAATAGAGAAGTATAGCATGCAATACCACCACCCCACACTTAGTCGGGACACTGTCCTCAGTGGAAAATAAATACGAGGAACCTGGTTGGTCGGACTTATCCTCTATGTCTGGGGTCATACCCCTTGCATTGGAATCATCATCAGAGTCGTCATCCTTAGAAGTTCCTCATAAGTATCCCACTTAATTCCAAGCGTGAGTCAAGGTGTTTGCATCGAGGAAGGTTCTCCTTGCTCCTTGCGGCCTCTTTTCTTGCCCTTTTGGGAAGTGGTAGCCTTCTCCTTGCCTTGTCTCTCTTTAGGTGCCATTGTACCTGAGACTTGAAATAGTGTTAATGGTAGCACAATCTCAATGGATACAATCTATACATAAGCAGTAGGGGTACCACCCCACACTTAGTTTTGTTAACACAAATCAGTGAAGCGAAAGTGGTCGATTACTCAGATTTCGTCGACATACGTTTTAGGATTGTATTCCGACAAGAAAATCAGAAATGCATCACTTACTTGCAGCCATTGGACTACTTTCATGGTAGATATAGCAACACTACTACATAGGGGTTACCACATGGAATAGTTATTCTTACAACAATCACAACCTCTTATGTCGGTAGGCACTATAAGTCTTATCCCGAAGGCCGGGATAGTCTAACATGTAAGTATCCAAACAACAATCTTAAGCACTATTCATAGCCGTGGTAATTCCACAAATAGTATAACAATGCTATTAAAACCAATTTCAAGTCGGAAACAAGTCAAGATTTTCCTACGTACAAGTTCACTCACATGATTTTGTATCAACAATCCAAACACATGAACAACACCAACAATCTTATATGATTTAGCAATTCATAATAGACATAGCAACGTAGTACTTACGAGAAATCAATGAAGAATAAGAGAGTACTTACTTGCTTGAAGCTTGTGGAGATGGTTTTGTGAATTGGAAGAGCAAAAGAAGAAAATTTTGAGAAGATTTGGAGGGTTATGCGGCGCCTTTAGGGTTGTTTCTAATGTGGTTGTGTTATAAAACTAAGTCCCCTTTATATAGGAAGAGTATGGGTCGGGTTATGACCCATTTACAATCGCATTTGGGGACAAGAACACCACATATGCGGCGCATATCACTCGGCATATCAATGACATATGCGGCGCATTGTCTATGGCATAATGGGACATATGCGCCGCATAGTCTATGGCATTTGTAGACATATACGCCACATAGTCTATGGCATATGAGATACTGAGACCAAATGCCATAGCATAGGCGGCGCATAGTCAAAAGCATACCTAGGAATAGGCGGCGCATAGTGTATAGCACACTAGATTCCGAGACCTTAGGCTATAGGATAGGTTGTGCATCGTTCGTGGCCTAGTTTTACCAAGGCCTAGCCTTTCTCGATGCCTATTTTGGCGTGATAAATGCTCAATCCATAGCCTTATACATCACCATTCCTAACTTACCAACTTTACCATACAATGCGTCCAAATCATCAATTGAAATCAATCTCCTTGTTGAATACTTCTTGCACCTATTTTTGCTCAAAACAAATGAAAATGATTAGTACGATGGGTTGCCTCCCACCAAGCGCCTTAGTTTTGGTCGTGGCTCGACAAAATCCTACGAAAACAAAAACAATTAAAAACATTGAAAAACGATGGGTTGCCTCCCACCAAGCGCTTGATTTATTATCGCGGCACGACATAGATATCTCGATTACTTAGACTTCATCGAGATAGATGGGGCATCGTTTTCTAAATGGATTCAGACGACGCTGATACTTACTTGTAGGCATGCAATCTTCTTCGATATGACTCTTGTGCATACATACCTCAGGAGGGATACCAATTATATCATCAATAGCCCAACCCATAGCTCTCTTGTACCTCATCAGAGCAGAGATGAGAGCTTCTACGTGCTGTTCACTTAAATCATCTGTACTCTCCGAAAGTATATTTCTACTTTCCAAGAACACATACCTTAGATAATCGGGAAGCTCTTGCGATTCTAGCATTGGTGGCTCGTCAATGGGAGTCTTCTCTGTTGGTTGATTCTTGAGATCACAATCTGGTTGCTTAGGAGTATAAGGCTCTATTTCTGTTAGAGCACTCATAAGTTCTTCATAACCTTCATTATCTTCATGCTCAACTTTCAGTGGCACAGCAGACAATGGCTCAACAGTAGGCTGTTTCTCTATAGATAATTCTTTCGTATCCTCATGATGAACATATAACTCATTCATATCGCTGGGCTGCTTCATCTTTTTGCATATATCAAACCGTACCACTTCGTCATTAATTCAAAACAAAAGCTCATTATCTTTCGTATCAATAATCACACTTCCAGTTGCATGGAAGGGACGTCCCAAGTTTATGGGAACTTCAGAATCCTCCTTACAATCCAGAATAACGAAGTCTGCAGGAAAGATGAATGAAGAAACCTTCACCAACATATCATTCAAGATACCCACAGGTCGTTTTACTGACCTATCAGCCATCACGAGCCTCATATTGGTTGGTGTAGGGTCTCCCAACCCCAACTTTCTGTAGATAGATAGTGGCATAAAATTGATGCTAGCTCCCAAATCGCACAATGCCTTAGCAAAATCCAACAATCCAATTGTGCAAGGAATAGTGAAAGCTCCAGGATCTGCCTTCTTTTGAACTAGCGATCTTGTAGCGATTGCACTACAATGATGAACATTATCCGCCAAGTCATAACTTGCTGCCCGCTTCTTTTTCAAGAGATCCTTCATAAATTTCGCATACCCAGGCATTTGTTCAAGTGCCTCCACCAATGGAACATTAATGGTGAGCTGCTTTAACATATTCATGAATTTGCTGAACTTTGTGTCACCCGCCACCTTCTTCAATCTTTGGGGAAAAGGTGGTGGTGGGTATGGAAGTGTTCTCTCCACGGTTGTTTTCTCCTCTTGCTTCTATTTTTCCACTTTTTCAGGCTGCACGTCACTAGGTGAAACGTCCCTGATATTGAGAGTAGTTGTTGCGGCTTCTTCTCCTTTTGTAACGTCACTAGGTGTAATGTCCATGTCCGCAACTTCGTCAACCACTTGCTTGCCTTTTGCTGAAGTTTCCAGCACCTTACCACTTCTGGTAGTGATGGCCATGCATGACCCATCATTCTTTGGGTTTTGCACAGTATCGCTTGGTAAGGTGCCAGCCTTTCTTTGATTGAATGCTGCTGACAGTTGGCTCAATTGCTGCTCTATTTGCCTGATAGAAGTGGAATGAGAATCAACTAGTTGCTTCATGGAGGACAAATCATTAATCACCTCCTTAACTCCTGCGCTCGTTGCTTCCACTCCTTTCAATAGCTTAGCCATCATGTCTTCCATACTCCCAGAATTAGATGTGGTGGTATCACGTCTACCAGGGGGAATGTATAGACCACTCTTTTCATTATTTTTCTTCCAACTACCTTGGTCTTTGCTTCCAGATTTATCATAATAGTTCCGACCTTGGTTTCCTTGGGCATTCCCACGGAAACCCCCCTGATTGTTCAAGTAGTTGGCCTCCTCTTCTGAATCAGATTCGTCTCTTCCTTTTAGCGCTACAGCTTTCACTTTTTCAGTCTTCCCTGATAATAAGTGCTTTGTCAGAAGATCCAATTGTGTTTTCATGTGCGCCATATCTTGCTCACGTTCTTCTTCTTTTCTTCTTTGGTCTGCAGACATGCCAATAGATAAAGTGGGGCTTGCTACCTCAGAATCCCTGGTATGCCAAGCTCTACTTTGCTTTGTCATGCGATCTAGCATATTGCTTGCTTGACCAAAGGTGAGGTCCATGAAAGAACCTCCAGCTGCGTTGTCCACCACTGGTTTAGTTATTGAATTCAAGGCTTTATACAAGATCTCCATGAGGTGAACATTAGTCATATGATGGTTTGGGCATCTCGCTAGCTTTGTCTTGAACCTCTCCCATGTTTCATGAAGAGCTTCAGAGGGAAGCTGACGAAAGTTGCTGATTTCATCTCTCAATTGTGCTCTTTTGGATGGCGGAAAGAATCTTTCTAGGAAAGCGTCTCTCAATTGCCTCCAATTTGTAATTGAATCAGGAGTCAGCCCATTCAACCATAGTGTTGCCTCCCCAGATAGAGACAATGGAAATAGACGTAATTGAATAGCATTCTGACCAACACCAGGATTGTCAAAAGACTTGCATGTAGAAATAAAGTTGATGAGATGCATATTCGGATCATCGCCTGCTAGTCCACCAAATAATCCCTTGAGTTGCAATAACTGAATCATGGTGCTTGTGATGTTGAACTTGGCTCCGGGCGCTAATGGTGGTGGAATTATAGCTCCAGTGGCTCCGGCACCATCAAGATCATCATCATCATCGTCGAAAGCTGGCTGCAAAGGTTGACGATCATACCTATACCGAGCTTGTCGACCTCTTCTGTTGGCAGGTGTTGCAGTTTCAGCGACATGCCTTGGGTTTATCAACTCGTCATCACCTAAATTCTCATCGTCAGGATTTGTTGCTCGCCCAGGATTATCAATATTTTGTTGTTGGACTTGAGCAGCGGCAAGAGCAGCTAATCTTGCTTGCTCGTGTTGAGCAACCATCCTGTCGATTTCAGCTTGTGCTTCCATTTTTCTAATTCGTTGTGGTTCCGGATTGATTGGTAATAACGGTTGACCAGAACTTCTAGTATGGGGCATGCACTAAAAGAAAAACCTGCAATAAACAAAAACAAAAACTAAAAGTAAAAGTACGAGAATCTTTGCCCAAAGGGTCTAGTAATTATCACGAACTTGATTGACACTCGTATTCCTCGGCAACGGCGCCAATTTTTGATAACGCTCAATCTACAGCTCTCGTTTGAGTGTAAAGCGGTCGTTAGCAAATATAGAACCCAACCTGGGTTGGGTGTCGATCCCACAGGGAATAGCTTGGCCAACAAGTAAGCAAAATTAATAGACTTTTGGTGCAAGTCTCGTAAGAAGGGGGGCATTGTAATATGTAACCAAAGTAATGAAATAAAAGCTGAAAATAGCAAAGTAAAAGAGAAAGATTGTCACGTAAGTTGTAAACAATGAGAATTGAAGCGTTGGGGTTATGTCCACCTTCTGAGGTATACGTCTCTATCGGCTATGAGTGTGTAGAGTCTTGACATGCAATTGCTTACAGAGAATTGTAGTCGATGGTAAATCCAAGCGTCTCGCGACCTAAACAAGGACTATTTCACTTTAACTCTCGCGAGCTTAAAGCGTGTCTAACGGTACAAATTCTCCAAGAGGTTAGTCCAGTTACGACACTAGCTTTTTAATAGGAAAGGGTGTCCTACTACCTTGACATTATCTCTTTTCCAGACAAATAACCTTTCTCGCGAACAAGTTAAATGTTAGACTGGCGTATTCTTGCGTTTGCAACTGCAAAGAATGTAGATTAAGATGAAGAGAATAATGATATAAGCAATATACGTATCTTGGACTCACAAACTCACAGCAATAGATAGTAACTCATTCGGCTTCCATAACCCCAACTAAGAGGTTTAGTTACCCATGAATGCGAAGGAGATCACGATTTGCATTGTTATTGTTGAGTAATGGCGTGTGGATTAGGTGATAGGCGTGTGGCGTGATTCCTTAGCAAGTAACGATTCTCTTGTTGTGGAATTTAAGAATAGAATTAATGGAAAGATTAGAAGAGTTGTAATTGAGAAGTAGAATGTGTCTCTCCACTAAGGGAGGACTTGCCTCTCCACTAAGGGAGGACTTCATTAAAAATCTCTAGCATGATAGGGTATTTATAATACTCCTATCCTACTCCTACTATGCTAATGAAATAAATAACCAAATCCTACTAAACTAAGGAAATACTTAACCCATTTGTACTAGGTTAATGTAACATTCTCCTAATCCAAATAAACTAATGAAATACATAACCCAATTGTACTAGGTTAATGTATCATTGTCAAAATCCAGCTTTGTATCTGTAAGTCCCCAAAGACTTTAGAAATGCTGTTTTAGCCCGGGACAGATTTTCCATGCAGCAGTTTTGGTCCTTAGGCATGTAGACTTCCTTCCCTTCCTTTGTGAGCTTTCTTTTGCGTCAAGTAAGCCATAAAATGCTGTATTTTGCATCATTTATACCTGAAACTTTCCTAATCATGTTCGTTAGCTCATTTACAGGAAAAAGGACTAAAAGTGCATGAAATATATAATTTGTTCTCAAAACTAGGCTAAAATATGGGCAAAATATATTGATATAGGCGTGTAAATTCGCCTATCATCAGCTTACTTACAGGAAAAAGGACTAAAAGTGCATGAAATATATAATTTGTGCTCAAAACTTAGCTAAAATATGGGTAAAATATAGCACTATAGGCGTGTAAATTCGCCTATCATCAGGGTGTAGGGTAGTCTATTATTGTAACATATTTTCGAGTAAGTAGGAGAAATACAAGTACAGAAAACAGTTGACATGTTTTTGATTAATTTTTAAACACTTCTCCAATGTTTTGTTAGCAATGACTGTGCGAATTATATTTACTTGTGACCATTGTGAATCTTGTTGTGGCATTAGTTCTAACTGCGTGATGATCATTGTTGAACAATTGCATGAACTAGATACGTGGTAGCCTATGATATACTTGAGTTCCATGTGTGTGTGAGCAACTACTTAATTCCCTATGTATGCTAAAGCCAGAACTTTCCTGTTAGTCTTACCATGGTTAAAGGATAGGGGTTAGGAAAAGATCATAGGCCATTTTGTGTCACATTATTCAACTGGTGATAATCTATGCACATTCTCATAGTACCATCTTTCTTCTTCATAAATAACGTTGGTGCATCCCATGGAGAGAAACATGGCAAATAAAGACCTTTTCTAATAGTTCTTGTAATTGAGATTTCATTTCTCTTAAATCTTCTAGTTCCATATTTTATGGAGGAATAGAAATAGATCTAGTCCCTAGCTCTATGTCTATAAGAATTTCGACGTCCCGATCTAGAGGCATACCTCGAAGATCATCCAAAAATACCTCTAGACATATAACTAGAACTAACATTATAGAAGGGAATATAGATTTATATTACTAAAAATAGCCTAAAAATCACCTAGACCCATTCTTCACTAATTTTTGGGCTCGGATTGCAAACACAACCCTTACTGAACTAGGTTTAAATTAAAATTCAACTCTAACTTCTTTTTCCTGAGCATTGTAATAGTGACGGTTTTGGCATAACAATTAAGGACAACATGATAACGAGATAACCAACTTATGCCTAATATAATATCAAATTCCTCCATGTCTAAATTCTCTAAGTCTACTAGGGTCTTAAACCTTATGAGTATTATAGAACACGAACGATAAAACTAATCAACACACACAAATTCCCTAACCAATGTAGACAAATACATGGGAGCATCAAAATATTTACATCCCAAATCCCAACCCATAGAAAATTTCCCAGGAACATAAGAGAAGGTGGAATCGGGATAAAATAATGCACAATTTTTATGATCACAAATAATAGGTGATCACCAAATTGTAAGCTTCCACCTCAGGACAAGCTATAACTATATGAAGGTGTCCATTGTCACCACCTTAACCACCACATCTACTACCCTGAGCTTCATTTCTACCAACATTGAAGGCATGAGCTGGAATTTTTTGTTTTTGTTCTTTTACCAAAAATTAAAGCGCCAATTTCTTTTCTTTATCAAAAGTTAAAGCGCTAATTATATGTATATGCTGAAAGTGAAAATTTTAAAAAATTCCTTTTCTTGACATTAAACTATCATTAATTAAAACTTAGAGCTACAATAATCACTCACATACTTCCAATTTCAACATCGATCTACTACGAGACAAAATTTTTCTCGTAGCTCTAACTAAAATCGAGGAATTCCAAGGTAGGCGTCACTTTCCAATCGATCGATGTTTTTGTTTTCATTCATAGGCTGCTCGATTTTTGTATTTATATCAAAATTTTTCTTGTTTTTCAATTTCCATTGATCAGCTTTGCCTAATCTCAACGAGAAAGATTTTTTCTCGCAGCTCTAACCTAAATCGATGAATTCCAGGTATGCTCGCTTTCCAATCGATCGAGTTGCTATTTTTCATTCATAGGCTGCTGAATTGTGATATTAATTTCAAAATTTAGCTTCTTTTCCAATCGATTGAGTTGTTGTTTTTGTTATCTTTATTACTTAGTTAAGTGATATAAGAAGTTCTAATGTTTAGAATCTATATGTCTGGTTGTGAATTTTGAAAATCTAGAGAAATTTCTATAGATTGTACTGGAGATTATGTTAAATGTGCTATGTTTGATTTTCTTTGTTACTTAAATGTACTAGAAATTTCTTTGTTACTTGGAAATCTGGTGAAATTTTATTTGTGCAGTCAATATGTTTTATCTAATTTTCTAGCTACAACCTTGTATTTTGGGAACACAAAAGCTGCATTACAAAATATACAATAGAAAGTACCTGTCACATAGGAGTCTCGATTGAACTGTCTTAGAGAATACGTGTAAAGTGTGTCTTGATAAGAATCAATATGGCAACGATTTATGACAGACATATCAGCTTCAAGTCAAAGATCCACAACTTGGCGTTTTTATGATCCTACTGTGTTCTGTATACACATGTCCTATAGTATAAATCCTTGGCCAATTTCAGCAACAGTGGAAAAGCAGAAGTTGGTCGATCCATTCACAACATTGAGACTACCAGTTATGATGGTAGAATACATGCCAGCGCCAAAAATTATCAAAAATTATCAAGTTTATTTTCTTCTTAGTAACCTCAACATTCTCTTCATAAATGCCTTTATTGACATAGATTATATACCATATTTTCTCTTATCTAGTATAGCCATGGCTACTTCAGTAACTGTTTAATAATCCAGTACCATCCTATTCCACCACTGCATTTGCTTTAATGGCCTTACCTGAACTATCCACCATCTTTCTGTCTTGCAAACTGATCCAAGACGACATTCTCCCTAAAAGCCACATAAAAACTTCCTTATTCTTAGTCGTTACAGATGCGATCATCGCCAATACTGCCTTAGCTCTCAAGAAAAACACATCAAGAATCATTTTGTTTTCAGTAATTTTACTAATAGAATGTAGCTCATCTATGCAAGTAACATGGTCAGACTTGTCTAACCCAATCTACCTTAAGAAATCCGTTAGCTACCCATCTGTTTGGTCAGACTTATCTAACCCAATCTCCCACCATTATTGAGCTTTTGTTTCCTAAAAACTATATAAGTTAGCTTTCCAGTAACTCAATGATTTAATAATTTCCCTTTTCTGAGTGCAATTTAATCCCCTCACTTTCCAGCTGATTTTTTTTAATTTCATCCCAGCATAAGAATATCCTTCCTTCCCAGTCCCTGCTCATCCGAATCCGCAAAAAGTCTTTGCAATTATCTTCTACACTTATCCTTTTGTAGCACTGGAGTTCTAATTTGTATTTGTTTCTTTCTGGCAGTCCTGTTCATTTAGTTCTTAGGAATAATGCTAGTGCATCCTCTTCACAACCAGTAGTAACAGAATGTAGCTCATCTAATAAATCATCTTATGTTGTCACTGAATTAGTTAGAAGACATATTTATGTTCATCTAAATTTAGTTAGAAGACAAACTGACTTTTACGGTATCGTTGAAGTATGAATATGTAAGTGTGAATCCGAGTAGTTTTTTAAAAACAAATGAGCAGTTTGTTTTAGTGGATCAAGATTCTCAAGTGTTTTATGCTAATGATAATTCCAACAAAGGTTGGCGTGTAGTTAGGAAGACTCAACCTCGTGATTCCTATGAGGTTGTGAAACAAATGGATGATGATGTAGATGACTTAGAAAGTCCTTCAGATGTTGTAGATGATTTTGAAAGTCTAACGCAAAAGAAACGTAAAAGAATATATGAGGTGAAGTATCTCATAAAGTACTTACTACAAAAAACTTCTATTCTCTTAGCATTAAAAATTTAACTTATAATACTTTTTGTATAGATTTTAAGATTTTGTGAAGCACACAGACTACATTGATTGTATTGTTTACTTGAATGGATAAAAAGTTCTCACTATTTTTTTACTTCTGGCTCTTTTTGCAGGTTCACTATGAAGACTGAAAATGAGGATGGATCAACTATTAAGAGTACTATAAGATATAGTTTCTGCACACCTGGTGTAATTGGAAAGGGATGGGGACGAGGGCTTAGATCTTTGATAACAAAGGGAAAAACTCTAACTAAGAGTTCATTAAGTTCAGTTTGTCAACCTAATAATCTAGTTAGGCAATACATCCAATAATTTGAAACAAGAAAGGTCTTTTAATTAATTAGTGTTTTAAATTGCATAAATAACTTGAATTAAACCCCAAAGCTTATTTTTGGTCAATAAAAATAGCTGGTTCTTGTAACCTATTTTTGGTCATCCTTTATTGTTCTTAAAAATATAATTCCTCAAGTATTAGTAATATGATTTTCTTTCTACAGGTGCTATTGGAAAGGGACTAGCAGAAGGAGTTACAGACTCTACCATGTGTTCTAGTCAAGTAATGGGAATAGAAATACATAACAACTTCATGGATTAGGAGAACGACTGCGTGAGGGTTAATACTTCATTACCTCTGTCTACTAATAAGGTTAATCCATATTTACAAGAAGTTAAAATAAGTAAGTTATTCAAATCAAATTTCTATTGAGGGTTTTTTGTCTGTGAAAGGTGTGGTAGCTGCTGTGGAGTTCCTGCCACGCTCTGTGAAGCTTGTGGTTGCTACTTGTTGGTTTAGTCTACTTGTTGTCCTTTTTTGTTTTACTAGTTGTGACAGTTGTGTCACTTGTGGATGTGTCGTGAACCTGAAAGAAAGTTCGTTTGTGCTAGTTTCCCCAGCTACTTTTATCTTTTATTTGATGCCTCCATGATTTCCTGATTGTCCTTCTATGTAATGCATTTCTGATTCCATTCTAGTTTGATTCTACCTCCTAGATTTAGTTTGCTTCATTACATTTATAATGACGATATGCCATTGCTTTGTAGATGGATACTTCATAGTTTTGGGTAGTAAATTAAACAAAGAGCTGAATCATGACAACTTTGACTGGACAGTGGATGGAGACTAAATTCATATGTTTTATGTTAATCATCTTCTATGTTTGACGAACAGTGTTTTTCCAACACCCTTGAGAGCTCCCAGAAACAAGGTTCCACTGTTGATTTCTCAACGACTTACCTATAACATGACTTCCCAGTAGCAAGACTAACTATTATTCCAATATCCATGATAGATTTGTATATTTTCAACACTTTCTTTAGAAATTTAGTGCAAAGCGATAGTCAGAAATAGGAAAACTCAGATTATTTGGCTGTAGCAGAACCTATAACATTTTTTGGAGCTTCTTTCATGCAGGGAGTTTGCTAATCAATTACGCTTTGTGAACCTTGGGTGATTTTACCAAAACAAAAAAATATAAAGCTTAAATCAATTATGCTACGTGAACCTTGAGTGATTTTACCAAAAAGAACAAATATAAAGCTTAAATCAATTACGCTATGTGAACCTTGACTGATTTTACCAAAAAGAACAAATCTAAAGCTTAAATCAATTCTTTCTTATTTAACTGCTAATAATGGTACGCTACATGAACCTTGAGTGATTTGTAATACTAGGTATAATAATGTTAAAAGAAGGATTGGTGTTTGAAGATTAAATTAACTTATCAAAAAAAGATTGGTGTTTAAGTTTTCGTTACTGGCTTGACATTTTTTATGGTTGTATCATTTATGCAATTGGGAATGCCTCTTTTGGCATACTAGCTTAATAAATGTGTAAATCACTCTGATTTGGACAAAAGGAAAATCAGAATGCATATATTCTGCCCAGACAAACTCCCAGCTTTTCATTACAAGACCATTAACAAACTTTCCAGAAACCTGGCACCAATCGTTATTCTCCTTAGCAGGATAAGAATATCCATACAAATGAGTTGGTCGACCTTTTATTCTATAGCAATATATCTATTTACTCCATATGTTCAGAATGAGTATCTTTCCAAAATATGCACCTCATATTAAGTGAAACAATATGGTACTATTTGCTGTCATATTGAACTTACAATGTTTAGCTCATACAACTGTATATTTGTTTTGGAAGGTTTTATTGCGAAAGAGCAAGAAAAAGGACTAAGAAGCTCTACCATGTGTTCTGGGGGGGGGGCTTGTGTATTTCTTGGTGATGCTTGGATTATAAGTAAGTGAGCTGCTTGACATAGTATACTTTTTTAAACAAAGAAGATGTATGACTGAAAATGCGGTCTGCTGCTTCTTGTGTGTCTATTCGAGCGATAACGTATAGTAGAGCCATTATACCTACTACTGCTTCTATTTTGCTTTTGAAACTGTTTTGCTGCTTCAATTTCTCTCTCGTAAAAAATGTCTTTGGAAAGATTTACTTTACTTTATTATAAGAAAAATATGTGTGGTGTAAGAAAATAGCTCCAGTTAAAGGTCTTTTCACCTTTATTTTAGTTTATTTAAGAATATATGTGGTATAAGAAAACAACAAACTGCTTTTACCTTCCTGAATGAGAAAGAACTACACCAAAGTTAAACTCAATAGTTACCCACTTTATTCCACTTGTGTAAACTTGACATGTCATGCAACTCTATCATTTTATGTTATTGTGCCAGAGCATGTAGTTTAACTTAAGGATTGACTTTTCAAAACTTTGTTCTGACAGATTTTTGATGATTCAAGTTACAAGAGAAGATGCAAGTTTAGAAGATGCACAAGCTTATTATTATTTTTCTAAGAGTGTTATGTAAAGCTTGACATCATATTCTAGCTCGGCATTATAATTTGTTAAGTTTTTTTGTTTAAAAAATATTGAAACTATTGACAATATTCTAGCTCGGGATGTTAATTGGTTAAGATTTTATTGTTTAGCAAATATTGAAATTATATTTATTATACTTTGTCCTTTTTGGTAATAATTCTATATTTAACAATGAAATATATACTTTTAGGATATTAAGTTTCAGGATGTACCATTGGTGGTAAATTAGAGATATAAATATAATATTGTTTGGTCTAAACGTTAATTTAGGATGACTTAGTTGCTTGTCTCTAAAGGTTAATCAAGGACGGGTCATTTTCTCGTCTCTAAAGATTAATCAAGGACTAGTTAATTGCTTGTCCAAATAGAGTAATTTAGGACGAGGTAGTTACTCATCACAAAAAGGTTTTAGTGACCACAAATTAACTACTTTTTAAAAATGAAAGTTATATATTTGGGATGACATATATGGCCTCTAAAAGTGTTTTAGCGACCGGATATGTTACCGTCGCTAATGAAATTTAACGACCAGTTAGAGCACGTCGTCGCAATTGACCTTTAGCGAAGAGGGCTATTAGGACAAGCCGCGACGAGCATTTTCCCATCCTAAAAGGTCATTTCCGACCATAATTGGACTTTTAGGGACCAGATTTCCCTTCCCTAAAGGCTGTTTTTCTTGTAGTGAATACTTGTCACCCATATCCCTCTTTCAAGGATGGTGTGGGATCTAAGGAAATACCCACATCCCTCTTTCAAGGATGATATAGGATTTAGGGATATTGGGGATTTCGCCCACAAATTCCAATATAACAATCAAGTATTAGTGAAACCCAACATCATTAACCAAGAATTGACACTAAAAATCAATACCCACATATATTTGCACCTTATTCAAACATAACCCCAATTTGATATTTAGCTACTCATGAGATTAGAGAAAGAAATTATACCCAAGTTACCACCCGGTTCTTCTATTGATAACAAAATAAGAATAATTCCCAAGCTTTAATCTCAATTCACAACTAAAATCTCTTGGAATATAAAGCAATAATATTTCCCAAAGTGGTAGGGTTTTTTTCTACACAAAAATTAAAATCTAGTTGAAAGATGCCTCAATTGTGTAAGGGTTTTTCCCTTTTGAGAATTTGGGATCAACTTCTTTAAATTACAAAACTACCCCTAAGCATTTAGCCGTGCCATTGCAATTGCCATTTCATGATTGCGATCATAAGTCTTGCTATCGCGGTTATCCTCTCATGATCGCCAAACTTTAGTTGATCTTAATTGGTCGCGATCGTGACCCTTAGGTTTCGATCACGAAAACTGAGGTTCAATCCCTCCTCTGAACTTTCCAGCTTTTGCACTAACTTGCCCTTTTTGTTTTCTTTTTAGTTTACTTCACTTGTTTTCTCCCAATCACATATAAAACTGCAAACCATGGGAATTAGTGCATTCAAATGTCAAATTTTCCTTATTTATATAATTTAATCATAGTAGTGTTCACAAATTTTGATGTCAATGAGTGGTAAATTTACCACTCACCAACACCCCCAACTTAAACCTTTGCTTGTCGTCAAGCAATAATACTTCTTATTCAATAAGGCTATGTAATTATATGCACATTCATACAACTAAATGATCACAATAATTTGAAACTTGGTTAGCACCAACAAGTAGCTCTCAAGAATGGGTAAAGCTATTCTCACTACTCCCCTCAACATAAAGCACACTTTCAAGGATGTAAAAGACTTTAAAAAACAACTAAGAAACAATCACTAACTCTCTAGAAGTGACTCTCCATTGATAGCTAATCAACTAAACTCCTTTACCTTATTTTTTGAAAGATGATACTTTCACCCACCTCAATTAGTCTACATGCCTCCTCGCGAAAGAAAATCCCACACACCAAAGTATCTATCATTCAACAAGAGATTAAAATGCAAACGCTTACTCTCACAAAGATTTTTTCAATGCGAACAAGTATCATACCATATTTTTGCCGTTATTTTCAATAGCTAAAACTTTGAATACACTTGTTTGGAGATCTTGAAGGACTTTTTCGAGCTTGTAATGTAGGCTCGGGAAAGGGTTTGATGTCATTTGGGAACAAAGTGACTACACCCTCCTTGAACATTTACATCACACTATTCAATCAAGCTTTGGATCATGAGTCACTTCATTTGTTTTCATTTCACACATGTGCCTACTTTCACTACCATGATTCAACCATTTCTTTGAAAGCATTTTCATCTAATTTATTTCTTTTGTGCGATCTGTGCTTTTCCTTGTTTAGATGACTCATTTCTTTTCCACTTTTTTACTTGCACTCTTTCCGTAGCTTTTAGGAACCTACTTACAATACCATGGCCCAAGGTTACCTCTTCCAAGATTTACGACCCCCAAATTAGGTTCGAAGGCTCAAAATGGGTGACTAGGGATTCTATTCTATGTATGAGTAGGATCTTTAGGTGAAAGTGGGACCATATGTTTACAATGAAGGCCTAAGATCATTTCACCAACCAAGCATAATCACAGTCATCCTTAAGAGACTAACGGGACAAGTTCTACAAGATACAAGTAAACATAAGAGTTAAACAATTATGCTTACCACACATAACATGCAAAAATTTTAAGGAGTCTCCATTGCATTTCCTACTAGAGACAAAAGGAGGTATTTACCATATGCTACCAATAAAGGAGTCTAGATTCACAAAACGAGGTAAAGTATTGTTATAAAATTGTTCATGTCTATGGCTCGGTTTTAATTTTTTTTTTTGGATGGAAAGGGTGTTTTCTTATCCTTCACATGACAAAAAATTTTCTATTGATGGCACCAAATCAAGTCACCGTCTCATATTTCAATTCTTCTGAGGGTAAATCATATGGCTATTCAGACTTCACCATAGGTATAAGGGTGATCCCAAACTCCAATGCAATGGGTACTTAGATTTCCCCTGCATCCATGGCTCAAAACCCAAACACGATGATTTTCGCTTAAGAATGTCATCACTCAATCTATCATAGCAAAAGGCTCATCCAACATCATAATAAACAAGATAAGAAAATATAAAAATCTAAGAATGAAAACCGATAACTAATCTATGAAAGTTAAGCACCATCAGGGTGCCCAAATATTACAACCCAAAATAAAAAAAATGATCATCCAAAAACAAAGTAAAAATATACAAGCAGATATCCAAATAATAAAAACTAATCAAATAACTACGACTACTAAGAAGATTGACATCCCCAACTAAAAGATTGCATTGACCTCACTGTATAATCTTTAAAGCATAGAAAAGATTAAAGGCTGGTCCTTGTAAAACATCAAGAACTTTCGTCGCTCTTAGTCATGTCATCATCCCTATCATCCTCAGAGTCACACCATGCTACTATACCTTATCATCACTCTCATCTCTGGGAGAAGAAAGTCTTTCTTTGGGTTTTAGGACCTTTTATAGGCCCTTTACTTCTTTCCACATCTTCATGAAGAATTTATCCCTCTTTTTCTCTCTTTTGTATCGTATCATGTGATTCCTATATTGACTAATGGGATCGTTATAATGAGGTTTAGTCTCTATCGATCCTAGAAATAGTGTCCCCCTGATACTTCTGGTCCTTCGGGTATCTCTCATATTCGGACTAAGCAACATAAAAGTGATGGGTGGTGGAAGGCTCTCTAGGCCCCTGAGGCAGCTTAGATACAATATCCCTGATTTTCCTCATCTCAACTAAGATATTATCAAATGACCCTATTGTGGATGGCCGGCATGAAGCAGTATCCTCATAACCTCCCCAAGTCAACCTTTCTCTTATTGCTATTTCCAAGAGTTCTCCCTTCTTAGATTTCAGTGGGTAAATGGGTGTCTTGGGAGAGATCCAACTATCCACCAAGTCTCATCAACCTCGGCTCGCCTATATAACTCCGTGATCAATGACAGGAACAAAAGCATGGGCCCTCTTTTGTTTCTATAATGATGAATATCCATAAGCACAAAGAGGCCAATATTCAAAGGAATGTTGTCCAAGAGGCAGACCACCATCTGAGCATGCATAGTTGTGATATTTTTCAGGTTGGTGGTGGGAGAGATCCCACTTCAAATAATGGTCAACCAGATCCTAGCTTTAGTAGTGAAGTCACTCATCAGTATCCCAGTCTTAACGGTGGCCGACAAAACCTCTCTTCGCGGGCATAAATACTCAACCAACCTGCTCCCAGGAGCATAATCCTTGGCCTCATATTCCCTAATACCCACATTGTGCATCCCATAAATTCCATTAATCCACTTGGCCAAGAAATGAACTTCTTTGTGTCTGATTTTTATTACTGTGTTAGAGAGATCTACTACACTGAGAGTCACATAGAATTCTCTCACCCAATTATCATTTTACCGGCATGGTTCCAGGGTAAATAACATAAATCCAGTGGACTCAAGCCTTACATAAAAATACAGGAGTTTCTCGAGTATATTCTGTAGGATATCCCCTTCTCAGGCAAAAGTTTCTTTCTCATGAGGTCCTCATAATCTTCAATCTCACATTTCGGGGCAATGAAGCAATTGGTATCGTATCCTGCCATTTAGTACCCGACATCCACACACAAAGCATTAATCCATAAGGCCAATGTGAAGAAAATGTGCTATTTAACTTGATTGACATGAAGGAAAGACTCATGGGACATGGACAGGCTAAACAAGGCAAGGTTTGAGATTTGGATCAGTCTGTCAAACTGGTCTCAGTTATCATGATCATGGTTTGCTTGGATCGCATTCGCAATTCCTGAGAGCAGTTCAAATCATTCTCTTAATTATCACAATTCCAATAATAGGTTCATGATCGGGGTAATGCGATCACGACCCTCAGACCATGTTCATGGTATATTTGATAAAATTTCTCAGAATCTAGATCTTCCAATTTTACTGTCAAATTATCCTCAAAATAAAAAATTTACATTATGAACAAGAAACATAGTCCCTAGATACTCAATCATGCCTTAGAACGTGGGAAAACTAGTAAGAAATTCATTATGTAATTTAATCGAATGGTGTGCACATGTTAGTTCTATATATTTTGAACTATTTTAGGTACTCAAGACTTCCCCAATTGTGTGCACACCAATAACAACAGCCAACCACACCAAACAAGCATAACGGAACAAGGATTTAGCATGTAAATCACAAATTTAGGCCAGTCCAAAGATATAAGTTCTAAGGACTACACATACACATAAAAATAAGGAATTTGAAGCACATATTGGATTGGGAAATGCAGGGAAGGATGCGATGGACAATTTGATGCTATCAATAAGGGAACAATTTAGAGTAATTTGAATAATTGGAGAGGGAATATGGTGAGGGGTTTGGAGACTTCTCATTTTTAAAATAGCCTCGTTCAAATAAAAAATAAGGGATCATGATCGCAAACCCTATGTTGTCGCGACCACGAGACCCATGCCATCACAATTACGATACCTGATAGCTATTTTAGCTCTCCTATTTTAAACAACTTAGCCCACTACTCAAATTAATCACACTTTTCCTTACTCAACATCATTCAAATACAACCCTTCTCGGTACCTAATTTGCATGGATAAATTTTAATAAACATAAGCTACTCTAAAAAGCAAAAATCAAAGAATACGGGCCACTTTTGTGGCATGATGGGTTGTCTCCCATACAAGGCCTAGTTTAACATCGTGACATGACATTTTTCACTTTTCAAGTTGGATCCTTGAGGGATCCATCCTCAACCTCCATGTCCATTATATCAATGAAGGACATCACTTGTAGTTCTATTCGTTGTTTCTCGATTTACACACCCAAAAGGAAACCTCACCATTTTGAATTTGGAACTTTATTTCCCCTTACTCCATCTCAATAATTGCTCTCTCGGTTGCTAAAAAGGGTCTCCCAAGAATAATAGGTATTTCTTGGTTGATTTCACAATCAAGGACGTCAAAGTCCGCTAGCAAAATAAAACAATCAACCTTTACTATTACATCATACAAGACTCCAACCAGTTTCTTAATAGAGCTATCCACCATCAAGTGGAACATAGATTACCCATTTCAGCTAACTTACCAAATATATCAACCACAAGTGTCAGATGAGTTCCAAACGTATAGAAAGATAGCGTAAAGTAAGTCCAATAATAACTCATAAAGTATCAAAGTCAATCCATGAAACAACATACTAAACCACATACCCAAATCCACACTAATCCACAAAGCCTCTAAAAAATTGGAGTCAGTAACATGTCGAGACATGTCCCTAATAATAGCCAAAAACAATGTATAAATCAAGTCAAAGAGTAAAATAACATGAAATAAATGCCTCGAAGTATCGAAGCTCACCACTTCAATGTCGATCTCACAAACCGCTAGATCACTTGGTCACTACATAGGAAAAGAAGAAAAAGCTCTAGTCCCTATATCTCATGGGGATACAACATCCGTAGATGGTTATCGGTTGGAGCACTAGAATGTAAATCAGAGATAAAGGAATAAAATAATGCCATCAATGAAACCAAGTCAAATCATTATATGCAATCACATGTATGCATACATATATATATCTCGCCGGGATAGGAACAAGGCTTAGCATGAACTTGAAAATATTAACCTGGCTTGTGTAGCACAACCATTATATAATAAGGCACCCACAGGCTATATGGGTCCATCTCTCCCCTAGCTAGAACAGTCCAAGTGTGGGTAGCCGCATAAACCAGAGAATACCCATATCAGTATATTTCTTTATTGGGGACTCGAACCTCCTGGAATAATCAAAGTGACGTATCACCAATGCATACAATATGGGGGACTTGAACCTCCCATTCATATATCCATTCGGGGGACTCAAACCTACCGATCATATAGACACCTACACCGGTTAGCGTAGTTTCCAGTGTTAGTCCTTAAGACTCCACTTTCATGGTCTGACTACACATTCCTCTTTATATCCCAAGTAAAACATTCTTTACACATACACACAACTATTAGTCAAATTTCTTACCAAAGGCATCCCATTGGTATCATCAGACCAACCCCACTTGCAAGCATATAACATGCCATAACCATTATCATTCGTCTTTGGGACTCGAACCCATTGTCTACACAAATTTATCTATTTGATTCAATATTTAGGGACTCGAACCCATTTAGCCATTTATTCCACCATGGTTACAGTTCAAATTAACATATAGACAACAAGGCCTTCATAAAACTTTTTACCAACCACTTACATTATTAGGACAATGCCTTAGTTCCAAACACATTTCTATTCAATTTATGGTCATCAAGACCATTGCAAAATCATTTACCCTTCATTAGAATTCTCATACCAAGCATTAGTTCAAAACCCAATTCATCATATGACTAGTTTGTTCTCTTAGACATTTTAACAAACACATTGAGGGCATACCATTACAAAGACCAAAACCAAGAGCCACAATTACCAAGAACCCACATGTGCAAACCATCAACAAAAATATATATAAACATAATTTAAACTAGGAGTAAACAATATTCCACCATATGTAACAAAACCCTCAATATTGGTTTTCAAAACCACTATTTATGGATTGTAATCATTGTTAAAACACATGATATTTGAGAACTAACAATGAGGGAAGACTCATATGCCTTATTCACGAAGATTCACGAAAGAAACTTGACTCTTGAACCTCTAGATGAACACCTTATAGAAAACCTAGCCCAATCTTTAAGAGAGAGTTTTGAGAGGATTTTGAGAGTGTCTTAGTCCTTCAAAGTGTGTTATGAGAGGCTACAATATGTTATAAGACGTAGGGTATCATAGGTTTTAGGGTGGGAAATATTTGGAATACCCTTAATTTAAAAGATGAAAAATATGCGCAGGAGGGTACAGTTTGCCCCTTCCACTCATACCCACATCATATGAGTGGTACCCTCTACTCATATGTTGATAAAAATGTTGGACATAATAATCTATCCAACATATGACTCCTTATCATGAATCGTATCCTACCATACAACTAGTACCCACTCAAATCTTAACCTAGGCAGAATGTAATCGAGATCACAGTGATTAAAATATGATTTGGCCATTACTTCTTATATCCTAACATATGACTCATATTATGCATTCTCATACCAAGAACAGAACTTGGCCAATGTGACACTGACCAACATATGAACAAGGACTTCAAATTATATCCACTCCATACGAGTGGTATGATGTAGACGCATGATGTACAAAATGTTCAAGGCTTAGAAAATTTTGCAAGGGCCAAGGTTCGGATTATTCAATTCTCCCCCTCTTAGGATCATTCATCCTCGAATGATAGGATGAGGCACTACAAACATGATTAAACTCCAACCATCTCTTTTTTACCTTTTAGAAGGACAACAAACACCAAGAGATTCACAAATCTATCATCAACAAAGGTGTTAAGACAAACACATACCTCAAGCACGATTTTTCAAAATTGTGAATATGAATAGATACTTTGACTTTATGTCCTCCTTGGCCTCCTAAGTATCTTTCTCAAACTTTTGGTTCTGCCATAAAACCTTCATTGAAGCCATATCTTTCGTTCGCAACCTCCAAACTTTCTGATCCAAAATCCTCACTGGGACCTCCTCATAAGAGAAGGAATTTGAGATGCCAATGTCCTCTAAAGGATTAATCAATGAAGGATCACCCATACATTTCTGCAACATGGACACATGGAATATAGGATGAATGGAACTCATGCTAGAGGTCAAATCAAACTCATATAAAACAAAACCAATCCATCTCAAAACCACATATTCTAACATACCAGGGACTAAGTTTCCCCTTCTTCCCAAACTGCATCAATCCCTTCATGGGAGATACCTTTAAGAATGTCCAATATCAGAGATCAAACTCCAAATATCTTCACCTCACGTCTTCATAGGACTTTTGAAGACTATGAGTAGTCTTAAGCCTATCCAGAATTACCTTTGCCTTTTCATAGCTTGGTGAGATAAATTTGGGCCAAACATTTCTGCTTCACCAACCTTGAATATGAAACCTACACCTCCTACCATACAATGCCACAAACGGGGTTATACTAATGCTAGAATGGTAACTATTATTATAAGCAAATTCAATCAAAGGTAAATAGTTGAACCAACTACCACCATAAGCAATCACGTAATCTCGCAACATACCTTCAAAAGTCTGAATAATCCTTTTGGCTTGCCCATCCGACTATGGGTGAAAAGCCATACTAACACTTAGCTTAGTCCCCAAACCCCGCTGGAAAGATTGCAAAAACTGCAATGAGAGTTTGGTACGACAATCAGAGATAATCAAGATAGGCGCACCGTGCAACTTTAAAACCTCTTAAAGATAAAACTTGCATAATTCTCAACAGAAAAGGTAATCCTCACGGGCAAGAAGTGAACGGTCTTATTCATCCTATCCATTATGACCCAAATGGAGTCATACTAATTTCTCCACTGTGGAAGGTCAGTAACAAAATCTATATTAATTATCTCCTATTTTCACACTGGTAATTTAATCTGTTGAAGCAATCCACCGTGCCTTAAGACCTTCACTTGTTGATATATCATATACTTAGCCAGAAAGTCAGCCATATCCTATTTCATGTTATTCTAAAAATATGTCTACTTGAGATCATGATACATCTTTATTGAACCGAGATGAACCATATACCGTGACTCATAGTACTCGGCCAAAATCTTACCTCACAACCCATCCACATCCAAAACACACAACCTCCCTTGTTAACTCAAGATTCCATCTCCTCTTATGTCGAAATCCATCACCTTTTGCCTACCCACTTCATCCTTGATTTTCATCAAAAGAGGATCTAACACCGCTTCTATTTTATTTCTAAACCAAAAGATAACTGCACTAACTGTTGCACTAATACACCACCATCCTTAGAGTCCAAGAGACAAACTCTAAGGTTAGCCAAATGGTTAATATCCTTCACCAACTCCTGCTTATCCTTATCCATATGCGACAAACTACCCATGGACAACCTGCTAAGAGCATAAAAAACCATGTTAGCTTTACCTGGATGGAACTGAAGACTCATATCATAGTCCTTGAGAAGATCAAGCCATCTCCTTTGCCCGAGGTTAAGCTCTTTCTGAGTGAACACATACTGTAGGATCAACATGCACCCCATAAATATAGTGACACCAGATTTTCAATGCGAATGCCATAACTAATAATTCCAAGTCATGATTCAGATAGTTCTTCTCATAAACCATCAACTATCTAGAGGCATAGGAAACCACTTTATCATATTGCATTAACACACAACCCAAACTAATCTAGGACGTATCACAATAAACTACAAACCCCTCCGTACCCTCAGGTAGAGTTAAGATTGGAGCTGAAGTTAACTTATCTTTTAGCTTCTCAAAGCTACCCTCGCAAGCATCACACTACAAGAACTTTACCTTTCTTTGAGTCAATTTGGTCAACGGTGTAGCAGTAGAAGAAAAACTCTCCACGAACCTCCTATAATACCCTGCTAAACCCAAAAAGCTCTAAATATTAGTTTGAGTCATGGGCCTAGGACACTTCTTTACCACAACAACTTTTTGAGGATCCACCATAATCCCCTCACTAGACATATCATGACCCAAAAAAGTTACAACATTCAGCCAAAACTCAAACTTAGAGAACTTAGCATACATCTGTTGTTCTTTCAAGGTCTATAACACAAGACGGAGGTGATCGGCATGATCCTCCTAATTCTTAGAGTAAACCAAGATGTCATTGATGAAGACAATGAAGAACAAATCTAGAAACTGACAAAAGATCCTATTTATAAAATCCATTAATGCCACCGGGGCATTGGTCAACCCAAAAGACATAACCATAAACTTAAAATGACCATATTGGGTACAAAAAGTTGTCTTAGTGATATACACCGCCCTAATCTTTAACTGATGATACCTAGACCAAAGATCGATCTTAGAAAAGAATTTGGCACCCTGAAGCTGATCGAAGAGATTATCAATTCTCAGAAGAGATACTTGTTCTTTACCGTAACTTTGTTCAATTGCTAGTAATTAATACACATCCAAAAGAAACCATCCTTCTAATGCATGAACAACACCGGGGCACCCTACTGGGACACACTAGGACGGGTGAAACCCTTGCCTAAGAGATCCTTTACTTGCTCTTTGAGTTCTTTCAACTCGACTAGAGCCATTCTATATGGGAGAGTCACCGGGAAGGTCATCAGAGAAGACCTTGGGAAACTTATTTACTATTGAAAATACATGTATGCAAGGACCTTACAAGTTAGAATCTGTAACAAGGACCAGATAATAGATACACCCTTTGGAGATTAACCTCTGAGCTCTAAGATACTCTATAAACCTCCTTTTAGGAGCTAGGAAACCACCCTTTCACTAAAAAGCTGACTCATTAAGGAATTAAAACAAAACCTTATGGGTTCGATAATCTAAGAAAGTATAGCACGGGTGCAACCAGTCCATCCCTAAAATAACATCAAAATTAACCATGTCTAACTCTATCAAGTCCACCAAAGATTCTATTACCAACAGCTACCACACACTCTTTATAGACTTTTTTGATAACCACAGAGTCTCCTACTAGGGTAAAAATAGAAAAAAGGGCCTGATTGTCACTCATGACCAAAACCAAAATGTACAGCCATAAGTGGGGTCATATAAGAGAGAGGACCCCAGATCAAACAAATAATACACATCATGGGAAAAGAATTTCAACATACTAGTAACAATATCTTGAGATACCTCAGACTCCTAAAGAGTATTGAGACCATTAAGGCAATTCCAACCAGTGTTGAAGCCAGAAGTGGCACCCTTCAGTGCAGGAGATAATAAAGAGGCGACAAGAATCTTATTTTCCCCAGAAGCAACTCTAGAGAGAGAATCCCGCTGCTTATGACCAATCTAACCATAGGTAAAACATTTGTTCCTCATCTTCTCATGCTGACCATGATGATGCTGACCATAAAATCTATAAAGAGGGTAGGATGGTGCTGATTAGGCCCATATCCTGAGATTGGTCACCTTATGCCCTAGTATCATCACCACCATGAAATTAACTATCTCTTGATGGCTTTAGGTAGGGAGCACTAGCCGTAGAATAGGAATTAGGACTCCCCAACTATTTCTCTAAGGCCACTTTCCACTTAGCTAATGTCCCCTACTCTATTTTGAAAATCGAAACCTCTTACTCTGCCTCTCACCAATCTCAGCCTATTTTTTTCTCCTCTTCAACCTATTACATATACACAACCAATATGGAGATGTCCATGTACCTGATCAATAAGGTAGTCTTACTATCAAAGATCAACTCACGAGATAATACCAAAGTAAACTTTCTTATTTGGGCCTTCATATTAGATACCAATTCAAGAGCGTATCAACATAATTGATAAAATTTCAAGGCATACTCCTTGACTGTTATCCTTTCTTGCTTCAAGTTAATAAATTCTTCTACTTTAACTTCCCTAAAATCCTGAGGAAAGAAGTGGTCCAAAAATGCACTAGAAAAATCATCCCATATGGCTGAACTAGTATTCTCACCTCTTGACTGTCCCACTTATCATACGATTGGTACACTAAATCTTTCAATTGGTAGGCCACAAACTTGACACCTTTAACCTCTGAAGCATGCATAACCCTAAATATCTTCTCTATTTCATTAATGAAACTTTGAGGATTCTCCTTAACCTTTATATCAGTAAACATAGGAGGATGCAACCTTATGGCCTCAAAAGATAGAGTAACAGGAATACCATACTCATATTGAGAAACTACCAACTGAGTCAACAAATTAATGGATAGATGAAACTCAGCATTGTAGCCTCCCTTTGAGGCAACAAATTATGAGTATCACTTTTTAGAGCAGGATTTATAGGGGTAGGTGTAACCCCACGAGGATAGTTAGATGCAATAACCCTTGAATGGGTCTAGACCCTAGAAGTAGCACACATCCCATCATTATTAACCCTAGTTGGGTTAGAGGAGTTTGTATGACTATCAGATTTTTATGGAGGCATGATCTGAAAGATGAGCAAATAAACATCAAAAGAATCCAAAACCTTAGACTCTATTGCTCGAAGTAAGACAACAAAAAAGTAAAATATTCCTAAATGTATCATAGCACCTATCTTATAAGTGGGAATGCTACGCACCAATAAAATAGACTCTACTTCACATGACTTTTATGGATACCCAACTGGCTATGAACTTGACTCTGATACCAACTTTGTTATGACTCACAATAGGTCTTGGCCATAAAGGGTTTCTTAAGTCCTATGTGTATCGAAGATCATACCCTTTACCTAACCTAACCAACATATCAACCACAAGTGTTAAATGAATTCCAAACATATATCAAGATAACAGAAAGTAAGTCCAATAATAACTTATAAAGTATCTAAGTAAATGTACAAAACAACATACTAAACCATCATACCCAAGTCCACAGTAATCCACAAAGACTCTACAAAAATGGAGTTAAAAATATATCGGGACATGCCCCCGATAATAGCCAAAAACAATGTCTAAACAAAGTCTAAGATTAAGAGTAAAACACTATAAAATGAATTCCTTCTGAAGTATGGAAGATCACTACTTCAATGTCGATCTCACAAACCGCTGGATCACCTGGTCACTGTATAGTAAAAGAATAAAAAGCTTTAGTCCCTAATCACATAGGGATATAACATCTAGATATGGTTAGTAGTTGGAATGCTATATGTATCTCACGAATAGAGAAATAAAATAATGCCATAAATGAAACCAAGTAATATCATTGTATGCAATCACATGTATGCATATATACATATATATATCGTGTTGGGATAGAGTACAAGGCTTAGCATAAATTGAAAACATTAACCTGTGATGTGTAGCATAACCATCATTAAACAAGGCACTCATAGGATATAAGGGTCCAACTCTCCCATAGCTGAAAGGGCCCCAGTGCGTGTAGCCGCACAAATCAGAGAATATCCATATCCTTATATGCCATTATAGGGGAAATAAACCTCCCTCCATAATCAAGGTGATGTAGCACCAATGTATATAATATAGAGGACTCGAACATCCCATTCATATTTTCATTCGGGGGACTCAAACCTCTCAGTCATATAGACACCCTCACCGGCTAGCGTAGTTTCCAATGTTAGTCCTTCGAAATCTACTTTCACGGCCCGGCTACACATCCCACTTTAAATCCCAATTAAGACATTATGTACACATACACACAACCATTAATCCAATAACTTAACAAAGTCATTTTGTTGGTATTATCATACCAACCCTATTTGCAAACGTAGAACATACTATAACCGTTATCGTTTGACTTTGGGACTCGAACCCATTATATATACAAAGTCATCAATTCAATTAAACATTTAGATATTTAGCTATTTAAACTACCAAGGTCACAGTTCAAATCAACATATGTCTAACAAGGTCTTTATGAAACCTTTTACCAATCACTTACATTATTAGGACAATGACTTAGTTCCAAACACACTTTTATTCAATTTATGGCCATCCAGACCATTACAAAATCATTTTACTTTAATTAGCATACTTATACTAAGCATTAGTTTAAAACCTAATTCATACTGTGACAAGTTTGTTCTCTTTGACATTTTCACAAACATATTGAGGGCATACCATTAAAAAGACCAAAACTAAGGTAAAACCCATCCATTTTAGGGTTACCTATAACCCATTTGTTAAGCTATAATTATCAAGCAGCCAAATGTGAAAACCGTCACCAAAAATATGTATAAACATAATTTTAACCAAGAGTAAATAATATTTGACAATATGTAACAAACCCTCAATATTGGTTTTCAAAACCACCACTTATGAATAAAAATCAATGTTTAAAACAGATTGTACTTGAGAACTAACAATGAGGGAAAAGTCACATGCCTTATTCATAGAAGGAACTTGACTGTAAAGCCTCTAGATAAATACCTTGTAGAAATCCTAGCCCAATATTCAAGAGAGAGTTTAGAGAGGATTTTGAGAGTGGTTTGATCCTTCATAATGTGTTATGAGAGGCTATAATGTGTTATAAGATGTGGGATCTTAAGGGTTTTGGGGTGGTAAATGTCCAAAATACTCTCAGTTTAAAAGCTGGAAAACATGCACAGGAGGATACAGTTTTCCCTTTCCACTCCTACCCACATCATACAAGTGGTACCCTTCACTCGTATGTTGATTAGAATGTTGGACACCATAATCTATCCAACATATGACTCCTTAGCATGAATTTTACCCTACCATATGACTAGTATCCACTCAAGTCATATCCTAGGTAGAATATGATCATGATTATACTGATTAACATATGATTTGGACCTTACTACTCATAACCTAACATACGACTCGTATGATACCTTCTCGTACTAAGAACAGAACATGGCCAATGTGACATTGACCAATATATAATAAAGGACTTCAAACTGTATCCTTTCCATACGAGTGGTATGATGTAGTCGTATGATGCATAAAATGTTCAATACTTAGAAAATTATGCAAGGGCTAAGGTTTAGGGTGTTTCACAAGGTCACATAAGACTTTCTCAAATTTGTTGTCCCAATGGTGCAAGGGATTGTGAGGGCTCCCAGATCTTTTTTCTTTTACACCATAACACAAGTCATGATAGCATTACAACCATGGGTAACATCAATGGTTTCTCTATCAACAAGGAGTTTCTTGCACATCAATGTCCTTATTAGCTTATCATATCCAAGAATTTCTTGAATTGCTTCTAACAATGGGATATTGATTGAAAGATTGCTAAGCTTGGTGAGGAACTTCTTAAACTGACATTCTTTTTTTTTCTTGAGTCTTTGCGAGAATGAAGAAGGGATTTTCATTTGAGACAAGGGGTCACATTACGGTTCATCACCCTCAACTACCTTAGGAGTTCCCTTCTGATTAACCATCTCTTCAATTATCATTGGTTCTTTATCATCCCCTTTTTGGGGACTTTGGAGCCTCATTATTTGACTCACCCGCATTCTTTATCTTTGTGTTTATTTTATCATCAAAGGAATTTTCTTTAACTCCAACCTCTTGTGAACCAAGTTTTTTTACCATTTTTGTGATAATTTCCAAGACAAGGGCATTATTTTTAGGATTTACCATCGTATTACTTGGGAGGCCACCTTTAGGCCTAGCATTAAGTGTGGTTGAGTTTGGCCAATTTGGGTCTCCAATTACTTGATTAAAGTAGAGTGTGATATCACCATTTGGTTGATTTAATAAAAGTCTCCTTTTAACTCTCGTACCATCTAGTCCGTCTCTTCAAGTCTCATCAAGATTCAAGAAAGCACATCCTTGGCTTTGAAATTTTTGGTATCCACAAGATTTGACTCCTTCCTTTTCACTCGATCAGGGGGTACATATATATCATAGTTTATTTCCTTATCCCTCAAATCACGATCTCTATCTCTATCATTCCATTCCCTTTCTCGATTATGATTATTCCAACCTTTGTTACCACCTTTCCTTTGATAGTCTGGTGGGAACCTCGAGTAGTTTTCCAAGTATCTAATTTTTTCATCAAGGGCCTTTGCCTCATATTCATCATATTCTTTGGATTACACAACATTTACCATTTTTTTGGGTGCACCCATCACATTCTTTATAATTATGTCCAATTGTGTCATCATTATTGCCATATTTTCTTTGTTTTCTTCTTCTTTCTTAGATCTTTAGTCACAATCGAAGTGGTGGGAGAACCTATGGCTACCTCGGTATCCTAGGTGTGCCACCCATATTTTGCTTTGTGATTTTTTCAAGTAAAGTCATTGCCACACCATATGATAACCTCACAAGTGATCCACCAACCACGTTGTCCACCACGGTTTTGTTTAGTTAGTCCAATGCCCTATAGAATATTTTAGGAGCATCTTACCTGGTACTTCATAATTAGGACATTACACAAGGTTTATATCAAATCTCTCCCAAACTTTATATAAAGGTTCTCTATTGAGTTGACAAATATTAATGATTTTGTCCCGCAATTGCAATATCTTTGATGGTGGGAAATAGTGATCTAAGAAAGCATCGATAATATCTACCCATGATGTGATGGACCCAACAGGAAAGGACCTCGACCATAACACTACCTCACTTATTAGAGAGACCGGAAAAAGATGCAACTATATGGACTCTTATGATGAGATATGTGCAATATCAAAGGGGCACACACCTCCACAAAATTCTTCAAATATAGATTTGGGTCTTCATGAGCTTGACCCCCAAAGAGGCCTTTTATTTTTAGCATGTATAAAATTACACTTGTGACATGAAATACCCTATTCCCTTCATTCGATGGGATTGGGATATCACTAGAGTGTCCCACATCATGGAGGTGGTCCTTATCAATAAAGGGACCATTAAAGGTCTCAACATTACTTCCATAATCACTCATTGTGTCGTGGACACTATTGAAATCTCCTAAAAAGAAGAAAAAAACAAGCAAAGTAAATAAAAAACACTGGGGGTGAACCCAAGGTTACTATCAATACCATACAAGCAAAAAACTAAGTTTCACTCCCTAACAACGACACTATTTTGATCATGGTCAACTTACTCTATTATTTTGAGGAAAGATGATCATTGTCAATGTAATAACCCAAATTGAGTTGGGGTTGAATCTATGAGGAGTGTAACTAGTTTTTGAATCCTATGTATGCTAATATTTACTAGGTATTAACCCATAATATAAACTTAAAGGTAAACATAAATGACATTGGGGGGTAAGATTCGAAATGTGTTTGAACAAAATAAGCTTGAAACACTACTTGAGAGAAACAATTTGAGGTTAAATTCCAATAAAACTATAATCTTGGGTTTATGCATTCCTAGGGGCAAATAGTGTACGAGTACATAAGAGTGAAATTCAAATTCTAGTCAATGAATAAATGGGTAGTCTAGGTTAGGGCTTTTGGGGTTACTCTTTCAAAAAATACCAAAATATCACCCATGGATTCTTTCAAATACCTCATGTGTGGTGAGGAAATCAACCCAAAATCTTCATTGGGCGCCCCTATTTCTAGGATGATGCCCAAGACATAGCAAATTCACAATCCATCCTAATTTCTAAGATAATGTAAAGGAATCAGATAACATCTAATTCATTGTTCACCAATACTTGTCACCCATATCCCTCTTTCAAGGATGATGTGGGATCTAATGAAATGCCCACATACCTCTTTTAAGGATGTTGTAGGATTTAGGGAAATTAGGACTTTCACCCACAAATTGCAATTTAACAAATAAGTATTAGTTAAACTCAACATCATTAACCAAGAATTGACACTAACAATCAAGAGCCACACACATTTCCACCCTATTCAAGTATAACACCAAGTTGATGTTTAGCTACTCCTGAGATTAGAGAAAGAAATTAAACCCAAGTTAGCACCCAATTCTTCCATTGGTAACATAACAAGAATAATTCCCTAGCTTTAATCTCAATTCACAACTAAATTCTCTTGGAATATTAAGCAATAGTTGTCTTTCCCAAAGTGATAGGGTTTTTTTCTTCACAAAAATTGAAATCTAGCTGAAAGATGCCTCAATTGTTCTAGCCTTTTCACTAACTTTGCCCTTTTTGTTCTCTTTTCAAATTTATTCACTTGTTTTCTTCCAATCACTGGTAAACCTTCAAACCATGGGAATTAGTGCATTCAAATAACAAATTCACCTTATTTTTACAATTTAATCATAGTAGTATGCACAAATTTTGATGTCAATAAGTGGTAAATTTACCACTCATCAATTTCTTAAGGAATACATTCTAAAATTGAGCCTAAGTAAGTGGAGGTAAGGTAACTCAACACTCTACGAATGACCTCCACAATTGATTATCTTTATTTTGTATCTAAAAGGTAACAAACTCCACCCCGTACTCTAAATAACACCTATTTTACGTTGATGTTCATTACAATCTACTAAAATCTTAAAAGCATCATCAAACTCTATACCTTTAAATATCGGGGGATTCATTTTAATAAACTTACAAAACAACCCATACTCATCATCTATCATTATTAGTCCAAGTAATATTAGCTTATGATTTTAAACAAGTTCTAAGAATTATTCATTCAATAAATATAAATCATTCAAAACATCATCACTTTAAAAAATAGAGTGTGGAAACCTCTATATATTACAATTCCCGAAACCTGAAGTTACCATACCAGAACATCTAAAACCAATTAAGCCTAAAAATAGAGCGACTATCCAAAAATATAATAAACAAAAATCATCTTAGTCACAAAAAAGGGACATTAACATCATAAGAGAAACTGATGGTTGGCCAAATATAGAGCTCCGCCTCAAAATAAAGTCTGAATTACTATCTAGAGCCAAGGTCGTCTGTCAATCGCTAAAAGATGTACTGCACCAATAAAAAGAATAGTACATGTAGCATCAGCACATCAATAGGTATTTTTAAGAATCATAGGTTGACTAACACAACAATGTACGAGTAAGCAAGCGAAGAAAGTATAAAAGTGATCATAACAAAATTCATAACTAATGATGTTATTTAACTAAACAAATCATGTGTCATCATATCATTACAGCTCAGAAGTTAACTTTTATAGAATTTTACACTTAGTTAGGTTCATTAACTACTCGTTAACATGTAAGTACATAATAAGGAACTCAATTCATTTGTATGAGTAAATGTATTATAACACCCCGAATCTGATACCCGAAATGCTACACGGTGCTACAAATCCTGAAGGACCACCAGCTAACCCATGACTGATATCTGTAACTGAGCACTACATAATATACTGTATAAATACAGAATAAAAGAGATAAAGGGTCATAAGGTTGAAATATCTGATAAAACATAACATCAGGAATTATGGTATATCGATGCTAAAATTAAAATAAACTGTCTGAACATGCTAGTCTGAAAGCCTCTAAACTATCCAAAAACTGTGGAGTTGATAGGACCTATCCCTAACTAACTCCATCTACTAAAACTGAATTAATGAAGTAATGAAATAATGATGCTATCCTCGAATGATGAGGACTCACTGTAAATCTACTACTGTTGGATGAATCTGAAGCTAAGTGCAATCAGGAACTTAAGCGTCCAAACCTATGGTATAAAACACCATAGCGCAAAAGAAAAGTATACGTTAGTATTTCTAAATGTACTGGTATGCAAAGTAAGGTAGGCTGATTGCATGGGGTTCATACACATGAACAATACTAACTGACTAAATAATATGAACGTGAGAATACATGCATGAATACATAACTATAAATGATATCGTGATAATACTGACTACTGAGTTTGAATACTGATAACATGATTTTTGTATAACTCATATAAAGTTAACTGAGTGATTGTGTCTGACAGTCCTGATTTTGATGGAACTAGTTGAGTTCCATACTGAATAGAGTGACTGTATCTGACAGTCTTGAATCTAAATAACTATCTAAGTCCTTTTACTGAGACTAAGATTGAGACTGTTAGAAGTAGTCATCTAACCAACATGCCCCTTTTATGTATATATTTGGGGTCCAATCTGTAACCCCAATTGGAAGGGTGTAAATACCGCACCTCTGGTAAGGAAAAGCTGTGAGTGACCCTCATCTGGTAGTGTCCCCAAAGAATAATGATGGGAACCTCAACTGTCAGTGTCAATCTACCTCATCAACTACCAACTATCAGTGTTGATGTCTTAACCTATGCTAGCTACATAGTTCTGGAATGCAAGGATTGCTTCAAAGGGTAACATCCTCAACAGTCAACATGTACCCTCGTCCATAGGTTCATTCGATGCTGAATCTTACTCCCAATTGAATAGACACTGACTAATTATACAGAGATAAACCAAACTAAATTCACTAAGTTTCATGGACTGACAAAATGTTACTGAATTCTTTTAATTGACTGAGTTCATGAGATTACTGAGTTTTCTTGAGTTATGTAACTGACTAAATTCTACTGAGTTCTGAAACTGACTAAGAATACTACTAATCATGGAATGACTGAGATTATCTTGAAACTGACACTGGCTCTAGACACACAGCTAAATTGTCGGGGACAAGTACCCTGAGGACTCGATAGCATGATACTGACAAGACATGACACTTCTTAAATATATAACCATAGTCAACACCTTATAGAACAAACATTAGGGATTTTCATGAAGTATTTTTATGTCATAAGATTACACATGAATAGGAATAAATAAAACATGCCTTAGTTTCGTAATTCTAATCTCATGAGCATTCCATCAAACCATTACAATGCATAACAATAACATAGAGGTCATTGTGAACATAAGGGCAAAATGTGGATTTATTAATTTGGTCACAATTGAGTCATAAAACATTATTTTTATTCTCTTAGGCATTTTAGCAACCACGTTGCATGCATAACTTAAGGCCTAGGCATGAACATTAAAATAATACATCATGATAATATTTTTCACTTCGAATACAAGAATTCCAACCACATGCTAACATAATATCATTATATGTATTAAAGATTTCAATTTGTTAATCATACAACAAAATAAACATGGATATGATTCAATTCATAACATGGAATTCCAAATTTATATTTTTGAAAGGCTTTCTTGAGCTTCATGGGTGAAAGGAAACCATGAATCAACACTTTACATACCTTAGATGAAAGTTTCTTGAAGATTAATGGTGAAATCTCTGGGATTTTGAACCTTCAATTGAAAACCCTAGACTTATTCTTGAGAGAATTTGAGAGAAACAATTATATTTTGGTAAAAACCTAGCTGAATTTCGTGTTATAGGCTTAAATTGGGGGTGGAAAATTAACCCTTTTGCCCTTACAGATGCAGACATTTAATGACTAAAAACTGGGCATCTATGCAATACCTGACGCGTCGTGCTATGATCACGCTAAACCTTAGTATTTTTGACTCTGGCAATTTGCAATAATGCTAACCACCGCGATAGATGATCTAGAATGCCAAGATCGCGTTGGTTCACAGTTTTGAGACACCAAATGTTGTCTAAATGAGTTCCAAAAAATTGAAAACCTGTCCAGGAACACCTATCGACCTCTCTGATCATGAATTAACAAAATATGGACAATTAAGGGACATTAAGGTCACAAAATTAGATTGCCAACTTTTAAAGGTAAAAAAAAACTAAAATGAGATTGCCAACTTTTAAAGGTCAAAAATAAATTAAGTTTGGGTACTTAGCTAGAATTTTCTAAGTCTAAGAACCCTTGACAAGCCTAAAAGGATGAATTAAGCTTTTAAAATTTTGTGGGTTGTACAATATATCCCCCTTGGGAACATCATCCTTGAATAAGACTAAATAAGATAGAAGAAATGATAAGCTTATGTATATACTGATCATGAACAACTGAAACATGAGTACATGACTGACATTACTGATTTACTGAGATTCATACTGAGCATGCATATCTGATGTATGATTTCATCAGTGAGCTGATACATAGATGCACAACAGGGAGTACTGATGCATTTGTTCATGCATATCTTATACACGAATACATGATTGACATGATGCATGAACACATGACTGCATGTGAAATGGTAGTTGATACCAAGTTTATAATATGAATCTGAGCATGAAATTGAATACCAAGTTGTAACTGAGATTTGAACGTGAAAATGAATAAGCTTTAAGGAAAGCTATTACCTTGGGCTGAGTCTGAGTTTTTGCAGAGAAAAGTTAAGGGTAATTGTTCTGCATGTCTGCTTCTATTTCCAAAGTAGCTCACTTAATGGACTGATTCTGCCAAAGATCTTTGACTAGAGGAACTTCTTTGTTCCTTGGTCTGTGAGTCTGGTAGTAAATGATTTCGACTGGAATCTCTTTACAAGAGAGGTTTTTCTGAATGTCTATGCCCGCTAAAGAGACTACAACTGTTGGGTTACCTATGCACTTCTTAAGCAAGGAGACATGAAACACTGGATGGACTGAGACTAGATCTGAAGGCAATTTAGGCTCATAAGATACCTTGACGAAGCGACTGAGAATTTTCAAAGGATCGATATTTTGGGGACTAAGCTTTCCCTTCTTGAAGAATTTATTTGTTCCCTTAATGGGAGAAATTTTCAAATAAATATGATCACCAATCTAAAACTTGAGATCTTTCTTGTGCATATCTACATACGATTTCTGTCGGCTTTGAGCTATCTTGGGCCTTTCTTTGATCAACTGGACTTTCTCTAAGGTATCAAATTCCAAGTCAGGCCCTACTATTGCACCCTCAGCCACTTCGAACCAACCGATTAAAATTCTGCATCTCTTATCATAGACAACATCGAATAGAGCCATGTTAATAACAGAATGATAACTATTGTTGTATGAAAACTCAATCAAAGGCAAGTGGTCATCCCAACTACCCTTGAAATCAATTACACACACTCGCAGTATATCTTCTAAAGTTTGGATGGTCCTTTCTGCTTGACCATCTATTTGGGGATAAAAGGTTGTACTGAGGTAAACTCGGGTACCAAGACCCTTTTAGAATGCTTTCCAAAATTGAGAGGTGAACTGGGTACCTCTATCTGCAATAATAGACATTGAAAAACTATGTAATTGGACCATCTCCTTGATATAGAGTTTGGTGTAATCCTCAGCTGAATAAGAGGTATGGACTAGAAGGAAATGAGTTGATTTGGTCATCCTGTCTATAATGACCCAAATTGAATCATGCTGATGATGAGTACGGGGCAAACCTATCATAAAGTCCATGATCACTTCTTCCTAGTTACAAGTGGGAATATTGAACTCTTGCATGGACCCACTAGGCATTTAATACTCTATCTTAACCTGCTGACATATAGAGAACTTAGCCACAAACTCTATAATATCTCTCTTCATACCACTCCACCAATAAATCTCCCATAATTTGTAGTACATCTTAGTGGCCCCTGGATAAATGGAGAATCACACACCATGCACTTCTGAAAGAATTCGCTGCCTTAAGTCATCTACACTTGGCACATAGAGATGACCCTGACAACATAAAACACCATACCCCCTTAGGAGAAAACCTCTACTATCCCTCTAAAAATGCTTACTTTACTGAGATACTGGGAGAGCTAAGATGATGTACAGGGCACTTATAAACTAATTTATGACTAAATATCTAGGATATGAAACTAAGGTATGATACATGAATTAAGATGGATACAGCTCTACCTGGTTGATCCATCTCAAAATGATTAAATTCACCAAACTTCAGATTTGGTGGCTAGATGAAAAGATGGGAACTCACAATATACGAATTTATCCGTCTGGCTGCCAAACTAAATTACTGGTTTTAAGGATGAACTTATACTGAAACTTATACCAAACTATACTCTCCATCTTTGTGAAATACTTCACCTGAGACTACTAAAGATATTTGCATGGGAACTGAGCGCGAATACATTAATATACTAACTTATTCGATTAATTTCAAGACTGATATCTGAATACTAGGCATGTAAGACTGAACTGTGCTTAGTCAGAATTAATGGACTAAAATTGTTGATCATTATACATATGAGTTAAGGACTGACTGGGAAATATGAGATAACGAAGCATATATTCGTGAAAAATGTATTATCTAAGAATGCAAGACCAAGTGATAACATAATTCTAAAATATTCTTTAAACTAGGGTACTGGGATATTAGTAACTGAGTAGCTAGTAACAGTATGGTATAGTTAAGCAAATCTAAAACTAAACTGATCTACTAATCTACTTATTGAACTGAAGCTGAGATTGACACTATAAGTAAGACTGTATCGAATACTGTAGCTAAGACTATAACTGGGACTAGAGGCTAGTTTTGGATAGCTGAGGGTTAGACTGGTACTGAATTCGGATGGCTATGTAACTGATAGCTGAAAGCCATGGTTCTATAGTACTATTTGAGTCCTGGACTGAATATCGACTACTAAACTAATGCTATAACTGAGGTGTAAGGAATAGAGCATCAACACCACAAATACACTGAGGAATCTAAACTGAGGGTATATGCGATATAATCTGAGTTTGGCTGATCATTAGGAGTGGAGCATGGTCATGAGGGCTGAGCATATTGTAAATCTTGAATTGAGTGTATGAGTCATGAGCTGCATGACCTGGGTCTGGGGTTTTCTGCGTTCATGGAACATTATTTATAATACTAAGTGAACTTGGATTCCTTATACTAGGAATTGGAAACGTACACGATTCTATGGAATATGCGTGAATATGAGCTGTGTTAATAGAACTAAGACGTGAAGTATGCATAAGTATCATGCTGACTATAGTACAAAACTTTGCACTAAGATAGGAATGGGTTGGGAATTACCTTCCCTTATTGATTTCCTACTGGCATTACTACTAGAATCTAAAGTCCTAACATTTCTAAGATATCATAATCGGACAGTTCCTGTATATCTATCGGGCTATGATAGACTGACCCATTGGGTTGGAGACTTTAGAGGGTCCTATTTTGGATATCAAAACCTTAAGGACTTGATTTTAGCCCAAATTTATCTTAGTTTTCACCTATTTCTTAGGGAAATGATTTCTTGACCATGTAAGAATGTTGTGTTGGTTTTGAAAATATGATTTCTATAAGTTGGACCCGCATGGGGGGTTTAATGTGATATTTGGACCCAAAGTACTATGGTGAAATATAGGTATCATTATTCTTATATTAATGAGTAGAATGTGCTTATGCTATCTGGGCATCATGAGGAGGCTTCTCAAAAGAGAAAAGTGATGGTTTCGTAGATCATGAGGTTTCTTGGGTGTTAAGGTAGGCTAGGTTTATCCCTTGTTAGATTGAACTATTTTTTAGTATTCTTATGATATGTGTAAAATTTGGGATAGGTTTTAGGTGTTGTATTGACGAAATACAAGAATTGGGTTAGTTGGACTATTTAGGATATTTTGAAACCTTAGAGTTGAAACACTTGACTTGTTGCCTTATGCCGTAGGTGAATTAGTCTTCATGTCGCATATTTATTGTTTAGCATGAAAATTCCTTGGATCACTCAAGTTATATAAAAATGCTTTGACACCTATTCTTAGGATAAGATTAGCTTTAATTTATTACATTAAATGAGGTTGCCTTAGTTACTTTTTTTTCTTTACTTTTGTGTTTGTGAATAACCTTTACCTAGGGATAATTGTGGAATGCTATACATCTAATAATGGATTTAGGTACCCTAGCCTAGTGCTGGGTAGAACTTGCCTTATAATGTATTTTGGAGTTTTAAAAGTAGGCTCTTCGACCCACCTTAAGTCAAGATTAATAAATAGTTCTCTTGAAACCTTTATATGCTAATTAAATGCCTAGAGAATATCCTTTTAAGGCAATATTGAGGAACCTCATCACTTGATGATTATGGTAATGATGACATTATAAGTAGTGTTCCTAGACTAATGGATTAGATTGTTATTTATGTTATGATGAGATATGAATCATGTTGCGACAAGCTATTGCTTAAGCCATGTATAAGCTATCTATTATGCTAATGATAAACCTTTGACCGTGATATTGATAAGTTATTGCCTAAGTTATTACTTATGATTATGATCATGCTAAAAAGTTAAGCTTGTAAGCATGCTAGAAAACATTCTTATTGATGATGTTAGAAATTGTGTTATTAAGTATCCTAGAAGTCATGCTTATTAATTTTATAGGAAGTATGCTATATTATGCTAGAATTCATGATACTTGACTATATTATAACTTGAAAGATGATGTTGATATTAATTATACCTAATTTGATTTTAGAGGATGATTATGATGATACATTGATACCCGACAACAACAGAGGATGATTATGATGATAACTTGATACCCAAAAAGTCCAAATAATGATTATGATAATACATTGATACCCGACACGATCGAAGGATGATTATGTCAATGTTATAGCCCGAAAGTGATAAATGATTATAAGGTGGTATAATTTATGATTAGTGATAAATAAGGATTAGTGGTGGATATTATTTAAGCGACTAATCATGACTAGTTGATAAATGAGGTTTTGTTGGTAAAGGATCATTAGTTAATAAATGATGTTATTTGATAAGTGATGGTTATCTAATAAATGATGATTAGTGGATAGGAGATGAATAGTATTAAATAATGACTAGAGGTTATATGATTACTCATAATTAAATAAATTAGTAAATAAGCGATGGTTATCTAATATTTGATAATAGTGAGTAACAATGATAACAGTGTCAAATGATGGTAATATTATGGAATGTAGGTACATTGTCGAAAGTTAATAAATTGTGAAATGATGGTTAAATAATGAGTTGTTTAGTTGTAATGATGGACGATTGCATTATTTTATCTTGATTGTACTTTCTTAGCATATAAGGGTCTATGATGAGTTATTTACTTTTCAGCACCAATTGGCTATGGGAGCCAATTTTGTAGTTTGTAATTGCTTGTGTGATACCTTGTGATATGTTATTACTCTGATTTATTTACTTATATTGCACGATGTTGTTGACATGTGTTGATGCCTTGTATTTTATTATTATTTTGGTTGAATTACTTTTTGTGTACATTAGTATTGGAGATGATTCAAGTTTGTTTCTTCACCTTCACTTAATTATGTTATCTTGGATTTTATCATACTTATACCATAGTTTAGTTCAGCCAGCCGATGATGCCTACTAATTACCCTTTTTTTGTTGCTCATACTACCCTTCTGTACTTTTTTGGTGCAGATCTGAGTACTAGTTGTGTCATTGATCATTGATCATGTTATGTTGATATTTCCAGAGATAGGGTGAGCTCTTGGAGTTAGAGTTACTTATTTCCTTCTATCTTCTCATATTCAATCTTTAGTTATCAAGACAAATATTGTTGACTATTATAAAACATTTAAAGTTGTATTATAGTTATTAGATGCTCTTGTACTTTCTCTACCAGGTTATGGGATGGTTTCTTTTATTGATTGTTTTTATCTATTTAGAACACTTTGCTCATTTATAAGTGTGTTGTCTATTTTTTTCTATGATTGGGCATTTTTCACTAAATTAACCATTCCCTTTAGATCCGGGTTATAGTTTGGATTACCTACTAGCGGGGTAGAGTAGGTGGCATCATGACTCGTAAATTAGGTCATGAAAAATTTGAATCAGAGCCTAGGCTACACCGATATTATCGGTACAAGAGCAAGTGTAAAGTAGAGTCCTGTAGATTGGAATGATGATGTTCATTTCCTATCTTTGGGAGGCTATGGGACATTATTAGGAGTTTATCACTTCTTTCACTCATATTTCTCTAAGAGTCTGAGTTGGTTTGTAGCGTATTTATTTGACTTCACTCTTTCATAAATGGCCATGACATGTCCTATCACTATATGAGAGGAGGGTCCCAAGACTGATCTTATGGATCCTTATCTTATTTTGTGGATGGCCTTTATGTCATGGACAACCATAAGATGTGTCCTTAGCTAGGGTCCAGGATAAGGGTCCTCCACCAGACCATATTCCTTCTCCTAAGACATAGATTATTTAATGCCAGACAACGGTGGCCTAGGGACCATCCCTTGCTCCACCAGTATTCATTTCCTCTTCAGTGCTCAGAGATGTACTGGTTCAGTTTTTGGGGGTTATTTAGTGGTGGACCATTTGATGATGAATAGTCTATTGATCAGAGTGGTATTAAGCTAGGGGCGCAACAAGTAGCTATAACTCCTAGAGTTTAGGTTCCTCCTGAACCGGTAGTTTCTCAGCTAGTGGTTGCTCAAAGAGTAGTTGCTAATCCTGCTATGTCTTATGAGGAGTAGAAGATGTTGGGTTGATTCTTGAGATTGGCTCCACCTTGGTTTTCTGGTGCACCGGATGAGGATGCATATGAATTTCTGATTGTTTTTGAGGATAGGATCAATAATTTGGGACTTGCTGAGACTCAATGGTGTGGATTACACTATATTTCAGTTGGACTTGGCTTCTCAAAATTGGTGGAGAGGTTATATGGATTCTAGATTAGTTGGATCTTCTCCCTTGGCATGGGCTTAGTTTTTTGAGATGTTCTTCGAGAAGTACATGCCGCATATCCTTATAGATTGTTTGAGGGATTAGTTCTCTAGATTGGAGTAGGGCCCAATGACAGTTATAGATTATGAGGCTCATTTTAACGAGTTGGATAGATATGCTACTTCTATTTTGGATACTGAGTATGAGAGAGTCTATTACTTTGTCATAGGGTTAATACTTCCCTTTCGCATGTTTACTTATAATTTGGTTGTTGTAGGTAGGTCTTTTGCTGAGGTTTCTGATCATGTGCAGCTTATGAAGGAGATGTATTTTAAGGCCTGTGGGGGCAGCGATAAGAGGCCTAGATATCAGGGCAGTTTCAGTGGGAGCCACAGTAGTTCCTGATTCAATGGTAGCGGTTTTCATAGTAGATATCCTCCGTGTCCATCCTATCAATCCTAGAGTCAGCCTAGTCGACCTATTCAGGCAACACTTTAAATTACTGACAGAGGTAAGTCTATGCTAGTGGTCTCCCTGGTAAGGGAAATGGTTAGTCTTTGAGAGGTTCATCATCTGGTTATTCTAGATGTGGTAGTTATTTTGGGTCAGTTGGATTTGTTGGTTTTGGTTCAACTCAGGTGTTATGTTATAGTTATAGAGCACCTAGTCACTATTCATGAGATTGCCCTAGTCGTGGGGTTATTGTTGCTTCAGCTCAGAGTGATCCCCTTATTAGAGTAATTCATCCCTCAACTAGAGGTGGTTCTCATAGTCATAGGGCTAGTTCCCAAGGAACTCGAGGAGGTTCTCGGGAAGGCAGGACAGGAGGTCGATTAAGTGCCCAGCCACAGTGGTGGCATGGTCAGTTCTATGAAGTACCTTGACATGAACCAAACTGGGGCCTAGTCTTGTCGGGTATTTCAAGTTCGACGGGGATCGGAGACCACCCCTAATACCCAACCATAACCTCCCTGTACCCTATGTCGTATGAATTCCGAACATATAACAAGATAAATAAACAATAGTTGAACAAATATTTAATAGAGTCAATAACCATAACCAACCAAGTATCCAACAGGTGTCATCCCCAATGTCAATACCAATACCATGGATGACACCCATACCGACACCGCCCATGCCTATAGTAGTCCTACAAAACCTCTAACCAGAATTAATTACATCCGGTTGGGACATGCCTCCGACCATATGCAAAACCAAACCATAGAAATGACAATAATGAAAGAAATCCATAACATGAAGTTGAGTCTTTCGGAGTATGAAAGCTCACCACTTCAGTTAGAAACGAAGTTGTCCCCGAATCCACATCACTGAGCAGGAGGAGCAGTACGGGCGGTTTCTGCATTGTGTGGGGATATAGCACCCGAAGACGGTTAGAGTAGTGAATGCTAGGATGTACTAAGGAATAAGGATGAAATAATTCCATTATTCAAAACAAAAGTAAATAACCATATGCAATCACATATATATACACATATATGCCATGCTAGGAAAGGGAATCGAGTTTACCATGCATTTAAAACCTTTAACTTGGGTTGTGTAGCTTTGACATCCTAAATCCTCCCATGGGCTATATGGGTTCAGATCCCCCAGCTGAAAGGTCCCTGGTGTGTGTTAACCACACAAATTGGAGAAAAAATTGAGATGACTAGTACATTGCCCAAAATATAAGTGTGAGATAATGCACACGCTCACCAAGACAAAGCCTCACATCGGCAAATATGAGTTTTCAGTTTTGGACCCACTGGGAACTCCACCTTCTATGGCTTTTCGAACATGACCCTCTTTAAGCCCATCTTAAAACCATTCACACGTAACCAACTAATTACCAAGGAGTATTTTTAATTAGGAATTATCCATTGGTATCGTCATACCAAAATTAGACCTTGCAAGTCTATCCATTTATGCCGTACCAAAGCCATTAATCCAATTTGACTACAAATTTCCAATTAAACCAATACCATGGACACTAAGGCCTTTCAAATCCACTCAAAGACAACCAAACCAATTTAAGTTCTATTATCATATTATGCAATGCAAAGATTTCAAGAATAGTCAAACTATATGACAAAATCATTCCCATTGGCATTTCAACAAACATGTTGAGGCCATATAACTTCCAAAACTAAAGCCAAATATAATTTCACTATTTCCATGTAGCTACATGTTCAAACCATAATTATAACATGAAAAACCATAAGTAAAAAATGGGAAAGCATTATCCAACCATAGACAACCAAAAGCCCCAACATCTATTTCAAAACAAAACCAATACCACAATAATACCATGAAAACCAATCATTAAAACTTGCTTTTAGTTAAACAAACAATGTGGGAGGAATAACATGCCTTATACACCAACAAAGATGGAGAGATTCAGTCTTGAAAACCCCTAATTGATTACCTTGTAGAAACCCTATCCTTTTCTTAAACAAAGAGTTTGAGAGAGATTTTAAGAGATTTCTAAGAGGTTTGGATTGAGAATAGTAGGTCAATGAATCCCCAAAAGGTGTGTTATGTCATGGGGTCAAAAGGAGTTAGGTGAGAAAATATCCAAAATACCCCCAACTTAAACTGTAAAAATCCCACTGGTGGGTATGACTAGACCCTCCAACTCGCTACCACATCACATGACTGGTACCATACAGTCGTACCCAAAATAGAAAGTTGGACACCGACATACTATCCACCTTACAACTCTATTTCCCCAACTCATGACCAGACCGCACAACTAGGATGGTCCAGTCGTACCCATGACAAAGCCAAAGCGATCGACATTGGACAAAGTACGACTCCACTATCCTACTTGTACCCTATCCTCACAACTCTTAGTGAGCCACTCGTACTCAGACCCAAGTCAAGTAAGATTCAAATTAATTAAAGGATCAAACCAACGACCCATTACAAAACCATACAACCTATACCCACCAAGTCGTACCCACAATAGAAACCCAACCACCATTTACTGGACTCCTTACAAGTTGGGTCACCTAACCTGTACCCACACCATACAAATGGTGAGTCGTTACAAGTCCAGTGAGCTCAAAGCTTAGGAAATTTCCAAGGGCCAAAACTTTGGGTGTTTCAATTCTCCCCCACTTTGATCATTCGTCCTCGAATGACAAAACAAGGTGGTGCAAGTACGATTGGACTCCATAAGCCTCTACTTTTACTTTTGACTAAGTTAGAAAACAAACATGCAAGGAATTCAATCTTTCTTTTAACTAAGTTAGAAAACAAAAATGTTAAGAAGAACACATACCTCTCGCACTAATTTTTGGAGGGAAAAACAGGAATGGATATTTGGACTTCATGTCCTCTTCTGCTTCCTATGTAGCCTCTTCCACTTTATGGTTCCTCCTAGAACCTTTATCGAAGCTGCATCCTTGGTCCATAACTGACGAACCTACTGATATAAAATTTCAACAGGGACCTTCTCATAAGAAAAAGAATCCAAAATACCAATATCCTTGATAGGAACAATTTGCAACGGATCACCAAGCACTTTCTCAACATCGAAACATGGAATACAAGGTGAATGGAGATCAAACAAGAAGACAACTCCAATTCATAAGCAACGTTACCAACCCTTATCATAACCAAATACGTACCAATATACTAGGGACTAATCTTCCCCTTCTTCCCATACCACATCACTCCCTTTATGGAAGACACCTTAAAGAACACCCTATCCCCAACCTCAAACTCTAACTCCCCTCGCCTAGGATCTACATAGTATTTTTGGCAACTTTGGGCAACCTTAAGTCTTTTTGAATAACTTTCACCTTCTCTATGGCTTGGTGAACCAAATCTGAGCCAAATATATCCTCCTCACCGACCTCAAACCACCCAATCAGAGACCTATATCTACTGCCATACAATACCTTAAATAGAGCTATCCCAATGCTAGAATGGTAGCTATTATTGTAGGCAAACTCTATAAGAGGCAAATGCTCCACCCAACTACCACCATAGTCAATCACGTAATCCCAAAGCATAGCCTCCAACATCAAAATAGTCCTCTCTTCTTACCCATCGGACTATAGGTGAAAAGTTGTACTAAGAATCACTTTGATCCCCAAACCTTTTTAAAATAATCGCCAAAAGTGAGATGAAAATTGCGTACCTTAATCCGAGATGACAGAAATAGGTACCCCATGTAACTTCACAATCTCTTGGAGGTACAACCTTGCATAATCGTCTTCCAAAAAGTTAGTCCTCACTGGGAAAAATTGAGCCAACTTTGTCATCCTATCCACAATGACCCAAACCAAAAAAAATTAATTCTGAGATAAGATAGACTGGTAATGAAATCCATATTGATCACTTCCCACTTCCTCACAGGCAACTTAATATTTTGATACAATCCTTTTGGCCTCATGTGCTCACCTTTCATTTATTGGCACACCATGAACTTAGCCACAAAACTAGCCACGTCCTGCTTCATATTGCTCTACCAATACATCTCCTTAAGGTCATGGCACATTTTTTCAAACTAGGATTAATGATATAATGTGACTCATAGCGCGCCTCAGCGAAGGTCCTCTCTTGCAAACCATCAGCATCTGGAACACATAACCTTTTTTGGTACCATAGGGTACCATCACCACTAATCTGGAGGACCATCACCTTCTTCCCACCTACATCACTCTTTATCCTCATCAAGACAGGATCTAACATCTAATTCTCCTTGATTTAACTACCAAGAGACGACTATGCCACCTCTTGTAAAAATACGTCCCCATCTCTAGAGTCTAAGAGACGAACTCCTAGGTTAGCAAGACGGTGAATATCCTTCACCAATTACTGATTCTTCTCATCCGTATGGTGTAGGATCCCCATGGACAACCTTCTAAGAGCATTAGCAACCACATTAGCTTTACCTGGATGGTAGTAAAAACTCAGGTCATAGTCTTTCAGAAGCTCAAACTATCTCCTTTACCTAAGGCTAAACTTTTTTTAAGTAAACACAAACCGAGGGCTCTTATAATCAGAAAAGGTATCCATATGCGCTCCATACAAATAGTGACACCAGATTTTCAATGCAAACAACGTGGATAACAATTCCAAATCTTGAGTTGGATAGTTCTTCTCATTCACCTTTAGCTTTCTAGAGGCATAAGCTATCACCTTTCCATGATGCATCAAAACACAACAAAGCCCCACACGAGATGCATCACAACATACCACAAATCCATCCATTCATTTCGGCCATATCAAAACTAGAGACGATGTTAGCTTATCCTTCATCCTCTTAAAATTACACTCACAAGCATTCGAATACAAAAACCTCACCTTCTTTTGAGTTAACTCAAAATCAATGGGGAAGCTATAGAAGAAAAACTCTCTATAAACCTCATGTATTAACCAACTAAACCCAAGAAGCTCTGAATATTGGTTCGAGTCATGGTTCTAGGCCACTTCTTAACCACGACTACCTTTTATGAATCCACCATGATCCCTTCACTAGAAATGACATAACCCATAAAAGTAATGGAGTTCAACAAAAATTCACATTTGAAAAATTTGGCATACAACTGCTGCTCTTTTAGGGTCTTTAATACAATACGGAGGTGATCAGTATTATCCACCTCGCTCTTAGAATACACTAAAGTGTCATCTATAAACACAATGATGAATAAATCTATAAAGTGATGGAAGACCCTATTGATCAATTCCATGAATGCCATTGGGGTATTAGTCAATCCAAAAGACATAACCTAGAACTCAAAATGCCTATACCAAGTACAAAAAGAAGTCTTAGGGATATGCGCCTCCTTAATGCTTAACTAATAATATCGAGACTGAAGATCAATTTTGGACAAAAATTTAGCCCCTTACAACTAATTAAAAAAATTATCTATCCTTAAAAGAGGATATTTATTCTTTACCATGACCTTATTCAACTATCGATAATCAATGCACATTCAAAAAGAATGATCTTTCTTACACATGAATAACACCGATACACCCCATGGGGACATACTAGAATGGATAAAACCTTTGTCTACAGGATCCTTGAGTTGCTCCTTAAGCTCTTTCAACTCAGCCGAAGCCATTATATATAGAGGAATAGAAATTGGACGAGTGTCAAGAGCAAGATCAATGCCAAACTCAATCTCCCTATTAGGAGGAACACCAGGAAGGTCATGAGAGATGACCTCGGGAAATTCAATTACCATCGTGATGAAATGCAAAGAAGGACCCTTCGAGTTAGAAAGATTAACTTAGACCAGATGACAGAGACACTCCTTAGAGAATAATCTCTGACCTCTAAGATACAATATGAATTTCCCTTTAGGAGATAGGAAACCACCATCCCACTCAATAATGGGCTTATTAGGGAATTTAAAGACAACCTTATGGGTCCGATAGAATAGAGAAGCATAGCATGAGTGCAAAATCCATCCCAAGTATAACGTAGAAATTAAAAATGTCTAATTCAAATAGATCCAAAAGAGTCTCCGACAACCCACAAATACCACACAACCCCTATAGACTCTATTAGCCACCACAAATAACCCGTAGGGATAGAAACAAAAAACGGGTCCCAAATATACTCGGGACCAAAACTAAAATACACAACTATAAATGGGTCACATAAGAGAGAGTGGATCCTGAATGAAGAAAATAGTATACATTATGGAAAAAGAGTTTAAATATACTAGTCACAACATAAGGTGATGCCTTGGACTCTTGGAGGGTAGTGCAATCATAGAGACAGTTTTGACTTGTGCCGAAACTAGATGGTGCACCCTTTGGTGCGAAAACTAATGAAGAGGCAACTGGAACTTTGTTTGTCCCCAAAGAAACCTTGGAAACTGTACAGTTTCTAATCAGGTGCTCTGCTGACCATAGCTGAAGCACTTATCCTTTCTTTTCTCTTAGTAATCCCGATGCAATCTACCATAATACCTTCAGAAAGGATGCGATGGAGATGATTGGGCCCCAGTAAATTAAGATTGGGCACCCTATGCCCTATAGTTGTTGCTAATATAGAAACACAAGTCACTCGACGGCTTTGGGTAGGGAGCACTAGCCGTCGAGTAAGACCCAACATTGCCTCACATATTTTTGGGCCACTTTCAACCATCTTTCCACTCTGCTGTTGGCCACCACCCTTCTCAAAAAATCTACACTTCTTGATCTTCCTCTCCCCTACCTCAACATACTTTTATTTCTCTTTCTCTACATGCTCCATGTATACAACCAACTTAGAGATATCCATTTTCTTGTTCAACAAGGAAGCTTTACTCTCCAAAATCAAGTATCTAAATAACTTAGATGAAAACTTTCTCATTTTATACCTTATGCTAGAAACTAACTCTAGAGCATACCGAGATAACTCATTGACTAACATCTTACCTTGCTTTAAACTAACAAACTCTTTTTCCTTAACTTTCTCAACTCTTAAGAAAAGAAGCGGTCTAGGAAAGCATTAGGGAAATCTTTCCACATGGCTAACTCAGTATCATTGCCCTTTTCCTAATCCCATTCCTCGTACTATTTATACACCATATCTTTCAGCTGGTAGGCGGTAAATTCTATTCCCTTTACATTTTTGGCTTGCATAACATAGAAGATCTTTTCTATCTCATCTAGAAAACATTGATGATCCTCCTTAAATATGACATAAGTGAAGGACAGAGGATTTGACCTCATGAATTGGCCAACCCCTATGTCCCTAAAAGATGGAATAATAGATATACCACACTCAGCTTGAGAAGCTACCAACTGATCCAACATGTGAATAGATTGATGAAACTTAACATTCATTACATCATCTTGAGGTGCTCAAGAAGGACTAGAGGGAACCGGTGGAACTCCAAGAGGGCAGCATAAACTGGACCCCTAGACCAAGTCTGGACTCTATAAGTAGAATGGGTCCCATCAATATTTTTCTTAGGTAGGATATAAGAGTTTTAATGAGCTTTAGATCTTCGAGGAGGCATGATCTATAAAGTAAACAAATGAGAATTAGAGAAGTTTCAGGGTCTTACACTCTACAGCTTGAAAATAGAACATGAGAAAGAGAAGTATTTCTAAATGCCATGTATCTTCTCCCTTAGGAGTGTGGCGCGGTACACACACTTAAGAGAGACTCTACTTAACATGGCTTTGTAGACTCCCAATTGACCATGAAATTAGGGCCCTGATACAAATTTAACATAAACCAAATCGAGGCCTAATCGGTTTGGGCATCTTAAGTTCGACCAGGATTGGAGACTGCCCCCAATACCCAACTATAACTACCCTGTACCCTATGTTAGATAAATTCAGAATATATAACTAGATAAATCAACAATTGTTGAAAAACATTTAATAGAGTCAATAACTATAACCAGCCAAATATCCAACCAATTATCCAACCGGTATCATCCTTAATGCTAATAGAAATACAAAGATTGACACCTATACCGACACCACCCATGCCCATAGTAGTTTGAAAAAGCCTCTAACAAGAATCGATAACATTCAGTCAAGATATGCCCTCAACTATAGCCAAAGACAAACCAAATAAATGACAATAATAAAAGAAGTCCATTCCATGAAATGTAGTATTCTAGAGTATTGAAGCTCACTACTTCAGTCTGACAAGAAGCTGTCCCCAAATCCACGTTATAGAGTAGGAGGAGTAGTATGGTATGTTTCTGCATTATGTGGGGATACAACCCAAAGATGGTTAGTAGAATAAATGCTAGCATGTACTCAATAATAAAGGATAAAATAATATAATTATTAAAAACCAAAGTAAATAACCATATGCAATCACATACATATACACATATACTATGCCGAGAAAGGGGACCGGTTTTAGCATGCATTTAAAACCTTTAACTTGCGTTGTGTAGTTTTGCCGTCCTAAATCCACCAACAGGCTATATGGGTTCAGCTACCCCTGCTGAAAGAGCCCCGGTGCGTATTAGATGCATGAATTAAAGAAAAACCTGAGATGACTAGTACATCTCCCAAAATATAGGTGTGACATAATGCACACCGTCACAAAGACCAAATCTCATATCCGCAAACATTAGTTTTTAGTTTTGGTTCCCCCGGGACCTCCACCATCCACGGATTTGCTAACACAATCCTCTTTAAGCCCATATTAAAACCATTCACACATACCCAACCATTTACCAAGGAGTCTTTTTAAATAGGCATTAACCATAGATATCATCATACCAAAATTAGAGCTTTCAAGTCTATCCATTTATGCCGTACCAAAGCCATTAAACCAATATGACACCAAAGTTTCCAATATAACTAATACCATGGCCACCAAGGCCTTTCCAATCCATTTAAAACCAATCAAACCAATTTAAGTTCCATTACCATATTATGCAATGCAATGATTTCAAGAATAGTCAAATTATTCACATTGGCATTTTAACAAACATGTTGAGGGAATATAACTTCCAAAACCAAAATATCACTTCACTCTATTCCCATGCAACCATATTTTCAAACCATAATTATAACATAAAAAATCTTAAGTTAAACATGGGAAGACATTCTCCAACCATAGATAACCAAAATCCCCAATATCTATTTCTAAACCAAAAAATACCACAATAATACCTTGAAAAACCAATTATTAAAATATGATTTTAGTTGAACTAAACATAAGAAAGGAGTAACATGCCTTAGAAGTAAGAGGGAGAGATTCACTCTTGAAAGCCCCTAAATGATTTCCTTGTCGAAACGCAAGCCTTTTTTTGAACCAAGAGATTGAGAGAGATTTAAGAGATTTTTAAGAATGTTGGATTGAGAATAGTAGGTCAATGAAGTTAAAAAAGGGGTTTTATGTCATGGGGCAAAAGGAGTTAAGAGGGAAAAAGTCCAAAATACCCCCAACTTAAATTGTTAAAATGCCACATGTGGGTAAGAGTTGACCCTCTAACTCATCACCACATCATATGACTTATACCATCTAGTCATACCCAGAATAGAAGGTTGGAGACCCACACACTATCCACCATACGATTCCATTGCCCTAACTCATGACCAGACCATACGGCTCGTATAGTCTAGTCATACTTAAGACAAAAACCAAAGGGATCTACACTGGACAACATACAACTTCACTATCCCACACGTACCCTATCTTTGGGACTCTTAGTAAGCCAATCATACTCAGAGCAAAGTTAGGTTCTTATGTTTTAGATTAAGTGAAGGATTGACCAAATAACTCATCAGCAAAACATATGACCCATACCCACCAAGTCGTATCCATAACAAAAACCCAACCACTAATTACTGGACTCCTTACGAGTTGGGTCACCTGACCCATACCCATCCCATACAAGTTGTGTGGTGAGTCAAAACTTATTGCACCCAAACACATACACAAGTGTATGTGGTCTCACCAAGTAGTAAAGTGGCCCTTTAGAAGTCAAGTAACAATCCCACACGGACTTGTGTTAAATAACTATTTGATTCTAGTTCATAATTGATATTAAATTAATGCAAGGTAACTAAAGAGTTTTCAAAGTTTATTAACTAAAAGTAAAGTAAAATAATGCGGAAAGCAATGACTTTCGAAAAGCAATGGATGAAAGCCCAGGGATAAAGCACTACAAACAATCATGTTATTCTAACAAACTTCATTGATTAGGCTACTTATCTTGGTTGTTGATTCGTAGGGTTTACACATGATCATGGTCTCCTGACCTCTAATTGTCTACCTAACTTGGACATTACAACTACATTATTAGGCGAGGATGTAATAATTCAAGTAGATGCAAAAAACTATCATCCTACATGTGAACCAACCAAGGCTTCTAGGTATATCCCTATCCTAGATGCTAATTGAAATCCCTTGTTTTATAAAGAAATAAGAACCCTACTCTATTTACCCCCACATTCTATCTTCTTCTCCCCCTCCCCCCATAAGGTTGATAATATATGTATTCTAAGGGTCACAAATCCTTAAAATAATGATAAAAGGGTAAAAAAACTACCAATTATGATAAATATATAAAACCAAATCAATTCATAGCAATTATAATCCTATTCTTGGCTTTAACCCCCAAAAAAGGGGGTGTTTAGACACTAATCGACATAACTGTAGTCATCATGGATTAATATATAGAATAATACATCAAAAATATAAGTTAAATAGAAGTAAAACCTAAATAAAGTATTGATCAGCCTCCTCTCAATATTTAAGTACAAAATGTGCAAAGGGTTGTATTTATAGTAGTGGAAAGTTGGTCGTCCAGGGAGTGTGGGCTTCGTGTCATGATGTGTGCAAAAGAGTACTGGTTGTTGTTTTATGAGCTGCAGAAATGTGGATTAGAGGTCGCGACACAAGATTTGGAAAGGAGGTTGGGTCCCCACTATAACACATCACTTTTTTGAACACTAATAGCTATCACTTAGGGGTTTCAATTTCACCTTTCCCTTCTTCAATTCAAACTCCTTAACTCACTTAATTTTATACTAAAGCATATATGAGCTTTTGGATCAAATTAAGGTCAATCAAAGAAGGGATTAGGCTGCATAATAGGCAACCAAAGGAAAAGCTAAAGGCTCAATGGGGTCTAACTAGGATAACACAAGGGTAGGTAAAAAGATGGGTATGAACATAACTATATTACCTCCTAACCCCATACACTTTATTTCATTTTAGACACACACTAGGCAAGTTCTAGAATCACATGCAAATATACAAACATCTCACACGCATATGGCATATGCTTACCTCAAGAAGGATATATTAGACTCTCAACTAAATAATCATATAAATTCAACATTAAGCCAACAAGTACAAGACTCATAAAAATGAGCCTAGGAGTCTAAAAAGTAGTCATTCACATAGTCAACATGCTTTTTCAAGTGAAACACTTGTTTCATGCAGTCAAACATAGCTCCAACAAGAATATGTCACTTATTCCTAACACAAAAAATTTTAAAATTAACCTAAAACTGGGAATTTCCCTACCCAACACTTACAAATCTACTTTGTCCTCAAACTATACTTAAAAGTAGATATAGAAATACTCCCTGAAGCCTCTAGGCCTAGTTAGTAGCATCTTCTTGCATCAAGAGGGTCCAAGGGCCCTACACTTAGTCGTTGCTATGCTTCTTACCTCAATTTTTTTGGTACTCAAACTTCCCATCGACCTGTGACTCAATCGAAAAAACTAGTAAAGTAAAAAACTAAAATACTAAAAATAAAATATACCTTAACTCAACTTGGGTTGCCTTCCAAGCAACGCCTGATTTAGTGTCATGGAACGACCTAATCTCTGAGTCAACCATATTCCTTCATCCTTTTTCTCATACTATAATGCCATCTTGTTATTCATTTATGACCTCTTTAGTGTGAACTCTCAAGTTCAACAACTTTTTTAAATTTAGTCTTTTTAGGCTTATCAATCTGCATCATGTCAAACTTAGGTATTAGGGGCTTGGGCTACTCAATGAGGAAGTCCAAAGAGGTATTTTGAGGAATAGACTCCACCACCTCATACTTATCCCCTTCAATCATAATAATTATGCACAAATCATTATAGCGAGATAGTGTGTTGAGCGGTTCATACACTTTGAAAACTACCTCTTTATCATCCATCCTCATTGTGAGAGTACCCTCTCTCACATTAATTAAAGATCCTTTTATCACTAAAAATAGATGTCCCAAAATGACTAGCACTCTTTTATGTGGCTAAGAATCTAAAATAATAAAGTTAGCAGGAATAATAAACTTACCAACCTTGATTAGAGCATCCTCTATGATTCCTTCGGGATGAGCTAGGGTTTGATCTACCAACTAGAGTATCATGAAGCTTGGTCTCATCTTCCCCAGTCCTAAAGTGTTGAACAAAGAGAGGGGCATCAAATTGATACTTGCTCCTAAATTTTTAAGTGCATATACGTCTTGAATATCGCTAATTTGAATTAGGAGAGTGAAACTCCTAGGGTCTTTGAGATTTTTAGGCTTTTTTTGCTTCACCATAGAGCTACACTCCTCAGTAAGTGATACTGTCTCAATATCTTACAGCTTAACCTTATTAGTGATCACATCCTTCAAGTATTTTGCGTACTTGGGCATTCTTTGCAAAACATCTAGAAGAAAAAGGTTAATATAAAGCTCTATGAATGTGTCAAATAACTTCTTGAATCATACATCCTCCTTTGCCTTTATATGCTTCTGTGGGGAAGGTAGTGGTGGGATCTTCTTCACCTCTTTAGTAACTGTGGTTTTTGCGTATTCAGACTTCCTTAAATTTTAATCAGCTTCTCCCAGTTTAGGAACCAAATCATCATCTACCTCCTTAGTTGTCTTTGAAAGTTCTTCACTATGATCCTTACCACTCCTCAAAGTAATTGGCATGACTTGTTTATGAGGTTTAGTATCACTTGGCAAACCACCTTGAGGCCTGGTATTTTGTGCCTGCTGTAGCTGTCCCAACTGCAGCTCCAAGTTCCTTATTACAGCCTGTTGACTTTACATATCTTCCAACTGACTCTTTATATCTGCTTATAACTGTGCTTGACCAGCCATAATTTTCTTTAGTATCTCTTCCACATTGCTAGTCTAAGTTGTTGCCAAATTATTCTAAACTTGCTGCTGCTGTTACTATAATTTGTTATTATATAATTGATTTGGTTGCTGAGTCTTCCACTTTAGGTTGTAGGTGTTCCCATAATTTGGCCTTTGAACATTGCTAATAAACATCACAGACTTAGGATTTGAAGCACATATAGCCACTACTATTACCACAAACCTCACACCAACTTATAGTTTGTTGAATTGCATTAACTGTGGATACAGGTTATGCAGTCTCCAACTTTATGTTGCTTATTTGATTTTTGCAGTGCAGAGATCTGGGCTGAGATTGTAGAAAATTGGTCTACCTCCAATACACCTGCAACTTTCTTTGTGATATTTCTTGTGTCTAAATGTCACTCAAGATTTCATTGTTTAATACATTTCAACAAAGTATAAAGCTCATCATAAGTCAGCTCCAAAGCTTGACCACCTACAGCTGAATCGAGTAAACTTTTTGTGTTATAGTCAAGTGCCTCAACAAAAGTGTGAGCTAATACCTCGTTAGACTGCTGATGATATGGATAGTTCCAAAGAAGAGCCTTGAAGCACTCCCAATCATGATATAAATTCTCATATGGCTTTTGTTTGAAGCACATAATCTCACTGCAAAGTCTTGCAGTCTTGCCAGATGGACAAAATTAAATGAGGAATTTTTAGGCTAAGTCATCCCACCTTGTTATTGAATTTGCTAGCTCAACATTCAATCACCTTTTTTCTTCCCCCAACAGTGAAAAGGGGAATAGTGTCAGCTTTAAATAATCATTTGATATGCCCATCGGGATGAATGTGTTACTAATCTCTATAAAATTTTGTAGATGGACTTGTGAATGTTCATGTGAAAACCCCATAAACTATCCACTACTAATCAAAAACTTCACCATGTTCTGTTTTATCTCAAAATTAGCTCCAGCAGTCGGCTTCTGAAAAGGGAAGGTCAAATTTATCAAAAGTGGGATTGCCACTTCCCAAACTATTCTGCGGGCTAGTTGTTCTTCAGCCATGAAAGTAAGATCATTTTTTTCCTCTTGAATCTATGGAATTTTATGGAGAGTATTGCTTCTCCCCTTAATTGATAAAAGTTTTATTAGGCTTCGAGGCTCAGTTTAACCAATTTCTTATCCCTTGTCAACTTACTTATATGAAACCCTTTTTCCTGAATAATTAATCCTAAGATAAAGAGTAAAGCACCACAGAAATCTAAAACATACAACTAAAAATAAAATAGTTTCCAATTTATAAGTCACCAACAATGGCGCCAAAAACTTGCTACACCGAAGTGCATACATAAGTTTACAAGGTCTCATCAAGTAGTAAAGTGGCCCTTTAGAAGCCAAGTATCAATCCTACAGGGACTTGTTTTAAACAACTATTCAATTCTAGTTCACAACTGAGATTAAATTAATGTGAAGTAACCAAAGAGTTTTGAAAGTTTATGAACTAAAAGTAAAGTAAAATAATGCAGAAAAGTAAAGACTTTGGACAATCAATAGATGAAACCCCAGGGCTAAGGAAATATAAACAATCATACTATGCTAACGAACATCGTTGATTAGAATACTTATCATTGTTGTTGATTCATAGGGTTTATCGCATGATCATAGTCTCCTGACCTCTAATCGTCTACCTAACTTGGACATTAAGCCTACATCATTGAGCGGGGATGTAATAATCAAAGTAGATGCAAGAAGATATCACCCTACATATAAACCAATCAAGGCTTCTAGATATATCCTAATCCTAGATTCTATTTTAAATCCCCTCTTTTATAAATAAATAAGAACCCTACTCTATTTACCCCCACGTTCTATCTTCATCTTCCCTCTCTCGAGATCATAAGATTAATAATATATGTATTACAATGTTTGAAAATTCTTAAAATAATGATAAAAAGGGTAAACAAAAAACTAATTATGATAAAAAAATAAAACCAAATCATTTATAGCAATTGTAATCATGTTCTTGGATTTAACCTTGAAAGGGGTGTTTATCCACTAATCCACATAATCGTAATTATCATGGATGAATAGATGGTAAAATCCATTAAAATTGTAATTTAAATATAAATAAAACCTAAATAAAGTTTTGAGCAGCCTCCTTTCAATATCCAAGACGTGCAAAAGTAAGTACATAATGTGCAATGGGTTGTATTTATAGTAGTACAAAGTTGGCTGTATAGGGAGTGGGCTTTCTATCGTGATATATGCAAAGAAGAACTGGTGGTCACTTCATGAGATGTGAAAGGGTGTAGTGGAGTTCGTGACACAATATATGGAAAGAAGGTCTGGTGGTCGCGACACAAGCTTAAAGCGATGCCTCACTGAATTTGCTCTAGACGCTCATTCTTTGCCTTATGCATTTATATTTTAACCCAAACTTTTGTGGTGTATTTAAACTTGATTTCCAGCCTTTTAAACATCCATATACAACTAAAATCAACTCAAAAATCATCCTACATCACATATACCATGGATTAGTGATCAAAATAACACAATAGCAAGAACAGTGAACTGGAAACTCAAGCTAAGACTAGTGTCATTATATTTATCTTTAACTTAGTGTTTTGACTAATGGATAGATTCAATTAAACCGTGAACATTATAAATAAGTTTTTATACACATAAGTACACAATTAAGTCATTTGGAACTCATTAAACACATTAGAATCCAATGAAACCAACTAGACAAACACCTAGCTCAAACTAGTAACACTAGTTTTCTTATTTGAACTATAATTGACCAATTAAATTACAAACTTGATTGAAATACATCATGAATATTGTAACCACACACCTAAATACTTAGATTCTCAATTATATCATCATTCACTCATTAAGCACATGAATTACCCTTAAAACAAGGATAAATAAGCTAAGATACTAAAACTAAAGTGTATAAATACACCCAAAATCATGAGTCATTACAAGACCGGTGAGTTCAAAGCTTAGGAAATTTCCAAGGGCCAAATCCTTGTGTGTTTCATACATAGTAGGATAGAGGTTGAGACTTCGAATGCTATTGTTACAAGTACGATTTGGGTGTGCCACTAATGGCCCTTAATTCATTTGATTTAGGATCCACTTATTCTTATATTTCTTCTTATTATGCACCACGGTTGGAGTTGTCTTAGGATTTATTATTTGTGCCATTGTGCATATCTACTCTCATGGGAAATTTTAGTAGTGGATTGAATTTTCTGATCATGTGTTGTGACTCTCAGTGATGTTAATACTTATGTTATCTTATGTTTTTGGATATGGTGGATTTTGATGTGATTTTGGTCATAGACTCTTTATCCCACTATTATGTAGTGATGGATTATTTTCCAAAATCATTACCTTATCCATGTTTGGCATACCCCTAGTCATGTGGAAGATATCAAATAGCCATGAGACGACGGGGCTTATTTCATATTTTTGTGCTAGAAGGCTTATTTTAAGGGGTTGCAATTCTTATCTCACTTATATTAGCGATACTAGTGTGGAGAGTCTGTCACTTGAATTTGTTCCTATAATTTATGAGTTTCCTAATCTGTTCCCTACCAATATGCCTAGTATTTCCCCTATCTTTGAGATTGAGTTTGCCATTAACCTTGAGCTTGGTACTCGACCTATTTCTATGGTACCTTACCATATGGCTCCTACCAAACTTAAGGAACTGAATTCACAAATTTAGGATCTTCTTGGTAAGGTTTTTATTACACCAACTGTGCCTTCTTAGGGAGCTCATGTATTGTTTGTGAAGAAAAAAAGATGGCTCTATGCATTTGTATAATAATTATAGGCATTTTAATAAGGTGAAGGTGAAGAATCGTTATTCTATGCCTAGCATTGATGATTTGTTTGATCAGCTTCAGGGAGGAATAGTATTTTCTAAGATTGATTTTAGATTTGGTTACCAGAAATTGAGGATTCAAGACGAGGGTATACCAAAGGCAACCTTTAGGTTCCGTTATAGTCATTATGAGTTTTCTATGATGATATTTGGGTTTACTAATGTCCCATCCACATTTATGGATTTGATGAATTGAGTATTTAGGCCTTATTTGGATTCCTTTCTAATTGTGTTCATTGACTACATCCTTATGTATTAGAGGAGTAAAGTGGAGCATGCACAATATTTGAGGATTGTGTTCCAGAATTTAAGAAATTATGTGATTTTTCCTAAGTTTTCTTGGTGTGAGTTTTGGCTTTAGTCTGTTACATACCTTGGACATATAGTGTTTAAGAATTGTATTAGGGTAGACCCAGCTAAATTTGAGGTAATTTATGATTGGTCTAGAACTACATCTCTGAATGAGGTTTGTAGCTTCATTAGTTTGACTAGTTATTATAGGAAATTCATCGAGGGCTTTGCTACTATTTTAGTCCCTATGACTTGATTGAATCAAAAGAAAGTTCTTTTTGATGGTCTAATGAGCGTGAGTCAAGCCTTGAAAATCTCAAGGACTTTATCATTTCAGCTCATATTTTAGCTCTTCCTGTTGAGGGTGAGAGATTCATAGTGTTTTATGATTCTTTTAGTGTCGGTTTGGATTGTGTATTAATGCAAAATATTTATGTCATTGCTTATATTTCTAGATATCTTAAGGTGCACGAGTGCAACTACCCTACTCATTGTTTAGAGTTGGTGGCGATTGTTTTCGTGCATAAGATTTGGAGGCATTATCATTATGTGTGCATTTTTAGATTTTCACCAATCATTAAAGTCTTTTGAATCTTGTGGCCCTAAGGAGCTTAATGCTAGAAAACATAAATGGATGGAGTTGCTTAAGGATTATGATATTTTAATCTTGTATTATTCGGGCAAGGCTAATATGGCAGTAAATACCTTAAGTCAAAAGGTATTATGTAGATGTTGCTTGGATTGTATTTCAATTTCTCAAAGGCCGTTAGCACGGACATCCAGTCCTTAGCCAACCTAATGGTTTACCTTGATATTTCAGATCCTGGAAGGATTTTAACTAGTATGGAGGTGATGTCCTCACTATTTGAGTCGATTTGAGATCATTAATTTAAGGAGTAAGCCTTGCTTTCTTCATAACTAGGTATCGAGTGGTTATTCTAATAGGAACACTATAGATTTTAAGTTTTGTTTTAGATTTGATGGCTATATTTGTGTTCCAGGGATCGATGACTTGATTTAGTTGATTTTACACGAGGCTCACGGCTCTAGATATTCTATTTATCCTATTATAACCAAAATGTAAAGAGATTTGAGATAACCTTTTGGTGTAGTGGTATGAAGAGAGATGTGGCAGACTTTATAGCTCATTTCCTATGTTGTCAGCAGGTAAAAGTTGAGCATTAGCGACCAGGTGGATTGACTTAGACATTTACTATTTTGGAGTAGACATAAGAGTGGTTTACCATTGATTTTATTAGTGGTTTGCCTTTGAAGAGTTTGCTTATAATAATAATTATCATTTGAGTATTGAGATGGCGCCTTTTGAGGCTTTATATGGTAGGAGATGTTGTTCTTTGATTGGATGATTTGAGACTTTCACGATTAGACCCTGTGCTATTGATTTGCTTCAGGAGTCATTGGATAGACTCAGGGTGATTCAGGATAGGTAAAGAGCTTCTCAGAGTAAGTAGAAGGCCTATACAGACCATAGGCTTCGTGCCTTGAGATTTGGAGTTGGTGATCAGGTATTCCTCCTTGTATCGCCTATGAAGGGTGAGGTGAGGTTTAGAAGGAAGGGTAAGCTCAGTCCTAGTTATATTGGGCCTTCCAAGATTATTTGCACAGTTGGTGAAATGGCTTATAAGTTAGATCTACCTCTATTTTTTTTGTTGTTCATCTAGTTTTCTATGTTTTTATGTTGCGATGATACATTTTTGATCCATCTCATGTGCTTATATAGAAATCAATCCCGTTGGATGAGCATTTTACCTTTGTAAAGGAGCTAACATTTATATTGGCTAGTGATGTCAGGAGATTACGCACTAGAGATGTTTATATAGTTAAGGTTTAGTGGAGGCACCACCTAGTAGAGGAGGCCACTTAGGAGATCAAGAGTGAGATGTGAACCTTGTATCCTCACCGATTTAGAACTTTAGGTCATCCTAATCCTTAACTTGCTCAAATGAAAGTTTCTTAGTAGTGGATATTGTAATAACCCTTCAGGTCATTTTTGATATTTCTACTTAGTTTTGCTGTTAAATCCTTTCCATAGCTACCCCAAGTTATTTATGACTTGTTGGAGATGACAGTTCAGTTACCGGGCAGTTTATTTAGTTTTTGAAGTCTTCGCTTATTCCAAATAGGCACTTGCAACAACTTTAGTAAACTCCTATGCAAAATTTGACTGCGCCAACAAATCCAAAATATCAATTTTAGGAAAGTTGTACCTTTGGTTCTGGTCCTGAGGCATCCAAGCTCATTTCAACCTATTGGTTAAAAAGTTAAGAAAATCAAATATGGGTGTGAGAACCATATTTAGTAAAGATGGCCTTGGATGGAAAATATTATTGTTCCTTTCAATCCAAAATATTGAATTTGGCATGGTTACATAGTTTATTTGTGTATTTGGGATCCCAGATGAATCTCAAGGTCTTGGTGGAAACATTGAAGACTTTACATGTTTTAGTTGTTATCTGGTGTAGCTGCTATCGCAAGCCAAGGGTCGCGATCATCGTATCCTTCGATGGTAAAGTAGTGCTATCGTAGGGCATAAGTTGTGATTGCAACTTGTATGTGCAGCCACTAAATTCTATGATCGCAGGTTTTGGGTCCACGATAGTGGGACTCGATTACCTGGTAAGGGTATAAATAGACCATTACATCATAAATTCAGCCATTTCTCACCGATTTCTTGAGATCTTAAACCCTAAATAGTGAGGTAAAGTGAGAGTGAAGCTTGTGGGTAATTCAAAAGCTTGATTAACACTTGTTTTGCTATTATCCTTCAAATTTAAGGTAAGATTCCTCCAAATTCATGGTAGATTTTTGTATTTTTTTGGTCAAACCCCCAAAACTTAACGACTTTATTTTAGCCCATATTTAGCTTGGTTTTCACCCATTTTTAGGGTAATGATTCCTTGAGCATGTAAGAATATTGGGATCGTTTTGTAAATATGATTTTCAGAAGTGGGACCTACATGTGTTTTTTAATGAATTTTGGACCCAAAGCACTATGGTGCAATATGGGTATTGCTATTCTCGTATTGATATGTAGAATGTGTTTATGCTATCTTGGCATCTTGAAGAGGCTTCTCGAAATAGAAAAGTAATAGTTTAGTGGATCGTGAGGTTTCTTTGACGTCAAGGTAGGCTAGGTTTATCCCTTGTTAGATTGAAGTATTTCATAGTATTCTCATGATATTGTGTTAGATTTGGGAAAGGTTTTAGGTGTTGGATTTATGAAATGAAAGATGGGTTAGTTTGACTATTTAGGCTATTTTGAAATCATAGATTTGAAACACTTGACTTATTGCCTTATGTTGTAGATGAATTAGGCTTCAAGTCTCATGTTTATCATAAGAATGCCTTATATAACTCAAGTTAGATAACATGATTTAGACACCTATGTTTAGGGTTACATTAGCTTTAGTTTCTTACATTAAAGGAAGTTACCTTAGTTACTATTCTGGCTTAACTATTGTGTTTTAGAAGAATCTTTACCTTAGGGCTAATTGTAGCATGCTATACATCTAATAATAGAGTTACATACCCTAGCCTAGTCCTGGCTAGAACTTTCCATAGAATGTATTTTGGGGATTTAGAAGTGGGATCTTCGACCCACCTTAAGTCACATTGATAAATAGTTCTCTTGAAACCCTTAAATGCTTATTAAATACCTAGAGAATGTACTTTTGAGGCAATATTGAGGAACCTCGACACTTGATGGTTATGGTAACTATAACATTAGATGTAATGTTCCTAGACTAATTGATTAAAATATTACTTATGCTATGATGAGATATGAATCATATTGCGACAAGCTATTGGTTATTCCATATATAAGCTATCTATTATGCTAATGATAAGCCTTTGACCATGCTATTGATAAGTTATTCCCTATTTTATTACTTATGATTATAATCAGGTAAACAATTATGCTAGTAAGAATGCTAAAAAATATTCTTACTGATGATGTTAGCAATTGTGTTATTAATTATGCTAGAAGTCATGCTTATTGATTTTATCGGAAGTTATGCTATATTATGCTAGAATTCATGATACTTGACTATATTAGCACTTATGATATTGATTATGCCACTGACTATGATGATATGGCTACTAGTTTGAGTCTGGATATTTACTAAAATACACTCTGTTTAATTTCTAAAGATAATATTAATATTGATTATACCCGATTTAATTTTAAAGATAATTATAATGATACATTGATACCCGACAAAGACAGAGGATGATTGTGATGATACATTGATACCTGATAAGTCTAGAGGATGATTATGATGATACTTTGATACTAGACAAAGTCAAAGGATGATTATGATGACACATTGATACCTTACAATGCCGGAGGATAATTATGATAATACATTGATACCCGATAAGGCCGGAGGATGATTATGTTGATGTGCCTATGTGTATATATACCCATTTGAGTCTGGCTATTTATTGTGATATGATTATATATATATATATATGTATGTATGTATGCATGTAAGTATGTATGTATATATACATAAATATGCATATACAAGTTTGATATTAGGGACGCCAATTATAGCCCAAAAATGATAAATGATTATAAGGTGGTATAGTTGATGATTAGTAATAAATAATGATTAGTAGTGGATATTGTTTAAGTGACTAATCATGTCTAGTTGATAAATCAGGATTTATTGGTAAAGGATGATTAGTTAATAAATGATGTTAGTTGATAAATAATGGTTATCTAATAAATAGTGATTAGTGAATAGGTGTTTAATAGTGTTAAATGATGACTTGAGGTTATATGATGACTAGAAATCAAATGCATTAGTTAATGATAGATCGTTAGCCAATAAATGATGAATAGTGAGTAATGATGATAAGGGTGTTAAATGATGGAAATATTATGGATGTGGGTACATTGTCGAATATTGGTAAATTGTGAAATGGTGGTTAAATAATGAGTTGGTTAGTTGTAATAATGGATGATTATGTTATTCTATCTTTTGTGTACTTTTTATGCATATGGGGGTCTGTGATGAGTTATTTATTTTTTCACACCAATTGGCGTATGGGATCTAATTTTATAGTTTGTGATTGGTTGTGTGATGCCTTTTGATGCGTTATTGTTCTGATTTATTTATTTATGTTGCACGACAATATTGGTATGTTTTGATGCCTTCTGTTATATTGTTATTACAATGGAATTATTTATTATGTATAGCAGTATTGGAGATGATTCATGTTTGTTTCTGCACCTTGACTTAGTTATGTTATCTTGCATTTTATCATACTTATACCATGGTTTAGCTCAGACAGTCAATGATGCCTACTGAGTACCTATTGTTTCGGTACTCATATAACAGTTCTGTACCTTTTTGGTGTAGATTTGATCACTAGCTATCGTTATTGATCCTTGATCATGCTTTGTTAATATTTCTAGAGATAGGGTGAGATCTTGAAGTTGGATTCACCTCTTTCCTTCTATATTTTGATATTCAATTTTGGTTATCTAGACAGATGTCGAGTATTCTATGACAGTTAAAGTTGTATTATTATTATTAGATTCTCTTATACTGGCTCTACCAGGTCGAGAGATGGTATCTTGTATTGACTGTTTTTATCTATTTAGGACACTTTCCTTATTTATGTGTGTTTTTTATTTTCACCTATGATTGGGCATTTCCCACCAAGTTAACCCATTGCATTTAGCTCTAGTTTATGGTTTGGCTTACTTACTGGCGAGGTAGAGTAGGTGCCATCATGACTCATAAATTGGGTCGTGACAACATTTTTTCCAAGAATAACTTTTTTAGGCTCCTTTTTAATTTTCATAACTTTGGGCTTAGTTGGTGGCTTGGATAACTCTATGAAACTATTCAAAGAAGTCAATGGTCGTTTGGGCTTTACCACTCCACACTCATCCACTTCCATAGCTATGATCATGTGTAAGTCTTTATAATGGGATGGTGGATTTAGTGGTTTGTAAACTTTGAAGAACACCTCTTCATCATCCAATCTCATTTTGAGAGTGCCCTCTCTAACATCAATTTGTGCTCCTCCATTGAAATGAATGGATGTCCTAAGATGGCTGGCACCTTGTCACCTGGATCATAGTCAAGAACAATAAAGTCAATAGAAATAATGAACTTACCAACCTTAATGAGCACATCCTTAATTATTCCTTTGGGTTGAACTCTGGTATTGTCTGCCATTTGGAGTGCCACAGAGCATGGCCTCAGCTAACCCAAACTAAGAGCATTGAACACTAATCGGGGCATCAAGTTTATAGTTTCCCCTAAATCAACCAAGGCATAGACCACATCCTTATCGCTAATTTGTATGGGGAAGGTGAAACTCCCTAGGTCCTTTAATTTATTTTGCATCTTCCTCATTACTACTGAACTGCACTCCTCAGTAAGTTCCACCATCTCAATGTCCTACAAAATTTTTATTAGTAACCATATCCTTTAAGTACTTAGTGTACTTAGGCATACCCTGCAAGAAATCTAATAAAGGAAGATTAATGTGAAGTTCTCTGAACGTGTCAAAAAACTTCTTGAAACATGCATCCTCCTATGACTTTTTGATCCTCTAGGTGAATGGTGTTGGTGGTCATTCTATTACATGCTCAGTAGTCTTTATATTTGGGTGCTCAGACTTCTCTAATTTTTTAACATCTTTAACTACAACTTGCTTCTCCTTAACCTATTATGGGAAAAACTCTTCGTGAAACTCCTTATTTTTCTTGGGAGGCTTGTCAATAAGATATCTACCACTCTTAAAGGTTATTATCGTAATCTATTTTTTGATTTTTGGAACAACTTGACAATGACCTTGGGGTCTGGTATTCTGCATTTGAGTGAGCTTCCCCAACTACGCCTTTAAAATCTTTTGAGAAAGTTATTAATTATTTATCTTAGCAACCATTTCTTCTTGTTTAGCCAAGATCTTCTTTAATGTCTCCTCAATATTTCTGGCCCATGTGTTATGCTACTACTTAAATTGCTGAGTCTGATTGTTACCCCATGAATAGTTGGATTGAGTATGCTACTTTTGATTGTAGGCATTACCATAGTTTGTCCTTGTGTATTTCCCACAAAGTTTCAAAACTCTGGATTCGCTCTACACAAGTCTGCAGAGTGACCACTATTCCCATAAATCTCACACCAAGATGGGTTCTACTGAATTGCATTCACCTGAGCCTAGGCGTGATCCACCCTCAATTTGTTAAACTGCATCATCATCTAATTCTAAGGAGCTAACAGTTAGGTGGCTAAGTCTATGACACTATCATCTTCAATCATCCCTGCAGACATTTTCACTAGACCTCTAGAGATGTCACCATGCTAGTTAGGATTACCTTGTTTAATGTAGTTTAATAAGGTATAGAGTTCCTCTTATGTTTTCTCCAGTGCTTGACCACCTGCAGCTAAATCTAACAAAATTTTTGTATTATGGTCAGGTGCTGCAATAAAGGTGTGCGCTAACACCTTGAAGTCTTATCGAATCGAAAGAAACGGATGAGGAATTTTTGGGCCAGGTCATCATTTGTAGTGATAGAACCTATTGGCTAAATACTTAACCACTTTTTGCTCCACCTAAAAGTGAGAAGGGGAAGAGTGTGAGCCTCATATACTTTTCAGAGGCTCTAGCGGGAATGAATGCGTCACTTATCTCCAAAAAGTTCTATAACTGGATATGTGGATCCTCATGTGGAAATCCAGTAAACTGCCTACTGCTATGCAAAAGGTGTACCGTGTTTTATTTAAGCTCAAATCTACCTCCTAATTTTGTTCTGCGGATGACAGAGGTAACATTGATTATAGGTGGGATTGCTACTTCACATTTGATTGTACGAGCTGGTGGATCTTTCGCCATGGGTGTATGAATATCCTCTTTTTGCTGAATTTGAGGTTGTAATGCCTCGAATTTGGTACCCGGAATGCCACAAGATGCTCATGACCCTGAAGGACCACAAGCTAACCCATGACTGATATCTGTAACTGGGAAATGCATAATACTCTGTATAAATACAGAAAAAGGCTGAAAGGCCATAAGGTTCAAATATCTAATAAATATAACAATTGGAAATGTGGTATGTCAATACCAAAATAAAACTGAAATAACTGTCTGAGCATGCTATAGTCTAGAGGCCTCTAAACTGTCTAAAATTGTGCAGTTGATGGGATATGTCTCCAACTAACTTCGGACTACTGAAATAATAAAGTAATAAAATAATCATGCTATCCTCAAATGATGAGGACCCACTTCTAGTCTGGCTACTGAATGTTTGATCTACTAAGGTTGCTCTGGAGCTCGTACTTCTGAACCTATGGTATAAAATACCATAGAGAAAATATCTCAGTACGATTGAATATACTGGTATACAAGTGAGGTTGGTTGAATGCAAGGGGTTTATATGCATAAACAATACTAACTGACTGAATAACATAAACGTGAGAACACATGTATAAATATGTGAACTGTAACTGAGATCATACATCACTAAATCTAAATACTGATAAAGTAAATTTTAATATAACTGTTATACTATAATCTGAATGACTATGTCTGACAGTCCTGTTTCTGATGGAACTAGCTGAGTTTCGTACTAAACTGGGTGACTGTATCTGATAGTCCTGAATTCTGTAGAACTATTTGAGTTCTATTACTAATACTAAGATTGAGCCTGTAACTCTGGGAAGTAGGCATCTAATCGACATGCCCTAATAAGTTATATAGCTAAGTTGGGGTCTAATCTGTAACCCTAATTGGAAGGGTGTCAATACTGCGTCACTGGTAAGGAAAAGCTGTGGGTGACCCTCTTCTGATAGTGTACCTAAAAGAGAATGGTGGGACCCTCATTTGACAGTGTTAATCCACCTCATCAACCCTCATCTGTCAGTCTTGATGTCTGAACCTATGTTGGCTACATAGTTCTGGAACGCAAGGATTGCTTCTATGAATTACACCCTCAACTGTCAGTGTGTACCCTCATCCTTGGGTTTAATAGGTTCTAATTCGTACTCCTATCTGAATAGACACTGAAACATGATTAATTGAACTGAACTGGACTGCTTTCATTGAGTTCTGTTGACTGGGGGAATACTACTGAGATTACTAAATTTCTATGTTTTCTTGAGTCATGAGTCTGACTGAGTTCTACCGAGCATGGCTTGAATGAGAGTATCTTGAAAACTAACACTAGTTATAGGCACACAACTAAATTTTTGGGTACCTAGGACTCGATAACACGAAACTGATAAGGCATGACACTTCTTGACACATGACCATAGTCAACAATTCATATTACAATCGTTAGGGATCTTTATGAAGATTTCGCATACTATAATATTACACATGAATAGGAATGCATGTAAATATATCATAATTTCATAAGCCTAATATCATGAGCATTTCGTCAATCCATTACAAAAGCATAACACTAACTTGGGAATCATATCAAACATAAGGGAGAAAAATGGATTCATCAATTTTGGTCACAAATGAGTCATAAGACATAATTCCTATTCTCTTAGGCATTTTATCAATCACCTTGTATGCATATCTTTAGGCTTAGGCATGAATATTGAAATAATACATCATGGAAATGTTTTACATTTCCAATGCAAGAACTTCAACCACATACTAACATATTTTCATGATAGTCATTAAAGACTTCAACTTGGAAATCAAACAACAACATAAACATGGATATAATTCAATTCATACAATGAAATCCAAAGTTTATATTTAAAATAGGGTTTATTGATATTCATGGGTGAAAGGAACCCATGAATCAACACTTGGCATACCTGGGTGGATGATTTCTTGAAGTTTGGTGGAGGAAAGCTTGAATTCTTGACTTGGGATTAAACACCTAGGGTTTCTTGTTCTTGGGGATTGATCTTTGAGAGAAAACCTAATTTGGTGATGTGGATGAATAAAAAATTTATGATCTCTGGTCTGGTATAATTAGGGGTTAAAACGGGTGAAAAAAGACCTAAATACCCTTTTAAAAATGGCTTAAAATCGCTGATCGAAAGTAGCGACGGTTTGGGCGATGGTCCATCGCTGGCTCGATGGTCTGTCGGTCCTGACCATACCACTTGGCCAGAATCTAAAATTTCTACCTTGTCTGTGACAGTTTGGGCGATGGTCCATCGCTAGCTTGATGGTCCATCGGTCCTGGTCGTCGCTTCTGGGAAGTTACAACAGTTCTCTGTGAAACGTCCATAACATTTTACTCCGATACCGGATTTGGATGAAATTGGTATCGTTGGAAATCTAATTCAATTTCCCACATGATAAAAAGTTAAAAACTGGGAAATTCTATCAGATTTAAATATTAATCATTTAGGAAGTCATCACTAACTCTTCTGGAGACTAGATTTGACTTAAAGAAATTTTGGGGTACTGCAGAGGTATTTGCTAGAGAAGTACTTCTTCTCTCCTCAATAAGTGTAAGTGTAGCTCAAGTTTGGGACATGGTTCAACCAGATCCCTATCCCTTGCTAGCTTACCTACTTTACAAACCTGTTCTTACAAAGTCAGAATCCAAGAACAATTAATTAGAACTTAAGAAATGAAAAAGAAAAACTAAAACTAAGAAAGATACCAATATACAAGTCCCCAACAAAGGTACCAACAATTTATTTCTCCCAAATGTACACACAAGTGTACGTGGTCCACCATGTAGTAAAATGGCATTCATAAAGCCAAGTATAGATCCCTCAGGGACTTTTATTAAAAAACCATCAAATTCTAATCTCACTATAAAGATCAAATAAATGCTAAAGTAACCAAAAGTAATTGACAGTTAAAAACTTGAAGTAAACTTAAACAATGCAGTAAAATAAAGTTCTTGGAAAATGATGGGGAGAAAACTAGGGCTAAGGCACTGCGAACAATACTACTTAACTATTATATCATTGGTTTATTTAATTATCTTTATTGTTAGTTCACGGGGTTCATAGCTTGATAATGGTCTTTCGAACCTCTAATCAATTATCTAACTAAGCCTCACAACTACATCACTTAGCGGGGATGCAAGAACTAAGCTAAACATATTTGTAGTCTTTTTGTGCATGAGCCTATTAGGGATAATTAGTTATATTCCTATCCTAAAAGCAAATCATAACCTTAGTTCATTGAATGATTATGATCCTACTACGATTCTATCATATCATTCCTTCTTTCGAGATCATGACAGAAATATGAATTCATTCTAAGGGTCGTGAACCCATAGAATAGTTAAAACAAGGATGCATGAACAACCAATAATGATAGTAACATAAAACAAGTCAATTAACAAAGCAAAAATACTCATGTTCTTAGCCTTAACCCTAGATGATGGTGATTAGCCTCTCATAGACTTAGAACGAATCATAATTAATGAATGTATTTTTTAATCCTAAAGTAAGGGAATAAAACCCCTAATTGAAGCCTCCTCACGTATGTTCCAAGCCCCTCAATTCATCCAAGGTGTTTACAAAAGGGTTGGAGTATCCTATTTATATTAGGATTAAATTGCCGATATTGGTTTAGCCTCTATGCTCGCCCTTATCGTAGAGGATAGGGAGAGTGGCATGCCCCTATCATTATAAAATACTATAAATTGCATTTCAATTTGATTACAAGGGTTTGTCAAGCCCTTAAAGTTGTGCCTAGAGGATGTGGCACGCCAATAAGTCCAAATATTCCAGATTTTGTCCTAGTCTACTCCACACGTTTGGCCTTTGATTCCATGATTCATGGTAGATTTTTGTCTTCAATTACAGCTTGTATATCATCCAAAAATCAAGTTAAACATTTCAACAATCCTCCTATATGATCAAACACCATGAATTAGAACTCACAACACTATAAAATCAAGCAAGACAAGCTAGTTTCACATGTCTAGCATGCTACTACAGGTAGTTCATCAAGATTTTTGAAATTATTGTAACCTCTATGACTACATTGACTAGGAAAGTGGTTCCATTTTAGTGGTCTGTGAGTTTTGAGGTGAGCTTTCTAAAGCTCAAGGACTTGCTTACTTTAGTTCTTTTTTTTATTCTTATAGTTAAGGGCAAGGGTTTCACCATCTATTATGATGCTTTGGGCATTGGTTTGGTGTGTGATATGATGCATCAAGGCCATCTTATAACTTATGAATCACGACAATTGAAGGGGAATGAGTGCAACTACCCACTCATGATTTTGAGTTGACTAAGGTAGTTTTCACATTTAATATTTGGAGACATTGTTTGTATGCTGTTTGTTTTTAGATATTCATAGACCATTATAGTCTTCAATATATTATGACTTAAAATTAGATTAATTTGAGGCAGTGCAAATGGATTAAGTTGCTGAAGGACTATGTATATCTATTATATACTATTCAGGTAAGACAATGTGGCCTTAAGCCTAAGGGCAGTGATTATAGGTAGATTAGCCTTCATCTTAGTTTCACAATGGTCGTTATCTTTTTTCATGGAGTATTTATCTAACTTGATGGTTTGTCTTGACATTTTAGACCCCAAGAGGATTCTAAATAGAGTTAAGGCTACATCTACATTGCTGAAGCATATTCGGGGTGGTTAGTTTAAGAATAATAGATCTACCCATTGTTTAGGTATACTTCTTGACTCATTGAATTGGGTTTGGGTATTTCAAGATAGTTTTTGGCATCCCAGAGCAGGTAGAAGAGTTATGCCAACTGTTGACTACGTGCATTGAGCATTAAATTTGGTGATTGGGTCATTATGCGAATGTCACCCATGAAGGGTGTGCTGAGATTTAGGAGGAGGGGCAAAATCATCCCAGGTATATTGAACTATTTAAGATTATTTGTACATTTGGAGAGGTTTAATATAACTTAATTTTACCTTCAGGCATTTTTGCCATCCACTTGGTATTTCGTATAACTATGTTACGAAGGTATATCCTAGATGAGTCTCACATGCTTTTGTGGGAATCGATTTAGTTGGATGAGAGATTGATATTCGTATCTATTTTTCTTAGAAATGTTAGGAGGTTATGGTCTAGGGACAATTTTGTCGTTAAGATTCAGTGGCTTTATGAAAGTCCTTTTAGTAGTGGACTTTGTAATGATCCTCCAGGTTATTTTCATTGTATTCATACATTTTTTTTTGTATTTACAACTTTCCTATAGCTACTACAGTTCATTTATGACTTCTTATGGATGATAGTTTGATTATCTGGCAGTTCACTTGGCTTTTAGAGCCATTTCCCTATTTAGGAGCTTCTAAAGTTAAGAAATAGGTCTCGAGCCAAAACCTTAGGTAAACATCCTTGAATTTCTTTATTGATAGTCTCTAAAGCACTGGAATTTGATTTTAGGCTAGATAGACCCTTGGTCTGGGTATCAAGGCTTCCAAATGCATTTTAGGCTATTGGGTGGAATTTGATTAAAATGGCCCTTGGAGGTGTGGGACCCACTTCGTACCAAAATAATCTTGAATAGAAATTTTCATGTCGCATTGAGTCTAGAATATTAATTTTTGTAGGATATGATAGTTCATTTATGTTTATGAGATTTTGAATGAATCCTAAGGGATAGGTTGGGATAATTTCAACTTGCCAAAGTTGTTAGTGCATCAGCACCTTGTGCAGGCCAAAAATGGCCCTCGTATTCGCGAGGATTTGGTCTCCATATTCATGGTCCAACCTTTGTGTTCGCATAGAGGAGGCATTCCAAGGTGGTCTAGCCTTATTCTTCACCATCGAGGTGGATCAGCTATGTTCGTGAAGGTCTGTCTGGGTTTGCTTACTCTACTTTTAGATTGAGCTAATCTATGGTATTTGTGTATTATTATGCTAGTTTTGGGTAGGTAGTTGCATCTTGGGCATTGGATTAATATTTGTACGCCTTATTTAGCCAATTAAGGCCCCAATTTTGTATATTTTGGGCTTGTTCTCCACTAGTATAGTGTAGTACTATCATTTTGGTCAAAGATTGGTATTATTAGAACCTTGAGATAAGAATAGGGAGCGTTATACTAGACTAGGCTAGGTTTTGGCAATTTGAGTTTTTGTGACACCATTGTGGGTCTCACTACCCTTGTTAGCTAGTATACTTGACATTTAGTTTCCTTTGGCTTAGTTAGACTTCTGGCTGCTAGTTTAGGCTATTACTTCATGTTGGGTTGACCTAAACATGACTTTCGACCTATTCTAGCTTCTTTTCCTAGGTAGGATAGCAATTGATACAGGTCCGCACCTTCTTGACGTAGTATTTGGGACCCATCTTGCCTTAGTAGACTTATTTGCCTGAAAGTTGTATTCTTGACTTATAGGTTTGATATTGTCCTAGAACCCTTGAGTTTCTTCCTATTAGTTGGTTGTGCTTATTTTTATATAAATGCATTTTAATTCTAGTTTGAGTTGTCTTACTTCTGTATATAATTATGATTGATATATTTCAGTATTGGTCATGGTTGTTGCTAGGATTTTGACAGTGGTGTTGAGATGGTTCTACATAGTTTGAATATGGACTCTTACTATTTTTTGTTTGAACACGGCAGCTCGCCTCTCGTTACTACCCATTGGTTCTAGTTTAAGCTCGATATATATCGAGATGTTTCATTAGGGATTTGGGATCAGAAGGTTACTTGGGATCAGTTCATTTGCTGAATTTATGTTTTCTATTTTTTTCCTATTGTCAGCACCCACCGGCTTATGGGGGCTTAGTAGGTTGTAGTTAGTGCATTTCTTTAATTTTTGAGTTATTTATTTTTTGTATTTCCCTTATTTTGTTTACTTTATTGCACTTTCTTAGTTCAATATGGTATGAGGATGTAAGGCTCATAACCAACCAGAATGAAAATTTCCAAACCAATCAATTACCAATCCAGTGAGCAAAAATGCACTCAATATGCCAACTATCCAATAACAAATATAACCCATATGCCAATAGGAAAAAATGCACAATAATATGCGATCGATACCACATAGTTTCCAATTTATGCTTTTTTTACCATGAACGATACAATCATATATACATACACAAGGACAACAATATCATATAAGACCCATGGTCACACATAGAAAATATTATCTCAAATCCATCAAATAGCAACAACATAGGCCACCACATGGGCACAACACAATAATTAATCCATTTCCATGATTAGTTCCCACACCCCTAACATAGTTTTATACAAATATTAACTACACAGCCCAGTCAGAAGAAAGTTAAGTCATAACCTACCATGAATGTTGAAAATAACTCAAAAAAGCCATCAACACAAAGCTTTCTCCTCGTGAATGGGCTTAGAATCAACTAAAACAATGATACCCATGTTTCCCATTTATGGGTCGGGGTCAAAATAGACCTCCAAAATGGGCTTTCAAAAAAGAAAGGGAAAATAAGAATTTTAGTCCAAAAATATCCCATGATTAAAAAAACTCATAGAAGAAAACCCAAGTGAAAAGGAGTTGAAATCGGTGTTTTAATCAAAGAATTAATAATTTAGGCCTTCTAGGACAATATCCCTAACTTTTAATTTTGAATTCATGTTTTAAGTAGATTTATATGACAAAAATCAAAGAAAAGTAATTGAAAAAGGAATTTGTAGCTTCCACAAGCTTAAAGATTGCAGAAAACACCTAAAAACTTGAATCCCCAAGATCCAAGTCTAAAAAATTGTGAAAATCACAAGAAAGATGGATTTAAATCACCTAGATATTGCTTAAGTGATCACCGGGTCGCTTAAGAAGACATTGCTTAAGTGACTAGGTGTTGCTTACGCAATATCTGCCTTGTCGCTCAAGCAACGTGGCTATCTCTTAAGAGATAGTCACCTACATGATGGAAGAGTCACTTAAGCAATACACCAAGATTGTTGTCGAGTAGCTTAAGCAACCAAAAATTTGAATAAGTGGGTGCACTAGCTCGACAACTTCAAATCTCTACGGACCCCTCAGGATTTACCCAAAATCCCAAAAATGCAAATAAAATATGCTACTAGACCAGAATACGATGTTCTAGACTCAATGGTGATATCAAATTTATGAAAAAACACATTTTCACAAAGTTAACCGTCGAAACCCAATTTTGCAACTTTTTGAACCGGGGATTGAAATGAGATATAAAAGTCATAAAACTACACCAACCGTGTTACCAACCTCGATCAACATTTTGGATCTACTGGCATAGTCCATTTTACCATCCGAAACATATATCAATAAATGTTGACCGAAGTCAACTAATAAGGTCTTTTAACCACCAAAAACCATCATCTAGCACAAATCACATCGATATACATTGGGAATCAGGAAAAATATCTCAACATACCAAAAATATCATAAAGCAACCACAGGGAGAGGTAAAATGGTCAAATCACATAGAAATCTCTATTTCAGAAAAATCTTCAAAACCGTGTCATTAGAACATCCACCATTAAAAATCTAGTTTGACCTTAAACTATCGGCAAGGGAAATACAAAAATTAGCAAAAAGTTGACGATAACTACCACACATATTAGACTCGACCTGGGATATCTCTAGAATGTAGTTGTCTAACATCCCTGGGTAGAATGCAGATGGGCTCGTTAATAAAAGATAACCTCTTATCTAACTCGACTGAATCCTGATGAATAATATGAGACTTATCCAGAACGTAACGCCGAAGCATAGAGACATGAAAAATTAGATGAACACATGATAAATCTAGGCGTAATGCTAACTTATAATCCACATCCCTAATAGTCCAAAGAATCTCAAAAAGTCTAACATGCCTACGGCTAAGCTCACTCCTCTTTCCAAACCTCATCATACCCTTCACAGTCAAAACACAAAGGAAAACTCAATCACTAACACTAAATATAAAAGAATGAAGTTTGCGATCCGCATAGCTCTCTTTCGTACTTTGAGCCACTTGAATTCTATCCTGAATGACCAAAAATATACGTACAGATTCATGAAGAAAGTTCGTACCTTGATGTGTAACCTTGTAAACGTTAAACCAACCAACTATAAAGCGACAATGCCTACTATACAAAGCCATAAAAGGAGCCATCTTAATACTGGAATGGTAGTTATTATTATATGAAAACTCTTTCAAAACAAGATGCTACTCCCACTAACCTTCAAAATCTAAGACACGAGAGTGGAGAATATCCTCAAATCCTAAATAGTTTACTTTGAATGACCATTGGTCAAGGAGTGAAAGGTTATATTAAGATAGCCCTGGTATCCAACTATTCCAAAAAGTCCTCCAAAAGTGACATATCAACATTGATCTTCTATCTGAGATGATGGACACTGGTATACCATGGAGATAAACTATTTAATTAATATAGATATGGGACAACCTCTGAACACTGAAAGAAACCTAACCAAGAATAAAATAAGAAGATTTGGTCAATTTATCCATAATGACCCAAACACTATCGAAACCATAAGGTAAACTAGTCAGGAAAACCATGGTGATCCATTCCCATTTCACTCAGGAATAGGTAACCTCTGAAGCAAACATCCTCAATTGCTCGACTTTAACTTGCTAGAAACTAGGCATGAGTTACAAAATTTGTTATATCCTTTCTCATACCACCAACCAAATATATTATCTTAAATGATAATACATCTTAGTCACTTTTGAATGGATGGAATATCTAGAATAATGAGCCTCCACCAATATCAATCTAATCTAATAAACCACTCTCGATACATAAACTCATCCTACAATCCTTAAAATACCATATAGATCAAGTGAGGTATTTATCTTACTTTGATAAAGAGCAGATGAATACAATGGGTCAGTCCCCTAGATGTTCAAGGCTACAGTACAGTTGGGACGTATCTGCATAGTTTAGTCCTCTTGTGTAACAAAATGCACAAGTTCTACTTGTACTATTTAGGATGCCTAGTCCACTTGAATTTCAACCCTTATCATCACTCAATTATAAAATAAAAAAGATGTTTATCTATCCAGTAGTTTTTTCAAATCAGAAAGCTATTGAGAGAAAAAGGCAAAAACTTTATATTCAACATTTCTCAAGATCATATTTCTTATGTGTGATAAAATAGAAAGTATTGTTGTGTCTAGTTTGATTTTGTAACTAAATTACTCCCTCTATAAGAGTGATGCTCTTTTATTATTGCTTTGAGAGTGCTTAGGTAGAGTTGCCTAAGATTGATACTAGTCAGAGGTAATCAGTTTTAAGGGAGTCTTGGTATAGTTATCAAGGTGAGATTGTAATATAGTTATTACAATCAGAAAGAGCCTAGAGTTAGATTCAAGTTAGAGTCTATAATCAATAGGTTAATTATAGTGAACTTTTGGTAGCTTGTAAGGGCAACCATGATTTTTCCACCCTTAAGCTAGGAGATTTCCACGTTATATCTAGTATTCTTTACATTTTTTGCACTGTGTTGAGTTCCTGGTTCATTTACTATTTTATTGCCTGTGACTGATCTTGAGAGACATGGTCCCTCACTGTGTGATGCAACTCCCCAAGGTTTCATCAATTGGTATCAGAGATAGAACATTCTAAAAGGTTCACACATAGAGTGATTTGGTTATCATGGATGATCCACCTAACCTTGAAGAAGGGCAATCTACCACTAGGCCACCTATATTTATTGGGCAGTACTATGGGGGTGGAAAACTAGGATGTTTGACTTTATTATGGCTGAGGCCAGTGAGATAATAGATATAATTCTTGATGGTCCTTATGATCTTGTTAGTGAAGTCAAAGCAGAAGTTACAAGAATGGTTGTCAAAAGCATAAGGGAGTTCGATCATGAAGATGGAAAGAAAGTTGAGAAAAACTACAAGGCCAAGAAACTATTAGTTTGTGGCATAGAGCCTGATTAATACAATAAGATTTTTTCATGTGAAAATGCTAAAAAAATCTGGGATTGCTTGAAAATAGCTCATAAAGGGATAACTGATGTGAAGGATTCAAAGGTTGATATGTTTACTACACAGTATGAAACCTTCATGATAAAAAAATAAGAAACAATCCGACAAATGTATACAAGATTCATTTCTATCACAAATGAGCTTCACTGCTTGGGAGAAGTGATTCCATTATATAAGTAGGTGAGAATAATTCTAGGTGTTCTTCTTAAGTCCTGGAAAATTAAAGTAGATGTTATAACTAAGGCAAGAAACTTGAAGACCCTTACTATGGACAAACTAATTAGAAATCTAAAAATCTTTGAGCTTAAAAAGAAGTAAGGGCTGGAGAATAATAAAGTAAAAAGGAAAAAATCCCTAGTATTGAAGGCTTTAAAACATGATTTAGCATAAGAAGACACTGATGTTGCCTATTTGACAAAAAGATTGTCAAAAACATGAGGAAGAGTGGTCAGAAGCAATATTGAAGTGTGTCCCAAATGAGGAAGTGCTGAGCATTTCATTAGGGACTGTCCAATGTACAAATTAGATTATCAAAAGTATCTCAATACTGGAATGACAAGGGAAAGAACAGGGACTATGTCCCTAAAAATTCAAGAAGGACTACTGCAGATGATTATCCAAAAAAGCAAGCTCTGGTAGTATGAGGAGATTCTTTCGGTGAATCTTATAAAGATGAGAAGTCTAGAGATGTGTCTATGCTACAAGTGGAAGATATTCCAGTTATCTACGATAACTTATTTGCATTCATGGAAAATATAGAAGATTGAAAAGAAAAAGATGTAACTCATTCTGACATTAAGGAAAACCTAGATAACTATTTTGCTAGGAAGATAAAAAGGCGGGAAAGTATGTTGATAGACCCCGTGTGTGAATAAACTGCTAAGAAAAATGCTTTAGAGAAGAAAGTAGAGAATCAAGAACTTGAATTTATTGCTCTAACTCTACAAATATCTTAAACTGAAGAAATAATCACTAAAGTAAAATCTGAAGAAATAATCACTAAAATAATCATTCAGTTGGAGAAAGTAAATGCTTTAGATGTTAAAGGGATAAAAGAAGCTTCAAAGTTTTAGTTTAAGCTTGAAGAAAATTAAAGGGATCCCAAAAGCGTCTCATTACGGAACTCTAAAACAATGAGGAGTTGGAAATGAACCTAGTTTGTCTAAGGGAAGAACTTAAAAATCCCTACAATGGACTTCATCCTCATAGATCCTTTCTAACTTAACTGGTCAAGGAACTAATACTTGTGAAGTCCTTGGGTATCAGTACAAAACTCAATCACATGGATCACAAGGAAAGGTTGTTAATGATGTCAAAAACATTATCCACAAACCTTTATATACTCACTTTGAAAGAGATGGACACATAAAATAAAAACTGTCAAAGTTCGTATAAGGGAATAATAATCAATGTTAGATATATCTAGCAAGGGAATATCTATAATAAAGGTTTCATATCATTGAAAAATGTGAATAAGCTCTTATTACCTAGATGGGCAAATAAGGATTTGATCACACCTTTATCCTCCTACTGGGAACTAAATTTCAAGTAGGATCCCAAATCTAATAAATGATTTGTTTGTAGGAGGGGGAAAGGATTTGTAATTAGAAAAGGTTCACTGATAGTAGCTATTTAATTCTTATGACAAGAAGTTTTGATAGTATTCTCTCTCTTAAGACACTTCAAGGTAGAAGTGTCTCATGTGGAAATGGTAAAAAGGATAAAAAATATGCAGCTGGTGGAAGTTAACATACTTTTTTATTCAATAAAAATATGGTGATTCATGAGACATGTAAGTTTCTTTTCTCTCAACCAGTTTATTTCAAGGGACCTTGTCCTTGGAAAACCAAAGATGAAACTTCCAGGTAACAAGTCCCAGGTAAAGGTAGAAAAAATAAAAAATCTAGGTTATGATGAAGAATTAGTTTCTAATGATTAGGTCTCTGGTAAAAGGGATGATATTGATGAAGATGAGGGTTAAGGACAAATTTGATACCAAAGAGAGTGATGAAAGTGATACTGATCCAAGATCATAGTCATAAACTTCAGATCAACTAGAAGAACCTCAAGAAGTGTATAGTCAAGATTTCACTGGGACATGGTCTCAGTGGAATTCATCTTAGAAGATCAAATTGGAAGCACATTTCTTCTTATCTCCCAGGACATTCTAAATTCTTGTTAGAAGAAGGGAGTGCAAACAAGAGGCTAAGTCAAAAATTTCTTGGATTTCTCAGCAGTCCTATCCCAAAAGTGAGCTAAAAAGTTGAAAAATATTTTGAAAGATTCTAAGTTAGGGACCTGGTCCTCAGCCCTTTTTCAGAACAAATTATGGTATGAAGTAGTGTATTGAAACTAATAAGCTAAGGATAAAAATTTAAAGCATGGACTAATCAAAGAGACTTGACGTAACATATGAATCAATGTCTATCCTCAAATCTTGCTATGATAAGGAGGCAGGTATCCTTGGTAGAATAGGTGAATGCTAGTCTAACACAGTATCATACCTTTGTAGGTATAAACCCATGGGAATAAATTTGGATAAGGAAAATGTGAAATCCATAAAGTTGAGGATTTACTTAAATAAAAATAAGGACCTAGTTCCATCTCTCAAATTAGTATCATAAAAGGGCATTTTTGTTCATTCTAACAGATAAAGTCGTGGCCTCTCTCTCTTTCTTTGTCAGAAAATTGTGTTATTATAAAGAAAGTATGAGTCACCCCTGAATTGAAATTGATCACATCTAATTCTTTTAAAAACCCTTCCTATGTTTACTCTTTCCTTTATATCTAGGCATATCCATTCTTCTCTTATAAAAAAGAAAGGTCCAGTCACAAATAATTCTTCCATGGAAAGGATCTACAAATGGCTACACATTCCTCATTATTATGCCTTTTAAAGGAAACTGAGCTTATATTTAATAAAAGACATTTCTCAAATCCTCTTGAAAACACCCTTCCTCTCCTATTCTTCCAAATCCAAGCCACTTCTTCACTCAAATTGTTCACGAAGAATCATCTTTTAACCCTTAAATATTTTTTGATAATATATTGATGGATGAGGCCTAGGTTGCTGTAAATCTTATCTTGATATCAAATAGCTTAGGAAAGGGTATTTTTTGTCTCAAAAAACAAAATATGAGTAAAATATTAAGATATTCTGGGGAAAAGTCAGAGTGTTTTACTGAAAAGAAGGAGACTCCTGAGGGTCCTGGTCCTAAAAAAGAAAAGTGGTTGTCAGGGAATATATGATCACTTATACTAGGAAAAAAATAGGGAAAGAAGTAAGGTTTTGTCTAAAGAAGTGAGAAATAGGTTCTTGAGAAATCAAAAGCTATTAAATAGAAGGATTTTTTACTCAAGTGTGTTAACAAAACCTAAAATGTTGGAGTTAGTTGAGGTGGTAAAACATCAAGGAAGGATGTATCTCATGGAATGACCTATTCCCAAAGTCTCTGATTAGGTGGTTAGGGAATTCTATTCGATATTGGAGTTTTCTAAGGATAAAATGAAGATTATTGCAGTAGTTTAAGGCAAGAAGTCGAATGTTGATATTGCTTTACTTGGGAAATTTTGGGATGTTCCTATCTGTGGTGTGAGGACTGTCTTAAGGCAACACCCATCAATAATGTTTTTGGAAACTTTATCAAAATTTAAAGGTTAATCAGTGGTTGCGGTGAATAGGAAATCACTCATCAGTGAGTTGCAATAGGTTATTAGTTTACCTGCATTAATGATGGAACACATACACAAAGTGGTTCTTGGGAAAAATAGTAAACATGGCATTCCTTATGGTTACTTGTTAAATAAAGTGTTTGATCACTTTGGCATTGTCTGTTAGAATGGAACTCCTGGAACTGTATTGCAAATGCTTGGTATGAAGACATAGGTCAAAACTGATTATGTAAAGAAAAAATCAAGCACCAACTGCCAAAAGGAATCCAGCAAAGAGATAGAGGAGTTATATCTTAATATAGCTGCTAAGGATGTAGAGATCAGCAAACTAAACACAATAATTCAGCATCTAACTGTTGAGGGTCCAAGTGTCACTAATGAGCTTAAAACTAAGAATGTTGACCTAAAAAAATAAGACTCCACTTTGATAGATGAGGTTCTCAGCTTGAATGTAGAGATAAGGCATTTAACCATGAAATTATTGCAATGTGATGCTACAGAAAACAATAACCTGGATATACTTTTTAAATCCATCCTTCTAAGTCCCTGTACTATTTAACCTTTCTTGATTCCAGTGTCTTTTTCTTTGGAACATTTAAATTATGCACTGTAATAATACTTATCCTCTACATATAAATGAATCTTTGTTTCTATTTTACATGTATTCCTTTTTCTATTAAAGTTGTTCATCATGTTAGTGTTGCCCCAGTGGCCATGAGTTAACTAACCTGTGCTTATGTTTACTCTTCGTTTGCTGTTTTCACTTTTCAATGATGCCAAAAAGGGGAATATTGACTTCATGTGTTAAGGTTCCAGGTTGATTTGCAGATGAGTATGGGATATTGATAAATAAAAGTAAATAAATTTTGATATGGAGAAGTAAGTATAGTGATAGAGAGAAGTAAATGAATTTTTTTGTTGAATATGACAATAAGGGACTATGTCCCTAAGTTTCATGATGATAGAAGTATGGTGTTGCATGATAACGTGAATATTCATCTTCAGTAGTGGTAATCACACTGATTAAATATGATGAATGAGTATTGATGCTCAAAACTCTATGGCTGGTTTGTCATCATCAAAAAGGGGGAAATTATTGTATCATGTTTTTTATGATGAGCAGATGACTACACGGGGCAAGGTACCTGGATGTTCAAGGCTACAGTATAAGTGGCACGCGTAAGGACAATTTTATCCTCTTGTGTAACAAACTGCACAGGTGCTTCTTGTACTATTTAGGACTCCTAGTCCGATTGCTTTTCAACCCTTATAATCACTCAACTATAAAATGAAAGGATGTTTCTCTAATAAGTACTTTTTGCAAATCAAAAATTTGAAGAGAGAGAAAGGTAAAAACTTCATATTCAACATTCCTCAAGATCTTATTTCATGTGTGTGCTATAATAGCAAGTTTTCTTGAGTCCAGTTTAAGTCTGTAATGGAATTACTCACTATATAAGAGAAATGCACTTTTATTGTTGCTTTGAGAGTGCTTAGGTAGATTTCCCTAAGATTCATACTAGTTAGGGGTAATTAGTTTTGAGGGAGTCTTGGCAGAGTCGTCAAGGTAAGCTTGTAGTAGAGTTATTACACACAAGAGGAGCCTAGAGTTAGGTTCATATTCGAGTATGTAATTAAGAGGATGATAATAGTGAACTTTTGGGTTCTTATAAGGGCAATCCATTGTTTTTCCTCCCTTGAGAAAGGAGGTTTCCACGATATATCTGATGTTCTTTACATTTCCTGCACTGTGTTGAGTTCCTAGTTCATTTACTATTTTAGTGCCTGTAAATTATCTTGAGGGACCTGGTCCACCACGGTATGGTGAAAATACTCAAGGTTTCATCAAGAGGATTCCTTAGCCTCTCGACTTAATACCTTATCTTGAATCACTCTGAACCCAACATCATCAAACTAATGATATCAAATCTACTCCAACAAAGAAGACCTAAACTCAACAAAAGCCAAAACATACCCAAGTGTTGAAATATCTAGCCTAACCATCTGGTTAGCCAAATATAGAACTTATAAGGCCAAAGGCTACTCTTGGGTTAAAAGAAAAATCCAAGCTACCCATGCTAGTCTACATCTGGCTCAAATTATCTACAACCACATTAGTCTTGCTCAAATGATATAAAATAGTCAAGTGATAATCCTTAAGCAACTCAAGACAATGATGTTGCATCATATTAAGATCTCATTGGGTGAAGAAATACTAAAGGCTACGATGATCTGAGAAGTTCTCATAATGGACTCCATACAAGTATTGCCTCCACAACTTCAAAGCAAAAACAATTGCACATAACTCCAAATCATGGGAAGGGTAATTCCTTTCATAGGGCTTGAACTGACGAGAAGCATATGAAATCATCTTACCCTCTTGCATTTACAAAGCACCTAACCCAACACCTGAAGACTCTTGCATTAACAAAGATCCTAACCCAGAACCTGAAGCATCACAAAAGGCAGTAAACCCTATGCCCTCCTTAAACAAAGTCAAGATAGGAGATAATGTCAACAAATCCTTGAGATTTTAAGAGCTCGCCTCACAAGCATCGAGCTACTAAAAGGAAATATTCTTCCGAGTCAACTTGGTTAACAGATACATAATAAATAAAAAAACCCTTAACAAAACCCTGATAGGAACCTGCTAAACCAATACAACTCCAAATCTCGATAGGAAAAGTAGACCTAGCCCAGTCAAAAGCCATTATAATCTTTGTCGGGTCAACCATAATACCATCTTTAGTATTTACATGTCCCAAGAAGGAGATAGACTCTAACCAAAACTCATATTTGGAGAACTTGGCATACACAACTTCACGTTCCTTAATCTCTGAAGGACAATCCACAATTATTTCTAATGATCGGCCTTACTCTTTGGATAACCAAAGATATCATCAAAAAATACAATGACAAAAGAGTCGAGATATGATCAAATTACCTAGTTCATCAACTCCATGAATGTGGATGGGGCACTGGTCAATCTAAAGGACATGACTAAGAACTCATAATGATTGTACCGAGTCTGAAAAGTTATCTTCAAAATATTCAAAGCTTTAATCCTAAACAAGTTATACCTAGACCTCAAATCAATATTTGAAAACACTAAAGCACCCTAAAGTTGATCAAATAAATCATCAATAAGAAGAAAGGGACAATTATTTTTAATAGTTACGTTATTCAACTATTGAAAATCAATACGTTTTCATCGGCCTACTATATCAATACCCCAAGATGATATAGTAGGTCGGCGAAACACCTTATCCAATAACTCCCGCAATTGATCCTTTAATATCTTTAACTATACTAGGGCCATCCTATATAGGGGGAATAGAAATAGGCTTTGTTCCTGACTCAACATCAATAGCAAAGGAATCATGATTCAAAGGAACACTAGGCAAATTCATAGGGAAAACATCCATGAACTCACAAATAATATGAACAAATTCCAAAGGAGGAGGTAAAGCAACACTAGTATAAGAATATGAGCCAAATAAGACAAACATCTCCTTTTAACCAAGTGACGATCCTGAAGGAAATATATGACTCTCTTGGGACCCTTCAAGTTATACCCACTCAATGAAGCTAAGGTCATGGTCTTATCATAATAGTCAAGGATAGCATAATAAGGAGCTAACCAATCCTTACCGAAAATAACATCAAAATCTACCATATCAAGGATAATCAGATATACCCAAGTCTCATGCCCATCAAAGGTAACAATACAATATCGGTGCACCCGATCCACCACTAATGAGTCTCCTATGGAGGTAGATACCTGGATAGACATGGAAAGAGGATCACTAGAAAAATAAAAACAAGAAGCAAAATATGTAGACACATAGCAAAAAGTAAATCCTGGATCAAATAACATAGATACAGATCTAAAATAAATAAGGATGAGACATGTGATAACAATATCAAAAACCTCTACCTCGGGTCTGGCGGGTATAGCGTAGCACTATCCATGACTACCACATGAATAAGTATCCTTGCGACCACCACCACGGGCATCACTACCTCTGCCCTGTGTACCTTTAGTATAACCTATACCCCTTATTGCTTATATTAGAGTAGGCCTAAAACACGGGGGATAGTATTTTGCCAACTGGCCAACCTCATCACATACAAAGAAAACACTATAGCCTAAGTCAATAAAGAAAGGTATGACTGAGCTAGAATGACCACCCAAAGCTACTGAACCAGAAGACCCATTCCCTAAACCCTATAAATTTTCCTGCATAGGTCTAACATGATACCCATAGAAGCCTCTAAATTCTCTACCTTGAGAAGCCTGACCTTTAAACTTTCCCTGATGCTGCATCGTCTTGGTGCCTTCTTGAGATGCATGAAGAATAGACTCACTCATCTTAGTATGATCCACTATACCTTAAAATGATGCCGCTGACACAACCATCTGGGAAGTAGAAAACTAAAGTGAAACATCCAACCCCTTCAAGAACTTATTAATTTTTTAAGACTTGGTAACAATACTAGCATAAAAATATCTAGGAGAGGCATGGAAGTGTTCCTCATACTCTGCAATAGTAATGGATCCCTACTTCTATTGATAAAACTCATCTCTTATTTGATCCGTCAAACTATAACATACAAACATGACTAAAAAAGCTTGAGCAAACTAATCCCAAGTCATCTATGGAGAAACATGAGTTTTGCAACTAACAAGTAAACTTCACCAATCCCCGATTGCATTTCCTAACTGGTAAGTAGTGTAAGAAACCCCATGTGGCTCAAGCAAAATAAGGTTATCCAACATCTTACAAAAATCAATCAAGAACTCATAGACATCCTCGCCTACAACACCACTGAACCTAGGAGGACCCAAATGAGTGAACCTATAAAACCTTTTCAGATCCTTAGTAGACATAACCATACTAATAATAATAAAAGGCATAATGAATCTGACAGGCTAACATCCCACCTAAGAAGGTAACATAGATAAAGATTGAACATTTAATCTTGGCATACCATACTCAAATATCATCACAGAGGGTGGAGCAATACTCCAAGTCTGTAGAGTACCATATGTAGATATCGGTACCACTAGAGGATCCAAACTCAGACCTAGAGGAAGACCATAGGCAGAATTTAGTAAAATTAAAGGTACAATACTCAGAGCTAGAGGACCACCAGGTAAACTCAAAGTAGCACCCTCCAAATGAGCCAACAAGAAAATTAGCAACCCCTCCAAGACCAGGGTAGAAGAACTTTGTGGAACTAAAGTAGGGCCCATATCTCCAGCATGCTTAACTTAAGGCTTAATGGAGAGCCCCTTAGTACTATCTTTGGATGAGGCAAATCCTAATGCCTTTCCACTACCTCGAGCTTGTCTACGTCTCGTAACTCATCATCTAAATTGAGCCCTCTCCTCAGATGGTAGCTTTGTATCTCTATCAAAGGACCTATTCCTCACTATCTGCATATAAAAGAGTAAAATAAGACTTAAAACACAAGGTATAAAAGAATCCACAATAATAAGAAAAAAAACAAGGAATTTTTCTAAGGATATTAATAGCTTTTCAAAGACAGATATAGACGTCTACATACTAATCTGTAAGACTCTGTTGGAAATCCTATTCTTACACTAATGAGATCAATGAACCTGGTTGCTCTAATACCAATTTGTCATGACCCAAAAACCAAGGGTTATGATGGCACTTGTCACAACAAGTATTGATAAGTAATCATAACACCTAAATTGATATGAAATAAAAAATCAATACCAAAACCCAAGCCAAGACTTCTAAAACAAAGTCTAACCATACATTAGCAATAAAGGCAAAAATTTAATAACAATTATGCCATCATTATCCTTAAAACCTAGTGTCATAGTGTAAGAACTTCTAAATACCTCTCAAATGTAAAAATACACAATTGATAGAGTAAAAGGATCATAATTTGTCACTAAATACAAAACAAGACATAAACTAGATAAGAAGAGGTAGTAAGATAATGATGGAAACGTAGATTAGTCAATAACTTGAATATACTAAAGATATCACCTAAATTAGCCATGTGGCGCACTCGTACCATGATCTATACCAAAAAGGCATAGTAGAGATGAGTACGGTCCACTTTTGCAAAGTAGGTATCATAGGTTGACTAAGAAAATTATAAAATAAAGCATATAAAATACAAACTATTGGTACATCACCTGCAATCAGAAAATTCACTAAATAGTAGTCCACACTATCCCTATTAATAGTTCTAAAATATACATATATACTAAATATAGGTATGAGAAAGAAACATAACGGATAGACACCAAATCAAACACATCAAAGAGGTAAAAATAGATAGGTATCACATCAAGAATGAAAATAAAATACAAAATATTTAAAAGGTGTAAAATATAATAAAGATGATGCTGATGATGTAATGCATGAGGTTGTCGCACAACCTCTGTATACACCTATAGAGTTGTGCTCTTGAGGTGGAACCCATGGGGGTACATTAACCTATATAAAATCCAATATCTAATACAAATATCTATAACTCCTCTCTGACATATACATCGGTAGAGGGTTTTAAAGATGTTATATTTTCTATCAAAAAAAATAGTATTTCTAGTATTTCCACGGTGGCACCAATGCTTCATGAATATATATGATATAAGGATGTAATGCTCACAACCAAACAGAATTAGAATTTCCAAATCCAACCAATATACCAATACACCTAAGCCAAAATCCACTCAATATGACAACCATCCATGATCCAATATAACCCATATGCCAATAGAGCAAAATACACCACAATATACCATTGATACTATATAAATTTTAATTTAGGCTTTTTCACTAGAAAATATATAGTCATACATACATACAAAGGGTCAACAACATCATATAAGAACTCACAAGGTCAAACTTAACAAATAATGTCTTAAAACACCAAATAGCAAAAACATAGGCCCATACACGGGAATAATACAATCATAAATTCATTTCCATGATTGGTTCCCATACCTCTAAAATTATTTTATACCAATATTAACTACCTGACCCAGTCTGAAAAAATTTAAGTCATAATCTACCTTGAATGCAAAAAACTAGTCCAAAAAGCAATCAAGAGATAACTTTCCCATTATGAACAAAACCCAGAATTAACTAAAACAAATAAATATAGAATATACATATTAAAAGGAATCCAATGATACCTATATTGCCCATTTTCAAGTCAGGGTCAAAATGGGCCCCCAAAATAGGTTTTTAAAATAAAAGGGTAAAATCAAAATTTCAGTCCAAAAATATATTATCAATGATTAAAGGAACTCATAGAAGAAAACTAAAGTAAGAAGAGTTGAAATCGAGGTTCATATCAAAGAAATACAAATTTAGGCCTTTTGAGCCAATATCTCTAAATTCCACTTTTAAATTCAAGTTTCAATAAGATATACATGACAAGAATTAAAGAAAAATAATTGAAATAGGATTTGAACCTTAACCACGCTTAAATATTGAATAAAATGCCTAAAAACTTGAAACCCCAATCTCCAAGTCTCAAAAATAGTGAAAAATTGCAAAAAAGAGGGATTTATATTGTCCACATATCGCTTAAGCAATCATTGGGTCGCTTAAATAGACATCTCTTAAGTAACAAGGTGTCGCTTATATGATACCCACCTTGTCGCATAAGCGACCTAGCATTCGCTTAAGCAACATTCACATATGTGAAGGCAGAGTCACTTAAGCAACTCCCCCCAGCTAGCTAAATGTCTCTTAAGAAACCAAAAATTTGCCAAAGAGTGTGTACAAGCTAAGTGGTGCACCAGCTGGAGACTTAGAGAATTCCAAGAATCTATGGACCCCTCGAAATTTATTCAAAATCCCAGAACACAAAAGAACTATGCTACTAGACTAAATTCGACATTTCAAACTCAATGGAGATATGAAATTTTTGAAAATTTTAATTTTTACAAAGTTGACCGCCAAAACTCAATTTTAAAACTTTTCAAATCGAGGGTCAAAATAAGATATAAAAGTTGTAAAACCACACCAACCACGTTACCATCCTAAAATTGACATTCTGGATTTGCTGGTATAGTTTGTTTTTCACCTGATGCACAAATTAATAAATGTTAACAGAAGTTTACTAATAAGACTTTTTAACCACCACAAATAATAAACTCACACAAATCACACTAAAATGCATTGGGAATCATGCAAAATATCCCACACCTAAGAAATACCATAAAGTAACCACGGGGAGGGTTAAAATAATCAAATAATACAGAAATAATATTTCTCAAAAATCTCCAAAAATTAGGTCATTACAACTTGTATGGAGTTTGTTTTGAGATATTTTCAGATCATCGAAGCCATCAATATTTCTTCACCCAATAAGATCATAATATGAGGTAGTTCTATTGGCTTGAGTTTCTTAAGGATTGTGACCTAACTATTCTCTATCATCCGAGCAAGGCTAATATTATTACAGATGCCTTGAGCAAAAAGTCAACTAGCATGGGTAGCTTGGCGCATATTTTTACACAAGATTAGCCTTTGGCCTAGAGGTGCATTCTATGGATAACTACATGTTTATGCTTGATATTTTGACATATGGATGTGTTTTGGCTTATCAGTTTGATGATGTTGGACTGAGAGTGATTCAAGATAAGGTGTTGAGTGTAGAGACTAAGAAAGTCTCAGTTGATTCAGATGGTGTTTAAAGGATTGGAGGTTGATTTTTTGTGTTGAGAGTAGGTAATTAGATTAGATTATTTCTGGAGAAAATTCACTATTCTTGGTATTCTATTCATCTAGGATTGACTAAGATGTATCGTGATTTAAGATAGAATTATTAGTGGTAAGGTATGAGGAAAGATGTAGTAGATTTTGTCGCTCGTTGCCTATGTTACCAACAGATGAAGGTCAAATATTTAAGGCTTAGTTTTTTGGTTTAGAGGTTACCCATTCTCGAGTAGAAATAGTAACTAATCATTATTGACTTTGTGACTAGGTTGCCTCAAATTTCTTATGATTCAAATATTATTTGAGTCATCATGGATCAATTGTCCAGATCTTCTCATTCCATTCAAGTTCAGGTTTCTTTTAGTCCTGAGAGGTTGTCCTGCATCTATATTAGTGAGATAGTTCATCTTCATGGTATACTAGTGTCTATTATATCATGTTGAGGATCATTGTTCACATTTCACTTTTGGAAGACTTTTCAAGAGGATTTTCATACCTGGGTTGATCTTAATTAAACTTTTCACCCCTAGATCGACAGTCAGTTGGAGGAAACTGTTCAAATATTAGAGAATATATGATGTTTTTATGTCATAAACTTTGAAGTCAGTGGGAACAAAATCTAACTTTGGTGGATTTTGGTATAATAATAGCTACCATTCTTGAATTGAGATGGCTTTTTTCAAGGACTTTTATAGTAGATGTTTTTGCTCTCTAGTTAGTTGGTTTGAGGTTTCTAAGATTAGACCTCAAGGAACAGACATGCTTCGTGATTCATTAGATAGAGTTTAGGTCATTCAGGAAAGACTTCAAGCAACTCAGAGTGGGAGGAAGTGCTATGTAGATTGCCGACTTTGTGACTTCATATTTAGTATTAGTTATCGATTTATCCTCTGTGTATCATCCATGAAGGGTGTGATATGGTCTGGGAAGAGGGAAAATCTTATCCCTAGGTATACTAGACCTTTTAAGATTCTTCAAAATATTATGTATATGGCTTATGAGTTAGCATTACCCCCAGATTTATCAGTTGTTCATCTAGTTGTTTATGTTTTTGTGCTTTGGCATTACATTCTGAATTAGTCTTAAATTATTCATTGGGATTCGGTCCTGCTAGATAAGAGGTTGTGTTTTATTGAGGAGACCATCTCCATTCTATCCAAGGATGTTACGCAGTTGTGTTCAAGAGATTTTCCTATGGTTAAGGCCTAGTGGAAACACTTTCCTATAAATGAGGCTACTTAGTAGGTTGAGTCTAATATGCGTGTTAGTTATCTCCAATATTTTACTGATATAGGTATTTCTCTTACCTTTAGTTAAAGGACAAACTAGATACTTAGTGTTAGATGATGTAATGACTTGATTTTGGTGATTTTTGTAAAAGACTTATTTTTGTATTATTTAACCATTCTACCCCTCCCCATTATTGCTTTGTGGTATTTTTAGAGTGTGAGACTGATTGACATGGTTCCTAATGTATTTCAGTGTATTTTGTATGAGTTTGTGGTTTTTGGTGATTAATAGTTTTATTAGTTGACTTCAGTCAACATTTGTTATTGTGCGTCGAATGGTAAAAAAAACTATGCCAGTATATTGGGAACATGAGTTTAGATTGGTAATAGAGTTGGTATGGTTTTATGACTTTTGTATTTCATTTTGTCCCTCAGTTTTGAAGTTGTGAAATTGGTTTTTAGGGGTCAACTTTGGGAAAATGACACTTTTTTGAAAATCTAATATTTCCACTGAGCTCAAATGTCGAATTTAGTCTAGTAGCATAGTTCATTTACATTATTGAGATTCTAGATGAATCTCGAGGGATCCTTGAAGACTTGGAATTCTCTAAGTCTCCAGCTGGTGCATCACTTAAGAGACATTTTTGTTGCTTAAATGACGTGGCTTGACAACCAAAGTGTTGCCTAAGAGGCGACAGGATATCTTAAGCAATTGTCACTTAAGCGATAGACTGATCTCTTACGCGACACTCGTATGCCAGGCGGGTATGGCGTAAGCGATGCCTAGGTGATATAAATTCTCCATTAATGCAGTTTTTCACCATTTTTTAGAGTTGGAGCTTGGGGTTTTGAGTTTTTCGGCAATTACTTTCATTTTTAAGCTTGGGTAAGCTCCAAACCCCTATTTCAATTCTTTTTCTTCAATTATATTCATTTAGATCTTGTTAAACTTGAATTTAAAAGTGGAACTTGGAGATTTTGGCCTGGAAGGCCTAAATTAGTAATTCTTTGATTAAAACCTTGATTTTAACTCATTTTCACTTGAATTTTCTTATATGAGTTTTTTAATTCATGGATAACTAAAATTCTGATTAACCCTTTTTTTTGAAAACCCATTTCAGGGGTCCATTTTAACTTTAGCCTAAAAATAGGAAATATGGGTATCGTCGGCTTCCTTTTAATGCATAGTTCCATATTTGTGAGTTTCAGTTGATTCCGGGTCTGTTTGTGAGGAAAAAGCTCTGTAGTGAAGACTTTTTCGATTAGTTTTTGACATTTGAGGTAGATTATGTCTTAACTTTTTTTAGACTAGGCTAGATAGTTAATTTTTGTATAAAATCATATTATGGGTGTGGTATCTAATCATGGGAGTAGCTTTATTATTATGTTGTGTCCGTATGGAGGCCTATTTTATTATTATTTAGTGGCTCTGAGACATTATTTGCTATGCGTGACCATGTGGGGTTTTATATTATTTTTTTGGCCTTGTTTATGTATGTTAGGTCGTATCTTTTCTAATGAAAATCCTAAAATGGAATTTATGTGGCATGAATAACATATTGTGTGTATTTTGCTCTATTGGCATATGGATTATATCGAATCATGGATGGTTGACATATTGAGTTGATTTAGTCTCATATGGATTGGTATATTGGTTTGATTGTGGAAATTCTCATTTAGTTTGGTTGTGAGAATTACATCATCAATATCATATACATTCATGAAAAAATTGTACCACCGTGAAAATATAAGAAATATTGGCTTTTTCTGACAAAAAATGTTAAATCTTCAAAAACCCTTATCCAATGTATATATTGAAGAGAAGTTGTAATATTGGATTAGTATTGGATATTGGATTGTATATATGGGTTGAAGAACCCCTCATGGGTCCTACATCGAGAACAAGGTCCGATAGGTGTATACGGAGGTTGTGGAACAACGTCGTGCATTATGTCATCATCACCATCATCGTCATCTTCATTACATTTCACACTTTGTGTACATTTTGTGTTGTATTTGTGTTCTTGATGTGATATCTTTCCATTTGTACCTCATTGATATGTTTGATATGATTTCTATCCATGGTATTCCTTTCTCGTACTTGTATTTGGTATATGTGTATATTATAGAATTGTTAGTGGAGATGGTGCAGGCTACCATTTAGGATTTTTTTTATTGCAGGTGACGTACCCATAATGTGTATTTTATATTCTTTATTTTCTACTTTGCTCAGTCAACCTATAATACCTACTAAGTACAAAGGGACCGTACTCACCCCTATTGAGCCCTTTTAGTGTAGATCCAAGTACAAGTGTATTGCACGGTAGCTAATTCAAGCAATATCTTTTAGTTCATTCTTACACTATGACACTTGATTTTGGGTTATTTTATGGTATTGTTGTTTTGTAGTTTCCGCTATTATCATACTTGTGTGGTTTGGTTATTACCTAGAAACCTTGCCTTTAGATTTGGTATTATTTTCTCATTTGATATCAGTTTGGGTAATGGAATTCTTGTCAAGGATTGCCACGAAAAGTGTCATCATGACCCTTGATTTTTACATTGTGACACAATATGTATCATAGGCTGACTGAGCAAAGTTGAAAATAAATCATATTAAATACACACTATGGGCATGTCACCTATAATCAGAAAATGTCCCAAATGGTAGCCCACAACATCTCCGCTAACAATTCTACAATATACATGTATAAAAATACAAGTACGAGAAAGAAACACAATGGATAGACATCAAATCAAACACATCAAAGAGGTACAAATACATAGATAACACATGAAGAATGCAAATACAACACAAAACGTAAAAATGCAATGAAGAGGATGATGTGATGCATGATATAGTTGCACAACCTCCGTATACACTTATTGGGTTGTGCTCCCGAGGTAGGACCCATGGGGGTTCATCAATCCATATACAATCCAATATTCAATAACAATATCCATAACTCCTCTCTGGCACATACATCGGTAGAGGGTTTTTAAAGATGTTACATTTTCTGTCAAAAATGCTAGTATTTTCAATATTTCCTTGGTGGTACCAATGTTTCATGAATATATATTATATGAGGATGTAATTCTCACAACCAGCCAGAATGAGAATTTCCAAATCAAACAAATAAGCCAATCCTCGTGAGACAAAATCCAATCAATATGCCAATCATCAATGATTTGATATAATCCATATGATAATGGAGCGAAATAACATGATTTTATACTAATTATTAACTACCCACCCTAGTCTAAAAAATGTTAAGCCATAACCTATCTCGAATGCTTAAAATCAATCCAAAAAGACTTCAACACAAAGGTTTCTCCTCACGAACTAACCTGGAATCAACTAAAAACACAAATATGGAATCTATGCTTTAAAAAAAAGCCAACGATACCCATATTACCTATTTATAGGTCGGGGTCATGATGGACCACCGAAATGGATTTTTGAAAAGAAGGATAAAATTAAAATCTAGTCTAAAAATACAGTACCCATGATTAAAGGAACTCATAGAATAAAATCCAAGTGAAAATGATTTGAAATTAGGGTTTAGATTGAACAATTACTAATTTAGGTCTTTCAGGCCAAAATACCCAAAATTTCCTTTTAAATTTGAGTTTTAACAAGATTTAAATGATAAGACTTGAAGAAAAAATAATTGAAATAGGGAGTTGGAGCTTACCCAAGCTTAAAAAATAAAGAAATTTCCAAAAAGCTGAAAACCCCAAGCTCCAACTCCCAAAAAATGGTGGAAATTGCAAAATGGGGAATTTATATTTCCCAAGCATCGGTTAAGTGATAACTGAGTCACTTAAGAGACTAGGTGTCACTTACTCGATATCCGACTATAATACGAGTGTCGCATAAGAGACCATCCTACGCTTAAGAAACAGTCGCTTAAGTGGTCCTATCATTGCTTTGGCGACACTTTGACTGTCAAGCCAAGTAGCTTAAGCGACCAAATATCGCTTAAGCAATGCACCAGCTGGAGCGAACCCCTCGAGATTCATTCGAAATCTCAATAATTCAAATAAACATAGCTACTAGATAAAATTTGACATTCTGGACTCAATGGGAATATTAGATTTTTGAAAAAAAATCATTTTCACAAAGTTGATGTAATGCCCCAAAAAACGGGTCCCGAAGCGTCACACGGTACTTGAGGCTACGAGTAGCCCCAAGCTAACCCTTTGAGCCATTTTGATTTAGTTCAACACAAATCAACGGGGTTTCCATAAATAACCCTCAAATATCAACAGAGTAATCATCATCCAAGTATAAAAAAATTTCAGAACGATAATAAAATACGACTTATTAGTCAACTCCCAACATCTCTACTAGTCTGACAAGCCTCTAAGAAAATTAATAAAACCAGCGATCCTTTGAGACATGCCTCAACTAATTCATACTCAGTTATCAAATGTAAATAATTCTGTGAAACCAACATCAGACATCACGTCCTCAAAACATGAGGACTCACCATAACAGATGAAGTAGAAAAACGTGCCTGAAGAATCATTATGGAACCTGCAACTGAGCACCTGAACCTACATTTTGAGAAAATGCAGCCTACATCCGAAGATCTGGGTCAGTACCATAGAAAGGAACCGAGTCTATGGGGGTGTATGCAGTTGTATAAACATCATCATTATAAATATTTATAAGAAATATGCAGGATGTGTGAAAGACTCACATAGCCCGAAAAAAATCATCATAATCATGAGAGGATCAAATAAGTACAATAACACATGTGAGTCATCATATAATTTGTCAATCACTTTCAGTTCATCAAGAAAATCAATTCTCATAATGTAAATATCATTTAAATATTTTGAAAGAATAACCTTTACAATTCCACTTTCAAATCACTTCACCATTCACCATAAGGAAACACACACCCACTGGGAGATGCTATAACCGACATAAACCAGGTGAGCTACATAGAGTCCAATGTACAACCCACGTTGGGGAGAGCCGTCCTATCCTTGCCATCAGAGTAGGACTATCGATATCAAATCCACACAAACTAGTGATCACTATATAAATCAACCTCAGGCTCACTCCTACGGGGGCATGTACTTCTAGGGAAGTAAAGTCGCTTTATACCTCCCACTCGGTGCTAAAGATTTCTCTCGGCTATAGGTCAGATCATTTCAAAGACAATCCGCAACAAAACAATTTTAGTAATATATAAATATACATCGGGATCCATCATGCTTCCCATATATCAAAATCAACCACGTTGTGAATTTCTTTCACACTCGAGTTTAAAACAACTCCATTAAGACCAAAAGGTCAAATCATTAAAAATTTCTCAAATATTGAGCATTAACTTGCTTATAACACACACTTTCTCAAAAAAACACAATTTCCAATGGGGATTCATGACCCAATATCAAAATCATGATAAATATCGTTCAAGATTCATGCTTTATATCTCCACACATGTAAATTCATCTTTAAAAATCATAAACATCAAGATTTTATAATAATCATCATAAGATATGGGTTCATACTTCAAATTCGTAAAAATCAAATACAAATCATGCCTTTGTAAAGAAAATTACTTTTGGGCACAAGAACAAAAGAAAGTTCTTATTGAAAAACCCCACATACCTTGAATGATGAACTTTAGATCGATACTCATTTTTTAGATGTTAATCGTGCCTTTGAATGATGGTTCTTGGGGTTATTAAACTAGGAACTTGGAATCTTGAATAAATTTGCAGAATTAATGGTGAACTTTGGAGGTTCTTGAAGTTCTTGAACTAGGAACTTGGAATCTTCAATAAATTTGCAGAATTAATGGTGAACTTTGGAGGTTCTTGAAGTTGGATGTAGGAGCTTAGGGTTTTATTTTTGATGGAATTTGATGAAATATAACATACAATGCTTCTAATAGGCTTTAATAAGGGTTTGGATGCATTTTGGGTGAGGAGGAATGACAAAAATGCCCCTAAAAATCAAATAATTCTCGAATTTGTCCTTTGGTGGACTGTTTTGATGGTTTGAAGTAGATCAACCATAACGTTTTACTACGATATCCAAATTAGATGAAACTAATTTCATTAGAAAGAGAACTTTCATATATTTCCATTGATATATAGTATCTCACCTAGATCATTGTGTACGAGGATTTATGATCGTTTGAAGTTGACCCACAAATTCGCTTTTGATAGGCTGAAGTAGATCGACCATAACGTTTTACTCCGATAGACAAATTGGATGAAACCAATTTCATTGGAAAGAGGTTTCACAGAGATTTCCGTTGATATATAGTATATAACCCAGCTTATTATGTATAAAGAGTTATGATCGTTTAAAGTTGGAGAAAAAATACGCCAGGCCTCAGTACTTTTTTCTGCACGTTTTATTGTTCACTACTATTCATGGTTCGATCGAAATGTTCCTAAATCGTCGTTCGGTTGTCCATTTTGGATGATCTATATATCGTTGGAAAGCTTATTCGATACTCTACGCAATGGTGGGTCATAATCTAAGACATTACACACAAAAAATTTATAATTCATTCTAGAAGATAGAACCTAACACGTTTACGCACAAAATTTCAACGAAAAATTTCCTGGGGTAATACATCATCACCCCCTTGGAAACATTCATTCTCGAATAACGCTAGACATGCCAAGATTAGATAGGGAATAGAGCATACAGCTGAAATCATTTGTTAGACTCATCACCACATTGTTTCTCACTCCGAATGCAACATAGAATGCATAATTTCAAGAAACTATAGCTGAACACATAATAAATGACAGCTGAACTGCTGCAACTTTTATCAAAAGTGCATGATTTAGGAAAGAACAGTACCTTTGGCTTGATCGGAGTTTGTGGAAAATAGGTACAGGTACTTGGATCACATATCTACCTTAGCTTCCTAAGTTGTACCCTCAACGGATTGGTTTCACCACAACAACTAGACCAAGGGAACTTCTTTGTTCCTTAGTCTTCGGACACTGAAATCAAGAATATCATCAAAAGAAAGATTTTCTTAAATGTCAGCACTCACAGAGGAATCCACTTCCACAGCATCGCTAATATGGTTTCTAAGCATGGAGACATGGAATATTGGATGAACAGAGGACAACTAGGAAGGAAACTTGACCTCATAAGCTACCTTACCAACATGGCTAAGAATTTTGTAAGGACCAACATAATGAGGACTAAGCTTCCCCTTCTTTTTGAATCTCTTCACCCTCCTCATGGGTGAAATTTTCGGATACACTAGGTCACCAACTTCAAACTCAAGGTCTCTCCTTCTAACATCCGTATATGAATTCTAACGACTCTGCGCAGTTTTCAACCTTTCCCTAATCAACTTAACTTTTTTCTTAGCCTCAAATACCGAATCAGGACCACTCATAGCCACTTCACCCACCTAAAACCAACCTATGGGTGATCTACACTTCCTCCCATATAAGGCTTCAAACGAATCTATGCCAATACTAGAGTGGAAACTGTTATTGTAAGCAAACTCTATCAACGGTAAGTGATCATCCTTACTTCCCTTAAAGTCAACTACACAAGCTCTCAACATATCCTCTAAGGTCTGGATGGTCCACTCAGCTTGACCATCGGTCAGCGGATGAAAAGAAGAACTCAAAAGCACTTAGGTACCAAGACCCTTCTGAAAAGCTTTCCAAAATTGCGAAGTGAACTGAGTACCCCTATCCAAAATGATAGACAAGGGAACTCCATGCAGTCTGACTATCTCTCGAATATACAATCTAGCGTAATCCTCAGTAGTATATGAAGTATGAACAGGCAAAAAATGAGCAGACTGAGTCAACCCATCAACCACAACCCAAATGGAATCATGATGGCGTCGGGAAGGAGGTAAACCAATCACGAAGTCCTTATTTATCTCTTCCCATTTACAGGTAGGAATACTAAACTCTTGCATCATACCACCAGGTCTTTGGTGTTCAACCTTAACCTGTTGGCATATTGCACACTTAGCTACAAACGCTGCTATATCTTTCTTCATGCCACACCACCAATAGATTTCCCGCAAGACTTGGTATATCTTGGTGGTACTAGGATGAATAGAGTATCGCACCCCGTGCGCTACAGCCATAATCCTCTGTCTTAAATCACTAACATTCGGGACACACAATCTACCTTGCAGTCTCAACATACCATCTCCCCCTTGGGAGAAAACCTCTAATTTTTGGTCCTTGACTAACTCCTTCAGTCTGACCAAACTAGCATCTAAGTAGTTCTTTTCCTTCACTTCTGAAACCAAGGAGGATTCAAAACTACTATAAACCCCTATACTACCTTCAGCAGAGTCAAACAACCTAACCCCCAATCTGGCCAAACGATGTACATCATAAGCCAACTCTTTCTTACCTTCTACCACATGTGAAACACTACCCACAGACACTCTACTTAGGGCATCCACCACAACATTGGCCTTGACCAGATGGTACAGCACACTCATATCATAGTTCTTTAACAATTTTAACTATCGTCTCTACGTAAGATTTAATTCTCTCTGGGTAAACACATACTGCCAACTCTTATAATCAGTGAAAACATAAACATGGACACCATACAAATAATGTCTCCAGATTTTCAAAGCAAACACAACAACAGCCAACTCAAGGTCATGGGTGGGGTAATTTTTCTCTTGGGGTTTCAACTGTCTAGAAGCATAAGCTATTAACTTACCCTTGTGCATCAATATGCAACCCAACACAACTCTCAAAGTATCACAGTACACCACAAAACCGTCAACACAATTAGGCAAAGTCAAAAAAGAGGTTGAAGTAAGTTGATTCTTCAACTCCTGAAAACTCTTCTCACAAGATTCGGACCACAAGAACTTCACTTTCTTTTAGGTCAACCGAGTCATATGAGATGCTATAGAGGAGAAACTCTCAACAAAATAGCGGTAATAGCCAGCTAAACCCAACAAACTTCAGATATCAGTTGGTGAAATAGGTCTAGGCCAATTTCTAACAGCTTTGATCTTTTGGGGATCAACTTTAATACCCTCGGAAGAAATGATATGACCCAGAAAAGCATCTGACCTTAGCCTAAACTCACACTTACTGAACTTGGCAAAAAACTTGTGATCTCTAAGGGTTTGCAAGACAGTTTGGAGATGATCAGAATGTTCATCCTCACTACGGGAGTACACAAGTATATCATCGATGAACACTATGACAAACATATCCAGATATGGTCTGAACACTCGATTCATGAGGTCCATGAAAGCTGCTGGAACATTAGTTAACTTGAAAGACATAACAAGAAACTCAAATGGCCATAACGAGTTCGGAAAGCAGTTTTTGGGATGTCATACTCCCTAACTTTAAGTTGATAATAGCCAGAACGAAGGTCTATATTTGAGAAATAACTTGTATCTTGCAATTGGTTAAACAAATCATCTATTCTCAGAAGAGGGTACTCATTTTTTATGGTGACTTTATTCAGTTGGCGGTAATCAACGTACATACGCAAAGAGCCATCTTTCTTTCTTACAAACAACACAGGAGCACCCCAAGAAGAAACATTAGGCCTTATGAAACCCTTATCTAGTAGATATTTGAGTTGCTCTATCAACTCCTTAAGTTCTACAGGGGCCATACAGTAAGGAGGAATAGAAATGGGCTGAGTATTGGAGAGATGATCAAACCTGAACTCTATCTCTCTATCAGGAGGTATCCCTGGGAAAGAGGCATATTTCTGAAAGAGGAGAGCACGAATCAATAGTAGAGAGAGACACTTTAAGAATGATAGACTTCTGAAAGAAAGAATCACACTTTTTCCTAAAATGTCTTGTAGCCTCTTGCTCATAGATGTGGCACGCTACACACTGATGATTAAGACTCTACTTAACGTGGCTTTTCAGACTCCTTAGGACACCTTAAAATCTTAGGCTCTGATACCAAGTTTGTAACGCCCCGAAAAATGGGTCCTGGAGCGCCACACGGTGCTTGAGGCTACGAGTAGCCCCAAGCTAACCCTTTGAGCCATTTTCATTCAGTTCAACACAAATTAATAGGGTTTCCATAAATAACCCTCAAATATTAGCAAAGTAATCATCATCCAAGAATAAAAGAATTTCAGAAAGAAAACAAAATACGACTTATTAGTAAACTCCCAATATCTATACTAGTCTGACAAGACTCTAAGAAAATTAATAAAACCAGCGAGCCATTGAGACATGCCTCAACTGATTCATACTCAGTTATCAAATGTAAATAATTCCATGAAACTAACATCATACATCACGTCCTCAGAACATGAGGACTCACCACAACATAGGATATAGAACAGCGTGCTCAAAGAATCACTGTCAAACCTGAAACTGAGAACCTGAACCTATATTCTGAGAAAATACAGCCTACATCCAAAGATGTGGGTCAGTACCATCGAAAGAAACCGAGTATATGGGGGTGTATGCAGTTGTATAAACATAATCATCATAAATATTTATAAGAAATATGCAGGATGTATGAAAGACTCACATAGCCCAAAGAAAATCATCATAATCATGGGAGGATGAAATAAGTACAATAACACATGTGAGTCATCATATAATTTGTCAATCACTTTCAGTTGATCAAGAATATCAATTCTCATAATGTAAATATCATTTAAATCTTTCAAAATAATAACCTTCACAATTCCACTTTCAAATCACTTCACCATTCACCATAGACACAAGGAAACACTCACACGCTAGGAGATCCTAAAATCAATATAAACCATGTGAGCTACATGGAGTCTAACGTCCAACCCACGTTGGGGAAAGTCATCCTATCCTTGCCATCAGAGTAGGACTATCGATATCAAATCCATAAAAACTAGTGATCACTATATAAATTAGCCTCAGGCTCATCCTACGAGGGCATGTAGTTCTGGGAACGTAAGGTCGCTTCATACCTCCCACTCGGTGCTAACAATTGCTCCCAGACTTAGCTCAGATCATTTCAAAGACAATCAACAACAAAAAATTTTCTGTAATGTATAAATATACATCGGGAGCCATCATGCTTCCCATTTATTAAAATCAACCACGTTGTGGATTTCTTTCATACTCGAGTTCAAAACAACTCCATTAAGACCAAAAGGTCAAATAATTCAAAATATCTCAAATATTCAACATCAACGTGCTTATAACATACACTTTATCCAAAAAACATAATTTTTAATGAGAATTCACGACCCAAATATCAAAATCATGATAAATATCATTCAAGATTCATGTTTTATATCTCCACACATGTAAATTCGTCTTTCAAAATCATAAACATCAAGATTTTATAATAATCATCATAAGATATGGGTTCATGCTTCAAATTCATAAAAATCAAATAAAAATCAGGCCTTTGTAAAGAAAATTACTGTTGGGCACAAGAACGAAAGAGAGTTCTTGTTGAAAACCCCCATATACCTTGAATGATGAACTTTAGATCGATACTCATTTTTGAGATGTTAATCGTGCCTTTGAATGATGGTTCTTAGATTTCTTGAACTAGGAACTTGGAATCTTGAATAAATTTGCAGAATTAATGGTGAACTTTGGAGGTTCTTGAAGTTCTTGAACTAGGAACTTGGAATCTTGAATAAATTTGCAGAATTAATGGTGAACTTTAGAGGTTCTTGAAGTTGGATGTAGGAGCTTAGGGTTTTCTTTTTGAGAAAATTTGATGAAACATAACATATAATGCTTCTAATAGGCTTTAATATAGGGTTTGGATGGATTTGGGTGAGGGGAAATGGCCAAAATGCCCATAAAAATTAAATAATTCTCAAATCTATCCTTTGGTGGACTGTTTTGATAGTTTGAAGTAGATCAACCATAACATTTTACTCCGATATCCAAATTGGATGAAACCAATTTCATTAAAAAGAGAAATCTCATATCTTTCCATTGATATATATTATCTCACCCAGATCATTGTGTATGAGGATTTATGATTGTTTAAAGTTAACCCAAAAATTTACTTTTGTTAGGCTGAAGTAGATCGACCATAACTTTTTGCTCCGATAGACAAATTGGATGAAACTAATTTCATTGGAAAGAGGACTCACTGAGATTTCTGTTGATATATAGTATATCACCCAGATCATTATGTACAAGGAGTTATGATCATTTAAAATTAGAGAAAAAATACGCTAGGCCTCAGTACTTTTTCCTGCACGTTTTATTGTTCACTATTATTCACGGTTCGATCGAAATGTTCATAAGTCGTCGCTCGGGTGTTCGTTTTGGATGATCCGCGTATCGTTGGAATGATTATTCGATACTCTATGCAATGGTGGGTCATAATCTAAGACCTTCTATTTGGAAAATTTATAATTCATTATAGAAGATAGAACCCAACACATTTACGCATAAAATTTCAATGAAAAATTTTTTGGTGTATTATAGTTGACCCCTGAAACCCAATTTTACAACCTTTTAGACTGAGCGTAAAAATGAGATATAAAAGCCATAAAACCACACAAACTATGTTACCAACCTAAAATCGATGTTACAAATCTTCTCACACAGTCTGTTTTGCCAAGCACAAATCAATAAATGTTGATCAAATTTAACTAACAAGCCTTCTTAACCACCAAAAACCATAAGCTCACACAAATCACATAAAAAATTACTTTGAATCATTCCAATAATCCGCACACTCTAGAAATACGACAAAGTAACCATGGGGAGGGATAAAATTGTAAAATCACATAAAAATAAGCATTTCATAAAAATCACCAAAAATTGGGTCATTACACAACACCATGAGTTTTGAGTTTTTTACTAAAGGTAATTGAAATGAATAAAGGGTGAGACATATTATCTTCATATTGAATTATTTATAACTCTCAAATATATCAAAAATAAGTGTATGTGGTCACTAGCAATATTTTACCAACTTAGTAAGTCGGGATCAATTCCACTAGGAGTGAACACAATAGGTTTAACCTTAGAGTGTAATAATTCACTAAATACTTGGTCCTATAATTAAAATGCAATACAGTAACTAGGGAGAGGTTCGACCAATCTTTAATGCTTTAGAATGTAGTTATCACAAGAGAGTATTTGTAAGATTGAAAATTTAAAAGTTGTAATCAAATAAAAAAGTAACATGGGGTTGTGTTATCATAAGTGTGAACGTATACATGGGTGAGTGAACTTTTGCTCTAGTTTAATTGAAGTCATGGGTAGGATAGATTTTGAACCTTAATGTTAATCTTTCGATAAAGTACTAAACTTCACACATGTGAGTTTGTTCAAACTATCACATGTGTTTCATCATAACCAATCAACTAACTTAATTGAATAGACTTATTTCTATGATCTACCATTAAGTAATAAGAATCAAGTTATTATTAATCATTACTCCTCACCCATATCTGCTCTTTCAAGGATTATAAAGGATGTAAGCCCAATTAGAGTTTGAAACCTCTATTTTTGGGTTGATCATTAAACATCTCTTTCATTTCGAGAAAGTGAAGCATAATGGTAGTAATATAGAATGTAGCATAGCCTACCATGGGTAGTAGATGAATAGTACTAGCCCTTCTGGCATCTGCCAAGTATTCATCCTCGCATTACCCATAATAAGTCACTATAACATTATTATTTTGAGTAATTTTATTGTGTTGAATCATATTTTCACTTAAACAAAGAAAAAACAAAAAACAAAATAAATTTAACTATGGCTAAGAAAAAGTGATTTAAATACTTTAATAAAGGAATGCTATACTTTTATTTCGCAACAATGACACCATTTTATATAATTCTCAATTATACCTAAAATAAATGCATATGGTCTCTAGAAACAGTTTACCCAACTCATTGAGTCGGGGTTGATTTTGCAGTGTAATGACCCTCCAGGTCATTTCTTGTATGACCACTTATTTTGGAATATTGGTTGGAGGTTAAGAAAAATGGCATGTGGTTATGAGACCCACTTTTCATCAAAATGACCTCGGATTGAAATTTTGACTACTCCATTGAGTCTGAAACATTGAATTTGATAGGGTAGAATGGTTTGTTTACATATACAAGATTTTGGATGAATTCCAAGGTATTGGTAGAGACTTGGAAAAATTCCAAGTCTCAGTTGATGCACTGCTTAAGCACCCTTTTGGGTTGCTTAAGAGAAGGGTGAACTAAAGTGGCCGGCGTATGTATTAAGCAATCAGGTCGACCCAGGAGAGTCTCGGTTAAGCAAAACCCCTACTGCTTAAGCGGTAGCTACTGTATTGGTAGAGACTTGGAAAAATTCCAAGTCTCAGCTGATGCACTGCTTAAGCACCCTTTTGGGTTGCTTAAGAGAAGGGTGAACTAAAGTGGCCGGCGTATGTATTAAGCAATCAGGTCGACCCAGGAGAGTCTCGGTTAAGCGAAACCCCTACTGCTTAAGCGGTAGCTACTAACGCAGCAAGGTATGGCTTAAGTGGTACCTATTCAAGCACCCATATGTCACTTTAATGACACTTGGTCCCTTAGGCAGTGACTTCATAAGTGGCCTAGTGTCTGCTTAAGTGGGATCTGCATACCTGGAAATGGTATAAATACCCCACTTAGCCCATATTTCACTATTTCTCATGCATTCTCCATAATATTGAACCCTACAAAGTGGGAAAACTTAAGACTCATTTGTTGTGATTTTGGAGCTTGGATGAAGATAATTTATGCATTTCTTCTTTGAATTTGAAGTAAGCTTCCATGATATTCTTGATAGAATCTATAATCTTTTTCTAAAATACCTAAAACATTGGTGGCTTGATTATCGTACCACTAGATCTTGAAATTTACCCATTTTTAGAGTAAACATTCCTTGAGCATACAAGGATATTGTGTTGGTTTCAAAAGTGTGATTTCATAAATAGACCCCACATAGAATGTTTACATAATTTTGACCCGAAGCACAATAGAGCAATATGCATATCATTGTTCTCAATTTGATGAGAAGATTGTGATTTTGATAGTGTGCTACCTTGCGGAAGCTTTTTGAAAGGGGAATTGGTGTTTTAGTGAATTCTTTGAGCTTTTCTTCAGCATCCAAGTAGGCTAGGTTTACCTTCTTCATAGATTAAGCTAATTTGTAGTATAATTATGATATTATGCTAGATTTGGGAAGGGATTTATGTATTCAAAGCTTGATTAGTTGCATTTGAACTATTTAGGCTATCGTGGAATTATAATTTAGGTGAAATTAACCTAGTTGCTCACATTTAGGTGGAATAAACTTAGTTTTGCATTATTTAGAAAGAATTGATATCTTAGGGTCAATTATGGCTTATTAAACATCTATAAATGAATTTAGATATCTTAGCCTAATCTAGGGTAGAATTTTCTTAATAATGGATTTTGGAGATTTGATGTGGGCCATTTTGTCCCACCTTACACCAAGAGTTGTGTTATCTTTTAAAGAATTTTATACACGTGTTTGACCCTTATTACTTCTTATTTTGGGACTTCATGGAAATGAAATACTCAATGGCTATGCTACTTGGTAATTAGGAGTCAGTGCTAATTCTAGGTAATACCTAGTGGGTAGTCATTATATTTTAGAGATATGACATATGGATGTGGTTTATTTGCATGGTTTATTGATATGGTTTAGTATATGAGCTTAGGTTCAAGTCTAAAAATTGATAATGATATTGACAATATGAGTTTCGGTTCAAGTCCGACAATTAATGTTATGATGTTAATACTACTGAGGATGTTATGATGATGATGATGATATGATTTTGATTTGAGTTTGACATTGTGAGTTGGGTATGATCTGATACGGCATGGATGGTTTGATGGTTATAGCCGATATTCAATAAAGTTATGGGTCTTCGGTTATTTATTTTCCTTTTGTTGTACCCTTCAGGATTATGAGAGTGCATGTTGAGTTATTTACTTTTCTGCACTCATTGGCTTATAGGGGATAATTTTGTAGTTATAACTTTATGATCTTTATGCTACTTTTTTTTCATTCATTTATTTACCTATGGACAGTGGTGTTGGATCTTTTTTCTAGGTTTTCCCTACTAAATTGACTTAGTGTATTTTGCTTGTATCTTATCATATTAATATCATGATTTAGCTTAGTCAGCTAATGATGCCTATTGAGTACTTATGGTTTTGGTTCTCATACTATTCTTATGTACCTTTTGGTGAGATTCAAGTACTAGTTGTCTTCGTTGACATAAGCTCGTGTCGGGCTGATTACGGAGATTGGGTGAGCTCTTGTAGTTGGAGTTTCCTTTTTTCCTTCTATTTGTCTATGTCTAGTCTTTTATTTTTGCGATAGGTCATATATGACTAGTCATTACTTATAGTTCATTTGCAGTAGCTCTTGTACTGACATTTCTAGGTCTCAGGATGGATGTTGATCTTTTATCTATCTATTGGATTATCATGACTGCCTATTTACTATTTTGAGTCTCTAAATGTGTATTTTATGCTTTTAGGCCATTTTCCACCAAATTAGTCCCTTGTTAGAGCTCTGGGCTATAGTTTAGCTTACCTACTGGTGGGATAAAGTAGGTGTGATCATGACTTGTAAATTGGGTCATGATATGCAGGGAATGAACATGAAAGGTTCACGTTAGAGTGTAATACTTCACTAAATGTTTGCTTGTGTAATTAAAATATAGTAACAACAAATATAGGGTTTTGTAACCAATTTTTGAATGTTTTAGAATATAGTTATTACAAGAGATTATTTGCAAGATCGAGAGCATAATAGTTGTAATTAAATAAAAAGGTAAATTGGGGTTGTGTTATCATGAGTGTGAATGCATATAAATGGGTAAGTGAATTTTTGCTTTGATTCAATTCAAGTCATGGGTAGGAAAGATTTTGAGTCTTAATGCTAGTCTCTCAATAAAACACTAAATTTCACATGTGGGTTCTTTCAAACCATCATTTGTATTCCATCATAACCTACCAACTACGTTAATTTGATAGCCTTATTTTGAGGATCTACCATTTAATGATAAGAATTATAGTCATCGTTAATCATCACTCTTTACCCATATCCCTTCATTCAAAGATGATAAAGGATCAAAGCTCAGTTAGAGTTTACAACCTCCAGTTTTGGGTTGATAACATGGATTAATGGTTAAACCTGTAACAAATAATTAATTAGGAAGGCAAATTAGCACTACTCATGCATTGATCACTACTCAATCATCACACAACCCTAAGTTGGGGAAATTAGCCAAGTATACTAATAAAAAAATAAATTATACTATTATTGTCTTTAAAATCCTCCAATATATTCATATTCATAAGTAAAAATCCAAATCTAATATAGAAAACCAAGGAATAAGCTAATACCAACCTTAGGGTTTCAATAACAACTTTGTCACTCTCAATTTTGAAAAAAAATATGAATAATCCCCACAAAAAATTCTATTTACATGACCTAAGGAATTGAAAAATTGCCACTGAATCAGATTTTGTGTTCACCATTGGGGTAGAGTAACTTAAGTGTGATACATACTTTGAGCTTCTAAAGATACATAATTTCAATTTTCGTATCACTTGTTTCTCCTTAATCTCTACACCAAGAGATGACCGAACACTTTTTATAACATTATACCTCCATCCTTGGAGTCCAAAAGGAGAACTCCAAGATTCGCCAAGTAGTGAATATCCTTCACCAACTCCAGCTATCGTTTCTCCACATGAGCCAAACTCTCTATGGACAAACTTCTAAGAGCATCAGCAACCATGTTAGCCTTACCTGGGTGATAGTGAAGACTCATATCATAGTCCTTGAGAACCTCTAACCATCTCACTTGCTTGAGATTTAGCTCCTTCTTAGTGAACGCATATTGTAGACTCTTATGATTAGAAAAGATGTCCACTTGTACACCATAAAAATAATGCCACCATATTTTTAGAGCAAACACAGCTGTCAATAGCTCCAAATCATGAGTATGATAGTTCTTCTCATGTACCTTCAACTTCTTAGAAGCATAGGCAATCACCTTTATATGTTGCATCAAAACAAAACCAAGACCTACCCGAGAGGCATCATAATAGACCACAAACCCATTATTGCATTCTGGAAAAGTCAAAATTAGAGTCAAAGTTAGCTTATCTTTTAACTTCTCAAAACTCCATTTACAAGCATTCGACCAAGAAAACTTTAACCTTTTTCAGAGTCAACTTAGTCAAAGTAGTAGCTTTCAATGAAAAACCTTCCACAAACTACGTATAATACCCAGCCAAGCTCAAGAAGCTCCAGATTTTGATTGGATTCGTGGGTCTAGGCCACCTCTTAACCACAACCACCTTTTATGGATCCACCATGATCCCCTTGCTAGAAATAATATGACCAAAAAAGTCATAGCGTTCAACAAAAACTCACACTTAGAGAACTTGGCATACAATTGTTGTTCCTTCAAGGTCTGCAATACCATATAGAGGTAATTAGCATGATCCCCCTCACTTTTGGAATAAACCAAAATTCCATCAATAAACACAATAATGAAGAGATCTAAGAACTTCCTAAAAACCCTATTCATCAAGTCCATAAATTCCATTAGGGCATTAGGCAACCCAAATGAAATTTCCAAAACTCAAAGTGTCCATACCGAGTACAAAAAGTCATCTTAAGGATATCCACCTCCCTAATCTTTAGTTGATGATACCCAAACCAAAGATCTATCTTAAAAAAGAACTAGGCACCTTGCAACTGATCAAACAAGTCATCTATCCTTGGGAGAGGATGTTTGTTCTTAACCGTCACCTTATTCAACTTTCGATAGTTAATGCACATTTGAAGGGAGCCATCCTTCTTGCATACGAGCAATATCGATGCACCCCAAGGAGATACACTAGGATGAATAAACCTCATATCTAGAAGATCCTTAAGTTGCTCCTTGAGTTCTCTCATCTCAGCTAGAGGCATTCTATAAGGAGGAATAGATATTGAACGAGTGTTTGAAACCAAGTTAATACAAACTCTATTTCTCTATCCATAGGAACACCAGAAAGATCATCTAAAAAGGCCTCAGGATACTTCTTTACCATCAGGACTGACCGAAAAGAAAGACCTTTCGAGTTATAATCTTTAATCGAGACTAAGTGATAAAGAAAACCTTTAGAGATTAACCTCTGAGCTTAAGATAAGAAATAAACCTCCCCCTAGGATCTAGGGAGAAACCCTCCCACTCTATAACCGGTTCGCCAGGGAACCTAAAGACAACCTTACAAGTCTAAATCCAAGGATGCATAACAAAAGTGTAACCAATCCATCCCTAGAATAAGATCAAAATCCACCATATTAAGTTTAAAAAAATTCATCAAAGTCAGCCTACCACAAACAGATACCACACACCCCTTATAGACTTTCTTAATAATAATAGAGTCACCTATCGGGGTACAAAAAGAAAAAAGATTAGAAACAAACTCAGGATCAAAACCAATACCTACAACAATAAATGGGGTCACACAAGAAAGAGGGGATCATGGATCAAGCAGACCATAAACGTCATAATAAAAGAGTTGTAACGTACTAGTAATGACAATAGGCGATGCCTCAAATTCCTTTCGGGACGCCAAAGCATACAACCTATCTTGGCCAACACTAGAACCAGGATCATTAACAGAAGTAGATGCAGCACCACCGGGTGTAGGAGCAAAATATGAAGCCACTGATACTTTATTTTCTCCTATAGCAACCTTATTAACTGGACAATCCCTGAGCTGATGGCTTGTCTGGCCATACTTGAAGCATTTGTCCCTTTCTTCATCACAATAATAAGGACAACCACAGAATAAAAAAAAGCATGAAGAAACCAACTGATCCCCACTCGCCCAAGATTGGGCACCCTATGCCTGAAAATTATTACCACGCTGATGACGCCTATCACCCGACTTCTCTGGATAAGGAGCACTAGTAGTAGATAAGGATGCAAAACTCCCTCTCTTCCTTCCCCTACTTTTTTTCTACCATTTTCTATCATCCCATCTACCTTAAGACTGATAACCTCCGTGATCAGAAAACCTACTCCTTTTACCCTATCGATCTCTGAACTTTACCTATTTTCTCTTCTTATTCTCTACCTGCTGCATATGAACTGTCAACTTAGAAATGTCTATATCATTAATCAGTAAAGCAATCTTTCTTTCCAAGATCAAATCCTAATTCAATCCAAAAGCAAACTTTTCATTCTTTCTCTCATGTCAGCCACCAAATCAAAAGCATACCTTGACAGCTGATAAAACTTTAAGGCATATTTCTTGACAGACATTCTCTCTTGCTTAAGATTCATGACCTCCTCCATTTTTTCTTCCATCAACTATTAAGGAAAGAAATAATCCAAAAAAGCACCAGAGAAGGCATCGCATAAGGACATCTCCTCCACATCACCTCTATCCTTATCCTACTCTTTGTATCATTGGTACGCAATATCCTTAAGCTGATAAGTTGAAAAGTTTATACCTTCCACATTAGTAGCCAACATCACCCTGAATATATTCTCTACCTCATCCTATAAATAGTATGGATCCTTCTCCACCTTCACACCATTAAAAGTAGGAGAATTCAGTTTTATAAGCTAAGCAACCCTTGTGGCCTTAGCAGACAACACACCATACATATCTCGCTCAGCCTGAGCAACAACCAATTGAGCAATAGGATGAATGACAAGCAAAATTCCGTATTAGTCACCTTACCCTAAGAAGGACTAGTAGCAACTAGAGAAACTCTAAAACTATTAGGGATAGGACCCTGAGATCAAAGACGAACTCTAGACATAGGACGTACCTCATCAATATTTTCCCCAGATGGGACTAAAGAGTTTTCTTGTGCTCCTGATCATCAAGGCATGATCTAAAAAGTGAACAACCAAGGATTAGAGAAGAATTCCAGTATATAGACTCCAAGCTTAAAAATAGAATACCAAGAAAGCGAAACATTCCTAAATATCTTGTAGCCTCCCTCTTATAAGTGTGGCGCGCCACACACCCCTTAAAGAGACTCTAATCATTACCGTTTTAAGGACTCTTAATTTACCATGAACCTAAAGCTCTGATACCCACTTAACATGACCCAACCGGGGGCCTTATCATAATGGGAATCCCAAGTCCAACGAAGATTGGGGACCACCCCTTATTACCTAACCCAACCACCATCAGTATACCTTAAGTCGATTGAATACCGAACAAATAGCAAGATAGCATAACTACATAAGGACTGACTTTGGGATATGTTTATTTCTAGACTAACCTTACCAAGTTATCCCGTCCACCAAATCCCACCAACCAAACCACCAAGCCCGACCAGTACCAAACCAAGGGCCATTAATAAAGCTAAAACCAAATAAGATCCAAAACAAAATATAATTAATCCTAAAATAAAATACGATGGAACAATCAACAATATCGTCAGCCGATAATACCCTTAATACCAATACCAATGCTAAGGTTGACACTAATACCGATCTTACCCATTCCAACCTATAGCAGTACCATAAAGCCTCAAACTAAAAGAGTAAGAATATCTAATTGGGACATTCCCCCAACCATAGCCAAAACAAACATCCATAAATAAATCAAAATATCTAAAAATATCCATAATATAAAATGGATCCTTCAAGAAAGATGAAAGCTCACCACTTTAATCCAACGGTTATCCCTAAGTCAATCACTATATAGGAAAACTAGAATGGTCGGTTCCTATATAGTATGGGTATGACTCGTACGCTAGCTTACGGCTCTAGGTGAGCCACTCGTACTTAGATCCAACTTAAGTTACCAAGTCCAAGGTTAAGTGAAGAAACCAAACAATCCATATCCAACCATACGACTCGTACCATAAAGTCGTACCCATTCTAGTGACCAAAATCCATCCCACCAATAAACACAGTTAGCATATAACAGAACCATACCATTCGTACCCTAATATACGGCTCGTATCCATGAGTAATATTGGGTCCAGAGACCAAAATTCTAAGAAATTTTCTAAGTTTTAGAAACCAGGGTATTTCAAAACCACAATGCATAATAAGTAGATATATAAGAATAAGTGGATCCCCTGTTAAATAAAGAAAGAGCCAACTTATGGCACACTAAAATTGTACTTATAACTACAATATCCAAAGTCTCAGCCTCGAGTCTACCAGGTACAGTATATAACTAACCATTGCCCACCACCTGGTTGGGCACCTGACCGACCTCTTACCTTGCCTACCTAAGAACCTCCTTAAGCACCATAGTAACTAACTCTGCGACCATGGGAACCACATCTACCTAAGGGATGAACTAATCTAATAGGGGTAGCACCCTGAGCTAAAATAACCATCTCCCCACAACTAGGGCAATCCTATGAATAATGACCAAAAAGTCTACAAGTAAAATAAGAAATCTAAGAAGAACCATAATCAATAGATTTGGCTAACCCAAAATAGCCACCACAGCTAAACTGACCCAAAGATGAACCTCTCAAAGCCTAGTCACTGCCCTTACCAAGGACACCAATAGCACCAGACTAACCTCCAATAATAATTTAAATATTTACTTGATCTGGTTGACTAGGCTGACTTTGAGGCTGCAAAGATGGACATGGAGAATACCCAACATGAAAACTACCACCTCTAATCTAAAAGCACTACAGCACCCACTGTACCTACCCTAAAATCTAGGCCACCTATCATAGCCCTGACAACCCTCATGATGCATCTCCTCTATCACCTTAGCATGATCGAAAAGTCAACAAAAGTCCTACCCACAGCAAGTAAAATTTGAGTAGCCATACGAATCAAAAGTATTTTCCCTTAAACAAAGTAACAAAACTCTTTCATACTCATAGTCAAAAATAGAAGTCGCATGTCTATCTAGCTGTAATATCCTGTATTTCCCTAGCCTAGATTAACCCACAGTACATGGGTTACCCTAGATAAAAATTTTGAAATACTCAGTAATTTTTAAATTAGAGTCTGCCATTACATAGGAAATTCAATTAGCTTTTCAATGATATAAAATTTGCCTAAATCCAATAATCGGGTAAGAAGTTATTATAATTTTAAGTTTCAGTTGTTAAACGTCGTCATTTAGGCCAGTAGCGCGTCGGGGAGTGTGTCAAAATAGCAATTGTAAATTTCCAGTATTTCTCCATGATATTGGTGTGTCATTCCATAGACCCAGTTCATAATTGTCCTTTTTCCTGAGTTCCAACGCGATACCAACGCATCGTATTGCACTTCTAATTCGCAACCAAAGTGGCAAAATGGTACCACTACATCTTGACAACATGCAATTTCTCAGTCATCATTTTCTAGTGAATTGCACCGTGTCGTGCAATGGGTCCATATCAAAAAAAATTCACGAAAAATCAAAGTTGTGTTCAGGGTTAAAATAGTCTTTTTCCATGATTTTATTTCGCCCAGATGTGGGATTTAAGCCCTAAAAACATATAAAACCCTTTATTATTCACTTTTCCCTAAAATAAAAAGGTATTTCTCTCTCAAGAAAACAAACCCTAGCTCTCACAACCAAGGTCAATCCCAAGAATCTCTCAAAGAACTTCAAGAATATCATGAATTAAGGAATGTTAGATGTTCATTCATGGATCCTTACCTTCTACGAAGCCCAAGAATCCTTTCTCAAAATACAAGATTTATGATTTCTGATTTTCATGTTTGAGTTAGGTTGAATTCATGTGCATGATGTTGTTTGAGTTTTAATCTAAGATTTTGATTATAAGTTCTCAGAATTGATTCTAGTATGTGTTGAATTACATGATATTCATGATAAAACCTTCAATTTGAAAGTTGATTTTCGTAACCATGTTAACCCAAAGTGTTTATAATTTAATGAACCAAGTATGTTTCTTATGTGTTTGATAAATTGTCTATGAGAATAAAATAATGCCATTATAGCATGCTAACATGTATTCCCCATTCATGTACAAGTTACTGCATTACGAGTGTTTGATGGAATGTCTCTATGAATGAATTATGACCAAGTGAACATTGTTATAATATTTAAGATTATGCTTTTCTTTACTTTTGATGCTATCGATTCCTGGGGATATTTAATACCCGACAATTTAGCTATTTACCTAGAGCCAGTGTCAGTTACATAATAGTATCAGTTAGGTCATGATCAGTACTCTCAATCCATTAATTAATTCAGTAGAACTCAGTCAATTACAAAACTTAGGAAAACTCAGTAATCTCAGTAAATTCAGTCCAGTTCAGTCCAGTATAATAGTTCAGCGTCTTTCAGTTAGGAGTAGGATTCAGCATCGAGTAAACCCAAGGATAGGGGCTCACCTACCAGCAAAGGTGTGATCCTTAAAAGCGATACTTTCATTCCAGAACTACGTAGACAATGTAGGTTGAGATATCAAACCTTCCAGTTGAGGGTTGATGAGATGCTCTACCTGCCAGTAGAGGGTACCACCATTCTCATTTAGGTAACCTACCTGTAGAGGGTTACTCTTCATCTTTTCTTTACCCGTGGAACGGTACATACACCCTTCTAATTAGGGTTACAGATTGGACCCCTATTAGTTTAGATTAGGGTATGTCGGTTAGATAATTACCTCCCATAGTTCCATTTCATCTCAATCTTTAGAATAGAACTCAGTTTGTCTCTACAGAATCGAAATTGTTAAATACAGTCACTCAGTTATTAGTAATTCAAATTATCAGTGATCTTAAATTATCATATATTAAGTTATCAGTTATCATATTCAGTTCTAATATACTCAGTTACAATATGCATAGTATGTTCCATAGTTACAGATCCTTCATGTATGTTATTTAACTCTTGCATGTCATTCAGTTAGTTATTATTCATATAGATGAACCCATGCATTCAGCCTTACCTCATTTAGCTTACCAGTATATTCTCACGTACTAGTCGCATACCCATTTCTTGCACTATGATGTTTCATATCATAGGTTCGGACGCTCAGGTTCCTAACCGCACTTAGCCAGATTCATCCACTAGTAGCCGACTTAGTAGTGATTCCTCATCTATCGAGCATAAATTTTTATTTTAGTACTTTAGCTTAGCAATATTTTAGTAGATGGAGTTAGTCGTGAGATTGTCCCATCAACTTCACTTTTTAGATAGAATCGGTTAGAGGCTTTTTAGACTAGACTTTCAAACAATATTCAGTTTTATAGATGTTATATTTTATCAGTAATTTAGATATTTTAAACCTTATGGCATTTTAGCCTATTATTTAATAATTATTACTATATTATTACTCAGTGCTCAAAGCAGGTACCAGCTCATGGGTTAGCTTGTAGTCCTTCAGGGTTGCAAGCACAGTGTGATGACTAGGGTAGTCTCGGTATGTTACAAACTTAGTATCAGATCATAAGGTTCAATAGAGTCTTAGGGAGTCTGACAGCCATATCACGTAGAGTCTTGTGCATGGGTGTCTAGCATGCCACACTTATGGATAGGAGGCTATGAGATATTTTAGGAAAAGTTTCCCTTCTTTTAGTATTTATGTCGTGGGAGTGAGCATGAGCTCAAGTTACATACTTAGTCTAATCTGCTTCTTCCTTTCATTTAAAGAACATGCCTCCCAAAAAGACTAACGAAAGAAGAACTGGTAACCAGTCAGCCCCTTAACCCGTTCAGGCAGATCCACTGGACGAACATGTCTCTCATGCAGAATTTAGAGCTGTATTAACTACTCTAGCCAATTCAGTCGTATCCCATAATGAATGGCCAGCTGCTGTTCTGGCCAACCCAGTGGAAAATATTGATGCAACCAGAATTCGTGACTTAACCTGAATGAATCCTTATTTTTTTACGGTATCTAAGTCTGAAGAGAATCCACAGGAGTTTCTCAATCAGGTTCAGAAAGTCACAAAAATCATGGGAGTGACTTCCAGTGAGAGTGCTAAGTTAGCCACATGTCATGTACAAAATGTATCCCATACGTAGTTTAAGCAGTGAAAAGTAGAAAGGGGTATAGATGCAGAGCCCATAGAGTGGGAAAAGTTTCCTACTACCTTCCTAGATAGATTATTTCTCTTAGAGATGAGAGAAGCCAAAGTATTAGAGTTCATTAATCTCAAGCAAGGTAGTATGAGTGTAAAAGAGTATTCCCTCAAGTTTACTCAGTTAGCCAGGTATGCCTCCCATGTAGTAGCAAACAATAGGTCCATAATGAGCAAGTTTGTATCTGGGGTGTCAGATAGTATGGTTAAGGAATGCAAAACAGTGATTTTGATTAAAGAGATGGACATATCTAGGCTTATAGTCCATGCTCAACAGATTAAGGAGTAAAAGCTTAAGAAGAAGGAGAGAGAGAATAAGAGGGCTAGAACATGTAGCTTTAATTTCAGTCAGCCTAAGTCAGAAGGCGGTAACCATTCCCAGTCTTATCTAAAGTTCTCAGTTCCGACTCTGTCCTCAGCCAGTGTACCGATGACCCAAGATAGCATAAACAATGGTCGTACTAATCCGCTTTGTGGAGAGTATGGTAAGAATCATAAGTGTGTGTGCAGAGCTGGTAGTGATATTTGTTTTGGGTGTGGCAAGCTAGGACACAGAGTCAAAGATTATGCTCAGTCAGGTTCTCAGGGTCAGTATAGTCATCCTTCAGCTCAGTTAGGTCACCTAAATCAACAAGGTGCCTCTTTCAGTGCCACCAGTGGGCAACGCCTAAACTGATCTTATGCACTTTAGTCCCAACAAGATCAGGAAATTTCTACTGATGTGGTAACTGGTAAGTTAGAAATCTCTTGCTTATATGTTTATGCCTTATTAGATCCATGAACTTCTCTATCTTCTGTAATTTCCTACATAGCATTCCATACAAAGGTTAAACCCTGAAACAGTAGAAGGTTTATTAATTTAGTAACCCACAGACATAGAATGATGACTTTAAGCTAAGGAAGAGATGGTAGTATAGTACATGGTAGAAGACCATGCATGATTATAGTTCCTAGTATAAGGAGTTCCAGTTTCCTCTGTAGTACGAATTAGGTTCCATAAGTTCAGAAATTCCAAACTCAGGCCATGCAGTTCATGACACATGTATTCATGTTTCCTAGTATGCCCAGTTCTCATGACTCATGTTACACTATAAATGGTTGTGAAGTTTATTTTATGTCATGTGTTCCTTTGGAATTAGTAACATGTAAAAGTCATTCAGTCATCTTTTAGTTAGATGGTGCCTTGTACATCAACACAGTCTTCCATAAACCTACTCAGTCCCATATTCAGTACCGTTAAAAACTTGGTATCAATTACCATCGTATATCATTCTCATGTTAGTCATGTATTTCATAAATCAATTTTAGCTATGTAATCATGCATCAGATATACATGTTCAATATGTAAGTTCAGTCTATCAAACCAGTCATGTAATCATGCTTCAGTTGTGCATATATAGTTTAGTACATAACTCAGTCTGTCTGTACTCTCTCAGCTTAACTAGCCATATTTGGGGAAGAATGTTCCCAAGGAGGAGATATTGTAATACCCTGTATTACCCTAGCCTATATTAACCCTCAGTACATGGGATATCCTCGATAAAAAAATTTAAATATGCCAGTAATATTCGGATTAGAGCCTGCCATTGCATAAGAGATTCAATTAGCTTTCCAACAATATGAAATTCGTCTAAATTCGATAAGTGGGTAAGAATTTATGGAGATTTTAAGTTTCAGTCGTTAAACATCGTCATTTAGGCCAGTAGCGCATCACGAAGTGTGTCAAAATAGCAATTGTCAATTTCTAGTACTGCTCCATGATATTGGCACGTCGTGCCATAGACCCAGTTCATAATTGTCCTTTTCCAGTGTTCTAACGTGATACCACTACATCGCGGTGCACTATCAATTCGCAACCAAAGTGGAAACACGATACCACCGCATCGCACCACTATGTAATTTCCCAATCGTTATTTTCTAGTGGCACGGCATGATAGCTCCATGTCGCACCAGGGGTACAGATCGGAAAAATTTTACAAAAATTTAAAGTTGCGCCTTGGGTTAAAACAGTCCTTTCCTATGATTTTATTCCGCCTAGATGTGGGATTTAAGCCCTAAACACATGTAAAAACCTTCATTATTCACTTTTCTCCAAAATCAAAAGGTATTTCTCTCTCAAGAAAACAAACCCTAGCTCTCAAGAACCAAGGCCAATCCCAAGAATCTCTCCAAGAACTTCAAGAATCTGACGAATTAAGGTATGTTAGATGTTCATCTATGGATACTTACCTTCCATGGAGCCCAAGAATCCTTTCTCAAAATATAAGATTTATGATTTATGATTTATGATTTCCATGTTTGAGATAGGTTGAATTCATGTTCATGGTGTTGTTTGAGTTTTAATCCATGATTTAGATTACAAGTTCCAAGAATTGATTATAGTATGTGTTAAATTACATGATATTCATGATAAACCCTTCAATTTCCAAATTGATTGTTGTAACCATGTTAACCCTAAGTGTTTATGATTTAATGAACCAAGTATGTTTCTTATGTGTTTGATAAATTGTCTATGAGAATGAAATAATGTCATTATAGCATGCTAACGTGTATTACCTATTCATGTACAAGTTAATGCATTACAAGTGTTTGATGGAATATCTCTATGAATGAATTATGACCAAGTGAACATTGTTATGATATTCAAGATTATGCTTTTCTTTACTTTTGATGCTATCAAGTCCTAGGGGTATTTAATACTCGATAATTTAGTTGTTTATCTAGAGCCAGTGTTAGTTACAAATAGTATCATTCGGGTCACGATTAGTACTTTCAGTCCGTTATAAAACTCAATAGAACTCAGTCAATTATAGAACTTAGGAAAACTCAATAATCTCAGTGAATTCAGTCCAGTTCAGTCCAATATAACAGTTCAGTGTCTTTCAGTTAGGAGTAAGATTCAGCACCGAGTGAACCCAAGGATGGGGGCTCACCTACTAATAGAGGGTGTGATCCTTAGAAGAAATCCTTGCATTCAAGAACTACGTAGCCAGCGTAGTTTGAGACATTAAACCTATCGGTTGAGACATTAAACCTATCAGTTGAGGGTTGATGAGGTGCTTTACCTTCCAGTAGAGAGTACCACCATTCTCATTTAGGGAACTACCAGTAGAGGGTTAATCTTCAGCTTATTTTTACCCATGGCACGGTACTGACACCCTTCTAATTGGGGTTATATATTGGACCCCTTTTAGTTTAGATTAGGGCATGTCGGTTAGGTGATTACCTCCCATAGTTCTGTTTTTAGTCTCAGCCTTTATAATAGCATCCAGTTTAGTTCTACAGAATCAGGATTGTCAGATATAGTCACTTGGTTATCAGTAATTCAGATTATTAGTGATCTCAGATTATCAGTATATTCAATTATCAATTATTAGATTCAGTTCTAGTATACTCAGCTATAGTATGCACAGTATGTTCAGTATTTACAGATCTCCATGTATGTTATCCGACTCTTGCATATCAATCAGTTAGTTGTTGTTTATACATATAAACCCATGCATTCAGCCTTACCTTATTTAGCATACCATTACATTCTCACATACTGATTGCATACCCGTTTCTTGCGCTATGATGTTTTATATCATAGGTTCGGATGCTCAGGTTCCTGACCGCGCTTCAGCCAGCAGTAGCAGACTTAGTAGCGAGTCATCATCTATCGAGGATATGCTTTTATTTCAGTACTTCATCTTTGCAGTATTTTAGTAGATGGAGTTAGTTGGGGGATTGTCCTATCAACTTCATTTTTCGGACAGATTCAGTTAGAGACTTTTCATAGTAGACTTTTAGACAGTATTTAGTTTTATAGATGTTATATTTTATCAGTATTTTAAATGTTATGAACCTTATGGCATTTCAGCCTATTATTCCGCAATTATTACAGTATTATTACTCAGTGGTCACAACAGTTACCAACTCATGGGTTAGTTTATGGTCCTTCGAGGTTGCAAGCATCGTGTAATGACTAAGGGGCAATCTCGGGTCGTTACACCAACTTATGGAAATAGGCCTCATACTCAGCAACTATCATAGAGCCCTACATCCATCTAGTGAACTAATCTCTCAACTGATCTCTAAGGTTGTGTAGCATATACATCTCAAAGAATATCGCAGAGAATTGAGGTCCAAGATAAGGGAAAAGATCCAGTTGGTCTAGAATCCCTAAAACCTCTCCACCAATGACGAGCATACAAATGTAACTGAAATATAGTGTAATCCACACCATGAGTCTCAACAAGCCCCAAACCTCGAAGCCTATCCTCACAAGCAGTAAGAAACTCATACACATTCTTGCCTGGGGCACTAGAAAACCTACGTGGATCCAACCTCAAGAATCTACCCAACTTATTCTACTACTAATAAGACATAGCAGGCTGGGTCATAACTGGTTGACCAGCTACCAACTGAATAACTTTCAGCATAGGGGGAACTTTAACTCTAGGAGCCACAGCTATAGGTTGTGCCCCTGCCTCAGTGGTACTCTGATCAGTAAATTATGCACCATCAGATGGGACACAACTAACAATCCCCAAAAGATGAATCAAGTTATCTTTAAGAAATGAAGAAGGAACAAAACCTGGTGGAGCCTGAGCTGGTCCCTGGCCCACTGCTGTTGTGGTGGAAGAATCTCTGGATCAGGTGAAGGTATAAGTTCTGGGGAAGGCAACCTATCTTGGTCCCCAGCTGGGGATATATAACGAGGTTTTCCTCGACCTATCAATTATCCATAAATAGGAGTAGGATCCCTGGGCTTGGTCTTGGGACCCGTATTATCTCGTGTAGAGGTAGCACGTGTTCTACCCATCTATGAAAGAGAAAAGTCAAAGGAATATTCTACAAACCAACTCAGACTCTTAGCATGATATGAGTGAAAGAAGTGAATAACTCCTAAGAATGTCCAATAGCCTCCGAAGATAGGAAATGGATGTCATTGTTCAGATCCATAGGACTCTACTAGACACTTGCTCTAGTACCAACAGTACCAGTGAAACCTAGGGTCTAATACCAATTTTTCACCACCCGATTTACAGATCACGATGAAACCTACTAAATCACGTGAGTAGGTAAGCAAATACCATAACCTGAAGCTATTATAATAGGTTATTTTAGAAAGAAATTCCAACATCAGCCAAATTTAATGAACATAAATAAAAATATAAAGAAAGTATTCTACCATAGATAAAGAGTCATCATAAGATACAAATCCCACGACCTGGTAAAGCCGGTACAAAAGTATATAATGTCAATAATACACCCAAAAGACTTAGAATATAGTCAATACATTTGTCCCAAATACTAAAGATAGAACATAAGAGATAGAGGGAAAATGGGCGACTCAAACTCCAAAAGTTCACTCTATCTCCGAAAGTCAATCACCGCATAAGCAATGCTCAACAATGACAGCTAGTACTCAAAGATTCATCAAAAAGATACAAAAGTATAGTATGAGTATCAAAACAACAGGTACTCAGTAGGCATCATCAGCCTACTGAGCCAAATTATGATATAAAGATGATATAATGCAAGAGAAACCTAAGTAAGTCAAGGTATAGAATTGAACCTGAATTATCCCCGTTATCACTATATATAATAAGTAAGTAAATCAAAATAATAGTTTTTATTGGTCCATTAAACAATATCCATTACTAATCCTTAGTAATCAGTAATCGTTAACTACACCCCTTTATAAGCAATTAACACTAGTGGGAAACAACCGGTATCCAAACATCAATAATCTACCCACATTACATATAAACAAGTATATACACAAAGGAGCATATAATTTCCATACATAGGGCTAGACGGACTCGAACCGGAAGATGTATACACAAGCACATCAATAAAAATCTTTCGGCCTTGCTGGGCATATCATCATAGTCACACTCCGGCCTTGACGAGCATTGATAACATCATCATAACATCCTCCGGCCTTGTCGTTTATCAATATCATCATCATCAACTCCTCCATCCTTGCTGGCTATCAATATCATCATTACAAACTCCTCCGACCTTACTAAGTATTAATATTATTATCACAAACTCCTCCGGCCATTTTAGGTATCAATATCATCATAATATGCAATTTAATATCAATCATAAGAAAATATCCCAACAAGGGATAAAGTAAATGATAAGCCCCGCGAGGCTAAAGAAAATTACAAGTCCCACTAGGGCTAAAATAAATAAACATAACAGAGAAGTAAAGAAGATCATACCTCCAATACTCAACATTCGTCTTCAATGTAAATTTATCAATAGACATATATATAGGTAACATGAGTATTATATTTATCATTGGGTCTCAAGCATAATTAGCAAAATAACTTCCCATGTTGTCAACAATATGCCTTCTAGAATCATTAGTATCATGAATCACAATATTAGCAATATGAGGGCTTCCTAGAATGGTCACTAGTTTTGTTACTACACAAGAGTACAACATGATTAATAGCATAGCCTAAGGCCTGAAACAATAGCTTAATCAATGGCTCACGTGGTACATAGATATTGGCTTAATTAATAGCATAAATCAAAGTTACTCATAACATTAACAGTAATTTAGTCAACAAGCCATATATATATATATATATATATCACTTCTAATGTCATCACCATAATCTAATTACTCAATTTAGCCAACATGCTTCCAAGAGAGAATTACTAGGTATTTAGTAGTTGTATAAGGTCTTCAAGAGAAATACATCAATCCAAACTTAAGGTGGGTCAAGAACCCCCTTCTAATTCCCTAAATACATTCTACTTCCAGCTTATACCCAATACTAGACTAAGGTTTCTAAATCAATTTTTAGATGCATAGCAAGCCACCAATAGTCGTAAGGAAAAGGTCTTTCCCAAACATGACACCTAATTATACCATAGCATCTAGGGCACTTCTATTAATGTAAGCACTAGGGTAAGCATACCCACAACATGGGTGATAAGGTCACTCTCATCCAACTAGAGTAACTAACACATCCTTATGTTATCCATAAGACATGAAGTCCAATTCGCCAAGGTTCAAGCCTACAAGTCAAGAATTTTAATCAATAAGTTAAATGACCTAAATGATGCAACTAAACCCAAGTCTTATGATTTATCAATCCAACACCTAAAACACCTCCCAAATCTAACAAGATATCACAATTATACTATAACATAACTCAATCTAATAGAATAAGCCTAACCTACCTCAAATCCAAGAAAAGCTCACAAATCACCAAACCTTCATTTTTTCCTACCAAGAAGCTCCTTTGAGGTGCCAAACTGTCAAAAACACAATCTACACATTACTATGAGAACATTGATACCCATATTGCACTATTGTGCTTTGGGTCCAAAAACAAAAACAAAAACCCCAAGTGGTTTCCACCTATGGAATACATGTTTTCGAGGTCAACCCAATGTTCATACACTATCAAGGAATTATAATCCTTAATAAATAGGTGAATATTAAGCTTATTTGGGGCTAAATCAAGCCTCCAAGCTAATTAGGGTTTTGGTCAAGAATTCAAGAAATTTAATCATGAAATAGAAGGATTCATACCTCAAATCCATTGTTAATCACAAAACTATATGTTAACTAAGCTCCCAAGACTCAATTTGAGTTTAGAACACCATTTTAGGGTTCCTTGGTCTCTGAGATGAGAGAAAAATGCCCAAAATACGGCCTAAAAGGCCTTTAAATACCTTTTCTAGGCAAAGAGGTGTCAAGGTCGCTATCCATGGACTATGATCAAGGTATGGCGAAGTCTATTCATGCTTGTGCGATCGCGACATCATTCCTTTTCACCATGTAACAGCAGAAACTTGGAATTTTTTTCAAGTTTCAGACAAGGCCTTGGGATTCATTCGAAATCAAATATAGGCAAATGAACTATGTAACCATACCAAATTCAATGATTTAGACGTATTAGCAAAATTGAATTCTCCATTCGAGGTTGTTTCGACCAAATATTGGTATCACACCTGAATTTCTAATTTTTTAACTTTTAGACCAATAGGTTCGAATGAGTTTGGGTGCATTGGGACCCAAACCAAAGATCTACCTATCCTACAATTTATATTCCAAATATTCTAGCATAGTCAGACTTTACTTCTGAGATTGTTTTACAAATTCTTTGCCCGATGGCCATTTGGAACCAGCGAAGACTTTTAAATAGGAAATTGCCTCTAAAAATCAAATGAACTGCTTGGTAACTGTGCTATCAGTTCCAAAAAGTCATAAATGGCTTGAGAAAGCTATGGAAAATCTCTAATGGTGAAAATAAGTATAAATATGGAAAATTACCTTAAGAGTCATTACATAATCAATAAATGTCAAAGTCATCTTTCAATATGGTGGAGTAGTGGTGGTCAGTGACGATAGTCTGAATATATTATTGCTTGATAAGGGAATTGATATTTGACTAACAACACTTCACATTAACTCCATGAACTTTTGCCACGTCTTTCACCACTTGAGGTTGGTCTTTGTATCTCTTATAAGGCAACAATAGTGTATATACCCTATAAAACTCTTTCACGCTCATAACATTATAATTTGATAATGTTTTTGTAAACTTCTAAAACTCATGATTCTTAACCTTGGACCAAATGTATGGATATCTATGAATCAAAACATTGAATTACAACCCTATTCTTCTAAGATAGTCCTATCCAAAAATAATTTGTACCTATTAAGTAGTCAAGGAATAGCCTGGGGAAAGAGTGGATACTGGTGTTTTCCATTTTTAGAACTCTTTCGTTTAGTTGAGAGTTCTTGGGTACTATCAATTGTATCATGAATATGAATGAGAACCTCTTCTTAGTTATGCTAAAAAGAGATGGTGCAGTCAATCTCACGGCTTGAACCTCTTTCATCCTTAGACTTACTAGTCACTTTCCCTGGCTGAGGTCTAGGTGGTTGCTCTGGCTTGTTCAACCCTACATTTATTTTAACTTTCTTTTATGTTCCCCTAACCAGGGTTGAATATTTTGGGATAGAACCTTTCTTTTCTTGTGGAGCGAGATTGAGATTTAGAGGGGAAGATATCAGATGGAAAAGTCTTTTTGGGAGCCATTTTTGTACAACTGAGCAATGTACATTCAAGTATGGGGTTATTAGATACAATCAAACCTTAACAACAACACAAAAAATAATTTAAAGGTATTACACAAGAGTAATGTGCATTATAGGATAGTTGTGTGAGTAGTTATGTGCATCTCATAATGAACTCTGCTCAACCTAAAGTTAGTTGGACTTTGTGAGATGGTGAGAGGTATTTGTGCATATCACACATGATTTATGTGTTCACTACTGAGAGCGTGTAAGTTGCAAATCTCCAATCCAAGCAAATCTATAACATTGTGCGCTCAAGAGGACTTTTATGTGTATTGCATATATGTTATGTGCTTATGAAGAATACTGCATATTTGACACATATCTAACCTTTAGCTATTGAATCAATATACATTCATGTGGTTCCCTATTGTACAATCATAATGTATACTACTCAAGGGCTCAAAGTCATTGCACTATTACATCATTTTCTCCAATCTAATATAGTTCAATACCAACCATAATTTTCATCACAAATTCAATTCCAAGGATACTCAGACTTCCTTTTTGGTAGCTAATTATCACTTATCTATGAAATTTAAACTCCTAAAATAAGATTTAAAACACAACAATAAGTATGATATTAATAAATTTTACCTAAGACAAACTAATCATGAAAAAAATCAAAGATCCTAATCATAATATTCATAAGGGTATTTAACAGTATAATGAAGAGGAAACACAAATTAGGAATTTATTAAGATTAACTATCACCAAAGCACATAAACAAACAACAAATTGACCAAGGCAACTAATAAGTGATCAAAGAATGTAATTGGTAGTGTGAACTCTAGTGAGTATGTGCTGTTGTGTTCAACAAAGCTTGTTTGGATCAATGGTAAAATATGCAAGTGAGAGGGAGATAATGGAGAATATTAGGTAAAGATAGTAAAAGAAAAAGGGTTGAGGGTTTAAATGAAGAAGCAAATAAAAAGTCAAAACTCTTAGTCTTCTACTCAACTAAAAATAACCCTTTACTTACCGACCGATTGTGTGCACACGCTTAAGGTTGCACAACTTTAGTGCGATGAGCATAACTCATGTGTGATGCCTTGGTGTGGCACTCCAATTGAGTAACCATTGTAACTTATGGCAATATTCATGTGTGATATGATTCACACAAGTGTTAACTTACCTAGATCTTTGCTCAAACTATAACTTTTTTTGAGAAACTTGCGTGATCCCCATTACTTATGTACAACACACAGAAGTTTTGCATCACATCGCACAAGTGTTGGAAAGCCACCATTTTAAAGTTTTTTTTACCTAAATCCTTTTACACACCTGTACCATTTAACATACATTATTCAAAACAATAAAAGTAAAAAGTGGATTGTAAAGCATCATAGCACAATGTCTCTTCTTAATGATCAAACATCATTGAAGTTGATTGGATCAACTTTAGCAAATCATGGGCCCACAAACGTAGAAATTCTTCAACTATTCTACATTTACCGTGGACTTTTTCTTCTCGTGATCTTCTAGTTTCACCATACCAATAAGTTAATCTTGCACAACCTTTAAAGGACTCAACCATTTAGACTTGATCTTACCCATAAAAAGTGTAAGCCTTGAGTTAAAAAGCAACATTTATCTCTAACTTAAAACTCTTTCTTCAAGATTTTGATGTCATGTCACCTATTTATTCGCTCTTTATAGAGAGTGGAGATTTTAAAATTCACAAGTAAAAATTCATCTAGTTCATGTAATTGATCCACTCTAGACTTAGATGCCTTATCCCAATCCATGTTTATCTTCTCCAAAGCCCGAAAGGTATGGTGTTCTAGCTCACCCAGTAAATGATAAGCCTTCCCAAACAAGAGCTAATAGGGAGACATTTCAAGTGGTGTTTTAAAGGTCGTCTAGTATGCCCAAAGATCATCATCTAATTGTCTTGCCCAATTGGTGTTTTAAAGGTCATCTAGTATGCCCATAGATCATCATCCAATTATTTTTCCCCATTTGTTTAACCTACAATGATCGTCTTCTCCAAGATTATTTTAATCACCCTATTCTATACTTAAACTTGAATTCTAGTTTTAGGGTGATACGAGGTAGCAATATTATACTTGATCCTATATTTTTCAAGTAATGCACCAAACATCCTATTGCAAAAATGAAAGCCAACATTAATAATTATGGCTCGGGGATCCCAAACCTTGTAAAGATATGCTTATTCGAGAAAAATATGACACTTTTTGCTATTCATATTAGGTAATACAATTCTTTACCCCACTTTAATACATAGTAAACAACCACCTAGGTATGCATATTCCATGAGCTCACAAAGTCCCCATAAAATTAATGCCCCATAAATCAAATAATTAGACCTCAAGATTAGGTCTCAATGAAATTTTGTGCCTCCTTAAGATACCTCCATGCATTTGACATTATGCACATTGCCAGACTAACTCATTAGCATCCCGATGAAGCATAGGCCAATATAAACCACCTTGAAGGACTTTATCAACTATCCTTATACCACCATGGTGACCACCAACTAAGAAGAGTGACAAACCTTAAGTATGGGTTATGTTTTTGATTCATAACATACCTACAGATCTCACCATCTACATATTCCCTAAATAAATAGGGTTTATCCTAATAATATTACTTTATATCATGGAGAGAATGCTTTATTTGATAATGGGGTCAAGTCTTTAGGGAGCTAGTTTACATAGTCCACATATCAAGATTCCAAACCCCCTAAAGGAGTCATGACAAACTCATTGGAAAAAGTCTCATTAATGTTAATTTTTCCCAACTTCTCATTATTAAATTCAAGGTGGGACAAAATGATCAACCACTTGATAGTTGTACCTTTTTCTATCTTTCACGTCAAAGTCAAATTCTTGAAGTAAAAATATCAGTAGGAATAGTCATAATTTAGCTTTCTTACTGGATATCAAGTATCGAATGGAAGCATATTTAGTATGAACAATTACTTTGGTGCCCAACAAAGTAGGCAAAAAACTTTCCAAGAAACATATACCGCAGCTAATAATTCTTGCACTGTAATCGTGTAGTTCCTTTGTGTAAAGGACTTACTTGTATTATACACCTGGTGAAAGATCTCCTTTCTTTATCTAAGAACCGTACCCAATGCCAATCTTCTTACATTATACATGAGCTCAAAGAGAAGTGATCTATTTGGGGGCATAATAATCAGGGTCGTTTACAAGCTCCTATTTAAGGTAATTGAATTCCCTCACACAATATCTATCAAAGTCAATCTTGGATTTCTTTTCAAAAAGCTTACACATTAGATATGTTATCTTTAAGAAGTCTTTGATGAATCTCTAGTAGAAATTGGCATGCCCTAAGAAGCTTCCCACACCCATTATAAAGATTGGAGGAGGCAATTTGGCAATAACTTTAGCTTTGGCTTGGTCAACTTAAAAGCCTTCCCACACATAAAGTGTCATTCCTTCCAATTTAGAACAATGTTTGTTTCAACACACCTTTGGAGGACTTTGCACAAATGCTCACATCATGCTTCAAAGAAGTTGCCTACAACCAAAAAATTATCCATGAGTACCTTCATCGTATTCTCCACCATGTTCAAAAAGATTGATAAAATGCATCTTTAGAATGAGGTTAGGGAACTACATAAACCAAATAGTATTCTCTTAAAAGCAAATGTTCCATAAGGACATTGAAGGTCATCCTTTCTTGATCCTTGGGTGCTATAGATATTTGGTTATACCCAAAATATCCATTGAAGAAATTATACCAATCTTTTCCTGCTATCCTATCCAACATTTGATCTATAAATGGCATGGGGTGGCATTTTTTCAGTTGATGAATTTAGTTTCTAGTGATCCGTACACACCCTTCACTCTGTGACCAGCCTCATAGGGATGAGTTTATTTTTCTCGATCGATACGATGGTTATTCATCCCTTATTCGACACTCATTGTACCGAGGCAACCTATGTACTATAAAAGATTAGGTAAATAGCCCCCGCATCAAGCCACTTAATGAACTCTTTCTTTATAACTTCTTGTATAAAAGGGTTCAACCTCATTTGGTGTTCAACACCTAATGTACGTTCGGAATACAATTGAATTTTATAGTGCAAATCCCTAGGGGGATTTTCATGATATCAATGATGGTCCAAATAATAGATCTTATAAACCTTCTCAATATGTACACCAATGCCTCTACTTTCCATGCTAGCAAGTTCCTATAACAATCATGGTCAAAGTACTATTATGCCCCTAAAAAGATATGTTAAAGATGGGGAGAAAGAGGCTTAAGTTCAAGCTTTGGATAATCTTCTATGGATAGTTTAGTGGGAGGATTCTTGTGATTCTTTAAGTCAAGGTCTATTTTGTAGGAGTTCTTACTGTATGAACCAAACCCAATCAAAGATATATCCTCACTTCCATAATTCCATAGGATCTTCGCCAATGGTTCACTAATAAAACCAACCTCTAATGAGTTAGTCACCTCATAATGAATTAAATCGATAGCCGATATCACTTGCATGTCCCTCAGTTGATTCATGGACTTGCATAAATTAAGGGATACTTCATCACCATTGATAGTAAATTTTAATTTGCCACACTCCACATCAACTAGATTTCTTCTAGTATCTAATAAAGGCATAACAAGAATAATTAGGACTTTATTATCTATCTCACAAAATTACAAAATTGATCAACTCAAACAAACACGTCATATAGGATTCCCACCGGTTTCTTGATAGATCAATCCACAATCAATATCCTCATTGTGGTAGCCTTAAGAGTCCTCTAACCCAACATTTTGAAAATGGCCAATGACACCAAGTTTATGATAACTCCTAAATCATATAAGGTTTTTCCAAATTTGTATACCCCAATGGTGTAATGAATAGAAAATGCTCTGGATCTTTTTTATTCACTACCATATTACTAGTCATGATCGCACTATAATGGTGTGACACTTCTACTATTTTAAAGTCCAGTGTTGGATTTTTTATTACCAAGTCCTTCATAAACTTGGCATAACTAGGCATCTCATTCAAGGCATCCATCAATGTAATATTGAATGGAAAATTGTTGAACATAGAGAGGAACTTCTTAAATTTAACATCATTTTTTATTCTTCTAAGCCTTTGTAGGTATGGAGGATGAATTTTTATCTTTAGTGTGGGAATGGATGAGCTTGTCTCCTACTTTAAAGTATCTAAATTAACCCTCTTTTTATACTCCCCATTTGCATTTGAATCATCAACTACTATCAGTTCTTCAACATTCACATCTTTAGAGTTTACTATATCATGATTTCGCTCAATCAGTTTCTCAACCCGCTTTCTCTTCATATTTGTTTGTTCTTTATTCTCCTCCTCTCTAGGATTTTTATAAATATCAATTGATTTATAACCAAGTACTTTCCCGCTCCTAGTGATAATCACCAAACAAAAAGTATTGTCATTCTTAGTATTGATTACCATGTCACTCAGAAGTCTATTTTTCAACCTTTGATTTAAATGGGAGGAGATTTAATTTAATTATATTTTGAGTTTCTTGATAGAGATCGCATGGAAAGTGATCATTTGGTTCAATAAAAAAAGTCACTCTCTATTTCTTTGAGCATTTTATCACTACCTTCAGCTTTATTGAGAATTCCCGCAAGTACATCTTCTATTTTGTAGCTCTCCAGATATATGGAGGTAGACTATTTAGAATTTTGTCTATTATGAGGTAGAACATGTCTATCACGATATGATCTTGTCCCTCCAACTATGATCTCTCTCATGGTTCTTGTCCCTCAAATCATGATAAAGATCATGATCTTTCCAATCTTAATTTCTATCCTTCTAACCTTGATTCCTTCCTTACCTCTAATAGGTAGGTCGAGAACCCCATATTCGAATAGACAAGAAGTGGATATATTCGTCTAGTGAATCTGTATCATCATCCTCACAGTTTTTATTTCCTCTTATAGCTAAGGCATTAACTGTCTTGGAGTTTGATCCCATAAAGTGTTCTGTCAAGAGATCTAATTGTGTCATAATCTTGTCCATGTTTCATCCCTTTTTCTTTGTTCTTGGCTAACAAAACATGAGGGGGGATACCCTACAACTACCTCAACGTCTCATGTGTGACAAACTTAATTTTGTTTTATTAGTTGGTCGAGCAAGCCCATAACAATCCCAAATATTTAGTTCATCATAGATCCACCGACTAAGTTGTCTGCTAAGTTCTTGTTTAAAGAGTACAAAGACCGATAAAAGATTTAGATAAATAACTTATCTAGTAGCTCATGTATTGTGCAATTGAGTAACTTATTCTTAAACATTAGCCAAGCTTCATGTAGGGTTTCACCACTCAATTGGTGAAAGTTTGTGATTTTATCTCTAGGTTGAAGCACACGAGATAGAAGAAATAGAGAAAAGCTTATGTTAGCTCAACCCATGAAGTAATGAACCCTTTGGGAAACTCTCTTAGCTAATTAATTGCATCTCCCTTCAATGAGAAAAAGAATAATCACATCTGGTTGGATTCTTGGGAGATGTTTGCTATGTTAAAAGGGATGCAAAGATCAATGAAATAATTTAAACATATGTCTTCATCTTTATGAGATTGACCATAGAATATCTCCTTCATTAGAGAAAGTGAAGCATAGTGCTAGTAGCATGGAAATCTTGCATCGCCTATCATGGGTAGAGATGAATTGCACTAACCCTTCCGGCATCTCCCAAATAGTCGTTATCCTCGCATTACCCATCATAAGTTATGGTATCATTATTGGTTGATTAATGTTACCGTGTTGGCTCATATTTTCACTCAAACAAAGAAAGATAACAAACAAATTAAATTTAAACTACGACTAACAAAAAGTGACTTAAAACATTTCAATAAAGGAATACTATACTTTCCTTCCCCAACAATGACACTATTTTATACAATGTTGAATTACACCTGAAATATATGCATCTCGTTTCTAGTAATATTTTATCAAACTCAATGAATTGAGGTTGATCCTGTAGTGAATGACCCCAAAGGTTCACCTTGGAGTGTAAGAATTCATTAAATATTTTCTTGCATAATTAAAATGCAGTAACAACAAATGGGGCATTTTGTAACTAATTTTTAAATGCTTTAGAATATAGTTATTACAAGAGAGCATTTGCAAGATTGAGAACATAACAGTAGTAATCAAATAAAAGGTAAACTGGGGTTATGTTATAATTAGTGTGAATGCATATATATGGGTGAGTGTACATTTGTTTTGATTCAATTGAAGTCGTGGATAGGCTGGATTTTGAGTCTTAATGTTAATCTTTCTATAAAATACTAAATTTCACATGTGGGTTCTTTCAAACAATCACATATGTTTCATCATAACTAATCAATTACCTTAATTTTATAGCCTTATTTCGAAGATCTACCATTAAATAAAAAGAATTAAGTCACTGTTAACCATTAATCCTCACCTATATTCCCTCATTCAAGGATGATAAAGGATCTAAGCTCAGTTAGAGTTTTAAACCTCCAATTTTGGGTTGGTAACGTGAAGTAATGGCTAAACCATAACAAACAGTTAATTAGAAAAGCAAATAAACCCTACTCATGCATTAATCACTACTCAATCATCACTTAACCCAAGTTGGAAAAATTATCCTAGCATACTAATAGAAAAAGAAATTATACCATTATAGTTATTGAAATTCTCCATCAAATCCAAATAGTCATAAGTAAAAAGTCCCAATCTAATATGGAAAATCAAGGAATAAGTTAATTTGTACCTTAGGGTTTTAATTACAACATTGTCACTCTCAATTTCAGAAAAAGATGATAAATAATCCTCTAATTCTTAAAAAGATTCCATTTATATGACCTACAAAATAGACCCAAGAAATTACAAAATTGTCATTGGAGCACATTGTATATGCACTATAAAGGTTGCATAAAATAAGTGTGATACATAATTTTAGCTTCTGTAAACACATAATTTTCCTTTTCAGTGTTTGGCTCTTCAAGAATTCTGTTGACTTGTGCGTCTATTTGCAAGGCTCGCATAAATGTTCCGTGACATACAACTACTTTTATGTTTGCACTATTTTCATTGGAGGCTTCCTTCAGAGTCTGCCTATTTTTGTGATTGCTCTCCTATTATGCATCCAGCATGCACATTGTGCAATACACACTCGGCTTTCGTGATGCCATACTTTGTTCTTTTAATCAAACATTCTCCATAATTTTCTCCCAGCTTTTTCTCCCTAAAGGCCCTTGTCTTTTTTTGGTTGGTTTTTCTACCTTATTACCTATATGTAACCAAATTAACATAAAAATCAAATCAAACTAAGCATTGATGACATCACTTTAGTATTAATTGTACGCACAATGAATCACAAATTTTTGACTCATCACTTGTTCATCAGATTCTTAACACCTAAATTTTTTTTCAAGAATGGGTCCCTGATCAAGCAGTTTGAAAACCTAATACTAATGAAAACTTTACTTGTTCTTCATCTTTGGAGTTAGTGTGAAGAAATAAGAACAAGTATTTAACTAATTCCTTTATATGGCATAAGCATATTTCTTTTAAAGTTTCATTTATACTATGGAGGGCACTTGGAGAAAAACTACTAACTAATGAGACTACTTCTTTTGGTCATAACCAACAGATTGTTATGCTGCTATAGACTTGGTCTTAATACTATTAATCACATATTTATGTTTGGTAGTCTTTCCAAGCATACTTGGAAGGTGTTTGCTGATCCTATAGGCATCCATTATGAGATCGTCCTTTTAAGAAACTTCCTGATAAGGTGGTGGATTATTGACCCCAAGAATGAAGTTCACAAGCTTTTGTTACATGCTACTTCTATTTTCATTTGCTGGAACATTTGAAAAAATATATGCTCTAGTAACTATAAAAGAAAGAAGTCCAGTACAAGTAGAGTTATTTATTTCATTATCAAAGATATTTCTTACCTAATCTTTACATTTTTTTCTTATTTGAATTGGCCCATTAGCTAGATAGCTTTGATCTTAATAGTAAAAAATTGTTAGCACAAAGTCAGAATTCTTAGTGTGTGCTGAACTAAACCTAGTGTTTTTTCATTTAAACTTAATACTGATAGAAGTGTTTTAAAAAACCCTGGCCGCATAGGAGCAAAAGGTATATCAAAACATCATGAAGGTAATTTTATCTATTTTTTCTCACCACTTTTAGAAGTTGGTTCTAATAACCAATCGAAAGTTCAAGCAGCTATGTGGGGTGTTACTTGGTGTCTATAGCTGGGTTATACTTGAAGTGGACTCTGAATTACTCACAAAGTAGTTAACCCAGCATTTAGATAGACTTAGCATCTCTACAACAGCTATGGAATAAGTTTGATAGTTTTCAATGCATACACACCTATAACGAGGCTAATCATGTAGCAAATATTCTGTCTAAATATAGTCATATCTTGCACACTACTCAATATTTTTATGATAAGCATTATCTACCAAAGGAGGCAGGAGGTCAATTCACTTTGGACAAGTTAGGCATGTCAAATTTCAGAAACAAAAAGTTGAAAAGGATAAAGAATCCACCTTGAGTTTATTTTTTGTCAGATTTTTTCTCAGGTCTTGTATAGGTTTTCGCCTATACTTTTTTTCTTTTACTAGTTCTCTTCACCTAAGCTTTTTCTTGCTAGTTATACCTTTGCTGAATAAGTTCTTAGTTAGTTTTGATTTTTTTTTCTTACTTTGTAAGGGGAGGATCTTCCTTATTTATGCTTTCCTAGTTGCTTTGTTCTGAGAAGAGTCCTCTCATAGGTGTTTAGTTGCTAAGTTTTCTTTTTACTAATTGGAGATGAGTAAAACGACCTTATTAGGCTAGCCAACTCATAAATCGTTATAGGATCGAAGGTAAGGTTTATGTCTCCCTCGTTGTGTAGTTATTTTATTTTATTTTTATTTATGATAAGGCCTGGGGGTGTTGCTGAGCTCCAGACCCCCTCGAGGGTCATTTAGTAAAAAAAAAAGTTGGGCATTGGCTTAGGACGGGCCACACAAAATTAGTAAGATATATAATATAATTCGATACTCTTAACTTGAAAAATAAAATATTATCAAACCTCTCTCTAACAACCTTGTTATAATGACATTTCAATATAACAGTCTACTTTGTCGAAAGTGACTTTTCATATTATATTTTATTTCTATATCACAATTCTATTAATAACAACAATAACATTCGTTATAATAGTATACTCTTTGTAAAATTATCCCTATATAAAGTCATATTTGTAAGAAATATATCATGTACAAAATAAAATACCAAAATATTTGTAATAATCATCAATATCATGCACATAGTAATTTTCACAAGCGAATTGCTAATTTAAACGAAAAAATTGCATTTAAATAGTTCACATTAATTATTTCATAATTTCACGAGAAAAGACTTTCGATGTTTGCTTCTTCTTTTTTTTTTATATTCATGCTGCTTTTATTTTTACATATTTTTATTTATAATAATTAAATGAAATCTAAATATTAACATACATATTTAATTACGCCTCTCTATAACATACATGAAATCTTCAAACAAACCTGCCAATATTAAGAGGTTTATTTGTATTGAAAGATAAAATATTTTTTGGGGAGAAAAAAAAATAGGAACGGAGAACAGGCTGTTTATGGCATGTTTTTATTGGAGGAGGCGTAATCAAAACCGTATTATATCCATTTATCCAAATATTATTTTTCTGGTCCGGATGTATTTGAAACCTGGAACACAGATCATCATCAATTACACAAAACGAATCTTTTTGAGCCGTTGGATTGTGATAAAGTCAAGCGGAAGATTAAAATATTCCCAAGTTTAATTCATCTGTTGTTTTTGGGACCCGCTCGCTTTATCTCTCCCTTTTCCCAAGTTTTCCCTTTTCCTTCAATTCAATTCAAGCTTGAATTCTCCATTAACAAGAAACTACAAAACCCATTAACAGATTTTCGTTTTCTTCGTCAGGGTCGATTGCAAGTTGTGGTGTCTCTTTGGTGGTGGGGGTTTATGTTGAGGCGTTTATTTGATAATTTGACATCTTTTCAATGGCAAAATTGATGAACAAAGGTTTTGTGTTTCCTTCATCTTCTGATTGTGGTCATCATCGCCCTCATGAGATTTCTTCTTTCCCCAATAAATCGGTCAATCTTTCTTGTCTTCCATCTACTTGTCTGCTAAGAAGCTATTTTTATGGTCGTAGATTGGTCATAAATGAAGCCCTACCCAAAAGAAATGCCCACGTTGCAATCACTGTCCAGGTTTCTTTATTTTCGTTTTAGATTTTCTTTCTGTGAGTCCTGTTATGTTTGGTATCGGCCTATCTTTAAATGTAAAATCGAGGATCATATTTTTTCCCCATGATTTTGGGTTGAAGTTTCCTTTTTGGTTACTGTTTGAAATCAAACTTTGTGATATTGGGTTAGGTCATTTTTGCTGAATGGTATTAATTGTTTTCCTGAATGGATTTGTCTTTGATTATTAAATTTGTTTTTATGGACAGATGAGTATGGGAATCAGGAAAGTACAGAAATGGTGGGAGAAAGGGGTTCAACCTAACATGAAAGAAGTGAACAGTGCTCAAGGCCTTGTTGACTCTCTTTTGAGTGCAGGAGATAAATTAGTAGTTGTTGATTTCTTTTCCCCTGGTTGCGGTGGCTGCAAAGCCCTTCACCCTAAGGTAATTACTCCTCGAGCTGGTTGTGTCTGTGTATCTACAATGTCAATATAACAACAGTGTCCCGTAAACTGTATTTTTATTAGTTTTGAACTGACTTTCTTGGTGGAGTTGATAAATACAGTTGTGTCAGCTGGCAGAGATGAATCCAGATGTGCAGTTTTTACAGGTGAACTATGAGGAACACAAGTCCATGTGTTACTCTCTTAACGTGCACCTTCTCCCATTTTTCCGTTTCTATAGAGGAGCTGAAGGTCGTGTTTGCAGCTTTAGCTGCACCAATGCCACGGTTAGTTTTTAATGAACTTATTTCCTGCTTCTGCTTTACCTCTGCCATTGCAATTTATTGTGTTTCGGATAAGAAAGTGAGGTGATGGATTCCTTTAGCTGGCAATGCTTTCTTTTTAATTCACTCAAAATTGTTGGTTCTCAGTTTTCTTCTCTAGATCTTTCTCCAAGTTTTATCCACAATCAACTCTTCAGTTGATAGATCATCTCCTTGATGTCTTCGAGATACTCTTTTGCTAGTTGGATATTATTGTGCTTGCTTCTTTGAAAATGTCAAGCACTAGATTTGCAATCTACTGAGCTTGATTCTCTATGATGTTATAACATATATGCTATTATTGGTTTTGCACTTCTTTTGTTGTAGTTGCTATCTCTGTTTGAAACTGCAGTCTAATATAAGTATATGCATATTATGGAACAGATAAAAAAATTTAAAGATGCATTGGCAAAGTATGGTACAGATCGTTGCACCTTTGGACCACCAAAAGGGCTGGAGGAGAAAGAGCTACTTGCATTGGCAACTAACAAGGATCTCTCGTTTAATTACATTCCAAAAACAGAAGAAGAACCTGTCCTTGTTGCCTCACAAGAGGAAGTCGAGGACAGAACTCCAAATAAAGAGTCCCCTCTACCACTTCCTCTTCCTCTACCCATTAGCTCAACTAGCTCACTGAAGGCCAAACAGGATACAGAGAAAGAAGCCTATGCTACTTCTGGTAGATAGTTTTGATATTTGTGGTAAATGATGTGATAGATAGTTTTGATATTTGTGGTAAATGATGTGATATCTGTACAGCTATATTATGTGCTTTGTTGTGTTATAAAACTAATATTGCAGTCGGGAAGGAATTGAGAATTAGTATAGGGAATGCCAAATATTTAGTGGCTACCGTTGGGCATTATCTGGTCTTGTACATAGCTCACTCTTCCTTTTCCTTGGATTCTCCTTTTTTAATTGGAGTTTGCTGAAATGGTTCTAAGGTAAGTGTAGCATGTTCTACTGGTTTCTGATATCTTTGTTAGCGAGTAGTTGATAATATGAAGTTTGGAGAATTACTTTTTTGTTTACGTATGTTGCACCAATATGGCAATATACATATGCTATAAATAATTTCGTGGTAAGTCGTTAGGAATCTCAAGTTGGGGTGGCAATGGTGCGGTGTGAGTTTTTTCTAAACCTTTGAATTTTAAAACCGTCCCACCCACCCCGCCTCATATCACCTTTAAATCTGCATAAATCTGGCCAACACTCATAGCTGCTCCATGTTTTTAAAAAAAAAGATAAAAAAAATTGTAACTCTACTGAAAATCATAATATTTTTAATATTAGGAAATAGTAACAATCAATTTTTATTATATTACTTTACATTAAGAAACTGTCAGAAAAGTATTACGTGTACAAGTAAAAATCAAATATCAAATTATTATTACGATGATAAAGAAATTTTAAAAGTTATAAAAATATTGATTTGTAGTGTTATACATGTCGTTTTAAATCTTCATATATCCGCAATTTGCGCCGCCCCGCATCATTTAAAAAAAAACTTACTTAAACTTGCCCCACACTCGCCCTGCATTCACAGTCTAAAATCTGCCTCGTCCGCATTGCGTAAAATCCGTACTGTCTCGCACGAGCTTCGCCCCATTGCCATCCCTAATCTCAAGGGTCTCTATAGGACTTCTTGACATTAGTTTTGAATATAATTGTCAATCACCAAATTCTTTTGGCATGGTTATTCGGGGATTAGTTATCTGGCAAAGTGAGAATTGTTGATATTTACTTTTTTTATAGTATTTCCTCTATTTCATTTTAAATATTGATTGGCTCTTTTCACATTCATGAACAAAGAAAATAAGCTATATGTAACTAGGTACAGTATAATTTATTGAGATAATTATATTCATTAAATGCTTTTTAAAAAATACATTTGGGTTATTTTTTAATTTTAAAGACAATTGAAAAGAATTACCAATTTTAACGTTAAATTTTACCGTGACATATTTTAGAATTCTCTCCGAGTTGGATGGGAGTAGACGTCTTCTAACTGTTTTTTCTTCTGTTAATTTTAATGGACCTTTTCCCATCATTTGCTTGGGAAAATGAATTAACGGTGATAAAAAAATATTAAAACTTAAATAGAGTAACTCAAGTCTTATATAAAGAGAGTATGTGACAAAATTATGGTTAGTATTTAAGGAAAAAGACATTAAATACACATTAAATTTGTGCCAAAAAATCGATTATCCACTCAAACTATTGCGACAATCTATTACAATTACACTACTTAAAAGTAAATTTATTTTCATCCTAACACACATATAACCAACCACCTATTGCGACAATCTATTACAATTACACTACTTAAAAGTAAATTTATTTTCATCCTAACACACATATAACCAACCACATAATGAGAGGTATATTATTCTCCCTTCACATTATCATCATGTCATTGCCACAAAAGCTATTATATCAGAGTTCAAAAAGAAAAATTCCATGTCACTTCCATTGCTTCTTCACTATACACCATCAAATTCACCATTAAATTACCACCATTATCGCCGTCATAATCGAATTCATATCTCTATCACCGTAGATTTCACTGCGCACGGCTAAATTAACTATTGGAATCATCCCACAAACATTGCCACCATAACAAAGTTACAAACAATCAATATTTAATAAAATTCACTATCGGAATTTACCAAAAAATTAATTCATTTTCTCATCTTCTCCCTCTGTTTGGGAGTAGTACTTAGCATTGAGAATACAAGGGTTTAGATAACCTAAGTCCCAAACTACGTGCCATCATAGTTTAAAGGGGTCCTCATTAGTTGAGAATATCTCCCTTGTCCTTAATAGGCTCATAAGTGAATTCATGCCAATCATGGTTCGTACCCTTGGCAAGGTACCAAACACCTTCCCAACTTGAGTTACAGGTTGGATTTTATGTTGCTCACATAATCTATGTTGGTTATAGAAACCTCCCACAGATTAGTCTGATATCTCTTTTGATCTTGTCTCCAGTTTATTCAGTATCGTCTAGTGTTACATGATTATTACATGGTCATAACATTAGTTTACGGTTTCAGTCCCATGTTAAGTTCATCATATCAATTTTGGCATATTCATTTTATATTGTGTAGTGTATATCTCACATGCTTAATATATTCAAAATACCGATCATATATTTTCCTTTTCGCTACATTGTCTTATAATATAGGTCAAAATATTTAGCACCCCAATCGCAGTCAGCTTGATCTAGCATCACTTCAACAACTGTGTTTTGGTGTCCTCATAATTCAAGGACTAGTTATCAGTATTTCATTTGTGTTCTGCATTCATATTCAGATAGTTAGAGTTAGCGGATCTTATCCCAACAACTCAACTTAGTAAAGGTTTTCAGACAGGCAGTAGAGGCCCAACTTTATGTTATGTTAAGATATTTTTATTTTTATTTTATCATTGACATTTAGTTTGATTATTTATATAGCATTCAGACTTTAGCTTCCGCACATTGTTATTCAATTTATACAATATTCATAGTGTCATGCCAGGCCATGGGTTAGTTTTGGGAATCACTTGTGACTCTAAACACCCTATTATGATTAGGGGGTACTATCGAGTCATGACAAACTTGGTATTAGAGCATCAAGTTTAAAGTGTCCTAGGGTATCTAAAATCCGTGTTAAGTATAGTCTTATTCATATGTGTGTGACCACACTTATGAGTGAGAGACCATGAAATATTTTTGAAAAAGTTTCACTTCTTTCAGGTTCATATTATGTGATAGAGTATGAACTTTATTAAAACCCTTTTTTATTTTGTGCTCTACATATTTAGAGAATATATCTTCTATGAGAACTGAAAATAGCAATGGTAATGAGAATCAACAAGCACCACCACCAGCTCTAGCAAACCCTTTGAATGAACAAGTCTCCTATGCCAAATTTAGGCCTGCTTTCACAGTACTAGTGCAGTCCATGACCACCCAAAATAACCAACAAGCTATTGCACCATCCAATCCAGTAGTGAACACGAAAGTAGCTAGAGTTTGAGACTTTACTCAAATAAATCCTCCGATATTCTTTAGGTCTAAGTTCAAATAGGATCCACAATAGTTCTTGGATAGTATTCAGAAAGTTCCTGAGATCATAGGTGTCACTCTAACTAAAAGTTATGACTTGGCTTCTTATCAGTTATAAGGAGGGGATCACACTTGGTACAAGAAATAGAAGGATCATAGAGGTGCAAATGCAAAATCGATAAAATAGGATGATTTTGTTGCTATATTTTTGGACAAGTTTTTCCCAGTTGAGCTAATGAGGCCAAGGTGTAGAAATTCATAAATCTGAAGAAAGGTAACATAAGTGTGAAAGAGTACTCTCTTAAGTTTTCTTAGCTTTCAAAATATGCTCTAGCTATGGTTGCTGATTTTAGGGCCCAAATGAGTATGTTTATGTCAGGTGCTATTCAGGATATAATCAAATAATGTAGGACTACGATTTTGGTCAAGAAGATGGATATCACATAGCTGATGGTTCACACCAAGTAGATTGAGAATGGAAAGGTTACAAAAAAAAAAGAATATGAATAAGAGAGATAAAATATAGAACTTTGGTTAGTCTCAATGAAAGTTGGGTGGTGGTAATCTCTCTCAATTTCAGTAGAGATCTTTAGCCCCAATGCCATCATCTGCCAGTGCTCATTCTTTGCAACCAAGGCAGGATAAAAAAGGTAGAGCACTAGGCTTTAAGTCTCATTTAGTGCTTCCAGTGGTCATACCTTCCCAACTATAATAAGTATAGGGATGACCATCCTGGATAGTGTTTGATAGTAAGGATAGGTTTTTTGGTTGTGGAAATTTAGATCATAAGGTTTGAGATTATCCAACAGCCAAGAAGGTGATAATGGTGGACACAATTAGGCTATCTCTTTACCAGCTCTAGTAAGTCGCCCAACTCAGTAGGATGCCTCATCTAGTGCAGTTGACAGATAGTATTAGAAGAAGTTCTATGTTCTACAGACTCAATAGGATTAAGAGAGTTATCATAATGTGTTCATCAATACGTTACAAGTTAATATTTATGTTTATGCATTGTTAGATCCTAGAGACATATATTTTATGACTCCATATATAGGAGAAACTTTGGTGTTAGTCCCAAAATCCTCTCAGAACCATTTTTTAATCTCTGCTCTAGTTGGTAATTTAGTCATAGCTAGGCGGGTATACAAAAATTGCCCAATCACAGTATCCTATAAAGTCACCTCAATTGATCTTGTAGAGTTAAACATGACATATTTTGATATTATTCTTGGAATAGATTGGCTTCACTCTTGCTGTGCCTCAGTTGACTGTGGAAATAGAGTAGTCTAATTTTAATTCCCAAATAAGTCAGTCATAGAGTGGAAGGGTAGTACCTTAGTGCCTATAGGTGCGTTCATCTCTTATATTTAGGCAAGAAAAATGTTTTCCAAAGGGTGATAGCTATCATCTTGTTTGGGTTAAGGATTCAAAGTTCCAGACCCTAACTCTTGAGTCAGTTCCTGTGGTGAATGAATTTCTAGATGTGTACCTTAAAGATCTGCCTAGGTTTTCTCCCTCATAGGAAATTGACTTCAGAATAGATCTCCTTCCAGATACCCAATCTATTTCAATTCCACCATACAGAATGGTTCCAATCGAGCTTAAGGAGTTGAAGGAACAATTGAAAGATATCTTAGACAAGGGTTTCATTAGGCCTAATGTCTCTGTCATGACCCCAAAACTAATGGTCATGATGGCACCTATCGCGACCAACCTTGATAAGTAAGCCTATCACAAAAACTGATACAAAAAGGGAAAATAATAACAATTACCCAAAGTAAGGCTTCTAGAATGAAGCTGAACCACATTATATAATAAAAACGAAATAATATAACGAAAGCTATCATACCATAATCCTAAAATTTGGTGTCACTGTGTAAGAACTAACTAGTACAACACCAGATCAAAATATATAAGATATCTAAAACAGGAATAACTTTATCTCAGAATTCAAAATAAAAATATAGTCTAATTAAAGAAAGGTAGTAGTAGACTTCGAAAGCAAGTTGTAATGACCCTCCAAGTAATTTTATCAATTTGTGTGATTTTCTGCCATTTTGAGCCTTTTCATAGTGGCTGCAGGTCATTTATGACTTATCGAAACTTTCGATTTGATGATCGAACAATTGGTTTAGATTTTAGGCTCATTTCTCTATTTCAAAGCTTTTGCTATTTAGGATTTGGTCTCAGACCAAAACTCATAGTAGATGACTTAGATGAAAATTTTGAAAGTTCCATCAGCTTTAGAATGTTGATTTCAGGCTGGAGGCCTCTTGGTTTAGGAATCGATACTTTTGAACTTGTATTGGGCTATTGGAAGAATTATGTAAAAAATTAAACTATGGGTGTGGGCCCCATATTTAGTTTAAAAAATCTCGAATGAAATTTTTGATGGTTTCATTGAGTCTGAAATGTCAAATTTTATTGGGTAGCAAAGTTCATTTTCCTTTATGGGATTCCAGATAAATCGCGAGGGGTTAGTGGAGACTTGGAAATTCCAAGTCTCAGCTGGTATTGGTGCACCTTTGATTGCGATCCATGAATTGCGAATAGCGATATGGCAGACCCAGCAAGAGTCACAAATGTGACATTCTTAGTTGCGAATATGAAACCCTTGCTAGTGTGGCTAGTATCGCTAATAGCGATAGCTATGTCACGAATGGGACTTCTGGTCCTTTAGCTGGGTATCACGAATAGCGATTGACAGACCGCGAATGCAACTGCCTCTTAGATGGAAAGGGTATAAATACATCTTTTTAGGCTATTTTCCCCCTTTTTTCATCTATTTATAGGAGAGTTAAACCTTAGAAATTGGGAAAGCTTTGGATTAAAGCTTGTGAGTGATTTGGGGAGCTTGGACAATGATTTCTTTCATGATCTCCCTTCAAATTCGTGGTAAGATTCCTTTGATTTCATGGTAAATTCTTTGAAATTAGGGCCTTAATTTCCTAAACTTTGAGGGTTTATTTGAGATCCAATTTGTGTTCTATTTGTGCCCAACTTTTGAGCACACACTCCTTATCCTTCGAGGGACCCCGTGATGGATTCAATTTTGGATTCTATTTGCGGGCCTCATGGGCCTATTCTTGACACAAAATTTAACCCAACCCCTAATATAGCAATATGAGTCTCATTTTACTCCTAATGATGCCTAGATTATAATTTTAATAACGTGGTGGCATTTTGAGATTTAGGAGTGAAGATGGATATGAAATGAGAATGATAGGATTGAGTGTGGGTAAAGCGCCATGATTTAGTCTAGTATTTTGAAGTTTGGGGATTAGATGGGTGAATTTTCCATTAAGGTGAAATATTTATGATGCTTTTAGGATCCTATTATCCTAGATTGCTAAAGTATTAGGTGTAGCTGAGATGAATGAACCATTAGTGTGATGTTTAATATAAAAATTGGTGGATTGTAATAATTTTCCTGAATTATGATATTATGGTTATGCCGTATATATATATATATATTATTGGGCCCAAGGACATGATATGATATTGGTTGGATTCTGGGGAATGGTTTATCCTTATAAAGGACATGGACTTAGTTTGTAGACATATTGATGCTTATGATTACATTGTTTGAATATTGGTGATGGCATGCATAGATTCAATATATTCATGATCACTAAAACTGTATATAGTATGATTTCAATTCAAATATGATTTTTCTAATATTTTACCTAAAAAAGATTAAATCCCACATTTCACCTTCACAATGGATATTTTCATAATGGGAATCCTACTATCCAAATAAATAACCTAGGGGCTAGTGAGACTAAAAATTGTTTTAAATATTTCACCAATTTATATTTCGATCCTTAGTTTTGTTACTACTATTTACTTCAGCCTTGAGAGATTCCAAACACTTTCAATACTCCTATGATGATTTAGTCCTAGAGTTTACCCCGAGTAATTAATTTACGACATTGTACTCTTTTTAGCTACGGTTTAAGTTTGTGCAGCTGTTATATTTGTATATATATCTCCCTGATAATAGAAGTAGAAGGTTGATGATGTTGATGATGATGATTGGAAATCTTAGATCAGGACCTGGTCGGTGTATATGGTTACTCCCAAACCCCTTAGGGATCATTTGTGATCCATCGTGCTGAAGAAGGAAGGTCACCATAGGTCCTTCCTTTATGATCCATCGTACTAGAAGAGGTATATACATTGGGTTACTTTATGGTATTGGATTGGTTATGGTATTATGGATTATGTCTAGGCATTAATTCTTGCATGCACATTGCGTATCACTAGTAAGCACCTGTATCTATTAACCTTATGGGGGGTTGCATAGGTGTAGGTAATAAGTATGGCTTGTGGTATGTTGTATGTTGATTGAACCTTTTCAGCCTTATTATTTGCCCGAATTTGTTGGTTACTCACATTGTTATTGTTATTATTATTATTATTATTATTATTATTATTATCATTGTTATGGTTAGTTTTTGATAGCTTGGGTAATGATCCTGTATTGAGATTTGAGGTATGATTTTGGTTCTTTTATCTTATGATTATATCATTATGCATGATTATCCACAGGTTAGGAATTATGATTTTATACCCTGATACTTTGATTCCTTTCTTCATGGATGCTTTATTATGGTAATTATTTCATGTTTAGACGTATGGATTAAAGACCCTGATTATATTAGCACTAGTTCCTACTATTATTATGAGGCCTTAGGATGCTAGTCTGATGATTTAGGTTGTACCTTGAGTTGACCTTGTTTATTTATGTTTATCTATCTATATGTAGCTATGCTATTATTGTATATCCCTTCTTACCTTTATTTATTCAGGTTGTATATCCATTCCTTGACCTTGTATACTATTATATATTCTTCTTTCACTCGTTATTTGTATATTAGATAGTGGCATACGATATAGTGTTGAGGTTCCTGAGTATGGATGGAATAGGATAGTTTATTCTTAATACCTCCTTAGCGTTACTGTGTTAGTATCTTATGAATAAGTAGGATAGTTTATCCTTATTGCCTTGTTATCTTTACTATATAGTTGTTGGATATTTGGGTGTATTTTCTATTTTTTCTTACATGTTATATATATCTCTATTATTGTTGGAGCTCAATCGACAGTTGCCTATTGAGTACCATTTGTTTGGTACCATACTACACTTCTGTAGCTTACAAATTATAGTATGGGTTATTGTCGTTGTTGTGTATGTCATGCGGAGCAGCTATGGTTTGGACACATAGAATGAGCTCCTGGCATTCTAAGTATCACTTTCTTTCTTCTTATGTACTCGAATAATCTCTATATTGTATCTAGGGATGGTTGTATCTGTATATTTATTTAGTACTTCATTTGTACCCTTGTTAATAGTAAAAGCTCTTGTACTAATTCCATCAGGTACTAATTTCATTCGAGGGCCGTCGAGAGAACATATATTGAGTCTTATAGAGGTTGCAGTAAGAGGCCATGTCAATAGTTTAGTGCTATTAGTATTCAATCTAGGGGTGGGAATCCTTCGAGTAGAGGCCAACTTCACTTTCTGCCTATCAATTCTATGTAGGTAGTATTTCAGACCATGAGTGTCTCTCAAGATAGTCATGGTGATCATAATGGGTAGAGTTCTCATCGGACCTCATGGAGAAATTGGTATGGGTCTTCAGTCTATGACAACTATTCTGGATTAATAAGGGCAGCATCTCGGAGTATTCTAGAAGCTTGTTTATATTGTGGCAAGATAGGACATTGGTCTAAAGAGTGCTTAGGTGCAAGTTGGTTGTTCACACAGAGTTAGCATGTATTCTCCATCAGCCTAGAGTTTCTTAGGTAGGCTACAATCATGGGAAGGATGATCATTATAGTAGAGGGTGCTCTCAGTGTTAGTTAGTCAGCAAGTTAGGGTCAGTTTGTATTTTTTTCTAGCTTAGGCTTTAGGGGTTTTCTACGACTGTACACAGATCGATCACTAGTCTAGAGAGTATCTCCAACATGCTATTATTGGTCATTCAGATCATTCTCATAGTGTTGTGGCCCCGTCTGTTGAAGATATTGCGCTTGGCATCTTAGTTGATGATTTAATCGGTCGGTTTGAGTTTGGACCCATTCATATTTATTCTCTCTTGGACCCATCCGATATGTGAATTCATATTTCTTTGTGATAGGCATGCTTTTATTTCCTTATTTTTATCCTTTTTATTTATATGTACTAGGGTTCACATACACATTGATACTTATATTCCTTGATAAGTACATATTGGTTGTTGCGTGCCTTGTTATAGAGTTCATGATTATATGAATACCCTTAGAGATTATTTCTTTTATTAGTGGATGGTTTAGATCAACATTGATATTTTCTTGGGGGTGCAAAATTTGGGTTCGAAACCTATTTACCTTGGCATACTAGCCTTATTGTGTCCCTAGAGTTGTACTTGCCATTGATATTCATTTTGGTACCGCCTATTCCTCATATTGATGTTTATATTTCTAATGTTATTGTTGTCATTATTTGATATACTTGCTTTTCACTTTGTAAATGGCTAGTCTGTTAGTATCTAGTTAGAATTTTCCCTTCCATGCAATTCTTATTTGTCAATTTTTGTAGCTATAGCTTGGCTGGATGATTTTTCTTCTATAACAAGGTGAGGTTAGTCATTTTCCTCTTTTGTTGGCTGTGCTAGACTGTCTTTTGAATGAATTATGGTATTGATGATAAGTTGACCTTTTGTGGTTCTATTATGGTTCTAGTGTTGACAATTTATTTATATTGCCCATTCTTGAGTTTGAGATTCTTGACCTTGCTTCCTGGGTTGCAAAGTTTTTTGCATTGGCTATATGTAGCCCATTTTTAAAGTTGACCAGTTTGGGGTCCGTTCTTCTAATTTTCCTAGTTTATCGCCTAATAGTGGTTTTGATGTTGACCTTAAGAAGTTTAGCATGGTAAGGTTGGTCGTTTTTCTTTTTTTGTTGGATATGCTAGACCAAATTTTGATTGAATTATGGTGTGGAAGGTAATTTGACCTTCTGTGGTTCTATTATGGCTCTAAAGTTTGCAATTAGGTTATATTGCCTGTTTTTTAGTGTGGGATTCTTTGATTTACTTCTTAGGTTACGAAGGTTGGCCAATTTATGGTCCATTTTTTGATTTGGGCTAGTTCATCGCCCAATAGTGGTTTTGATGTTGACCTTAAGAGGTTTTAGATTTATTTTTAGGATTGTTAGGTTTGTCTCTTTGTGATGGCATGCTTTTGGTGTTGGTGTAGAGTTGCATACTCTGTTCTTGCAATGATATGGTTACGTTCTAGTAGAGTTTTGAGAGTTTGAGTTGAGTGATGTTTTCTGTCACCGCTTCCTAAGTTGGAAAATAAAAAATTCTTTATCTTGAGTTGCTTGGTTCCATTTCTAGTAGTGATCTTGACATTGGTATTGGCGGAGAGCTTGATATTTTCTTCTTCAGCAAGGTGATTCATGGGTTGATTGGGTTAAGATTGTCATATTTGGGTGGATTCAAGAAATCATTATTTCAGAATTTGTTTGGCTTAATGAGACTTGGTAGAGTGCTTATCCTTGGTGATATGTTTCTGGGTATTCATTGTCGAGATGGAGTATTGGACTATTTATTTTTAGCTAAAGTTGCATTTCTCTGAGTTGCTAAAGTTTTTGCTATTACTAGTGTAGTTTGCATCCTTGGGGTGTTCTTGAGTTTGTTTTGGTGGTTCATGCTGTCCAACAGATATGGGGTCGATTATTTGTGTTTTCAGTCGGTAATTTATCCTCTGTGGTGATTTTGTTCTTCAGCTACATTTCTATTTTGATTCCAATATGAAGGGATATATCAAATTTGAGTACTAAGGTCGATTTGAGTATTTATCCTCAGTTTAGACTTATTAGCTTTGTTTTGGATTTGATGCCTTAGAATAAAAATTTGGAAGTTATGATAGATTTAGCATATGAATGCTTACCCATCTTCAGGATGATGTTAGGTAGTTGAGATCGAGTAGTTTAACCTTGGTATTAAGATTTTATCGTGGAGTTGTGAAGCTTGAGCATAACCTTCATTTTAGTTTTGTTTCAGTAAGGATTTCATCTACAGGTTGGCTGAGCCTATTCCGCGATTACCTATTCAGTTTTCTTGAGTTTGGATGGATTATGGTTGATAGGTGTTCAGATGATAGTTCATGGACATGGTATTAGTTCCTTCTTCTTTGATCTCAGGGTTTTAGTTTTCATTGAGATTATTGGATGATATATTGAGCGACCAGTAGTATGCTTGAGTTGGACTTAACATTGCTTTATTATTGATTGATGGGACATCTTAGAGTGGATCATTCAATGGTAAGCAGTTGTGCCTCAAAATCTTGAATTTGAGTTTTGAGGACTATCCAGACCAGTTGTAGCATTGACATAGATTGCAGACCTCAATTATCTATATTTGTGTGCCTAGGTAGCTTTGTATGGGCTTATTCTCATGTTTTTCGTATGGAATTTTAGTGGATCAACTTTAGTTCCTTGAGTTTTCTATGCTGAGATCACGTGGATGAGACTCAGGTAATTTTTTCATGGTTTGGAGTGGATAGAAGGTGTGGAATATCGAAATAAGGTTATATTTGGATTTTAAGTTAGTTGCATAACTCATGCCTTGATTTGCCTCTATCTTGAATGATTTCTCATTTGGTTGTGCTAGAGTCGGTATGGTGTCAGTGTATTAAAGTTCAGATTTGCGTGCATCAATCTTTCTCAGTTCAGTTGGAGGCTAGTTGGTGGTTGAGGTTAAGTTTTGGATGTTTAAGAGTAAAGTGAGGAAGTTGGTTGAAAAAGGGATATCTGTGGCAAAATCCCTTGGAAGTGTTCTCTCCTCTCAGAGGTTATCTAGGAAATCGCACTCAAAGCATGCGGTCCCAGTACCTTATCTTATCAAACTTTTTTAATCTTTTTATCCATTGACTTTTGTGGCCAAAAGAGTTTTTAGTAGTGGATATTGTAATTCCTCTCTAGGTCATTTCCTTGATTTGTGTGCTTTTCCAGCATTTTGAGCCTTTCCACAATGGCTACAGGTCATTTATAAGTTGCCGGAACTATCGGTTCGGTGAACGAACAGTTGGTTGGATTTTTGGCTTATTTCTTTGTTTTGGAGCTTTCGCTATTTAGGATTTAGTCTCAAACTAAAACTTCTAGTAGATGACGTCTAATGAAAACTTTGATAGTGATATTAGCTCTAGAATGTTGATTTTATGATAGGGAACCCTTGGTTCAGGTCCCGAGACTTCTGAACTTATTTTGCGCGATTGGGCAGATTATGTGAAAAATAAATCTGTAGGTGTGGGTCCCATATCAGTCGAAATGATCTCAGATGTATTTTTTGATGATTTTATTGAGTATAGAACGTCAAATTTGATAGTATATCATGGTCTGTTTGCATATATGGGAATCTAGATGAATCTCGAGGGGTTAGCGGAGACTTGGAATGGAGTACCGGTAATGGCGAGCCATGAATCATGAATAGTGATCGGGCAGCCCCAGCAAGAGTCGCAAATGTGACATTCTTAGTTGCGAATGCGGCACCCTTGCCAGTGTGCCCATATTTCTAATAGCAATGGCCATGTCGCAAATGTGACTTCTTATCCTTTAGCTGGGTATCACGAATAGCAATCGACAGATTGTGAATAAAACTCCTTCTTACTTGAAAGGGTATAAATACCCTTTTTAGGCCATTTTCCCCATTCTTCACCATTACAAGAGTGTTAAACACTAGAAATTGAAAAATCTTGGGATAAAGGCTTGTGAGTGATTTGGGGAGCTTGGACAATGATTTTTTTTGTGATCTCCCTTCAAATTTTTGGTAAGATTCCTTTGTTTTCATGGAAATTCTTAGAAATTAGGGCTTTAAATTTCCAAATTTGAGGGTTTATTTGAGACCCAATTTGTGTTCTGTTTGTGCCCAACTTTTGAGCACACATTTCTTATCCTTTGAGGGACCTCGTGTTGGGTTCAATTTTGAATTTCATTTATGGGCCTTGTGGACCCTTTCTTGACCCAAAATTTGACCTGACCCTTGATATAGAAATATGGGTCTCGTTTTACTCCTAATGATTTTTTGATTATGATTTTGATAGCACGGTTGCATTTCGAGATCGAGGTATGAAAACAGATAATTTAGGTGAGATTTAGGGAGCTGCAATTTGGCATCGATGTAGGATTCTGTCTCCTCTTCTTCACGAGATGGTGTGTTTTATATATTGTATGTGAAATTATAATGTTAGGGTTGATTGTTGGTAGAACACCATGACTTGGTCTAGACTATTGAAGTTTGGGGATCAGAGGGGTAAATTGCCCATTAAGGTGAAATACTTTTTATGCTTTTAGGATCCTATTACCTAGGTTGTTAGCATATTAGGCATAGTTGAAACTAATGCACCTATAATATGATGTTTAATATGATACCTAGTGGATTGTGATGATCTTTTCCTCGGATTATGATGTTATGGTTATGCCGTATATCTATTATTGGGCCTAAGGTCGTGATATGATATTTGTTGGATTCTGTGGAATGGTTTATCCTTATAAAGGACATAGCCGTAGTTTGTAGATGCGCTGATCATTATGATTGCATTGTTTCAATATTGGTGATGACATGTATAGATTCTGTACATTCATGATCACTAAAATAGAAAATGGTACGATTCCAACTCAAACATGATTTTTCTTCTATTTTTCCTAAACATGGATTAAATCCCACTTCTCATCTTCAAAATGGATGTCTTCATAAAAGGAATTTTACCATCTAAATGAATGACTTATGGATCTGTGAGAGTGAAAATGATTATAAATATTTGACCGAGATAGATTCCGATCTATGATTTTACTACTATTTACTTCAATCACAAGAGATTCCTGACCTTTTCTACACCCCTATAATGATTTAGTTCTGGAGTTTACCTCGAGCAATGGATTTGCGGACTTACACTCTTTTTAGTGCGAGTTTGTGCATTTGTTATATATGTATACACATCTCTTTGATAATGGATAGAAAAGTTTGATGATGTTGATGATAATGATGATTGAGAATCCAAGATCTAGACTAGGTCGGTGTATATGGGTACTCCCGAACCCCTAGGGACCCATTCGTCTGTGCACCGTCATGATAGAGAAGGGAGGTCACCATAGGTACTACCTCTGTGAGTCGCTGAGCTGGAGGAGGTATATACACTGGGTAACTTTATTGTAATGGATCGTTATGGTATTATGGATTATATCTTGACATTCATTCTTGCATATGCATTTCCTATTACCAGTATGCACCAATATCTATCAACCTTATGGGGGTTGAATAGATATAGGTGGTGAGTATGGATTGTGGTGTGTTGTATATTGATTAAACCTTTTGAGCTTATGTCGGTGGTGCTTTATGAAAGGCCCTGCTAGGTATTGTTTTCCCGTATTTGCCGATTACTTTATTTTCATTGCTAGTGTTATATTTATGGCTAGTTTTTGATAGCTTTGGTAATGATCTAGTATTGAGATTTGAGGTATAATTGTGGTTCTTTTATCTTGCATCTGTGTCATTGTTCATAATTGTCCACATGTTAGGCGTTATGAATTTAGACCCTGATACTCGGATTCCATTCCTTAAGGTTGCTTTATTAAGGTAATTATCTCATGTTCAAACATATGGATTAGAGACCCTGATTATATGAGCACTAGTTCCTATAGTAATTATAAGGCCTTAGGATTCTGGTCTGATAATTTAGGCTGTACCTTGATTTGACCTTGTTTATATATGGATATCTATATATATGTAGGTATGGTATTACCATATATCCCTTCTTACCTATATTTATTCATGTTGTATATCCATTCCTTGACCTTGTTTACTATTATATATCTCTTTTCACTCATTATTAGTTATTAGATAGTGGTATATGGTATAGTGTTGAGGTTCTTGAGCATGAATGGAATAGGATAGTTTATCCTTAATACCTCCTTAGCCTTACTATGTTAGTTTCTTATAAGTGAGTAGGATAGTTTATCCTTATTGACTCGTTAGCTTTACTATGTATTTGTTGGATAGTTTGGTGTAGTTTCTAATTCTTCTTACATGTTACTTATATCTGCATTACCTTTGGAGCTCAGTTGATAGCTTCCTATTGAGTACCACGTGTTTGGTACTCATACTACACTTTTGCAGCCTGCAGATCATAGTAAGGGTTATCGCCGTTGTTGTGTGTCGTGCAGAGCAGCTATGGTTTGGAGACATAGGATAAGCTCCTATCATTTGGAATATCACTTTCCTGCCTCTTATATACTAGACTGATCTCTATGTTTTATTCAGAGATGGTTGTATCTGTATATTCATTTAGTACTTCATTTGTACCCTTGTTTACAGTAGAAGCTCTTGTACTAATTCCACTAGGTTTAGGGACTATCTTATTTATTTTAGTCTTTTACTACATTTATTCTGCATTATTTCCTCCATTTCTCTTGGTAGTCCATTACTAGTAGTTCCGAACTATGGGTTGGCTTTACTACTGGTTGGATATAGTAGGCACCATCATGACCTGAGAAATTGGTTTGTGACATAAGAATCCAACCGCTACCTATAATAGCTCCAAAGTATCGCCCAAAGTCAACCACCATGAGGCACACTCAAACCTGGATCTACACCGAAAGGGAACAATAAGGGTGAGTACGATCAATTTGTACTAAGTAGGTATCATAGGCCGGCAAAGCAAAGTATAAAATAAAGCATACGAAATACACACTAAGGATACGTCGCCTGCAACTAGAAAATGTCCTAAGCGGTAGCCCACACCATCTCCACTAACAGTTCTATAATGTTTATATACATCATAATAATTTGAAAGATAATTAAAAGTATACATGTATCACACATATGGTTATGAAGGAAGAAATACACATAGACATGTATCACATTAAGGAAACTAATATATCACAAAATTTACAAGGTAAATACAAATGCAATTGAGATTATGATGATCATGTTAATGATGATGAAGATGATGATGATTCCCGATCTTGTCACACAACCTCTGTATACACCTACAGAGCTAAAGCTCCCAGCATAGGACCCATGGGGGGTTCGTAAACCTATATACCACCAATATCCAATACCATTATCCATAACTCCTCTCCAGCATATCCATCGGTAGAGGGTTTGAAAGATGTCACATTTCTATCAGAAAAGCTCGTGTTCCCAGTATTTCCAGAATTTCCACAATGGTATGAATGTTTCATAATGTGTATGATATGAGTATGTAAAGCTTACAACCAACGAGAATGAGTATTTCCATATCCAACCAATATACCAACTAGATGAGCCAATAATCCACTCAATATTTCCAACAATCCATGAATGCTAACATAGACCATATGCCAAGAGAGTAAAATAGAATTAAATACACCATTGATATCACATTAGGCTTTTTAATTATACAAGGCACAATTAATTTTATGTATTCACAGCCAACAATATAATATAGGACCCCACACGGTCACCTATAACAAATAATATTTCAAAACCACCAAATACAATAATATATAGCCCCCCACAAAGGTATAATAGAATAATTATAGTCATTTTCATGATTAGTTCCCACACCCTTAACATGCTTTTATGTTGACATTAACTTCCCCACTCATTCTGAAGAAAGTTAAGACATAACGTATCTCAAATTCCAAAAACCGATTTGAAAGTCTTTAGCCCAAAGCCTTACTCCTCACGAACCAACTCGAAATCAACTAAAACATAGAAATGTAGAATCTATGCATCAAAACGAAGCAAACAATACTCATATTTCCTATTTTTAAGTCAGGGTCCAAGTGAACCCCCGAAATGGGTTTTCAAAAAAGAAGGGTAAAATTATAATTCTATTTTTGAAACAAGTTCTCCATATTTATAAGAGTTTGGCCTGAGGCTGGGCCCTCGTGGCTACCACATGTGCTCAGACTAAAAATTCCTGTAGGTCTAATCTTGGGATTTTGAACTTCTAACACATGCTTTGCCCACATGAAGTCTACATGTGCTACATGTAGCCCACAGTTGACCTAGGTAGGGGCCGAAAGTCTTTTTTAATCTCTTCTTCAATTCCGGCATATGGTTAGGTCACAAATAATTTGGAAATTTCACGGACACCCATAATTGATTAAATAAGTAGCCAAAACACCATTTTTCATCTTTTTTCATGAACTTAACATCCAAACCCCGATTTTCTGCAAAACATACCCAAAATGCATCATATCTAACAAAAAAAACTTAGAAACTTGCATATTTTCCTTGTTTTAATCATCAAAAGTGCTATATTCTTATAGCACATCAACACCCTCAACTTAGAACTTTTGTATGTCCTCAGGCAGCAAAACACAATAAAACAAACAAAACTCAATGCTTAATTAGGAGAATCTAAGCTATTCAAGGTAGTCAATCAACACTTTAAGCTCAAATCACAACACCCCCTCCTATCTCAACTTTTCAAAACCAACTGTGCATAAATAAGAATCACAACAATGTGACTCAATGGGATCAAGGTATGACACTACATTAGCAACAGACAACCATGCATATGTACAAGTTGCTATACCCAAACACGTAAAAAAACTAGCAATATGACTCACGTGCCCTTACAACAAAGATGTCCCACTCACTCATATGAAATAATGAATGCCAATGTAGGGATAGTCAAGAGACACTCGCACTCAGAAGAAAAGCTCCAATCAATGTGCATCAAATACCATAAGCTTGCCCTTATTTTATTTACCTTAGTTTTTGGACGTCAGGCTAGGATCACTATAGGATTTTTCTCGTCTTGTAATATAGGCTTGGGGTCGGTATGGTACATACAGATATATATAGCCTCTTTGGCACTGCCCTAACTTTGGGGTCCACACTTTAACCAATTTTCTTTTGTTCCACCCTTATTTCTCCCTTTTTATTCTTTAATGCATATTCAGGTTGAGTTCTTTCTTTTTCACTTTTTTTTACAATTTTTATTTGTTTTCTTTTTCTTCTTCACTCAGCCCTACTAACTTTTTCTCTCATTTTGGCCTTCTATATACCCACTTTACACTACACACCCCTATGATAGCCACCCTCAACTTAGATGTTTTGCCTGAGTTGAGGTGCACAATATCTAAGGAGGACCACGACTAAAATAGTTTTATTATAATACAAATAGGAAGGTGAATGGTGAAACAAGAAAAATTGCCTATAAGGCTTAAAACAGGGATCGAGGGATACTATTTCACATAGGGAAGGTCATTTAGTCTAAAAGTGGACTAAAATAAAATAATGGTCTATGATCCTTTCCTAACCGACTATCCTACAACCAAGGCAAGACTAATCGGGCAAATTCTGAATTCAACACACAAAGGGAACTAAGTAGCATCTCACACACACATGGCATAAATTCAATATTAAAAGATACTACTTATCCATTTTATGAAATTGTTAGCAAGTGATTATCATGTCTCTATCCTAATGCCATAACAAGATCCATAATGTTCACACTTGTATACATTCACAAAGTTCTAAACCACAAATTTGGAGGGGTGTCATTTTTCTAAAAAATCAATAAAAATATGACAAGTACCTTAAATACTTAAAAAAATCCTAATTACATAAAACACAACATAATACAATACAAATTAACCTAGACATGCCGATTCTATAATTATACCATGATCGATAAGAAAAGAAGCATGATAACAAAAACCCATGGCAGCTGTGGTATTCCTCACCACTAACTAAAAATTGCTAGCTATCCACAATATGCTAAAATACTATAAATTAAAGGGAATGAGGACATACCTAGGACACACAAAGCGTCTATGTCATGAGCAACCCCAGATAGGGGCATATCAATTGGTGAAGGCTATAGTAATAGTGGTGTACTATCAGAAGATGCACCCGCAGATAGATTGGCATGGTTCTACCTATCAACAAACATAGTCTCCATTGAATCATGGGTGACCCTTTTCAGGGCTTACTTATATGGCATGTCAGAATTCTGCAGGTCCCCCTCTCGGTCTCTTTTGGTCCCAACTACGGGGACCGCCACATCATCCTCCACAAATAAATCAATTTATCTAGGACCAAGCAATGATAATGGCTGAAAAATTGGGGATACAAATGAACGGATGATTGATATATGGATCTCAATGAAAGGGTGTACCTCTATTTTAAGTAGGTCCACCTCTTATTTAATATTTCCTAGATTCGATAACGCAATCCTACTAAACCAGGCTGATACTCGATGATCAAAAACATCTATCTATGGGTAGAAATTACCTCGTAGCTCTGACATCACAGCCCAGTACACAGATTGTAGTCTAGCCTCTGTAGTCTCTAGTATTGTTCGAACCAATGGCCGGGCTTGCTCATAAAATATTGCCATCTTGGTCTCAACAACCGATAGTCGAGTGACTGTCACCCCTATTCTCTCCTAAATAACTAGCATATCTAGAATACTGGTCTTGGTAACAATATCCTTATCAATAGTGTCTATCACACACACTACTCTCATAACATCAGCTTTTGCACTATCATACAAACATCAAAAACTACTTTCTTATTATTCAATTTGAAGGTAATCTTCCCTAATTACATATAATTAACACCCTACTAGTGGATACATAAGGTCTACCCAATATAATGGGGCCTTGAAAATTCACCTCACAATTTAGAACTATGAAATCATCATGGAACAAAAATGATGCCACCCTTTACTTGTACGTCATACAAAATACCCACTTTTTCTTCATAGATGAGTCAGACATCAATAGATTTATAGATTTAGGTTTGAGTTCCCCTATCCCCAATATCTTGTACTTAACAAGTGGCATCTTAGTTAGTTCTACTCCCAAGTCACATAAATCTTGCTTGACCTTAAAAGGCTTAATAGAACATGGATGGTGACTGTTCTGGGATCCTCCTTCTTATCTGCTAATAATAAAAGAAGGTTTGCACTATAAGGGTGAATATGATCATTGGGATCAAATACCTAATCCTCACCACTATATACTCAAAATTATCATCACCCCATGTCGGCTTATCATACTCTACCTCAGGTGTCTCATTGCTCTCAGTTGTATCAATATTCAACTCCTCAATAGTAGGTACGGGAGATCATCAATACTGTGACCATAAATAGTGGTGATAGCAGACAATGACTAATGCTTGAATGATTCTATACATGTTATTAAGAAGGGTATTTGGCTACATTTGATGTAAAGTGCCAGACATTTACCTAAACTAATTCTCTAACCGCTTAAGAGCTGTTGCATGAGACTCAACCTTCTGGGTCAAACCTAAAATATCATCTTTAATCTCCTAAAGGATAAAGTCCTGACTTTCTTCTCCCTTCACCTATTTGGTCAATAGTTTTTCCATTCTTGACTATGTATCTCGTTGTCGGGCTGAATATACCTGTTTTCCTTCTCATTATAATCATTTCTCTATCTTTATTCATTATCTCTGTCCCTAATATGATCTTTATATATGTTAATATCATAGTTTCAACCTTGGTTTCCTTTCCCTTGGAATTTACAACCCATAAAATAATGATCCTGGTACCTAGCCTTGTCTTCTAATTTAGACTCATAAGCTTTGTAAGCTGCACCTTGTGCTCCTACTATATGAACATTCTCAAAATTCACAGTCACAAACTACTTTACCAGCAACCTAAGATCAATCCTCAGTAATGTAATATGTTACGCTACAAAATCATCAGCTACTCTCTGAACACTAGCAGCTCCAATGGCATAAATGCTAGAACCCCTATTTACCTTCTGAGTTTGCCACCCTGAGTTAGTGAGATATATCTAGTCTAGAATGTCAGAAGCTACCTCCAAGCATAGTCTCATAAAATCTTCTCCAAAGATGGTGTCTGATATGGATCTGGAAGTGATGGTCAAGGATCTGTAGAATATCTCTAATAAGCTCGTCCTTGATATCTGATGGTTAGGAACCACATAGATTCTAACTGTAGTAGCCTGAAATTATAAATCTCCTCCTTCAACTACAATACTCTAGATAGAGGGAAGAACTTGTTCGAGAAATATTTGTATAACTTATTCTATGTAGTGATAGAACCTCTTGCAAGTTCCCCCATCTAAAAAGAGGCTTCTCTGGTAAGAGAGAAGGGAAATAACCTCAATTGAAGGGCCTCTTGATCTACCCCAACTATGGTATATGAAGTGCAGATCCTTGTAAGATTTTCCAGATACATATTTGCATTATCTATAGGAAACCTCGCAGACACACCCTTCAAATATAAGAGTTGGATCATAGCACTAGTGATATTAAACTTGACATCAAGGGGAAAATAGGAGGAATAATGGCTCCAGTCTCTGACGGCTCAACATATCCCAAATCTTTTTTTTATCCTTGTAGTCTAAACAGACTGATATGCTGGGACCACTTGAGGATGACCTACTTTGGCTCTGTTCTAATTTCCATTGAGTGTTGTTCGATGTTCTGATGCCTATTTTTGCTCAGCTAACTCTACCTCCTAAGCTATCTACTAAGATTTTTCTACTTCCCTCCTCTTTTTTAGCTCACGGTAAAAGATTGCTAGTCTATCAATAATATCCTTAACTCTTTTAGGAGGAGGGGGAGGCACATCATTATGAACTCCTTCAGGATTATCATCTTTTTTCTTTTTCATCTTCCTACTAGGTTCTTTTAGGATCCTCTCTGGATTCAGATTCAAAGGGAGTAAAGGATTGTCTCTACTCTGTATGCTAGGCATTCACATGCATATACCCAACTAAGAACAAAAAAATGAAAACCCAAAAACTATAACAACTTTAATTCACAAATCAAAACCATAATCCCCAGCAACCACGCTAAAATTTTATAATGCCCTAGATATACCTTCACTATGAAGGTTATATAGTCGCTGCTAAATATAGTAACCCAACATCGGTTGGGGTAAAATCCTAAGGGAATACATGGAATCTTACCTCTCAGCTATTGTAATCAATGGGAAGAAGTGGAAAGATAAATGGGGGGTTTTGAGTATCAATATCAAACAAATGGTGAATATCAACTTTGACTGTAATCAATCATTGGTAAAATCTAGGATTGTGTTCCCCCTGTCTTTTTAACTCCATAGGCTTATATTGCTTTATTGAACTAACCCAATACCTTACATGCAGAATTGATAAGTTATGTACCATCTACAGTCTTTTAGACGAGCAGACAGATTTCATCCTTTACCTTTTGAGTCTCAGGATGTCACCTTATTAACCCTTATCTTGATCCTAGTTAACTATTACCTTTTTATTCTCTAGTTATTAGATGAAATCTAATCAACTTACTTAGATAATAACTAGTAGCGTGGATCGATAGCTAACTATCAAATTACTATTGTCATTATCTTTTCCTAGTCACTACACCTCTTTTGGAGTAAGTATCAATAATTTAGGTGGGATCTTAAAGTTTGCGACTGCTAAGATAACTATTAACGTAAAGATAATACAATGCATGCATGGGTATCTGTTCAGAATAGCAATAGCATTTCCCCTACTTTGTTAATCCGCCATGGTTTCCATAACCCTAGCTAAGGGTTTTTATCTACTCATGCTTCTGAAGTAATAAACAACATTCATGATTGAAAGCATAATATGAAATCACAATAATCTTAAGAAAAACCCAAGACCGTAACTGAATTGATCAACCAAAATTAGTACAAGAGAATTCCAAGACCAAAATTGAATCTTAGAATCAAAATATGTTTGTAAGTATCAAGAGTGCTTAACTTCTAATAAAAAGCACATAAGTGGTATTTATATTACATAAGGAAATCCTAAAATAAAAGCCCAAATAAAAAATTAGAAAAAAGGGTTGGTGGCGACATATGGTCTCCACATGTAGCCTGGCCTTGGGCGCATGTGGCACATGTGGCCTGAGGCTGGGTGCATGTGGCCACCGCTTATGCTTAGACCAAAAATTCTTGCAGGTCTACTTTCAGGATTTTAGAGTTTTGACACATGATTTTCCCACTTTTGGTCTACATGTGATATATGTGTTCCACGTATTGACCTAGGTAGGTTTCAGAAGTCTTTTTCAGCTCTTGTTGAATTCCTGCACATGCTTCGGCCACGAACAATCCAAAAAGTGTCACGAGAACCCATAATTGATCAAATAAGTAGCCAAAAATACTATTTATCATATTTTTCACAAACTTAACATCCAAAACCTAATTTCCTACAAAACATACACAAAATGTATTATATCTAGCAAAACAACCTCAGAAACATGCATATTTTCTTCATATTAAGCATCGAAAGTGCTATATTTCTATAACACATTAGTAACACCCCAAAAATCATAGCCAAGATTAGAACCCTGATTTAAGTGCATGTAGTAATAAAAATAAATATTTTTATAGTATTACAAGTGATTTAGACATGTATTTAGGCCACAAGTAACTCGTAGCTCATAGCCAAGTCAAACCTCACATATCGATTGACCATTTTTGAAGTAACTTCTACAGTCAAATTCAACTGAGCATAACTTATATAGTCTGAAGTATTTTGATCTTAATACCTACCATATGATAAATATATGAACTATATTTTTAGCACATCCAGTTTCGCCTTAATCTAATATCAGAGTAAAAAGTTATGCTCAATTTACCAAAAGGTGTTTCTCTTCCAGATGTAATGGCTCAAGTGATAAACCATCACACCGGTGATGGTGCTAATTGGAATAAGAATTAAGACCAAAATTTGGTCATTTTTTGATGGTTCAAGTGATGGTTGGTCAAGGGATAGACGGTCTGCCACCAGAATCGTCAGTTGAAACTGTTCTACACTGTTATAATATTTTCAAAGGGGTTGTTTGGTCTTTTCCACTCTTTTAATGCCAAAATTATGTATTTTAAGCTATACTAAGGCTGGAATATAAGGATAAAGTTCCCCAAATATCCATTAACTTAAAATTCAGTCAACACATAGAGAAAAATAGAGAAAGAGGCAATTTTTTTCTCCCATGACAAAACTAGGGTTCTTCAACTTTAGATTCCAAATTCAAAAGTTTCACCAAAGTTTCCATCTCCATGTCTGTGTTGTTTCATAAATGGATCTCCTCTCAGCTATTGAGTGACAAAGTTAACTTAATTTGTCTAGTTTAATTCACCCTTCAAGCTTAGGGTTCCTATGAAAAAGTCTAAATTCCTTTAGTTTTTAGTTTCTTGCTTTGACTAATTGAATATATGTTTTTCCATAAATTTGAGCATCTTTCCATACCAATGATTATGACATCTCATTATATTAATAAATTCTTGATTTTAGGTCTGAGTTATGTTATTCCTTGTTATGTACAAATTCTAACATTTTCATGATTAGTTGCATCCTTCAAAGATAACGGGTTATGAACACATGATGACCTAGGATAACATGTAGTCAGTTGAATATTCAGTTCTTTAGTTTTCATGATTGAGAGTGCTTTCAAATAAAGAACTTATATTTTAATTTGAGAATATCATTATTGTTGAGTATTTTAGTATATCCATTTACTTTCAATTGGGAGTAGTACTTAGCACCAATAAGATAAGGATTCAGATAGCCCATGTCCCAAACTACGTACCACCATTGGTGTAATGACCCTTCATGTCAGTTATCCTATTTTTGCTTATTTTCACTATTTGAGCTTCTCTATAGCTTCCCCAGGTCATAAAATAACTTGCTGGAACTGACAGTTTGGTTACCAGACAATTCGTTTGTTTTTTAAACCAATTCCCTATTTTGAAATCTTTGCTGGTTTGAAATAGCCACTAAATAAAAATTTTAGTCAAACGACCTTATACGAAAATTCTAACAATTTCAACAGCTTTGGAATATTGATTATAGTCTAGGTGGACCTTTAGTTTGAGTTTCAAGGTATCCAAGATAATTTCAACCTATTGGTCGGAAAGTTAAAAAATTGAAATTTAGGTGTGTGACCCACATTTCATCAAAATAAACTCGGATAGAAATTTTGACTGTGTCTTTTAGTTTGGAATGTTGAATTGGTGTGGTTAAATAGTTTCTTTGTGTATGTAGAATTCCAAAAAAATGCCAAGGTCTTAGAAGGGACTTAAAAAATTTCCAAGTCTCAGCTGTAACTTGTGCACCCGCGATCACTGGCCATGGATCACAATAGAGATCTGCCAACACTAGAAAGTGCCGTGATTACAATACTTTCATTCATGAATGCAACTCCTTAGGTAGTCTACTAGAGTTGTGGTCGCAATGGGGAAGTGTCAAAAATGCTACACCTTTCCCTGATGCCATGTATGACGATCACAAACACTAGGTTACAATAACGAGACCCAAGCACCTATTATAGGTATAAGTAGACCCTATTTTCATGATTTATGAATTCTTTCTCTATTACAAGAGATCTAAAACCCTAATTAGAGAGATAGCTTAATATTGGAGCTTTTGGGTGATTTAGGGGCTTGTCTAACACTTGTTATGCAATTATCTTCTAATTTGTGGTAAGATTTCACCTTTTTCATATTAGAAAATTGCATTTCTTGTTCAAAACTTTCAAAACCTTGGGGACTTGATTTTAGCCCCAAATTTACTCAAAATTCACCCATTTTGAGGGTAATGACTCCCTGAGAATGTGGGAACGCTGGGTTAATTTTGAAAATATAATTTTTCATAAATATAACCTACATAGGATTTTGATGTGATATTTTGGCCCAAAGTACAATAGTACAATATAGGTATTAGTATTATACTATTGATGAGTAGAATGTGATTTTGATAGCTTGGCATCTTGCATAAGCTTCTCAAAAGGGAAAAATGGTGATTTAGTGGATCTTGTGAGATTTCTTTTGCGACCAGCTAGGCTAGGTTTTACCCCTTGTTATATTGAGCTAATTCATAGTATTCTTATGATATTTTGTTAGATTTGGGATGGGTTTTAGGTTTCGGCATGCTATACTGCAATACATTGGTTAATTGGACCGGTTAGGCTATTTTGGATACCATTTTTGGCATAATTAGCCTAGTTAATCATACCTTTGGTGAAGTTGACCTTGTAGGATTATTCTTATGTCAGAAATTCATTAGTTACTAAGCTAATGAGAAGTTTTCCTTATTCACTTGAGTTTGTGATGAAACTTATCCAATTGTCAATACCTGAGGTGGAATAGACTTAGTTGCTTTATATTAAGAAGAATTGCTATCCTAGGGCTAGTTGTGGCTTGTTCAACTAGTGGAATTAGATATCTTAGCCTAGTAATAGGTTGACAATGATTGGTAAATGATTCTAAGGATTAAAAATAGGCTCTTCAACTAACCTTAGGTCAAGACTTGTGATAGTTATTAAAGACCATTTGATACGCTTGTGTACATTTAAAGAGTTGGTTATTTCAGTGATGTTTAGATGCCTTGGTACTGTTAGTTATAATAGATAACGTTAAAAGTAATGCTTAACCAGCATGACATGAATAAGTTATTGATTAAACTTAGGTTATTGATGACCCTTTGAATATATTATTGAATAAGCTCTTGATTATAATATTGACTAAGCCATAAAGTATTGTCTTGACCAAACCAACAAATGATCTATTAACTATGCTAGTGATCATGCTTATCAATATATTAGAATTTTTGCTATTGTTCATGATAGAGGTCATACTTGATGACTACATTAGCGATTAAGTTATTGACTATGCTATGAATAAGATATAGATTATGCCATGGATTAGCTAATGATCAAGCTTTGGATAAACTATCGATTATGCAAATGACAAGATATCTATTATGCTAGTGGTAAGCCATTAATTAGGCTATTGTTAAGTTGTTTCCTAGGCTTGATAATATGTTTTAATTATGTTAGAGGTCATGTTTAATGACTATATTGGCAAATACGTTATGGATTGTGCTAAAGAGCATACTTATTGATTATATTAGTGACTATGCTATTTGTTATACCAAATATTGTGCATATTTATTGTACTGGCAATAATGCTATAGGTTATTCTAGAGCTCTCAATTTTTATTATGATTATTGCTCATGTTAATACATTAGGTTCATGGTTATGCTATTAAGCACTCTACTGATTATGCTATTGGCTATTTTGATGATGATATTGATTACATATATGCCCGACAAGACTGGAGGATGATTATGATGATATACATATGAAACACCCCGAGTTTAGGACCCTTAAAAAATTTTCTAGATTTTTGGGTTCTAGACAACATACGATTGGTGGGTATCAGTCATATACTAGGGTATGAGTGGTATAACTTGGTCGTATACTAACTAATGTTGATTGGTAAGATTGTATTGGGTCTGGAATGGGTATGACTTAGGTTAGTACTAGTCGTATAGTTGATATGGGTCATTTGGTTTGGGTCTTTCCTTCACATAATATTAGAATTGGTAGACTAACTTAGATCTGAGTATGAGTGGCTCACTATGAGAGGTAAGTTAGGGTACGAGTCATACCATGGACTCATATGATGGACAGTGTTCAAACCTCTTATGATTCCATTTTTCCAGGGGTACGAGTCAAATGTATAAGTAATATGCTTTGGTAATGACTTGGTTTGGATAAGTCATACATTGGATAGTGTTGGGTCCAAGAGGGAGGCCTAGGGTACGAGTGGTGGATACCACTCATATTAAAGGGTACGACTGGTATGATTAGTCGTACTCCCTGATGGGGATTTTATGCAGCTTAAGTGAGGAAAATCTAGACATTTACGCACTTAACCTAATAAGGAACCATGACTTTTAACACACTAAGGAGTTTATATTCCCTATTATTCTATTCATTAACACTGATAAAACACTCGCCAATCCTCTCTAAAGTTCTTGGGCAAAGGACACTAGGGTTTCATTTTAAGGATTAATTTTGGGCTTCTGTTGGTGATTTATCTCCATAATTTACTCAATTTATGGCACTTAGTCCTTCGCTCATTGTTACTTCCAACTAAAGGAATATTTTATAAATTGTTTTCATGGCAGAATTTTTATATAGTTTTGGGTTTTCAAATATAATTTGGGGGTTTAAATTATAGTGGCTTGGTTATGGTTTTACCATATTTTAATCATGTATTTATATGTTTTAATGATGGTTTGGATACTTGGTTGCATGGGAATGGTTAATTGGTATTTGATTTTGGTTTTGGAAACACTATGCCCCCAATATGTTTGATAAAATGCCTATGAGAATGCTTTTACTATATTGTTAGACTTCTAATGGAACTATTACATGATATGGTTTGGTAATGGAACCCTAAATTGTATAAATGGTTTGGAATAGTTAAATGGAATGGTTTGGTGGTCATGGTTATGGCTAATTAAATTCCTTGAGAGGTACAACGAAATCCCCCAAGTAAACATATTAATGAACAACATGTGGGGTACATGGGACTCCCCCAAGCAAACATAATGATGGAACACTTGTGGGGTACATGGGACTTCCCCCAAGTTAACTTGGTAAATAGGTACACGGGAATCCCTTAACCTCTTAATATATGGCTATGAACAATACATGTAAGATATAATTAGTGATGAATGGTAATTTTACCACTCATTTGCACTCCACTCCCGTTCACACTACTATAATTTGAATGGATAAATTTGACAACTTGGCTATAAAGTACACTACTTTTCATATTTTGCAGGCATACAGGTGATGTGAAAAAAAAATACAAACACAAGCCAAAAAGGGTCAAGAATGGAGAGAAGAAGTGCAGCTAGTAGACCTGGAGAAGAACACGGTCTCAGTTACCATGATTGTGGTCTGAGGGCTACGATCGCGGATAGTCCAGTCAGATCAAAGTACCATAATTGCAATTATCTTAAAGCATATATAGTTTTTGCAATCGCGCTCAAGCCTCTGCAATTGCATGTGAGTGAAAAATGACCTAGGGACAAAAATGTCATTTGGCCAGCCGACCCCAAATCCTATTTAAGTCTTAATAACCATTCATTATAGGAATCATCAGTATATAACCCTACCATCCATCCTTAGTTTATGGTTTTAGTAATTTCTTGAATCTTGGAGCTCTATTTGTACTAAACTTGAGCTAAGAAGACATTAGAGTCGCTTCTAAGTGGAGGATTGGCAAATCCCATTGAGAATTCATTGAAATTTAAAGTATGGTTTGCATTCTATTTATTTTTTATAAATCAATTTAATTGAGATTTTGGTTTATTTTTGTTTATTATCATTATTAGTATACAGTTCTTCCTCGTGGTATTATCCTAGAATAGGGTGCAATTGTGTGTGGGTTGTGATTCATATGTGCATATGCTAGTTTGTTGGTGATAGGTTCTTCTATTACTTGACTAAATTTGTTAGGATTTGTGGGAGAAGGCCCTAAATACCCAATTGAGTTTGATGGGTGAAAATCCCAAACTCTTGAAAGATCAAACCATCCTTGAAGAGGGGTTTGGGTGAACTTTAGGAACCTTCATCATCCTTGAAAAAGGGATATGCGAACAAAAGCAATATTAGACAATTATTGAACTTAGTTTGCTAATTTTCACCATCTTACACATAAGGGTGAATATGAGGTTGACTATCCCTTGGGTATCATCCTATAAATAGGGGTGCCTAATTTAGGCATTTGGTGGCTTTAATTGATATACTCGTTAGGTACTCAAAAGGGTCAATGAGTGAAATCTTTAAGGATTTGTTAAGAACTAGCCTCAAGGACTTTAAAAACTAGCCTACCACATCATCAACGATTAAAATTTGCACCGAATCATCATGTACCCATGCATAACTTGCCCCTAGGATAGCATAATCCCAAGGTCCGTGCCTAATTAGTTACACTTTAATTATTCTTGGTCTCGAATTAGTATTTTAGATCTCAAAGAATTACTTTCATATTAGAAAACATTAAACCCCCCCAAACCATCTTGTACAATACGTTTGAACTTAGTAAGTAAATTTTATTTTGAACATACTCAATCACCACTCACATTATTCGTCGTGGATTCGACCCTAACTCCTAGTTGGGTAAATATATTGACAATGACCGCCTTGCACTTAAGTTAACGTGTAAGTTGAGCATTATAAAAATGGCACCGTTGTCGGGGAACAATTTGGCATATTGAGTTAGTTTGGAATTTTAGCTTACTTGTTTTTATTCAAACATATAAATATTTGCTTGTGATTTTCTTTTTATTCCTATGATAGGTTTAATTTTTTTTTGTTTTTGTTTTGTTTTATTTGTTACCATGGTATCTCGCAATGAAAGTGAGTTCAGTGGTTGGAGATCCTATCATGACAATCTTGGTCCATATTGTAATGGACTCCACTTTTGACAAGAACATAGATATGTTCCTTAGAGAGAGATGTGTGCACCATCTTGATCTTATAAAGAGTATGGTAGTTCTCTATATGGTGGTCAAGATGGACACTGGAGTGATATTTCAAATGCCCCTACCCCCATTATGCTAACCCAATAGTGGTTTTAAAGGAATGCTTCAACTTATCCTTGATCAAGTAGAGTCAATAGGGGATAATATACATCTCATGCATCAATCTATGAGGGCATGTAACAATAAAATTGAAATGTTAAAAGAAATAGGTAATGAGTCTGACATCTAAAAAACCATGAACATACCAAATATTTAAAATAAGGTCAAAGAATAAAAGATGTCAAGACACATGGATTATGGTGAGCTTGATATTGAAGGATCCCCGATGTTTTTCCAACCAACTAAACCAAATGTAGGAAATGATGCCAACAATGAGGAAACAGTACTAGAGTTGAAAGATGAAGACAAGAAAATCCTTTGCAAAGGCTTTAGTCTATTTTAGGATGAGAATGTCAAGAGGAGGGCGGCTCCAAAATTAGGGAGAAGACCTTACTCAAACAACTTTTCAACATTATTCTTGAATGATATGATAAAAGTCAAAACACCTAAGCAAATGATGAACATTGGCGATGAGGAACAAAATCGTTACATTTTGGAGTTCGTCATTCCCAATGGTAAAAATGAATCCCACCACTTAAAGGTCAACAAATGCAAGACACAATGTGTGGAAAGTGGATTCTTGAAGTTCTCATCAATACCTAATGGGCCAACTCAGAAATTTAATATAAAATTGTGTAAAAGATTCAAGTCTGCAAAGTGGTGCGATAAAACTAGTATCGATGTGCCCTCATCTATCCCCCTAGTACCATAAAAATGTATTGATCAAATATTGGGGCACCATTTCAAGTCTTCCAAGTGGAGACATAAACAAAAGAAAAAAGAGACATCGTGCTGTGACATTAAATCAAGTACTTTATGGGAGGCAACCCATCATTTTATGTTTTCTCCATGTGAATTTGAATAAGTCACAAAATTTAGATGTTTTGTAAGTTCTTTGGACAAGATTGGAAGCCAAAAATAGGGGAAAACCAAGTTTGAGAAGTGTGGCATCCCTACATCAAACAGTGCAAAAAAAGGGAGCAAAATACCTTAGGTACCACGATCGTGGCCTGAGGATTGTGATCGCGATACCATGATCGCGTCAACTATGCCGGGATCATGACAGCTTCTCCATCCCACACCTTGGTGATCACTACAGTTTTAGGGAGCCCTTTAACCCTTATTATGTTTTTATATTATGTAGTGAGGTCACTACAAGTCTTACAGTTGTGGGTGCAGCCCTACCCTTGTGTGTATTCATTGGTTTTCAATACTCAAACTTATTTCACTCAAAGTATGAAATTTTTTGTGAATTGATTGTTTTCGTTTATAGTTGTCTATTTCTTTTAATAATAAGGTTAGGAAAACCTTTTTCTATGATAGATTGAGTGACAACATTCTTAAGGGAACTCGTCATGATTGGGTCTTGATCCACATATACAGGAGAAGTTCGAGTACCCGTAACATCAAGGATATAAATAAAAGGGAAATATGAGTACCTATGGAATTGTGGATTTGGGATTGCAGCGATACCATTGGTGAAATCTGAGTAGCCATATGGTTGGTTTGCCCATATAAAGTAAAAAAGTAAGACCACGACTTGGGTTGTTGCCGTGGTTAGCAAATTGTGAATGGTGAAATGCAAAAACCCCTCTCCATCCAAAAGTTTTCAAAAATCAAGGGAATGGACATGAGCGATATTGTAAAAATTCTTTTTACTCTTTTTGTGACTCTAAATTTTTAACTGTGAAAATTGGTAGATACTCCATTTTTTCTATAGCGGGAGGGACAATTGAGCCTCCTTTGTGAATGTGCATGACATGTGTGGTGAGCTTATTTGTTTGAATCTTATGTAAACCTTTACCTTTTAGAACTTTTTCCATTAGTCTCTCAAAGTTAATTTTGATTGTATTTGGTTGGGGAGATGATCTTAGGGCATCTTTACGATATTGAAAGTCTAATTTAGCCTAAAAATCCTACCCGTATGTAGATGTTACCCCTTGTCACCCATATTGAGCCTTTGGACCTTTCTTTGGCAAAAACATTGCAAGCCGTGAGCCATTCAATTCTTATTCCTCTTTTGAACCCTATCCTCCTTGGACTTAAAAATGTAAATTGAGGCTAAAATCCTAAGTTGGGGGTGGTGAAGATTAGAAGAGGTAACTTTGGGCCACAAGAATTTAAGTTAGTGCCTAAGAGCTAAATTTTAAAGAACAAATGAATAGGAAACAAAAGACCCAATAAAGGAAAGCAAAGCATGAAATGTACAAGGCAAAGAGGTGAAAAGAAGATGCTTTCCAAAAGATGGGTGAATCAAGGTATAAAAAGTAGGCATATGTTTAAAGAGTGAAAATAAAAGAAGTGGCCCATGGTTAAAAGTTGGATGAAAAAGTATGCTGCAGATGTTCAAGGAGGGTATAGTCACTTTGTTTCCAAATAATATCCTACCCTACCCTAAACCTATATTATAAGCTCAAAAAGTCCTTTGAGATCTGTAACCAAGAGCACTAATTATAGTGGCGATTGAAAATAGAGGCAATCCTATGGCATGGTACTTGTTAACTTCTAGAGTTCTTAAGAGAGAGAGAGTTTCATATTTGAATTCCTTATTATATAGTTGATAACTTGGTGTGTGAAATTTTTTTTCTTTTGAGGAGGCATGTAAACAAGTTGAGGTGGGCGAATTTGTCATCTCCCAAAATAAGGCAAAAAGAGTATAATGTAGTTGAGGTCAAAGAGGAGTCATTTCTTGATTATTAATGACTGTTTCATGATTTCTCTTTGAAGTATTTTTCACCCTTGTAAATTGCATTTTATGTTAAGGGGTGTCGTGAGAATAGCTTTGCCCATGTACAAAAACCTTTTTGTGGTAGTAATAAAGTTGAAGTCAGTGTGACCATTGGGTAATAGAATTCGGGCATACATATGCAATCATATCATAGATAGAAGTAGTGTTGGCTTGAGGAAAAGCAAAGCTTTAAGTTGGGGGTGTTGATGAGTGGTGAATTTAATCCTCATTTGCACTCCACTTCCGTGCACACTACTATGATTTAAATGTCTAAATGAGATAACATTGCTGTTAAATGCCCTATTTTCCATATTTTGTAGGCATATATGTTAAGAGAAGGAAAAATATAGACACAAGCTAAATATGGTAAAGGATGGAAGAAGAAGTTCAACTAGTAGACCTAGAGTAGAACATGGTCTCAGTTACCGTAATTGCTATCTGGGGGATACTATAGAGGCTAGTCAAGTCAAGTAAAAGGACCATGATTGCAATTATCTTGAAGTATTCACAGTTACCATGATCACGCTCATGCCTCTGCGATCGTAGAAGATAGGAAAATGACCCAGGGGAAAAAACAACATTTGGCTAGCCGACCCCAAATCCCATTTAAGGCTCAATACTCATTGATTCTTGGAATCATTATTCTATAACCCTACTTCTCTTTCTTAGTTTAGTTTTTTTGTAACTTCTTGGAGCTTGGAGCTTAATTTGTACTAATCTTGAGCTAAGGAGACATTAGATTGGCTTCAAAGTGGAGAATTAGCAAATCCCATTAAGGATTCATTGAAATTTAAAGTGTAGTTTGCTTTCTCTTTTTTTTTTGATGAATCAATTTAATGGAGATTTTGGTTTATTTTTGTTTATTATTATTATGAGTAGCTAGTTCTTCGTCTTGGGATTATGCTAGAATATGGTGCAATTGTGTATGGATTATGATTCATATGTGCATATGCTAGTTTGTTGGTGGTGGGTTCTTCTATTGCTTTACTAAATTTGTTGGGATTTATGGGTGAAATCCCCAAATAAATGGGTTTGATGAGTGAAAATCTCAAACTCTTGAAATTTGAACCATCTTTGAATGAGGGGTTAGGGTGAACTTTAGGAACCCTCATCATCCTTGAAAGAGGGATGTAGGAACCAATACAATAGTAGATAATTATTGAGCTTAGTTTGCTAATTTTTACCAACTTAGACATAAGGGTTAATATAAGGTTGACTATAACTTAGATACCATCCTATAATTAGGGGAGCCTAATTTAGGTGTTGGGTGGCTTTAATTGACACACTTGTTAGGTACTCAAAAGGATCAATGAGTGACATCTTTGAGGTTTTGTTGAATATCTAGCCTCAAGGACTTTAAACCTAGCCTACCACATCATCAACGACTAGAATTTGCACTGAATCATTATTTACTCATGCATAACTTACCCCTAGGACAGCATAATCCCAATATCCACGCCTAGTTAATTACACTCTAATTATTCTTAGTATTAAATTAGTCCCTCAGAAGCCCAAGAATTACTTTCACATTAGAAAACATTGAAAACCCCCAAACCATCTTGTACCGTAGGTTTTAACTTAGTAAGAAACTTTTATTTTGAACTTACTCAATCTCCACTAACATTATTACTCGTGCATTCGACTCTGACTCTTAGTTGGGTAAATATATTGACAATGATCCCCTTGCACTTAAATTGGCATGTAAATTGAGGATTATCCATTGGTATGAAGATACCACTATTAATAGCCTTGGTTAATAATAAATGAAATAATGGATTGGTTGGTTGGAAATGGTTTTAATTGAGAATTAATGGCGGGGTGTAACAGCTAACCGTAAAGTTGGGAGTTCAATGAACGAACACCGAAAACTCATGTTTGATGACATAAGGGGTTGGTGATGGTGATCATATATGATACTATAAGGTACACAGGAATCCTCTAAGTACACTATTGATATCTATCATAGAGGGTAAGGGTACTTGAGAATCCCCTACTCTTATGGTATCTCCAGTTCGTGTGGCTACACATATCGAGGCCTACTCAGGGGGTTACACTGGACTCATATAGCCCATGGATGGTTTTATATGGTTAACCTACACATACCTTGGTTAATGGTTTTAAATGCATGCTTAACCTAGTTTTCTTTTCTATCATGGATGTATATACATATGTATGGTGTGTATGAATAAGGTTGGTTTACTTTATTTTACTAGATGTCATTATTTTATGCTTATACTGAGTTCATGCTAGCGTTCACCTACTAACCCATCTTCAGGTGACTATATCCCCATGCAATGCAGGAACCGACTGTTCCACTCCTTCTGTATGATGATCAGAGTTTGGGATCAGCTCTTGGTATTGAAGTGGTAAGCTTCCATTTTTAAAAGGACCCATTTCATATTCATGGATATTTCTACCCACATTGATTTATTTATGGATATTGGTTTTGGCTATAGTTGGGACATGTCCCAACCAAATATTAATTTTCTTTTGGTTAGAGGCTTTTGTAAAACTACTATGGGTTAGAATGGGCGAGATCGGTAGTGGTATCTGCCTTAGTATTGGCATTGGTATTAGGGATGATACTGATTTACTTTATTATTGGTTGTTCTATCCTTTAATGTTATGTAATGGAACTTTGTTTGGTTATTGTTTTTGGTTTTGATTTCTGGTTTGGTTATGGCTAATAGTTGGTTTGGGGATGGTTGGACTCATTTGGGCCGATCTCAATCATAGACCTATCCCAGATTTTGGACTTGGATAGTTATATGCTATATTGTTATATGGTTGGAATTCATCCAAATCAGGGTCTGCGCTTGATGGTTGGGTTGGGTATCGGGGGTGGTCCCCGGTCCTAGTTGGACTTAGGATGGCCATTACGATAAGGCCCCTGGTCGAGTCGTGTCAACATATGCCCGACAAAGCCGAATGATGGTTATGATGATATATATATATATATGCCTGGAAAGGCTGCATGATATATATATATATATATATATCCCTAGCAATACTGGAGAATGATTATGATTATACACATATGCCTGGTAAGGTTGGAGGATGATTATGATGATATAAACATGACCGACAAGACCGAAAGATGAATATGATGTTATTTATGAAGATATTCTTGAATATCAATATGGATTTGAGTTTGGATATACAAATTATGTTATGATGACAAATTTATTATGATATGATGACATTGGGGTGTGAGAGTGATAATCTATCTAAGTCAAAAATAAGGAAATAGTTATAATATGGTATGATATGAATGGATTCTACAGATACAATAGTTAGTTGATAAATGTTTGTGAGTTGATAAATATTGGTTATTTGGTAAATATTGGTAAGTTTATAAACAGTGACCAATTGATAAGTGATGATAAGCCTCTATATGAGGATTAGTTGATTAATGATGTTTAGTTGATAAAGGATGATTTAATGATACTTAAGGATTAGTTATCACATGATGGTTAGTTGATAAGTGTTGATTAATTGGCAAATGATGAATATGGACACCCAATGGTTATATTGTGGCATGACTTGGATGAATTCCAATTTTATTATAAGAGTTGATAAATGATGTTGGTGGGTTATCTATCTTGTTTGAACCTTCCAGGTTTATGGGGTTGTAATACCCCACATTTTGGACTAGAATGAAAATCCGTCATTCCTATGCATGGATGTTTCAAAATCCTCAAATCCTATATAAATTTAGTGTGTTAATCAATTATGTAGTGTGGGGAATCTATTTGAGCATGAATTTAGATCATAGAGGTCCCCTAACTCAAGTACAAGTTGAAAACTTTCCTATCGTTCAAGTTTTAGTGAGCGTTAAACCTTGGGTCATCTTTAGTCGACTATATCTCGTTGTATATGATAAACTAGGTGGTTTACTATATATCAAATGAAAAATATTTGAATTAGCTTTCCAACGATACCAATTTCGCCTAAATCCGATATCAGAGTAAAGAGTTATGCCTATTTTACTCCAGCATATCATGCTGGAAACAGTGTGACGACATTCATGATAGCTTATCACAATTGTGACGCCCTATCACGAAGGTCATCAGCCTTAGGTAGAAACCAGATCCTAAGTGATGACATTTGTGATAGATTATCACATTTGTGACACCCTACCATGAAGGTCGTCAGCCTTAGGCAGAAACCAACTCCCAAGTGACGACATTTATGATAACTTATCACAAATCTGACGACATTTTTGACGACTTATCATAAATTTGATGGCTTATCAACCTTGGTCGTCAGCTATGATTTTCAGCAACTGGAAAATTATTTCATAAGGGTATTTTTGTCTTTTCCTTCACCCTCCATGACTTATAACCCTAAAGAGGCATAATTTATCTTAGTTTTCTTCAGTTACGCATCTTAAAACCCCTCTCTTACACTCTCAATCATAAGATTAGGGTTTCTATCAAACTCATCTCTCAAAAGCAAAATTCAAGCCTTTTCCAAGATAATCAAGAATTAAGTTTTCCAATCCAAGAACTCTCTAGAAAATCATCAAGGTTTCCTTTCTAAGGTATGCGTGTGTTCATTCATGGACTTCTTTCATCAATGAAGTTCAAGAACCCTTTTCTAAAACTATATATTATGGTTTTCATTTTATGAATGGATTGTTGATCATGTTTATGTGTTGAATGATGCAAAGATAGAATCTTTATGTGTTATTATGAATCTATGACTTCATATGAGTTGAAAACATGTAAGTTTGATGATTTATGATGAATAATTGTACGATTTACACCTATGCCTAAGTTGTGCATTTAAGGTGTTTGATAAAATACCTAAGAGACTAGAAATCATGCATTATAGCTAAATTATGACTGTAGGAAGGATTCATGATAGGCCTCTATGATTCAACGTCATCCATGTTGATAATGTGTCTTGTGAACATTGTTGGATTACTCATGAACTAGTCTTATGGAATTATCCAATGCTTACTTGCAAAACCCACTTATGTACAAGATGTATAATAACCATGTACTTCATGAAATTCCCCAAGTAATGATATTATGGATTGTGGTCTTAATATGTAATGAGCATGATATTGAAAGCTATGCAAGCATATACATGCTTAGTATTAAATCCCTTATTTATGATATGGTGAATTGTGGTCTCTATTCTTATGATTAAGTCAATCATGTGTGTCAGTTTCCTTCCATCGAGTCTTGGGGGAACTTGTACCCAAAAAATATAGCTGTGCGCCTAGAGCCATATCATATTTTCATGATTCTCTCAGTCAAGCCATGTTCCATAGAACTCAGTCAGTCATGTGACTTAGGAAAGTTCAGTAACTCAGAAACCTCAATAAATCTCAATAGTTCAATAAATCTCAGCTATCTCAGTACTCAGTGATATCGAAAACTTTAGTAATTCTAGTTCTTTTAGTAACTTCATTACTCTTAATCAGTCCTCAGAACTCATTATATTTCGTTCGTCATCGGAATCCAGTAAACTCAGTTTTAGCTCCGCTAAACAATATCACTAGTATCAGTTCTGTTAATCAGTATCAGTTCAGTTAAGTTATTTAGTTCAGCCTAGTTATTCAGTTTAGTGTATTTCAGATAAGAGTAGGATCAGCACCGAGCGAACCTAAGAATGGGGGCTCACCTGCTAGAATAGGAATGAGATCCCTAGAAGCAATCCCTAAGTTCCAAAACTACGTTTCTAGTGTAGGTATGAAATGCCACCCATTAGATTAAGACTGACATACTCAAGGGTCATCCCTTAGCACATTTATATGTATAGGACTGATCCAAGGAGTCATCTGCTAGATTAGGAATGACTCCATACAGTCAGGGCATAGATTGGACCCCAGCCAGCTTAGCTTGGGGTATGTCGGTTAGATAAACATATCCCACAGTTTTAGTTACAGAATCAAGGCTTTTAGACACAGCCAACTTAGCTTAGTCGTACAGATTTAGTACTATTAGATACAGTCAATGCTTACCATTGTAAATAGACTTCAAGCTCATCTATTAGCTAGGACTAATCAGAACTATTAATAATCAGTATTAGAATCAAGAGATTTAAAGATCACCCGCTAGATAGGACTGATCTCATACTAAGTCAAATCATCCTTATTATCAGTATACTCATGATCACCCACTAGATAGGAATGATCTTAGATTTAGTTAATCCAAGTAGAATAGAACTCAGATAGCTCCATCAGAACTTAGACTATCAGATATAATCACTCAATATTAGTTCTATTGATTAGTTTGATCATTACTGTTATATCAGCTATACCAGTTGTCAGAGCTCACATTACCAGTATTTAGTTTTAGGACTGTTAGACACAGTCATTCAAACAAGTTCTTCATAATTTGAACTGTCAAAAATAGTCAATAATCTATTCAGTACCTCAGTAATAGTAAAGTCTTATCGTCAGCATTCAGACTCAATAGTTAGCATCATCATGAGTTTAGTTATAGTTATTTATATATGTATGTATTCTCACGTTCATATTAGTTAGCATTGTTCATGCATATATCCCTTTGCTTTTAGCCTACCTCACTCATATACTCAGTACATTCAGACGTAATGACCATTTACACTATGGTGATTTCTCTTATATTACACCATAGGTTTAGAGGCACGAGCTCCAGATCAGTAGTAGCATTCCAGTGTTTAGAGTCTATAGTGAGTCCTTCTTATTCTAGGACGATATGATTATTGATATATTTACTATTTAGTTGCTAGATGCAGTTAGTTGGAGACATATTCCTTCAACTCCTTATTTGGTTCATTTAGAGGCTTTCAGACTAGATGTCAGATTAGATAATCAGATCTCATTATTTTCAGTATTTATGACTTGTTTTGGTATTGTTATACCTTTTTCAGATATTTTGTTATTAGATGTTTATTCAGTTCAAACCTTATGTCCTTTCATGTTCATGTTTCCATATTTTATGATATATAATGCAGTATATAGGTACAAATATCAGTCATAGGTTAGCTTGTGGTCCATCGGGGTTATAAGCACCGTATAGCATTCTAGTTTAGAAAATTGAGGTGTTACAAACTTGGTTTCAGAGACTAAGGTTCAATAGAGTCCTAGTAAGTATGAAAGCCATATCTAGTAGAGTCTTGTACATATGTGTGTTGTGCACCACACTTATGTGCAGGAGGCTATGAGATGTTTTAGGAATAGTTTCCCTTCTTTCAATATTTATGTCATGCCAGTGAGAATAATCTCAGTCTAATCCATTTCTCCCTTTGTTCTACAGACATTCCTCCTAAAAGAAGAAATGGGAAACAGTCATCCCCTCAGCCTGAAGACCCTTTGAGCGATCATGTTTCTTATGTGGAGTTCAGGGCCGCATTCACTACTATTGCTCATTCAGTCACTTCCTAGAATGAACTACCAACTCTTGTTCAAGCCAACTCAGTGGCCAATTCAGCTGTAGCTATAATTTGGGACTTCAACCGAATGAATCCTCTTTCCTTCACAAGTTCTAAGTCAGATGAGGACCCACAGGAATTCCTAGATCAGGTTTAAAATGTGACAAATGTTATAGGGGTTACTACTATTCAAAGTGCTGAGTTAGCCGCATACCAATTACAGTATGTAGCTTATACTTATTATAAGTGGAAGTCAGAAAGGTTGGATGATGCAGGCCCTATAGAGTGGGAGGATTTTGCCTATGCTTTCCTTGATAGATTCTTTTCGCTAGATCTTAGAGAAGCTAAGGTACCAGAGTTCATCAACCTCAGGAAGGGTATTATGATGGTAAAGGAGTATTCTCTAAAGTTTACTCAATTAGCCAGATATGCCCCTCATGTGGTTATAGACGGTAGAGCTAAGATGAGTTAGTTGGTGTCAGGGGTGAATGATAGTGTGGTAAACAAGTGCAGATCTTCCATGTTGATTAGTGATATAACTTTAGCCAGACTAATGACACATGCTTAGTAGATAGAGTAGAAGAAGATTAGGATGAGAGAGAGACAGAGTAAGAGAGCAAGGACAGGTAGTTTTAGCTTTGCTCAGCCTAAGTCACAGGGTGGTAACCGTTGTTAGCATAGTCAGAAATTTTCAGTCCTAGATCCATCCTTAGCTAGTGTACCAACACCTATGTCTAGAAATAACCGTCATGATAGAGAGCCAGGCTCTGAGGCCCAGGGTAGTAAAAATAGAGGTCTTACTTATCAGCTTTGTGAAGAGTGTGGTAAGAATTATCTAGGTGCATGTATGGAAGGAAGTGATGTATGCTTTGGGTGTGGTAAGATAGGCCACATGATGCGAGAGTGCAGAGTTTTAGCATAGAGGGGTAAGGATCTGCATCAGCAAGGTACCAATAGTAGTCAGCGTCAGAATAGACTTTATGCACTCTAGACCCGTCCTAATCCAGAAAGTTTCCCTGACTTAGATTCGGGTCTATTATGAGTCTTTTATGTTCATAGTATCCATTGTTAGATCTCTTTCTCTCATTCGAGCATATGTTTCAGTATGAGTTAGCTAGTAAAGGCAGCAAGTCAATTTAGCAATCGAGCAGTCAAATTTTTATAACTTATTTTCCCATCCTTGCATTTATTCATGCTATCCAAAATCTCATAGAATGTAACTATTTCAAGGTAGAACTTCCTAGTAGTTTCAAGTTCAGTTTATCTCATACATCATTCATTAGTTTTATACTCCCAAAGTTTAGTTATAATCTAGTTCATAGATACCCTGTTCATCACCTAATATCTTGGTAAGGTAAGCGTTCTTAGAGGGACATAGTGTCCCAAGGGGGAGATACCCCACTTTCTCTTAACGCTCTCATGCCTTAGATCTTTCAATTTCTCCTTACATAATGAATTTAGTCTAGAATAGAGGGTACTCATAAGTTGACCTTCAAATTAGACCTCAGCTGTAAGTCCAGTATTCAGAGGTTCAGTTCAGTTCAGTTCATGATGTTCAGTCCATATATCACGTAGCAGAATCAGTCATGTCCTTATATTTTAGTTCAATCTTAGTTCCTTTACCTTTGCATGTTCAATCGTATGTTCGTGAGTCAGTTCAGTTATGTATTCACACATCAGATATGCGTGGTCAGCTTATTAGTACTTTCAGCCATGCATTCATGTATCAAGTCAGTCATATAATTATGAATCAGATATGCATGGATTCAACTTATCAGTTAAGCATCAGATATGTATTCTCAGTTGAAGAAACCCATTTTATCGGAACACTCAATCTTACATTCATAAATCAGCTACCCATGCATTAGATATGCATGTACAGTATGCTATGCTCAGTTTTTAGTCATGTCAGCCATGAAATCATGATCAGTCATTCATGCTATATATTGGTATAAGTTGTCTTTTCTCTCATCTCAGCTAGTATCATTCAAAGACGAATGTTCCCAAGAGGGAGATATTGTAATACCCCACATTTTGGACTAGAATAAAAATCCATCATTCCTATGCATGGATGTTTCAAAAGCCTTAAATCCTATATAAATTTAGTGTGTTAATCAATTATGTAGTGTGGGAATCTATTTGAGCATGAATTTAGATCATAAAGGTCCCCTAACTCAAGTACAAGTTGAAAGCTTTCCTATCATTCAAGTTTTAGTGAGCGTCAAAACTTGGGTCAAATTCAATCGACCATAACTCATTGTATATGACTAACTGTGTGGTTTAATAAATATAAAATGAAATATATTTGAATTATCTTTCCAATAATATCAATTTTTCCTAAATCAGATATCGGAGTAAAGAGTTATGCCTATTTTACTCCAGCATATCAGGATGGAAATAGTGTGATGACATTCGTGATAGCTTATCATAATTGTGATGCCCTATCATGAAGGTCGTCATCCTTAGGTAGAAACCATCTCCTAAGTGATGAAATTTATGATATCTTATCACATTTGTGATGCCCTATCATGAAGGTCATTAGCCTTAGGCAGAAACCAGCTCCCAAGTGACGACATTTGTGATACTTATCACAAATCTGATGATATTTTGGTTTACTTATCACAAATTTGATGTCTTATCAACCATGGTCATTAGCTATGATTTTCATTAACTGGAAAATTATTTAATAAGGGTATTTTTGTCTTTTCCTTCACCTTCCATAACTTAGAACCCTAAAGAGGCATAATTTTTCTCATTTTTCTTCAGTTAAGCATCTTAAAAACCCTCTCTTACATTCTCAACCACAAGATTAGGGTTTCCATCAAACTCATCTATCAAAAGCAAGATTCAATCCTTTTTCCAAGATAAGTAAGAATTAAGTTTCCCAATCCAAGAACTCTCCAGCAAATCATCAAGGTTTCCTTTCTAAGGTATGCGTGTGTTCATTCATGGAATCCTTTTGTCCATGAAGTTCAAGAACCCTTTTCTAAAACTATATATTGTGGTTTTCATGTTGTGAATGGATTTTTGTTCATGTTTATTTGCTGAATGATGCCAAGATAGAATCTTTATGTGTTATTATGAATCTATGACATCATATGAGTTGAAAACATGTAAGTTTGATTATTTATGATGAGTAATTGTATGATTTACACCAATGCCTAAGTTGTGCATGTAAGGTGTTTAATAAAATACCTAAGAGACTAGAAATCATGCTTTATAGCTAAATTATGACTGTAGGAAGGATTCATGATAGGCTTCTATGATTTAATGTCAGCTATGTTGATAATGTGACTTGTGAACACTGTTGGATTACTCATGAACTAGTCTTATATAATTATGCTATGCTTAGTTACAAAACCCACTCATGTACAAGATGTATAATAACCATGTACTTCATGAAATTCCCCAAGTTATGATATTATGGACTGTGGTCTTAATATGTAATGAGCATGATATTGAAAGCTATGCAAGTATATACATGCTTAGTATGAAATCCCTTATTTATGATATGGTGAATTATGGTCTCTATTCTTATGATCAAGTTAGTCATGTGTGTCAGTTTCCTTCCATCGAGTCTTGGGGGTACTTGTACCCAAAAAATATAGCTGTGCGCCTAGAGCCATATCATATTTTCATGATTCTCTCAGTCAAGCCATTTTCCATAGAATTCAGTCAGTCATGTGACTTAGGAAAGTTCAGTAACTCAGAAACCCTAGTAAATCTCAATAGTTCAGTAAATCTCAGCGATCTCAGTACTTAGTGATATCGGAAACTTCAGTAATTCTAGTGCTTTTAGTAACTTCCATACTCTTAATCAATTCTCAGAACTTATTATATTTCATCAGTCATTGGAATCCAGTGAACTCAGTTTTAGCTTCGCTAAATAATACCACTAGTATCAGTTCAATTAATCAGTATCAATTCAGCAAATTAGTTAAGTTAAGTTATTTAGCTCAGCCCAGTTATTCATTTTAGTGTCTTTTAGATGGGAGTAGGATTCAGCACCGAATGAACCTAGGGATGGAGGATCACCTGCTAGAATAATGCAGGTTATACCTTTTTCAGACATTTTGTTATTAGACATTTATTCAATTCGAACCTTATTTCCTTTCATGTTCATGTTTCTAAATTTTATGATATATAATGCAGTATACAGGTATAGATATCAGTCATGGGTTAGCTTGTGGTCCTTTGGGGTCATGAGTACCGTTTAGCATGCTGATTCAGAAAATTAGGGTGTTATAGGTGTCTTGCAATGGGTTGTTTACTTTACCACACTTATTGGCATGCAGGGGCTAATTTTGTATTTATGATCACATGTGTTGATACTTTATGTTACATTATATATTATTTTGGTTTATTTGCTTATTTATGCACAACGATATTGGAGTTACTTTAGGTTTTTTGATACCTTGACTTAGTTATCTATCTTGTTTTTTATCATACTTATATCATGATTTGGCTCAGTCAACCAATGATGTCTATTGAGTACCCATGATTTTATTACTCTTACTATACTTCTATACTTTTTTGGTTTAGATTTAAGTACTAGTTGCTATTGTTAATCGATGTTTGTGCTGTGTTGATATCCTAAGATTGAGTGAGCTCTTATAGTTGGAGTCATCTATTTTCTTTTATCTTTCTATGTTTAGTTTTTTGTTTTGAGAAGAACATTATTGACTATTCTAGATACTTGGGTTATGTTATTATTAAGAAATGATCTTGTACTGGCTCTTCCAGGTTGTAGGATAGTATATATGTTGACTATCTTATCTATTTCAAATACCTTGTTATTTATAATTTGTGCTATTATTTTCACCTATATTGGGGATTTTCCAATAAGTTTTCCCATTTTGTTTAACTCTGGGTTACAGTTTTGCTTACCTACTGGCAGGATAGAGTATGTGCCATCATGACTCATAAATTGGGTCATGACAAATTGGTATCTAAGCCAATATACACTGGTATTATTAGTACAAGAGTAAATGTCTAGTAGAGTCCTACAGATTAGAATGATGACATCCAATTCCTATTTTTGGAGGTTATGGGACAGTTTTAGGAGTTTTTCACTTCTTTTATTCATTTCATGCTAAGAGTTTGAGTTGGTTTATAGAAAATTTCCTTGATTTTACTCTTTCATAGATGGCTAGGACACGTGGTACCTCTACATATAATGAGGGTCCCGAGACCGAGCCTAGGGATTCTTTCCCTATTCATGGATGACCTAGAGGTTGTGGACATCGACAAGATGTGTCCCCATCTAGGGTCCAAGATAGGGTCCCTCCACTAGATCCTATTACTGCTCTTGATCTAGAGATTTTTTCCCCAGCCAGCGGTGGGCCAGGGATTAGCCCAGGATCCACCAGTGTTTATTTCTTCTTCAGTGCTTAGAGATACCTTGGTTTAAATTTTAGGGTTAGTTGGTGGGGTGCCATTTTATGGTTCACAGTCAACGAATAAGAGTGGTACAAAAGTAAGGGCACAACTTGTAGCTGTGATTCCTAGAGTTGAGGTTCATTTAGTGCCGATGATTTCTCAATAAGTAGTTTCTCAGCTATTGTTACCTAGCCTACTGTGTCTATCGAGAAGCAAAAGATATTGGGTAGATTCTTGAGATTGGCTCTACCTAGGTTTTCTAGTCTCTAGGCGAGGATGCATATGAGTTTTTGATTGTTTCTAAGGATAGGCTCTATAATTTTTGCATAGTTGAGATTTATGGATTATACTATATTTTAGTTGTATTTGGCTGCTCGACATTGGGTGAAAGGCTACATAGATTCTAGACCAGCTAGATCTTCTTCTTTGACATGGGCTTAGTTTTTTGAGATATTTTTGGAGAAGTACATGCCTCACAACCTTAAAAATCTTTTGAGAGATTAGTTATCTAGATTGGAGCAGCGCTCCATGACTGTTGTAGAGTATGTGGCTTATTTTTATGAGTTAGCTAAGCATGTGACTACTATTTGGATACTGATTATAAGATAGTTTGTAGGTTTATAAAAGGGTTGAGACTTCCCCTTTGTATGTCTATGCAAAGTTTGGTTGTTATGGGTAGGTCTTTTGCTAAGGTTTCTTATCATGCTCAGCTTATGGAGGAGGTGCATTGTGAGGCTCGTAAGAGCAATGATAAGAGGCCTAGACATTAAGGTAGTTTCAGTAGGAGCTATAGTAGTTCCCGATTTAGGGGTAGCTATTTTTATTATAGATATCCTATGCGTCCATTCTATTATTCTCAAAGTCAACCTAGTGGAACTGTTCAGGAAGTACTTTAGATTATTAATAGAGGTCAATCTCGTGTTAGTGATTACCTATTTAAGGAAGTGGACAGTATTTTAGAGGTGGATCTTTTGGTCATTCTAGATGTGGTGGTTATTCTGGGTCAGCCAAAATTATTGGTTCTGGTTCAACTTAGGTAACCTATTATAGTGGTGGATCTCCTAGTCACTATTTATGAGATTTCCCTAGTTGTGGGGTGATTGTTGCTTTAGCCTAGAGTGTACTCACTATTAGAGCAGTTCATCTATTATCTAAAGGTAGTTCTCAAGGTGGTAAGGGTGGTTTTTAGGTTACTCGAAGTGTTTTTCAGGCAGGTATGATAGGAGGTCAATCAGGAGCCCAGCCAGGTAGTGGATATAGTTAGTTATATGTAGTACTTTCTAGACCTGAGGTCGAGTCTACAAATGCTATTATTATATGTATGATTTTAGTGTGCCACGATATGTCCCTTTCTTTATTTGATCTGGGATCCATCTATTCTTATGTATCTACTTATTATGCTCCATGACTAGTGTTATCTTGGGATTTATTATTTATTTTCTTATGTGTATTTACTCCCATGGGTAATTCTTTAGTAGTGGACGAGGTGTTCAAATCTTGTGCTGTGATTGTTAGAGATGTTGATACTCATGTTGATTTAATTATTCTAGATATGGTGGATTTTGATGTAATTTTATACATGGACTAGTTATCCCACTATCATACGGTCATGGATTATTTTGCCAAGATCATTACCTTAGCCATGCCCGATATACCCCCTAATTATATGGTAGGGAGCGGTTAGACATAAGTTGATGGGGATTATTTCTTATGTTTATTCTAGGAGGCTTATTTCTAGGGGTTGTGAGTCTTATTTCACTTATATTTGTGATACTAGTGTGGAGAGTTTGTTGCTTGACACTGTTCCTATAGTTTGTCAGTTTCCTAACGTGTTCCTTACCAACCTACGTAGTATTCTCCCTACCTATGAGATTGAGTTTGCTATTGATCTTGAGCTTGGCACCCAACCTATTTCTATGACACCTTACCATATGCTCCTACCGAGCTTAAAGAGATGAATTCTCAGTGTCAATATCTTCTTAGTAAGGGTTTTATTAGATCAATTGTGTCTCTTGGGGGAGCTCCTATTTTATTTATGAAGAAGAAAAACAGCTCTATGCGTGCGTGTATTGATTATAGGTAGCTTAATAAGTTGACGGTGAAGAACCACTATCCTATGCCTCTCATTGATAATATTTTGGACTAGTTATAGGGAGAGGTAGTGTTTTCTAAGATTGATTTGAGATTTAGTTACCATCAGTTGAGGATTTAGGCTGAGGATATCCCAAAGACAACTTTTAGGACTCGTTATAGTCATTTTGAGTTCCTTGTGATGTTTTTTGGGTTGACTAATTCTCCAACCCTATTTATGAATTTGATGAACCCAGTATTCAAAACTTATTTGGATTACTTTGTGATTGTGTTCATCGACGACATCCTTGTATATTTGAGGAGTAGAGAGAAGCATGTTACGGATTGGAGGATTGTGCTCCAGACTTTGAGATACCATGTGATTTTTGTCAAGTTCTCTAAGTTTGAGTTTTGTCTTGATTAGGTGATATTCCTTAGATATGTGGTGTTTAAGGAAGAGATTATGCTAGATCCAGTGAAGATTGAGGTTATTCATGATTGGGCTTGGCCTAAATCTCCGACTGAGGCTCATAGCTTTATTGGTTTGGCCGGTTATTATAGATGATTCATCAAGGGTTTTGCTACTATTTCCACGCCTATGACCAGATTGATTCTGAATGAGGTCCTTTTTCGATGGTCCGAGGAGTGTGAGTCAAGCTTTGGAAAGCTTAAGAATTTTCTTACTTTAACTCTTATTCTAGCTCTTTCTATTGAGGGTTACGGATTCACCATGTATTATGATGCTTATGGTGTTGGTATAGGTTGTGTTTTGATGCATCAGGGTTGTGTTATTGTTTATACTTTGAGACAGGTTAAGGTTCATAAGTGCAACTACCCCATGTATGATTTAGAGTTGGCGGCGGTAGTTTTCACGCTTAAGAGTTGGAGGCATTATCTTTATGGTGTGCATTATGAGGTTTTCACCGATCATCGCATTCTTCTATATCTTATAACCTAGAGGGGGATTAATGCTAGACAACGTAGATAGATGGAGTTGGTAAAGGATTATGATATCTCTATCTTGCATCATCTGGGTAAGAAGAATATGGTAGCAACTACCTTAAGTCAAAAGATAGTGAGTATGGGTAGCTTCTCTTGTATTTTAGTTTCTCACAGGATTTTGGCACGAGACATTTAGTACTTAGCCACCTTAATGTTTCGCCTTGATATTTTAGACCTAAGGAGAATTCTTATTAGTGTCAAGGAAAGGTCTTCGCTTTTTGAGAAGATTCGGGATTATCAGTTTAAGGATGGTAAGCTTTGCTTCCTCTATGATCAGGAAATGAGAGGTGATTCTGAGAGGATCAACCTAGATTTTAAGGGCATTTTGAGATTTGATAGCCATATTTGTGCTCCTATGATCGATGACTTGATCTAGTTGATTCTGCATGAGGCTTACAACTCTAGATATTCTATTCATTCGGTCACAACAAAGATTTATAGAGATTTGAGACAATATTATTGGTGGAGTGTCATAAAGAAAGATGTGGTAGATTTTGTAGCTTCTTGCCTATGTTTTTAGTAGGTAAAGGTCAAGCATCGATGACCATGTAGATTGACTCAGAGGTTTCCCTTTCTTGAGTTGAAATAGGAGTGGATTACAATGGATTTTGTTACTATTTTTCCTCTTATTTTCCATTGTTCTGATGGTATTTAGGTCATCGTGGATCTATTGACCAATTCAGCACACTTTCTTCCTATTCAGATGTCTTTCAGTTCTAAAAGGCTTGTGTGTATCTATATGTGTGAGATAGTTCATTTGCATGGTCTGCCCATATTTGTTATTTTGGACCAGGTTCCGTGTTTACTTCTAGATATTGGAAAGATTTTCTTAAAGAGTTGGATTCTCGGTAGATCTGAGTACAACCTTTCATCCTCCGAACCTGTGTTATGGATTTTGGAGGCCAGTGGGAAGGGCACTTAACCTTGGCAAAGTTTTCTCATAATGATAGTTTTTATACGAGTATTAAGATGGAACTATTTTAGGCTTTGTATGGTAGGATATGTCATTCTCTGATTGGATGGTTTGAGACTTTTGAGGTTCGACCTCGTGGTACTGATTTGCTTCTGGAGTCATTAGATAGAGTCAGGGTGATTTAGGAAAGGTTAAGAGTTGCTCAGAGTAGGCAAAAGACCTATGAAAACCTTAGACTCTCTGCCTTGAGATTTGGAGTTACTGATTTACTATTCCTCTGAGTATTGCCCATGAAGGGTATGATGTGGTTTGGAAGGAAGGGTAAGCTCAGTCCTATATATGTTGAACCTTTCGAGATTCTTTGCACAGTTGGTGAGGTGGCTTATAAGTTAGATTTACCTCCAAATTTTGCTGCTGTCTATATGATTTTCCATGTTTCCACATTATAGCAATATATTCCTGATCAATTTCATATGCTTAGAAGGGAAGATGAGCGATTAACCTTCGTGGAGGAGCTTGTGCTCATTTTGGCTATTGATATTAGGAAGTTGTGCACTAAGGAGATTCCTGTAGTTAAGGTTCAGCGGAGGGATGTAATACCCTGCATTTTTGGGCTAGTCTTTAAACCGTCGTTCCTATGTATATAAGCTATGATCTAGATGATTTCCATTCAAATATGAGTTTCATGATCTTTATCCTTATGTTTGATTTGCTTTTGAGGTGCGAAAAGTTCATAAGAATCACTTAGAACAAAGTTGAGCCTAGAGCCTTTGATTCGTCCAAAGTTTGGAATTTGATTCTACAAGAGTCTACTTTAAATGTGTATAACTTTTTATATACGTAGAATTTTTCAGCTCAAGACCCACCAAATTTTAGATAATTGAATTAGATTTCTAATGATACATTTTTTCAAAATCTGATAGCCAAGCGATAAGTTATGGAATTTTCCGTGTGAGGCAATAAGCCGATGCGATAGCAAAGAGATGCGTCGGCCAGCATGTTACGGAACTGTTTCACACTCTAATTCAGTTTTTAAAGGGTCTAGGAAAAATTTGGTCACTTGCCCTTACCCAAATCCGCCCATAACATTTACTTTCAGCAACCAAAAGCATTATACACTCTATTATTCATCTTTTTTCTCAAAGAAAGAAACCCTAGCCCCCTCAAGAACATCAAGAACAACATTAATTTTTCTCCAAGAAAAGCAAGAACTCAAGTTTCCTAATTCAAGAATGCTTTAAAGATTGTGTTTCTCCTTCCAGATTAAAGCTTTAAGGAATGTGGGAGTTCATCCATGGGTCCTGTTTCATCAATGGAGCCTAAAAACTCTTTTCTTTTAATTAAAGAATGAATTTTCCATTATTATGGTATTTTGTATGTTCAAGAAAGATTGAATTTCACGTTTTCATGGTGGTTTTAATTCAAATCAGCCCATGTATGATTTCATGCATGATTTTAAATTCCTCATGCTATGAATTTGAATTTCTCATGCTTTATTCAAGTAAATTCCATGATAGATCCTAAATTCATGATATTTAGCAATATTTCCATGTTTTAAATTCATGCCTTCTACTTGTTTGATGAAATTCTCATATCATGTTAAGTCAATTTCAAGATGAATCCCCAAGTTATGAAGTTTGCCATGTAACTCTATGGTTCCTTCATGTTTAAGACATTCTTACGTTCAAGCTATGAACTTTACATATTTTGAAGAAACACCCATGTCCTATTTTAACTGAATTACATGTGAATTCCCTAATTCATGATTTTATTTATGTAATAATACTATACTCCCATGTTTAAGATATTCCCATGTCCAAGTTCATGATCCCTATGTTAAAGACTTAATTGGCGAATTACATGTGTTTGATGAATTGTCCCATGTTAAAGCCTTAATTGGCGATTTTTAGTATTGAATTCATGCTATTGCTACATGTCTAAAACTATCCCCATGCTTAGTTTAAACCATGAATTGCAAGTGTTTGATGAAATGCCTAAGTGATGGATTTCTTTAAATAATAACTATTTATCATATCCACAAAGCTTTAGTATGGTCTTGGTGTTATTGTTATCGAGTCCTGGGAGTATTCACAACTCAAAAATCTAGCTGTTTAACTAGAATGATAGTAGCTTTAGAATAGTTTCAGTAACGTCACGATTAATAGTATTTAACCAGTATAGAACTTAGTGTATTCAGTTAGATAACAAAACTCAGTGAACTCAGTCCAATTCAGTCAGTTAACATAATCAGTAACTGTTCAGTCCAGCCTAGTATAGTTTAGAAATCAGTTTAGTATCTATTCAGTTGGGAGTAAGATTCTGCACCGAGTGAACCCAGGGATGGGGACTCACTTGCCAATAGAGGGTATGATCCTTAGAAGCAGTCCTTGTGGTCCAGAACTACGTAGCCATTGTAGGTTGAGATATCAACCTGCTAGATTTAGAGTTGATGAGGTGTTTTACCTGTCAGATTGAGGGTACTACCATTCTCATTCAGAGAACCTGCCAGATTGAGAGTTACTCTTCAGCTTGTGTTTACTCGTGGCACGGTACTGATACCCTTCCAGCTGGGGTTACAGGTTGGACCCCAATCAATTCAGAGAGGGGCATGTCGGTTAGATGACTACCTCCCACAATTTTAGTTTTGTGTCGCAGTATAGAAATCAGTTCAGTTATACAAAATCAGGACTGTCAGAAATAATCACCTAGTTAATAGTAATATAATTATCAGTAATTTTAGATATCAGTTACTCAATTAGTAATCAAATCTATTAGTTACTCAATTATCAGAAATCAGTATTCAATCTCAGTTACAGTCTTAGATATAGTTCAGTTACAGTCTTAGTTGCAGTCCCAATCATAGTCTCAAATATAGTCTCAATTACCGTCTTAGTGGTAGTCTCAATCACAGTCTCAGTCTTTTAATCAGATCAGTAACTTAGTTCAGTTTCAGGTTTGCTTGACCATAACATACAATTATCAGTATTTCAGTACCTCCGCTTATAAACTATTTCAGAATTATGTTTTACATTTGGTATTGAATTCTCAAATTATACAATTTAGACACATTCAGGCTCAGTTATCTTGTGTTACTCGTTAGTCCTTAGCTCATATGTATAGTACCCTATAGTTTCAGTCCATTTATTCAGACTAAGTATAGTTTAGTCTTACATGACCAGTATTCAGCTATCAGTCATTCAGTTAATCAGATAAGCTAGTATGTTTATGCATTAGTGCTCAATGTGAGTGTATATTCAGATCCTTGATTTATTTTAGTCTCCATCACGTAGTATCAGACCTAGTATTCATATAGTATCCATGTTTTATCATATCCCAGCTTCAATTATGCTTATATTATTAAAGTTAAGCTAACAGAAACTAAGTGTAGAGATTCACCATCTTATCAGAAAAAGTTTATCACTCATGCTTTAAGATCTTTTAGTTTTTAGTTTATTCCAGCCTATTGGTGAGTCTACTTATAACTAGCATGTATGTTTTACGATTATGTATGAAATCAGTTTTACTTATTACATTCACCCCTGCATACTTAATACAATCCAGAAGTACTTATCCATATATACGTTCATGTGGCTATATTTTTTTATGATGTAGGAACCAGTTGTAGTCCGCACATCACGATCAGACAGTTGCAGATTCTAGCCAGTAGATAATGAGTTCTCCTACTTTGAGAACTCCAGATAGTTTTAGTTCATGTATAGTTTATTTATTTTCTATGTATATTGATTAGTGTTAGTTGGAGGCATTTCCCAACTATCCATAGTTAGTATAGTAGAGGCTTCATAGATGTCAGTCAGAGTCAGTCATGTAATTTCAGTTTCATCCTTTAGATTTATCGAATTGTAATGCTTTATCAGTATTATATCTAATTTAGATTTTCAGTATGATTATATTTCTATACAGTAGAACAACTATTTATTATGTTATAATTCAGTTGCTTAACAGTATGCCAGTTCATGGGTTAGCTTGGGATCACTTGTGGTTCCAAGCACCATGTGATGACTAGAGGGTAGTCTCAGGTCGTTACAATCTTGGTATCTGAGCACAGAGTTCAAGTGTCCTAGGGTGTCTATGAAGCTGTGTCTAGTAGAGTCTTGTGGAATGATATGGAGACGTCTATACTTTTCTTTGAGAGGCTACAAGGCATTTAGGGAATATTTCCCTTCTTTCAAGTCTCAGATTATGCAGTAGAAGTATTATCTTAAAAATTTATATAGATCCTCATCTTTCTCTATTTATGCTAACTCTGCCTTAGTTTTGAGGTGACAAAAATAGTGAATCTTAAGTCCTTATAGAAAATGTTTCCTCAGCCAGTCCCCACAGACAGTTATAGGATTACACGTTGGCCCAAAAAGTATCCCATCAGTGCCCTTATGTCCTAAAGTTTGAAATATTTCATTCATGTTCATGAAAATCATGCATTAAGCAAAATTTAGATGTGCTTTCATATTTATTTCTCAGAATCCCTTTTATAGTATGTGATTTAGAGTTAAAAGTATGAACCCAAAAATTTAGTAGTAGCAGAGTTGGGATAACGTTATCTAGATTGAGCAGATTATATATTCATGGGGCTAGTTGTATGAATGCTGAATCAGTAGGCTTGAAAAGTGTATGAAAGAATTTAAGTTTGTTGATTTGAGATTAAGTATGATGGTGTGGATGATTTTATCATACATATGTATTATTATACCCAGACTCTAGAGTAAAGTGATTGCAGTTCAGTTTAGAGTTTAGTAAAGTGGTCAAATACTTAAGATGATGGCTTAAAGCTAAGGGGGAGATGATAGAACAAGCAACTAAGTCAAGCTCTCAGATTATAGTAGTATGCCAGTGTGTGTAGAAAAGTAGTAAGGGAGGATGATTTCCAACCTATTCTTATCTTTGTGCAAAACTTTTTAGTCATAACGATATCTACTCATGCCTAATAGGTCAACTCCATCATCACAGGTCATATTCATGCACTTTATAGAAAAACCATGTACGCTTTCAGTTTCTTGTATGAGGAGTTCTAGTTAACTTAGTAGTATGAATCATGTTCCATGAAATCATGAACTACAAACTCAGGTCATGCAACTAATGACTCTTGCACCCATGCCTTATGGTATGTTCAGTTCCACGTGCTCATGCTACACATCTAATGATCAACAAAATTTAGTTTATGTCATGTATGTCCTTAGTTCAGACTCTTTGATGAATTTATGTCATTGATACTTTATTCCTCTAGCCTTACCTGGGTGCCAAAGTTATTCTTTCATGCTTCAGGTCCTCATGATCTAAGTTTCAGTGACCTCTCCTTATGTCATAAATAGTTGAAATTCTATGTGCATTTTCTTAGGATAGTGTATGAAAGTTTTAAGGATAGAGGTTTAGAGAAAATGAGAAAGATGCTTTGTGGATTTTTTCCTTTAAGTTCATGTGTGGTTACGAAGATAGGCTTGAATGTCATGTTAGTGTACAAGTGGAATGTATAGTTGAGTATAATCTTTTAGTATAATTCAGTCTGCCTAGCAAGAAATCTTGTTTAACATTCAGACATACAAGTTTCTATGGTTTTCAATCTTTCCTATTCATGAGGTAATTCACGTTCACGCAAATTTTGAATTTAGATCAGTTTTTGCATATTCATCAGTTTTGGATACCAGATATTCAGTCACTATTCAATCCATAAGTTTTCCATGCATCATCTTAGTCTTTCCTTAGTATTTTAATTAAATCAGTACCATTCAGGGCACGAAATATCCCAAGGGGTGACGTATTGTAATACCCCAAGTATTCATGTCATAAACATTTTATTTCTCTTCACAAAATAGGATCCACCTTAAGGTAATGGTTACTCATCAGTTGACTCTCTTGTTTCTATCCCAGCCTTACAATCATTTTTCTGTCATTGCATGTATTCAAGAAATCAGTTCAGTTCATGATATTCAGTTCATGTATAATGTTTCAGAAGCAGTTATGAAATCATATTCCAACTCAGTCATGTTTAAAATATGATCTCATTTGCCTACGTACAGTACTCTCAGTTTAACCAGTATCATTCAAGGATGAATGTTCTCAAGAGGGAGAAAATATAATACCACGCATCATTGAGCTAGTCTTTGAATCGTCGTTCCTACGTGTATAAGTTATGATCTAAATGAATCCCATGTAAATATGAGTGTCATGATATTTATCCTCATGTTTTATTTGTTATTTATACGAAAAATGTTCATAAGAATCACTTAGAACAAAGTTGAGCTTAGAGCCTTTGATTCATCCAAAGTTTGGCATTTGATTTTACAAGGGTCTACTTTAAACATGTATCACTTTTTATATACGTAGAATTTTTCAGCTCAATACCCACCAAATTTTAGATAATTGAATTATTTTTCTAACGATACTAATTTTGCCAAAATCTGATACCCGAGCGAAAAGTTATGGCATTTTTCCTGTGAGGCAGTAAGCTAACGCGATAGCGAGGCGACGCGTCAGCCAACACATTACGGAACTGTTTCACACGCTAATTCAGTTTTTAAAGGGTCTAAGGGCATTTTGGTCACTTCCCCTCACCCAAATCCACCCATAACACTTAATTTCAGCCCCCAAAAGCATTATACACTATATTATTCATCTTTTTTTTCAAAGAAAAAAACCCTAGCCCCCTCAAGAACATCAAAAACAACATCAATTTTTCTCTAAGAAAAACAAGAACTCAAGTTTCCTAATTCAAGAATGCTATCAAGATTGTGTTTCTCCTTCCAGATTAAAGCTTTAAGGTATGTGGGAGTTCATCCATGGGTCCTCTTTCATAAATGGAGCCCAAAAACTCTTTTCTTTTAATTAAAGAATAAATTTTCCACTATTATGGTATTTTATATGTTCAAGAAATATTGAATTTCATGTTTTCATGGTGGTTTTAATTCAAATCATCCCATGTATGATTCCACACAATATTTTAAATTCCTCATGCTATGAATTTGAATTTCCCATGCTTTATTCAAGTAAATTCCATGATAGATCCTAAATTCATGATCTTTAGCAATATTCCCATGTTTTAAATTCATGCCTACCACATGTTTGATGAAATTCTCATATTATGTTTAGTAAATTTCAAGATGAATCCCTAAGTTATGAATTTTTTCAAGTAACTCTATGGTTCCCTCATGTTTAAGACATTCTTACATTCAAGCTATGAACTTTACATGTTTTGATGAAATACCCATGTCCTATTTCAAGCGAATTACATGTGAATTCCCTAATTTATGATTTTAGTTATGTAATCATACTATGCTCTCATGTTTAAGATATTTCCATGTCCAAGTTCATGATCCCCATGTGTTTGATGAATTGTCCTAGGTTAAAGCCTTAATTGGTGATTTTTAATAATGAATTCATGCTATTTCTATATATCTAAAACTATCCCCATGCTTAGTTTAAACCATGAATTGTAAGTGTTTGATGAAATTCCCAAGTGATGTGTTTTTTTAAATAATGACTATTTATCATATCCTTAAAGCCTTAGTATGGTCTTGGTGTTATTGTTATCGAGTCCTGGGGGTATTCAATACCCAAAAATCTATCCGTTTAACTAGAACTACAGTAGCTTTAGAATATTCTCATTAATGTCACGGTCAGTAGTATTCAACTAGTATAGAAATCAGTGTATTCTGTCAGATAATAGAACTCAGTCCAGTTCAGTCAGTTAACATTACCAGTAATAGTTTAGTCAAGCCTAGTACGGTTTAGAAATCAGTTCAGTGTCTATTCAGTTGGGAGTAAGATTCAGCACCGAGTGAACCCAGGGATGGGGACTCACCTGCTAATAGATGGTGGGATCCTTAGAAGCAGTCCTTATATTCCAGAATTATGTAGACAATGTAGTTTGAGACATCAACCTTCCATATTAAGGGTTAATGAGGTGTTTTACCTACCAGATTGAGTGTAACACCATTCTCATTTAGAGCACCTGCCAGATTGAGGGTTACTCTTTAGCTTGTCTTTACCTATAACATGGAATTGGCACTCTTAAATCTGGGGTTACAGGTTAGACCCCAATCAGTTTAGAGAGGGGCATGTCAGTTAGATGACTACCTCCCATAGTTTTAGTTTCAGTCCCAGTATAGAACTCAATTTAGTTATACAAAATCTGGACTTTTCAAAATAGTCATCCAGTTAACAGGAATACAGTTATCAGTAATCTCAAATATTAGTCACTCAGTTATTAGTAATTATAGCTATCAATTACTCAGTCATCAAAACTCTATATTCAGTCTCAATTACAGTCTTAGTTACAGTCTAAGATACTATCTTAGTTACAGTCTTAGTTGTAGTCCCAATTATAGTCTCAGATATAGTCTCAATTACCGTCTAGTTGCAGTTTTAGTCACAATCTTAGTCCAGTAATCAGATCAGTAACTTAGTTTATTTTTAGATTTGGTTGACCATAGCGTACATTCATTAGTTATTCAGTTATCAGTATTTCAGTACTTTAGTTTACTGTCTATTTTAGAATCGTGTAATATGCTTGGTCTTGCATTCTCAAATAATACAGTTTACACATATTCAGGCTCAGTTATCTTATGTTACTCAGTTAGTCCTTACCTCATATTCATATTACTCTACAGTTTCTTTCCAGTTATTCAGACTAAGTATTGTTCAGTTTTACATGACCAATATTCTACTATTAGTCATTCAGTTTATCAGATAAGTTAGTATGTTTATACATTCATGCTCAATGTGAGTGTATATTCAGATCCTCAATTTATTTTAGTCTCTATTACGTAGTGTCAGACCTAGTATTCATACAGTATCCATGTTTTATCATATTCCAGCTTCAATTTTGCTTATTTCATTAAAATAGAGTTAACAGAAACCAAGTGTAGAGATAGTCACTTATGCTTTAAGATATTTTAGTTTTCAGTTTATTCCAGCCTATTGGTGAGTCTACTTACACTTAGCATGTATGTTTTACGATTACGTATGAAAATAGTTTTACTTATTGCATGCACTCCTGTATACTCAGTATATTCCAGAAGTACTAATCCATATATACGTATGTGTGGCTACATTGTTTCATAGTGTAGGTACCAATTGTAGCCCGCACATCACGATCAGACAGTTGTAGATTCCAGCCAGCAAATGATGATTTCTCCTACTTCAGGAACTCCAGACAGTTTTAGTTCATGTATGTTTTATTTATTTTTCTTGTGTATTGATTAGTGGTAGTTGGAGGCATGTCCCAGCTATCCATAGTCAGTATAGTAGAGGCATCATAGATGTCTGTCAGAGTCAGTCATGTAATTTCAGTTTTGTCCTTTAGATTTATCAGATTGCAAAGCTTTATTAGTATTGTATCTATTTTAGATTTTTTCTATGATTATCTTTCAGCACAGTAGAACATGTATTTATCATGTTATAATTTAGTTGCTTAACAGTATGCTAGTTCATGGGTTAGCCTGGGATCACTTGGTGTTTCAAGCGCCGTGTGATAACTAGGGGGTAGTATCGAGTCGTTTCAAGGTACCACCTAGTATATTAGGCCACTTGGGAGATCGTGAATAATATACAGACCCAGTAACCTTACCTATTCAAGATTTCAAGTACATCCTAATCCTTCATTGTAAGACCCCACAAAATCCTAGCTTAAGTCAGTCCTTTCGAGCATGAAAAGAGGTCACAAACTTAGAAATTTCAGCCAAGTACTTATACTTAAAATCATTTTTATCCATTAAAATTTTTTAATCTTATTTTGCGACCCTTATGATGTTATAATGCCGATCCTTGGATTGACTCATGATCTGGTGTGTCCATAGGCCACTTCGAGTGAGTTTAAAATTTTTTGGACCTCGTTCGAAATGTGGTTGGGTGACCAAAATAATGGGTCAACGCGATCTCAACGCGTTGCATCGCCCATCATGACGACAAATATTTTTCCTCAACTTTCAGTGCAAATTCTAGTGAATCAACGCGAACTCGACGTGGTGCATTGGTTATCGTGTTGATAGCATCGATGCGATGAGTCGGTCTACACGTTGCTGGTCATATTTTCAGTAATTAAAAAATCCATGCCTAGAGTGGTATTTGGATCATTTTCCCACATTATATCAGCCCCCCAAAAAATGAGATTAAGCCCTTCTAAAGGATAAATCACTCATTCTCTCTCAAATTTTCTTAAGAACAAACCCTTGGGCATCCAATTTCAAATTCAAGCCTTAAGAACAAACCATCAATCTTCACAAAATTAATTGCCAATATATGTTAGGTGTTTATCTAAGGGTTTCCTTCCATCAATGGATTTCTAGAACCAGTTTTAAAACTGCAAGTTGATTGCTTTCATGAATTTCATGTTGAACTTAATTGTATTCATGTTCATGATGTTATTTGGGTTTTTAATCCATGATTTACTATAAGTTTCATGAAATTAAATTAGCATGTGTGGTGAATTATATGATTTGCACGTTAAACCCTTTAAATTACAACTGATTATTGCATCCATTATGTTCATGTGTTGACTATCCTCACGTGAAATAACCATGCTCCCCAAGTGTTTGATAGAATGCCTATGTTAATTGAATAGGGAAATCATGATATGTCATCATGTGGTCCTATATTTGTACAAGTTCATGTATCTCAAGTGTTTGACAAAATGTCTAGGTGAATGTATTGTTAACAAGTATTTATTGTTATGATTTTCAAGATCATGCCATACTTTACATTCCATGCTTTTGAGTCCTGTGGGTATTCAATACCCAAAAATCATATTGTTTACCTAGAATTATAGTAGCTTCAAAATAGTCTAAGTAATGTCACAAATAGTAGTACTAGTCAATTACAGAACGCAGTGAAACTTAGTTTCAGTCTAGTTCAGCTCAGTATCATGAACAGTGTATTGAGTTACCTAGCAGAACTCAGTGAATTCAGTCTAATTCATTCAGTTAGCATGATCATTAATATTTCTGTCAAGCCTAGTACAGTCTAGAAATCAGTTAAGTGTTTATTCAATTAAGAGTAGGAGTCAACACCAAGCAAACCCAGGGATGGGGGCATTCTTGCCCAGCACCGAGCAAACCCAGGGATGGGGGCATTTTTGCAAGAAAAAGGTTTGACCTTTAGTAGAAATCCCTATGTTACATAACTACGTATCGATCATAGGTGGAGATATCTTCCTCTAGGCTAGGGTTGATACATCTCGTATGAGTTTTTCTGCCAGCGAGGGTTGATGATATATATTTTTACTAAAGAGGTTTAACTCATAGCCATTGTTAGTATGCCTTGGAAAGGTGCTAACACCTTTCAAACTGGGGTCATAGGTTTTCCCCAACTAAATTTATAATTATGCTGTATTGATTAGGTGAACACTCCTTCTACAGAATTAGGACTATCAGACACAGTCACCCAGCTTAGTATAGAACTCAATTTTGTTATATAGGATTAGGGTTGTCAAGAACAGTCACCCAGTTATCAGTAATACAGTTATCAATAATATTCGATATCAGTTACTCAGTTATAAAAACTCAGACTCAATTTCAGTAATAATCTCAGATATAATATATATGTATATATGCAGCATTACATACTTAGTATTTGCAGTAGTTTCAGCATTCCATATGATCTCATTCTGTTATTTCAAGTCATTTAGTTAGTTACTATTTATGCATATGAACCCTTGCATTCAGCCTTACTGCACCTAGCATACCAGTACATTTTATGTAATGATGCATAGTTTCTCTTTGCGCTATGATATCGCATATCATAGGTCTAGTCGCTTAGGTTCCCAACCATGCTTATTCAAATTCGAATAGAAATAATAATTTTTGTGGTGACTCCTCATCTATCGAGGATATGCTTTTTTTTGTATTTTCAGCAGCTTTATTATTTCAGTAGTCAGAGTTAGTTGGGAGTTTGTCCCATCAACTGCATATTCAGACACTTCAGTTAGAGGCTTTTCAGACTACACTAGTTTAGACAGTATTTAGTTTTAGATATTATTATTAGATGTTATACTTAATAGTATTCAGATTATTAACCTTATGGCAATTCAGCCTAACTTTTGCATTATTTTAGTATTATTATTATTCAATGCTTATAGAAGGTGCCAGTCATGGGTTAACTTGTGGTCCTTCATGGTCATAAGCACCTGTGGTGTCCGGATTGCAGACTCGGGGCATTACAAACTTGGTATCAGAGCCTAAGGTTCAATAGAGTCCTAGAGAGTCTGAAAGCTGCATCTAGTAAAGTCTTGTATATGGTTGTGTAGCGCACCACACTTATGGACAAGAGGCTATGAGATGTTTTTTTTGGAAAAGTTTCCCTTTTTTAGTATTCTATTTTATTTACAGAATATGCCTCCCAAAAAGACTAACAGAAGAAGAACTGGAAATGAGCCAGTAGCACCTCTGTCCATTCTGGAAGATCCTCTGAATAAGGATATCTCTCATTTTAAACTCAGGACTGCTTTCACTACCTTAGCTTATTCAATTATTGCTCAGAACAATCAACTGGATAATATCCTATCTAAGATTATGGCTCATATTCTACATAGTGAGGAGGAGAGGCATAGAGAAAAACATAGAAATAATAAGAGGGCCAGAACGTCAAGGCCAAAGAGTGGTTAAACAAATCCTCCTTGCCAGAAATATAGCAGAAACCATCAGGACGTGTATAGGGCTGGTAGTGGGTTATGTTTCAGATGTGGAAAGCTATACCATAGGGTCAGAGAGTGTCCTCGGGTGGGTACCCAGAGTCAACATAATCATCCCCCAGCTCAGTCAGGTCACGCATCTCCGCAGGGTGTCACTTCCAGTGCCACCAGTGGGCAACGCCCAAAAAGCCTTTATGCACTTTAGTCCAAACAAGATAAGGAAAGTTCTCCTGATGTGGCCACTGGTATGTTTTGAAGTTTATTATTTATATGTTTATGCTTTGCTAGATCCAGGAGGTTCTTTGTTTTTTATAACTTCTTCTATAGCTGTTGACTTCGAAGTCAGTCTCGAAATCCTAGCAGAGCCTTTCTCAGTCTCTACCTCAGTGGGTAAATCTATCATAACCCGATGGGTACACAAGAACTTTCCAGTTATGGTATCTCACAAAGTTACATTAGCAGACTTAGTAGAGCTAAAGATAGCGGATTTTGATGTCATTTTTGGCATGAAATTGGATTCATTCATGCTATGATTCAGTTGACTGTAGAAATAGAGTTGTCCATTTTTAGTTTTCAAATGAACCTATCCTAGAATGGAGGGGTAGTACTTCAACACTTAGGGATCAACTTGTTTCCTACCTAAGGGTGAGGAAAATAATGTCCAAGGGGTATGTCTACCATATTATTTGTGTTAAGGATACTAGTTCTAAGAATCCTAGTCTTGATTTGGTTCCAGTAGTATGTTAATTTCCAGATATGTTTCCAAAGATCTTCCTGGAGTTCTTCTTGAGAGGAAAAATAACTTTGGAATAGACCTTCTTCTTGATACTCAACCTATCTTTATCTCACCATACAGAATTTCTCCAATAGAACTCAAAGAGTTAAAAGAATAGTTGAAGGATCTCCTAGATAAGGGATTCATCAGACCTAGCGTATCTCCTTAGGGTGCACTAGTTCTATTCGTGCGTAAGAAAGATGGTTCTCATAGAATTTGTATTGACTATCGTCAGTTGAACAAAGTCATGGTCAAGAACAAATACCCACTTCCCAAAATCTATGACCTGTTTGACCAACTTCAGGGTGCCAGTTATTTTTCTAAGATAGACCTATGATCAGGTTATCATCATCTCAGTGTTAGAGAATATGACATTCTGAAACAACTTTCAAAACTCGGAATGGTCACTCCAAATTCCTAGTTATTTTATTTGGTCTTACTAATACCCAGCATCTTTTATGGAGTTGATGAACAGAGTGTTTAAGCAGTCCTTAGACATGTTCGTTAGAGTCTTCATAGATGACATTCTTGTCTACTCCCGCAGTGTACATGATCATGCAGATCATCTCAGAATAGTATTACAGACCCTCAGATCCTATCAGTTTTTTACCAAATTTAGTAAATGCAAATTTTGGCTAAGGTTAGTCGCTTTCCTTGGTTATATAATTTCTAATGATGGAATTGAAGTGGTTAAGTAAGGGGATTCACAAATTTAGAATGATGGCTTTAAGCTAAGGGGGAGATGGTAGGGCAAGTAACTAGGTTAGGATCTCAGATTCTAGTGCCGATATTGGGTACTGTAGAACATCAGGAGGGGAGGGGGAAAGATGCCCGAACTAGATGTCTTTTAGTTCAAGGTATTTTACCTCAGTTATTACGATATCTACTTATTCTTTACGCATCAGCCCTATGCTCATAGCTTACATTCATACACTTACAATAGAATCATGAATGATCCTAGTCCCTCATATGAGGAGTCCCAGTTTGCTCAGTAGTGCGATTCATGTTCCATGAATTCAGAAATTCTAGCACTAAGGTCATGCAACTCATGACTCATGTGTTCATGCTTTATAGTATGTTCAGTTCTTGTATTCATGCCACACTCCAAATGATCAGCAAAATTTAGATTATGGCATGGATATCCTCAGTTTAGGTCTTTTGATAAACTCATGGTGTTGGTATTCTATTCTTCTCCTCAGGACTCTTCTAATTAAGGAGTTAAGAAAAATACAAGGTGTGGAAATTAATGATTTAGACAAGTATTATAGTGTTATGTGTGCATCTCATAGATTCGAGTAGGCTTGTACATTGTGGGAGAATTCAGTCCAGCTCAAACTTCAGTAGAAAGAGTTAGCAGTGCCCATGTGAATATTTTCATTGGTCTCAATTGAAGTGAAGTATTATGGTAGAAGGTATAGTTGACAGAGTATTTAAGGAGTATGTCTAAGCTTGAAAGATAGTAGTTGTAGTGTATAAGGCCTAGTAGCTCTATCCTAGCCGATGTTTCATAGGGTTGTGTTTCAAATTATTGTATTTCAGCCTTGTTATGAGTTATTTTTAGATGTTCGATTTAGACCATGCCTAAGATTCCTTACTCCATAAAAGTCATTAGAACTTCTTATAAAGAGTGCCAAAGAAATACACTAGTTAAGCATGAGCTTTCAGAATGAGTTAGTCCGTATAGCCAGTGATTCAGATTGACAGTCAGTCAAATAGGTTCCTATAGTGTTTTTACCTTCTGATCTAGTCTTACTATCTGAAGCTTCATGAAATATACCTTCAAAGAAATAGTTTGTTCGCATCCATGTGAATTGTGAATCCAATTCAGTTTATGCATCATATTTCAGATCCCAGATAGTCAGTCAGGATTTAGTCCGTAAGTATCCTGAGCTTTTCATGTACTAAATATCTTATCCTTTATTTACAAAATCAGGTCCAGCTTAAAGTAATAGTTACTCATAAGTTAAATCTCTTATTATATCTCAGCCATACAACCATCCTTATATCAGTGCATGTATTCACAAAAATTAGTTCAGTATTCAATTCAAAACTCAGTTCAGTATCAAGTTTTCTTGACCATAGAGTACAAATATTAGCTATTCAGTTATCAGTATTTTAGTACCTTAGCTTACATACTATTTTAGAATCATGTTCTATGATTGGTCTTGCATTCTCACATGTATAATACTCTACAGTTTTAGTCCAGTTATTTAGACTAAGAACGGTTCAGGCTTGCATGAATAGTATTCAACTATCAGTCATTCAGTTAATCTGATAAGTTAGTGTGTTTATGCATTCATGCTCAGTGTGATTATATATTCAGATCCTTGATTTCTGTCAGTCTCTATCACATAGTTTCAGACCCAGTATTAATACAGTATTCATATTTTACTGTATCCCAGCTTTAGTTCTACCTATATACCTAAAGCATAGTCTTACAGAAACTAAGTGTAGAGATTCACCATCTTATCAAAATATATTTGCCATTCATGCTTTAGGATATTTCGGTTTTCAGTTTATTCCAGCCTATTAGTGAGTCTACTTATGCTTAGCATACTTGTTTTAAGATCACGTATGAAATAAATTTTACTCATTGCATTCACCTCCACATTACTATATTCTATGCTCAGATTTTCTTTACAAATTTGGTCTCAATTACTATTGCATATCATCCTTTTGTCATTCATGCATTCATAAATTAGTTCAGTCATGTAATCCTACTTCATTTATGCATGATCAGTATGAAAACCCAGTCTATCAATTCAGTCATGTAATCATTCTTCAGTATAAAAACCCAGTCTATCTGTTTAGTCATGTGATCATGCTTCAGTTGTGAATGTTCAGTATGTAAACTAAGTCTATTAGTATTCTCAACTTAGTCAGTCTTATTCAAGTATAAATGTTCCCAAGGGGGAGATATTGTAAGACCCCACAAAATCCTATCTTAACTCAGTCCTTTAGAGCTTGGAAAGAGGTCTTAGGATTAGAAATTTCAGCCAAGTGTTTATACTTAGAATCATTTTTATCCTTCATAATTTGGGGATCTTATTTTCCAACCCTTATGACCTTAAGATGTCGATCCTTAGATTTAATCATGATTAGGTGTGTCCATAAGTCACTTTGGGTATATTTTGGATTTTTTGGACCATATTTGAAAAATGTTTGGGTAACCAAAATAGTGGGTTGATGCGATCTCAATGCATCTCGATGATGCATATTTTTCCCCAGATTTCAGTACAAATTCCAGTGAACCAATGCAAACTCAATGCGGCGCGTTGGTCATCACATCGATACCATCAATGCGATGCATCGATCTCGCTGGGCATTTTTTTAGTAATGAAACAGATTGCATCTAGATGGGTATTTTGGTTATTTTCCCACCATATATCATCCCCCAAAACATGAGATCAATCCTTTTTAAAGGATAAATCACTTATTCTCTCACAAATTTTCTCAAGAACAAACCCTAGGGCATCCAATTTCAAATTCAAGCCTCAATAACACACCATAAATTTTCGCAAAATTGATTATCAAGTTATGTTTGGTGTTCATCTAAGGGTTTCCTTCCACCCTTGGAGTTAACCTCTTTTAAAACTACAAGTTGATTGCTTTCATGATTTTTATGTTGAACTTGATTGTATTCATGTTCATGATGTTATTTAGGTTTTTAATGCATGATTTACTACAAGTTTCATAAAATAAAATTAGCATGTATTATGAATTATATGATTTTCATGTTACACCCTTGAAATTAAGATTGATTATTGTATCTATAATGTTCATGTGTTGACTATCCTCATGTGAAATAATCATGCTCCCCAAGTGTTTGATAGAATGCCTATGTGAATTGAATAGATAAATCATGATATGTCTTTATGTGGTCCAATTCATGTACAAGTTCATGTATCTCAAGTATTTGAAAAAAATTCCAAGGTGAATGTATTGTTAAAAACTATTTATTATTATACTTTTCAAGATCATGCCAACTTTTCTTTCCATGCTTTCGAGTCCAGGGGGTATTCAATACACAAAAATCTAGTTGTTTACCTAGAATTACATAGCTTCAAAATAGTCTCAGTAATGTCACAAATAGTAGTACTCTATAAGTTATAGAAATTAGTAAAACTTAGTATCAGTCTAGTTTAGCTCAGTATCATGAACCGTGTATTGAGTCAATTAACAAAACTCAGTGAACTCAGTCTAGTTTGGTCAGTTAGCATGATCAGTAATAGTTCATTCAATACTAGTACAGTTGAGAAATTAGTTTAGTGTCTATTAAGTTGGAAGTAGGAGTCAACACCGAGCGAACATAGAGATGGGGGCATTCCTGCCAGCAGAGGGTTTGGCCCTTAGTAGCAATCCCTGTGTTACAGAACCATGTATCGAGCGTAGGTTGAGATATCTTCTTGCTAAGCTAGGGTTGATATATCTTCTATGAGTTTTTCTACCAGCGAGGGTTGATGAAATATCTTCTTGCCAGAGAGAGTTAACTCATAGCCATTGTTAGTATCCCTTAGCAAGGTGTTAACACCTTTACAACTGGGGTCACAGGTTGAACCCCAACTCAGTTTATGATCGGGGTTGTCGGTTGGATGAACACTCCTATATTTACAATTTTAGTTTGAGAATCAGTATATAACTTAGTTCAGTTCTACAGAATTAGGACTGTAAGACACAATCACCCAGCTCAGTATAGCACTCAGTTCAGTTTTACAGGATCAGGACTGTCAGGAACAGTCATTGAGTTATTAGCAATACAGTTATCTATAATCTCAGAAATCAGCAACTTAGTTATTAGAACTCAGACTTAATTTCAGTAATAATCTCTGATACAGTATGTATGTATATATGTAGCATTACATACTCAGTATTTATAGTAGTTTCAGTATTCCATGTCCTCTCATTTAGTTTCTTCATATCATTCAGTCAGTTACTGTTCTTGTATTTAGCCTTACCTCATCTATCGTACCAGTAAATTCCATGTACTGACGTATACTTTCTCTTTGTGCTATGATATCTCATATCATAGGTCCGGTCGCTTAGGTTCCCAACCGCACTTACACAGAATTAGATAGCAGCAACAGTTTTAGTTGTGAGTCCTCATCTATTGAGGATATGATTTTATTTTAGTATTTTCAGCAGCTTCAGTATTTCAGTACTTAGAGTTAGTTGGGGGCTTGTCCAATCAACTCCACATTCAGACAGTTCAGTTTGAGGCTTTTCAGACTAGACTAGTTCAGACAATATTCAGCTTCAGATATTATTATCAGATATTATACTTAATAGTATTCAAATTATGAACCTTATGGCATTTTAGCCGAACTTCCACATTATTTTAGTGTTATTATTCAGTGCTCATAGCAGGTGCTAGTGATAGGTTAACTTATGGCCCTTCGGGGTTGTAAACACCGTGTGGCATTCGGGGTGAAGACTAGGGGGGTTACATTACCTTTTGCGGAAGAAAGTTCCTTTTATAATGTATATTGTAATGACCCTTTAGGTCATTTTCCATATTTCTACTTATATTAGAACTTCTCTATTGCTTCCCTAAGTCATTTATGAATTCAAATTCTGAATATTCCAGCAGCTCTAAACGTCGATTATAGTCTAGGTTGACTTTGGGTTTGTATCCCAAGACACTCAGACTTATTTTGACCTATTGGTCGGATAGTTAAGAAATTGAAAATTAGGTGTGGGACCCACATTTTATTGAAATAATCTTAGATGGAAATTTTAACTACACCATTGAGTCTGAAATATTAAATTTGGTGTGGTTACATAGTTTGTTTGCGTTGACAACATTTTAGATGAATCTCAAGGTTTTGGCAGAGACTTCCAAGTCTCAGCTATAAATGGTACACCTGCGATTGCTGGCCATAGATCGTGATAGCGAACTGGAAGAACCATCAAGTGCCACAATCGCAACACTTTTAGTCATGAATGTGACTCCTTAGGCTACCAACCAAAGCTGCAACTGATATAGGGGAGTGTCATAAATGTGACACCTGCTCCTAATGCCACATACGATGATCACGAACATCGGGTTGTGATAACAAGATATGAGCACCTGGTACAGTTTAAAGAGACCCTCTTTACACTATTTTTACCATTATTCATCCAACCCAAGAGAGCTAAAACCCTAATTAGAGAGATAACTTAATATTGAAGATTGTGGGTGATTTGGGAGCTTGTCTAACACTTGTTTATGCGATTAGCTTCCAATTTGTGGTAAGATTTCACCCTTTTCATGGTAGAAATTTCAATTTTTTGTTCAAAAATCGCAACTCCTTGGGCATGATTTTATCCCCCAAATTAGCTTGGAATTCACTCATTTTTGAATGTAATGATTCCTTGAGCATGTGGGAATGTTGAGTTGGTTTCAGAAATATGATTTTCCATAAATTGGACCCATATGGAATTTTGATGTGATTTTTGAATCTGAAGCACAATAGTAAAATATGGGCATCATTATTATTGTATTGATGACTAGAATGTAATTTTAATGGCTTAGCATTGGGCAGAAACTTTTCAAAAGAGAAAATCAATAATTTAGAGGATCTTGTGAGCTTTCTTCGATATTTAGGTACCCTAGGTTTTGCCCCTTGTTATATTGAGCTAATTAAGAGTATGTTTATGATATTGTGTTAGATTTGGGATCGTCTTAAGGTGTTGGTGTGATATATTTCCATATGTTTGATAGTTGGACCGATTAAGATATTTTGGATATTATTTTGGCATAATTAGCCTAGTTAATCATACCTTAAGTGAAGTTGACCAAATAGTCTTGTGCTTAGGTCAGAAATGATTTAGTTACTAAGCTAATGAGAAACTTTCCTTGGTAACTTAAGTTTAGGATAAAACTTACCCAAATTGCCAATACCTTAGGTAGAATAAACTTATTAGCTCTATATTAGAAAGAATTACTATCCTAGGGCGAGTTTTAAAATCTAATAGTGGATTTAGATACCTTAGCGTAGGACAGGTTAAACATTTCATGGTAAATGATTTCAAGGATTTAGAATTGGGCTCTACGACCCACCTTAGGTGAAGACTTGTGATAGTCATTGAAAACCCTTTGATACACTTGTGTACATCTAGGGAGATAGTTATTTCGATGATATTTTGATTCCTTTGTATTGTTGGTTATGATGTACCTTGAAAGTAATGCTTAACCAGTATGCCATGAATGAGTTATTGATTAAACTTATATTATTGATGAGCCTTTGAATATGCTATTGTTTTGGCTATTGATTGGGCTACTGAATATACTATTTAATAAGCCCTTGATTATAATATTGACTATGTTATAAATTATGCTTTTGATTGAAACAACGAATGGGTTATTAACTACGCTAGTGATCATGCTTATCGATATATTAGCATTTATACTAATGTTCATGCTAGAGGTCATGCTTGATAACTACATTGGTTATTAAGTTATTGATTATGCTATGAATAAGCTATAGATTATGCCATGGATTATCTAATGATCAAGCTATGGATAACCTATTGATTATGCAAATGACAAGCTATCTATTATGCTAGTGATAAGCCATTAATTAGGCTATTGATAAGTTATTGCCTACGCTTGATCATACATATTGATTATTTTAGAGGTCTTGTTTAATGACTATATTGGCGAATACATTATGGATTATGCTAAAGAGGACACTTATTGATTATATTAATGACTATGCTATTTATTATGCCAAAGATTGAGCTTATTTACTATTTTTACAATCATGCTATAGGTTATGCTCGAACTCACACTTTTAATTATGATTATTGATCATGTTAATATATTATGTTCATGGTTATGCTATTAAGTACTCTATTGATCTTTCTATTATCCATATTTATTACGATATTGATTATATATATATATCAAGCAGGATCGGAGGATGATTATGATGATATACATATACCCAACAAGGTCGGAGGATAATTATGATGATATATATATATCCGTCAAGGATAGAGGATGATTATGATGATATATATATATATCTAGCAAGACTGGAGAAGGATACACATATGTTTGGAAAAATTAGAGGATGATTATGGTGATATATACATGCACAACAAGACCAAAACATGGTTATGATGATATTTATGAGGATATTGTTGAATATCCTTACCGGCTTGAGTCCGGATATACCTATTATTCTATGATGATATGATGATATTGGGGTGTGAGATTGAAAATATAGCTGAGTCAAAAATGAGGAAATGATTTTAATGTGGTACGATATAAATGGATTCTAGTGATATAATAGCTAGTTTATAAATGTTGGTTAGTTTGATAAATGTTGGTTAGTTGATAAATGTTTGTTAGTTTGCAAATGTTGGTTAGCTGATAAACAATGACTAGTGGCTAAGTGATGATTAGCTGCTATATGAGAATTAGTTCATAAGTGATGTTAGTTTATAAAGGATGATTTAATGATACATGAGAATTAGTTATCACATAATGGTTAGTTGATGAGTGTTGATTAATTGGCAAATAATGAATATGGACAACTAATGTTATAGTGTGGCATGACTTGGATGAATTCCAATTTTATTATAAGAGTTGATAAATAATGATGGTGGGTTATTCTATCTTGTTTGTACCTTCCAAGATTATGGGGTCTTGCGATAGACTATTTACTTTTCTACACTTATTGGCATATGGGGGCCAATATGTTCACCTTGTTAAGCTAACTCATCTTCTGTTGCAAGTCTAGCCTTTTCGACTTCTTTTCCTTCTCTCTCTAATAGTTGTTGTGTCTGTATGTCTTTAACATTATGTACATCTAGTAGAGCATGCGGGAGTGTCGCATTTGGATCCATGGGTGAGGGTTCTTGAACCCCCTCACAAATTTGCCCCAATATCCTTCTCAGAGTTTAAAAGATTCTCTCTGACTCTAAATTAAAAGGGAGTAAGGTATTACCACTGCTCCTAGTACTTGGCATATACCAGCGTATGCCAAATCAAGAATAGAAAATAAGAACCCGCAAACTTCACTAATTCAATTCACTACTCAAAATATAATCCCCCATAATGGTGCAAAAATTTAATGTCGCCTAAAACTACACTTCATATAGAAGTTTAATGCGGTCTCTTGCAAATATTAACCCCACTAGGTTAGGCTCAATTAAATATGGAAAACATGAGCAATTTCTTGACTTATAGTGTAGGAATGTAAATGGGGGGATTTTAGTATCAATCGCATGCAGTAACTAAATCTTGACTACTTTTGAGTTGTAGACAATAGGAGATGAACACTAGGCTTGTGTTTCCCCTAACTTTTTAGCACCATAAATTTCTCATGTTCAATCCAACTGTTCTATTGTTTCCATGTAAAGTCTACAAGATAGGTACTATCAACTGCCTTTTGAGAGTGAAGATAAATCTCACCTTTTACCAATTAAGTATCAGGGCATCCCCTTGTTGCTTCTTGGGATCAAGTGATTAGATAAGACATAGAAACTAAAAGGTCGAGGTAGAAATATCAAATCACCATCTTAACTTCTTTTCTTAATAGTCTATCTCAAACTAAATTATTGTGAAGAAGGTTAAGATACATTCATAACCCTAGAATAGAAGAGTCTCACACTTTCTCTACGTAGCTAATCTACAAGGGTTCTACAACCTTAGTCAAGGAGATTAGCCGCTCATTTTTGATCCAAAAACCATGATTATCAAAGAAGAACACATATAATTAATTAAACAAGAATACGATGAATAACTCCAAAGTCTTGAACTGAATAAACCCAAAATGTCAAGAATAATTGTATAAGTATTGTAAGATTGTGTATCCTATGATAAGAATCCATAACCTAATAAAAGGTAAACCCTATGGTATTTATAGTGTCTAAAAATAACATAAAAATTCTAATAAAAATCAGAAAGGTAAAGTTATATTGGCAGTCGGTATGACTCGATTTTCACTTATACCAGGATCATATGACTCGTACCCTGACTTCTCGTATCCATTCTAGTGTCTGTTCTCCCAAGGCTTAAACTTTATAATCAACCTATGACTTCTGCCTACGTGTCATACCTGAGTGTATGACTCCTGTCCTTCAATTGTATCCACCAAGGACTTTTGTCTTTCCAGGCTTTGAATACTAGTTTGTGTACGTCTTCCCTATACGAATCGTACTCAGACTTCTGACTCGTATACTTTTGAGACTTCAACTCTCGAGTAGTAGCTTAGGCTCTATATTGCTTATGAATTCTCTGTATGACTCATATCCTAGCTTCTGAATTTGATACCTAAGTTGTATATTCACCATACATAGATCTTCAGGTTGGATTTTGGTTTTATTGTGCATATGATTCAGCATACGAGTCGTATCGGATGTTTACAACTTAGGAACTGGCTCGTATCCCAATAAAAATTAGTCTTTTTAAGGTCTTTTTCTTCTCTGTTCATTCAAACATGGTTTTAGACCCTTTTTACTTGCAATTGACACCAAAGTGCATCATATCTAACAAAATATCCTAAGTTCATGCATATATTTATTGTTTTTATCATAAAAAATGTCATGTTTTCATGCCATATCAGCTCCCTCAACTTAGACTTTTGCATGTCCTCAGGTAAACAAAACAAAACACAATTTTTTGATATAGTGACGATGCTTAAATAGAAAGTTCTTAAGCTACCTACGACAGTAATTTTGAACTTGATTACAATCTTGTTATTCCCGTCCTACTTCTAACTTTTAAAACTCCAACTACATATTACTATTTAGCACACATAGAAACATAAGGGAATCCGATGATGGAATTACATTAAGAATAGACAACTGAGCATAGTCACAACTTAAATTCATCAAATAATCTAGAAACATTACCCATGTGAACTTACAGTAGAAGAAATACCATTCACTCTTCATATGGATAAACCAATATATTTAGGGATATAATGAATGACTCTCTCACTCTCAAAGACATATCACTAGTGTACATAGAATACAATAGGTTTTACCTTATGCTCTTTTCCTAAGTTTTTAGATAGTCACGGTAGGATTACTATAAGACTTTTTTCGGCTTGTAATGTAGACTTGGGGCTGGTATGATTTCTTTTTGGATTCATTACTGACTAAGCCTCCTGGACACTACGTATTCCTTGGGGTCCACTTATTTCTTTTATGTCCACCATTATGTCTCCCTATAACTTTTAAGAACATTCTAATTGGGCCAAGTATGGTTTTTTAACTTTTATTTTTCCTTTCTTTCCCTTTTGTTTTTTATTGCAACTTTTCTTAATTTTTTTCCCCACACTTGCTCAAATTTCAACTATTTCCCTTCTGCACACTTTCTTCATACTCATTTTCTCCTACATATCTCTTATAATAGTCACCCTCAACTTAGGCGATTTGCCTGAGTTGAGGTGAGCAATGTTCAAAAGAGGACTAGGGCCAAAACAAGTTCATTGTAAGGAAAATAAGAAGGTGATAGGTGCAACAAGAAAATTTGGTCTATCATGGCTCAAATATTTAGATTGAGGGGATTCATTCATTTGGTTAGGGAATTTTAGGCTCAAGTGGACTTATATAAAAGGGTCTATAGTCACTTGCTACTTGACTATCTTAGACATAGGTAAAAGAAACCAGGCAAGTTCTAGATTCTGGCATACCAGAAACTCAGTATACCTCACATGTATTTGCACAAGGTTACCCTACTAAGTACTAGTTATCCAACTATGCAACCTTTTTCCATTAACTATTCTATCCATAATCCTAATGCCATTTCCAAATTCACAACAATCTCACACAAGTATACATATCACGCAGGAAAACAAAGATTTTTTGGAGGGGTCAATTTTTCAACACAATTTTATTAAATACAGATCTCAACATAATTATTTCAAATTAGCGGTGTTTCACAAACCACAAATCAAGTTTCAGCATTAAAAATCAAAAACAACATTTTTCACTTCAAATGAAATTTTTTACAATCCTCAAAATCATAATAAAAAATAATTTGTTACCATAGGCACGCTGATTTTCTCCCTATCTCAGCTGCCCGCATCAAACCTGTAAGTCATAATAGACTTTCAATCTACTCCTATTTTTTCTTAAATAACCCCCACCCCATCAAAAATTAATGCACTTCTCTTAGCAATATAAAAATAAATCAAGTGAGGATGGAAAGTCATACCTAGGCGCTCAAGGCACCGAAGCATCCTCATAAGCATGTGGGCCCTCTAATTCGGTCCCACTTTCATAACCTAACGTCCTATAAGCCATGACTGAATCAATAGTTTGGGGCAGAAAATCTACCCCCTAAACATTAAAAACTGTTGTTCTTAATCCACTTCCTCCCAAGGCCTGATCTCGCTCATCCTGGATGTTCTCAGCTTTGACCCTCTTTCTGGCTGCTTTGTCTTTCTTCTTCTTTCTTTTCTTCTCCCTTCTTTTCTCTTGGGTCTCCTCAACTGGTGCATTTTCTGTGGCTGCCCAAATGTTAGGTACATGGACAGTAGTGATCACTATCTTGACTATAGGATTAACAACCACCAGTCTCTTATAAATCTTTGTGTCTATTTTCTTTATTTCCACAACCTCAGATATGATATCAACAATATTGGGGGTCTTCCCACCACTTAAATTTTGAGTGATCCTCAACATAAAAATACCCAGACATCTTTGGACCTGTTTTTCTTGGCTCTCAAATTATGCGTCAATCCTTGTGTTCATGCCTCCTTCCATATAGACTACCTTAGCCTCCAGCATGGCTGGTCTAGTCATAACCTTAGTCTAAAGGGCCTGTGAAATAACCATAACACTAGATGGCATACCTTGAAGTGTGGGTGACACAGACTGGAATAGTGGTGTGGCACTAAAAGTAGCCGCTGCATCTGTATGTGAGCCCTCTATCTATGTACCTGCCTCGGTAGCCCTTGCTGTAGCAGTGCTTTCCACCTGACCATCCATCTAGAATGAACCTGCCAAAATATCTGCTTCCTACCTTGCCTACCGGCCCAATGGGTTGGCTATATCTCTAATCAAGCCTAAGTCTGTGGTTCTCCTAGCCTTGATCATCTCATCTATCCCAGGGAGTTCCAGCACTTCCGCAACCATACATATCTTTGTGATCATATAGGGGTAGGCCAATAGTGCCTTATTACCCCTAACTACCCTATCCCTTATTTCTTGAGATTATAATTTAGAAAAATCAAACTCGTGGCCGGCATGAAACTAGAGATCATAGCTGCCCGAATCGGGCTAAAAACATCATCACCAGTGGTTAGACATAGCCTGTATTGGGCCAAAGTCTACTATTCCTTGCCCTCAATATTTAGGGAACTCTTCTTTATCTTCTGTGAGACCACCTCGAGGCCTCCTACAATCCATATGATGTTTTGCTCATTCGAGGCTATAAGATCCGCTATCCATCTAAAAATTACCATTTTGTCCTCAGAACCCAACATCTTCTTGGTTACTTTCTCATCTCCTCCATTATTTAGTCTATCTCACCTGTGTTGACCGGAGCCTGATAATCTGGTCCATACAAGAATCTGCCAATAGTTTGGGGGAAAATATCAACTCATACTCCATAAATTAACATGGGAGTGATAAAATCACCACCCTACCATAGTTGATCCTATGGGTATTACCTATGAAGCACACCTTTATATGTTGCATAGAATTGATGAACGAGGACATTACTATATCTTTTGGGTGCCCTCATTATCCACACAAATCCATACTACTGGAAATGCTCTAAAAAACCCAGTAACTCAAACATCCAAGGATATAGTACTCTTCTTATCTTTCCACCTAATAGTAAGAGCAAGCTATTGTTGTATGTCTCCTTTATTTGAGGTACCCCCATCGTTCAATGATTGGCAAAGGGGTAGTGGTAAGTATAAATGGGGGATCCTGTCAGTCTATTAATGTTTCATCTACCTCTTCTAACCCATGAGCTTTTTTAGAACTATCCTCTGCTGAACTGGATACAGTATCCTCATTATCATCATCAGCATCCTGTGGTATGTGGGGAAGAGAAACAATAGGATTCTTTCTTCTCGAGCCTTTAAGGTGTGATTCTGACTCTTGGGGAACCACTTTTTTCCTTTTTGCTTTCTCAGTTTCCTCCCCCTTTGGTTTCTTAGCTGTCTTTCTCTTTGGTGCAGCTTTCCCCATGGTGGTTTTCACAATTAATTCACCGCTGCTATCTGTTGATAACTCAAATTCAAAATCATTGGATTTCATGCTAGCAACCAATGCTAGTGTAGTGTTCTTTTTAGCTTGTTTGGATGAGGAAACGATCTTAGGTGGCATGGTTCTTAGTGTTTGAAGATATTGAATTATTTTTTTCAAGTTCTATTTGCTCTCAAATTTGAATTCAACTCAAGAAGAATGAAAAATTTGAAGTTGATGGTAGTTTAATCAAGTTGATTACAAGTGTTTTTGTGGATTAAATCTTGAATTTTGGGTGAATTTGAAATAGTTATGAGTTTGGTCTATCTGGTGCCCCTTTTATCCTTTTTAAATATTTGTCCTTGGTTAACTCAAAATCTGACATGGTAAGCATAGGTACGAGTTGTGTATACAACTTGTACCCAAGCTTATAGGTCATTTCCTTGACTTGTATAGACCCGGAACCTTACCTAGGTTCTGGAGTGGGTATGACTCTAGGTGACGAGTCATACTTTCAATGTACGACTCATTCTAAGAATCTTATCCATTCTAGTAAATTTTACCTGATTCTTATTTTTCTCCCAGGTCAATACCACCCCTACTCATAAGTCGTATCATCTAGATATGACTCGTAAAGAGTCTGTATGACCAAAAAATCTTCAGCTTCATTGGATATTTTCTGCATTCATTATTCTTGCACATTGAACAAACATATTACACTATAAATGAATAGTTACAAAAACATAGGTTTCCTCCTACGCAACACTTGATTTAATGTCATGGCACGATGCCATTTCCTTGGCTGCTCAGTCTTCACCAAGGGAAATTTCAACAACCTCATTCACGTCTTAAATCTTTCACATGTAGTGCTTCACTCTTTACACGTTTACCTTGAATGAGGGCTCAACATCCATATTTAGTTCTAAAGACCCATAAAAACCATAAATGTACCATACCACCTTGCCCTTAGTTTCCTGGAAATAAATGAAGCTTGGACTTATAGAGCAGCACCTGGTCACCCTTTTTGAATACTTTCTTCTCAATATCGTGGTCAAGATGCAACTTCATCATTTCTTTGTAAGGTGCTGAACTTTCATATAATCAGATCTGGATTTCATCCAACTCATTTATCTTATTCAACCTTAACTTGGCTACATCTTGCCATTCTAGATTCATCTTCTTTGATGTCCATAGTGCCTTATGTTCAAGCTCAATTGGCAAGTGGAAAGCCTTTCCATATACTAGCTGACAAGGTGAACCACTAATGGGGGTTTTTTAAGCTGTGTGGTAGGCCCATAATGCATCATCTAGCTTTATTTCCCAATCAGTCCTATTGGCATTCACAGTCTTTGCCAATATGGACTTGATTTCTCTATTGGACACCTCAACTTGTCCACTAGTCCACAAATGATAGGGTGTTTCCACCCGGTGTTTCACTTTATATTTTTCAAGAAGACTCTTGAATAGATAATTTCAAAAATATGACCCTCTATCACTAATAAAATCTCGTGGTTTGCCAAATCGAGAAAAGATGTTCTTTCTCAAGAATGTAGTGGCACTACGTGCTTCATTGTTAGGAAGTGCAATTTCTTTCATCCACTTGGAAACATAGTCTATAGCCACAAGTATATATTTCATGCCAAATGAACTCACGAAAGGTCACGTGAAATCTATGCCCCATACATCAAACAATTCCAATTCTAAAATAAGAGTTATAGGTAGTTCATGTCTTCTAGAAATAGTACCTTGTCATTAACATTGGTCATAAGAAGAAGCGTAATCACGAGAATCTTTGTAGATTTTTGGTCAATATTAGCCACATTGTAGAATTTTATATGCTGTGCCGGCCACTCCATGATAACCCCCAACTGGGGTTGAATGGCAAGCCTCAAGTATTCTCATCATCTCCACCTCAGGTATACACCTACTAATGATTCCATCTGCATAAATTCTGAATAAATAAGGTTCATCCTAAAAAAATTTCATTACCTCATCCATGAACTTCTTTCTTTGCTGATATGAAAGATCTTCTAGGACTAGATCACTGGCTACGTAATTTGCATAATCTGCGAACTATAGAATTAGATCTTGGGAAGCTACCAATATCTGTTCATCTATAAAACTATTATCAATCTCCAACCCATTAGCAACCTTTTGCATAGCTTCCTCCTTCAGTCTGGACAAGTGATCTGCAACTTTATTTTATGTGCCTTTTCTTTCCTACACCTCAAAGTCAAATTTTTGCAATAACAACACCCATCGAATAAGCCTAGGCTTGCATCTTTTTTAGCCATTAGGTACCAAAATGCTACATGATCAGTGGTACAATTACCTTTGTCCCAACCAAGTAAGATCTAAACTTTTCAAAGAAAAAAACCACTGTGAAGAAATCTTGCTCCATCACGGTTTAGTTATTTTGAGCAGGATTTAGTGCCTTACTAGCATAGTAAATGGGATGAAGGATCCTTTTTTTCCATTGGCAAAGTACATCCCCTAAAGACAATCCACTAGCATCATACATAATATCAAAAGGTGAGGACCAATGAGGAGACACTATGATTGGAGCAGTCACCAACTACGCTTGTAGGATTTCAAAAGCCTTCATACTTTTATCATCAAAGTTAAATTTTACCACCTTCAAAAGAAGCTTGCAAAGAGGATTAGCAATCTTTGAGAAGTCCTTGATAAATCGCCTATAAAAACCTTCATACCCTAAAAAGCTTCGAATTTCCTTCATAGAAATTGGGTAAGATAATTTTTCAATCACCTAAATCTTTGTTCGGTTAGCCTCTATGCCTCTCTTTGAAATATTATGACCGAGCACAATTCCTTCTTTAACCATAAAATGACACTTTTCCCAATTAAGTACCAAGTTGCATTATTCACACCTTTGGAGAGAATTTGCCAAGGGCTGTAGGCAGTCTTCAAAAGACCACCAATAATCTTAAAAGCACCCATGAACACTTTGATGGTGTCTTCTACCATATCATAGAAAATTGAGATCATAAATCTATGAAACATGGCTGGAGCATTGCATATCCCAAATGGCATGCGCTTGAATGCAAAAGTCCCATAAAGACATGTAAAATTCATCTTCTCTTGGTTCTCAGGTGTAGTAGTGATCTGATTGTATCCTGAGTACCCCATCAAGAAAATAGTACCATCTTCTACCTGCTAATCTATCTAATATCTAATCCATGAAAGGCATGGAAAAATGGCCCTTATGAGTCCACACATTCAATTTTCTATAATCTATGCACAATCTCAATCTAGTGACTAGCCTCAAAGGTACTAGCTCATTCTTCTCATTAGGTACAATTGTAATTCTGCCTTTCTTCAATACACATTATACTTAACTGACCAACTTGCTATCAAAAATGGGATATACTACACCAGCATCCAACCACTTTATTAATTTTTTCTTCACCAGCTCCTATATCAGAGGATTTAGTTAACGCTAATGTTTAATAGATGGAACACAATCTGGTTCAAGTTTTATTTTGTTGGAAAATAAACTAGGCGATATACCCATAATATCTGCAATGGACCATCTAAAGGACCTCTTGAATCTCTGCAATACTGATAATAATGCTTCTACTTCTAACTATCTCAGATCAGCTGGAATAATAACTGATAAGGTGTTGTTGGCCCCCAAATATATATCATAAGTGAGATAAGAGGGCCTTCAATTCTAACAATGGTGGCACTTCAATGGACACACGAGTAGGTGGAGTAGTTCTATTCTCCAAATCTAAATCAGTCTTCTTTAGTGCATAATTATAAGAACCGTTTCCATGAAGTGCGCACACTATCTCAACATACTTCTCAATTCAGTCACTATTAAAATTTATGATTATATTTGCAAGAGCTTCAACACCTAACCATTATTTAATTGGAACAATTGCATTACAACCACTATCCCAAAAAGTAACTGCATCAACATCACAAAATAAATCTGTCTCCTCATCATGCACATCAATCATCGATATCACTCTCAACTCACCAGGATGCTTCATAGATTTGCAAACGTTAAATGTCACTTGTTTATCATTCAATATCAATATCAAATGTCCTTTCTCCAGATCAATCAATGTCCTAACTATAGACAAAAATGGTCTTCCCAAAATAATTGGGTCTTAAAAGTCCACTTCACAATCTAATATAAAAAAATTAACAGGGACTATAAAAGAAGATACTTTTACCAATACATCATAAATGATACCAACATGCTTCTTTACTATTCTGTTAGCCATCACTAGTCTCATGCTAGTTGGTTTGGGAGCTCCTGACACCAACTGCTTGAATACAGCAAAGGGCATGAGGTTGATACTAGCCCCCGAATCACCTAATGTTCAAGTGAACTTGAAAGACCCAATAGTGCAAGGTATTGTGAAAATGCCAGGATCCTCCTTATTCTGTACTAAATATCTAATAACTACAACACTGAAATGATGAATATTATTGACTTTCTGATAACTGACTGACCTCTTCTTGCTGATCAAATCCTTTATGAATTTTGTATATCCTGACATTTTCTCCAATACCTCTACTAGTGGTATGTTGACAGTCAACTTTTTTAACATACATAAAAATTTATGATACATACCTTCATCTTGTTTTTTTTTTTCAGCCCTTAAGAAAAGGGAGGAGGGGGTCTTAGAATAGGCTTCAACACAGGCTGTGAAACCTTTTCTTATCCCACCTCATGCTTGCTACTGCTCTCTATATCAATAGGTTTATCATTATTCTTTTGCTCATTAACAGTAGGTATAGATGGGTCTACAGTGAAGTTACCACTCTGAGTGGTAATGGCATGACAATGACTATTATTTCCAAGATTTACCTTTGTATTGCTCCGAAGAGTGCCAGGTTATCTCTGAGTTACCATGGTTGACATCTGACCAAATTTTTGGTCTAAACATTTGATTGCTGTAGCATGTGACTCAATTTTCTAGTTCAAACCTGACAAATCTGCTTTGATATCCTTCGGGAAACTCTCTTGACTTTCTTACCCTTTGACCAGTTTAGACAAAAGTACTTCCATTCTAGACTCTTCATCACGACTACCTGGTGGAATATACTTGTCACTCTTCTCCTTATAGTCATCTTTACATCACCAATCACAATCTTTTTCTCTACTCCTATATCTACATCTTTCCTTATAATAGTTCCGACCTTGATTCTCTTGCCCTTTGGGATTAGAAATCCACCAATCTACAATCAAGATACTTTGCCTCTTCTTTATATTCGATCTCAAAAGGTTTGGAAGTAGACCTCTGTTCTGCAACTGCATTCACCTTCTCAAAACTCATTGTCATAATTTTTTTAACTAACCAAATGTCTGTATGAAGTTGTGCAACCTCTTACGCTACCATATCATGACCTGCTTCATAAGTACCCGTTGATCCAATAGCATATATACAAAAACCACGGTCTAAATCTCTAGTCTGCCATCCTCTATTGGTCACCACAATTTCATCAAGCATCTCCTATGCAAAATCCCACTGAATATGTATAAATGCTCCACCATAAATAATATCTACCATTGCTCTCGAACTGTCATTCAGCGATCTATAAAGGATTTCTAAAAGATGAGATCCACTGATTTTATGATTTGGTACCATGCTTAGTTTCTTCTTGAACCTAAACCACGCCTCATACATAGATTCTACAGTTCACTATCTAAAATTGTAAATTTCATCCTTCAACTATAGCATCCATGTAGGAAGGAAAAATCTTCTAAAAAACTATTTATTCAACTCATGCTAAGTAATGATAAATCCTCTTGGAAGTTCCCCTAACCAAAGTTATGCTTCACTTGTCAAAGAAAATAGGAACAACCTCAATCTTAATATTTCATGATCTATCCCAGGAATAGTATAAGACGTGCAGATCCTAAGGAAATTAGCAAGGTTTATGTTTGTATCATCTTTAGCTGCACCAGAAAATGCATTCTTTAGATTTAATAATTGGATAATAGCACTAGTAAGATCAAACTTCACATTGGAGGCTAAAGTAGAAAGAACAATGGCTCCTGTCTCATTAGGCTTGACATAACCCATATCTTCTTCATCCTCCTCATCTGGATCTAAGTGCTGATATGCAGGAATCAATGGCGCTCTGCCTCACTAAACTCGATGATCATATACTTATCTCGGCCTGACTAGTCCACCCTATTGGGATAACTTATCTTCTACAGTAAGTCTATCCTCATCAGCTTCTCTTTCTTCTCATTCTAACAGTTGTTATATTTGTATGTTTGTAACAATCTGTGCCTCTAGTGGAGCATGCGGGAGTACCGCAATTGGATCCAAGGGTGGGAGATCTTGAACCCCCTCACGAACATGTCCTGACATCCTTCTCAACGTTTAAAGGATTCTCTCTGGATATGAAATGAATAGGACTTAAGGATTGCATCTAGTCATAGTACTTGGCATACACCGGCGTATGCTAAATCAAGAAAAGAAAATATAAACCTGAAAACTTCACCAATTCAATCCACTACTCAAAATGTAATCCCCGATAATGGAGCAAAAATTTCATGTCACCCCAAACTACACTCCAAATTGAGGTATAATGCAATCACTTGCAAATATAATAACCCAACTAGGTTGGGGTCAATCCCACAGAGAAAATATGAATAGTTACTTGACTTGTTGTACGGGAAAGTAAATGGGGGGATTTTACTATCGGTCCCAAGTAGTAAACAAATCTTGAGTTCTTTTGAGTTGTAGACAATAAGATACGAACACTAGGATTATGTCCCCCCCGTCTTTTCAAGTCCATAGATTTCTCATGCTCAATCCAACTGATCTATTATTTTACATCAAAAGTCTACAAGATAGGTATTATTAGCTACTTTTTGAGTGTGAAGATTAATATCACTCTTTACTGGTTAATTATTAGGACATTGACTTGTTTCTCCTTGCTACGACCTCAGTTTACCACTACTTTTTAGATCATGTGATTAGATGAGATGCGGGGACTAAAAGGTGGATGTAGAAATACCAAATCACTGTCTTAACTTATTTTCCCAATTGCAAACTCCCATTTGGGGATGGGCGCAAATACAAGATATCTCAAGCTATTGCAGCTAGAGATTAATTATCATGAAGAAGATTAAGATACATCTATAACTTTAGAATAGATGAGTCTAACACTTTCTCTACGTAGCTAATCCGCCAGGGTTCCCACAACCCTAGTCAAGGAGATTAGCCGATCATGTTTGAACAAGAAACCATGATTATCATAAAAGAACACATATAATTAATTAAACAAGAATAAGATAAATAAACTTCAATGTCTTGAATTGACTAAACCAAGAATCTCAAGAATAATTTTACAAGTATTGTAATGGTGTGTATCCTATGATAAGAATGCATAACCTAATAAAAGGTAAAACCTAGGATTTATAGAGTTGCAAAATAACATAAAAATACTAATAAAAGTAGAAAAGGTAAAGTTCTGTAGGCAGTCGGTATGACTTGGTTTTTACTCGTACTGACATCATAAGAGTTGTACCCTTCCTTCTCGTATCTATTCCAATATATGTTCTCCCAAGGATTCAACTTTCTATTCAGCCTATGACTTCTGCTTATGAGTCATACCTAAGTGTACGACTCATGTCCTTCACTCGTATCTACCTGGGACTTTTGTGTTTCCAGGCTTTGAACACTGGTTTGTGAATGACTTCTCTATACGAGTCATACTCAGACTTGTAACTAGTATACTTCTGAGACTTTAACTCTTGAGTAGTAGCTTAGATTCTTTTATTCTTATGACTACTCTATACGAATCGTATCCTAGCTTACGACTTGGATACCTAAGTATTATATTCCCCATACTTAGCTTTTAAGGTTGGATTTTGGTTTTGTTGTGCATATGATTCAGTATACGAGTCATATTAGAGTTTACGACTCAGGAACAAAATCGTATCTTGATCAAAATTAGCCTTTCTCAGGGTTTTTATTCTCTTTTTATTCAAAAATAGTTGTAGACCTGTTTTACATGCAACAGGTTTTATCTAAGTAAGATTGTTAGATTTCATCTAATAACTAGAGACTCAAAAGGTAATAGTTAACTGGGATCAAGATGAGGGTTAGTAAGGTGACATCGTGAGACTCAAAAGGTATATGGTGAAATCCTTTTGCTCATCCAAAAAACTGTAGAAGGTACATAACTAATTAATTGTGCATATAAGGTATCGGGTTGGTTCAACAAAGCACGATAAACTTACAAGGTTTAGAAGCTCGGGGGAACAAACTTCTAGTATTCACTTACGATTGATTACAACCAAAGTTGATATTTGCCACTGTTCGATATTTCTATTCAAAACGTCCATTTGCTTTTTCTATTCTGCCACTGATTACAAAAGATGAGTGCCACGATTCCACATATTCCCATAGGATTCAATCCAAACCTTTTTTTCGTTACCATATTTGGCAGTGATGATATCATCTTTAGAGTAGTGGTGTAGCTTGGATGTCACTAACCACAAAAACAGAATCCAATAAAGTAGGTGATCCAACACTAGAATCACAAATATGAGCCAAATAAGACAAATATCCCCTCTTAACCAAACGATAAGCCTAAAGGGAAGATATAACTCTCTTGGGACCTAAACAAAGCACACTATTCCAATCTACCCAAGTCACACTCGGCAAAGCTAAAGTCATCGTCTTAACATAACAATCTAAGACAACATCGTAAGGAGCCAACCAGTCCATACCCAAGATGACACCAAAATCTACCATATCTAATACAATCATATCTACCCAGGTTTCACATCCAACAAAAGTCACAAGACAAGATCGGTACACCTTATCCACCACTAAAGAGTCTTCTACGGGGGTAGATACACAAATAAGCACATCAAGAGGCTCACAAACTGAATCAAAACCTAAAGGAAACTATGAAAACACCAAGGAGAAAATCCCAGATTAAATAACACAGAGGCAGGACAGAAACAAATGAAGATGATACCTGAGATAACAACTCTGAAATCCTTTGCCTCTAGTCTGGCAGGTATAGCATAGCACTGTCCATGACCACCATTTGGCTTAATAGACCCACGACCACCACCATGGGCTCCACTATTGCTTCTTTATGCACCTCTAGTAGAACCCCTACCTATTACAACAAAAATAAAAGTTGCTCAGAACACATGATAAGGATTGTCCTTGGCCAAATGGTCAATCTCATCACACACACAACAACCTCTATGGCCTGACTCAGTAGGAAAAGGTGTGACTGGACCAAATAGGCCACCTAGAGCTATTTAACTAGAAATCCCACTACTTAAACTCAGCAAGGCTACCTAAATAGGTCTACTGTGATAACCACAAAAACCTCTGAAATCTCTACCTCGAGTAGTGTGACCTTTGAACTCATTTAGATGGTGCACCTTCATGGATCCTCCCTAAGATTCTCAAAGAATACCCCCAGTATCTTAGAATGATCCATTATAATCTAAAATAATTCTCCATATACTACTATCAGAGATGTAGTTAGTTGAAATAAAACATCCAAACCCTTCACAAACTTTTGAATCTTCGAGATTTTGTGTCAATATTGGTATAGAAATATCTAGAAAAGGCATAAAAACGTTCCTCAGACTCTACAAAAGTCATGGAACCCTGCTCTAGGTCATCAAACTTATCACTAATCCAATCCTTCAGAATATATGGTGCAAACCTCTCTGAAAAGGCCTCACAAAATTGATCCTAAGCATCTCAGGAAAATTGAGAGGTTTGCAACCAACAAGTGACCTCCACTAATCTTTAGCGGTATCCTTCAACTGATAAGTGGTATACACAACATAATGTAACTCAAGCAAACATAGGTTATGAAACTTCTCAAGATAGTTACTGAAGAACTCATAAGCATCCTTACCCACAACACCATTGAACCTAGGAGGACCCAAATGAGTGAACCTCTCAAACCTCCTCTGATCGTTAGAAGATATAATTGCACTCACAATGAGAGGAGGTATGGTAAATCTAGAAGGTTAAGATCCTAATTGAGGAGGCAACTTAGATGAAGGATAAACTCCTAAGTTTGGAATACTGATGATAGGCGTATTTAAACGCCTAAAGTGCTATAATGTACCCATATTTTAGCTAAGTTTTGAGGACAAAATACATAATTCATGCACTTTTAGTCCTCTTTCCTGTAAGTGAGCTAACAAACATGATTAGCAAGTTTTCAGGTATAAATGATGAAGATTTCAGCAATTTATGGATAACTTGACGCCAAAGGAAGCTTCACAAAAGAAGGAAAGCAGAGCTTGGACGCCTAGGGACTAAAAGTGACGCATAGAAAACCTGTCCCGGGCAAAAACAGCATTTCCAAAGACTTTGAGCATTAGCAGTAACTTAGTAGGATTAAGATAATGATGCAGTAACTTATTAGGATTAGGATAAGTACGCAGTAGCCTAGTAGGAATAGGATATGGGTATTATAAATACCCTATTTTGCTGAAGTTTTTCATACTTCATACTTCTTCAATCAATTACTTTTTATTATTCATTCAACACTTTCAATGCATTCTCTTTTAATTAATTATTATTACTTTCTCTTCATCGACTTCTAAATTTTCACAACAAGAGAAACACTACCTGCAAGGAATTCACGCCACAAGCACTACCAAAGCATACTTCACATTAGACTCTTATTTTGTTATGATAATAATGTCTATTGTGATTTTCGTTGCACTCATGAGTAGCTAAACTTCTCTGTTGGGGTTATGGAAGCCTTATGAGACACTATCTATTGCTATGAGTTTGTGAATTCTTGACACGTATGCTGCTTATATCATTATTCTCTTCATCTTAATCTAAATTCTTGTGGTTGCAAACATATAGAATACGCCAGTATAGCATTAACTTGTTCAAAAGAAAAGTTACATGTCTGGAAAAGAGATAATGTCAAGGTAATAGGGCACCAACCCCTGTTAAAAAGTTAGTACCGTAACTGGATTAACCTCTTGGAGAATCTGTACCATTAGATACGCTTTAAGCTCGAAAGAGTTAAAGTGAAATAATCCTTGATGGTCGAAAGACGCCTGGATTTACCATAGAATACGATTCTCTATAAGCGCATGCATGTCTGAATTCCGCATAACTCATAGTCAATAGATACGTACAACTCATAAGGTGGACATAACCCTAACTCTAAATTCTCATTCATTAAAACCTACCAATTACTCCATTTTACTCTTTTATTTTTCATTTTTACTCTTCTATTTTGTTTACATCATTTGCATGCACAAAATCCCCCCTTTTATTCGCAGAACTTTCATCAAAAGTCTAATAATAGTTGCTTACTTAGTGATCGAGTATTCCCTGTGGGATTCGACACCCAACCCAGTTGGGTTCTATATTTGACAACGACCGTTTACACTCTTACAAGAGCTGTAGTTTGAGCGTTATCAAATACCATACTCGAATATAAGTATTGAAAAAGGAATAACACTTGGAGTTTGTAAAGTACCAAAAGATAAAGTAGGTACCGCTGAAGGAACCACACTCGGGGCTAGAGGAACACCATAAGAATACCCTGACATAGACAGAGGTACAATACACAGATATGGGGGAACACCAGGTACAGTTAAAAGATCACCCTTCAAATGGATAAACAAGTGAACTAATAACCCCTCCAAGACTGGGTAGAAGAACTCAATGAATGGATGTAGAACTCATACCTCTAATATGATAAATTTGAGGCTCGGGGAAGAGTCCCCTAGCACTACTCCTTGACAAGGCAGATCCACATGCCTGTCCACTACCTCAGCCCATCCATGACTAAGAACTCTCTCTCTAGATTAGGCACTCTCCTTAAATAAAGGATATGTACTCTAACATCAGAAGACTTAGTCATCAACATCTATGAAGAGAAGAGTAAAATATGACTTAGAAAAAAATAGGTAGGAAGGAAATACGCATGATCAGGAACAAAATGAGGAAAATTTCCTAATCTTATAGCCTATATAAGATAGATACGGACATCTACGTACCGATATGTGAGACTCTATTTGATATCCTTTTCTTACACGATTTTAGAATAAATAAACCTAGCTTCTCTGATATCAATTTTTCACAATCTAAAAAATAAGGGTTATGATGGCACTTGTCGGGGAATGACAAGTAAACCTATCAAACAAACTGATACCAAAAGGGAAAATAATAATAATAATCTAGAGTAAGGCTTCTAGAATGAAGCTAAACCACAAAATATAATAAAAGAAGAAGAGCATAACCAAAGATATCATACCATAATCCCAAAACCTAGTTTCACAATGTAAGAACATCACTAGTACATCTCGAGATCAAAATACATAAGATATCCAAATAAGAATAAATCTGTATCTAAAAATAAATAAAGACACAGTCTAAATAAGGAAAGGAAGTTGTCAACTCCTAACAAATGAAATCAACCACTACCTTGAAAGATCCAAATGTCACCCAAATCAACAACCGTGGGGTGAAACCTGTATCTACACTAAAAGAATGCAGTAGGGATGAGTATGGTCTATTTGTACTTAGTAAGTATCATAGGCCTACTAATCAATCAAAAATTAAAGAATACAAAATGCACACTAAGGGCACATTACCTGCAATAAGAAAATGTCCTAAACGGTAGCCCATATTGTCTCCACTAACAGTTCTATAATTTTTACATATACCATAACAGCATAAAAGAGGATTACAAGCATACAGGTATCACACATACAAATATGAAGGAAGAAATACATATAGGACGGTATCATATCAAGGAAAATAATTCATTATAGAAATCTACAAAGTGAGTTCAAATGCAATGGAAATAATGATGATAATTCTAATGATGATGATGAAGATAATAATGATGATAATGACCAAGGTTGTTGCACAACCTATGTATATACCTATGGAAATAAAGTTTCTCGACGTAGGACCCATGGGGAGTATGTCAACCTATATACAACCAATATTAAATACCAATATCCATAAATCATCTCCAGCAAATACATCGGTAGAGGGTTTTAAAAATGTAATATTTTCTATCAGAAAAAGCTAGTGTTTCCAGTATATCCACGATGGAAACAATGTTTCATGAATATATATGATATAAGGATGTAATACTCATGACCAATAAACATGAGTATTTCCATATCCAACCAAGTGAGCCAATAATACATTCAATATTGACAACCATCCATTAATTCCAACATAAACCTTATGAGAAGAGAGTAGAATACAATTAAATTGCACCATTGATACCATATAAAGTTTTTTCATTAACAGGATATATTTAATTTAACATATACAAGTCCAACAACATCATATAATACCCCACAAGGACATACATAACAAGTAATGTTGCAAAAACCAAAAAAATATATCAGTATAAATCCCCCACACAGGCACAATACAATAACTATAGACATTTTCATGATTATTTCACATACCCTTAATATGCTTTTGTATCAACAATAACTACCCAACATAATTTGAAGAAAGTTAATCCATAACTTACCTCGAATGCCAAAAACCAGTCTAAAAGAATTCAATCTGAAGCCTTACTCCACATAAGTAGACTCAAAATCAACTACATCAAAAAAATATAGAATCTATGTGTCAAAAGATACACAACAATACCCGTATTGCCTATTTTTTTGTTAGGGTCAAAATGGACCCTCAAAATAGGTTTTTAAAAAAGAAGGGTAAAAATATAATTTTTTGAAATATGTTTTCCATATTTATAGGAGTTTACAACCGAAAACCCAAGTGAAAATGAGTTAAAAATGAAGTCCCAATTGAAGAAACATCATGCTTAAGTTTTATCATCAAAACTACTAAAAATTCATTTTAAAATCAAGAGTTGAAGTTGTTTTGAGATGAAATAATAACAAATGTAATAATTATAAGACTAAAAACTTATTCAAGTAAAAATGGTTTGAAATCGGGGTATAATTTAGAGAATTACATTTTAGGCTTTACGGCCTAAAATCCCTAATTCAACCTTTCTAGTTCGTGTTTAAATAAGAAAATCATGATAAAATTTGGAGAAATTTGTTGAAATTGTTGTTATGGAACTTAGCTAAGCATAAAAGTGGAAGAAATTGCTCAAAATCATGAAATCCTAAGATCCAAGTCTCAAAAATAGTGTAAGATAATGAAATATAGGTATATAAAGGATCTAGGTATCGCATAAGTAATATCGGGTCGTGTACGCCATACCTAGACTAAGGAAAAGTATCGCATATAATAACATCACACATATGCAAGTCCCACAATCCTGACTAAGATGTCGCATCTATGACGCTTACGTCTACTCAGCTAAGTTGAATAAGTGATTGGCCCATAACATTTGTAGGTTCACCAGTACCAGCTGGATACTTAGAGAATTCCAAGTTTCTATGGACCCCTTGGGATTCATCTAAAATCCCATGAATGCACACAAACTCTGCTACCTTATCAAATTCAATCCTTTGAACTTAATGGCGATATAAGATTTCTGAAAAATAGACATTTTCACAAAGTTGACCCCTAAGACCCAATTTTAAAACTTTCCAAACTAAGGGTCAAAATGAGATATAAAATCCCTAGAGCCACACCAACTATGTTACCAACCTAAAGATGATATTTTAGATCTGCTGGCAAAGTATGTTTCGTCATCTAATGCACATATCAATAAATGTTGACCAAATTCAAATCAAAGGCTTTTCAAGCCACCAAAAACTATAATTTCACATAAATCTCTCTAAAATGCATTGAGAATCATGCCAAGAATCCCCCATAACCTAGAAATATCATAATACAACCACGAGAAGGGGTAAAATGGTAAAATCATATAAAATAAAATTTAACAAAAATCATCACAAATCAGGTCATTTTAGAAAGTTTCATGAAACTATGGCACATAAAAACATAGGATAATTAGACTTTCACTTATTTTGATGCCCTTGAGGCTGTGCGTTTATCATCTAGTGAATAGTAAAATGCTTAGCCTTTCTATTCCAACACTCTTTGATTGGTGATACTTTTAAATATGGGCATTGTAGTTTATCTCTATTGATTAATGTTCTTCTTATTGATTCCATGCTACTAAAGTTCTCATAGTTGTTGTTTCCTTTATCTTTTATCTTATTAGCTAGGTAATATGCTAATTTATTTCCTTCCCTAAATGTTGCTGGAACTTGTGTTGTTTTTTTGTTAAATGTTGATAATATATTTCAACAATATGTACAATACTCCAAGGATATTCCCACTCCCGTTCTACCACCTTATATAATAATAATGATTTTTTCTAAAAGATAGTATTATTGTATAGAGATTTATTGCAATGTATGCTTGTTTCTAATAATGTTTTTGCTTCTATGTGGGTTCTTGTTGTGTACTCTATCGGCCTGCATTTTACATATAATAAATCTCTTATAGAATCTATTAGGAAATAGGTATATGAGCTAAGCCTAGGGTTGCTTCTTCAAGCTCTATCAATTTTGTATTTGACCCATCCATGAGAGAGAAATTCCCATAGTACTTTAGTCACCTTTACAGTAGGGTTATACTTCTCTAATTCCCTTAGAATCCCTCTCCAGATAGTTGGAAAGCTCCTCTAAGGTTTTCTTACTTTCAGATGCATGAGAATATTCCTAGTCACGTTATGAATACTTATTTGTACTGATGTCCTCTTCCCTTCATGTTTGCTTAGGTTTATCCTCTTTTATAGTTCCTGTACTATAATGCTTGGCAAAGTATTATAGTATGGTATTATGCCCATCTTGACTTAGCATTCCACTATAGCATTATAATTTCTCTCAAATGTAGAACTTCTATATTAAAACCTTCCCTAGAAGAGAATAAGGACCAAGACCTGTTAGCAGTAAAGGATCATAGAAAAACACGTGTCATAGTCTCCCGATTAGGTCTTTCATTGGACCAGTACCTCGATAAATCTTTATAACCCTATCTTCTCACCCTATCATCCACTGGAATCTTAAATTTCCAAATCCTCCACCTAATAAAAGCTATTTTGCAAGGCAAACCCTTTACCTAAATCTTCTTGTCTATAGAGTTAGGTTGGCCTTTATGTCTAATGTACTCTAATCTAGATTTTACTAAAAATTTCCCCCTCTTATTCATCATCCATCTTGTCATCCATTATTGTATTTTCTTTTGGAGGTTTACAATTTATCAATATATTGTCCACAAACTCTTTATGGAGTTTTTTGGTTAATAGTATTTCATTTCACTCTCCATTTTTTGCCAAGTCTCTAATATTTTGATAATTATCATCCCATTAAAAGTCATTTCTTATTAATCTGTAAGGATCTCTCAGCCCTATGCAGTTATCATGCCAAAGCGTTGCAGATTTTTTCTTGGTTCGCCATGAGATTTGATGTTCAATTAAGTCTCTAGCCTGTAATATCTTCTTACATACTTGGTATTTATTGAAACCAGTCTTTCATACCACCAAATTATAACATGTCTTTCTACAATACTTATTGATTATGTACACACTCTATATTAATGGCTTGGTCCTGAAGTTCCACCAATGTTTGCAAAATAATTCTATTGATACATCATGTAAGACTTGAACACAATACCCCATTCAATTTCAAGGAGGCATAAATTTTTCCATCTGGTCTAGTGTCTTCTTCTATCGCCAATGTAACTACTCTAAGAAAATTGGGCTATTATTTTTTGAAAATGATTTATCATATTTAGAGGTAGGTTCATAACTTATAGGCAATGAATTGCAATGCTCTATAGTAAATGCTTAACTAGGATATCCCTTTCTCCATAAAATAATAGCTTTACTTTATAGGCCTATAATTTAGCCCCAATTCTTTGGATTATCTATTGATTGTGCTTTTAAGCTTCCTTCTATAGAAAATAGGATATCTTTGGCAAGTGAAAGGAAATTCCATCCTTGAAATTCCAGTTGCTACTTCATCAATAATAGATCTCCTCTTGTCACACTATTGTTAAGATAGATAGCACTTTTCTCCTTATTCATCTTCTGCCCTGACACTTTCTCATATTTTTCCAAAGCTGTAACTATTATTCATATGATCCTCACCTTAGCCTTTTACCTTATAATTATATCATCAATAGAGGTGATGAGTGGTAACTGTATCACATATTGACGCCTAAATTTATGCACACTACTATGATTAAATAATGTTAATGAGTTGAGTTTTCCATTTGAATGAATGAATTCCCAAAAAGATTATAGTAAAAAAACAGAAGAGAAAGAGCAGGAACTCACCCTCAGTTACTGCAATTATAGTCTAAGGGTCATGATCATGAAAAGTTAAGAAGGTGATTGTGATCATGACAAGTCAAGATAGTGATCACGATAGGATCACTGCGATCACGATTGATGAAAAAATAGCCTAGGGGAAGATTTCTCATTTCCCATTTATGGTTCCAATTCTCTATAGGACAAATATCCTTTCATCTTTTTGAATTCACCATCTAGATTTTAAAGTTTTTTCTTTGTTAAAACCCTACTAAATTAGGCAAGAATATTGTGGCTAATTTTCCAATTGAGTTTAGTTGTAATTAAAGTTAAATTAAAAAATACTCTTGTTTGCATCTTCAACGTAAGCTTTGAATGACCTTTTTGGTATATTTCTTTCCTTAAACTTTATTATTGGCTAAATATTTATCTTGGGATTACATTGAATTAGGGTGCAAATATGTATGGGTTGTGATTTTTAGTGTAGAATCTTGATTAATGATGTTGGGTTTCACTAATACTTGACTGTTGAGTGGGAATTTCTAGGTGAAAAACCCCAAATTCCTAAAATCTCACATCACCCTAAAAATAGGGAGTTGGGTGTGCTTATTTATCCTATATCATACTTGAAAGAGGGATATTGGTGACAAGGTATCGAGAGACAATAAATAGACATTAGCTTATTCCTTTACACCTTAGAAATAGGGATGGATTATGAGTTCTCTATGTCTTGGGCATTTTCTTAGAAATAGGGATGCCCAATTGAGTTTTTGGGTAGATGTGTTTGCCATACCCATAAGGTTTTTAAAAGGGTCCATGGGTGAAATTTTTGGTGGTTGGTTGAAAAACTAGTATCAAAACCCCTAACCTAGCCTACCCATAAGTCATTAACTATAATTTGCATTTGATTATCATGAACCCATGCATTATTTGTCCCTATGAATACATAATCCCAAGACTATTCTCTTATTAGAATATTACCCACATATGTTGCTCTTAATTGGTTGTTCAATTAGATTTCATGAAATTAACCTTCCAAACCAACTCCCCTCCCTCAATTTTAATTTATGTCTTTTATTTTTTTTATATTATGGGTATATCTTTAGTTGCTATTAACACCCATAGGATTTAAAGAATAATTCCACTCCTTGAAGATTCGACCCTAACTCAAGCTGGGTAATTATATTTGAAAACATTCGCGTTGCTTATTTATCATGGAGTAAGTTGAGCATGATCAAAATGGCATCGTTGTCGGGGAGTGAAACTTATTTTCACTTGTGCGTGTTGATAGTATCTTTATGTTTACTTGTAGTAGTTGTTATTTATTTTGGTTGTTATTTTTGTTTCTTCTTAGGTGATTTCACTAGTGCCCACGACACAATGAGTGATCATGCAAGTAACGTTGGGACCTTTGACTGGCCCCTTGATTATAAGGAGCAACTCCATGATATTAGAGATGCGATTGCTATCCATATTCCACCTAATCCAGAGAACGGTTTATTGTATGTCATGAGTGTTCTATTGCACATGCTTCAAATGAAATATTTCTTTGCAGGGTTAAGATTATTAAGACCCAAATTTACACTTAAAGAACTTTATAGAAGTATGTTCCCATTTTGACATTGCTCACATCTCACAAGAATTGATACAGTTCCACCTCATTTAATTTTCTCTAACGAGTGAGGCGGTGTTATGGCTAAATCTCTTCCCACCGGGTCCACCATATTGTGGGACTAACTTTATAATACTTTGTTAGATCGATACTTCCCACTATAAAAGATGTTGTAATTGCATGAAAAAATCATGAACTTTCATTAATTGAATAAAGAACCTCAATATAAGGTGTGGTAGAGGTTTAATGGGAAGCTTATGCAATGTCCCAACCATGAGGTACCATAGAAGATGCTTCTCCAAATCTTCTATTGGGATTGGGATCAAAAAAATAAAATTGTAGTGGACAACGCGGCTAGAGGGTAACTTGTGAAGTTTTCATAAGATGTGGCTTCAAACTTACTTGAGGAAGTCATAAAAAAAATAGGGAGTGGAATATCTAGGATACCAAGGTAGATAAAGGGTCCCTAACCACCTCCTATGTTGATATAGAGAAACGGAAGAAAGAAGAAGAGTGGGAGGTAAACTTGCAAAAATGATGACGCAACTTGAACTCCTAATGAAGCATGTGATGGGTGCACCCAAAAAAGAGGTAAATGTCATGGAATCCAAGGGATATGATGAATAAGAGGCAAAGAGGCTTGATGAATAAATTAGATACTTGGCTAACTATTTGGGGGTTCCCACCCAGCCTATTAAAGAAAAGGTGGGAACCAAGGTTTGATCATTCATAAAAGAGAATGGGAATGTAATGATAGAGATAGAGATCATGATTGGAGGGGAAAGGAAAGGAATATGATATATATGTATCCCCCATGATCGAGTGAAAAGAAAAAAGGCAAATCCCATTGATCCTAAAATTCAAGATCAAGTATGTGTTAGGAAGAATCTTGATGAGAGTAGAGGGAAAAGACAAAATGGTTTGAGAATTATAAGGAAACTTTTTGCAAATCAATCAAATGGTTTTATCACACTCCACCATAATCAAAAATTGTAGATTCAATTGGTCAAATCTCCACTCAACATAATTCTTGACAAAAATGGGTCCTTCCTAGTAATACCATTGTGAATTCGAAAAATGATGCTCAAGTATTGGTAATCATCACTAGGAGTTGCAAGACCCTTGGTGATCATGTTGGTGATGTTTAAAAAAAGTTCAATGTTGAACAAAAAAATGTGAAGGAGAAGTTTGTGGTTGATTCAAACAAGAAGGCTCCAAAGTCATAAGAAGGGTATACAAAATAAACAAAGATGGGAGATCCTAAGGTAGTTGAGAATGAAAAACCACAAAGTCATCCATTTCCTACCATGAATTTTACTCATCTATTCTAATTGAGACTCAAGAAGAAGGAGGATTGTGTCAAATTCAAGACATTCCTTGCTAAGCTTAGCAATCATTCAATCAATATCCCATTGCTAGTGGCCATTGAAGTGATTTTAGGATATGCTAAGCTAATGAAAAAATTGATTTCTAAGAAACATATTGTTGATAGAGAAATCATTGATATTACTGATGGGTGTAGCGCTATCATGACTAGTGCTATAATAAATAATAAGGAGGATACTAGGGAATTTATGATTTGTTGCACCATAGAGACACACAAATTTATGAAAGCCTTGTGTGACCTTGGTGCAAGAATCAATATCATGCCCTATGTAATCTATCAAAGACAAGGTTTAGGAACTCTTAATCCAATTGCAATGAGGCTTTTGATGGTTGACCTTTCTATAAAGATATCAATTGGAGTTTTGTTTGATGTTTTTGTAAAGGTGGATAACTTCATTCTTTTGGTAGACTTCATTGTGCTTGATTGTGAAATTGACAAAAGTATTCCTATTATCCATGAGAGATCTTTCCTTCCAATAGTAAGAGCTATTATTTATATGGAGCAAGGAGAAATAGAATTTTAGGTCCAAAGTGATGAATTGTCCTTTCAAGTATGTCAGACCAAGAAACAACCCATGGACTACAAGCGGTGTCTGTCATTAATGCACTATGAGGTGTTTTAAATGAGGTTGAGACAGGGGTAGTGTGGAGCATTTGCGTAATATGCTTAATATTTGAAAACTAGATAGCAAAAACATCCACAGTTATCGCGATCATGATGGGATGGGGTTCGTTATCGCGATGACATGGGTTTCATGATTGTGGTCCCTAATCATGATCGCAATCTCAACTGTTTCAAAAGTTAAACAGTCATAACCCATCCATTCCTTCAAAAAATTTCAAATTTTCTCTTAATTTTCACCCACTGTTTGTCATATTTAGAGCATCAAAATTATGCCTTGCATCCCTCTTTGCACCTATCAATTGATATATGCTTCAAATTCCCTTTTTACGCACGTGTAGGCCTTAGAACTCATGTCTTAGGATTGGTATAAAAATTGAACTTTTCGTGCTAAATCTGTATGTGATTGTGCTTGCTTACTGTGGTTAGTTATTGCTTTTGGTATGAACATACTTGGGGAATCTTGAGTACCTAAAATTGTTCAAAATAATAGAAATAGATTGTGTACACCAAGTCTTTGATTAAATGTCCGAATGAATTCCTTAATTATTTTCACATGTTTTAAGAGCATGATCGAACACCTAGGGACTATGTTTCATGTTTATAATATAAAAAATTTGATGTGGAACACAAATGGGTAATGAAATTGGAAGTGTATGAGTCTAAGAAGTTGATCAAACTTGCCTCAGTTACCGCTATTGTAATCAGAGGATCACGATTACGGTAACACGATCACAAACCTAATATCATGATTGCGATAACTGAGGGCATAATCTTGACCAATCTCAAAAATAATGATCACAATCCAGGTAGACCACAATTGCGATAACCGAGACCAGTCTGAGAGACTGATTCAAATCTCATATTTTGAATTTTAAGCCTTCCCATGTCCTATAAGCCCTTTCTTCAGTTTAATAAAATTAAATTGTGCATGTTCCTTATGTTTTTCTTATGAAATAATGCCTTGTGTGTGAATGCCAAGTACTAAATGGCAGCCAACAATAACCACTATTTCATAGCCTTAAAATGTAAGGCGACATATTATGAGAACTTTATGAGAAAGACGCTGCTACCCAAGAGGGGGATCTTACTGGAGAAAGTGTATGAGAAACTCCTAGCCTTCTATGAGAGGATGGAGACCACATGATGGATTTGTTTTACCCCAAATTCATGCAAAGCCAATAAGCATTGGATACGGGAGTTCTATGCAAATTTAACATAGTATATCTCTCTAACCCTAACCCAGTGGTAATAAATAGGGGCAAAGAGATTTATTTTGGGTTGAGAGAATTTATGTAGTCTATGGGTTAGACAATGTTAACATGAGGGGATATGAGGCCATGGACTATGGTCCTGGGAGTTGGCTAGTTGAGCATTTATGGCCAGGTAGGGAGGTCCCATAGGCCGCCACTAAGGTGGGAATTCTGATGAGTGACTTCACAGCCCATGCAAGGATCTAGATAACCATTGTCTATAGCAAAGTATCCCCCTCCACCAACTTGACAAATGTCCCAACTATGCCTACTCAGATGGTGGCCTGCCTCTATGACAATATCCGTCTGAATGTTGGCCGATTTGTGCTTATGGAGATTTAGAATTATAGTAATAAAAGGGGGCCTATTCTTTGGTTACCATAATTGATCAGTGAGTTTTGTAGGTAATTTGACATTGATGAATTCTCGAAAGATAGTTGGGTCTCTTCAAGATTTCTATTTACCCACTGAAAATTTAATGAGAGAAAGCTCTTGGGAAGAGTAAGAAGATGAAGGTTGACTTGGAGAGGTCAATAGAGGATAATGTGGATTTATACAATCCATCCATAATAACTCCATTTGATGAGATCTGCGATGAGGTAAGAGAAATCAAAGAGCTAGTGTCCAAGCTTTCTCATAAGACAAGAGAGTCTTCCACCACCCGCTATTCCCTCAAGGGCCGGGAGAGTCTTCCACCACTTACAATTCCTATGTTGCTTGGTCTTCTATGTGATATATATGAAGTATCAGAAAAAGTAGGGGGATAATATTACTAGGATTGATAGGGCATACTCGTATCTAAAATATTTGTAAAAGAGCTTAGGGACTTGCATGAGAAGATGAAGAAGAGAGAGAAGTAGAGAGATAAGATTTTAATAAAGATGTGGAAGGGGGTGAAGGGCCTTTGGAAGGTCCTAAAACCCAGAGACATACTGTCCTAAAACCCAGAGACATACTTTCTTCTCCTATAGCTAATAGTGATGATAAGGTCCCAGTTAAGTGGCCAGACCTAGATGGTGCTAGAGGTGATGCTGAGACTGATGGAGACAACAGTTCTTTTTTACGATTATATGGAGAACCTTTTTTCTCTCTTTATGCCTTCTTGATTATGCATTGAGGTCACTGCAAGCTTTTACTTGGGTCTGTCTATCTCCATATTTATTTATTTAGTCTGTATTATTGAGATATTTGAGGATGTTTTTATGATTGATTTGGATGATTTTTATTTTTATTCTGGGTTATAATATTTGGGCACTCTTATGGTTCCAATATTACTTGGATTAATTTCTTGTTTCATTCTTAGATGTTTATTTTATCTTTATCTTGCTTATGAAGATGTTAGATGAACCTTTCCCTATGATGGATTGAGTGATGACATTCTTAGGGGAAAATCACCATGATTGGCTTTTATGCCATAGATGCAGGGGAAGTCTAAGTACCCGTAGCATTGGAGTTTTGGGATCTCCCTTATACCTATGGGGAAGTTTGAGTATCCATATGGTCTGCCCTTATATAAGCTGAAATATGAGACTATGGCTTTGCTAGGTTCCATCTTTAGCAAATTTTTCATAATGTAAATACAAAGAAACACCCCCCCCCCCCCGCTCCATCCAAAAATTTTTGAAAACCAAGGGCATGGACGTGAATAATTTTGTAACAATACTTTACCTTTTCTGTGACTCCAAAGTCTTTAGTTTGTAGTATATGGTAAATACTTCCTTTTTTCTACAGTAGGAAATGCAATTGAGGCTCTTCAAAAAGTTTGCATGAAATGTGCTGTGAGAGTAACTGTGTATTTCTCATGCATAATTTTATCATCTAAAACTTCCCCCATTAGTCTCTCAAGGTTAATTGTGATTATGCTTTTTGGTGAAATGTTATTAGTCCTTCTATGTAAATATAGGAACTAACTTTATCATAAATAGCCTACACATGCATAGAATAGTATCCTTTGTTACCCATTTTGAGCCTTCAAACCTTTCTTTGGCAACTACATTACTAACACTAAACTATTTAAAGTTTATCCCTATTTTGAACCCTACCCTCCTAGAACATGGAAAATGAAACTTGAGGCCAAATGCCTAAGTTGGGAATGCTAAGTTTTGGAAGAAGTGACCTTGAGACATGATATTGTAAGTGGATGCCTAAAAAGCTAAATAAAGAAAGAAAGAGAAAAAAGTGAAAAAGAAATGAATCATCAAAAAATGTAATAGCAAAAGAAATAAGGGAAAAATAAAATGCTTTCAAAGATATGGGTAAATCAAGGTAGCGAAAGTAGGCATGCGTGAATTTTAGAAACAAATGAAGCGGTCCATGGTAAAAAGTTGGGTTGAATAGTGCGATGTAGATGTTCAAGAAGGGTGTAGTCACTTAATTCCTAAATTATTTCATATGCTCTCCCGAATCTATGTTACAGGCTTAAGAAAGCACATTAAGATCTACAACCAAGTGTATTCATAGTAGTGGCGATTCAAAATAAGGGTAAGCATATGGTCTGGTACTTGTTAGCATTGCGAGTCTTTGTGAGAGTGAGTGTTTTGCACTTAAATCCCTTGTTGCATAATAGATAATATGGTATGTGGGATTTCCTTCTCATTAGGATACATAAAGACTATCTGAGGCATGTGAAATCGTTATCTTCTAAAAATGAGGGAAAGGAGTATGATTGAGTCATTATCCATAGGGAGTTACTCCTAGAGTGTTGGTGATTGATGCATTGATTGTTCTTTAAAGTCTTTTGCATCCTTGAAATTGTATTTTTTTTGTAGAGGAGTCATGAGAATGACTTTGCCCATGCTTGAATGCTACTTGTTGGTGTTAATCAAGTCTGAAGTCAATGTAATCATTTGGTAATTTAAATGGGCCTGCAATTACATAGTCTCATTGAATATGAACTAGTGTTTCTTGAGTACAAGCAAAGGCCTATGTTGAGGGTATTGAGGAGTGGTAAATTTACCACTCATTGACGCATTAATTTGTGCGCACTACTATGATTAAACAGTGTTAATCAGATGAATTTTCCATTTAAATGATCTAATTCCCATGTTTTGTAGTTATATAGGTGACGGGAAGAAAAAAATTAAAAGCAGCTAAAAAGAGATCAAAAAGGGAAGAGTTAGTGTAAAAGCTAGAAGAACATGAGTAGGAACTGACCCTGAGGGTCACGATCACAAATAGTCAAGATTAATCAAGATAGAAATTGCTATTGGCTCACTTTGATCGCAATCAACTTCTGTCTACATAATTGAGAAGAAAAAAACCAGGGCCAGATTTGTCATTTTCAATAGCTGGTTACAATTCTCTATAGGACGATAACCCTTTCAGTTTTTTGATATCACCAACTAGATTTTGAAGTTTTTTCTTTGTAAAAATTATACTAAATTGGGAAAGTATATTGTGGCTAATTTTCCAATTGAGTTTAGTTGTAATTGAAGTTAAATTGAAGAATACTCTTGTTTGCATCTCAATGTAAGCTTTGAATGACCATTTTGGTATATTTCTTTCCTTAAACTTCAGGACTAGATAAACAAATATCCTGGGATTATGTTGAAATAGGGTAAAACTATGTATGTTCTTTGATTATTAGTGTAGAATCTTGATTAATGATGTTGGGTATCACTAATACTTTCTTGTTGAGTGGGAATACGTGAATGAAAACCCCAAATTCCAAAAATCTCAAATCATCCTTAGAAGAGGGATGCAGGTATGGTTATGGATCTTATATTATCTTTGAATAAGGGATATGGGTGGAAAGGTATTAGCAGATAATAAATAGACATTACGCTTTTCCTTTACAATATCTTAAAAATAGGGATGGATTATAAGTTTGTTATGTCTTGGGCATCTTCCTAGAAATAGGGATCCCCAATTGAGGTTTTGGGTGGATTTTCTTGCCATGCCCATGAGGTTTCCAAAAGGGTCCATAGGTGAAATTATTGGTGCTTGGTTGAAAAACTAGCATCAAAACCCCTAACCTATCCTACCCATCTAGTCATTAACTAGAATTTGCATTTGATTATCGTGAACCTATGCATTATTTTCCCCTAGGAAGACATAATCCCAAGACTATTATCCAATTGGAATATTACCCACTTTTGTTGCTCTTAATTGGTAGTTTGATTAGACTTCGCTAAAACAACCTTCCAAACCAACCCCCTTCGTAATATTAATTTATGTCTTTCATTTTGTTCACATTATGGGTATATTTTTAGTAGATATTAACACCCATACGATTTGAAGACTAATTCCATTCCCCATGGATTCGACCCCAACTCAAGTTGGGTTTTTATATTTGACAACAGTAGCCTTGCTTATTTATCATGGAGTAAGTTGAGCGAGATAAAAATAGCACCATTACCGGGGAGTGAAACTTAGTTTTGGCTTGTGTGGTATTTATATATAGTACCTTTGGTTTACCAATAGTAGTTGGTATTTATTTTGATTTTTGTTTTTGTTTCTTTTTAGGTGATTTCAATATGTGATCATGAAAGTAATATTGGGACCCTTGATTGTCCCCTTGATAATAAGGAGCAACTCAATATGTTATACGTGCGAGTGCTATCAGCCTTCCACCTAATCATGGGAACGGGGTTTTCCACGTCACTAGTGTTATGTTGCACATGCTTCAAATAAAAGGTCTCTTTGGGGTTAATCTCATGAAGACCCAAATTTGCACTTGAACAATTTTGTGGAAGTGTGTTCCCCTTTCGACATTGCTCACATCTCACAAGAATCAATACGGTTGAACGTCTTTCCATTTTATCTAATAGGTGAGAAGGTATTATGGATACAATTTTTTCCCACCGAGCCCATCACATTGTGGGATGAACTTACCAATGCTTTCTTAGATCGATACTTCCCACTATTAAAGATGTTGTAATTGCATACCAAAATCACAAACTTTCATCAATTAAATGGAGAGCCTCTATATGAGGAGTGGAAAGATTTTAATGGGAAGCTTATACAATGTCCCAACCATGAGGTATAGGAGAAAATACTTCTCCGAATCTTCAATCGGGCTTTGGATTAACTAAACAAAATCTGGACAATGCAACCTATGGGTCACTTGTGATTTTTTCATATAGTGTGGCTTCAAACTTGCTTGATGAAGTTAAAAATTAAAATAGGGGTGGCATACCTATGACATTGAGGTATCTAAAGGGTCCCGTAATACCTCCTGTGTTGATAAAGAGCAATAAAATAAAGAAGAAAAGAGGGAGAAAAACTTTGCAAAAATGAAGTATGTGCTGGACGCACCTACAGAAGTGGTAAATGTCATGGAATCCAAGGGATATGATGAAGAATAGACCAAGAGTCTATATGAAGAAATTAGATATCTGGCTAACTATTCAGGGGAGTCCCGCCTATCTTACCAAAGACAAGTTGGGAACCAAGGTTCGACTGATTGTAAAAAAGAACGGGAATGGCGTGATAAAAATAGAGATCATGATTAGATGGACAAGGAAAGAGAGAATAATAGACATGTTCTCCCATGATCGAGTGAAGAGAAAAAAGTCAAACTCTGTTGATCCCAAGAAATTCAAGATCGAGGATATGTTAGAAAGAATCTTGATGAGACCGGAGAGAATAGACAAAATGGTTTGAGAATTAAAAGGAGACTTTTTGCAAGTCAACCAAATAGTTGTATCACACTCTGCCTCAATCAAACAATTGGATACTCAAATTGGCCAAATCTCCACTCAACTTAATTCTAGACAAAAAGGGGGCCTTCCGAGTGATACTATTATGAATCTAAAGAATGGTGCTCAAGTATCGGCTATCATTACTAGGAGTGGTAATACCCTTGGTGATCATATGGGTGAAATTGGAAAAGTGGCCAATGTTGAATAAACAAATATGAAGAAGAAGCTTGTGTTTGATTCAAATGAGGAGGCTCCAAGGTATTAAGAAGGGGATGAAAGAGATCCAATGATAATTGAAGAAATAGTTGATGAAGAGGAAAATCCTAAGGTTGTTGAGAATGATGAACCGCAAAGTGATCCATTTCCTACTATGAAGGTTTCTCCTCCATTCCCATAGAGACTAAAAAAGAAGGAGGATAATGTCATATTCAAGATGTTTCTTACTAAGCTTAGCAATATTTCAATCAATATCCCATTGCTAGAGGCCATTTAAGAGATTCTGGGATATTCTAACTTAATTAAAAAAATTTATGTCTAAGAAACATCATGTTGATGGGAAAACCATTTAACTTACTCATGGGTGTAATGCTATCATGACTAGTGCTATAGCGGAAAAGAAAGAGGATCTCGGGGCCTTTACAATCCCTTGCGCTATAGGGCCACAGAAATTTGAGAAAGCATTATAGCCTTTGTGCAAGCATCAATATCATGCCTTATGCAATCTATTAGAGACATGGTTTCTCTCCTACTCTAACAACAATGAGGCTTTTGATGGTGGACCGATCTATCAAGAGACCGGTAGGAGTTTTTTTAATGTTTTTGGTATGGCGGACCAGTCTATCAAGACTTTGTTGTACTTGATTTTGAAATTGACCTAAAGATTCCTATTATCCTTTGGAGATTTTTCTTTGCAACCGGAAGAACTATTGTTGATTTAGAGCAAGGATAAATGAAATTTTAGGTCCAAAGTGATTAAGTGTCCTTTCAAGTATGTAAGACCAAGAAACAACCCATGGAACTACAAGTGGTGTCCTTCATTGATGTAGTGGACACGGAGGTAGATGATGTTTCCATCAAGGATCCACCTTGATTGTTGAAGAATATCATGCTGAGATGATAAATTATACGTTGGATGGGAGGCAACCCAACAATGCCACAAAAGTGGCCTGTATCCTTTGAATTTTGTTAGATTACGTTTCATTTTTGTTAATGATTTATCCATTAAATTGTAGTATTATGAGGTGTTTTGAATGAGGTTGACAAAAGGGTAGTGAGGAGAATTTTAGTAATGGGCTGAATAGTTGAAAATAGGGGAGTAGAAACAACCATGGTTATTTCAAACGCAATGGGATGGGCTTCGCGATTGTGATGACAGAAATTGTGTGATTGTGGTCCTTGATCCCAATCACGATCACAGCGATTTCAAAAGTTGAACAGTTTCACCCCCACCTATTTTCCTATTTGGAGCATCCAAACAGTGCATTGCATCCCTCTTTCCATCTCTCAATTGGTATGCGCTTCAAATTCTCTTTTTATGCATATGTGCAAGCCTTAGAACTTATGTCTTAGGATTGCCCTACAAATTTAACTTTACATGTAAATTCTTTGTGCGCAATTATGCTTTCTTGGTGTGGTTAGCTATTGTTTTTGGTGTGCACATACTTGGGTAAATCTTGAGTACCTAAAATTTTTCAAAATGATAGAAATAGATTGTACACACCAAGTGTTTGATTAAATGCCTGAATGAATTTATTAATATTTTTAACATGTTTTACGAGCATGATCGAACACCTAGTTACTATGTCTCATGTTTATAATGTAAAATATTTGATGTTGAACACAAATGGGAAATGGAATTCGAAGTTTAGGAGTCTATGAAGTTGATCAAACTTGCCTTAGTTACCGCGACTATAGTCTAAGGGTCACAATTGCAGTAATGTGAACATGAACCTGACATCGCAATTGAGTTAAATGCCAGTCTTAAGAATCATGATCGTGACCCACTTAGACTACAATCGAGATAACCAAGACCATACTGAGCGACTGGTCCAAATATCATATTTTGAATTTTAAGCCTACCCATGTCCCATAATACTTTCCTTCAGTTCAATCAAGTTAAATAGCACATGTTCCTTACGTTTTTCTTATGAACTAATGCCTTGTGTGTGAATCCCAGGTACTAAATGGAAGCCTATAATAACCAAAATTTCATTGCATTAAAATGTGAGGCTACATATAATGAGGACCTTATGAGAAAGAAGTTGCTACCCAAGAAGGGGATCTCACTGGAAAAAGTGCCTGTGAAACTCTCGACGTTCTATAAGGGGATGGAGACCATGGGATGGATTTTTTTTGACCTGGAACCATGTTAGGAAAATAATAATTGGGTAAGGATTTCTACATAAATCTTAACATAGTATGTCTCTATAATCGTAATCTAGTGGAATACTTAGGGGAAAAGAGGTTTGTTTTGGGGCCGAGCAGATCAATGGAGTTTTAGGGTTGGACAATGTTTGCATAAGGGGATAGAAAGCAAAGGATTGTGCTCCTGGGAGCTGATTGGTTTAGTATTTACGCCCAGGGAGGGAGGTCCCATGGGCCACCACTAAGAAGGGAATTCTAATAGTTGACTTCACAACAGAAGAAAAGATCTATCTAACCATCATCTATAAAAGAGTCTCCCCATCCACCAACCTGACAAATATCCTAACTATGCATGCTCAGATGTTGGCCTGCCTCTTGGACAACATTTCTCTGAATGTTGGCCAATTTATGCTCATGGAGATACGATATTATAGGAAAAAATGGGTGCCCATGCTTTTTTTTCCATAATTTACCACTGAGTTGTTTAGGAGATCTGAGGTTGATAATTTCCTGAAACATAGTTGGGTCTCTCCCAAGACTCTCATTTACCCATTGAAGATCCGAGGAGAGGGACATCTTGGAAAGAGTAAGAAGAGGTAGGTTGACTTAGAGAGTTTAGTAGAGGAGGATGTGGACTCATATAGGCCATCCAAAGAAGGTTCAGTTGGTGAGATCTCAGGCGAGATAAGAGTGATCAAGGAGCTAGTGTCCAAGATCCCTAAGGGGCTGAAAGAGTCTTCCACCACCCATCATTCCCTCAGGGGCAAGAAGAGTCTTCCACCACTCGTCATTCCTATGTTTCTTGATCCAACTTTGAGATATATATGGAGGAAAAAAAGAAGTAGTGTTTATTCAAAAATAAACCACTGAAAATGATATCAAGGAATCAAGACACAAAAATCAGCAACCATAAGACAAAGAAAACCACACATAGAAAGGGGATAAAGAAGAAGATTGCATAACTGTAAAGATACATAGAGAGACCCTCACTTTCACAAATGATTAGCACAAGGTGTATCAAACCATCAAAAACACCAAACCAATGTAATATCAAACCTCACTCTTAGGTGAACCAAAGGAATTCACATTCCCACACTCACACCTTTCTTACCAAATGTTCAATACAAATAAAAATCCATTCAATTGTATTAAAACACTCGAGTTTTGGTGTCTACAATAAAACTATAAGACTAAGTTACCAAATAAAGGAGATCCTTTCAATATTCATCAAAGATAATGAGAATGAAAGATAAAATGTCTATTTATACTATTACCTAGTAAATGTCAAAAACACCCTTAATGGGGGAGGGAACTTGGGTGCCTCTTGAGTATTACTTTGGAGTGAAAAATATCTTCAATGCCCTTAACTTGAGGTTCCTATTGAGTGTATAATTCCTCCTCCTTTTCTTCTCTTGAACAAGGCTTTAAAATTCTTCAAAAAGGACTTCAATTGCTTGCCAATTCCAAAGCTTGAACCTTGGACAATATCTTGTTTTCTTTTTTCCTCCTCATGCTTGTATCATCCTTTTTATATTGAAAGAAATTTGTCCTCAAATTTAGATCTTGCAAAACCAATGAGAGAGCAAAACAAGCACACAATTCTTTTGGTAGGTGCTACACTCATATCATCAACCCATAGTTGCTCACACTTGACATACACCCACATATCTTTAAACTTTAACATGAAAAGCTTTGCATAAAAGGGTATAAAGAAGTGGATGTCATAAACATCAAAAGGAATTGAGCATGAACCCAATCTACACCTTCCAAAACTCAAAAATATTTCGGGGTAAAATGGGAGTAGAAGACAAGGGGTTAATCCAATATGGCCAACTCCTCACTAGGCTACCAAACTAACAATCATAGTCATTCAAGCAAGGAAACCAGCCACCAAACTTACTACCTCTACGTAATACCAATTCAAAATTAATATGGATATCATCATAGGTAAAGAGGTAGTATAAGAAGGAATCAAGTGTGAAGGCATCACCCAAGGTGCTATCATCTACAAGAGGGTCATATAGTGTGTGAATACTCTTTTCACATGGTAATGTAACCTTATTCAAGCTATAAGTGCTATCACTATATGGACACAAATCATTCTTACGAAATGAGTTGATTTTGTCATCTAAAGCATCAACTAGTACTTGCGTACTCACAACAAGAGTTTCATCCTTATGCAACCTATCAACACCAATAGTATCACAAAAGGGAGATTCATACACTTCTTCACTAATCCAATCCTAAACTACACCACTTTGGATACAACTAGCCACATTACAATAATTCAAGTTTCTAGGAGTGTAGAAAATACCTTTGTTACCTTGTACATCATGAGATCACAATGTAATATGTCAAGATTTCCTCTTGGATTCATTTCTTCATCACTTGTCCCAAGATTGGAACTTTCGAGCAAGGGTTTCGTTAACTCATCAACCATGTGTGTGTATGGAACTCATTTTGGATTCTTCTTGGAGAAAGTATGTTCTTGAACCTGCACATGAGAAGAATTAATTCTAGGCAAAATTTTAGCACTTGGGTTAGTGATTAACAAGAGTCCTTTGTAGACAAGATCCACAATCAAGCATTTCTTTCCCTTTTCTACTTGACTACCCGCGGTTTCCCTTTTTCTTTCCTTTTTTTCTTTACACTCTTCTTGTATCTCAACATCAAGATTCTCACTATCTTGAAAACCGACCTCATCACCTTCGGATTCTATCATCATCTTTTCTCTTAGTTGTATGGGGTGATTTCGGTTTAGTGGATCTTGGGAAGGAGGCATTAGATTTGGTTGGTGATGTATTTGGATTTGTGGCATGGGATTTTGTAGAGGTTTTGGTGGACATAGTCTATCCAAACCCGAATTTATTCTAGTCATATCACCCTTTATGTATTCTATTCACATTCATACTATTTTTATCTCATTTCTTAAGTCAAGGTTAAGAGCCTCAATTCGAGCCAAGATAGCTCCACCAATGTCATTCCCAATGGATTGTGTACTTGAACCTGTGGGTTCTATGAGTAAGTACCTAAAAACAAGCAAAAAAAAAACATCGAAGAAAACACCTAAAAAATGAAGAAAACACGTTAGTTCAATAAAACCTCACCACACTCTCACTCGGATTTCACCTCACACTTAGTCTCACAAGTGTTGAATATTTGGAAATACTTGGCAAGTGAATTGAGTGGTGAATATTCTTTGTTCTGGAATCTATTTTTGTTTGATATGACTCAACTAAAATGATGTACAGTATTGAACCAACAAACTGCTAGGAATTAAAACGAGAAAAGTAGACAAAATTGTAGACATAACAACAAATTGACTCTAAACTAATTACCAAACTAGTAGGTACTTAAAAGTTGTTAATTAGTGATATAAATAACCCAATTGAAACTAGAAACAAAAATTAGAAACTAGGAAATCTCAATTTGAACTCAATTTTGTTGGTCACCAAAGTGATAACGTGGCAGTTTGTTATTGGACGTTACTTTCAAAATTTTTCAATTTCCCAACTTCTTGTTTCGTCCACACTAGAACTAGAGAAGTGCTTGAATGAAATTTGGGGGGGATGGATGGAGGGTTTGGAGCCCTTTTTCAGTTTCAAATGGATTTGAAAACAATTAGTCCCCCCTTTGTACTTTCAATTGTACTTTGATTTTCCCTTTGTCCCCTCTTCTTTTGGAAAATTGCGAATATGCTAGGGAATATTCTTTTTACAAACAACTTTCACCTTCTCTTTCTTTATTTTTTTGGGTCAAACTAGGACTTTGAATATTCTTCTTTAACAAGTTTTGAAGATGATGAAGAACAATATGAATATTCAAGAGTTGACCAAGGTTTGACCACTAGGTAAATGAACCCTAATGTTAATTTTTCTTTTAGATCTAGGGTCCTTAGGCCAAAAAAAACTCAACCAACTAAAAAACACCAACAAAACACGTCTAAATCACAAGGCCAATTTTGTATCTAGCTAAAAAAGCTTCAACACACCATAGATATGGTGGATCTTAGCTCAAACTCAAACAAACCTTGTTTCAAACTTAGATCTAGACACTTTAAGTGCTAGAGAACAAGAATCTAACACTTGAACCAACAAAACACAATAAAATTTAGTAGATATAACTTGCAACTCATGGATCTACTATAAACAACAAGACAACACACAATTTTTTTGAGGTTTTCAGATTTTTTGACTCTTTTTGGGAGATTTTCTTAATAAGGACACTAAAACCAAGATTTAGGGATGTTGGAACAACCGTAATCAAGGATTTGATACCAAATGATACAAAAATAAACCATTTAAAACGAAATTAAGGACTCAAGACACACAAATCAGCAACCACAAGACTAAGAAAACTACACATAGAAAGGGGATAAAGAAGAAGATTGCATAAATATAAAGATAGATATAAAGACCCTCACTTCCACCAATGATTATCACAAGAAGGTGTATCAAACCTTAAGAAAAACCTCACCAATGTAATATCAAACCTCACTCTTAGGTTAACCAAAGGAATTCACACTCCCTCAATCACACCTTTCTTGCCAAATGTTCCACACAAATGAAAATCCATTCAATTGCATTAAAACACTCAATTTTTGGTTTCTACACTAAAACTAGAAGACTAAGTTACAAACTAAAGGATATCCTTTCAATATTCATCAAAGCTAATGAGAATGGAGGATAAAATTTCTATTTATACTATTACGTAGTAAATGTCAAAAACACCCTTAATGAGGGAGGGAATTGGGGTGCCTCTTGAGTGTTACTTTATAGTGCAAAATAACTTCAATAACCTTCACTTGAAGTGCCTGTTGACAGTATAATTCCTCATCCTTTTCTTCTCTTGAACAAGGCTTCAAAATACTCCAAAAAAGACTTCAATTGCTTGACAATTCCAAAGCTTGAACCTTTGACAATATCTTGTGCTCTTGGTGTTCCTTATGCTTCAATCAAGGGGGATACTATTGCTAGGATTGATAAGGACTACTCATCTCTAGAAAATTTTCACAGATAGCTCAGAGACTAGCATGAGAAATTGAAGAAGAGCAGAAAAAAAGATATAAGTTTTCATTAAGATATGGAAAGGGAAGAAGGTCCTTTGTAAGGTCTTGAAACCCAGAGACAGACTTTCTTCTACTAGAGTTAATAGTGCCGGTGAGGTCCTAGCTGAGTGGCCAGACTCATATAGTGCTAGATGTGATGTTGAGACCAATGACAATAGTAGTTCCTTATTGCGGTTATAGGGAGCATCCTTTTTCTCTCTTTATGCTTTCTTGATTATGCAGTAAGGTCACTGCAAGCTGTTTATTGGGGGTGCCTGTCTCCATATTCATTTATTTGGTCTATATTATTAAGATATTTTTGGATATTTTTTAACAATTTATTTGGATGAGTTTTATTTTTATTCTGGGTTGTAATATTCGAGCACTCTGATGGTGCTCACATTTTATGGATTAGTTGCTTGTTTTATCTTAAATTTTTATTTTATATTTATCTTGCTTATGATGATATCTAATAAACCTTTTCCTATGATAGATTGAGTGACGACATTCTAAAGGGAAAGTTATTGTGATTGGGTTTTGTGTCATAGATATAGGGAAAGTTTAAGTACCCCTAGCATTGGAGTTTTGGAATTGCATTGATAACTATGGTGTAGTCTAAGTAGCCATATTGTCTACCCTCGTGAAAGCCAAAATTTGAGGTGATGGCTTGGCTTGGTTCCATCAATAGCAAATTTTTCATGGTGTAAATGCGAAGCAAACACCACCCCTCCATCCAAACTTTTTTGAAAACCAAGGGCATGGACGTGAACAATTTGGTAACAATACTTTACCTTTTTTTTTTCACTCCAAAGTCTTTAGTTTGTAGTATATGGTAAATACTTCCTTTTGTCTTTAGTAGAAAATGCAAAAAGTTTCCATCCTATGTGTGGTGAACATAATTGTGTATCTCTTATGCATACGTGTATCATCTAGAACATGCTCCATTAGTCTGTTAAGGATAATTGAGATTATGCTTGCTTGGTGAAATGATCTTAGGCCTTCTTTGTGATTATAGGAATCCATTATAGCCTAAATAGACTAAGTTGGGGGTGGTAAGTTTTGGAAGAAGAGACCTTGGGCCATGATATTGTTAGTAGTTTCCTAAAAAACTTAACAAAGAAAGTGAAAAGTGAAAAATAAAGGAATCATCCAAAGAAGGAATAGCATGGATTGCAAAAAATAAGGCAAAAAGAAAATGCTTTCAAAGAGATGGGAAAATCAAGGTAGCGAAAGTAGGCATGTGTGAATTTTAGAAACAAATGAAGTGGTCCATGGTCAAAAGTTGGGTTGAATAGTGTGATGTAGATTTTCAAGGGGGTTCTAGTCACTTTGTTCCTAAATGATGCCATACCCTCTCCCGAACCTATGTTACAAGCTTAAAAAAGCCCTTCGAGATCTTTAACCAAGTGTATTTGTTGTAGGGCAATTAAAAATAAGGGCAAAAATATGGTATGGTACTTGCTAGCATTAATAGAGTCTTTGTGAGAGTGAGTGTTTTGTATGTTGTTTCATAATATATAATTTGGTGTATGGTATTTCCTTATCGTGAGAAGGAAAGAAGACTAATTGAGGCATATCGTTATCTTTCAAAAATATAGGAAAAAAGTATGATTGTGTCGTTATCAATAGGGAGTTACTTTTGGAGAGTTGGTGATTATTTGCATTGATTGTTATTTAATGTCTTTTTCATCCTTGAAATTGAGTTTCACGTTGAAGGGAGTCGTGAGAATAAATTTTCCCACGCTTGAGAGCTACTTGTTGGTGTTAATCAAGTCTGGAGTCATTATGATCATTGTTTCATTTTAATGGGCTTTCAGTTGAATAGTCTCATGGAGTAAGAATTAGTGTTTCTTGATGACAAAAAAAGGTCTAAGTTGGGTGTTGATGAGTTGTAAATTTACTAGTCATTGACTCCAAAATTCATGCTCACTACTATGATTAAGCGATGTTAATCAGATTAATTTGCCATTTGAATGCACTAATTTCCATGTTTTGCAGGTATATAGGTGATGGGAAGAAAAAAGTAAAATAAGCAGAAAAGAGATCAAAAAGGGAAAAGTTAGTGCAAAAGCTAAAAGAGCATGAGCAGGAACTGACCCTCTGTTGTCGTGATCATGGTCTGTTAGTCGTGATGGAAACAAGTCAAGATTATTTAAGATGACGATCGTGATGGGCTCACTGCAATTGCGATCAAACTTCGATGATCACAGCTGGTTCCAATTCTATAAGACGAAAACCCTTTCATTTTTTTTATATCACTAACTAGATTTTGAAGTTTTTGCTTTGTAAAAACCCTACTAAATTGGGCAAGAATATTGTGGCTAATCTTCTAATTGAGTTTAGTTGTAATTAAAGTTGAATTGAATAATACACTTGTTTTATTCTTCAATGGAAGCTTTAAATGACCATTTTTGTATATTTCTTTCCTTAAACTTCATGAGTAGCTAAACATCTATCTTTGGATTATGTTGAAATAGGGTGCAAATATGTATGGGTTTTTATTATTAGTGTATTATCTTGATTAATAATATTAGGTTTCACTAATACTTGCTTTTTGAGTGGGAATTTGTGGGTGAAAACCCCAAATTCCTAAAATCTAATATCATCCTCGAAAGAGGGATGCGGGTATGCTTATGGATCCTATAGCACCCTTGAAAGAGGGATATGGGTGTCAAGATATTAGTGGACAATAAATTTACATTAGCTATTCTTTTACATTATCTTAGAAATCAGGATAGATTGTGAACTTGCTATGTATTTTGCATCTTCCTAGAAATAGGGATACCCAATTATGGTTTTGGGTGGATTTGTTTTCCACACCCATGAGGTATCTGAAAGGGTCCATAGGTGAAATTTTTGGTGCTTGGTTGAAAAACTAGAGTCAAAACCCCTAACCTAGACTACCCATATAGTTATTAACTAGAATTTGCATTTGATCATCATGAACCCATGAATTATTCTCTCCTAGGAAGACTTAATCCCAAGACTATTCTCCTATTGGAATATTGCCCATTTTTGTAGCTATTAATTGGTAGTTTGATTAGATATTGCTAAATCAACCTTCCAAACCAACCCCCTCTGCCCTAATTTTAATTTATGTAGTTCATTTTGTTTACATTATGGGTATATCCTTAGTAGCTATTAACACCCATAGGATTTAAAGACTAATTCAACTTCTCAAGGATTCAACCCCAACGCAAGTTGGATTATTTATTTGACAACGATCACCTTGCTCATATATCATAGAGTAAGTTGAGCATGATCTAAATGGCGTCATTACAGGGGAGTGAAACTTAGTTTTCGCTTAAGCGGTGTTGATAGTAGCTTTTGATTTACCAATAGTGGTTCTTATTTCCTTTCTTTACTCTTCTAGATGATTTGGAAAAGCCTTTAGGTTGGTCATTCAATAATATGGAGAACTAATTATTACCTATCAACTTTGTACACCATGTTTATAATTCATTATCCAAATCCTATCTTCCTCAATACTTTAGTCAGAAAAAGCCATCCACCCTATCATAAGCCTTTATCATATCCAACTTAATAATAAGACTGGGTGGCTTAACTTTTTTCCTTATTCAGTGATAATTTCTTGTACTACTAAGACATTTTCCATTATGATCCTTCCCTAGACAAAAGCTTTCTTGTTTAGGAGAAATTATGCTTGGTAACACCATTTTGATTCACCCATGAATAATTCTTGAAAAAAAAATTGTTAGCAAAGTTTCTAAGGGATATAAGCCATAGATCTAAAAAAGTGCATACAGGAGTTTTCTTCGGAAGAAGGACCAGATTTGTGTGAGTGACAAATCTTGGTAATTATGCCCCACAAAAAATATCCTTAACCATTTTGTAGATGTCATCTCCAACTATGTCCTAAGATTCTTGATAGAAAGCTCTAGTCATACTATTAGCTCCCTGTACACTGCTTCTATTTAATCCTATAATTCAATCCCTTACTTCTTTAATTTATGGCATTTTATGTAGATCCATATTTTTCTCATTAGAACCTACAAATGGCAACTATTATAACATATCAAATTCAGTATTTTCCTTATGTCTAATGAATTACCTTCTATAGAAATAAATAGTTTCTTCTGCTATTACATTCTTATCTTATAGCCAATCTTTTTCATCATTTTGAATTGTTTTCACCATTTAGTTTGCTTTTCCTTTCATTGATAGTTGCATGGAAGAAATAGGTATTTATTTCATCATCATTAAACTATTCCATTCCAGCTTTTTGGCATTAGTATTCTCTTCTCTATATGCAGATATTTTCTCAGTTTTATGGAATCTTCAAGAGTTATAATTTCTTGAAACACATTTCCAAAGGCCTCTTTACTCCACAGGGTAGGGTCTTTCTTTACCTTCTTTAGCTTACAATGAAATAAGGTAAAAGGATTCCCCTCAAAATATGTCCACCAATGTTGCTTACTCTCTCGTTCAATGAATCTTATTTTGATTCTAAATTTTGGAAACCTAATAGATTTCACTGCACTTTCAATGTTGTTTCTAACGCAACCCAGACCAGGGCCTTGTCATAATGGGCATACCAAGTCCACCTAGGACTGGGGATCAACTCCTTAACCTAACCCAACTACCTTATGCAGCCTTAGATGAGCTGAATTTCGAGCTTATAATAAAATTATGCATTGCTCTCATAAATACTTTGGGATAGGGTCACAACCATGACCGATCCAACCAAGTCTATCCATACCAAACTAAAGATGAACATAATATGAAAGTCAAACGCAAAATGTAATACGACGGAACAGTAAGAAATTATATCTGATGATGCCAGCCTCCCGCTTATTCCAATGCCAGGGATAACACAATTACCGATCCCGCCCATTCCAACCCCCAAAAGTACCACAAAGCCTCTATCCAAAAGAATTCTAAAATTCAATTGGGACATGCCCCTAACCATGGACAAAACCAATATCTGAAAAGAAAATAAAAAGTCTAAGAATGTCCAACATGAAATGATGCCTTCCGAAAGGATAGAATCTCACCAATTTAGTCCAATATGTTGTCCCTAGATCGAGTACTATAAATGAAGAGTCGAACGGCCAATTCCTGCATAGTGTGGGTATACACCCGCCAGTAGACAAGTTAGTGGGTGAACACTATCATGAATCTCAAAATAAGGATAAAGTAATGCCTTTTATCAAAACCAAGTAAAAACCATCCAATGAAAATAACCATTCATATATAAGTGCTGGGATAAGGGATTTGTTTTAGCATGCCATTTAAAAACCTTAACCTTGGTCGTGTAGCTTAGCCATCCTAGCACCTACAGGCCATATGGGTTCAGCTCCACCTGCTGAAAGGGTCTTGGTGCATGTAACCGCACGAAAAGGCAATAACCTTGGGATGACTGGTACATTCCTCTTTTATAAATGTCACACTCGTACGTGGCCATCGAAGACTTCTCATATCGGTAAATATGATATTTCAATTTTGATCCCCCCAGGATCGCCACCTTTCAAAGCTTAACTTACACTTCCCGCAATAAATTCCCAATAAAATCCAAGTTCAAACAATCTAATTATCTATTTTTTTACCAAGGTTATTTGATAAACCAGTGGTACCATCATACCACCATACTTGAAAGCATTACACATAGCTAAACCATTTAGATTAAGGGGACTCTCGGTGCCCTTTCCGTTTATCATATTAACCTCTTGGGAGACTACCATGTTCTCCACAAGCATTACCAATTATCCATTAACCTTTGTAAACCATTGCAAAACATTTAAGGTTTGATATATAAGCTGAAAACAAGAAAGAGATCCATTAACATAAGTGAATGCAGTAAACATATCTTTATAAGCATTTTGTCAAACACCTTGTGGGCATGATATAACCAAAAACCAAATTCCATTACCATTATACCATTACTATGCAATTTAATTGTCCAAAACCACCATTAATCCATAGAAACCATAATTAAAACCCTAAGAAATCATAACCAAGACTTTAACATAAAAACCTCCAAATTAATGATTGAAAACCAAAATCATGAAAAGTAAAAACCATGAAATCAATCATATAACCATGCCTTTAATTAAAAATACAAGTAGGGAAGAGAATCGTTCCTTAAGATAAGAAGATTGATGAAAAGAATTCACCAAGATAAGCAACAAAGTAATCCCTTAATTTAAACCCTAGCTCTTTGCCCTAAAAGCTCTTAGGTGAATTATGATATGTTTAGAAAGAGATTCTAAGTATTTAAGAATAAAACAATATGGTAAATAACCTCCTAAGTGTATTAGAAGTTGTAGGTCCTTAATAGGGTAAGTAGGGAAATATCCAAAATACCCCCTACTGTTATTATATAAAAACCCAACATAGGGTTACGACTGACCTCCTTACGAGTCGTAACCTAGCTTAAGGTTGATCCACCTAATTGTAACCACTCCTCAACCATGGATCTGATAATGTCCAGTGTATGACTCATCCAACCAAGTCATAACTAAAATATATGATCTATACCCATGATCCATATTCCTGGCAGAATGTAACACCGGGAGGATCAAACACTAACCACTTCACATGTCACCTATAAGACTCGTATCCATGCCTTATGACTCATACCCTCAAGTCGTATCCATTTTAGTGTCCAAGACCATCCCACCAACTAGAAATGGTTAGCTTACTAAAGGTGTTCACCACTCGTACCCCAGTTTACAGCTCGTACCATGAGTTGTAATGGGTCTAAAGAATAAGATTCCTGAGAATTTTCTATGGGTTCAAACTTAGGGTGCTTCAATCTCCCCCTCTAGGAACATTCGTCCCTGAATGTCAGATAAGGAAGGGGTAACCACCTACACATAGAGTCATTTGCATTATCCAACATCCTTTAATAAAGTTTGAAAAGAAAGAGGAAAAGATGTTAATCTTTACATTAACAAACTCAGAAAATAAAGATGTGTTCAAGAACACATACCTTCCGCACGAATATCAGGAGCAAAACACAAGAGTGGATACTTGGACTTCATTTCCTCTTTCGCTTCCCACGTGGCCTCTTCCACCTTGTGGTTCCGCCATAAAACCTTAACCAAAGCCTCATCCTTGGTCCAGAACTGATGAACCTGCCTTTCCAATATCTCAAATGAGACCTCTTCATAAGATAGAGAATCTGAGATATCAGACCCTTCCAAAAGTAAGATCAAAGATGAATCACCAACGGACTTCCTCAACATAGAAACATGAAATACCAAATGAACCAAACTCAAACAACATGGCAACTCAAACTCTTATGCAATATTACCCGCTCTCTGCAAAATTTCATAAGGAATAATGTACCGGGGACTAAGTTTTCCCATTTTACCAAACTGGTTTCGAGATCGAGGAAGATTATTAATGAAATCAACATTGATCTTCTCCCACTTCCATATAAGCAACTTAATCTGTTCATACAACCCATCAGGCCTCCTGTGTTCAACCTTAACTTGTTGACACACCAAGCACTTGGGGACAAAATCAACCACTACCCATTTCATGCCACTCCACCAATAGATCTTCTTGAGATCATGGTATATCTTAGTAGAACCAGGATGGACAACATCGCGCAACTCATGTGCCTCAGCCAAGATCCTTTGCTGCAAACTATCTACATTAGGAACACAAAACCTTCCTTGGTACCACAAAGTACCGACGCCGCTAATCTCAAAATCCTCCACCTTTTTCTCACAAACTCTACCCTTGATTTTCATTAAGGCAGAATCCAATACTTGTTTCTCCTTAATCTCTACACCAAGGGATAATCTCACCATTTCTTGCACTATCACACCACCATCTTTAGAGTCAAATAGACAAACCCCAAGATTTTTGAAGGGATAAATATTCTTCACCAATTCATGCTTTCCTTCTTCCATATAATGCAAGACTACCCACGGATAACCTGTTAAGAGCATCAGCAACTACTTTAGCTTTACCTGGATGGATGTAAAGACTTATATCATAGTCCTTGAGAATCTTAAGCGATCTTCTCTGTCTGAGATTAAGCTTTTTCTGTGAGAAAATATACTACAAACTCTTGTGATCAGAAAAGATATCCATGTGGACCCCAAAAAAATAATGTCGCCATATCTTTAAAGCAAACATAATGGCCAACAACTCCAAATCATAATTAGGATTATTTCTCTCATGCACCTTCAACTTCCTAGAAGCATAGGCTCTCACCTTTCTAAGCTACATCAACACAAAACCAAGACCAACCTGAGATGTACCACAATAAACCATAAACCCATAACTGCCTTCCGGCAAAGTCAGAACTGGATCCAAAGTCAACTTATCCTTCAATATCTCAAAACTCCCCTCACACAAATCCAACTAAGAAAACTCAACATTCTTCTAAGTCGACTTAGGCAAAGAAGCAACTATCGATAAAATGCTCTCCACAAACCATCTATAATACCCGTCTAAACCCAAGAAACTCCAATTATCAGATGGAGACGTAGGTCTAGTCCACTTCTTCACTATAGCCACCTTATGCAGATTCACCATGATCCATTCACTAGAAATAATGTGACCCAATAAAGTCACAACATTCAACCAAAACTCATACTTAGAGAACTTAGCAAACAACCTCTATTCTTTTAAGGGAGAAGATATTTGTTCTTGATTGTTACCTTATTCAACTGCCTATAGTTGATGCACATACAAAGAGAAACATCCTTCTTGCACATGAACAACACCGGTGAACCCTATAGGGAAACACTAGGATAAATAAACCCTTTTTCTAGAAGATCCTTAATTTTCTCCTTAAGTTCACTTAACTCAGCCAGAGCCATTCTATACGGAGGAATAAAAATTAGATGAGTGTCCAAAATTAAATTAATACCAAAATCTAATTCCCTATCTAGAGGAACACTTGGAAGATTATCCAGAAAGACCTCTAGAAACTCATTAACCATAGGGACCAAAGACAAAGAAGGGCCTTTTGAATTAGACTCTTTAACTTGAATAAAGTGATAAAGACAACCTTTAGAGATTAACCTTTGAGCTCTAAAATAAAAATGAACTTCCCCCTAGGTGCTAAGGAATAACCTTCCTATTCTATTATCGGCTCACCAGGAACCTAAGGATAATCTGATGGGTTCGACAATCAAAATTTATATAAAAAGAATGCAACTAATCCATGCCCAAGATTACATCAAAATCTACCATACCCAACTCAAATAGATCTGCCAAAGTCTTCTTACCAGTCACATATACCACACACCCCTATAAATCTATTTAACAATGATCGAATCTCTTATTGGTAGAAATAGAAAATGGATCTGAAATAATTTATCAATCGATAACAAAGGACACAGTTACATAATGAGTCACATAGGAAAGGGTAGAACCTAGATCAAGGAAACAATACATATCACGAGAGAAAAGTTATAATGTACCTGTAACAATACCAAGTGATGCCTTAAATTCCTGATGGAATTCCAAAGCATACAACCTATCCGACTAACATTGGAACTAGAAGAAGTAACAAAAGTAGATGCCACACCATCGGGTGTAAGAACAAATATGAAGCTACCAAAATCTTATTCGCCCTCAAAAAAATCTTATTAGATGAACAATCTGTAAGCTTATGGCCTACTTGGCCACACTTGAAGAACTTATGGTTACCTTCCTTACAAAATACTTGATGAGGATGACAACAAAATTATCAAGGAAGACACGAAGAAATAGACTAACCTTCGCTTGCCTGAGACTGGTCTCCCTACGCACAAGCATTTTTACTACCAAAATGATGTCTGTCGCCCGACTGTTAGGGGTAAGGGGTACTGGCAGTAAAGAAGGAACCATATCTCCCCTACTTTTTTTGTGTCGTTTCCCACCATCTCTACCACTTTGATACTGGCACTACCCTAATTAGAAAACCTACCCTATTTACTCTCATATCTCTATACTTCATATGCCTTCTCTTCTTATCTTTAACCTACTATATATAAATATTCAGCCTCGATATATCTCTATCCTTCATAAGGAAAATAGTCTTACTCTCCAGAATTAGATCTCTGTTCAACCCAGAAGTGAACTTTCTCATTCTCGGCCTTATATAAGGCACCAAATCAGGAGCATACCTTGACAACTGATGGAACTTCAAAGCATACTCCTTCACAAACATTATCCCTTGCCTGAGGTTCATAAACTCCTCCATCATAGCTTTTATTAACTCTTGAGAAAAGAACCAATCCATGTAGGCATCAGAAAAGTCCTCCCATAAACCATCCTCTTCTACATCACCCATATCTCTATCCCACTCCCTATAACACAGATAAGCAACCTCCTTATGCTAATAAGCTGCAAAGTTTACTCCTTCTACATTAGTAGCCTTTATTACCTAAAAGATCTTCTCTATCTCATCAAGAAAGCCTTGAGGGTCTTCCTCCACTTTTACTCCTATAAAAGTCAGAGGACCCATCTTCATAAACTATCCAAGCGTAGCAGCCTTAAAAGATACAATGTTGTCCATACCCCACTCGGCCTGACCAGCAACTAGTTGGGCAACATTTTGCATAGACTAATGAAACTATATATTCATCACATTTCCCTAAGTAACTTAAAAAGTAGTAGGAAAAATAGGAGGAAATCTGGTACAATTAAGAACAGGACCATGAGATCAAAGATGTACTCCAAACATAGAAGATATTCCTTCAGCATCATCCCCAGATGGGATGAAAGAATTTCCATTTATTCCAGATCTAGGAGGCATGATCTGAAAGATGAACAAAGAAGGATTAGAGGAGATTCATAGAGTGAGAAGTCAATCTTGGAGAAAGAATACCAAGAAAGTGAAGTATTTGTTGATGTCTTGTAGCCTCTCCCTTGTGAGTATGGTCCACTACACACCCCTTAAAAAGACTCAACATAATATGGCTTTATGGACTCCCAATTGACCATAAACTTAGGCTTTAAGTAGGTGTGCTTGAATTGAGGCCTTATCATAATGGCCATACCAAGTCCACCTAGGATTGGGAACCACCCTCTTAACCCAAACCTACCACCTTATACAGCCTTAGATGAGCTAAACATTAAGCATATAGCAAGATTGAATAATGCACTCATGAATACTTTGGGATAGGGTCACAACCATGACCGACCCAACCAAGTAAGTCCATACCAAACCAACCATCCATACCATACCAAAAAAAAGATAATATCGAACATAATATGACAGTCAAACCTAAAATGTAATATGATAGAATAGTGAGAAATTATGTCTGATGATGCTAGCCTCCCAGCTTATTCCAATTCCAAGTTTGACACCAATACCAATCACATCTATTCCAACCCCAAGAAATACCACAAAGCCTCTATCTAAAAGAATATAAATATCTTATTAGGAATGGCCCCAGCAATAGCCAAAACTAATATCCAACAAGAAAACAAAAAGTCTAAGAATATCTAACAAGAAGTGATGTCATTTGATAGGATGGAACCTCACCACTTTAGTCTAATAAGTTATCCCTGAATCAATTACCTTAAATAAAGAGTCGAACGGTCGGTTCCTGTATAGCAGCTGCCAATAGATAATTTAGTGGGTGAACACTAGCATGAATCTTGGGATAAGGATAAAGTAATGTCAATTATCAAAACCAAGTGAAAACTATCGAATACAAATAAACATACAAAAATAAGTGCTGGGATAAGGGATCAGGTTTTTCATTTTATTAAAAAAACTAAACCTAGGTCATGTAGCTTTGTCGTCCTACCACCTACAGGTCATATGGGTTCAGCTCCCCCTGCTGAAAAGGTTCCGGTGTGTCTATTCAAATGACCATGAAATAACCTGGGGATGAGTAGTACATCCCTCCAATATAAATATGACACTCGTATGTGGCCATTGAAAACCCCTTATATCGGCCAATATGAGTTTCTAGTTTTGATCCTTCTGGGATTTCCACCTTCTACAACTTAGCTTACACTCTCTTCTATTAATACCTAATTAAAACCAAGTGTAAATAATCTAATTATCCATTTATTTACCAAGTTTATTTGATAAAATAGTGGTATCATCATACCGCTATACTTGCAAGCACTATCTATAGCTAAACTATTTAGATTAAGGGGACTCTCGATGCCCTTTCTATTTACCATATTTACCTCTTGGGAGACTACTATGTTCTCCACAAGCAGTATCAATTATCCATCAACCTTTGTAAATAATTGAAAAACATTTAAGGTTTCATTTATAAGATGAAAACAAGCAAGAGTTTGATTAAGATCAGCCAATGCAATGAACATATCTTTATAAGCATTTTATCAAACACCTTGGGGGTATGATATAACCAAAAAAAAAATCCATTACCTTTAAGCCATTACCATGCAATTCAAATGAGCAAAACCATAAAAAATATAACCAAACCTCTAACATTAAAACCCCCAAGTCAATGTTTGAAAACCAAAATCATGTAAAAGTAAAAAAATATGAAATTAACCATATAACCATGACTTTAATTAAAATTATAAGTACGGAAGAGAATTATGCCTTAAACCAAGAAGATTGATCAAAAAAATTCACTAATACAATACCCAAAGTAATCATTAAGTTAAAACCCTTGTTCTTCCCAAATGCTCTTGAGAGAATTATAATATGTTTTGGAAGAAATTGTAAGTGTTTAATAATAAAATAATAGGGTAAATAACCTCCTAAGTGTATTAAAAGTCATGGGTCCTTATTAGACTAAGTAGGTAAATGTCCAGAATACTCTCACTTAAATCCCATAAAAACCCAACACAGGATTACGACTGGCCTCCTTATGAGTTGTGACCTAGCGTATGGTTGATACCCACCCAATCCTCAACCATGGATTAGACATTGTCTAGTGTATGACTCATCAAACCAAGTTGTAACATCAGCATACGGTCCATGCCCATGATCTATATTCCTAGAAAAATGTAACACTAGGAGGATCAAACATTGACCACCTTACGAGTCACCTATATGACTCGTATCCATGCCTTATGACTTATACCCTAAATCATATCCATTATAATATCCAATACCATCCTAACCACTAACACTGGTTAGCTTACAACAGGTCTTTACCACTAGTACCCAATCTTACAACTTGTACCATGAGCCATAATGAGTCTGAAGAATAAAATTCCTGAGAATTTTCTAAGGGTCCAAACCTGGGATGCTTTAGTTTTTAAGAGTAAGTAAATGTGGTTCATGATTAGAACCACTTCTGACCAAATACTCTACCTCTATTAGTAGGAATATGTGTCTATATCAAATCATTACAGACAACCCTATCCAATCTTTTGAAAATAAGATCCTAATTAGTCCTCTCATTCCACTAAGTATACTTACTTCCCATGAGTTTAATATCTTCTAGGTTGTATATATATATGTAGTTATTAAAATCACTAACTTTTGTATCTGTGATTGGTAAACCTCTTAGTTTCTCTTTATTATTAGTGATAACATTGAAATCTTGATCTATAATCCATGGTGTCTTCATGGTATTTTCTATATCAACCATAGAGTCTCATAATTACAGTTTTTTTTCTTATGTGTATTTTGCATAAACCAAAGTAAGTACAACTTTAATTCCTTGTTCTTGGTTTGTTAATTTCATAGTCAAAAACTAGTTTTCATCCCTTATTACTTTAAATTTTATGAGCATCATCTCTCATTACATCAACATCTATGAGTTTAACTATAGAAGCCAAGACTTTTCCATTTAAGCTAGAAAATGCATTTTATAATCCAAGTTTCCTTCTGTACACTTCCAATTCCCTACTATGCTAAAAAGGTTCCATTAATCTAATAAAATAAATTAAGGTTTCTTTTGAATGCTGAATAATTTAGTAAATGCCTTTTGAGCATTCACTGGTCTGATGTTCCAAATTAAGACATTAATTAAGAGTTACTTTTAGCTGTTGCATCCTTTGTAATGACTTTTTGTCTCCACCCGTCTTCTTCTTTTGCTTATATGACTCTCGTTTATGTTATCAATCCTCTTTGGAAATAAATCTCCTTTTCTAGCTATATTATTCATATTATAATCCAAATTATATGTGTCCATGTCTTTTTTTTTTGATAATCATCCCCTCCTAATAGTAAATTATCGGACTTCAATGTTAAAGTTAAGGCTTATTCATTATCAACTTCAGAGATCACTATACCTTTATTTTTTGATGAAGCTCTTTAATTTTTTGTTCCTCCAGATATTTCCCTTAGATGGTATTATAATCTTGTTGATTTTGTGTTCCTCCTCTGTTTCCTTTGAGTTATTGTTTGTTTTCTTCGTTGGTTTATTTTTATGGAAGCTTTTATTCACCCAATCCTTGGTATTTTCATTGTTTCCTTATTTAATTGTTTCCTTCTTGCTCTGTTCCTCCTTGTCTTTATTAATATACTCTTTATCTTTTAGGGCATGAAAAATATATTCATCTTGAACACATGCCTCCCCTTTAATGTGACCATGTTTGTCTTTCTTGTATTTATTCTTTTTCCTCTTCATCTATTCTGGCTTATTATGATTGTTACCAACAACCTTACTACTTGTCATTACGCTTTTTTTATTTGCAATTATTCTAGCTACTACCTTTTGTTGTTTCTGTCTGATCCCTCTGCACCATTCCTTATTTCCCTTCAAACAATTTAGGGTGAATTTTCTAATAGATGTCTTCATCATGCCCCTGTAAACAACATTCCTTGCAGTACATTGGAAAGTAGTCATATTGAATTTTAATCAATTTTGATTATTCTTATCCTATGACATGTTCCTCCTCATTGATTCTTATTTTTATGCTAATAAAGCAACTAAATCAACCTCAATCTTCACTTTTTCACAGCTTGGTCGCATTTGATCCCTAGTTACTAAATCCACTGTTAATGAATTTCCTACTACTGATGCTATTGAAAAGATTGCATCCTTGGCAAACAAAAATTGTCTTAGATCTGGGAATAAAATCCATGTCACTCTAATGATGGTTTCAACATGTTGCTCAAACTAAGGACCCCATTAAGGTTTGCATCTACCAGTACATCTCTTTTGCTTTCACATAGAATGTCGATATAAATAATAATAGAACATAATCTTCATGACTTGAAAGTCTAATTAAAATATATCAAGCATCTAATACTCTAATCACACAGTCATTTTTTATTCCACGTTACCCTGGAATATTCCTTCTCAATTCCTTTATGTCTAGCTTTCCATATGAAAACCTTCCAATAGTTGCATTTTGCAAATTCTCATAAATAATTAAGGATCTTAATTTTGATGCCTTCAATGTAATATTTGTTTCTCTATATAGAGTAATCACTAGTTTAGGCGGCACTATTGGGACTAGGCAATAATAGGTTCATGTTTAATTAGATTTAAAAAGGTAGGAATGCAAAGGAAGTAACATTTAATATATACCAATCAATTAAACAACCTAAAGACAGACGTGTGGTCTCTATGATTGATATATTTAATGAGGATGCATATCTAACTCCTATGGGGGAGGATAGGATTAAAATCACTTATAGAAGTTATCATAAATTTCTAGGGCGATGATATTGATGGTAATTATGAGATGGTGAGCACACTTGTTTGTTTGGGTTCTTACACCTTTGCACTTAAGAAGTTAGATATTGATTGAAAGCACTATCTAGACTTTTATTTAGGACCTTTTTATTTTGGAGATCAAAGTTCTTCCACCTTATCTATGTTATGCATTAGTAGAAGCCAATAACACTTTGTCGATTATTATTGCAGTTGATTTGGTTGAGTAGCGAATTGAGATTCTAGTGTTTGTATTGCAAAAGTTCAAGAGGGTCATTTAATAGTCCATTAATGATATCATTGGTTTTTTTCCTGGAATTAGAATACTTAAAATCTAAATTGATCCAAATTATCTTGCTGGTATTGAGTATTAATAAAATCTTAATCTGCCTATGCAAGAGGTAGTTAACAATGAGACTATCAAATGGTTGGATATTGATGTAGTACACCCTATTGCCAATAAAAAATGGGTGAGCCTGATTTAATATGTATAAAAAAATTGATTCATTGTGGCTCCAAATGAGAAGAATAAGCTTATTCCTATGAGGCCAGTCACTAATTGGAGAATATGCATGGACTATAGAAAGCTGAATGCATGGACCAAAAATAATCACTTTTTGATACCTTTCATGCATCAGATATTAGACCATCTTGCTGGTAGAGGATGGTGTTATTTTCTTGATGGTTATTTTGGTTACAATCAATTTTTTATTGCTCTCAAAGACCAAGATAAAACCACTCTCACTTGTCCTTATGGTATATTCACGTTCAAGAGAATTCCTTTTTGTCTGTGTAATACACTGACAAACTTTCAACGTTGCATGATGTCCTTCTTTCAGACATAGTGGAGGACACTATTGAGGTATTATGGATAACCTCTTAATTATTAGTGATTCATTGAAAGATTACTTTGCCAAATTAGCTAGTTTTTGAGGAGATTTGAAGATTGCAACTTGGTGCTAAAATCGGAGAAGTGCAACTTCATAGTCAAAGAAGGAATAGTTCATGGTCTTAAGATTTTGAAGAATGACATTAAGGTTGAAAATGTAAAGTTATAGGAAGTTAAAATATTAGCCCCACCATTTTTTGTGAAAGGTATCCAAAGTTTATTGGCGTGTAGAGTTTTATCGTATATTCATCATGGATTTCTCTAAAATTGAACATCCCTTATGCAAGTTGATGGAGAAAAAGGTGAAGTTCGTAATTGATAGTGAGTGCCTTAAAGCATTTGAGTGTTTTAAAGATAAATTTATTTTAGCCTTTATAATTTTGTCACCTTATTGGTCTATGTTGTTTGAGGTTATGTGTGATGCTATAGCGTAGAGCTAGGAGTAGTCTTACGCCAAAGGTGAGAAAACATACTATATTTGGTCTATTATTCTAACAAAACACTTAATTTTAGTTAGAAAAATTATATTGAATTAGAAAAATACTGTGTTCTTTGCATTTGAGAAATTTTTATCTTATTTTCTTGATGCAAAAGTGATTGTCCATACTGACCGCGAAGCTCCTAGGTCCCCTATGTCAATAAAGGATGAAAAGAAAAGGTTGATTTATTGGGTACTTCTATTACATGAATTTGACTTTGATTTAAATGATCAAAAGGGGACTGAAAATTAAGTGGTTGACCACTTATCACGGCTTAAAGAAAAGGTAATACTGAAGTTGAAAGATGAGCTTGAGTTGGATGATACTTTTCTAGATGAGCTAGTATGTGCCACACTTCAAGATTTTATTCCATGGTTTGTAGATTTTGCCAATGTACATGATGTGGATCTGGAGGAGATATCATTTAAACAATATAAGAAATGTATGCATGATGTGAGAAAAATTTTCTAGGATGATCCATACTTGTTCTGGATTTGTGCAAAATGATTGATTTGGAGATATGTTCCTGAGGTAAAGATGATGAGCATCTCAAAGACATGTCATTCTTCACTAGTTAGGGGTAATTATAGTGTTGCGCATACTATGTATAAGATCTCTCATTATAGGTACTATTGGCCCATAATTTATAGGGATAAACATGACGATGCATGGGCTTTTGACCAATGCCAAAGACTAGGAAACATCTTGCAAAGGCATAAGCTTCTAATGACAATAATACTAAAGATTGAAAAGTTTGATGTATGGGACATTATCTTCATTGGACTATTTGTGATATCATATGGTATGAAGTATATCTTTGTTACGATGGATTGTGTTTCAAAGTGGGTTGTAGCAGTTGCACTTCAAAATAATAAAGGGAAGAGGGTAATCTTATTTCTAAGAAACAACATACTTTTTAGATTTGGCACTCCAAGGGCAATTGTTAGTGATGGAGGCTAACATTTCTTGCAATTATCTATTTAGATCTCTACTTGAATAATATAGTGTGAAACACAGAATGGAAACACCCTACCATCCTCAGACAAGCAGAATAATTAAGGTCTCTAATCATGAGATCAAATATATTTTGGTGAAGAATGTGCCAATAGAATGGACTAGGATAGAAATTTTAACTATGCATTATGGGCATACCAAACAACATTCAAGAGCCTTATTAGAGCTTCTCTATATCAGATTGTGTATGGCAAGGTTTTTCACTTGCCTATTGAACTTGAGCATAAGGTATTGCGGACATTGAATAGGCTAAATTTAAAGTTGAATGATACGCCAAAGCTGAGACATGAGCAGCTAAATGAGATAGATGAATTTCTTGTTATAACATATGAAAGTTCAGCTTTGTACAAAAAAAAGATAAAGTCGTACCATGACCAAAAGATCAAAAATAGAGAGCTCACGACCGGTAATAATGTTCTAGTTTTTGAATCCTAGCTTTGCTTGTTTCTTGTCATGTGAAAGTCAAAATAGAGGAATTCATGTAGAATGGTACAAATGTTTACATATGGTGATATTAACCTGAAAAACAACAAGGGCTAGAAGTTTAAAGTAAATATCCAAAGGGTAAAGCACTATTTTAGTGCGGTTGAAGAGGTCAAGGTGGTATGTGATATTGTAATGACTCTCTAGTTCATTTTCTATACTTCCACTATTTTTCACTAATTATAGCTTTTCTATAGTTTCCTCAAGTTATTTATGACATGCTGGAACTGACAGTTTGGTTACTGGGTAGTTCGTTTGGTTTTTAAAGCCTAGTTTTTATTTTAAATCCTTCAATGGTTCAAATTGGCTACTGGGAAAAAATTTAGTCAAACAACCTCATATGCCAATTTTGACTATTCCAAAATCTTTGGAACACCAATTTTAGGTTAGTTAGACCATTGGTTCGGGTCCCGAGTCTCCCAGACTCATTTTAGGTTATTGGTCAAAGGTTAAGAAAAATGACAAGTGGGTGCAGGGACCTACTTTTCCTCAAAATGACCTTAGATGGAAATTTCAACTACTCCAATGAGTCCAACATTTTTAATTTTATAGGGTAGGATAGTTTATTTACATATATGAGATTTTAAATGAATCTCAAAGGATCGGTGGACACTCAAAAAAATTCTAACTCTCCAACTGGCGCATAATATCTTTGTGAGCACTAAAGCATCCTTCTATGCGCTTTAGTGGAGGGTGCTTTAGTGGCAACATTTGTTGCTTAAGTGGCCCTAGCTTATCAAACAAGTACCATTTTAGTGACACCTGAGCTCTTTAGCGACTAGCGCTAAAGTGGCCCATGGTCTGTTTTAGAGGCCTAGCTCATGGGAACGGGTACTTGTTTAGAGGTACCTAGACACTTTAGTTATGAAATCTAAATCGGGCCCTAAAGCACCCAGGCATTTTAGTAGTGATTGCTAAAGTTACCTAGGACCCACTTTAGCAGCACCTAGTGCTTATAAATTCCCTGTTTAACTGACTTTATCAGACTTTTCACCCATTCTCGAGAGATTAAAACCCTAAATAGTATGGAAACTTGGGAGAAACATTTTTAGGTGATTTAAGAGCTTGGTTAAAGTTTATTTATGGGTTTATCCTTCGAATTTGTTGTAAACTTCCATCTATTTTTGGATTAAATTATTTATCTTTTTTCTATAAAATCTCTAGAATCTTTGTGGCTTGATTGCAACACCATTAAAGCTCGTAATTCACCTATTTTTAAGGATAAATATTTCTTGAGCATAGAGGGAAGTTGTGTTGGTTTCAAAAATGTGATTCTGTAAAAAGGTCGCACATGGAATTTTTATGTAACTTTGGACCCAAAGCACAATATCACAATATGGGTATCGTTGTTCTTATATTGATATTTAGATTGTGATTTTGATAGCATGACACCTTGTGAAAGCTTCTCGAAAAGAAAAATTGATGGTTTACCCGATTCTTTAATCTTTTGTTTAGCGTTCGGGTAGCTAGCTGTACCCTTTTATAGATTAAGTTATTTCATAATATAATTATGATATTATGATTAATATGAAATAGGATTTAGGTTTTAGTAGTATGATTGATGATATTTCGGTTAGTTGGACTAATTAGGCTATGTTGAAATCATAATTTAAGTGTAATTAACTTAGTTGCTCGTGTTTTAGGAAACAATTATCTTAGGGATATTTATTACTTAATTAATATCTAGAAATGAAATTAGATACCTTATCCTAGTCTCGGTAGAATTTTACTAAAGTAGATTTCAGGGATTAAAAGTGGGGCCCTCCTTCCCACCATAGGCCAAAACTTGTGCAAGATTTCATAGACTTATTTACACATGATATACCCTTACTAATGCTTCATTTGGAACTTGGAAGAGATTAGATGCTTATTGAATATGCTAGTTTTGTATTTGAGAGTTAGTTTTGAGTCCGAGTATGTTATGGTAAATTATTGTGATTTAGCTTATAAATATGGTATATGTACCTGGTCTAGTGATATGTTCTAATGATATATGGGTTCCAATTCGAGTCTTTCATTTGATGATGATGTTGATAATACAAGTTCTGGTTCAAGTCTGACATTTTATGATGATGTTTATTATATGAATTTCGATTTACGTCCGACAAATCAAAGTAATAATAATGATACTATTGAATTTCAATTCAAGTCTAACATTTTAGGAGTGGTTCATAATATGACATGATTTGGAATGATTCTTGGTTATGGTATGGGAATTGGTAATTTATGGTTATTAGGTTATTTACTTTCTTTGCTTGTACCTTCTAGGCTTACGTGGGCCTATATTAGGTTATTTTCTTTCCTATACTTATTTGCTTATGGGGGATAATTTAGTTGTAATAATGATCTGATATTCACTTATTGGCTTATGGGGGATAATTTATATCATTATTTGGCTCAGTTGGTCAATAAGTTGGTTACTAAAGTATTTCCTTTGGTTTCACACTTTCTCAGATGGCTAGGACACGTGCTACTGCTATACAAGATGAGGGTATCAATACCACGACTAGGGATTGTGTCAATGTCAGTAGATGACCTAGAGGTCATGGATAGCCTAGGGATGTGTCCCCAACAAGGGACCAGGTTAGGGTGCCTTTACCAGACCCTATTCCTGCTCTTGAGCCAAAGATTCTCCTGTCCCAGCCAATGGTAGGCCAGGGATATCACAAGATCCAGCAAGGTTTATATCTTCTTAAGTTCTCAGGTATGCTTTAGTTTAAAGTTTTGGATTGGTGCATGGTGCACCATCTGATGGTGTACAGCTCACAGATCAAACTGGTACTGAGGCGAGGGCAGAGCCTATAGCTGTGGCTCCCAAAGTTCATGTTCCGTCTATATTAGTATTTTCTCAGTTGGTGGTTGCCTAACCTACTATGTTTGTTAAGGAGCAAAATATGTTGGGTAGGTTCTTAGGATTGGCTCTTCCTAGGTTTTCTGGTGTACCGGGCGAGGATACATATGAATTATTGATTGCTTGTGAGAATAGGCTTTGTAATTTAGGCCTACTTGAGACTCATGATGTATATTACACTACTTTTAAGTTGTTCTTGGATGATCGACATTTGTGGAGAGGTCATTTTGATTTCATGCTAGCTAGAAATTACCCATTGACATGGACTAAGTTCACCGAGATCGTATTAGAGTAGTATATGCCTCAGAGTCTTAGGGATCAGTTCTCAAGGTTGGAGTATGGATCTATGACTATCATGGAGTAAGATGCTCAATTTGATGAGTTGTCTAGGCCTGCTTCATTTATTCTGACTACTAAGTATGAAAGAGTTTGTCACTTTGTTCGAAGATTAAGAATTTCCCTTTGTATGTCTACACAGAGTTTGGTTATTGCATGTAGGCCTTTTGCAGAGGTTTCTAACAATTCTTAAGTTATGGAGGAGATTTATTGCAAGGCCTAAGGGGGAAGCAATAAAAGGTAGCGATATCAGGGTAGTATCAGTCAGAATCATAGTGTCTCACGGTTTAGAGGCAGTGTTTCTTAGGATATGTACCCTCTACATCAACCATATACGCATTAGAATTAATTTAGTAGGCCCATTCAAGAAACTCTTCAAATTACTAATAGCGACTATTCAAGTGTCAGTAATCTTCTTAGATAGAGTAGTGGTCTATCTTTGGGGGGTTTATCTTCTAGTCATTCTAGTTGTGAGGGTTATTTCAAGTTAGCTGAATCTTCTATTGTTAGTACTATGCCTAGGGCATGTTATGGTTGTGGAGTATTTGGTCATTTCTCAAGAGAGTTCTGCAATTTTTCATTTAGTTTAGATTGTACCACAAATTTGGGTTATTTCGCCCCCATCTAGAGATTGTATGCATGGTCGTAGGGATGGTCCCCAGGGTGCTTATGAAACATCTTAAGAAGGTATAATAGGACATTGGTCAGGAGCCCAGCTAGGTGGCAGGCTTGGTCAGTTATATGTAGTACATGATAGGCTTGAGGTTGAGTCTTTGGATGCTATTATTATAGGATCATTGTGTGCCATCAATTGAATTTTTCTTTATTTGATTCGATATCCACTTATTCTTATGTGTTTGGTTATTATAACCCATGATTAGAGTTATCTTGGTATTCATTATCTATGATATTATGTGTATCTACTCTCGTGGGTGATTATGTAGTAGTTGATTAGGTTTTCAGATCATGTGTTATGACGGTTTGTGAGCTTAATACTCTTGTTGATCTTATTATTTTAGATAGGTGAATTTTGATGTGATTCTTGGCATGGACTGGTTATCCCACTATCATAAGGTGTTGGATTATTTTCTCAATACCATTACCTTTGACATGCCTGGTGTACCTTCAATTGTGTGGCAGGGAGGAGTTAGCCACGATCCAATGGATATTATTTCTTATATTTATTCTAGGAGGCTTATTTCAAGAGGTCAGGAGTCTTATCTCACTTATATTAGTGATATTAGTGTGGAGAGTCTGTCACTTGACTTTGTTGTTATCGTCTGTAAGTTTCCTGATATTTTCCCTATAGACCTACCTAGTGTTACTCCTAATCATGATATTGAGTTTCTTATTAATCTTGAGTCAGGAACCCAACATATTTTTATGGCACCTTACCATTTGGCTTCTATCGAGCTTAAGGAGATAAATTCTCGTCTTTAATTGGGGAGCTCTTTTGTTGTTTTTGAAGAAAAAAGATAGTTCCATGTATAGGTATTAATTATAGGAAGCTTATTAGGTAACAGTGAAGAATCAGTATCCTATGCCTTTCATTGATGATTTATTTGACCAGTTTCAAGGTGCAGAGATTTTATCTAAGATTGTTTTGAGTTCCGATTACCATTAGTTGAAGACTTGGGTTGAGGATATCCCAAGCTTTAATTTCCCATTAAGGTCATTATGAGTTTCTGGTGAAGTTTTTTAGATTGACTAATGCCCAAGTCATATTCATGGATTTTATAAACCGTGTGTTCAGGCCTTACTTGGATTTTTTTATGATTGTGCTCATCGATGACATCCTTCTGTATTCGAGAAGTAGAGAGAAGAATATGCAACATCTGAGGATTGTGCTCTAGACTTTGAGAGTCATATACGTTTTGCCAAATTCTCCAAGAGAGAGTTTTGGCTTTACTCGATGACATTCCTTAGGCATGTGGTGTCTATGGATGAGATTATAATAGACCCTATGAAGATTGAGGCTATTCGTGATTGGACCATACCTACATCTCCAATTGAGGTTCGTAGCTTTATTGGTTAGTGTAAAGACCCAAAATCACCTCCCGAGACATCATACGGTGCTTAGGGCTACATGTAGCCCCAAGCTAACCCTTTGAACCTATCACTTCTCATAATAACTCATTCAAGAAGAAATAAACAAAACACTAGCATTGTCATATAAATTGAAAGGAAATACGAAGGTAATACTTGGTCCAAACGACCACAATGCTGAAATCTCAACACAAGCACAGTTTGATAACTAGTCTGACAAAGCCTCTATTACTCCATGAACTCAAGAGACGTTGGGACTGGTCCCCAACTAACTCAAACTAAACTGAAAGTAATAACATAAATACTCGAATACTAAAATGTCTGAAGATAATTCCTCGGACCATAAGGACTCACCACAATACAAATGTAGATGAAGGTACTCGGGAATCACTGACGAGGCTAGGACTGAGCACCTGAACCTACATTATAAGACAATGTAGTACATAGACATATATGTGGATTAGTACTTGAGAATGTACTGAGTGTATGAAGGTGTATGCATTTACATAAAACAATATCAATACTCTTTAATCAAATCATGCATGCAAATAGGAATGACTCACACGGCTTGAATAAGTCTAAAATGTAAAGCTCATAAATCATGTAGAATGAAGCATGTAACAAATCTCATGAGTCATTATACTTTGTCTTTAAAATCTGTGCTCTCCTCTTATTCTCAGTACTAATGGAAGAAGGAAATTGTAAACAATACTTTCAACTAATGCATATATCGCATGGAGAGTAAAACTTCTTTATTGCTCAAGAACTTATAACTCTTTTGAACTCAAACACTTGGAACTCGGAATCGTAAGAGTTTTGTTTAAGAACTGATGATCAACTCTTATTAGTAGAGAAAACTACTTCCTTCTTTGGAAAATACTCGAAAGTAATTCGTTCACTTTAGAAAATATCCCATCTCAAAGATTTAGGGAAAATATTCTATATCAATGGAAAATACTTTAGTTTAGCGAGGTTCTCTTAACTGACATAAACCATGCGAGCTACATGGAGTCCAACATCTTGTCCTCCTAAGGAAGAAACCTCAAGTTGGGGAGAGGTATCATACTCTTTCCAAGGAGTATAACCTCAAATTAGTGATCACTTAACTCGGCCTCGGGCCCAATCATCTCGGCCTCAGGCCCAAAATCTCCAACCTACGGTGGCATGTAGTTCTAGGGTAAGAAACCATGGTAACTTACCCAAATCGATGCTAAATACTACTCCCTTTAGTTTATCTCGCTCATCTCATGGAAATCCACTTTCAAAATAATCTCAGGGTTCATAAGAAACCAATAGTCAAATCTGTAATCTCATATGGTAGAGTGGATTTCAAAACTCTATGACCATTAGGTCAAAACATTTCTCATTAATCTCAAAATACACATATCATGGGCGCTTATAGCATAATGGTTCATAAAATTGCAAGTCTCAAGTAGGGCTTAATGATCAATAATTCAATCTCAAGTTAAAACTCATCATAATGCATAATATAGCATATAGATTCATAATTCATGTAGAAATCTGAAAGTTACAGCAATTTGTCTCAGAATATCAACATACTCATATACTTCAATTTCTCGAACATTAAAACTCTTAAATTCCCAAGGAGTAATAACATGGGGTATAAACCCAGCTTCAATTTCTTCAGAAAACACGCAAAATCATGATATTTGACTTTCAATTCATGGGAAACATCAACATATTGCAATCAATAGAAATGGGTGAAAAATCCTAATTCAATATCATGTAAATTCTCATAGGTTGCATAAAATCAAAGTTTAAATAAGCCTTTGGGCACAAGGGTAAAAGTATTACCCTTGTTCAAAACCCCACATACCTTAGATTATAAAATTGGATGAACAAGATTTCTTCAAACTCTTCTTCTTACTCTTGAGAGAGGGTTCTTGAAACCCTTGAACTTGGAGAACTTAAATCTCAACTCAATTTGTAGAATCTATGGTGAGTTCTTGGAATTCTTGGAGAAGGGTTTTAGATTTGATATTAAGGGGAAAACCCTAGATCTCTTGTGTTTTAGATGATGAATGAAGTCATTTGCTTCATTTGGAATATATCTGGTTGATAAATGAGTGGAAAAAACTAAAAAGTCCCTTCTTAAAAATGACTTAAAATACTGAACGGGGGCTGTGACGGTTGGGCCATCGTGAGCCTGACGGTCCGTCGGATCATCCGTTGCACATTGGTTAGGAAAAAAACACACTGCCTTGATGTGATGGTCTCAGCGATGGTTCATTGCAAACTCGACGATCTATTAGATCGGCTGTCACACATTGGCCAGGATGAGGCCACACTGCCTCAGCGGCGATGGTCTTAGCGATAGTCTGTCGCAGTCTTGACGGTCTGGCATCCTAGCCATCGCATGTGGAACAGAAGAGGGAGTTACTGCCTTGGTTGTGATTGTCTGTCGCACACTCGATGGTCCATCAACCTGTCCATCGCACCTGGGCAGTTTCGACACCTCTCAGTAAAATGGCCATAACTTCCAACCCAGATGCCGGATTTGGACAAAATTAGCATCGTTGTAAAGCTAATTCAATTCTCTACACTATAGGAAGTCATTTTTAGGAAAATTCAATAATATTAAAACACTAATCACTTGGAAATTCTCTTCTCAATCTTTTTGGACCGGAATTACACTTCACTTGACACGCTCAAAGCTCTTACTACAAGGAAACCTTGCGGGGTCTTACAACATCTCCCCCTTGGAAAAATTCGTCCGCCAATGTCGTTAGTTAGAATAGGAACACAGGAAAAATAGAGTACACATAGCTGAAGAAATTTGCTAAATGGGCTCAAAATCTTTCTAAACTCTTGAATACCTTAGAAATTCCAAGAACTCATGCAAAATTAGATATATAACTGAACTTTAGATTAGAAGGGCTGAATTAAGGAGGAATAATACCTTTGGATCAATCTGAACTTGTGGAAAAGAGGTGCGGTTACTTGGCTTGCATATCTACTTCTGCCTCCCAAGTAGCGCCCTCAACTGATTGGTTCCGCCACAACACTTTAACCAAGGGAACCTCTTTGTTCTTCAGTCTACGGATCTGAAAATCAAGGATCTCAACAGGAATCTCATCAAAGGAAAGACTGTTCTAAATATCAACACTCTCTGAGGGGTCTACTCTAACGGAATCACCAATATACTTCTTAAGCATGGAGACATGAAACACAAGATGAATGGCTGACAACTCTGCAGGCAACTCAACCTCATAGGCTACTTTCCCAACACGGCTCAAAACTCTATATAGGCCAACATAACGGGGACTCATTTTTCCCTTCATACCAAACCTCTTCACCCCTTTCATGGGTGAAATCTTCAAGTATACCAAATCACCCAATTCAAACTCAAGATCTCTTCTCCTCACATCGGCATAAGACTTTTGACGACTTTGGGATATCTTCAATCTCTCCCTAATCAACTTAACTTTCTCCATAGCTTCAAACACTGCATCAGGCCCAATCACAGCAGCTTCGCCCACTTCAAACCAACCTATGGATGATCTAAATATCCTACCATACAAAGCCTCAAATGGTACCATCCCGATGCTAGCATGGTAACTATTGTTATAGGAGAACACTATCAATGGAAAATGCTCATCCGAACTCCCTTTGAAATCAAGTGCACACGCCCTCAACATATATTCTAGAGTTTAAATGATTCTCTCAGCCTTACCATCTATCTATTGATGAAAAGCAAAACTTAAAAGAACTTTGGTACCAAGACCCTGTTAAAACGCCCTCCAAAACTAAGAAGTAAATTAAGTACCCCTATCCGAAATGATAGATGAGGTAACTCTGTGCAGCCTGACTAACTCCTGAATATAAAATCTATCATAATCCTCAGCTATATAAGATGTATGCATAGGCAAGAAGTGTGCGGACTTAGCTAGCCTATCTACAACAACACAAATAGAATCATGATGACGACGCGAAAGAGGTATCCTGGTCATAAATTCCATATTCACTACCTCCCACTTCTAAGTAGATATACCAAACTCTTGCATCACACCATCGGGTCTTTGGTGCTCTACCTTAACCTGTTGGCACGTTGCACACTTCGCTACAAACTCAGCTATATCCTTCTTCCTACCATTCCACCAATAGATTTCCCGCAAGTCGCAGTACATCTTGGTAGTGCCTGGATGAATATAATACCACGTGCCATACACTTCATCCATAATCCTCTATTTCAGATCATCAATACAAAAAACGTACAATCTACCATACAATCTCAACATGCCATCTCCCCATTGGGAGAAAATCTCTACCTTTTGGTCCTTAACTTCCTCCTTCAGTCTAACCAAACTAGGATCTCTATCTTGCTTCTCCTTTACTTCCGAAGCTAAAGAGGATTCAAAACTACTTTGCACCAAAATACTTACCTCAGGTGAATCAAGAAACCTAACACCCAATCTATCCAGACAATGCACATCACGAGCTAACTCTTTCTTACCCTCCTCTACATAAGCAACACTACACATAGACAATCTGCTAAGGGAATCCGCCACTACATTGGCCTTACCCAAGTGATATAACACACTCATATCATAGTCTTTTAACAACTCTAAATAGCTCATCTTCCTAAGATTCAACTCCCTCTTTGTAAACAAATACTGCGGGATCTTATGATAAACATATCAACATGAACACCATAAAGATAGTGTCTCTAAATTTTCAAAGCAAGGACCACAACAGCTAACTCAAGATCGTGGGTTGGGTAATTATTCTCATACGGCATTAACTGTCTAGAGTCATATCCTATAAACTTACCTATTTACATCAAAACACAACCCAAATCAACTCTAGAGGCATCACAATACACCACAAAACCATCTGTGCCATCCGATAAAGTCAACACAGGGGCTGAAGTAAGTCGAGTCTTCAACTCCTGAAAACTCTTCTCACAAGAATCTGACCATTGGAACTTAACTTTTTTGGGTCAACCGAGTCATGGGAGATGCAATTGAAGAGAAACCTTTAACAAAACGAAGATAATAGCCTTTTAGACCTAAGAAACTTATAATGTTAGACGGAGAGATTGGTCTAGGTCAATTTCTTACAGCTTCTGTCTTTTAGGGATCAACTTTAATACCTTCGGCTGAAACAATATAAAATGCTACAGACTTAGCCAAAATTCACACTTAATAAATTTGGCAAACAATTAATGACCTCTAAGAGTTTGCAAAACTATTCTAAGGTGATCTGCATGGTCATTCTCAGTATGGGAGTATACAAGGATATCATCTATGAACACTATGACAATCATATCAAGATATTTCTTAAACACTCAGTTCATAAGGTCCATAAAATCTATTGGGGAATTGGTCATCCCAACAAATAAGACTAGAAACTAAAAGTGACCATAGCAGGTTTGGAAGGCTGTCTTCAAAATATCACATTCCCTTACTTTAAGTTGATAATATCCAGATCTAAGATCTATCTTCGAGAAATAACTTGCACCTTGTAACTGATCAAATAGGTCATCAATTCTCGGAAGAGGATACTTATTTTTTACTATGACCTTGTTAAACTGACGATAGTCAATGCACATACCTAAAGAACCATCATTTTTCCACACTAATAGAATAGGTGCACCCCAAGGTCAAATAGTGCGCCTTCTAAAACCTTTGTCTAAAAGATCTTTGAGTTTCTCTTTCAACTTCTTAAGCTCAGTAAGTGCCATACGGTATGGGAAAATAGAAATGGGATAAGTATCATGAAGAAGGTAAATCCCAAATTCTCTTTGTATCAGGAAATACCCCTGGGAGATCTTCCAAAAAAATATCTGGAAACTTATTAACAATATCAACTGACTGAATAGTTGGAGCCTTAAACTTAGTGTCTTTGACTCTAACTAGGTGATAGATGCAACCCTTAGATATTAGCTTTTTGGCTTTGAGATAGGAGATAAAATGAATCTTGGGAGATACTGAACTCCTAGACCACTCAAAAACTGGCTCACTAGGGAACTGAAACTTGACCACATGGGTATGACAGTCTATAGATGCATAACAAGAATAAATCCAATCTATACCCAGAATAATGTCAAAATCCACCATATCTAACTTTATCAAATCACAAGTATGACTCAATGAAGAACAGTAACAAGACAATCTCTATACACTTGTTTAGAAATAACTAACACCCATTCTTGTGTAGAGACTAGGAAAGGCTCAGGAATCTTCTTGGGACTTATTTTAAAATTCACATCCCTAAGTAGGGTCACATAGCAGAGACTTGACTTGGAGTCCAACTACATATAAACATCAAAACAAAAGATATGGAGCATACCAATAACAACTTCAAGAGTTTCCTTCTGCTCGTGATGGGATGATAAGGCATAGAATTTGTTCTGGCGCTGATCGCCATTAATGCTATATGAAGCGCCCTGAATAGGGGTAGGACGAGGGACAAGAGTTGGTATACTAGTAGGCTGTGCCTCAGGTCAGGCATATCTGGTCCCCAACCTAGCATATGGACAATCTCTAAGTCTGTGACACTACTTGCCATAACCAAAACAACCCCTTAAATCTGTGAAACACTTACCGGGATGATCCTTACCACACTTAGTACAAGGAGGATATGGGGCCTGTTACCAATACTATTCTATAACCTAGACATAAAAGAATTGATCCCTTGCTCCTGCTTGCCTCTAGGTGCACGAGCACTAGCTGATAAAGGCGCTGGAATAAATGGACATCTCTGAAACAAAGGGTGGTTTCCTTTGTAGAACCTAGGTTGACTATACTTATGCTGCTCAGATCTAGCCCTCTTGTTACCCTTCACTTTGTCTCTCTCTCTAATCTTATCTGCCTCTATCTGTTGTGCATGCATCATCAACCTAGACAAATTTATATCCCTATGTAGCATCGCACCTACACTCTTTCAACACCAAACCAAAAACACCTGTCATGAATTTGCTCATACTAGCTCGGGTGTCAAAAATCAAATCAAGAGCATACTTGATGAACTGGTTGAACTTTGATCAGTTCTCTTTAACAGTCATAGAGCCCTGCCTCAAGTTTATAAACTCCTCAATCCTTGCTTCCCTTATCTCAAGCGGAATGAACTTGTCCAAAAGAGCATTTTTGAATACCTGCCAAGTCATAAGAGCAGTATCCTCACCTCTACCCTTCCTCTACCATACAATCCATACATAAGCTATGTCCTTTAACCTGTACGATCTAACTCAACACTTTGTTCCTTAGACTCATGCATCACCTGTGTGATCTTTTTCACCTTCTCAAGGTACAACTGTAGGTCCTCACCTACCTTGGACCCATAAAACTCTGGTGGATTCATCTGCATAAAATCACATATCCTAAAAAAAGCTACATCACCTCTCTACTAATTTGCAACTGCAGCCTGGATATTGGCCCAAATATTAACGGTGACTGCTTGGGCTAATACCTAAAAGGCCGCCCGAAACTTAGCATAAGACACAGTCTCATTCAACGAATGAACATGTGGGGTTTTATCATCACCATTTCCATGGGAATTTACTCTCTAGAGAGGCATTTTTTGAAATAAGAGAGCATGAATTATTAGATGAGAGGTACAACTGTAGGCATGATAGAATCTGAAAGAAAGAAATAACTTTTTCCTAAAACATATTGTTGCCTCTTTCTCATAAATATAGCGCGCTACACACCTATGATCAAGAATCTACTCAAAATGACATGTCAGACTCCCTAGTACTCCTTTAAAACCTTACGCTCTAATACTAAGTTTGTAACAATCCAAAATCACCTCCCGGGATATCACACGATGCTTAGGGATACAAGTAGCCCCAAGCTAACCCTTTGAACCTACCACTTCTCATAATAACTCATTCAAGAAGAAATATACAAATCCCTAGCACTGTCATATAAAATGAAAGGAAATACGAAGGTAATACTTAGTCCAAATGACCATAATACTAGAAATCTCAACACAACCACAGTCTGATAACTAGTCTGCAAAGCCTCTATACTCTATGAACTCGAGAGACGTTGAGACAGGTCCCCAACTGTCTTAAACTGAACTGAAGGTAATAACACAAACACTCAAATACTAAAATATCTGAAGATAGGTCCTCAAACCATAAGGACTCACAACTGTAAAAATATATACAAAGGTACTCGGGAATCACTGATGAGGCTGGGACTGAGCACCTGAACCTACATTATAATCAATACAGCACATATACATATATGTGGATCAGCACATGGGAATGTACTCAGTATATGGGGTATGAAATTACATAAAATAATATCAATACTCTTTACTCAAATCATGTATGCAAGTAGGAATAAATCACATGGCTTGAATAAAACTAAAATCTAAAGCTCATAAATCATGTAGAATGAAGTATGTAACACAAATCTCATGATTCATTATACTTAGACATTAAAATTTATGCTCTCCTCTTATTCTCATTACTCATAGGATGAAGGAAGCTTTAAACAATACTTTCAACTCATGCATATGTATCACGGAGGGTAAACCTTCTTTATTGCTCAAGCACTTATCTCTTTTCAATTCAAACACTTGCCACTCATAATCATAATACTTTGGTTTAAAAACTGATGATCAACTCTTATTAGTAGAGAAAACTACATCCTTCTTTGGAAAATATTCAAAAGCAATTGTTTACTTTAGAAAATATCCCATCTCAAAGCTTTAGGGAAAATATTCTATCTCAATGGAAAATACTTTAGCTTAGGGATTTTCTCTTATATGACATAAACCATGGGTGCTACATGGAGTCCAATGTCTTGTCCTCTTAAGGAAGAAACCTCACATTGGGGAGAGGCATTATACTCCTGCCAAGGAGTATAACCTTAACTCAGTGATCACTTATCTCAGCCTCATGCTCAATCATCTCAGCCTAAGGCCCAAAATCTCAAACCTACAGTGTCACATAGTTTTAGGGTAAGAAACCATGGTAATTTCCCAAATCGATGCATAATACTACTCTCTTTAGTTTATCTTGCTCATCACATGTAAATCCACTTTAAAAATAATCTCATAGTCCTAAGACTTTTAGGCATTATCTTTATGGTGTGTATTATGGGATATTTATAAATCATCATAGTCTTCAATATCTTATGACCTAGTGGGAGATTAATTCTATGAAGCTTAGATGGATAGAGTTTCTTAAAGATTATAACATCTCTATCTTATATCACCCGAGAAAGGCTAATATGGTAGTGAATGCCTTGAGTCAGAAGGTGGTGAGTATGGGTAGCATAGCTTGTATTTTAGTTGTTTAGAGGCCATTAGAAGGAGACATTCATTCCTTAGCAAACTTGATGATACGACTTGATATTTCAGACCCTAGGAGTATTCTTGCTAGTGTTGAGGCGAGGTCCTTACTATTTGAGCAGATTCAGGATTACCAATTGAAGATAATAGACTTTGCATCATTCGTGATTAGGTGTTCAGTGGTGATTCCAAGAGAGCTACCATAGATTCTGAGGGTGTATTGAGTTTCAATAGTCATATTTGTATTTTGAGGGTTGATGACTTGATTAAGTTGATTTTGCATGAGGCTCATAGCTTTAAATATTCTCTTCACCTGGGTACAACCAAGATGTTTAGAGATTTGAGACAGCACTATTGGTAGAGTGGTTGGAAGAGAGATATAGTGCACTTTATAGCTCATTGTCTATGTTGTCAGTAGGTGGAGGCCAAACATTAGAGACCTAGTGGATTGAGTCACATATTTCCCATTCCGTAGTAGAAATAGGAGTGGATTACTATGGATTTTGTTAGTAGTTTGACTCGTACTTCCCATAGTTCTAATGCTCTTTGGGTCATTATAAATCGATTGACCAAGTTGGCATATTTTATTTTTATTCAAATATCCTTTAGTGTAGAGAGGTTGACATATTTCTATGTTAGTGAGATAGTAGGTTTACATGGTATGCCTAAATCTATCACTTCATACCAAGGTCCAGTGTTCACTTCTAGCTTTTGGAGAGCTTTTCAGGAGGATTTAGGTACTCGGGTCAATCTTAGTACAACCTTCCACCCTTAGATCAATGTTCAGTCTGAGCAGACTATTCAGGTTCTTCAGGATATGCTCCAAACCTTTTGTGATGGAATTTAGAGATCAGTGGGATAAGTACATAGCCTTGGAAGAGTTCACATATAGTAATAGTTATCATTCGACTAATAAGGACCCAAACTAGCACTTAAAGAATTTGTGGAAATATGTGACCTGTTCGACATTGCTCATATCTCACAAGAGTCTATACAGTTACACCTCTTCCCATTCTCTCTAATGGGTGAGGCGGTGTTGTGGTTGAGGTCTCTTCCTATTGGGTTCAGCACATCATGGGTCGAGCTTATCAATACATTCTTAGATCATTATTTCCCAAAATCAAAGATTTTGCAATTGCAGGACTAAAACATTATTTTTTTTCAACTCAATGGAGGGCCTCTATATAAAGTTTGGGAGATATTTAATGAAAATCTTGTGCACTTTCCTAACCACAAAGTACCGGATAAGATGCTCCTACAAATATTATATAGGGTGTTGGACCAACTCAATAAGACCGTGGTGGACAACGCGATCAGTGGATCACTTATAAGGTCGTCAGATGGTGTAGCTTCAACTTTTATTGAGAAATCACAAATAAAAATAGGGGTTGGAATGCCTAGGATACAAAGGTAACAATAGGTTCTCCCGCCGCCTCGATTGTGAAAAAGGATAAAAGAAAGAAATAAGTAGAGAGGAAGGAAAATATAGCTAAAATGATGACACAATTTGACCTACTTACAAAGAATGTGATGGGTGCACCCACAAAAAGGGAAAATGTTGTGGAAACCAAAAGATATGATGAAGATGAGGAACAATCCCTTGATGAAAAAATTGGATACTTGGCAAACTACTCGGGGGGTTCCCACCCGGCCTATTAAATTCAAGGTTGGAACAATCATTATCAAGAAAGGGAATAGCATGAAAGAGATAGATAAATAGATTGTGATTGGATGGATAAGGTATGGGAGTATGATAGACATGTTTCCACCCCTCCCTGACTGGGTGAAGAGAAAGGAGTCAAATTCCACGGATCCCAAAAATTTCAAAGACGAGGTTATAACTGCTAGAATCTTGATCAGAGTGGAAGGGATGGACAAGATGGTCCAAGAATAAAAAGGATAATTTTCTCAAATAAACCAAATGGTTGTATCATACTCAACTTTAATCAAGCAATTGGTGACCCAAATTGTCCAAATCTCAACTGCACTTAATGTTAGGACCAAAGGTGGCCTCCCTAGTGATAGGTGGAAAATCCTAAAAATGATGTTCATGTATTAGAAATTGTCACATGAAGTGGTAAATAACTTGGTGCACAAGATGTTGAGGTCAAATAAAAGTCTCTTGATAATCTAATGGGCTCAAAGAAGAAGTATGTTTGTGAGTCTAATAATAAGGCCCTAAAGTCTCAAAAATGGGATGATAAAGGACCAATGATAATTGAAGAGATGGTTGATAAGGAGGGAGCTCCTAAAGTAGTTAAGGGTGTTGAAATGTAAGGTGACCCCTAGTCTCTAATAATAATCCCCCTCCTTTCCCTTAAAGACTGAAGAACAAAGAGGAGAATGTCAAATTCAAGAAGTTTCTCACCAAGCTTAGCAATCTTTCAATAAATATCCTGTTGCTAGAATACATTCATGAAATTCTTGGATATTCTAAGATAATGACAACATTGATATCCAAGAACCGCCTTGTGAATGGTGAAACCATTTAAGTAACCCATGGTTGTAGTGCTATCATAACTAGTACTATGGTGGAAAAGAAAAAAGATTCGGGATCCTTCACAATCCGTGCCCAATTGGGACAAAAGAATTTGAGAAAGACTTGTGTGACCTTGGTACAAGAATAAATATCATTCCACAATCTATCAAAGACAATGTTTAGGTACTCCTACTCTCAAAAAAATGAGGCTCTTGATGGTAGATCACTCTATTAAGAAACCAGTTGAAGTTTTATATGATGTCTTGGAAAAAGGTTGATTATTGCATTTTGCCTGTGGTCTTTGCAGTTCTTAATTGTGAAATTGACCAAGAAAGACCCATTATTCCTGGGAGACCTTTTTATTAAATAGGGAGATCAATTTTTGGTATGGAGAAAGGGGAGATGAAATTTCGGAAAAAAATGATGAGGTTTCCTTTCGGGTGTGTAAGACTAAAAACCAACCAATGGAACTTCACATGGTATCTGACATTGATGTGGTAGACACGGATATGGATGAGGATCCCTCAAGGATCCAAATTTAAAGTTGAAAAATGTCATGCCGCGATGTTAAATTTGGCACTAGATGGTAGGAAACCCATTAAGCCACAAACGTGGCCCATATCCTTTGAATTTTTTTATTAGAGTAGTTTTAATATTTATTTGTGATTAATCCAGGAAATTGTGGCACTATAAGGTGTTTGAATGAGGTTGAGTAAGGTCAAGTATGGTGAATTTATGTAGTGGTCTGAATAGGGGAAAAGAAAAGACCAGAAACTAGCCCCAATTATAGGGATTGTGGTACCCATGCTATCGTAATCACAATCTCCATGTAACTATGATCGCAGAACTTTAATTGTGATTGCAGTCATGATTGGGTTAAATAAACAGTTGTCCCACATTCTCCCCCCATACTTCCTTTCAAATTACTCTCAAATTACATTCATTTTTTATTTTGTGTTGGGCATTCACAAGTACATAAGCATCCCCGTTGCATTTCTCAATCTGGTATGTGATTCAAATTCTCTATTTTATGCTTGTATGTAGGCCTTAGAACTCATGTCTTAGCAATGGCCTAAATTTATGATTTCCACATTAAATCCTTGTTCAATTATTTTTGTGTAGTGTGATTGGTTACTAATATTGATGTTTGCATTAACAGGGAAGTCTTGAGTGCCCTAGGTTGCTCAAAATTGATAGAAATAGCAAGTTCACACTAAATGCTTGATAAAATGTCCAAATGAATCTCATACTAGTTTTTCTATATGCTAAGCGCCTGATCAAGCATCTAGGGACTATGTTTCTTAGTCATAATGTATATTTTAGCTTTGGATCACAAATTTGCATTGAAATTGGACGATTTGAGTTTTTGAGAAATTTGGTACGACAATGCCTCAGTTACCACGATTGCAGTCATAAGATCGCGATCGCATTACCACGATTGTGGCATTTGAGGTTGTTTTTCAGCCTTGACCAAAAATCCCGCAAGTCCATTTCTTTCCTAAAAATCATCAATACACCATCCCATGAGCTTAATTAAATAACATAGCATAGTTTTTGCAATTAAATATTGATGAATAATGTTGTTGTGTGGTTCTCAAGTTTTGAAAGCTCAAGATGGGAGATTGTGAAAAAACTCAATTCATGGCCCCAGAGTGCCAAACGTTGTACTATGCTGACCTCCCCAAGACAAAGTTGCTCTCGGAGTGAGGCATATGCTTGGATAAGGTGCAAGAGAAGTTCCCATCATTGAATGACAGACTAGTAGCCACAGGGCGGAGATGTTTCACCATGGATCTATGTTGGATGAATGAACATTAGGAGAGTGAGTTCTATGATAACCTTAGTGCAGTATCTTTCTGTGAACCAATTGTAATGATTTGGGGAAGAATTTTCACTTTGAGGCCAAGCAGATAAATGACCTATATAGGCTACCAGATGAAGAAGACATGGCCCAATTCAAGGCAAATGGGTGTGAATCGAGAAGTTGATTAGTTGAAAAGTTGTGTCCTGGTAGAGAGGTCCCTTAGGCTGACACCAAAATGAGGATATCATTTTATGATTTCACTGTTGAGGCAAGAAAATGGTTAGCTATCATTTGTGGCTGGGTTTCCCCATGCACTCACATGACCTATGTCCTAGATGTGCGATCCCAGATAGTTGCATGTATCTTTGACAACATTCTTGAGAATGTTGGACAACTTTAGCTTTCAAACATGAGGCATTTGAAGAACTGAGGTGGCTCCCTACTCTTACTTCTTTATTTAATCATAGATCTTTGATGGAGAGTCGGTATTGAAGAGTATCTCAGAGATACTTGGGTGCATACAAAGAACCCCATCTACTCTCTTAAGATTTGTGGTGAAGAGACACTTGGTAAGAGCAAGAAGAGGAAGATATTCTTAGGGAAGTCGATAGATGATGGAATAGAATCTTGCATGCCATGCACTATAGGGCCATTTGAGGAGACCTTGGTGGAGATGAGGTCAATCAAGGAGCTTGTGTCTTGGTTGCCTACAGGTCTGGGAGAGCCTTCCACCACCCGTTATTCCTGCATTACTCGTTCAAACTATGAGAGGTATCTTAAGATACAAAATAAGTAGGGGGACACCATTTATAGGATTGAGAGGGTCTATTCATCCTTAGTGTGGTCCCATTAGGAGATTAAGGATTCTCGTGATAAGATGTAAAGAGGGAGAAGAAGAGGGACAAATTTTTCATGAAGATGTGGAAAGGGGTGAAGGGCCTTTAGAGGGTCCTAAAACCAAAAGAGAGACTTTCTTCTCCCCAAGCTGAGAGTGATGATAATATACAAGATGCATGTTCATACTCAAAGAAGGCTTCAAATGATACTGAGATTGTGGGAGACAATAGTTCTTGATATGATTACCGGGAGTATCCTTTACTATTTTTTATGCTTTCTTGATTATGCAGTGATGTCATTGCAAGATTTTAGTTGGGGGTGATCGTATCCATAGTATTCGTAGTTATTTTATTTGATTGGTATGTCCTATTAGGATATTTGTTGGATGTTTTTATTTAATGTTTGGATGATTGAGATAATCATATTTTTATTTTGGATTGTAATATTCGGGCATCTTGAAGGTGCCCACATTTCATGGATTAGTTGTTTGTTTTCATTCTTAGATTTTTATTTTATTCTTATTATGTTTATGATGATGTCAGATCACCTTTCCCTATGAAAGATTGATTAACAACATTCTTAAGGGAAAATCAATCTGGTTAGGTTTTGAGCCAAGATGCAGGGGAAATCTAAGTACCCATAGAATTCGAGTTTTGGGATCGCCCTTATACCTATGGTGAACTCTAAGTAGCCATATCATTTTCCCTTATGAGAGACAAAATGTGAGATGGCGGCTTGGTTTGGTGCCATCAATAGCAAACTTTGTTTGGTATAAATGCGACGCAAGCACCTTTTATAATAATGATTTACCTCATTTTGTAACTCCAAAGTCTTTAGTGGTTGTATATGGTAAATACCTAATTTTGTCTCTAGTAGTAATTGCATTTGATCCTCCTTGAAAAATATACATGTCATGTACAGGGACTGTAGTTGGTTAACTCCCATGCTTACTTGTATCATCAAAAAGTTGCCCAGTTTGTCTCTCAAGACTAATTATAATTATGTTTGATTGGTGAAATGAACTTAGGCCTTGTTTGTGAACATAGGAACCCACTTTAGCCTAAAGAACCTACTCGTACCTAGAATAGTATCCCTTTTCACTCATGTTGAGCCTTTGAACCTTTCTTTTGCAATGGTATTACAAGCCTTCAACCAATTCAATTCTACTCCTCTTTTGACCCATACCGACTTTGAATATGGAATTGCAACTTGAGGCCAAAATCCTAAGTGCGGGTGGTAAGTCTTGGAAGAGGTGACCTTGAGTCATGGTATTTTAAGTGGATTCCTAAAAGTAGATAGCAAGAGAAAAAGTGACAAAGAAATGAATCATCAAAAGAAGGAAGAGAATAGATTGGCCAAAAGAAGTAATAAAAAGTAAATACTTTCAAAAATATAGGTAAATCAAGGTAGTGAAAGTTGACATGTGTGAAGTTGAAAATAAATAAAGTGACCCATGGTCCAAAGTTTGATTGAATAGTGTGATGTAGATGTTTAAGGAGGGTGTAGCCACTTTATTTCTAAATACAATCATACCCTTTCCATGATCCTATATTACAAGCTTGAAAAACTCATTCAAGATCTCCAATCTTGACACAACCCGCCCTAGGTCCTTGTCGTAATGGGCATCCCAAGTCCGACCAAGATCGGAGACCACCCCTATGTAATGCCTCAAACCTAGTACCTAGAATGCTACATGGTACATGAACCTAAAGTACCACAAGCTAACCCATGACTAATATATGTACCTAAACACTGCATAATATACCGTATAAATATGGAAATAAATCGTTGTAAGGCCATAAGGTTCAGAACTGATAAAATAATCTCTGAATGATATGGCATCACAATACCATAACAAAACCTGAAATAAATTATTGGAACATGATAGTCTGAAAATCCTCTAACTGACTGAACTGTCTGAATAAGGAGTTGATGGGCATGTCCCCAACTTACTCCAACTACTCAAATAAATTAATTAGTGAGATAATAAAGTAATGGTCATGTCCTCAAAGGATGAGGTCTCACTGCTAACTCTGACTGCTGAGACTGGAATGCTACTAATACTCTAGAGCTCGTGCTTCTGAACCTATGATATAAAATACCATAGCACAAATGCGTCAGTACGTTTGAATATACTGGCATGCATGTCAGGTAGGCTGAATGCAAAAAGGTTCATATGTTGTAGAAGATCATAGTTTAAATAAGCCTTTGGGCACAAGGGTAAAAGAATTACACTTCTTCAAAACCCCACATACCTTAGATTATGAAACTGGATGAACAAGCTTGCTTTAAACTCTTGTTCTTACTCTTGAGAGAGGGTTCTGCAACCCTCAAACTTGGAAAACTTAAATCTCAACTCAATTTGTAGAATCTATGGTGAGTTTATGGATTTATTAGAGAAGGATTTTAGATTTGATCTTGAGGGAGAAACCCTTTCTCTCTTGTATTTTGGATGATAAATAAAGTCATTTACTTTATTTGGAATATATCTGGTTGATAAAAGAGTGGAAAGTACCAAAAATTCCTTTTTTAAAAATGACTTAAAATACTGAATAGGGGCTACGACGGTCGAAGCGATGGTCCATGACTAGCCTAATGGTTTGTCAAATCGTGCATCGCATATCTGTTAAAAAAGAACACACTTTATTGATGTGATGGTTTCAGTGATAGTCCATCACAAACTTGATGGTCCATCAGATCGTTCGTTGTACATTGGCCAGGATGAGGTCACACTGCCTCATGACAATAATCTTAGTGATGGTCCATCATAGTCTTGACGGTCTATCATCCTGACCATCGCACTTAGACCAGAAAAGGTAGTTACTTCCTTTGTTGCAATGGTTTGGGCGATGGTCCATCGCACACTTGACGATCTGTCAACCTGTTCGTCACATTTGGGCAGTTCCAACAACTCTCGATAAAACGGCCATAACCTCCTACCCTGATGCTGGATTTGGACAAAATTGGTATTGTTGGAAAGATAATTCAATTTTGTACACTATAAAAAACACAATATTAAATCACTAATCACTTGGTAAGTCTCTTTTCAATCTTTTAAGGTCGGAATTACACTTCACTTGACTGCTCAAGGCTCAAACTAAAAGGGAACTTTGCATGGTATTACAGCTTGGCTAGTTACTATAGATATTTTGTTGAGAGCTTTGATAATATTTCATCTCTAATGACCATATTGACTCAGAAGGAGGTTTCTTTTTCATGGTTTAAGGAGTGTGAGTCGAGCTTTAGAAAACTCAATGGATTTCTCACTTCAGCTTTGATTTTAGCTATTCCTTTTAAGGGTAAGAGATTCATCGTGTATTATCATAATATTGGTGTTTGATTGGGTTTAAGGTACATGAGCACAACTACCTCACTCATAATTTAGAGTTGGCAGTGATAGTATTTGCACTTAAGACTTTTAGGCATTATCTTTATGGTGTGTATTATGGGATATTCATAAATCATCATAGTCTTCAATATCTTATGACCTAGTGGGAGATTAATTCTATGAAGCTTAGATGGATAGAGTTGCTTAAAGATTATAACATCTCTATCTTATATCACCCGAGAAATGCTAATATGGTAGTGAATGCCTTGAGTCAGAAGGTGGTGAGTATGGGTAGCATAGCTTGTATTTTAGTTGTTTAGAGGCCATTAGAAGGAGACATTCATTCCTTAGCAAACTTGATGATACGACTTGATATTTCAGACCCTAGGAGTATTCTTGCTAGTGTTGAGGCAAGGTCCTTACTATTTGAGCAGATTCAGGATTACCAATTTAAGATAATAGACTTTGCATCATTCGTGATTAGGTGTTCAGTGGTGATTCCAAGAGAGCTACCATAGATTCTGAGGGTGTATTGAGTTTCAATAGTCATATTTGTATTTTGAGGGTTGATGACTTGATTAAGTTGATTTTGCATGAGGCTCATAGCTTTAAATATTCTCTTCACCTGGGTACAACCAAGATGTTTAGAGATTTGAGACAGCACTATTGGTAGAGTGGTTGGAAGAGAGATATAGTGCACTTTATAGCTCATTGTCTATGTTGTCAGTAGGTGGAGGCCAAACATTAGAGACCTAGTGGATTGAGTCACATATTTCCCATTCCGTAGTAGAAATAGGAGTGGATTACTATGGATTTTGTTAGTAGTTTGACTCGTACTTCCCATAGTTCTAATGCTCTTTGGGTCATTATAAATCGATTGACCAAGTTGGCATATTTTATTTTTATTCAAATATCCTTTAGTGTAGAGAGGTTGACATATTTCTATGTTAGTGAGATAGTAGGTTTACATGGTATGCCTAAATCTATCACTTCATACCAAGGTTCAGTGTTCACTTCTAGCTTTTGGAGAGCTTTTCAGGAGGATTTAGGTACTCGGGTCGATCTTAGTACAACCTTCCACCCTTAGATCAATGTTCAGTCAGAGCAGACTATTCAGGTTCTTCCGGATATGCTCCAAACCTTTTGTGATAGAATTTAGAGGTAAGTGGGATAAGTACATAGCCTTGGAAGAGTTCACATATAGTAATAGTTATCATTCGACTAATAAGGACCCAAACTAGCACTTAAAGAATTTGTGGAAATATGTGACCTGTTCGACATTGCTCATATCTCACAAGAGTCTATACAGTTACACCTCTTCCCATTCTCTCTAATGGGTGAGGCGGTGTTGTGGTTGAGGTCTCTTCCTATTGGGTTCAGCACATCATGGGTCGAGCTTATCAATACATTCTTAGATCATTATTTCCCAAAATCAAAGATTTTGCAATTGCAGGACTAAAACATTATTTTTTTTCAACTCAATGGAGGGCCTCTATATAAAGTTTGGGAGATATTTAATGAAAATCTTGTGCACTTTCCTAACCACAAAGTACCGGATAAGATGCTCCTACAAATATTATATAGGGTGTTGGACCAACTCAATAAGACCGTGGTGGACAACGCGATCAGTGGATCACTTATAAGGTCGTCAGATGGTGTAGCTTCAACTTTTATTGAGAAATCACAAATAAAAATAGGGGTTGGAATGCCTAGGATACAAAGGTGACAATAGGTTCTCCCGCCGCCTCGATTGTGAAAAAGGATAAAAGAAAGAAATAAGAAGAGAGGGAGGAAAATATAGCTAAAATGATGACACAATTTGACCTACTTACAAAGAATGTGATGGGTGCACCCACAAAAAGGGAAAATGTTGTGGAAACCAAAAGATATGATGAAGATGAGGAACAATCCCTTGATGAAAAGATTGGATACTTGGCAAACTACTCGGGGGGTTCCCACCCGGCCTATTAAATTCAAGGTTGGAACAATCATTATCAAGAAAGGGAATAGCATGAACGAGATAGATAAATAGATTGTGATTGGATGGATAAGGTATGGGAGTATGATAGACATGTTTCCACCCCTCCCTGACTGGGTGAAGAGAAAGGAGTCAAATTCCACGGATCCCAAAAATTTCAAAGACGAGGATATAACTGCTAGAATCTTGATCAGAGTGGAAGGGATGGACAAGATGGTCCAAGAATAAAAAGGATAATTTTCTCAAATAAACAAAATGGTTGTATCATACTCAACTTTTTCAAGCAATTGGTGACCCAAATTGGCCAAATCTCAACTGCACTTAATGTTAGGCCCAAAGGTGGCCTCCCTAGTGATAGGTGGAAAATCCTAAAAATGATGTTCATGTATTAGAAATTGTCACATGAAGTGGTAAATAACTTGGTGCACAAGTTGTTGAGGTCAAATAAAAGTCTCTTGATAATCTAATGGGAACAAAGAAGAAGTATGTTTGTGAGTCTAATAATAAGGCCCTAAAGTCTCAAAAATGGGATGATAAAGGACCAATGATAATTGAAGAGATGGTTGATAAGGAGGGAGCTCCTAAAGTAGTTAAGGGTGTTGAAATGTAAGGTGACCCCTAGTCTCTAATAATAATCCCCCTCCTTTCCCTTAAAGACTGAAGAACAAAGAGGAGAATGTCAAATTCAAGAAGTTTCTCACCAAGCTTAGCAATCTTTCAATAAATATCCTGTTGCTAGAATACATTCATGAAATTCTTGGATATTCTAAGCTAATGACAACATTGATATCCAAGAACCGCCTTGTGAATGGTGAAACCATTTAAGTAACCCATGGTTGTAGTGCTATCATAACTAGTACTATGGTGGAAAAGAAAAAAGATTCGGGATCCTTCACAATCCGTGCCCAATTGGGACAAAAGAATATGAGAAAGACTTGTGTGACCTTGGTGCAAGAATAAATATCATTCCACAATCTATCAAAGACAATGTTTAGGTACTCCTACTCTCAAAAAAATGAGGCTCTTGATGGTAGATCACTCTATTAAGAAACCAGTTGAAGTTTTATATAATGTCGTGGAAAAAGGTTGATTATTGCATTTTGCCTGTGGTCTTTGCAGTCCTTAATTGTGAAATTGACCAAGAAAGACCCATTATTCCTGGGAGACCTTTTTATTAAATAGGGAGATCAATTTTTGGTATGGAGAAAGGGGAGATGAAATTTCGGAAAAAAATGATGAGGTTTCCTTTCGGGTGTGTAAGACTAAAAACCAACCAATGGAACTTCACATGGTATCTGACATTGATGTGGTAGACACGAATGTGGATGAGGATCCCTCAAGGATCCAAATTTAAAGTTGAAAAATGTCATGCCGCGATGTTAAATTTGGCACTAGATGGTAGGAAACCCATTAAGCCACAAACGTGGCCCATATCCTTTGAATTTTTTTATTAGAGTAGTTTTAATATTTATTTGTGATTAATCCAGGAAATTGTGGCACTATAAGGTGTTTGAATGAGGTTGAGTAAGGTCAAGTATGGTGAATTTATGTAGTGGTCTGAATAGGGGAAAAGAAAAGACCAGAAACTAGCCCCAATTATAGGGATTGTGGTACCCATGCTATCGTAATCACAATCTCCATGTAACTATGATCGCAGAACTTTAATTGTGATTGCAGTCATGATTGGGTTAAATAAACAGTTGTCCCACATTCTCCCCCCATACTTCCTTTCAAATTACTCTCAAATTACATTCATTTTTTATTTTGTGTTGGGCATTCACAAGTACATAAGCATCCCCGTTGCATTTCTCAATCTGGTATGTGATTCAAATTCTCTATTTTATGCTTGTATGTAGGCCTTAGAACTCATGTCTTAGCAATGGCCTAAATTTATGATTTCCACATTAAATCCTTGTTCAATTATTTTTGTGTAGTGTGATTGGTTACTAATATTGATGTTTGCATTAACAGGGAAGTCTTGAGTGCCCTAGGTTGCTCAAAATTGATAGAAATAGCAAGTTCACACTAAATGCTTGATAAAATGTCCAAATGAATCTCATACTAGTTTTTCTATATGCTAAGCGCCTGATCAAGCATCTAGGGACTATGTTTCTTAGTCATAATGTATATTTTAGCTTTGGATCACAAATTTGCATTGAAATTGGATGATTTGAGTTTTTGAGAAATTTGGTACGACAATGCCTCAGTTACCACGATTGCAGTCATAAGATCGCGATCGCATTACCACGATTGTGGCATTTAAGGTTGTTTTTCAGCCTTGACCAAAAATCCCGCAAGTCCATTTCTTTCCTAAAAATCATCAATACACCATCCCATGAGCTTAATTAAATAACATAGCATAGTTTTTGCAATTAAATATTGATGAATAATGTTGTTGTGTGGTTCTCAAGTTTTGAAAGCTCAAGATGGGAGATTATGAAAAAACTCAATTCATGGCCCCAGAGTGCCAAACGTTGTACTATGCTGACCTCCCCAAGACAAAGTTGCTCTCGGAGCGAGGCATATGCTTGGATAAGGTGCAAGAGAAGTTCCCATCATTGAATGACAGACTAGTAGCCACAGGGCGGAGATGTTTCACCATGGATCTATGTTGGATGAATGAACATTAGGAGAGTGATTTCTATGATAACCTTAGTGCAGTATCTTTCTGTGAACCAGTTGTAATGATTTGGGGAAGAATTTTCACTTTGAGGCCAAGCAGATAAATGACCTATATAGGCTACCAGATGAAGAAGACATGGCCCAATTCGAGGCAAATGGGTGTGAATCGAGAAGTTGATTAGTTGAAAAGTTGTGTCCTGGTAGAGAGGTCCCTTAGGCTGACACCAAAATGAGGATATCATTTTATGATTTCACTGTTGAGGCAAGAAAATGGTTAGCTATCATTTGTGGCTGGGTTTTCCCATGCACTCACATGACCTATGTCCTAGATGTGCGATCCCAGATAGTTGCATGTATCTTTGACAACATTCTTTTGAATGTTGGACAACTTTAGCTTTCAAACATGAGGCATTTGAAGAACTGAGGTGGCTCCCTACTCTTACTTCTTTATTTAATCATAGATCTTTGATGGAGAGTCGGGATTGAAGAGTATCTCAGAGATACTTGGGTGCATACAAAGAACCCCATCTACTCTCTTAAGATTTGTGGTGAAGAGACACTTGGTAAGAGAAAGAAGAGAAAGATATTCTTAGGGAAGTCGATAGATGATGGAATAGAATCTTGCATGCCATGCACTATAGGGACATTTGAGGAGACCTTGGTGGAGATGAGGTCAATCAAGGAGCTTGTGTCTTGGTTGCCTACAGGCCTGGGAGAGCCTTCCACCACCCGTTATTCCTGCATTACTCGTTCAAACTATGAGAGGTATCTTAAGATACAAAATAAGTAGGGGGACACCATTTATAGGATTGAGAGGGTCTATTCATCCTTAGTGTGGTCCCATTAGGAGATTAAGGATTCTCGTGATAAGATGTAAAGAGGGAGAAGAAGAGGGACAAATTTTTCATGAAGATGTGGAAAGGGGTGAAGGGCCTTTAGAGGGTCCTAAAACCAAAAGAGAGACTTTCTTCTCCCCAAGCTGAGAGTGATGATAATATACAAGATGCATGTTCATACTCAAATAAGGCTTCAAATGATACTGAGATTGTGGGAGACAATAGTTCTTGATATGATTACCGGGAGTATCCTTTACTATTTTTTATGCTTTCTTGATTATGCAGTGATGTCATTGCAAGCTTTTAGTTGGGGGTGATCGTATCCATAGTAGTCGTAGTTATTTTATTTGATTGGTATGTCCTATTAGGATATTTGTTGGATGTTTTTATTTAATGTTTGGATGATTGAGATAATCATATTTTTATTTTGGATTGTAATATTCGGGCATCTTGAAGGTGCCCACATTTCATGGATTAGTTGTTTGTTTTCATTCTTAGATTTTTATTTTATTCTTATTATGTTTATGATGATGTCAGATCACCTTTCCCTATGAAAGATTGATTAACAACATTCTTAAGGGAAAATCAATCTGGTTAGGTTTTGAGCCAAGATGCAGGGGAAATCTAAGTACCCATAGAATTCGAGTTTTGGGATCGCCCTTATACCTATGGTGAACTCTAAGTAGCCATATCATTTTCCCTTATGAGAGACAAAATGTGAGATGGCGGCTTGGTTTGGTGCCATCAATAGCAAACTTTGTTTGGTATAAATGCGACGCAAGCACCTTTTATAATAATGATTTACCTCATTTTGTAACTCCAAAGTCTTTAGTGGTTGTATATGGTAAATACCTAATTTTGTCTCTAGTAGTAATTGCATTTGATCCTCCTTGAAAAATATACATGTCATGTACAGGGACTGTAGTTGGTTAACTCCCATGCTTACTTGTATCATCAAAAAGTTGCCCAGTTTGTCTCTCAAGACTAATTATAATTATGTTTGATTGGTGAAATGAACTTAGGCCTTGTTTGTGAACATAGGAACCCACTTTAGCCTAAAGAACCTACTCGTACCTAGAATAGTATCCCTTTTCACTCATGTTGAGCCTTTGAACCTTTCTTTTGCAATGGTATTACAAGCCTTCAACCAATGCAATTCTACTCCTCTTTTGACCCATACCGACTTTGAATATGGAATTGCAACTTGAGGCCAAAATCCTAAGTGCGGGTGGTAAGTCTTGGAAGAGGTGACCTTGAGTCATGGTATTTTAAGTGGATTCCTAAAAGTAGATAGCAAGAGAAAAAGTGACAAAGAAATGAATCATCAAAAGAAGGAAGAGAATAGATTGGCCAAAAGAAGTAATAAAAAGTAAATACTTTCAAAAATATAGGTAAATCAAGGTAGTGAAAGTTGACATGTGTGAAGTTGAAAATAAATAAAGTGACCCATGGTCCAAAGTTTGATTGAATAGTGTGATGTAGATGTTTAAGGAGGGTGTAGCCACTTTATTTCTAAATACAATCATACCCTTTCCATGATCCTATATTACAAGCTTGAAAAACTCATTCAAGATCTCCAATCTTGACACAACCCGCCCTAGGTCCTTGTCGTAATGGGCATCCCAAGTCCGACCAAGATCGGAGACCACCCCTATGTAATGCCTCAAACCTAGTACCTAGAATGCTACACGGTACATGAACCTAAAGTACCACAAGCTAACCCATGACTAATATATGTACCTAAACACTGCATAATATACCGTATAAATATGGAAATAAATCGTTGTAAGGCCATAAGGTTCAGAACTGATAAAATAATCTCTGAATGATATGGCATCACAATACCATAACAAAACCTGAAATAAATTATTGGAACATGATAGTCTGAAAATCCTCTAACTGACTGAACTGTCTGAATAAGGAGTTGATGGGCATGTCCCCAACTTACTCCAACTACTCAAATAAATTAATTAGTGAGATAATAAAGTAATGGTCATGTCCTCAAAGGATGAGGTCTCACTGCTAACTCTGACTGCTGAGACTGGAATGCTACTAATACTCTAGAGCTCGTGCTTCTGAACCTATGATATAAAATACCATAGCACAAATGCGTCAGTACGTTTGAATATACTGGCATGCATGTCAGGTAGGCTGAATGCAAAAAGGTTCATATGCATGAACTACACTAACTGACTGCATAACATGAACTTGAGAATACTTGCATGACTACATAATAGTTATAACTGAGTTCGTTATAACATGATTACTGATTCTGAGTATTGATAACATTAGATATTGATATCTGTATAACTAAAATAACTGATACTGAGTAACGATATCTAACAGTCTAGGTTTTGATGGAACTAGCTGAGTTCCGTACTGTTCTGAGTTAATTGTATTTGACAGTCCTGAATCCTGTAGAACTATCTGAGTTCTATTATTGAGACTAAATGACTCTATCTGACAGTCCTAATTCTATACTGAAATTATGGGTAGTAGTCATATAATTGACATGCCTCAATTAAAGCAATGCAGCTGAGTTAGGGTCCAACCTGTAACCCTAATTAGAAGGGTGTCAATATCGTGCCACTAGTAAGGACAAGTTGTGAGTGACCCTCATCTGATAGTGTCCCTAATAAAGAATAGTGGGACCCTCATCTGACAGTTTTATCCACCTCATTAACCCACATTTGACAGTGTTGATGTTTCAATATATGTTGCCTACAAAGTTCTAGAACGCAAGGATGACTTCTAGGAATCACACCCTCGTCTGACAGTTTGTGTTCCCATCCTTGGGTTCACTTGGTCGTAATTCCTACTCCCATATAAATAGATACTGAACATGGATTACTGAACTAAACTAAACTGAATTAACTGAGTTCCATTGAATAACGGAATACTACTGAGATTACTGAATTTCTAAGATTTCTAAGCTTACTAAGTTTTCCTGAGTCACATGACTAACTGAATTTCTATTATCATGGCTCGACTGAGAGTATCTTGAAAACATGACACAGGCTCTAGTCACACAGCTAAATTGTCGGGTAAAAGTACTCCCAGGAATCGATAGCATGAAACTGATAAAGCATGACTTTCTTGAATACATGACCAACATCACAATCCATAATACAATAAGTTGGAGATTTGATGAAGTAGAAGATCTAAGGCACCTCAAGGGAAACATATGAATCCATAATTCACTGACTAAGACATTTCATCAAACATTTGACATGCATAAACTTGTACATGAATGGGGATTTCATATTATCATACTAGTATGGCATTTTTCCTTCACATAGGAATTTAATCGAACACATGGGGAGCATGCTTTGGTTATACAATCATCAACACATCTAATAATCATGGATACATCCATCAACATGTAAATTTAATGGTTTATCCTGATTATTATGTAAATCATCACATCCTAGGGTCAATCCTTGGAATATGTCCTTGGAATTTGTAATTTCAAACATGAATCAAAACCCCACAACATCATGAACATGAATTTCAATTCATTTTAAATCATGAACATTCTTAAAACACAAATCTTGGATTTTGAAAAGAGATTCTTGAGCTTCATGGGTGAAAGGGACCCATGAATCAACACATGAAATACCTGGGTTGTGAGTTACTTGTAGTTCCTAGACTTGAAAAACTTGGAATCTATTAGTTTCTTGAAGAATGATTTGTATTTTTTCTTGGGATTATCTTTGAGAGAAAACCCTAATATTATGTTGTAGATAGATAATGAACTTATGAGCCTTCGTCTGATATAATTAGGGGTTAAAACTGGTGGAAAAGACCCAAATACCCTTTTTAAAATGACTTTAAAATAACTGAACAAACTATGCGATGGTGGGTGCGATGGTCCGTCGGTGGGTCGATGGTCCGTCGGTCCTGACCGTTACACCTGGGTAGAATAGGGGTTCACTGCCTCTGCTGCATTGACTTGGGCGACAATTCGTCGCTAGCTCGACGGTCTGTCAGCCTGAACCGTCGCCCCTAGGTAGAAGGTGGTCTCACTGCCATTACTGCAATGGTTTGGGTGATGGTCCATCTCTAGCTCGATGGTTCGTCGGCCCTCATCATCGTACTTGGGCAGTTTTGACTGTTTTTTGTAAAACAACCATAACTTCCTACCTGGATACCCAATTTGGGAAAAATTGGTATCGTTGGAAAGCTAATTCAATTTCCCATATGAAAAAAAAGTGAAAATCTTAAAAAATACCATGCGTATAAAAGTTTATTCATCTTTTAAAGTAAGTTTCTAACATACTTGGTACGATTTCAATCTAGGTAGAAGTACGAGGTATTACAATATCTCCCCCTTGAGAATATTTGTCCTTGAATGAGACTAAGCGAGAGGGGAGAAGATGAAATAACATACGTAATAAACATGAATAACTGGAACATGATCTCGTGACTGACATGATTGATTCCTGAATATATATCATACTGAACATGCATATCTTATGCCTGAGTAACAGTTTTGTTACTGCATGACTAAATTATTGATAAGATGAGTTTCTCATCAAACTGAACAATCATATCCAATGCATGAATACATGACTGAACTGACACGCGAATTCATGACTGACTACGCAATGGTATTTAATACCAAGTTTATAATGGAATTCTGAACATGAACTGTATTCCAAGCTTGTAACTGAAATTTGAACATGTAATTGAAAAGCTTAAGGAGAACTGTTACCTTGAGCTAGATCTAAGTTAGCAGATAAGAGGTGAGGATACTTGGTATGCATGTCTGCTTTTGCTTCCCAAGTAGCTCCCTCGACGGACTGATATTGCCAAAGAACTTTGACTTGAGAGACTTCTTTGTTCCTCAGTCTACTAGTCTGATAGTCTAGGATTTTGACTAGAATCTCCTAATAAGAGAAGCTGTTCTGAATATCTATGCTCTGAATAGGGACTACAACTATTGGGTCACCTATGAACTTCTTGAGCACAGCGACATGGAATAATGGATGAAATGAGGCTAGATCTGAAGGCAATTCAAGCTCATAAGCTACCTTGCCGAAGAGACTGAAAATTTTGAAGAGACCGATATATCAGGGGCTGAGCTTTCCCTTCTTGCTAGATCTCTTTACTCCCTTTATGGGAGAGATCATTAGATAGACATAATCAGCAATCTCGAACTCAAGATCCTTTCTGTGCACATCTGCATAAGACTTCTATCGACTTTAAACAGCCCGGATTCTTTCTCTGATCAACTTGACTTTCTCCAAGGCATCGAATACTAAGTCAGGCCCTATAACTGAGGCCTCACTAACTTTGAACTAACCGATTGGAGATCTGCATCTCCTACCATAGAGAGCTTTGAATGAAGCCATCCAAATACTGGAATGATAGTTGTTGTTGTATGTAAACTCAATCAAAGGCAAGTGGTCATCCCAACTACCCTTGAAATCAATTGTATATACCCTTAGCATATCTTCTAAAGTCTGAATGGTCCTTTCTTCTTGATCATCTATCTGAGGGTGGAAGGTGGTACTGAGATAAACTTAGGAACCAAGACCCTTTGGAATGCTTTCTAAAAATGAGAGGTGAACTAGGTAACTCTATTTGAGATAGTGGATAACAAAATACCGTGCAATCTGACCAACTCTCTGATATAGAGTTTGGCGTAATCCTTGGCTGAATAAGAGGTATGGACTGGAAGGAAATGAGCTGATTTGGTCATCCTATCTACAATGACCCAAACTGAATTATGTTGGTGATGAGTACGAGGCAAACCCATCACAAAGTCCATGTTTACTTCTACCCACTTCCAAGTAGGGATACTAAACTCCTGCATGGAACCACTAGGCTTCTGATGCTCTATCTTATCCTGGTGACATGTAGAGCCCTTAGTCAAAAACTCTATAACATCTCTCTTCATCCCACTCCACCACTAGATTTTTCATAAGTCGTAGTACATCTTTGTGGCCCTGGATGAATAGAGTATCGCGCACCATGCTCTTCTGTAAGAATACATAAACGACCCTGTCAATGCAGAACATCATCTCCCCCTTGGGAGAAAACCTCTACTTTCTAATCCTTAATTGACTCTTTCAACTTGAATAGACTGGGATCTCTATCTTGCTTTTCTTTCACCTCAAAAACTAGAGATGATTCTGAACCAATCTGAACCCATATGTCACCCACTCCTGTATCGACTAAGAGAATACCTAGTCTGGCAAGCTGATAGACTTCTTGAACTAGCTTCTTCTTAATGTCCTCAACATGAGCAATACTACCCATAGACATTCTACTAAGAGCATCGGCCACCACATTGACCTTGCCCGGATGATAAAGAACACTCATTTCATAATCTTTCTAAAGCTCTAACCACCTTCTCTGACAAAGATTGAGATCTTTCTAAGAAAACACATACTGAAGGATCTTATGATATGTGAACACATCTACATGAACACCATATAGATAATGCCTCCAAATCTTTAAGGAAAAACCTACGGCTACTAACTCAAGATCATGAGACGGATAATTCTTCTCATTGGGGTTTAAGTTGCCTAGAGACGTAGTCTATGAGCTTACCATGTTGTATGAGGACACAACCCAAACCTACTCTTGATGAATCACAATACACTACAAACCCATCTAGACCATCTGGACCATCTAGAAGAGCTAAGACTGGAGATGAGGTGAGTCCAGTCTTCAACTCCTAAAAGCGTTTCTTGCAAGGATCTGACCACTGAAACTTGACTTTCTTTTGATTCAATCTGGAAATAAGCGATGCAATAAAAGAAAATCCCTCAATAAATCGTCTGTAATAGACATCCAAACCCAAGAGACTCCTGATATCTGATGGAGAGATAGGTCTGGGCCAGTTTCTTACTGCTTCGGTCTTTTGAGGATCAACCCTAATGCCATTGTCACAACCCAAACCAGGGCCTGGTCGTGACGAGCATTTCAAACCATGGAGACCCAAAACAGCCCTATCTGTCTGATAATCATGCACATAATTCATATGATCAAAGTAATGTGGAAGAAACAAAATATAATAAAAACTGGTCAAGAATCATATGAAAACGACAATGGGGAATAGTGTCCCATAATCTAAATCAACATCTCTAAAACCGTCTGCAAAATCTCTACTATATGAATGAAACAATGTCTATGTGAAAACTGGGACAAAGCCCCCAGCAGACCCAAAAACAGAATATAAGATAAAAGGACTGCAGGACATAAGACCTTCCGAAACATAGAAGGCTCACCACTTGTCTCTACAGCTCTGTCTGAAATTTCTAATGATTCTCTTGACCCCTAGACTGGGCCTCTGAACCTGAGAGGTTGGAGAGGGGAGGGGGTCAGCACAAAAGTACTGGCACGTAGAGATATCAACGAAAAAGCCATTATAAAGAAATTTCGTATCAAATCATTTGAAAACACATGGGTGTAATGCAATAGTTTTTTTCTCAACAATAAAGAAATGCAACTGAGCTAGGTGGAATACTCTACATAATTTACACCGAATTTCAAACCTCAGTTGCCCCCGAGATTAGAGTATAGGTGAGGGAGAGACACACAAGAACACAAAGCATAGTGTCTCGACCCAAATCAAATATAGTAGCGCACAAAACCACAAAGCATGGCTCTTAACCATAATCCCAATTTAGGATAATATAATATCAGGTATGCAAGACCACAAAGCATGGTACTGATATTCCGTGTCGTCAAAAACGTTCTTCCAGCGATAAGCTGCTTGTGTCTCAAACGCCTTCTTTGGGCATTCACCTTTCTCATGTAAAATCAATGCATTCAGATTTTATCTTATTTAATTGCATATCATATTCTATAGGGTATCGTCATACCCGACTTGCAAGTCATCAATATCACATCCATATAGGCATAATCATGTAATAACCAAGGTGTTTCATCATTTACAAGTGGTGAACAATATTTGTTTCAAATTCATGCTCTCTTTTGTTGATCACAATATAATATGGAGTATCAAAACATTATCATGGGAATTTGAAAATAATATATCATCCATATTTATCAAACTTCCATGGAAAATCTCAAATCACATATGAATGGTTTCAACCATTGAAGTATATAGGCAAACAATTCCCATGTCATAAAGAAAACGACTTAGAAATCGTATTGAAAGCAAGATATTAGCATTTGATTGAAAACCCCCATTTAAAAGCATGCATGTTTATAAAAACTACACCCATGAGATTTTTGGATAACCCCACGTACCTCTATTTCCAAAGATAATAGATGTTTCTTGAAGCTTGCGGATTGGTGATTCCAAATATGTAATTATCTTTGAAAACCTGCGGTCAAATCTTGAACTATTTGGTTTTTTTATTTTGAAACCCTAAGGAGAATCTTGAGCACTTTTGATGAAATAATATGTATTTTGGGGTCCTTAGAACTAAATCTCATGTTTTAGGACTAATTAAGGGTGGAAAAGGACCAATTTGTCCTCAACATGGAGAGTTTCAATTACTAGAATTCCTTACATAGGTGCTATCCATCCCATCGCCTATCTTCACATAGGCACCTCCTAGGCTATCGCCTATGCTTTCCAGTGGCCATGGGCGATTGGTTAGGCATCGCTTATCACTTTGAAAGGTCATAACTTCTTGCTCGGGTGTTGTATTTTAGCCAAATTGGTATTGTTGGAAAGCTAACTCAAATACCTATCATTTGACACACAGTAGGCTTCCTAATTTTACATATACAAAGAATTATGGTCGATGGATGCTGACACACTTTACAACATCCACTAAAACATAGTCGACCAAAATAGTTTCAACGCGTCCTTGAGTTGAAGGACCTCTATGGTCTAAATTCAAGCTTGAGCGGACTCACATGCTACACAATAATTAACATGCCGTATTGTCATAGGATTTTATGGCTTCGGGATTAGCAACGCATCAAAATCATGGTTTTTATTCTATCCCTAAAATATGGGGTGTTACATTATCCCCCCCTTAGGATCATTCATCCCCGAATGATGATGTGGTATACAGATAGACACGATTTTAAGCATAATAATAGACTAGGAAAGATAAAATAGGAATAGTACCTTCTGTGTCCTCCTCCATCGAAGCAAATAAATTGGGATATCTAATTCTCATGTCATCTTCTGAATCCTAAGTTGCTTCTTCGACTTTCTGATTCCTCCATAGTACCTTTATTGAGGCTATCTCTTTGCTCCTCAGCTTTTGAACTTGGCGATCTAAATTTTCAACGAGCTCTTCTTCGTAAGACAAAGAGTCTGTCACTTTGATACCCTCTACTGGAAATACCATAAAATGATCTCCAATGCATTTCTTCAACATGGATACATGGAATACCGGATGAACAGAACCCAAACTTTCAAGCAATTATAACTCATTTGCAACTGTACCAATCTTCTTCAAAATCTGATATGGCCCTACATAACGAGGGCTCAGTTTACTCTTTTTTCGAAACCGCATAACTCCTTTCATAGGAGAAACCTTGAGAAATACCCAATCACTAATTTCAAACTCTAGTTCTCTTCTCTAAACATCGGCATAGGACTTCTGATGACTCTGAGCAATCTTGAGTCGTTCTCTAGTGATTTTCACTTTCTCTATCACCTGATGAACAAGATCAGGCCCATACAACTAGGTCTCCTACTTCATACCATCCTATCGGAGACCTACATCTCCTCCCATACAAAGCCTAAAAAAGAGCCATCTTGATGCTGGCATGGTAGCTATTATTGTAAGTGAATTCAACCAGTGGCAGGTGATCTACCCAACTACCTTTGAAATCAATGATGCATGCCCTCGCCCTCAACATATCTTCGAGGGTTTGAATGGTATTATCATCTTGCCCATCCATCTGAGGGTGGAAAGCTGTGCTTAAATTCACGTATGTACCTAAACCCTTCTGAAAGGATCTCCAAAACTGAGATGAAAACTGCGTACCTCTATCGGATATAATAGACACTAGTGCCCCATGCAATCAAATTATCTCCTCAATGTAAATCTTAGAATAAACCTCTCCCAAATAATTAGTCCTCATAGGCAAAAGTGGGCTGACTTGGTCAACCGATCTACAATCACCCATATAGAATCATACTAGTTTTGGGATCTCGGAAGTCCTGTAATAAAGTCCATGTTTATCATCTCCTAATTCCATAAAGGCAGGTCTATCTCTTAGAAAGTACCACCCGACCTCATGTGTTCTACCTTCACTTGTTGACAGTTCAAACACTTGGACACAAAATCAGCTACATCACGTTTCATGTTATTCCACCAATACAAGGTTTTCAGATCATGGTATATCTTAGTAGAGCCTGGGTGAATGACATACCTCAAAGTTTGTGCCTCATTAAAGATTCTTTCCCATAGACCATCAACATTCGAAATGCACAACCTACCCTGAAATCTCAGAATACCATCACCACCAATTTCAAACGATATAACCTTTTACTAACCCATATCTTTCTTGATTCGCATCAAGATGGGATCTTTAACCTGCTTCTCCTTAACTTCAGCACAAAGAGATGACTTAGATAACTCATGAACAATCATCCCTCCATCTTCGGAATCTAAGAGTCGCACTCCCAGATTTGTAAGGCAGTGAATATCCTTCACCATCTCTTTCTTTCCTTCTTCTACATGAGAAAGGCTACCCATAGACAACCTGCTGAGGGCGTCGGCTACAACATTTGCCTTGCCTAGATGGTAATGTAGACTCATAGCATAGTCTTTCAAAAGCTCCATCCAACGCCTCTACCTGAAGTTCAATTCTTTCTGTGAGAAAACATACTGTAAACTCTTATGGTCAGTATAAATATCAACATGCACTCCATAGAGATAGTGCCTCCAGATTCTAAATGCAAATACCACGGCTGCTAACTCCAAGTCATGAATGAGGTAATTGCGCTCATGCACCTTTAACTGCATAGATGCATAAGCTATCACCTTACCACTCTACATCAATACACAACCAAGTCCCACACAGGACACATCACAATAAACCACAAAATCATCTACACCCTTAAAAAGGATCAAAATAGGAGCAGTAGTCAGTTTATCCTTCAAATTCTTAAAACTATTTTCACACAAGTCAGACCATACAAACTTCATCTTTTTCTAAGTCAGTTTAGTAAGCAGAGCAGCTATGGAAGAAAATCTCTCTACAAGCCTTCTGTAATACCCCGCCAAACCTAAGAAGCTCCGAATATCAATTGGAGTCGTGGGTCTGGGCCATTTTCTCACTGCTTCAACTTTATGGGGATCCACTCTTATCCCGTCACTGGACACAATATGCCCCAGGAAGGCAATAGCGTCTAACCAGAATTCACACTTAGAAAATTTGGCATACAGCTAATGATCCTTAAAGGTCTAAAGGATAATTTGGAGGTGATTGGCATGATCGTCTTTACTCTTATAATAGATTAGAATATCATCAATAAATACAATGATGAACAAGTCAAGAAACTGACGGAATACTCTATTCATAAGATCCATGAAGGTTGTAGGGGCGTTAGTCAACTGAAAGGACATGACTAGAAATTCGTAGTGACCATATCAGGTTCGGAAGGCTGTCTTTGGTATGTCTGACTCACTAACTTCAACTGATGATAACCCAAACGAAGGTCTTTTTGAAAAACACTTGGTACCCTGAAGCTGGTCAAAAAGGTCATCAATCCTAGGAAGAGGATATTTATTTTTAATCGTGACCTTATTCAACTGACGGTAATCTATGCGCATCCGAAGGTTCCCATCCTTTTTTTGCACGAAGAGCATGGGTACACCACATAGGGAAACACTAGGACGAATAAAGCCTTGGTGTAGGAGGTTTGCAAGTTGTTCCTTTAACTCTTTTAGTTCTGCGGGAGCTATTGTATATGGCGGAATAGAAATAGGATGAGTGTCTGGCAACGCATCAATGCCAAAATCTATCTCCCTATCAGGGTGTATCCCTGGGAGATCTTCGGGAAAGACTTCTGGGAATGCATTCACTATAGGGACTAATTGTAGAGGAAGGTTTACAACTTTTGAATCTTTTACTCAGATTAGATGATACATACACCCTTTGGAGATAAGCTTTCGGGCTCTAATATAAGAGATAAAGTGACCTCTAGGATCCACAGGGGTCACATAGGATAAAGTAGACCCGGGATCAAGCAATACATAAACATCAATAGAAAAGATTCATAACATACCGGTGAAAACATCTGGTAAAGCTTTCGCCTCCTAGAGGTCAGTCAAAGAATATAACCGGTTGTGACTGCTTCCATCAGCTGAAGGGCCACCCTTAGGAAAAAAAGCTGTAGAGGCGGCTTAGGACTTAGCCCCCCTCGTATTTACTCCAACAGATGGACAATCTCTCTAAAGGTGACCCACTTTTCCATAAGTATAGAAGTTTCTCCCCTCAAACCAGCACTTCCCTAGATGATTCCTTCCGCAAACCTCACACGGCAGACGAGTACTCCGCTGCTGGGACACACTGCCCTGAGACTATGTACCTAGAGGTTTGGACCCATAAGGAGTCTGAAAACTCTGAGTTTGTCTGTCTGTCGGTGGTCTGGGTGCTGGGGCACTAGCTGCTGACTGTTCATTATTCCAAAACTTCTTCTTCTTCGACCATTTATTACCGCAGTTACCACTCTGCGGCTGACTCTGGTGCTATTCCGCAGATCTAGCTCTTTTAGTCTGTCTATCTTTCTCTTTAGATTCAGTAATTTTTTTCTTCTTCTCTTCCACTTGATGCATATGAACGGTCAGTCGAGCAAAGTCTAACTCCTTATTCAACATAGCCCTCTGGCACTCAAGTACTAGGTCATCAGTAAGGCCGAATGGAAATTTCCTCATCCAGGCCCTCATATTACTAGTCAACTCTGGTGCATAGCGGACTAGTTTATTAAACTTCAAAGTGTACTCCTGGACACTCATACTGCCCTGCTTCAGATTCATAAACTCTTCCGCTTTAGCCTCTCTCAATTCCAGAGGAAAGAATAGATCAAGGAAAGATTCCAAAAATTTGCCCCAAACTGTGGGCTCAGCACTGTCACCTTTTTCATCTTCCCAGTCGGCATACCAAGGATTCACAACGTCCTAGAGCTGATAGGTTGCTAGCTCCACCCCTTCAACCTCATCCACATACATCACCTTAAAGATATTTTCCATCTCATCCACGAACTCCTGTGGATCTTCCTACACCTTGGTGCCAGTGAACTTAGGTGAGTTCATCTTCATGAAATGTCCAACTATAGTAGCCTCAGATGTAACAGATGCAGACCTAATATCTTTCGATCATTGAGATTGGTTAGCTACCAACTGTGTCAGAATAGACCGTCTGAATTCTGCATTTGAAATATCTCCCTGAGCAGTTAGGGGACGGTTGGCATTAGTCTGCGGAGCCTGAGGTGGACTGGTCGGGACTCCCAGTTAAGGAACAAATTCTGGAGTGTGAGCCCTATTATGGGTCCGCATCCCATGGGTGGGACGGACATCATCAACCTAAGCATCCTAATTGACGATACGACTTGGAGGCATAATTGTGTTTCTGAAACACAAGTGATCATTAATTAGGGGACAGTTCAGACTCTGCAGCACGAACTAAATCACAAAGAAGGGAAATATTTCCTAAACACCTAGCAGCCTCTTGCTTATAAGTATGGCGCGCTATACACCCATGAACAAGACTCTACCTGACGCAATTTTGTAGACACCCTGAGACCATGAACCTGGCTTTGATACCAAGTTTATCATGACCCGAACCAGGGCCTGGCCGTGATGAGCATTTCAAACCATGGAGGCCCGAAACACCCCTATCTGTCTGATAATCATGCACCTAATAGATATGATCAAAGTAATGCGGAAGAAACACAATATAACGGAAGAATGTTCAAGAATCATATGAAAACGACAATGGGGAATAGTGTCCCACAATCTAAATCAACATCTCTAAAACTGTCTGTGAATTATCTACTACATGACCGAAACAATGTCTATCTGAAAAATATGACAAAGCCCCCAGCAGACCCAAAAAATTAAATATAAGATAAAAGGACTGTAGGACATAAAACCTTCCAAAACATAAAAGGCTCACCACTTGTCTTTACAGCTTTTTCTGAAAGTTCTACTAATTCTCTTAACCCCTAGAATGGGCCTCTGAACCTGAGAGATTGGAGAGGGGAGGGGGTCAGCAAAAAAGTACTGGCACGAAGAGATATCAAAAAAAATATAATATTTTTACAAAATATAGTTGAGAGCCATTATAAAGAAATTTCATATCAAATCATTTGAAAACACATGGGTGTAATGCAATAGTTTTTTTCTCAACAATAATGAAATGCAAATGAGCTAGGTTGAATACCCTACAAAATTTACACCAACTATCAAATCTCAGTTGCCCCCGAGATTAAAGTATAAGTGAGGGAGAGACACACAAGAACACAAAGCATGGTGTCTCGACCCAAATCAAATATAGTAGTGCACAAGACCACAAAGCATGGCTCTTAACCATGATCCCAATTTAGGATAATATAATATCAGGTACGCAAGACCAAAAAGCATGGTACCGATATTCCGTGTCGGCAAACACGTTCTTCCAGCGATAAGCCACTTGTGTCTCAAACGCCTTCTTTGGGCATTCACCTTTCTCATGTAAAATCAATGCATTCAAATTTCATCTTATTCAATCGCATATCGTATTCTATATGGTATTGTCATACCTGACTTGCAAGTCATCAATATCACATCCACATATGCACAATCATGTAAAACCAAGGTGTTTCATCATTTACAAGTGGTGAACAATATTTATTTCAAATTCATGCTCTCTTTTGTTGATCACAATATAATATGGAGTATCGAAACATTATCATGGGAATTTGAAAATAATTTATCATTCATATTTATCAAACTTCCATGGAAAATCTCAAATCACATCTGCATGGTTTCAACCATTGAAGTATATAGGCAAACAATCCCCATGACATAAAGAAAATGACTTAGAAATCGTATTAAAAGCAAGATATTAGCATTTGATTGAAAACCCCCATTTAAAAGCATGCATGTTTATAAAAACTACACCCATGAAATTTTGGGATAACCCCATATACCTTTATTTCCAAAGATAATAGATGTTTCTTGAAGCTTGCGGATTGGTGATTCCAAATATGTAATTATCTTTGAAAACCTACGGTCAAATCTTGAACAATTTGTTTTTTTTCTTTTGAAACCCTAAGGAGAATCTTGAGCACTTTTAATGAAAAATATGTATTTTGGGGTACTTGTAACTAAATCTCGTGTTTTAGTGCTAAGTAACGGTGGAAAAGGACAACTTTATCCTCAACACAGAGTGTTTAAATTACCAGAATTCCTTACATAGTCATTGCCCATCTCATCGCCTATCTTCACATAGCCACCGCCTAGGCTATCGCCTATGTTTACATAGGTGCCACCTAGTCTATCGCCTATGCTCACATAGGTGCCGCCTAGGCTATCGCCTATGCTTTCCAGTGGCCATGGGCGATTGGTTGGGCATCGCTTATCACTTTGAAAGGTCATAACTTCTTGCTCGTGTATTGGATTTTAGCCAAATTGGTATCCTTGGAAAGCTAACTTGAATACCTATCATTTGACACATAGTAGGCTTCCTAATTTGATATATACAGAGTATTTTTTGTCTATGGAAGCTGACAGACTTTAAAATATCCTCTAAAACTTAGTCGACCGAAATAGTTTCAACTCGTCCTTAAGTTGAAGGACCTCTATGGTCTAAATTTAAGCTTGAGCAGATTCACATGCTACACAATAATTAATATGCCATATTGGTATAGGATTTTATGGCTTCAGGATTAGCTACGCATCAAAATCATGGTTTTTATTCTAGCCCTAAAATGCGGGGCCTTACAGCCATCACTGGAAATAATCTGACCAAGAAATGCTATAGATCTTAGCCAAAACTTTCACTTACTTAATTTGGTGAATATCTAATGATCTCTAAGGGTCTGAAGAACAATTTTGAGATGGTCTGCATAATCACGTTCACTACGGAAATAGACCAGAATGTTATCTATGAAGACTATGATGAACATGTACAAGTACTGCTCAAACACCCAGTTCATCAAGTCTATGAAAGCTGATGGGGCATTGGTAATACCAAAGGACTCAACTAGGAATTCAAAGTGACCATACCGAGTACGAAAAGCTATTTTCAAAATGTCACATTCTCTGACTCTGAGCTGATGATAGCCTGATCTAAGGTCTATCTTAGAGAAATAACTAGTACCCTAAAGTTGGTCAAATAAGTCATCGATTCTGGGATGTGGATACTTGTTCTTGATCATGACTTTGTTGAGCTGATGGTAGTCGATACATATTCTGAGAGAATCATTTTTCTTCCACACGAATAAGACTGGTGCACCCTAATGGGAAACACTGGGCCTGATGAACCCCTTATCTAAGAGATCCTTCAAGTTCTCTTTCAATTCTCTGAGTTCTGCTGGTGTGATTCAATATGGTAGAATAGATATAGGCTGAGTAACTAGAAGAAGATCAATGCTGAAGTCTATTCCCCTTTCGGGAGGAATTCCTGGAAGATCTTTGGGAAAGACATCTGAATATTCATTTATGACTGGGACTGATTTAAGACTGGGAGTTACAAAACTAGTGTCCTTAACTCGAACAAGATGATAGAAATATCCTTTAGAGATTATTTTCCTTGCCCAAAGGTAGGAAATAAGCTGACCTCTGAACCTTGAAGTGCTACCTTTCCACTCTAGGACAGGTTCATTCAGAAACTAAAACTAGACTATTCTATTTCTGCAGTGGACTGTGGGATAGCAAGAATAAAGTCAATCCATGTCGAGAATAACATCAAAATCAGTTATCTCTAGTTAGACTAAATCTACTGAAGTGACTTTCTGAGATACCATAACCGGACAATTCCTGTATACCTATCGAGCTATGATGGTTTTACCCACTGGGGTAGAGACTGAGAAGGGTCTGCTAGAATTTTAGGACAAACTCCAAAATCAACTGCTTCATAGGGAGTAATAAAAGAAAAAGAAGCTCCTAGATATAACAAAGCATAAACAAGCAAGTGAGAGATCTGTAACGTACTAGTAACCATATCAGGAGAATTTTCCTGATCCTATTGGGACTAGAGAGCATAAAGTCTATTTGGGCATTGCCCACTAGTAGCACTGGAAATGGCACCCTGCTGATTCGGGCGATCGAACTGAGCTGGGTAATGGTTATGCTGGCCCTGATAGCCTGAATGGGGACAAGCTATGACTCTATGTCCTAGCTTGCCACATCCAAAATAGACATCGCTACCAGCTCCTGCAAGCACCCTTGTGATTCTTACCATAAGTCTGACAAAGAGGATTAGTTCGGGCATTGCTAACACTGCCCTGAGACTTAGATCCTGGCACCCTATCTCTATTACCATCTCTAAACTTAGGAGCTGGAGCACTGGATGAACAAGAAACTGGAACTAATGACTTAGGAAGAAACTAAGAACGGTTTCCTCTTTCTGATTTGGGCTGAGCAAAGTTAAAACTACTGGTCCTTGCTCTTTTATTCTGTTTCTCCCTTATCTTAATCTTTTGCTCCTCTATCTGCTAAGCATGAGTCATAAGCCTGGCTATATTCATGTCACTATTTAACATCACAGATCTACACTCATTGACCATACTATCATTTACCCTTAAAATAAACTTACTCATCTTGGCCCTACTATCTGCAACCATATGAGGAGCATATCTGTCTAATTGATTAAACTTCAGAGAATACTCTTTCACCATCATGTTACCCTACCTGAGGTTGATAAATTCCAACACCTTAGACTCTCTTAACTCTAGGGGAAAGAACCTATCTAAGAATGCAGTGACAAAATCCTCCCACTCTATAGGCCCTGTATCATCTGGACTTTCTGTCTTCCACTGTTTAAACCAAGTGTGAGCAACGCCTTGCAACTGATACACAGCTAGATTAGTGCTCTCACCAGAAATAACTCCCATGATGTCTTTAACCTTTTAAAATTGATGAATTCTTGAGGGTTCTCATCTGACTTAGACCCTAGAAAGGATGGAGGGTTCATTTTGGTGAAGTCCTGAATCCTGGCTGTAGCTGAATTGGCCACTGGGTTGGACAGAACAATAGCTGCTTGATCATTTTGAGAAGCAACTGAGTGAGCAAGAGTAGTGAATGCAGCTCTGAACTCTGCATGAGAAACATGTTCGCCCAAAGGATCTTCGCGCTGAGGGGCTGGCTGATTCTCATTTCTTCTTTTGGGAGGCATGTTCAGTGGAAGAAGGGGAGAAATGGATTACACTGAGAGTTAAATTTGAGGTCACGCTCACTGGAATGACATAAATACTGAAAGAAGGGAAACTACTCCTAAAACATCTTATATCCTCCTGCACATATATATGGCACGCAACACACCCATGTACAAGACTTTACTAGATGCGGATTTCAAACTTCCTAGGACTCTATTGAACCTTAGGCTCTGATACCAAGTTTGTAACGCCCCAAATATAGTACCCAGAATGCTACACGATGCTTATGACCGCAAAGGACCACAAGCTAACCGATGACTAGTATATGACCTGAACACTCCAGAATATACCGTATAAATGCAAAAATAAATCTCTATAAAGCCATAAGGTTCAAAACTAAAAAAATAATCTCTGAATGATATGGTATCATAATACCAAAAAAACCTGAAATAAACTATCTGAACATGATAGTCTGAAAAGTCTCTAACTGACTGAACTGTCTTAATAAGGTGTTGATGGGACATGTCCCCAACTAACTCCAACAACAAAAATAAATAAATTAATGAGATAATAAAGTAATGGTCATGTCCCCAAAGAATGAGGACTCACTGCAAAATCTGACTACTAAGACTGGAATGCTACTGATGCTCTGGAGCTCGTGCTTCTTAACCTATGGTATAAAACACCATAGCGCAAATGCATCAGTATATTTGAATGTACAAGTATGCATGTGAGGTAGGCTGAATGCAAAAGGGTTCGCATGCATGAACTACACTAACTGACTGCATAACATAAACGTGAGAATACATGCATGACTACATAATAGTTATAACTGAGTTCGTGATAACATAAACACAGAATCGGAGTACTAATAATATGAGATACAGATATATGTATAACTGAAATAATTGAGACTGATCGATAGTATCTGAAAGTCTAGGTTCTGGTGGAACTAGTTGAGTTTCATAATGTTCTGAGTTGACTGTATCTAAAAGTCTTGAATCTCGTAGAACTATCTGAGTTCTATTACTGAGACTGAATAATTGTATTTGACAGTCTTGATTCTGTACTGAAACTATGGGAAGTATTCATCTAACCGACATGCCCCAATTAAAGCTATGTAGGTGAGTTGGGGTCCAATCTGTAACCCCAATTGGAAGGGTGTCAATACCACACCGCTGGAAAGACCTCATCAACCCTCATCTGACAGTGTTGATGTTTCAACCTATGTTGGCTACATAGTTCTGGAATGTAAGGTGACTTCTAAGAATCACACCCTTATCTGACAGTGTGTGTTCCCATCCTTGGGTTCACTCGGTGCTAATTCCTACTCCCATCGGAATAGAAAGTGAACATGGATTACTAAACTGAACTAGACTGAATTAACTACGTTCCATTGACTGACGAAATACTACTGAGATTATTGAATTTTTGAGATTTTTTAGATTACTGAGTTTACTGTGTTTTCCTGAGTCACGTGACTGACTGAATTTCTATAAATATGGCTCGACTGAGAGTATCTTGAAAATATGACATTGGCTCTCGGCAAACAGCTAAACTGTCGGGTACAAGTACCCCAAGGACTCGATAGCATAAAACTGACAATGCATGACTTTCTTGAATACATGACCAACATCACAATCTATAATACAATAAGTTGGAGATTTCATAAAGTAGAAGTTCTAAGGCACCACAAGGGCAACACATTAATCCATAATTCACTAATTAAGACATTTCATCAAACATTTGACATGCATAAACTTGTACATGAATATGGATTTCATATTATCATACTAGCATGGCACTATTCCTTCACATAGGCATTTAATCGAACATATGGGGAGCATGCCTTGGTTATACAATCATCAACACATCTAATAATCATGGATACATCCTTCAATGTGTAAATTTAAGGGTTTATCATGATTATTAGGCAAATCATCACATCCTAGGTTCATTCCTTGGAATATGTAATTTCAAACATGAATCAAAACCTCAAAACATCATGAACATGAATTTAAATTTAATTTAAATCTTGCAAATTAATAAATACACAAATCTTGGATTTTTAAAAGAGATTCTTGAGCTTCATGGGTGAAAGGGATCAATGAATCAACACATGGCATACTGGGTTGTGAGTTTCTTGAAGTTCCAACACTTGAGGAACTTGGAATCTCTTAGTTTCTTGAAGAATGATTTGGATCTTTTTCTTGGGGATTATCTTTGAGAGAAAATCCAAATTTGATGTTGTAGATGGATAATGAACTTATGAGCCTTGGTTTGATATAACTAGGGGTTAAAATTGGTGAAAAAGATCTAAATACCCTTTTAAAAACAACTTTAAAATAACTAAATGAACTATACAACGATGGGTGCAATGGTCCATCACTGGGTCAACGGTCCGTTGGTCCTGACCGTCGCACCTGCGCAAAATAGGGGTTCACTGCCTCTGGTGCAATAGCTTGGGCGAGGTCTGTCCATCACTAGATCGATGGTCCATCGACCTGAGTTGTCTCCCTTACAAAGAAAGTGGTCTTACTACCTCTGCTGTGATGGTCCATCACTAGCTCGACGGTCCGTCAGCCCTCATTGTCGCACCTGGGCAGTCTTGACTGCTTTCTGTAAAACAGCCATAACTTTCTACCCTGATACCGGATTTGAACGAAATTGGTATATTTGGAAAGAGAATTAAATTTTTCAAATGACAAAAAGTGAAAATATTAAAAATACCATATGTATAAAAGTGGATTCTTCTTTCAAAGTAAGTTTCTGACATACTTGGGACGATTTCAAGCTAGATAGAATTACAGGGTATTACACCCTGTTACCCATGACTTGGTTAAATTTCTAGCATATAACAGATAGTGAAATATCTCACATAAGGAATCTGGAAATAGATCACAACTGTAACAAACAAAACCGATTCCATCCATCCCATACCAATAGTCTAACCCTGCCAAACCGTGCCAAAAAAAGGCATAAACCAGGTCATTACCAAGGATGTTCCAAAACATAATATAATTAATCCCAAAATGTAATAGGATGGAACAACCGATAATACCATCCAATGATGTCAACCCACCTCTACCGTTCCTGTCCATACAAACCCATAAATGTACCACAAAGACTCTATCCAAAAGAGTAATAAAAATTTGATTGGAACATCCCCCCAACCATGGCTAAAACAATATCCAAAATAAAACTAAAATGTCTTGAAATATCCATAACATGAAATGGATCCTTCCAAAATGATAGAAGCTCACCACTTCAGTCCAAATTCTATATCCCCAAGTCAATAATTATGTATGAGGAGTAGAACGGCTAGTTCCTGCATAGCATGGGCATACAACTGCCAGTAGACGAAATTAGTGAGTAACCGGTAGCATGATCTTAGGATAAGGATAAAATATTATCTCTTATATAACAAAGTAAAACCATCTATATGCACACAACCATACATGTATATATATAACCATGTCGGGAAAAGGGATTGGGTTTAGCATACTTTAAAATCCATTACCTAGTATGTGTTACTTTGCCATCCTAAACCACCCATAAGCTATATGGGTTCAGCTCCTCTGCTGAAAGGGCCCCTGTGTGTAGCCATACAACCAAGGAAGTATCCCATGGGATTACTAGTACATCCCCAAATAAAGTGTTATATCATGCACACAATCACTAAGACCAACCTCATATCAACAAATATGAGTTTCCAATTTTTATCCCTCTTGTACCTCTACCTTTCATGGCTTTACTACACATCCTGTCATTGTTACCCAATTAAAACTAATTCCAAAATAAACAAACCATTATCCATTTATTAACCAAGGCCATTGATATTGGTATCGTCATACCAACCCTTACTTGCAAGTATCATCCATAGCCAACCATTATTGGCTTAAGGGGATATTCAAGTGCTCTTTCATTTACCATATTAAACCACTTGGGAGACTTCCATGTTCCCCACTAGCATAAAATATTAGCCGTTAGACTTTCCAAACCATTTAAACAATGTATAATTTCTTTACCATGTATAAAACATGCAAGAGTTCCACTAAAAAAAGTCAATGCAATGAACATATCTTTATAAGCATTTTGTCAAACACATTGGAGGCATAATATGACCAAAACCAATTTCAAATTCCAATAGAACATTCCCATGAAATCCAATTATCCAAAACCACCATTAATGCAAAAAAGAGTATAATTAAAATCATGGGAAACCATAACCAAGCAATTAACATCAAAACCCCTAAATCATATTTGAAACACAAAGTCATACAATAGTAAAACCATGAAAACATTGATATAGACCATGCCTTTAATTAAATTAACGATGAGGGATGATGATAACACTCAAACTACAGCTCTCGTAAAAGTGTAAACGGTCGCTGTCAAATATAGAACCCAACTGGGTTGGGTGTCGAATCCCACAAGGAATAGCTGGTCACTAAGTAAGCAAAGATAAGTAGACTTTTGGTGAAAGTCTCGTAAAAGGGGGGATTTTGTAGCGTGCAATAGTGTAATAAAATAACAAAGGAAAAACGGAGAATAGCAAAGTAAAAAGGAAGAATTTTTAGTAAGATGTTAATCAATGAGAATTGGGAGTTGGGGTTATGTCCACCTTATGAGTTATACGTCTCTATTGGCTATGAGTTATGCGGAATTCAAACATGCATGTGCTTATAGAGAATTGTATTCTATGGTAAATCCAAGTGTCTTTCGACCTAATAAGGACTATTTCACTTTAACTCTTTCGAGCTTAAAGCATATCTAACGGTACAAATTCTCCAAGAGGTTAATCCAGTTTCGGCACTAACTTTTTAACAGGGGTTGGTGCCCTATTACCTTGACATTACCTCTTTTCCAGACATATAACTTTTCTTTCGAACAAGTTAATGCTATACTGGCGTATTCTATGTGTTTGCAACCACAAGAATTCACATTAAGATGAAGAGAATAATGATATAAGCAGCATACGTGTCAAGAACTCACAAACTCATAGCAATAGATAGTTTCTCATAAGGCTTCCATAACCCCAACAGAGAAGTTTAGCTACTCATGAGTGCAAGGGAAATCACAATAGTCATTATCATTATACCAAAATAAAGATCTCACGTCTAGTAGGTTTTGGTATGGCTTGTGGCGTGAAGACCTTGCAAGTAGTGTTTCTCTTGTTGTGAAAATTTAAGACGAATAGATGAAGAGAAAGTAAATAAGAATTAATTGAAAGCAATTTGTTTAGAGTTGTAGATGACTAAATTAGAATGTGAATGATGAGAATAATGATGTGTGTAAAAACTGCAGCAAAATAGGGTATTTATAATACCCATATCCTATTCCTATAAGGCTACTGCGTACTTATCCTAATCCTAATAAATTACTGCATCATTATCCTAATCCTTATAGGGTACTGCTGATCCCCAAAGTCTTGGAAAATGTTGTTTTTGCCCGGGACAGGTTTCCCATGCATCACTTTTGGTCCTAGGCGTCCAAGCTCTCCTTCCCTTCTTTCGTGAAGTTTCCTTTGGCGTCAAGTTATCCATAAAATGCTGAAATCTGCATCATTTATACCTGAAAACTTGCTAATCACGTTTGTTAGCTCATTTACAGGAAAAAGGACTAAAGGTGCATGAGTTATATATTTTGTCCTCAAAACTTAGCTAAAATATGGGTAAATTAAAGTACTTTAGGCGTGTAAATACGCCTATCATCAACACTCCACACTTAAAGCTTTGTTTGTCCTCGAACAAAATATCATGTCCTTCTAAACATCCACTTAGTGTTTCACAGTAACAACACAAAATATTCATCAAGAAATGCACGACACTTATTACAAAGAGTAGTTTTCTGATCACTTCTAGAAACAATTCAACCTCTAATATAGACTCGTGATGATGGCTAATTCGTATTCAAATGTTAAGGCACAGAGTATCATACACAACCACCCAAAACTCATCAACCATGTGTGTCTAACAAAATATAACCCATAATCACTCACAAGTATTGTATATATTTCGAACATGGGTATAAGATTATCCTTGCTCTCACTCTCACAAAGAATTCATATGTTGCAACTGATGACCATAGGCTTGCCCTTAGTGTAATGCTCCACTAAATATCAGAATGCTAAGCTTAAGATCAAATAGGTCTTTTACAGGTTGTAATGTAGGCTAAGGGCCGGGTAGGACTATTTTGGCCAGAAATAGTGACTATGTTCCTAAGCGCTTTAATACATCACATTATGCCATTTATGCTTTCTTTCAAACAACCTTTCTACTTTCTTTTAATCTACCACCCTTTCTCGCCTCTTTTGTTGTTCAATTTTGAACAGAATTAACTTTTTATTTTTCTTTTCCTTTTTCTTTTCATAACACACCTCTTATGATAGCAATTATTTTCCATAAAAAATTCAAGCACCAATACAATCTAAGGCACTATTCTCACCCAATTTCCTCTTATTTTGTCACATTACTTTACAATTTTAAAGCACTTAGGACTTTGGATCAAATTATGGTCTTGAAAAAAATGGATTAGGCTTACATATGAGGCTGTCAAAGAAAATAGGCTTAAGGCTCAAAGGGGGTTATCTAGGATGATGTCCATGGGTAGATAAAATGAAGGTAAACAATCATAGGTTGCCAAAGAAATGCCTAAATCATCTCCTAAACTCACACTCTTTATTTTGATTTACATACATACCAGGCAAGTTCTAGCATCAGCCACAAACATAGAATATACTATCATCTCACACACACAAGGCACATGGTCGACTTTATTGGAAGCAGTATAGACTCTTGACCCAACAGATGAAGGAACTGAACCACACAATTATCACATAGTGAGTCACAATTAGAGCCTAAACATCTCAATAGTAATGATTTTTGCACAAACTCTTGTTATAATACCATGCTGCCCCTCAGAACAATTTCATGCAAAGTTAAAAAAAAAAAATTTAACTACTAAAAAAAAAAAAAAACAAACATAAATAAATGCAAATGCAGATAAAGAAGGTTAGCATGCAAATACCAGCACCCCACACTTAGACGGGACACACTGCCCTCAGTGAAAAATAAATAAAAAGAACCTGGTTAGTCGGACTCCTCCTCTATGTCTGGGGTCATACCCCTTTTGTCGGAATCATCATCAGAGTCGTCGCCATCTGAATTCTCCTCCACATCGGAGTCTGGCATTCGACGATCATCATCAGTTGGCACATCGTCATCAAGAGGTTCCTCAAAGTACACACCTACTCCACATATTTGCCTTGCATGCTCATTCATTGGGTAGTCATAGTCCAGTTGTTGGAGCTCTGCAACAGTTGGAACATGACCTCCGCTCATCATGGTAAACCGAGTCATGCCATAAAGATGGCGAAAGAAACTCTCATCCCGAGCATGCCTTTCCACAGTGGTAAGGTTGACACCTTGCATAGTTTCAGCATCCTTAACCTTTGTGAGGTCAACCCTCTTTGGGTTGTGTGGAAGTTTATGATCAGCCGGTTCCTCTTCGATGTCCTCCTTCCTCAAGATTGCGGTCAGCAGATTGCCAAAGCTGAAGTGGGACCTCAAGATTCGCATTGTAGATCGAATAATTTCCCCAATGTTGATAGGAACATTCGTCATCAATGCGTACACCAAGCACACTCTATCTCGTGTAATCTTCGTGTACTGGGTCCCTGGAATCAGACAAGAGTTGACATGCGCATCCATATCCGAGCTTCTCTATTCAAGGAAGCATATGGGAAGGTGTTGTGCCGACCGGTGTCCTTGTGTCTGCTCCATCGTGCCATAGATCTTGTTCTGCACAATGTGTGTCTAATTTGCTTGTACGGAGGTCTATTATACAGCTCTTTGAGTGGTGATGGATCAACAGATGGCAAACCCAGAAAGGAGTTGAAGAACTCCGCATTTAGTTGCAGAACTTGGCCCCGAATCTTTACTTCACTCCCTATAGTTTTCGGTGACTAGTTGTCATAGAATTCACGTGTTAAATCAAGATTGCACTCTCCCATATCTCGGAAGATGAAATCAAGATGTAACACCATTATCTTAGCCAACATACGGGGTTCTTTCTTTGCTAGGCTTTCCTTGTGTATCAACTCTACATGAACATATTTTTTCTCTTTATTGTTCCTATACCACTCTTTTCCTTCCTCCTTGAGGACCCATTTAATTCTAAACATGCGGCGAGGTATTTGCAGCGAGGAGGATTCTCCTTGCTCTTTTCATCCCCTTTTTTGGCCTTTTTGTGAAGTGGTTGCTTTTTCTTTCCCTTGTCTTGGTTTTGGTGCCATTGTACCTGAGATTAAAATAATAGTCATGTTAGCTTCATCTCGGTGGATACAATCAATAAACAAGCAGTAGTGGCACCACCCCACACTTAGTTTGTTTGTACGAACTAGTGAAGTGACCGATGTCGATTACTCAGATTTCATCAATATATGTTTAGGTGTTATGTTCCAACAATATAATCAGTGCAGTCATACTTTTGGTATCATCTTAACTATCCTTTCTCAATTCTAGATCATGTAATCTTGGTAATGTTTTCATGCATCACTTTGAATAAGACTACTACATAGAAAATGTATCAAGTTATGGCATAGAAATAATCAACATCTTATGTTTATAGTTAACCATGATTTTCATCTAAATGAACAAGTCATCCGAATATGAAAGCTTTCAAGTTACAAGATTATGCAATTTTCTTTACCATGTCAATTCCGCAAAAGTATGACAGTGTATCAAAATCAAATTCAAGTTGGAAACAAGTCAAGAGCATCCTTACGTATTCTTTCACTCATTTAGTTTCACCACAACAAATCAACCATATTCACATCATCAATACTACTTCAAGATTAAACAATTCATTATAGACGTATTAGTGTAGTATTTACTGAATATAAAAGAAGAACAAAGAAGTACTTACTTGGTTGATGGCCTAGGAAGATGTTCTTGCAAAGTAAAAGAGCAAAGGGAAAATTTTTGAGAGAATTTGGAGAGGTAGGCGGCGCTTTAGGGTGGAATTGCAATGTGTTTTTGATTTAAGACTAAGTTTCTATTTATAGGACAAGCTTGGGTCGGGTTTTGACCCACTTGGAATCGGATTTAGAGACCAAAAGTGACCATAGGCGGCGCCTAGTGCTTTGCCTATGCTTGACATAGGCGGCGCCTTTTGTAAAGCCTAGTTGAGCATAGGCGGCGCCTATGCCATGGCATTGTTAGGCATAGGCGGCGCCTATTCCATGGCATATGAGATTCAGAGACAAAAGGCTTTGGCATAGGCGGTGCCTATACTATCGCATTCTTAGGCATAGGCGGCGCCTATGCTATGGCACTCTAGAATCCGAGAGCTTATGCCATAGCATAGGCCTTGCCTTGTTCGTGGCCTAGATTTGCATAGGCCGTGCCTTGTTCTTTGCCTATATTTTCATAAGCAATGCCTCACCCATAGCCTTTTCTTCTTCATTCCTAACTTACCACCTTCAACATGAACCGCTTCCAAATCAAAATTTGAAACCAATCTCCTCTTTTACACCTCTTGTACCTACACTTACTCAAAAACAACAAAAACGATTAGAACGATGGGTTGCCTCCCATCAAGCTCCTTAGTTTTGGTCGTGGCTCGACAAAATCCTAGGAAAACAAAAACAACAAAAACAATTAAAAATAATGGGTTGCCTCCCATCAAGCGCTTGATTTATTGTCGCGGCACGACATAGCTATCTCGATTACTTAGACTTCATCGAGATAGATGGTGGATCATTTTCTGAATGGATTCAGACGACAATGAAGCTTACTTGTAGGCATGCAATCTTCTTCGAGATGACCCTTGTGCATACATATCCCAGGCGGGATACCAATTGTATCATCAATAGTCCAACCCATAGCTCTCTTGTATCTCTTCAGAGCAGAGATGAGAGCCTCTACGTGCTGTTTACTTAAATCATCCGCCACACTCACAGGAAGTGTATTTCCACTTCCCAAGAACGCATACCTTAGATAATTGGGGAGCTCTTTCGATTCTAGCACTGGGGGCTCTTCAATGGAAGTCTTTGCTGTTAGTGACTGTTGATTCTTAAGATCAAGGTCCGAATGCTTAGGAGTATGAGAATAGGACCCTATTTCTGTTAGATCACACATAGTTTCTTCATGTTCTTGAGCCTCCTCACGCTCAAAATTCAGCAGCTCATCAGACAGTGACTCATCAGTAAGCTGCTTTTCTACAGATAATTCTTTGTCATTCTTATAATTAACTTCAGCTACAGAGAACACATCCATATCTTTGGGCTACTTCATTGCTTTGCATACATCAAAATGGACCACTTCGTCATTCAACCGAAATAAAAGCTCATTAGCTCTAATGTCAATAAGCACACTTCTAGTTTTGAGGAAAGGGCGTCCCAAGATTATGGGAACTTCAGAGTCCACCTCGCAATCTAAAATAACAAAGTCTGCAGGAAAGATGAAGGTGGAAACCTTCACCAACACATCATTTAAGATACCAACAGGTCGTTTTATCGACCTATCTGCCATCACGAGCCACATATTGGTTGGTGTAGGGTCGCCCAACCCCAACTTTCTGTAGACGGATAGTGGCATCAAATTGATGCTTGCTCCCAAATCGCACAATGCCTTAGAAAAATTAATAGATCTAACCATGCACGGAATAGTGAAAGCACCAGGGCCTTTTTTTTTTTGTACTAAGGACCTTGTGGCAATTGCACTGCAATGATGAATATTATCTGCCGGTTCATAGCTTACTAGCCGCTTCTTTGTTAAAAGGTCCTTCATGAATTTAGCGTACCCAGGCATCTGTTCCAGCGCCTCAACCAACGGAACATTAATGGTCAGTTGTTTTAACATAGTCATGAATTTATTGAACCTTGTATCATCCGCTCTATTCTTTAATCTTTGCGGAAAAGGTGGTGGTGGAAGGGGAATTGTTTTCTCCATGACTTTCTTTTTATCATGCTTAGGTTCGGAGATCTTTTTAGGCTGTGGACGTTGGGGGTGACGTCATGAGCGTCTTCATCAGTTCCGACGGCGTCATCTTCTTCTGTATTACCTATGACATCTTCGGCCACCTGCTTGCTTTGGGATGAATTTTCCAGCACCTTACCACTTCTGGTAGTAACAACCATACATGTTCCATTGTTCCTTGGGTTTTGCACTGTGTCGCTTGGTAGGGTTCCAGCTTTTCTTTGATTTAATGTGGCTGAAATTTGACTCAATTGTTGTTCCAGCTATCTTATTGAAGAGGAATGTGAGTCAACCAATTGCTTCATTGAGGCCAAGTCATTTATTACCTCAGTTACTCCCGTGTTAGTCGTTTCCACTCCTTTCAACAGCTTAGCCATCATATCTTTCATTGACATATTTCCCGAACCAGATGCAGTGGCCTCTCGTCATCCAGGAGGAATATACACGCCACTCCTGTCAGTCTTGTTCTTCCAACTACCTTGATCCCGGTCCTTGTTTCCAGAATTATCATAATAGTTCCGACCTTGGTTTCCTTGGGCATTGCCTCGGAAACCCCCTTGATTGTTCACGTAGTTGGCTTCTTCCTCAGAATCGGATTCCTCTCTTCCTTTTGACGCAACTGTTTTGACTTTTTCGGTCTTCCCTGATAGTAGATGCTTTGTAAGAAGATCCACTTGTGTTTTCATATGCGCCAAATCTTGATCACGTTTTTCTTCTCTTCTCTTTTGTTCTGCAGTCATGCCTATAGAAAAAGTGGGGCTTGCTACCTCAGAATCTCTGGTATTCCATGCCCTACTTTGCTTCGTCATCCGGTCTAGCATATCACTTGCCTGAACAAAGGTGAGGTCCATAAATGATCCTCCAGCTGCATTATCCACCACAGGTTTAGTTACTAAATTCAAGGATCTATATAGTATCTCCATCAAGTGAACATTGGTCATGTGATGGTTTGGGCACCTCATAAGCTTCTTCTTGAACCTCTCCCATGTTTCGTGGAGGGCTTCAGTTGGAAGCTGTCGAAAATTGCTGATTTCATCTCTTAATTGTGCTCTCTTGGATGGCGGAAAGAATCTTTCTAGGAAAGCGTCTTTTAATTGCCTCCAATCTGTAATAGAATCAGGAGTCAGCCCATTCAACCATAGAGTTGCCTCCCCAGATAGAGACAATGGAAATAAGCGCAACTAAATTGCATTCTGTCCAACACCAGGATTGTCGAATGACTTGCATGTAGAAATAAAGTTGATCAGATGCATATTCGGATCATCGCCTGTTAGTCCACCGAATAATCCCTTGAGTTGCAATAACTGAATCATGGTGCTCGTGATGTTGAACTTGGCTCCGGGTGCCAATGGAGGAGGAATAATGTCTCCTGTGGCACCAGCTCCATCAAGATCATCATCATCATCATCGAATGGTATGGCTCGGCGTTTAGGCCTAAACCTAGCTTGACGATCTCTTCTGTTGGCTGGTGTCTCCATCTCAGCATCACACCTAGGGTTTAGTAACTCATCATCACCTAGATCCTCATCGTCAGGATTTGTTGCTCGCCCAGGATTATCAATATTCTATTGATGTACTTGAGCGGCAGCCAGAGCAGCTAGTCTAGCCTGTTCCTGTTGAGCAGCCCTTCTTTCAATTTCCTGTTGAGCCTACATTCTACCAATATGATGTGGTTCAGGATTGAAAGGTAATAATGGTTGACCAGAACTTCGAGTATGGGGCATGTACTGGATGAAAACCTGCAGAAAACAAAAACAAAAACTAAAAGTAAAGTACGAGAATCTTTTACCAAAGGGTCTAGTAATTATCACAAACTTAGTAGACAACCGTATTCCCCGGCAACGGCACCAATTTTTGATAACGCTCAAACTACGGCTCTCGTAAGAGTGTAAGCAGTTGCTGTCAAATATAGAACCCAACTGGGTTGGGTGTCGAATCCCACAGGGAATAGCTGGTCACTAAGTAAGCAAAGATTAGTAGACTTTTGGTGAAAGTCTCGTAAAAGGGGGGATTTTGTAGCGTGCAATAGTGTAATAAAATAACAAAGTAAAAACGGAGAATAGCAAAGTAAAAAGGAAGAATGTTTAGTAAGATGTTAATCAATGAGAATTGGGAGTTGGGGCTATGTCCACCTTATGAGTTATACGTCTCTATTGGCTATGAGTTATGCGGAATTCAGACATCCATGTGCTTATAGAGAATTGTATTCTGTGGTAAATCCAAGCGTCTTTCAACCTAACAAGGACTATTTCACTTTAACTCTTTCGAGCTTAAAGCGTATCTAATGGTACAAATTCTCCAAGAGGTTAATCCAGTTACGGCACTAACTTTTTAACAGGTTTTGGTGCCCTATTACCTTGACATTACCTCTTTTCCAGACATATAACTTTTCTTTCGAACAAGTTAATGTTATACTGGTGTATCCTATGTGTTTGCAACCACAAAAAATTGTATTAAGATGAAAAGAATAATGATATAAGCAGCATACGTGTCAAGAACTCACAAACTCATAGCAATAGATAGTTTCTCATAAGGCTTCCATAACCCCAACAGAGAAGTTTAGCTACTCATGAGTGCAAGGAAAATCACAATAGTCATTATCATTATACCAAAATAAAGATCTCACGTCTAGTAGGGTTTGGTATGGCTTGTGGCGTGAAGACATTGCAAGTAGCGTTTCTCTTGTTGTGAAAATTTAAGACGAATAGATGAAGAGAAAGTAAATAAGAATTAATAGAAAGAAAATTGTTTAGAGTTGTAGATGACTGAATTAGAATGTGAACGATGAGAATAATGATGTGTGTAAAAACTGCAGCAAAATAGGGTATTTATAATACCCATATCCTATTCCTATAAGGCTACTGCGTACTTATCCTAATCCTAATAAATTACTGCATCATTATCCTAATCCTTATAGGTTACTGCTGATCCCCAAAGTCTTGGAAAATTCTATTTTTGCCCGGGACAGGTTTCCCATGCGTCACTTTTGGTCCTAGGCGTCCAAGCTCTCCTTCCCTTCTTTCGTTAAGCTGCCTTTGGCGTCAAGTTATCCATAAAATGCTGAAATCTGCATCATTTATACCTGAAAACTTGCTAATCACGTTTGTTAGCTCACTTACAGGAAAAAGGACTAAAAGTGCATGAGTTATATATTTTGTCCTCAAAACTTAGCTAAAATATGGGTAAATTAAAGCACTTTAGGCGTGTAAATATGCCTATCATCAGATGGTAAGCATGCCTTAAACTAAGATGATGACAGAAAGAAATCACCAAGACAAACATCAAATTGATCCCTTAGTTGAAACCCTAGCTTCCCTTGCCCAAAAGTTCTTAAGAGAATTATGAAGTGCTTAGAAAGAGTTTCTAAGTGTTAATGAATAGAATAATAGGGTAAATATCCTTCAAGGAAGGTTAGAAGTCCTGGAACCTTATTAGGATAAGTAGGGAAATGTCCAGAATACCCCCACTAAAGTTGCACAGAAATCCCATCACAGGGATACGACTGACTCTCACGAGTCATACCATCCCAATATGATTGGTATCCACCACTCGTATCCTGAACCTCCACCCTTGGACCAAATATTGTCTAGTATATGAATCTTCCAACCAAGCTGTAACCACAGCATACAATCCGTATCCAAGACCCGTATCCCTGGTAAAATAAAATACATGGGGAATTGAATATTGTTTACCATGTGAGTCAATGGTATAATTCGTACCTTGTCTTATGGCTCATGGCCATCCACTCTTTCTCGGATCCAACCTAAGTAACCAAGACTAAGTATAAATTTAGGAGCGAAATGATCCGTATCCACCAATATGAATCATACCCCTAAGTCGTACCCATTCAAATAAAAAAAATCCATCCCACCAACAAACACTAGTCAGTATACAACTGTACCATACCATCCATACCCCAACATACGACTCATACCCATGAGTCGTATTGGGTCTAGAGAATGGAATTTTAAGAAATTTTCTAAGGTCCAAAAACTAGGGTGTTTCAGTCTCCTCCACTAGGAACATTCATCCACAAATGACGGACAAGGTAGAGGTAACCATACGCTAGAGTCATTTGAATTATCAAACATATTCCTAATCTTTAACAAAGTTTGAAAACAAATAGGCAAAGATGCTAATCTTTCCTTTAAAAAAATTAGAAAACAAAGATGTGTTAAAGATACATACCTTCCACACAAATCCCAAGAGCGCAGAACAAATGCAGATATTTGGATTTCATGTCCTCTTCCGTTTCCCAAGTAGCTTCTTCCACCTTATGGTTCTACCAAAGAATATTAACCGAAGCCACATCTTTGGTCTGGAATCGACGAACCTTCTTATCCAATATCTTAATCGAGATGTTATCATAAGACAAAGAATCTGTGATACCTAATCCTTCCAAAGAAACAACCGAAGAAGGATCACCAATGCACTTCCACAACAAGGAAATATGAAAGACCGGATGAACCAAGCTAAATCTAGAAGGAAACTCCAACTCATAAGCAACATTACTAACTTTTCACAAAATTTCATAAGGACTCACATACCGGGGAATGATCATCGCCTTCTTGCCAAACAGTACTACTCCCTTCATGGGAGATACCTTTAGTAAAACCTTATCCCCAACCTCAAACTCCAAGTCTCTACACCTAACATTCACATAGGATTTTTGGCAACTTTGGGTTGCATTAAGCCTATCCCAAATCACCTTCACCTTCTCCATAGACTAGTAAACTAAGTCAGGGCAAAACATGTCTACTTCACCAAGATCAAACCAACCAATAGGAGATTTACACCTCCTACCATACAATACCTCAAAAGAGGCCATATCAACACTAGAATGATAGCTATTATTGTAAGAAAACTTCACCAAAGGTAGTTGCTCAACCCAATTGCCACCATAGTCAATCACACAGGCCCGAAGCATATCCTCCAATGTCTGAATAGTTCTCTCCACTTGCCCATCCATTTGAGGATAAAAAGTAGTCTCAAACTAACCTTAGTCCCCAACTATTTCTGAAAAGACCTCTAGAATTGGGATATAAACTACATAGCATAATCAGAAACAATCGAAATAGGTACCCCATGCAGCTTTATGATCTCCAGAAGATATAGCTTTGCGTAATCCTCCGCCGAAAAGGTAGTCTGTACTAGCAAAAATTGTGCAGGCTTAGTCATCCTCTCTATGATGACCCAAATCGAATCACTCCGAGACTGAGGAAGACTAATAATGAAGTTCATATTGATCATTTCCCACTTCCATTTGGACAAATCAATTTCTTGATACAACTCTTCTGGCCTCATGTGCTCTATCTTAAGTTGTTGACACACCATGCACTTGTCCATAAAATTAGCCATATCCCTCATCATACCATTCCACATATAGATTTCCCTGAGATAATGATACATCTTAGTCGATCCGAGATAAACAACATACTGCGACTCATGCACTTCAGTCAAAACCCTTTGCTGGAACCCGTGGACATTAGGAACACATAACCTCCCAAGGTACCATAAAGTACAATAACCAGCAATCTCAAACACCACTGTATTTTTCCCGCCAACGTCACTCTTAATTTTCATCAAGATGGGATCTCACACTTGCTTCTCCTTAATCTCCACATCAAGAGATGATCAAACCACTTCTTTCACCATTACACCACCATCTTTGGAGTCGAAGAGAAGAACTATAAGATTAGCCAAGTGGTGAATATCCTTTACCAATTCCTACTTTCCTTCCTCCATATGAGCCAAACTACCCATTAATAACCTACTAAGAGCATTAACAACCATATTAACCTTACCTGAGTGGTAGTGAAGACTCATATCATAATCTTTGAGAACCTCAAGCCATCTCCTTTGCCAAAGATTAATCTCTTTTTAAGTGAACACATACTGTAGACTCTTATGATCAAGTAGATATCCACATGGACACCATACAAATAACACTGCCAAATTTACAAAGAAAACACAATCGCCAACAGCTCTAAATCATTAGTAGGATAATTTCTATCATGTACCTTCAACTACCTGGAAGCATAGGCAATCACCTTCCCATGCTACATCAACAAACAAATAAGCCCTACCCGAGATGCATAGCAATAACCCACGAACCCATTATTTTCTTCTGGTAAAGTCAAAATTAGAGCTAAATTTTACTTATCCTTTAACTTCTCAAAACTTCCTTCGCAACCATATGACTAAGAAAACTTAACCTTCTTATAATTTAACTTAGTCAAAGGAACATCCATCGATGAAAAGTTTTCCACAAAATGCCTATAATACCTGGCTAAACCTAAGAAGCTTTGAATGTCGAATGGAGTAGTAGGTCTAGGATATCTTTTCACCACAGCAACCTTTTGTAAATCCACCATGATCCTTTCACTAGAAATAATATGACCCAAGAAAGTCATAGTGTTTAATTAAAACTAACACTTAGAGAACTTAGAATACAACTATTGTTCCTTTAAGGTCTGTAACACCTCACAGAGGTTATTAGCATGATCCATCTTACTTTTTAAATAAATCATAATGTCATCAATGAATACCCTGAATACCCTATTCATTATATCCAAAAATGCCATTAGAGCATCAGTCAACCAAAATGACATCACCAAAAATTTAAAGTGCCAATACTAAGTACAAAAAGTTGTCTTAGAGATTTCCATCTCCCTAATCTTTAGCTCATGGTATCCAAACTAAAGATCTATCTTAGAAAAGAACTTGGCACCTTGCAACTGGTCAAGTAATTCATATATCCTTGGAATAGGATACTTGACCTTGACCTTCACCTTGTTCAGCTACCTTTAGTCAATGCACATCCAAAAAGAACCATCTCTTTTGTGCACAAACAACACCGGTGCACCCCAAGAAGATATACTAGGATGAATAAACTACTTATCTAAAAGATTCTTAATCTTCTCCTTAAGTTCTCTCAACTCAGTCGGAGCCATTCTATATGGAGGAAATGAAATTGGACAAGTTTCCAGAATTTAATCAATACCAAACTCTTTTTCCCTATCTGGAGGAACAGCAAGAAGATCATCCAGAAATACCTTAAGAAACTCATTAACCATAGGGACTGACTAAAGAGAAGGAAGTTTCGAGTTAGAATCTTTAACCTGGACCAAGTGATAAAGACAACCTTTACAGATCGACCTCCGAGCTCTAAGATAAGAAAAAAAACTCCCCCTAGGATCTAAGAAAACACCCTCCCATTCTATAACCGGTTAATCGAGGAACCTAAAGATAACACTATGGGTTCGACAATTGAAGGATGCATAACAAGAGTGTAACCAATCCATCCCTAGAATAACATTAAAATCCATCATATCCAACTCAAATAGATCAACCAAGGTCTACTTGCCACCTACAAATACCATACATCCCTATTGAACCTCTTAGTAATAATCGAGTCACTTATTAGGGTAGAAATAGAATAATGATCTAAAATAACTTCTAGATCGAAAACAAAAGATATAGCCACATAAGGAGTCATATAGGAGAGAGTAGACCCCAAATTAAGAAATCAATATATGTCAAGAGAGAAAAGTTGTAATGTACCAGTAAAGACATTAGGTGATGCCTCAAATTCCTATCAGGATGCCAAAGCATACAACCTTTTCTGACCAACACTAGAACCATGAGCATTAACAGAAGTAGATGCCACACAACTAGGTGTAAGAGCAGAAGATGAAGCCACATAAATCTTATTCGCCCCCATAAAAACCTTATACACTAGAGAATACCTGAGTCAATGGCCTTCCTAGCCTCACTTGAAGTATTTGTCCCTTTCTTTATCCTAATAACCCCAATGAGGACGACCACAAAACTGACAAGGAGGATATAAAGAATAGACTACCTCTACTTGCCTGATATTGGGCACCCTATGCCCGAGAATTATCGGCACCATGATGATGTCCATCGCTCAACTGATAAGGAGCACTAGCAGAAGAGTAGGACCCAGAACTCCCCCACTTCTTTTTCTATCACTTGCCATCATCTCTACCACCATAAGACTGAGTACCTCTCTGATTAGAAAACCTGGCCCTCTTACCCTGCCTATCCCCAAACTCTGCTTGTTTCCTTTTTTCATTCTATACCTATTACATATGGATAATTAACTTAGAGATGTCAATATCCTTAATTACCAAGGCCGTCTTGCTCTCCAAATTAAAATCCCAATTCAACCCAAAAGCGAACTTCCTCATTCTAGCCCATATATCAGTTACTAGATCAGGAGCATACCTTGACAACTAGTGAAACTTCAAGGCATATTCCTTGATAGATATTCTCCCCTTTTTAAGGTTCACCAAGTCCTCTATCTTTGCTTCAACTCTTAGGGAAAGAAACGATCTAAGAAGGCTCTAGAAAAGGACTCTCACAACCCTTCCTCTTCCAAATCACCTTTATCCCTGTCCCACTATTCATACCACTAATATGCAATATCTTTGAGCTGATAAACTACAAAGCTCACCCTCTCCATATTAGTATCCTACATCACCTAAATATTTTTTTTATCTAATTTAAGAAGCCTTATAGATCCTCTTCCACCTTCACTCATGAAAAAATGGGAGGACCCATATTTATAAATTAGTCAACCTTCATGGCCCCAGTAGAAAAAGCACCAGACACATCCCGCTCAGCCTGAGTAGCAACTAGTTTAGCAATAGTATGAATAGAGTGGAGGAATTCTGTATTAGTCACCTCACCTTGAGGAGGTCTAGTAGCAACCGGTGAAACTCCAGAACTATCATGTATAGGACTGTGAGATCGAAGATGAACCCTAGAAGTAGGATGCACCCCTTAACCATTACCCCCAAATAGGATAGGACAGTTTTCTTATGTTCTAAATCTATGAGGAATGATCTCAAAGACAAATAAATAAGGATTAAAGAAGATTCCAGGACTGCGAATTCAAGCTTGGAGGTAGAATACCAAGAAAGTAAACCATTCCTAAATGTCTTATAGTCTCTCGGTTATGTGTGTGGCATGCTACATACCTCTAAAAGTCAATCTACACGGCACGGCTTTGTGGACTCCCAATTGACCATGAACCTAGTCTATGATACCAACTTGACATGACCCATCCTGGGGCCTTATTGTAATGGGCATCCCAAGAATGGCCTGGACCAGAGACCACCCCTATCATCCAACCCAACCTCCAGCCACCTTCCATAAGTTGGCTGAATTTCGAGCATATATCAGATAGTGCAATAGCCCACATAAGGACTCTGGGAATAGATCACAACTATGGCAAACCCAATTGCATCAACCCATCCCATACCAATAGTCCAACCATACCAATCCATGCTAAATAAAGGCCATAAACTAGGCCATAACCAAGGATGTTCCAAAACATAATATAATTAATCCCAAAATGTAATAGGATGGAACAGCAAATAATACCATCCAAAGATGTCAGCCCATCGGCTTATTCCAATGCCAAGGTTGATACCTATATCGATTCTGCTCATACCAATCCATAGAAGTACCACAAAGCCTCTATCCAAAAGAGTAATAAAAATCAAATTGGGACATACTTCCAACCATAGCCAAAATAATATCCAAAAAAACAAAAATGTCTAGAAATATCCATAACATAAAATGGAGCCTTTCGAAAGAATGAAAGCTCACCACTTCAGTCCAAATATTATCCTCGAGTTAATCAATATGTAGGAGGAGTAGAACGGCTAGTTCCTACATAGCATGGGTATACAGCTGCTAGTAGATGGAGTTAGCGAGTGACCGCTAGCATGATCTCAAGATAAGGATAAAATAATGTCATTTATAAAACCAAGACGATCCATCTGTACACAACTATATATATATAACTACATCAGTAAAAGGGATCAGGTTTAGTATGCCTTTAAAACCATTAACTAGGTTGTGTATCTTTATCGTCTTAAACCATCCATGATCTATATGGGCATAACTCCCCCTACTGAAAGGTCCCCAATGCGTATAGCCAAACGACCTGGAAAGTATACAATGGGATGACTAGTACATCCCCCAAAAAAAGTGTGACATTATGCACAAATCACCAAGACCAACCGCATATCAACAAATATGAGTTTCTAGTTTTAATCCCCTTGGGACCTCCACCTTCAATGGATTTACTACACATACCGCAATTATTTCCCAATTAAAACTAATTTCTAAATAACCAAACCATTATCCATTTATTAACCAATGCCATTGATATTGGTATCTCCATACCAACCCTTACTTGTAAATATCATTCATAGCCAACCATTTATAGGGTTTAGGGGACTTTTAAGTGCCCTTCCATTTACCATATTAAACTACTTGGGAGACTTCCATGTTTCCTACAAGCATAACCAATTAGCCTTTAGCCTTTCTAAATTATTTAAATCAGGCATAATCTCTTTATAAAGTTTAAAACATGCAAAAGTTCCATTAAAAGAAGTCAATGCAATAAACATATCTTTATAAGCATTGTATCAAACACATTAGGGGTATAATATGACCAAAACCAATTCCAAATTCCAATAAACCATTCCAATGCAATCCAATTATTCAAAACCACCATTAAAGAATATAAAGGCATAATTACAACCATGGGAAACCATAACCAAGAAATTAACATCAAAACCCCCAAATTATATTTTAAAGCCAAAGTCATGCAATAGTAAAACCATGAAAACATTCATATAAACCATGCCTTTAATTAAATTAAAAATTATGGAAGAGAAACATTCCTTACACCAAGACGATGATGGAAAGAAATCACCAATACATGTCTCAAATTGATCCTTAGTTAAAACCCTAGCTTCCCTTACCCTAAAGCTCTTAAGAGAATTATAAAGTGTTTAAGAAGAGATTATAAATGTTAATGAATAGAATATTAGGGTAAATATCCTTCTAGGTAAGTTATAAATCAAAGGGACTTATTAGGATAAGTAGGAAAATCCAGAATACCCCCACTTAAGTGGCACAAAAATCCCATCATAGGATATGACTGGCCCTCATGAGTTATACCCTCCCAATACAATTAGCTTCCACCACTAATAGCCAGAATCTCTACCCTTTACCAAACAGTATCCACTATACGATTCATCCAACCAAGTTGTAACCATAATATATGATCTGTATCCATATCTCATATCCTTGGTAGAATAAAATACCTAAGGAATTGAACATTATTTACCATGCGAGTCCCTGGTATAATTTTTACCTTGGCTTATAGCTCATGGTGATCCACTATACTTATATCCAACCTAAGTAACCAAGTCTAAGATTAAATTAAGGAACCAAATGATTTGTAACCACCAATTCGACTTGTACCCCTAAGTCGTACCCATTCTAGTAACCAAAATCCATCCCACCAACCAACATTGGTCAGTATAAAACTAGACCATTCTATTCATACCCTAATATACAGTTCATACCCCTGAGTCATATTAGGTCCAAAGAATAGAATTTTAGGAAATTTTTTAACGTCCAAAAACTAGTGTGTTTTAAATCAAGTATATTTAATGTAGTTGCAATTGAAAATAAGGGCAAGCATATGGTATGATACTCTTTTGCATTGAGAGATTCTTAATGAGAGTGAGTGTTTGAACTTAAATCACTTATTGCAAGATAGATACTTTGAGGTGTGGAATTTCTTTTTGTGAAGAGGTATATAGACAAATTGAGCAGGTGAAATTTTCATATTCCAAAAATAAGGTAATGAAGTGTATTTGAATTACTATCAATAGAGAGTCACTTCTAGGAAGTTAGAGATTGTTACATTTTTTTTCTTTAAAGTATTTTTCATCTTTGAGATTGTACTTTATGTTAAGGGGAGTTGTGAGAATAGCATTACTCATGCTTGAGAGATACTTGTTGGTGCTAATCAAGTTTAAAGTCATTGTGATCATTTGGTCATATCAATCAGCTTATAATAGCATAGTGTCATTGAATAAGAAATAGTGTTGCTTGAGGACAAGCAAAGGTTTAAGTTGGGGTGTTGATGAGTGGTAAATTTACCACTCATTGATGCCCAAATTCGTGTACACTACTATGGTTAAATGATGCTAATGAGAAAATTTTGTCATTTGAATGCACTAATTCCCATGCTTTGCTAGTATACAGGTAATGGGAAGAAACAAAGTGAAGAAAGTTGGCTAGTGAATAAAAAGACAAAATTTAAAGTAAAAGTTGGAAAATAATGTGGCCCTCAGGTACCGCAATTTTGATTCTTAAAATTATGATTGTGGTCAAGCAATCAAAGGAATAAATGACCCTCAGTTATTGTGAATGCAACCTTACTATGATTGTGATCCAGAGAGTGTGATTGTGATAGAGCAAAAAATAGTCTAGGGGAAGAATCGTAATTTTAGGCAACTAAACTTGAATTCTCTAAAGGGAAAACCCCTTAAAACATAGAACCATCTCCTAACTAAATTTCAATTTTTGTGTGGAAAAAAATCAACTACTTTGGGAAACACAAGTGTATCTAATTTTCCAAGAGACTTTGGTTGTGAATTGAGATTGAAGTTTGTGAATTTTTCTTGTTTGTTATCAATGGAAGCATTGGTTTCTCACCTTGGCATATTTCCTTTCTCTAATCTCATGAGTAGATAAGTATCTATTTTAAGGTTATCTTTGAATAAGGTGCAAATATCCTTGATTTTTAGTGTAAATTCTTGGTTAATGATTTTGGGTTTCACTAATACTTGATTGTTAAATTGAAATTTATAGGTGAAAGCCTCAATTTCCCAAAATCCCATATCATCCTTGATAGAGGGATGTGGGTATTCTTTTAGATCCTATATTATTCTTCAAAGAGGGATATGCGTGACAAGTATTTATGAATAATAGTTATATCTTAACTTATTCCTTCACATTGGATGGATGGTGAATTATCTAGATCTTGGGTATCTTCTTAAAAATATGTATCCTCTTCTTTATATTGATGATTTATTTGACCATCTTCAGGGTGCTTTGGTGTTTTAAAAGATTGATTTGAGGTTTGAGTATCACCAATTTAGGATTAGAGCTTTGGATATTTTGAAGATAGCTTTTCAGACTTGTGCGGTCATTATGAGTTCTTTGTTACATCTTTTGGGTTGACCAATGCCCCAACTGCGATAATGGAGTAGAAGAACTAGGTATTTTTACTATATCTTGACTCTTTTATTATTATATTTATAGGTGATATCTTGGTTTATTCCAAGAGTAAAGTCGACCATAAGGCGTATTTATGGATTATGCTTCTGAGATTGATGGATGAAAAGTTGTTTCCTAAGTTCTCTAAGTGTGAGCTTTGGATGGAGTTTTTCTCTTTCTTGGGTCACATGGTTACCAAAGATAGTATTATGATTGATCTGACAAAAATTATCTTTCTTAGGTCACATGGATAGTCCTACTTCTCCTATCAAGATTTGGAGTTTTATTGGTTTAGCAGGTTCCTACCGATGCTTTGTTGAGGGTTTTTCATCTATTGCATCCTTGTTAACTAAGTTGACTCATAAGAAGATTTCTTTTCAGTGGTATAATGCTTACGAGGTGATCTTTCAAAATCTCAAGGATTTGTTAATTTTAGCTCTTATCCTGGCTTTGCCCAAAGAGGGTGTAGGTTTTACCATATTTTGTGATACTTCTAGTGTTGGGTTAGGTGTTGTGTTAATGCTGGAGAATAAGGTTATTGCTTATGCTTCTCTTTAGTTGATGCCCTATGAGAGGAATTACCCTACCCATGATTTGGAGTTTTGTACAGTTGTTTTTGCTTTGAAGTTATGGAGATACTACTTGTATGAAGTTTATTTTGAGATTTTCTTAAATCATTGTAGCCTTCAGTATTTCTTAACCCAATGAGATCTTAATATAAGGCATCATCATTGGCTTGAATTACTTAAGGATTACAACTTGATTATTGTCTATCATCTAGGCAAGGCTAATGTGATTGCAGAAGCCCTAAGTTGAAAGTTGACTAGCATGGGTGGCTTGGTGCATCTTTTGACCCAGGAGAGACCTTCAGCCTTAGAGGTGCAGTCTTTGGCAAACCAAATGGTTAGGCTCAATATGTTGACACTTGGATATATTTTAGCATTCGTGGTGGCTAGGTCCTCTTTGATGGAGTAGATTTGGGCTCACACTTAATGATGCTAGATTGAGATTATTTCAAGATAAGATGTTGAGTGGTAAGGCTAACAAAGCCTCACTTGGTTTAGATGGTGTTTTGAGTACTAGAACTTGAGTTTGTGTATCGAGAGTAGGAGATTAGATTAGATTAATTTTGCAGAAGGCCCATTGTTTTAGATATTCCATCCATCTAGGAGTTACTAAGATGTATTATGATTTGAGGCGGCATTACTGGTAGGGTGGTATGAGAAAGGATATGGCAGACTTTATAGCTCATTACTTATGTTGACTATGTGAAAGCTGAGCAAAGGTTACCCATTTGCAATTCTTCATCATTTTTGAAACTTGGAGCTTGGGGTTTGAGTTTTTGAGCATTTTCTTCCATTTCTAATCTTGGGTAAGCTCCTAAACTCCTATTTCAACTACTTCTCTATGATCTATTATTAAATCTTAATTAAACTTAAATTAAAAATAAAAGTTGGAGATTTTAGCCAGGAAGGCCTAAAAATAGAATTCTTTGATTAAAACCCACAGTTTCAGCTTATTTTCACATGGGGTTTCTCCTATGAGTTCCCTTAATGTTGGAAAATATGTTTTGGACCAAAATTCTGGTTATACCCTTATTTTTGAAAACACATTTCAGGGGTCCATTTTGATCCCGATTCAAAAGAAGGCAATATAGGTGTCGCTGTATTTTTTGATGTGTAAATTCTATATTCATACGTTTTAGTTGATTTTGGGTCCATTTGTGCAGGGAAAGCTTTGGATTAAAGGCTTTTAAGATTAATTTTTGGCATTTGACAAAAGTTATGGCTTAACTTTCTTTAGACTAGGTTGGGTAATTAATAATAATATAAATGCTATGGGTATGGGGTTGTATCATGGAAAATATGTTAGGTGATTTATGTGCCTATGTGGGGTCCTATGTGGATAATATGTGGTGATCTTGAGATCTTAACTACTATATGTAATTGTACAGCGTCTTATATGATGTTGTATCCTGGTATTGATATATGGATGTTTAGTTTTACTCTTTTTAGTGGGAAAAGTCTAGTTTTTTAGAATTGCATGGTATCTATGACATTATCTTGCATGTTTCACTTGATGGTTTTTTGGATTATATCAGATCATGGATATTTGGTTTATTCGAGTGAACTTTTAGCTTACTTGGTTGGTATAATGGATATTCTCATGTTGGGTGGTTGTTAGTATTACTTCCTTATGTTGTATTCATTCATGAAACATTGGTACCACCATTGAAATACTATAAATACTAGCTTTTTCTAATAGAAAATGTGACATCTTTAAAACCCATTATCAATATACACTTCAAAGGAGAGATATGGATACTAGTATTGGATATTGATTGTATATGGGTTGATGACCCCCCTATGGGTCCTACCTGGGAGTGGAGCTCGCTAGGTGTTGGTTGATGAACCTTGCTTGGGTCTTACATGGGAGCAGATCTTGGTAGGTGTATACGAAGGTTGTGTGATGACCTCATGCATTATCATCATCATCACCATTATCATCTTCTTTACACTTCATAAATTGTGCTTATGCTGTGATTGTATTTCTACATTTGACTTTATATCTATCTATTTGTTCTATCTTTTAATATTTGTAGTTGATGTATGTGTGTCCGTTCTGTTTTTTGCTACCTCTATTTGTTATATGCGTGTATAGAACTGTTAGTGGAGATGGTGTGGGCTACTTTTTAGGACATTTTTTATTACAGGTGGCATTCCCATAGTTTATGTTTATATGATTTATTTTCTACTTTAATTTTCAGTCCTATGATACCTATTGAGTACAAGTGGACTCTGCTCACCTCTACAACACTTTTTCGGTGTCAATCTAGGTATAAGTATGTCTCACGATAATTGACTCAAGAAATAATTGGAGTCTATTTGAGGTAGCAGTTGATCTATACATTCGTAGTTGACTTCTACTTTTTTCTTATCTAGACTATGTCTTGTATTCATATACAAAGTTTTGTTCCTATTTGTATATCTTATGTATTTTTTACCTCGAGTTGCACTAGCTAGTTCTTAGACTGTGACACTAGGTTATGTATTTTGGCTATTACTATATTGTGTGGTTTGGTTTCACTCTGGAAGCCTTACCTTAGGTTTGGGTATTGTCTTTGTTATCTCATATCAGTTGGGTGATAGACTTACTTGCCAAGGCTTGTCGCGACAAGTGCCATCATGACCCCTTGGTTTTTGGGTTGTGACAGATCTTCACGTTACTTTTCCATATTTATTTGTTTACCTATGCACAGAAGTGTTGGATCTTATTTTTGGGTTTGCCTAATTACCTTGACTTAGTTTATTTTATCTTGTATCTTATCGTATTTAATCATGATTTAGCTCAACATCCAATAATGCCTATTGAGTACCATGGTTTTGTTGCTCATATTACACTTCTATATATTTTTTTGTGTAGATTCGAGTACTAGTTGATACTGTAGATCCGAAAATTGTGCTGAGTTGATTCCAAAGATAGGGTAAGCTCTCAAAGTTGAAGTTGCCTTTTTTCTTCCTATCTATCTATGTCTAGTCTTTTATTTTCAAGATAGATTATAATTTGCTATTCAGAACTTATGGTTCATTTGTAGTATCTCTTTCATTGACATTACTAAGTCTTGGGGTAGTTGTTGACCCTATATCTATCTATTAGACATTTATGATTGCTTTATTGTTGTTTTAAATCTTTACATATTAATTTCTGACTTTTAGGCCATCTTCCGCCAAGTTACCCCATTGTGTGTAGCCCTAAGTTACGGTTTGGCTTTCCTATTGGTGGGATAAACTAGGTGCCATTATGACCCATAAATTGGGTCGTGATAGATATGGATCTTGATAGGGCCTAAGTAACTAGGATCACTCAATTCATGCTACAATGTTAAATCAAGCACTGATAGAAGGCAACCCATGGGGTAGCTTGGTAAAGTTTGAGTAGCTAAGCTAGCCAGTCATTTTGTGATGTTAAATCAAGTACTTCTTGGGAGGAATCCCAAGGATTTTGTACTTGTTCCCAAGGATTGTGTACTTGTTCTTACTTTTTATTTATATGGTAACGTGTGTTGAATTGTGCAGGAAATGGAAGAACTAAGAAGGAACCAAAAAAAATTTTGGTTCCCAGGCCGAATGGGTCACCCAACGACTCATGGGGTGAGTCAAACAACATGAAAACCCAAGTAGAAATCACTAGAGTCCTAATGACTCTCAGAACAAGTCATACCATTACTTGAGAATTCCTTGCCTTAAGTCATAGGGACTAGTGATACCACCCAAGTATGTTTTCTCACCCCTACCCTAAGGAGGGATTGAATAACTCGTAGACAGTGGCAATGAGTCGCAGGGTTGGGTCTTTTCCACTTGATGAAAGTCAACCCTAATTTCTTAAATGTGTGCAACCAGACTCATAATTTAAAACCTAAAATTGATCTAACTAAATTCTACTTCCTTTTCAAACAAGTAAAACTTCCTTCATTTTCCATAACCGACCTTTATCACCCATTATTTCCATAAAATTTTCCCCACTACTTACAATCTCTCATCAAAAGTCCTAACTTGCATGAAATTCACAAGTATAAAACAACTATTAGGGAATTTTTGGAATCAAAGAGTCCTTCAAGCATCCTTGTCTAAAATTCTAAGTCCAATTCACTGTTTTTTTTCATAATTGTTAAATTTGAAATTGTTCAAGGGTTATGCTATTAATAATATGCAAATCAACGGCCCTATTGAAATATTTCTTGAGTATAGACATATGAGTTTGTGCAATTTGTGTTCATGATTGAAAAATTTATTTGCTTAAAATTTGGGGTGAAGTTTGAGTAACCATGGTGTTGTGGCTTATATGTGCATAGGAGGAGTGGGTTCTTTACCACTCCAATAATTGAATTAATTTTCTAAACCAAGAGATACAAGTTGGGAAAATAGTTGAAAGGTTTGAAACTTAGAGACTACCAAGTTGCAGTCACTATGTCTACCAATGACTCATACCTTAAGGAAATGAGTTGTTGCATGAGTCATATCCGTAGGCACTTTGATCGAAGAAGTAAGTCTCTTAAAGTGCTCAAAATAAGCCACCCAATGATTCATAGGGTAACCTAAAAAGGCGTAGGTTATAGTCATACTGAAATTCTTGCATTGCACATTATAGGATCTAACATAACAATTCACCTAATAGTCATAAGGTGACCTAACAACTAATATAGTGGGTTTGTTGGGATAACATAAATTTCTCAAGGATTTGAGACTCTATAATGTCCCTGCAGGTCATTTCCTTAATTTGCATGAATTTTTGGTGTTTTGAGCCTCCCCACAGCGCTACAAGTCATTTATAACTTAACGAAACTATTGATTTGGTTGTTGGAAAGTTCGTTTGGATTTTAGTCTCACTTTTCTATTTTGGAGCTTATGCTATTTATCATTTGGTATCGAAGTAAAAGTCCTAGCAGATGACCTCAGAAAAGAATTTTAATGGCACTATTAGCTTCGAAACATTAATCTCAGGGTTGAAGCCCTTGGTTCAAGTCACGAGGCTCCTGCACTCATTTTGGGCCAATAGGCATATTATGTAAAAATTAAACTATAGGTGTAGGCCCCACATATAGTCAAAATGATCTTGGTTGAAAGTTTTAATGATTCCTTTGGATCTAGAATGTGTTTTACAATTAGTTTGCACTATTAGGTCATGTTCATAGGTTCTGAATGAGTTTTGAAGGTCAAAAACAAGTTTTTGGCATTGCTGGTATGATCGTGAAAGCGAACTTTTGACCTCATTTACGACTATTTGACTATTCACCAAGTCATGATTGTAAACTTTGTGTCGTGTTCGTGACCATTGATGATGGTTAAGACTAAAATCCCACCCTTTTCATACTTTGACATTTTGGGAGCTAGGAAGCTCCGATTTTAATGATTTTTTATGCATATAACTTGTATAATTATTATCAACCAATTTAGGACTCAACTGTTTTGATTCCCAAGAACTTATATTTATTTTTCATAATTTCAACCCAAGTTGAGAATCAAAATCCCATTTTTACTATTTTAAAGGCTTGGGAGCTTAGATTTGGGCGATTCCAAAGAAGTTTTCAAGATTTGTTTGGGCAAGTTTTATAATATTATAATTATCATTTTCCCTATGATTTCATCTTCAAAACAATTTAAATTCTTGAATTTAAAATAGGTTTTGTGGATTTTTGTTGGTAAAGGTTGAAAATGGTTTTTCTTTAATTTGAACCTTGTTTTTAACTCATTTTCATATGGGTTTTCAGATGTAGACTCCTATGAGCATGGGGAACATATGTCAAAAATAAAATTATAATTTTACTCCTTTTATTGTTGAACCCATTTTGGGGTTCTTTTTTAGATTGATCTTGAATATAGCAATATGGGTATCATTTTACTCCTAATGACATATAGATTACTAATTTGATAGCGTGATGGCATTTAGAATTATGAGAGAAGGTGGATAATTTGTGGGTTATTCAATGATTATGGTTCAACATCGAGGTAAGCTTATATGTACTCTTTTACATGAGATAGTGTAATATATAAGTTGTATGTTATATAGGGATGTTAGGATGTGATTATGGATAGAGCACCATAGCTTAGCCTAATTTATGAGTTCAAGGGTAGAAAGGTGAGTCAACCCTTAAGGTCAAATACTTATTATGAATCTAGGACCCTATTACTCTAGGGTGTTGGCATTTTAGGCATAGTTGAGGCTAATAAACACTTAGTATGAGGCTTACTACGATACTCAATATATTGTCCCAAGGTTGTGATTATAATATTAGTTGGATTTTGGGAAGTGATTTATCCATGTAAAGGACGTGATCATAGTTTATTCAGATTTGGATGCTTATCATTATACTTTTTGGATGCTGATGATGGAATGTATAGATTCGGTATACTCATGCTCACTAAATCATAAATGGTACGATTTAAACTAAAAATTTGGTTTCACTACTATTTTCCTAAAAGGGGATTATTCCCACTTTTTACTTTAAAATGGATTCTTTCATAACGGGAATTGTACCACCTTAATAAATGATTTATAAGACTTTTGAGAGCAAAAATGATATTGTAAAGATTTGACTGAGATAGATTTCTATCCATAATTTTACTACTACTATTTACTTCAATCGAGAGAGACTTGACCCTTTCTACACTTCTATAATAATTTAGTTCTGAAGTTTACCCCTAGGCAATGGATTTATCCTTTCATGTACATTGCCTATCACCAGTATGCACCTATATCTATCAGCCTTATGGGGGTTGCATAGGTATAGGTGAAGAGTATTGTTTATGGTGTGTTATGTGTTGATTAGACCTTTTAGGTTATTGGGCTTAGTTTAGGTATCGTGTGTCCAGGCTAGCCAATTACTATATTGTGTTATTATTATGGCTAGTATATGATAGGTTTATTACTAGACTGGTAATGAGATTCGAGGTATTATTTTGATTCTGTTATTTATGGTTGCTTTATTATGGATAATTATCTCATGTTTACAGGTATGGATTGCAGCATCTGATTATTTTAGAACTAGTTCCTACTATGATTAAGAGGCCTTGAGATACTAGGGTGACTATTTTAGGTTGTGCCTTTGGGTAAGGATTGCTTTTGTTTGTGTGTTTGTATAAATATATATATACATATGTATGTATGTATGTATATGTGGCTATATGTATAGCTATGGCATTACCGTATATCTCTCTCTTCTTTCATTCTTGATTATATATTCATTTGTGGCCTTGTATACTACTATATATATCTTTCTTCTGCTCTTCATTTGTATAATGGCCAGTGATAAACAATATAGTACTTAGGTCTCAAAGTATAGCTAGAATGGAGTAGTTTATCCTTATGGTCTCGTTAGCTTTACTATGTTATTTTCCTGGATATTTTGGTGTAGTTTATATTTTTTCTTGCATGATATTTATATTTTCATTATCTTTGGAGCTCAGTCTACAATTGTCTATTGAGTACCTTATGTTTGGTACTAATACTATATTTTAACTTCATGCAGATCACGGTATGGGTTTTCATTGTTATCGTATGCATAGTGTAGAGTAGTTATGGTTTAGAGAAATAGGGTAAGCTTCTAGCATTTAGAGTATTACTACTCTTTCTCTCTTATGTACTAAACTAATCTCTATGGTGTATTCAGAGATGGGTTATATCAATATATTCATTTAGTACTTTATGTTTTAGACTAATTATTCTAGAAGCTCTTATACTAATTCCACTAGGTTTTGGAACTATTTTATGTATTTTAGCCTTTTTACTATGTTTAATCTTCATTCTTCTTTTATTTCCTTGGGTAGACCATTACTAGTAATTTTGAAGTACGAGTTCGCTTACCGACTAGTGGGTTATGTAGGTTTCATCATGACTTAAGAAATCACATCATGAAAAATTAGTATCAGAGCCTAGGTTTACTAATGTGTTGGCACAAAAGCTACGTGTCTAGTAGAGTTCTATGAATTAGGGTAGAGACATCTATATCCTATCTTTGGGAGGATATAAGTCATTCTTAGAAAATTCTATTCTTGACTCCTTATTGTATGTTTGTAATTATATGAACCTCAAGTACATTCTTTAACTCTATTCTATCCCAGATGGTGATGCAAAGTTGTTGATAGATATGGATGGGACTTCGACATGCATTTCTAGAGCTTTAGCGCATTATTGAACCAACGAACCAGGGATAGATGCCAAAATCTTTAGTATTAGTCGAAGGATTTGGGGCCAAACCAGGCTCTGGTGGAGCTCATGACTGCTTCAGCCTTTCAAGATTCAGCATTAAGGATTTTAAGCCTTTTAGTGGATACCTCTAAGCCAGAGATGATATCTAATTTTTGGAGAAGTTCTTGGGGTTGAGTTGGGTTTGTTGGTGTTCATTATGGCTCCTCATTGGTTTTAGAGTGTGAGATTAGGTTTCTTGAGTAGGCCAGGCATATTCCAATATTATATCTTTCAGAGCACGATATGGTGCATTGATTTATTAGAGGATTAGCATTGCCACTCTGTTTGGTGTTAGAGCACTTGATAGTAGTTAAGTCTTCTTTTCTCTTTTTAAGTTTTTCATCATGTGAGGGCCACAAAGAGAGCATGTATTGAGGCTTATAGAGGTGCTAGTAAGAGGCCATATCATCAGTACAGTACTATTAGTATTCCATCTAAGAGTGAGGATCCTCCCAGTGAAGGTCAGCTTTACTTGCATTCTATCATTCTATGCACGTAGCATCTTAGACTATAGGTGGCTCTCAGATTAGTCGTGGTGGTCACAGCAAGCAGAGTTCTCATCGAACCTTGCAAAGTTTTTGGCATGGGTCTTTAGGCCGTGGAAACCATTATGGATCAGAAGGGGCAACACCTCAGAGTATTTTAGGAGCTTGCAATAATTGTGGAGAGATTGGTCATTGGTCTAGAGCATGTCTCAGATATGAGTTGGTTTCTCAGATAGAGTTAGCATATGTTCCCCACCATCCTAGGGATCTTGAGATATGTTATGATTGTGGAAAGATGGTCATTTCAGTAAAGAGTACCCTTGGCATCAATTGGTCAGCCAGTTGGGGTCAGCTTATGTTTCTCGTGAGGTTAGAGGTTTAAGGGGTTTCTATGACTGCCAAAACAATAGACATTGGTCCAGAGAGTGTCCCCTGTATGGGATTATTAGTCATTTAGCTCATCCAAATTAGTCTTGTAGTGTTAAGGCATCTTCAGTCAGAGGCGGTGGGCTTAGTGCCACAATTGGTAATTCAGATGGTCAGTTCGAGTTTGGACTCATTCAGATTTGTTCTCTCTATAACCCATCAAGAATGTGACTTCAGATTTCACTGTGATAGGTGTGGTTTTATTTCCTGCCTTTACCTTTTCATTTATGTGTAATGGGGTTCTCATACCTATCATTAATTATATACCTTGGTAGGTTTATATCAATTGTTATACGCCTTTATATTGAGTTCATCATTGTATGAGTACCCCCATAAATTATTTCTTTTAGTAGTGGATAGAGTGGATCAGTTTTGATATTTTCCCTTTGGGTATAGCATTTGGATTTGAGTCCTATTTATAGTCACATATTGGCCTTCTTATAGTCCTATAGTTGTACTTTCTATTGGTTTTGATACGACCTATTCTTTATATTGATATTTATAGTCCTATTATTATTTTTATCATTGTTTGATATTTATCGGCCCTTGGTTTGTAGACGACTAGACCAGCCATATCTAGTTAGAATCTCTCTTCGTCGTAGTTCTTATTTGTTGGCTTGGGCGGCTATCTTAGTTGGATGATTTGTCTATTATATCTAGGTGAGGTTGGTCATATAACCTTTTCATTTGTTCTCTTTCTAAGTTGGCCTTCTATGGTTCTGTTATAGTTCTAGAGATGGCAATTGGCTATATTGCCCATTCTTAAGTTTGAGATTCTAGGACTTGTCTCCTAGGTTGTGAAGGTTTTAGAATTATCTATCCCACTCTATATAACCCATTTCTAAGGTTGACTTGTTTGGGGTCTTTTCTTCTAATTTGACTAGTTTATTGACCAGTAGTGGTTTTGATGTTAATATTAAGAGGTCTTGGATTCATCTTTTAGGTTTGTTGGGTTCGTATCCTAATGATGGTTTACTCTTGATATTGTTGTGGAGTTGGATAATCTGTTCTTACCATGATCTGCTTTTTGTCTTAGTGAAGTTAAGAGAGTTAGAGATAGGTGATCTTTCCTATGAATGCTTCTTAAGATGGCAAGTGAGAATTTGTTGCTATGGTGGATTACTGGATCGACCAATTTTCAGTAAACATTGTATTTCTCTGAGTCACTAGAGTTTTGGCTATGACTATTATAGTTTGCATCCTTGGTGAGTTCTTTAGTATGCTTTGGTGATTCGTGCCCTATAGCGGATAAGGAGTTGGTTGCTTGTCTTTTCAATCGGTGATTTATCCTCTATTATGATTTTTTTTCTTTATCTACAATTTGATTTTATATCTGACATGATCCAAAAAGATATGTCTAATTTGGAAATTAAGGTTGGTTGGGTATTTATCCTTAGATTAGACTCGTTAGCACAATTTTGGATTGACACCTTGGAATAGAAATATGAATGTTATCATAGATTAAGAGTGTGGATGCCTACCTATCTGCAAGGTAGTTTTAGAAAGTTGAGATTGAGTAGTTTGGCCTTGGTGTTAAGATTCGAGTGGGAGTTGTAGAGCTTGGTTACAACCATTGTTTTTAGTTTCTCTCAGTTGGGATTTTATCTATAGGCTGGCTAATCCTACACCTTGCCGACCTAATCGGTCTTCTTCAATTCAGATAGAATGTGGTTGATAGGTGTTCGGAAGATAGCCCATGGACATAGATTTTTTTCTTTTATTTTGACATGAGTTTTTCTTATTATTGTGATTTTGGATGATCTACTCAGCAAGGGTAGTATGCTTAAGCTGGATTTGGCATGGTATTACCCCAATTGGAGGAGAATCCTAGAGAGGATTTATCGATAGTACGAACTTTTACATAGGACTCTTGGATGGCAATTTTAAGGATTATTCAAACTAGTTGTAGCATCATCATAGGTGGTAGACCTTGGTTATCTCCATTCTCATGCCTAGGTAACACCTTGGGGGCTTATTCTCATGCTTACTGTTATGGATTTTTTGTGGATCAACTTCAGTTCTTCAAAGTTAGTGTGATAGAGTTGCGTGGGTAGGACTCGGGTGACGTTCTACTTTGTTAGGAGTGGATAGCCGATTTGGAAAGGTAAAAGAAGGATATATTTGGGTATTAGAGTTAGTTGCATGATCCCTGCCGTGGATTTACTTTGGCTTGGATGAGTGTGCACTTGATTATGCTGTTATGAGTGTGGTATCAGTGTGATGTGGTTTAGATTTACATGTATCAACCTTCCTCGATTCAGTAGGAGGCTAGTTGGTAGGTTTGGTTGAGTTTTGGCTTATTGAGAGTGAAGTGCGGAAGTTGGTTGGAAAAGGGATACTGATGGTAAAATCCCTTGGAAGCTTCATTTCTTCTTGAAGGTTATCTGGAAAGTCATACTCGGAGCATGTGGGTATTTCCTGACTTTCAAGCTTTCATGATTTTCTATCCATTGACTTTTATGGACAAAAGTCCTTTTAGTGGTGGGTATCATAAAGATCCTTTAGGTTATTTCCCCAATTTGCATGCATTTCAACCATTTTGAGCATCCTCAAGCGGCTACAAGTCATTTATGACTTATCAAAACTGTCTGTTCAATTATCGAATAATTCATTTGGATTTTAGTCTCAATGCCCTGCTTTGGAGATTTTGATATTTAAGATTTGGTCTCAGAACAAAAATTTTAGCAGATAACCTTGGAATAGAATTCTGACAGTGTTATTAGATCTGAAATAGTTCTTTTAGGCTAGGGTGACCCTTGGTTCAGATCCCAAGGCTTCTATAGTCATTTTGGGATATTGGGCAGATTATGTAAACATAAAACTATAGGTATGGGCCCCATATTTAGTCAAAATGATCTCGTATGAAAGTTTCGATGATTCCATTGGATCCAGAATGTGATTTACAATGAATTTCCACTATTGGATCATGTTCATAAGGTTCTGAATGAGTTCCAAAGGTCAAAAATAAGTTTTTGACATTGTTGGTTCTAGTGTGGTCGTAAAAGTAAACCTTTGAGCGCATATGTGACCATTTAGCCATTTTACCAGGTCACAAAAGCAAACTTTATGTCACGTTCGCGACCATTATTGATGGTTAAGACCAAAATCAAACCTTTTTTGTATTTTTGACATTTTAGGAGCTAGGAAGCTTCGATTTTGATGATTTCTGATGATTTTTTCTCGTATAATCATTGTCTATCAATATAGAACTTTATTTTCCCAATTTAGAAGTACTTCTATTTTATTTTTCTTGATTTCTACCCATGTTGAGAATCATAACCCCATTCTCACTATTTGGGGGCTTGGGATCTTGGATTTGGGCTATTCCAAAGGAGTTTTCAAGAATTCTTCCATAGGTAAGTTTTCTAATCTTACATTTGTCATTTTTCCCTCCACTTCATCGTCAAAACAATTTCAAATTCTTGATTTCAAAATGGGTTTTGGGGGGTTTTGCCGGTATAGCATGAAAATGATTTTTCTTTGATTTGAACGTGATTTTTAACATGTTTTTTCTGGGTTTTCAGATGTAGAATTCTATGAGTATGGGGAAAATATTTCTAAACTAAAATTATAGTTTTACCCCTTTTATTGTCAAACCTATTTTTGTAGTCCATTTTTAGACCCCTCTTAAATATAGAAATATGGGTCTTATTTTACTCCTAATTATGTATAAATTGTAATTTTTATAGCGTAACAATATTTTTGAATCGTGGAGCAAAGGCAGATGATTTTTTGGCGATTCAAGGATTGTGGTTCAACATCAAGATAGGCTTCTATGTACTCTTTTTCATTAGATAGTGTAATATATATGTTTTATATTAGATAGGGATGTTAGGATGTGATTGTAGATAGAACACTTTGACTTAGCCTAATTTATAAGTTTAGGGATAGAAGGCTGAATTGGCCCTTAAGGTAAAATATTTATTATGCTTCTATGATCCTATTATCCTAGGGTGCTAGAATGTTCGGCATAGTTGAGGCTAATAAAAATTTTGTAAGAGGCTTACTATGATACTTGGTGGATTGTGATGGTTTCTCAGATTATGATATGGTTATGTCAGATATGTATTATTGGGTCTAAGGTCGTGATTATGATATTAGTTGGATTTTAGAAAGTGATTTATCCTTGTAAAGTATATAACCGTAGTCTATAGAGATTTTGATGCTTATCATTATACTTTTTTGGATACTAGTGATGGCATTTATAGATTCGGTACATTCATGCTCCCTAAACAATAAATGGTACAATTCCAACTAAAAATATGGTTTCGCTACTATTTTCCTAAAAAAGATTTGATTCCCACTTTTCACTTTAAAACGGATTCATTCATAATGGGAATCGTGCCTCTTTAATGAATGATTATGAGCCTTTAAGATTAATAATGATAATTTAAAGATTTGACCGAGATAGATTTTGGTACACAATTTTACTACTACTATTTCCTTTAGTCGAGAGACACTCTAACTCTTTCTACACTTTTATGATGATTTAGTACCCAAGTTTATTCCTAGGCAAAGGAGTTATGGAATTACACTCATTTACCCATGGTTTGAGTCCGTGCATTATTATATATACACATACATATCTCCAGTACTGGATGGAGTAGATAATGATGATAATGTTTATTGGAAATCCAAGATCGGACCAGGTCGGTGTATACTGGTACTCCCAAACACCTTAGGGACCCCTTCGTCTATAAGTCGTCATGCCAAAGAAGGAGTAACGTTATGATACTTGTTTTTCTTATGGTATTATGGATTATAATTTGCATTCATCCTTACATGTGCATTGCCTATCACCTATATGTGCCTATATCTATCAACCTTATAAGGGGTAATTAGTTCATTACAGGTTGATTAGTGAACTGGTACTAAGATTGAGGTATGATTCAAATTCTTTTATTTATGGTTGCTTTATTATGGATAATTATCTCATATTTAGACATATGTATTAGAGAACCGGATTATTGGTGTGTGAGCTAATGCTAACATATTTGAGGCTTTTAACTAAGAAAAATTGTGAAGTCTTAAGCAACTTTTGTTATTTTTGATTGGTTTATGTTTAATTTTCCCGTTTAAGCTGAAATGATAGAGAACCAACAAGAATGGAAGCAAAGAAGTTGAAATCTGAAGACAAGTATGGTTGACAATATTTGTGATAAGTCATCAGCCCTGTGATAAGTTATCAAAGTCATTATCAGCAGTAAACAAAGAATTGGCCTAAGTTGAAAGATGTGACAACAATTTGTGATAAGTCATCAAGGGTATGATAAGCTATAAAGAATATCGTCAGCCTGAGGCAGCATAGGAGAACTGAAACAGAGCTTTGACGACATTTTGAGATAGGCCGTCAGGAAGCTGATAAGTTGTCAAGTTTGTCATCAGCCTTAAATAGGAAGAGCCAAATCTGAAGAAGGAGCTGACGACATTTTTGATAAGTTGTCAGCCTCCTGATAGGCTATCACAAATGTCGTCACCTAATTCGAGGGATTTCTGAATTCTATTAATTTGTTTCCATAATTAGGGTGAATTATTTAAAGCTTTGTTTTAGGGTTTTCTAAAGAAAACCGTACATTGAGTTTTGACAATACTTTTTGATATTTTTCTCTTTTTAATTTCTTGGCTTGAAAAAGCAAATACTTTGAAGATATTATTATCATTATTCTAGGATTTTCCTTTGTGATCTAATCTGCGATTCACTAGTTATTATTCTTCTTGTTTTAAGTTTAACCTTCCAAGCATGAATACAACTTGTTATTTTGATTTTAGCATTATGAGTGGCTAAATTCCTTTAACCTGAATTATGGGATTTAGGGTTAGGTCTTGATAAGGTCCTAAGTGTTCAAGATTCAAAAGATGGTAGGATTTCTTTATAATTTTGAGGTTCTAATTAACGTCTGTTAGTTGCAAATAATAGATAACACCTGCTTTGGTTTACTTGAGAAAGAAATCAAATATAGTAGGAAGTGAGTTATCGACAGGGACTTGGAAATACTCCGTTTAATAATCAGCTCTATAACAAGGTTGGTTAACCTGAGGTAAAATATGGGTAGTGAATATAAATTTCCTAAGTCCGAGAGGATTAGGTAATTAAATGCTTAAGTAGGTCGAGAGACATTTAGGCATAACTTCGATAAATATAAATTGTTGTCCTACCTACTGTGAGAATCTTGAACCACCATTAGCAACTGTCAAGTACCAAAACCTCTAGTGAACATAATTATGGTATTTCCATAAACTCTTGATTACGAACACTGTAACTAAAGTGACCAACAATTATTGGCTAATCTCCAAAACCCCCCATTTTATCTTTTTGTGCCAGTTGTTTGAATTCAACTTGCATCTATAGTTTAAATTAGTTTAATCGCCACTCACATTGTTCCCTGTGGATTCAACCCCGACCCTAAAAGTTGGGTAAATATATTAACGACGATCGCCTTGCACTAAATTGACGTGTAAGTTGAGCGTTATCAAAAATGGCGCCGTTGCCGGGGAAGAATTTGGCGTATTGAGCTGGTTTGAAATTCTAGTCTACTTGCTTTAATTCAAACTTGTAAATATTTGTTTAGTTTATTCCTTTATTTTTTATTTATTTTAATTTCTTTTATTTTTATTTTTCTCACACTTTTCTTGAGATGTCAACCTGGATAGATGGTTTTTTGAGTGATGACGATTCTTGTTATCATTGTGGGGGACCATATTTTGAGGCTTGCTATCTAGATTTACCTGGAAGTGCATGGATGGGACCTTCACAATATGATGTGGATACTATCCAACTTACTGTAACTTGGTGTTTGGCTTGTGGTCAAAGTGATCATACTTAAGGTATGTGTGTTGTCACGATTCAAGCAAACAAATTGATGAAACGAATCTTAGAGAATATAGCACAGCTGTGGGAAAAGCTAAAAGAGTTACCACTCCCACCATGTTTACAGTGGCTTAACAAAGAAGAATATGAGGGGGACATTAGCCAATTTGAGGAGAAAACTCAGGAATAACAACCACTCGATTGTCATTTTAATCTTGAGACTAACATTGAGAAGTTGAATAAAAGTGAGTGTGTAGTAGATAGTGTAAATTTTAAAGTGGAATTAGTTGGGCCTCACTCAAAGCATTTTTTCACATTATATTTTGATGATATCTTATTTGTGGAATCATCTAAAATAGTGGAAGAGTGTGAAGATGAGGAACAAGAATCCAATATTCTTTATTTTACACTTGATAAGCAACATAAAAACACACCTTACTTTAAGGCCGAGTGGTTTACCACAGTCAATCCATTACTCCACTTCTTAATTTTTGTACCACCCCCTATGATCAAGGCAAGAAGATGGACTCTAAGTTGGGGGAGAAATTTAAATCGTCTAAATGGAGGGATAAATTATGAAGCACTTTTAAGGTATCTTGTTGAATTCTGAGTAGTCAATATAACCTAGTCATGCCGCGACACTAAATTAGGAGCTTCTTGGGAGGTAACCCAAGGTATTTTGTTGTTTTTATTTGTATTATGTGATTGACATCAGATTTTTGCACCCATGGAGTCACAGGTATTTATCTGACTCTCTTGTTTTGGTTTGACGCATTGAGGACAATGTATGATTATAAGTTGAAGGTGTGACTACTTGTGGGTGTTGATGTCCTCTTGGGGTTTTTGTTGTCGTGCCTCTTTTCCCTGGAGTCTTGTTTCTAGTAGAGCCAACATATTTAGGAGTAAATTGTTCTTGTAAAATTTTGTAGCCGATTAGAATAAATACTTGTACTTGAGGCATTTGAATTGTTTTGTGATTTTTGTACACCTCTTCCAGTGATCTACTCCTTTAACTGTGTGATTTGCATTCAAGTGTGACCATTGTGCATCTTTGTATGGCATTAGTTCTAGTAACATAATAATTATTGCTAAACAGCTGCATAAACTAAATAAGTCATAGCTTGTGATATACGTGTGTGCCATGTGTGTGTGTTGATATAAATACAGTTTACTTTGTATGTTGAAGCCAGAACTTGCCCGGTTAGTCTTACCTAGGTTTAAGGATAGGGGTTAGGAAAGGATCATAGGACGTTTTGATTTTATATCACTTTAAGCCTAAATGACCTTCCCTATGTGTATAATATCTCTTGATCCCTGTTTTGAGCCTAATTAGACTATTTCTTTGTATGACACCTATCACTTTCCCATTTAAATCATAATGAACCTATTTTGGCCTTGGTCCTCCTTGGATACTGTGCACCTTGACTTAGGCAAATGGCCTAAGTTGAGGGTGGCTATCATAGGGGTGCGTGATATAGAATAAGTATGAACAAAGGTAGCATAAAAGAAAAGAATAAAAAGCTGGGTGCAGAGGAAAAGAACAAGAAAAAGAAAAATTGTGAGAAAGATTAAGTAATTGAGAAAAGACTGTACCCATCCTAAATAAGTGTGATCAAGAAAAGAGAAGAGCGGAAAAGGCTAATAAGTGAAACCCCAAAAAGCTATTGTAGTGTGAAGGAGGCTTAGTCACTTTAAATACTATTGAGTATCATACCAGCCTCTAACCTACTTTACAAGCCTAAGAAAAGTCCTATAGTGATCCTTACTGACCTATCTGAAGATCTAGGTAATGAATATAAGGGCAAGCCTATGGTACTTGGCATACACTGATTGGAACTTCATTTTGAGAATGAGTGTTTGATCATCCCCAAGGTTACATATATAATTCCTAATATGAGATACGAGGATGTCTTTGTTGTAAGGGCACACTGGTTACAATGCTAGTTACTGACTTATTCGGGTAGTGTAATAATGGTATATTCATGGTTGTTATAACTGAATTGATGCCATATCTTGATTCCTGTATGTTGCACTGGTGTTCTTCATTGTTCTTGAATTGAGTGACCTTGGAGATGGTGAAAGTGTTTTGAGATAATGTGGATGATTGATTGCCAAATGTGCCTTGTATTCTCTTAGTTGTGTTGAGTTGCTTGAGTACAAGCAATTGTTTTGAGTTGAGGGTGTTGGTGTGTAAGCTAATGCTAACACATTTGAGGCTTTTAACAAAGAATAATTGTGGAGTCTTAAGCAACTTTTGTCGTTTTTGATTGGTTTATGTTTGATTTTGCATTTTAAGCTGATATGATAGAGAACCAACAAGAATGGAAGCAAAGAAGTTGAAATCTGAAGAAATCTAAAAACTAATGTTGGGCATATTTATACGTCTAAGCACCATAACTTACCCATGTTTTAGCTAAGTTTTGAGGATAAAATACATAATTCTTGCACTTTGTCTATTTTTAGTTAAGTGAGCTGACCTATGTGATTAGCATGCTTTTCAGGTACTAATGAGGAAGATTACGATACTTTGGGGACCTGTGGATAGCAAAGAAAACTTCACATAAAAGGAAAGCAGCTTTTGGACTGAATGTGATATATGGGAACTTTTTCCCGGGCAAACTCAATATTTTTAAATAGTTAAGGACGTAGTAGCAATTTATTAGAGAAGGATGTTATTAAAAGCCTTATGGCTGAATTTTTAGGGATTCATTATTCTGTATTATTTCAAAAAGGAGAAAAAGCGACTTAGCTTGAAGAGAAAGAGAGAGAAACATTTTTCTCTCTTATTTTCGCTATTCATCTTCTCCACCATGATCGTTCTAAGTTTTGGTATGATGAATATTTCTATTGTGATTTCCATTTTATTCATGAGTAGCTAAGTTTATTTGTTAGGATTATGGAAACCTTGTAGTATACTCTCTATTGCTATGGGGTTTTGAATTTATGATGTGTTATTTCACTTATATCATTACTCTCTTCGTTATGATTGAATTCTCGTGGTTGCAAACATAGGAACTGTGCCATTATAGCAATAACTTGTTCAATAGAAAAGTTACTGTTTGGAAAAGAGAGTAGTGACAAGAAAATAGGGTTTCCAACCTCTATTTTACATGTTAATGCCTTAGCAAGATTAACTACTTGGAGAGTTCGTATGATTGGTTGTACACTTTGGATTCGAGAGAACTAAGGTGAACAAATCCTTGATGGTTGAGAAACACTTGGATTCAGAATTAGAAAACATCTCTCTATAAGTGCATGCATGTATAAATCCTTATTACTCATAGTTAATAGAAAAGTAAAAGCTACAAGGTGGACATAACCCTAACTTTTCATTCTCTATGATCAAATATTAATACACATATTGCTTCATTGTTATATTGTAACTATCATTTCAAATTTAAACCAAAACCCCCATTCAAGAACCTCTGACCAACAGTCCCGTAACAACTATAATACTTAGTAACACAGTATTCCCTATGGGATTCGACACCCAACCTGGTTGGGTTCTATATTTGATAGTAACCGCTTACTTTCTTATAAGAGAGGTGTAATTTGGGTTTATCAAATTTTGGCATCGTTGCTGGGGAATACGGTTGTCGACTAAGTTGTGTTTGTTAGTCGACGTTTTGGTCAAAGATTTCCAAAATTTTAATTTTTGTTTATTGTTTTTGTTTTGATCAGGTAGAGTGTATTGCATGCCAAATACGCGAAGATCGGGCCTCCCATTATTACCTATAAATCCTAAACCACATCTCATTAGCAGAATGGATACACAATAAGACCCTAAAAGAATAGCTGCTCAACAGGAGTAGGCTAGATTAGCTGCATTGGCAGTTGCGCAAGTAAATCAACAGAATGCTGATAACCCTGGTCGGGTACCAAATCTTGATAATGAGGACCTGGTAATGATGAGTTATTACATCCAAGGCGTGCAGATGATGTGGCTGCACCAGTGAACAAGAATGTCAACAGAGATTGTCAAGCTAGGATAAGACCCGAATGCCAAGCTGTGCAAGTTGGTTTTGAGGATAATGATGATGACTTGGATGGGGATAATTCCACAGGGGCTATTATTCCTCCACCCTTGGCACCCGGAGCCAAGTTCAATATTACTAGCACTATGCTCCAGCTACTGCAACTCAAAATTTTATTTGGTGGACTTGCAGACGATGATCCAAATATGTATCTGATTAATTTTATCTCAACATGCAAATTGTTTGACAATTCAGGGGTTGGACAAAATGCGATCCAACTGCTTTTATTTCCATTGTCTCTATCTAGAGAGACAACTCTATGGTTAAACGGGCTAACTCCCGACTCTATTACTAATTGGAGGCAACTGAAAGACGCTTTCCTAGAAAGATTTTTTTCGCCATCCAAGAGAGCACAATTGAGAGATGAGATAAGCAATTTCATATAGCTTCCAACTGAAGCTCTCTACGAGACTTGGGAGAGGTTCAAGAAGAAGCTGATGTAGTGCCCAAATACTCAGATGACTAATGTCCACTTGATGGAGATATTATATAAGGCTTTGAATTCAGTGACTAAGCCAGTGGTAGATAACGTTGCGGGTGGGTCATTCATGAACCTTACTTTTCTTGAGGTATCTGACATGATAGATTGTATGACAAAGCAGAGTAGTGCTTGGCATACCAGGGATTCTGAGGTAGCAAGCTCTACTATATTTATTGGCATGACTGCAGAACAGAGGCAAAGAGAAGAAGAGCGTGACCAGGATATGGCTCACATTAAAACACAAATGGACCTTCTCACTAAGCATTTATTATTAAGAAAGACAGAGAAGGTTAAAGCTGTAGCATCACAGGGAAGGGCTAACTCCGATCCTAAGGAAAAAGCCAATTACTTAAACAATCAGATGGGTTTCCGAGGTGGTGGCTAAGGAAACCAAGGTTCGAACCATTAAGGAGATTGGAAGAATAAAAGTGATAGGAGTGGACTGTATGTACCTCCTGGAAGCCGTGATAATGCTACCACCAGTTCAGGAAAAATGTCTATGGAGGACATGATGGAGAAAGTATTAAAGGGAGTTGAGGTGGCAAATTCTGGGGTGACTATAATAAAGAGTGACGTATCTTCCATAAGTCAACTTTGCACTCAGTTGCTATTAAATAATTGGAGCAGCAGATAAGCCAATTATCCATAGTATTCAACCAAAGAAAAAATGGGACTCTACCAAGTGATATAGTTTAGAATCCAAGGACTGATGGATCATGTATGGACATTACCACTAGGAGTGGTAAGATGTTATCTAGTCCAGGTTTGGGAGCTTTCTCTTATACTGATGAGGTTGAAATGGATTGGGAGATGGTTGATGAATCTCCAGTGGTGTCTATGGAGTTGGGAGGTTTGAAAAAAAAAGTGCGGAAGTTGAACAACCAACTAAGCCGAAGCATGTTAGTGATGTGGAGCAAGGCATAAGAAAGGAGGTAAAAGTTGCTCCAACTGAAATTCTAAGGACGCCACCTTCATTTCCATAATGATTAAAGAAGAAAGAAGATGATGGCAAGTTTAGCAAATTCATGGCTATGTTGAAGCAGTTGATAGTGAATATGTCCTTAGTTGAAGCACTGGAATAGATGCCCAGATATGCTAAGTTTATGAAAGACCTGTTGACAAAGAAAAGGACTATAAGCTATGAAATGGTAGACAATCTTCATCATTGTAGTGGTATTGCTACAAGATCTATTGTCCAGAAGAAAGCTGATCTGGGAGCATTTACTATTCCATGTATAATTGGTTTGCTAAAGTTTGAAAAGGCCCTATGTGATCTTGGTGCAAGTATCAATCTTATGCCATTGACGGTTTTCAAGAAATTAGGTTTGGGAGATCCTACGCCCACTAATATATGGCTTCTAATGGCGGATAGATCAGTAAAAAAGCTGATTGGGATTCTACATGATGTACTTGTAAAAGTTGCTACTTTTATATTTCCTGTCGATTTTATAATTCTTGATTGCGAAGTGGACTTTGAATTACCCATAATTTTGGGTAGGCCATTCTTTGCAACTAGAAGGGTGTTAGTTGACATGGAGCTGAATGAGCTGAAATTTAGGCTCAATGAGAAAGAAGTTAGCTTTAAAGTATGTCGGTCTATGAAACAACAAAGGAGATGAGTGTTTTCTCAATTGTTGATGTATTCTATGAAGATAAGCGAGATGTACCAGTTAAGGATATGTCTTTTGTGAAGACCATAGCGGGTTTGGTTAAACTTGCAAGCAAGGATGTGAGTGACTTCAAAATGGTTGGACTAAGAATAAAGCATTTTCTTGATCTAACAAACGAGGTACATATGGTATCATCGATGTATCTTGACAAAGTCTGAGTAGTCAAGAGAATCGAGTCGTACCGCGATGTTAAATCAGGCACTACATGGGAGGCAACCCATGATTTTATTTTCACTTTATCATGTTAAACAAAAATGCAAAAAGAAGAGTCGAGCCACGACCAAAATTACAGCACTTGGTGGGAGGCAACCCATCTTTCTAATCATTTTTGTTGTTATTGATTAAGTGTAGGTGCATGAATTACTAAGGAGGAGATTAGTACCAATTTTGATTTGGAAGTGAGCCATGTCAATGATGGTAAGATTAGGAGTGATGGGAATATTACAGGTAAGTTGGGTTGGTCAAATGTGTAAGGCTCAAGTATGATTCGAATTAGATTCGTGCCTCGAATTATGTTAATTCAACCCAAAAAGTTTCATGGTGCGACTTTATTTTGTGACTTTTAATGAGAACTGTGGTGGTAGCGTAGGGATTGAGACGACCAAGAGTGCGCCATATTTCTAATCGCCTACACTCACTGCCTCACTTAGGTGATAGGTTAGGTGTCGCCTATGTCAACACAGGCGATAGGTTAGGCGTCGCTTGTACCATTGCCTATGCTCACTACCTCACTTACGCGATAGGTTAGGCGCCGCCTATGTCAACTTAGGCAATAGGTGAGGCGCCGCCTATGTCAACTTAGGCGATAGGTTAGGCTCCGCCTATGTCAACTTAGGCGATAGGTTAGGTGCCGCCTATGTCAATATAGGTTATAGCTTGGATGCCACCTATGTCATTGCCTATACAAATTGGCTAGTTACTTTGCTACTTATTTTGTAAGAAAAATAGTACCAAATAACGTTTCTATCTGCTCCAATGATGATCTCCATACAGGTGGCATAACTCCTAATGTGGATGAGAAGTACTACTAGCCAGGTTCTTTATCTTGTTATTTGCACTGGGGACAGTGCTGAGCATAAGTGTGGGGTAGCTGGTTACTTTTCTACTTGTTTTGTAAGAAAATAGGACCTTCTCCTTAGTATACTTCTTAATAGGATTAGTTATTTTGTTTATTTCATTTTGTTAGTTAGTTAGTCATAATTAGGTGTTTTTCTCGATGATGGATGAATGACGACCGTCTTAAGAGAAAATTAGTCATTTAATTGCATATAACTGTTCTTGTGGGTCACATGACATTATAACATAAGTATGTGATGGATCATTACATTTGAAACAGCTAGGCTTTAGTTGTGACTCTTGTTGTGATTGTTGGTTTAAGTTGAATTCATGTAATTGTTGGGTTGAGAATCTATAATGCTCCTAATTAAGTTGACCATGTGCCATGAGTGTGTAAGACTGTTGTATATTCCTTAGTGAAACTGATGCTAGAACTTGCCTGGTGTGTGTGCAAAGCGAAATAAAGATTGTGAGTTTAGGAGATGATTTAGGTATTTCTTTGATAGCCATTGTTCATACCTTCTTTTGACCTAACTTTTTACATTATCTTAGCTAGACCCTTTGAGACTTTATCTTATTCTTTTGTTAGCCTCATATGTATCCTATTCCGTTCTTTAATATATCGTAATTTGATCTAAAAAGCTCCTAAGCACTTTAATGTAAAATCAATGTGAGTTAGGAGTTTGAGAATAAGAGGAAAAAGGTGAAATTGATGCCCCAAATTCTAGTTATTGGCATGAGCAATTGATGTGGTTGGGAGTAGCTAAAATTGTTGAAAATGTTCAAAATTTTATCCCGGACATGTTACAATTAACCTGTTTTGGCCTTAGTCCTTCTTGGACGTTGTGCACCTCAACTAAGGCAAATTACTTAAGTTGAGGGTGGCTATTATAGGGGTGCGTAACATGAAAAGGGTGCAAAAAAAATTTTGAAAGGATAGCATACTCCCACCATAGTGTTATTAATTAAGCTTAACGAGTCGGGGTGAAAAGCAAATCTGTGAAGATAGAAGAAGTGGAAATTGTTTGTTTGAGATTGATCTTAATTGCATAATGTAGTGTATTAAAGCACTTAGGGAAGATAGTCACTATTTCTGGCCAAAATAGTTCCTACCCATCCTTTAGCCTGCATTAGAACCCATAAAAGACCTATTTGATCTTAATCTTAGCATTCTGATATTAGTGGAGTATTACACTAAGGGAAATCATATGGCCATCAGTTGTAATTTGAGAATTCTTTGTGAGAGTGAGCGCAACTTGATTCTTGTACCCATTTAGTTAGAAATTGCATGATTGTGAGTGATATGGGTAACTCTCTTGTTGTGAGGGCACATGGTTGATGAAGGTTGGGTAATTTATATGATTTTTTTTTCTTGAACAATATGCATGAAATTGCCAACTTAATGAGTCTATTCTTGAGGGTAGGTTGTATCTAGGAATAATTCCTGCAGCAACTTCTTGTTCATAATTGTTGTGTGAGCCTATTTGAGCATCTTGTCTTCCTTTGTGGGTGCTAAGGCATGTCTAGTATGCATAAATAGATATGTTGTTTGAGGAAAAACAAAGCTTTAAGTGTGGGGTGGTGATGTTGGGTGTATTTATAAGCCTAAGCACCATAACTTACCCATGTTTTAGCTAAGTTTTTAGGATAAAATACATAATTCTTGCACTTTGTCTATTTTTAGTTAAGTGAGCTGACCTATATGATTAGCATGCTTTTCAGGTACTAATGAGGAAGATTACGACACTTTGGGGACCTGTGGATAGCAAAGGAAACTTCACATAAAAGGAAAGCAGCTTTTGGACTGAATACGATATATGGGAACTTTTTCCCGGGCAAACTCAATAATTTAAATAGTTAAGGATGCAGTAGCAATTTATTAGAGAAGGATGTTATTAAAATCCTTATGGCTGAATTTTTAGGGATTCATTTTTCTGTATTATTTCAAAAAGGGGAAAAAGTGGATTAGCTTGAGCAGAAAGAGAGAAACATTTTTATCTCTTATTTTCGCTATTTATCTTCTCCACCAAGATCGTTCTAAGTTTTGGTATGATGAATATTTCTATTGTGATTTCCATTTTATTCATGAGTAGCTAAGTTTATTTGTTAGGGTTATGGAAACCTTGTAGTATACTCTCAATTGCTATGGGTTTTTGAATTTATGATGTGTTAATTCACTTATATCATTATTCTCTTTGTTATGATTGAATTCTCGTGGTTAAAAACATAGGGAATGTGCCATTATAGCAATAACTTGTTCAATAGAAAAGTTACTGTTTGGAAAAGAGAGTAGTGACAAGAAAATAAGGTTTCCAACCTCTATTTTACACGTTAATGCCTTAGCAGGATTAACTACTTGTAGGGTTCGTATGATTGGTTGTACACTTTGGATTCGAGAGAACTAAGGTGAATAAATCCTTGATGGTTGAGAAACACTTGGATTCAGAATTAGAATACATCTCTCTATAAGTGCATGCATGTATAAATCCTTATTACTCATAGTTAATAGAGAAGTAAAAGCTACAAGGTGGACATAACCCTAATTTTTCATTCTCTATGATCAAATATTAATACACATATTGCTTCATTGTTATATTGTAACTATCATTTCAAATTTAAACCAAAATCCCCCATTCAGGAACCTCTGACCAACAGTCCAGTAACAACTACAATACTTAGTAACACAGTATTCCCTGTGGGATTCGACACCCAACCTGGTTGGGTTCTATATTTGACAGCTACCGCTTACTCTTTTGTAAGAGAGGTGTAATTTGTGCGTATCAAAAACAAATATGGCTGATGACATTTGTGATAAGTCGTCAGCCCTGTGATAAGTTACCAAAGTCGTCGTCAGTAGTAAATAGAGAATTAGCCTAACTTGAAAGATGTTACATCAATTTGTGATAAGTCATCAAGGTTCTGATAAGTTGTTAAGAATGTCATTAGCCTGAGGTAGCATAGGAGAACTGAAGCAGAGATTTGACGATATTTTGTTATAGGCTGTTACAAAGCTAATAGGTTTCCAAGTTTGTCGTCAGCCTTAAATAAGAAAAGCCAAAATTGAAGAAGGAGCTTACGAAATTTATGATAAGTCATCAACCTCCTGATAGGCTATCACAAATGTCGTCAACTAATCCGAGGGATTTCTGAATTCTATTATTTTGTTTCCATAATTAGGGCAAACTATTTAAAGCTTTGTTTTAGGTTTTTCTAAAGAGATCCACATATTGAGTTTTGATAATATTTTTTGATATTTTTCTCTCTCTAATTTCTTGGCTTGAAAATACAAATACTTCAAGGAGATTATTATCATTATTCTGAGATTTTCCTTTGTGATCTAATCTGTGATTCGCTAGTAATTATTCTTCTTGTGGTATGTTTAACATTCCAAGCATGAATACAACTTTTTGTTTTGATTTTAGCATTATGAGTGGCTAAATTCCTTTAACCTGAATTATGGGAATTAGGGTTAGGTCTTGATATGGTGCTAAGTGTTCAAGATTCAAACGGTGGTAGGATTTTTTTATAATTCTGAGGTTTTAATTAACGTTTGTTGGTTGCAAAAAATACATAACACCTGCTTTAGTTTGCTTGAGAAAGAAATCAAATATAGTGAGAAGGTTATCGATAGGGACTTGGAAATACTCCATTTAATAATCAGCGTTGTAACAAGGTTGGTTAACCTAAGGAAAAATCTGGGCAGTGAATATAAATCCCTAAGTTCGAGGGGATTAGGTTATTAAATGCTTAAGTAGGTCAAGATACATTTAGGAATAACTTCGATAAAGATAAGTTGTTGTCCTACCTACTGTGAGAATCTTGAACCACCATTAGCATCTGTCAAGTACCAAAACCCTTAATGAACATAATTCTAGTTTTTCCATAAACTCTTGATTACCCACATTTTATCTTTTTGTGCCAGTTGTTTGAATTTAACTTGTAGCTATAGTTTTAAATTATTTTAATTGCCACTCATATTGTTCCCTGTGGATTCGACCCTAACTCCAAAAGTTGGGTAAATATATTGATGGCGACCACCTTGCACTAAATTGACGTGTAACTTGAGCGTTATCAATTATGTTAGCACTAGTTCCTATTATTATTATAAGCCTTGAGATGCTAGTATGACTACTTTAGTTTGTGCCTTTAGGTTAGGCTTGTTTTTTTTATTTTTGTATATCCCTCTCTTCCTTTATTCATGATTTTTATTCGTTCCCTGGCCTGTATACTACTATATATATCCTTTTTTTGCTCTTCATTTGTATAATGACCAGTGATATATGGTATAGTTCTTAGGACCTAGAGTATGCCTAGAATATAATAGTTTGTCCTTATGGTCTTCTTAGTTTTTCTATGTTATTTTCCTGGATATTTGGGAGTATTTTACATTCATTCTTGCATGTTATTTATATTTGCATTATCATTAGAGCTCAGTTGGTTGTTATCAATTGAGTATCACATGTTTGGCACTCATACTACACTACTGTAGCTTATAGATCATAGTACGGGTTCTCGTCGTTGTCGTGTTTGTTCTGTGTAGCAGCTATGGTTCGGTGATGAAGGGTGAGATCCTAGTATTTGGAATATTACTATTCTCCCTCTAATGTACTAGACTAATCTCTATGTTGTATTCAAAGATGGGTTGTATCATTATATTCATTTAGTACTTTATGTTGTAGTCTCATTATATTAGAAGCTTTGTATTGATTCCACCAAGTTTTGTGACTATCTTGTGTATTAGTCACGACCTGAGATACCCCATAGTTGTAATATGGTGCTTAAAGCCACAAGTGACCCCTAGCTAACCCATGAATTTGCACAAGATGTAAATACTAAAAGAAAGATTATAAAATATTGTGTGGAAGTTATTTAATAAATTATTTGAATAATGAAATCCATAACAAAAGGTTTTGTAACACATCTCTGAAAAATATAACTAACTTTCTGACTGACTGAAAGCCTTTAAACATGATGAGTTTTTGGGATAGGTCCCCAACTAACTCTGACTACTGAAATAACATGAACTAAAATACTGGGAAGCATGATAAATAATATAACTAGTGGAATGTCCCAACCGGATTTTAGTTTTCTTTTGGTTAGAGGCTTTTGTGGAACTACTATAGGTTGGAATAGGCGGATCGGTAGTGGTGTCAACCTTAGTATTGGCATTGGTATTGGGGATGATACCATTTGATTATATTGTTGGTTGTTCCATTCTTTTATGTTATATAATGGAACTTGGTTTGGTTATTATTTTTGGTTTTGGTTAATGGTTTGGTTACGGCTATTGGTTGGTTTGGGGATGGTTGGACTGGCCTTGGGATGCCATTACAACAAGGCCCCCAGTCGGGTTGTGTTAAGTTGGTATTAGAGATTTAGATTCATGGTAGATTAGGAGTCCACATAATCATGTCTAGTAGAGTCTCATTTAAGGATGTGTAGCGTGCCACACTTATAAGGGAGAGGCTACAAGGAATTTAGAAATGTTTCACTTTCTTGGTATTTTGTTTCAAGCTGCAAGATCTAAGGTCCTTTCTAATTCTAGTTTGTTGTCTTTTCAGATCATGCCTCAATATCTAGAATGCAAAGAAATCTTCTATCTCATCTGTGGACAACATGGAAGGGACACAAGGGATCCATACTCGATATAGGGGTCCAGTCCTTAATATTTTTGGAGTTTCACCAGTTGCTACTAGTCCTTTTCAGGGTAGGTGACGAATGTAGAATTTCATCAATCGATTTATTCTATTGCTTAAATGATTGCGGATCAGGCTAAGTGGGATACATATGGTGTTTCATCTTCTAAGTTACAAGGGTTGGCCAGTTTATGAAGATAAATCCTCCTACTTTTACTGGTGTGAAGGTGGAGAAGGATCTACAGGTTTTTTGGGATAAAATTGAGAAGATATTCATGGTGATGCAGGCCATAATTATGGAAGGGATGAATTTTGCAGCTTACTAGCTCAAGGATGTGGTGTACCAATGGAACGAGGAGTGGGATAGGAGAGGTGATGTTGAGGAGTTGTCGTATGGATACTTTCTCAAATGCTTTTTGGATTGCTTTTACCTTAGGAGATGAGGGAAGCAAAGACGGAAGAATTCATTAATCTGAGACAAGGGAAAATATCAGTCAAGGAATATGCCTTAAAATTTCATCAGTTGTCAAGGTATGCTCCAGAATTGGTGTTTGACATGAGGACAAGGATGAGAAAGTTCACTTCTGGACTATCTCGGTAATTGATCCTTAAAATAAGCCTATGTTTTTTATAAAGGGTATAGATATGTCTAGGTTGGAGGTTCATTGCAACAAGTGGAGAAAGAAAAGAGAAAACATGCGGAGTTCGGGGAAAAATAGAGTAACAATTTCAGGTCTTCTAAACAAGGTGGTGGGCAACAATAAGGCAGTCGGGATACCGGTAAGTGGCTAAATAAGAAGTGGGGTAGTTCTGGTTCCTTCTCTTCTGCTAGTGCCCTAAGCCTTCGGGTGATAGGCTTCAGCAGGGTGGTGATAATTTTTGGGTACAGGGTGCCCAATATCAGGCGATTGGGGAACAATAGGCTTCTTCATGCCCTCCTTATAGATTTTGTGGTCATCTTCATCGGGGATTTTATGATGAAGGGAGGGACAGATGTCTTAAATATGGTCAGCCAGACCATAAGCTTCAAAATTGTCCGGTTGGTAAGGGTGCTTCGAGAGTAGTCAAAGCTCCAGTTTCTGCTCTACACCTCGTGTTGCTGCTTTGACGTCTGCTCCTGTTTCTGGTACCGGTGCTGGTTAGAATAGGTTATATGCTCTTGCATCTCGACAGGAGTCTGAGGCATCTCCTGATGTCGTGACTGGTATGTTACCATTTTATTCTCATGACGTGTATTGCTTGCTAGATCCGGGGTCCACACTCTCTTATGTGACCTTATATGTTGTTGTATGTTTTGGTTTTGATCACGAGGTTATTTTGGATTTTTTTTCTATTTCTACCGCGGTAGATGACTCTGTTGGTTCTAAAGGGGTCTATAGAGGGTGTGTGGTATCTGTTGGTAGGAGGCAGACTTTGGTGGATTTGTTTGGACTAGATATGGTGGATTTTGATGTTATTCTGTGGATGAATTATTTACACTTTTGTTACGCGTCCTTAGATTATCGTACCCATAAGGTTGTCTTTAGGTTCCCTGGTGAACCGGTTCTTGAGTGGAAAGGTGGTCCCTAGCAACTAGGGGAAGGTTTATTTCTTATCTTAGAGCTCGGAGATTAATCACCAACGGGTGTCTCTATCATTTGGTCTGGGTTAATGATTGTAACTCAGAAGGTCCTTCTTTACACTCGATTCTAGTGGTAAATGAGTATCCTAAGGTCTTTTCGGATGATCTTTCAAGTGTTCCTCTAGATAGGGAGATTGAGTTTGTTATTGATTTAGTTCCGAACACTCGTCCAATATCTATTCCTCCTTATAAAATAGCTCCGACTGATTTGAGGGAACTCAAGGAGCAACTTAAGGATTTTTTGGATAAGGGTTTTATTCGTCCTAGTGTATCCCCGTGAGGTACACCGGTGTTATTTGTTCCCAAGAAGGATGGTTCCTGACATGACCCGAATAAGGGCCTTGTCATAATGGGCATCCCAAGTTCAACTAGGACTGGAGACGGGACCCATTACCAAACCCAACCAACCAACGTATATCCTGTGTCGGATGAATTCTGTTCAAATAACAAGATAGTGTTATTGCATAATCCAAGACTCTGGGATAGGTCTATATCCGTGACCACCCAAATGAGTCCAACCGTTCGATACCCAACCGATAACCAAAACCAATCTAACCATAGTTCAAACCATAACCAAATGAGTTCCATAATAATTATACATAATCCCAAAATAAAAGAGAATGGAACAGTGAGAAATTTAGTCCTACGGTATTAGCCCTAACACAAATGCCAATACCAAGGCTGATACCAATATCGATCCCACCCATACCAACTCATAGCAGTTCCACAAATTCCTCTAATGAAAAGAATACCGAAATCCAGTTGGGACATGCCCCCAACCATAGCCAAAATCAATATCCATAAATAAACCAAACTATGAAATAACATCCAGGAAATGGAACCTTCTGGAATGTTGGAAGCTCACCACTTCAATCCAATAGCTGATCCTGAAGTCCGATCAATAAGCAGGAGAAGTAGAATGGACGCTTCCTGCATGGTGTGGGGATACAACTGCCCGAAGACAGGTCAGTGGGTGAACGCTAGCATGAACTCAGGATAAGGATAAAATAATGTCTTTTTCATAAAACCAAGTAAACCATCCATACGCATACAAACTATACATATATATATATAACTATACTGGAAAGAGAACTGGGTTTAGCATGCATTTGAAACCATTTACCTAGTTATGTGTAGATTACCATCTTTAACCACCCACGGGCTATATGGGTCCAATATAACCCCCTAAACAGGCCCCGTTGCGTGTAGCTGCGTAAACCGTAAATACCATAAGAATAATGGATTCCCAAGTACCCTCACTCTCCATGATACATATGTACAATGTACTTAGAGTATTCCTGGGTACCTTACTGTATCATAAAAGGGTTCCCATGACCTACCCCTCATGTCGTCAAACATGAGTTTCCAGTGTTCGTTCGTTTAACTCCCACCTTCATGGTTAGTATCACACCCCACCATTATTGCTCAATTAAATTCGTTTCTAACCAGACCATTGTTCCATTATTATTAACCAAGCTATTAGTAGTGGTATCGTCATACCGACTATAACTTGCAAGTATTGTCCCTAACCAAACCTTTTACAGATCAAGGGAGTCCCATGTACAAATAGATCACATTTTTTAGTTATATTGGGGGAGTCCTATGTACCCCACAAGTATTCCATCATTACCTTGGGGGAATCCATTGTACACCACAAGTTGTTCAATTACTATGTTTACTTGGGGGATTCCTTTGTACCTCACAAGGATGTTTAAATAATCAAACCATTACACCAAAACCATTTAAACCATTTAGGGTTCCATTATCAAGTTCAAACCATGCAATAGTTCCATTAAAAATCCAACAATGTAGTGAAAACATTCTCATAGGCATTTTTTCAAACATATTGAGGTTATAGTATTTCCAACACCAAAACCAATTACCAATAACAATTCTCATGCAATCCAATGATCCAAACCACCAGTAAAGCATGTAAAAACATAATTAAAACATGGGAAAACTATAACTAAGCATTTATAACCAAAACCCCCAAATCTTATTTGAAAACCCAAAACCATACAATAATTAACCCATGAAAATATTCCATGCCTTTAGTTGGAACTAACAATTTAAGAAGAGAACATGCCTTAAACCCAGAAGATGATGGAGAGAAATCACCAACACAAGCCCTAAATTAATCCTTAAGATAAAACCCTAGATTTTCTTACCGAAAAACTTTAGAGAAGATTAGAGAGTGTTTTCTAAGAGTTAATGAATTGAGTAATAGGGAAAATAACCTTCCAAGTTAGTTAAAAGTTGTGAGGGCTTATTAGGTTAAGTGGACAAATATCCATATTTCCCTCACTTAAACTGCACCAAAATATCGTTAGAGGGATACGACTATCCATGCCAGTCGTACCCTCCAATACGAGTGGTACCCACCACTCGTACCAAAGGTCATCTTCCTTGGACCCAACACTATCCAAGGTACAACTCACTCTAACCCATATTGTATCCATGCATACAATTGGTACCTATGATCTGCTCCCCTGGCAGAATAGAATCTAAGAAGGATTGAACACTGCCTACCATAGGATTCCATGGTACGACTCGTACCCTAGCTTATGCTCTTGGTGAGATACTCGTACTAAGATCCAACTTAAGTTACAAAGCATAACATTAAGTGAAGTAACAAGACAACCAATATCCACCGATACAACTAGTACCACTCAAGTCATATCAATTCCTAAAACCAAATCCAACCCACCAACCAACACTAGTCAGCATACGACTAACCCATACTACTCGTATCCTAGTGTAGGAGTCATTTCCCCTAGTCATACCCTGTCCAGAGACCATAAACTAGGGACTGATCTTCTCCTTTTTACCAAACCACATCACTCTCTTCATAGGAGATACCTTTAGGAATGCCCTATCCTCAATCTCAAACTCTAAGTCTCTACACCTTGCATCCACATAGGACTTTTGGTGACTTTGGGCAGCCTTAAGCCTATGACAAATTACCTTAACCTTTTCTATAGTCTGATAAACAAAATCTGGACCAAACATATCTGTCTCACCAATCTCAAACCAACCAATAGGAGATCTACACCTCCTACCATAAAATGCCTCAAGAGGGGCCATACCAATACTAGAATGATAGTTATTATTATAAGCAAACACTACCAAAGGTAGATGCTATACCTAACTACCACCATAGTCAATCACACATGACTGAAGCATATACTCCAAGGTCTTAATAACTCTCTCCACCTGCCCATCCATCTGAGATAACCTACCACTTCCTAAACTATCACACCACTATTCTTAGAATCTAAGAGATGAACTCCAAGATTGGCCAAGAGGTGAATATTATTCACCAATTACCACTTTTCTTCCTCCATATTAGCCAAACTCCCTATGGAAAAACTGCTAAAAGCATCAGAAACCACGTTAGTTTTACCTGGGTAATAGTGAAGACTCATATCATAGTCCTTGAGAAGCTCCAACCATCTTCTCTACCTGAGATTTATCTCCTTCTAAGTAAACACATACTGTAGACTCTTGTGATTAGAAAAAATGTCTACATGCACTCTATACAAATAATTCCGCAAGATTTTCAAAGAAAAAAACACCGCCAACATCTCTAAATCATCAATTGGATAATTCCTGTCAAACACCTTTAGTTACCTAGAAGCATAGGTGATCACCTTCCCATGCTGTATTAAAACACAGCTAAGTCCCACCCGGGATACATCACAATAAACCAAAAACCCCTTATTACCCTCAGTCAAGGTCAGAAATAGAGCTGAAGTTAGCTTATCCTTAAGATTCTCAAAACTCCCTTCATACGCTTTTGACTAAGAGAACTTTACCTTCTTCTGAGTTAACTTAGTCAATGAAGTAGCTATCCAGAAAACCCCTCCAAAAACCTCTTATAATACTCAACCAAACCCAAGAAGATTCGAATATTCATTGGAGTCATGGTCCTAGGAAAATTTTTAACCATATCTACCTTTTGAGGATCCACCATGATCCTCTTACTAGAAATAATATGACTAAGAAAATTTGAAACATTCAATCAAAACTTACACTCAGAGAACTTGGCATACAACTGCTACCTTTTCAAGGTCTACAACACCACACGGTGGTGATTGGCATGATCCACCTCACTTTTAGAATACACCAAGATTTCATCAATAAACACAATGATAAAAAGATCCAATAAATGCCTAAATACTCTATTTGTCAAATCCATAAATGTTGTCGGAGCATTAGTTAAACAAAATGACATCACTAAGAACTCAAAGTGCCCATACCGAGTATGAAAAGTCATCTTAAGGATATCCTCTTCCCTAATCTTAAGATGATGATACCCAGACCAGAGATCTATCTTATAAAAGAACTTGTACTTTGCAACTAATAAAATAAGTCATATATCCTTGGAAGAGAATATTTTTTCTTGACTATTACCTTATTCAACTGCCATTAATCAATGAACTTCTAAAGGGAACCATCCTTCTTATGCACAAACAACACTGGTGAACCCAACGAGAATACACTAAGATAAATAAACCCCTTATCTAGAAATTTATTAAGTTGATCCTTGAGTTGCCTCAACTTAGCCAAAGCAATTCTATATAGAGGAATAGATATTGGACGAGTGTCCGAAACCAAATCAATACCAAACTCAATTTTCTTATCCAGAGAAACACTAGGAAAATCATCCATAGTAACCTCAGGAAACTCATTTACCACTAGAATTGAGTGAAAAGGACACTGTGAGTTGGAATCTTTAATCCAAACCAAGTGATAAAGACACCCTTTGGATATTAATCTCTGCGCTCTAAGATAAGAAATAAACCTCCCCGTAGGAGCTAGGGAACCACCCTCCCACTCTATAATCGATTCACTAAGGAACCTAAAGACAACCTTATGAGTCCAACAATCCAAGGACGTGTAACAATAGTGTAACTAATCCATCCCCAGAATAACGTCAAAATCCACCATATCCAACTCAAATAGATCTACTAAGGTCTGCTTGCTACCAACAGATACCACACCCCCCCTATAGACTCTTTTAGCAATAATTGAGTCACCTAACAGGGTAGAAATAGAAAATGGATCGAAAATAGCCTTAAGATCAAAACCAAGACATATAGCCACATATGAGGTTACATAGAAAAGAGTGGACCTCAGATCAAGAAGATAATACACTTCATGAGAAAAGAGTTATAACATACTAATAATGACATCAGGTGATCCCTTACATTCCTATCAAGATGCAAGAAGATACAAGTTATTCTAGCATGTGTTGGTACCAGAAGTAGAAGTAGATACTAAAGCTGCACCACTAGTGGTAGGAGTAGAAGATGAAGCAACTGGAGCTTTGACCGATCCTGAAGCACCCTAACTAATTGGATAATGTCTGAGCATGTAGCATGGTTGTCCACATTTAAAATATTTTTCCCTCTCTTAATCACAAAAACTCTAATATATACGACCACAGTACTGGCAAGGAGGATGCAAAGAATCTGACTGTGCCCAACTTACCTGAGATTGGTCACCTTATTCCTAGAAATTATCACTACCTTGTTGATGCCTATCACCCGACTATTTTAGGTAAGGAGTTCTAGTAGTAGAGAAGGAACTAAAACTCCCCCACTTCTTTTTGTCCATTTTTCGCCATCCTAACCACCCTACTGCTGAGCACCACCCTACTTAGAGAACTTACTTCTCTTACCCTACCCTTCCTCAAACTCTGCCTATTTCCTCTTTTCATCCTTCACCTATTGCATCTGAATAACCAACATCAAAATATCTATATCCTGAATCAGCAAAGCAGTCTTCCATTTAAGGATCAAACCCCAAGATAGCCCAGAAGTGAACTTTCTCATCCTCGCTCTCATATCAGACACCAATTTTGGAGCATACCTTGATAGTTAATGAAACTTAAGGGCATATTCCTTGACAGACATTCTTCCCTATTTAAAATTCACAAACTTCTCCATCTTTGCTTCCCTTTACTCTTAAGGAAAGAATCAATCCAGAAAAGTATTAGAAAAGTCTTTCCATAAGGACAACTCCTCAACATTGCCCTATCCCTATCGCACACCTTGTACCATTGGTATGCAACATATTTGAGCTAATAAGTTGTAAAGTTTACCCCTTCCATAGTCGTGGTCTGAATTAACCTAAAGATTTTCTCTATTTATCCAAGAAATCCTAAGGATCCTTATCCATCTTTACTCTATTAAAAGTAGGAGGATTTATCTTCATAAACTGGGCAATGATAATGCACATCTTTACCATTTAAAGTGGTAGTGGACGGTCGTTGTCAATATCCCAACTTGCATTGAGGTCGAATCCATAAGGAGTAAAGATAGAGCTCTAATCTTGTGGGAGATTATGTCCTACTAAGATAATAACCAAAGTGTTAGTAAAGTAAATGACATAATTAAAATAGGGGGTTTTGGTTAAGAGGGAATGTATATCACTAGTTACTTGAGTTAACAAACTAAGCAACAAACTTTAATGTAACTTTGATAGTTGAAGAATCATGGGATTATGTATACCTAAGGGAAACTTAGGTGTGGATGTGTGAGATTTGATGCACATGCTCGTAAGTTACTAATGTAGTAGGCTAGGTCTAGGACCCTTGAGGTTAATTTCTCAATAAAACCTTAAAGATTTCACTTGTTAACCAATTTGGGTACCTACAAAATGTGCCAATCATATTCACCCACTACCTCAATTTGGCCATCCTTACTTTTAGGATACTACCCAAGGTACAGTCAACTAAAAAGCCACCCTTATGTTAATGATAGTGAAAATGAGTAAACTAAACTTAACAATTGTAAACTATTTCCTTGGTTTTTGTATCCCTCTTTCAAGGATGATGAGGATTCCTAAAGTTCACGCAAACCCCTTTTCAAGGATGGTTTAGGCTTTCAAGAGCATGGAGTTTTGACCCACAGACCCATGTGGGTATTTGGAGTTTTCACCCATAAATCCCAACCAATTTAATTAAGCAATAGTATAACCCATTATTATCTAACTAGCATATACGTACATACATCACAACCCACAACTAATTTACACCTCAGTTCAACATAATCCCAAGACTAAAAGATTTGGCTACTCAAGAAAAAAAAGAGAAACATATACCAAGTGGGTTGTTCAAGGAATCCATTCTTCACAAATACCAAAATCAAAATCTCCAAATCAAATTTACAATTCTTGCCCAATTTAGGGTTTTAATTTAAAATTCAAAGTATTGCTAGTCTCTAGATAGCCCAAAATGGGAATGGGTTTTAATATTTTAAAGAATTTGGGGTCGGCTGCCAAAAATTACAAAACTGCCCCTAAGCTAATCTCGTCTGACTGCAATCGCACCAAATTTACTACAATCGTATCTAGAGCAACCACCTGTAGATCAACACGGTCGCGGTTGCTGACCATCTTGACTGGCCACGATCACAGCCCTCAGGCCGCTATTGTGGTAACTGAGGCCTATTTCTGCTCCAGGTCTTTCAACTGCACTTACTTTTTGTTTCTTTAATTCTTTTTAGCTCAAGTCCATATCTTTCTATCTCATAACCTATATGCCTGTAAAATATGTATATTAGTGCATTTAATCATACATAGGTCTCTTTTATTTACTCAAAACATCATAATGTGCGTAAATATTGAGTGTAAATAAGTGGTAAATTCACCACTCATCAACAACCCCAACTTAAAGCTTTGCTTGTACTTAAGAAACACTACTTTAAGGCTATTGGCAAAATTCCTTCTTCCAAGCTTGACAATGATGATGAGGTACCTATTGAGCAGTTAAATTCTAAGGATGGTGGTGAAGATTTGGAGTCAATAGAGGAGAGCGACTGGTGATGCTTATACAGGAAGCCCCTTTTATCTTTCTTTAATTAGACTTGCAGTGAGGTCACTGCATTCATTAAGTTGGGGATATGCCTCAGATATTTAATTTGCTTGTTTTGGAATGATGTTTTGAATAGTGTTTTTAGTTTATGTTGTGGATACTACACTTAGGGTACATTGCTTTTGCATACGTTGATGGTGCCCACTTTTTATGATTATTATATTTTGCATGCTAGTTATAGTTTTCATTTAATTTTAAATTTTCTCTTTTTTCTTTGCATTTGAATTTTGAGACATAGGTGCATGGGAATTATAAGTACCCGTAGCATATATGTCAAGAATACAAGGGAAGTCCGAGAACCTATGGCATTGAATTTTGTAAAAGTTGGGATCACGTTACACACCATCGTATCCATACGATTATTTTGCCCATTCTTGAGCCAAGAAATGAGACTAAGGCTTTGGTTGTAGCCATAGTTTAGTAAATTATGCATGTTGCTATTGCAAGATAAGAACCCCTCCCCCCCTCCATCCAAATATTTTGAAAAAACTAAGGGCATGGACGTGAGCAATGTGGTAACAAATCCCTTTCTCATTTTATGCCTTCAAAGATTTACACTTGTAAATAAGAAATAGACACCCCATGATTTTTTCCATCGAGGGGTACATTTGATCTCCCTTGATGAATTTTGCATGCCATGAATGGTGGGAATATTTCATTCATCTCTTGTATACTTGTGTTATCTAGTACTAGCCTTATAAATATTTTAAAACAAATTTTGATTGTATTTGGTTGGAGAAATGATCTTAGGCCATCCTTGTGATTTTGAAACCCTCTCTATCCTAAAAATCCTACCTATGTAAAATTATAGTCTCTAGTACCCGCTTTGAGCCTTTAAACCTTTCTTTGGAAAGCTTATTACAAGTCGTGAACCCTTCTATTTATCCCTCTTTTGAATGGCACTCTCCTTCAACTTGGAAATGCAACTTAAGGCTAAAATCCTAAGTTAGGTGTGGTAAGAATCGATGGAAGTAATTTTAGGTTCACGAAGTATTAGTGAAACACCAAATGTGACTAAGTGTTAAAAATGAATGTTTAGAAAAAAAAAGGATCCCATAAAAGAATGACTTGCACAAAAATGCAAGAAAATGAAAGTAAAAGGAAAGTGAGGAACAAAGGAAGAAAAAAATAGGTATGAACAAAGAAATAAAATAAAGAAGAGTGATGTTGGGTGTATTTATGCATTCTAGTGTCACTATTCTAGCCTTTTTAGCCTTATTTTAAGGATGATTCATGTTCTATATAGGTTGATACTAATATAAATGTGTATCAAAGTGTTTAAGCATGTTTTTATGATGTTTAGAGTGAGTTCCAAACAAATTTGTGCCTAAAAGATTCATTTAGAGTTCGCCCCAGAAAACTAGCATTACTAGATTAAGATAGGTGCCTCTTTAGTTGATTGCAGTGGATTCTATTATGCTTAAGGTGTTTCAAATATTTTTATGAATTATTTAGAGTGGAATAAATTTTTGGGATTCATAAAATTTCAATTAGAATGAGTTTACAATTGGAACAGTGCGTAAAAGATCAATGCAAACTAACATAGTGTAGCTCTTGTTTTGATTCATCGTAATGGGTGTTGTGTTGTATTTCTCTTTTAATTCGTGTGGTGTGATGCTGTAGGAGGCTTTTGAATCTGAATATAATGATATTTTGATGTTAATGAGGCTTGGAATTCATGGGAAAGACACCACAATACAAAGGATCAAGAGGGGAGACTTAACACTTAACCGAAATTCGGAGAGCAAATTCCAGAGGAGCAAGGCGATGGAGAGGCACCGCCCCACCTAGAGTAGGGATATAACCATGGAAGATCCCTATATGGATTAGGGGTATAACTAGGGCAATGCCCCACCTATTCCCAGCCTTAATTATTTACAGTTTTCTTGTCTAATACGGATTTGGCTTGAACCTACACTGTAAATACATGTTATATCACGTTTTTACATACTTTTGGACGTCTTGGAGGATTAAGGAGGCTACCACAACTTATTTTTAGGGTTTTATTATCTCAAATTTAGTTTCTTTATGGTTTGTATCATCATTCCAAGCGATTGGATGATGAATATGTCCATTAAAGGCTAAAACTCCCTTTCTGGGGTTAAGGCCAAGATCATGACTATTTTTATTTTGAATTAAGTTTGTTGATTTGATTATTATTATTGGTTTCTTGTTTATTCTTTTTTTGACTATTTTAAGTATTATCTACCCTTATAATACACCAATTGTCAACCTTGTGATCTCGAGAGAGGGAATAGGGAGATTGAACAAGGGAATAAGCAAAGTATAGTTTGTGTTTCTTTATGAATTAAGGAATTCAAATTAGTATCTAGGACGGGGATGTGATTAGATGCCTTACTTGATTCATATGTAGGATGATATTTGTAAAGAACTTAAGTGAACTATTACATCCCCGCTCAACGATATAGTTGTAAGGTTTAACTCAGGTAAATGATTAGAGGTTGGGAAACCATAATAATCCAATTAACCCTATGAATCAACAACCAAGATAAGCAAGTTAATGAATGAAGTTCAACAACATAGTAAGATTGTTCATAATCCTTAACCCTGGGCTTCTATCAATAGGTTTTCCTAAGTCATTAATTTTTTGCGTTAGTTTAGTTTAGTTTTAATTTACAACTCTAAACTTTATTTTCTACTCTCTTCAATTGGTTAAACTATAATTAGATAGGCGGTGAACGCAAGTCCTTGAGATATTGATACTTGGTCTTTCTCAAAGCCACTTTAATACTTGATAAGACCAAATACACTTGTGTGTACGGTTGGGCACTGTCAAAGAGTGACCCTTAGTTGAAAGGAAGAGTGTTTTAAAGTGTGATATAGATGTTAAAGTTAGGGTGTAACCAAGTTCCCTAAATGATATCCTACCCTAATCCAAACCTACGTTACAAGATTATAAAGTCCTTTGAGATTTCCAACCATTTACCTTTTTGTGTACCGGTGATTGAAAATAGGGGCAAGCCTATGGTATAACACTTTTTGCATCGAGATTTATTTTATGAGAGAGAGAGTTTTTGCAGTTAAATTTCCTTATTGCGTGATTAGTGTTTTGGTGTATGGAAATTCCTTTTTCTTGCGAGATTGGCATGCGAACAAGTTGAGGTGGATAATTTTGTCACCTCTCGAACAATGAGACAAATGGAGTATAACTTGATTGTGGTAAAAAAGGAGCCACTTCTAGAGTGTTGGTCTTTATTGCTTTATTGCTCTTTAAATTCTTATGCAATCCTTGAGTATTGTATTTTATAATGAAAGATGTAGGGAAATTAGTATAGCACATGTGCAATGAGCTACTTGTTGTTGCAATTCAAATCGAAGTTGCTATGACCTTTAAGGCATAAAGTTTGGGCATAAATAATTGTGTCTCTTGGAGTAAGATAGTGTTGCTTAAGGCCAAGCAAATGCTTAAGTTGGGGGTGTTGATGAGTGGTGATTTTACCAATCATTTGCACTCTGTTTTAGTGCACATTGCCATGTTTCAAATGAGTAGATGAGACATAATTGTGATTTAATGCACTAATATCCACTTTTTATAAGTATAGGAGTTGAAAAGACAAAGAGATATGGATCGGAGCTTAAAATGATCAAAAAGAGCAAAAAAGTGCAGCTGAAGACCTGTAGTGAAATAGCCTCAGTTACCAAAGTCATGGTCTATTGTCCACGGTTGGAGTCAGTCAAGATGGTCAATCAACCATGACCGCAGAAGTCAATCATGGTCGCATAGCTGCGATCGCATCTTGGCCGAAATGTTCAGCTTAAGGGAAACACTATAATTGTACATGCTGAGTCAAACTTGAACAAAAAGACTCAAACCCTAATTTCATATATCATTCATTCCATCACATCCCTTCTTCCCTAATTTTCTAGGTTTTAGCTTGAGACTTTGTAGCCTCCATTTTTGGAGAAGAAAATATGGTGTAAATTTTCGGTGAAGAATACATTGGAGACTTTATAAGTGGAAGATTTGCTCACTTCCATTGTTGATATTGTGGGAGATCCAAGTTTGAAGTAACATTCGCTTAGATATTCTACAACTTTGATTCAATCGAAATTATAGGTATATCTATGCTTGTTTATCTTATGTGTAGCTAAATCTCCATCTTGGGGTTATGTGTGATTAGGGTTTAAAGTGTGTATGGATTGTTATTGTTAGCATCTATTGTGTAGTTCATGTTTATGGGTTCTATTATTACTATGCTATTTTGGTTGGGATTTGATGGGTGAAACCTCCAAATACCCATATGAGTTTGATGAGTGAAAGCTCCAAGCTCTAGAAAGTTCAATGTCATCTTCAAAGAAGGGTTTTAGGTGAACTTTAGGAATCCAAATCATCCTTGAAAGAGGGATATGGGTACCAAAGCAATGAGAGACAACTATGTATGTAGTTTGCTAAATTTTCACTGTCTTAGACATAAGGTGAATGTGAGGTTAACTATGCCATGGGTGTCATCCTAGAAATAGGGATGCCTTGATTGAGGTTGTGGTTGCTAATTATTGAACACACCTATTAGGTATTTAAAAGAATCAGTGGGTGAACGTTTGGCATTTTGTGGAAAGGCTAACATCAAAACCTATAACCAAACCTACCTATATTTAAATTATTGAAGTGATGTTGATAATTAGCTCCCATATGTCACTCCCTAAGTAACGCATAATCCCAAGATCCGTGCATAATTGTTAAAACTCTAATTATTCATAGCCCTGAATTTATACTAGAAAATTCCAAAAAGAAACATTAGTGTAGGAACTCACCTCCCTCATTTTATCTTTTTGTACCATTTGTTTCAATTTAGAATGTACCTAACATTTTGAATTGATTTAATCTCCACTCACATTATTCCTCATAGACTCGAACTTGATTCCAAAGTTGGGTAAATATATTGATGACAACCGCCTTACACTTAATTGACGTGTAAGTTGAGCGTATCAAACACCACACAAGCTTAATTTATGAAATAATTAAGCATGAAAATTAAAGATTCAGGCCCTCTCTAAAACATGCATTCTATGGCCTATTTTCAAAAATCAAAGCATGAATTCATGACACCTATCGAGTATGTGATTCAAGAGGGACGCAAGGATATTGTTGGACAACTCACAATCTTTGCCATAAATGGGTCTAATTAGAGAGTAAAGTTGAAATGGGAGTGTGACAGAAATGGGGGAATAAGATGGCTATATAGCTGAGATGGCTGTGATTGCAGTAAATTTCCCATGATTGTGGACATCTAGGTAACCATGATCTCGACCTAAGGCCCTCAACTGCGGTAACTGAGGCCATTTCTGCACCCCTATTTTCCCCTATTCTGCTTATTTCACAATTTGAGAGATTTTCCCCTGTTCAGTTCATAGTGCGAAAAATTTCACACTTTTCCTTTTTCAAGATCCTCCAATAGATTCGATAGTGCCATAAATGCATGGGTTATTAAATTTTTAAAACTAAAATCTAAACTACAAAATCAAAAGCAAAGGATACGAGCCACTTTCGTGGCATTTATGAGTTGCCTCCATCATAGCACCTTAATTTCCTTCTCTTCTTCGATTTCAACATCAATCACTGATATCACTTAAAGTTCCATGGTTTGCTCCTTTATTTCGTATACTCAAAAAGAGACCTTGCCATCATGAACTCTAAACCTTATTTCACCCAACTATAAGTCAATAATGGCCCGTCTGGTGACCAAGATAGGTCAAACAAGAATGATGGGAAATTTTTGGTCCATTTGGTAATCTAAAACCACAAAGTCCATCGGAAGTATAAATTTTCCCACCTTGACTAGAACACAAACAAAATTCTGACCGGTCTCTTGATAGATCGATTCGCCATTAACAATCTCATAGATATTGGAGTTAGAGTATCAAATTTGAGCTTTTTGTAGATGGAAAAAGGCATGAGGTTTATACTTGCACCGAGATTGCATAGATCTTATGTGAATATATGTGTTCCTATGGTGCAAGGGATGGTAAAATCCTTAGGGCCTTCCTTCTTTTTTGCAATTTTGCTACTCGTGATAGTACTACAAATATGGGTGACTCTAATTGTGTCATCTTCGGTGAGCGTTTTTCTTGGACATCAACTTCTTCATAAGTGTAGCGTATCATAGGATTTGTTGGATTGCTTCAAGCAATAGGATATTGACAGAGAGGTTGCTAAGCTTGGCCATGAATTTTTTGAGTTTATCACCCTCTTCTTTTCTTTGAAGCCTTCGAGGGAATGGGGGAGCGATTTGTATTGTAGGCATTACATCACTTTGTGGTTTGTCATTTTCCACCACCTCTTCATCAACTTTCACCGGTTCCTTTTCATCATCTTCATCTTGAGATTTTGGTGGTCCTTCTTTTTACTTACCCTTAGGCATCTTGTTACCCAACTCTTCTTTTAAGTGATCACCAAGGGTTTTCCCACTCCTAGAGACTATTACTAAAACATAAGCCTTATTCTTTGAGTTCTCAATAGTGTCACTAGGAAGACCACCCTTTATCCTAGCATTAAATTGGGTTGAATTTTTCCTGATTTGAGTCTCCAATTGCTTAATGTGGGAGGAATGGGACATGACGGTTTGACTAAGTTTTGAAAAATCACATTTTATGTCACAAACCATTTTATCCGTTTCTTTCACTCTTATCAGGATCTTTGCCAAAATATCTTCAGACTTGAACTTGTTGAGGTTAATGGAACTCGGCTCTTTGTTCTTTTCTCGATTATAAGGAGGCAAATAGCGCTCATAGTCATGATATCTATTCATCCAATCATGATCACATTCATGATCCTTCCAACCTTGGTTCCCACCTTGCTTTAATAGGCAGAGCGGGACCCCCCGAATAGTTTTTCGAGTACTGAATCTCCTCATCAAGCTTTAGATTCTTCATCATCTTCATAGGCTTTTGATGTCACGGCATTCACCACTTTTGCGGGGTACCCATCATATTTTTTGTCAAAAACTCTAGTTGTGTCATCATCTTATCTATGTTCTCCTCTCTTTCTTCATCTCATTACCTTTGTTCCTTGTTAACTAAGGAAGTAGTGGGAAAACTCTTAGGAACCTTGGCATCTCGAGTATGCCATCTTCGATTTTGCTTAGTAACCTCCTTAAGCAAATTTATTGTGGCCTGATAATGCAACTTCATAAGAGAGCCCCCCACCATATTATCCAAAATGGTTTTGTTAAGTGGGTTAATAGAACGGTAGAAAATTTGGAGAAGCATCTTCTCCGAGACCTCATATGTGAGTTTTTCCTTGAATCTTTCCCATACTTTATACAAAGTCTCTCCATTCAATTGCCTAAAGTTGATGAGTCCATCCCTCAATGGAAGCATTTTTTATGGTGGCAAATACCAATCAATAAAGGTCGTGGTGAGTTTATCCCATGAAGTGATAGACCCAGCCAAAAGAGATTGGAGCCGTAATATCACCTCTCCCATTAGAGAAAAAGGGAAAAGGAAAAGTTGGATGGAATCTTGGGTTATGTGTTGATATCAAGGAGTGCACACACCTCTAACAAATTCTTCAAATGAAGGTTGGAATCCTCATAAGCTTGCCCCTTAAAAAGTCTCTTCATTTACAAGTGCAACATGACGCTTCTGACATGAAAAGACACCATTCCCATGCATAGGTGGGATTCAGATGGCACTTGTGTTGACACCCAATTTTGGCTCTCCTTTTCATAAAATTAATTTCTGGATGCTTAGAATTTTTTATTTTTTAATATATATATATATATATATATATATATTTAATTATTTATTTATTCCAAAATATAGGTTGACGTTAACAGTTTGAGAATTATATTTTTTCTTATTAATATTGCATCCTATAAATTTAATCAAAAATAAATAAATAAATAAATAAATAATAAATAAATACTTGTTAAATTATCATTCTACTATTTTCTAAAATGAGTAAATAAATATATGTTAGTGTATTAACATAATACTTACTATATTATTATATTTTTACAAAATTCACTCTATTTTTTGTTAATTCAATTATATATATATATATATATATATATATATATATATATATATCACACATACTTTCGAAAAAATAATTAAAGCATCGTTAAATTAGTTAAGTGAAATTGATTATGGGTGAATTAGATTTATTCATTTTGGGCTTTTCTTTTGTTTCAGTTAAATTACAATAACCGAATGACCCAACATCAAGATCCTTCACCCCAGGCCCAATTTTTGGCTGACTCATGACCCATCCCACAATTAATTAATTTCAGCCCTACAACAACCAACAACTACATCAGTCCATCAACCTTAAACCAGCCCAACATCAAATCCCTTGACCCTGTCCGTTACCTTATCTTCAACAGACAACCGTAACATCAAAACAACAATACAACTCCCACCAACATTCACTCTACAGTACAAACACCAGCAATTTCAACAAAAACGGCAAACAAAATCAGCTATACATATCCCTAAATTTCCTCTTCTCCACGTGAAAATTCAACCACATGAGTTGCCATCAATTTAATCACACGATAAATCTGCCAGAATTCGGGGCTTTTGCTGATCTAATAGACACAATTGTCTTCTCTATCACCTCAAGATTAAGAATTTTTGCTCCTTTTTCCCTCCCCTTTTCATTGTTTTGAATTTTGAATTTAAGATTCTTGAAGAATCTGTTGTATCACTTTTGCCTATAAAAAGGGAGTCCTCTTCACATAAAAGAGAGGTTCATTATTTGCTATTATTTCCTTCTTTTCCTAATTGGAGTCGAATCTGAGTTTGAAAGGAAAAAAACTCAGTTGTTAGATTAGCACTAAGATCAAGAAGTCTATAGCTCTATTTTCTCCTTCTTTTGTTTTCCGAGTTCAAAGTTTGAGCAAGTTTGGATCTCCGACGGAAATCCCTCTAGTCCTCTTCCTAATAAAAGGCATTTCAAATTTGTTTGTCCTAAAATAGGACACATTGGGTTTGTCCATCCTAAAATAGGACACATTGGGTTCTTCCACCCTAAAATAAGATATTTTGGGACGTCCACCCTAAAATAGAACATAATTAAGCACTTGCATACTACCCTTTAAATTTTTATCGCACCAAGCTTTTTGCATTGCATTGATATTTTAAAGTTTGCTATATACATTGGGTTTGTCCGCCCTAAAATAGGACACATTAGGTCCATCCATCCTAAAATAGGATATGTTGGGTTCGTCCAACCTAAAAGAGGACATAATTGGGTTAGTCTACCCTCTAATAAGACATTATGCAATATTTATGTTCGCATGCCTTTGATTGAAAATTCCGAAATGCATTTATCATTTATTTATTTTGATTAGATATGCACTCTATGTTATCTTTTGAATCTTTTGAAAAATCAAGTTTAATTACTCATTTGTCCTTTATTAAGCACTGTTTTTCATTTTGATTAGGTCTTTCCACCCTAAAATAGGACATATTGACAATTTGGATTCGTCCATCCTAACACATGACATATTGGGACAATATGTCCTCTAATAAAGAATTTTATCCATGCATGCTTTCAATTGAATATGTATACTTACTTGCATCTAATTAAACATCTAGCAATGCCTTAATTGTTTATTTTTCTAGCCAAGCAACGCATACTATCTTTTTAATCTCTTGAAAAACTAAACTCAATTATTCATTTGTTCATTATTAAGCATTGATTTTGCAAATATCTCTACTTAAATTGATGAATTTTGAAATCGTTGGATTTGAAGTTGTTACTTCTAAATTACTGCAAGCTCGACCAATCGCATCTAGATTTGTCTTATGGTCTCTTTGCAAGAATTTTATTTATTTTCCTGCTAAATTTTCTATCAAGACTTGGTAGGAAGCAAATTATATGCAGAAAAAGAAGACACGACACAACGTGGAACTTTATCTTAGCAGCACATTAAGACAATTTATGGGAGAGTCAAGCTCACCAATAATGGTTCTACAGATTAGCAGAAGTTTAAAAGTTAAAAATGTTTGCAGTCCTGCGAGGATTACACCTCTAACGTTTTGATTTTCTTACAATATTGAGTAGATATTATACCTTAGCAGTAATATTGATTAAATAATTTCGAAGATTTTATCAAAAAATTTAAATGCATTGCACATGACCTTAAGTTAGTCTACATAGATGCCTTTAATATACTGCACAAGTATTTTCAAATGCTTAAAATGCACAATACACAGCTTCAATTACTTTACGTTTGTGCTCTAAAATGCACCGCACATGCACTGCACTAATACTTTAATATATTTTAGAATGTCTTGCAAATGACTATAATGGCTCCACATAAGCACAGACACATTGCACAATCGCTTTAAATTGCTTTAAAATGCTCAATACATGCCTTTCATTTGCTTCGCATATATGCTCTAAAATGCACTGCACATACACTGCACAAATGCTTTAGCACATTTTTTCATACATGCTCTAAATACATCGAAAATGAACTACACAAATACTCTAAAATTCACCGCACATGCACTGCAAAATGCTTGAGTGCATTTTCAGAAATACGCTCTAAATGCACCGCACATGCACTGTACAAATGCTTTAAAATACATCGCACAAGCACTGCACAAATTCTTTAATACATTTTAGAATGGATTGTATATGGCTTTAATGATTTTTACATGGGAGAAAATGCATTGTATAGCTTCTTTAAGTTATTTTACAACACTGCACAACCGCTTTAAGTTATCTCGCACTACGCATGGCTTTCATTTTCCATCTAAAGCACTGCACAATCGCTTTAAGTTATTTTGCAATATGTATTTATTCTATAGCGCTCCACAATTGCTCCTAAATGCATTGCATAATTTTTTTAAATAACCGTACAAATCTTATGGATGCACTAAACAAATGCTTTGTAGAAATTCATTGCTTCATTTGGCTAAAAATGCCTCATCTTCATAATCTATTTTGTTTAAGACCTCATTTTCATCGCCGAAAGGCATCATTCCAATGAATCATCAGCCTAAAACTTCATTTTGCATAAGCTTTGTTTCAAATTTGCAAGACCATATTGGCATAAAGTAACGCCCTAGGCGTTATCTTCATCAATTCACTGAATGCATTTACTATTCATGTACGAATTGCTTTATCTAGTTTAAGTTTTGCAGGAACCTTAGAATAAATCTGAAACTATCTCCAAGCAACAAACTAGGGCAAAGCTAGCGAAATGTCAAGCATCCCCAGCAACGTCAATGATTCAAAGCTCAACTCGATTCAATTATCAAAAATTCTCATATAGGTTTAAACTCTTTCACAAATCTATTCTCATATTCCAGTTCCATCATAAGCTGAAATTGGGACAAAATTTTGAGATTCCCTCAAAATTTTTGCATAACATAACTTTTGAACAACATCGACCTGATTCTCACAAAACTCATGATATGTAGGCGATTCAGAAACCAAGGTTCGATCAAATTCATAATCACAAATCGTGCCAATTCTAGCTTTGCCATTTCACCCTTTGGGTAAAGCATTTCCAGGATTTGTCTAATTCACTAGTCGAGACAAAACTGGTTTACGTCAATCTGTTCACCCGAAGACTCTTTTCATCCTTTTTGGTCTAAGAGTGACAAGCTGTTGACACCCAATTTTGGCTCTCCTTTTTCATAAAATTAATTTCTCGATGCTTAGTATTTTTTTTATTTTTTTAATATATATATATATATATATATATAATTATTTATTTATTTCAAACTATAGGTTGACATTAACAGTTTGAGAATTATATTTTTGCTTATTAATATCGCATCCTATAAATTTAATCAAAAATAAATAAATAAATAAATAAATATATGTTAAATTATCATTCTACTATTTTTCTAAAATGAGTAAATAAATATATGTTAGCATATTAACATAATACTTACTATATTATTATATTTTTACAACTTCAAGATCCTTCACCCAAGGCTCAATTTTTGGCTGACCCATGGCCCATCCCATAATTAATTAATTTCAGCCCAACAACTACATCAAATCCCTTGACCCGGCCCGTTATCTTTTCTTCAACAAACAATCGTAACATCAAAACAACAATACAACTCCCACCAACGTTCACTCTACAGTACAAACACCAGTAATTTCAAAAAAAAACAGCAAACAAAATCAGCAACAAATATCCCTAAATTTTCTCTTCAAAACATGAAAATTCAACCACATAAGTTGCCATCAATTCAATCACCCAATAAATCCGCCAGAATTCGGGGCCTTTGCAGACCTAACAGCCATAATTGTCTTCTCTATCACCTCAAGATGAAGAATTTTTTCTCCTTTTCCCCTCCCTTTTTCATTGTTTTGAATTTTGAATTTAAGATTCTTGAAGAATCCATTGTAGCACTTTTGCCTATAAAAAGGGAGTCTTCTTTACACAAAAGAGAGGTTCGTTGTTTGTTATTATTTCTTTCTTTTCCTAATTGGAGTAGAATCTGACTTCAAAAGGACAAAAAACTCAGTTGTCAGATTAGCACTAAATAAGGAAGTTCATAGCTCTATTTCCTCCTTCTTTTTTTTCTGAGTTCAAAGTTTTAGCTAGTTCGAATCTCCGAAGGAAATCCCTCTATTCCACTGCCCCAAAAAAGGTAATTCTCCATCTCTGCATTTTTTAATTTTTTTGTTCTGTAAGCATTTGGTTGATCACTTTTATTGTGTGCGTTTAATATCTAGTTTATTTATTTTGCTCACTGTGTCACTTAATTATTCCAGTTTTTCCTTGTTATATAGGGAAGTGAAATTTGGCTCGTTTTCTTTAGAACTTCCAAGTTTCGATCTTATTACCAAATTACTATGTTGCGGTTGTAATTTCTAGTAGTTAAATATAAAAAGGAGCACTATTTTTATCATCAAACAATGTATTTCTTTTCAAGAATCATAAATGATAATCCATGTCTTGTTAGCAAACCAGAAGTTGTTGGTTGAATCCTATTATGTTCCTCCTCCATCTTGTCCTCTGATTGTTACCTCGATTCATGGTTTGTGGAGTTCATTTCGATTATAATACTTTTGTTTAAAACCTATTGGCTGCATAATTTGCTTAGATTTGGTTAAAATCTTAGATAAAAAATGTAAAGGTTTGCATTTATGAGGCTTTAGGTATTAACACGTGAATGTTTTTCTTCTCTAGATGTTATGTGACTTGAGATGTAGGTTTTTGTGCCTTAAAATTTTCCAAATGCCTAACTAGAATATGATCCTCTTTTCAATCTGCATATGGAGTTAGCTAATGTTAGTTACTTATTTGATTAATATCAAAGTTTCTAAGCCTTATTTTCAGTAATATGTGTCTTGTCTTGAGGGTATTGCTTGGTTAGTATAGATGTAATATGTTATGGGAAGTGAGAAATTGGATAATGATCGTGAAATTCTCGTAGTTGTTGTCATTTCACAGTTAAGACTTTATAGGATCTTTGAACTCTATATTCACTCTTTGTTGCTCATGAAATTATCTCGAGATCTCCCTGATCCCTACTTCCCTTTAAGTGTGTTAATCGTTGAATGAATCTCCCTTACTTTTTAGTTTTTCTCGGATTTAATCCAATGAAGTGTTTTTTTTTCTTTTTCTTTTATTTCCTTCTCGATTTAGTTTGATAGAGTGGAAAAGGTTCTTACTCTTTAAGGTATGATAAATGTTTTGTCTTGAGATTGTTACATCTTTGTTAGAGTGCTTTCGTAATAGTCGTAGGTTGAGAGAAGGGGCTGCTATGCTTCCGTTTAAAAATCAGTTTTTGTTTGGCTGCAAATTGAGTGAAGGGGGCTGCTACGCTTCCTTTTTAAAATTATTTTTTGTTTAGTCATGGATGTAGAGAAGGGAAAGATTACTGCTCGTAGTGTATACGATTGTTTTCCTAACTTAGATGGGCATGTAATAGATTGTCACAACTATCCTTTGTCGAGAGTTATTAAAACTTTCTCATGAGATTCATTTTGTCGACTTCACCTTTTTTTTTGCGGATTCATGAAATCTTGAAAATAAAATAATCTTGTATGTTCGTGTGGTGTCGGCCGAGTTAATTATTTCATCCCAGATTGCATTCATAATAGCTAATTAGTAAGTAAAATGTGTTGTGATCATTTGATTCATTTAAGTTTCAGTAGCGCCTTGTATTGCCTGCTTAAAATTCCTTGAATGGACTGCTCACGGGAACTTTTCTTGTAATCTCATTAAGGTACTTTTGAATAAGTTGACTGTAATTTTTTGGATGGAATTGTCAATGTTATGCATACTGTAAACATATGCACAGATGGGTTTTTAAGGTGTTTAAAGGCTTTATCCAATTCTATTTTTGTAATTGGTTTCATCAAAATTTAGTTGAATTGTCAATGTTATGACTTATGTATATTATAAGCATGAATAGATGGGTTATAAAGTGTTTAAATGGCTTCATTAAGTTCTATTTTATAATGGCTTTATCGGTTCTATAGCAAAGTTCCTTTGGATGTTAATTTATAGCAATTGGTGTTTATTATCATTTCAAGTTTGGGTATTAAGGTGGAATTAATGTGGATTTAAATATGCATATCCTTCCCTCGTTATCTGCCGATGGCTGAAGTGGTGACCTAAATTTGATATTTACTCCTTAAACTTTGAACTTCGATGGTTAATTCATTTTAAATATGGTGTGTGTCCATCTTTCCTTGAAATGATAAAGTCTCATTCTCCTTATTTTAATTATTGGCTCTAAATTTGGAAAGGTTGCTAAATCTTTGAATTTGGTTTGGTCTTAATTTTTCGGGATTATCATAAGCTAATTTCTTCGTCAAGAATCATTCTCTGAATGTAAAGATTGGTTAGCTTAGGCCTTCTTGTGATCAATCATTAAAATCTTGTTCTTTTATTAGTTTGTTCCCTCATGTTCTACTATTATCGTAAGTAGTTGCTAATCCTTATCTTTTCTTTGTTTCATGTGAACTCGGGAGTGCGTTGGAGTCTCACGGCTTGACTCCATCTCTATCCAAGTCAGAGAAAGCGAACAATAATTATATTGCATATTTTACAGTCTAGTGCCTCTTTCCCTCTTCTTTTAAGATTCATCCTTTTTTTTGTAGACACCTATTAATATTGTTTCTTTATATTTCATACGTTATTGTTTAATTTCTTTTATGTATTCTTATTTGAATTAGTATAAAAATATGATAGTGAATTTATCATTTTTCATTCCATTTTTTAGATTTTAAATTTGGCATAATCATTAGGTTTCGATACATATCTTTAAAAGGTTAAAATTTGGTAGGTAAAAATATGTCCTTTAGAATAATGGTCAAGTTTGTTAGAATTCCTTAATGGTTCTCTAATACGAATTACTAACTTATCTTTAAAATCAAGTTAGCTTCTTATTAGGTAATAATTTGGAAATCCCTTAATTATAAAGTTTGTGGTAGATGGGGCATATCATCGCTAAACTCGGAAAATTGGCTTTACTAATTTTGGATATAGTAAATCAAATATTATTTTTCTTTTCAAATAAAGATGGCGCTTCGCATGTCCCTTTTTTCGGATTTCTAATATTCGTACCGTGGTAAATAATATTTTTTCAAGCCATTATACATTAAGACAATTATATATTTTATCTATTCATTTAGTGTAGGATAATTAGAATATGTTATCTTATAAAAGAGAATTTTTTTTTAATACCTTATTTATATCTTTTCTTATTTTAATATTTGATTTCCTTATCTAATCTAAGTTTGGCCGATTAACCATAGTTAGCGGATCCTTTAGGGTGCCTAATCTCTTCCCTTTAGGATAATTAAAATCCTTACCTAAAATTGTAGGTTTTTCCAAACCTTAAAATGAAGTCTTTATTTATTTTAATCAGATAGTTTGTAATAGGTGTCCTAATTCACCGTACAACTAATTAGGTGGCAACATTTTTAATTTACTCAGAATTTTTCAAATATGTTGCACACTATTTTTGACCTCGTATTAAAATGGGGTATAACAACTTGAACGACCAATGTCATTGAGTTGGCCCTCATCATTAAGGGGGATGTCAAAAGACCCGGCTTGACTAACATAGTCGCTCATGGTTCCGTGTATTCTATGTAGATCACCTATAAAGAAGAAAAAACACTAACCAAAATAAATACACACCACCAAAGGTATACTCTAAGTAAGAACTAACACCACACAAATGAAAACTAAATTTCACTCCCCGACAGTGGGGCCATTTTGATAACGCACACCTATACTATTTAAAGTGGTAGAGTACAGTTGTTGTCAATATCCCAACTTGCATTAAGTTCAAATCTACAAGAAGCGAAAGATAGAGTTTTGTTCTTGTGGGAAAGTAAACGACATAATAAAAAATGGGGGGTCTTGGTTGAGGGAGAATGTATATCACTAGTAACTTGAGTTCACAAACTAAGCAATAAACTTTAATGTAACTTTGATATTTGAAGAATCTTGGGATTATGTATACCTAAGGGCAACTTAGGTGTGGGTGTATGAGATTTGATGCATGCTCGTAAGTTACTAATATGGTAAGCTAGGTCTAGGACCCTTAAGGCTAATTTCTCAATAAAACCTCAAAGTTTTCACATGTTCACCTATTGGGTACCTAACATGGGTGACAATCATATTCACCCACCACCTCAATTTGGGCATCCCTACTTCTAGGATGATACCAAAGGTAAAGTCAACTACAAATTCACCCTTATGTCTAAGATAGTGAAAATGAGTAAACTAAACCTAATAATTGTATACTATTGCCTTGGTTTCTGCATCCCTCTTTCAAAGATGATGAGGATTCCTAAAGTTCACTCAAACCCCTCTTTTAAGGATGGTTTAGGCTTTCAAGAGAATAGGGTTTGGACCCACAAACCCATATGGGTATTGGGGTTTTCACCCATAAATCTCAACCAATTTAATCAAGCAATAGTATAACCCATTATCTACTAACTAGCATATACACAAATATATCATAATGCACAACTAATTTACACCTTAGTTCAATATAAACCCAAGACTAAAAGATTTAGCTACTCATGAAGAAAAGAGAGAAGCATATACCAAATGGATTGTTCAAGACATCCATTCTTGACAAATACCAAAATCAAAATCTCCAAATCAAATTTACAATTCATTCCTAATTTAGGGTTTAATTTTCAAATTCAAAGTATTCCTAGTCTCTAGAATGCCTAAAATGGGAAAATGTTTTAAGCTTTTAAGGAATTTGGGGCCGGCTTCTGAAAATTACAAAACTGTCCTTGATCTAAATCCCGTGTGACCGTGATCGCACCAGATTTACCGTAATCGTGGTTGCTGACCATCTTGACTTGCCTCGATCACCACCCTTAGGATGCTACTGTGGTTATTGAGGCCTCTTTCTCCTCTAGGTCTTTCAGCTGCACTTTCTTTCTCTTCCTTTGATCCTTTTTAGCTCATGTTCATATCTTTCTATCTCATAACATGTATGCCTACAAAATATGGATATTAGTGTATTTAATCATACATAGGTCTCTTTTATTCATTCAAAACATGGTAATGTGTATGAATGTCGAGTGTAAATGAGTGCAAATTCACCACTCATCAGCCAACCCTTGTGGCCTCAACAGATAAAACGCCAGATGTATCCCGCTCAGCCTGAGCAACAACCAACTAAGCAATAGCATAAATAGATAATCAAAATTCTGCATTAGTTACCTCGCCTTAAGAAGGACTAGTAGCAATTAGGGGAACTCTAGAACAATTAAGGATAGCACCCTATGTTTGAGAGAAACTCCAGGTATAGGGATTAGAGGAAATTTCAGGACTTAGACTCAAGGCTTTAAATTAGAATATCAAGAAAGTGAAACATTCCTAAATTCCTTATAGCCTCTCTCGAGTATGGCACGCTACACACCCCTAAAAGAGAATCAACTAGACACAAATTTGTAGAAACCCAATTGACCATAAACCTAAAGATCTAATACCAACTTCACATAACCCAAACCAGGGCCTTGACGTAATGGGCATCCTAAGTCCAACCAGGACTAGAGACCACCCCCATTACCCAACCTAACCGACCAACGCATATCCTTAATCGAATGAATTCTGAACATATAACAAGATAATGTTATTGTATAATCCAAGAATCTGGGATAGTTTTATATCCATGACCACCCAAACGAGTCCAACAATTCAATACCCAACGAATTACCAGTACCAAACAAACCATAGTCAAAACCATAACCATAAGGATTCTATAATAATTACACATAATACCAAAATAAAAGAGGATGGAACAGTGAGATAGTCCTATGGTATCAACCCTAATACCAATGCTAATACAAAGGTTGACACCAATATCAATCCCTCCCATACCAACCCATAGTAATTCCACAAAAGCCTTTAACCAAAAGAATACCAAAATTTGGTTGGGATATGGCCCCAACCGTAGCCAAAACCAATATCCATAAATAAACCGAAGTATGAAATAACATCCATGAAATGGAGCCTTCCAGAATGATGGAAGCTCACCACTTCAATCCAGTAGCAGATCCCAAAGTCCAATCACTAAGTAGGAGAATTAGAACGGCCGGTTCCTGCATCGTGTGGGGATACAATCGGACGAAGATAGGTTAGCGGGTGAACTTTAGCATGAACTCACAATAAGGATAAAATAATTCCATTTAATAAAACTAAGGACACTATTTATATGCATACAAACCATACATACATATATATAACCATGTCGGGAAAGGAAATAAATTTTAGCATGCATTTGAAACCATTTATCTAGGTATGTGTATCTTAACCATCCTTAACTACCCACGGGCTATATGGGTTCAGTGTATCCCCCTAAACAGGCCCTGATACATGTAGCTGCATAAACCAGAGATACCATAAGAGTAAGTAATTCCCAGTTACCCTCACTGTCCATAATATATATGTACAATGTACTTAGAGGATTCCCACGTACCTCATAGTTTCATAAAAGGGTCCTCATGCCCTACCCCTTATGTTGGAAAACATTAGTTTCTAGTGTTCGTTCATTGAACTCCCACCTTCACAGTTAGCTATCATACCCCACCATTATTTCCTAATTTAAACTTTTACCAACCAGACCATTATTCCATTATTATTAACCAAGGCTATTAGTAGAGATATCGTCATACCAACTATAACTTGAAAGTATTTTCCCTAGCCAAACTATTTAGAGATCAAGGGAGCCTCATGTACCCATATATGACATTTTTAAGTTATTTTAGGGGAGTGCCATGTACCCCACAAGTATTCCATCTTTAGTTTGGGGGAATCCCTTATACCCCACAAGTTGTTCAATTACCATATTTGCTCTGGGTACTTCTTTGTACCTCAAAAAGATATTTGAATAACCAAACTAGCTAAGTTAAAAATGAGAAAATCATTATAATGTAGCATGATGTAAATACACCCTAGTGATAAAATGATTAGTTGATAATTGTTAGTAGTTGATAAATATTGGCTAGTTGACACATGTTGGTTAATTGGTAAATAATGACTAGTTGATAAGTGATGATTAGCCGTTATATAAAGATTAGTTTATAAGTGATGTTTAGTTGATGAAGGATGATTTATTGATATGTGAGAATTAGTTTTTACATAATGGTTAGTTGATAAGTATTGATTAATTGGAAAATGATGATTACAGATACTCAACGGTTATAGTGTGGCATGACTAGTGTGAATTCCTGTTGTATTATGAGAGTTGATAAATGATGGTGGTGGGTTATTCTATCTTGCTTGTACCTTTTAAGCTTATAGGGGCTTGTGGTGCGTTATTTACTTTTCTATACCAATTGGTATATGGGAGCAAATTTTGTAGTTATGATTGCTTGTGTTGATGTTTTATGTTATGTTATGATGATATTCTGGTTATCTATTTATTCATGTATAGCGGTGTTGAAGATATTTCAAGTTGATTTCCTTACCTTGACTTAGTTATATTATCTTGTATTTTATCATTCTTATATTATAATTTAGCTCAGTCCGGCAATGATGTCTACTGAGTACCCATTGTTTTGGTACTCATACTACATTCTATACCTTTTTGGTCTAGATCCAAGTACTTATTGCCGTTGTTGATAAAGTTCATGCTATGTTGACATTCGAAGAGAGAGTAAGCTCTTAGAGTTGGAGTCACTTATTTTTTTCTATCTTTCTATGTTCAATTGTTTGTTTTGAGATAGATGTATTGACTATTCTAGATAGTTGGGTTGTATTTTTATTACTGGATGCTCTTGTACTGGCTCTACCAGGTCATGGGATGGTATTTATATAGTGACTACCTTTAAACTATTTCTATCGCCTTTTTATTTATTGTGTTGGATTGCCTATTAGGCCCTTTTAAGGTATTTTCACCAAATTAAATTTAACTCTAGGTTATGGTTTGGCTTATCTATTAGTGGGATAGAGTAGGTGTCATCACGACTCATAAATTAAATCGTGACAAACTAGTATCAGAGCCTAGGTTACATCGATATTGCTGGTGCAAGAGCAAATTCTAGTAGAATCTTGCGGATTGGAATGATAATGTCAGTTTCCTATCTTCCTGGGGATATAGGACAGTCTTCGGAGTTCTTCACTTCTTTCACTCATATCATACTAAGAGTTTGAGTTGGTTTATAAAACATTCCTTTGACTTCACTCTTTCATAGATGGATAGGACATGTGCTACCGCTACACACAATAAGGATATCGAGAACAAGCCTAGGGATCCTTCTCTTATTCATGGATGATTCAGACATCATGGATAGCCGCGAGATGTATCTCTAGCTAGGGGCCAAGATAGAGGTCCTCCACTAGACCCTATTCTCGCTCATGTGCCAAATATTCTTTCAATGCTTAGATATGCTTTAGTTTAGCTTTTGGGGTTAGTTGGTGCTGCGTCGTCTGATGGTACACAGTCTATAGATCAGAGTGGTATAGAGGCGGGGGCACAGCACATAGCTACGGCTCTCAAAGTTGAGGTTTATCCTGTGTTGGTGGTTTCTCGACTGGTAGTTGCTTAGCCAGTGGTTTCCCAGCCTTCTATGTCTGTCGAGAAGCAGAAGATGTTAGGTAGATTCTTAAGATTGGCTCTGTCTCAGTTTTCTGGTGCTCTAGAAGAGGATGATATGTGTTTCTAATTGCTTGTGTGGATGACCTCTGAATTTTGGACTTTATTGAGACTCGTGATATGGATTACACCATATTTTAATTGGATTTGGATGCCTGACATTGGTAGAGAGGATATATGGATTCTAGACCAGCTGGATCTTCTCTTTTGACATGGGCTCAATTTTCCAAGATATTCTTAGAGAAGTATATGCCTCATATCCTTAGAGATTGTTTGAGGGATTAGTTCGCTAGAATGGAGAAGGGTTCGATGATAGTTGCAAAGTATGAGGCTTGTTTTCATGAGTATGAGAGAGTTTTTTTCTTTGTCAGAGGGTTAAGACTTACCCTTCATATGTATACTCAAATTTTGGTTGTTGTAGGTAAGTCTGTTACTCTCAGCTTAAGAAGGAGATATATTGTGAAGACCATAGGGGAAGCGATAAGAGGCCTAGACATTAGGTCAATTTCAGTGCAGCCATACCTGTTCCCAATTCATAAGTATCCATTTTCATGGTAGATATCCATTGTCTCCATCCTATCATCCTAAGAATCAGCCTAGTCGACCTGTTCAGGCAGCACTTTTGATTACTGAGAGAGGTTAGTCTAGTGCTAGTGATTACCCTGGTTAGGGCAGTGGTTAGTCTTTGACAGGTGCTCGTGCTGGTCCTTCTAGATGTGGTGGTTATTCTGGGTCTGCCAGATCTATTAGTTCTAGTTTATCTCAGGTGACATGCTATAGTATTGGAGTTCATGGTCATTATTCATGAGATTGTCTGATTCGTGGGGTGATTATTGCTTCATCTCCTAGTGTTCCCCCGATTAGACCAGTTTACCTGTAATACCCTGGATTTTTCTTTAAGTCGAGTTTCATCTTTAAGAAGAGTAAGGGTTGACTTCCCAAGTGAGAAATATTTTAAACCATATAGAATTTCCCAAATATCGACTTTTTGTCATGTAGGTAATTGAATTAGCTTTCCAATGATACCAATTTCATCCAAATCTGGTATTGGAGTGAGAAGTTATGGCCATTTTACTGAGAGTTGTTAGAACTACCCAGGTGCGACGGACAGGTTGACGGGCCATCGAGTTTGCGATGGACCAACGCCTAAACCGTCGCAACCAAGGTAGTGACTCTCTCTTATGGTCCAAGTGCTACAGCCAAGACGATGGACCGTCAAGCTATCGATGGACCATCGCTAGGACCGTCGCAACTAAGGCAGTATGTCCTTTTTCTGACCAACATGCAACGAACGATCCGACGGACCGTCAGACTAGCGACGGACTGTCACTTCGACCGTCGCAAATCCCATTGTATTTTTAAGTCATTTTTAAAAGAATATTTTGGTTCTTTTCCCTTTTAATACCCTGATATATTCAAAACAAAGCATATAGCCTCATTATCTCCCAAAGCATCCAAGAGTTAGGGTTTCTCCCTCAAGTGCAAATCCTAAACCCTTCTCCAAGAAATTCAAAAACTCACCTTAGATTCTACAAATTGAGTTGAGATTCGAGTTCCCCAAGTCCATAGCTTCAAGAACCCTCTCTCAAAGAGTAAGAAGAAGAGTTTCAAGCAAGCTTGGGGTTTGAACAAGGACAATTCTTTTGTCCTTATACCCAAAACTTGTTTTAAATTACAAAAATATATGACTTTATGAGCTCTCCTATGAATTTGAAGTGTGGGTTCAAACCTAATATTACTATGCGTGAGATTTTAAGATTTGCCAATGTTTTAGAAATTGAAGTACATGAGTATGTTGAGATTTTAAGACAAATTGCTGAACATTCCAGATTTCTATATGATTTTTGTATTATGACATCTAGTATGCATTTTTATGAGTCTTAACTTGAGATTTGATTATAGGTCATTAAACCCTACTTGAGATTTCAGTTTTTATGAACTTTTGTGCTATAAGCACCAATGATTTGAGTATTTTGAGATCATTGAGAAAGTTTTGACTTTAATGGTCATAGTAGCTTTGAAATCCACTCTACCAAATGAGATTACAGATTTTATAGTTGGGCTCTTATGAACCATGAGATTATTTTAAAGTGGATTTCCCTAAGATGAGCGTACCTAACTAAAGGGATTAGTAGTTAGCACCGAGTTGGGTAAGTTTCTATGGTTTCATACCACAGAACTACGTGCCACTATAGGATTGAGATTTATGGGCTCAAGGCCGAGATAAGTGATCCCTGAGTTGACATTATACTCCCTGACAAGAGTATGACGCCTTTCTCCAACATGAGGTTTCTTTCTTAGGAGGAGAAGACGTTGGACTCTATGTAGCTCGCATGGTTTATGTCGGTTAAGATAACCTCCCTTGAGATAGAATATATTCCCTAAAGCTTTGGGATAAGTGATTTTCCCTAATAGTAAGATTTTCAAAATAGTTTCTTGAAGTAAAATTTTTCCAAGAAGAAAGTAGTTTTGTCTAATAGTAAGAGTTATAGAATTCCGAGTTCCAAGTTTCTTGAGTTCAAAAGAGTTCTAAGTTCTTGATCATTAAAGAAGTTTTATTCTCCATGAGATATATGCATTAGTTGGAAAGTATTGTTTAAATCTTTCTTTAATCTTCGAGTAATAAGAATAAGGGAAGAGTTCAGATTTTAAAGCTAAAGTATAATGACTCACGAGATTTTTGTTACATGCTTCATTCTACATGATTTATGAGCTTATTATATTAGACTTATTCAAGTTATGTGAGTCATTCATATTTGCATGCATGAATTGATTAAAGAGAATGGATATTGTTTTATGTACATGCATACACCCCCATATACTCAATACATTCCCAAGGGTTGATCCACATATACGTCTATGTGCTACATTGTCTTATAATGTAGGTTCAAGTGCTCAGTCCCAGCCTCATCAGTAATTTTTGAGTACCTTTGTCTACATCTCCACAGTGGTGAGTCCTCATGGTTCGAGGACCTATCTTCAGACATTTTTGTATTTTAGTGGATATGTTATTGCTTTCAGTTTATTTTGAATTAGTTGGGGACCTGTCCCAATGGCTCTCCAGTTCATGGAGTAGTAGAGGCTTTGTCAGACTAGTTATCAGATTGTTAGTATGTTCAGATTTCTAGTTTGGGGTCGTTAGGACCGGGTATTTTCTTAGTATTTTCTATCATTTGATATGACAGTGCCAGTGTTTTGTTTATTTCTTCTCGAAATGAGTTATTTTATGTAGTGACAGGCTCAACGGGTTATCTTGGGGATACTTGTAGCCTTAAGCACCATGTGACATCCCGGGATGAGATTTTGGGTCATTACATTATCCCTCAGTTATAGGTAGTTCTCAGGGTCGTAGGGGTAGTTTCCTTGGAACTCGAGGAGGTTCTTAGGCAGGCGGGATAGGAGGTTAGTCTGAAGCCTAACCAAGTGGATGGCATGGTTAGTTGTATGCAACACCTGCTAGACCCAAGGCTGAGTCTTTGAATGTTGTTATTATAGGTACAATTTTTGTATGCCATCATTCAGCCCTTAGTTTATTTGATTTGGGATCCACTTGTTGTATCTGCTTATTATGCCCCATAGTTAGAGTTATCTTTGGATTTATTATTTGTGGCTTGGTGTGTATGTACACCCATAGGTGATTCTTTAGTAGTGAATAGGATGTATAGATCCAGTGTTGTGACTCTTTGAGATATTGATACTCGTATTGATTTTATTATCCTGGATATGATAGAATTTAATATGATTCTAGTCATGGACTTGTTATCCCACTATCATTTGGTCATGGATTGTTTTGTGTCATGACACGAAATAGGGCCTAGCCGTGATAGGTATCTCATTTCCATATGGACCAGAGATCACCCTCTTCATCTAACCTAACCAATATATCAACCGCAAGTGTCAGATGAATTCTGAGCACATAATAAGATATGTGAAATAAGAATAACAATAGCCTAAGAAATGTCTAAACCATTCATTACCACGACACACTAAACCTACACACCTAAGTCCACAGTAATTCACAAAGCCTCTACAATCCAAAGTCAATAAAATGTCGAGACATTCCCCTGACAATAGCCAAAATCCAAGTATAACAAAGTCTATGACAGAGTAAAAATACCATGAAATGAATGCCTTCCATACTATGGAAGCTCAACATTTCAATGTCGACTCACGAACCACTCGACCACCTAGTCACTGCACAGTAAAACAAGAAGAAGCTCTGATCCTTGTATCGCATAGGGATATAGCATCAGGAGATAGTTAGCAGTTAGAGCTCTAGCATGTAACTCAGGGATAGAGGAATAAAATAATTCATTTAATGAACCAAAGTCAAATCATCATAATGTAATCACATGTATACATACATATATATATCGTGTTGGGGTATGGAACTACGCTTAGCATGGACTTTGAAAACATTAACCTAGGCTATGTAGCATAAGCGTCATAAAATAAGACACTCATGGGCGATATGGGTCTAGCTCTCCCCTAGCTGGAAGGGCCCTAGTGTGTGTAGCCGCATGAACCAGAGAATATCCATATCCGTATATGTCATTATGGGGGACTCAAACCTCCCAACATAATAAAGGAAACTTAATCACTAATGTATACAATATGGGGGACTCAAACCTCCAATTCATATATTCATTCGGGGACTTCAACCTCCCGGTCATATAGACACCTACACCGGCTAGCACGGTTTCCAATTTTAGTCCTTGGGACTCCAGTTTCATGGCCCGGCTACACATCCCTCTTTAAATCCCAATTTAAAAGATTATTTACACATCCACACAACCAATATTCCAATGACTTACCAAAGACATCCCGCTGGTATCGTCATACCAACCCCACTAGCAAGCGTAAACATGCTATAACCATTATCATTTGAGTTTGGGACTCGAACCCATTGTCTCTACAAAGTCATCAATTCAATTCAACATTTGGGGACTCAAACCCATTTAGCACCACCAAGGTTACCATTCAATTTAACTTATGTCCAATAAGGCCTTTCATGAAACCATTTACATTATTAGGCCAATGCCTTTGTTCAAAACACATTTCAATTCAAATTATGGTCATCAAGACCCTTACAAAATCATTCATCCTTCATTAAAATTATTATACCAATCATTAGTTCAAAATCCAATTCATTATGTGACAAGATTCTTCTCATAGGAATTTTCACAAACAGGTTGAGGGCATACCATTATCAAACCCTTATTTGAGTCAAAAACTATCAAGTTAGGGTTAACCATGACCCATTTATTAAACCAAAATTTCCATACACCTAAATGTACAAAACCATTACCAAAAACATGTATAAACACAAGTAAAATCATAAGAGAAAAATACTCAACATTTGACATTCAAACCCCCAACCATCGATTTCAAAGCCACCATTTATTATTTAACAACAATGCTTAAAAAACATAATTTTTTATGAACTAACAATGAAGGAAGACTCATATGCCTGAGTTACGAAGATTCACAGAGAGATTTTGATTTTTAAGCCTCTAGATGACCACCTTGATGAAACCCTAGCCCAATCTTCTTTAGAGGTTTCTAGAGAGTTTTTTAGAGTGTTTTGATATTCCAAAGTGAAGAATGAGAGAGCAAAGAGTGTTATAAGATATGGGGTCTTAAAGTCTTGGGGTGGGAAATGTCTAAAATACCCTTAGCTTAAAAGTTGTAAAAGACTCGCAGGAGGGTGTGGTTGGACCCCTCCACTCGTACCCCATCACACGAGAGGTACCTTCTACTCGTACCTTGATCAGAATGTTGGACACCATAATCTATCTAACATACAACTCTTTAGCATGAATCATACCCTATTATATGACTAGTACCCATTCAAGTCATACCCTAAGCAAAATGTCAAGGCTAGATACTGAACAACATATGATTTGGTACTATACTTCTCATATCATGATCATACGAGTAATATGATACCTTCTTGTAAAAAGAACAGAACTTGGACAATGCGAAACTGTCCAACATACGACTAGGGTCCTTGACCCGTACCCACACCATACGAGTGGTATGGTGAGTTTTATGATGTACATAATGGCCAAAAATTAGGAAATTTTGCAAAGGCCAAAGTTTAGGGTATTTCAGTCTCCCCCCTTAGGATCATTTAGCCTCGAATGATGGGATGAGGTACTACAAGCATGATTAAACCCCAAACATCTCTACTCTTACCTTTGAGACGAAAAACAAACACCAAGAGATTCACAATCTACTAGAATCAAAGATATAAAACAAAGTTATTAAGAATAGCATATACCTCAAGCACAATTTTCTAGAGGGAATAGAAATAGTACTTGGCCTTCATGTCCTCCTCGGCCTCTTAAGTAGCTTCCTTGTACTTTTGATTCCACTATAGAACCTTCACCAAAGCCATGTCCTTTTTTGCAACCGACGAACTTGCCGATCCAAGATCCTTACTGGGACCTCCTCATAGGACAAAAAATCCAAAATACTAATGTCCTCCAAAGGGAAAATCATTGAAGGGTCACACACACATTTCGACAACGTTGAACTATGGAATACCAGATGAATGGAAATCATGCTAAAGGTCAATTCAACCTCATACGCAGCATTACCAACCCTTCTCAAAACCATATATGGGCTAACATATTGGGGACTGAGTTTCCCCTTGTTCCCAAACCGCATAACTCCCTTCATGGGAGATACCTTAAAGAACACCTAATCTCCAAACTCAAACACTAAGTACCTTCACCTCACAACCGTATAGGAATTTTGGTAACTTTGGGCGGTCTTAAGCCTATCCCAAATTACCTTCACTTTCTCCATTGCTTGGTGAACCAAATCTGGGACAAATATTTTTGCTTTACCAACCTCAAACCACCCAATAGGAGATCTATACCTCCTACTATATAATGCCTCAAATGGGGCCATACCAATGCTAGAATGGTAACTACTGTCATAACAAATTCAATCAAAGGCAAATGATCGAACCAACTACCACCATAACCAAGCACACAGGCTTGCAACATATCTTTCAAAGTGCAAATGGTCCTTTTGGCTAGCCCATCCTACTATGGGTGAAAAGCCATACTAAGACTCACTTTAGTCCCCAAAACACACTGAAAAGACCACAAAAATGTAATGAAAATTGGGTACTATTAGCCTCCCCAGACAACATTTTAATAATGACAAACTAATGAATAAATCTTTTGTAGGACAAAGGATGCAAGATACTGGAAGATTGTTGATGGTAAAAGATTCAAGGATAAATCAAAGTAAGAAAGGAAATCCAATCATAAAAAGATCACGAGACTCTTTAAGAAAGGAAGGACCAGTATTCTCAAGAAGATCACGACTCTCTCTAAGAAAGGAAGGACATCTAATCACAAGAAGATCATGACACTTACATGGCAACCTTGGAAATAAAAATCACATTCCAAGATTCATGGAAGATTGAATCAATTAGAAAATCAATCAGGATCTAAACAAAAGACACAACTGTCACATAGACATCAAAGACCTAAAGGAAAGAAAGATAATGGACATATCTGATATGGACATGATCTAAAGCCGTGTATGGATATATCTTAAATGGACATATCAAATGGCTACACTCCTTAATCAAGGAATCAATTCAAACCCTTGATTGAGAAGAAATCTCTTGGGTTTCCTTATAAAGGGTGGCAGTCGAAGACTACAAATAGAGAAGACCAAAGACAGACATTCTTTATCCAACTTCAAGGAGAAAATTTAAAGTGTCTCATTCTTAGTCTTACAAAGCACTATAACGTTAGTTTACAATTGTTATATAAAGAGTAGAATTGAGTCATCTTTGTAACATCAGCTGAAGCTGTGTCACAAGATCTGAAGAGCAAAATAAGTCTTTAAAACTTTTTTCCTATCATTGTACTCAAACCAAACCTTCAATGATCTAAAGAAAATTTAAAACCCAGGGGGACTGGACGTAGGCACTGGATTGGTGTGCTGAACCAGGATAAATCTTTGTGTTGTTTACTTTATGCTTTATTATTTATAGGCTTAACTGTTTAAGTTTAATTCAGTTGTGAAGTGTTTTGATCTGCAGGAGAGTCCACTATGAGGAGTCAATAGTCGATTCATAGAAGAAAATATCAATTCATGCCCCTTCTTGAATTTCAATTGGTATCAGAGCGGGTCTCACAAATAGCATTGCTTAAATGCAAGTGAGCAAAGATAAGATGGCCCAATATCAACTTCTCAGTGCTCTTCTCCAGGATGGTCATTATTCCATAAGACCACCATACTTCAATGGACAACACTACTCATATTGGAAAAATAGATTCACCATCTTTGTCGAATCAAATAACTAACATAAACAGGCTATCATAGAAAAAGGGTCCTAAGCCAATTCCAGGGATCAAGGAAAAACAAAAGGACAAGGATAAAGAATCCAATAGTACTAATATAGAAGATCTTGAAAATTTTGATATTATCAAGGAATAATAGGAGCCAATCCAAACTAACGCACATGATATGAGTTTACTTTTGTTTGCAGTTAGTGGAGAAGAATATGATAAGATCCCAATGTATGAGGCAGCAAAAAAATATGGGACAAACTGGAGGTAACCAATGAAGGAACCACCAAAGTCAAGAAGTCAAAAACTACTGCTCTTGTAAATAAATATGAGTTATTCAAAATAAAGGAAAATAAGGATATTAAAACAATGTTTGCTAGATTTAGAAAAATCATGTGCGAACTAAAGTCACTAGGGATGATTTATCCTCACAGCCTGCAAGTCCAGAAACTTGTCTGGAGTCTCCCAAAGACTTGGAAAACCAAGGCTGCATTTTGGAAGACGGAGACCTTCACAATATGACATATGATGAACTGTGAAGTAACCTTATTACATATGAGAAATATCATATCAACAAGTTTTACAAGGATGAAAAGAGGAAACCAGTAGCCTTTAACGCAGCTCCAATCAAAGAGGGGGAAATTTTGGAAGATGGTAATGGCAAAGGAATGGCCCTCATCAACCGTGGTGTAATCCAGATCATAAGGTAGAGACAATAAAGATCCCAAGGAGCCATATATAATGACTCCACCAGAAACAATGATCTTTGTTACTACTATGAAAGATCTAGACACTTCAAACAAAAATGTCTAGAATTGAGACAATGATTGTCTATAAAAAATCAAAATTTTAGAGCCTAGAGTGATGAAGATGAAGTCGAAGAAGAAATAGAAGCTGCAAATATATGCTTTATGACAATAGATGAATCTATTGAGGTAAGACCACACAATTGTCATAATTTTAACACTCTTGAATCCAACTTAGATATGACTATAGACGAGCTTCAAAAAGTTATAGATGAATATAATAAACTTTCTCAAGAAAGAAAAGTTGTAAAGCTCGATTTAAAAAGAAAGAAAAGTTATGAAGCTCTATTTAAATGAAAACTCAAAGAGGAACGACAAAACTGGCAAATCGAAATTGAGGCATGTAAAATTGAAATTGACCTGCTTCATGAAGAGCTTGATGATGGAAAAATAAAACTAAAAAAATTTAAGGCATCCCCAAGCACAGTTTCATAAGATCAAACTCTTTTAAAAATTATTCGAGTTCCTCATCAGGATTGTTTAAATTAACTAAGAACTATTTCTTCTATCTAGGGCTTGTTTGTTTCATCTGTGGACAGACAGGGCTCAAATCCTATAGTTGCAGGCATAAGCCTAAAAATGTATGGGTTTGGAAGCCCAAAGAAAATACATCTAACCTGCAAGGACCCAAGACTGCTTGGGTACATAAGCAGAATTAATCTCCCTATTTTGTAGGAATATGCCTACAAGATCCATAACAAGAGAGAATTAATGGCGGATGTTTCAAAAGTATAGCTGGAGATAAAAAGTTCTTCACCAAAAATTATGTGATAGCTGCAAAAAATATCATCAAAGTCGACTACATCTCCCTTCAGAGTCGACTCTTACAGCTGAAACGTTAAAATAAATAAAGATATTTTCCCTCCAAGAGAATTCTACCTTAAGTCTTTTTTATGATAAGGTCAAAATCTAACACAAATTGTCTTTGACGTTTTTTAAAAAAAAATTGTTATTTTTGTTATATACCTTCCTGTATATTCTAACATCTTTCTTAAAGAACTTTTGGCCACTCTGATGAAGGCCTCATCTCATGAGTGTGACTCGGCAAGGAACTAAATTTAGTTGACTCACTAGCAACTGCAGCAGTATTCACTACTCTCGGAAATTGTTCTCTGAATCCTTCATTAACTACTTGGTTTCAATTTGTCTTTTACAAAATTGTGCCCAGAATGTGTGAAAATTCTGTGTTGATTATCTGTTTAGATTATTCTATGTCAGTATGTTAGAATAAAGTATTTTCTATCCTTTTGTCAAAAAAAATTATGTCAATAATTTATGCGTCATATTTTGGACACAAATCGTTAGTCCAACCTTATTTTTACCAAAAAAAAGGATTTTGCATTCATGAGTCATTTTTTTTTTCTATTTTCTCTTTTTTCAATAATTTTAAATTTTTATAGAGAAAATCTCAGTGCTGAATATTTTCCAAGAAAGATTTTTAATATTTTTGGCACAAAAATCGTCAACATCTTCTGACCCCTCCATCATTTCCTTTCAAATCTTCCCTCTTTAATCCCACCTCTGTCTCTTCCTTTATCATTACCTTCTCGTCTCTCTTCCCAACACACCTCCACCCCTTCATCTTCAACCCTAACCCTCTACTCTTCCTCTTTAATCTATTTCTTCTCCTCTTTTTTCCTTCTTTTAAAAAATCATCCATCCTCTTCCTCTCTACTATGACTAGAGCCCAATCAATGGATAACCTTACAAAAGCTTCAACTAATCAAAAGCCCTCTCATATTGACCCTAACCTTATCTCGAAGTCCTCTGAAGAGGCATCGTCTCACTCTATCCAGTCAACCATGTCTAAGAAATGTACCACATCTAGTCTCTTATCATCTTCTAACAAAAAGAGATCCTTTCCTCTTAAGTCTCTTCCTCCGGAGGACATACATAAATTCCCTTCTCTTACCCATAAAGATAAGTTTCTCTCCTTCAAGAATCGCCCCATCATTCCTGGATGAATCATCAACCTCTCACTCCTAAAAGAGTCTCATAGCAATATCGGTCACTTTCTAAAAACTTAAGACCTGCTGATAATGCTTTGCCTATGTGGGCTGGAGGTATTTGAATATACAATCCATCTGTTTTTCACCAATCTCCATCTTTCCCATGACAGTGGGGGACTAGAAACTTTGGTTCTTAGTACACGTATTGTTCTGAATGACTTCTTGTTTGAGAAAGTGTTTGACACAAAATTCTCTAGTGTTGTCCCCTTTATGAATGGAAGGTGGCCTAAGAATTTTAAAGTAAGTTTAGATGAAGCAAAGAAAGATCTCTCAGATCCTGATACAAACAGCTCTAAATTTGGTCCTCTATCCCTCAGTTTCTACAATAGGATTTTTGCGCATATCATTACAACAACTTTGATTCCCCGAAAAGGGTCCCTCAACAATGTGACTTGTAGAGATATATTTGTCCTCTACTGCATGATTAGAAAGTACAAAATTGATGGGAAAGTCTGGATTCGTGAGCACATGGTGGAAAGTGCAGCTGACTCTTATGCCTCAGCAAGCCTACCCTACGATTTGCTTATCGCTCGGATTCTAATCTACTATGGAATTAACCTTTCATCTTATCCAGTGGTAGAAGTCTCTGCCACCTATGATTCAAAAATCTTCACAATAATGGGTTATGTACTAATTGAAAAAGAATGGTGTAAAAAGGAGTATGTCAAGAACTGACCTGAGACATCCGAGGTAAGTAAAATAGTACCTAAATCCATGGTTTAGCAAATAAGGAGATCAAAGAAATCAAGAACAAGCTCACTACTATCGAAAAAGAATTGTCAGTATCAAGAGTCGACTACCAAACTGCTATAGCAGGGCAATGAAACAGGGACTGACATAGGTAAAGTGTGACTCTATCTTGACGGCTTCAAAATGGAAGGAGTAAGAATGTTCAACAGGGTGTTTTCCCAAGTTGAGTCAATCAAGACAGAATCCTCTTTCTCCTCAAATGATCTTGTCATCTCAGTTTAGAATTCTTACGCAAACTTCACTAAGACTGTTGAAAAATCTTGTTATTGCTTCTGTTCAAACATACACAATACTCTAACTTACTTCCTTACCAAAAGACGTTGAACTCCTTCAATCAAAAGAGGTTTGTCCCTTCCAGAACTTTGACCTGTATAAAGATACTTCATACTCATACTCTGGTGTTTTTGTTTGCCAAACATAACTGCATAACTAGTACTCTATACTATTTTGGCTTATTATTCTGCTATTATCTGGTTCGTTGTTGTTTTGTGGCTGGGTATATTCTTTTTTTATGTTTACTTTGTCCTCTTTTTGGTAATGCCAAAAAGGGGAGAAAATATGCATCAGTTAACAACACAGGTAACAAAGGCAGAGCAAGCTATCATCATATCAAAGCTAACTATAGTTCTCAAGACAAGGGGAGCTAAATGAGCTAAATCACTATCACCAAGGCAGAAAGACAGGGGGAGCCAAAACTGTAATCCTAATAGGGAAATCAACTGATATTTATGTTTGTCATTATCAAAAAGGGAGAGATTGCTAGCCTCCTCATACAACCTTTTAATAATGACAAACTAATGAATGAATCTTTTGTAGGATAAAGGATGCAAGATACTGGAAGATTGCTGATGGTAAAAGAATCAAGGATCTATCAAAGAAAGAAAGGAAATCCAATTATAAGAAGATCATGGGACTCAAAGAAAGGAAGGACCAGTAATCTCAATAAGATAAGAAAGAAAGGACATCCAATCACAAGAAGACCACGACACTTACATGGAAACCTTGGAAATAAAGATCACATTGCCAGATTCATGGAAGAACAGATCAATCAGAAAATCAATCAGGATCTAAACAAAGAAGGACACAACTGTCACATTGACATCAAAGACCAAAAGGAAGGAAAGATCATGGACATATCTGATATGGACATGATCCAAAGTCATGTATGTACATATCAAATGGCTACATTCCTCAATCAAGGAATCAATTCAAATACTTGATTGAGAAGAAATCTCTTGGTTTCCTTATGAAGGGTAGCAGCCAAAGACTATAAAAGGAGAAGACTAAAGACAGACATTCTTTATGCAACTTCAAGGAGAAAATTCAAAGTGTCTCATTTTTAGTCTTACGAAACTATGTAACATTAGTTTACAATTGTTATATAAAGAGTAGGATTAAGTTATCTTTGTAACATCAACTGAAGTCGTGTCACAAGATCTGAAGAGCAAAATAAGTCTTCAAAACTTATTTCCTATCATTGTACTCGAACCAAACCTTCAATGATATAAAGTAAATTTGAAACCCAAAGGGACTGGACATAGGCACTGGATTGGTATGCCCAACCAGGATAAATCTTTGTGTTATTTACTGTTTGATTTATTATTTATGTTTCATTCAGTTGTGATGTGTTTTGATCTGCAAGCAAGCCGACTATGAGGAGTTTGTAGTTGACTCACAAAAGAAAATTTCAATTCACCCCCTCTTGAATTTCAGGTACCACGATCCAAAATACTCGAGACAGGCGTTCCATGCAACTTCAAAACCTCTTAAAGATACAATTTCACATAATCCTCAAAAGAATAAGTAGTCCTCGCCGGAAAGAAATGAGCAGACTTAGACATCCTATCCATGATAACCCAAATGGAGTCACACTAATTCCATTACCGCAGACGGCTGATAACAAAATCCATATTTATTATCTCCCATTTCCACACTAATAATTCAATCTCTTAAGGAAGCCCACCAAGCTTAGATGTTCCACCTTCACTTACTGACATACCATACACTTAGCCACAAAGTCGAATACATCCAGTTTCATGCCATTCCACCAATACATTTCTTTAATATCATGGTATATCTTTGTTGAACCAGGATGAACCATATACCATGATTCATGAGCCTCATCCAAAATCTATCCTCTCAATCCATTCCCATCCAGAACACATAACCTATCTTGGTACCTTAAGATACCATCACCATTGATCTCAAAGGCCATCACCTTCTGCTTACCCACATCCTCCTTGATCTTCATCAGAAGATGATCTAGCACCTGCTTCTCCTTAATTTTTGAACCAAGAGATGACTGAGCCACCTGTTGCACAAAAACACCACCATTCTCGGAGTCCAAGAGATGAACTCCAAGGTTAGCCAAATAGTGAATATCCTTCACCAATTCCCGTTTATTCTTATCCACCTCTGACAAGATACCCATGGAGAACCTGTTGAGAGCATTAGCAACCATATTAGCCTTACCTGGATGGTAGTGAAGACTCATATCATAATCCTTAAGAAGCTCAAGCCATCTCTTTTGACTGAGGTTAAGCTCTTTCTGAGTAGACACGTACTGTAGGCTCTTATGATCAGAAAAGATATCAACATAGACCCTATAAAGATAGTGATGCCAAATTTTCAATGCAAACACCATAGCTAACAATTCCAAGTCATTACTCGGATAGTTCTGCTCATGAACCTTCAATTGGATAGAGGCATAATCAACCACCTTACCATGTTACATCAACACATAGCCCAAGCCAACTTGAGACGCATCACAATAGATAACAAAACCTTCTATACGCTCAGGTAGTGTCAAGACTGAAGCCGAAGTCAACTTATCGTTCAGCTTCTTAAAACTCCCCTCACAAGCATTAAACCACAAGAACTTTACCTTCTTCTGAGTTAATTTGGTCAATGGAGCAACAATAGAAGAAAAACGCTCCACGAAGCTCTCATAATAACCCGCTAAACCCAAGAAGCTCCAAATATCGGTTGGAGTCGTGGGTCTAGGCCACTTCTTAACCACAATAATTTTCTGAGGATCCACCATAATACCCTTACTAGACACGACATGACTCAAAAAAGTTACAACATTCAACCATAATTCATACTTGGAGAACTTAGCATACAATTATTGATCTTTTAAGGTCTGCAACACAAGACTGAGGTGATCGAAATGATCCTCCCAATTCTTATAACACACCAAGATATCATCAATAAAGACAATGATGAACAAACCTATAAACTAATGGAAGACCCTAGTCATCAAATCCACAAATATTGTTGGGGCATTTGTCAAGCCAAACGACATCAACAAGAATTCAAAATGCCCATATCGGGTATGAAAAGCTATCTTAGGGACATCCACCTCCCTAATCTTTAATTGTTGATATCCGAATAAAAGATCAATCTTAGAAAAGAATTTTCCACCTTGAGCTGATCATAGAGGTCATCAATCCTTGGAAGGAGATACTTATTCTATGCTATCAACTCATTCAATTGTAGGTAGTCAATACACATCCAAAGGGAACCATCCTTCTTTCGCACGAATAAGAACCGATGCACCCTACTGGGACATACTAGGATGGATGAAACCTTTGTCTAAGAGATCTTTTAGTTGTTCCTTGAGTTCTATCAACTCGGTAGGAGCCATTCTATATAGGGGAATAGAAATTGGATGAGTGTCCAGAATAAGATCGATCCCAAACTCACTCTCCCTATCGAGAGGAACACCTAGAAAATCATCAGGAAAGATTTTAAGAAACTCATTTACCACAGGAACAGAATGCAGAGAAGAATTTTTTGAGTTAGAATCTTTAACTTAGACTAGATGATAGAGATGACCTTTGGAAATTAACTTCTGAGCTTTAAGGTATGATATAAACTTCCCAGTAGGATCTAGGGAACCATCATCCCACTCAACAATTAGCTTATTAGAGAAATTAAACATGACATTACGGGTCTGACAATCTAAGGTAGCATAGCATGAGTTCAACCAGTCCATCTCTAGAATAATATCAAAATTAACCATCTCTAATTCTATCAAGTCCACTAGAGTTTCTCTACTACCAACAGCTACCACACAAACCCTAAAGACTCTTCTAACAACCACAGAGTCTCCTACTGAGGTAGAAACAAAAAAGGGTTCGATAGACACTCAGGACCAAAACCAAAATGGACAACCATAAATAGGGTCACATAAGAGAGAGTAAACCCTAGATCAAGCAAATAGTACACATCACAAGAAAAGAGTTTCAACATATCGGTAATAACATTTGGAGATGCCTCAAACTCCTGACGGGTAATGAGAGCATAAAGGAAATTCTAACCAGTTTCAGAGCCAGAGGTAGCTCCCTTTAGTGTAGGAGCTGAAGAAGAGGAAATAGGAACCTTATTTGCCCCAGAAACAACTCTAGAGGTACAATACCACTACATATGACTAATCTAACAACACAAAAAACATCGGTTCTTTTCCTTATCACACTGACCATAATGATGCTTATTATAGAATTTGCAAGGAGGGTAAGACGGTGTGTACTAGGCTCCACTAGCCTGGGAATAGGCATCTTGTACCCTAAAAGCACACCACCCTAAAAACGTTTGTCTCTCATGGCTTTAGGTACGGAGAACTGGTCGTCAAATAGGAGTTAGGACTCCTCTAACTCTTCTTCTTAGGCCACTTCGTACTCTATTATTGACCCTCACTTTGATCTAAAAATCAAGACTTCTTACTCTACCTCTCACCAATTTCAACCTATTTCTTTTTCTCCTCTTTGACCTATTTCATATACACATCCAATCTGGAGATATCCATTTGCTTGATCAACAAGGCAACCATACTCTCAAGGATCAACTCAGGAGATAATCTCAAAGAAAATTTTCTCACTCAGGCCCTTATATTAGATACCAATGCAGGAGCATATCGGGACAACTAATGGAATTTCAAAGCATACTCCTTAACTGTCATCCTTCCTTGCTTTAATTTAACAAATTGTTCTGCGTTAGCTGCCCTCAACTCCTTATTAAAGAAGTATTCCATAAATGCACTATAAAAATCATCCCATACGGACGAACTAGCATTCTCACCCCTCAAATGTTTCGACTCTTCATACCATTAGTACGACATATCTTTCAATTAGTAGGAGATCTTCTCCATCTCATCAATGAAACTTTGAGGATCCTCCTCAACCCTTGAACCAGTAAATATCAAAGGATTCACCTTATGAATTGGCCAACTCTAGTGAACTCAGCCGAACCCATAGCAACACTAACAAAACCAGAGTATTATGATTGAGATGTCACCAACTAAGTCAGTAGGGTAATAGAGCAACAAAACACAGCATTAGTAACCTCCCCGGGAGGTAACTGAGTATAAGTGTCACCCTCAAGAGTAGGATTAGTGGGGACAGATGGAACCCTATGAGGACAGTCAGATGCAGCGACCCTTGAGTAGGTTTGTACCCCAAAAGTTAGATGAGCTTTATCCACATTGTCCTTAGATAGGACAGAAGAGTTTGAATAAACATCAGATCATCTTGGAGGCATGATTTGAAAGACAATTAAACAAAAATCAGAAGAATCCAAAACCTTAGACACTATAGCTCAAAAATAAGACAACAACAAAGGGAAACATTCCTAAATGTCTCATAGCCTCTCCCTTATAAGTGAGGCAAACTACACTCTCATAAAAGAGATTATACTTCACAAGGCTTGGCGGACACCTAATTGACCATGAACCTAGGCTTTGATACCAACTTTGTCATGACCTAAACTAGACCCTGGCCATGATGGGTGTCTCAAGTCCCATGTGGAACAGAGATCGCCCCATTCACCTAAACTAATCAACATATCCACCACAAGTATAGGATGAATTCTGAGCACATAACAAGATATGAAAAATAAGACTAAAAATAGCTTAAGAATTGTCTAAACCATTCTTTACCATAACACACTAAACCCACACACCCAAGTCCACGGTAATCCACAAAGCCTCTACAATCCAAAGTTAATAAAATATCGGGACATACCCCTGACAATAGCTAAAATCCAAGTCCAACAAAGTCTATGACATAGAGTTAAAATACCATGAAATGAATGCCTTCTGAACTATAGAATATCACCACTTCAATGTTGACTCACAAACCACTCAAACACCTAGTCAATGCACAAAAAAAAGCTCGATCTTTATATCATGTTGGGATAAAATGTCCAAAGATGGCTAGCGGTTGGAGAGATAGCATGTAACTAAGGGATAGAGGAATAAAATAATGCCATCAATGAAACCAAATTAGATCATCATATATATATACGTATATATATCGTGCTGGGGTAGGGAACAAGATTTAGCATGAACTTTGAAAAGATTAACTTGGGTTGTGTAGCATAACCGTCATAAAATAAGGCACCCACGGGTTATATGGGCCCAGCCCTCCCCTAGTTGTATGGGCCTCAGTACGTGTAGCTACATGAACCAGAGAATATCCATATCCATATATTCCATTATGGGGGACTCAAACCTCCCGGCAAAATAAAGGTGACTTAAGCACCAATGTATACAATATGGGGTACTCAAACCTTTTATTCATATATCTATTTGGGGGACTCAAACCTTCCGGTCATATAGACACCCACACCAAATAGTCCAGTTTCTAGTATTAGTCCTTTGGACTTTACTTTCATGGCCTAGCTACACGACCAGCTTTACAGCCCAAACATTCTTTACATATGCACACAACCAACAGTCCAATTATTTACCAAAGGCATCCCATTGGTATCGTCATACCAACCTCACTTGTAAGCGTACAACATGCCATAACCATTATTATTCAACTTTGGGGCTCAAACACATTGTCTATACAAAGTCATCAATTTAATTCAATGTTTAGGGACTCAAATCCATTTAGCTATTTACACCACCAAGGTTATAATTCAATTCAACTTATGGACAACAAGGCCTTTTATGAAACCATTTACCAACCATTTACATTACTAGGCCAATGCCTTAGTTCAAAACACATTTTGATTAAATTTATGGTCATCAAGACCCTTACAAAATAATTTATCCTAAATTAACATTCTTATACCAAGCATTAGTTCAAAACCCAATTTATTATGTGACAAGATTCTTCTCAGAGGCAATTTCACAAACAGGTTGAGGGAATACCATTATAAAATAATAATTCAAGTTAAAATCTATCAAGTTAGGGTTAACCATGACCCATTCATTAAACCATAATTTTCATACACCCACATGTGCAAAACCATTACCAAAAATATATATATAAACACAAGTGAAATCATGAGAGAACAATACTCAACATTTGACATTCAAACCAATTAACCATGGATTTCAAAACCACCATTTATGATTCAAGAACAATGCTTAAGACACATGTTTTTTTATGAACTAAAAATGAAGGAAAAGTCACATGCCTGAGTTATGAAGATTCACGGAGAGATTTTGATCTTTAAGCCTCTAGGTGACCACCTTGATGAAACCCTAGTCCAATCTCCTTGAGAGGTTTCTATAGAGTTTTTGAGAGTGTTTTGATCTTCCAAAGTGAATAATGAGGGACAAAAGAGTGTTATAAGATGTGGGTTCTTAAGGTTTTGGGGTAGAAAATGTCTAAAATACCCTCATCTTAAAATTTTTAAAAGACTCGCAGGAGGGTACAGTTGGACCCCTCCACTCGTACCCCATTATACAAGTGGTACCTTCCACTCGTACCTTGATCAGAATGTTGGACACCATAATCTATCCAATATATGAATTTTTAGCATCAATCGTACCTTACCATATGACTAGTGCCCATTCAAGTCATACCCTAAAAAGAGTGTTAAGGCTAGACACTGAACAAACTATGATTTGGTACTATAATTCTCATATCATGATCATAAGAGTTGTATAATCCCTTCTCATACCAAGAATATAACTTGGACATATGATGTTATCCAGCATACAACTAGGGTCCTTGACCCATACCTACACCATACGGTCGTATGATACAGAGAATGTCCAAGACTTAGAAAATTTTGCAAGGGCCAAAGTTTGGGGTGTTTTATTTTGCCAAGACTGTTACCATAGCAATGCCTGCTATATCCTTAGTCGTGTGGCAAGGAGGGATTAGTTATGACCCAATGGGGATTATTTCTTATGTTCATACTAGGAGGCTTATTTTGAGGGTCTGCAAGTTTTATCTCACTTATATTTGTGATACTAGAGTGAAGAGTCCATCGCTTGACTATCTTTCTTTAATTTGTAATTTTCCTGATGTGTTCCCTACCAAACTACCTGGTAATCCCCCTATTATTGATATTGAGTTTTGTAATGATTTTGAGCGTGCCTCCTGACCTATTTGTATGGCACCTTACCGTATAGCTCCTACAGAGCTTAAAAAGCAAAATTTTCAACTTCAGGATCTTTTTATTAAGGATTTTATTAGACCAAGTATTTCTCTTTGGGGAGCTCTTGTGTTGTTTGTGATGAAGAAAAATGGATCCATGCGTATGTATATTAATTATAGTCATCTTAATTAGGTGACAGTGAAGAACTGTTATCCTATGCCTCGCATTGATGATTTGTTCAACCAGCTTCAGGGTAAAGCAATGTTTTCTAAGATTGATTTGAGATTTTGTTTCCATCAGATGAGGATTCGGGCTAAGGATATCCCAAAGACAGCTTTTAGGACCCGTTATAGTCATTATGAGTTTTTGGTGATGTCTTTCGGCTTGACTAATTCCTTACCCATATTTATGGATTTGATGAATTAAGTGCTCAGGCCTTATTTGGATTCCTTTGTGATTATGTTCATTGACAACATCCTTGTGTATTCAAGGAGTAGAGAGGAGCATGTGCAATATTTGAAGAGTGTGCTTCAGACTTTGAGAGATCTTGTGTTTTTTGCTAAATTCTCTAAGTATGAGTTTTGGCTTGATTCAGTGATATTCCTTGGACATATGGTGTCTAAGGATGGCATTATGGTAGACCCAACTAAGATTGAGGTGATTCATGATTAGGCTAGACCAACATCTCCGACTGAGGTTCATAGCTTTATTGGTTTTAATGATTATTATAGATGATTCATTGAGGAATTTGCTACTATTTAAGTACCTTTGACCAAATAGACTCGAAATGAGGTTCCTTTTTAATGGTCTAAGGAGTGTGAGTCAACCTTTGAAAGCTCAAGGATTTCCTTACTTCAACTCATATCCTAGCTTTTTTCGTAGAGAGTGAGGGATTCATCATGCATTATGATGCTTCTGGTGCTGGTCTAGGTTGTATGTTGATGCAGCAGGGTCATATTATTCCATATACTTCAATACACCTTAACGTTCATAAGCGCAACTACCTCACTCAGGATTTAAATTTGGCGGCAGTAGTTTTTTAGCACAACATAGATGGATGGAGTTTCTTAAGGTTTATGATATTTCCATCTTGTATCATCTGGACAAGGCTAATGTAATAGAAGATTCCTTGAGTCGAAGGGCAACGAGTATGGGTAGCTTAGCTTATATTTTAGTTTCCCAGAGGCCGTTGGTATGGGTCGTTAAATCTTTAGCCAACTTGATGGCTCATTGATTTTGCATGAGGCTCATAGATCTAGATACTCTATTTACCTAGGCATAACTAATATGTATAGAGATTTAAGACAACATTATTAGTGGAGTGGCATAAAGAGTGATGTGGAAGATTTTATAGCTCGTTGCTTTTATTGTCAGTAAGTAAAGGCCAAGCATTAATTTCTAGGTGGTTTGATTCAGAGGTTTCCCATTCCTGGTTGGAAATAGGAGCAAATTACCATAGATATTATCAGTGGTTTGCCTTGTACTTCCCATGGTTCTGATGGAATTTGGGTCATCATAGATCGATTGACCAAGTTAGCATATTTCCTTCCTATTCAGATGTCTTTCAGTGCCGAGAGGTTAGCCAATATCTATGTGCATGAGATAATCCATTTGCATGGTGTGCCCATATCTATCATTTTAGACCAAGATTTCATGTTCACTTCTAGCTTTTAGAGAGCTTTTCAGGAGGAGTTAGGTACTCAGGTGGATTTGAGTACAACTTTTCATCCGCAGACCAAGGGACAGTCTAAGTGGACTATTCAGATGCTTAAGTATATGCTCTGAGTCTGTGTTATGGATCTTGGCAGCAGTGAGAGGATCACTTAGCCTTAGCAGAGTTCATTTATAACAACAGTTATCATTAAAGTATTAAGATGGTGCCATTCAAGGCTTTATATGGTAGGAAATGTCGTTCTCTGATTGGATAGTTTGAGACTTTTGAGGTTTGACCCCATGGTACTAATTTGCTTTAGGAGTCGTTGGATAGAGTCAGGGTGATTCAGGATAGGTTGAGAGCAGCTTTGAGTAGATAGAAGGCTTATGCAGATTGTAAACTTGTGCCTTGAGATTTGGAGTTGGTGATTAGTATTCCTTTGAGTGTCTCCCATGAATGGAATGATGACATTTAGGAGGAAGGAAAAGATTAGTCCTATATATTTTGGACCATTCAAGATTCTTTGCACAATTGGTAAGGTGGCTTATGAGTTAGCTCTCCTTCCAGATTTTACTGATGTCCATCCAGTTTTTCATGTTTTCGTGCAACAACGTTACATTCCTGATCCATATCATGTGCTTAGATGGGACTCAACCCAGTTATATGAGCGGTTGACCTACGTGGAGGAGCCTGGGCTCATTTTGGCTAGAAATATTAGGCGATTACGCACTAGGAAGATTCCTATAGTTAAAGTTCAGTGGAGCCACTACCCAATAAGGGAGGACATTTTGGAGATTAAGAATGAGATTCAAATGTAGTATCCTCACCTGTTCGAAACTTCAGGTATAGCTTAATCCATAACTTTAGCAGACAAAAGTTCTTTTCGTAGTGGATATTATAATGACCCTTCAGGCCATTTTCCATATTGCCACTTATTTTTTCTCTATAGTTGCTCCAAGTCATTTATGACTTGCTGGAACTGACAGTTTCGTTACCGGCAGTTCATTTGATTTTTATAGCCATTTCCCTATTTTAAAGTCTTTGCTGGTTCCAATTGATTTTGTTAATTTTCCATGAGGCTCATAGCTCTAGATACTCTATTTACCTGGGCATAACTAAGATATATAGAGATTTAAGACAACATTATTAGTGGAGTGGCATGAAGAGTGATGTGGCAGATTTTGTTGCTCGTTACTTTTATTATCAACAAATAAAGGGCGAGCATCAGTGTCCAGGTGTTTTGATTCAGAGGTTGCCCATTCTAGAGTGGAAATAGGCATGGATTACCATGGATATTTTCAGTGGTTTGCCTTGTAATTCCCATGGTTCTGATGGTAGTCGGGTCAACATGGATTGATTGACCAAGTCAGCACATTTCTTTCCTATTCAGATGTCTTTCAGTGCCAAGAGTTTATCCCAATCTATGTGTGCGAGATAATCCATTTGCATGGTGTGCCCATATATATCATTTCAGACTAAGGTTCCGTGTTTACTTTTAGCTTTTAGAGAGTTTTTTAAGAAGAGTTGGGTACTCAGGTGGATATGAGTACAACCTTTCATTCATAGACCAATGGCCATTCAGATCGAACTATTCAGGTGCTTAAGGATATGCTTCAAGTTTTTGTTATGGATCTTGGCTGATAGTGGGAGGATCACTTAGCCTTGGTAGAGTTTACTTATAACAACAGTTATCATTCGAGTATTTAGATGGCTCCATTCAAGGCTTTATATGGTAGGAGATATCGTTCTTCGATTGGATGGTTTGATACTTTTGAGGCTCAACCCCATGGTACTGATTTTCTTTAGGATTTGTTGGATAGATTTAGGGTGATTCAGAACAGGTTGAGAGCAGCTCAGAGTAGATAGAAGGCCTATACAAATCGTAGACTCCTCGCCTTGAGATTTGGAGTTGGTGATCGAGTATTCCTTCGTGTGTCGCCCATGAAAGGTATGATGAGATTTAGGAAGAAGGATAAGCTTAGTCCTATATATTTTGAACCGTTTGAGATTCTTTGCATAATTGGTGAGGTGGCTTATAAGTTAGCCCTACCTCCAGATTTTTCTACTGTCCATCCAGTTTTCCATGTTTCCATGTTGTGGCATTACATTCCTGATCCATCTCATGTGCTAAGATGGGACTCAACCCAATTGGATGAGTTGTTGACCTTCGCAGAGGACCCTGAGCTTATTTTGGCTAGAAATGTTAGGCGGTTGCGCACTAGGGATATTTCTGTGGTTAAGATTTAGTGGAGCACCACCCAGTGAGGAAGGCCATTTGGGAGATTGTGAGTGAGATATGAACGCAGTATCCTCTCCTGTTTGATACTTCAAGTATATCCTAATCCTTAACTTTAGCGAACAAAAGTTTCATTAGTAGTGGATATTTTAATGACCCTTCAGGTCATATTCCATATTTCCATTTATTTTTGTCGTTAGATCTTCTCTATAGCTGGCCCAAGTCACTTATGACTTGCTGGAACTGACAGTTTTATTATCAGGTAATTCATTTGTTTTTTAGATCCATTTCCCTATTTTGAAATCTTTGTTGGTTCCAAATGGCCATCGGGCAAAAACTTTAGTTAAACGACCTTGAATACAAATTCTGACTATTTTAGCTGCTCCAAAATATCAATTTAATTCCAGGTGGACTCTTGATTTGGGTCCTAAGTTACCCAGGCTCATTTTGACCTATTGGCCAAGAAGTTAAGAAATTGGAAATTAGGTTGGGACCCATATTTTGTCGAAACAACCTCAAGTGAAAATTTTGATTGTGCTATTGAGTCTGGAATGCCAAATTTGGTGTAGTTACATAGTTTATTTCCGTATACGAGGTTTTGAATGAATCCTGAGGGCTTGGTAGAGACTTAGAAATAAGTCTCAACTGCTATCTGGTGCACCCGTGATTGCAGACCATGGATCACGATCACGAACTGGTAGCACTAGTAAGTGTCGCTATTGCAACACTTTAAGCCGTAAACGTGACTCCTTGGGTAGTCGAGCAGAGCTGCGATCGTAGGTTAAGTATCATAATCATGATTCACTTGGACAACCCCAATATACCATGATCGCAAATATTGGGTCACGATAGTAAGAATTGAGTACCTAGTAAGGGTATGAATACCCTATTTAGCCCAATTTTGATTATTCTTCAACAATTCTCTTGAGACTAAAACCCTAAAAAAGGGAGATATCTTGAAATTGGGGCTTTTGTGTGGATTGGGAGCTTGTCTAACACTTATTTAAGAAATTATCTTCCAATTTGAGATAAAATCCCCCCATTTCATGGTAGAAATTTCCATTTCTTGTTCAAAAATCCCAAAACATTGGGGGCTTGATTTTAGCCCCAAATTAGCTTGGAATTCACCTTATATTTGAGAGTAATGATTCCTTGTGCATGTGAAAACGTTGGGTTTGTTTTGAAATCATATTTTTCTATAAATAGGACCCACATAGGATTCTGATGTGATTTTTGGACCCGAAGCACAATGGTACAATATGGATATCAATATTCTCGTATTGATAAGTAGAATATGATTTTGATAGCTTGGCATCTTGCAAAAGCTTCTTAAAAAGAAAAAGCAGTGAATTAGCAGATCTTGTGAGCTTTCTTTGGCATTCAGATAGGCTAGGTTTTATCCCTTGTTAGATTGAGAAAATTCATGGTATGTTTAAGATATTGTGTTACATTTGGGATGGGTTTTGGGTGTTGGTGAGATAAATTAAAATACTTGGCATTAATTAAACCATTTAGGCTATTTTGGATACTATTTTGGGCATAATTAGCCTAGTTATTTCCATCTTAGGAAAAATTGACCTTGTAGGCTCTTGTTAGTGTAGAAATACCTTAGTTACTCTATTAATGAGGAGATTTCCTTGGTCACTTGAGTTTAGGATGAAATCTACCCAAACTGTTTTATCTTAGGTGAAATTGACTTAGTTGCTCTATATTAAGAGAAATTGCTATTCTAGGGCTAGTTGTGGCTTGTTTAACATGTAATGGTGGATTTAGATACCTTAGTTTAGTCCGAGGTAGATATTTCTTGATACATGATTTTGAGGATTTAGAAATTTTCTTCAACACCTTAGGCCAAGATTTGTGATAGTTATTGAAAACCCTTTGATATGCTGGTGTACATCTTGGGAGATGGTTATTTAGATGCCTTGTTATTGTTGGTTATGATGGATAACTTTGAAAGTAATGCTTAACGATTATTCTTAAATGAATTATTGATTTAGCTTATGTTATTGATGAACTATTTATGCTATTGATTTAGCTACTGATTGGGCTATCGAATATACTATTGAATGAGCCCTTGAGTATGATATTGACTAAGCCATCAATTATGCTATTTATTATGCTATAAACAAGATTATTCCATGGATTAACGATTGATCAAGCTATTGATAAGCTATCTCTTATGCTAATAATAAGACGTTAATTAGACTATTGATAAGTTATTGCCTATGCTTTGATATGCATATTGATTATATTAGTGACCATGTAATTGAATATATCGGCGAGTATGTTATGGATTATTCTTAAAAGCATGCTTATTTACTACATTGACAATCATGCTATTAATTACGCTAGAGCTTACGATTTCAGTTATGATTGTTGGTCACGTTAATATATTATGTTAATGGTTATTCTATTAAATACTCTCATCATTATGCTATTGGCTATATTGATGATGATATTTATTATTTATACCGGTAGAATTTTAGAGGATTTCTAAGATATTGATAATATTGATGACGACATTTATGATGATATATATGTCCGATAAGATCAGAGGATGATTATGATGATATATACCCGATAAGGTTGGAGCATGATTATGATCAAATAGAGAGTCGAAGAAACTCTCGTACTTTTACTCTCGAAACTTTACTTCCAATGATCAATCCTCCAAGACCACCACATAATGCCACAAGCCAAGCTCCAAATAGTCCTCAAAATCGAGAACAAGATAGACCACTTCCCCCGCAAGTTGATCAAGTCTAACAAGGAGGACTTGGAAGCCAATTTCCTCCCATCCAAGCTCCACAACCGAAGCTCCACTTTACCAAATCGAGCCTCTCAACCAAAATTTCCCTTTCCCAAAACCGACACATCCAAGAAGAGAAACATGGTAGGGAGAGACACAAAGGATATGGAGTCTATGACGATGCTTATATGATAGAAGGAGACTTGAGTCGGATGAGAATGAAGGTCAATCTCAAGAGGGAGAGGAAGTCGAGGGTCAAAATGAAGATGATGGATCCGAGACTTTTTGTCATTATGCTCTCGGGTTTGGCTAGATTGTGGACTGTTTTTGTGCATCTTTTATAGGCTATTTTTAGGTCGTTTTTGATACGCCTCTTGTTATTATTGATCTCTCGAGCTCTTTATGTTTTGCGAACTGTTTTGAGTGGTTTCTTTTGAAGTGGCTAATTGAACGAGATAAAGTCATGAATTTATAGGCAAATTCCTCTCAAGATAGAGAGGATGATACAAGAATAATCACGGATATGGACTTATAAGGGTGCGCGTTGGTCTCGAGACTTGGTGTGTGCAATTTAAGAGTAGAAGAGGCCCAAAACACACCAAAATCAGCCCATAACTTACACTTGATGGACAACCCACTCTTTGAAGGCCCTTTTGGTCATTTTAACTTATATCTTGTAATAGCTATATAAAGAACAATGTAGGGTTTTATTTACTTAGATTATTATGGATGTTGAAGTGAGAAACACTTGAAAAATACGAAGTCCTCCCTTCTCTTCATGAGGCAAAATTGAAACTAGGAGACAATGATAGGGTGGATTCTCTTTGTTGTTGATTGCTTGAAAACGTTGATGCTAGAGAGGTGAATTCCGATCTTGTGTCACGTAAGAAATAGGTTTATTATTGTATGTAGTGTTAAGGGTCCAAAGGTTACCATTCTTGGGTTCTTAACATTATACCTTCATGTGGTCTATCTATCTATCCTTTTCCTTTTGTAATCCTATATCCGTTTTGTATCTTGTATTGTGAAGTCATTTTTGTTGTTGTTGTTGTTGTTCTCATTGTTGTTTCATCTTGTGTTGTTAACTTAGTTTGTTGTTGGCTGCAAAAGGTGTCAAACACCTATAATATTGTCCATCTTGTATCGCATTCTTAAATCCAAGAGTGGTCTCTAAAAGGGTCCTCGATTCTTTGAATTAGTGGATTGTTTTTGGAGTGTGTTTGGACTGTTTTGAGCCAATTTCATGTCTTTCAATTTTTTATTGTATCAAGCTTACACTATAGCAGCCAACAAAAATGACTCGCAGCAAAAGGGGAGGGTTACTTGGGTGGTTTGCAATTCGTACACCTGAAGAGTTTATTACTATCTAAATACTTGTGGTTCCGAGCATCCCATTATCTCCATACCATCCATATCTACAACAAGAAATGGATCAGGAAATTAAATTCAAGACTGGACAAAGAGACAGAGGCTAGGTAATGAGCTTACTCGGAGAAGTAATAATCTTCAGGGGCCTAGAAACCTCAGCAGAGCACAACAAGATGTAATTCCCATCCACCGGAGAGCACAACTAGGAGCAACAAAACAAAGGAAAAATGAGTTGAAAATGAAGGAACTATTAATACAAGGTAATAATCGACACTTACTTCTGCAAGTTGAAATAAGCAGGAACAATAATCCATGGCACGAAGCTGATCACCCAAAGTTTGTACAAGAGGAAGCTACAATTCAACAAAGAAAAAGACAACATTTCTCAAGTGTCTTACGGTTATTGCGACGGAAGGAGGCGAATGGTTTAAGAAACCCTAAAGTTTCGAATATATGTAATAGTAGTTGGGTTTGGACCGAATCACTGGGTATCAGATAGAAGTAGGGCCTTTTATGTTTGTTTTTTGTGTTTTTTATATGGGTTGGCCCATTTGTGTGCAAAGACTTAATTTTTACTTTACTTTATTATTTATTAAAAATCACCTCTCTACTTCACCTGAGGTAGTGGTATGATCTGCATACACTCTACCCTCTCCAAACCCCACTATGTGGGAATATACTGTATATGTTGTTTTGTTGCTCTATTATTTATAAAATCCCTAAATTAATTTTAAAAAAAAAAGCATTAAAGAAACTTAAAAGAAATTAATAGAAAAATGAACAATAACACTAAAGTAATAATAAAATAGTATGAGGGCACCAACAACAATGTTGACAAGGAAAAACTCGACAATAATCAACTACCAACCTCTATATTCGTTTATCTAGGGTGATGTCCACAATAAGGTACGATCTAAAAGTGTGCCATGTGTCTAATCACTTCTCCCACACACTTTTTCGGCCAACCTCAGCATAGTCAACCTTTCACACCTCATTAGATATCGTGCACCTCCTCTTTGCATGTACAAACCATCTCAACCTCACCTCTCATCTAGTCCACCATGGAGGTCATCCCCATCTTGTTCTGAATATCTTCATTTTAAATCCCATCTATCTTAATATGCCAACATATACATCTCAGCATCCTCATTTCCACTACTTTCATCTTCTAAACATGCAAGTTATTGACCAGCCAACACTAATACAACATAGTGAAGAGCAATGGGAGATGGGCTTCCTAGCTCGATACAATTGATGGATAGAACACACTTACAAAAACCCAAGCACTACTAATATGCTCAATGCAATAAGAAACAAAAAAGCACAAAAACAATCAGAAGCAAAAAAGGTAACACAAGGCAGCAGAAACTAAAAATACAAATCAGTGAAAGCAAATTACATCGTTGTCATTATTGTGTATACAAGGGCATCGACTTCTTAAGGATCCTATCACAAGAGGCTTCTCATATGCTCTGTAACTGAGAAAATGAAATCCGGATGGTTGAGCTACCAAGAGATGTAGCATTTTTCCATACGAGGGCCTCAGTTGCCTGCTCCTCCTTTTCAAAAAGAACAAGAGCCTGCTGTTTTCCATTCATTTCAAAAAGCTTACTATTGATAATGGGACCATGCTCCTCCAAATGTGCCACAATCTCTGCCTCCGTTACATCCTGGGGCAAGGAGGATAGGTGGATCATCTTGGTAGGGGAGCAGCAGTATCTGTAGTTTTTAGCAGCATTACGGTTAAAGCGGTTGAGATTTGAATTTGAGTAGTCATGTGTGTCCGGTCCTGTAGTAATATTGGCGTGCTTTGAGAAGTTGACTTCCAGACGCTTTCCAAATAACATGGCACCCTAATCCAAACCCAGAGGGGAGAATTGATAGAAGCTTCAGTATAATGCATAATCGTAGAGACTAAAAGTAAGCGAAAGAGATAAGGGCTAATCTTAAGAAATGAAATTGAGAATAGTTAACCATCAACATGATTCAGGTGTTCATGTGAAGGAAAAGTAGCAGCAGGGAAGTTACTAGATGCTTCGAAAGGTATCTAAATAGCTGATACCAAGAGGAACGAATCAAAATAACCTCCAAGTCCAAACAAAACAGATCCAGAAAAGGAGAATATCAACCAGACCTTCAAAAAGTGAACAGCCAACTCCGCCTGGAACCCATCACCCATCTGAACCAGAGCATGATCTGGCTTATTACGCAGAATCTTAATTCTGACAATATTCCCGTAAAGGGAGCACAGATTAAAAAGTTGGTCCCCATTTATTCTCTGTAATTCGGATTAAAAAAACAGAAGAAAACGTCAAGATAGTAGATTGACTTTTAGAAGTAACAATTATAAAGAAAAACAATCTTATGGTACTCATACTAGAATAAAGATCAGAAGCTTACATCTGAATTTAAATTAGAAACAAGAATAGTACATCTGTCATTTGTCCCACTAATTCCAGGTGGCAAACCACCAGCAAACGCAGCTGCAATTGCTTCAGTGTTTCCCATCTACTTAAACAATGTGAAAACAAACTTAGAAGTACTTAATGCTACTACCTTAATTCATGTGTAAACGAGAGCTGTTTCTATGAGGGGGAGGAATGTAGCAACATAGGTTATAAACTCTATATGTTATCTGATAGATAAAGACACAAATAGGATGGAAATCATTACAGAACCACAACTCAACGATACAGAAGACATACAAATAGTTGGGTATGATTATCTCGTTTAAGGCTTGTATTTGGAAATAAAACAATATCAGCAGTGCCTAAGCTGCAAAAAATGAAAACAAAATTTTTAAGAAGATACAGATTCCAAATGACGAACAAATCTTTATTGCGGCAGTTCTAAATGATCATGTCGTAATACATAGTGATGGTTTCGACCAAATATATGAGGATATTGTTATCGCACTAGGAATGATGAAGGAAATGATATCTTAGAGTTTGCTTTTCAAGTAGATGTAAAGAAGGCATCATACCTGATAGTAACATTTAAGAGGAGATACAACATACCATGGTCAAATAGATTTTTGAAAAGGCCAAAAGGTGTGATAGGACCACATGTAAATACTGCGAGGTTATACCAGAACTCATGACCACTCATCATAATTGGTGACTTGGGACGTAAAATGAAGGAGTAGAGCGAAAAACAAGACGAGTTGCAAGCAATTGAAATTCAATAGTTGCCACTTAAGGGTACAAACCAATTAGTGTTTTAAGGAAAGAATAGGAGAGAAGGGAGCATGGGACGTAGATGGGATGCATATATCCAGAGGAAGGAAATGTTAGGTTGAATTAAGTAGCAAATTAAGTATTATGTGTGTCAAAAACATAGGTTAAATTAAGTAGCAAATTAAGTATTAGGTTGTCTAAAACATTTGGGGGTCGTTCGGTAGCGAATTAGAATTATGCAGGTATTAGTAATGCAAGTATTATTTATCCAGGTATTAATTATGAGGATATTAGTCACACGGGTATTAGCCATTCCATCTTCTACTCCGCATAAGATAATACACCAATTTACTCATAACTTGTCCATGTATTAATTATACGGGTTTCTAAATTGCAAACCAAACGTCGTATTAATTTTATACATGAATAACTTTAACTTATTTCTTGACTAGCTACCGAACATTGTATAACTTGTACAGAAATTAATACATGAATAACTTGCTTCTTTACTAGCTACCAAACGACCCCTTAAGACCACAAACCATAATAATCCTTGTGATGAAATGTGGAGGTTCAAAGAGTGATTAAAAAACAAGACATGTTATAGGAAGTTAACAAATATAAGTGAGTGAAGAGGGCTAGCAAAGCGCAAGGAGAAGCCCTAATGGCTTGTACCAAAAGCTAGGGATGCCGGAAAAGGAGAAGGAAACGTACAAATTAGCACACCTAAGAAAGAAGAGCAAAAATTTAACAAGATGAAGTGTCTTAAAGAGATGGTGAGATCAAGGAGAGAGATCGAGAGGCTGTTTTGATCAATTCTCCAACTTGAATCATGAGGATAATTTTAAATATCTACAACATCGATGTTTGAAGGAAACTTCATCTATACCGTAGAATTAGGATATAAATTATGCCAGAAAAGTATGAGGAATAGAAAAGCTTGGGGACAACATGGTATCTTGATAGACGTTTAGAAGTATCTTGGAGATATTGTAGTAGTATGATTTACCAAAATATATGATACTATACTGAGAAGCGGAAGGATGCCCAACAAGTGAATAAAGAATCCTTCCAATAAATAAGAGCAAATGAGATATTCAAAATTTCGGAAACTATTGTTGCATTAGACTTATCAACAATATAATGAAGTTGGAAAAGAGATGAGATAGACTTTGAGACAATACGAGATTGATAAAGAAACAGTTTGGAGCTAATGATGAGTTACTGATGAAAGCACAATGGGCCATGGAGTATGAAAAAGTGGCTAGAAATGAAGAGATCCATTGGAGACAGAGATTCAGAATTCAGTGGATCAAAGGGGGTGACAAGAACACAAAGTATTTCCACAGAATGGCCACTGCGCATAAGAGAATCAAAACTATAGATTCTTTGATGATCAATGGTGTTATGTCCTCGAATTCTATGGAAATTAAGAGGTCCATTGTGGATCTCTATCAAAATATTTAAAAAGAATCTGAAAGTTGGCGACCAAATTTGAATATCTTTGATGTTCAAACTATTACTATAGAGGAGCAACAATGGCTTACGAGAAGTTTTGAAGTTAGAAGGGATCAAAAAGTAGCAGTAGACAAGGCACCTGGCCCAGATGGTTACACAATGGTTTTTTTTCAAACTTTCTGGGAAACTGTAAAGGACGACTTAATGTTGACCTTCCACAACTTCCACATTCGCCAGAAATTTGCAAAAAAATTTAATGCTACCTTTGTAGCTTTGATTCCAAAGAAGGTAGGGGCAAATGATCTGAGAGACTTTAGACCAGTTAGTTTGATCACAGGGGTGTACAAAATCATAGCCAAGGTTCTAGCAGAGAGATTGAAGAGGGTGATAAGCAAGCTTGTGAACAAACATCATATGGCCTTCATTAAAGGTAGACGGATAATGGATGTTTCTTTAATTGCTACCGAGTGTATTGACACTATGCTCCGAGGGTTATGTGGAAGTTGGATATTGAGAAAGTATGAACATTTAAATTTGAAGTTCCTAATCAACACTCTTAGACAGATGGCGCTTGATATTTCAGTTGGTTAGACTTTTGCATAAGGAGAACCTGCAGGTTTTCTTCCAACAAAAAGAGGACTTAGACAGGGGGGTCCTCTATCTCCATTCCTTTTTATTCTAGCTATGGACAGATTGGACAGTCTAATGAGGAAAGCTTCACAAAATAATTGGATCCGAGCTTCAATATAAGAAACAGGGCATGAGAATATGGATTTGACACATTTACTGTATGTTGATGAAATAATAGTGTTCTGTGAAGCAAACCAGGAACAAATGCGTTATTTAAGGGTGATTCTGATAGTTTTTGAGGCTTATTCTGGACTCAAATTAACTGGAGAAAAGGCAGTATCTTTCCAGTAAAAGACGTTCAACAAATACAAACACTAGCAAACATCTTGAGGTGCATGGTAGAGAAGTTACCAACAGTCTATCTACGCAAGCCATTGGGGACAAAACATACAGAAATTTGGGATGGAATTATTGAGAAAATTGAGAGGAAGTTGGCACTTTGGAAATCTCAATACCTTTCATTGGGAGGTAGATTCACTCTGATAAACTTTATGCTAGACTCCCTACCAACATATGTGATGTCCCGTTTCCCTATACCTAGTGAGGTGATCAAAACTATAATTGCTTTGAGAAGGAATTTCCTCTCGCAAGGAAATAAAACTGAGAGCAGTTTCAATTTAGTAAAATGGAGCAGTTCAACAAGGCAGGAATTATGGGGGTTTGGGAGTGAGGAATCTCAAGTTGCAGAACAAAAGCCTGCTAAGCAAGTGGCTATGGAGGTACAACCAGAAGGAGCATGCACTGTGGAAAGAGGTGATACAACACAAATTCGGCCAAGAAGGGCAATGGTGTACAGGTGAAGTAACAACCACTTACGGAGTTGGAGTTCGTAGGACTATCAGAACCTTCTGGCTGGCTTGAAAAGTTCATACAAAAGTTAAAGTTGGGAGGAGGGATAAGATTTTGTACTTAAAGGAAGACTGAACTGGTTAAGGAGGTTAAGAATCTCTTCAAACTTTGTTTCCTGGACTGTACTCTATAAATGTGCATCCTGATAGCAAAATCAGTGAATTGTGGTCTCAACAAGGGAGGAATTTGGTATTTAGCAAGTTGTTAAATGACTGGGAGATAGAAGGGGTGATTGAACTACTGAATATGATAGAAGGCTTTTTAGGCACTAATTTGGAAACAAACAGAGTATTAAGGCCAACACACTGATGGGAGATTCTTTGTCAACAGATTGTACAAATGGGGTCTATCTGTAACTGGAGGAAGGAAAACAGGGCCATGGAGTGCTGTTCAGAAGAGTGTTGCTCCAACTAAAGTGAAGTGCTTTGTCTAGTTGGTAGCTAGAAGAGCCTATTTGACTCATAAAGCATTATAGAAAAGGAGAATCAACATAGCCTCTAGATGCTTCATGTGCAAAGAGGCACGGGAAACCAACAAACACTTATTTTTGCACTGCAAAGTGACAACACAAGTATGGGCTTTATTCTTCAATTTAGCTAGTCTAACCTAGTGTATGCCGACTTTTTGAGTTGTTGGATCAAAAAGGGAGGCAGTAAGTCAAAAGAAGTGGTGGAGGGTACCTGCTTGCATCTGAGAGTATCTGGAAGGAAAGGAATCCGAGGATTTTTGAAGGAAAAGAATGCTCAATACAGAAGATTAAATGGAAAGTACTTACTTCCTTACGTTCTTGGTGTAAAGAACAAAATATAGAAGAGGAAATCCAATAGGTGGATTTCATAGGTTCTTTGCAAGTATTTCTGTTTTTTTCCCTTCTCTATAACTACTTTTGGAGGTGGCCAGCACAGCCATTAATGCTGAGGAATACAAGTGACCAGTTTCAATCAAAAAAGAACAGTTTGGATTTATGCATGATAGATTTGCAATGGAGATTCTTGCTAAGAAAATTGATGAAAATATATAGCAAGAGGAAGGTCTACAATGGTGTTCGTTGACCTAGCGAAAGCATATATATTGACCTAAAAAGTCCTTTGGTGGGTGTTGTAGAAGAAAAGAATTCTTCCATTAATGCATGAATAAGTTGTCAATGATGGTAGGATTCCTCATAACAGTGGACTTACACCAGAGATGCGCAATTCGTTTACCCTAGTTACGAACGAGTTACCAAATGGTAATAAAGGATCAGGACCAGTAGTATATGCTATTTATTGTGTTATAATTAACGAAACTAGCTGTTTATTGCATTATAATTGACTAAACTGACAAGGGTATCAACCAAAAGCTTGGACTATTGAAAGTTCAGGATTTAAGATTAGCAAAAGAAATACCAAATATATACACGCAAATTTAGACAACCAAACTAGTTTTCAACTGAGGATCAATTGTCAAATATGTTTAAACACGGTAGAGAGAGTGATAGATTGGGAAGAAAAGTCAAGTCATTAGAAGCAGAATGTACATCTCCAACATCATTAATCATGTTTCATGTACTACCTAGAGTACATAATGATGATAATAATATCGATAAATACTTCATAACAACTACTGATAACAAAGATATTAACAATATAGACTATAGAGGTACAAATAATTAAAGGGCCAAAAGTGTGTCGACGTAACACTCAGCTACCCAGATCTGCGAGCTCACTGGTAAATAAGTGCCAGATGTTTAAATACTTTAAAGATGACAAGATAGATGCACACCTGAGGAAATCCACCTGGAAAACCAAAAAGAAAAAATACAGTAAGCAAACTTGAATAATATTTGGCATTGACTGCAGTGGGATATGCATTAAGCACCTGCATGAGCTCCAGAACCTTGGAAGGGGTACATGTCTCCATATCTTTGCTGTCACAAAATGAAAAATATTGAAGTCAAACTCATGTTGAAAGCACATTGTTTCCTCATAATAATAGGACAAAAACTACTTGAGAAGATTTCCCCTTCTGTTCTGATGGTGGATTTGGGTCAGTGAAATCCCTATTCGGAAATAGAAAAGAACAAAATTAGTATCTTCTTTAATAATGCATGGGGGTGAAGAGAAAACATGGAATTGAACAAAAGTACCTTGAACGTTCATTATTTAAGTTCACTTGCAATTCATCTAGGCTGAATCACAAATAAATTTATGTTAAGACATCCAACACAGTAAATGAGAGAAAATATGGAAACATTTGCATGCAAATATGAGAGTACTATAATTTTTTGATTGAGCTGAAACCTACTTAGAGAACTGTATGTCAAGCTGACAGCAGCCGTCATATATATTACGTCCCTACAAGAAATTTGTATGCACTAAAGCTTATTTTAACTCAAATGATTTTAAAAAGTCCATATAAATCAATTGATCTTTATATATCACAAACACACCTGAAGTGAGTTCCTTGCAGAAACAGCACTCTGTTGTACTTGATACTGGATTAAAGCTTGAAAACCTACTTTCATAAAGTATCATAAGCAAGTGTTGTGCATGATATGGCCAAGAATGAAGCAAAGCAATTAAAAGCTCAAATATCCTCCATGCAATAATAGAATAACAAGAATTGAAAACAAATGATTTACATCCAAAAATTGGAGCCCTATGATACAATAAAGAAATCCTCATTCCTCTCTTGATCCTTTCATAAATTCCAGATAGTCTTAAATCCAAAGCAAGAAACAACTAATGAACAAGTGAGAACATAGAGTGAGAGAGAGAGTGTGTGTGAGTGTGTGTGTGTGTGTGTGTGTGAGAGAGAGAGAGAGAGAGAGAGAAAATTGAAGGTTCTGACCAGCCGACTTCTGAAATGTGACAATCTTCTCTACAAATCCATGTGGAGAAAACACTTGCTGCAGCACATCCACGGTTATAGGGTATAGCATGTGATGTATTGTGACTAAGAGAATTCGATTAGGCTGAGTCCAGAGAGAGCCGAACAGCAAAGCAGCATAGAGAGGAGAAGAAATGAATAGAGAGAAATAGATGACAGGAAGGAGAAAAGAAGAACACAAAAGAAATGCTTCATCTTGGTTCAGCACTTGGAGAAAGGCATAAAAACAGATCACAAAGCATAGAGATAGAGACAAAAGAGCAAGACAGTAAGCAAGAGAGCATAGAAAGTTATAAATATTGACTTTTAGATCTTTACCCCAGTGCTTGATCCTCGACATACGTGTCATGTCTCCTATTTATTTCATACAAAGTGACACTTCGCGAAAATTTTTGACGCCTAACCGAGAAGTGTTGCATCAGGTAAAACGAATAGAAGCAAACAGATTATTATATTTAGAACAGCAATGCTGGTTCTTCCTGCTTTTGGATATAGTTTGTCAGATCATTATGATGATTAGAGAGGATACTGGGAAGTATGAAAATTAGAGGCTATGGTGGGCTCTCACGTGCTTTAATCTTGCACAGTCATCTGATCCTTCTCCTATCCCTCTTCTGATTACAGTTTTGTCTTCGGGATTCAGTAGCCTACTTTCTCTTTCAAGTAATAAAGAGGTATAAACATTGGCTATAGAAGGAGGCCTACAGTTTTTTAAGGATGTAGACTGAAGTTCTGCACTGAAAGGATCAGTTTTTGGCAACAACATCGTGCCCACGCCCCCCCACCCCCCACCCCTTCCTACAAACCCAAAATCTTAAGGAATTGTTGATCTTGTAGCGGTTCAATGAAAATAACACCGCCCCCAACCCCAAAAAAGAAAAATACTAAGATTTGGCACATTGCAAGTAACAAGTCATTAAACTATTCTGGTTGCCTCTCTAGTTGGCAAGGCTGGAGCACCTTCAACTGCATTGCATGATTTCTATTAATAGACATTTGCAAGAGAAGAATCATTCAAGAAGCTTAATGTAGTGAAATGATGCACGTCAAAGCTAATTAGTCTATCACATTAGTAACGATAGAGAAAAAATTAGTCTAGCACATTAGTGCAATCATTAAATCTCAATTTTGTCCATTAATTTCCATAACATGAGCTAGACATCACATTATTTTAGTACTCTATTTTAAATGTTGTTGAGTAAGATATTGAGATTTTGGCATGTTCTAATTATTGTCAAAACATGCACAGAGATAGTCAGTTGGCATCCCAATGAACTTCATTAATTGTATATCAAGTTACGAAAAATAGCCTTAAAATACTCTTCAATACCACAGCCATAGAGTAAAAACTTCTGACTGGATCTTCTGTAGAATGAATAAATCATAGAAGCAACTCTATTCTTATCAAAAAAAAAAAAAAAAAAAAAAAAAAACTCAATTGACCATGAAGCTGATAAATGCATGCCGAGATTAAAAAGAACAACAATGCAAATGCAATTAGCTCGAACTCAAGCCTTAGGGAGGACAAAAGAAATTGTCAGTAAATCACCCAGTCCCGCATAGGAACGAGTTCAACATCGGTGATCCACAAACCAACATACAAAAAGGAACATCCCTGACCTCATCTCCACGGCCTTGTGCATTTTGATCCATAGTTGTCAGTTCTTGGTGAGATGAGAACTGAACATAAACATTCCTCCCCCTATAGGACAAGAAAACGAGTGACAAATCAAGGTCCTATAGAACATTCTGATTAGAATTCTGTAGCTTAAAGCTTGGAAAACACCAATGGTTCGAAAAGTTTCTCATAGAGTTAACCCTCAGGGATTGGCCTGGTGGTAATTGGCCTGAGCTTTGCGATGCTCCCTTTCAAGGTCTCAAGTTTGATACCCACTGGGTGCAAACAAATTTCTGAGGGCCATCGGACTGGGTGAAACCCTGAATTACCCGTGGTGCACTTGCGGGAAACACCTTGCCGAGGGCCTGTGCACCCCCGGGATTAGTCGAGACTCGAAGAGTCTCAGACACCCGGTGCAAGTCAAAAAATAGTTTCTCATAGAGTTCTCCAAATAGAAGACTAGTTTCTGCCTTACAAGGTACCTTATGCTGGGTTGAACATTAGAGTAGAATTGCAATGCCTTTACAGCTGAAGGGACATCTTGCATTTGCAAGAGGGCCTAAAGGCAACAAATTATTACAAAAAATTAGAACCAGTAATTTAATAAATTTATGAGGGTCAGTGTACGAGTATGAAAAAGCACCTGATTTTTTGCCCTAAGCATTACAAGTTTGGTAATGACGCCAAATGGTTGGAATAGTTGAAGCAAGTCATTCTGGAAAAGAACAAAAAATCAAACTACTGTACAATTCAATTAGTTTCCATCATATTTGTAGTATTCGGGTATCTGGAGTTGGAGAAAGATCTAATTGATCCCAAATTAATGAACATATAGGAAGTAAAACTCTCCATTTTCTGATCCAATGCTTACTACTGGCAAAGAGAAAAGGGTACTGCTCTTTCAGAAGAGATGAATTAACATTATCACTATGTAAGCCGGATCACTGCAAACTGATTCTCGTTCAAAACTCGGTCTAGGCCATAAACTAAGAGTTGAGAGGTATAAAAATATCAGTAACTTGATCTTCAAAAGATCTACAGACACTTCAACTCCACCCTCACCCCCAGGATGCGCCCCACAAAAAATATTTTGATTGACTCAAATTTTTAAGAAGTTCAGGGAGGGGTTTGGACATACATACTGAATTGCAAGAATACACAGAGCAACTTTCTTTCTGCATCTGTTCACTATGTCTTTTTTCCCATAACAACATTACATCAGATACCTTATCTTGCTCTCTGATTAGAGCATGAACATTACTAGTCAAAAAATAAAAGAAACTAGAGAGAAGGTACTGTCTGTTTTATAGTTTTTACTTCCCTATGTATCAGGAGTAAAGCATTTTTATTTATGCTAATTATACATATGAACTTTAGCTTACAATGATATAAAGAAAAAGATATCAAACATTACAACTACTCATTCTTAATAACAAAGGCATTAACCAACAACAGAAACAACTTGCTTAAGAAAATTTGGAGCTCAGTGCTCACAGATCACGCATCAATCAGATTAGATTTGAAACAAAAATAAGGGATACAGCTAAATCATTATGAAAGATCCTACCACTCTACCTCCGAGATTTCATGGCCCACATTGCGAACATGAATGACCTTTGAAGGATCAGACATTTTTTTTACCTGAATCACAACAAAACAATGAAACGAATTGAATTATATATAAACTACTAAAAGCATATCGCAGAGTGAGCTGAGAAAGGATTAAGCACATATTCGCCACAAATTCCCATCTGTGGAAAAAAGGCTTCACGAAAAAGAACAGAAGAAACCAGAACTTGCAGCAAATAACCGAACTTTTGTATCTTACTTTTTGTTAATGGCATGTCAAAAAGGCAGATATAAGAAAGTCAACTATGAGAACAACAAAAAGACATGAAATGGTAGCTCTAGTCTTCTACTCTCCTCTTACTAATAATCCCTTGGCAAAAAGGCTAACTTAAAACTAAGGAACATTGCTTTCCGAGCTTCTAAAATTCTCCCATATCCATTAGAAGGGTGGAAAGAACTGAAATCATCCTAATTCCTTGGCAAAACGGCTAATTTGTTAATAGTAATAGTAGCTCTCTCAATCGTTTTCACATCTAAGGAATTCAAATGTAGCTGTAACTAAATTCACTGAACCAAGATTCAGCTTTCAAGGCCTCACTGGATACACGTTATGCCTTTCAGAGAAACCCAACAATTGGCCAAACTATTTTGATCAGGAAAAAAGATAGTGAGTACCACACATCAAGACTGAAAAGGCAGTGTAACTGAATAAACAGTAGGATAAACACACTAAGCATAGATCTAACCTTCAGAAAGGGAGGAAAGGGGGAGGAGGTAGAGAGAGAGCGGTGATGGGGAACTAGGGTTTGATGTACGACTGGGGAATTTTTTTATTTTTTTTTCCAAGCCCTTTTGCACGTTGGATCCGAACTTCTCCTAGATAAGAAACTGGCAGATAACACCCCAAGATTGCAGAGATGCGACTGGCACTGTGCCACACTTAACCGAACAAATAAACTAAAACCCAATCAAATAACATTAGTGGACTGCCAAGTACAAGTTGAACATGAAAAAAAAAAATATATAATCAAGATAAACACAAATAAAACAAAAGTATAATATAAGGCACTTAGATTTTACTGACCACCTGACCCTTAGCAACAATCGTCTATAAGCCTCTAGGATGAGAAATATCTAATCACTAATCCGGACAGGCCCCGTATTACTTATTAATTATACAAGTCAAAGTAAGTTCTAGACTCGACAACTCCAGAAAGAACGAAGCATACCAATCATAAGCTTAACTTGATCATAGGCAGCAAAGATCTCTTTCTACCTAATAACCTGCAGGCATGAATGTAGTGCCCCCAGGCAATGGGGACATCAGTACAAAAGAATGTACTGAGCATGTAAGGCATAAAGTGACTATATGAAAACTAAGAGCTCAAATGAAATCAAATATCAATGTATAACCATGTAGGCTAGAATAGAAGACCACCTTTTTCTTATAATTGTGGAATCATGTACATTACGATCTTTACTTTGCTTTACCTTTCTTTGTTTTATAAAATGTGTAACATCTGATATAATAACCAGCTGATCAGTGGTAGAAGAATAAGACCCTCACGAATACATCAATCGGGATTGGCCTTGTGCTAGGTATCAGAACCACTTGGGTTGTACTTTGTCACACCTCAAGATTGCAGAGATACGACTGGCACTTGGTGCCACACTTGACCGAACAAATAAATTAAAACCCAATCAAATAACATTAGTGGACTGTTAAGGACAAGTTGAACATGAAAAAAATAATAATAATACAATCAAGATAAACACAAATGAAACAAAAGTATAATATAAGGAAACTTACATTTTACTGGCCACATGACCCACAACAACAATCGTCTACAAGCCTCTAGGATGAGAAATATCTAATCACTAGTCGGTACAGGCCCCGTAGTACCCATTAATTATACAAGCCAAAGTAAGTTCTAGACTCGGCAACTCCGAAAAGAATGAAGCATACCAATTATAAGCTGAACTTGATCATTGACAGCAAAGATCTCTTTCCACCTAATAACCTGCAGGCATGAATGTAGTGCCCCCCAGACAATGGGGACATCAGTATGAAAGAATGTACTGAGCATGTAAGGCATAAAGTGACTATATGAAAACTAATAGCTCAAATAAAATCAAATATCAATGTGTAACCATGTGGGCTAGAATAGAAGACCACCTTTTTCTTATAATTGTGGAATCTTGTACATTACGTTCTTTACTTTACTTTACCTTTCTTTGTTTTAACATGTGTAACATCTGATATAATAACCAGCTGATCAGGGTTAGAAGAATAAGACCCTCACGTGCTAGGTATCAGAACCCCTTGGGCTGCCACTCATAAATACATCAACTGGGATTGGCCCTGTGCTAGGTATCAGAACCCCTTGGGCTGCCACCTATAAACACATCAACTGGGATCGACCCTATGCTAGGTATGAGAACCCCTTGGTCTGCCATCCATAAACACGGATTTGCGTTAATTAGCTTATTTAACTTTTTTGATTGTTAACTCGATGATCATAATTTCCCTGAGCTTTTAAAACTATGCGCTTGTGAGGTGGACATATAGATAAAATACTCGACGCAACAATAATGATATAGGGAGTAAAAAAAGACTTCGATGTGATACTCTAGAACTTATAGGGCTCAGTGAACTTTATTAGACACAATAAATATACACAACTGATCTGTGAATACGTGTGAGAAGTGAGGACTCTAGGGATATAGATGAGAACCACTATGGTGTATAAAAAAAGGAGCAAAATAGTTCTTTCAAGAAATAGGTCATTAAAACACATTTAGACATTTCTAAGTTCGTGTTTTAAATGGAGACACATAACTTCTCAACCTAAAGAGGTTTAGAATATATAATAAATGCTCACTAGATGTGACAATTAAAAGGGTACATGAGCATAAGAACTATTGAGGCAAGTGAATAGGTACCAATTAGGAACAAATGTACATTCCAAATAAGGACATAAAGTTGTATGATCAAACCAAAAGGGATTTTACAGGTCACAGTATACTAGCGTGACAGAGGTGTTATCGAACTAAGCAACATATGATCATATTAACCAAATAAAGTATACGATCAGGTAAATAATTAGAGTGTATAGTTTAACAAATATCTCAGATACATTCGTGGGAAACTAGGGTAGAAGTTCAAGTTATACACGAACCTTAGTCTTTTACACATAAACAACCCAACCATAGCTTGGAGGGTTCAAATTATAATCCAGAAAATAATAATACAATCAAGATAAACACAAATGAAATAAAAGTATAATATAAGGACACTTGGATTTTACTGACCACCTAACCCATAACAACAATCGTCTACAAGCCTCTAGGATGAGAAATATCTAATCACTAGTCGGGACAGGCCCCATAGTACTCATTAATTATACAAGCCAAAGTAAGTTCTAGACTCGATAACTCCAGAAAGAACGAAGCATACCAATCATAAGCTGAACTTGATCATAGGCAGCAAAGATCTCTTTCTACCTAATAACCTGTAGGCATGAATGTAGTGCCCCCCAGGTAATGGGGACATAAGTACAAAAGAATGTACTGAGTCTGTAAGACATAAAGTGACTATATGAAAACTAAGAGCTCAAATGAAATCAAATATCAGTGTATAACCATGTAGGCTAGAATAGAAGACCACCTTTTTTCTTATAATTGTGGAATCATGTACATTACGTTCTTTACTTTGCTTTATCTTTCTTTGTTTTATAAAATGTGTAATATCTGATATAATAACCAACTGATCAGTGGTAGAAGAATAATACCCTCACGAATACATCAATCAGGATTGGTCCTGTTCTAGGTATCAGAACCCCTTGGGCTGCCACCCACAAACACATCAACTAGGATTGGCCCTATGCTAGGTATCAGAACCCCTTGGGCTTCCACCCATAAACACATCAACTGAGATCGTCCCTATGCTAGGTATAAGAACCCAAATTACGGAAGAGAAAAGACATAAACTTATCGAATTTGTAAAACTGAAAGGGCAAAAATAACTATTCGGAGCATCCATGTCCCTCCTCATCACATACTCAAACCATCTCAATTGCATTTCTCACATCTTGTCCTCCATCGAGGCCACTCCCACCCTCATTTCCGCCACCTTTAACTTCTGGATGTGGGACTGGCCAGCACTCCGCTCCATACATCATGGTTGGATGGACTGCCACTCTAAATTTCCTTTAAGTTTGGAGAAACCTTCTTATCACACAGAACTCTCGAAGTATGATCAATCTCTCTGTTCTCTTGAATCATGGACCCAAGATACTTAAAACTATCCCTCTTACAAACAACCTGAGAGTCTAACTTCACTACCACCTCGTCCTCCTGAGTCGCATCACTGAACTTGCATTCTAAGTACTACATCTTAGTTCTACTCAACCTGAACTCTTTACACTTCAAGGTTTGTCTCCAAACCTCTAATCTATCATTAATACCTCACTGAGCCTCACCAATTAAAACTACTTCATCTGCAAATAGCATACATCGAGGCACCTCACCTTGAATATACCACATCAAAACATCCATCACTAAGGCAAAAAAATAAACTAAGAGTCGATCCCTGGTGTAACCTATCAAAATAGGGAAATGCTTTGAATATCCTCTCACTGTCCTCACTCGAGTCTTCTCTCTATCATACATGTCCTTAATCACTCTGATTTATACCACCAGACCCCTCTAACCTCCAAATATCTCCAAAGAACCCCCTAGGAATTTTATCGTACGCCTTCTCCAGGTTAAAGAACACCATGTATAAGTCCCTCTTTCTCTCCCTATACATCTCCACTAGGCTCCACACAAGGGGAATTGCCTTTGTCATCGAGCGAACAAGCATAAAACCAAACTAATTTTTTGAACTAGACACGATTCTCCTCAACCTCCACTCGACTACTCTCTTTCAAATCTTTATAGTGTGACTCAACAACTTGATGCCCATGTAGTTTCTGTAACTATGAATGTCACCCTTGTTCTTGTATGAAACCTCTCGACTTTGAATCATTGAAAAATTTCCTCATTTGATGTCTCTAGACTTGGAAAGACTAAGGGTACCACTTGTACTCTTTGGATACGAGTTGGTGACCCTCTATCATACCCTAAGCAATATGGTGAGGGTCACTCACTATCTTAGGTATGAGTGAGGCTCTAACCAATTGTACCTTAAGGTATGAGTCATACCAAGACTAATCGTATAAAGTGATGCCTCAATCAAAAGTAGACTATTTTTAGTACGATTGATGGATACGAGTTAGGGTTGAGTCATACCCTTTGGATATGACTCAAAGGTGTATGGTCATATCCTTAACAGTATGTGTGTGACTTAGGAGAATCCTAGGGTATGAATCAGGGTAACACTCGTACCCTAGGGTACGACTACTTAAGCGAGTCATATGGTGAGTCGTACCCCTGGATGAGTTTATTTTCCAGCTTTTAACTAAGGGCCTTGTGGTTATTTCCCATGCCTAAAACCCAAATTCCTCTCACTATATAAGTGCTTATAGCCTTCTAAACATCTATTTTGATGGATCAACCACCCTAAATACTCTCTCAAACTCATCTTTGAAGAATTGAAGGCTAGGGTTTCAAGGGTGATCTTCAAGAGGCAAAGTGAAGTCAATATTCTTTGTGATTCAAGTTGTCTAAGATATGTAACTCTTCCCCTTGCTAAATAACTCTAAACCCATATATTTCACACTTGGATTAGTAATTGTACTTGGTGGTTTTGAAATTAAATAAAAAGGATTTTATTGCCAAATAATGAATAATGAGGATTCTTGCTTAGACTTATGTTTATACATGTTATTGATAGTAGTTTGCACACGTGAATGCTTGATGTATGTGGTTTAACATGTGGATCTTGAGTAGCCCTAGTCTTAATGATTTTCACCATGAAATTAGCATTGGTAAAGGCATGTATATAAGGTGTTTGTAAAAATATCTAAGTGAGATGTCTAGTTATATGATGATGATATTTTGAACTAGGGCAATGGCCCAATATGTATGAATGCTTGATAAATGATACTGTGAAGGAAAAATAAGCCACGTATTGTGTAATTAATGACCTTGATGGTTTGATAAATAAGAAGGGGGTTAAAGTCTCTAACATTAAAATAAACTTGAATTGTATGTTGAACTAAATTATTTTATAAATTTTCTAATGAAGTGTGAATGGCTCAAAAAGGTCTTGAGGACCATAGTTTGAATTGTATGATAAGCTGAATCAAGGTATTAGCCTATTGATTGGAGTCTGTTTCTTTCTTGGACCATATGGTGACTAAGAAAGGTATTATGGTTGATCCAGCCAAGGTTGCAGCGGTTCGTGATTAGGCTAGACCTACTTTGCCCACCGAGATTTAGAGTTTTGTTGGCTTAGCGGGTTATTATCGGCGTTTTATTAAGGATTTTTTTATCTATTGCAGCTTTATTAACTAAGTTGACTCAATAGAAGATTTCCCTCTAGTGGTCTGATGCTTGTGAGGCGAGCTTCCAAAAGCTTAAGGATTTATTGACTTCAGCTCCTATATTGGCTTTTCCCAAAAAGAGCATGGTTTTTTTCATAGTTTATGATGTTTCTGGTGTTGGTTTGGGTGTTGTGTTGATGCAGAAGGGCAGGGTGATTGCGTATGTGTCTCTTCAGTTAAAGCCTCACGAGAAGAATTATCCTACCCATGATTTGGAGTTGTGCGTAGTTGTGTTTGCTTTAAAGTTGTGGAGGCACTACTTGTATGAAGTCCATTATGAGATCTTCTCAGATCATTGTAGCCTACCTTTTTACCCAGTGAGATTTTCATATGAGGCAGCGTTGTTGGCTTGAGTTACTTAAGGATTATGACTTGACTATTCTCTACCATCCGAGCAAGGCTAATGTGGTTGTGGATTCCTTGAGTTGAAAGTCAACTAGCATGGGTAGCTTGGCATATCTTTTGACCAGGAGAGGACTTTGGCCTTAGAGGTTCAGTATTTATCTAACCAGTTGGTTAGGCTTGATATTTTGACACCGGGGCATGTTTTGGCATTTGTGGATGCTATATATTTTTTGATGGAGCAGATTCGAGCTCATTGGTTTGATGATGTTGGATTGACATTAATTCGAGATAAAGTGTTGAGTTGGGAGGCTAAGAAAGGCTTACTTGATTCAGATAGAGTTTTGAGAATTAGTGGCTGAGTTTGTGTGTCGAGAGTGGGTGACTGGATTAGGTTGATCTTGGAGGAGGCCCATTATTCCAGATATTTTATCCATCCAGGTGTGACTAAGATGTATCATGATTTGAGGCAACACTATTGGTGGGGTGGTATGAGGCGAGATATGGCATATTTTATAGCTCGTTGCCTATATTGTCAGTAGGTGAAGGCCGAGCATATGTGTAATACCCCATTCTTTTCGTAGCAAATTTCATCTCAAGAAGTCTAGTATTAGTTTCTAAATTGAATAATGAGTATTCCATGAGGAATTTGTAAGATTTTCATTTTTTGTTATGTGGGAAATTCAATAAGCTTTCCATCGATATAAGATTCGCCCAAATCCGATAACCGAGTCAGAAGTTACGACTATTTTAAGTTCCTATCATAAAACAATGCCATATTATTTAGTGGCGTGCCGCGCCACAAGAGGAAATGGCATTTGGAAAATTCCAGTATGGTTCCACGATTATGGCGCATCGCTCCAGGGACCAAACTAAGAATTATCCTTTTCTAGTGTCTTAGCGCGATTTCTTTCACGTCGCGCCAAAGTTCCAGTCACAAAAGAAGGGGCAACGTGATGGCTCCACGTTATGCCATCCCTCAATTTCCCAACTGTCTAATTCCAGTGACACGGCGCGGTAGCACCACGTCGCGCTAGGGGTTCAATTCGGAAAATGTTTACTGAAATTAAATAATGTATCTAGGGTTAAAAGAGTCAACTTCCCACCTCTATTTAAGCCCTTTAACATATGATTTAGCCACTCTTCACCCAAACTACACTCTCTTCTCTAAGAAAAACCTCTCAAGAACAAGCTAGAGTTTTAATAGAAGATCCAATTCTAAGAAAGTTTCTCCGTCAATCTTCACAAAATCACGAACTAAGGTATGCGTGGTGTTCATTCATGGACTCCTTTCGTCTATGAAGCCCAAGAATCTCTTTTTTAAGTTTAAGTTTAAGTTTATGGATTTCTTTATGAATTTCACGTTGGGTTTGTTTCGTTTATGTTGAGAATGATCAATTGAATTCAAATCCATGTTGGGTGATTAATTTCATGTGGAATTGATTTTGTATAGATGTATATTCATGTAAACCTATGAATAAACCCTAAGATGATGAAATTAGAGATGAATCATGATGATTAATTATTGTATAATGTTGTCTACATGTGCTATGCCTACCAATGTTTGATTAAATACCTAGATGAAGGAACAATGCCCAACTAGTATGATATCATGAAATCCCCATATATGTACAAGTTATGCCTATCACATGTTTTGATGGGATACTTCTATAAATATATTATAAATTATGATGTTAGTTATATGTTCATGTAAGTTATGCTTAGTCAGTTTCCTTCCATCGAGTCCTAAGGGTACTTGTACCTAAAACATTAGTTGTGTACCTAGAGTCATATGATGTTTTCACGATACTCTCAGTCAAGTTATGAATCTTTAGACTTTAGATAGTCTTATGACTCAAGAAAAATCTCCATGATCTCATGACTCAGTCAGTTGTCAGATATCAGTAGTATTCCATCAGTCAACGGAACTTAGTAACTCAGCTCATGTTTAGTTTAGTAAATCATCTTCAGTGTCCATTCAGATGAGAGTAGGAATTAGCACAGAGTGAACCCAAAGATGGGGACACACACTATCAGATGAGGGTGTGATCCTTAGATATCATCATTGCATTCCAGAACTATGTAGCCAGCATAGGTTGAGACATCAAAACTGTCCGATAAGGGTTGATGAGGTGGATAAGCACTGTCAAATAAGGGCCTCACCATTCTCTTTTGGGGACACTATCAGATAAGGGTCGCCCACAACTTTTCCTTACCAGTGGGACGGTATGACACCCTTCTAATTGGGGTTACAGATTAGACCCCAACTCAGCCATAATGGCATATCAGGGTCATGTCAGTTAAATACTACCTCCCACAGTTTTAGTCCCAGTCTCAATAAAAGAACTCAGATAGTTCATCAGATTCAAGACTGTCAGATACAGTTGACTTAGATATAGTAAGGAACTCAGATAGTTCCATCAGATTTAGAACTGTCTGATACAGTCACCCATATTATTAGTTACATTCAGATATAACTATTTATGATATCAGTAATATCAGTTATTAGTATGTCATGTCATCAGTATTCAGATTCAGTAATCACGATATCACATTGTCAGTTATAGTTATGTATTTATGTATGCATTCTCGCATTCATGTTAGACAGTCAACTAGCATTATTCATGCATGTTAACCCTTGCATTATCTTACCTCACATATATACTCAGTACATTCCATTGTACTAATGCATTTACGCTATGGTGCTTTATTTTTATGTTACACCATAGGTTCGGAGACACGAGTTCCAAATCAGCAGTAGATTCTAGTCTCAGCAGTCAGAATAGAAGTGAGTCCTCATCCTTCAAGGACATGATTATTTCTCTACTATTTCACTGATTAGTTATTAGTTAGAGTTAGTTGGGGATATGTCCTATCAACTTCTTATTCAGATTATTCAGATAGTAGAGGCTTTCAGACTAGATGCAGACTATTATATTTTAGACTTCAGTGTTTACAGTTTTATTTTGGGTATTGTACTACCCCACAGATGTTATCTCATCCATGTTATGTTCAGTATTGAACCTTATGGCCTTTTAGTGTATGCTTCTGCATTATTCAGTATTTTATGCTGTATACAGGTATAGATATTAGTCATGGGTTAGCTTGTGGTCCTTAGGGGTCATAAGCACCGTATAGTGTTCCGTGTACCAGATCTGGGGCGTTACAAACTTGGTATCAGAGCCTAAAGTTCAATAGAGTCCTAGGAACTGAAAGCCGCATCAAGTAGAGTTTTGTACATGGGTGTGTTACGTGCCACATTTATGTGCAAGAGTCTATGAGATATTTGGGAATAGTTTCCCTTCTTTTAGTATTTATGTCATGCCAGTGAGCATAATCATAAGTCAATCTCTCAGTCTAATCTGCTTCTTCTCTTTGTTTCAGAATATGCCTCCTAAGAGAAGAAATCTGTCAGCCCCTAACCCGAAGAACCTTTGGGCGATCCTATTTCTTATGCGGAGTTCAGGACCGCATTTACCACTCTTGCTCAGTCAGTAGCTGCCCATAATGAGTGACCAGCTATCATTCCAGCCAACTCATTGGCCAACTCAGCTGCATCTAGGATTCGGGACTTCACCTGAATGAATCCTCCGTCCTTCCATAGGTTTAAAGTAGATGAAGACCCTCAGGAATTCATTGATCATGTTCAGAAAATGACAGGCATCATGGTGATGACTACTGTTGAGAGTGCTAAGTTAGCTGCATACCAGTTGCAGGATGTGGCTCATACTTGGTTCAAACAGTGAAAGTCAGAAAGGTCAGATGATGCAAGTCCTCTAGAGTGAAAGGAGTTTGTCACTGCATTCTTAGACAGATTCTTTCCTTAAGAGCTTGGGAGGCTAAGGTGCTATAATTCATCAACCTCAGGAAGGGCAATATGATGGTGAAAGAGTATTCTCTAAAGTTTACTCAATTAACCAGATATGCCCCTCATGTAGTTGCAGACAGTAGATCCAAGATAAGTAAGTTCATTTCAGGGGTAAATGATAGCATGGTTAATGAGTGCAGATCCACCATGCTAAATAGTGACATGACTTTAGCCAGACTTATGACCCATGATCAGACGATAGAGGAGCAGAAGATTAAGCAGAGGGAAAAGCAGAATAAGAAAGCTAGGTCAGGTAGCTTCAATTTTAGTTAGCATAAATCAGAAGGAGGAAACCGTTCTCAGTTTCGTCCTAAGTCATTAGTTCCAGCTCCTTCTTCAGCTAGTGCTCCAGCTCTTAAGTTCAGAGATAGAGTGCCAGGCTCTAAGTCTCAGGGCAGTGTCAGAAATGTCCGAACTAATCCCCTTTATTAGACTTGTGGTAAGAACCACAAGGGTGCTTACAGAGCTGAAAGTGATGTTTATTTCGGTTGTGGCAAGCCAGGCCACAGAGTCAGAGACTGCCCTTAGTCGGGTTATCAGAGTTATCTTCGTTTCTCAGCTCAGTCCAGTAATCCAAATTAGTAGGGTGCCACCTCCAGTGCTACTAGTGGAAAACACCCAAATCATCTCTATGCTCTTCAATCCCGACAGGATCAGGAAAATTATTCTGATGTAGTTAGTACGTTACAGTTCTTTCATGTGCGTATTTACACTTTGCTACATCCAGGATCTTCTTTGTCTTTTGTTACTCCTTATATAGCAGTCAATTTTGAAATAAGTCCTGAAATTCTAGCAAAGCCCTTTTCAGTCTCTACCTAGTGGGTAAAACCATCATAGCCCGGCAGGTATACAGGAACTGCCAGATTATGATATTTTAGAAAGTCACTTTAGCAAACTTAGTCGATTTAGAGATGACTGATTCTGACGTCATTCTCGGCATGGATTGGCTTCATTCCTGCTATACCACAGAAAAAGAATAGTCTAATTTCAGTTCCCAAATGAACCCATCCTTGAGTGGAAGGGTAGTGTATCCGCTTTCAGGGGTCAACTTGTTTCCTACCTTCGGGAAAGGAAAATGATATCTAAAAGATGTGTTTATCATCTTGTTTGAGTTAAGGACACTATTTTTAAAACTCCCAGCCTTGAATCAGTCCTAGTAGTGAATGAATATTCAGATATCTTTCTCGAAGATCCTCCAGGAATTTCTTTCGAAAAGGAAATAGACTTTGGCATTTATCTTCTTTCAAATACTCATCCTATCTCTATTCTGCCATACAGAATGGTACCAGCAGAACTCAGAAAATTGAAAGTACAATTGAAGGATCTCTTATATAAGGGATTCATCAGGCCCAGCATTCCCCCATGGGGCACTCTAGTATTATTTGTGCACAAGAAAGACGATTCTCTCAGATTGTGTATAGACTACCACCAACTCAATAAGGTCCCGGTAAAGAACAAGTATCCTCTTCCCAGAATCGATGACTTGTTTGACTAATTTTAGGGTGCTAGTTATTTCTCTAAGATAGATCTCAGATCTGGCTATCATCAGCTCAGAGTTAAGGAATGTGACATTCTGAAAATAGTTTTCCGAACTCTCTATGGTCACTTCAAATTTCTAGTCATGTCAGTTGGTCTTACCAATGCCCCAGTCGCTTTTATGGACTTGATGAAGTTAGTGTTCAAGTAGTACTTGGATATGTTTATCATAGTCTTCATAGATGATATTCTAGTCTATTCCCGTAGTGAGCGTGATCATGCAAACTATCTCAGGACAGTACTTCAGACTCTCAGAGATCATCAGCTATTCACCAAATTTAGTAAGTGCGAATTTTGGCTAAGGTCAGTAGCATTTCTTGGTCACATCATTTTCGATGATGGAATTAGAGTTGATCCTCAAAAGACCGAAGCAGTAAGAAGCTGGCCCAGACCTATCTCTCCATCAGATATTAGGAGTTTCTTGGGTTTGGCTGGCTATTACCGATGGTTTGTTGAGATATTTTCTTCTATTGCATCCTATATGTCTAGATTGACTCAGAAGAAAGTCAAGTTTTAGTAGTTATATCCTTGTGAGAAGAGTTTTTAGGAGTTGAAGACTCGACTCATCTTAGCTCCAGTCTTAGATCTCCCAGACGGTTTAGATGGGTTCGTAGCATATTATGATGCATCTAGAGTAGGTTTGGGTTATGTCCTCATGCAGCATGGTAAGGTCATAGCCTACGCATCTAGACAACTTAAACCCCATAAGAGTAATTATCTTACTCATGATCTTGAGTTAGCAACCGTAGTATTTTCCTTGAAGATTTGGAGGCGTTATCTATACGGTGTTCATGTAGATATGTTCACAAATCATAAGAGTTTTCAGTATGTCTTTTCTCATAAAGATCTTAATCTTCGTCATAGAAAGTGGTTAGAGCTCTTGAAAGATTATGATATGAGTGTCCTCTACCATCTGAGCAAGGCTAATGTAGTGGCTGACGCTTTCAGTAGACTGTCTATGGGTAGTTTTGCTTATATGGATGACAGTAAGAAGAAGTTAGCTCAGGAAATCCATCAGCTTGCAAGACTAGGTGTTTGCTTAGTCGATACAGATGAGGGTGATATATGGGTTCAGAGTAGTTCAGAATCATCTCTAGTTTTTGAGGTGAAAGAAAAGAAAGATAGAGATCCTAGCCTTGTCAAGTTGAAAGAGTCAGTCCAGGATCAGAAAATAGAGGTTTTCTCACAAGGGGGAGATAGTGATCTTCACTGTCAGGGTCGTTTCTATGTTCCAGGTATAGATAACTTAAGGCAACGAATTCTTGAAAAAGTGCAAGGTGCGCGCTACTCTATTCATCCAGGGGACACAAAGATGTACCGCAACTTGCGAGAAATCTATTGCTGGAATAGGATGAATAGAAACATTGCAGAGTTTGTGGCTAAGTGTTCTACATGTTAGCAGGTTAAGATAGAGCATCAAAAACCTAGTGGGTCCACGCAGGAGTTTAGTATTCCTACTTGGAAGTGGGAAGTTGTGAACATAGACTTCGTGATGGGTTTGCCTCAAACTCGTCGTCAGCATGATTCAGTCTGGGTCATTGTAGATAGAATGACCAAATCAGCTTATTTCCTTCTAGTTTATACCTCTTATTTAACTGAGGATTATGCCAAACTCTACATTAAGGAGTTGGTCAGATTGCACGGTGTTCCATTGTCCATTATCTAAGATAGAGATACCCAGTTCACCTTTTATTTTTGGAAAGCATTCCAAAAGAGTCTTGGTACCCAAGTTCATCTCAGTACAACCTTTCATCCTCAGACAGATAGTCAAGCAGAAAGCACTATTCAGATGTTAAAAGATATACTAAGGGCGTGTTCAATTGATTTCATGGGAAGTTAGGATGGCCACTTGCCTTTAATTGAATTTACTTACAATAATAGCTATCATTCCAGTATTCGGATGGCTCCATTTGAATCTCTCTGTGGTAGGAGATATAGATCTCCAATTGGTTGATTCGAAGTTAGTGAGGCCTTAGTCATAGGGCCTGACTTAGTATTCGATGCCTTAGAAAAAGTCCAATTGATCAGAGAAAGACTCCGGGCTGCTCAGAGCCGACAGAAGTCTTATACAGATGCTCGTAGAAAAGATCTCGAGTTTGAGATTGGTGACTATGTCTATCTAAATATCTCTCCTATGAAGAGAGTGAAGAGATTCGGTAAGAAGGGAAAGCTCAGTCCCCGATATGTCGGTCCCTTCAAGATTCATAGTCGCTTTGGCAAGGTACCCTATGAGCTTGAATTGCCTTCAAATTTAGCCTCAGTTCATCCAGTCTTTCATGTGTCTTCTCTCAAGAAGATAATAGGTGACCCATCAGTTGTAGTCCCTATTCAGAGCATTGATGTTCAGAACACTCTCTCTTATGAAGAAATTTTAATCGAAATCTTAGACTATCAGACTCGTAGATTGAGGAACAAAAAGGTCCCTCTAGTTAAGGTTCTTTGGTGAAATCAGTCTATCGAGGGAGATACTTGGGAAGTAGAAGCAGACATGTGTACCAAGTATCCTCACCTCTTCTCTGCCAACTCAGATCAATCTCAAGGTAACAGTTCTCCTTAAGCTTACTCAGTTTCATGATCAGTGTTCATCATAAACTTGGGATGCAGTTCATGCTCATATTCCCATTATAAACTTAGTATCAAGTACCATTGCATATTAAGTCATGCACTCATGTATCAGGTCAGTTATGTAATTATGCACCAGACATGCATTCTCATTGTGAGTAACTTAGTTCTTTAGAACACTCAGTCATGCATTCATGAATTAGTTACACATGCTTCAGAAATACATATTCAGTATTATATATTCAGCTTATCAGTCATGTCAGTCATGAGATCATGTTTCAGTTATTCATGTTCAGTATGTACGTCAGTTACTTTTTCTCTCCTCTCAATTAGACTCATTTGAGGACGAATGTTCTCAAGGGAGAGATACTATAATACCCCATACTTTTCCTAGCAAATTTCATCTCAAGAATGTCAAGTATTAGCTTCTAAACTGAATGATGGTTATTCTATGAGGAATTTTTAAGATTTTCACTTTTTGTCATGTGGGAAATTCAATAAGCTTTCCATTGATATAAGATTCGTCCAAATTCGATAACCGAGATAGAAGTTATGACTATTTTAAGTTCTCATCGTAAAACAATGCCATATTAGTCAGTGGAGCCCTGTCAAGTATTAGATTCTAAATTAAATGATGGTTATTCCATGAGGAATTTTCAAGATTTTCACTTTTTGTCATGTGGGAAATTCAATAAGCTTTCCATCGATATAAGATTCTCCCAAATTCGATAACCGAGATAGAAGTTATGACTATTTTAAGTTCTCATCGTAAAACAATGCCATATTAGTCAGTGGAGCCCCACGCCACAAGAGTAAATGGTATTTGGTAAATTCCAGTATGGTTCCACGATTATGACGCGTCGCGCCAGGGACCAAACTCAGAATTGTCCTTTTTCAGTGTCTTAGCGTGATTTCTTCTGATCGCGCCAAAGTTCCAGGTCACACAAGAAGGGGAAACGTGATGGATCCGCATCGCTCCATCCCTCAGTTTCCCAACTATCAAATTCAAGTGACACGGTGTGATAACGCCATATTGCGCTAGGGTTTCAGTTTGGGAAAATTTACTGAAATTAAATGACGCGTCCAAAGGGTTAAAAGGATCAACTTCCCACCCCTATTTAAGCCCTTAACACGTGATTCAACCACTCTTCACCCAAAATATACTCTCTTCTCTAAAAAAAACCTCTCAAGAGCAAGCTAGGGTTTTCATAGAAGATTCAATTCCAAGAAATTTTCTCCGTCAATCTTCACGAAATCACAAACTAAGGTATGCATAGTGTTCATTCATGAACTCCTTTCATCCATAAAGCCCAAGAATCTCTTTTTTAAATTTAAGTTTATGGATTTATTTATGAATTTCATGTTGGGTTTGTTTTGTTTATGTTGAGAATGATCAATTGAATTCAAATCCACGTTGGGTGATAAATTTTATGTGGAATTGATTTGTATAGATTTATATTCATGTAAACCTATGAATAAACCCTAGGATGATGAAATTAGAGATGAATCATGATGATTAATTATTGTATAATGTTGTCTACATGTGCTATGCCTACCATGTGTTTGATTAAATGCCTAGATGAAGGAATAATGCCCAACTAGTATGATAGCATGAAATCCTCATATATGTACAAGTTATGCCTATCACATCTCTTGATGGAATGCTTCTATATATGTATTATAGATTATGATGTTAGTTATATATTCAAGTAAGTTATGCTTGGTCAGTTTCCTTCCATCGAGTCTTGAGGGTACTTGTACCCAAAACATTAGCTGTGTACCTAAAGCTAAGTCATGTTTTCATGATACTCTCAATCAAGCTATGAATCCTTAGACTTCAGATAGTCTTATGACTCAGGAAAAATCTCTATGATCTCATGACTCAGTCAGTTGTCAGATAGTAGTAGTATTCCGTCAGTCAATGGAACTTAGTAACTCAGCTCATGTTCAATTTAGTAAATCACGTTCAGTGTCCATTTAGATGGGAGTAGGAATTAGCACTGAGTAAACCCAAGGATGGGGACACACACTATCAGATAAGGGTGTGATCCTTAGAAGTCAGCATTGCGTTACAGAACTATATAGCCAGTGTAGGTTAAGACATCAACACTGTTCGATGAGGGTTGATGAGGTGGATAAGCACTGTCAGATAAGGGCTCCACCATTCTCTTTTGGGGAAACTATCAGATAAGGGTCGCCCATAGCTTATCCTTACCAGTGGCATGATATTAACACCCTTCTAATTGGGGTTACAAATTAGACCCCAACTCAGCCATAATGGCGTATTAGGGGTATGTCAGTTAAATACTACTTCCCACAGTTTCAGTACCAGTCTCAATAAAAGAACTCAGATGTTCTTTAGATTTAAGACTGTTAGATATAGTCGACTTAGATATAGTAAGGAACTCAGATAGTTCTATTAGATTTAGGACTGTCAGGTACAGGTACCCATATTATCAGTTATATTCAGATACAACTATTTATCTATCAGTTATATAAGTTATTAGTATATCATGTCATCAGTATTCAAATTCAGTAATCACGATATCACAGTGTTAGTTATAATTATGTATTTATGTATGCATTCTCGCATTCATGTTAGACATTTAACTAGCATTATTCATGCATGTTAACCTTTGCATTAGCCTACCTCACATGTATACTCAGTACATTCTATTGTACTGACGCATTTGCGCTATGGTGCTTTCTTTTTATGTTACACCATAGGTTCAGAGACACGAGTTCCAGATCAGCAGTAGATTTTAGTCTCAGCAGTCAAAATAGAAGTGAGTTCTCATCATTTAAGGACATGATTATTTCTCTACTATTTCATTGATTAGTTATTAGTTGGAGTTAGTTGGGGACATGTCCCATCAACTCCTTATTTAGATTATTCAGACAGTAGAGGCTTTTAGACTAGATGCAGACTATTATGTTTTAGACTTTAGTGTTTATAGTTTTGTTTTGGGTATTGTATTACACCAAAGATGCTATCTCATCCATGTTATGTTCAGTATTGAACCTTATGGCCTTTTAGTGCATATTTCTGCATTATTCAGTATTTTATATTATTTACAGGTACAAATATCAGTCATAGGTTAGCTTATGGTCCTTCGAGGTCATGAACACTGTGTAGCATTCCAGGTACTAGATCCAGGGCATTATAATATTAGACCTTTTAAATTGCTTCAAATGTTACCCATTCTCGAGTACAAGTGGGAATGGATCACCATGGACTTTGTAACTAGTCCGCCTTGTATATCTTATGGTTCCGACAGTGGTTAGGTCATTATGGATTGATTGACCAAGTCAGCTTATTTTGTTCTAGTTCGGCTCCCATTCGGTGCTGAGACGTTAGCCCCTATCTTCATTTGTGAGATTGTGCATCTGCATGGTGCGTCAGTGTCTATTATTTCAGATCAAGGTTCTGTGTTCACATCTTACTTTTGGAGGACTTTTTAGGATAAGTTGGGTACTTGAGTTGATCTTAGAATAGTATTTCACCCCAGACTGATGGGCAGTTAGAGTCGACTATCTAGGTTTTAGAGTATGCTCAGCGCGTGTGTAATGGATTTTGGTGTCCAGTAGGAGCAGCATTTAGATTTAACAGAGTTTGCATATAATAATAGCTATTATTTTAGTATTGATATAGCTCCTTTTGAGGCATCGTAGGATAGGCGTTGTCGCTCCCTAGTAGATTAGTTTAATGTTTCAAAGATAAAACCTCAAGGTGCAGACTTGCTCCGTGAGTCTTTGGATAGAGTCCAGGTCATTTAGGATAGACTTAGAGCCACTCAAAGTAGGCAAAAGTGTTAAACTGATTGTAGACTTCGTGCCTTGAGATTTGACATTGGAGATCGTATTTTTCTTTGAGTTGCACCCATGAAGGGTGTGATGATATTTGGGAAGAGAGGCAAACTTAGCCCCAGGTATATTGGTCTATTTGAGATTCTTCGGACTGTTGGTGATATGGCTTATGAGTTGGCTTAGCCCCTTGATCTATCAGCTGTTCGTCTAGTATTTTATGTTTCTATGCTTCATCATTATATTCCTGATGAGTCTCATGTCACTCGTTGGGAGTTGGTTCAGTTAGATGAGCGACTGTCCTTTATTGAGGAGCTGGTTTCTATTTTGGCTAGGGATGTTAGGCGGTTGTGCTCTAGATTGTTCCCTGTGGTTAAGGTCCAGTGGCGACATCGACCTGTAGATGAAGGTACTTGAGAGGTCGAGTCTGATATATGTAGTTCTTATCCTCAGCTCTTTATTTATTCAGGTATTTCTTTGCCTTAGTTCGAGGACGAATTCGATTTTTAGTGGTGGATGATGTAACGACCTGAAAATTTGATGAAATATGTGAAATTTTTTATTTTATATGATTTAACTATTTTACCCTTCTCCATAGTTACATTATGGTATTTATGGAGTGTAGGAGTGATTGACATGATTTTCGATGCATTTTGGTATTATTTATGCAATATTGTGGTTTTTAATGGCTTCGAGAGCCTTATTTTATACTTATGGAGATATGTTTTGATTCATGCGATGCATTGCTAAATGAAATATGTCAGCAGCTCTGAAATATCAACTTTAGGCTAGGTAGACCCTTGGTTCGAGTCCCAATGCACCCGAGCTTATTCAACATATTGATCGAAAAGTTGAAAAATTAAAAATATAGGTGTGGGACCCACATTTGATCAAAACGACCTCGGATGGAAAATCTAACTTTGCCAGTAGATCCAGAATGTCAATTTTATGGTGTTAGCATGTTTGGTATGATTTTATGATTTTTAAATCTCATTTCGACCCTCGACCCTCAGTTTGGAAAATTATGATTTCGGATTTTATGGGTAAACTTTGTGAAAACAGTATTTTTTTGAAAATTGATATCGCCATCGCATCCAAAATGTCAAATTTAGTGTGGTTGCATATTTTTTTTTGCATATATCGGACTCTGAACAAATTTCAAACACTCCGCCGAAGTCCGAATTGGACAAAAAAACTAGCTTTATTGCAAAAGTTGTGCAGAAAAATATGTACTATTTATACCAATTTTTGGGCCTATTTTTCTTGTTTTTCATCTTGTCTCTTGAAAGTTAAATCCTAAAATAGTGTGAGAGTTTAAAGGTGAATTTGTGGGATCTAAATTAACACCTATTTCTTGATTTTACTACGAATTTAAGGTAAGAACTCACTATTTTCTTAGTAATTTTTGATAAATTTCTCAAAACCCAAAAATATTGGGCTTGATTTTAAACTTTAATCTAACTCCTTTTCACTTGAGTAATATTTTTATCTTATAATTACTAATTTTTTATCAATTTAACAATAAAACAACTTTGATTCTTGATTTTATCCCGAATTTTAAAGATTTTTTCAGGTAAAGCTCAAAAATAATTTTTCTTTGATTTGAACCTAATTTTTTACTCGATTTAACTTGGGTTTTAAGCTATAAGTTCCTAAAAATATGGGAAACATATTTTTGAAGTAAAGTTTCAATTTTGCCTTTCTTTTTTGAAAACTCATTTCGGGGCTCCATTTTGACTCCGAACAAAAAATAGTCAATATGGGTGTCGTAGTTTTATTTTGATGCATAAATTTTAGATTTGATATTTTTAGTGATGTTCGAGATTGTTCATAAAAGTAAGATCGTGGGTTCGAAGTATAGCAGATTGATTTTGACTTTTGAGGTAGGTTATGACTTAACTCTTTCAGGTTGAGATGGGCAGTAAATGATGATATAAAATACATGTTAAGGGTGGGAACTAATCATGAAAAATGACTATTTATGTATTGTGCCCGCATGGGGGCCTATATGTGATGAAATTGTCGAAATTTAGTTCTTATGTGATATGTGTGACCGTGTAGAGTCCTATGTGACATTAATAGCATTGAATATATGTGAATAATTGTATTATGTTGTTAAGATATTTAATATGTTACCATTGGACTATGTGATTATATTCATACTTTATTTGGCATATAAGACATGGAAATTCGTGGATAAAACTGAAATAATGAGTGGATATTGGCTCACATGGTTGTGGAAATATATCATTTTGGTTCGTCGTGAAAATACTCATTATGATTGGTTGTGAGCATTACATCCTCATATCATTCTTATTCATAAAATATTGGTACTACTGTGGCAATATCTGAGAAATATTGGTAAGACCTTTTTAAAACCCTTCTCGAGGGATGTGTTGGAGAGGAGATATTGTAACACCTTTTAAAACTCATTTTGAGGGATGTACCGAAAAGGAGATATGAGATATTTGGATTGTATATGGGTCGATGAACTCCCTATGGGTCCCGCGTTGGGATGCTTGCCTCTGTAGGTATATACGAAAATTATGCGATGATCCAAGAGGTTATGTGTCGACCTCGTGCATCATCATCATCATCATCATCATCTTCATCATCATATACATTGAACTTACTTTATTATATTATATTGTGTTGTATTGCCATATTGACTTATCATCTATGTATTTGTTATATCTTCTTTTACTTGTATTTGATGATCTTGTATATGCATGTTCGCCCTTGTTCTTATTATATGTGATATAACATGTATTTTTATTCTATCTTAGTGTGATGTTGCAATATATATGAGATATATTAGAACTGTTAGTGCATGCAGAATGAGCTACCATTGTTGGATATTTTCAAATTGCAGGTGACGTACCCTTAGTGTATATTTTTTATGCTTTATTTACTACTTTGATTGGTCGGCCTATGATACCTACTGAGTATAAGTGGACCGTACTCATGCCTATTATGCCCTTTCGATACAGGTCCTCGCTCGAGTGTGCCTCTGCTTGATTGACTCGGGTGATTATTGGAGCTTCCAAGGTAGCGGTTGGACATTCTTGCGTTTGAAGTTCACCTCTATCTTTCCATAGTAGTCATGTCTTTATTAGTATTAAAAAATAGATATTATTACTTTATTGTTATTTTTTTGATGTATTTGACTCTTAGATTGTATTAGTAGTTCTTACACTATTGATACCTAGTTTAGGGCATGATTGGTATTTGGGATAAGTTCTTTTTGCATTGTTATGATTACTTATATGGTTTGGCTTTGTTCTAGAAGCCTTTTCTTGGAATATTTCTATTTTTTTCCACTTTTCGTACTAGTTTGAGTGATAGGCTTACTTGTCAATGTACACTATGACAAGTGCCATCATGAACCTCACTTTTGGATCATGGCAAAGCCCAATATCAACTTATGATAGTCATAATGGCTTGATATTAAAGTCCCTTGCCTAATGAATTTGTTTGTAGTTAAACTCTTTTGCATAATGCGATCTTATGAGGTTGAAGTATCTTGCCAAATGAATTGACTTATGGTTAGAGTCCCCTATCTAATATGGCCTGAGGTTAGAGTCCCTTGCCAAATGTGTGAGCATGTGGTTAGAGTCCCTTACTTGAATGAATATTTGTGAGTGGTTAGAGTGCCTCACTTATATGAATGTGTGTGAGTGGTTAGAGTCCTTTACTTAAATAGATGTTTATATTGTTAGAGTCCCTTACTTAAATGGATGTGTGTGTGGTTAGAATCCCTTACTTGATGCTATGTGAATATCATTAAGGTCTTATACCTAATGAGAGATGTTTGAATCTATAAGTGTGGAAGGTTGGAGTCCTCCATTGCATATATGATGAATGAGTGCTTCCAAAGTGTTGATAAGACTTGCCCTCTTGGTTAGCATATGATATGTCTATATGTATGGATAAGGTTATGAATGAGATTGAATTATATATTGACTTGTTGTTGAATGATGATGCTATTTTATCCTTATACTTGAGTTACATGCTAGCATTTAAACCGCTAACCGTCTTTGGACGCTATGTCTCTATGCGATATAGGTGTCGGAGCATCTTCTTCTCTTCATGTGTAGTGATTAGCCAATCAAAACAGTTTATGCATTAACTTGGGAGTGGTGAGCTTCCTTACTTCGAAAGACATTCCTTCTTGGTTTCCTATCTTTAGACTTAGTCTTATTTAGACTTAGTTTGGCTATTGTCGGGGGCTTATCCCGACATGTACATTTCTAAACTCCGGTTTGTACAGAGGTATTGTGGATGACTGTGGACTTGGGTATATTGGTTAGTTGATGAATCTAATAAAGTGTTTAGACATGTTTAAGTTATGACTTGTATTATGTTTTTTGCTTTCTCATTATTCGGTCGAGATTCACCCGATCCTTATGATTGATTTGATGATTGTGATGGGTTATCGGGGTGACCTCCAGTTCATGTGGGCTTGAGGTGCCCATATGACATGGCCCTATTTTGGGGCGTGTCAAGTTGGTATTAAAGCCTAGGTTCATGGTCAGTTGGGCGTCCACAATACTGTGTCAAGTAGAATCTCTTTATGGGTGTGAAGAGCACCACACTTCTATAAGAGGACCTATGAAACATTTTAGGAAATATTTCCCTTTTTTGTGTTTCAATCTCAAGTTATAGTGTCTAAGGTCTTGGATTTCTCTAATTTCTATTTGCTATCTTTCAGATCATGCCTCTAAGGAGATTTGAGACTCAGGCAAATCCTTCTGAGGACTCTATGGACGAAGCTCGTCCAACTTCTGGAGTTCAAACCTGAGCTAGGCCTGCGGCATCCGACCATTTTCATAGGGTTCCACCTATCCCCACCAACCCTAACTATGAGAGTGACCCTCATATTCCATTACCTTAAGGGAATACTACTAATGCCGAGTTTCGTCGCTCTATCAATCTCTTAACTTAATTGGTAGATTCTCAAGCGGAGCATGGTACTCTGACTACCATTTCTTCTAAGGCCACAATAATTGGCCAATCTATGAGGTTGAGCCCTCCTATGTTCTTTGGTATAAAGGTTGAGGAGGATCCTCAAGGCTTCATTGATGAAATACAGAATATCTTTCACATTATGCATGCTTCAGAGATTGAGGTCGTTAAGTTTGCTTCTTTCCAAATAAAAGATATATCTTACTAATGGTACAAGGGGTGGGAGTTGTCTAGAGGTGTTGATGTTAGTCCCATCATGTGGGAGAACTTCTCCGAGGCTTTCTTAGATCGCTTTTTTCCTCAAGAGTTGAGGGAGGCAAAGGCAGAAGAGCTTGTGATCTTGAAGCAAAGAAGAATATTCGTTCAAGAGTATGCCTTGAAATTCCATTAATTATCAAGGTTTGCTCCCAAGATGGTTCCTAACATGAGAGCTAGAATGCATAAGTTTGTCTTGGGATTGTCCTATGAGTTAGTCCTTGAGAGAAATGAGGCTTTGTTGATTGAAAACATGGATATTTCTAGGTTGATTGTGTATTGTAATAAGTGGAAGAAGAGAAAAAGAAGCAAGTTGAGCTTAGTGAGAAGCAAGGAATGAAATTTAGGCCTTCTAACCATAGCGGTGGTGATGCTGGTAAGTGGGCACGGAAGAAGTGTGAGATTTTGAGTTTTTTCTCCTCGTCTAATGTTTGCTCTCCTTAACCAAAGATTTTTGGTGATCGCCGAACTGAGTTTAGTGGTGGGTCCCAGGCTTAGGGTGCCCAATTCCAGGTTATTGGTACCCAGTCAGCTCCACCTCACTTTTCTTGTAGATTCTATAGTCAGAGTCATTATGGTCAGTGTGAGAAGAGGAGAAACAGATGTTTCCATTATGGTTAAGTTAGGCAATGCAGCGTGAGTACCCTTCTCTAGCAGTTTTTTTAGTTAACAAGGCCCCTATTGCTGCTCCATCTACTCCCACACCGAAGGGTGCTATGTCTGTCTCTATTTCTATTTCTGGCACCTACACTGGCCAAAACTTCTTATATGCACTTACTACTCGCCAGGATTCTGAGGCTTTTCCCTAATATTATCATGGGTATATTGAGACTTTTCTACCGTGATGTGCATTATTTGCTTTATCCAGGGTTTACTCTTTCTTATGTGATCCTGTATACGACTATGCATCTTGATTGTGGTTCTGGGGATCTATCAGTTCTTTTTTTGTTTCTACCTTGGTCGAAGACCCAGTGATTGTTAGAAGGGTCTATAAGGGTTATGTGATATTAGTTGGTGGTAGGGATACTCATATAGACTCGATAGAGTTGGATATGGTTTATTTTTATTTTATTCTGGGGATGGATTGGTTGCACTCTTTCCATGCTTCTTTAGATTGTTGGACCCATAGGGTCATGTTCAAATTCCCTAATGAGCTAGTCATTGTATGGAAAGGTGGTTCCCTAGTGCCTAAGGGAAGGTTTATTTCTTATCTAAAGGCCAAAAAATTGATTTCAAAGGGGTGTTTATATCATTTGGTCTGACTTAAAGATTCTAACTCGGAATAACCTTCTTTAGAATCCGTTCTTATGGTTAAAAGTTTCTCGAGATGTTTCTCGATGATCTTCTCGATGTTCCTCCCTATAGGGAAATTAATTTTGGGATTGATCTTGTTCTGGATACTCGTCCGATTTATATCCCTCCTTATAGAATTACTTCGATAGAGCTAAAAGAGCTTAAGGAGCAATTGAAAGACCTCTTAAATAAAGATTTAATCTGCCCTTTTGTGTCTCCATGGGGTGGCCTCATATTATTTGTGCACAAGAAAGATGGTTCCCTTTGTATGTGCATTGATTATCGTTAGTTGAACAAAGTGACTATAAAGAATAAATATCCTCTTCCTAGTATAGATGATTTGTTTGATCAACATCAGGGTGCGAAGTGTATTTCTAAGATTGATCTTAGATCGGGTTATCATCATCTTAAGATTAGGGATGTGGATATCCCTAAGACTTCCTTTAGAACTCGGTATGGTCACTATGAGTTTTTTTTCATGTCTTTTGGGTTGACCAATACCCTGACGATATTCATGGATTTGATGAATAGGGTATTCCATTAGTTCTTGGACATGTTTGTTATTTTCTTTATTGATGATATCTTAGTGTCTTCTAATAGTGAGGTGGATCATATCGATCACCTCTATGCCATGTTACAAACTTTAAAGGATCATCATTTGTATGCGAAGTTCTCCAAGTGTGAGTTTTGGTTGAAAGCCGTAGCTTTTCGTGGTCATGTCATCTCTAGTGAAGGGATCATGGTAGATCCCCAAAAATTTGCGGCGGTTAAGAAGTGGCCTAGACCTATAACTCCAATCGATATTCGGAGCTTCTGGGGTCTAGCGGGTTACTATAAAAGGTTTGTGGAGAGTTTCTCTACTATAGCTGCCCCGTTGACCGAATTGATCCAAAATAAGGTCAAGTTCTTGTGGTTTGATGTGTGTAAGGATAGTTTTGAGAAGTTGAAAGATAAGTTGACTTCATCTCAGGTTTTGACCTTGCCCGCGGGCAGTGATGCTTTCATGGTATATTTTAATATTTCTCATGTCGTTCTTGGTTGTGTATTGATGCAATCTGGTAGAGTGGTGGACTATGCTTTTAGGCAATTAAAAGTTTATAAGAAGAACTACCCTACTCATGCCCTAGAGTTGTAAGCTGTGGTTTTTGCATTAACGATTTTGCGACATTATCTTTATGGGGTCTATGTGGATATCTTTTCCGATCATAAGAGACTCTAGTATTTGTTTACCCAAAAAGAGTTAAATCTTTGGCAAAGAAGGTGGCTCGAGTTGTTGAAAGACAATGATATGAGTCTTTATTACCATCCATGATGGCGAATATAGTCGTCGATGCTCTTAATAGATTGTCCATGGAAAGTTTGGCCCATGTAGATGAGGATAAGCAGGAATTGGTGAATGACATTCACCATTTGGCTAATCTTGGAGTTTGACTTGCAAACTCTGAGGATGGTGATGTATTTGGGCTTTTGGTATCTCAGTCGCCTCTTGTTGTTGAGATAAAGAAAAGCAAACCTTGGGCCTTGACTTGATGAAGATTAAAAGTAATGTGGGTTAACACAAAGTTACGACTTTATGATTGGTGGTGATGGTATCTTGAGGTACCAAGGTAGGCTATGTGTTCTCGACGTTAATGGATTGAGAAAAAAGGTCATGGCTGAGGCTCATGAATCTCGGTATGCTATACATCCTGGTTCCACCAAGATGTATCAGGATCTTAAACAGTTCTATTGGTGGGGCAATATGAAACATGATGTAGCTAGCTATGTGGCCAAGTGTATGGTGTGTCAACTAGTGAATGTTGAGGTCATGAGGCCCGATGGGTTGTACCAAGAAATTATGTTGCCCGAATAAAAATGGGAGACAGTTAATAAGGATTTCATTATCGGTCAACCTAAATCTCAGAATCAATGTGATTTTATTTGGGTCATTGTTGATAGAATGACCTAGTCTGCTTACTTCTTGCTCGTGAGGACTAATTACTCGGAAAAATATTATGCTAAATTATATCTTGTGGAGATCTTGAAGTTGTACGATAATCTAGTTTCGATTATCTCAGATCGTGGTCCTCCATTTTCATCCCACTTTTAGAAGTTGTTCCAAAGGGGTTTGGGTTCTAGAGTATGCTTTTGTACAATTTTCCATATGCAAATAGATTGGCAAGAGGAATGGGCCATCCAAACATTGGAGGATATGTTTCGGGCTTGTGTGATTGATTATGATGGTGTTGGTATGACCACTTTCCTTTGATTGAGTTCGCCTATAATAATAGTTAACAATCTAGTATTGGCATGACCTATTTTGAGGCATTATATGGTAGGAGATGTCGATCTTTTATTGGGTGGTATGAAGTTGGTGAGGGTAAATTTCTTGGCCCCGATTTAGTCTACCAAGCCTTACAGAAGGTAAAGGTGATTCTAATATATTGAAAGCCACTCAAATTCGCCAAAAGTCCTATGCGGATGTGAGGAGTGGGGACTTAGAGTTTAGTGCTGGCGATTAGGTATTCTTAAAAGTTTCTCCCATGAAGGGAGTGATGCAGTTTGGTAAAAAGGGGAGGCTTAGTCCCTGGTACGTTGGTCCCCTACTTGATTATGACAAGGGTTGGCAATGTTGCCTATAAGTTGGAGTTGCCTTCTAGTATGAACTTTATTTACTAGGTTTTCCATGTCTCTATGTTCCAGAAGTATGTGGGTGATCCTTCGTTGGTTGTTCCCTTGAGAGATGTCGGTATTTCAGACTTTTTGTCCTATGAGGGATCCCAGTGAGGATCTTGGATCAGCAAGTTCACCGATTATGAATGAAAAAGGTGGCTTCGGTTAAGGTTCTATGGAGGAACCAAAAGTTCGATAAAGTTACTTGAGAATCAGAAGAGACATGAAGTCCAGGTATCCGTATTTGTTTTCCATTCCGAAAAATTAGGATGGAGGTATGCGTTGACCTCCTTACTTTGATTTATGTCTTTGATAGACAATGGGTTAAAGTCCCTAATGTGTTGAGTGATTTGTGTCATGTTATACCATGGGTTCAAGTCCGTAATGTTTTGAAATTATGTGTCTTTTGTTGTGATAGGTTTAAGTCCCTAGTATCTTGAGTTGATTCATGTCTTTGGTAAATGATTGGTTCAAGTCCCTAATCCTTGAATTGAGTAAGTATCCTCGATAAGTTGATGGGTTGAAGTCCCTAAGTTATGAAATGAGTATGTATTGATAAGTAAGGGGTTTAAGTCCCCAAGATTTGAAATGAACAAGTGTCTTTGATAAATAACGGGGTTGAGTCCCAAAGCCGATGAAGCGAATGATTGATTAATAATGAGCATGATGTGTGTTATATCCTTGTTTTATGTTTTTCTAACTTGTTTGAAGGTTGTTTTAATCTGTGATGATATGTTATCTTATGCTTATTTCTTGCCTTACCCGTCATTCGCGGACGAATGATCCAAGTGGGGGAGAATTGAAACACCTAGACTTTAAACCATTAAAAAATTCTTTCATTTGATGTCTCTAGACTTGGTGCGACTAAGGGTAGCACTCGTACCTTTTGGATATGAGTTGGTGACCCTATACGTACCTTAGGCAGTATGGTGAGGTTCACCCATTGTCCTAGGTTCGAGTGAGGCTCCAACCAATCGTACCGTAAGGTACGAGACATAGGAAGACCAATTATATAGAGTGATGCCTTGATAAAAAGTGGATTGTTTTTGGTACGGTTGATGGATACGAGTTAGGGTTGAGTTGTACCTTTTGGATATGACTCAAAGGTGTATGGTCGTATCCTTAACAGTGTGTGTGACCTAGGAGAAACCTAGGGTACGAGTCAGGGCACCACTCGTACCCTATGGTATGACTACTTAAGTTAGTCGTATGGTGAGTCGTACCTATGGACGAGTTCATTTTCTGGCTTTTAACTAAGGGCCTTGTGGTCATTTACCATGCCTAAAACCCTAATTCCTTTCACTATGTAAGTTCTTGTAGCCTCCTAAACATCCATTTTGATGGATCAAACTAGGGATATGCAAAAACCAAACCGATCAAAATGTTACTGGTTTATTGTTATTTGGTTGTTAGGTTAACTATGTTTAATGGTTTTATAAAAAAAATATTATTGGGTTATTGGTTTGGTTTGGTTTTTTCTTATTGGGTTATTGGGTAAACCAATAAGAATGTATATATATATATATAAATCTTAATTTCTCTTTAATTTTTGTAAATTAACAAACCTATTATTTCAATTATACAAACTCTTAAATTCTAACAACATTTAGTTCAAACTTGAAGATTCTTGTAAATTAAAACTCATCATGTAGGATTTTTGGTTACAACTAAGATTCGGGATTTTTCATGTTAGTTACTACTATTTCTATTTTATGAGTATTTTTCTTATTGGTTGAACCGATAGCCAAACCGATAAGGACTAAAAATCGATAAATCGAAAATCGATAAAAAATATCTTATTGGTTTGCTTATTGTTTTAGCATATTTTAAAATCAAAAACCGATAAATCAAACCGATAATATATAAAACCGAACCAACCAATGCACACCCTTAGATCCAACACCCTTATCACTCTTTCAAGCTTATCTTTGAAGGATTGAAGGCTAGGGTTTCAAGGGCGATCTTCAAGAGGCAAAGTGAAGTCAATATTCTTGGTGATTCAAGTTGTCTAAGGCATGTAACTTTTCCCCTTGTAAATTAACTCTAAACCCATGTATTTTACACTTACACTTATGTTTATACATGTTATTGATGGTAGTTTGCACACGTGAATGCTTGTTGTACATGGTCCAACATGTGGGTCTTGAGTAACCCTAGTCTTGATGATTGCTACCATGAAATTGGCCTTGGTAAAGGCATGTACACAAGGTGTTTGTGAAAATGTCTAAGTGATATGTCTAGTTACATGATTATGAAGTTTCGAACTAGGGAAATGGCCTAATATATATGAATACTTGATAAATGATATTATGAAGGTAAAATGATCCATGTATTATGTAATTGATTTCCTCGATGGTTTAATAAATAAGAAGAGGGTTAAAGTTCCTAACGTGAAAATGAACATGAATTGTGTGTTGAACTAAATTGTGGTATAGAATTGCTAATGAAGTGTGAATGGTTCGAAAGGGTCTTAAGGACCATAGTTTGAATTGTATGATGAGTTGAATTAAGGCATTGGCCTATTGAAATGGTTGAACAATGAAGGCTCCCATAAGGACCATGTGGTCATGTATTGTGTTAAATTGGCTAAATAGGTTAAAGTCCTTATATGTAGAATTGAATGTATGTGGATGCACGGACAAAGGGTTATAGTCCCAATGTCGACTAATGATAGTCGTGATGGTTTGAGGTTAATGTCCCTTGCCTAATGAAATCGCTTGTGGTTAAACTCCGTTGCATAATAAAATCTCATGAGGTCGAAGTGCCTCGCCAAATGAATTGGCTTGGGGTTAGAGTCCCCTATCTAATATGGCATGAGGTTGGAGTTCCTTGCCAAATGTGTGAGCACGTGGTTAGAGTCCCTTGCTTGAATGAATATGTGTGATTGGTTAGAGTTCTTCACTTATATGAATGTGGGTGAGTGGTTAGAGTCCCTCACTTGAATGGATTTGTATGTGGTTGGAGTCCCTCACTTAAATGGATATGTGTGTGTGGTTAGAGTCCCTTACTTGATGATATGTGAATATGGTTAAAGTGCTATGCCTAATGAGAGATGCTTGAATCTATAAGTATGGAAGGTTGGAGTCCTCTATTGTATGTATGATGAATGAGTGCTTCCAAAGTGTTGATAAGACTTGCCCCCTTGGTTAACATGTGATATGCTTACATGTATGGATAAGGTTATGAATGTGATTGAATATGATATATATTGACTTGTTGTCAAATGATGATGCTATTTTATTCTTATCCTTGAGTTACATTCTAGCGTTCCAACTGCTATCCATCTCCAAACGCTATGTCCCAACGCGACGTAGGAGTCAATGCATCTTCTTCTCTTCCGGCAAAATGATTGGGCAATTGAAGTGGTTCGTGCATTGACTTGGGAGTAGTGAGCTTCCTTACTTCAGAAGACATTCTTTCTTGGTCTCTTATCTATAGATTTAGTCTTATTTGGACTTGGTTTGGCTATTATCGGGGGCTTGTCCAGACATATACATTTCTAAACTTTGATTTGTATAGAGGTATTATGGATGGCTGTGGACTTGGGTATATTAGTTAGTTGATGAATCTAATGAAGTGTTTAGACATGTTTAAGTTATGACTTTTAGTATGTTTTCCGCTATCTTATTATACGGGCGAGATTCATCGGACCCTTGTGATTGATGTGATAATTGTGATGGGTTATCGGGGCGACCTCTGGTTCATCTATGTTTGAGGTGCCCATATGACATGGCCCGGTTTTAGGTCGTGTCATTGTAAAGAGGAATCATCGTACTTCATCTCCAAACCTCGGGCATCTTTCCAGTCTTCAAAATGCCATTAAATAATTCAACCAGCTACCTCAAACCTTACCCGCCAGAATACTTCCAAAGCTCTACCGGGGTCTTTTCCGGCCCCATGGCCCTACCCCTACGCATCCTACGAGTACCTTTAAAGACCTTCTCAACCTTAATACGTCTACAATAACCAAAATCACGACACCCCTCAGAGTACTCTAGCTTCCCTAGCTCAAGGTCCTTGTCCCCTTTATTATTCAAGAGTCTATAGCAATACGCCTTCTACCTTCTCTTGTGCACGTCATCCACCATTACTTTGTCATCCTCCCTCTTAATGCACTCACTTGGTCAAGGTCACGGTCCCTCCGCTCCATATCTTTAGAATACAACCTCTTCTCCCCATCTCTCTTTTGTAATGTCGTATACAATCTCTCAAAAGTTGTATTAGCTATCGTAACCGCAAGCTTAGCTTCCTTCCTAGATACCTTGTACTCCTCCATGTTCGTCCGCTTTTCCTTTTCATCCTTAATCTAAACCAACTTAGCATAAATTGCCTTCTTAATCTCTACCTTCTTCTTAACTTCTCTGTTCCACCACCAGTTCCCCCGGTTCTTACCAAACCGACCCCTCGATACACCCAGCCTCTCTCTAGCTATCTCCTTAATGCAACTGACAACCCTATCCCATGTAGTATCTACATCCCCCTATAGTTCCACACACCAATGCCGCTAACTTCTCATCCATCTATAGCACACTAACCAGAGTCAAGCCACCCTACTTAATTTTGTGTCAACTTCCCCGCCCCTCATTTTCTTGCCCTTCTTAATATCAAAATCCATCACTAGAAGCTATGCTAGGTTGAAAAATTCTCTCCAGAAATGACCTTACAGTCCTTACACATCACTCTATCCCCCTTCCTAAGCAATAAGAAGTTAATTTGAGTCTTGGCAATCGCACTCCAAAAGGTAATCAGGTGATCCACCTTCTTCGAGAAGTTTGAATTTACTACCACCAACCCAAAGGCCCTCACAAAATCCAAAAGAGCAGCTCCCTCTTCATTCTTATCCCTAAAATCAAAGCCTCCATGCACATCATCATATCCTCTCGTTAATGACCCAATGTGTCCATTGAAGTCCCCTCCAATGAAAATCTTCTCAGAACTAGGCACACCTCTCACTACCTCATCCAAAACCTCCCAAAATCTCTTCTTATCCTTCTCGGCTAAGTCCACCCGAGGCATTACATATGTTAAGGGTATACCCTCCAAAGACCAACTTAATAGTCATCAACCTATCACTGACCCTCTTAACCTTCACTACCTTTCCCCTAAGCTCTTCGCCTGCTGCGATACCTCTCCCATTCCTATGCATGTTTCTTTCTGAGTACCACAACTTATACCCATCCACATCCCTAGTATTAGAACCAACCCATTTGATCTCTTGGACACACACAATATTGATCCTCCCCTTTCTAAGAATATTCACAAGCTTTATGGACTTACCCTGAAGGGTCCCTATACCAAGAACTTACCCTCAACCTATCAACTTTCCCATCACGCTTAGCCCTCTCCCTCCCCCTAAACCTGATCCTACACCAGATCACAACCCCCTCGGACATGTTCTGTCATGACCTGAACCAGGTCCTAGTTGTGATGAGTATCTCAAGTCCGCCAAGTACCGAAAACCACCGCCATTAACCTAGCCAACCAAAAAATAATATAACTAGTAGTGGATGAATTCTGAATATATAACAAGATAGAACTGAGTACCAAACATATAACAAGATAGATAAATCAAATGACAAGAGAAATATAAGAATCCATAACATAATCCACCCATACTTTGCTATCCACAAAAAACTCTAAGAAAGCCAAACATCAACCTAAGTCGGGACATACCCCCGATTGTGATAGTGACAATGACAATGATAGTGATAACGTTAATGTGAACTCTTTAATTCTAAAATATGGAATGAATCAATGGAATGATCAAGCTTTCTGAAGGATGGAAGCTCACCACTTCACCGCGGACCAATCGGACCACCTAAAGTTGCACGGGCTAAAAGAAGTATCTTCAAACCTTATATTATGAAACAATGTAGAATCCTTGGATGGTTAGCGGGTCAGCGCTAACATGTAACTTAGGATAAGGGATTAACTAATATCATTACAAAATCAATCCAAATTCAATGTACATGTTCACATACAAGCAAATATACATAGTGATGGGACATGGAATAAGGTTTAACAATGACTTCAAAACCATTAACCTGGACTGTGTGGCTATAATCACCCTAAAAACATCCACGGGCTATATGGGTCCGGTCCCCCCACAAAAGGGCCTTAGTGCATGTTAGCCGCATTATTTAGAGAAATTCGCGGAAGGGCTAGAGCCACTAAGGCTCCAACTATTCTAAAAATACAGATATATAAAGTGTGAACTATATACATAACCATCAAGGCTCCAATGCTGGCAAATATGGTTTCCAGTATCGGTAACTCCAGGATCTCTACCTTCCACGACGAGCTAAACAACCCTCTTTAAGCCCAAATTAAACCATTTACAGATCACTATCCATTAATCAAGAAGTCTTTTAAGTAGGCATTTACTGTTAATATCGTTGTACCAAATATCTAACTTTCAAGCCAATTCCATTATGTCATTTCCAAAACTATTTAGCCAAAATGGCTCCAAAGTTCTCCAATTGAAAACCAATATGGCCACCGAGGCCTTTTAAAAACTGTTTTAAGTTTCATTAACCTTTTATGGAATGTAACATTCCAAAAGTAAGTTCAATTATACAAGAATCCATATTTTCGAAACCAATTTCACAAGTTGGGTTGGCTAAAGCCAATTCCAAACCATTTTAGCCATAAAGTTTGGAAAACCCATATTACCCTTTCTAATTCCCATACCCATGCATATATTTAGTTCATAACCACAAGATAAATCACAGATAACCAATTCAAAACCATGGGAAAAGTATTTAAACAATTACCATCCAAAACCCTCAACCCTTTATTTAAAATCAAACATTAATACCATAGAAATATAAATCCATTGCATTATATAATAAAAATACAAGTTTAGGGAGAGATACATGCCTGAGATATCAAGAGTTACAGAGAAGAAACCAATCTTAGAGCCCAAGATGATAAACCTTGAGAAACTCTAGTTGTTCTTAACTTGGGGAATTTGAGTGAGTAGAGAGTGGTTTATGATTGTTAAAGTGATGAAAATAACCCTCTTTAGTTGTTTTATAGTCATGGGTTTTAATTGGGGAAAGAGGGAAATGACCAAAGTGCCCCCAATTAAAATAAAGAAAACCTATCGCTAATCATTATGAGTTATGTCACGACTCATGAAAACTGAGTACAAGTCACTATCTGGACTCATTGTTTGGGTAGTGACTAAGGCACCCTTACTGGTTTGGTCACGAGTCACACCCTACAACTCGTGACAAGACCTTATGATTTGTAGAGTCATACTCGTTACCAAGATAACAACTTTGGGCTATCTCACTGGTTTGGTCATAAGTCCCACCGTACGACTCTTAACCTCACCTTACGACTCATTAGGTACCAATCATTATTAGGATAGAAACTTAGACAACCAACACTGGTTTGGTAATGGGTGACACTATACAACTCGAATAGAGTCTTCACGGCTCATCACCAAAGTCGTTCCCTGGGCAGTGAGCTCAAACTCAGAAATTTCTTAGGCAAAAATCTGAGGTGTTACATGACCCTAGTCTTTCATTCACCATTAAAGCCACTGCTCATAAGGAAATAAGGAAAATAAACTGCTGGCATGCGCATGTATACTCTAAGGCCAAGAACCTTGAACAACAATCAATAAATACCCGTAAGAGGGTAGAAAAGACACCATATAGTCCCAGGAAAGTAAAAGAAACTAGAGCCAAGAAAAAAATGCGATAAAATAAAGATTAAGGTTAGAAGTCACCGCGATACACTTGGATTTCAAGTGCTCTTCTTTTGCTTGGTTCGTTGGATTCCGACAAAGGTTGGTGCAGAAATTGTCCACTAGAATATCATTACTGGAGCTCTGCCGGTAGGTTGCCGGATAAGATCTAGTCTGAAAGTCATCGATCTTGGTAAAACAAGAACCCTTTTTTTGAAAAACCCATCGGTGGCTAGGACTATTCACCAAATTATTATCATCGGAGAATCGCCGGCAGTCGCGAGCTCGCTGTTATGGAAAGAAAAGAAAAAGGATAAGAGAGAGTAAAAGGAAAAGAGAGAGAGAGAAAAACAGATGGGAGAGAATGAAGGAGAGGTAAGAACTTACCTGTCGCCAGTGATACTAAGCCACCGGCATCGATAGTGTGGGAGAAAATCACATCAAGAGAGACGTTAATAAGAGGGAACATTAGAGAGAGATCGTATGTGCATATATATTTTATACAATTTATACAACTTCTATACATTTTATAACAATAATTATATTATTCTTATACACATCCTATACGAGCTTTAGCTGCAATAATTATTCATATACATATTTTATACAATAATGGTATAATTTTTATAAGCATCATATACAAATACATATTCTATACAACAATTATAAAGTTTCTATACACATCCTATATACATATTTTATGTAACAATTATACAGTTTCTATACATATCTTATATAGTTTCTACATATATCTTATACATATAAGTATTTTATATAATAACTATACAGTTTTTATATAGTTGTATTTGGCTATTTTTTTAAAACAAAAAAAGTAAAAAACTACAATATTTAAGAAAAAATGCCAGGCCCAAATTGGAAAAGGATAGAAAATGGCTATTTTTAGAAATCAGTAGGCCATCAAATATCAACTGGCCCAAACATAGGTCATTTCTTTTGCGGTAGGCCACTTGGTGTCTTTTTACCTTTGTAAAAAGACACTTAAAGTTTGAGAAAAAACATGAGTTGATCAATTATTAAACAAATGGCCCAAGATTGGCCTAGTTGGCATAACATGGACTATCGACCTTTTATTTTCAATTTATAGTCATTAGTAAATATATCTCAAATTTCGTAAAATTAGCCTAAATAGTCTCGTTTGTCTTTTTTTTTGTATCATTATACTTTTCATTTTTTATATTTTTCTAACCTCATAACTGTTTTTCTTTCTATCTTACTCCAATTCTTTATAGAAAATAACCCAACATAAATTCTATCTCTTTTCCTCTAATTCTTTATTTTTTTCATCTAGATTTGATTGGATGAACTAACTTCTTGAATAATTTATTTAATTTTCACTTATTTTAAATGTGGATTGTGATTGAAATTATTTTGAACAAGTCTTCAATTGAAATTTCTTCTCATTTTTGTATAATATTAGACAACATACTTACATTACGTGTAAATTCTAGGTTTTGTTCTTTTGGATTTTTAAAAATTTGTGAACTTTCTTTTTTCTCATTGATATTCTTTATTCTTTGTTTCTTTTGGAGTGCCCTTTTAACAGTGATTGGAATTCATTGTTGAACAAAATATATTACCTTTAGAAGTTTAACTTTGACATTCTAAAATCGTTGAAGAACATCAATTTGTAAAATTATTCGAAAACACTTTATTGTTCGTACACGAACTTTTTCTGGACAAATTTTCCTCTTACTCGCTATTTTTGCATTGGTTATGTGATGAAGCGAAATCGTAAAACTAAAGGTATTTCGAAGTTAGTTGGTATAGGATTTAAATTTGATCCTAATTTCATTGTTGATGCTATTGATTTCTCTTCTTCTTTAATTTTAGCTAAAGGATATAGAAAATGTGTATAGATTCTCTATAATTATTGTATAAAATATGTCTCTATATAAGATTTATATATAAATTGTATATAAAAGTGATATGTATAGGATGTGTACATAAATTGTATAAATATTGTAGAGAATATTTCTATTGTATATGATATGTATAGAAATTGTATCATTATTATATGGAATATCTGTTTATATAAGATGTGCACAAAAATTGTATCATTGATGTATTATATATGTATATGTATCACTGTTATATGAAATATATTGTATTTATAGAACAAATAAAAATTACAGTTTTTTATTTGATTGATAAAAAGGAGTGGCATTTACAAATTTTAAATTTATATTTGATTGCTTAAAAACATTACAAAATTTTATTTAATTATTTTATTGAGAGAATTAAAAATATAATAGGAGATCATTTTTTTTAATGAGCATAACCAGAAAAAGGAAAGAAAAAAGAGAAAATAAAACTAGCAAAACAAAAAACTACAATGAGAAAACAACAAAAAGTAAACAAAAGAGAAACAAAAGTGGGCAAATGGCCAGCAAAAGTGGTGTGGCTAAAATATGAGAATATAAATTCTTGGGTCATTTGTTTGAAATTAATTTCCACCAAATAGCCATTTATGCCCTTTTCCCTAAAGCTTGTGGGTGTCCTATTACCCATTGAACAGTTCCGAGGTGGTATTATTACCTCATTTTTCAATCAGTCTTAATCTTAAGAAATAAAATAATTGTCACATACCAATCCCTAATTGTTATATATAAAAGGCATACATTACAAAAAAAGTTATCTTTTTAATAAATAACTTTAAAAAAAATTTCAAGTCTCATTCCCCACCACCCACACTTCAGCCCAATCTACTTCTTTCCTTTTCTCTAACCCTCTTCACTGCTAAGAAAAAGAAAAATTGCAGAGTATTGAGGAAGAAAAGGCTACTACAAAAGTTAATTGTCATTTCTTTATCACCTTAAAATATTCTTTGGGCGGATAAAATGGCGACTAACAGTGATCATCTGCCTGTTTATTTTTTTTTATTTTTTTATTACCTCTTAGTAATTTTCTTTGAAATAATCAAATGACAACAATGCATCACACTGACTGATTACTCCTCATTGTTGGTCAATTTCTTCATAGCTAATCATTCTTCAACAACCATGATCAATGCCACTGTTATAACCACCTCTACCATACTTATCACCAAATTATCATTAAATCATTTCTATTTCAAAAATCAGAAAAGTCAAAACCATCACCGAACTATAATTGAAAATAAAAACTCACTACCTAACTTTATAAGAGGAATCAAGTGAAAAAATCGATAACACAAAGATGAACTAAAGAAAAAATATTGAAGAAACATAGAAAAAGAAAGACATGGAAAAACAATTAGAGGAGAAAGTGACAAAGATTCGATAGGGTAAGCAATTGAGTCTTTTTATTGGAGAAGATGAGTAGAAAAAGATTAAAAAGTAAAATAAAATAAACAAAATAAAAAATGTACTTTAATGAACAAATATTAAAATAAATTTAAAAAATAATTATTTTTTCTTATCTCAGTACCGTTGGAGAGTGTACTTCACTCTATCTTCCATGTAGGCTTGAGATAGTATAATAAATCCACTTTGAATTAGAATAAGTGGGTAATAAGATCCCCATAAACTTTAAGTGTCTTTTTGCAAATTTGAGACAACTTCAGAGGCGATAATGTAGTTTCTAACCCTATCCCTCCTAGTAAGTCCACACATCAATCATAACATCCTCATCTATGCCACCTTTAACTTTTGAATATGGGAGTACTTAACTGGCAAATATTTGCTCCATAAAATAGACTGGGAGGGAGGGGTAAATATTATTTCTAGGGATCTAAACCATTATGTATTAGATTATAGTGTACTTATTAAAGAAACTTAATCTTTTCACTTGGTGTTGAAATTTTGATCCTTAATTTTTGAATTGTGTGAAGATTTAAGGCTTGGATCTAAACATCAATAGAAAATTTGAATCAAGAAAATTTTGGTATATATTTTTCTCTTTATTAATGAGTAGCTAAATCCCCAATCTTAGGTGTGTGATGTTGGGTCTGAGTATAGGATAAGGTATTGATAATTTGCTTCAATTATTGTTTATCTTATGTGGGTTTAACTATTTCTTCATATTTGAACTAAAATTAGAGGTTCCAAACTCTAATTAGCTTAGATCTCTTATATTGCTTGGGAAAGTGGATGAGGGTGATAAAAAGTAGTTAACAAAGACTTGTATTGATTTCAATTAGTAGCTATTTCTAGATATAAAGTAGATAATTTGAGGTTTTAGGTTGGTTAGAATTTTGAACACCTTGTGGTTCGAGAGAACCCAAGGTAAAGTATATTAATAGATCAAGAGATTGTAATGTATTGAATGCCTAGCCTACCAATGAAGATATTGATATTGAAGAAAAAATAAATCTGATGCCTATGCTTAGACCCATATTAGCACATCAATAAGGTTTTTCTTACTTTATTTGAATTTAAAGTTGACAATTGCTCAACTCTAGTTACAATTGATTGATACTTGTTTTGACTAAACATAAAATTCCCCCTTTAATATACTTGTTTAAAGTGTGCAAACAGATAGCTAATTAACATACTAGTTGGGTCAAAGATATAGTCCCATTCCCTATGGAATCGACCTCGACTCATTGAATTAGGTAATTATTTTGAAAAAGGCCACACATACCTTTTAATTGGATTGGTGGATTTGGGTATATCAATTTTTAGTGCTATTTCTAGGGAACAGATTGTAGATTTTCTATTCCTAGTCTTTTGATTCACTTTTGTCTTGCATACTATTTTAATTTATTTTTGTTTTTTTATTCTAGGTTATAAATTGTCTAACAAAACTAGCGATAATACTATCTATAATGATAACACGATAGAGGATGATTACCTATGTGGTGTAGGATTAGCTAGTTCTATCCTTCTACCCCCATCGTAGGCAATGCTGTCTTCTATGTTATGGGACCATGCATTACTTACTACAAATGAAGTAATTATTAGTTGAAAACCTCATTAAGATGTCAATTATCACCTTGAAAACTTTGTTGAAGTAGTATAAACATCACCTAGGAGTCCATCCGTTTGAGGTTATTTCTAGTCTCCTTGATGGGAGAGGCTACCTAATGACTTTGAAAATCATCCTAGGGCTCAATTTCCTTTTGGAATGAACTCAAGGAAGCCTTTCTTGATAAATTATTACCCTCCATCTTGAATGCTTTAACATTGCAATGAGATCATATATTTCCATAAGTTTCACAATGAACCTCCTTATGAGCCATGGCTACAATTTAAAAAAGTTTCTACTTTGTCTGGTCATGGGATTCACAAAAATATATTTATGCAAATATTTTATCGATCCTTAGACTCACTAAATAATCCAGTTTTGGATAATATAGCCTGAGGTTCTTTGATGGACCAATCCTTTGAAGTTGCAAATAATTTGCTTGATAGGATGACTAGACTATCTATGCTTGGCACACTAGGAAAACTGATATGGCAATGGGTGAACCCTCATAATCTCCTAGTTCTAAGAAATCAATAAAGAAGGATGAAGATAAAAAAGAGAATATGGCTAAGCTTATAATATAGATGTACCTGCTTATAAAATATTTCATAGGTCTGGGTGGAAAAAATGCGATTACCATTGCAACCAAAAGGAGTCAAATTTATGATGATAAAAATTTGATGTACTACATGAAAAAGAGGTCCAATTCATATCTAATCTAGTAGAAAGTTATCGACCTACCTACTAAAAACAAGGAAAGAATCAAAGTTGGAGAGATAGGACTATTGTTAAAGAGATAAGGATAGGGAACAACTTTAGTGTGATTGAGAAAGGATTGGAGATGTAGATATAATAAACGAAATTATGGGACCAAAATAGAGATCAGAGGGATAAAGATGATGATGGATATTTCTATGTGTCTCTATAAGATGGACCAAAGGGTAAAAAAAGACCTTATCAATCCAACAATTTGTAAAGTAGAGGATATGCTTTCTAGAATTCTCAATCAAGTTGAAGGTACAAACAAGGACATCAAGGAGATAAAATGTGATTTCTCCACTTTGAATCAAACTCTAACATCCTATTCAATTTCTATCAAACAACTTGAGGTTCAATTATGCAAACTCTCAGCTGCTCTCAACCTGAGGCAAATATGAGTTTTTCTAAGTGATAAGGTGATCAATCCTAAAACTAACAAGGTCCATTACGTGGAGATTATCACTCAAAGTAGAAAAGTTCTTGCTGATGATGTGGTATATATGGATAAGTCTCTTGATGAAATTTGGTGATGTAGACTAATCTATGGTGAAAATAAATAAAGTGGAAAATCTCTAGAGGATGATGGTACTCCCTATCTTGATATTGATAAGTCAAAGGCTAAAGGCAAAAAAGTTGATGACCTAATTGAGATTAATAATGATGTGTAATAGGGGGAATATATTTTGAAAATGCAAAGATAGATGAGGTTCCTCCCTCTTTAAAACTATTGCAAAAAAGTGCCTCATCTATTTCGTCAAAGGTTAAAGAAGAAGGATGAGGAAATTTAATTTAAGAAATTCCTCTCAATATTTTATAAAATCTCCATCAATATTATTTAGGTGGATGCATTGCTTCAAATTGTGCTATGCAAAGTTTATAAAAGACTTGATGACCAAGAAACGTGCATGGACCAAGAGGCATCACACCATTATAGTGTAATTATTTTAAATAATTTACTGGTCAAGAAGAAATATTCAAGGGAATTCATCATAATATTCCCTATTGGGAAGTATTAATTTGCCAAAGCATTGTGCGGAATAGGAACAAGTATAAACTTTATGCTATTTGCTATATTTAAGAAGTTGGGATTAGGGACTCCCAAGCCTACAACCATGCTTTTGTTAATGCATGATTGTTCAATCAAATGGCTGATTGGGATCTTATATGATGTATTATTTAAAGTGGATAAATTTATCTTGTTGGCAAATTTTGTTAGATTGTGAAATCAAATTAAGGTGCCTATAATTGCAAGGATGCCTTTCTTAGCAACTAAAAGGGCATTGGTGGATGTTGAAAGTGGTGAGTTGAGTTTAGAGTAAAAAATAAGGAAGTCAATTTAAACGAATGTAAATTGATGAAACAATCGAGTGACTTAAAAGTCCTCTCAGTAATTGACTCCACTGATGAGGTGATGACATGTAATTTGGAGGTTGAGTTTGTTTGTGAATCTATAGTTATGATTTTCTGATCTCTGATAGAGTTGAGATTAAGGATTATTATGAGATAGTGGTTTCATTAACTAGGTTAGTATCCTATTCACACAACCCTAAGAAGATTAAATAGATTTTAAAAAAATAGGAGCTGCCCCCTTCAAAGCCTTCTGTTGTTTAATGTCCAATATTAGAGGTACTCCCTTAAAAGCCTTCTATTATTGAATCTCTATATTAGATGTTAAACAACTCCCTTAAAAATTAAATTATGTTAATATTGAGGCAAATTAATAATTTCTAGTCATTATCTCCATTGCTTTAAAAGAATGGCAAGTAGAATCCTTGTCATCCATTGAGGAGACATATTCGAGCCATCAAGTGTATGATTGAAGATATAAATGGTGGTTCAACCAGAATATGTATTCATAATATTCAACTTTTAAAGGATTATATGTCTTCAATTAATCACAAAATAAGACTAAAACCCTCAGTACAAGAAGTTGTTAAGAAAGAGATTATTAAGTGGCTATATTGGGGTGTTGTCTACGCTATTTTTGATAGTTCATAGAAGGTCCTGGTACAATATATATAAAATAAGTAGTTTTGGGGGGGTATCATGGTGGTTGGCAATGCTAAGGATAAATTGATTAAAACAAGACCCATAACCGGTTGGCAGGTTTGCATGTATTACAAAAAGTTTAATGTATAGATAAAGACGAATTATTTTCCTCAAGGACCAAATTTTTGATAAATTTATGGGTATAGCCTTTTATTTTTTTCTTAATAATTACTCGGGCTATAATCAAATTTCAATTTCCCTAGAGGACTAATAGAAAATTACCTTCACATGACTATATGGTACATTTACCTTCAAAAGGATGCCATTAAGAATTTGTAGCACCCCGACCACCTTCGAAAGGTTATGATGTCCATCTTCTTAGATATGGTGGAAGATTCAATGGATATTTTCATATATGACTTTTATATGGTGGGTTATACATTTGAAAAGAGCTTTTAGCTAATGTATTAAAAAGATGTGAAGAGACCGACATTATTCTCAATTGGGAAAAAATTCCATTTCATGGTAAAAGATGGTATCAAGTTGGACCATAATATTTCATAAAAGGTATCGAAATGCATCAATCTATAATCGAGGTGATCTTGAAGCTACCACCACCTTTGTCAGTGAATGGAGTCTAAAGTTTTCTTGGACATGTAGGATTTTATCAAAGATTTGTCAAAGACTTATCTCAAATGGCTCATCCTTTGTGCAAGATGTTAGAAAAGGAAGCCAAGTTTAAGTTTGATGATGAATTTTTGAGCGTCTTTAAATCTCTAAAGCAAGAGCTTACTACTGCCCCTATTATAGTTGCTATAAATTGGTCTTAACTATTTAAGGTAATGTGTGATATAAATGGTGTTGCATTAGGTGCCATGGTTGAGAAAATAAGATAACATTTCCCATTCAGAGTATAATGCAAGCTAATCATTGAATGATTCCCTACAAGACTACATGGTCATAGAGTAAGAACTCTTAGCCATTGTCTATGCATTTGAGAACTTTTGTTCTTATTTATTAGGCATGAACGTGATTGTTCACATCAATTATGCTGCAATTATATAATTGATGGATATAAAAAAGGGCAATACAAGATTGATATGATAGATCCTATTGTTTAAAAAGTTTAATTTTGAGGTTAAGGATTGTAAGGGGTGTAAAAACCATGTGGTGGATCATTTATTCCGTCTTGAGTCAAATAAGAAGTTGGGAGAAATAGACATTGATGAGTCATTTTGAATGAATATGTCATGCCTATGGATGATGTTATACCTTGGTATGCGGTCTTTGTATTCTATCTTGCATATGGTATAATATTGAAAGATATAAGTTATATCTACATAACAAATTCCTCCATGAATCTAAGTGGCACTATTGGGATGAGCCTTTACTTTTTAGGTGTGCGGAGATTATACGATTAGAAGACGTGTTTTCTAGGTTGAGTGAGATCTATTGTTGGGGTGTTCCATTTGTCATCTATTTGAGTGCATCATAGCACTATGAAAACCACCTCAAAAATTCTCCAAAGTGGTTGCTATTGGCCCACACTTTACCAAGACACCCATAAGTTTGTGAAATCTTGTGATATAGTCAAAGGCAAGTTAAGGTGTTAAATGAAATCCCTAAATAATAATTTGGTGGTAGTTATATTTGATTAATAGGTGATGAGACCCTTTGTAAGCTCTCATGCCAATAAATACATCCTTGTGGCTGTGGACTACATGTCCAAATGGATAAAAGTTGTAGCACTTCCTAATAATAAGATTCTCAGTGTGACAAAGTTCTTGAAATTATATATTTTCACATAATTTGGGAATCCAAGAGATATTCTGAGAGATCATGGCTCTCATTTATGTAACCATTTCTTATCATCTTTGCTTGTCATATATGGTATCAAGCATAGGTTGACCACACCTTATCACCCTCAAGAAATTAGGAAAGTTTAGGTCTCTAATTATGAAATCAAGGGTGTTTTCGCTAACGTGGTCAATGTCAATTGGTTGAGAAGTAGATGGTGTCTTGTGTGAATTTTGGATGACATTTAAGAATCCATTGGGATATCCCCATAGCAACTCATGTTTGTAAAAGAATGTCACCTTATGGTGGCTTAAATCACAAGGATTTGTGGGCTTTAAAAAGGCCAAACTTAAATTAGGATGATGCTTCAAAAAGTAGAGTGGAGCAATTCCATGAATTCGATGATTTTTTCTTAAAGGCGTCTAAGAGCCCACTCTTTATAAGGAGCAAATAAATAGGTGGCATGACACCATGATATTAAAAAAGGAATTCCAAAATAGTGATATGGTGTTGCTCTTTAACTCGAGTCTCTAGTTATTTATGTGTAATTTAAAATCCTAGTAGTCCAGGACCTTTTGAGTGATGCAAGTATTCCCTCAGGGAGAAATCAACTTAGAAGTGGATTATGGCTCTAGATTCAAGGTAAACTAATAATATGTGAAGCAATACTTTAGAATTGCCTCAGAGGCTTCAAAATTCATGGTGTTGCATCTCAATGACATTTATTGAACAATGTATCCACATTATTCTGTGGCATTTACTAAGTTTTATCTTCGGAGGCAATCCAAGTGTTATTTTGGTATTTTCAATCTTAAATTAGGTGTTTTTATTAGTTTCTAAGAATACAAGTAAAAAAGAGTGTAAATGAAGAGTGAGGGTCCATAGAAGCTCTTGTGCATCTACATAAGTAAGGCACATTCTAACTAGTTTACATATAAAAAGGGGTATATTATTTAAGATTTATGTGATGAGAGTGTGAATGTCACACCATGGTGTGTATATGAACCACCAAAATATACTTTTAAACAGTTTACCTAGTAATTAGAAGTCAGAAACTCAACTTGGGCACCAATCATGCTAACAACACACCCATATGTGTGTACATATAATTGACCTATAATTGACCTAACCCACTTCCCATAATCTATATTGTTTTTACTTTACCCTATTTTGATTACTCAACTTTAGCCTTAGCCAACCTTCATCACTCCATGTTTGATATTTAATATAGAACCACTAGTGACCCAACACTTAACCATCAATGAACCACCACTTCCATCATTTAACTTATAAAATCATGATCATTAGCTCTCATATATCCTAACCACTTATCTCTTTATTTTTTACCATCACTATTGGAATTAACCACCATATATTGTGCATTTAACTTTATAAAGTAAGCTTACAAATTTTCTTTCTCATTCCTCCATCAATGCATTCTTTTTCCATTAATTATATTCCTCATTCTTATTTTTTCTTTTCCGTAAATGGTCTCATGTTGTTGCTAATTTATAGTGGGTGTTAAGGAATTTAAAATGACGATTCTAATTTCACATAGGTTAAATTATTATGGGTAAATAATGCTTTAAATTGTTGAATGCCTATATGTATCCATTATTTGAGCTCTAAAATACTTTTAAAAGAGGAATTTGCCTCTAATTAGGAGTTAACCTAATCATGCAAGACAATATTTTAGGGTTTGAAGTCTGAGTAACCCTACTTGTTTGAGATGCATGACTTTTCCCGATGATGGATTGGTTGACATCTTTCTTAAGAGCAAAATTGAAAGGGAAAAATGTCATTATAGTCAATTTTGCTCTTAAAATAATCTTTGTAATGAATTGTAACTTGTTATTTTTGATTCACATTGGTAATCATTGTATTTGTTATGTGGTTCTTTTGAATTGGTGAGGAATTTGGGTTTGAGAGTGTGTGATTAATACGCGTCATAGTGGGTTTGAATACATGTGTGGTAAGTGCATGACATTTACTGATTATTGAATGAGTGACAACTTTCTTATGGGAAATTATCGAGTTGAAATTAAATATGTAGGTCTTCAAGTGATTGAGTCGGTTATATATAATAGATTCTTTCGAGAAGTATGATTACCCACTATTTTAAAATATCTTCGCATGCAAGTGTGATTTGAAATTATTGTTATACATAATTTTATGCCCCTATTTAAGCGAGTGCAACTTGCACAACTTGTTGTGTGTCTGCACAAGCCTCACACAAGGTAGGGAATAAGCATGCTCTTTTGTCTAGGATTGTGTAGATATTGTGCAGGCCATACACCTTAATATGTTTCCACACAATCCCAATACGTAAAGATGTTAACCCATTTTCTTTACGCCTCAGGCTTATGCATCGGCACAAGACCCTTCCTAGTATTCTAATTTCTCTTTTTAACTTGAATTCCTTCTTTCTATTTTTCTTTATGTTTGCTTGTCTCATATATTATCTTATTATAAGTATGAATATGTCGTATCTTACTTATCTCATCTCTTTGATTATTCCTATATATAGAAGAGTGATGGAAGTAGGTGGAGGTCTTCCTGCTTTGGCTGATTCTTATTTGTAATTTTTTAGTTCCTCCATTTTAATTTTTTTGTCTTATTTTTTAATTTTATATCTATTTAAAAATTCTACAAAAAATACTTTACAACAACAACAAATTACCTAGTGTATTCCCACAAAGTGGGGTCTAGGCACGGTAAAGTGTACACAGTCCATTCCACTACTTCAAATGAAGTAGAGAGGCTATTTTTGATAGACCCCCAACTCAAGACATATAAAAGTACACCAAACAAAAAACATAAAATCACACAAGAAGGTACTACTATAAACTATCTATCTAAAATCATAGACATCACAAAACACCAGAAATAAGAAACTCCATGAACAAATACAAACAAAAGCGCTTTTCCTTACTAAAACGACTGACTCCTACCCACTAACCCTCTATCCTAATCCGCGTCACCTTCCTATCAAGGGTCATACCCTCCGTTAGCTGTAACTACTCTATATCATGACTTATCACCTCCCTTTAATATTTCTTTGGCCTACCTCTACCCTACTTAAACCCATCCATAACTAGCTTCTCACACTTCTGTACTGAAGCATCCACACACCTCCTTATCATATGTCCGAATCATTGCAACCTTACTTCCTGCATCTTGTCTCCAATGACTTATAGTTTTTTTAATTTATTCTCAAAATACTATCACATTTACACAAGACAGAGAGATTAACATATATTATTTGAAAATTATTTTGTATCAAGTACTATAAATCACCATAATTAACAACTGAAAATATGTAAAACATATGTATAAAAAATTTGATTGACTCTCTTAATTCATTTAGTGTCACATAAATTGAGACAAAGAGAGTATTATATATTATATGAAAGTTATGTAGAAGTATTATAAATCACAATAATTAACAACTTAAAATATTTAAAAATCATACAAAAAATATAAAATTATATAAAAAATTTGGTTGACTCTCCAAATTTTGTCAATGAGACACAAATTAAAATAACGAGAGTAACATATATTATATAAAATTTATTAAGAAATGTATTATACATTATTATAACTAATAAGTCAAATAATTTAAAAAATTAGGAACAAAACTAAATGACTCTAAAAAAATTATTTGAATCATAATAAAATAGCATATGTTGGTCATGTGCAAGTGATGATAGGCGAAATTACGCGCCTATATCAATATATTTTGCCCATATTTTAGCCTAGTTTTGAGAACAAATTATATATTTCATGCACTTTTAGTCCTTTTTCCTATAAATGAGCTAACGAACATGATTAGTAAAGTTTCAGGTATAAATGATGCAAAATTCAGCATTTTATGGCTTACTTGACGCAAAAGAAAGCTCACGAAGCAAGGGAAGGAAGTCTACACGCCTAAGGACCAAAACTGCTGCATGGAAAATCTGTCCCGGGCTAAAACAACATTTCTGAAGACTTTGGGGACTTACAGATACAAAACTGGATTTTGACAATGATACATTAACCTAGTACAATTGGGTTATGTATTTCATTAGTTTATTTGGATTAGGAGAATGTTACATTAACCTAGTACAAATGGGTTAAGTATTTCCTTAGTTTAGTAGGATTTGGTTATTTATTTCATTAGCATAGTAGGAGTAGGATAGGAGTATTATAAATACCCTATCATGCTAGAGATTTTTAATTAAGTCCTCCCTTAGTGGAGAGGCAAGTCCTCCCTTAGTGGAGAGGCAAGTCCTCCCTTAGTGGAGAGACACATTCTACTTCTCAATTACAACTCTTCTAATATTTCCATTAATTCTATTCTTAAATTCCGCAACAAGAGAATCGTTACTTGCTAAGGAATCACGCCACACGCCTATCACCTAATCCACACGCCATTACTCAACAATAACAATGCAAATCGTGATCTCCTTCGCACTCATGGGTAACTAAACTTCTCTGTTGGGGTTATGGAAGCCGAATGAGATACTATCTATTGATGTGAGTTTGTGAGTTCGAGACACGTATATTGCTTATATCATTATTCTCTTCATCTTAATGCAAATTTTTGTGGCTGCAGACGCATAGAATAACGCCAGTCTAACATTTAACTTGTTTGAGAGAAAGGTTATTTGTCTGGAAAAGAGATAATGTCAAGGTAGTAGGACACCCTTTCCTATTAAAAAGCTAGTGCCGTAACTGGACTAACCTCTTGGAGAATTCGTACCGTTAGACACGCTTTAAGCTCGAGAGAGTTAAAGTGAAATAGTCTTTGTTCAGGTCGAGAGACGCTTGGATTTACCATCGACTACAATTCTCTATAAGCAATTGCATGTCAAGACTCTACACACTCAGAGCCGATAGAGACGTATACCTCAGAAGGTGGACATAACCCCAACGCCTCAATTCTCATTGTTTACAACTTACGTAACAATCTTTCTCTTTTTACTTTGCTATTTTCAGCTTTTACTTTATTGTTTTCGTTACACATTACAATCCCCCCTTTTATGAGACTTGCACCAAAAGTTTTGTTATTTTGCTTACTTGTTGGCCAAGCTATTCCCTGTGGGATCGATACCCAACCCAGGTTGGGTTCTATATTTGCTATTGACCGCTTTACACTCCCACGAGAGCTGTAGATTAAGCGTTACCAAAAATTGGCGCCGTTGCCGGGGAATACGAGTGTCAATTAAGTTCGTGATAATTACTAGACCCTTTGGTCAAAGATTCTCGTACTTTTACTTTTAGTTTTTGTTTTTGTTTCTTGCAGGTTTTTACTTTAGTGCATGCCCCATACTAGAAGTTCTGGTCAACCGTTATTACCAATCAATCCTGAACCACAACGAATTAGAAGAATGGAAGCACAAGCTGAAATCGATAGGATGGCTGCTCAACACGAGCAAGCAAGATTAGCTACTCTTGCCACTGCTCAAGTCCAACAACAAAACATTGATAATCCTGGGCGAGCAACAAATCCTGACGATGAAGATTTAGGTGATGACGAGTTACTAAACCCTAGGCGTGATGCTGAAATTATAACACCTGCCAACCGAAGAGGTCGACAAGCTCGGTATAGGTATGATCGCCAACCGTTGCAACCAGCTTTCGACGATGATGATGATGATCTTGATGGTGCCGGAGCCACTGGAGCTATAATTCCACCACCATTAGCGCCCGGAGCCAAGTTCAACATCACTAGCACAATGATTCAGTTATTGCAACTCAAGGGATTATTTGGTGGACTAGCAGGCGATGATCCGAATATGCATCTCATCAACTTTATTTCTACATGCAAGTCTTTTGACAATCCTGGTGTTGGTTAGAATGCTATTCGATTATGCCTATTTCCATTGTCTCTGTCTGGGGAGGCAACACTATGGTTGAATGGGCTGACTCCTGATTCAATTACAAATTGGAGGCAATTGAGAGACGCTTTCCTAGAAAGATTCTTTCCGCCATCCAAAAGAGCACAATTGAGAGATGAAATCAGCAACTTTCGTCAGCTTTCCTCTGAAGCTCTTCATGAAACATGGGAGAGGTTCAAGACAAAGCTAGCGAGATGCCCAAACCATCACATGACTAATGTTCACCTCATGGAGATCTTGTATAGAGCCTTGAATTCAATAACTAAACCAGTGGTGGACAACGCAGCTGGAGGTTCTTTCATGGACCTCACCTTTGGTCAAGCAAGCAATATGCTAGATCGCATGACAAAGCAAAGTAGAGCTTGGCATACCAGGGATTCTGAGGTAGCAAGCCCCACTTTATCTATTGGCATGTCTGCAGACCAAAGAAGAACAGAAGAAGAACGTGAGCAAGACATGACGCACATGAAAACACAATTGGATCTTCTGACAAAGCACTTATTATCAGGGAAGACCAAAAAAGTGAAAGCTGTAGCGCTAAAAGGAAGAGACGAATCTGATTTTGAAGAGGAGGCCAACTACTTGAACAATCAGGGGGGTTTCCGTGGGAATGCCCAAGGAAACCAAGGTCGGAACTATTATGATAAATCTGGAAGCAAAGACCAAGGTAGTTGGAAGAAAAATAATGAAAAGTGTGGTTTGTACGTTCCCCCTGGTAGACGTGATACCACCACATCTAATTCTGGGAGTATGGAAGACATGATGGCTAAGTTATTGAAAGGAGTGGAAGCAACGAGCGCAGGAGTTAAGGAGGTGATTGATGATTTGTCCTCCATGAAGCAACTAGTTGATTCTCATTCCACTTCTATCAGGCAAATAGAGCAGCAATTGAGCCAACTTTCAGCAGCATTCAATCAAAGAAAGGCTGGCACCTTACCAAGCGATACTGTGCAAAACCCAAAGAATGATGGGTCATGCATGGCCATCACTACCAGAAGTGGTAAGGTGCTGGAAACTTCAGCAAAAGGCAAGCAAGTGGTTGACGAAGTTGCGGACATGGACATTACACCTAGTGACGTTACAAAAGGAGAAGAAGCCGCAACAACTACTCCCAACGTCAGGGATGTTTCACCTAGTGACGTGCAACCTGAAAAAGTGGAAAAACAGAAGCAAGAGGAGAAAAAAACCGTGGAGAGAACACTTCCATACCCACCACCACCTTTTCCCCAAAGATTGAAGAAGGTGGCGGATGACATAAAGTTCAACAAATTCATGAATATGTTAAAGCAGCTCACCATTAATGTTCCATTAGTGGAGGCACTTGAACAAATGCCTGAGTATGCGAAATTTATGAAGGATCTCTTGACAAAGAAGCGGGCAGCAAGTTATGACTTGGTGGATAATGTTCATCATTGTAGTGCAATCTCTACAAGATCGCTAGTTCAAAAGAAGGCAGATCCTGAAGCTTTTACTATTCCTTGCACAATTGGATCGTTGGATTTTGCCAAGGCATTATGCAATTTGGGAGCTAGCATCAATTTGATGCCACTATCTATCTACAGAAAGTTGGGGTTGGGAGACCCTACACCAACCAATATGAGGCTCGTGATGGCTGATAGGTCGGTAAAACGACCTGTAAGTATCTTGAATGATGTGTTGGTGAAGGTTTCTTCATTCATCTTTCCTGCAGACTTCGTTATTCTGGATTGTAAGGAGGATTCTGAAGATCCCATCATCTTGGGACGTCCCTTCCTTGCAACTGGAAGTGTGCTTATTGACATGAAAGATAATGAGCTTTTGTTTCGAATTAATGACGAAGTGGTACAGTTTGATATATGCAAAACAATGAAGCAGCCCAGCGATATGAATGAGTTATCTGTAGCTGATGTTCATCATGAGGATACGAAAGCATTATCTATAGAGAAACAGCCTACTGTTGAGCCATTGTCTGTTGTGCCACTGAAAGTTGAGCATGAAGATAATGAAGGTTATGAAGAACTTATGAGTGCTCCAACAGAAATAGAGCCTTATACACCTAAGCAACCAGATTGTGATCTCAAGAATCAACCAACAACGAAGACTCCCATTGACGAGCCACCAATGCTAGAATCGCAAGAGCTTCCCGATTATCTAAGGTATGTGTTCTTGGAAAGTGGAAGTATACTTCCGATATGTGTGGTGGATGATTTAAGTGAACAACACGTGGAGGCTCTCATCTCTGCTCTGATGAGGTATAAGAGAGCTATGGGTTGGACTATTGATGATATAATTGGTGACTCTCCGGAGAAACGTAGGAGCCATCTCGAAGAAGATCGCATGCCCACAGGTAAGCCTCATTGCCGTCTAAATCCTTTTAGAAAACGATCCACCATTTACCTCGACGAAGTCTGAGTACTAGAGGTAACCATGTCGTGCCATGACAATAAATAAGGCGCTAGATGGGAGGCAACCCATCATTTTATTGTTTTATCATTTTATCATTTTATCGTTTCATCATTTTTTTTTCGTTCTAGTACCTGATAAATGAAAATCCAAAAATAAGAGTCATGCCACGACCAAAACTAAGGCGCTTGGTGGGAGGCAACCCATCGTACTAATCGTTTTCATTTGTTTTGAGCAAATATAGGTGCAAGAAGTAGTCAACGAGGAGATTGATTTCAATTGACGATTTGGACGCATTGGATGGTAAATTTGGTAAGTTAGGAATGGTGATGCACAAAGCTATGTATTGAGCATTTCTCACACCAAAATAGGCTTCAAGGAAGGCTAGGCCTTGGTAAAACTAGGCCACGAACGATGCACAACCTATCCTATAGCCTAAGGTCTCGGAATCTAGTGTGCTATACACTATGCACCGCCTATTCCTAGGTATGCTTTTGACTATGCGCCGCCTATGCTATGGCATTTGGTCTCAGTATCTCATATGCCATAGACTATGCGGCGCATATGTCTACAAATGCCATAGACTATGCGGCGCATATGTCCCATTATGCCATAGACAATGCGCCGCATATGTCATTGATATACTGAGCATTATGCGCCGCATATGTGGTATTTTTGTCTCCAAAACTGATTGTAAATGGGTCAAAACCCGACCCATTCTCTTCCTATATAAAGGGGACTTAGTTTTACAACACAACCACACTAAAAATTGACCTAAGGGCGCCGCATATACATCCAAATCCTCTCAAAATTTTCTTCTTTTGCTCTTCCAATTCACAAAACCATCTCCACAAGCTTCAAGCAAGTAAGTACTCTCTTATTCTTCATTTATTTCTCATAAGTACTACGTTGCTATGTCTATTATGAATTGCTAAATCATATAAGATTGTTGGTGATGTTCATGTGTTTGGATTGTTGATACAAAATCATGTGAGTGAACATGTACGTAGGAAAATCTTGACTTGTTTCCGACTTGAAATTGGTTTTAATAGAATTGTTATACTATTTGTGGAATTACCATGGCTATGAATAGTGCTTAAGATTGTTGTTTGGATACTTACATGTTTGACTATCCCGGCCATCGAGATAAGACTTATAGTGCCTACCGACATAAGAGGTTGTGATTGTTGTAAGAATAACTATTCCATGTGGTAACCCCGATGTAGTAGTGTTGCTATATCTACCGTGAAAGTAGTCCAATGGCTACAATTAAGTGATGCATTGCTGATTTTCTTGTTGGAATACAATCCTAAAACGTATGTCGACGAAATCTGAGTAATCGACCACTTTCGCTTCACTGATTTGTGTTAACAAAACTATGTGTGGGGTGGTACCCCTACTGCTTATGTATAGATTGTATCCATTGAGATTGTGCTACCATTAACACTATTTCAAGTCTCAGGTACAATGGCACCTAAAGAGAGACAAGGCAAGGAGAAGGCTACCACTTCCCAAAAGGGCAAGAAAAGAGGCCGCAAGGAGCAAGGAGAACCTTCCTCGATGCAAACACCTTGACTCACGCTTGGAATTAAGTGGGATACTTATGAGGAACTTCTAAGGATGACGACTCTGATGATGATTCCAATGCAAGGGGTATGACCCCAGACATAGAGGATAAGTCCGACCAACCAGGTTCCTCGTATTTATTTTCCACTGAGGACAGTGTCCCGACTAAGTGTGGGGTGGTGGTATTGCATGCTATACTTCTCTATTCGCATCTATGTTTGTTTGCTTTTGTTTTGTTTTTGTTTCGTTTTGTTTTTTTTAGTAGTTAAAATTTTTTTTTTAGCTTCGCATGAAATTATTTTGATAGGCAGCATGAGATTATAACAAGAGTATGTGCTACAATTGTGACTATTGAGACGTTTAGGCTCCAGTTGTGACTCATTATGTGATATTGTGTGATTCAATTCCTTCACTTGTTGGGTCGAGAGTCTATATTACTTCCAATCAAGTCGACCATGTGCCTTGTGTGTGTGAGATTAATAGTATCTTCTATGTATGTGGCTGATGCTAGAACTTGCCTGGTATGTATGCAAAGCGAAAATAAGGAGTGTAAGTTTAGGAGATGATTTAGGCATTTCTTCGGCAACCTATACATGTTTACCTTTGTTTTACCTACCCATGGACATCATCCTAGTTAAACCCTTTTGAGCCTTTAGCCTATTTCTTTGACAACCTTGTATGTAAGCCTAATCTATTTTTTTTCAAGACCGTAATTTGATCCAAATTCCTAAGTGCTTTAAAGTGAAAAAGTCATGTGACAACATAAGAGGAAATTGGGTGAGTATGATGCTTTAAATTGTAATGGTGCTTGAATGTGTTATGAAAAAGAAAGTGCTATCATAAGAGGTATGTTGTGAAAAGAAAAAGGAAAACAAAGCTGAAAAGTGAGTTGTGCTTAAAATTGAAAAACAAAAGATGAGAACAAGGGTGGAAGAATAAAATAAAGAAAGGTTGAAAGAAAAAAGTGTCAATGATACAATGTGATGTATTAAAGTGCTTAGGAACTTAGTCACTATTTCTGGCCAAAATAGCTGATCCTGCCCGTCCCTTAGACTACATTACAACCATCAAAAGACCTACTTGATCCTAATATTAACATTTTGACATTTAGTGGAGTACTACACTAAGGGCAAGCCTATGGTCATCAGTTGCTACATATGAATTCTTTGTGAGAGTGATAGCAAGGACATTTTGATACCCATGTTTGAAAAATATGCTATACTTGTGAGTGATTATGGGTAATATATTGTGAGACACACATGGTTGATGAGTTTTGGATAGTCGTATATGATTCTATGCACTTTAACGTTTGCATGCGAGTTGATCACCATAACGAGTCTATACTTGAGGTTAAATTGTTTCTACTAATGATCGGAAAACTACTCTTTGTTGATAATTGTTGTGCTTGTCTTGACGAATGTTTTGTGTTGTTGTTGTAAAAACCCTAAGTTGATGTTTAGAGGGACATGATATTTTGTTCGAGGACGAACAAAGCTGCAAGTGTGGGGTGTTGATGATAGGCGAAATTACTCGCCTATATCAATATATTTTGCCCATATTTTAGCCTAGTTTTGAGAACAAATTATATATTTCATGCACTTTTAGTCCTTTTTCCTATAAATGAGCTAACGAACATGATTAGTAAAGTATCAGGTATAAATGATGCAAAATTCAGCATTTTATGGCTTACTTGACGCAAAAGAAAGCTCACGAAGCAAGGGAAGGAAGTCTACACGCCTAAGGACCAAAACTGCTGCATGGAAAATCTGTCCCGGGCTAAAACAACATTTCTGAAGACTTTGGGGACTTACAGATACAAAACTGGATTTTGACAATGATACATTAACCTAGTACAATTGGGTTATGTATTTCATTAGTTTATTTGGATTAGGAGAATGTTACATTAACCTAGTACAAATGGGTTAAGTATTTCCTTAGTTTAGTAGGATTTGGTTATTTATTTCATTAGCATAGTAGGAGTAGGATAGGAGTATTATAAATACCCTATCATGCTAGAGATTTTTAATTAAGTCCTCCCTTAGTGGAGAGGCAAGTCCTCCCTTAGTGGAGAGGCAAGTCCTCCCTTAGTGGAGAGACACATTCTACTTCTCAATTACAACTCTTCTAATATTTCCATTAATTCTATTCTTAAATTCCGCAACAAGAGAATCGTTACTTGCTAAGGAATCACGCCACACGCCTATCACCTAATCCACACGCCATTACTCAACAATAACAATGCAAATCGTGATCTCCTTCGCACTCATGGGTAACTAAACTTCTCTGTTGGGGTTATGGAAGCCGAATGAGATACTATCTATTGCTGTGAGTTTGTGAGTTCGAGACACGTATATTGCTTATATCATTATTCTCTTCATCTTAATGCAAATTTTTGTGGCTGCAGACGCATAGAATAACGCCAGTCTAACATTTAACTTGTTCGAGAGAAAGGTTATTTGTCTGGAAAAGAGATAATGTCAAGGTAGTAGGACACCCTTTCCTATTAAAAAGCTAGTGCCGTAACTGGACTAACCTCTTGGAGAATTCGTACCGTTAGACACGCTTTAAGCTCGAGAGAGTTAAAGTGAAACAGTCCTTGTTCAGGTCGAGAGACGCTTGGATTTACCATCGACTACAATTCTCTATAAGCAATTGCATGTCAAGACTCTACACACTCAGAGCCGATAGAGACGTATACCTCAGAAGGTGGACATAACCCCAACGCCTCAATTCTCATTGTTTACAACTTACGTAACAATCTTTCTCTTTTTACTTTGCTATTTTCAGCTTTTACTTTATTGTTTTCGTTACACATTACAATCCCCCCTTTTACGAGACTTGCACCAAAAGTTTTGTAATTTTGCTTACTTGTTGGCCAAGCTATTCCCTGTGGGATCGACACCCAACCCAGGTTGGGTTCTATATTTGCTATCGACCGCTTTACACTCCCACGAGAGCTGTAGATTGAGCGTTATCAGCAAGCGCAGGCTCTTATGTATAGTTGTAAAAACAAACATGTTGTATCTAGTTTTTCTTTGGTTTCTTTTCTTGCTTTTATTTCTGGGTATGGCTTCTTGGAGTTATTTCTAATCTTGAGAAACTAAGATAGACAATGAAAAGAGTAAGGGCAAGCCATTGCTGAACTTAGGCATAATTATACTCGTAACTGTCATTATCTATGCACGTTTAACTTAGTGTTGAGAATTTATGTTTGTGCTTAATAGGTTATTAAGGTTGTAATTGAGTAATTATATATTTAAGAACAATTTTAGAGTGTTTAAGTTTCAATTAAAACAAGTTACAAATCAAAATGATCACTTAGAGTTTAAACGATGAAACTAGTTGTGCTAGCTTGAGTTATGTTTGGTTATAGTGTACTTTGATGAACTCTATTGTTCTGTATGATCTGAGGTGGATTTATGCACATCAGTGTTATCATCCGGGCTTATTTAGCTTATTTTAGTGGACTTTTGTTGTGCTTAATGAGTGATTCTTGGTATAACTAAGCATCTAAGTGCTATGTAATTTAAATTTAATTTTCAAGGTTTGTGCATAGTGAATTTGGAGTCAACACACCATGTTTAGAATCAAGGGACAAAAGCTAGTACTCATAGATTGAGCTACGGCCTTTACTAGTTTGTTGTATTGAATTTCATATTGTTTTGTACTCTAATGTTTGGTGTTTAATGTTGAAGGAATCTTGGTAAGTTGATCATAAATTTATATATTTAATTTACAACCTGGATATCGCATGGAAACAACACCACAAATCTTGGACTTAAAGGACAAAAGCATAGGACAAGACTTGGTTAAAGTTGGGTGATTTGAAGTGCTTGGCATGCCACTTTTCCTAGGTGCCGCGATAAGGCTATGGAATGCCCTTGGAAACTTTGTGGATTACAAATTATAGTTTTCCATTGTGTTTTTGTCATGCCATGCTTCCTACATGGCGCAATATTGGCGTGGCACACCCTTAATTCATAATTTACAATTCTTGTCCTCCGATAAATAGGACACTTAGTTGTTGTGTTGGACACCTTGGATGACCTTGGTACTTGAAGGGAGGGTGGATAACACTTTAATTAGGGATTTAATCTCTTTACTTTAATTTATTTATGGATTTTAACATAGATTAAACTATTGTGATTCTTGTTATGTCTATGATCGACTAAACACTTTTTTCTAGGTTTAAGGACATGAAAATGAGGACTATTATTTTGAATTGATTTGGTTATGATTGTTTATTCATCCTTGTTATTACTATTTTATGGCTTCATAAACCTTATAATACAGCTATAACTTTATTGTGAACCCGAAAGGATGAATAGTAGAGTTGAGCCTGGGATGAATAGAATAGGATCGTAATCTTCATAGAATGATGTTATGATTTGTGCTTAGTAGAGGAATATAATTAAGTTTTGTATTTGGTTCAAGTACGGGATGGACATGAAAACATTTAACTTAGATCTCGCATCCCGCCTCAATAATCTAATTATGGGGCTATGTTAGATAATTGATTGGAGGTTCGGAAGTCCATAGTCGTAGTATAGACCCCATGAAACAACAACCAAGATAAATAACCTAACCAATGAAGTTCTATAATGTAGTATGATTGTTCACAGAGCCTTAACCCTGGTCTTTTCCTATTAATGGTTAAAACCTTTACTGTATCTCATTATTTAGTTTACATTTACTTATAATTTAAAAACTCTTGTGGTTACGTATATATTGAATTAATATTATTAGTTAACTAAGCTTGGATAGTTGTTAACACAAGTATCTGAGGGATCGATATTCGGCTTATAATAAGGCTACTGTATTACTTGGTGAGAACACATACAATTATGTATGCGCTTGGACGCAATATGTTCTTGGCACCGTTGCCGGGGACTTATAATTTTGCAACCGTCGTAGTTATAGTTTTACTTTTTGATTCCTTTGGTGATTTTCACTTGTTGTTGGGTTTAGAATTTGCAGGAAATAGGTTAACAGGCTAATAAGCTGGCAATAGACTGGGAATTAGTTAGACCAAACCCCGAGCCCAGGCAATGCTCTCTCTAAAAAAGAAGAGAAACAATCCTTCTATATTGTATCCCGAATGTTCAAGAAGAACCGACCATTCTTGTATCCATGGATGAGGATACACTAGCCTGTAAGATAGTTTATGAAGTGTCAATCCCACTTGCAACAAATGTAACCTCCACTATTCAATGATCGAGTCCTATAGGTAGATTTGAATTGAAGCAGAATGTGGTGCAGCTTTTGCATAGCAGTGGATAGTTTTCCGAGCTATCTCATGAATATCCATAAGTCTACTTGCAAAACTTTCTGGAGATTAGTGACACATTCATTCCTATGGGTGTGTCAACTGATTATATGAGGTTGACACTCTTCCCTTTTTCACTTTTGGGGGAAGCAAAGAAGTGGTTGAATGTTGAGCCGGAATGTTCAATCAAAACTTGGGATGACTTAGCTCGGAACTTCCTCACCCGCTTCTTCCCATCTGGACATACTATGAGTCTATGCAGTAAGATTTTAAGCTTCAAGTAGAGTCTAGATGAGAACCTATACCATTCTTGGGAGAGATTCAAGTCTCTTCTTTGGGACTGTCCACATTACCAAGAGTCTAATGAGGTACTAGCTCACACCTTTGTTGAGGCACTTTACCATAACATGATAATTTTGCTACATTCAGCTGTAGGTGGTCAAGCATTACAAAAGACCTATGATGAGCTATACACCTTATTAAATTGGATTGCATAATGAAATCCAGATTGGTGTGGTGATACCTCGAAGAGCTCAATGAAAGAGGTAGCAGGCGTGATTGAAGTTGATATCATCACCGACTTGGCCGCCTAATTTCAGCTATGCAGAATTAGATGATGACTTAATTCATTAATTGGGTATAGAATAGACTCAATCATAGGCCAATACGGTGCAACAATGGCCACTATGCAGCTATTTATGGTGCTAATCCCTAATCCGTAAACTTTGTGGGAAATTCTCTAAAGCCAAATTATGGTAATCTCTACAATAAAAAATGGTAGACAAAGACAATGTATCATTGGGGAAACAACCAACAACAACAGTTTCAACAGTAGCAACATAATACTCAGGCCAGTAACATTAAAGAGACTCTAAAAACGATTATAGCCAATCAAGAACAAATGGCTACTGAAATAAAAAATTAGCAAATTGCACAAAAATAGTGTAACGCCCCAAGATCCCATCCCGAGACTTCGCACGGTGCTTATGGACCCGAAGGACCACAAGCTAACCCTTTACTAATATCTGTACCTTTACACTGTATAATATCTAAAATAAATATGGAAACTTGCCATAAGGTTCAACACATCTATACATACTCAAAACTGAAAAACTGAATACTAATACATCCGTCTGAAAAGCCTCTAAACTGTCTGAACTGTGGAGTTGATGGGACATGTCACCAACTAACTCTGTCAATGAAAAATAAACAAAATCTGATACAATAATAGTAAACTGAGATTTGTCCTCAAAAGAAGAGGACTCACTGCTACGACTACTGTTGCTGACTGGGACTAAACTGCTGAAGAAACTCTGGATCCTGTGCCTCTAAACCTATGGTGCCAAATAAAATACCATAGCGCAAATGCATCAGTATAGGAATGCACTGAGTATGTAGATGGGGTAGGCTAATGAAAGGTCTTATACATGCACAATATCTAAACTGAATAATTATGAAGATGCCGTATGAGAACACATACATGAATGCACAGACCATGAACACAGTTATCATGACTTTAGATGCTGAAACTCGGATACCACTTTACTGCAGACTAAACTCACTACTGACAATGTGATACTGAATCACTGACTCAACTGATACTGTTAAATGAGGATCTGGATATATTTACATCAAGGACTGAATTCTGAGCTTACTACTTTCGACTGACAGGATTAGAATCAACTTTTCTAATGGATGATTCCGGAAGCTATTATCGATGATAAGAAATATGATTATATCTGAATCTGACAACAAAAATACTCAATAGAAATCTGATACTGTGATCAAGCCTATCTGACGATATATCTCTAAATATGATATCAAATAACTGTATATGAGACCAAGCCTATCTGACGTGATGGTCCATGAATCAATGGAACTATCTGAGTTCTTTATAGAGATAGATGACTGTATCTGACTGTCCTGATTTCTAAAGTTTATACTAAAAATGAGACTGAATCTAAAACTGTGGGAAATAGTTACTTAACCTACATGCCCCAACCTACCACAGGTGGGGTCTAACCTGTAACCCCAGCTGGAAGGGTGTTAATACCGTGCCACGGGTAAAGACCTCTCTTTGGTCAATCCTCTGTAGTGGATGACCCTTACCAGGAAGTCGACCTAAGGCGATATAATAGTCAAATACTCTCTCTCTGGAGGTGAAATCCTGTACTGATGGTGGCTTTTCTATCCTACACTGGTTACGCAGTTCAGGAGGTTAGGGATTGCTACTAACGGCTTTGGCCTCTCTCACTGATGGGGAGAGCCACCATTCCTTCCCTCTCTCGGTGCTAGTTTTTACTCCAAACTAAAATACTCTGAACTAAATTATTAACTGAACACAACTGAACTGAATCTGATACTAATCATGTTTCTCAAAAGATCTGACTGAGTTATGCTGAAGTCACTTAGTTTTGTATTTGACGGAAATGGTATTGAATCATGATATTTAACTGACGATATTGAGCTTGAATAGATTCTTTGAATCACTTCTGAGATTAGAATTGAATCATTTGAATACTATTAGATCTGAGCTTATTTACAGGACTGGGGCTAGATTACTAGCGATACGGAGGTTACGGAAATAACTGAGATTACTGAGCTTTCTTAAGTTCTGCAATTATATGAGGATACGAAGTTCTATAGTTCACTGAGTTCTGAGAATCATGGCTTGACTGAAATTATCGAGGAATTGACATGGGCTCTAGACAACAATTCTATTATCGAGTATAAATACCCCAGGACTCGATAACATAAAAGTAAAACATAATCATTTTTGCATCATCATGATCATCCATTCATCATCACAATTATTCATTCATCATCAGAAGAATTCATTCATCATCATAATCATTCATTCATCATCACAAGCATTCATTCATCATCATAATCATTCATGTATTATCACAATCATTTATGTCATAACTTACTTGCTAACTACTTAGTATGTATTAAAAACGTAGCATATATCAAAAAGTGCATAATTGGGAAATTTACTACTATCACATCTCCACTTGTTCACTAAGGTCCTTCAACAAACACTAGACATGCATAGGTTCACACTTATTTGGAGATTTCCTACTATCATGGAATAATTTATTTACTTGGGCATTTTATCAAACACTAGGCATACATAGACTATCTCATAATTTGGGGCTTCCTATTCAACATATTATAATGGTCCATATTCTTCTCCTAAGATTTTATCAAACCTATGGGAGACATGCTCTGCTTATTCAACCAATTCTACACCCAAAACTCATGAAAACATCACATAGAGAGCAACTTCAAGAAGGTTTATCACCAACATCACATAAATTCCACATACAAGGGTCAAAGCTCACAAATCTTGTAAACAAACATGAATCAAAACTCAACAACACATGGAACATCAATTTCAACTCATACAAATCATGGAATTTCACAAACATAAAATCTTTAAGTTTTAAAGATGAGCGATTGAGCTCCTTGGATGGAAAGGACCCAAGAATCAACATCTACATACCTTGAAACTTCTTTCTTGAAGGTTCTTGGAGAGATTCTTGATTCTTGACTTATTTTAATCTCTCTTGATTTTTATTGAAGAAGAAATAAGGGTTTTGATCTTGGAAAGAAACCTTAATTTGATGTTTTGGATGAATGAGAAGTTATGTTCCTTGATTTGGGGTGATTGGGTGTTAAATAGGGTGAAAAATGACCCAAAAATCTCTTTAAAACGGTGTTTCGGTGCTGTCTCGGACAAAACTAATGGTCAGAGTGATGGACCATCACTCTGGTGACTAACCGTCACTCCCACTATCAATTTTGGTCCATAAAAGGGCCTTAATGCTTCAGTTTTGACGGCCAAAGTGATGGGCTGTCACTGACTTGACGGTCCATCAGTTTGTCCGTCACTCTGGATAACTCGTACAACTCTTAGTAAAACGGCCATAACTTCTTACTTCGATATTAGATTTTGGAGAAATTGGTATAGTTGGAAAGATAATTCAATTATCTATATGTTGGTAGGTCATGAGATCCAAAATTTTTTGTATAATGGGATATATGCTTGTTTAAAGTTGACTATGGAAATGTCCTTTTCAAGAATTCAATTAGTAAGGGATATTTTGATTCGTCTAATAGCTAGGACATATTTAAGGACTTAATACACATAAAACTTGATCATAAAACTAACAAATCACTAAGATTTATTTCTCATGATCCTAAATCATGGTTCTACTATCGGTTGGGATTCTCAGGTTATTACAATAGTTAGAGCAGCAAGTGAGGCAACTGGCGTAGGCATAGAGTACTAGGCCTCAAAGTGGTTTTCCAAGTGCTATTGAAACTTAGAAACAAGTACTAAAAATCACTTTGAAGAGTGGTAAAAAGATGAATAATAGGCCTTAAAGATAAATAAGAAGGTAGATGCCGAGTTGATTCCTCAACCGATTGCAAACAGAGTTGCTGAATATTTGGAAAACTCTTAGTAACAAATGTTTTTGAGAAGAAAAGACCACCACCACTATTACCATAGCGGTTCCAAAAATCAAATGAGGATGCATGCCTTAAGAAGTTATTTGACACATTCAGAGAACTTTATTACCTTTTTCTTTTAGATTTATTACAGGGGATGCCTAAGTATGCTAAGTACTTTAAGGATATGGTGACTAACAAAGTTACTATAGGATGTTGAAACCATGGCATTGATAGAGGAATGTAGCTTTTTGGTAGTAAAAGAGATGCCCAAAAATCTTAAGGACCTAGTGCATTCCACCATTCTCATATAGATTGGTGACAGTGAAGTAGTCCATGCTTTGAGTGATTTAGGGGAAAGTATAAATTTGATATCTCTATCCATGTTCAGAACTCTTGGGTTAGGCGAGCCAAAACCATGTCCGTTGAGGATACAATTGGTGGATAGGACCACAGTTAAACTCGATGAAATAATTGAGGAAATACATATAAAGGTAGGTAAGTTTGTAATTCTTGTTGATTTTATTATTTTGTATTATGATGCAGATCACAGGGTATCGATCATGTAATGACTCACTTTTCTGGAACTAGAATGCCACACAATGATCATGATCCCAAAGGACCACAAGCTAACCCTCTACTGATATCTGTACTTGAACACTACATAATATTGATAATAAATGCAAAACCTGGCCATAAGGTTCAAAACATCTAAAAATACTCAAAATTGAAAACTGAATACTGATACATTTATCTGAAAAGCCTCTAAACTATTTGAAATATGGAGTTGATTAACTGAATCTACTCACATAAATGACTGAAAGTTAAGCTTACTACTCTCAACTATCTGAATCTAAGATCAAACCTCTCTAATGGATGATTCTTGAGTCTACTATCAATGATAAAAAAAGATTATATCTGAGATCAAACCTATCTAGTGGAAGATCTCTGAATTTGATAAAGAGAATACTCAACTAAATCTAAGACTGAGATCAAGCCAATCTAATGGGTGATCTCTAGATTTGATAATGAGATTACTCAATAACTTTATGTGGGACCCTGCCTATCTAGTGGGTGGCCCATGAATCAATGGAACTATCTGACTTCCTCACTGAGATAGATGACTGTATCTGATAGTCTTGATTTCTGAGTTCTTTTTTGAAGACTGATACTGAAACTATGACTGTGGGAGTTCTCACTTAACCGACATTCCCCGAATCTGAATTGGTGGGTTCAACGTGTAACCCCAGCTAGAAAGGTGTCAATACTATGCCACGGGTAAAGTACCCTTTGGTCAAGCCTCTCTAATGGGTGGCCCTCACAGGAAGGAATGCCTAAGGCAGTATAATAGTCAAGCCTATCTAGCGGATGACAAGCCTTTTCTAATGAGTAACTCCTACATCCTGCACTGGCTACGCAGTTTTGGAGTTCAAAAATTGCTTTTATCGACTCTGCTTCTCTAACGGGAAAACCTTCATCCCTACACTCACTCGGTGCTAGCTCCTACTCTCAACTGAAAGACTCTAAACTAATTCTTAACTGAATTTAAACTGAGCTGAATTTGTTACTGATCATTTTTCTTGAATGGTCTGACTGAGTTACGCTGAATTTCCTTGGTTCTATATCTGACGAAATACTACTGAATCTCGTTATCTGATTGCATGATACTGAGCTCGGTATAGATTACTCGAATACTACTAAGGACTAAACCAAACACTTGAATACTACTAGATCTGAGCTGAGTACAGAACTAAGGCTAGATTACTAGCGATACTGAGACTGCGAAGAATATTGAAATTTGTTAAGTTCTATGTCTGTTTGAGAGTACAGAGTTCTATAACTCACTAATTTCTAAGAATCATGACTTGACTGAGATTATTGTGAAAACTGACATGGGCTCTAGACTGCAGCTAAATTATTGGGTATAAATACCCCCAGGACTCGATAACATAAAAGTAAAACACAAACATTCTTGAATTATCAAGACCATGGACATTCATTCACCATCACAATCACTACAACATCTCTTTAAGTATTTAGGAATGATAAACATGTGATAGTATAGGGAGACATGCTATTGACTCATATTCTATTCAATAAGATCTTGCATCAAACAGTTAGCATGTATTAAAGTCTTAGCATGTATGAGCATATAATTGGGGAATTTCTCGCTATCATTTCGCAATTCATTCACTAAGGTTTTTCAACAAACACTTGGCATGCATGAGCTTGCACACAATTGGGGATTTCTAGTCAACATGCTATAATGGCTCTAATTTCTTCACATGATTTTATCGAACATATGGGGAGCATTCTTTGTTTATTCAATAATTTATTCTCTTAATTTACATAAACACATCACTTAACAAGCAACTTGAAGATGTTTTATTGTAAACATCACATGAATATCAGCTACTAGGGTCAAAGCTTGAAACCTCATCAACAAAACATGAATTAAAGCTAAATAATAGCATGTACTCCAATTTCAATTCACATGAATCATGAAAACTCATAAATATAAGATCTTTGAAATTTACAAAAGGGTTCTTTAACTTCTTGGATGAAAGGGATCCAAGTATCAACATCTGCATACCTTAGTTTCTTGATTCTTGAAAAGTTAATGGAGGAATCTTGGTGATTGGGGTCTTGATTTAGGAACCCTACCTCTTGTTCTTAAATAAATTTGAGAGAAAACTAGTATTTTTGGGTCAAATAAGGCCAAATCGCATGTTAAGGAGTATATATAGGGGTTGGGAAAAGGCCCTTTTTGCCCTTGGAATTATACTAAAAAATCTTGATTTTACATGCTGGCACGATGTGCCATAATCGTGCCAGCTTACTGGAAACTGGACAATTGGGAAACTGGTTGGTGGCGCGCTTTGGTGGAAACCGCATTGCCACCTTGGTCCCAAACTAGAAAGGCACCGCAATGCGGTGGAATTGTGTTGGTGCACTGGAAATTGACAATTCTAAAATTAAGCCTTAATGAAACATGCCATAATCGCAGAGGCTCACTGGATTTTGATGATTGCCATTTTGGCTGGCTCCATGATGTGCTAAAGTACCAAGTGGTATACTGTTTTATTAAAATGGCTCTAACTCTTCGCTCGAGTGTCGGATTTGGGCAAATTTGGTATCAACAAAAATCTTATTGAATTCTCTACATGAAAAAAGGTTGATATTAGGGAAATTCTACATGATTTAAAATACTTCTCACTTAGGAAGATACTTTTCCCCCCTTTTTGGGTCAGATTTACACTCCACTGAACACGCTTAAGGCTCAGACTATGAGAGAATTTTGCGGGGTCTTACATATCATTCTAGGAAATCTATTCTTAGCCATAGAAGTAATGTTAATAGATGTAGGAGAGGTAACTCTCACAATGAGATTAGATGATGAAGATGTGTTTGTCAGAGTTTATAAGCCACTTAATCTACCTTCCCACTACAAAGATTTATGTATGATTATAGTACTAGAAATAGATAGGTATAGGGAGGTAGAAAGTGCACCACCAAAGACCTCTTTGGACAGTTTCATTGAGTTGTTCGAGTCACCACGAAAGCTCAAAGTAATGATAATTAATGAGATTGAAAAGGATAAAATTGAAAAAGCTATTAACTTAGAGAGTACACACTTAAGAGGTCAGAAATAAGCAAGAAGATAGCCTCCAAGTAGGAGGAAGAGAATGATAGAATTTGGTTGACTAGTGATATTGGGTTTTGCTGTGACACAAAATTATGCACTACTTGGGAGGCAACTCTAGTTAAAGTAGGTATTTACTTTACATATTTTTCAATTTTACTTCACAGAGTTTTTGTTTTTGTTTGAGTCGCTGGCTGATGGGAAACCTGAGTACTAAGTGAGGGGTCCCTAGACCCTCTTAATGTTTAAAGATGCTGCTAGCTAGGCCTAGAGGTCTGAAGGAGTATTTCTATCTCTAATTTTATGTTTACTTTGTGGACAAAGTAGATTTTAAGTGAGAGGATAGGGAAAGTCCCATTGTTTTGGGTGAAGTGATGTAATAGGGTCTTACCTTTACTTGTTTTCTTAGTTTTGGGGTTAAATTTATTTTTTTTTTGAAAAATTACAATAAATATTCTTTTTAGTTTTTAGTTAATTGGGTCAGTCTAAGTGCACACTTCACCAACCCTATGGTTATTCTTTTTGGTTTTTTTCCATGGGGGCACCCTTTAAACCCAGTATTCTTCTTTTTAGGAATGAATTTTAATTTTTTGTGATTAGGATAAGTGAGATGTTCTTGTTGGTGCTATGTGTGACTAGATAATGCAAGTGGTTTTTATGTGTACAAGCATGTTGACTATGTGAATGACTACTTTTGAAACTTCTAGGCTCTAGTTTATGACTCATGTATATGGCTGGCATAATATTGAATTCATGTGATTAAGATTTATGATGATCCTACTTTAGTTGAGCATATGTTGTGTGTAGTGTAAGGTTTTTGTGTATTCATTGTTGCATGTGATCTTTAGACTTTTCTGGTGTGTGTGCAAAGTGAAATAAAAAGTATGGGTTTAGGAGATGACATAGATATTTCTTTGATACCCAAGTTTTATACTCCTTGTAAGCTACCTTTGTGCATAATCCTAGTTATCCCCAATGAGCTTTTAGTCTATTTTGTTGGTAGCCTCGTATGTAGCCTATTCCCCTTCTTTGGTTGACTTGAATTTGATCAAAAGCACCTAAGATCTATAGTTTAAAGTTAGTGAAATGAAGGAGTTAGAAAATAAGAAGAAAATAGGTGAATGTGAGGCCCCATAAAGTAGATATTGGTGTTGTGAAATTGATAAATTTTGTGGTTGGGAGTATGCGATAAGAAGACTTTATAGTTTATGTAAAATATTTGATCGTGAGTCGATGAATAATCCTTTTTCTATGTTATCTATAGATGAGCCTAATGAGATGGGGAAAAACAAAATATGGGTGTAGAGAGAAGTGGTAAATTAGTTTTTAATAAAGAGAGATTAATGTTCATAAGATATATTAAAGCGCTTAGGGAAGGTAGTCACTACTTTTAGCCAAATAGTTCCTACCCGCCCCTTATCTTACATTTCAACCCATAAAGACCTAGTTGATCTTGAACCTTGACATTCTAATATTATTGGAGTACTACACTGAGGTCAAGCCTATGGTTCATCATGTGTAACTTGTGAATTATTTCTAATAGTGAGTATAATTTGATTGTTATACCTATTCTATGACAAATTACATCTCTATGAGTAGATTTATGTAACTCTCTTATTGTGAGGGCACATGTTTGATGATATTTGGGTGATTTGTATGATCTCTTTTATTGAGTAATAGTCATGAGTTTTCCAACTTGGTGAGTCAACTCTTGAGGTTAGGATGTTTTGAAGTAGTATTCTTGAGCTTCCAATTGTGTGTATAACATGCTTAGTGTAAAAATATGCATTATGTGTAGTCATTGTAGTGCTAGCTTGAATGTTTTGATTGTTATACAAATGTGGAGACTTTCCTGATTATGATTCTTAGAATGAAGAGTTGTTCAAGGACAGACAAGGCTTTAAGTGTGGGGTGATGATCTGAGGTGGATTTATGCATCTCAGTATTGCCATTCGGGCTTATTTAGCTTAGTTTAAGGGACTTCTCTTGTGCTTAATGAGTGATTCTTTTTATAAATAAAAATCTAAGTTATATTTAATGTAAATTTAATGTTCAAGGTGTTTAAATAATGAATTTGGAGTAACACCAAGATTAGAATCAAGGGACAAAAATTAGTACTCTTAGCTTGAGCTATAGCATTTAGTAGTTTGTTGTCTTGAACTTCGTGTTGTTTTGTACTATAATGTGTAGTTTTTCATGCTGTAGGAAACTTTTTAAGTTTATCATGATGTTATATAGTTGATTTACAAGATGGAAATCACATGTAAACAACACCACAAAGCTTGAACTTAAAGGAAAAAATCATGGGACAAAACTTGGTTAACATTGGCCAATTTGAAGTGCTTGGAGTGCCACGCTGCCTAGGTTCCATGATAAGGACATGGAACTCATTGTAAACTTTGTGGATGAAAAATTCCAGTGTTCCTCCACCTTTTTGGAATGCCACTCTGCCTACATGGCGCGATATTGGCGTGGGGTTCCCTTATGTCAAAATCGGCAATTTTTGTCCTCATTTAAATAGGACACTTAGTTGTTGTGTTGGTCAAGGGAGGATGGAGAACACTTTAATTAGAGTTTTTTTGTCTTTAATTTTATTTGTTTATGTATTTTAACATGTATTATACAATTGTGATTCTTGTAATGTCTATGAGCGGCTAAACACCCTTTTTCAGGGTTAAGGCCTAGAACATGAGTACTATTATTTTGAATTGATTTGGTTATGGTTATTTATCATTATTTGTTGTCTATTAATCCTTGTTATTACTATTTTAAAGCTTTATGAACCTTATAATACATGCTATAACTCTATTGTGAACCCAGAAGAATCATGGTAGAGTAGAATATGGGATGAATAGAATAGGATTACAATCTTCATAGAATGATATTATGATTTTCATTTAGGATACGATCTACTTAAGTGCCCTATTTTGTTTAATAATTGATGAACACGAAATAATTTAGCTTAGTTATGACATCCTCACCCAACGATGTAGTTGTGAGGCTAAGTTAGATAATTGATTAGAGGTTAGGAAGGCCATAATCATAGTATAGACCAGGTGAACCAACAATCAAGATAACTATCCTAACCAATGAAGTTTTATAACGTAGTATGATTGTTCATAGAGACTTAACCCTAGGCTTTTCCCATTGATTGTTCAAACCTTTACTGTATTACATTTTTTTAGTTTACCATTACTTATAACTTACAAACTCTTGTGGTTACGTATACACTGAGATAATATTATTAGTGAACTAGGCTTGGATAGTTGTTAACATAAGTTTCTGAGGGATTGATATTCAGCTTTTCATAAGGCCACTGTATTACTTGGTGAGACCAAGTACACTTTCCTATGCATTTGGGCGCAACTCTGTATGTGATAGTGAATGTTATTTGATGTTGTAGGAGGACAATAGAGGTGTTTTGGAAGATAATTTAATCCTACAAACAAGTCCTATCTAACGGGAAAACAAAGATCAAATGCACAATAGGATAAGATCCATACAGAGTGAAATTGGGAACTTTAAAGTACCCCTTGCATCAAACACCCCAAGGAAGGTCAGAGGGTGCACCAGACCCCTAGACAGACCCTTAATGTCTTGGCCTTATGTTGGGTGTGATCCACAGAACCAAATGTAAGTTTGAGGCCTCACGATGCGAGACATTCTCTAGGATGCTGAAACTTGAATTTTAAGCCTCCTAAGTGAGGGGTAATATTATAAATCGATATATTTCATATTGGGATATCCAATAACGACCTAAAACACTATATAGGCAAAACTTAGTTATAATTTCAACCTATATTTGGATCAATATACGAATTGGAGAGGAGGCAATCAAGCTAGGGGCTCAAACTAGTGTTCTTTGTTCTTTAACTTGACTTTCTTATAGTTTTCCTTATGAACTCATCTATGGTTATTCCTTGTAAAAATATGAGTGGATAAGAACCCTCATTCTAGAGTTGAGGATGCGAACATGAGTGTATAATTATGGTTTGATTATTGATTTATCTGTTTATCAAGTATGTGATTGTTCTTACATTCTTATTTTACTATTCTAAAGTGTCATGAACTTTAGGAAAAATTTAAGTCCCAAAATGAATTCATTGTCATGCCTTAAAACCCATTGGGGTGGATATGCACCCCAGCCATAAAGATGCGAGAGCATCAACCTATCAACTCGTGCTTCTCGTGCATATAACTATGATAACCAAAGGTTCTTCTACATATGGATATGATTCATAGATAAGAATAAACCACATAGGTAATCCCTAAACTATATAAACAAGATTTGGATATTGAGGCCACAACATCTAAAAGATAGGAAATTACCATACTTAAGTTTACATTGGTCTACAAAGACTCTAAAAGATACATAGACTTAGTTAAGGCTGGGAAAAATCCCTGCCTTACTCTTAACTACTGTACAATACTAAATATATTTAACAGAGTCGGAAAGCCCCAAATCAATCTGGATCTCACCAATAGCCACTGGATATCCTGTGCTCCTACTAAGAAGACGTATTAGCTGAAGTACCTAGGCCTGTAACAAGAAATACAGGTCTCCCATAAGGGACATCAGTATGAAAATATGTACTAAATATGTAAGCGTGAAAGTAATTACGCATTAATACAAGAGCTCGATTGAAATCAGATACAAGTGTATAAATAGTTCTAGCATTAGGTACATAACATTTTTTTTATTCATTTTACTTGTCTTACTTTATAATCTTTGTAAACCATATGATACATGTCGCACTTCTTTTTTACAAAAATATATTGAGTTTAGTTCAAAAAGGGTTTTTATTATTAAAGTGATTGGAAAAAAAGTTTGTTTCAAAAAGGATTTCTTACAATTAAACTCAAAGTCACCATTTGGCATAAGCCTAGTATGCTGAGTCACCTTTTAAATCCTTTTTTTCAAAATATTTTTTTACTCTTAAAAAATGGTCCATGAACGAAGATTTAGTTTAAGGAATCTTGTTGATTGAGGGGGTGGTGTTAGGATCCGTAGGTCCCATAGTTTGACCATAGTCGCTTCGTGGATTATATCAACTAGTATGACACTATGAAATGCATAAACCAACAAAACACACAATAAGAAAACAATAACCAAATAGTCAAAACTCTGAAAAATAGTTTCCAGTCCAATTAATATAGACCAAAACCAAAAATGCTGAAATGTAAACCTAAACTATTCTAACTACCCTAACCTATGCTTTACCCAATACGTTGGGCCTTGATCACGATCGATCTTCTGAATACAAAGTGTTGCGAGACATTTTTTGATGAATATATATATGTGACCTTGGGGCATCCCCTGGCGAATAAATACATTTGACAGAAAATACAATATAAATAGAAAATTCATTCAAAACAAGCATTCGCTTATTCGATAATATAGAGTCCCAAGGTTTTCCTACCCAAAACATAAGATTTTCCTATCAATTCTTGACCTAAACATAATACTATCACATTCAACAAAATCAACATTTATTCCAAATTAAACAAAACATCAATGAATCAAAACAAACTAGTATTCACTTTTATCAATTTTTTCAATCCCTCCCCGAATTAATATTTAACTCAAACTAGTTTAATAATTCGGTTACTCAATTCATGTAGACCAATCAACCAACATTAATCAACCATTCATGATACGAACATGATAAAATCATATAAACAAGGTCAACATATTAAAAAGTCACCACTTACAGTATACAAAATTTAAGATTAGTGAATAATGTGATGAGGAGTGAACTTTAGTGTCACTTTCAATAAACTATCACTTTGATTAAATAAGATAAAACCATGTTAGAAATCTCGAGTCAAACCTCAATAACAAAGCCCAATTTGATAATGTTGACCTCGAATTCTACCCACACCCACATCTATTTTTTTACTAATCAAAGTGAAAAATCATGAATTAGCAAAAAAACCATGCTTGAACAGTGAAGTTGGGTTGGATTTGATCATTTTTTGATGGGTTTGGATGACTTTTTGGTTTGTTTGGTCGCTGGGGCTAGTCGCTAGTAGTTTGGGATTTTTTAATGGGGGTTGCTTCGATAGAAGATTCGGTTTTGAGTGACTAGTGAATGAAACACAGTGATTTTAGTGGGTGTTGGTTAGAATTCAAGAAAGGGTAGTGGGGTGGGTTTCTGATTGGCAAATCTAGCAATCATTTTGCTTTTTTCCATAGTTGTCTCTCTCCTAATTTCTCTCTCTATCTCACTCATCACTCATTGTATCCCTTGATTTTTACTCTATATTCCCTCTAAATTTACACCTCTTCTCTATTTTTGTCATTTGTCTCCCTCTATTTTTCAATATCCTTCCCTTTATGTGTGCTAGTTTTTATATGTCTATGTACAACTGTGCAGTGGATATGTTGTTATGTGTGTGTATCAATTGTTTTTCCAATAGCAGTATGTATTGTGTATTTAGTTTGGTTGAATATATTGTGTGTATGAATGGAAAATATGTAGTATAGTCTCGGTCATTTATGTGTATTAGTGTATATGTATTCTAGGTGTGTATGTAGTTTTTATCTTTGTATGGGTATATTTTGTGTGAGTATATGTGTTGTGGTGTGGAGTAAAAAGACGTAAGTTGGGGTGTGGTGGGGTGCACTTGGGGATAGGGGTTTGGGTAGGGGTGAGTTATCAACATTTAATAGGGTAATGTATGTGTGAGAGAATTTTAGGGATAAAAGTTTTTAGAGGTTGTTATTTTGTTTTCTTGTTGGGAAATTTTCAAATAAGGTGGGGTGCATGGTAAGGTTAGGTTAATAGGTAAAATTGACTTTTGGGAGGGTCAAATTCATGTGTATACAATATAAATGATAGCTGATCAATGGTAAATTGAAACACCTTGGCTTTGAACCCTTACAAAGTTACCTAAGTTGATCATTCAGGACATCATACGAATTGTGCATACTAGTAGTATGATCAGGTATGATTTAGGGTCCCTTCACTCGTATAATAATTAGTATGGTTTGATTGTATTCTATCTAAGGTATGATAAGGCATCTTCTTAGTCATATGTTAAGGTAGGAGTAGTATGTTACTAAATCGTATGATGCCATAAGTTTAGCCTAGAGGATTCTGCCTAGGGTATGGGTTAGGGGGTACCAATCCTATGATTGGATATGAGTTGGTCTAAGAAATCATATGTTGGACAATGTTGGGGTCAAAGTTGATTCCTAGGGTATGAGTGGCGGGTACCACTATATCATCCTGAGTCTGCACCCTAGACGTCACGCGGTGCTCATAATCCTTAAGGACCACAAGCTAACTAATGGCTGGTACCTACTGCAATTACTAAATAATAACACTGTAATAATGGAGAAATTAGGCTGAATTTTCCATAAGGTTCACAACTAAAATCAAATACTGGATGATGATAAATAAACACTAAAAACTGAATACCTGTCTAAAATAATCTAGCCTGAAAGCCTCTAACTGTCTGAACATGGAGTTGATGGGACAAGTCCCCAACTAACTCTAACTACTGAATATACTGAATATTGGAATTCTAAAATTATAACTCTATCCTTGAACTATATGGATCGACCACTAACTCGACTGCTGATAGTCTGGGCTGCTAAGTACGGTTAGGAGCCTGTGTGTCTGAACCTATGATATAATACATCATAGCACAAAAGAAATAGTATACATTAGTACTTTGAATGTACTAGTATGCTAAGTGAGGTAGGATAATTTGCAAGAGTTCATATGCTTGAACAATGACTGGCTGATTAATATGAATATAACTTAATCAGACTACATGTATATCTGAAACTGTTGTAAATACTGATTATGCAATGTTACATACAAATTTACTTTACTGTAACTAAGATCACTGATAACTGAATTACTGATAACTGGGTGACTGTTTAACTGAGTTACTAATAACTAGGTGACTATTTCTGACAGTCCTGATTCTGTAGAATTAAACTGAACTGGGTGACTGTCTGACAGTCCTAATTTTGAAAACTGATATGAAGTTTTATACTGATTCTGAAACTTAAACTGAAACTGTGGGAGTGTTCATATAACCGACATACCCCAATTATAAAATGAGTTGGGTTCCAAACTGTGACCTCAGTTGGAAGGGTTTTAGCACCTTGCCAAGGGATACAAACAATGGCTGTGAGTTAACCCTATCTGGAAGAAAGACATTTCGTCAACCCTCACTAGAAGGAAAATCATATGAGATGTATCAACCCTTATCTGGTAGGAAGATATCTCAACCTACAATAGCGATATAGTTCTGTAACATAGGGATTGTTACTAAGGGTCAAACCCTCTACTGGAAGGAATGCCCCCATCCCTGGGTTCGCTCAGTGCTGATTCCTACTCCCGACTGGATAGACACTAAACTAATTTCTAGACTATACTAGGCTTGACTAATGTATTACTGATCGTGCTAACTGACTGAACTGTACTGAGTTTACTGAGTTCTATTAATTAACTGAATACACTAAGTTCTTTAACTGACTGAGAGCTACTGTACGTGACATTACTAAGACTATTCTGAAGCTACTATAATTCTATGTAATAGCTAGATTTCAGGTATTGAATACCCCCAGGACACGATAGCATTGAAAGTAAAACATGACATGATCATAATAGCATAACAATAGTAACTTTCTAACAATGCTTTTATTTAGACATTTTGTCAAACACTTGAGAGGCATGAACTTGTGCACATACTATTATGTTATGATTTCACCCTTCAACTCATATGAACACTTTATCAAACACTAGAGGAGAATACTTTACACACATAATAATAATCAACATGCAAGCATCATGATCATAATCCCAACTCAAAAATTCAAGGGGGTCATAACATACAACCATATAACACTACACACATATTAATTATTTCATATGAAACTTGTAATAAATCATGGATTGAAAACCCAACTAACATCATAATCATGAATATAATAAAATTCAACATGAAATTCATGAAAGTAATAAACTTATAGTTTTAAAAGAGGTTCTTGAACTCCAAGGGTGGAAGGTTACCCTTGGATGAACACCTAATATACCTTGATTGCTAATTCTGTGGAGTTTGTGGTGAATTCTTGAGACTTGATTCTTGAACTTGATGAAACTAGGGCTCGTTCTTGAGAGGATTTTGTGAAAAAGATGAGAAATTATGCTATTTGGGGCTTTAATACCGTGTTATGGACCTATTGGGTGAAGGTAAAATGACCCATTTGCCCTTAAAATTGTAGAACAAACTTGAAAAATTACCCAAAAAGGACTGGCCAGGGCGCCATGGGCTCTGGAGCCCCGCTTTGGGTAGGGCGTTGCATTCTGCCTCACAGGCTCCCCCTAACACTGGACTGGGCAGGGCGTCATTGGATAATCGCCCTGAGCCCCTATTTAATGGTTTCAAACAAGCCCTTATGCTTGTTCAAAAATTCCAAAACTCACCCGAGATGTACTATTGAATTCCCCGACCATGAGTCAACTTAAAAACTAACTTTCTGAGGTCGAGAATGTCATAAATAAATTCCTCCAAGTATAAAGGCTTTTGAAATGACCAAGTCCTAACACTTAGCTGAAATTGTCTAAATCTGGGGCCTATTTTGGCATGCTTTAAAGGACTCAAACGTCTAGGATTCTGTGAGGTCTTATAATATCTCTCCCTTTGGAACATTCGTCCTCGAATGGGACTAACAGAACTGAGAGGAGCTACTGAACTACACTTAGGCTACATGCATAACTGAAGCATGACCGAATTCTAAAGACATGACATATGACTAAATTTTGTCATGAATGCATGAATGGTACGAGAATGTTATACAACTGAAACCGATACCGAGTTTGTAAAGGAAATCTGAGCATAGAACTGAGTAAATTTAAGGAAAACTGTTACCTTGAACTGAGTCTGAGTTTGCGAAGAAAAGTTGAGGATACTTGGTCCGCATATCTGCTTTTGCTTCCCAAGTAGCTCCCTCTACGGACTAATTTCGCCAAAGAATTTTGACTAGAGGAACTTCTTTGTTCCTCATTCTACAAACCTGATGATCAAGAATTTTGACTGAGATTTTTTCATAAGAGAGATTGTTCTGAACATCTATACGCTCTATAGGGATTACAACTGCTGGGTCACAAATGCATTTCTTAAGCAAGGAGACGTGAAACACTGGGTGTACTAAAGCTAAGTTTAAAGGCAACTCAATCTCATAAGCTATCTTTCTAAAATAGCTAAAGATTCAGCAAGGACCGACATATCAGGGACTGAGCTTCCCTTTCTTGCCAAACCTCTTCACTCCCTTCATAGGCGAGATTTTCAAATACATATAATCACCAATCTCAAACTCAAGATCTTTTCTTCACACAACTTCATATGATTCATGTCGGCTCTGAGCTATCTTAAGCCTTTCTCGGATCAAATGAATATTTTCTAAGGTATCAAATACCACGTCATGCCCTACCACTGTGGGCTCACCCACTTTAAACCAACCAATGGGAGATCTATATCTCCTCCCATAGAGCGCCTCAAACGGAGCCATCTGAATACTAGAATGATAGCTATTATTATACGCGAACTCAATCAAAGGAAAGTGGTCATCCCAACTACCCTTAAAGTCAGTGGCATATGCTCTTAACATATCTTCTAGAGTCTGAATTGTCCTTTCTTCTTGACCATTTTTCTGAGGGTGAAAGTCTGTACTAAGGTGAACTTAGGTACCAAGACCCTTATGGAAGGCTTTCCATAAATGAGAGGTAAATTGCATACCTTTATATAAAATGATGGACAACAAAATTCTGTGCAAGCAGACCAACTCTCTGACATAGGGATTGGTGTAATCCTCAGCTGAATAAGAGGTATGAACTGGTAAAAAATAAGCTAATTTGGTCATCCTATCCACAATGACCCAAATTAAATCATGCAGACAACGAGTATGGGGAAAGCCTACTATAAAATCCTGATTCACCTTCTCCCACTTTCAAGTGGGAATACTAAACTCCTACATAGGTCCACTAGGCTTATGATGTTTGATCCTAAATTTCTGATATGTCAATCATTTAGCTACAAACTCTATAATGTCTCTCTTCATTCCATTCTACCAATAGACTTCCCACAAGTGACGTTACATCTTGGTGGCCCCAGGGTGAATTAAGTAGCACGCAACATACACTTCTGTAAGGATCCGCTGTCTTATTCTGTCCACACATGGCACACATAGTCTACCCAAGCAGCATAGCACACCATCTCACCCTTGGGAGAAAATCTCTACTTTCTAATCTCTGACTAACTCTTTTAGCTTGACTAGACTGGGATCCCTATCCTACTTTTCTTTTATTTTGGAAACCAGAGATGATTCCAAACTATTCTGCACCTATATGCTACCTTTTGCTAAATCGACTAAGCAGACACCAGGAAAGCTGATGAACTTCCTGAATTAACTTCTTCTTATCATCCTCCACGTCAGCAGCAATGCCCATAGACATCCTACTTAGAGCATCAACTACTATATTGGCCTTGACCGAATGATACAGAATACTCATGTCATAGTCTTTCAAAAACTCTAACTATATTCTCTGATGCAGGTTCAGGTCTTTCTGATGAAACACATACTACAGGCTTTTATGGTTCGTGAATACATCATTATGTACTCCATACAAATAATGCCTTCAAATCTTTAAGGAAAACACTACAGCTTCTATCTCAAGAGCATGAGTGGGATAGTTCTTTACATGGGGCTTAAGCTATCTAGAGGCATAGGCTATGACCTTACCTCTCTACATCAAAACACACTCTAAAACAACTCTGGAAGAATCACAATGTACCATAAAACTGTCTGAACCATCTGGTAAAGTCAAAACATTAGCTATAGTGAGTCGAGTCTTCAACTCCTGAAAAACTCTTCTCACAAGAATCTGACAATTAAAACTTGACTTTTTTCTAAGTCAATCTGGACATAGGGGATATAAGAGATGAAAATACCTTAATAAACCATCTGTAATAGCTAGTCAAACCCAAGAAACTCCTGATATTTGATGGATAGATAGGTCTGGGCTAATTTCTCACTGCTTTGGCCTTTTGAGGGTCAACTCTAATTCCATCACTGGATATGATATGACCAAGAAAATCTACTACCTTAGAATAAATTTGAATTTACTGAATTTGGCAAACAACTGATGTGCTCTGAGGGTCTGTAACACTATTCTAAGATGGTTTGCATGATCATGTTCAATGCGGAAGTAGACAAGAATGTTATCAACGAAGACTATGATGATGTCCAAGTACTACTTGAAAACACGGTTCATCAAGTCCATGAAAGATGCAGGGGAATTGGTAAGACCAAATGACATAACTAGGAATTCGAAGTGACCATATCGAGTTCTGAAAGTTGTTTTTGGAATGTCATATTCTCTGACTCTAAGCTGATGATAGCCTGATCTGAGGTCTATCTTAGAAAACTAACTGGCATCCTAAAGTTGGTCAAAAAAGTCATCAATTTTGGGAAGTGGATACTTGTTATTGACCATGACTTTGTTCAACTGATGGTAGTCATTACACATTCTGAGAGAACCGTCTTTCTTATGCACGAATAAGACTGGTGTACTCAAGCTCAAGCTCATATGCTATCTTACTAAAATAGCTAAAGATTCAGTAAGGACCGACATATCAGGGACAGAGCTTCCCTTTCTTGCCAAACCTCTTCACTCCCTTCATAGGCGAGATTTTCAAATACATATAATCACCAATCTCAAACTCAAGATCTTTTCTTCACACAACTTCATACGATTCAGTCGTCTCTGAGCTATCTTAAGCCTTTCTCAGATCAAATGAACATTTTCTAGGGTATCAAATACCACGTCATGCTCTACCACTGTGGCCTCACCCACTTTAAACCAACCAATGGGAGATCTATATCTCTTCCCATAGAGCGCCTCAAATGGAGCCATTTGAATACTAGAATGATAGCTATTATTATACGTGAACTCAATCAAAGGAAAGTGGTCATCCCAACTACCCTTAAAGTCAGTGGCATATGCTCTTAACATATCTTCTAGAGTCTGAATTGTCCTTTCTTCTTGACCATTTGTCTGAGGGTGAAAGTCTGTACTAAGGTGAACTTAGGTACCAAGACCCTTATGGAAGGCTTTCCATAAATGAGAGGTAAATTACATACCTTTATATAAAATGATGGACAACAAAATTCTGTGCAAGCAGACCAACTCTCTGACATAGAGCTTGGTGTAATCCTCAGCTGAATAAGAGGTATGAACTGGTAAAAAATAAGCTAATTTGGTCATCCTATCCACAATGACCCAAATCGAATCATACTGACAACGAGTATGGGGAAAGCCTACCATAAAATCCTGATTCACCTCCTCCCATTTTCAAGTGGGAATACTAAACTCCTACATAGGTCCACTAGGCTTATGATGTTTGATCCTAAATTTCTGATATGTCAATTATTTAGCTACAAACTCTATAATGTCTCTCTTTATTCCATTCCACCAATAGACTTCCCATAAGTGATATTACATCTTTGTGGCCCCAGGGTGAATTAAGTAGCACGCAACATGCACTTCTGTAAGGATCCGCTGTCTTATTCTGTCCACACAGGGCACATAAAGTCTACCCTAGAAGCATAGCACACCATCCCACCCTTGGGAGAAAATCTCTACTTTCTAATCTCTGACTAACTCTTTTAGCTTAACTAAACTGGGATCCCTATCCTACTTTTCTTTTATTTTGGAAACCAGAGATGATTCCAAACTATTCTGCACCTATATGCTACCTTTTGCTAAATCGACTAAGCAGACACCAGGAAAGCTGATGAACTTCCTGAATTAACTTCTTCTTATCATCCTCCATGTGAGCAGCACTACCCATAGACATCCTACTTAGAGCATCAACTACTATATTGGCCTTGACCGAATGATACAGAATACTCATTTCATAGTCTTTCAAAAACTCTAACTATATTCTCTGATGCAGGTTCAGGTCTTTCTGATAAAACACATACTGCAGGCTTTTATGGTTCATGAATACATCATTATGTACTCCATACAAATAATGCCTTCAAATCTTTAAGGAAAACACTACAGCTTCTATCTCAAGAGCATGAGTGGGATAGTTCTTTACATGGGGCTTAAGCTATCTAGAGGAATAGGCTATGACCTTACCTCTCTACATCAAAACCCACTCTAAAACAACTCTGGAAGCATCACAATGTACCATAAAACCGTCTGAACCATCTGGTAAAGTCAAAACATTGGCTATAGTGAGTCGAGTCTTCAACTCCTGAAAAACTCTTCTCACAAGAATTTGACAATTAGAACTTGACTTTTTTCTAAGTCAATCTGGACATAGGGGATATAAGAGATGAAAATACCTTAATAAACCACCTGTAATAGCTAGTCAAACCCAAGAAACTCCTGATATTTGATGAATAGATAGGTATGGGCTAATTTCTCACTGCTTTGGCCTTTTGAGGGTCAACTCTAATTCCATCACTGGAAATGATATGAAAAAGAAAATATACTACCTTAGAATAAATTTGAATTTACTGAATTTGGCAAACAACTGATGTGCTCTAAGGGTCTGTAACACTATTCTAAGATGGTTTGCATAATCATGTTCACTGTGGAAGTAGACAAGAATGTTATCAACGAAGACTATGATGATGTCCAAGTACTACTTGAACACACGGTTCATCAAGTCCATGAAAGCTGCAGGGGAATTGGTAAGACCAAATGACATAACTAGGAATTCGAAGTGACCATACCGATTTTTGAAAGTTGTTTTTGGAATGTCATATTCTCTGACTCTAAGCTGATGATAGCCTGATCTGAGGTCTATCTTAAAAAACTAACTGGCATCCTAAAGTTGGTCAAAAAAGTCATCAATTTTAGGAAGTGGATACTTGTTATTGACCATGACTTTGTTCAACTGATGGTAGTCAATACACATTCTGAGAGAACTGTCTTTCTTATGCATGAATAAGACTGGTGTACTGATAACGCTCAAACTACAGCTCTCGTAAGAGTGTAAGCGGTCGTTGTCAAATATATAACCCAACTGGGTTGGGTATTGATCCCACAGGGAATAGCCGGTCAATAAGTAAGCAAAGATTATTAGACTTTTGGTGCAAGTCTCGTGAAAGGGGGATTTTAACATGCAAATAATGTAATCAAAATAGTAAAGTAAAAATAGAAAATAGCAAAGTAAAAAGAAAGAATGTTTAGTAAGATGTAAAACAATGGGAATTGAGAGTTGGGGTTATGTCCACCTTATGATTTATACGTCTCTATTGGCTATGAGTCATGCGGAATTCAGACATGCATGTGCTTATAGAGAATTGTATTCTATGGTAAATCCAAGCATCTTTCGACCTTAACAAGGACTATTTCACTTTAACTCTTTCCAGCTTAAAGCGTGTCTAACGGTACAAATTCTCCAAGAGGTTAATCCAGTTACGACACTAACTTTTTAATAGGGGTTGGTGCCCTATTACCTTGACATTATCTCTTTTCCAGACATATAACTTTTTTTTTGAACAAGTTAATGCTATACTGGCGTATTTTATGCGTCTGCAGCCACAAAGAATTTAGATTAAGATGAAGAGAATAATGATATAAGCAGCATACGTGTCACGAATTCACAAACTCATAGCCTTAGATAGTATCTCATAAGGCTTCCATAACCCCAAAAGAGAAGTTTAGCTACTCATGAGTGCAAAGGAAATCACAATAGGCATTATCGTTGTACCACAATAAAGATCTCACGTTAGGTATAGGGGTAAGAATGGCATGAATCCTTTGTTTGAGTAACGTTTCTCTTGTTACGGAAATTAAGAATTGAAAGTAGAAGAATTGTCAGAAGTAGAATGTATTAGAAAGAGAATTTGGAACTAGAATAATAGAGGAATGTCTAAAAATCTCTAGCAGAATAGGGTATTTATAATACCCATATCCTATTCTTACTAAGCTAATGCATTACGTAACCCAATCCTACTAGGTTAATGTATCATTATCCTAATCCTACTAAGTTACTGCTAGTCCCCAAAGTCTTTAGAATTGCTGTTTTTGCCCGGGACAGATTTTCCATGCGCCACTTTTGGTCCTTGGCGTGTAAGATTCCCTTTCCTTCTTTCGTGAAGCTTTCTTTGGCGTCAAGTTATCCATAAAATGCTGAAATCTGCATAATTTATGCCTGAAAACTTGCTAATCACATTTGTTAGCTCACGTACAGGAAAAAGGACTAAAAGTGCATGAATTATATAATTTGTCCTCAAAACTTTGCTAGAATATGGGTAAAATATAGTACTTTAGGCGTGTAAATTCGCCTATCATCAACATCCCACACTTAAGGCTTTGTTCATCCTCGAACAAACTATCATGTCCATCTAAACATCTACTTAGGATTTCACAGTAACAACACAAAATATTCATCAAGACAAGCACGTCAATTATTAACAAAGAGTAGTTTTCTGATCATTAGTAGAAACAATTCAACCTCCAACATAGACTCGTGATGGTGATTAATTCGTGTCCACAAGTTGAGGTACAAAGAATCATACACAACTACCCAAGACTCATCAACCATGTGTGTCTCACCATATATCACCCATAATCACTTACAAGTATTGTATATATTTCAAACATGGGTATAAAATTATCCTTGCTCTCACTCTCACAAAGAATTCATATGTTGCAACTGATGACCATAGGCTTTCCCTTAGTGTAATGCTCCACTAAATATCAGAATGCTAAGCTTATGATCAAATAGGTCTTTTGCTGATTGTAATGTAGGCTAAGGGATGGGTAGGACTATTTTGGCCAGAAATAGTGACTATGTTCCTAAGCGCTTTAATACATCACATTATGCCATTAATACTTTTCTTTCAAACAATCTTTCTACTTTCTTTTATTCTACCACCCTTTTTTTCCACCTTTGTTTTTCAATTTTAAACATAACTAACTTTTCAGTTTTCCTTTCCCTTTTTTTTCTTTTCATAACACCTCTTATGATAGCAATTCTTTTTCATAACAAAGTCAAGCACCATTACATTCTAAAGCATCATACTCACCCAATTTCCTCTTATTTTATCACATGACTTTACACTTTAAAGAACTTAGGAATTTGGATCAAATTATGGTCTTGAAAAAATGGATTAGGCTTACATATGAGGTTGTCAAAGAAAATAGGCTAAAGGCTCAAAGGGGTTAACTAGGATAATGTCCATGGGTAGGTAAAAAGAAGGTAAACAAGTCTAGGTTGCCAAAGAAATGCCTAAATCATCTCCTAGACTTGCACTCCTTATTTTCGCTTTATATACATACCAGGCAAGTTCTAGTATTAGCCACAACCACAGAATATACTATATCCTCACACACACAAGGCACATGGTCGACTTTATTGGGAGTAGAATAGACTCTTGACCCAACAGATGAAGGAATTGAACCACACAATATCACATAGTGAGTCACAGTTAGAGCCTAAACGTGTCAATAGTCATGATTTTAGTACAAACTCTTGTCATAATCTCATGCTGCCTATTAGAATAATTTCATGCGAAGTTAAGTTAAAAAAAATTTAACTAATAAAAAAATTAACTACTAGAAAGAAAAACAAAAGAAACATAAATGCAAATGCAGATACTAAAAAGAAAAACAAAACAAACATAAATGCAAATGCAGATACTAAAAAGAAAAACAAAACAAACATAAATGCAAATGCAGATAGAGAAGTATAGCATGCAAATACCAGCACCCCACACTTAGACGGGACACCTTGCCCTCAGTGGAAAATAAATAAGAAGAACTTGGTTAGTCAGACTCCTCCTCTATGTCTGGGGTCATACCCCCTTCGTCGGAATCATCATTGGAGTCATTGTCATCAGAATTCTCCTTCACGTCAGAGTCTGGCATTCGTCGATCATCATCGGTCGACACATCGTCATGAAGAGGTTCCTCAAAATATGTACCTACTCCACACATCGCCTTCGCGTGCTCATTCATTGGGTAGTCATAATCCAACTGTTGGAGCTCTGCAGCAGTTGGAACACGGCCACCGCTCATCATTGTAAATCGAGTCATGCCATAAAGATGGCGAAAGAAACTCTTATCTCGAGCATGCCTTTCTGAAGTGGTAAGGTTGACGCCATGCGTAGTTTCAGCATCCTTAACCTTCATGAGGTCAACCTTCTTTGGGTTGTGTGGGAGTTTATGATCAGCCAGTTCCTCTTTGATATCTTCCTTCCTCAATATTGCGATCAACATATTGCCAAAACTGAAGTGGGACCTCCTGTGTAGCCTAGCTTTCCGCATTGTGGATCGAATAATTGCCCAAATGTTGATAGGGACATTCGTCATCAATGCGTATACCAAGAACACTCTATCTTGTGTTATCTTTGTGTACTGAGTCCCTGGAATTAGGCAAGAGTTGAGTATGCGCAACCATATTCTTGCTTCTCTATTCAAAGGAGCATATGGGAAGGTGTTGTGTCGTCCGGTGTCCTTGTGTCTACTCCACCATGCCATGGACCTTGTTCCACAGAGTGTGTGTCGAATGACTCTATATGGAGGTCTATTGTACAACTCTTTGAATGGTGATGGATCAACAGCAGGGAAACCTAGAAAGGAGTTGAAGAAATCCGCATTTAGTTGTAAAACTTGGCCCCGAATCTTGACTTCATTCCCTATGGTTTTCGGTGACCAGTTGGCATAGAATTCTCGTGTTAAATCGATATTGAACTCTCCCATATCTCGGAAGATGAAATCAAGATGTAACGCCATTATCTTGGCCAACATGCGCGGTTCTTTCTTTGCTAGGCTTTCTTTGTGTATCAGGTCCACATGAACATATTTTCTCTCTTTATTGTTCCTATACCACTCCTTTGCTTCCTTCTCGAGGACCCATTTAATTCTGAACATGCGGCGTAGTACTTGCATCGAGGATGATTCTCCTTGCTCTTTTCGTCCTCTTTTCTTGCCTTTTTGTGAAGTGGTTGCTTTATCTTTGCCTTGTCTTGCTTTGGGTGCCATTGTACTTGAGATTATAACGATAGTCAAGTTAGCATCATCTCGGTGGATACAATCAATAAACAGGCAGCAGTGGTACCACCCCACACTTAGTTTGTTGGCATCAACTAGTGAAGTGAAAGTTTGTCGATTACTCAGACTTCATCAATATACGTTTTAGGCATGATATTCCAATAATATAATCAGTGCAGTCATACTTCTTGAAATCGTGGCAATACTTTCATGTTTGATATATCAAGACTTGCTACATAGTGATTGAATGAAGGTATAGCATCTAGAAATAACCACAACCTCATATGTTGGTAGTCAATTATAATTCTTATCTCGATGAACAAGTCATTACAACATGTAAGAGTTCTATTGAAAAGATTATGCAATGTTCTTGACCATGTCAATTCCGCAGAAGTATGACAGTGCATCAAAATTAAATACAAGTTGGAAACAAGTCAAGATCATTCTTACATATTCTTTCCCTCACTTAGTTGTATCACAACAAATTAATCACATTCAACTCACCAATACTACTTCAAGATTTAACAATTCATAATAGGCGTAGTAGTTTAGTACTTATGGAATATAAATGAAGAACAAAGAAGTACTTACTTGGTTGATGACCTTGGATGATGTTCTTGCAAAGTAAAAGAGCAAAAGAAAATTTTTTGAGAGGATTTGGAGAGGTAGGCGGCGCTTATGCTAGGTTTGCAATGTATTTTTGGTCTAAGACTAAGTCTCTTATTTATAGGGCAAGCTTGGGTCGGGTTTTGACCCATTTAGAATTGGATTTGGGGACCAAAAGTGACCATAGGCGGCGCCTAAAGCTTTGCCTATGCTTGGCATAGGCGGCGCCTTTTGTATAGCATTGTTGAGCATAGGCGGCGCCTATGCCATGAAATTCTTAGGCATAGGCGGCGCCTTTTGCATGGCATATAAGATTCAGAGACAAAAGGCATTGGCATAGGCGGCGCCTATGCTATGGCATACTTGGGCATGGGCGGCGCCTATGCTATGGCACACTAGATTCCGAGAGCTTAGGCCATAGTATAGGCCTTACCTTGTTCGTGGCCTAGTTTTACATAGGCCTAGGCTTATTCGTTGCCTATATTTTCATAAGCAATGCCCAATCCATAGCCTTTTGCTTCTTCATTCCTAATTTACCACCTTTAACATGCAATATATCCAAATCAAAATTTGAAACCGACCTCCTTGTTTTACACCTCTTTGCACCTACATTTACTCAAAAACAACAAAGACGATTAGAACGATGGGTTGCCTCCCATTAAGCGCCTTAGTTTTGGTCGTGGCACGACTCTTATTTTTGGATTTTTATTTATCAAAAGCAAACACGTAATAGAACGAAAGAAAGACAAAAATGAAAAACGATGGGTTGCCTCACATCTAGCGCTTGATTTATTGTCGCGGCACGACATAGTTACCTCGAGTACTCAGACTTCGTCAAGAAAAGTGGTGGACATATAATTTATCGAGTCAAGAGGACCGATATATGGTTTTACTCATTGGCCATTCACCTTGAAGACAACACCATTAGTGTCTTTCAACTCAACTACTCCAGACGAGTAGACTTGGTTTACTTTGTACGGACCAGACCACTTGGACTTTAACTTACCTGGGAATAGCTTCAATCTGGAATTGAAGAGAAGTACCATATCATCTTTTTGAAAGTTTCGTTGAACAATCCGTTGATCATGATACCTTTTCATCCGCTCTTTGTATAGGTCTGATCTTTCATAAGCGTGTAGACGGAATTCATCCATCTCGTTCAGCTGCTCCAATCTCAGATTCATTGTATCATCCCAATTCAAATTAAGTCGCTTCAACGCCGATAATGCTTTATGCTCGAGCTCAATGGGTAAGTGACATGCCTTCCCATAAACTATTTAGTACGGGGACATGCCAATTGGAGTTTTGAATGAAGTCCTATAAGCCCATAGTGCATCGTCCAGCTTCCGAGACCAATCTTTCATATTAGCATTTACCGTTTTAGCAAGGATTTGCTTGATCTCTTGATGGGAAATCTCTACCTGTCCACTAGTTTGTGGGTGATAAGGCATGGCTACCTTATGTTGCTTGACACCATATTTTGCCTACACGGATTTGAATAGCTTGTTGCAAAAGTGAGATCCTCCATTGCTTATGATAGTACGTGGAACTCCAAAGCGAGAGAAGATATTCCTCTTCAAGAATGCTACAACACGCTTTCCCTCATTGTCGGCCGACGCTACTACTTCAACCCATTTTGAAACACAGTCTACAACAACTAGGATATATTTCATTCCAAACGAATTTACGAATGGACCCATGAAATCAATACCCCATACATCAAAGAGCTCTACTTCAAGAATTTTCGACATGGGCCTCTCATGGTGTTTTGAAATAGCACCTTGTCTCTGGCATTGGTCGCATCTTCTAACAAAGTCGTAGGGATCTCTAAATATCGAAGGCCAATAATATCCACTTTGCAATACCTTTCTTGCTGTCTGATTACCTGCGTGATGTCCCCCAACTTGGGAAGTGTGACATGCTTCCAATACATTAGGCACCTCTACATGAGATATGCATCGCCGAATAACACCATCCGCGCATCATCGAAACAAATATGGTTCATCCCAAAAGTAGTGTTTTACATCATGCATGAACTTTCTCTTTTGATGGTAAGATAAGTTTGCAGGTATCACATTACTCACCACAAAATTTTCAAAGTCGGCATACCATGGTAACTTCTCCATTATCGTTGCTAAGATCTCCTCGTCAGGGAATGCATCATCAATCTCGATTTTGGGCTGCGCTATATGCTTGTTTTTGAGTCTAGATAGATGATCAGCAACTTGGTTCTCACAACCTCTTCTATCTTTAACCTCGAAATCAAATTCTTACAGCAGCAATACCCATCGAATTAGTCTTGGTTTTGCATCCTTCTTTGTCATTAAGTACCTCAGAGCTGCATGGTCTGTATGAATGATTACTTTGGTTCCCAACAAATAAGCACGAAACTTCTCAAATGCATACACAACCTCTAGGAGCTCTGGTTCTGTGATAGTGTAGTTCTTTTGAGCTTCGTTCAGGACCTTGCTCGCATAGTAAATAGGATGAAATAAATTCTCCCTTCTCTGGACAAGTACAACACCTAACGCTACCCCACTAGCGTCACACATGACTTCAAATGGTAAAGACCAATCTGGTGCTACCATGATAGGAGCTTCAATTAGTTTTCCTTTGAGGCATTCAAATGCCTTCAAACAATCTTCATTGAGGTCAAACTTTGCATCTTTCTCCAGAAGTTTTCATAATGGACTAGCAATTTTTGAGAAATCTTTGATGAACCGCCGATAGAAACCTGCGTGCCCGAGGAAACTACGAACTCCCTTCATGGAAATTAGAGGTGGTAGCTTCTCAATAACTTCAATTTTAGCTCGATCAACCTCAATTCCTCTTTCGGAGATTTTATGCCCAAGAACAATACCTTCTTTAACCATAAAGTGGCACTTCTCCCAATTCAGCACTAGGTTGAATTCTACACATCTTTGCAACGCCATACTTAAATTTGATAAGCACGCTTCAAACGTCTCGCCAACCACTGGAAAATAGTCCATGAATACTTCCAAAGTATCTTCGACCATATCAGAGAAAATGGACATCATAGAACGTTGAAAGGTGGCTGGTGCATTACATAGCCCGAATGGCATACGTTTAAAGGCAAACGTATCATATGGGCATGTAAAAGTTGTTTTCTCTTGGTCTTCAGGATCAATACAAATTTGATTATAGCCTGAATAACCGTCTAAGAAACAAAACCATCCTTTCCCCGCTAATCGATCTAGCATTTGGTCCATAAATGGCATTGGAAAGTGATCTTTGAGTGTCCATGAATTCAGCTTTCGATAGTCCATGCATACTCTCCATCCGGTGACGGGTCTGAGTGGAATAAGTTCATTCTTTTCATTTGCTTCTACCGTCATGCCTCTTTTCTTGGGAACACATTGTACCGGGCTTACCCATGCACTGTCAGAGATTGGATACACAACCCCCGCATCTAACCACTTGATAATTTCTTTCTTTACCACTTCTTGCATAGGTGGATTTAGATGCCTTTGATGCTCAATGGTGGGTGTGCAATTTTCTTCAAGCTGAATCTTGTGTGTATATATCCCAGGTGGGATACCAAGAATGTTAGCGATGGTCCAACCAATTGCTCTTATATACTTCCGTAGAATAGCAATGAGAGCTGCAATTTGTTGCTCACCCAAATCTGCCGCCACAATGACTGGAAGTGTGTTTCCGCTTCCTAAGAATGCATACTTTAAATGACTAGGCAGCTCCTTCAATTCTAACGTGGGTGGCTCTTCAATAGATGGCTTAGCTGGTGGTGTGGGTCAATTTTTGAGATTGAGGTCCAGCTTCTTGGGAGCATGAGGATATGACCCTAATCCTGTCAGAGCACCAAGAGTTTCTTCATAATTTTCAGCATCCTTACTCTCACCATTTATGAGCACAACCACCAATGGGTCATCAATAATTTGCTCTTCTTCAAGTAATTCTTCCTTATCATCAAAGTAAACATCGGCCACCGAAAATACGTTCAGATCTTTGGGTTGCTTCATTGATTTGCACACATCAAAGCGAACTTCTTCGTCATTTATTCGGAATGAAAGCTCATTTGCTCTCAAATCAATAAGCACACTTCCTGTAGCAAGGAAAGGGCACCCCAAGATTATGGGAACTTCTGAGTCTGCCTCACAATCCAGAATTACGAAGTCTGCCGGAAAGATAAATGAAGAAACCTTTACCAATACATCACATAGAATACCAACAGGTCATTTCACCGACCTATCCGCCATTATGAGCCTCATATTGGTTGGAGTAGGATCACCCAACCCCAACTTTTTATAAATAGATAATGGCATCAAATTGATGCTGGCTCCTAAATCGTATAATGCTTTGGCAAAATTCAAAGATCCAACGGTGCAAGGAATAGTGAAAGCACCAGGGTCAGCCTTCTTCTGAACTAGTGATCGGGTAGCAATTGCACTGCAATGATGCACAGTATCATTCAACTCATAGGTTGCTGCCCGCTTCTTTGTCAAAAGATCTTGTATAAATTTTGCATACCCAGGCATTTGTTCTAGTGCCTCTACCAACGGAACATTAATGGTCAGCTGCTTTAACATATTCATGAATTCGCTGAACTTTGTATCATCCGCAATCTTCTTCAATCTTTGAGGAAAAGGTGGTGGTGGATAAGGAATTATTTTCTCCACGACTTTCTTCTCCTCTTGCTTCCATTTTTTAGCCTTTTCAGGCTGCAACATACTCGGTGTAACGTCATGGACGTCGTGGGTGGTTTCTATGACAACTTCTTCTTTTGCCTTATCATCGATGTCTGCTACCTCGTCAACCACTTGCTTGCCTTTGGATGAAGTTTCCAGCACCTTACCACTTCGGGTAGTAATAGCCATGCATGATCCGTCATTCCTTGGATTTTGCACAGTGTCGCTAGGTAAGGTGCCAGCCTTTCTTTGATTGAGTGCTACTGAAAGTTGGCTCAATTGCTGCTCTATTTTCTTGATTGAAGTGGAATGTGAGTCAACCAATTGCTTCATTGAGGACAAATTATTTATTACCTCCGTTACTCCCACATTGGTTGCTTTCACTCCTTTCAACAGTTTAGCCATCATATCTTCCATGCTTTCGGAACCAGATGTGGTGGTGTCACGTCTTCCTGGGGGAACATATAAACCACTCTTTTCATTCTTGTTCTTCCAACTACCTTGGTCCTTGTTTCCAGATTTATCATAGTAGTTCCGACCTTGGTTTCCTTGGGTATTACCTTGGAAATCCCCCTGATTGTTCAAGTAGTTGGCTTCTTCTTCTGAATCAGATTCGTCTCTTCCTTTTAACGCAACAGCTTTGACTTTTTTGGTCTTCCCTAATAATAGATGCTTTGTAAGAAGATCCACTTGTGTTTTCATGTGCGCCATAGCTTGATCACGTTCTTCTTCTCTTCTCCTTTGTTCAGCAGTCATGCCAATAGATATAGTAGGGCTTGCTACCTCAGAATCCCTGGTATGCCAAGATCTACTTTGCTTCTTCATCCGATCTACCATATTGCTTGCCTGCCCAAAGGTGAGGTCCATAAATGATCCTCCAACCGCATTATCCACCACTGGTTTAGTTATTGAATTCAAGGCTCTGTATAGTATCTCCATTAGGTGGACATTGGTCATGTGATGGTTCGGGCACCTCATAAACTTTGTCTTGAACCTCTCCCATGTTTCATGAAGAGCTTCGATTGGAAGCTGCTGAAAGTTGCTGATTTCATCTCTTAATTGTGCTCTTTTGGATGGCGGAAAGAATCTTTCTAGGAAAGCGTCTCTCAATTGCCTCCAATTTGTAATAGAATCAGGAGTCAGCCTATTCAATCATAGAGTTGCCTTCCCAGACAGAGACAATGGAAATAGGCATAATCGAATTTCATTCTGACCAACGCCAGGATTTTCAAACGACTTGCATATAGAAATAAAGTTGATAAGATGCATATTCGGATCATCGCCTGCTAGTCCACCAAATAATCCCTTGAGTTTCAATAACTGAATCATGGTTCTTGTGATGTTGAACTTGGCTCCGAGTGCCAATGGTGGAGGAATAATGGCTCCTGTGGCTCCGGCTCCATCAAGATCATCATCATCATCGTCGAAAGCTAGTTGTACAGGTCGGCGTTCATGCCTAAACCTTGCTTGACGATCTCTTCTGTTGGCAGGTGTTGCGATCTCAGCAGCATGCATAGGGTTTAGTAACTCGTTATCACCTAGGTCCTCATCATCAGGATTTATTGCTCGCCCAGGGTTATCAATATTCTGTTGATGCACTTGAGCGGCGGCTAGAGCAGCTACTCTCGCCTGTTCCTGTTGAGTAGCCATCCTTTCAATTTCGTGTTGTGCCTCCATTCTGCCAATACATTGTGGTTCAGGATTTATGGGTAATAACGGTTGACCAGAACTTCGAGTATGGGGCATGCACTGAATAAAAACCTGCAGAGAACAAAAACAAAAACTAAAAGTAAAAGTACGAGAATCTTTGACCAAAGGGTCTAGTAATTATCACAAACTTAATTGACAGTCGTATTCCCCGGCAACGGCGCCAATTTTTGATAACGCTCAAACTACAGCTCTCGTAAGAGTGTAAGCGATCGTTGTCAAATATATAACCCAACTGGGTTGGGTATCGATCCCACAGGGAATAGCCGGTCAATAAGTAAGCAAAGATTATTAGACTTTTGGTGCAAGTCTCGTGAAAGGGGGGATTTTAACGTGCAAATAATGTAATCAAAAGAGTAAAGTAAAAATAGAAAATAGCAAAGTAAAAAGAAAGAATGTTTAGTAAGATGTAAAACAATGGGAATTGAGAGTTGGGGTTATGTCCACCTTATGAGTTATACGTCTCTATTTGCTATGTTATGCGGAATTCAGACATGCATATGCTTATAGAGAATTGTATTCTATGGTAAATCCAAGCGTCTATTGACCTTAACAAGGACTATTTCACTTTAAATCTTTCGAGCTTAAAGCGTGTCTAACGGTACAAATTCTCCAAGAGGTTAATCCAGTTACGACACTAACTTTTTAACAGGGGTTGGTGCCATATTACCTTGACATTATTTCTTTTCCAGACATATAACTTTTCTTTCGAACAAGTTAATGCTATACTGGCGTATTCTATGCGTCTGCAGCCACAAAGAATTTAGAATAAGATGAAGAGAATAATGATATAAGCAACATACGTGTCACGAATTCACAAACTCATAGCCTTAGATAGTATCTCATAAGGCTTCCATAACCCCAAAAGAGAAGTTTAGCTACTCATGAGTGCAAAGGAAATCACAATAGACATTATCGTTGTACCATAATAAAGATCTCACGTTAGGTATAGGGGTAAGAATGGCATGAATCCTTTGTTTGAGTAACGTTTCTCTTGTTGTGGAAATTAAGAATTGAAAGTAGAAGAATTGTCAGAAGTAGAATGTATTGGAAAGAGAATTTGGAACTAGAATAATAGAGGAATGTCTAAAAATCTCTAGCAGAATAGGGTATTTATAATACCCATATCCTATTCCTACTAAGCTAATGCATTACTTAACCCAATCCTACTAGGTTAATGTATCATTATCCTAATCCTACTAAGTTAGTGCTAGTCCCCAAAGTCTTTAGAATTGCTGTTTTTGCCCGGGACAGATTTTCCATGCGCCACTTTTGGTCCTTGGCGTGTAAGATTCCCCTTCCTTCTTTTGTAAAGCTTTCTTTGGCGTCAAGTTATCCATAAAATGTTGAAATTTGCATCATTTATACCTGAAAACTTGCTAATCACGTTTGTTAGCTCACTTACAGGAAAAAGGACTAAAAGTGCATGAATTATATAATTTGTCCTCAAAACTTAGCTAGAATATGGGTAAAATATAGTACTTTAGGCATGTAAATTCGCCTATCATCATGTACCCTATAGGGAAGTACTAGGTCTGATGAATCTATTATCTAAGAGATCCTTCAACTATTCTTTTAGCTCTCTGAGATCAGCTGGTGCCATTCTGTATGGTGGAATAGAGATAGGCTAAGTATCGGGAAGAAGGTCTATTTCGAAATCAATTTCTCACTCGGGAGGGACTCCAGGATGATCTTTGGGAAACACATCTAGAAATTCACATGCTACTGAAACTAACTCAAGTCTAGGAGTCTTGGAACTATATTCCTTAACTCAAAAAAGATGGTAGAAACACCCTTTAACTCAAACAAGATGGTAGAAACACCCTTTAGATATCATTTTTCTCACCCTTAGGTAAGAAACAAGCTGACCCCTAAGTGCTGAAGTACTACCCCTCCATTCTAGGACAGGATCATTAGAAAACTAAATATAGACAATTCTATTTCTACAGTCAAATGAAGCATAGCATGAATGGAGCCAATCCATGCCAATAATAATGTCAAAATCTGTTATCTCCTACTCTATTAAATCTGCTGAATTTACTTTTTGAGATACCATAATCGGAAAATTCCTGTATACCCATCGGGATTTGATAGATTTACCCACTAGGGTAGAGACTGAGAAGAGATCTACTTGGATTTTGGGACTAACTCTGAAGTCAACAGCTATATAAGGAGTTCTAAAGGACAAGGAAGCTCCTGGATCTAGCAAAGCATAAATATGTAAATGATAAACTCATAACATACCAGTGACCATATTAGGAGAACTTTCCTGATCCTGTCGGGACTAAAGTGCATAGAGTCTGGTTGGGCATTGCCCACTATTTGCACTATAAACGGCACCCCAATGATATCTGTGACTTTCTGCACCATGTCAAGGAATTCCTATGGGTCCACCTGTAATACCCCATATTTTTGTGCTAGAATTCTAACCATCGTTCCTGTATATCTAAGCTCTAATCCAAGTGATTCTCATATGAATACAAGTTGAATGATCATTATCCTAGTCTATGGATTAGTTTAGAGGTGAAAAATATTCATATCAATGACCTAGAACAAAGTTGAGCTAAGACCAATTGATTCATCTAAAGTTTGACATTCGATTCTACAAGGGTCAACTTCAAATATGTATATCTATTAATATACATAGAATTTTTCATCCCAAGACCTATCAAATTGTAGTAATTGAATTATATTTCTAATGATACCAATTTTGCAAAAATCTAATACCTGAACGGAGAGTTATACCCATTTTCGTGAGAGGTAGTAAGGGTGTGCGATGGGCAATGTGCCGCCCAATCAAATATGTGCAATTGGGAGTGCGAGGCATACTTAAATGTCTTCTATAAGGTGTGTGATGCATACCTTAAGGTCTGCCATGGTTTGTGCGCCTCATACCTCACTTCCAAGTGCCAAAGCACCCTTATTTATGTCTATAACATGGGATTAAACTCCCATAACACCAAAATAAGTTTACTTTCTCTCAAAATCACCAAGAACATTCAGTAGGGTTTCAACCTAAAAATTCAAATATCTCAAGATTCAATCATGAGTTTTCAATAATTCTTCGAGATTCGGAATTCCCATTTCGAGGGCTACAAGAAACACTCATTATTTTAATGAATAGAGTCCCAAGGTCAAGAGTTCATTCAAAGCTACAAGTTTAAGGTATGCGGGGTTTTTCAACAAGAACAACCTTTCGTTCTTGTGCCCAAAAATACTTTCTTTTACGAAGTTATGGTTTTATATGTTTTACAATGATTTTGAAGCATGAATTTATATCCTATATTGATTATCATTAGATTATGATGTTTTTGATATTTTGTAAGTGAAATTAGAGAATGAGGATATTTTGTGCCTTATGGCTAAATTTCTAGATTTTGAAGGAATTTAGATATGTTTATGATGTAAAGCTTGAACCTTAACAATTTTTCATATGATGTTGAGACATGAGTTTTGAAATCTAATTGAGATTGTCATTTTTTTTGAGAAATCATGTGTTATAAACACTTTGTGTTTGAATGAATTGAGATGATAATGAAGCTTTGACCTTTTGGTCATAAAAAGGGGTTGATTTGAACCCAAGATGAGAAAAGAAATCTACTTTTATTGATTATTATAAAAAGGGTAGCATGATGGCTCCCGTTGTGAATTATTGAATTGTTTATTTGTGGATTTTCTTTTGAAAAGATCTGAGCTAAGTCTGGGAGTAGTCTTTGGCACCGAGCGGTAGGTATAACAGGATTGGTACTTTCCTAGAACTACGTGCCCTCATAGGTTGTGAGCCTGAGGCTGATTTATATAGTGATCACTAGTGTTTGGATTAATGATTTAAGGTCCCACTCCAAAGGTAAGGATAGGACAGCTCTCCCCAACGTGGGTTAGACATTGGACTCCATGTAGCTCACATGGTTTATGTTGGTTGTAAGAGACTCCCAATGCGTGTATGTGTATTCTCCTATCTAATATGAAAAGTCTTATTCTTCTATCTGTGATGAAAATATATTTATTTGAAAGACTGAGTTTGAGAAAGTCATTGTTTTCGAAGATTTGATGAACATATAATCAAAAGAGAATTGTTATGAGATTTGACTGCTTTGATGATTTGGAATCGAGATGGAAGTGAATTAAGATTTATTATGATGACTCACATATTTCACCCGATATATTTTACTCTCTTATCATTATGATGATTTTAATTCGAGCTAAGTGAGTCATTTATATCAGCATGCATAAATTTATAAACTGTGATGATATTAAGATATTATTTTATATATGCAATGCACCCCTATATGCTTAGTACGTTTCCATGGTAATGACCTACATATTCGAATGTGGGCTATATTTTCTCGAAATATATGTACAAGGTATAGTATACATCTTCAGATCCAGTTAGTTCACGACATCCAGTCAGTAGGTGATGAGTCCTTTTGATTCAAGGGCTTAAGTTAGTTATATAGTTCGAGAAGTATTATATTTTCTTTATCTAGCCGTATTGAGTTGGGATATTCGAGAGTCATGATCCAGCTACCTATAGTCAGTACTAGTAGAGGCTTCATAGACAGTCAGTAGAAGTTGATGTATTCCGTCTCAGTTTTGGTTGTAAAAGCAGAGTTGTAATCTTGTAAATTTTAGTTTTGTATCTATCATATTCAGAGAAGAGTTATTTTCCACAGATTTGTATAGATTTATACTTTTTGTTCAGTTGCTTATAAGTTAGGCCAGTATAAGGGTTAGCTTGGGGTCACTTATGATCCTAAGCACCGTGTGACATCTAGAGACCTAATTTCAGGGCGTTACACCACCTCAGAATTAGACCTTATAAATAATGAGGTATTCATTTAGTTGATGTCCCGAATTCTAGCTGCAGCAGTATTGTCCACTGGGTTGGCCTGAACAGCAGTTGGGCATTCATTTTGGTCTACCGCAGAATGAGCTAGAGTTGTCAAAACTTCTCTTAATTCTACATGGGAGACATGCTTATTTAGTGGATCTGATTGAATGGGCGAAGGTATTGGCTGATTTCCAATTCTTCTTTCATTGGTTCTTTTGGGAGGCATATTCTATAAATGTAAGGAAATATTAGATTAGACAGAGATTTTAATTTAAGCTCATGCTCACTCGCAAGATATAAATACTGAAAGAAGGGAACTTATTCCTAAAATGCCTCATAGCCTATTGTCCATAAGTGTGGTGCGCTATACACCCATCCATAAGACTCTACTAGATTCAACTTTTAAACCCTCTAGGACTCAGTTGAACCATAGGATCTGATACCAAGTTTATAAAGCCCTAAGATTGCACCCCAGATATCACACGGTGCTCATAATCCTGAAGGACCACAAGCTAACCCATGGCTGGTACCTACTACAATTACTGAATAATAACATTATAATAATGCAGAAATTAGGCTGAATTTTCCATAAGATTCACAACTAAAATTAAATACTGGATGATGATAAATAAATACTAAAAATTGATCTTCTATCTGAAATAATCTAGCCTGAAATCCTCTAACTTTCTGAACATGGAGTTGATAGGAAAAGTCTCCAACTAACTCTGACTATTGAATATACTGAGTACAGGAATACTGAAATAATAAATCTATCCTTGAACTATGAGGACTCACCACTAATTCGGCTGCTGATAGTCTGGGCTACTAAGTACGGCTAGGAGCCCGTGCATCTAAACCTAATATATAAGACATCATAGTATAAAAGAAAGAGTATGCATCAGTACTTTGAATGTACTGGTATACTAAGTGAGGTAAATTGATATGCAGGGGTTCACATGCATGAATAATAACTGGCTGAGTAACATGAATATAAATGAATAAGGAAGAGTACATGTATATCTAAAACTGCCATAAATACTGATTATGTAATGTTACATGCGAATCTACTTTACTGTAACTAAGATCACTAATAACTAAATTACTGATAACTGGGTGATTATTTAAATGAGTTATAGATAACTGGGTGATTAGTTTTAATAGTCCTAGTTCTGTAGAACTAAACTGAGTTCTATACTGAGCTGGGTGACTGTGTCTGACAGTCCTAATTCTGAAAACTGATATGAGGTTTTATACTAAGTCTAAAACTGAAACTGAAACTAGTGAAATGTTTATCTACCCGACATACCCCAATTAACTGAGTTGGGGTCCAACCTGTGACCCTAGTCTGAAGGGTATTATCACCTTGCCAAGGGATACTAACAATGGTTGTGAGTTAACTCTATTTGGCATAAAGATATTTCATCAACCCTCACTGGGAAGTAAACTCATATGAGATGTATCAACCCTTATATGGAAGAAAGATATCTTAACCTATGCTAGCTATGTAGTTTGATAACATAGGGATGGTTACTACGGATCAAACCCTTTACTGGCAAGAATGTCCCCATCCCTGGGTTCGCTTGGTGCTGATTCCTACTCCCAACTGGATAGACACTGAACTGATTTCTAGACTGTATTAGGCTTGCATAAACTATTACTGATCATGCTATACTGAGTTTTGTAACTGATTGAGTACTACTGTACGTGACATCACTGAGACCATTTTAAAGCTATTGTAATTCTAGGTAACAACTAGATTTTAGGTATTGAATACCCCCATGACTCGATATTATTAAAAGTAAAACATGGCATGACCATAATATCATAACAATATTACCTTTTTAACGATGCTTTCATTTAGATATTTTGTCAAACACTTGAGAGACATGAACTTGTGCACATTCTATTATGTCATGATTTCACCCTTCAACTCACATGAACACTTTATCAAACACTAGTGGAGCACACTTTATGCACTTAATAATAATCAACATGAAAGCATCATGATCACAATCCCAACTCACAAATTCAAGGAGTTTTTAACAAAAAACCACTTAACACTACACACATATTAATTACTTCACATGATACTTTTAATAAATCATGGATTAGAAACCCAATTAACATCATAATCATGAATACAATCAAATTCAACATGAAAGTCATGAACGTAATTAACTTGCAATTTTAAAATAGGTTCTTGAACTCCAAGGGTGGAAGGAGAACCTTGGATGGACACCTAGCATACCTTGATTGCTAATTTCATAGAGTTTGTGGTGAGTTCTTGAGACTTGATTCTTGAGATTTATAAAACTAGGACTTATTGTTGAGAGGATTTTGTAAAAAAGATGAGAAATTATGCTATTTGAGGCATTAATCCCATGTTATGGACCTATTAGGTAAAGGAAAAATAACCCATTTGCCCTTTAAAATGTGGAACAAACAGCAGAAATTACCCATACCAGACTAGACAAGGTGTCGCAGGCTCTGGAGAGCCACTTTGGGTAGGGAACTGCAGTCTGTATTGCGGGCTCCCACCAGCGCCGAACTAGGCAGGGCATCGCAGGCTAATTTCCCTGAGCCCCTATTTTGGAGTTTTAAACACACCCTTACGCTTGTCTAAAAATTCTAAAACTCACCTAAGATGTACTATCAACTTCCCCAATCATGAATCAACTTAAAAATTAACTTTCTGAGGTCGGGAAGGTCGTAAATAAATTCCTCAAAGTTTGAGGGCTTTAGAAATGACTAACTCCTAACACTTAGCTAAAATTGTCTAAGTCTGGGACGTGTTTTGGCAAGCTTTAATGGACTCAAACTTCTAGGATTCTACGAGGTCTTACAACCACTTTTATGATAGGGTACAGTTTAGGTAGGGTGGTTGTACCCCTTGCGCACATGTTTTTAGCTCTTAAGTTGAGGATATTTTATACAATTCCCACCCTAAAACCTGTAAGTCACCATATCTTAAAACACATTGTGGCCTCTCATAATATGCTTTAAAAGATCAAAACACTCCAAAATCCTCTCTAAACTCTCTCAAGAAAATTGGGGCTAGGGTTCTTTAAAGGTGTTTATTAGAGGCTCTAGAGTCAAGTTTCTTCTGTGAATCTTCTTAAATAAGGTATGTGATTCTAACCTTATTGTTAGTTCATAAATATCATATGTTTTGAAGTGTGATTAGGATTCTTAAATGGTTGTTTTAAAAATCAAAATTAAGGGTTTTGTTGCATATGGTTGAGTATTGTTTACTCTTTGTTCAACTTGTGTTTATGTATATTTTTGGTAATGGTTTGCATATGCGGGTGCTTTTTAATGGTGATTTAACAAATGGATCATGGTTAACCCTAAACTTGATGGTTTTTACTTTGGTTTTGGTTATGGTAATGATACACACTCAACGTATTTGTGAAAATGTCTAAGAGAATAAACTAGTCGCATGTTAAATGGTGTTTTGAACTAAGGCATTGTCCAAATAAATAAGAATAGTTTGTAAATGGTTTTATGAAGGACTTGTTGACCATGTAATGATTTAAATGGTAACCTTGGTTGTTTAATTGGGTAAAATAGTTTGAGTTCCTAAACACTAACTTGATTTATGTCAATGTTAAACAATGGTCTTGAGTCCCTAACTTTGAATTAAATAAGTGTATTTATGGACAAAGGGTTCGAGTCACTAAGTAAAATAATGATTACTTAATAGATAATGGTAATGGCATGTGGTATACTTGCAAGTAGTATTGGTATGATGATACCAATAAAGTGCCTTTTGGTAACTAATTGACATAATAGTTATGTATGTGTAATGATGGTTTTAAATTGGGATTTAAAGCAGGATATGTAAACGGGTCCTAAAAGTGAAGTCCAAAAGACTAAAACTAGAAATCGCACTAGCTGGTGCGGGTGTCTTATGATCGGGTGGTTCGAGTACCCTTAATAAATATATGAAAGGGAGGTTTGTTTCCCCCTTAGTACATGTATTGGTACTTAAGTCACCTTGATTATGCTAAGAGGTTTGAGTCCTCTGTATAGGCATATATGGTTATGTTTCTAGTTCGTGCGACTACACGCACTGAGGCCCTTCCAACTAGGGAAGAGCAGGGCCCATATAGCTCGTGGATGGCTTATTTTATAAAAACCATTCTACATATCCCAAGTTAATATTTTCAAAGTTCATGATAATATTGTTCCCCATTCCGATATGGTATATATGTAGATATATGTATTGCATTAGTTACATGTATTAGTTGATTGGTTTTGAACTGTTGTCACTAGTTTATCCTTATCCTTGAGTTACATGTTTGCACTCCAACTATCTTAGATGCAGTATCCTATGCAATACAGATATTGTACATACTACATCTCCTACTCAGTGATTGGACTCGAGCACAACTTTAGTTGACTAGAAGTGTTGAGCTTCCACACTTCAGAAGGCTCCATTTCTTGCTTTTGGTTCCTTATGTCTCTATTAGTTTAGACTATGACATTGATTTTGGATATGGTCAGGGATATGTCCCGACCAAATATTCATAGATTTCTTTTAGAGGATTTGTATGGACAAACTGTGGACTTGGGTACGTTAGGGTATGGATATGGACTTGGTTATTATTTTGTTTTAGTTATGGTTGTTGGTTATGCATTCGATGGTTAGACTTGTTTAAGTTTGTCATAGACTTGGACCTATCCTATAGTCTTTGTATTAATTGATCGCTCCATCTTGTTATATGTTCAGAATTCATTTGATAGGGTATGTTTTTATTGGTTAGATTTTTTAGTGGGGAAATATCCGATCTTTGTTGGGATTAAAATGCCCATTACAACAAGGCGTTAGTGCAGGCTATGTTAAGTTGGTATCAGAGTCTTTGTTCATGGTCAGTTGAGTATCCATAAAACCATGTTGAGTAGAGTTTCTTTTAAGAGTGTGTAGCGCACCACACTTATAAGGGAGAGACTATGAGGCATTTAGGAATGTTTCACTTTTTTGTTGTCTTTCTTTGAGCTATAGAGTTTAAGTTCCTGGATTCTTCTGATTTTTGTTTGCTTCTCTTTATGATCATGCCTTTGAGAAGATCTGATGTTCTTGAAAAATCTTCTATTCTAATTGAGGACAATGTTGATTGGACACGCTTTACTTCTAAAGTTCAGGCCTGGTTAAGGGTCACCACATCTTAATTTTCTTATGGGGTTCAACCTATCTCCACTAATCCTACTTTTAAGGGTTATATTCATACTCAGTCACCATAAGGTGATGTTACTAATGTTGTGTTTCATCATTCCATTACTTTATTGACTTATTTGGTAGCTTCACTGACTGAGTATGGTGTTTTTCTTACTCTATATTTTGATGCCACAAGGGTTGGCCAGTTCATGAGGTTGCATCCCCCTATATTTACTGGTACAAAGGTTGAGGAAGATCCTTAAGATTTTTATTAATTAGATGGAGAAGATTTTTCATATTATGTATGTTATTGATATAGAGGGTGTAGAGTTCGCTGCTTAACAACTGAAGGATGTGGTATACCAATGGTATAAGGAATGGGAATAGTGTAGGGGAAATGGTGTTGACTCTGCAATATGGGATTACTTTTCTAATGCCTTCTTAGATCTTTTCTTTCCTTAGGAGCTGAGGAAGGTAAAAGAGGAAGAGTTTGTGAAGGTAACACAAGGTAGGATGTTTGTCAAGGGGTATTCCTTTAAATTTCATCAGTTTTCTAGGTATGCTCCAGAGTTGGTTTCTAGCATGAGGGATAGAATGCGTAAGTTTTCTTTGGGATTATTTCGTGAGTTTATTCTTGAGAGCAAGCCTGACTTATTAATCAAGGACATTGATATCTCTAAGTTGGTTGTGTACATGCAGCAAGTGAAGGAAGACAAGAGAAATCAATCTAAGTTTAGTGAGAGACAAAGAAAGAAATTTAGTCTATCTAAGCAAAATGGTAAAGATGGTGGTAAGTAGTCAAAGAAGAAGTAGGGGAGTTCTGGTTCTTTCTCCACGGCTAGTGCTCCCTACCTAAATTCATTGGTTAATCTTTTGTCATAGCATGATGATGGGTCCCATGCATAGGATTCCTAATCTCAAATTAGTAGGGCTCAATAGGCTCTATCCTACCCTTTTTATAGATTTTATGGGCAGTCACACCGTAGGTTCTGTGAGGAAGGAAAGAACAAATGTTTTTATTATGGTTAGATTAGTCATATGCAGCGTGAATATTGTGTTAGAATGGATTTTAGGGCTAACAAGGCTTTGTTGCTTTTTCATATGCTCCTGCACTAAAAAATGCTGCTTCCGTATTTGTTTCTTATTTTGGTATAAGTAATGGCCGAAATCAGTTATATGCTCTTGCATCTCACTAGGATTCTAAGTCATCTCCTAATATCATTACTGGTATGTTGAAACTTTTCTCCTGTGATATGTATTGTTTACATAACCCAGGTTTCACTCTTTCTTATGTGACCTTATTTGTGGCTGTGCATTTTGGTTTTAGTCTCGAGTATATTTTAGACCCTTTATCTATTTCTACCCCTATCAGTGACTGTTATTGCTAAAAGAGTCTATAGGGTGTGTGTGGTATATATTAGTGGTAGAGAAACTCTTGTAGATTTGATATTGTTAGATATGGTTGAATTTGATGTCATTTTAGGGATGGATTGGTTGCATGCGTGTTATGTTTTCTTAGATTGTTAGACCAACAAGGTCATACTTAAATTCCCTAATAAGCCTATCATTATATAAAAATAGGGTTCTGTAATGCCTAAGAAAAGGTTCATCTCATATCTTAGAGTCCGAAAGTTAATTTCCAAAGGGTGTTTGTATCAATTGGTCCAGTTAAACATTCTAACCTGAAAGGTTCTTCTCTAGAATTAGTTCCTCTAGTTAATGAGTTTCTCAAGGTTTTCCTAATGATCTTTATGCTGTTCCTCCTGACCGGGAAATTGATTTTGGGATTGATCTTGTTCCAAACACTCTTTCTATTTCTATCCCTCCTTATGGAATGGATCCAACTGAGTTGAAGGAGCTTAAGGAGCAATTGAAGGATCTCTTAGATAAAGGTTTTATCTATCCTAATATTTCTTCTTGGGGTGCTCCGATGTTGTTCATCTGTAAGAAGGATGGTTTCTTTCGGATGTGCATTGATTATTGTCAATTGAATAAGGTGACCATAAAGAATAAGTATCCTCTTTCTCAGACAGATGACTTGTTTGATCATCTTTAAAGTGCAAAGAGTTTCTCTAAGATTTATCTTATATCAGTATTTCATCAGCTTAAGATTAGGGAAGTGGATATCCCTAAGACTGCCTTCAGGAATTGATATGGCAACTATGAGTTTCTAGTTATGTCTTTTGGCTTGACCAATGCTCTAACAATATTTATGAATATGATGAGTAGGGTCTTTCTTTACTTTCTAGATTTGTTCGTCATTGTCTTTATTAATGACATCTTGGTCTATTCTAAGAGTTAGGCAGATCATGTCGATCACCTCCGTGCTGTATTGCAGACCTTAAAGGATCAACATTTGTATCCCAAGATCTCAAAGTGTGAGTTTTGGTTGAAGTCTATGACTTTCCTTGGTCATGTAATCTTAATTGACAGGATCATGATGCATCCAGAAAAGGTTGCGGTGGTTAAGAAGTGGCTTAAACCTGTGCCTACAATCGATATTCAGAGATTTTTTTGGTTTAGCCAGTTACTATAGGAGATTTAAGGAAAGGTTTTTTTAATATAACTACCCTATTAACTATGTTGACCCATAAAAAGGTCAAGTTCTTATGGTCGGATATGTGTTAGCGTAGTTTTGAGAAGTTAAAAGATATGGTAACTTTAGCTCTGATTTTAAACCTGCCTGAGGGTAATGATGGCTTCGTGGTGTATTATGATTCTTTACATATTGGGCTTGGATATATGTTGATGCAGCATAGTTGGGTATTGGCCTCTACTTCTAGTAATTTTAAAGTTCATGAAAAGAACTACCCTACTCATGACTTGGAGTTATTAGCTGTGGTATTTGCGCTGAAGATTTGGCATCACTATCTTTATGGGGTTCATGTTGATATCTTTTCTAATCATAAGAGCCTACAGTATATGTTGACTCAGAAAAAGTTAAATCTCAGGAAAAGGAAGTGTCTTGAGTTGCTGAAGGACTATAATATGAGTCTTAACTACCATCTAGGTAAAGCTAACATAGTTGCAGATGCTCTTAGTGAGTTATCCATGAGGAGTCTAGAGTATGTGGATGAGGATAAGCGGGAGTTAGTTAAGAATATTTACCATTTGACTAATCTTGGAGTTCATCTCATAAACTCTGAGGATAGTGATATATTTGTACATCAGGTATCACAATCATCTCTAGTTTTGAGATAAAGGAAAAGCAAATGATGGACTCTGACTTGATGAAGATTAGAGAAAGTCTAGGCCAGTAGAAGGTTGTTGACTCTGATTGGTGGAGATGGTATCTTGAGCTACAAAGGCAGATTATGTGTTCTCTACCGAGATGGTTTAAAGGAAAGGATTTTGGCCGAAGCTCTTGGATCTCGTTATGCTATTCATCCCGATTTGATAAAGATGTATCATGATCTTAAGGAGTTCAATAGGTGGAGTAATATTGATTGTTTATTGATAATGGTAATGGCATGTGGTATACTTGCAAGTAATATTGGTATAACTATACCAACAAAGTGCCTTTGGTAAGTAATTGACATAATAGTTATGCATGTGAAATGATGGTTATAAATTGGGCTATAAAGTGGGATGTGTAGACGGGTAGTAAAAGTAAAGTTCGAAAGACTAACACTATAAACCGCGCTAGCCGATGCGGGTATCTTATGATCGGGTGGTTCGAGTCCCCTTAATGAATATATGAAAGGGGTGTTTGAGTCCCCCTTACTACATGTATTGGTACTTAAGTCACCTTGATTATGCTGAGAGGTTTGAGTCCCCCGTATAGGCATATATGGTTATGTGTTTAGTTCGTGCGACTACTCGCACTGGGGCCCTTCTAACTAGGGGAGAGCAGGGAGCATATAGCCCGTGGGTGGCTTATTTTATGAAAACCATGCTACATAACCCAGGTTAATGTTTTAAAAGTTCATGAGAATATTGTTCCACATCCTGACATGGTATATATGTAGATGTACATATTGCATTAGTTACATGTAGTAGTTGATTGATTTTGAATTGTTGTCACTAGTTTATCCTTATACTTGAGTTACATGCTAGCTCTCCAACTGTCTTAGATGCAGTATCCAATGCGATGCCGGTGTTGGTCATACTATACCTCCTACTCAGTGATTGGACTCAGGGACAAATTTGGTTGACTAGAAGTGTTGAGCTTCCATACACCAGAATGCTCTATTTCTTGATTTTAGTTTCTTATATCTCTATTGGTTTAGACTTTGACATTGGTTTTGGCTATGGTCAGGGGCATGTCCCAACCAAATATTCATAGATTTCTTTTAGAGGCTTTGTATGGACAAACTGTGGACTTGGGTATGTTAGGGTATGGATATGGACTTGGTTATTATTTTGGTTTTGTTGTGGTTGTATATTGAGCATTGGATGATTTGACTTGTTTGGGTTGGTCATGGTCCTGGACCTATCTCAACGTCTTTGTATTAATTGATCGCTCTATCTTGTTATATGTTCAGAATTCATCTGATAGGGTATATGTTGGTTGGTTGGATTTTTTAGTGGGGTAATCTTCGGTCCTTGTTGGGCTTGATATGCCCATTACGACAAGACCCTAGTTCAGGTTATGTCAAGTTAGTATCAGAGCCTTGGTTCATGGTCAGTTAGGAGTCCACAAAGCTATGTCGAGTAGAGCCACTTTTAAGGGTGTGTAGCACGCCACACTCATAAGGGAGAGACTGCGAGGAATTTAGGAATGTTTTACTTTCTTTTTGTCTTACTTTGAGCTATAGAGTCTAAGGTCTTGGATTCATCTAATTTTTGTTTGCTTCTCTGTTAGATCATGCTTTTGAGAAGATCTGATGTTTTTGAAAAATCTTCTATCCTAACTAAGGATAATGTTGATGGGACACACTCTACTTCTAAAGTTCAGAACTGGTCAAGGGTCACCGCATCTGAATTTCCTTGTGGGGTTCTACCTGTCCCCACCAATCCTATTCTTGAGGGTGACACTCATATTCAATCACTATAAGGTGATGCTACTAATGCTGAGTTGTGTCATTCTATTACTATATTGACTTAGTTGGTAACTTCACTGACTGAGCGTGGTGTTCCTGTTACTCTATATTCTGAGGCCATAAAGGTTGGCTAGTTCGTGAGGTTGCATCCCTCTTCATTTACTAGTACAAAAGTTGAAGAAGATCCTCAAGATTTTATTGATGAGATGGAAAAGATTTTTTGTATTATGCATGTCATCAATGTAGAGGGTGTGGAGTTCGGCGCCTACCAGCTGAAGGATATGGAATACCAATGGTATGAGGAATAGAAACAATGTAGGGGAAATAGTGTTGACTCTGCATTATGGGCTTACTTTTCTAGTACCTTTTTGGATCATTTCTTTCCTCAGTAGCTGAAGGAGGCAAAAGAGAAAGAGTTTGTGAATTTAAGATAAGGTAGGATATTTATCAAGGAGTATTTCTTTAAATTTCATCAGTTATCTAGGTATGATCCAGAGTTGGTTTCTAGCATGAGGGCTAGAATATAAATTTTCTTTAGGATTATCTCGTGGTTTTATTCTTGAGAGAAAGGCTGACTTGTTAATTAAGGACATGGATATCTCTAGGTTGGTTATATATACAACAAGTGGAGGAAGAGAAAAGGAATCAGTCTAAGTTTAGTAGGAGATAGGGAAAAAAATTTAGTCCTTATGAGAAAAGTGACAGAGATGGTGGTAAGTGGCCAAAGATAAAGTGAGGGAGTTTTGGTTCTTTCTCCACGGTTAGTGCTCCCTACCCAAAGCCATTGGTTTATCTTTTGTCATAGCATGAAGATGGGTCCCATGTATAGGGTTTCCAATCTTAGGTTAGTGGGGATAGTCGGCTCTATCCCACCCTCTTTGTAGATTTTATGAGTGGTTACACAGTGGGTTCTATTAGGAAGAGAAGAGCAAATGTTCTTATTATGGTCAAATTAGTCATATGCAGCGTGACTATTGTGTTAGAATGGTTTTTGGGGCTAACATGGCTCTTGTTGCTTCTTCATCTGCTCCTGCACCAAAGGATGCTGCTTCTGCTTTTGTTTATTTTTCTGATACAGATACTGGGCAAAATCGATTATATTCTCTTGTGTCTCGCTTGGATTCTAATTCATCTCCTAATGTCATTACTAGTATGTTGAAACTTTTTTCCTGTTATGTGTATTGTTTACTTGATCCAGGTTTCACTCTTTCTTTTGTGACCCTGTTTGTGGCTGTGCATTTTGGTTTTGGTCCCGAGTATGTTTCAGACCCTTTTTCTATTCCTACCCCTATAAGTAATTCTATTATTGCTAAAAGAGTCTATAAGGCGTGCGTGGTATCTATTAGTTGTAGAGAAACTCTTGTGGATTTAATATTATTAGATATGTTTGAATTTGATATCATTTTAGTGATGGATTGGTTGCATGCGTGTTATGTTTTCTTAGATTGTTAGAGCGATAAGTTCATGCTTAAATTCACTAATGAGCCTATCATGTAATAGGAAGGGGGTTGTTTAGTGCCTAAGGAAAGGTTCATCTCATATCTTAGAGCTCGAAAGTTGATTTCCAAAGGGTATTTGTATCAATTGGTCCGGTTAAAGATTCTAACTTGGAAGGTCCTTCTCTAGAATCAGTTCCTCTAGTTAATGAGTTTCTTAAGGTTTCCTTGATGATTTTCCTGGTATTCCTCCCAATTGGGAAATTTATTTTGGGATTGATCTTGTTTCGAACAATCTTCTTATTTCTATCTCTCCTTATGGAATGGCTCCGGCTGAGTTGAAGGAGCTTAAGGAGAAATTGATAAATATTCTAGATAAAGGTTTTATCTATCCTAATATTTCTTCTTGTGGTTCTCCACTATTGTTCGTGCATAAGAAGGATGGTTTTCTTCGGATGTGCATTGATTATTGTCAATTGAATAAGGTGACCATAAAGAATTGGTATCCTCTTCCTCAGATAGATGACTTGTTTGATCAACTTTAAGGTGCAAAGAGTTTCTCTAAGATTTATCTTATGTCAGGATATCATCAACATAAGATTAGGGAAGTGGATATCCCTAAGACTGCCTTCAGGACTCGGTTTGGTCACTATGAGTTTCTATTCATGTCTTTTGGGTTGACCAATGCTCTGACAACATTTATGGATTTGATGAGTAGGGTCTTCCGTTAGTTTCTAGATTTGTTCGTTATTGTCTTTATTGATGACATCTTGGGCTATTCTAAGAGTTAGGCCGATCATATCGATCACCTCAGTGCTGTATTACAGACCTTGAAGGATCAGAATTTGTATACTAAGATCTTAAAGTGTAAGTTCTTGTTGAAGTCTATGACTTTTTTTGTTCATCCATAAAAGGTTGCAGTGGTTATGAAAGGCTTAGACCTACGACTCCAACTGATATTCATAGATTTTTGAGTTTAGACGGTTATTATAGGAGATTTAAGGAATGTTTTTTTGAATATAACTGCCTTATTGACTATATTGACCCAGAAAAAGGTCAAGTTTTTTTGGTTGAATGCGTGTGAGGGTAGTTTTTAGAAGTTAAAGGATATGTTCACTTCAACTCCAGTTTTGACCTTACCTCAGTGTAATAATGGCTTCGTGGTGTAGTGTGATGCTTTACCTGTTGGGCTTGAATATATGCTGATGCTGCATAGTAGGGTGTTGGCCAATGCTTCTAGGAAGTTTAAAGTTCATGAGAAGAACTACCCTACTAATGACTTGGAGTTATTAGTTGCGGTATTTGCTCTGAAGATTTGGTACCACTATATCTATGGGGTTAATGTTAATATCTTTTCTAATCATAAGAGTCTACATTATGTGTTTACTCAAAAAGTGTTAAATCTCAAGAAAAAAAGGTGTCTTGAGTTGCTGAAGGACTACAATATGATTCTTCACTACCATCTAGGTAAAGCTAACATAGTTGCTGATGCTCTTAGCGGGGTAATCTATGAGGAGTCTAGAGCATATAGATGAGGATAAGTGGGAGTTGGTTAAGAATATTCACCATTAGGCTAATCTTGGAGTTTATCTCATGAACTGTGAGGATAGTGATGTGTTTATGAATCAGGTATCACAGTCATCTCTAGTAGTTGAGATAAAGGAAAAGCAAATGATGAATTATAACTTAATGAAGATTAGAGAAAATGTAGGACAGTAGAAGGTTATTGACTTTGTGATTGGTAGAGATGGTATCTTGAGGTACCAAGGCAGATTATATGTTCCCAATGGTGATGGTTTGAGGGAAAGGATTTTGGCAAAGCTCTGGGATCTCATTATGCTATTCATCCCAGTTTGATGAAGATGTGTCATAATCTTAAGGAGTTCTATTAGTGGAATATTATGAAGTGAGATTTGTCTAACTATGTGGCTAAGTGTATGGTGTGTCAATAAGTGAAAGTTGAGCACATGAGACCTGGTGGTTTGTACCAAGAGAGTGAATTACCTAAATGGAAATGGGAAGTGAATAATATGGATTTCATTGTCAGTCTCCTCAGTCTCAAAAATAGTATGATTCAATTCGGGTCATGTTTAATGGGATGACTATATCCGCTCATTTCTTATTGGTGTGGTCTAGTTATTTGGTGTAGGATTATGCCAAGTTGTATCTTGTGGAGAAAGTAAAGTTGCATGCTGCTCCTGTTTCTATCATTTTAAATCATGTTACTCCATTCTCATCTCACTTTTGGAAGTTATTTCAGATAGATTTGGGAACTAAGGTATGTATTAGTACCGATTTCCACCCATAGTCAGATAGGCAAATGGAGAGGACCATTTAGACATTGGAAGATATGCTTCGTGTATGCGTGTTTGACTATGGTGGTAGTTAGTTCAATCTTTTTCCTTTGATTGAGTTTGCTTATAATAATAACTACCACTATAGCATTAGTGTGACTATTTTTGAGGCATTGTATTGTAGGAGATATCGTTCTTCAATTGGTTGGTATGAAGTTGGTGAGGGTAAGTTGTTTGGCCCTGATTTGGTTCACCAAGCCTTGTAGAAGGTGTAGGTGAACCGTGATAGATTGAAAGCTACTCAAAGTCGCCAAAACTCCTATGCGGACGTAAAGCATAGGGATTTGGAGTTCAATATTGGTGATTGGGTGTTCTTAAAGGTATCTCTCATGAAGGAAGTAATGCAGTTTGGTAAGAAGGGAAAGTTAAGTACTTGGTATGTTAGACCGTACTTGGTATTGAAGAGGATTTGAAATGTTGCTTATGAGTTGGAGTTTTCTCCTTGTTTGAGCTCTATTCATTCGATTTTCCATTTCTCTATGTTGAGAATATGCGTGGGTGATCTTTTATCGGTTGTTCCTTAGAAAGGGTTGGGTATCCCAGATTCCTTATCTTATGAGGCAGTTCAAATTGAGATCTTGGATCATCAAATTCCTTGGTTGCGGACAAAGGATATGGCTTCAGTAAAGGTCCTTAGAAAGAATCATAAGGTTGAAGAAGTTACTTGGGAAGCGTAAGAGGACATAAAATCCAAGTAACCATATTTGTTCCCCACTTTGGAAATTCGTGCAGAAGGTATGTGTCCTTCATCACATATTTATTTTCTAACATAGTTAAAGGAAAGATTTATTTCCTTGCATCTTTGTTTTCTAACATGGTTAAATGTTAGTTTGTTGTGAAATAATGTGTTAACTCATTCTTGTTCTTGCCTCACTTGTCATTCGAGGATGAATTATCCTAGTGGGGGAGAATTGAAACACCTTGGCTTTGGATCCTAGAAAATTTCCTAAGTTGATCCTTCTGGACATCATACAACTAGTGCATACTAGACGTATGATATAGTATGATTTAGGATCCCTCCACTAATATGATAATCAGTATGGTTTGATTGCATTCAGTCCAAGGTACAATTAGACATCTTATTATTCATTTGTTAGGGTATGAATAGTATGTTACTAAATCATATGATGCCTTAAGTTTAGCCTAGAGGATTCTGCCTATGGTACGAGTTAGCGGGTACCAATTGTATGATTAGATATGAGTTGGTCTAAGAACTCGTATGTTGGGCAATTTTGGAGTCCAAGTTGATGCCTAGGGTACAAGTTGTGGGTACCACTCAGATTATAGGGTAAGATTTGGGTAGGGTGGTTGTACCCCCCTGGGCATATGTTTTTAACTTTTAAGCTGAGGATATTTTGGATATTTCCCACCCCAAAAACCTTAAGTCCCCACGTCTTTAAACATATTGTGGCCTCTTATAACATGCTTTTAATGATCAAAACACTCCAAAATCCTCTCTAAACTCTCTCAAGAAAATTGGGGCTAGGGTTCTTCAAAGGTTTTCATCTAGAGGTTCTAGAGTCAAGTTTTTTCCATGAGTCTTCTTGAATAAGGTATGTGAAAGTTCCCTCATTGTTAGTTCTTAAATATCATGAGTTTTAAAGTTTGATTATAATTCTTAAATAGTGGTTTTGAAAACCTAAATTGAGGGTTTTGTTGCATATGGTTAAGTATTTTTTACTCTTTGTTTAACTTGTGTTTATACATGTTTTTGGTGATGGTTTGCCCATATGGGTTCTTGATAATGGTGGTTTAACAACTGGGTCACGATTAACCCTAAAATTGATGGTTTTTATTTTAGATTTTGTTTTTGTAATGATACGCCCTCAAAGTGTTTGTGAAAATGCCCAAGAGAATAAACTAGTCACATATTAAATGGTGTTTTGAATTAAGGCATTGTCCTAATGAATATGAATGGTTTGTAAATGGTTTTATGAAGGACTTGTTGGCCATGCAATGATTTAAATGGTAACCTTTGTTGTTTAATTGGGTAAAAGGGTTTAAGTCCCTAAACACTAACTTGATTTATGTCTTTGTTAGACAATGGGTTTGAGTCCCTAACTTCGAATTGAATAAGTGTCATTATGGAAAAAAGGTTCAAGTTACTAAGAAAAATATTAATTGGTTGATTGATAATGGTAATGGCATATAGTATATTTGTAAGTAGTACTGGTATGACGATATCAACAAAGTGCCTTTGGTAAGTAATTGACATAATGGTTATGCATGTGAAATGATGGTTTTAAATTAGGCTATAAAGCTGGATGTGTAGACAGGCCGTGAAAGTGAAATCCAAAGGACTAACACTAAAAACCGCGCTAGCCGGTGTGGGTGTCTTATGACTGGGTGGTTCAAGTCCCCTGAATGAATATATGAAAAGGAGGTTTGAGTCCCCCTTACTATATGTATTAGTACTTAAGTCACCTTGATTATGCTTGGAGGTTCGAGTCCCCCATATAGGCATATAAGGTTATGGACATTCTCAAGTTCATGCGGCTACAAGCATTGGGTCCCTCCCAAATAGGGGAGAGTTTAGCCCATTTAGCTCATGGGTGTCTTGTTCTATAATGGCCATGATACACAACCCAAGTTAATTATTTCAAAATTCATGCTAATCTTGTTCCCCATCCCGGCATGGTATATATGTATATGCATATATTGCATTGGATACATGTATTAGTTTATTTGTTTTGAACTGTTGTCACTATTTTATCTTATCTTTAAATTACAAGCTAGCACTTTAATCGCTAACCGTCTTTTATGCTGTATCCCCACGCAATGCCAATTTTTGTCATACTACACCTTCTACTCAGTGATTAGACTCGGGAACAACTTGGTTGACTAGATGTGGTGAGCTTCTATACTTTGGAAGGCATTATTTCTTGCTTTCAGTTTCTTATGTTCCTGTTAGTTTAGACTTGGTCATTGGCTTTGGCTATGGTCGGGGGCATGTCCTGACAAAATATTCATAAATTTCTTTTAAAGGCTTTGTATGGACAAACTGTGGACTTAGGTACATTATGGTATGGATATGGACTTGGTTATTATTTTGGTTTTGTTACGGTTGTTTGTTGAGCATTAGATAGTTAGACTTGTGTGGGTTGGTCATGATCTTAGACCTGTCCCAAAGTCTTTGTGTTGATTGATCTCTCAATTTTGTTATATGTTCAGAAGAAATCTGACTTAGGGTATTGTTGGTTGGTTGGATTGGGTAGTGGGGTGATCTTCAGTCCTTGTTAGGCTTGAGATGCCTATTACAAGAAGGCCCTAGTTTGTGTCGTGTCATAAATACACAAATTGGGATTGACCCATTTTAGGCTTCTGCCCTTGAGCTTCCACCCATATATAAATAGATTGGGATCGACCCATGATAGGATTTTGCACTTGAGCTACAAACTACATATAATAGTATCAGGATCGGCTCATGCTAGGCTTATGCCCCTTAACTGCCACCCGCACAATTCAAATTTGCCCTACTTAGTTTATTTAGCCTTTGAGATTGTTACTTTGGTGGTCATAATATTATTGTACTTTGGAACAATAATCTACCAGTAAAAGACATGTGAATAAACTAGTGGGTAGTTTGTACACAAATGAAATATTTAGTAGCTAAAAATAACACATGGGTATAATTTTACTTAAACAAGAACTCCTAAAACTTACTAATGAAATTAGACATGCAGACTTGATAATAAGCATGTAATGATTTGTTTTAATACATTAGAGAGTGGGGACAAGGTTTTTATCTACATAGGAGATCATGCACCGCCACTATGTATCATTTTCTATGGGGGAACTTTTGAAGCTTACTTTGTAACACAAGTGTTGGATTTCATGCCAAAGAATATTAAATAGAGTATACCCTACATACATTGCTATAAAACTACGATATTAACCCAAATTAACTTCCTTTCTTTTGGATTCTTATCTATAATAAAGTATATGGTAAAACTAGTATTGTAGCTAACCAACAAATCTGGTCTACTTAACTTCAAAGAAATAGTAGCCAACAGTAAGCCCATAAATTAACAAATCAAGTGTATTATTTTAACCGTTTTCTCTTCAAATTTCATCCATATACCATACATATTCTTATATGATATCCTGAAATAACTTTGTCTTTGTTACACTCTCAAAACAATGTAAAAGTGGAACAGGCTGTAAGCATATACAACATTTAGTTTTGTGGTGTACCACTACACCCTTCTTCTATATTTCAATAAAAAATAATTATACCTTTGCCCAACAACAAACCAATAGTCCCCAACATATATACATAAAACAACCTGTAAAACAACCCTAAATTTCCTTTGTTATAGCAACCAGATATTGAACTCATCATCCCTTAAGTTCTTAATAATTAACATATCCATAAGTCTTCACCCAAACTCATACACAAGGAGGACAAACAAATGGAGAAATCACCTCACCTAAATTACTATAATTTATTCTTTTATCTTGAAATCTTATAGAACTTGAACCTTTCTTCAGACTTAAACCAAAAAAGAAGAGAGAAGTCTCGTAATAACTAAGAAAAATGAGTAGTTAGCTTGTGCAAATATTCTACCCTATACTTATAACTAAGCCTGAGTAACATGTTTTCCTAAACTTCCAAGGGATAATTAAGCTAACACCATAAGTGTATTCACTTACCTTGGCTTGCAAAAGGTGAGGGTATTTTCAAGAACCCTAGAAGAAATATTAGGGTTATTGTTTTTAGCCATGATGGAAATGTATTAAAATGAGTAAAAACACTAGCTATATTGGTCTTATATTGAGACCTATAGAACCTCCTTTATTGACCCCATTCAGCCACAAATTAGTCCAAGTAGGTCATACACCTACTTAAGGGTTCAAGCTGCTCAAAAGGTCAAAGCATGTGATTCACTTACTTTCCTTATTAGTGTCCAAAATGGACCACAGACTCATTGTTCCTTAGGGTAGATTTTTAGGCGTTGGGCCTTTTCCCAGTTACTCCTTTTATTTTACTTAGTTTGGGCCCTAAATGAGTATATTGATATAGGCCCAAACCTGACCCATAGCCAAGTCCATTAACTTGATCCATATAGCTGAAGTAGGTGAATCACCTACTAGCTTAATCAAGTCAAGCAAGTACCTTAACATTTTATTCCATTTTAGTTCTTCATCCATTAAGTTTAACTTAAAACTTATACACATTTTGTAAAGTGGAGCTTGAGACCCAATTATTAGCTTATGATCCCAAGTTTAAATTCATGCATCGATTTTAACTTGGTTTTGTCAAATTAAAACATACGAGAAGTATCTATAATCCTATTTACACCATCTATACTCGCATAACAAATCTAGTGCATTACCTAAAACATAAGGAAATATCAAGGTCCATATAAGTAGAACAAGTACACACAAAATATGGGATGTTACATCCCCTCTTAGGAATATTCTTACTTAAATATTAGCATAATTATCCAATCCAAAATAGTTTAAGCCTAACTTTAATATTCTTGTAACCATATAATACTTATATATTTATACCTCCTTGATATATCTCTAATTCAGCATCTTCACCACTCTCTTCAGATTTAAATAAATAGGGGTACTTGGATTCATTGCTTCCTTCCCTTCCTTTGTGATCTTTTCTATCCTCTAAAGTACTTTTATAAAAGCTATTTCTTATTTCTTAACTTTCTGATAGAGAATATCAATAGGCACTAGTTCTTAGGTGAGATCTTTTGTAACTTGTGTATCTTTAGTAAGAGTAATATGACATGGATATCCTATGCACTTGAAGGATTGAGATGTGAAACTCCGGATGGACTGTTGATAACTCTTGGGGTAGCTCTACCTCATATATGACTTGGAAAAACATTCTAATAATCTTATATGAGTCTATATAACGTGGACTTAGTTTTATTTTCTTACCAAATCTCATTACCTCTATCATTGGTGACATCTTCAAGAATACTCAATCACTTATAGCAAACTCTAGCCCCCTTCTTCTAACATCTGCATAAGATTTGTGTCAACTGTAGCTATTTCTAGCCGCTGATGGATTACTTTAACCTTTTCCATAGCTTGATGAACAAGATATGGCCTAAAAAAGGAAGTTTTACCAACTTTAAACCATCAAAATGGTGATCTACACTTCTTCCATATAAAGCTTCATGTGGCATCATCTTGATACTTGAATGATAACTATTATATTAGGCAAACTCAATAAGAGGTAAGAGATAATCCCAACTACCTTTAAAGTCCAATACGTAAGTTCTTTGGATATATTCAAGTATTTGAATGGTATGTTTCTCTTGTCCATCTGTTTGAGGGTAAAAAGCTCTACCTAAATTCACTCATGTCCCTATATTTCTCTGAAAAGATTTCCAAAAATTTAAAGTAAATTAAGCTCCCCTATCCGATATATTAGATATTGGTACTTTGTATAGCCGGACTATCTCTTTAATATACAATTTTGCATACTTTTCAACTATGTAAGTTGTCATAACTGAGAGGAAGTGTGTTGATTTGGTAGGTCTATCAACTATTACCCATATGGATTTGAAATTTTGAGATGCACGTAGAAAAAAAGTGTTGAAATCCAAGTTGATTATGCCCTACTTCCAAATTGGAATATCTATATGTTGGATATAACCCTCAGGCTTTTGATGCTCTACTTTAACTCTATGACAAATTGTACATTGGGCTATAAACTCTGCAATGTTCTTCTTTATGTCACCCCTCCAATACACTCCTTTTAAATCATGAATCATTTTAGTTGATCCTAGATGGATAGAAAACCTTGAATGATGTGCCTCTGCCATAATCCTCTATCTTAGCCCATCTATATTAGGCATATATAATTTACTTTGTCATTGACATATTCTCTCTTACATAAGCTCAAATGCCTTTGTCATACAATATGGTAAATTCTCCTTAAGGTGTAATATAATAGGATTTTCATACTACTTCTCTTTCACTTCAGCTACTAATGAAGGTTTTGCCGCATTATGCATAATAACCCCATTATCCGGAGTTTCAAGAAAGAGAACCCCCAAATTAGCTAGTTGGTGTAGACCCTTAGCTATTCCTAGCCTTTTCATTGACTGCCCATAAACCTTGCCATTGTCGTATGACCTAAAGCATCAGCTACTACATTTTCTTTTCCTAGATGATACAAGATATCAACATCATAGTCTTTTAATAGCTCAAACCACCATCGTTACCTTAAATTTAAGTCCTTTTTGTCAAATATATATTAAAAACTCTTATGGTTAGTATATATGTCAACATGAATCCCATACATGTAGTGGTGCCATATTTTTAAAGAAAATACAACTGCTGCTAGATCAAGATCATGCATTGGATAATTCTTTTCATTTGTATGCAATTTTCTTGAGGCATAAGCTTTTACTTTACCACGCTGCATCAATACACATCCTAAGCCAATTCCTAAAGCAGCACAATTCACTGCATACCCTTCTTTACTGTCTGGGAGTACCACCATGGGTGTGAAGTTAACTTATACTTCAGATCTTGGAAACTCCTTTCACATGTGTCATTCCATTGAAATTTGGATGATTTGTGTGTTAACATTGTTAAAGTTGCTGAAATTGAAGAAGCTCCATCAACAAAACTTCTATTATAACCTTCCAACCAAAGGAAACTATGATGCTCTGTAGGCATTATAGGTATTGTCAAACTTTTCACGGCTTCTATCTTTTGAGTATCAACCTTTATTCGTCATCATATACAATATGACCCAATAATGCCACAAATATCAACCAAAACTCATATTTAGAGAACTTTGTGTATAACTTATGATCACGATGAATCTGTAACACCTATCATAAGTGACTATCATAGTCCTATTTTGATCTTAAATAAACCAGAATATCATCTATATACACTATCACGAACACATCTAAGAATTTCTTGAACACCCTATTCATCAAATCCATAAAATCTTGCGGGTGTATTAGTTAGCTTAAAGGACATAACTAAAAACTCATAATGATTGTACCATGTTTGAAAATTTATCTTGGGTATATCTTTATTTTTGACCCTCACTTGGTGGTAATCTGACCTCAAGTCAATCTTTGAGAAATAGTTAGCATGTTGTAACTGATCAAATAAGCCATCAATTCTTACATGGGGATATTTGATCTTAATAGTCATCCTATTCAGTTTCCTATAGTTAATACACATTCTTAATAAGACATTTTTTCTTATGCACAAATAATACTAATGAGACATTTTTCTTATGCATAAATAACACTGGTGCTCCCCAAGGGGACATACTAGGCCATATGAATCCTTTTTCTAGCAAATCTTTTAATTGCTCTTTCAACTCCCACAATTCTATCGGGGCTATTTTATACAGAGGAATAGATATTGGTTAAGTACTTGGAATCACATCAATACCAAACCTTACTTCCCATTCTAGAGGAAAACCTGGAAGGTCTTCAGAAAATACATCAGTAAATTCATTTTCCAATGGAATAGATTAAAGAATTGGTGGCTTCGCATATATATCTTTCACTCTAACTAGATTACATATGTAACCTTTTGAAATCATCCTTTTAGCCTTAAGAAATAGATTTACCTTTTGGTGCACCAATATTAACCCCCCATTCAAGGACTACCTCTCTTGGAAAATAGAAATACGCACTCTTTGTTCTACAATCTACCGTGGCATAACAAGAAGTCAACCAATCCATACCCGTTATAACATCAAAATCTACCATTTCTAGCTCAACAAGGTCATTCATTGTATCACAACCACAAATAGTTATTACATAATTTTTATACACTTGCCCAGCAATAGTAGATTCACCAACCGACATAGACTCTTTATATGACCTAACTTGTAATTTCAGAGTTCTTTTGAACTTTCTAGCAACCAATAGAGTGACATATGATAACGTGGAACCTAAATCAATTAATATATTTACATTATGTTAAAATATGGATAATGTACCTATAACCACATCAGGAGAAGCCTCTAAATTTTGCCGATCCACTAGAGCATATGTACGATTTTGAACTCCACTAGAACTAGATACTCCTTTAACACCTCTGCCATGAACTATAGGCTGTATACCACTAGCTAAGGAATGCACCAATGAAAATGATGCAATGGACTATCGACAGGTCATGCCATACCATCCATACCCCTTTGTGGGCGCTCTCTCATTATGTGCCCCGATATACCATACCAAAAACATGCATCTGTCCCAAATTGATATATACCTAAATAATTCTTTCCATATTTCTTACATGGATACCAAGGAGGTCTGATTGACACGTACTCCCTTACCCTTGATTCAACATTGATTATAAACTTTGGCTCTTACTTTCTTCCTTAAACTAATTTTCCTTGGACCCTTAAAATCACGGTGGATCACTAGCTACAGTATAAGAAGATAATGGCCTAGGTGGTCTATTAAAAAACCAAGGCCTAAACACTCATTTAGATGAAATAAACTTCCCCATAGATCTGGCCCTCTTGGACTTCTATCTTTCTAATTCTTGTGTGCTTCTTCTTTCTTACCTCTAGTTATTTATTTTTTTGTGGAAAAACTTGTATCCCTGATATATCCATGCATTTGTTCAAAGAAGCAATAGTAAAATCTCTAACTAAATACAAATCAAATCGATCAACATATCAATGAACTCTATCATCCATAGTAGCGACTACATTAGGAGCATACCTAGCTAAAGAGTTAAATCATAGGCTGTACTCCCTCACGCTCATATTTCCTTGACAAAGATTAAAGAGTTAAATCACGCTCAAAATGTAGGTAATGACAAATAAATGCCACTTTGAACTCTTTCCAAGTAGTTGAAGATATGTTGATACCCCTAGATCTTTTCGAGTCTTAATACCATAATATAGCCTTCCCTTTAAATATATATGCTGCTAGCTCAATTGTCTCTTTACCAGATATGTGCACAATATCTAGAGACCTTTGGATTTGATAAATAAAGTCTTGTGGGTCTTCATTAAGATATGATTCAATGAATTTGGGAGAATCAAATTTAAGGAAATCCTACGTCCGTAGACTAGCTGCCATATCTGCACCACTAGAACCTATAGCTAGAATAGCATACCCTTGATCTTGTCTAGTAACTATTTATGTCAATAATTATACTGCATTACTTAGCTATTGATCAGTAGCATTAATAGGTGATTCTGAGGATGTTACTCTCCCCCTTAATTCTTCTGGAGATGGATGAGTAGTAGTTTGTGGTAAAAATTCAGCTGGAGCCTCACTTTGATTAGCTTGTCTAGATTGTGATTTCCTGGTCCCTTCTCTGGTATCCACATCTATTTCTTTACCTATATTCTTACTCTTTGTTGCAACTGACATCTTTACTATAATGAGAAAAAAATAGATTCAATGGTTAAATATGACTTAACCTATAATTTGGGCTGTATTGTAAAATTTAAGATATAAAGAAAAGAGACCACCCTTAAATGTCTCGTAGACTCCTGTTTATAGTTGTGGTTCATAAAACACCCATAATCAAAACTCTACATAGACACAACTTTGTAGAATCCCTAGGATGACCTGCTCAAATACCATATTTGTCAGCCTCAAATCCCATTAGGGCGGACACGCACCCGAAGACGTCAAGGCCCTAGAGCACCAGCCTATAACCTTCTGATTATCATATATGTAACTCTGATAACCAAAAGTTCTTCCAATATGGATATAGTGCATTAAAGATAATAAACCATGTAGGCAAGCCCGAAAATATATATACAATACTTTACCCTTGGTGCCATAACATCTAAAAGATAAGACATTACTATTCTTAACTTTACAAAGGTCTAAAAAGCCTCTCACAGATACATAGACTTAGTTAAGGTAGGTACAAACCCTAAACTTACTTTGCTCTCATTGAATCTCACAAATAGCCGCTGGATATCCTGTGCTCTCACTGAGAAGGTACATTAGCTGAAGCACCTATGACTATAACATGAAATTCAAGTCCGACATAAGGGAAGTCAGTAGAAAAATATGTACTGAATATGTAAGGCTGAAAGTAATAACACATTATACAAGAGCTCAATTGAAATTAGATACAAAAGTATAAATGGTGCTAGTAGACAACCTTTACATATTCTAGTAAGATCAGGTACAATGCATTATGTTCTTCATTTTACCCTTTTTACTTTATATTCTTTGTAATCCATATGATACAAAAGTCTAATTGATCAGTTATAAATAGAAAAATTGTGATCGACCCATGTTTGGCTTTCGTCCCTAAGCTGCCACCCATATATCAAAATATTAAGATCGACAAAAGCTAGGATGTTGACCCTAAGCTTCCAACCATAAATAAAGGCATTAGGATCAGTCCATGCTAAGCTTATGCCCTCAAGCTGCCACTCCTATAATTCAGATTTGTGTTACTTAGTTTATTTAATCTTTGAGATTGTTACTTTGGTGGTCATAAAATTATTGTACTTTGGAATAATAAGAAACTAGTAAGAGATATGTGAATAAACACTTAATGCAATAGCAATGAGTTAAGGAGCAGTTTGTAACAAATGAAATATTTAGGAGCTAAAAATAAAACATCGGTCTTATTTGACGTAAACGAGAACTCCTAAAACTTGCTAGTGAAAGTAGACAAGCAGACTTGATAACAAACATGTATTGAGGTCCTTTAACACATTAGAGAGTGGAGACAATGTAATTATCAATATGGGAGATCATGCACTACCACTATGTATCACCTGCTATAGGGGAACTTTAGAATCTTACTTTCTAACACAAGTGTTGGATTTCATGCTAAAGAATACGAAATAGAGTATGCCTTACATACCTTGCTGTACAACTTTGATATTAACCCAAATTAACTTACTACCTTTTGGATTACTAATCTATAGTAAAATATATGGTAAAACTAGTATTAGCTGCTAACTAACACATTTGGGCTACTTAACTTCACAAAAATAGTAACCGGTAGTAAGCCCAAAATTATCAAATAAATGTCGTTATTTTAACCCTTTTATCCTCCAATTACATACACATACCACACATATTCTTATAATATCCTTTTAAATAAATTTGTCTTCTTTACACTCTCAAAATAATATACAAAATGGAATAGGTAGTAAATATATACAACATTTAGTTAGGTGGCATACCACTACACTCGTTCTTATATATTTCAATACAAACTAGTCATACCTTCTCCAACACTAACCGGACAGTCCTTAAATAAGTACATTAATATAGGCCCAAATCTAATATCCAAGTCTATTAACTTGATCCATATAGCTCAAGTAGGTGACTCACCTATCAGCGTAATCAAGTCAAGAACTCACCATAATATTTTATTCTATTTTTAGTTCTTAGTATATTCGGTTTAACTTAAAACTTATCCATACATGGTAACTTTAATCTTTAGACCCTAATACTATCTTACGATTCTATGTTTAAATCGGTGTATCAATGTTAACTTGGTCACATCACATTAAAATGTACAGGTAGTATCTAGAAAAACCATTTACACCATAAATACTTGTATAACAAATCTAGTCCATTACATATACCACAAGGCTATATCAAGGCCCATATAAGTAGAACAAGTACATAGTATGGGGTGTTAAATTGACCATAGGAGTTAAGAAATGGAATGATGAATATAAGTAGTGTGGATAATGTCTTCAATAATTAGAATCTAATTTTAAAAGTAGGATTTTCAGTTAGGATGGAGATATACCTAAATGCCCCACTTGGTCTATGAAATGAGTAATTTAAGGCATCCAAATTAAAGACTCCCATCCCTACTCAACGATGTAGTTGCAAGATTAATTTAGGTAGATGAATTAGAGGATGACCATTCCCAAGTTACAATATCAACTCCATAGATCAATAATCATGACAAACACCAACATTTTCTAGAAACCATTGTTATGTATGGATGTGTAGAAAGTTTCAACCCTGGAAGCTCTCCAAGTATAATTTACAATCTAAATTTTATACTATTGTTTTCTTCCATTTAGATTATAATCACCAAGATCAAACTCATAATTAGTTATACTTACACTTATTTAATCTAATTAGTAACATTGAATTTGTATAGGTGTTAATTTCCAAGTCCCTATGGGATCGACATTTGCTTGTAAGAGTGTAACCCCCCGTATTTTGGGCTACAATATAGACCATGATTCCGATGTGTTGATAAATACCGAAGCCATAAAAACCTATGCCAATATGGTATGTTAATTATTTGTGTATCATGTGAATCCATTCAAGCTTGAATTTAGATCATATAGGTCCTTAAACTCAAGGACGAGTTGAAACTATTTCGATCAACTAAGTTTTAGTAGACGTTGTAAATTGTGTCATCATCCATCTACCATAACTCTCTATATAGGTTGAATTAGGGAGACTACTATGTCTCAAATGATAGGTTTTCAAGTTAGCTTTCCAACAATACCAATTTTGCTAAAATTCGACGCCCGATCAAGAAGTTATGGCCTTTTAAAGTGATATGCATCACCTAAACAATCGCCCATGGCCACTGGAAAGCAGAGGCGATAGCCTAGTTAGCACCTATGTAAACATAGGCGATGGAATGGGCAGCGCATATATAATGGTTTCAAGTGACTTAAACACTCTGTTTTTGGGGAAAAATGGTTTTTTTCCACCATTACTTAGCCCCAAAACATGAAATTCAGTTCCAAGGACCCCAAAATACACCTTCATTCATCAAAAGTGCTCAAGGATTCTTCTTAGGATTTAAAAATAAAAATCCAAGCAACTCAAGATTCAATCAGGGGTTTTAGGAACTAATTGCATATTTGGAATCCTCTTAACGTAGGCTTCAAGAAGAATCTAATATTCGTAGTAATCGAAGTACGTGGAGTTATCCTAAAATCTCATGGGTGTATTTTTTATGAACATGCATGCTTTTAAATGGGGGTTTTCAATCAAATGCTAATAACTTGCTTTCAATATGATTTCTAAGTCATTTTTTCTTTATGTCATGAGAATTGTTTGCCTATATACTTCAATGGTTGAAACCATGCATATGTGTTTTGAGATTTTCCATGGAAGTTTGATAAATATAAATGATAAATTTCTTTCAAATTCCCATGATAATGTCTTGATACCCCATATCATATTGTGACCAACAAAAGAGAGCATGGATTTGAAATAATTATTTTTCACCACTTGTAAATGATGAAGCACCTTGGTTTTTACATGATTATATATATGTGGATGTGATATTGATGACTTGAAAGTACAGTATGATGATACCCTATAGAATATAATACGTGATTAAATTAAATAAAGTTTGAATAAATTGATTTTACATGAAATAGGTGGAAGGAGAGGCCAAAATAAAAGAAATAATACCGGATTCTAAAGAAGAATCAATGAAAAGCTCTTATAACGACTCTAGTTCATTTCGGGGTGACAATGCTATGGAGAAAGATAACCCAAAGTAAAGTGTTTGACCTTGTTCAACCCACTTTTTAACATTAGGAATAGAGGATGTGATGAGGATCCATCCCTTCGACCAAATGGAGGATTTTGGGGAGGTGGAGTCCACGTATTATGTTTTGGACTTTGACATTCCAAATAAGCACATGGAACACAATCCATCAATGACCAAGATGCTCAATATCTATTGATTTTCTCTATATAGGAAAAAAGAGTTTGGTATTAATTTGCTTCCGGACACTCGTCCAATATCTATTCCACTATATAGGATGGATCCGGCAGAGTTGAGGGAACTCAAGGAGCAACTTAAGGATCTTCTAGGGAAGGGGTTTATTCATCCTTGTGTTTCTCCGTAGGGTGCACCAGTGTTGTTTATGATCAAGAAGGATGGTTTCCTTTGGATGGACGTTGACTACAGACAGTTAAACAAGGTAACAGTTATGAATAAGTATCCTCTTTCAAGGATAGATGATCTATTTGATCAGTTACAGGGTGCGAAGTTATTTTATAAGATAGACCTTTGGTCTAGGTACCATCAGATTAAGATTAGGGAGCTGAATATCCCTAAGATGACTTTTCGTCCTTGGTATGGGAATTTGGAGGTCTTGGTGATATCATTTAGGTTGACCAATGCTTCGATAGCATTTATGGATTTGATGAATAGGGTGTTCCAGCAGTATTTAGATCTCTTCGTAATTGTGTTTATTGATGACAAAAGAAAGGTGGATCATAAAAATCACCTCTTTGTGGTGTTGCTGACCTTAAAGGAACAATAGTTGTTTACTACGTTGTCACGGTCCCAGACGGGGTCCTAGCAGTCACGAGTATCCCAAACCATGAAGTCTTGGAATACCCTTCTCTATCTATCTGGTAATCATGCACAGAATTTATATGATAAAAGGTAATGCGGAAAGAGAAATCTAATGTGGAAACATGGTTAGTTTGAATGTGATCATAATACTGAAAACTAAAATCCAAAATATATCTGAATAATAATGTTTGACTCAGTCTGGGAAATCTCTACCGTGAACTAATCAAAGTTTTCTGAAAGCTAGGACAAGGCCCCCAGTAGACCAAAACATAACTAATAGTAGTAATATGAAATAACCAGGCTTTTTGAATCATAGAAGGCTCACCACTGCAAAATCCAGTCTGTGATCTGAAATCTCTACTGTTTATCTGGACCCCTAGACTGTGCCTCAGAACCTGGAAGGAGGGGGGGTCAGCACAATTGTACTGGCACGCGGAGCAATCCAAAATAGAGCAATTGAACATATATATATATATATAAATATGTGAGAGTAAATTTTCATCAAACATTATGCATAAAACAGTTTCTGAAAACACATGGGCATCTTCTGAAAACATGTAACCTGTCTGTAAATCTCTAACTCTGATTTGTGTATTACTTCTGAGTTAGATGGTATACCCTACGAGTCTGATATTCCATGGGTGATATGAAATCCGCCATTAACTCGGCGGGGAAGCCTCCAACCCAAGTATGCCGCAAGGGTTGGAGTTCCTGAATCTGATATGCCACACGACATTTAAGTCAGAGTTTAATAATATACCCGGGTAGGCAAACCACAGTTTTAGGAAATGATTTTCTTGAACTCAAGCCCTCTTCAGGGAACCACCTAACATCTCTGTATGCCTATTTTTAACCTTTTGTGTACATGCAACATTCTGAATGTCTAGAATTATCATAGTCTGAAATGTTTGATAGTATGAGTCTGATATGGAATTGGTCTAAATTGGTATCGTCATACCAAGAATTGCAAGTCATGATTTCTGAGCCATAATACATTAATCTAAATCTTTCATTTAAAGCATAATTTAGACCACCAAAAAGATGAAACTGATATAGAAGATTTTGTGTTTCGAAACTCAAGTCAAAATCATGCAAAAACATCATCAACATATGGCGGTCTAGTGCCTTTAGAAAATCCATGCACTCTTTCATTACATGCATTATGAACATTAAAAATTCATGCTAGATTCCCTCTTTAGTGATTTTAAAAGTACCTTTAAATCATAACAAGAGTTCAATCATTTCATATAGTGCTTTTCAAGGATGCATTGTAAAATAATTCATATGCTATGAGAAATCTAAAAAATTCCTAATAAGAGGAAATTCACCAAAAATCATGCTCTCAACAAGAATTCATTCATAAATACATGGTTTCATACATTCATATTCTCAAATCACATTGGAAAAGGTCAAAAGACCAAAACAATGATGTTAAAACATTTAATACATGAATATATACATAGATTAAAAAATCCCATTCTAAAGCATTATTTTTCTATGTCCATGATAATTTAGGAAAACCCCGCGTACCTCTATTTCGGAAAATAATGGGTGCTTCTTGAAGCCTGTGGATTGGGGATTCCGAATCTCTAATCAATTTTGAAAACCCACGATTGAATCTTGATTTATTTGGGTTTTTAGTTTGAAACCCCTGGGAGCGTTCTTGAGAATTTTTCGATGAATGTGGATGTATTTTGGAGAATTAGTGGCTGAATTTCGTGTTTATGGCTGAATAAGGGTGGGAAAAGGACCATTTTGCCCCAAAAACAGAGTGTTTAAGTCACTTGAAACCATTACATAGGCACCGCATATGATATCACCTATGCTATCGACTATGTTTACATAGGCACAACTTATGCTATAGCCTATGTTTACATAGGTACCACATATGCTATCGCATATGCTTTCCACTGGACATGTGCCATTGGTTAGGCGACGCATACTACATTGAAAGCCATAACATCTTGATCGAGTGCCGTATTTTAGCAAAATTGGTATCGTTGGGAAGCTAACTCAAAAGCCTATCATTTTGCACATATTAGGATCTCTAATTCGACATATACAAGGAGTCATGGTCGATAAAAGTTGACATAAATTATAATGTCCAGTTAAACTTAATCGATCGAAGTAGTTTTCAACTTGTCCTTGAGTCAAAAGACCTCTATGGTCTAAATTTAAGTTTGAATGGATTCACATACTACACAAATAATTAAAATGCCATATTGGCATAGGATTTATGGCTTTCGGATTATCAACGCATCAGAATCATGGTCTATATTGTAGCCCAAAATGCGGGGCATTATATTATGCCCCCTTAGGATCATTCGTCCCCGAATGATGATGCGGGACACAGATAGACACGATTTCAAGAATAATAAGGACTAGGAAAGATAAGATAGGAATAGTACCTTATGTCTCATCATCCATCAAAGCAAACAAATTGGGATATCTAATTCTCATGTCATCTTTTGACTCCCAAGTTGCTTCTTCAACTTTTTGATTCCTCCACAATACCTTCACTGGGGATATCTCTTTGCATCTCAACTTTCAAACTTGGCGATCTAAAATTTCAATGGGCTCTTCTTCGTAAGACAAGGAGTCTGTGGTTTTGATATCCTCCACTGGCAATACCAAAGAATGATCTGCAATGCATTTCTTCAACATGGATACATGGAATACAGGATGAATGGAACCCAAACTTGTAGGAAATTCTAGCTCATAAGAAACTGTACCAATCTTTCTTAGAATCTGATATGGCCCTATATAGAGAGGGATCAATTTACCCCTTTTTCCAAACCGCATAACTCCTTTCATCGGAGAAACCTTGAGAAACACCCAATCACCAACTTCAAACTCTAATTCTCTTCTCTGAACATCGGCATAGGACTTTTGACGACTCTGAGCAATCTTGAGTCATTCTCTAATGATCTTCACTTTCTCCATCACCTGATGAAAAAGATCAGGCCCATACAACTGAGTCTCACCTACTTCATACCATCCTATCGAAGAGCTACATCTCCTCCCATACAAAACATCAAAAGGAGCCATCTTGATGCTGGCATGATAACAATTATTGTAAGAAAATTCAATCAGTGGCAGGTGATCTACCCAACTACCTTTGAAATCAATGACATATGCCCTCAACATATCCTCAAGGGTATGAATGGTACGCTCAGCTTGCCCATCCATCTGAGGGTGGAAAGCTGAGCTCAAATTCACTTGTGTACCTAAACCCTTTTGAAAAGATCTCTAGAACTGAGATGAAAACTGCATACCTCAATCTGATATAATGGACACTGGTGTACCATGCAACCAAACTATCTACTCAATGTAAATCTTAGCATAACCCTTTCCCGAATAATTAGTCCTCACAGGCAATAAGTGGGCTGACTTTGTCAACTGATCTATAATCACCTATCTAGAATCATACTGGTTTCAGGATGTTGGAATCCTGTAATGAAGTCCATGTTTATCATCTCCCACCTCCATAAAGGAAACGCTATGTATTAGGAAGTACCACCTGGCCTCATATGTTCTACATTCACTTGTTGACAGTTCAAACACTTGGACACAAAATCAGCTACAATATTTTTCATGTTATTCCACCAATACAAGGTTTTTAGATCATGCTACATCTTAGTAGATCCTGGGTGAATGACATACCTCAAAGTGTGTGCATCATCAAGGATTCTTTCCCGCAGTCCCTCAATATTCGAAATGCATAACCTACCCTGAAATCTCAGAATACCATCACCACCAATTTCAAATGACATAACCTTTTGTTGACCCACATCTTTCTTGATTTGCATCAAGATGGGATCTTCAACCTGCTTCTCCTTAACTTTAGCACAAAGGGATGACTTATCTAACTCATGAACAATTAACCCTCCATCTTTGGAATCTAAGAGTCGCACTCCCAGATTTGCAAGGCGGTGAATATCCTTCACCATCTCTTTCTTTCCTTCTTCTACATGAGAAAGGCTGCCCATAGACAATCTGCTGAGGGCGTTGGCTACAACATTTGACTTTCCCGGATGGTAATGAAGGCTCATATCATAGTCTTTCAGAAGCTCCATCCAGTGCCTCTGCCTGAGGTTTAATTCTTTCTGCGAGAAAACATACTGCAGACTCTTGTGGTCAGTGAAGATATCAACGTGAACACCATACAAGTAGTGCCGCCAATTCTTAAGTGCAAATACCACAACCGCTAACTCCAAATCATGGGTGGGGTAGTTCCGCTCGTGCACCTTTAAATGCCTAGATGCATAAGCCACTACCTTACCATGCTGCATCAACACACAATCAAGTCCCATACGGGACACATCACGGTATACCACAAAGCCATCTACACGTTCGGGAAGGGTCAAAATAGGAGCAGTGGTCAGTTTGTCTATCAAATTCTTAAAACTATTCTCACACAGATCAGACCGCACAAACTTCATCTTTTTTGGAGTCAATTTAGTGAGTGGAGTAGCTATGGAAGAAAAACTCTCTATGAACCTTCTTTAATACCCTGCCAAACCCAAGAAGCTTCGAATATCGATTGGAGTCGTGGGTCTGGGCCATTTTCTCACTGCTTCAACTTTCTAGGGATCCACTCTTATCCCATCACTGGACATAATATGCCCTAAGAAGGCAATAGCATCTAAATAGAATTCATACTTAGAAAATTTGGCATACAACTGATGATCCTTAAGGGTCTGAAGAATAATTCGGAGGTGATTGGCGTGATCCTCTTTACTCTTAGAATAGATCAGGATATCATAAATATATACAATGATGAACAAGTCAAGAAACTAATGGAATACTCTATTCATAAAATCCATAAAGGCTGCAGGGGCATTACTCAACCTGAAGGACATGAATCAAAATTTATAGTGACCCTATCAGGCTCGTAAGGCTGTCTTGGGTATGTCTGACTCCCTAACTTTCAACTGATGATAACCCGAATGAAGGTCTATTTTTGAAAAATACTTGGCACCCTGAAGCTGGTAAAAAAGGTCGTCAATCCTAGGAAGAGGATATTTATTTTTAATCATGACCTTTTCAACTGACGATAGTCTATGCACATACGAAGGGAACCATCTTTATTTCACATAAAAAGTACAGGCGCGCCCCAAGGAGACACACTGGAGCATATAAAACCCTTATCTAGGAGATCTACTAACTGTTCTTTCAACTCTTTTAGTTATGCACGAGCCATTCTATATGGCGGAATGGAAATAGGATGAGTGTCTGGAAACATATCAATACCAAACTCAATCTCCCTATCAGGTGGTATTCCTGGAAGATCATTTGGAAAGACTTATGGGAATTCTTTTACTATGAGAACAGATTGAAGGGGAAGACTCTCGGCATTGGAGTCCTAAACTCGGATAAGGTGGTACAAACAACCTTTAGAAATGAGTTTGCGGGCTCTGAGATAGGATATAAAGTGCCCTCTGGGTGCTAAAGAATGTCCTTCCAACTCTATCAATGGTTCATTCGGGAAAGAAAAAGTGACTCTTCGAGTCCTACAATCTAATGTGGCATAGCACGAATGGAGCCAATCCATTCCTAAGATAGCATCAAAAGTAACCATATCTAACTCTATGAGATCTGCTAACGTATCCCGGCTACCAATAGTCATAACACAACCCTTGTACACCCTCCTACCAATAATAGAATCCCCCACCAGGGTGGAAATAAAAAAGGGTTTAGAAATCACAGTAGGCTCAAACCCAATACCAACAGCCACATAAAGGGTCACATAGGATAAAGTAGACTCAGGATCAAGTAACACATAAACATCATAGGAAAAGCTATGTAACGTACCGGTAACAACATCTGGGGAAGCTTTTGCCTCCTGGCAGTTGGTCAAAGTATATAACCGGTTGCGACTATTCCCGACAGCTGATTTGGCACCCTTCTAAGGCGGGGGTGGTGCTGAAGAATTTGCCTGAGACTTTGCACCACCAACATTCCTTCTAGTAGATAGATATTCCCTCTGAAAGTGACCCAGCTGACCACATGAATAACACACTACCGAGCCCATTTGACACCTTCCCAGATGATTTCTACCACAAGTCTCACACTATGGAAAAGTATGATACTGCTGAGCCATACTACCCTGTGACTGAGTATCCTGAGCTCTTGTTCCATGTTTAGTCTCAAAACTCTCAGATCGTCTGTCTTCTGGTTGTCGGGGTACTTGGGCGCTGGCAGTAGATTGCGCATTACCCCAATTCTTTTTTTTTCTGCCATTTATTTCTCCACTTACCACCCTAAGGCTGATTGTGACTCTGGTCGACTGATATGGCTCTTTTCGCTTGTCTTTCCACCTCCCTAGCTTCAAAGATCTTCTTCTTTTTCTCTTCTACCTGCTGCATATGAATGGTCAGCCTTGTAAAGTCTGAATCGTTATTCAACATTGTCCCCTGGAACTCAAGCACCAGGCTATCAGAAAGGCTGGATGCAAATTTTCTCATCCGGGCTCTCATATTACTAGCAACTCTGGTGCATAGCTGGATAGTTTATTAAACTTCAAAGTGTACTCCTGGACACTCATACTACCCTGCTTCAAATTCATAAACTCTTCTGCTTTGGCCTCCCTCAACTCCAAAGGAAAGAATCAATCAAGGAAAACTTCCACAAATTTGCCCCAAACTGTGGGCTCAGCACTCTCACCTTTTGCATCCTCCCAGTCAGCATACCACTGATTCGTAACATCCTTAAGCTGATAATTTTCTAGTTCCATCCCTTCAATCTTATCTATATGCATTACCTTAAAGATCTTTTCCATCTCATCCATAAAATCCTATGGATCTTCCTCTACCTTGGTGCCAGTGAACTTAGGTGGGTTCATTTTCATGAAATGTCTGACCCTGGTCGCCTCAGATGTAACATATATAGCCCAATATCTTCTGATCGTTGATCCTATTTAGCTACCAACTGTGTCAGCATATGAATAGAACGTCTGAATTTTGTATTTGAAATAAATCTCTGAGCAGTTGGGGGACGGTTGTCATCAGTCTGCAAAGCAAAGTAGACTAGTCGGGATGGAGGGACTCCCAGAGTAGGGACAGGTTCTAGAGAGTGAGCTCTGTTATGGTTCTGCATCCCATGGGTGGGACGAACCTCATCGGCCAGAGCATTCTGATCGATGGTACGATGTGGAGACATAACTGTGTTTCTAAAATATAAGAGATCATTGATTGGGGGACAGTTCAGACTCTGAATCATTAACTAAATCATAAAGAAGGAAACATTTCCTAAACACCTAGAAGCCTCTTGCTTATAAGTGTGGTGCGCTATATACCCATAACTAAGACCTTACCCGACGAGATTTTGCAGACACCATGAGACTATAAACTGTGCTCTGATACAATATTTGTCATGACCAGAGCCAGGGCCCTAGCCGTGACTAGCATCCTAAACCATGAAGGCTCGAAACACCCTTTTCTATCTATCTGGTAATCATGCACATAATTTATATGATAAAAGGTAATGTAGAAAGAGAAATCTAATACGGAAACATGGTCAATCTAAATGTGATCATAATACTAAAAACTGAAATCCAAAATATATCTGAATAATAATGTCTGATTTAGTATGTGAAATCTCTACCATGAACTAATCAAAGTTGTCAGAAAGCTGGGACAAGGCCCAGTAGACCAAAACCTAGCTAATAGTAGTAATATGAAATAACTAGTACTTCTGAATCATATAAGGCTAACCACTGTAAACTCTAGTCTATGATCTGAAATCTCTACTATTTATCTAGACCCCTAGACTGTGCCTCAGAACCTGGAAGGGGGGTCAACACAATTGTACTGGCACGCAAAGTAATCCAAAATAGAGTAATTGAACTTATATATATATATAATACATGAGAGAAAATTTTCATCAAACATTATGCATAAAACAATTTTTGAAAACACATGGTCATCTTTTGAAAACATGTAACCTGTCTATAAATCTCAATCTCTGACCTGTGTATTACTTTTGAGTTAGGTTGTATCCCCTACAAGTCTGATATTCCATGGGCAATATGTAATATGCCATGGAATCGATGGGGAAGCCTCCAACCCGAGTATGCCACAAAAGTTGGAGTTCCTGAATTTGTTACGCCACACGACATTTGAGTTAGCGTAAAATAATATACCCGGGTCAGAAAACCACAGTTTTAGACAATGAGTTACTTGAACTCCAGCTCTGTTCAGGGAACCACCTATCATATCTGTATGTTCATTTTTAACCTTTTCTGTACATGTAATATTTTGAATGTGTAGAATCATGATAGTCCAAAATGTTTGATAGTCTGAGTCTGATATGGCATTGGTCTAAATTGGTATCGTCATACCAAGACTTGCAAGTCATGATTTCTGAGTCATAATACATTAAGATAAATCTTTTATTTAAAGCATAATTTAGACCACCAAAAACATGCAATTGATATAGAAGATTTTGTGTTTCGAAACTCAAGTCAAAATCATGCAAAAACTTTATCAACATATGGTGGTCTAGTGCCTTTAGCAAATCTATGCACTCTTTCATTACATGCATTATGAACATTAAACATTCATTCTAGATTCTCTCTTTAGTGATTTTAAAACCATCTTTAAATTATAATAAGAGTTCAATCATTTCATATAGTTCTTTTCAAGGATGCAGTGCAAAACAATTCATATGCTATGAGAAATCTGAAAAATTCATAATAAGAAAGAATTCACCAAAAATCATGCTCTCAATAAGAATTCATTCTTAAATACATAGTTTCATACATTCATATTCTCAAATCACTTTGAGGAAGGTTAAAAGACCAAAATAATGATGTTAAAACATTTAATACATGAATATATACATAGATTCAAAAATCCCATTCTAAAACATGATTTTTCTATGCCCATGAGAATTTAAGAAAACCCTGCGTTCCTCTATTTTGGAAAATAATGGGTGCTTCTTGAAGCCTATGGATTGGGGATTCCGAATCTCTAATCGATTTTGAAAACCCATAGTTGAATCTTGATTTATTTGGGTTTTTAGTTTGAAACCCTTGGGAGTGTTCTTGAGAATTTTTAGATGAATGTGGATATATTTTGGAGAATTGGGGACTGAATTTCGTGTTTATGGTTGAATAAGGGTGGAAAAAGGACCATTTTGCCCCAAAAATGGAGTGTTTAAGTTACTTGAAACCCTTACATAGGCGCCGCATATGATATTGCCTATGTTTACATAGGCACCGCCTATGTTTACATAGGTGCCACCTACGCTATCTCCTATGTTTATATAGGCACCACCTATGCTATCACCTATGTTTACATAGCCGCATATGCTATCACATATGCTTTCCAGTGGCCATACGTGATTGGTTAGGTGACACATACTACTTTGAAAGGCCATAACTTCTTTCTCGGGTGCCAGATTATAGCAAAATTGATATTGTTGGAAAGCTAACTCGAAAACCTATCATTTTACACATAGTAGTCTCTCTAATTCGACATATACAAAGATTCATGGTTGATAGAATTTGACATAAATAAAATGTCCACTTAAACTTAATTGATCGAAGTAGTTTTTAACTTGTCCTTGAGTCAAAGGACCTATATGGTCTATATTCAAGCTTGAATAGATTCACATAATACACAAATAATTAACATTCCATATTGGCATAGGATTTATCAATTTAGGATTATCAACGCATCAAACTCATGGTCTATATTGTAGCCCAAAATGCGGGATGTTACATAAGTTCTCTAAGTGTGAGTTTTGGTTGAATGCCGTGACTTTTCTTGGACATATAATTTCAATAAAGGGATCAAAGTGGTTCCGCTGAAGGTTGTTATGGTGATAGGGTGGCCTTGGTCCATGACTCCATCTAATATCTAGAGCTTTTTGGGTTTGACTAAGTATTATATATGGCTTATGAAAACCTTTTATATGATATCATCTTCTCTAAGTAAGTTAACTCAGAAGAAGGATAAGTTTTCTTGGTCAGATTCTTGTAAAGGGAGTTTTGAGAAGTTAAATGATAAGTTGACTTTGGCCTTAATCCTAAATTTGCCGAAGGGAAATAATGCATTTATTTTGTATTGCAATCCTTCCCGTGTGGGTCTTTTTTATGTGTTGATGCAGCATGGAAAGGTGATTGCCTATGCTTCTACGCAGTTGAAGGTGCATGAGAGGAATTATCCACCTTATGATTTGAAGTTGTTGGCAGTTATGATTGCATTGAAAATATGGTGGCATTATTTTTATGGTGTTCACGTGGATATGTTTTTTGATCACAAGAGTCATCAGTACATATTCACTCAGAAAGATCTTAATCTCAGGCAGAGAGGATGGCTTGAGCTTCTCCAAGATTATGACATGAGTCTTCACTATAACCCAAGTAAGGCTAATATGGTAGCTGATGTTATTAGCAAGTTATCCATGGAGAGTTTGGCTCATGTAGAGGAGGAAAAATAAGAAGTTGTGAAGGATATTCGCCACTTGGCCAATCTTGGAGTTTTTCTTTTGGACTCTAAGGATGGTGGTATGATAGTGCAAGAAGCATTTCGATTGTCTCTTGGTACGGAGATTAAGGAGAAGTAAGTGCTGGATCTTGTCTTGATGAAAATTAAGAGTGAAGTTGGTGGGAAAAAGGTACTTTACGGTGCTAAGAGAGGTTGTGTGCTCCTGATGTCAACAGGTTATGATAGAGAATTTTGGCTGAGGTGCATGAGTCATGCTATATTATTTATCCCAATTTAACAAATAAATATCATGATCTCAAGGAGATCTATTGGTGGAATTGCATAAAAAGATATATGGCAGATTTTATGGCCAAGTGAATGGTGTGTCAATAGGTTAAGATTGAGCACATAAGTCCTGGTGAATTGAATCAAGAAATTATGTTTCCTAAATAGAAGTGGAAAGTAATTAATATAGATTTCGTTACTGGCCTTTCTCTGTCTTAGAACTAATTTGATTTTATTTCGCTTATCGTGGATAGGATGATAAATTTTGCTCACTTTTTACCGGTAAGGACTACTTTTTTGGTGTAGGATTGTGTGAATCTTTACCTTCAGGAGATTGTGAAGCTATATGGGGTACCTATATCAGTTATTTCTGATCGTGGTATGCAGTTTACATCTTACTTTTGGTGGTCTTTGTAGAAAGGGTTGGGGACTAATATTAGTTTGAGTACTGCTTTTCATTCCCAATCAGATGGGCAATCGGAGAGCACTATTAACATATTAGAAGATATGTTTCAAGCATGAGTGATTGACTATGGTGGCAATTGGGTTGAGCTTCTACCATTGATAGAGTTTGCTTACAATAATAGCTATTATTTTAGTATTAGTATGGCTCCTTTTGAAGAGTTGTATGGTAGGAGATATATATCTCCTATTGGGTGGTTTGAGATTGGTGAGGTAGATATATTTGGTCCTGATTTTTCCTATCAAGCTAGAGAGAAGGTGGAGGTGATTCAGAATAGGCTTAATGCTGCCTAAAGTGGCCAAAAGTCTTATATAGATTTTAGGCGTAGAGACTTGGAGTTTGAGGTCGGGGATAATGTGTTCCTAAAGGTGTCTCCAATGAAGGGAGTTATGCGGTTAGGCAAGAACAAAAAGCTCAGTCCTTAGTTATTAGTCCTTATGTGATTTTGTGGAGAGTTGGTAATATTGCTTACTAGTTGGAGTTACCATCTAGTTTATGTTTTGTTCATCTGGTATTTTATTTTTTATGTTGAGAAAGTGCATTGGTGATCCTTATACAATTATTACTTTGGAAGGGTTAGATATCTCAGATTCTCTATCTTATCAAGAAGTCCTGGTTAAGATATTAGATAGGTAAGTTCATCAGTTGCGGAACAAGGATGTGGCTTTGGTTAAGGTTCTATGGTGGAACCACAAAGTGAAAGAAGCTACGTAGGAAGTGGAAGAGGACATAAAGTCCAAGTATCCATATCTATTTTTTGCTCCTGGGATTCATACGGAAGGTATGTGTTCTTGAAGACATCCTTATTTTTTGAGTTTGTTAAAGGAAAGATTGATATCTTTGCCTCTTTGTTTTCAAACTTTTATAAATATTAGGAATATGTTTGATAATTCAAATGACTCTATGTGTGGTTACCCCTACCCTGTCTGTCATTCGGGGATGAATGTTCCTAGTAGGGGATAATGTTCCATCTTGGGTTTTGGCCTTTGAAAATTTCCTAGAATTCTCGTTCTTTGAACCCAATATGACTCAAGATTAAGATTTGTATGCTAGGGTATGATTGGTATGGTCCTGTCATATGCTGACCAGTGTTAGTTGGAGGGATGGTTTTGGTCACTTGAATGGTTATGACTAAGGAGTATGAATCGTAAAGCTTGGTATAAGTCATATTAGGGACTCCTATAGTGGACAATATTTGATCGTCCTGGTATTTCATTCTGCCAGGGATAGGGTAATAGGTAAAGATTGTATGCTATGGTTATGACTTGGTTGGAGGCATCATTTACTGGATAGTGTTTGAACCAAGGATTGAGGCTTAGATATGAGTGGTGAAAACCCATCACATGGAAGGATATGACTCAAAAGGGTCAGTCGTATCCCTGGGATGGTTTTTTTTGTAACTTAAGTAGGGGTATTCGGGACATTTTACTACTTACCCTAATTAGAACTCACAAATTCTATTACACTTAAGAGGTTATTTAGCCTATTATTCTATTCATTAATACTTAGAAACTATTCCTAAACATAAAATAATTGTCTCAGGAGCTTTTGGGGAAATGAAGCTAGGGTTTCAACTAAGGGCTTGCTTTGGGGCTTGCTTTGGTGATTTTCTTCTGTCATCTTTCTTGGTTTAAGGCATTATTTCTTCCTTCATTGTAATTTCAACTAAAGGCATGGTTTATATGATTTATTTCATGGTCTTACTATCTCATGATTATGAATTTCAACTATTATTTAGGGTTTTTTATATTAAATTCTTGGATATGGTTTCCCAAGGTTTTAATTATGCTTTTTTATGTATTAATGGTGGTTTTGGATAATTGGATTGCATGGTAATGGTTTAATGGTCTTTGAAAGTGGTTTTGGCTATATTATGCCCCTAAGGTGTCTGATAAAATACTTATAAAGGTATGTTTATTGTATTGACTTCATTTAATGGAACTATTGCTTGTTTTCAACTTATATAATAAATCATTACATGATTTAAACGGTTTTGAAATGGCTAAAGGGTAAATGGTTATGGTTGTGGGGAACATGGAAGTCTCCCAAGTGGTTTTATATAGTATATGGAAGGGAACTTAAAGGTCCCCTTATCTTCAATAGTTTGGCTATGGATTTTGCTTACAAGTAATAGGGTGGTATGACAATACCATTGATATTAGCCTTGATTAATAAAATGGTAAATGGATTGGTTTGACTACTTGGAAATGATTTTAATTAGGCATTAATGGTGGGGTGTGTAGCAAGGCCGTCAAAAGTGATGGTCTCGGTGGTACCAAAATTGGAAACTAATATTTACCGATATGAGGGGTCTTAATTACCATGTGTGTGTGTCACATTTTATATTAGGGGATGTACTAGTCATCCCATGGAAAATTTTTTGTTCATGCAACTACTCACACTGTGGCCCTTTCAGCAGATGAAGCTGAACCCATATCACTCATAGGTTGGTAGGACAACCAAGCTACACAACTCAGGTAAAGGTTTTAAAGGCATGTTAAAACCGATTCCCTTTTCTGGCACTTATATATATGTATGGTTGTATGCATTTTGGATGATTTTACTTGGTTTTATAACAAGCATTATTTTATCCTTACCCTGAGTTTCATGCTAGCAGTCATTCGCTAGCCTGTCTACTGGAAGCTATATACCCATGTTATACAGGAATAACCGTTCAACTCCTCCAACATAGTGATTGACTCGGGGATAACAAGTGGACTGAAGTGGTAATCTTCTATTCTTTTGGAATGCATCATTTCATGTTATTGATATTGTTAGACATTTTGACTTTATTTTGGATATTGGTTTTGGGCAGAGTTGGGGGTATGTCCCAACCAAATTTTTTTACTCTTTTGTTAGAGGCTTTGTGTTACTTCTGAGGGTTAGTATAGGTGGGATTGGTATTGGTGTCGGCCTTGGAATTAGAATAAGATGGGAGGCTGGAATTATCATACATAATTTCTCACTATTCCATCCTATTATATTTTGGTATTAATAAGCATATTATGTTTTATTATCCTCTTTTGTTTGGTTTGGCATGGTTGGATGGTTGGTTTGGTGTGGGTGGGCTCGATTGGGTCAGTCATAGTTGTGACCCTATCCCAGAGTTTTCATGAGAGCATTTGCACAATTTTATTATATGCTCGAAATACAGCTCATCTAAGTCTGAATGAGGTAGTTGGGTTGGGTAAAAAGGGTGGTCCTCGATCCTAGTTGGGCTTGGGATGCCCATTACGTCTAGGCCCTGGTTTGGGTCATGACAAAAGATCTTTGTAATACCGAGTTCTTTATGGGGGAAATGGATAGCCTTGACATTAGCACTATCACTCTTGTTGTCCCTAGTGATCCTACTACTCCTACTACTATAGTACCAAGACATTTGACGTCAGGTTCCACTCCTATTGTACCATTTCTTCCTTGACAACTTCTATCTAGGACACTATAACATGCCAGTTCTACTATATATTTCATGCTTATGTAGGCGAATAACATGACTCTAAAAATAATAGTACATTAAGTTGGTAAGTTATTGACATTCCAATGTTTATTAAGTAACCCATTGACAAGGCTTTAGATCCCATGTAGAAGCAAATGTAGGACTTTGATATTAGATTGTCTGCGGTTGAATGGAGAAAGGAGAATGATTCTATAATTACACTTCAATCTAAAGTGGATAATATGAGGGAGGAGTTCCAATAGTTGCATGCAAAGACCTAAGCCACTAGTGATGTTATCTACTCTGGTCCTAAACTTGTATGGCTTTAAAAGGCATTACTAGGGAGTAAGGACTTCTTAATTATATACCCAAGACCTGTCATATGTTTTTCTAATATGGGACTTCTTATCCTATGTTGGGGTGTCACTTACACCCCCTTTTATGAACTTAACATCCTGGCTAAGGTTTGCCCCATCGTATAAGACATACTTTGACTCAAGATTGAGGTTTACACCACTTTACTGGGTTTTGCCTAATCAAAGTTTGAACTCTAGACTACATATACAAGGCTGGCATATGAATGGCTATAATATTATTTGTATCTATCCAACCCACTAGTGATATTATACGCTCAATTCCTAGACCCACATGATTTTCAAATGTATCACTAGAGAGTAAAGGCTTCTTACTTATTTACCCAACACCTTTATTGTGTTTTGTCGATATGGGACTTCAAAGTGTCAAGATGTAAAATAAGAGATATATAGTGTAATCATGACCTACACTTATTGTAACCATGATGCTTATTCGGGCTTAAGAATTAATGTATGGAATAATAGGCAAAGAATACTTAATATTTCAATCATATAAAGCATGATTAGAATGTCGTTATGGGCTTAGACATGAAATAATACAAGTTTGTAATATATAGCAAAGAATATTTTCTTAGGGCTGAGTATAATGTTAGAGATAGGTCCATGGATCATAAGTATCATACCATAGAACTTGGATCCCTGGAATCTTAGAGATAAAAAGTTGGATTGCTGGTAGGCAATATTGCTTCAGGTTCAAGGGTCAGAGCATGACCACGAGTTTATAGAGAATTTGGGCCATAGATATTGATATTCCATGAATATATAAGCCATAAAGATAGTGACCTCTTGATTGAAGTACGAGAAATATGCAAGAATAAGAATAAATTGTTATGTCATGCATCATAACTCTTTTATGAAACTTATCACAAGTAGAATCTCAAGACCTACCTTATTTCAACACCTCATAATCTACCCCTTAGCTCAAAGGTCACTATCTTATTTCTGAGGACCTATTCTCTAAATAAATCTATAAGTACAATACTCAACATAGAGGGGCATCAATGTACAAGTGAATGCTAAACTCAATCTATTAATCTATAATAGGAAGATACTAATTTCTTTGAAGGACATTCATTTTAGGAATAATACACTTAACTATCTTTATCCACTATAATCATTACCTAATAACAATACTCTGATTGGCGTACTATCCACTTCCTCTAATACTTAATAATTTGACCTTTTCTTCTTAGTCTACCAGCATCACACCTCTTAAAACATATCCACCCAATTCAATGGAATTTAAAACTATACTAAGGGCTTAGAATCGTCTATCTTAATTTATAATTCCCTTAATTCAGCTCTAAAAATACTATATAATACCTACATAGTCTTTTCCATATAAAAATAACCGAAGGTCACTAACTATGATGTAATGAACTTTTATGTCACTGTCCTTATTCTTTCTTATTTCGCTGATAGAGCTTATCCATAGCCCCTCCAAGCCATTAGTGACTTTCTGGAATTGATAGATCAATTACTTGGCAGATCATTTGGTTTTTAGAACTATTTTCTCAATTTAAAGTCATTATTGGTCCAAATTGACCACTAAACAAAAAATCTAGTAAAATGACCTTAAGTGAGAAATCCGACTTCACCAACGTCTCTGGAACATCAAAATCCATATGGTTATATATTTTATTTACTCAAAACAGACTCCAAATGCATCTCGAGGAATTGGTCATAGCCCAAAACCAAGTTCAAAGCTTCAACCATGCTTGGCATAGAAGATATGCTGTGACCAAGGAGGTCTAGCTGTGAACATTATGCCGTGACCACTGCAAGGTGGAGGGTGCTACTGCGCTACCCGAGACCTGGATCGAACCTATTTAAGTGTTGTATTGACGAAAACATTGTCCATTTTATGCCTCCCCATTAAGATACAAACCCTACTGGAGTGTAAAATCTTCAAAGTGAGTTGGGTGGGTTGATTAGGAGCTTAAACAATTTGTGAAATCGAATCTTGCTACAAATCTAAGGTAAGATTCCTTCTAGTTTGTGTTAAATTTGTGACTTCTAGAATGAAAACCCCTAAGTCCTTGAGGCTAAATTATAGCCCCAAATGTGATTGATTTACTCAAATTTCTTAAGGGTTATAACTCCCTAGTAACAGTTGAACAATTTATTGGTTTTGAAAACTCATTTTTCAAAGGTGGAACCCACTTGTGGTTTGCTGTCCTTTTTAAACCCATGGCACAATAGTGCCTTAATGGGTATTCTTATCCTTGTAGTAATGCTGAGATTGTATTTTGGATATATTAGCTCATGGAAGAAAAAACTTCAATAAAATGAAAGGCAAAGTTGGTTGGTTCATGAGTTTCTTGGACTCAAGGTAGTTAGGCTTTCTTGTAGTCAGATTGAGCTTTATTGTAGTATAATTATTGATATCTTGTGAGATTGGGAGGGGATTATATGATAAATAGTTGAATCGTGATATTTGGGATTAGTTGGGTCTTATAGGTTATTGAACTTGCAAAGGGTGATGCTTGACCCTTAACCTAGAACCTTGGATAGTTCTTCTAGTAGTCTTATGAATAGTAGGAGAACACTTTAGTTGCTGTAATAGATAAGAATGATGTTGCTCCTTAACCCTAAGGGTATGTTGACCTGGGTATTGCGTAGTTAGGAAATGACCTTGGTGTTGGGTTGACTTGGAAAGAATACTTGAAGAAGACTTCCCCTATAGGCTTAGTAAGGATTGATAAGACCTTATGGTGTGATTTAGATAACTTAGCATAATTCAAGGTATAAGTTAGTCTTATAATAGCAAACTTTGGCATTCTTAGGATTTAGCAGAGGGATTTGACCCTCCTTAAGCTTAACCTATTAAACCCCTTAGAGACCTAGATACTTGATGAACGTCTAAATTATGTTGTTAAGATTTTTTTGGTTAAACTCTACTGTCGGATTATGCATATGGTCGATGGTTAGATAATGTGTATACTTGATTTATTATCTTGTAGTCATGATATAGATAGCCTTGTAAAGGTGGTGATTATGTATAACATATGAATGTTCATGCTCATACTAATACTCTTATTATATGGTGAAATTAACAGTAAAGTAGGATGGTATATGTATCTTACATACCTATTATCCTATTATTGTGAACTTGTGTATGTTTATTGATTTTGCTATATATTTGGATGTATGTTGTTGTCTTGGGGGAGTGTGTAATTGTATGATAATACCCAATGAATCCGAAAGAGGTAATAATGTTATGATGATGCCCGGTGAATCCAGAGGACATATTGAGTGATGATGATACCCGGTTAATCTAAACAAGGTAAGGATGTTATTATGATTCTCGATGAATCCGAAGGATATGTTAATGTTATGATGATACCTGATGAATCCAAAATAGGTAATAAAGTTATGATGATGCCTGGTGAACCAAGAGGATATGTCGATGTTATGATAATACCTAGTGAATCATGTAGAGGTAATAATGTTATAATGATACTGAATGAATCTAAAGGATATGTTGATGTTATGATAATAATTGATGAATCTGAAAGAGGTAATGATGTTATGATGCCGTGTGGGGAAACTTTATATAACTACATATATATATGTGAGGTTATTCCATGTGTGGATAAACCATTGTTGTACTCGATATATGATGTCTTCCTTGTTAATTGATACTCATTCTTTGTCATTAACCACTAAATAGGAGGTATGACCCTCGTCGACTCTAATCGGTAACTAGAGGTAATTTGTGCCTATTATTGGGTTAAGGCGAATTGTTATGTGTAATCTTATGTAGAACCAAAGGCTCACCTAGTAAATCTACTTAACTTGAATTAATGGTTAAGTTAAGGAATTTTGCCTAGTAAAGTGGCTTATGTGACATCTAGTTGTTTCTAATAAATTACTATGACTTGTAAGTTAGAATCCTAGCAAACGAGTTGATGGACCTTACTTGGTTAAAATATGGAAACAAGTGCTTAAGGTTGTAAAATGTCTATAGTAATAGACTTAGTATGGTCTTATGAATGGTTAAGTTGTCATTTAGTATGCGAAGCCGTAATGGCCTAATTGATGACTTATATAATAAGAATCCTAATAAGAGAATGGCCTTGTGATAGGTAAATAATTAATAGCATAGTTAACTTATATCTTTTCCTTATTTGATGACTAGTAAACAATAAGAATTGTAAACTAGTGCTTTATGGATATGGAGATTAGCTAACATAGACTAGACTTAGAGTTCATCAATAAAATAGAGATTAAGTAACTATATAACTATGCAGTGATATTAATTTCGTTGTGCTAAATTGCGGTATCGTTAATGTTTGTAGACCTTGGTGAGAGGACATAGCGGGAATATGCACCTCGCATCTTTCGTGAGTTTCTTATATAGTTGTGCCTGATATGTTGATGGATTTATCTTGGTTGTACTCTCCGGTGGTATGGGACACCATGTCGAGTTCGTTGTAGTCTTTTTTTGAATGTACTTCCTGGCGATATGGGACTTCGTGGTATGTTTTTGTGCTTTATACTCTAATGATGGTTGATGTTGATTATGGTAAATGCATGGTTGTATTGTATATATGTAGCTTTACTCTTGGAAATGATTACTCTTTTGTATGATGATTATGGTATATGTTGATATGATACGTTATGCTATTGTTCTAGTAGTTTAGTTATTTTTAATAATAATATCAAAAAGGATTTAGGTTCGATCCTATACCTTGTGTCTAAGTTATTGTCTTACCTTATATCGTCTCTATATTATAATTTAGCTCAGTCGGCCGATGATGCATACTTTGTACCCATGTTTTATTACTCATACTACACTTCTTTACTTTTTTGGTGTAGGCCCAGGTTCTAGTTGTCGTCGTTGAGTTGGGATCGTGTTATATTGACCATTTAGAGATAGCGTGAGCTCTTGGAGTTTGAGTTTTCCTCTTTTCCCTCTATCTTTTTTGTGTTTTGTTTTTGAGACAAATGTATGAGATTATTTAAGACATTTAGACTTTGAGTTGTAGACATTTAGACTTTGAGTTGTAAATTCCTATGCATAAATCTAAATGCTTTTGTACTAATACTATCAGGCCATGGGAATTGTATTTGAATATTTGTTGTCTTAGGTTGTGGAATGTTAATTTTTATATTGTGTTCTTATATAGGGTCCATGTTGGACATTCCTACCAAGATAACTCATTGCATTAGCCCCGTGTTACAGTATCAACTTACCTACCAGTAGGATGTGGTAGATGCCATCATGATGATGATTCCCAGTAATTCTGAGGATATGTTGATTTTATGATGAGACCTAGTGACTCTAAAAGTGTTAATGATGTTATGATAATGCCCGGTGAACCTAGAGGATATCTTGATGTTATGACGATACCCAGTGAACCCAGAAGAGGTATGTTATGGTAATACTCGGTGAATCTGGAGGATAAGTTGATGTTATGATTATACCCGGTGAATCGTTAAGAGGTAATGATATTATGATGATGCCGCGTGAGGCATCTTTATATAAGTGCATATATATATGTGAGGTTATGCTGTGTGGATAAACCATTCATGTACTCGAGACATGATGTCTTCCTTGGTAATTGATTCTCATTCTTTGTCATTAACCACTAAAGAAGAGGTGTGACCCTCGTCGACTCTAATCGGTAACTAGAGGTAATTTATGCCTATTATTCGGTTAAGGCTAATTGGTATGTGTAATCTTGTGTATAACCAAAGTCACACCTAGTAAATCTACTTGACTTGAATTAATGGTTATGATATGAAATTTCTCTTAGTAAAGTGGCTTATGTGACAACAAGCTATTTCTAATAAATTACTAGGACTTGTAGGTTAGAAGCCTAGCCAACTAGTTAATGGACCTTACTAGGTTAAAATATGGAAACTAGTCCTTAAGGTTGTAACATGCCTATAGTAATAGACTTAATATGGTATGATGAATGGTTAAATTGTCATCTATTATGCGATGCCGTGATGTCCTAATGGATGACTTATGTAATGAGCATCCTAACTAGAGATTGGCCTTGTAATGGGTAAATAATTAATAACATTAGTAACTTGTAGCTTTTCTTTATTTGATGATTAGTAAACTATAATACTTGTAAACTAGTGTTTCACGGATATGGAGATTAGCTAATATAGACTAGACTTGGAGTTCATCAATAAAATAGAGATTATGTAACTATATAACTATGCTATGTTGATATTGGTTTTGTTGTGCTAAATTACGGTATTGATAACGTTTGTAGACCTCGGTAAGTGAGTTGCTTGTCTAGTTGTACCTTGATATATTAATGGATTTATCTTGGGTGTACTATCTGGTGGTATGGGACACTATGTTGAGTTCTTTGTTGTGTTCTTTTATGTGTATTTCCCGATGGTATGGGACGTCGTGGTAGGTCCTTGAGCTTTGTATTATAATGATGGTTGGTGTTGATTATGGTAAATACATGGTTGTTATTGTATATTTGTTGGTTTACACTTCTGAAATAATTAATCTTTTGTATGATGATTATGGTATATATTGATATGATACGTTATGCTATTGTCCTATTAGTCTTGTTATTTTATACAATGAGATCGAAAAAGATTCAGGTTCGATCCTATACCTTGAATTTAAGTTATTGTCTTACCTTATATGATTTTTATATTATAATTTAGCTCATTTGGATGATGATAACTATTGACTACCCACGTTTTGATACTCATACTACACTTCTGTTCTTTTTTGGTGCAAACCCAGGTTCTAGTTGTTGTCATTGAGTCGGGATCGTGCCATGTTAACCATTCGAAGACAGGGTGAGCTGTTGGAGTTCGAGTTGCCCTCTTTCCCCTCTATCTTTCTTTGTCTTTTGTTTCCAAGCCAAATGTATGAGATTATTTAATATATTTTAGACTTTGAGTTGTAAATTCCTGCTGTCAAATCTAAGATTCTCTTGTACTAATACTATCACGTCATGGGAATGGTATTTGAATATCGGTTGTCTTAGGTTGTGGAATGTTATTGTTTATATTGTGTTCTTATATAGGGTCCATTTTGGAAATTCCTACCAAGGTAACCCATTCCATTAGCTCAGGGTTACAGTATTGGCTTACCTACTGTTGGGACGTGGTAGGTGCCATCATGACTTAGAAATCGGGTTTTGACATAGGAACAGATAAAACTTATGAACATAGAACCCCGGGTAACAACATACTACCCTGGGTACAACTCTTTCTTTATATAATCTTAAGGCTTTTCTTTATCTAATGAACTAGCCATAATTTCACTATTTCATCTTTAGTCCTCATATATAATGCTTACACATTCAAACCTTCCATAAATTATCAACCTAATCTCTCCTACACACCATGTCAGTTCTACTAGGTCAATCTCATAAAACTAATATTACTATCCCAAATCTATATTTCTTTCTACTTCAGTCACCATCCACAACTCAAGATTAGTGTCTTGTGCCAAGAAAAGTTAACAATTCAACTTCACATGCAATTCTAGCTTATAACAACCATATGAAAATAATGAAATACTGTATCTACTAAAACTTCATGATCAAATAGTCAATCCTAATCTTACAATCCATCTAATTATCATCCATTAGCACACTCTCCTTTGACGCATCACAACTACTTATTAATACATAAATTTAAACTACTTTCATAGTTCTACAAACATCAAGGATTTCCTTCTTCAAAAGCTACCAGGGAAGCTTAAATCTAATTATTCTGAACCACACTATCCTTCCATTCACCATCTATACTTGATCTTTATTGCCACAATGACAAGCCACCACGAGCTCCTTCCTATGTTAAATATATAATCAAAATCATCTTAACTAATCATGCTTTCTCAACTAACTACCATAAATTTTGCAAATCTGCCAACACCTTAGTCAATACCATAAGGGTATACTACCTCTATCACTCACTTAAAGGGTACTCGACTCTAGATATAACCCCAACTCTTTGGCTTCTAAATATATGACTTAATGTTTTTGGCTCTGGAATCACCCTACTACTTGTACCTTATAACACTCTAATTTACTCTATTTCTTGGGTGGCAATACTACCCCTATATTTAGACATATACTTTCCCTTTAAGCATGTCATCTGCAACAAAGATGTTGAAAAGATCTGAATAAAAATCTTACCTCGGCCTCAAACATATGATTCATATATATAAGAGTATATGATTTTAATCAATATACTTCAATGCATTAATGGACCCCTATTAATCCATTAAGCAATTTCAAAACATCTTGAATACTCTATCTATGAGGATCACATTGTTAGGAATTTGAGTATTTATATGTCTATCACCTTTAAAATGAGATGAAGCTTATCATGATCTGATTAACAACTCATGATGGAACATACTCTATCTCACTAGTAGGTAAGCTAAACCATAGTCCGAAGAAAGATGCAATGAGCTATCTTTGTGGAAAATGGCCATAATGTTTGAAATTAACAATTTAAAGACTTAAATAGCAATAATTAGTCAGAAAGGTCTAATAGATAGATAAGAAATCAACAACCATCTCAAGACTCAATAATGTCGATACAAGAGCTACAATAAATGAACTATGAGTACTGAATATCCATATACATTCTATCTTAAGTATGAAAACCTAGACAGTAGATAAAAAGAAGGAAAAAATGTAGCTCTGACTCTAAGAGCTCACCTAATCTTTGAAATCATCCTTGCACAAACGCCAAATTAGCAGCAAAAACTAGTACTCAAATCTCCCCCCAAAAAGGTATAGAAGTGTAGTATGAGTACCAAACAAATGGGTATTCAGTAGGTACATTGGCTGATTGAGCTAAATCATGATACAAATGCAATAAAATACAAGATAGAATAATGCAAGTCAAGGTAAAATAGGCAAACCTAGAAATAAGCTCTGACACCACTATACATAAATAAGTGAATGTATACAAGCTAACAACCTAAAAATCATAGCATTATAAGTACAATATTGACCCCCATAAGCCGATAAAGGCGGAAATTAAATAACCCAATGCATGCCTTCATAAGCCTGAAAGGTACAATCAAGGAAACTAAGCAACTGAATAGCCATAAATTACAAAATCACCATGGAATAGACAAGGATACGTCTGAACTGTACCATCTAATTCATACTCCTAATGCTGGACTTGGACTGAAACTGATATTATCAAGATTGTTATCAGTTGTTTCACTCAAATCGAAACTCATATTACAAGATAATTGTCAATTGCTAAACTCAAACTAGAAATCATATTCATAAATCGTATCAATGAACTATATCAACAAGCCATGCCGATAAACTAACCCAATAGGCTATACCACATTTATTAAGTCATGCCATTAATAATGCCCATAGTCCATGTCATTAATCATAATCATAAGTTATTTCAATATACGTATCCATAAACTACAAATCATATATCTAAGACCTTAACCATTTCTATATGCCATATCATATCTATGAGACATATCATATCTGTAATCCATATCATATCTGTAAGCCATATTATATCTATGAGCCATATCATATCTATAAGCAATATAATATCTATGAGCCATATCATATTTATAATACATATCCTATCTCGCAACCATTAATTATCAATCACGTCAATTTTTATATCATTAAGAATGTTGATAGGCCATAATATTAATCATATTTGGAAGCCACATCAACAATCATGTACATATAAGCCGTATCATATAAAAAATATCATTAGAAATACCTGAAACTAACATCAATCTTTTAATATCCAACTAACATACTCAATACATATATATATTCAATCTCCTCAAGTGTCAATAAACCATTAATAAAGGTATGTCACCTATGAATATGTCTACAATGCTAACATAAGTCTTGGCCTAAGATGGGCGAAGGGGCCCACTTATAATCCCTGATATCCATTTTAGGCAACTTCTACCCCATTCTAGGCTAAGGTATCTAAGTTTATTTTTAGATGTCAAGTAAGACATAAACATCCCCAAGATAGCAATTCTTCCAAAACATGAGCAACAAAGGCAATCCTTCCTAAAATAATAACATCTAAGACAATTTCACCTAACTTAAGAAACTAAGTACAACTCCATCCTAAATATGAACTACTAATGAAATTGCACCTAGTTTAAGTAACTAAGGCATTTCCATTCTAAACATGATCCATAAAGCCAAATTCACCTAAGAAATGGATAACTAAAAAAACTACTCCAAATATATAATTTTAAGGTAGCCTAAATGGTTCAAATAATCCAAATATTCTCATTTATACTTCAAACACCGAAGTCACACCCCATATATAGGAAAATATCATAATTATACTATGAGATAACTCAATCTATGAAGAAGGTAAACCTAGACTACTTGTATGCCAAAAGAAGTAGGCTTTGTTTGAGCGATACCAGTTGGGGTGGGTGACTTATCCCCAGGGATCTTATAGTTAGGAATTAGTTTGGGAATTTTATCCTTCCTACGCCACCACAGTTGCTTTGGTCACACCTAGAGGAGGTAGAAGTATAGAGTAGCCCAGTTAGAGCACACTTTGGTGAGAGAGGTTAATGTTTATATTTAAGTGATGACCATTCGTCGAGTTCTATTTGGGACTAACTATGTAGCTCTATCATCTACAACAGAGTGTAACTTTCAGTTGAGATTAGTGCAAGATGGACGTGCCATAAGAGATACCAATTCTAAATAGTAGAGGTTGGGTTTGGTGAGATGGATTGCCAACCAAATTTCAAACATAGGTGATGATGCCCCCTAGATTGAGGGTAAGGGGGAGATTAAGAAGGCGACTCTTTATTTTTCTGCCATGTTTTGGTAGATAGTGGTACACTTCTGGTTGTGTCCAACTGTATCGAACAACCTTTTGACATGGGATAGATCTGCAATAGATGCAAATTTACTGATATTATATGAGGTTTAGCTTGAGGCACTGATTTAATTTTAGATGCATGAGCAAGAATTCAGGGACATGACCACTCTTCCTTTCCATTGCCTGATCCAGAGGTTATGTGATAAGGTAGGTATGCTTGAGATTGTAAATGTGTATAGTAGACTTGAGGTGATGAGTATTTCACATACTAGGATGATCAAGAATCCAAAAAACCCAATACTTCTACAGAGATCTCAAGAACGTCTGACTATGATTTCAGCCTATTTTAAGTAGCCTCCAGCTCCGACAGTGCATGTTGACAGGACAAACATGGGTATTGATGTCACGACACAATTACTTAGGTCATAATAGTGCCTACCATATCCCACCAGTAGGCAAGCCAACTTATAGTAAGGAACGACAAGTAATAGACTACTCAACAATATAAGGAAAAGAATGTGGAATAAATGATGTAAAGATTAATACATTAGAAACTCCAAAAACCTGGTGGTATCAGTACAAGAGTTTCTACTACAATAAGAGTACAAAAGTAAAATGTCAAGATAATTACACTGATACAACTCATCTCTAAATAGAATATAGAGACTAGTCTAATCCATATGAGAGATATGAGTAATACTCCAAACGTCAGGAGCTCACTCTAAATTTTTGAACCATGGCTACTTTACATGATGTCGCTATCAATGTTGATAACCCGTATTAGGATCCACAGGCTGAAGAAGTGTAGTTTGAGTACCAAATGAAGGGTACTTAGTAGGCAACTGCCAAGTGAGATTCAAAGATAAAGCATATATATATAACATATAAACTTAATGGAAACTACACCCAAGAGTGCAGAAATCGTCTAACATGTCAATGAGAATGATAAAGGACAAGTATCCTGCTCAAGTCCAAGAGTCTAACATAATAAGACTAAGGGAGTATCAGGGTAAACTATCATATTCCAGCCACAATCAATAGACATCAGTTCTATACTTTGTATCCCAGGCCAATATATGAATGAAGAGGGAATATATATATATATAGGAATATACAAGGTAAAGAAACAATATATAATATGTACAAATGAAGGAAGGGATATATGGTGGTTCCATAACTTCATAAAGCTAGATATACATACATACATATATATATATATATAAACATGTTCATCACAATGCATAACGTAGATCATCATATCCTCATTCTAAGACTTCAGTATAATACTATCAATATCTAAGGCTATCATGCTCAGGATTCGTAATCCAAATGGCTAGACATGAAATAATCTTGCATAATAGTGCAATCATAAGATAGAAGTGGTAAAAATCGTACCTCAAATCTCGATACAAGATCAATGACCAATCTATCATAAGCTAGACATAATAATGATCATAACAATGATAATAACAATATCAATAACAACATGAATAACTGGCTACTTTGGACAAGCATATACCTCGCCAAGCCTATGCATATCCCCATCGCCCTAGGCTCGGAATGTTCAATCAACTTACAATAGCACAAGATATATTCTTCACCCATATCTATGTAACCATCCCATACCGTATGATAGACATAGGAAAACACATGTGATAGGCACTGCACATGCAGGAATGAATGAAAAGTACACAATCAATATCACAATCTCATCATCATAACCAGTTTTATCATAACTGGCATTATAATTACCATTATCAGTGTAACCTCCTGCCTTGTTGGGTGTCAATATCTCATCACAGTAACCTCTGTCCTTGCCGAGTATCTATATCATTATCAAAATATTCTCTGGCCTTGCCAAGTATCAACATATAATAACAGTATCCTCCGACCTTGTCTAGTATCAATATCACCATCAAAATATCCTCCGGCCTTGCTAGGTATCAACATATAATAACAGTATCCTCCATCCTTTTCGGGTATCAATATCACCATCAAAATATCCTCCGGCCTTGTTGGGTATCAACAATCATAATAGTATCCTCCGGCCTTTTCGGGTATCAATATCATCATTACAATATCCTTTGTCCTTGCCAGGTATCAACATATCATAACAGTATCCTCCGGACTTGCCAGGTATAAATATATCATGACATCAATATACATATATTTGTAGACATATAATAGGTGCACGGGCTTAAGACGTGCCAAAGGAGGGGGTAATCTACAAGCCTGTTAGTATACTCACGATCATAATCGTCTCATCATAGGAATATCTAACTCATCAATACTTAGCAACTATTCGTTATTATCTAACCAACACTTATTAATATTAAACCACTAATTCGCTAGTCATCACATGACCTCTAATTATTAGGCTAAACATTATCCTTCACATAATCCTTATTCACGCAATAGAAGGCAATTATTATTAGCTAAGTATCCAACACCTAACATCTAGCCAAGGTTCATCACTAGACCATAATCGTCATTTATCCACTAATCATCTTTATCAATTAATCAACCTATAGCCGTTAATCATTATTAGCCAACACATTACCATCTATCATCTAAACATCTTTTATTTACTTACACCATTCATTAACTAACCATTATTTACCAATTAATCCTTGTTTATCAACTATTCATCATTATTAACTAGACATCTCTTATTACTAACATCTCTTATTATCTAACCTTATTAATACGCAATTCCTCATTTATCGATTAATCAACATCATAAGATTAGTCATTAATATTATTAATCCTTACCGATACTAAACCCAACAACATCACTAGCCATAAATCAACCGTCATTAAATACCATAATTCATCTAAGAAACATTTATTAACTAATGCATTAGATTCCTAACCATCGACTACTATAGTAACCTAATAGACAACTATCTACCACATAGCTTAACCCTTAAGTAAGAAGAACAATCATAAAATCACATCTTTTCTATAATGATCATTTACGAATATAATAATCACGAAGATACCAAATCTATGCATGCCATAACCAGTATTCAATTAGTGGAGTAGTAAGCATCATAACACATCTTTCTCCATCCCATACCGAAGAGATGTATATATAAACATATATATATATATATATATATTCATATTCATAAACTGTAATTACATCATTTATAATGATAAACACTTCTCGAATATTCAATCACTATCATAAAACGACCCTTGGCCCATAATATGCCCCAAATAATCACAACATCATAATCATGGATTTCGGCCCGTATACATATCCGGAACTCATATCAATAACCATGTATATAAACCATCACAAATTTATAAGACGTATCATGCCTAATATCATCTCACATATAGGAGGAATCTCACACATAGAAGGTCAAATATAAATAAATATATAATCATCTCTCGTCCAGGAGGCATAATATCAAAATATACATAGTCATCTCTAATATACGAGGCATAATATCAATAGAAATGTATTCATCTACAAGATATCTCCTATTAATAGGCAATACATCGTGATTGTGAGAAAGGTCACCTCTTTAGGACAATTATCATATTTAAGAGGAGTATCATCTCTATGGGCCCGATAATCATAATTAAGAGGAAAGTCATCTCTATAGGTCAAGTATCAAGTCTAGAGGAATTAGCCACTCTATGGGCCCAATATCAATCTAAGAGTAAATAGCATCTCTACAGGCCAAACATCATATCAAGGGGGAGTAGCTTCTCTATAGGCTCAAATATCATTACTATAAAGGATAACTTAGCCATAACTCATAAGTCACAATACGGGGAAAATCATATCAATTTACCAAGCCATGAAGTAACCTTATAATAAGGTTTACTAGTCTCAACTATGCCTAATATCCGCAGCTAAGTTCACAAGAATAACATAAGTCTTGGCCTAAGTGCGCCAGACAATCCAACTTCTAATCCTCCATTCCCATATATAGGAAAACTATGCCCTAAACTAGTCTAAGGTATCAAGTTCAACTTCGAGATGTCAAGAAAGCCATAACCAATCCTAAGATAGGTACTTCATCTAGAAACAAGGGTACTTAAGTCATCTCTACCCAATTAAAATCTCAATACTAACCACATTAGCCCAATAAGATTCAAATATACCAATTATGCTTCCAAAATATCACATCTATGATACAAGCTAATCTAAAATAGGGAGAAGGCAATAGAATTATAAAGGGTTATAAACATACCATCTTATAGGTCCAAAACCCTCATCTAATCCCCAAATATCAACAATCAAGGCTATGTCATTCTACTCATATATTAAGCCTGACATCAAAATTCACATGTAATATATAAATATATCACACATCAGCTATGAAGATAAGTAGACATAAGCCTACCTCAAAGACGAACTGCAAAATCTCACTTCACACACCACATTGTCGTCTTCACTTCATACACCCCAAAATGCCATCATACTAACAAAATCATAATCTACTCATCAATAAGAGTCTAACAATACCCATATTGCACTATTCTGCTTTGGGTCCAAAAACAACACCAAAACCCCCAAGTAGGTCCCACATACGAAAAATGAGTTTTTGAGACCAACCCACTCTTCAAATGCAATTAGGGAGTTATATCCCTTTAGAATTTTGGGTAAATCACCCATATTTGGGGCTAAAATCAAGCCTCAAGTCATTTGGGGTTTGGGCCAATAAATCAAGAATTCAACACTAAAATTAAAGGATTCATACCTTATATTTGAAGTTAATCATGATTACGTAAGTAATCCAATATCCCAACTACTGCCAAGCTCTAAGGTTCGTACTCTCTATTAGGGTTTTGGGTCTCAAGAAAATCAAGCAAATGGCCAATTCTCGACCAAAATGGTTATTTAAAGGACCATTCCCAGGCCATCCGGAAGGGAAATCACAAACTCACGCCTGTCGCGATCACAGTCATCACGATTGCTATGAAACTCCTGCGATCGCGTTACTCTTCTGCAATAAATGATAATTGAAAATTGGAATTTGATTCCAAGTCTCTGCCAATCCTTCAGGAAGCATTCAAAATCCAATATTTGGAAACAAAATATGTAACCACATTAAATTCGATGTTTCAGATGCGCTGGTGAAGTCAGATTTTCCATTCCAGCTTGTTCCAACTAAATTTAGGTCCCACACCTAAACTTTCAAATTTTTAACTTTCCAATTTATATGTCAAAATGAGCTAGGGTGTATTGGTATCCAAACCAAAGTTCTATCTAGCCTAAAGTCGATATTCCAAATTTGTTAGCACAATCAAAATTCGCATTCGATATTGTTTCACTGAAATTTTTGCTTGGTGGCCATTTGGAACCAGCAAAGACTTCTAAATAGGGAATTAGCTCTAAAAATGAAACAAACTGCACGGTAACCGAACTGTCAGTCCCAGCATGTCCGAAATGATTTAGGGAAACTATGGAGAATCTTAAACAATGAAAATAAGCATAAATATGGATAATGACAAGAAAGGTCATTACACTATTTACTACTAAGAGGACTTTCGTTCTCGAAAGTCAAAAAATATATAGAATCTGGAAAGATTAAACGAATGAGGTCCTGGGCCTGCATGCTCCCAACATGACTTCCTAGATAACCTCAATGAAGAGCGAAAACATGCTAGGGATTTTTCCATGGGTATCTCTTTTCCAACCAGTACTCTCATTCTACTTCTAAATAGCCAAAATTCAACTTAACCACTAACTGGACTCAAATTGAATCTAGAAGGTTGATGCGCATACATATGAACCACAACATACTGATATCACCTCTATATCTGCATAAATCAACAAAGGCTCATGCAAGCCAAAGCCAACCTATGTCGTGAGTCATGCCACCAACTCCAAATGAAAATATACACTCCTTGTATACTTTTGCACATGTTATCTACTCCATGCCAGGAGAAAAATCACTTGTGTCTCACCTACAAAGTCTCACCAGAGAGAACTCAAAGAATTAAAGTTGATCAACTGAAAGTCAATCTGACAAACAAGAGAATAAGTTCATAAGGCACTTTTTGGGTACACAAATAGAGATAATCATGGAATGCAATCCATGCCAATGCTGCAACCAGTTCAGATGAAAATCAAACTGAGATCTCAAAATCCGAGGTACCATAACTCATCACTGAATATTACACTCTAGGATGACTCATTTACTGAGAACAAAGTAATACAGGATCCAAATTAAGTATATTACTTCCACAAAGTAAATCATCGAAAGGGTGAAAACTAAAATAACCAATACATGGTCCATGGGCTATCATCTAAACTCCAATCAACTATAAACAAATCGATGTCGAGAAGATCAAATAGGCAATCCCAAAGTAGGCTCTACTAGCCTATAAATGAAATCTGAACAAAGGCAAGTCTAAAATAAAAGTTGCACTTAAGCTCAACAACACCAATATCTCAATACCAAGGCTGAATTGATCGATCATAACTAGCTAAATGCTTAGGCATTAATGCTCCAAATCTATATACTTCCAAATTGCCATTCTAGGGAGTCAACTACAAAACTAAGCTAGTAGGACTATATCAATGTGACACGACTCAAACTAGTGCCTTATCGTAATGGGCAATCCAAGGTCCAACTAGGACTGGAATCGCCCGCGTTACCTAAAAAAACCACCAAATCATACCTTGAGTCGGCTGAAGCCCGAGCATAGATAAAGATACCGTATCCAACCATGTGGTGACTCTAGGACAAGTCTATAATCGAGACCAACCCAAAAAAGTCTAAACCCCTAATAACCAACCAAACCAATATGGAAACAAATAACAAACTCTAATTGTAATAATCCAATGTAAGAATATATATAACATAAATCATCCATACCATGCCTAAGTCCAGAGTTGTCCATACAAAGCATCTAGACTAACAAAAGAGTACCTAGTCGGGAAATGACCCGACCATAGCCAAAGACCATAGTCTATGAAAGATAAGAGACAAGGAAAATGAAGCATGACATGAAATAAATGTCTTTTGAACTATGGAAGTTCTCCACATCAATCCAACATCGACTGTCCCCGGATTCAATTATTAAGTAGGAGAAGTATAATGGCCGGTTCCTGCATAGCATAGGTATAAAACTGGTAGTATAAAGGTTAGTGGGTGAACACTAATATGCACTTAGGATAAGGATAAAATGATGCCTTCTATAAAACTAAGTAAAACCAGCCACGTGGCATACAACCATATATATATATACATAACCATGCTAGGAAAGGTTAACGGGTTTAGCATGCCTTTAAAACCTCTACCTGGGTTGCGTAGCTTTATCGTCCTAAACCAGCCACAGGCTATATAGGTTTAGCTTTCTCAGCTAAAAGGGCCCAGTGCGTGTAGCCGCACTACTAGGGAAGAAGACCTTGGGATGACTAGTATATCACCCAAAAATAGTGTGACATCATGCATATGGTAACGAAGACCAACCTCATATCGGCAAATATGAGTTTCCAGTTTTGGTCCCCTAGGACCTCCACCTTCCATGACTTAGCTACACTTTCCGCCATTATTGCCTAATTTAAACCAATTTCAATATAACTAAACCATTATCCATTTATTAACTAAGGCCATTAATATTGGTATTGTCATACCAATCCTTACTTCCAAGTATTATCCATAACCAACCATGTATAGGTTTAAGGGGACTTTCTAGTGCCCTTTTATTTACCATATTAAACCACTTGGGGGACTTCCAAGTTCCCCAAAAGCATAAATATTAAGCCTTTTACCTTTCCAAACCATTTAAACCAATTCCATTAATGTATTGGCTTAAGGAATTTCCATGTATCCTGCAAGGTTTTCAAAATAGACCAACCTTGACCACCAAAACCTTTACCCTTTAAACCATTCCATACCATTTTAGACCATGCCAAAAATTTATAGCATTTATATCATCCAAAACGATTTAGATTTAAACCATCCAAAATGATGTAGAGTTCAATTACTAAACCAAACAAAGCAAGAGTCCCAATGAAAGTTCAACAATAGAGTAAAAACATTCTTTGAGGCATTTTATCAAACATGTCAAGGGCATACCTTTACCAAGACCAAAACCAATGCATAAACCACCATAATTATGGTTATTCAAGACCCATTTGTTAAACCATAACCAACAGATTACCACATATGAAAACCATTACCAAAAATATCTAAAAACATAGTTTAAACCAATATCAAACCATATGTATCAAGATCCCCAACATATATTCTGGAAACCACCATTTATGATTCACAAATCGATGTTTAAAACACAATACACATGCTTTTATTTGGAAATAACAATGAAGAAAGGAGTACATTCCTTATACAAGAAGATTCCGAAGAGAAACATGATTCTTAAGCCCCTTTTAAAAACACTTGAGAAACCCTAGCCCCCAATCTTCAAGAATAAGTTTGAGAGTGTATTAGTAGTGTTTCCATTCTTTAATAAGTGTTATGGAAGGCTACCAAAAGGTTATATCACCTGAGGACATAAGGGTTTAGGAGGAGGAAATATCCAAACTAACCTTAGGTTAAAATTTAAACTAAGTCACATCCAGGGTAGAACTCCAACTCACCACCTATCCCCTAAGGTACTGGTGGTATCCCAACTAGTACCCAAACCTTGCCATGACCTTTCCTACTGATCTTTATTTGACTCCATCTTCCTAAATCGTACATAAGGTTATAAGTGACACCCCAAATAGTATCCACATGATGTATCGAGGGCAGACTTAACATGACCAAGATGATCATGCACCATATGATTTACACTACACCACCCATATGCTCCAATACGATTCATACCCTAGTGTGTCATATCTTGGGCTGTATCCAAGACAACCATATTGCCTAGGGTATGAGTCAACCCTCAATATATATGAGTCATATTTAAGGGTACAATTGGTACCCTTGAGTAATACCAAGTCACAAAGTCCCAAAACTTATAAAATGTAGGGGTCAAATTCCCAGAGTGTTATAGTCTCCCCCACTAGGATCATTCATCCTCAAATGATAGGTAAGGGTAAGAAAAAGCACGAGATAACATGTTAATGCATATAAAACTTTCCGTCATCCCAAAATATGAAACAAAGATATGAACAAAGATAAGAAGATCACCATATATGAACCAAACACAATTTCCACCCCAATACCTTTATTCCGACCTCTAACTAAGTTAGAAAACAAAGGTGCAAGAGGAACCCTTCCTCAACTTTAACCACATTAGAAAACAAAAGATGTGTTAAAGAGTACATACTTTACGGATAAATTTTTGGAACAAAGAACCAACGTAGATACTTGGATTCCATGTCCTCCTCCGTATCCCATATGAATTTATCAGGCCTTTAGTTCCACCATAGAACCATTATTGAAGACATACCATATTTGTTTGCAACTGGCAAACTTACCATCCAAGATCCTCGTCGGACCTCCCCAAAAGAACAAAGAACCTTAGATACTAATACCAACTAAAGGAACCAACCAATCTAGGACCATCGATGCCTCACCCAAACACAACACATAGATTACCAGATGAATGGACTCATGCTAAAAGGCAAGTCCAATTAGATTTAGAATTCATCGAGACACATCACTACGAGAGATTGAGTCTAAATATTCACCACCTCCATGTTCGAGCCTATCCAATGCTAAAAGGAGTTAACTTAGGCCACCGAGCTCTACTTCATACATCTATCCCAAAACACCAATCTACGTACATCACTATTATAATATGGGAACCATAAGTAAAAGACATAGATAAACCATATGCATCCACTATAACCAAACCCCCCAGCCTATAATTGAACACCTAAAATCATAAAACTACAAAGCCATGAAAATAATTCAAAAAACTACACCTTACCTGACCTCGCAGGTACGTAATACAACTTACTGGTATATCTACAAACAACAACATTCAAGCCTACCTCTTATATACCCGTAGTATGATCTATCCATCAAAAGATCTAGCACCCATTGTCATTACCATAAGGATTTCCCACTACCTATTCCCTTCCATACAATTTCCCATGTCAACAACCTTACCTTATCTTCTTTAACCCTAACTCTGGTAGTCACCCTATACTCTCCCCCACTGAGGGACTTTTATATTCCCTATTCAACACATTATCAGATGTCCCAAACAACTATAATCCTAACATAAGAAGATTTATTTAATAAACCAAATTACAAGAGTTACTCATGCCACTCAAGGCAAGACAAAGATCCCTGAAACAAGACACGACACCATAGGCACGAAGTACCTCACAAAAACCACCTAGACCATAATAGGGAATCATCCAAACCAAACCAAACCAAAAGAGTCCTTAAGACTGCACACCAAAAGAAACATAACAACATAACCCTGAATAAATAATATAAGGTCAAGGCTCATATCTAAGGAACAAGGTCAATGTAAAATGTGAACCTTAGTCCTGAGTGCTATACAAATGCATGGAACACTAGTAGAGTGCTCTCTTAATCCGGAGAGAAGAGTGTCATCAAAAGATGCAACCCCGACCTTTTCTTGAAGTCCATCACAATAATGGATTCTATATTAACCACCAACCTCCATCCCATTACACCAACAAACATAATTCTCTACTCTAATGGGTATCACCAAAAACGTACACCAAGGATGCTTGGTTCCCCCATACCCAAAACCTCATTCAACCAAATGCTACCTAGAGCCAGCATAGATATACAAAAACCATGTGACCAGATTGAATCAAGGTTTCCAATTTAAATCAAAACTATTTTAAATCAAACCATAGCCACCAAGGACTTTCAAAAATCATTCGAATCTAACCAAAACCTAATCCATTATTCCTTAACCATCTCTGCAATGCAAAGATTAAAGAATAGTCAAATCATATGACAAAATTATAAGCAATGAAAGTTTCATAAATATTTTGAGGGTATAAAATTTCTAAAACCAAAATCAAGTAATTAGGTTCCCGAAAATCCATTTAACATTCTAATGCATCCCGTAATGTTTATGAACATAAATAAAGCTTGAATAATTCATCATAACCCATGGAAAATCACTTAAATGATTAATCATGTCAAAGACCTCAATTGTGCCAAAACCCAACTTTAAAACCATGAATTTAATAATCAATTTCAGACCAACAATAAAGTACAAGTATAGGGAAAAGGATTCATGCAAGCTCCATGATTTAACTTGTCGCGTGACTAGATCCCCAGTCCCTCCCGTTCAACTTGAACTCCCAGCCTATATGGTACAACTCTCCCACTATTGTATTTACCAATTTATCAACCTCATCCAACCTTCCAGTTTATCTCCACAACTCCTATATTGCTATTTTCGAGCTTATTATACTCTCTTTATCTTTATCAAGCATCTTGATTCAAGCCTAAGATCTACCTACCACTATGTACTAATAACAAAGTAACCCATATAAAATAGAATATACACATAAGGTCCTCCCCCACTAGCAGGACAACCTAAATTCATTATCCACTAACTGACAACCTTCTCTATACCAGCGAAACTATTTCCATTACAAAAACATGGAAGCACCTCACAGAGAAACACTAGAATAGATGGTGACTCTATCTAAAAAAAATCATTAATTTCTCCTTAATCTTTTAACTCCACCAGAACTATTCTATAAAGAGAGAATAGGGATTTGACTAAGTGTTCGAAATAAGACCAATCCCAAACCAACCTCCCCATGAGGGTCGTTAATATAACCTCAGAAAATTTATCCACCACAGAAATCAAACCAAAGAAGGACCTTTTAAGATAGTATCTTTAACCAAGGATAAATAATAAAGATGCCCCTTTTAAAACCAACCTCCGAGTTCTAAGATATGATACAACTTTTTTCCTTAATAGCTAGGGAAAAATCCCATCTCCCTATCCCATAATTGACTCACCATGGAACATAAAGACAATCTTTCTACAAATACTACAACCCAATGACACATAGCACGAGGGAAACAAATCCATCCCCCCCGGATGACATCAAAATCCACCATATTAAAGTCACATAAATCCACCAAGATCCCTTTACTACCAATATATATCACACACCCCTATGGACTCTATTAGCAATTGAAGTGTAATCTATCGAGGTAGAAATGGAAGAACAAAAGAGTGCAAAATAACCTTGAGACCACATCCAGAATACACCATCATAAATGGGGCCAGAAAATAGAGAACACCAAACCAAGTCAACCATACATACCATAAAGAAAGGAGTTCTCAATATACCAGTGTCTATATCAGAAGATGCCTCAGACTCCCAAGGAATAGTAAAAATAATGAAATGATCTAGACCACTGCCGGAGCCAGAGATAGTAGCCAATACTCTATTTTCCAAAGCGGCAACCCTTATGGGACATCCCCATCACATGAGACCCAAATGTCCAAAACCAAAATACTCATTCCTTCTTTCCACAGAACAACCTCGATGTGACCAACCATAAAATATATACAAAAATGGGATGATATGGATTGGGATCCACTGGGAAAACCAAAAGCTGCTACCCCTGGCCAAGTTTGTACCCCAGGAGTTAGACTAGATTCATCTAGTTTTTTCTTAGTATAACAGGTAAGTTTCCAAAACTTTAGATTATTGAGAAGACCAGATTCAAAGAGTGAACCAAAGAAGATTCAGAGAAGATTTCAAGACCTTAGACTCCATAGCCCAATAGTAGATAACAAAGAAAGTGAAACATACCTAAATGTCTCGCATTCTCCTAATTATAAATATGGTGCAAGACACACCCATAAGGAAGACTCTACTCTAAACAACTTTGTGGACACCTTATGAAACCAAAACCTAAGCTATGATACCAACTTGACATGATCCAAACCAGGGCCTTTTTGTAATGGGCAATTCCAAGTCCATCTAGGACTGGGAACCGCCCTCGTTACCCAACCCAACCACCAAATGCATACCTTAAGTCGGCTAAAGTCCAAAACTATAACAAGATAGCATATCCAACTATGTTGTGACTCTGGGACAAGTCTATAACCGAGACCAACCCAAACAAGTTCAACCACACAATAACCAACCAAATCAATGTAGAAACCAACAACCAACACTAATCCTAATAATTCAAAATATGAACATATATAACATAAACCGTCCATACCATACCTAAGTCTACCATTGTCCATACAAAGCCTCTAGACCAACCAAAGAGTACCTAATAATGATAGGCCCTGACCATAGACAAAAGCAATAGTCTATGAAAAACAAGAGACATGAAAAATAAACCATGACATAAAATAGATGCCTTTCAAACTATGAAAGCTCACCACTTCTATCAAACATCGAGTTTCCCTAAATATAATCACTAAGAAGGAAATTAGAATGGTCAGTTCCTACATAATATGGGTATACAACCACCAATAGATGAGTTAGTGGGTGAAAACTAGCATGCACTCAGGATAAGGATAAAATAATGCCATTTACAAAGCCAAGTAAAACAATCCATGATGAATACAACCATATATATATATATAACTATGTTGGGAAATGGGACCGGGTCAAGCATGCCTTTAAAACCTTTACCTAGGCTGTGTAACCTTCCATCTTAAACCACCCACTGACTATATGGGTTTAGCTCCCCCTGCTGAAAGGGCTTTAGTGTCTGTAGCCGCAGGACTAGGGAAGAAAATCTTAGGATTACTAGTATATCCCCAAAATATAGTATGACATCATGCACACGGTCACCAAGACTAACCTTATATCGGCAAATATGAGTTTTAAATTTTGGTCCCCCGGGACCTCTACCTTCTATGTCTTAGCAACACCTCCACTATTACTGCCCAATTAAAACCAATTTCCAATTAAAAAAACCATTATCCATTTATTAACCAAGGCCATTAATATCACCATACAAATCCTTACTTAGAACCACTTGGTTGACTTCCATGTTCCCACAAGCATAAACATTTAGCCTTTTACATTTTCAAACCATTTAAACTAATTTATTTAATGCATTCACTTGAGGGATGTCTATGTATCTCGCAAGGTTTTCAAAATAGACCAGCCATGACAACCAAAACCTTTACTATTTAATCCCTTCCAAAGAATTTTAGACCATGCCAAACATTTAAAACATTTATATCATTTTAACTATTTAAACCATGCAGAATTATCCAAAACCATTTAGAGTTCTATTGCAATACTAAACTATGCAAGAGTCCCAATGAAAGTTCAATAACAGAATAAAAACATTCTTTGATGAATTTTATCAAACATGTTAAGGGCATGCCTTTACCAAGACCAAAACCAATGCATAAACCACCAGAATTAGGGTTACTCAAGACCCATCCATAACCAACCAATAACCACATATGCAAACTATTACCAAAAAGATGTAAAAATATAGTTTAAACCAATACAAAACCATATGCGTGACGACCCCCAACATATATTCCAAAAACTACTATTCCTATTTTATAAATCAATGTTAAAAATACAATACACATGCGTTTAGTTGGATATAACAATAAGGGAAGGAGTACATGCCCCATACAAAAAGATTCCAAAGAGAAACACGACTCTTGAGCGCCTTTGAAGAACACTTGAGAAAACCTAGCCTCCAATCATTAAGAATAAGTTCAAGAGAGTTTTTTGAGTGTTTTCATCCTTTAATAAGTGTTAGAAAAGGCCACCAAAGGTTATATTATGTGAGGAAATAGGGTTTAAGGAGTGCGAAATATCCAAACTATCCTTGACTTAAAATTTAAAACATGTCACATCCAGGGGTATGACTCCCCCTTACCACTTGTACCCTAGGGTACGAGTCGTACCCCAACTGATACCAAACCTTACCATGATCTTACCTAATGGTTTCTATAAGACACCACTTCCTTAAATCAAACCTAAGGGTTCGAGTGATACCCCTAATCATATCCACAACTAGTATCTAGGGCAGACTCCATAAGACCAAGATTATCATGCACCATACGACCTCCACTACCCTACGTATATGCATCTATACAATTCATAGCCTAGTGAGTCATATCTTGGGTAGTCTCTAAGCCCACCATAGTTCATAGGGTATGAGTAAACCCACAAGATAACCAACAAATCGTATTCAAGTGTAAGATTGGTACACTTGAGTCGTACCCACTCAAGAAGTCCCAAAACTTAGGAAATTTTGTAGGGGCCAAATTCTCATGGTGTTATTGTCCAACTTGACATGACCCAAATAAGGGCATTGTTAAAATGGGAAATTAAAAGTCCAAATAGGACCGAGAACTGTCGCCGTTACCTAACCCAACCACCAAATACAAATGTTAAGTCGGCTGAAGTCTGAACATATAACAAAATAGTGTATCTAATCATGTGGTGACTCTGGGACAAGTATATAACCAAGACCAACCCAAACTAGTCCAACCATCGAATAGCTAACAAAACTAATATGGAAACCAATAACTAACACCAATTGTAATAATCCAATGTATGCATATATATAACATAAATCATCCATACCATACCCAAGTCCACAGTTGTCCATAAGAAACCTCTAGACTAACCAAAGAGTACCTAGTCGGGATATGCCCTAGACCATAGCCTATGAAAGACAAGAGACATGAAAAATAAACCATGACATAAAATAGATGCCTTACAAAATATGGAAGATCACTACTTCAATTCAACACCGACTATCCCTGAACCTAATCAATAAGTAAAAGTATAATGGTCGATTCCTGCATAGCGTAGGTAAACAGCTGCCAGTACATGGGTTGGTGGGTGAACACTAGCATTCACTTAGGATAACGATAAAATAATGCTATTTACAAAGCAAAGTAAAACCATACATGATGCATACAACCATTTATATATATAACCAAACCGAGAAAGAGGATCAAGTTTAACATCCCTTTAAAACCTTTACTTGGGTTGTGTAGCTTTGCCATCCTAAATAACCCACAGGCTATATGGGTTTATCTCCCTTTGCTGAAAGGGCCCCAGTGCATGTAGCCACATGACCAAGGAAGAAAATCTTGGGATAACTAGTATATCCCCAAATATAGTGTGACATCATACACATGATTACCAAGACCAACCTCATATCGACAAATATGAGTTTCCAGTTTTGGTCTCCTCGAAACCTCTACCTTACATGACTTAGCTAAACCTTCCACCATTATTTCCCATAAAACAAATTCCTAAATAATGAAACCATTATCAATTTATTAACCAAGGACATTAATATGAGTATCATCATACCAATCCATACTTGCAAGAATTATCCTTAGAAAAAAAATGTATAGGTTTAAGGGGACTTTCAAGTTCCCTTCTATTTACAATATTAAACTACTTGGGAGACTTCCATGTTCCCACAAGCATAACCATTTATACTTTTACCTTTCCAAACCATTTCAACTAATTCCATTAACTTATTCACTTGAGAGATTTCCATGTATCCCACAAGGTTTTCAAAATAGACCAGCCATGACCACCAAAACCTTTACCTTTTAAACCATTCCAAACTATTTTAGACCATGCCAAACATTTAAAGTATTAATATCATTTAAATAATTTAAACCATTCCAAACCATCCAAAACCACTTAGAGTTCCATTACAAAAATCAAACCATGCAAGAGTTCCAATGAAAGTTCAATAATAGAGTAAAACCATTATTTAAAGCATTTTATCAAATATATTGAGGGCATACCTTTACCAAGACCAAAACCAATGTATAAACCACCATAATTAGGGTTACTAATGACCAATTTTCTAAACCATAATCAACCAATAACCACATATGCAAAACATTACCAAAAACATCTAAAAACATAGTTTAGATGAATACCAACCCATACGCATCAAGACCCCCAACATATATTGTGAAAACTACCATTCATGATTCATAAATCAATGTTTGAAAAATAATACACATGCCTTTAGTTGGAAATAATAATGAGGTAAGGAGTACATGCCTTATATATGAAGTTTCCAAATTCTTGAGCCTCTTTTAATAACACTTGAGAAACCCCATCCTCCAATCTTCAGGAATAAGTTTGAAAGAGTATTTGGAGTGTTTCCATCCTTTAGTAAGTGTCATGGGAGGCTAAAAAGGTTATATTATGTGAGGACATAAGGTTTTAGGAGTAGGAAATGTCCAAACTAGCCTTGGATTAAAATTTAAAACAAGTTATATCCAGGGGTACTACTCCCCCTTAGCACACGTACCTTAGAGTATGAGTGGTACCCTAACTCGTACCCAAATGTTGCCATGACCTTAGCTACTAGTTTATATATGAATCCATATCCCTAACTCATACCTAAGAGTATAAGTGACACCCCCAATCATATTCACAAGTCGTATCAAGGGAAGGATCTAGAACACCAAAACGATCATGCACCATACGACTGCACTATACCACTCATATGCCCCTATAAGATTCTTACCTTAGTGAGTCATATCTTGGGTAGTAGCCAAGAAAACCATACTACATAGGGTATGAGTGAACCCTCATGACAGTGTATGAGTCATATTAAAGGGTATGATTGGTACCCTTGAGTCATACCAAGTCACAAAGTCCCAAAACATAGGAAATTTTACAGGGGACAAATTCCTGGGGTGTTATACTATTCCAACTATCCCAACTCAAATCTAATATCCAAATCCAAAATATCTAAGTTATACTTTGCCAAGCATAGTTGAGACATATCTGAAGAATAAAATCACCAGATGGAGAACCACCAACTGAAAACACAAGCATCAAAATCTATATCAGTTTGAGGGAACAAAATATAGCCGTAAAATGGAAATCAGGCCAAAGGAAAAATCATAGCCTGAGAATACATATAACCCATTCCATATTTGCTGGAGGGAATGAACTATACAAACATACATAAAATCTCCCCAAGGCAAAAAACAACACCTGTATAGGCAAAAACTCTAGCAACATGGAGAAATACAACTCTAGCTGACAACGAATCAATCTAACACTCCATCTTAGTAAAGAATAGCCCCATACACATATTATCGAGGAGAAACACTCCACCAAGCCTTATTAGGTCGTACAAACCCTGAAATAGGGATTTACCAAATCCACCCAAGAATTACATCATTGAAGTGGAAATACCAATCTCAAAACCAAGGTCAAAGTCGAGACCACTACCAGAGAATCAAATAACTCAGGATAAAGAATTTTCAATTTTCCAACTTAAGAAGCGATCACAGAAAAAAGTACTTGCCTCTAACTTTCCAATACTTCTAGAGAAAACCATATCACAATAAAAAAAGTATTCAATCTCAACACTAATAACACGGGTAAACCATCACAAGGTAACAAACCCAACAAATCTAAAAGATGAATCCACGATATCTCAATGTCTAAACAACTATCGTACGATGAAATAATCATAATGAAAGAACGAACCTTGAATCTGTCAATCTCATACAAATGTTATATATAAATGCATAGCCAAAGAAAAAACCTTCACAACCTAGGAGGCAAATTTAAAAATCTCAAACTCAATAATGTGCAACATAACCACATTACCAACTCAAAAGCCACACAAAACCATAGAAGGTCAACTTTCCTTCAATACCATAATACACCCCTGAATCAATCAAATATAGCTAACAAAGAGAGAACATAGTCAACCTCACCACACTAGGAGAAAGAAATCATCAAATTGGGTTATATATACTTAAGCCACCAAATGATATTATAAGAAAATGAAAGTTTAACTAGATAACACTACTTTATACAGCTTCTCAGTACGAATCAATTATATCAAGTAACAACATCTAGTAGTAATTTCAAGTAGTATCAATAACCTCACACAGTGGTAGGAATCACAAAAACAATATCAATATCAACATACTGACCATGTGGTACCAAAACGAACATCAATATAATGTACCACTGAAGGTCTAAATAGGGCTAATGTGCCAAGATAAATAGGACAGGAACCTATAAACCACACCCATAAGGGAAAATATCAACACAGATCTACTCTATCCACTACTAAAAAAAATATACCACTGAGTAGCAACATAATCATAAATTAAAAAATAAGGCACACAATGAATGATATCAACCCATCAAGGCGTATAATATTCAATGGGCATGAATACCCAAATACATATTATAAAAGATAAATGCAGGAAATAAAAGCACACTAATTATAGTGACATCCTCAATCAAATGACTGATGGGTATAGGTATAATAACTCTAAATGATGATGCCACAACATAACAACACTGATCTAAATGAGTTGAATGACTGGAAATCCCATATCGAAGACACTCTCTAGACTAGTAGTGGGTCTCTTTGAGGCAGTAGCAAACTTCTGAAGCACTAACATGACAAGAACATAAACTGAGCCCAAATGGCTGGCAAATTTACACTAAGAGAAATCCATAAAATTATGTCCATACTTCTGACATCACAACTTGTCTCAAGAACTCTAGGCTGGAGGGGAATACATGCTAACTATAGCTGATCATTTATCTTATAAATGGGGTATTCTTAAAACTAGTCTCTCATCGTGACATAACCAAACCAAGATCCAGGAATACTTTGAGAAATGGCTCTGCATAATCTAGAATGGTTTTCCCAAACCGAAGAATCATACTACCACTCTATATTTCTGAGGGGTACTCTTCCCACTATGATCATCATGACTAATCTAAGAACTATTCATAGTATAGAATACTGTCTTCATAGAGTTGATGGGCTACAGGTAATGCTGAACTCTACTGGATGGACCCTCACTCACGGATAATATATCAATAATGCTATCTTGATAGCATGCCTCTTGCATCCATTTCCATAAGTCACAATACTTGTGCCTTATATGGTCCTCTCATAATCCATATCCTGACAAAAGAAAACTCTAATTTTTATCCAGTTCCTCCATGCCAAATAGAGTGACAATACTAAACCTCTAACATATCTACACCCCAATGTCCTGCTCGAAATGATGTAGAATAGAAAAATTCCTGGACCATATGAGAAATCTAATCTTATACTCAAAACTAGTAGAGAACCCTAATGAATACCAATACACCCAACTTTGTTCTGAGAATTGTTCAATAAATCAAATGTTATCCATGGCTGAGAGGTATCTACAACATAACTCAAATTCCCAATGCTAAACCTCAAAGGAGAAATTAGTCACAAGATAAACTGGAGCCTAAGTTGGACCAAATCATTTTTAGATGCCACTAAAGATATTTGATATCTAGCTCTGATTCTCTAGTTTGATACTTCATTAAAACTCTTGAAAAATATGCTGAAGTCTCATTTGCATCTGTCCATATTGTTGCCTATCTTGCATCATTATTTAGGGACAGAATAGAGTCAAATAATGAGTATGAGGTTCATAGGAATGTGGGCACATGATAAGGAGTTAAGAAGTGAATTTTCTAAAATTTCCCTGTAGCTTCCCAAAGATAGGTTATGGACGTCTCCGCAGGACTCTGCTAACACTTAGCTCTTATACTAATATGCCAAAGAAACCTAACTTTGGTACCAACTTTTCATGACCTAATTACTTCGGTCATGATGGAGCATACCATAGCCCACTAGTAGGCAAGCCAACCCATATTTCAGAATGACTAGGAATGAACAACTTAATAATATAAGAAAAATAATTTAGAATAAATGATACTAAGATCAATACATAAGAAACTCCCAAAAGCTGGTGGTATCAGTACACGAGCTTCTACTCTAATAAAGGTACACAAGTGAAATATCAAAATAATTACACTCATACAACTCATCTTTGAATGAAATATAGAGACTAGTCTAATGCATAAGAGAGAGATGAGTAATACTCCCAATGTCAGGAGCTCACTTTAAGTCTCTGAACCATGTTTGCTCTGCATCATGTACACATCAACAATGATAACTCATAGTAGGATTTGAATGCAGTAGAAGTGTAGTATAAGTACAAAAGGAATGGTACTCAGTAGTAAACTACCATCTGAGCTCTAAAGATGAAGAATATATATATATATATATATATATATATATATATATATATATAGAATAGAAACTACATCCAAGAGTTTAGAAATCATCTAACAAGTTAATGAAAATAATAAGCAACAACTATCCTGCTCAAGTCCAAGAATCTAACATAATATGACTAAGGGAGTATTAGGGTAAACTATCCTATTCTAGACACAATCAATAGATGTCAATGCTATACTGTGTATCCCAAGCCAATATACGAATGAAGAACAAAGAAAGATATATATATATATATATATATATATATATAAATATTAATATAAAAGTTCAAGAATCAATATTCAATATCTATAAATAAAGAAAGGGATATACGGTAGTGCAAGAACTTTACATAGCTAGATATACATATATATATATATATTATATATATATATATATATATATATATATATATATATATAAATATAACACAAGGTCATCACAAAGCATAACCTAAATCATTATATCCTCATTCTAAGACCTCATTATAATACTATCAAGATCTAAGGCTATCACGCTCAGGATTCATAGTCCACATGGGTAGACATGAAATAATCATGCAAAATAGTGCTTTCATTAGATAGAAGAGGACGAAAAGATATCTTAAATCTTGAAATAGGATCAATGACTAATCTGTCATAAGCTAGCCATAATAAGGATCGTAAAATATCAATAACTCTGTGAATAACTAAATACTTCAAAAAACCATGTACCTAGCCGATCCTATGTGTACCCCCACCGCCCTTGGCTCAAAAGGTTCAATCAATGTATAACAACACAAGGAAAATTCATCACCCTTATTCTATGAAACTGTCCTATACCAGCTGATAGACATAGACGCATACTAGTGATAGGCGATGCGCATGTAGGAATAAATGAAAAGTACATAACTAATATATATGATCATCATAAACATATCTATAATCACTATCATCATTATGGACATTATAAATGTAATCAACTTCCAGCCTTGTAGGGCATCAATATCTCATCATAGTATTCTTTGGCCTTGCCTGGTATTAATATCATCATCACAATATCCTCCGATCTTATCGGATATTAACATATCATACCAGTATCTTCCTGACTTGTCGGGTATCAATATCATCATAACAATATCCTCTAGCATTGCTGGGTATCATTATATCCTAACAATATCTTCCATCTTTATCGGGTATCAACATCATCATCACAATATCTTACTACTTTGCCGAGTATCAACATATCATAATAGTATCCTTCTGCCTTATCGGGTGTCAATATATCATAACATTAATACATATTTTGTAGACATATAATAGGTGCATGAGCTCATGACGTGCCAAAATAAGGGCAGTCTATAAGCTTATTAGCATACTTATAATCATAATTGTATCATCATAGGGATATCTAACTTATCAATACTTCCCAACTATTCATTACTAGCTAACCAACACTTATGATTATAAACCACTAATTTTCTAGTCATTATATGACCTCTAATTATTAGTATAAACATTATCGTCCACATAATCCTTATTTACGAAACAACATCCAACCATTATTAGCCAAGCAACCAACACCTCACATCTAGTTAAGGTTCATCACTAGACCATAGTCGTTATATATTCACTAATCATCATTATCAATGAATCAACCTATAGCTGTTAATCATTATTAGTTAACACATTACAATCGATAGTCTAAACATCTTTTATTAACTAATACCATTCATTAACTAACCATCATTTACCAATTAATCCTCATTTATAAACTATTCATCATTATTAACTATACATCTCTTATAACGAACATCTCTTATTATCTAACCTTATTAATACACAATTCCTCATTTATCAACTAATTGACATCATAAGCTTAGTCATTAATGTTACTAATCCTTACCTATGCTAAACTCGACGTCATCATTAGCCATGAATCAACCATCAATAACTACCATTTTTCAGCTAAGCAAGATATATTAACTAATATATTAGATTCCTAACCATCAAGTTCTATTTTTAACTAATACAAAACTAGCTACCACATAGATTAACCCTTAAGGAAGAAGAAATATCATATGCTCACATCTCAGTTATAATTGTATCATTTATGGATATAATAATCATGAGTATACCAAATCTATGCATGCCATCACAAGTATTTAATCAGTGGAATAGTAAGTATCATGCCCCCTTCCCATACCAAAGAGATGTGTATAAAAACATACATATATATATATATATTCATATTCATAAACTATAATCATATCATTTTTAATGATAAACACTTCTCAGATATTTAATCAATATCATACCATGGCCCTTAACTCATAATATGCTCAGAATAATCACAACATCATAATCAAGGCCTTTGGCCTATATACATATTTAGAACTGCATCAATAACTATGTATATAAACCATTACAAGGTTATAAAACATAGCATGCCTAATATAATCTCACATAGGGGAGGCACCTCAGACATAGAAGGTAAAATGTCAATAAATATATAATTATCTATCATCTAGGAGACATCTCATATCTAGGAGGCATAATATAAATAAGTACATAGTCATCTCTCATATAAGAGGCATAATATCAATAGAAATCTATTCATCAATAAGATATCTCATATCAATAGGTCATACATTATGACTGTGAGGAATGCTGCTTCTCTAGACCAATTGTCATTTTTAAGAGAAATATCATCCCTATAGGCTAGATAATCATAATTAAGAGAAAAATCATCTCTATAAATAAAGTATCATATCAAGGAGGAACTAGCATTTCTATGGGCCAAATATCGATATAAGAGGAAATAGCATTTTTATAGGCTAAACATCATATCAAGGGGGAGTAACTTCTAAATTTACCAAGCCATGAAGTAACATTATACTAAGGTTTACTAGTCTCAACTATGCCTAAAATCTGTAGCTAAGTCCAAAAGGCTAACACAAGTCTTGGCCTAAGTGGGTTGAAGAATCCCAATTTTAATCCTTCATTCCCATATTTAGGCAAACTATGCCCTAAACTAGGCTAAGGTAACAAGTTCAACTTTTAGATGTCAAGTAAGCCATAACCAATTCTAAGATAGGAACTTCATCGAGAAATAAGGGCATTTAAGTCAACTCTACCCATTTAAGATCTCAATACTACCATATTATCCCAATAAGATTCAAACATACAAATTATGCTTCCAATGCTAAAACCACATCCCAAACCTAGAATTCTAGCACATCCATGATACAAGTTAATCTAAACTAGGGAGAAGGCAAAAGGATTCGAATGGGCTATAAGCGTACTATCTTACAAGTCCAAAACCCTCATTTAATCCCTAAATATCAATAGTCAAGGATAAGTTATTTTACTTATTTATCAAGCCTAACATCAAAATTCACACATAATATATATCACACATTATCTATGAATATAAGAAGATATAAGCCTACCTTAAAGACAAACCATAAAATCTCACTTCCCATACCACGTGCTTATCTTCATTTTACACTCCCCAAAATGTCATCACACTAAAAAAACCATAATCTACTCATCAGTATGAGTCTAATGATACCCATATCACACTATTGTGCTTAGAGTCCAAAAATAACACCAAAACCCCAAAGTAGGTCCCATATATGGAAAATTAATTTTTGAGACAACCCTCTCTTCAAATACCATTAGGGAATTATATCTCTTAAGAAATTCATGCAAATCACACATATTTGGGTCTAAAATCAAGCCTCAATCCATTTAGGGTTTTAGGTCAAGAAATCAAGAATTCAACACTAAAATTAAAGGATTCATACCTTAGATTCAATGTTAATCATGACTACACAAGTAATCAAAGCTCCCAATCAGCTCCTAGGACTTCCTCTAAGGTGTACACTCTCTATTAATGTTTTGGGACTTAAGACAGTGGAGCCAATGATCAATTCTCAACCAAATTGGCTATTTAAAGGACACTTCCTAGGCCCTCAGGAAGGGCAATCATGAACTCACACCTATTGCAATCGCGGTCATTGTGATGACTATTCACCGCAATTATAGTATGCAATAAATGACAACTGAAACTTAGAATTTGATTCCATGTTTTGCTCAATGCCTGAGATGCATTCGGAATTCAATTTTTGCAAATACAATATGTAACCACACTAATTTGATATTTTAGATGCATTTACAAAGTTGGATTTTCAATTTGCAATCGTTTCAACCATATGTGGGTCCCACATCTAAACTTTCAAATTTTTAACTTTTCAATCGGTAGATCGAAATGATCTCGGGTGCATTGGCACCCAAACCAAAGGTCTACCTACCCTAAAATCAATATTCTAAATTTATTGATGTAGTTAGAATCATATTTGATATTGTTTCACTGAAGTTTTTTATTGGTGGCCATTTGGAACCAGCAAAGACTTCTAAATAAGGAACTAGTTCTATAAACCAAACAAACTACCCAGTAACTAAACTATCAATAATAGTAAATCCTTAATGACTTAGGGCGGCTATGGAGAAGCTTAAATAGTGGAAATAAGTGTAAATATTAAAAATGATCGACAGTGTTATTAAAATTGATACTGGTGTTGATATTGATATGGGCAAGCATGGAGATGCGCCTGAGGTTGCTATAGAAGGGGAGTGCCCTCTAGCTACTTCTACTTTATCTTTGTCCTCTACTTTAGGGTCATTGGGGCATCTATTATGATCTCTTACCCCAATACCATAACTACAAAATTCATACCCATACCACACGAGTTCTTACAAAGCCTAGTAGAGCACTAGGATGTGACTACCGCTCATCTTACTGATGTAGTGTTTTAGCTTACTTTGTTGTATACACAGATCTAGTCTCAGATCTGGACAATGTTAGAAAGTGTTGAGACTCAGATATAGGCTGATATATTAGAGTTTAATAGTAAGTTGCATTCCTAGGTTGATGATTTTGAGGGGCACGTATTGGTGCAGTTCAGATATGTAGAGGCTTCTGATCTAGATGGGATTTGGCAGGAGGAGCCACACTATGTATAGATGTATGCTTTGTTACTAAGAGCCATATTCTATCCATTCCTTTAATTATTCTTTTATTTACATAGTTGATAGCTCCGCACGAACTAAGATGCTTTGATTCATTTACGGATATAGAGGAAGACTTAGTGATTAGGACCAAGAGGGGTAGACTAGAGGGTCTATGGGAAATTACCATTCCCAATGATTAAACCTTAAAAAAGTCCACGCATGAGTTTATGTTATCTAGGGCAGATGATGAGGTATGATGAGCTTATATTACAGTGGGTGTATCTTCTTGTAGTGCCCCGTCACCACCCCCACCTCTACCAATTAAGATACCCCAAATGGGGCAGGAATGAGACTGACACCAAGTACCTAGGTATGTTTTCACTCCATTGATTTATATTATGGTCACACACTGAGGATAGTGCATCGTCCTTTAGTTAGGGTGGGGGTGTACCACATCCGATGTAGGTTTTTGTTATCATGCTTGTTTTTTAGTTGGCTATGTAATAATAGTAGAATCGATATTGTTGGGCCATATTTTGTTTTTGTTTTGTATTGTTTAATTAGGAGGAAAATAAATGCCTAATGGAAGTTGATGTATTTTTTTTGGTTGTGCTTAAATATTGTTGAGAAAAATGATACCCCTCTAAAAAAGTTATTTTGACCTATGTGATATGTATATATAGGTAGCCACGATGAAACTTGTGATGGATTTAGGATTAGGGACATAATAATCATAGCTAAAATTTGCATGAATCAGATAGGTAGTATTTTATGATGCAACCATGTGCCATGTGTGTGTGTGAGATACTTACTTAGTTCTTATTATCTGTTGAGTAAAGAACTTATCTGATTAGTCTTGCCTTAGTAATAGGATAGTCAATTAGAAAAGGATCATAGGCCATTCTTAAATTAGACCACTTTTAGCCTAAATGACTTTCCAAATGTGAATAAGTACCCTTGATTTCTATTTGGAGCCTATATAGACTATTTTTCTTGTTTTCATTTTTGCCTTCTCAGTTTAGTTACAATGGGCCTATTTTGTACCTGGTCATCCTTCGACATTGTGCACCTTAACTCAAGAAAATCTCCTAAGTTAAGTGTGGCTATCATAGTGGTGTTAACTAGAAGTGGGTATGAAGAAGGGCATAAATAAGAAAAAAGAAAGTACGGTTGGGTGTGGTAGAAAAAAATAAAAAAAGTTGTGAATAAAGAGAAGATAAAAAAAAGAATAAATAAAAGAAAATGTGCCTAACCTAAATAAGAAATTAAAAGAAAAGGGGAGAAATAAGGGTGGAATAAAAGAAAAAAATTAGTTGATAAGTGGACCCTAATGTAATTTTAATTCCAAGAAGGCTTAGTCACTAAAATTGTAAATGTACCATACTATCCCCAGAGACTACATTAAAAAATTGATTAAAGTACTATAGTGATCCCAGTTCGACTATTTGAAAACTAGGGTAAAGAAAATAAGGGCAAGCCTATTATATTCTATGCACATTATGGAGCTTCTTTTGAGAGTGTGACTGTCTTGTGATTGTCCTTGTATTAACATGCATTATTATCCTAAGTATGTGGGACTTCTTTGTTGTGAGGGGGCATAGGTTGTGTCCGAGATGCTAATCTATTTCGGTAGTGTAATTTGTACGTATGTTTAATTATGTGTTGCTAATGCAATGCCATAGAGTGATTCCCTTGTGGAACATTGTTGGGTTGCATTGATTCACATAGTTGGTTTTAAAAAGATTAAAAGTAGGAAGGGGTTATATTTTTGAGATAAAATTGGGATTGATTGTCATAGATATCTTAGGTTTCTCTTGGTTAAGCATAATGTTGTTGTTTTTGTTGCCTGAGGACATACAAATGTTCTAAGTTAAGGGTGTTGAGGTTCCATGATTTCATGGCACTTTTGATGCTTAAAAATGGAAATATGAAAGTACATAGGTTCATTTTGGTAGATTTGATGTGTTTTTGTCTCTATTTTGCAGGAAACTAATTTTTGGGAGCTAAACGGAAGAAAAAGAAGTGAAAGTTATAAAAAAAATCCAACTTACGAGGCAACCTACATGGCGCAGGTTGCATTTATGAGGCTCAAGTAGATTTCATAAGTCTCTGACTTTAAAACTTCAGAGGACCTGAAAGATGAAGTTTTTAGACTGAGAATGATGAAGGGGTACTTACTACCCGTAAGTAATCCTTAAGACACAATAGGTGCCAATGTAGGTTGTAGAGAATTATTGTTTAGAAAAGCTGATTATAGAGTAGTTTTCTGATAATTAAAAAGAGGAAACCTATGGTACATAATTACCACTTATGCCCCCTCAAAACTCGTGCAAGAAGACTCACTACAAATTGAAGTTTCTTGTCACCTATGATGGAAACTTACTTACACGGTGTAGGTGCCACTTACGACCCAAAAGTGGAACCGCTACTGATCACTGACTTAATTTTTCCTGTAGGTTTTGGTATAGAATTTTAGTGTTTTTGTGTACTCTATAAATAATCTTTTGATTAATTTTAGTTAGTTTATGCTCTCATATTACTCACAAACATATATTGATTTCAAGATTTACTTTTGATCTTGGAATTCTTGTGTTCTTGGTTTGTGGTTGATTAATTGATTTGAGACTTTGGGTTTATTCTTCTATTGTTGTGAGATTACTTTTATGATTTCTTTAGTAAATTTATGGTGTTTATTGCAACTATGAGTGGATAAATCCCTTAGCTAGGATTATGGGAACCCTGGCAGAGTAGCAAAGTAGGGGAAGTGTGAGGCTCATCTAGATAATTGTTTAAACTTTCATTGTGATCTTCTTCAATTTACTTATTTTCTTAGAGGTTGCCAACGCTGAGAACCTACCTGTGTTTGAGATCATATTCACAAGAGAGACTGAGATTGGGAAAAGAATATGACAATAGTAATTATAGTCTATCAACCCTCATCTAATAACTTGATACACAAAAGGTTTAGTTAAACTCGATCAATGAAAATGGTTAGTAAGGAGAAACCCTGAGACTCACAAAGTGAAGGGTGAGATTAATGAAAGAATTTAAAATATGATGGTAATAAATAGCTTGTCATATTTTGCATGTGTGGCAGTGAGTAGTAAGATTAAGCACGATAAACCTATGGAGTTAGGAAGCATGGGGGGACACAGTCCTTGTGTTAATCTCAGATTGATTACAACCAAAGGTATTCACGACTCGTTAATTCTTAATATTTACTACAAAATCCCCCTGTTTACTTTTTTGAACTTTTGGCTACTTTAACAAGTTTGAGAGACAGGTATGACCTATTCCCTATGGGATAGACCCTACGACTACATTATGTCTTCGTGGAGGGTATAGTTTGGGCGAAATCGTCAGCCTTTGCTCCACGATCCCAAAATATCATTATTCTATCAAATTAGTAATCTATACATTGTTAAGAGTAAAATAAGACTAATTTTCCTATATGAAGGGTCGGGTCAAAATTTAGGTCAGGAACAGACCCACAAATGGAGTCTAAAATTAAGTTTATCATGATATCCATTGAAGGACAAGGAACGTGTGCTCAAAATTAGAGAACAAATCGTGTCTCAAATTAACCCTTAAGGTTTAGGAATTCAAAAACTAATTTCTAAGGATTTTTCAATGAATTAGGATGGAAATTGAAGAGAAAATTAATTGGAAATGACCAAGGAGAATTATGTTAGCTTACCTCAAATTTTATGGATGATTTTCCATTTTCTCTTCTCTTAGAGCTCTCAATTTAGTATAAAAATGGTGGAAGAAATAGGAGAAAATTGGGTGGGGAAAGGGGGTATAAATAGCCACCAGGTGCAGCTTAAGCAGCCACCCTATAACTTAAGTGGAAACTTCTTAAGTGGCTACAAAATTGTTTAAGCAATCTGGCACCATTGGTCGGGTATTAGTTAAGCGACTCCCAGGTTGCATAAGTGATGCCTTCTTAAAAGGACAATCCATTACTTAAGTGGATTTTGATAAAATGGTAAAATTTGCTGAAGTGACACTATGTTGCATAAGTAGAGACTGGTTATGAATTCATACGACCGCTTAAGCAGTCATATCAACAACTTGATGCACCAGATTTCTATAGGTCCAAAATAGACTCTGATTGGGTACTTGAGATTTATTCAATACCCCATGTGTGCAAATGAAATCTGCTACCCTACAAAATTCGATATTATAGACTCAATGAAACCATCAAAAATTTCATCCAATATCATTTCAACTAAGTATGGTCCCTACACCTATAGTTTCATATTTCACATAATCTGCCCAATAGCCTAAAATGAGTTTGGAAGCCTTTTGGGACCTAATCCAAGGGCCCCATTAGCCTAAAATCAATATTTTGAAGCAGATGGCACTATTGGAATTCTCATCCAAGGTCATCTACTAGGACTTTTAGTTCGAGACCATATCCTAAACATTAAAAGCTTCAAAATAAAGAAATGAGCCTAAAATCTAAACGAACTGTCTGATAAGCGAACCGACAGTTTTGGCAAGTCTAAATGACATAGAGCCACTATGGGAGTCTTGAATGTCAAAAATGCATGCAAATTTAGAAAAACGACACGAAGCATCAGTACATTTGCATAATTTCCTTAATTTAAGCATTGAATGTGCCATAAAATTGTGTCACATCAAAACTCTCAACTTAGAACATTTGCATGTCCTCAAGCTACTAACACAAAACTTTACAAACATGATGCTTCACTAAATAAACATAAGGCACCTAAGATTGTCAACTTATTTTAACTTCAATTTCTTACCCGTCCTATTCAAAATATTCAAAACCACTATGTAGATCCCTGCAACATAATCGCATAAAGCAACACAAATCAAGTGATAGAATCATATTAGCAACAAACAACCAAAAATGTCTGCAATTGACATTTCACAAAATAAAAGAAGTAGTTAACATTACAACCCATGTACCGTCACAACCAGGAAGTTACACTCTCAAAGTATCATAATGCATGTCATTACCGGGACCACATCAAACACTCATGCTTACAACGAAGTTCAAACAATGTGTATAAAATACCATAGGCTTGCCCTCTTTTTATATACCTTAGTTTTTTGGATTGCTGGACTGGAATAATTATATGACTCAGCATGTAATTCAGGCTTGGGGTCAGGTATGGTATATGGGGTAAATAGTGACTCACCCTCCTTGACACTATGATTATATTATTGGATCCATTACTTAACCATACTCTTTTAGTCTCCTTTTTCTCATTTTATTGTTGTTAAGATTGGGTGCTATTTTCTTCAGTCTTTTCAAATTTATTGATTCTTCTTGTTTTTTTATCTTTTTCTTACCATACACAACCCTAATTCCTTTTTTTATTCAATATCTTCTTCAGAAACATCTTTAAATATGAAAAACTCTGATAGCCACACTAAACTTAGGAAATTTGCCTGAGTAGAGGTATACAATGTCTAAAGAGGAACCTTGTAACTCCCCGAGTCTGTATCCTCGACGCTACACGATGCACATAATCTCAAAGGACCATAAGATAACCCATAACTGGTACCTGCTATAATAACTTGTAATAAATTCTATAATGATTGCACAAATAGGCGAAAACATATGACATAAGGTTCAAATATGTAAATAAATCTAAATGCGGTATCAAAATGCCAAAACTAAGTATAAGTACTGAAAAACTGAACAACTGTGTGGAAAAATACTCTAGTATAAAAAACCTCTAACTGTCTGAACTATAGAGTTGATGGGACAAGCCCTAAACTAACTCCATCTATTGAAATAAAACTAAAGTACTGTAAATGATAATATGTCCTAGAACTATAAGGACTCACCACTACTTTAAAAGTTGAGAATCTGAACTGCTAAGGGTGTTCTGGAGCCTGTGCATCTGAACCTAAGATATAAGACATCATAGTACAAAGAAAAGCATGTGTCAATACTTGGAATGTACTTGTATACTCAGTGAGGTAGGCTGATATGCATAGGTTTATATGTATGTACAATAATAATTGAATAACTTGAGTATTACTGAATAAGAGTACATGCATTAATACATAGACTGTAACTGAGATTGTGCTAGTACTGAGTATTGAATTGGAATACTGATAACTGATATCTGAGTTTATGGATAATGTATTACTAATTATCTAAATGACTATATCTGATAGTTATGGATATTTTAGAACAAATTGAGTTCTATACTGAGCTGAGTGACTATGTCTGATAGTCCTGAATCTATAGAACTTAACTGATTTCTATTCTGAGACTGAGACTGGAACTGAGACTGTGGGAAGTAATCATCTAACCAACATGCTCCTTCTTAAACTGATTTGTGGTCCAACCTGTAATCCTAGTTGGAAGGGTGTCTATGCTGTGACACTAGTAAGGACAAGCTATGAGTTAACCCTCTCTGATAGGAAGCTCTTTTATCAACCCTCGCTGACAGGATAATTCGGATAAGAAGAATCAACTCTCATAAAGCCTGGTAGGAAGATACCTCGACCTATGCTGGCTACATAGTTATGTAAAGTAAGGATTGCTGCTAAGGGTCAAACCCTATGCTGACAGGAATGCCCCCATCCCTGGGTTAACTCGGTGCTGAATCTTACTCCCAACTGAATAAACACTAAACTAATTTCTAGTTTGTACTACTAAACGGTTATTGAGATTACTGTTTAACTTAACTGAAGCGTGTTCACTGAGTTATGTTGATATATGGAATACTACGGAATTCTATTAGCTAATAGAGTTTACTAAGGTCTAAACTAGATACTGAATTAGACTGGACTAATATTGATTATATTGAGTTTTCTTAAGTTTTATAACAGACTGAGAGTACCATTAATCGTGATTGATACTGTTGTATGGCTGACCATGGCTCTAGGTAATCATGTAAATTATTGGGTATAAGTACCCCCAGGACTCGATAGCATAAATTAAGAGACATGGCATAACATGAAATATGTAAACTATGAACTTGATCATCATTCATTCATTAGGGGATTTCGACGAACACTTATATGATATAACTTGCACATAAGCTAATTTGACATGATATCATTCTCTTAATAGCTCACATGGTTAATTTATCAAGAACTTGGTGAGCATAGTATATGCATATAGTATTTTACAACAAGTGAGCATCATAATTCATCTCTAATTTCACAAGTCAAGAGTGTATGATGGATACTCATGAATCTACACGCATAATGATCAATTTCACATGAGACATATATATAAATATGAATTAGGAACTTAATCCAAACAACAATCATGGATACACTTTAATTCCAACCATGAAAATCATAAAATCAATTACTTGAAGTTCAAAAGAGATTCTTGGATCCAAGGGTGGAAGAAACCCTTGGATGATCACTTCACATACCTTTAATGAAGAATTTCTGAAAGCCTATGGTTGAATCTTGAGTTCTTGATTTGAAATTGGATCTTTTAGGTTATTTTCTTGAGCGAATTTGAGAAAGAATGGGGGATGAGGATCGAGGGAAAAATACCTAATGACTGAAAAATACCTAAATACCCCCAAGAATGGGGTCATTTAATGACTGAAAATGGGGTAATCGACGCGTAGGTCGACGCGGCGCATCGTACCATATTTATATTGATTCACTGAAATTGGATGCTGGTAGTTGGGGAAAATAGAAACCAACACGATAGTCAATGCGGCATGCCATGATCACTTTGATTCACTATTTTGGGATTCCAGAGGAGCTTCAAACGAAGTCTAAAAAATCTGAAACTTGTTCGGAAACACCTATGGACATTCCTGATCATAAATCAACCTAAACATCAATATTTAATGGAAGTGAAGGTCACGGAATAAGATTGTCAACCTTCATAGGTTAAAATGACACTAAGCTGAGTACTTAGCTAAAAAATTCTAAGTCTTGGACCCCTTGACAAGCCTAAAGGACTGAATTCAACTTAGAATTTTGTGGGGTCTTACATATGGTCCTATATATCTCTGGGTTAATTTATCTCCCTCAACGGACTGATTCTGCCAAAGAACTTTAACTTGAGAAACTTCTTTGTTCCTCAGTCTGTGAATCTAATAGTCAAGCATTTCAACTGGGATTACTTTATATGAGAGGTTGTTCTGAATATCTATACCCTTAATAAGGACTACGACTGCTGGGTCACCTAAACATTTCTTTTGCAAGGAGACATGGAACACTGGATAAACTAAATATAAATCTGAAGGTAACTCAAGGTCTTAATCTAACTTTCCAAAAAAGCTAAGGATTCGGTAAGGACCGACTTATCGGGGATTGAGCTTCCCCTTCTTGCCAAAATGCTTCACTCCTTTCATAGAAAAGATCTTAAAGTACATATAGTCACCAATATCAAACTTGAGATCCTTTGTGCGCACATCTGTGTATAATTTTTGCCGGATCTGAGCTATCATAAGCCTTTTCCTTATCAACTAGACCTTCTCTAAGTTATCAAATACCAAGTCAGGCCCTACCACTGCGCCTCACCCACTTTAAACCAACCAATGGGAGATCTAAACCTCCTCCTATAAAGTACCTCAAATGGAGCCATCTGAATACTGGAGTGGTATCTATTGTTATAGGTAAATTCAATCAAAGGCAAGTGGTCATCCCAACTACCATTAAAGTCTATTGTATATGCTCGCAATATACCTTCTAAGGTATAAATGGTCTTTTCTACTTGATCGTCTGTCTGAGGAGTAAAGGTTTTACAAAGATAAACTCGAGTACCAAGACCTTTTTGGAATGCTTTCTAGAAATGAGATGTGAATTGGGTACCTCTATTTGAGATAATGGACAATAAAACACCGTGCAATCTAACTAACTCCCTGATATAGAGTTTGGCATAATCCTTGGCCCAATGACCCAAACTGAATCATGCTGATGATGAGTACGAGGCAAGCCCTTCACAAAGTGCATGTTCACTTCTTCCTATTTCCAGGTAGGAATACTAAACTCCTACATGGATCCACTAGGCTTTCGATGCTCAATCTTAACCTATTTACAGGTTGAGCACTTAGCCCTAAATTCTGCAATGTCTCTTTTTATCCCACTCCACCAATAGATCTCCCACAAATTGTGGTATATCTTCGTGGACCCTAGATGAATAGAGTAACGCATATGATGAACCTCTATTATAATTCACTTCCTTAAGTCATCTACACCCGGCACACACAGATGACCCCAACAATGGAAAACACCATCTCCCTCTTAGGAGAAAACCTCTACTTTCTGATTTCTGACTGATTCCTTGAACTGGACTAGACTAAGATCCCTATCCTAGTTTTCCTTCACTTTAGAATCTAGGGATGATTCTGAGCTACTATATACTAATACACTACCTTCTGCTGAATCAACTAAGCAAACACATATTCGGGCTAGATGATGAACTTCCTGGGCTAACTTCTTCTAACTATTCTTAACATGGGCAACACTACCCATAGACATTCTACTGAGAGTGTCAGCCATCATATTAGTCTTACTCGGATGATACAGAACACTCATGTCATAGTCTTTCAACAATTCCAACCACCTTCTTTGATAGGGGTTGAGGTCTTTCTGAGAGAACACATACTGCAGGTTCTTATGATCAGTGAACATATCAACGTGCACCCCATATAAGTAATTCCTCCAAATATTTAGCAAAAAACTACTGCTTCTAACTCAAGATCATGAGTAGGATAGTTCTTCTCATGGGGATTAAGCTGTCTAAAGGCATATGATATGACCTTACCTCTCTAAATCAAAACACAACCCAATCCGACTCTAGAAGTGACAAAGTACATAACAAAATTATTGAAACCATCTAGTAGGGTCAATACTAGAGCTGTGGTGAGTCGAGTCTTTAACTCCTGAAACCTCTTCTCACAAGAATCTGACCACTGGAACTTGACTTTATTTTGTATCAATCTGGACATAGGGGATGCAATAGGCCAAAATCCCTTAACAAACCATCGGTAATAGCTAGCCTAACTCAAGAAACTAGTTATATCTGATAGAGAGCTATGTCTAGGATTATTTATCACTACTTTTGTATTTTAGGGATCAACTCTAATGCTATCATCAAAAATTATATGGCCAAGGAATGCTACTGACCTTAGCCAAAATTTGCACTTACTGAATTTGGTGAGTAGCTAATGGTTTTTGAGAGTCTTCAGTACTATTCTAAGATAGTCTGCATGATCTTGTTCACTACGGGAGTAAACAAGAATGTCATCTATGAAGACTATTACGAACATGTCCAAGTACTACATGAACACACGATTCATAAAGTCCATGAAGGCTACTGGGGCATTGGTAAGACCAAAGGACATGACTAAAAATTCGAAGTGACCATACTGAGTTTGGAAAGTTGTTTTTGGGATATCACTTTCCCTGACTCTAAGCTGATGATAGCCTGATCTATGGTCTATCTTAGGGAAATATCTGGTACCCTAATGTTGGTCTAATAATTCATTTATTCTGAGGAGTGGATACTTGTTCTTGACCATAACATTATTTAAATAATGGTAATCTATACACATTCTGAGGAAACCATCTTTCTTACGCATGAATAAAATTGGTGCGCCCTAAGAGGACACACTGGATCTGATAAATCCCTTTTCTAAGAAGTCCTTTGATTGTTTCTTTAATTCTCTAAGTTTTTCTAAAGCCATTCTGTATGAAGGGATAGATATGGTATCAGTATCCTGGAGATGATTAATTCAGAAATCAATTTTCCTTTTAGGAGGAACTCCGAGAAGATCTTCAGGAAACATATCTGGGAATTCTTATACTACTGGTATTGATTCAAGAGTAGGGGTTTTTGAACTAGAGTCTTGGAATCAAACAAGATGTTAGACACATCCCTTAGATATCATCTTTCTAGTCCAAAGGTAAGAAATAAGTTGATCCCTTAGTGCTAAAGGACTACCCTTCCACTCAAGGACGATTTTATTCAAAAACTTCTACTTGACAATTTGTTTTTTGTAGTCGCCTGAGGCATAGAAGGATTGTAGCCAATGACATCAAAATTATTCATCTCTAATTTGACTAAATATATTAAAGTGACTTTTTAAAATATCATTATCGAACAATTCCTTTATACTCGTTGGGCTATGATAGATTTACCCACTGAGGTAGAAACTGAGAAGGGATCTACTAGAATTTCGAGACTGACTCCGAAATCAACTGCTATATATGGAGTAACAAAAGACAAAAAAGCTACTACATCTAGCAAAGCATAAACATTCAAATGGAAAACTTGTAACTTACCAGTGACCACATTAGGAGAAATTTCCTGATCCTATTGGGACTAAAGAGCATAGAGTCTATTTGGGCGTTGCCCTCTAGTAGCACTAGAAGAGTCACCCTACTAATTCAGGTGATCGAACTAAGCTGGAGGACGGTTATGCTGACTCTACGAACTGACCTAAAGACACTATCTGACCCTGTGGCCTAACTTACCATATCCGAAACACACATCGATGCCAGCTTTGTAGGTACCCTAGTGGTTTCTACCATACTTCTGGCAAAGGGGATTAGTTTGGGCATTGTTAACCCTGCCCTGGGGTTTAGGGCCTGATGCCCTGTCTCAGCTACCATCTCTAAATTTTTGTACTAGAGCACTGGAGCAGAAAGGAGCTAGAATTGAGGATTTTAGGCAGAACTGAGAAAAATTACTACCCTCTAACTTAGGCTGAGTAAAATTAAAACTACCTGTTCTCGCCCTTTTATTCTCCCTCTCCTTCTATTTATTCTTGGCCTCCTCTATCTGCTGAGCATGTACCATGAGCATGGATATGTCCATATCCTTAATAATCCTTGTGTTCCTATACTCCTTGATCATGCTGCAAGACACTCCTAACACAAACTTACTCATCTTTGATCTGCTATCGGCTATAACTTGCTGGGCATATCTGGATAACTGAGTAAACTTTAGAGAAGTCTCCTACACTATCATATTACCCATCTTTAGGTTGATAAACTTCAAAACCTTCACTTACCTCTAATCTAGCAGGAAGAACCTATCAAAAAAAGCAACTGCAAATTTCTCCCATTCTATGGTCCCTACATCTGCAGCTCTTTGTGCCTTCCACTGTTTGAACCATGAGCGAGCCACATCCTATAATTGATATGCAACAAACTCAGTGGTCTCAACAGTAGTCACTCCCAGGATATTGGTAACCTTCTGCACCTTATCAAGAAATTCCTTAGGGTCCTCATTTAACTTAGGCCCGATAAATGATGGAGGGTTCATTCGGGTGAAGTCATTAATCCTGGAAGTAGCATTATTGGTCACTGGGTTGTACAGAACTATAGTTGGACATTTATTTTGGGCTGTAACAGAATGAGCTATGGTGGTGAAGGCTGCTCAGAACTCTGCGTGGGAGACATGCTCGCCCAAAGGATCTGGATGGACGGGCTGAGGGGTTGACTAATCTTCCGGTTCTCTTCCCTGGGTCCTTTTTGGAGGCATTTTTTATAAATATAAGAGAACCTAGGATTAGAAAGAGAGAGTAACTGGAGTTCATGCTTACTCGCACGATATAAATACTGAAAGCAGGGAAACTTTTCCTAAAACATCTCGTAGCCTCTTGTCCATAAGCATGGCGCACAACACACCCATGAGCAAGACTCTACTGGATGTGGATTTCATACTTCCTAGGACTCTGTTGAACCTTAGGCTCTGATACTAAGTTCGTAATGCCCCGAGTCTGTACTCCTGATGCTACACGGTGCTCATAATCCTGAAGGACCAGAAGCCAACCCATGACTGGTACCTGCTGTAATAACTATGTAATAAATACTATAATGTTTGCAAAAATAGGTGGAAACATATTCCATAAGGTTCAAATATGTAAATAAATCTGAATGCAGAATCAAAATACCAAAACTGAATATAAGTACGGAAAAATTGAACAACTATCTGAAAGTACACTATTTTGAAAAGCCTCTAACTGTCTGAACTGTTGAATTGATAGGACAAGCACCCAACTAACTCCATCTACTAAAATAAAACTGAAGAACTATAAATAATAATCATGTCCTTTAAACTATGAGAACTCACCACTACTCTAAAAGCTGAGAATCTAAACTACTAAGGGTGCTCTAGATCCTGTGCGTCTGAACCTATGATATAACACATCATAGCATAAAGAAAAGTATGTGTCAGTACTTTGAATGTACTGGTATACTCAGTAAGGTTGGCTGATATGCATGGGTTCATATGCATGCATAATAATAATTGAATAACATGAGTATGACTAAGAAAGAGTACATGCATGAATACGTAGACTGTAACTGAGATCATGCTAGTACTGAGTACTAAATTTGAATACTGATAGTCCTGAATTTGTAGAACTGAATTGAGTTTTATTCTAAGACTGAGACTGGAACTGAGATTGTGAGAGGTAATCATCTAATCGATATGCCCCTTTTCTAACTGATTTGCGGTCCAACCTGTAACCTTAGTTGGAAGGGTGTCAATATCGGGTCATTGGTAAGGATAAGCTATGAGTTAACCCTATCTGACAGAAAGTTATTTCGTCAACCCTCACTGGTAGGATAAATCAGATGAGAAGTATCAACCCTCAAAATGTATGGCAGAAAGATACCTCAACCTATGCTGGCTACGCATTTCTATAATACAGGAGGGTCAAACCCTCTGCTGACAAGAATTCCACCATCCCTAGGTTAACTCGATGCTGAATCCTACTCCTAACTGAATAGACATTGAACTAAGTTCTAGTTTGTACTAGGCTGGGCTGAACAATTACTGAGATTTTTGCATAGTTGAACTTAACTGAGTTCACTTAGTTACATTAAAAGATGAAATACTAGTGAATTCTGTTAGCTGACTAATTAAGGTTTGAAATAGATACTAAATTAGATTGGACTAATACTAATTCTACTAAGTTTTCCTGAGTTTTGTAACTAATTGAGAGTACCACTGATCGTGTCGTTACTGATACTATTCTATGACTGACCATAACACTAGGTAATAAGCTAAATTGTCACGTACAAGTACCCCTGGACTCGATAGCATAAATTAAGAGACATGGCATAACATGAAACATGTAAACTATGGACTTGGTCATTATTCATTCATTGGAGAATTTTGACAAACACTTGCATGATATAACTTGCATATAAGCTAACTTGACATGATTTCATTCTCTTAATAGTTCACACGGACAATTTATGAAGCACTTGGTGAGCATAGTATATGCACATAGTATTGAACTACAAATGAGCATCATAATTCATATCTAATTTCATAAGTCAAGAGTTTATTATGGATTCACATGAATCTACACATATAATGATAAATTTCACATGATATATATATATATATATATATATATATATATATATATATATGTATATATATATATAAAATCATGAATTAGGAACTTAATCCAAACAACAATCATCGATACACTTTAATTCTAACCATGGAAATAATAAAATCAATTATTTCAAGTTCAAAAGAGATTCTTGGACACCAAGGGTGGAAGGAACCCTTGGATGAACACTTAACATACCTTTGTTGAAGAATTTCTGAAAGCTTATTGTTAAATTTTGAGTTCTTTATTTGAAATTAGATCTTCTCGGGTTTTTTCTTGAGCAAATTTGAGAAAGAATGACTATATTTTCTCTATAGGGAGTTTGACTTCGTGTTTTTGTGGCTAAGGGTCAAGGGAAAATGACCTAAATAATCCCAAGAATGCGGTCTTTTAATGACTAACAACTGGGTTACCGACGCATAGGTTGATGCGGCGCATCGATGAAATCGATGCGATAGCCAACGCATCGCACTATGTATGCGTAAAATCACTAGAATTAGATTCTGGTAGCTGGGAAAAAATAGTAATCAACGCGATAGTCGATGCGAAGTGCCAATATCACATTGATTCACTATTTTGGGATTCCAAAGGAGCTTCAAACAAAGTCTGAAAAATCCGAAACTTGTCCAGAAACACCTATATACATTCCTAATCATGAATCAACCTAAACATAAACATTTAATGAATGTAAAGGTCATGAAATAATATTGCCAACCTTCGAAGTTTAAAATGACACTAAGTCTGAGTACTTAGCTAAAATATTTTAAGTCTGGGACCCCTTGACAAGACTAAAGGACTGAATTAAGCTTAGGATTTTGCGGGGTCTTATAGAACAAGGCTAAAACAGGTTCAGTGTATTCAAAATTGGAAGCTCAAAAGGTAAAAACAAGAAAATAGGTTACTTTATGATCAAATCAAGAATCAAAGGATACTTTTTCTCATTTGGTCGGTCTTTTAGGCTAAGAGTGCACGGATTTAAACATGGCATAGGATCATGACCCAATCAACTATCCTGCAACCTAGGAAACACTAACTGGGAAACTTTTGGATTATTTACACAAAGTAAACAAAGTAAATACCTTAACACATATCGTATAGGGTTACAAAAAAAGCTACTACCTATCTAGTTCATACAATGATAAGTCGTGATTATGTTTTCCCTTATACTAATGCCATAACAAGATTCAACTACAGTCAAACATATATTCACAACACACAATTCACAGATATTTTAGGAGGGGTTTCATTGAACAAATAAAAACATAAAAATTTGACTACACCAAGGTTCCTTATTTTTCTTTTAGTAAAATAATACAACACATAACACATATCACAAATGCAACACAATACCTTAATATGCTATATCTACTATGACAGCACACCCTAGAGAAAAGAGACACAGCAACAAAAACCCTAGGTAGTTAGTACACCCCCACCCTTAAATTAAAGCCAATGTACTGTCCCTAGTGCATACTAGAAAATATGTAACTTATGGGTATAGGGACATACCTTGGATGCCCTCAATATCAGATGAAGGCTTGTTCCCAGTTTCGGCATCAGGTGGCATGTCTGGTGTATTACCAGAGAGTGGTGTTGGTAGTTGACTAGAAGAGGCACCCAATGTAAGCTGGGAACTCCTCTTCTTGATAATATCCAGTTGAATGATAAAATCTATGATAGACTTTTGTAGGGACAACCTAAACTCATATGATTTATTACTCTGCTCGACACACTCCCATCCTCTCTTAGCCTTAATAGTATAGGCTTTATACCTCTCAACAAACAAATCAAATATCAGTGTGGTGGTATGTGCAGTAGCTATGTAAAAGATTGTATGACTTGAGGGATAATAGGAATGTGGATCTCAGCTAAATTGTGCACTTCTAATCTTAAAGTAGCCACCTTTTTTGCGCCAGCTCGATAATTCATGCACTTGAACCTTGTGGAGTCGGTCTCCCATATAAATCTTAAAAATGTAAATATGTCTATGTATCTGTCAAGTAAACTACTCTATAGCAGCAATAATCCTTGGATCTACACGTGCCCCAGATGAGTCCAATGCATTCTACACCGATGATCTGATCTGAGAAAATAACTTGTCCAACCAGGAATCTGTATGTGTCTGGCACTTAATCAACTTCTATTGTCAAACAAAATCTATGCCTCACAATTTACTACAAAATATTGTTGCAAAACCCAACAATGACTTCTTTATCTCCACATTCTACTCGATCTAAAGGGAATTAACTCCAAGCTCCGCTATTCACTAATCTACCTATCTCACCAACTCTCTCCTCTATTCTTTTTAGTCAATATATCTTAGATTCCTCCTACTCCTCATAACCCTTAATTTTAGTCAAACTCTATTATTATGGTCGATCCAACACACTCTGGCCTAAATAAAAATCTGCAAATATTCCAAATAAAAACCTATAAATAGTCTACTTATATAAAACAACTCTAACTTCTCAGAGCAATGTATGATTTTATGGGGGCTAGTCCTTAACTCTCTCTTCATCTGGTGTGATTAAATCCGCTAATAGAGCATTTGATGCATATAAATCTCGTACTATTTAAGGGAAGTACAAACCTAAAGGCTTGTCCATCTAAGTAATCCCATATTTATCAAAGGCTCTTTCAGGTTTGGAACCCCTACAATAGTGGTGAGCCTAACACAAGGTTCCTCTACTATAATCTTTTGTGGTCTGACCTAATAATTAAAAGAATTCTCCCTATAATATATGCTTTGCATGTCTGCCTCACACTATCTCTAAATGGCCTAAGATACTAGTATAGTGGAGATGTGTGTGGACTCCTACGCATCTATAGCAGAAGCTGATGTATCCGATGTATCGTGTATCATGTATTGTCTTAGCAACCTCATTAGACTGCGGTGTATATTTTTCTCAATCAATGGTACCTAAAGCAAACTCCACCTCTTCCTAAGACTAGGGCTTGACTGAATCCTTCTGACCAACTCTAAAACTGTACTCGTCCTCTCTTTAATTAGATTTGAGAGGGATAGAAGTATGTGGTAGAGATATTTAAGCTTCATTCATCGTAGGTCCAATTTGAATAACACGAGTTAAGATGACTGGGGCCTCGAGTGAGGTACTGGTGATGGTATGGTGTTGTAGGCCTCAACTTGCACACTTTTTTGTAGCTGGCATAGTGTTGCCACCTTTTCTTACACCATATTTCTCAAGTTGGTCCTTGTATAGATGATTGCCAAAATAGGACCCATCATCTCGAATGATAGCTCATGGAGTACCAAGTCGAGATAAAATATTCCTTCTAAAACATTCAATGACACACCTACTATCATTATTGGGAATCACAATCACTTTCATCCACTTCCACTCATAGTCGAATACCACCAAAATGTACTTCATACCATGTGAACTCAAGAATTAACCCATAAAGTCAATACAACATTCATCAAAAAGTCTAAGCTCAAGAATAGGTGCCATAGGGAGATCATGCTTTCATGAGATATGGCCCTACCTTAGGCATTGGTCATGGGCACGAGCATATTCATCTTCATCTTTATAGATCATCATCCAATAAAAAACACATTGTAGAATTTTGTGGATAGTGAGAGTACCACCTTGGTGACCCCTAAATAGAGGTAAATGATTGACTTCCAAAATACTCCTCATCTCTACATTGGGAATACACCTCCGAATCATCCCATTTTCATACACCTTCAATAAGTATAGATCATCCAAAAAGAACTTCCGTACCTAATGCATAAATCATTTTCTCTGCTGAAATAACATTTATTATAGGCGAGGTCACTTAGCAAATAATTGGCAAAGTCAGCAAACCAAGGGATTAAGTCTTGTGATGCCTCCAAGATGTTATCATCTAGAAATGTATCATCAATATCAAGCCCATTCCCTAGTTTTTGGATCATCTCCTCTTCTAGGAAGGATAAATGGTCTCTAACCTTTTTTTAAATGCTCTTTCCATCCTTAACCTCAAAGTCAAAATCTTGCAGCTATAGTTCCCAGCAAATTAACCTAGGCTTAGCATCCTTATTCACCATAAGGTACCTATGAGCAGCATGATCAGGGTGCACAATGACTTTGCTTCCAATAAAATAGGACCAAAATTTTTTAAAAACAAACAACACCATAAGCAATTCTTGTTCAGTAATAGTCTTGATAAAACGTGGGGGGTGCACTACCTTATAAGGGACCAGGCCCTTTAGAGTCAGATACAAGAAATAATAGTAAAGTAGTAAGGTAATAAAACTTTGTAGGAAAGAAAAGAACACAATAATTTAACATGGAAACCTCCTTGCTCAAGGGAGGAAAAACAATGGCTTACCCTCACAAGCACTATAGAATCTACTATAATCAAACTCATGATTACAAACTAAATTAAAACTTTACTCTAATTTCCACTAATTTATAACAACTCTATTACAAACTCTCTTTGACAACTCTGCCAAGATCTCTTCTCAATATTAATTAACTCTAACCAATATTAACTCAGACAACTCTACCTAAGAAATTTAAAGACACAAGAGAAGCATTGCTCTAATAAGATGAGTGATTTGATTCAAGACCAAGACTGAATAAAAGAAAATTACTCTTTCAGCACACAAAAACATAGAACTTGAGAAATATTGAGTTTTCCCTATTTTTTTCCTAAATAACCGAATTGAAAAATCTATTAAATTGAGAAGTATTCTTTTCTATTTATCATATGATAATGATTAGGGTAGAACTTCTATTTGGTCAGGTGTCAAGAATGGTACACAGCCCACCTACGTAGTTTATTACACTAACAAAAAAAATTGTGCAAACATATGATAGTTGTATGTTTTCATGAAGAACCTAGGACTTGGTCCGTTGTTGTCAGCTAATCATCATCACAACAAGATATAGAAATTTCCCCCTTTTTGAAGACCAATATCCAAAAATTTTGGTGTATCAAACTTTTTTCACCTCATTCAATTAGAGTGATCAATATGCTGGTAATTAATGTTCCCCATATCACTATGCACCATGATTCCCCTGTCCGTAGTACCAATATGCTCCTTAAGCTTCCATTCTTCCCCCTATTACTAGACAAACATGCTTCCCCATGTCATTATATATGCACTTCAACACTTCATTCAACACATTGCCTACTCCTAATACCTGATCCCTACCATATGAATTTAGTATTCCCCCTTTTGGCATCATTAAAAACTATGAACAATAAACCAAGAGTAAAATAAGCACAAGTCAATTAAATCAACAAAACTTGGGCAACACTAACATGAAGAATAACTTTGAATGTAAAGAAGATATATATAAATACATAAAAAAGGATTTATTCATATAAAACAGAATAACCACCATTACAACATACCAAAAAACATAAAACATCTAATCCTTCAAAATCCACATCACCAAAGACTGGAAATTGATATAGGTATAACAAAGGGATAAATGTGATACGACATAGCTAGAGAGAGGTTTAGGGGAGAGGGATTTTAAAAACATCTCCATTTTGGTAGTTTTTGCAGCATGAACATTCAATAGCTTTTTAGTGAGGTCCTTAACATCTGTATTCATCTATTGAACCTCCATAGTAAGTGCTATAACTTTAGTCTGGAGTTCTGCATTTTTAGCTGTAAGATCTTTAATAACATCTGGTCCCTCTAAGTATAATTTCTAGTTCTTCATCTTTAGATGCTGAATTTTGCATCCACGGTAAATTTAAAAATTCCCTCGTCTCTTCCATTTCTTTGCTCAGGTTTTTCTAAACAAACAATAGCTCAAACACTTGGGACACAATCCCCATTTTTCCTTCTACACACTTATTTTCAACCAAACTTTTTAGACTAAACATTTGCTTCTCTACTTGATCTTGGGTGTATTTATACACCTAAGCTCCATAACTTATCCATAGTTTAGCTAAGTTTAGAGAACAAAGTGCCTAGTTTCTTATGTTGTTACTCTACTTTTATGTAATTGAGCTAACCGATGTGATTAGCATGATTTTAGGTATTAATGAAGTAGATGAAGACATAATGGGACTATGTATGCGGATGACATATGACACAAGAGAGAGTAGCAGTATGGACCAAATGTGGCGCCTAGAAACTATGTCCAAGACTAGTTTATCATTTATAATTAGTTCAAGAACTTAGAAGGAAATTATGAGAGAAAATAGTATTAAAAGGCTTAATGCTGATTTTTTAGTCATATTATTTATTATTCTGTATTATTTTGAGAGAGGAGAAAGGTGGCTTAGCTTAAGAAGAGAGAGTAAAATATTTTTTCTCTTGATTTCACTATTCGCACACCAAGATCATCTTCAAATTTTTGGTATGATGAATATTTCTATTGTGATTTTCATTTTATTCATGAGTAGCTAAGTTTATTAGTTAATGTTATGGAATACTTGTGGCATACAATCTATCACTTTGAGTTTTGAATTCATTATGCATTGACTTGTTGATACCATACTCTCTTCGCTTATCTTGAATTCTTGTGGTTCCAAACATAGAGGACATGCCTTAAAATGCAACTTGTTCAAAAGAAAGGTTGTTGTTCAAAAAAGAGAGTAGCGACAAGAAAATAGGATTACCAACCCCTATATCATAAGTTAATGCCTTAGCAAGATTAACTACTTGGAGATTTCGTATTGTTTTTGGTGAACACTTTTAATTTGAGAGAACTAAAGTGAATTAGTCCTTGATGGTTAAGAAACACTAGGATGATATTATTAAATACAATATGTTTCTCTGTAAGCATGATGCATGTATGAATTCATAAAGCCCATAGTTGGAAAGTATTAAAAACTACAAGGTGGACATAACCCTAGCTTGCTATTTCTCTGAATTTGAATACTACTACAAATATTTCATCTTGTTAAACCGAAACCATTAATTTGTGAACTAAATCAAATCCCCCTATTTATTTTATGGAAATAAATAATTAAAAGTCAACTAATCTGCATACAACTTAATTAACACCATATTCTCTGTTGGATTCGACCCCAACCTAGTTGGGTTATATATTTGACAACGATCGCTTACTCTCTCGTAAGAGAGGAGTAATTTGGGTGTATCAAATTTTGGTGCCGTTACCAGGGAATACGATTGTCGATTGAGTTCATGTACGTTAATTGATTATTAGTCAAATTTCCTTATTTTATGTTTATTTGTTGTTTTTGTTCATTACAAGCTCATTGTTATTTATGCCACGTAAAAAACGTTTAGGAGAACCATTATTACCCTTCAATCCTAAACCTTATCTCATTGAAAAAATGGCTAACCAACAGGAAGCTCAAAGATTATCCCTTTGGGTAATGCTTAATTAAATAAAAATAATACAAATAACCCAGGTCGAGTACCTAATCTAGATGATGAGGACCTGGTAGATGATGATTTAATTAACCCAACTAATAGAAGGCATGCAGCAGGGGTATTTGCACCTGTAAATCAAAATCATCCATTTAGAGAAAGAATAGGCTGCCAAGCTGTGTAGTTTGATGTTAATAATAATAAGGACGATTTGGATGGAACTGGATCTACAGGGGTAATTATTCTACAACCACTAGTTCCTGGGGTAAAATTCAACATCACCAGTACTATGATCCAACTATTGAATCTGAAAGGACTCTTTGGTGGATTACCTGATTATGATCTAAATCTACATTTGGTGCATTTCATCAGTATTTGTAAGTCATGTGATAATAATGGAGTGGGGCAAAATTCTATTCATTTAAGATTGTTCCCACTGTCACTGTCTGAAGAGACAACGATGTGGTTGAATGAGCCGACTCCTGATTCTATAAAAAACTCAAGGTAATTGAAAGGAGCATTCCTCAAAAGGTTCTTTCTTCCCTCCAGAATGTTACAGTTGAGGGATGAGATCAGAAACTTTAGGAAATTGGCCAATGAAGCTTAACATGAGACTTGGACAAGGTTTCAAAAGAAGTTGACTCAATGCCCAAAACATAAGATGACTAATGAACACTTGATGGAAATATTCTATACAGCTTTGAATTCACTTACAAACCCAATAGTGGATAATACTGCAGGAGGATCTTTTGTGGAGCTCACCTTTACTGAAGCTACGGACATGTTAGAAAGATTGAATAAGACAAGTAGAGCTTAGCATACTAGAGATTCTATGGTAGCAAGTAATACTGGGTTTAGTGTAATATTAGCAGAGCAGTGTAGGAGAGAAGAGAAGCATGATCAGGATATGGCTCATATGAAAACCAGATAGATCTGCTCACAAAATATTTACTAGCAGGGAATATAGAAAAGGTAAAAGTTGTGGGGTCCTATGGGAAGAAAGTTGAATCAAATATCAAGAAAGAGGCTAACTACTTGCATAACCAGGGCGTTGTTGGATCGGTGGTCAAGGAAACTAAGGTTGGAATCATCAAGGAGATTTGAAGAATAAAAGTGATAGGAGTGGACTGTATGTACCTCCTGGAAGCCATAAAAATGCTGTCACCAGTTCAGGAAACATGTCCATGGAGGACATGATGGAGACACTATTAAAGGGAGTTGAGACGATAAATTTTGGAGTGACTACTATGAAGAGTGACATATCTTCCATGAGTCAACTAGTACTTACTCAATTGCTATTAAAAAACTGGAGTAGCAAATGAGTCCATAATCCATAGAATTCAACAAAAGATAGAATGGGATTCTACCAAGTGATACAGTTCAGAATTCAAGGACTGCTGGATCGTGTATGGCTATTACTACTAAGAGTGGTAAGATGTTATCTAGTCCAAGTTTGGAAGAATCCTTATATACCAATGAGTTCAAAATTGATTGGGAGATGGCTGATGAATTTCCAGTGGTGCCTGTGAAGATGGGTGGTTCAGATAAGAAGAGCGCAGAAATAGAACAACCACCTTAGCAAAAACATGTTAGTGATATGGAGTATGGCATAAGAAAAGAGGTAAAAGTTGTTCCAATTGAAATCCCAAGGCCCCCACCCCCATTTCCACAATGGTTAAAGAAGAAAGAAGATGATGACAATTTTATCAAATTCATGGCTATGTTAAAGTAGTTGTCAATGAATGTGCCCTTAGTTGAAGCATTGGAATAGATTCCCGGATATGATAAGTTTATGAAAGACCTATTGACGAAGAAAAGGACCTTGAGCTATGAAAAGGTAGACAATCTTCATCATTTTTGTGATATTACTACAAGACTATTGTCCAAAAAAAAGATAATCTGGGAGCATTTACTATTCCATGTACGATTGGATCGCTAAAGTTTGTAAAGGCCCTTTGTGATCTTGGGGAAAGTATAAATATTATTCCATTGATGGTTTTCAATAAACTAGGTTTTGGAGATCCTACGCCCTCTAATATACGGATTTTAAAGGCAGATAAATCAGTAAAAAGGCCGATTGGGATTCTACATGATGTACTTGTAAAAGTTGTAGATTTTATATTTTCTGCTGACTTTGTAATTCTTGAAGCATGTTGGTCTATGAAATAACAAAAGGAAATGAGTGTTTCTCGATTGTTGATGTATTCTAAGAAGATGAGGGAGATATACCTATTAAGGATAGGTCTATTGTGGAGACCATAGCTAGTTTGGTTGAACTTGCAAACAATGATGTGAGTGACTTCAAAGTGGTTGTACTAGGAATAAAACATTGTCTTGATCCAACAAATGAGGTACAAATGGTATCATCAATGTATATTGATGAAGTCTGAGTAGTCATGATAATCGAGTCATGCTGTGATGTTAAATCAGGAGCTACATGGGAGGCAACCTATCCTTCTAATCATTTTTGTTGTTTTTGAGTAAGTGTAGGTGCGTGAAGTACTAAGGAGGAGATTAGTAACAAATTTGCTTTAGAATTGAGCTATGTTAATGGTGGTAATTTTAGGAGTGATAGGAACATTACAGGTAAGTTGGAGTAGTCAAATGTGTAAGGCTCAAGTATTATTCGCATTAGAGTCGTGCCTTGAATTATGTTAATCCGACCCAAAAAATTTTATGGTGAGACTTTATTTTTTGACTTTCGATGAGGTATGTGGTGGTATCATAGGGATCGGGCTGATAGGTCTAATCCTAAAGACCACCACTGACCTTGATAGGGTATGGGGGAAAATCCCCCATGGTATAGACCTTTCCCACTGCCTCATATGGAAAATATTGGGCATAGTTTCTGATTTTAAGTGTATAATATGGCATGGCGATCGATTTTATTTGGACCATGGTATGGGCATCACTTAACATTCTGCCTAAGTACATTTCTCAAACACAAGTAAAATGAGTGGCATTTGTGCACCACACACCTTGATGTGTGTGATTAAGAATGCATCGCACAACCAGTTGCACATGTTCACTGGTCTAGGTATGCCATACCATCTGCGATGCACACTTTGATGTGTGCTATAATATGAGCACCGCACTCTTTAACATGTGCGATAAACTTTGCGTCGCACATCTCTTTGCATATGCTCACTGCCTCTAGTGTTTGATACCCTATGCACCACACTCTTAAAGTTGTACGATAGGGTATGCATCGTATATCTATTTGTAGATACCCACTGTATCAAGTGTGTAATATATTATGCGATGCATACTTAGTCCAAACAACATAAATCAGACCTTAAATTGGGTTAACCTAACACAAATTTCATCATTTAAATAGCCATAGCACCCTGAATCCCCAAATTTTCTCTTATTTCACCACAAAACCATGCCTTCAACACACTCTTTTTCCCACAAGCTCCTCACCACTTTCAAAACCCAAGAACATCGAGTCACTTTCTTCAATCCTTCATCTTCAAGGTAAGTGTTCTTTTCTTAAACCTTAGGTGTTGTGAGTTTATGCTGTAGTTATTAATTGATCCCTTGAGGATTATAAATTAAATTCTTTCTATGGCTATGTTGTGAAAGTGATGGTGTTTTGTATATCTTGATATGGTTGAAAGTGTAGTGTATGATTTTGTTCAAAATGTATTTCATTGAAATAAACTTGGGGAAATTAATGTGATTGAATTGTATTGTGTCTAACGTGGTGCACCATGTCAAAGTGTATATTAGCGAAGTCTGAGTACCCAAAAATAACACTTAATTGGTTAATACTAAAAAATTAAGTGTGGGGTGGTGACTTCACCACCTCATCTTCATTATAGTTAGTTTCATTATGTGTGGATGACGTGGATGATAAGATGAATAAAGGAAAAATGGCTCCAATGATGATCTCTATGCAGGTGGAATGAATCCTAATGTGGATGAGAAGTACTACTAGCCAGGTTCTTTATCTTGTTATTTTCACTGGGGACAGTTTTGAGCTTAAGTATGGGGTGGCTGGTTACTTTGCTACTTGTTTTGTAAGAAAATAGGACCGTCTCCTTAGTATACTTCTGGATAGGACTAGTTATTTTGTTCATTTTGTTAGTTATTTAGTCATAATTAGGTGCTTTTCTCAATGATGAATGGATGACGACCGTCTTAAGATACTATTAGTCTTTCAATTACATGTAACTGTTCTTGTGGATCACATAACATTATAACACAAGTACGTGATGGATCATTAAGTTTGAACCACGTAGGCTCTAGTTGTAACTCTTGTTGTGATTGTTGGTTTTATTTGAATTCATGTAATTTTCAGGTCGAGAATATATAATGCTCCTAATTGAGTTAACCATGTGCCATGAGTGTGTAGGACTGTTGTATCTTCATTATTGCAACTGATGCTAGAACTTTCCTGGTATGTGTGCAAAGCACAATAAAGATTGTGAGTTTAGGAGATGATTTAGGCATTTATTTGATATCCACTGTTCATACCTTCTTTTGATCTACCTTTGAACATTATCTTAGATAACCCCATTGAGCCTTTATCTTGTTCTTTTGTTAGCATCATATGTAGCCTAATTCATTTTTTGATAAACCGTAATTTGATCCAAAAAGCTCCTAATATCTTTAATGTAAAATCAATGTGAGTTAGGAGTTTGACAATAAGAAAAAAAAGGTGAAATTGATGCCCCAAAGTCTCGTTATTGGTGTGAGAAATTGATGTGGTTAGGAGTAGCAAAATTGTTGAAAAAGTTCCAAATTTTATCCTGGACATGTTACAATGAACCTGTTTTGGCCCTGGTCCTTCTTTGACATTATGCACCTCAACTAAGGCAAATTGCTTAAGTTGAGGGTGGCTATTATAGGGGTGCGTAACATGGAAAGGGTGCAAAAAAAATATTTGAAAGGGTTGCATAGTCCTACCATAGTGTTATTAATTGAGCTTAACGACTTGGGGTAAAAAATAAATCTGTGAAGATAGTAGAAGAGGAAATTTGTTGTTAGAGATTTGTCTTAATTGCATAATATAGTGAATAAAGCTCTTAGGGAAGATGGTCACTATTTTTGGCCAAAATAGTTCTTACCCATCCTTTAGCCTGCATTACAAACCGTAAAAGATTTATTTGATCCTAATCTTAGCATTCTAATATTAGTGGAGTATTACACTAAGGGCAAGCATATGGTCATCAGTTGTAATTTGATAATTCTTTGTGAGAGTGAGTGCAACTTGATTCTTATACCCATTTTGTTAGAACTGCATGATTGTGAGTGATTATGGGTAATATTCTTTTTATGAGGGCACATGGTTGATGAAGGCTGGGTAATTTATATGATTTCTTTTCTTAAATGGTATGCATGAATTTTCCAACTTAATGAGTCTATTCTTGAGGGTAGGTTGTCTCTAGTAATGATTCATGAATCTACTTCTTTTTCATAATTGTTGTATGAGCCTATTTGAGCACCTTGTTTTCCTTTGTGGGTGCTAAGACTTGTGTAGTATACATAAATGGATATGTTGTTCAAGGAAGAAAAGAGCTTTAAGGGTGGGGTGGTTATCTTGGGTGTATTTATACGCCTAAGCTCCATAACTTATCCATATTTTAGCTAAGTTTAGAGAACAAAGTGCCTAGTTTATTATGTTCTTACTCTACTTCTATGTAATTGAGCTAACCGATGTGATTAGCATGATTTCAGGTAATAATGAAGTAGATAAAGAAATAATGGGACTATGGAATGCGGATGGCATATGACACAAGAGAGAGTAGCAATCTGGACCAAATGTGGCGCCTAGAAACTATGTCCAAGACAAGTTTGTCATTTATAATTAGTTCAGGGACTCAAAAGGCAATTATGAGAGAAAAGATTATTAAAAGGCTTAATGCTGAATTTTTAGTCATATTATTAATTATTATGTATTATTTGGAGAGAGGAGAGAGGCGTCTTAGCTTGAGGAGAGAGAGAAAAACATTTTCTCTCATGCTTTCACTATTTCCACACCAAGATCATCTTCTAGTTTTTAGTATGATGAATATTTCTATTGAGAGTTTCATTTTATTCATGAGTTGATAAGTTTATTAGTTAGTGTTATGGAAGCCTTGTAGCATACAATCTATCAATTTGCATTTTGAATTCATTATGCATTGACTTGTTTATATCATACCCTCTTCGCTTATCTTGAATTCTTGTGGTTGCAAACATAAAGGATATGCCTTAAACACAATTTGTTCGAAAGAAAGGTTGTTATTTGGAAAAGAGAGTAGTGACAAGAAAATAGGATTACCAACCCCTATTTCATAAGTTAATGCCTTAGCAGGATTAACTACTTGGAGATTTTTTATTGTTTTTGGTGAACACTTTTGATTTGAGAGAACTGAAGTGAATTAGTTCTTGATGGTTGGAAAAGACTAGGATGATGTTATTAAATACAATACATTTCTCTGTAAGCACGATGCATGTATGAATTCGTAAAAACCATAGTTAGAAAGTATTGAAAACTACAAGGTGGACATAACCCTAGCTTGCTATTTCTCTGAATTTGAATACTACTACACATATTTCATCTTGTTAAACCAAAACCATTAATTTGTGAACTAAATTAAATGCCCCTTATTTATTTAATGGAAATTAACGATTAAAAGTCCACTAATCTGTATACAACTTAATTAACACCATATTCCCTGTGAGATTCGACCCCAACCTAGTTGGGTTATATATTTGACATCGACCGCTTACTCTCTCATAAGAGAGGTATAATTTGGGCGTATCGCTACTCCAAAATTCCCTTTGATTGCCACTATTTCAATGTCATTAAAGACCTTATATAGGAAATACCCAAAAGGCAAACCATGTTTTTCTTCCTTCTACTGGATGATATTTTACATGTGCTCTATCATTAGAGAAGGCAGAATTATCAACTCAAACTTACTGAGACATTCCATCATAAACAAATCAATAACATAAGTTATAGTCCTTTTCTCTGAACGAGGAAGAATGACTTTATTGGCAAATTCAAATGCCGGCTGTAACTCACTTAGAAACTTTCTTCATGCACCAACTACTAATATTCCTACCATTTTTAAGGCATCAATCATAAACTCAGCTGAAGCCAATTGCTTTAAAATAGTCCTAACACCCATAATAGGCACATCCTAGATTTTTCCTAGTGTCATTTCATCCAGTTTTATCTGCTTTCCTTGCACGTGGGCAATGAACTTAGCCCATTATCTGAGAAATCCATAGTATGATAGAATTTTGTCACTTCTCTTTTAAAGACAATGAGAGCTGGTTTCTCTAACAGGTGTAACTATCCCTGGTGTCTTACATACTCTACAAACTTTACCATACTAGGTTTTTCATAAATCCTTGGATAAAAAACTCTACCAAATAGTACATTATGGTGTCTTGAGATCTCATTTTTTTCTTCTCTAGGGACACACTTCTTTTCTTCCTTTTTTTTCTTCTTATGGAATCACTGCATAGTTCTTCTTCATCAACTTTTCTCTTCTTAGAACCAGGTCTCTCAGATAAGTTCTTATTTAAAGCAATGTGTTACCCTTCAATCTCAGTGGGACTTCTTGGTTTCACAGTTGAGGACCTAGTCCTTCCTTTTTTGTAGACTGATTTTCTCAATTTTCTTATTGCAGCAGCAACATCAGTATCAATATCTTCACCTTCTCCAATGTCTACAACTTTAGCATTTTCATTCTTTACAACACTAGCTTTATTTAGTCTTCTTCTTTGAGCAATATTTTATTTACTAGCCTTCATATCAATTTCCCTCAACTTTTCTTTTCCTTTACTACCCTCTATTATTTACGAGAGATCTAATCGAACAACTGTTTGTCACATAACAAACAATATTAATAGATTTAGCCTAAAAGCTCTTTGGAATCCCACTATCAATCAACATGGTTTTGGCAATCTCTATGAGAGTTTTGTTCCTTCTTTCAACAATTTTATTTTGCTGACGAGTCTTGGGAGTAAAGAAGTTATGACTGTTTCCAAATTCATCACAGAATCCTGAAACATGGGAGTTCTTAAATTTAGTTCCATGTTCAGATCTAAGTTCAACAATTTTACAATTTAGCTTTATTTGAATTTTCTTGGCAAAATTAACAAGAACCTCATAGGTTTTATTCTTGGTTCTCAAGAACATTGTCCGGGTGAACCTGGAGTAGTCATCCAGAATGACAAACACATACTTCTTTTCTCCTCTACATTACAATTTAATAGGCCAACACATCAACTCAAGAGGTCTAGAAGTACTTACATACTTCATCAATTTAAAGGAATACCAGTTTTATTTACCCATAACAAAAGCATCACAAAACTTATTGTCTTAAAATTTCTGCCTTGGCTTGCCACAGACTAGATCCATTGAAATACATTGGTTCAGCAAAGAGGAACTTACATGTACCAACCTTATGTTCCATGGATAAAAATATTCACTTTGAACACTTAAGCAAGTTAATTCCCCATCAGCTACAGACTCTAAATCAGCCACATATATACTTTTTAACATTTTGTCATTGAGAATAACTCTCCCAAAAATTTTAATATTGACATAGTACATCCACCCAATGAGAACTTCACCTTATTACCTTCGTCACAAATTTGAGAAACAGTTGGAAGATTGTACTTGAGGCTATTCACATAGTACATATCTTTTATTACTTGTTCAGTTGATTTTCCAATCTTTCTCATACCATGGTTATACCTCTTTCACCATTTCAGAAAGATACATATCCACATTAAAGTGTCTTGAGAGAGAGAAATCAGTTATTCCTCCAGGTTATGTGCATTGAGCTCCATAAACTAGTTTCGACTGCATTCCCTTTCTGCTACCTGCATATAAAATTATTTGTTAGCTTTGGGAACCCACTTAAGTTTAAATTCCCAAAAAGAAGATAAGGGGGTGATCAAATATTTCTTAGCCCATGTAGGTAGAGAATTCTTCTTCATATTTTTCAAGGGTATGGAACCCTTAGGGTAAAAATTCTCCTAGTTGATGTATCTAGCTCCACCTATTATAGCTCCAAGTCAATATTTACAATTTTTTTTCAAGTGTCTATCTCATCCACAATGAGTGCATAGAGTTTTGTGGATCTTGTTTCTTATACCATAAACAACTTTCACTTGAGAACCAAGTGATTGGATTTTATTTTGATATGTATGGACTTTAACATTATTGACACCCTAACTAGTTATATTAGAAAGGATTTGTGAGGATGTGGTCCATTTTAGTGATTTGGTAAGTTCTTCTCTTATACGGACCAGGTCCCTTTCTAGTTCATCATTCTTATCGAGTACAGTCATAAGATGCTTTTAAACATCCCTCAATTTTTCTTCAACCACAATTTGAATCCTTGAGGATTCTTTCTTCCCTTTACCATTAGAATTATCCACTTTCTTTAGTTGATTCATTAAAATCAGATTTTTAGATTTAAACTTAGTGGACTATTCCTCTATTTCAAATATCTAAAGAGTTAAGGCGATTAATTCAAGCTCTTGATTTTCTACTTTTTCTTCTAACACAGTGAATTCACACACAGAATCAATCATTACATTTGCAAGCTTCTTTATCTTTCTAGTACAATAGTTATCTAAATTTTCTTTAGTATCTGACATAGTTACCTTATTTTCATCATCTTTCGTCTTTTCCATAAGTTCAAATAAGGAGCCAAAGGTGAAGTTCTCATACTCCACTGCCAGCATAGAAGCATTTTCAAGCTTTTCATCATTCTTAAATTCACTACAGGGATCTTCCCAGATAGCTAAAGCCTATTTCACCGCATAACCAGTTGCAACCTTTCTTCTTGACTTTTTAGGGACGTGTTTCTTCTTTTTTCGTTTGTCACCTCCAGAATTTCGATATTCTTGATAATCTAGTTTGTCAATTTGGCAATCATTGATGAAATGACTAGTTTTTTCTCATTTGTGGTGAACTTAATTATACCTCTCTTTTTGTTTTTACTTCCTTTTCTTTGAAACTGACCACTTTTCTTCATTTCGTTAACAATTGTTTTTGACAAATATGCAAAATTTAATCTCCTCCTCACTTGAACCAGACTTTTAAGCCTTCAATTCTAGAGATTATTATCTTTTTGCTTCCTTATTCTCTTTCCCTTCCTACTTCTTGATTTATGAGTCTTCAGATTACCAATAAGTTCATCCATTATGGGAGTTTTCAAGTTTCTTGCCTCAGTGATAGAATATACTTTGCTTTCCTAGAATTTAAGAAGAACTCCCAAACTTTTTCTCACTTCTTTTTACAAGTAATAACTTCTCCTAAGTAGCAAAACTCATTGGTAATTGAAGTGAATCTGCTATGCATCACTTGGATAGTTTCTCCTTCTTTCATGGTGAAAGCTTCATATTGAGTATTCAACAATCAACTTTTGAGTCCTTTACATTTATGGTTCCTTTATGAAAAGTCATTAATAAATCCTAGAATTTCCTAGAATTTTCATAACTAGAAATCCTGTTATATTCATATGGTCCTATGCAACAATCAAGCAATTTCGTTGTGTTGTAATTCTTCTGAACTTTCTTTTGATATTTATCATGAAAATCTCTATTGGTTTAAACAACAATCCTTTTTATGTCTCCTTATTTGACCTCTAAAACTGGAACATGAGAACCATCAAGTCTTACACCCTTTAGCTCACTAATCTTAGCAATAATGAAGTCATAGATCCTGATTTTCCACCACCCAAACTACTTCCCATTTTTGCGGGGTAGTCTAGAGTAGATTTTTCTTTTTCCAGATTAGGTGGAGCAACCATGATCAATAAATTACTCTAGGTGTGAACCTTATAGAGTGCCCTTTCTCTGATACCAATTGATGAAACATAGGGGGCGTACCACCTTATAAGTGACCAAGTTCCTAAGAGTCAAATACAAGCAATAAAGTAGTAAGGCAACAAGGAAATAAAACTTTATAGAAAAGTAAAGAACACAATGATTTAACGTGGAACCTCCATTCTCAAAGATGAAAAACCATGGATTTCCCTCACAAGAACTACAAAATCTACTATAATAAAACTCATGATTGTAGACTCTATGGGAACTTAACTCTAAACTCCCCTAATTTGTAACAACTCTATTACAAAGTCTCCTTGACAACACTTCTGAATATTGATTAAATCTAACCAATATCAACACAGGTAACTCTACCTAAGCACACTAAATATATATGAAAAGAATTAATCTTATAAGATGAGTAATTCAATTACAGACCAAGACTTGACTCAAGAAAAATTAATCTCTTAGCACGCAGAAACTTAGAACTTGAGCTATATTGAGTTGTTGTTGTTTTTCATCTTAAATAACCAAATTGCAAAAACTATTAAATTGAGAAGCATTCTTTTATATTTATTGTAGGATAATGATTAGGGTCAAATTTAGATTGGTCCAGGTGTCTTAATTGGTACATAACTCAATTGTGGAGTTTTTTACATTAATAGATAAAACTCTGTAGACATGTGACAGCTCTATGTTTTCATGATGACCTATAGACCTAGTCCATTATTTTTAGCTGATCATCATCGAAATAAGATATGTCAAGTATAATTTTTCTATGCTGGGTTAAGTTATTTCCTGGCAGAATAAATAAGATGAAGTATCTTCTCATGTCTTTGGCCTAGGAATTGTCCTAGTGCAATGACACTAGCATCACACATCACCTCAAATAGAAGTGTCCAACATGGAGACACAATAATAATAGATAAGAACAATATTTCCTTGAGGCACTTAAAATCCTTGAGATAAGCATCATAAAAAAACCTTCACCTCTTTCTCTAGAAACTTGCACAATGGATTTGCAATCTTAGAGAAGTCCTTGATAAAGTGCCTATAAACACTTGCATGCCCCAAGAAACTCCGAATACCTTTCATAGAAAATATTGGAAGTAATTTTTCAATCACCTCAATTTTATCCTTGTCGACCACTATCCATTTCTTTGAAATTTTATGCCCAAGAACTATCCCCCTTTACCATGATGTGACACTTCTCCCAATTCAGAACAAGGTTGCATTATTCATATCTTTGTAGTACAGAAGCCAAGTGAGCCAAAAAATTATGAAATAATTCACCCATGATAGATAAATCATCCATGAAGACCTCGATAGTATCCTCCACCATGTTAGAATGATAGACATTGTGCCATGCTGAAGAGTGGTGGGAGAATTACAAAGATTGAAACTTAACCTCTTAAATCCAAATGTACCAAATGGAAATGTGGAATCTATTTTTTCTTTGTCCTCGGGAGTAATAGAAATCTAATTATGTCCTAAAGAACCATTAAAAATAATGCAGTCCTCTACCCACAAGACGGTCTAACATCTAGTCCATGAATTACATGGGAAAGTGATCCTTCTTAAACCAAGTATTAAACTTTCGATAGTCCATGCAAACTCGCCAACCTGTAACTGGTCACATGGGAACTAACTCGCTCTTTTCATAGGGGACCACATTGATCCCACCCTTATTTAGGATGAACTTAACTGATCTAACCTATTTGCTATCAGGAATATGGTAAACCATACCTATAACTAACCATTTAATAATCTCTTTCTTCACAACTTTTTGTATAGGTAGATTTAGACGACATTGATGCTCAATTAAAGGTACACATTTTGATTTAAGATGAATCTTGTGATTGTAAATTTTGTGTAGAGTTTTGATAATTTTAGTAACAGTCCAACGAATGGACTATTTAAACCTTTACAACTCCAAAATTAAGGCCTTAACCTGCAAATCTTACAAATCTGCTACAATAATAACCAACAAGGTATTATTATCCCCTAAGAATTCATAACAATAGATGAAAAGGGGGGATTTTAATTCCAATGCTGATGGCTCCATAATAGATGGTATCACTAGGGGTATTGCTATGTTCTTCAAATAAAGATACACTTCATTAGTTCATAAGTATAAGAACCTTTGCCCACAAGTGTGCTAACCATCTCATCATACTCATCACTACCATATCTATCAAAATTCATAATCACTACTGCTAATGTCTCAACACCAAGTCTGTCCTTAGTGGGTAGAATTAATGCATCTTAATCTACATTTTATAGCACATATACTACCCACATATCTTTTGGCTGCCTATCAACGGACACGTATTAAAAGTGACCTGTTTATCATTAAGCCTAAATTTTATTCATCCCATCTCCATGTGAACTAATACCTACCCATGGCTAAGAAAGTCCTTAACAAGATTATAGAGATGTACAAATCAACCTCACAATCAAGGATAACAAAGTCACTTGGGAATATGAATGAGTTCATCTTCACCAACACATCAAAAGATGTTCTAGCTAGCTTCTTCACAATGCTATCAAACATCAATAGTCTTATAGAGGTCGGCTTGGGTGACCTCGACCCCAACTGGTTGTATACAACTATCTGCATTAGATATATGCTAGCTCCCAGATTATATAATGCTCTTGAAAAATTAAAGGACCCTATAGTACACAAAATAGTTAAAGCTCTGGGATCCTTCTTCTTTTAAACAACAGATCATGAGGGAATACCACTATAGTGGTACATATTATCAATAGGATTAAAACTCACTGTCTACTTCTTATTCATTAGATCTTTCATGATTTTTTCATAAGCAAGCATCTAGTGTAAGGATTTTATAAGTGGGATATTCATAGACAATTCCTTCAACATCGACATAATTTTTAGATATTTCACTTCTTTAGCTTTCTCTTTTCACCTTTAAGAAAAAGGTAGGGGATGTCATGGAATGGGCTTCAGCACTTGTGCGACCTCCTTACCCTTCCCTTTTATCATCATTAGTTTATTTCTCTATAACTATTATTTTCTAGGATACCTCATCAGTAGTCATCGACTTTTCAATTTATGTTTTGGGTGTATCATTAATATCCATAGTATCATTCCTCACCTCATCAACAACAAGCATAGGTTTATCTATACTAGCATTTCTACTTTGAGTGCTGAGATCTTCACAGTGACTGTCATTCTTTAGATTTTGAATGCAATTAATAGTAAGGGTACCTAGTTAATGCTAATTTAATATAGCCGACATCTACCTAAACTATTGCTCAATTTACATAATCATAGTTTCACATGACTCTAATTTCTGGCTCAACCCTAAAATGTCTGCCTTTATCTTTTCAAGAAAACTCTTTTGGTTGTCTGAACACTTCACAAGCTTCGCAGACAATGACTCTATTTTTAAAATTTCAAACTCAGCATCATGATTCCTCAGTGGAACATAAAGATCACTCTTCTTCGTGTAATCATCATTTCTCCTACAGCCACTATCATACTCTATACTCCTATCCCTAAATCGATATCTATTATATTTTTGACCTTGATTCCCTTTCTTCGAGTTTCTAGCATATTGATTGGACCCTTGGCTCTTGGCTTAGAAATAAAATATCTCTATATCTCAGCTTCTTCTTGAGAATAAGACTTATCATGTCTCGAAGCATTACCTTAAGTACCTACAACATTTACCTTTTTTGATATAATAACTATGAATTGATTAGTAAGAAACCCTATCTCTCTCCTTAATTGTGCTACCTATTAAGCCACTATCCCATACAATGCTCTCTGCTCAGTGGAAACACCAATTGCATAAGTATCGACTAACCTATTTTTCTTTGAGTATGCCATCATTGGTTGGTTTTAGTAATCTAGTCTAAGATTTCCATAGTTTGATCTAATCAAAAACCCGAAAAGCTCCACATGTAATAGTATTTGCTACAAATTTTGTATTTGCATTCAAGGCTCTATAGAATATTTCAATCATATTCCTCTCATTTATTTTGTGCTTTGGAACATTTATAAACTTCTTATTGAATTTTAAACATGTTTTGTAGAGTGCCTCTGAATATAGCTGTCTAAAATTATAGATCTCATTTTTCAAATGTAACATTCTAAAGGGCAGGTAAAATTTGAAATGACCCTTCAGGTTATTTTCCATATTTCATTTTATTTTCATCATTAGAGATTTTCCATAGCTTCCCCAAGTCATTTATGTCTTTCTTGGACTAACAGTTTGGTTACCGAGTAGTACGTTTGGCTCTTAGAGCCAATTCCCAATTTTGAAGTCTTCGCTAGTTCTAAATGGCCACAGAGTAAAACCTTTTGTAAAACAACCTCATCTTCTAATTCTAACTTTTCCAACATCTCAAGAATGTCAATTTTAGGCTAAGGACTCTTGGTTTGTGTCTCGAGGCACCCAAGCACATTTTGACCTATTAGTTTGAAAGTTAAAAAAATAGAAGTTAGGTGTGGGACCTATTTTTTTGTCAAAATTACCTCAGAATGAAATTTTAATTGCTCCATTTAGTCAAAAACATCGAATTTGATAGGTTAGCATAGTCCATTTATGTATATGGTATTCTAGATGATTCCTCCCGGGTTGGTGGAATTTCAATGTTTTAGTTGTTCTGGTGCACATGCAATCATGGGCCATGGGTCGCATTTGTGGTCTGGCAGCCACCCAGTAACTTCTATAATCATGATAACTATGTTGTGATAATGACTAACCTGACAGCCATCTGATGCCATGATCGCTAGGGTCAGGTCGTGATATCTATTCCCAAGCACCTGGGAAGGATATAAATACCCCATTTTTAGCCCGTTCAACCCATTCTTCATCCATTTACAAGAGATTGAAACCATATACATTGAGAAAGTTTTGTATTAAGAATTGGGATAACAGTTATTTCATGATTTTCCTTTGAATTTGAGGTAAGTTCCTTCTAATTCATGGCGAATTTTCTCATTTCCTGTTTAAAATTCCTAAAACTTGGTGACTTGATTTTAGTGCCAATGTTGATCAGATTTCACCCGTGTTTAGGATAATTAATCCTTGAACATAGAGGAATATTTGGTTAACTTTGGAAATACAATTTTCATAAATGGAATCCATTTAAGATTGTTGAGTAATTTTGGGACCCAAAGAAAAAAGTCCAGTATGGGTATCATTATTCTCATTATGATGTGTAGATTGTGATTTTTATAGTGTGGCATCTTGCAAAATCTTCCTAGTAGGGAAAGTCAGTTATTTAGTAGATTCTTTGATCTTTCTTCGGTCTCCAGGAATGCAAGATTTCACCCTTCTTATACATTGAGCTAGTTCATAGTATGTTTATGATGTTGTGTTGGATTTGGGATGGGTTCTAGGTGTTGGTGTTATGAAATACAAAACTTAGGTTAGTTGGATCCTTTAGGCTATTCAAAATTTTTAATTTAGGCATTATTGGCTCAATTACTTATGATTTAGGTGAAACCTCTATCTTAGGATTGATTGTTGATTAGTTAACATCTAAAATTTAATTTAGGTACCTTCGCCTAGTCTGAGGTAGAATTTTCCTTATAATGGCTTTCAGAAATTTAGGAGGTGGCCCTTTGACCTACCTTAGGCCAAGGTTTATGTTAGCTATTGAAAACCTTTTATAAATTTGTTTTACGCCCTGAAACTGCTAATTGAGGTAATATTGAGAAACTTTGGTGTTTGATCGTTATGATGGGTAGCATTGAAAGTCCATTGTTATTGATTATACTAGCGATTATGCTAGTAATTATGCTATTGATTATGTAGTGATTATGTTATTGATTATACTAGTGGTTATATTATTTATATGCTATTGATTATGCTACTGATTATGCTATTGATTTTGCTAGTTATTATGTTGTAGATTATGATATTAGTTATGATAATGATGATATAATTACTAGTTCAAGTCCAGATATTGATGACGTAAATACTCGATTCATGTTTGGAAGATGATTATGACATTGCTTATATATATAGATATATAAACATACCCGATTTAAGTCCTAATGATGATTATGTTATTGCTTATATGCTTATAAGTTTGAGTCTGGGAAATTTATTTTGATATTAGTCATGAAATTATTGATATGACATTGAGGACTTTGGCTGTAATAACCAAGAATATGATACTGGCTATGTCCAAAAGTGGGAAAAAGGTCATAATGAGGCATGGCATAGATTAATTATAGTTGTATCACAGAAACTGGTAAATAATAATGGTTTGGTTATGCTTTACTTGATTGTACCCTCAGTCTTATGGTGACCTATGTTGGATTATTTACTTTTCTGCACTTATTGGCTTAGAGGGGCAAATTTTGCAGATATAATTGCATGTGTTTTACGTTATTATTATGGTTTATTTAATTACGTGTGTACAATAATGTTGGAGTTTTTTAGGTTTTCATCCTTACCCTAAATTAATTATGTTATTTTAAATTTTATCATATTTATATCATGATTTAGCTCAGTTGGTTGATGATGCCTACTGAGGAATCATGACTTAGGTACTCGTACTACACTTATGTACCTTTTTGGAGTAGATACAAGTACTAGTTTCCATCATTGATTCTTTGATCGTGCTGTGTTGGATTTCAGAGATAGGATGAGCTCTTGTTGTCAGAGTTGCTCATTTCCTTCTACCTTATTTATGTCTAGTATTTTTTTTTGAGATAAATTTTATTGGTTATTTGGAACTTGGGTTGTATTTATATTATCTCTTATACTGGCTCTACCAGGTCCTGAGATGGTTATCTGTGTGATTGAATACCTCTTGTGTATTTCTATTGCTTTGTTTATTTATAAGTTGTAATTGTCTATCTTTCGCCCTTTTTGGGGAATTTTCCACCTAGTTAACCCATTGAATTTAGCTCTTGTTAATGGTTTTTTTTACCTACTGGGGGGTTAAAGTTGGCGTCATCATGAGTCATAAATGGGTTGTGACAAAATTGGTCCAACAACTATGTTATCAACTCATTCCAAGTGGTAATAGACCAATAAAGCTACTCTCATAATCATAACATCTCTTATCCTATAATAAAAAATGGGAACAACCTGATTCGTATAGCTTTCTAACATGCCCAAACAGATTGTACGATGTGTGAATCCCCACAAAGTTCATAAGGTGAATATATTTATCATCAGTAGGCAAACCAAAAAACACTCTCTTTATGTTTAGTAACTTTATCATTATGCTTACAATATCAAATTTTGTTCCATGGGGAAATTCTTGAGGAATGATATCACCTATCTTAATTGGTTTAGCATAGATAAAATCATCTTCTGGATCATTATAAAATAGCACATATTGATGAACTGGCAGTTGATATTTTTTCCTTCTAACTCTATCTATATTGAGTATTTATTGATGATATTCATCCTTCTGTCTATCAAATTCCTCAGCACATTTAAAAAGTGAAAACCTAATATTTTTTTGGCCATTAATCTAGCAGTAGTTTGTTCAACAGTTTCTTGAATACCATGCTATAGTGGCTGAATCAATTCTATTGGATCATCATGAACCCCATCATGTTAGTCTCCTTAATCATACTCTTTTACTTTCTCCATCTTATGATTCTTTCATATGGTCTATTCAAGATCAAGATCAAATGGAATTAGCAGATTGCCTTGACTCATAGTACTGGGAATACACTAGCGTGTACCCTAGAAATAGTAGAATATTAGAAATAATAACAAAAACCAACAACTTCAACAAACAAAACCAATCAATCTATAATTGTATTTCTCGGGAATGGAACCTAAATTTGATGTCGCCCAAATTATACCTCCATGAAAGTATAAAGTGGTCTCTCATAAAATATAGAACCCAACCAGGTTGGGGTAGATCCCACAAGGATTTGTTTGATAATCAATCAAGAGCTTGAAGATGTAATTCAAAATTGTGGAAAGTAAAAAGGTTTTTTGTAAACTTAAGAATAACAGTAACAATGATAGGAAATTAGGGATTTTACTAATTTGAGACGATCACTAGGATTTTATTCCTCCGGACTTCATAACTGCATAGATTTCTCGTGTTAGTCAAACTATATCGATGCCTTGCATAAAAAATCTAATAAGTTATGTATCACTTAAAAACTCTCGACCTTTGTTTGAGTGAATTTCACTCATCTCCTTTTGATCATAGTATGTCACATTACTACCCCTAGTTTTGTGATATCAGATTAACTATCTTATCTTAGTCTCAAGTTAATTAGATAAAGGTTGATAGCTTTAAATTACTCTTGTGATCTCCTTTTTCTATTATCTACCTCTCTATTAAGAATGTATTCAATATAGGAGAGTTCTTAAATTTTCAATGATTAAGAAAGAAATTAAAGTGAAGCAAACTACAATACATATAAGCAAAATATTTAAGAATGACTGTGCGCTTAACCTATTTTGTTAATCCATCAGGATTCCCACAACCATAGATATATAGTTTAGCTACTCATGGTTGTAAGAACAAACATAGATTCCATATATGAAAGCATAATGATGAACGTATGAAGAAAAAGAATGAAAACTAAAAGCTCAAATTAATTATAAACCCTAAAAACCAAGAACATTAATTCCAAGATCAATAATGTATCTCAAAACTCGAAATAATGTAAAGAGTGTTTAAAGTGTGTAAGATATTTTAAAGAGTCCAAAAGATCATTAAACCCTTTCGGGGTATATATAGATCAAAAATAAAATCTATCCTAAATAATGTAGGAAAGTTGGGTCAGACCCAACCTACCACATATAGGTTGGGTTGTAGGTACAGCTTACCACCTATAGGTCGACTAGTAGAAATCAGAATCAACTTTCAATCTTTTGAATCTCAACCTACCACCTGTAGGTTGGGTCATAAGTTTTTCTTTTTCCAGTAATTCTTCTTTTATTTTTCTCTATCTTTTCTCTAAACACTATTTTCTTGAAAAAATCAACATAAACAAACATCATATCCAACAAGAATTCCTAAGTACTTGAAAATTTTCCTTGTTTTAAGCATTAAAAGTTCCATGAAACCATGACACATCACTTCACATCTTTGTTATGCCTTCTTAGGTGAGAATAATATTTTACGAATCATTATTATAGGTCATTTATTGCCTCGACAAGTGAAGGTTTTGAAATTTATTATGAAAAGGTTCATTCATGATATCAGGTGGATAATAGCGGACATCATACGTATTCGTCCAAAAATTTTCTCTCATAAAATCAAACTGGAGGTGGATCACGTTCCTAGTGTAGAATACTAAAGAATGCTCACCCCAACAATCAAGAATTCGTCAAGAAGGATACTATTATATAGATTGATGTGGGTGTTTTCTATCTCATCTCGAATTTTACATGGGTTAGTCTATTCCAAGGCATTCCTAAGAAAGGTGATACGATAGTAGTTCCGAATGAGAAAAATGATCTTTTTCTCATCCTTCAGATCATGGATTAGAGGGTATGTATGGATTATCACTAATTGAATTCTTGGATCAAGAAATATCACTTTGTTATAGCTTTCATAGACCAAATACTGGATCAATTATCTAGGTATGGATGGTATTATTTCCTTAATGGATATTTGGGTTATAATTAAATTTTTAGTCCACTAAAAAATCAAGAAAAGACAATCTTTACTTGTCTCTATGTTACCTTTGCTTTCAAATGCATTCCTTTTGGGATATGCAATGCATCCTCTACCTATCAAGGGTGTATATTGTCTATATTTTATGACATGGTAGAGGATACTATGGAAGTGTTTAGGGATGATTTCTCTATGGTTGGTGTCTCATTCTAGTATTGCCTTCATTATTTTAGTAATATCCTATGTGGTGTGTGGAGACTAATCTTGTTTTAAATTGGGAAATGCCACATCATGTCAAGGAAGGTATTGTGCAAGGTCCAAAGAATTCAGGGAAAAAAGGTATCCAAGTGGATCAAGTAAAATTTGACATGAATACAAAATTAGCTCCACATAGTTACATGAGGGGTGTTAGAAGTTTTCTTGGTCATGTCGGGTTCTATAGGCATTTCATTAAGAAATTTTTTAAGATTTATTATCCTTTGTGCAAACTCCTTGAAAAGGATGTGAGATTTGAATTCAATGGTGATTGTCTAACATCTTTTAATTGTCTCAAAGAACTCCTTGTGTTGACTCGAATCATTGTATCTCCAAATTGATGTCACGACCCGAGGCTACCCCTTAGTCATGATAACGGTGCTTACAGTCACAAACCACAATCTAACCCATGAGTTGGTATATGCTGTGAGCATTGAATAATTATGAACATAACAACTGTGCGGAAGATAAATTGAGAAAGAAATATAAATCTGAATAATGAAATACTAAATCAAACATAAGTTTGATAAACCTGATAAAAATTAAGAAGTGATTGACTGACTATCTAACTGACTCTTTCAAAGCCTCTAAATTGACTAAGGAGTTGATGGGATAGACCGAAACCAACTTCGAGTGACTGAATAAAATGAAAACTAAAATAATTGAATAAATATAACATGTCCTTGATGGATGAGGATTCACCACTATGACTACTGGATTTTGTTAAGTTGTCTAACTAAGGTCGGGAAACTATGCATCAGAACATATGATATAAGACATCATAGCGTACAAAAGAGTATATGATTAGTACTTTGAATGTACTAGTATATGAGATGAGGTTAGGATGATATACATAGGTTACTGTGCATATCAATAAGGTCTAACTGAATATCATGAGATAACTGAACATGAATGCATGAAAACTGTAACATCTAAAAATTCAAGACCAAGCATACATTTGTAAATTGAAATGTGTCTGAAATCTAAAAGACTATAAACTGTATAACTGAATAAATAAAGACTATACACTTGGTCAAGAAAACTTGAAATAAATATAGTGAATACTACAATGAGACTGTTGGAGGTACCATCTAACCAACATACCCTAATCTGATCTAATTGGGGTCATATCTGTAACCTAGTTGGAAGGGTGTCAGTACTGTGCCATGGGTACTAACACTAGCTGTGTGGATCCACTAAAATGGTGTCCTGAAGGACTAATGAGTCACCCTCAACTGGGAGGTGCTCAAATGAGATATGTGTCACCCTCAACTGGTATGTAAGTATTTTGTCAATCCTTAACTAGCAGGTAGACATCTGTAGCCTACATTGTCTATGTAGTTCTAGAACTTGGAAATTTCTACTAAGGGTAACACCCTCTACTGTCAGGTGAGACCTCATCCTTGAGTTTGCACGGTGGTAAATACTACTCCCAACTAAACTGACACTCTTTCTAAAATAGACTAAACTAGACTGAACATTATTACATAACTAATAGTGCTCATCATGATTATAAACATGTAAGTATACTAATAGGAGTCATAGATTAACTGTCTAAGAATTTGAAAAGTTTAATTCATGTAAATTACATACGTATCGGGTTTTATTAACCAACCAACACTAAATAGAATAAGAAATAATGCCATATAAAAGCTTTAAAACCATAGTAGGGGATCATTGGTCAAAACCCAACACTTAGGCATTTCATCAAACATGAGAGTCATGAACTTAACCATGGGTATGGGTAAAGGATGCAAGAATAACATGATTACAAGACTTAAATCATAACATAGGGATTTAACATGAAGATTACAATATTTAAAACATGTAATGGCTCATCCCACCCAAAAACACTTATAAACATAATTTATAATTGAATTCACGAGAGATTCATGGAGATGTTTTAACTTAAACATGAGAAACACATAATTTAAAACAAAAAAGGATTCATGGACTCCATCGGTGAAATAAAACCATTGATTAACATCAAAAATACCTCACTAGATGATTTCATAAAGATTCTTGGGAAATTCATGAGGTTTGAAGCTTGAATTCCTTGATTCCATGAGAATGGGTTCGTATTTGTTCTTGAGATGGAAGAAGGTTTTCTTGATAGATTTTATAAACAAAGGGGAAAATAATGCTCCTTGGGGACATAAATTTTCTGTTGTGGACGAGTTTGGGTGTAGCGAACTGACCTAAATTCCCTTAAATAACAAAGAACAAAAGCTTGATCGGTATAGAAGGGGGCACAACGGCTCTAGAATGAAAGGCTAATCCCTTCTCCACGGGCTCTAATCTGGTGGGCTAAGCCAAGTGCCGTGGGCCTATCTCAGTTCCCTCACTATTTTACTTCTCCAAACATGCCGTTGTACTAATTTGAAAATTCCAAAATTCACCCGAGGCACACCTTGAACAACCCCAATCATGAATTAAATTAAAAATTGACGTTCTGAGGTTGGGAAGGTCAACAATAAAATCATAGAAGGTTAGGGGCCTTGGAAATGACTTTGACCCGACACTTAGTGAAATTTCTACATCTTAGACCCATTTAACATGAAATTATGAGACGAATTAAGCTAGGATCTTATAAGGTATTACAATATCACCCCCTATGGGAACATTCATCCTTGAATAAGACTGGTTTGCTGAGAACACTATCATAAAATGAACATGCATGACTAAAAACATGATTGCATAATTGAGTCTAAAATATGATACATGAACTGAACTGAATGTATGTAATTATAGAAGATGGATGACATAACTGAAACTTAGAATGAAAAGGAGTCAATCTAAGAAAAATCATTACCTTAAGCTGGATTTGAGTTTGCGGAGAAAAGGTGAGGGTACTTGGTTTGCATATCTTCTTCTGCTTCCTAAGTGGCTCCCTCAACGGACTGATTCTTCCAAAGAACTTTGACCAAGGAAACATCTTTGTTTCTTAGTATACCAACCTGATGATCAAGGATCTCAACTTGGACTTCTTTAAAGGAAAGGTTATCCTAAAAATCCATGCTTTCTAATGAGACAACAACAGCTAAATCACCAGTACATTTCTTTAATAGGGAAATATGAAATACTAGATGAAATGATGCAAAATCTGCAGACAACTCTAGCTTATAAACAACCTTCCCAAAATGAATCAAGATCTTATATAGGAAACATAACGGGGATTGAGTTTCTCCTTCTTGCCAAATATCTTCACTCCCTTCATGGGTGAGATTATTAAATAAACCAAATCACCATCCTCAAACTTAATATCTTATCTCCTTATATCTGCATAAGATTTTTGAAAATTTAGGCTGTCTTCAGCTTCTCTCGAATCAACTAAACTTTCTCCATCGCATAAAATACTGTATCTATCCCTATCAAAGAAGATTAACCTACCTCAAAACATGAAATAGGAGGTCTATACCTCCTTCTATAAAGAGCCTTAAATAAAGCTATCTGAATACTGGAGTGATAGCTGTAATTATAGGAAAACTCAATCAAAGGTAAGTGATCATCCCAGCTACCTCTAAAGTCAATAGCACATGCTCTCAGCATGTCCGCTAATATCTGAATGGTCCTCTCTGGCTGACAATCTATCTTAGGATGAAAAGTTGTACTTAGATGAAATTAGGTACCAAGACCATTCTGAAAAGCCTTCCTACAGTGAGAGGTAAACTGAGTCTTCTAGCTAATATAATAGACAATGGAATCCCGTGAAACCTAACCAAATCCCTAAGGTAGATCCTGGGTTAATCCACAGTTGAGTAAGAAGTATGAACTGGTAGAAAATAAGTTGATTTGGTCATTCTGTCTATAATGACCCATATCAAATGAGTTGATTTGGTCATTCTGTCTATAATGACCCATATCGAATGAGTTGATTTGGTCATTCTGTCTATAATGACCCATATCAAATTATGCTGATGATACGTGTGAGGCAGCCCTATCACAAAATCCATGTTAACCACCTTCTACTTACAAGTGGGGATACTGAACTTCTATTATATTCCACTAGGACTTTGGTGTTCAACCTTAACCTACTGACAATTAGAACACTTAGCTACAAACTCTATAATATGCCTCATCATACCACTCAACCAATAGATTTCCTGCATGTCATGGTACATCTTAGTGGATCTTGAATTGATAGAGTATCACACACCATGGGATCTACAAGTATTTACTGTCTAAAGTCATCAAAACACGAAACACATAATCTACCCTAACACCAAAGAACTCCATTTTCTCATTAGGAGAAAACCTCCACCTTTTGGTCTCTAACCACCTCCTTTAACTTAACCAAACTAGGACCTCTTTCTTGCTTTTCTTTTACTTTGGAAACCAAGGATGATTTCGAACCATTTTCAACCCATACACTACCTTCTAATGAATAAACCAACAGGACACCGAATCTAGCAAGATGATCAACCTCACTAAGATGATCAACCTCACTAACTAACTTCTTCTTATCATCCTCAACATGAGTAACACTACCCATAGACAACATGCTACGGGCATTTGCCAGTATATTGGCCTTGCCTAAATTATACAACATAATTATATCATAATCTTTCAACAACTCAAGCCACCTTATCTGAGAAAAATTCAGAACTTTCTACAAGAAAATGTATCATAAACTCTTATTGTTGGTGAACACATCCATATGAACCCCATAAAGGTAATGTGTCTATATGTTCAAAGCTAAGACAATAGTTGCCAACTCAAGATCGTGGGTAGGTTAGTTCTTTTCATTAGGCTTAAGTTGTATAGTGGCATAGGCTATGGCTTTAACTTTTTGCATCAACAAACCACAAAGACCAACTCTGGAAGCATCATGTAAACCATAAATCCATCTGAACCATATGCCAAACCCAATACTGGAGCGAAAGTGAGTCGAGTTCTCAACACCTGAAAAATCTTTTTCCAGGAATCTGACCACTAAAACTTGACTTTCTTTTGAGTCAATCGAGATATGGGGGGTGCAATAGAAGAAAATCCATTTACCAGCTATCTGTAATAGACAGCCAAACCCAAAAAACTCTTAATATTTGATAGAGATATAGGTCTGGGCTAGTTTTTCACCACTTTAGTCTAGTGAGGGTCAACTCTAATGCTATCACCGAAAATAATATGGCCAAGGAAATCTGTTGACATTATCCAAAATTTGTACTTAATACATTTTGTGAACTATTAATGAGCTCTAAGGGTTTGAATCACAATTCTCAAATGGTATGTATGATCATTCTCACTATAGGAATAGATAAGAATATCATCAATAAAGACTATGATGAACTTGTACAAGTATTCCTTGAACACTTTGTTCATCAATTCCATGAAATCCATAGGGGCATTTGATAGTATTAATGACATAACTAAGTATTCGAAGAGACTATACCAAGTTCTGAAGGCTATCTTCGAAAAGTCACATTCTTTGACTCTAAGCTGATGATAGATGGATTTGAGGTCTATCTTAGAGAAATAACTGGCACCCTTGAGTTGGTCAAAATAGTCTTGAATCCTGGGGAGGAGATACTTATTCTTGATTGTGACTTTTTTTAACTGGCGATAATCGGCCATTCTGAGAGAACCATCTTTCTTACATATGAACAAGATTGGAGCCCAATGGGACATACTGGGCCTAATGAATCCCTTATCTGGATGATCTTTCATATAGAGATAGGAAGGGTATCTGGAAGGAGATCTATTCAGAAGTTAATTTTCCTTTCTAGAGAAACTCCGAGAAGGTCTTCAAGAAATATATCTTGCAATTCCCTTACTACTTAAATTGAATCAAGACTTGGAGTCTTAGAACTAGAGTCTTTGACTCAAACAAGATGAAAAAACACACCTCTTAGAAATCATTTTACTTGCTTTAATATATGGAATGATCTGACCCCTAAACATAGAGGTACTACCCCTCTATTTGATGACTAGATCATTAGGAAACTAAAATTGAATGACTCTATTTCTGCAATCAACTAAGGCATAACATGAGTGGAGCCAATCCATGTTGAGAATAACATCAAAATCAGTAAAATCTAACATAACGGGGACTGAGTTTTCCTTTCTTGCCAAATCTCTTCACTTTCTTCATGGGTAAGATTTTCAAATAAATCAAATCACCAACCTTAAACTCAAGATCTTTTATTCAGACATCCGTATAATTTTTATGACTTCTTTAGTCTATCTTTAGACTTTAAATAACAAAGGAAAAAAGCTAGATAGATAATAGAGGGGGGTGCCATGGGCTCTAGACCAGCTGACTCAGTTCCACATCGTGGGCTCCAGAGTTGCAGGTTACTCCCCATGACATGGGCTCCAGTATGGAAGGTTAAGCCTTATGTCATTGGCCTATCCTAGTGACCTCACTATTTTTATTTTCCAAACATGCCCCTACACTCATCCAAAAATTCTGAAACACACTTGAGACACACCTTGAACAAACCTGATCATGAATCAACTTAAAAATTGATATTCTAAGGTCAGAGAGGTAAAAAATAAAATAATCAAAGTTTAGGGGCCTTGGAAATGACCAAGTCCCAATACTTAGTGAAATTTCTAAGTCTTAGACCACTTTAACACACAATCGTTAGAAGAATTGAGATAGGATATTATGGGGTATTATAATGTCTCCCCCATGGGAACATTCATCCTCGAAAGAGACCTATTAGATGAGATAAGGGGGAAACTGAGATCATAAACTGAACATGCAGACTGAAAACATGATTTCATAACTGATTCTAAAACAAGATACATGAATTGAACTGAATGTATGCAATGACATAACATGGATTATATAACTAAATTTGAGAATAGAAAAGAGTCACTCTCAGGAAAATCATTACCTTAAGCTAGATCTGAGTTTGCTGATAAAAGGTGAGGGTACTTGGTTCGCATATCAGCTTCTGCTTCCTAAGTGCCTCCCTTAATGGACTGATTTCTCCAAAGAACTTTGACCGCGGAAACTTCTTTGTTCCCCAGTCTACAAACTTGATGATTAAGAATATCAACTAGGACTTCTTCGTAAGAAAGTTTATCCTAAATATCTATGCTTTCTAATGGGACCTTAATAGCTGAATCACCAATACACTTCTTTTACAGGGAAACATAAAACACTGGATGCACTGACGCCAAATTTGCAAGCAATTTTAGCTCATAAGCTACCTTCTAAAAATGACTCAAGATTTTATATGGTCCAACTAAATGGGGATTGAGTTTACCCCTTTTCCAAATATATTCACTCTCTTCATGGGTAATATTTTTAAATAAACCAAATAACAAAACTCAAACTCAAGATCTCTTCTCTTCACATTTCCATAAGATTTTTGATAGATTTGGGCTGCCTTCATCCTCTCCCAAATCAATTGAACTTTCTCCATTGCATCAAACACTACATCTCACCTTATCAAAGCAGCTTCACTCATCTCAAACCAACTAATAGGATATCTACATATCTTTTCATAAAGATCCTTAAAAAAGCCATCTAAATACTAGTATAATAACTATTATTATAGAAAAATTCAATCAAAGGTAAGTGATTATACCAACTACCTCTAAAGTCAAAAACACATGCTCTCAACATGCTCTTTAAGGTGTGAATGGACCTCTTTGCTTGACTATATATTTGAGGATAAAAGGTTGTACAAAGATTAACTTTGGTACAAAGACCATTCTTGTAATGCCCTGCATTTCGAGCTGCAATATAGACCACGATCCTGATATGTTGATAAATCCCAAAGCCATAAATCCTATGCTAATACAACATGTTAATTATTTGTGTAGCATATGAATCCATTCAATCTTGTATTTAGACCATAGTGGTCATTTGACTCAAGGACGAGTTGAAAACTACTTCGACCGATTAAGCTTAAGTGGACATTATAATTTGTGTTAACTTCTATCGACCATGACTCTTTGTATATGTCGAATTAGAAATCCTACTATGTGTAAAATGATAGGATTCTGAGTTATCTTTCCAACGATACCAATTTTGCTAAAATCCAGCACCTGAGCAAGAAGTTATGGCATTTCAAAGTAATGTGCATCGCCTAACCAATCACCCATGGCCACTGGAAAGCATAGGCGATAGCATAGGCGGTGCCTATGTAAACATAGGTGATATCCTATGCGGCGCCTATGTAAACTTAGGTGATGGAATGGGCGGTGCCTATGTAAAGGTTTCAAGTGACTTAAACACTCCATTTTTGGGGCAAAATGGTCCTTTTTCACCTTACTTAGCCCCAAACATGAAATTCAGTTTGAAAGACCCCAGAATCCACCTTCATTCATCAAAAGTGCTCAAAGATTCTCCTTAGGGTTTCAAAATAAAAACCTAAGCAACTCAAAATTCAACCGGTGGTTTTAGAAACTAATTGCACATTTGGAATCCCCAGAATGTAGGCTTCAAGAAGCACCTATAATCTTCACATATAGAGGTACATGGGGTTATCTAAAAAATCTCATGGGCTTTAAAAATTCATGTTTTCAAAATTGAGGTTTTGAAATTACTAATATGATCATATTTTAAATATTTTATGATATTGATTAGGTCTTTAGGACTAATTCCAATATGATTTGATATATTATATATGGATATTCATGTGCTTCATAATGATGATAAAATGAGAACATGATTTACACAGAACCGCTCTCTTGATATGATATTGTCTTATGTTTTCAAATGATATGAATTATTTGAAATCTCCTTGAAATTCATGTCATCAAATATCTTTAAAATGTCATGATTTAGATATGGTTTTTGACTTTTAAAGAAAGGGTTGTTTTGTTCATGTTGAAATATGTTGCATATGATGATTGAATGAAGAGTATGATATGATACTGATGACTTTAATGCCGGGTATGACGATACCCTACAGAGTATGACATGTGATTGATTTGAACAAAGTTTGAATGCATTGATTTTCATGAGAAAAATGGATGCCCAAAGAAGGCGTTTGAGTGAAAGGGCTCATCGCTGGAAATCGTAGTTACCAATGTGGGTCATATGATATTTGTATCCTACATAAGAGGATAATAAAATAATTGGGACACCTCACATCTGGGGATTCCCTGTGGTGTACACACATGGGGGGTATATAGGCTCAAAATCCTGGCGGCTACTTGGATTGGAGGCTTGGCCGCCGAGCTCTAGAGGCGAATTCCACATAGCCATGGAATTAAAATTGTAGGGTATTCCACCTATCTCAATTGCATTACATTGGTATTGAAAACTATTACATTATGCCCATATGTTTTTAAATAATTTGATATGAAACTGCTTTATAATGGCTCTCACCTATATTGGGTAAAAATATTATATTTTTGTTTTGATTTCATTGCGTACCAGTACTTTTGTATTGACCCCCTCCCCTCCCAGGTTTGGAGGAATAGTCTAGGGGTCCAGATAATATGTAGATTCCTTCTGACAGATCACATAATTAAGTGGTGAGCCTTCTATATTTCGGAAGGCTTGATGTCTACAGTTTAATTTATCATTTATTAGTTTTGGGTCTACTGGGGTCCTTGTCCCGGGTTTCATATAGACATTTTTTTTAGTCATGTAGTAGAGATTTCACAGACGTTATAGAGATGTTGTGTGGAGATTGTGGGACATTATTCCCCATTATTACTTTTGCATGATTCTTGACCATTTTCCATTATATTTTGTGTCTTTTGCATTTCTTTTTTCATATGAATTGTGTGCATGATTACTAAATAGATTGGGGTGTTTTGGGCCTCATGGTTCAGAATACTCATTATGGCCAGGGCCCTGATTCGTGTTGTGAAAAACTTGGTATCAAAGCACGGTTCATGGTACCAGAGTATCTGCAAAATCACATCAGGTAGAGTCTTGGTTATGGGTATGTAGTGCGCCACACTTATAAGCAGGAGGCCACTAGAATTTTTGGAAATGTTTCCCTTCTTTGTGATTTAGTTCGTGCTTCAGAGTCTGAACTATCCCCTAAAAAATGATCTTTTGTATTTCAGAAACACAGTTATGCCTCCACATCGTATCATCAATCAGAATTCTTAGGTAGATGAGGTCTGTCCTACCCATGGGATGCAGATATGTAACAGAGCTCATACTTTAAAACTTATCCCTACTTCAAGAGTCCTTCCTGTTCGGAAAAATCCACCTCAGGCTCCGCGGACTAATTTTAACCGTCCCCCAACTACTCAGGGAGATATTTCAAATGCAGAATTCAGATGATTAATTCATATGCTGACACAGTTGGTATCTAGCCAGGCTCAACGATTGAAATATGTTAGGTCTGCATCTGTTACATCTGAGGCTACTAGGGTCAAAAATTCCATGAAGATGAACCCAGCCAAGTTCACTGGCACCAAGGTAGAGAAAGATCCATAGGATTTCATGGATGAGATGGAAAAGATCTTTAAGGTAATTCTTATGGATGAGGTTGAAGGGGTGGAACTTGAAACTTATCAGCTCAAGGATGTTGCAAATCAGTGGCATGCTGACTGGGAGGATGCAAAAGGTGATAGTGCTGAGCCTATAGTTTTGGGAAAATTTGTGGAATCTTTCTTTGATCTATTCTTTCCTCTGGAGTTGAGGGAGGCCAAGGAGGAAGAGTTTATAAATCTGAAGCAGGGCAGTATGAGTGTCCAGGAGTACACTTTGAAGTTTAATAAACTAGCCCGCTATGCCCAGAGTTGACTAGTAATATGAGAGCCCAGATGAGGAAATTTGCATCCGGCCTTTCTAACAACCTAGTACTTGAGTGCTAGTGGGAAATACTGAATAAGGAGCTAGACTTTGCTTGGCTGACCATTCATAGGCAGCAGATAGAAGAGAAGAAAAAGAAAATTTCAGAAACAACAGAGAAAGATAGGCAAGCAAAAAGACCCAGAACCACGGATCAGAATCACTACAAAACACAGAGCGGAAACTGGGGAAATAGATGGCAAAAGAAGAAGTCATAGAGTAATGCACAGTTTGCTGCAAGCGCCCACTGCCCGGACCTCTAGCAGATAGACAATCTCATAGTTTCCAAACTCATGATGGATCAAGAGTCCCAGATACTCATTCTTAGGGGAGTGTGGCCAAACAACGTCATTCTTATCCACGGTGTGAAATTTATGGGAGGAATAACACAGGGAAGTGTTTTTTTTAGGGTAAAAATTGTTATACATGTGGAAAGATGGGACATCTTTAGAGATATTACCCTTCTGCTAGAGGAAATATCAGGGGGACTAGGCCCCAAGTTGCCCCCACGGCTCATCCTCCTAAGGGTGCCCCTTCAGCTACCGAGAGCTATCACAACCGGTTATATTCTTTGACTAACCGCCACGAGGTGGAAGATTTACCAGATGTTGTCACTGGTATGTTACAAATTTTTTCTTATGATGTGCATTTATTGCTTGATCTTGGGTCTAATTTATCTTATGTGACCCCCTATGTGGCTATTGGTTTTGGGTTTGAGACCGAAGTTATTGAATAAACCTTCTCTATTTCCACTACTGTAGGTGATTCTATTGTTGCTAGAAGGGTTTATAGAAATTTTGTTGTGTCTATTCTTAGTAAGGATAGTGTGGCCGACCTTATATAACTTGATATGGAAAATTTTGATGACATCCTTGGGATGGAATGGCTCTATTTGTGTTATGCCATACTTGATTTGCAAAACCTGAAAGGTCACTTTTTATATTTCAAATGAGACACCAATTGTATGGGTAGGGAGTTTTGTGGAACCTAGAGGTCACTTTATCTCTTATCTTAGAGCCTGAAAGCTTATCTCCAAAGGCTGTATATACTATTTAATCTGAGTAAAAGATTCAAGAGTTGAAAATCTTCCTTTTCAGTCAGTCCTTGTAGTGAATGAGTTTCTAGAAGTCTTTCTCGAAGATATCCTAGGGATACCACCTGATAGGGAAATAGATTTTGGCATTGATGTGTTGCCAGACACTCGTTCTATTTCTATTTTGCTATATAGAATGGCTCCCGCGGAACTAAAAGAGTTAAAAGAGCAGCTAGCAGAACTTCTAGATAAAGGTTTTATTTGCCCCAGTGTGTCCCCTTGGGGTGCACCTGTACTTTTCATACGAAAGAAAGACGGTTCCCTTTGTTTGTGCATAGACTATCATCAGCTGAATAAGGTCATGATTAAAAATAAGTATCCTCTCCCAATGATTAATGATCTTTTTGACTAGCTCTAGGGTGCTAAGTGTTTTTCAAAAATAGATCTTCATTCGGGTTATCATCAGTTGAAAGTTAGGGAGTCAGACATTCCCAAGAGAGCCTTTCGAACCCGATATGGTCACTATGAGTTCTTAGTCATGTCCTTCAAGTTGATTAACGCCCCTGCAGTCTTCATGGATCGTATGAATAGAGTATTCCGTCAGTTTCTAGACTTGTTGATCATAGTGTTCATTGATGATATTCTGATCTATTCCAAAAGTGAGGAGGACCATGCCAATTATCTCCGAATTATTCTTCAGACCCTTAAGGATCATTAGCTGTATGCAAAATTTTCTAAGTGTGAATTCTGGTTAGATGCTATTGCCTTCTTGGGGCATATTGTGTCCAGTGATGGGATAAGAGTGGATCCCCAGAAAGTTGAAGCAGTAAAAAAATGGCCCAGACCCACGACTCCAACCTATATTCAGAGCTTCTTGTATTTGGTGGGGTATTACATAAGGTTCGTAGAGAGTTTCTCTTCCATAGCTACTCCACTCACTAAATTGAATTAAAAAAAGGTGAAGTTTGTGTGGTCTGATCTGTGTGAGAATAGTTTTGAGAAGTTGAAAAACAAACTGACCACTGCTCCTATTTTGACCCTCCCTGAGGGCGTAGATGGCTTTGTGGTATACTTTGATGCGTCCCGTGTGGGACTTGGTTGTGTGTTGATGTAGAATATCAAGGTAGTGGCTTATGCATCAAGGCAGTTGAAGGTGCACGAGCGCAATTACCCCACTCATGACTTGGAGTTAGCAGTCGTGGTATTTAAACTTAGAATCTGCAGGAACTATCTCTATGGAGTGCATGTTGATATTTATATTGACCATAAGAGTTTGCAGTATGTTTTATTGAAGAAAGAATTAAACCTTAGGTAGAGACGTTGGATGGAGCTTTTGAAAGACAATGATATGAGTCTGCATTAGCGTCTGGGCAAGGCGAATGTTATAGCCGATGCCCTCAGTAGGTTGTCTATGGGTAGCCTTTCTCATGTTGAGAAAAGGAAGGAAGAGATGGTGAAGGATATTCACTACCTCACAAATTTGGGAGTGAAACTCTGAGATTTTGAAGATGGAGGGGTGATTGTTCATGAGGTAGCTAGGTCATCCCTTGGTACTGAAGTTAAAGAGAAGCAATTCAAAGATTCCATCTTGATGCCAATAAAAAAAAAGTGGGTCAACAGAAGGTAATGTCGTTTGAAATTGGTGGTGATGGTATTTTGAGATATCAGGGTAGGTTATTCATTTTGAATGTTGATAGACTGCAAAAAAGAGTCCTTGATGAAGCTCACACTTTGAGGTATGTCGTTCACCTAGGCTCTACTAAGATGTACCATGATCTGAAAACATTGTATTGGTGGAATAACATGAAACGTGATGTAGCTGATTTTGTGTCCAAGTGTTTGAACTGTCAACAAGTGAAGTCAGAACACATGAGGCCAGGTGGTCCTTCCTAAGGGATAGCCCTGCCTTTATAGAAGTGGGAGATGATAAACATGGACTTCATTACAAGACTTTTGAGATCTCGTAACTAGTATGAGTTTAAATGGGTGATTGTAGATCGGCTGACAAAGTCAGCCTACTTTTTGCCTGTAAGGACTTATTATTTGGGAGAGGGCTATGCTAATATTTATATTGAGGAGATAGTTGGTTGCATGGGGAACCAGTGTCCATTATATCTGATAGAGGTACGCATTTTTCATCTCAGTTCTGGAGATCTTTTCAGAAAGGTTTAGGTATATAAGTGAATTTGAGCACAACTTTCCACCCTCAGATGGATCGGCAAGCTGAGCGTACCATTCAGATCCTCGAGGATATGTTGAGAGCATGTGTCATTGATTTCAAAGGTAGTTGGGTAGATTACCTGCCACTGGTTGAATTTTCTTACAATAATAGTTACCATGCCAGCATCAAGATGGCTCCTTTTGAGGCTTTGTATGGGAGAAGATGTAGGTCTCCGATAGGATAGTATGAAGTGGGTGAGACCCAGTTATATGGGCCTGATCTTGTTCATCAGGCGATGGAGAAAGTGAAGATCATTAGAGAATGACTTAAGATTGCTCAGAGTTTTCATAAGTCCTATGCCGATGTTCGGAGAAGAGGACTAGAGTTTGAAGTTCGTGATTGCGTGTTTATCAAGGTTTTGTCCTATGAAAGGAGTTATGCAGTTTAGAAAAAAGGGTAAATTGAGCCCTCGATATATAGGCCATATTAGATTTTGAGAAGGATTGGTGCAGTTGCTTATGAACAAGAATTGCCTCCAAGTTTGGGTTCCGTTCATTCGGTATTCCATGTATCCATGCTGAAGAAATACATTGGAGATCATTCTTTGGTATTACAATAAGAGGGTGTCAAAGTGACAGATTCCTTGCCTTACGAAGAAGAGCCCGTTGAGATTTTAGATCACCAAGTTTGAAAGATGAGGAACAAAGAGATAGCCTCAGTGAAGGTACTGTGGAGAAATCAGAAAGTCGAAGAAGAAACTTCGGAGTCAGAAGATAACATGAGAATTAGATATCCCAATTTGTTTGCTTCAATGGAGGAGGAGACAGAAGGTACTATTCCTATCTTATCTTTCCTAGTCCTCTACTATGCTTGAAATCGTGTGTGTCTGTGTCCCGCATCATCATTCAGGGATGAATGATCCTAAGGGGGGGATAATTTAATGCCCCACATTTCGGGCTACAATAAAGACCATAATTTTGATGTGTCGATAAATCCCGAAGCCATAAATCCTATGCCAATACCTCATGTTAATTATTTGTGCAGCATGTGAATCCATTCAAGCATAAATTTAGACCATAGGGGTCATTTGACTCAAGGACGATTTGAAATCTTCTTCGATCGATTAAGCTTAAGTGGACATTATAATTTGTGTCAACTTCTATCAACCATGACTCTTTCTATTTGTCAAATTAGAAATCCTACTATCTATAAATTGACAGGTTTTCGAGTTAGCTTTCCAACGATACCAATTTTGCTAAAATCCAGCACCCGAGCAAGAAGTTATGTCCTTTTAAAGTAATATGCGTAGCCTAACCAATCGTCCATGGCCACTGGATAGCATAGGTGATAGCCTAGGTGGTGCCTATGTAAACATAGGCGATAGCCTAGGCAGCGCCTATGTAAACTTAGGTGATGGAATGGGCGGCGCCTATGTAAAGGTTTTAAGTGACTTAAACATTCCGTTTTGGGGGGAAAATGGTCCTTTTTCACACTTACTTAGCCCGAAACACAAAATTCAGTTCCAATGACCCCAAAATACACCTTCATTCATCAAAAATGCTCAAGGATTCCCCTTAGGGTTTCAAAATAAAAAACCAATAAACTCAAAATTCAAGTGGGGTTTTTAGAAACTAATTGCATATTTGGAATCCCCAGAATGTTGTCTTCAAGAAGCACCTATAATCTTCGCATATAGAGGTACATGGGGTTATCCAAAAAATCTCATGGGCTTTAAAAATTCATGTTTTCAAAATGGGGGTTTTGAAATTACAAATATGATTATTTTTTAAACGTTTTATGATATTGATATGGTCTTTAGGCTTAATTACAACGTGATTTCATATATTATATACAGATATGTATGTGTTTCATAATGATGAGAAATTGAGAACATGATTTACACGGAACCACTCTCTTGATATGATACTGTCTTAAGTTTTCATATGATATGAATCGTTTGAAATCATCTTGAAATGCATGTCATGAAATATCTTTAACATGTCATGATTTGGATATGGTTTTTGACTTTCAAAGAGAGGGTTATTTTGTTCATGTTGAAATATGTTGCATATGATGATTGAATAAAGAGAATGATGTGATGCTGATGACTTGCAAGCCGAGTATGATGATACCCTACAGAGTATGACATGTGATTGATTTGAACAAAGTTTGAATGCATTGATTTTCATGAGAAAGGTGGATGCCCAAAGAAGGTGTTTGAGTGAAAGAGCTCATCGATGGAAACCGTAGTTGCCGATGCGGGTCCTATGATATTTGTATCCTACATGGGAGGATAATAAAATAATTGGGACATCTCACATGGGGGGATTCCCTATGGTGTACTCACATGGGGGTATACCGGCTCGAAATCCTGGCGGCTACTTGGATTGGACGCTTGGCCGCTGAGCACTGGAGGAGGATTCCACATAGTCTTACAATTATAGGGTATTCCACCTAGCTCAATCGCATTACATTGGTATTGAAAACTATTACATTATGCCCATGTGTTTACAAATAATTTGATATGAAACTGCTTTATAATGGCTCTCACCAATATTGTGTAAAAATATTATATTTCTGTTTTGATTTCTCTGTGTACCAGTACTTTTGTATTGACCCCCTCCCCTCCCAGGTTCGAAGGCACAGTCAAGGGGTCTAGACAACATGTAGATTCCCTTTGGCAGATCACAGAATAAAGTGGTGATCCTTCTATATTTCGGAAGGCCTAATGTCTGCATTTTAATTTATCATTTATTAGTTCTGGGTCTACTAGGGGCCTTGTCCTAGTTTTCAGATAGAAATTTGTTTTAGCCATGTAGTAGAGATTTCGCAGACGTTATAGAGATGTTGTGTTGATACTGTGGGACATTATTCCCCATTATTACTTTCGCATAATTATTGACCATCTTTCTATTATGTTGTGTATCTTCCGCATTTCTTTTATCGTATAACTATGTGCATGATTACCAGACAGATAGGGGTGTTTCGGGCCTCATGGTTTGGAATACTCATCACGGCCATGGCCCCGGATCGAGCCGTGACACTTCTGAAAAGCCTTCCTAAAGTTAGAGGTAAACTGAGTACCTCTATCTGATATGATATAAAATGGAATCCCATGCAACCTAACCAACTCCCTAAGGTAGAGCCTGACATAATCCTCAGTTGAGTAAGAAGCATGAACAGGCAGGAAATGAGATGATTTGGTCATTCTATCTATAATGATCCATATTGTATCATGCTAACGATGCATGCGAGGCAACCTTGTCACAAAATCCATGTTTACCACCTCCCACTTCCATGTAGCGTTACTGAACTCCTACAATGTGCCACTAGGACTTTGGTGTTAAATCTTAACCAGCTGATAATTAGAATAATTAGCTACAAACTCTATGATATCCCTCTTGATTCCACTTTAGCAATAGATTTTTTGTAAGTCATGGTACATCATAGTGGCTCCTAGACGGACAGAGTATCTTCGCCATGTATTTCTGCAAGTATTCACTGTCTCATGTCATCAACAGATGGAACACATAATCTACCTTGACAACGAAGTAAACCATCTCCCTATTAGGAGAAAACCTCCACCTTTTGGTCTTAGCCGGCCTCCTTTAACTTAAAAAAAATTGGACTTCTGTCTTGCTTTTTTTTTACTTCATCAACAAAGTATGATGTTGAACCATTCTGAACTCATAAATTACCTTTTGCTGAATCAACCATTCGTACACCTAATCTAGCAAGTTGATGAAACTCACTGAATAACTTTTTACAATTATCTCAACATTAGTAACACTACCCATAGATAACCTGCTAAGGGTATCTACCACAACATTGGCCGTAGCTAGATTATACAATACACTTATATCGCAATATTTCAATAACTCAAGCTACCTCCTCTGATGATCATTTTGATATTTCTATGAGAAAACATACTGTAAACTCTTATGGTAAGTGAAAACATCCACATGGACCCCATAAAGGTAATGTCTCCATATCTTCAAAGAAAACATAATGGATGCCATCTCAGGATCATGGGTATGGTAGTTCTTTTCATGGGGCTTAAGCTGCCTAGAGGCATAGGCTATGACCTTATCTCTCTATGTCAACACACAACAAAGACCATCTCTAGAATCATCATAGTAAACCATAAATCTATCTGAACCATCTGGCAAAGTCAATACTGGAGCGAAAGTGAGTTGAGTCTTTAACACCTGAAACTCTCTCTCCAAAATCTAACCACTAAAACTTGAGTTTCTTCTGAGTAAATTGACACATAGGGGATGCAATACAAAAACCCCTTCAAAAAACTATCTTTAATAATCACCTAAACTTAAAAAAGTCCTAATATTTGATGGAGAGATGGGTATGGGTCTATATCTCACTACTTTGGTCGTTTGAGGGTAAACTCTAATGCCATAACTAAAAATAATATGAACAAGGAAATCTATTTACCTTAGCCAAAATTCATACTTTCTGAATTTGGAAAATAATTGATGACCTCTAAAGGTTTTTCAACACAATTCATAGATGGTATGCATGATCATTCTCACTATGGCACTAAACAAGAATTTCATCACTGAAGAATATCATGAAAATGTCAAAGTACTGCTTGAACACTATGTTCATCAAGTCCATGAAATCTACAGGGCATTCCTTAGTCGAAAGGATACAAATAACAATTCAAAGTGACCAAATCAAGTTCTGGAGGCTATCTTTAGAATGTTACATTCTGTGACTATAAGCTAAAGATAGCCGAATTTGAAATCTATCATATAGAAATAACTGGCAACCTTAAGTTATTCAAACAAGTCATCAATCCTGGGGAGTGGATACTTATTTTTAATTATGACTTTTTTTATCTGACAGTAATCGAAGGACATTCTTAGAGAATCATCTTTCTTACGCATGATCTACACTGGAGTGTCCTATGGGGACACACTGAGCCTGATGAATCCCTATCTAAAAGATATTTCAACTGCTCTGTCATCACCTCAAACCTAGTTTAAGTCATTTTATATGGTGTAATAGAGATAGGCTGGGTATCAGGAAGGATATCTATTTTGAAGTCAATTTTCCTTTTGGGAGGAACTCTGGGAAGGTCTGAGGGAACACATTTGGAAATTCCCTTACTAATAAAACTGACTCGAGACTTGGAGCCTCAGAACTAGAGTCTTTGACTGGATAAAGATAATAAATAAACCCTTTAGAAATCATTTTTATTACTTTAAAATAGGGAATGATCTGAACCCTAAATGTAGAGGTACTACCCCTCCATTCAATGACTGGATTATTAGGAAAAAAATTAAGCGACTCTATTTCTACAATCAATTGAGCCATAACTTGAGTGAAGCCAATTTATGCTGAAAATTACATTAAAATTATTCATCTCTAACTCCACAAGATCTGCTAAGGTACCTCTTTGGGACACTTTAATATGGAAAGTCCTGTATACTTGAATTGCAATAATAGAGACACCTACTAGAGTAGACACATAGAAGGGTTTGCTAAAGATTCCAGATAGACACGAAAATCGACTACTATATAAGAAGTCACAAAAAAGTGAAGATGTGTGGTCTAATAATGCATCAACATGAAGATGAAATATAGTTTAAGTAGTTTTCATGCTCTTTTGCACGGCATGAATACATAAAGAAGGGAAAATTTTCCTAAAATATCTTATAGCCTCTTGTCCATAAGTGTGTCTTACTTTACACCCATGCATAAGAATCTAGTTAATTTGGCTTTTAGAATCCCTACGACACTTTAAAACTATAGGCTCTAATACCAATTTTTTTCATGACCTGAGGCTACCCCTAGTCGTAACAATGGTGCTTATGGTCACAAGTGACCACAAGCTAACCCATGAGCTTGTACCTACATGAGCATTGAATAATTATAAACATAAGACCTATGTGGAAAATAAACTAAGAAGGAAATATAAATCTAAATACTGAAATATTGAATCAAACATAAAGTCTAATAAACCTGATAAAATCTGAGAAGTGATTGACTGACTGCCTAAGTATCTGAAAGCCTTTAAACTGACTAAGGAGTTGATGGGATAGACCCCCAACTAACTCCGACTGACTGAATAAAATGAAATATGGAAATAACTAAATAAAAATAACATGTCATCAATGGATAATGACTTACTACTATGGCTGCTAGATTATGCTGAGCTCTCTAACTGCGGTTGGGAAACTTTTCATCAGAACCTATGATATAAGACATCATAGTGTGAAGAAGAGTATCCCGTTAGTACTTGTAATGTAAAGGTATATGAGATGAGTTTAGGATGATATACATGGGGTACTATGGATATGAAATAAGGACTAACTAAATAACATGAGATAACTAAACATGAATGCATGAAAACTGTAACATCTAAGAATGGAAGACAAAGAATATATTAGTAAACTGAAGTAAGTCTGAAATTTTAAAGATTGTAAACTGTATAACTCAATAACTGAAAGTCTGTACACTTGGTCAAGTAAACCTAAAATGAATACACTGTATACTTTACTGATACTGTAGGAGGTATCATCTAACTGATATGTCCCAATCTAAGCTAATTAGGGTTAAACCTGTAATGCCAATTAAAAGGGCGTCAGTACCATGCCTGGGTTACTAACACTGGTTATGTGGATCCACTAAATTGATATCCGAAAGGTCTATTGAGTCACCCTAAACTGGCAGTGCTCTAAAGAGATATTTGTCACCCTCAACTGGAAGGTAAACACTTTGTTAACCCTTAACTGGTAGGTCGACATCTATAGCCTACGCTGGCTACTTAATTCTCGAAATTAGGAGTTGCTACTACGGGTCACACCTAAGACACACCTTGAATAACCCTGATCATGAATCAATTTAAAACTCATCGTTCTAAGGTTGAGAAGGTCAAAAATAAAATCATCAAAGTTTAGGGGCCTTGGAAATGACTAAGTCCCAACACTTGGTGAAATTTCTAATTCTTGAACCCCTTTAACATGCAATAATGAACTAAATTAAGCTAGGATCTTATAAGGTATTAAAATTATTTTGTTCCTTTTGAAGTAATGTTTGATGCAATTGGTGTTGCTTTAAGATCAGTGTTGGATCAAAGAAAAGAAAAGTTATTCAATATGATCTATTATGCCATTAAAACAATTAATGATGCCCAACATACCTAAATAGTGACATAACAAGTGTTGCTAGCAGCGGTATATGCTTTTGAAAAATATTAGGCCTACTTTTTGGGTATTAAAGTTATTCTAAAAAAGGAACACATAACTCTTATAAACAACCTGACAAATAAAGAGGCCAAACATCATTTTATTAGGAGGATATTGCTCTTACAAAAATATAATTTTTAAGTGAAAGACAAAAAGATTTGTGAAAATCAAGTTTCCAACCACCTATCTCTTCTTAAATCAAATTATAAGAACTAAGTTAAGATCAAAATTAATGACACTCTCTCCAATGAGCTAGTTATGTCACTTTTAAAAAGCATCGAGCCTTGGTATATGGACGATGCTATGTACATTGTGAGAGGCTTACTTCCAAACAATATTAATCATTATCAAAATAAATGGTTCATTTTTATGTGAAGAATTACATTTGGGATGAACTATTCTTGAATAAAGAGTGTGTTAATGGTATGTTTGGTTGATGTTTCAAGTAGTAATAAATGAGGGCCATTCTTAAGTCTTGTCACTTTTCTCTAATTAATGGTCATCATGATTTAATTTGAATGGCTACAAAGGTTATCCAAAGTCGATACCATTGGCCTATCCTTCATCAAGATGCTCATGAATTAGGTAAGATGTGTCCTCAATGCCATATACTAGCAGAAATTTTAAAAAGGCTTTAGATAACTATTAAGCCCAACCTTGTGGTTGAATTGTTAAACATGTTAGTGATCAAATTCATGGTTCCCTTTTGTGAGATCATATATTTATAAGTATATCTTGATATCTGTCAATTATTTTTTAAAGTTTGTGGAGTCCATGGCTCTTCTAAATAATAAAGAAAAAGGGTCGCTTTATTTTTGAAGAAGTACACCTTTACAAGGTTAGGGACTACTTAGGTGATCAGTTATAATGGATCAAATTATTATAATTGCGTATTTCATGCCTTGCTTGATAAGTATGGGGTGAAGCAAATAGTTACTACTCCTTATTTTTCCTAAACTAGTGGTCAAGTTAAGGTTTTGAATTGCAAAATTAAGTCCATCCTCGATAAATATATGAATGTTGGTCATACAAATTAGGTAAGACAACTCGATGGCACTCTTTAGGCATATAAGATGACTTATAAAACTCCTATTAGCATGTCACACTACTAATTAGTGTACAAAAATCTTGTCACTTGCCTATTGAGTTCGATCATAAAGATTTATGGGCCTTGCGAAAATTGAAAATGAATTTAGAGGATGCCTCCTAATCAAGAGTAAATAAACATCCTAGTTGGAAGACTTTTAACTCAAGGCATATAAAAGCTCTATGTTGTATAAGGAGAAAATAAAGAGGTGGCATGATGTTAAGATATTGAAAGATGAGTTTTCTTTGTGATGGGGTGCTCCTTCTCAACTCAAGGTTGAAGCTCTTTGTGGGTAAGCTAAAATCCGAGTGGCCAGGCCCATTAGTGGTCTTAAATGTCTATCAAAATATAGAATTGAGTTAAAAGATCATGAAAATAGGAATTTTGTTGTAAACAAGCAAATATTTAAGTATTATTATTTTTGTTGACCCAAAGCTGCTAAGGTTTATTTCCTATGTTTCACAGATATAAAATGATGACAAAGTGATTTTGTGCCAAGACATAACTAAAGTGATTCTTGGGAGGCAATACAAGGTTTATTTTGGTTGATTTCTAGTGTTTTGAACAATAATTATAGTTTGTTTTGGGTGTTTGCACATAATATGGCAAGTCAGTGTAACACCCTCAAAATTTTAAGCTTTTTATTTTTGACCCTCCCATGTTTCAAATATCAATTTTTTACTTAAACTATCTTTAGGAATATGAATAGGGTATATTCGAAAAGTTTTAGAGTTTTTTGATGGGTTTTCGGGGCATTTGGGACCCCATACGCAATGAGACTCTACAATATCCCCATGTCATAGAGGCTACACTCTGCAATAGCGAATATGTCATGGACATTAGCCTCCATGTTATGCAGCATGGTGATGTTAGGCGTATTTGCACGCCTAAAGCACCTTAATTCACCCATATTTTAGCTAAGTTTTAAGGATAAAATATATAATTCCTGCACTTTTAGTCCTTTTTCCTGTAAGTGAGCTAACTAACATTATTAGCAAGTTTTGAGGTATAAATGATGAAGATTTCAGCATTTTATGGACTGTTGGACGCCAAAGGAAACATCACATAAGAAGGAAGGTAGTGTTTGGACGCCTATGGACTGAAAATGATGCATGGAAAACTTGTCCCGGGAAAAAATAGTATTTCCAAAGACTTGGGGATCAGCAGTAACCTAGTAGGATTAGGATAAGTAATGCAGTAGCTTAGTAGGAATAGGATATGGGTGTTATAAAAACCCTATTCTGCTGAACTTTTCAGCATTCATTCTCTTTCAATTCATTCTTATTCTCTTCTATTCTTAATCTATTCGACTTTTAATTTTCACGACAAGAGAAACGCTACTAGCAAGGATTTCACGCCACAAGTGACACTAATACATACTTCACGTGAGATTTTTATTATTTTGGTATGATAATAATGTCTATTGTGTTTTCCGTTGCACTCATGAGTAGCTAAACTTCTCTGTTAGGGTTATGGAAGCCTTATGAGATACTATCTATTGCTATAAGTTTGTGAATTCTTGATATGTATGCTGCTTATGTCATTACTCTCTTCATCTTAATTGAATTCTTGTGGTTGCAAACATATAGAATACGCCAGTATAGCATTAACTTGTTTGAAAGAAAAGTTACATGTCTGGAAAAGAGAGAATGACGAGGAAATAGGGCTACCAACCCCTGTTTAAAAGTTAGTGCCGTAACTGGATTAACCTCTTGGAGATTTCGTACCATTAGATACACTTTAAGCTCGAAAGAGTTAAAGTGAGATAATATGTGATGGTCGAAACACGCTACGATTTACCATAGAATACGAATCTCTATAAGCACATACATGTCTGAATTCCACTTAATTCATAGTTAATAGATACGTAAAACTCATAAGGTGGACATAACCCTAACTTACAATTCTCATTGACTAAAACCTACCAAACATTCCGTTTTTCTTTGTTACTTTGATACTCTTAATTCACGCTACAATTAAATCCCCCCTTTTTGTAGAATTTTTGACCAAAAGTCTACTAATAGTTGCTTACTTAGTGACCAAGTATTCCCTGTGGGATTCGACACTCAACTCAGTTGGGTTCTATATTTGACAGCGACCGCTTACACTCTTACGAGAGCTTTAGTTTGGGCGTTATCAAATTTTGGCGCCGTTGCCGGGGAATACGGTTGTCAACTAAGTTTGTGATAGTTACTAGACCCTTTGGTCAAAGATTCTCGTACTTTACTTTTAGTTGTTTTTATTTTCTGCAGGTTTTTGTTCAGTGTATGCCAAATACTCGAAGTTCGGGACAACCATTATTACCCATAAACCCTGAACCGCAACTTATTGGCAGGATAGAGGCGCAACATGACATTGAAAGAAGGGCTGCTCGACAGGAGCAGGCTAGATTAGCTGCGCTGGCCACTACCTAAGTACATGAAAAGAATATTGATAACCCTGGGCGAGCAACAGATCCTGATGATGAGGACTTGGGTGATGATAAGTTACTAAACCCAAGGCGAGATACTGAGGTGGTGACACCAGCAAACAGAAGAGATCGTCAAGCAAGATTTAGGCCTGAACGCCGAGCTATGCAGATTCCCTTTGATGATGATGATGACAATCTGGATGGAGCTGGTGCCACTAGAGCTTTAATTCCTCCGCCATTGGCACCCGGAGCCAAGCTCAACATCACTAGCACCATGATTCAATTATTGCAACTCAAGGGACTATTTGGCGGACTTGCAGGTGATGATCCGAATATGCATCTGATCAACTTTATCTCTACATGCAAGTAATTCGACAATCCAGGCGTTGGACAGAATGCAATTCGGCTGCACTTATTTCCATTGTCTCTATCTGGTGAGGTAACCCTATGGTTGAATGGGCTTACTCCTGATTCTATTATGAATTGGAGGCAAAGAAAAGACGCTTTCCTAGAAAGATTCTTTCCGCCATCCAAAAGAGCACAATTGAGAGATGAAATCAGCAACTTTCGTCAGCTTCCAACTGAAGCCCTTCACGAAACATGGAAGAGATTCAAGAAGAAGCTTATGAGGTGCCCAAACCATCATATGACCAATGGCCACTTGATGGAGATACTATACATATCCTTGAGTTCAGTAACTAAACCAGTGGTGGATAATGCGGCTGGAGGATCATTTATGGACCTCACTTTTGTTCAGGCAAGCGATATGCTAAACCAGATGACAAAGCAAAGTAGAGCTTGGCATACCAGGGATTCTGAGGTAGCAAGCTCTACTGTATCTATTGGCATGACTGCAGAACAAAGGCGAAGAGAGGAAAAACGTGATCAAGATATGACGCATATGAAAACACAAATGGATCTTCTTACAACGCATCTATTATCAGGAAAGACCAAAAAAGTCAAAGCGGTTGCATCAAAAGGAAGAGACGAATACAATTCTGAGGAAGAAGCTAACTACTTGAACAATCAGGGGGGTTTCCGAGGCAATGCCCAAGGAAACCAAGGTCGAAACTATTACAATAAATCTGGAATCAAGGACCAAAGTAGTTGGAAGAACAAGACTGACAGGAGTGGTTTATATATTCCTCCTGGAAGTCGGGATGCTACGGCATCTGGTTCGGGGAAGATGTCAATGGAAGATATGATGGAGAAGATGTTGAAAGGAGTGGAGGCAACCAATACGGGAGTAAATGAGGTGAAGAACGATTTGTATTCAATAAATCAGTTGGTTGACTCACATTCCACTGCAATAAAACAACTAGAGCAGCAATTAAGTCAACTTTCAGCTGCATTTAATCAAAGAAAAGCTGGCACCCTACCTAGCGACACGGTGCAAAATCCAAGGAACGATGGATCATGCATGGCTATTACTGTCATGAGTGGTAAGGTGCTGGAAAATTCATCCCAAAGCAAGCAAGTGGCCGATGATATATTAGATAATGCAGAACCAGAAGACGCCGAAGAAACTGAGAAAGGCGTTAATGACGTCACCCCGAAACATCTACAACCAGAAAAGATCGCCAATATGAAGCGGGATGAAAAGAAAGTCGTGGAGAAAACAATTCCCCTTCCACCACCACCTTTCCATCAGAGATTAAAGAAGAGAGCTGATGATACCAAGTTCAATAAATTCATGGCGATGTTAAAACAGCTGACCATTAAAGTTTCGTTGGTTGAGGCGCTAGAACAGATCCCTGGGTACGCGAAATTTATGAAGGATATTTTGACAATGAAGCGGGCAGCAAGTTATGAGTTGATAGATATTGTTCATCATTGCAGTGCAATCGCTACCAGATCACTAGTTCAGAAGAAGGCCGATCTCGGTGCCTTCACTATACCTTGCACTATCGGATCTTTAAATTTTGCCAAGTCATTATGCGATTTAGGAGCTAGCATCAACTTAATGCCACTATCTATTTACAAAAAGTTGGGGTTGGGGGATCCTATTCCAACCAATATGTGGCTTGTAATGGCAGATAGGTCGGTAAAACGACCTGTGGGTATTTTATGTGATGTATTGGTGAAGGTTTCTTCATTCATCTTTCTGGCAGACTTCGTTATCTTGGATTGTGAGGTTGACTCAGAAGTTCCTATAATCTTGGGGCGCCCTTTCCTTACAACAGAAAGTGTGCTTATTGATTTAACAGCTAATGATCTTCTATTCCAGATGAATGACGAAGTAGTCCACTTTGATGTGTGCAAATCAATGAAGCAACCCAAAGATATGAACGTGTTCTCAGTATCTGATATTTATTTTGATGATGAGAAAGAATTACCTGTAGAGGAGCAGCTTATTGATGACCCATTGGCAGTTGTGCGTATGAATGTTGAGCGTAAGGATGCTGAAAATTATGAAGAAACTATTTGTGCTCTAACAGGATTAGGGTAATATCCTCATGCTCCCAAGAAGCTGGACCTTGATCTCAAAAACCGACCTACACCACCAGCTAAACCATCTATTGAAGAGCAACCCACGTTAGAATTGAAGGAGCTGCCTAGTCATTTAAAGTATGCATTCTTGGGAAGCGGAAACACACTCCCGGTTATTGTGGCGGCAGATTTGGGTGAGCAGCAAGTTGCAGCTCTCATCGCTGTTCTACGAAAGTACATGAGAGCCATCGGTTGGACTATCGCTGATATCATTGGTATTTCGCCTAGGATATGTACGCACAAGATTCAGCTTAAAGAAAATTGCATACCTACTATTGAGCATCAAAGATGTTTGAATCCACCTATGCAAGAGGTGGTGAAGAAAGAAATTATTAAATGGTTAGATGCAGGAGTGGTGTACCCGATCTCTGACAACAAGTGGGTGAGTCCGGTACAGTGTGTTCCCAAGAAACGGGGCATGACGGTAGTTGCGAATGAAAAGAATGAGTTAATTCCACTCAGACCTGTCACAGGGTGGAGAGTATGCATGGACTACCGGAAGCTGAATTCATGGATGCTTAAGGACTACTTCCCAATGCCATTCATGGACCAAATGCTCGATCGATTAGCGGGGAAAGGATTGTTTTGTTTCTTAGATGGTTATTCCGACTATAATCAGATTTGTATTGCTCCCGAAGATCAAGAGAAGACAACATTTACATGCCCATATGTTACGTTTGCCTTCAAACGTATGCCATTTGGGCTATGTAACGCACCTTCCACTTTTTAGCATTGTATGATGTCCATTTTTTCTAATATGGTTGAAGACACCTTGGAGGTATTCATGGATGATTTTTCTGTCGTAGGTGAGTCGTTTGAATCATGCTTAGAAAATTTGAGTATGGCATTGCAGAGATATGTTGAATTCAACTTGGTGCTAAACTGGGAAAAGTGCCATTTTATTGTTAAATAAGGTATTGTTCTTGGGCACAAAATCTCCGAAAGAGGAATTGAGGTTGATCGATCTAAAATTGAAGTCATCGAGAAACTACCACCTCCAATTTCTGTTAAAGGAGTTCATAGTTTCCTTGGGCATGTAGGTTTTTATCGAAGGTTCATTAAAGTCTTTTCCAAGATTGCTAGTCCGTTATGCAAGCTTTTGGAGAAGGATGCAAAGTTTGACTTCGGTGAAGATTGCTTGAAGGCATTTGAATGCCTCAAAGGAAAGCTAATTGAAGCTCCTATTATTGTAGCGCCCGATTGGTCTCTACCATTTGAAGTCATGTGCGATGCTAGCGGGGTAGCTTTGGGTGCTGTACTTGGCCAGAGAAGAGAAAAGTTATTTCATTCAATCTACTATGCGAGCAAGGTCTTGAACGAAGACCAGAAGAGCTATACTGTCACAGAACAAGAACTTCTAGCTATTGTGTATGCTTTTGAAAAGTTCCATGCTTACTTGTTGGGAACTAAAGTGGTGGTTCATACAGACCATGCGACTCTGTGATATTTAATGGCAAAGAAAGATGCAAAGCCAAGGCTAATTCGTTGGGTGTTATTGCTGCAAGAATTTGATTTCAAGGTAAAAGATAGAAGAGGTTGTGAAAACCAAGTGGCTGACCATCTATCTAGACTTGAGAATGAGCTCTTAGCGCAGCCCGATCTTGAGATTGATGATGTATTCCCCGATGAAGAGATCTTATCCACGATGATGCAAGAGTTACTATAGTATGCAGACTTTGCCAACTTTGTGGTAAGTAAAGTGATGCCTGCGAATCTATCCTTTCATCAAAAGAGGAAATTCATGCATGATGTGAGACACTACTTCTGGGATGAGCCATATTTGTTCAGACGATGCGCGGATGGTGTGATCAGATGATGCATATCTCATGTGGAGGTGCCAAGTATCTTTGAAGAAAGTCATGCTTCCCAAGTTGGGGAACACCATACAGGTGGTCGGACAACAAGGAAGGTATTGCAAAGCAGCTATTATTGGCCTTCGATATTTAGAGATACCTACGAATTTGTGAGAAGATGTGACCAATGTCAGAGACAAGGCACGAGTTTGAAGCACCATGAGATACCCATGTCAAAAATTCTTGAAGTGGAGCTGTTTGATGTGTGGGGTATTGATTTCATGGGCCCATTCGTGAATTCGTTTGGGATGAAATATGTCCTATTTGTTGTGGACTATGTCTCCAAATGGGTCGAAGCAGTAGCACTAGACGATAATGAAGGAAAGCGTGTTGTACCATTCTTGATGAGAAATATCTTCTCTCATTTTGGGGTACCACGTACCATCATAAGCGATGAAGGATCACACTTTTGCAACAAGCTGTTCAAATTTGTGTTGGTGAAATATGGGGTCAAGCAACACAAGGTAGCCATGCCTTATCACCCCCAAACTAGTGGACAGGTAGAGGTTTCTAATCGAGATATCAAGATGATCCTTGCGAAGACTGTAAATGCTAATAGGAAAGATTGATCTCGGAAGCTGGACGATGCACTATGGGCCTATAGGACTGCATTCAAAATGCCAATTGGCATGTCCCCGTACAAACTAGTTTATGGGAAGGCTTGCCACTTGCCCATTGAGCTCGAGCATAAAGCACTATGGGCGTTGAAGCGATTGAATTTGAATTGGGATGATGCTATGAACATGAGATTGGAGCAGCTGAATGAGATGGATGAATTCCGCCTACATGCGTATGAAAGATCAGACCTCTACAAGGAACGGATGAAAAAGTATCATGATCGGTGGATTGTTCAACGAAACTTTCAAAAAGGTGATATGGTACTTCTTTTCAATTCCAGACTGAAGCTATTTCCAGGTAAGTTAAGGTCCAAATGGTCTGGTCCGTACAAAATTAGCCAAGTCTACTCGTCTGGAGTAGTTGAGTTAGAAGACAATAATGGTGTCATTTTTAAGGTAAATAGGCAACAAGTAAAGCCATATATCATTCCTCTTTACTCGATTAAATGCATGGCTACCATCTATCTCGACAAAGTCTAAGTACTTGAGGTAAGTATGTCGTGCCGCGACAATAGATCAAGCGCTAGATGGGAGGCAACCCATCATTTTTTTTTTCATTTCTTTTGCATTTGTTTTACTAAATAAAAATCCAAAAAGAAGAGTTGATCCACAACCAAAACTAAGGCGGTTGATGGGAGGCAACCCATCGTTCTAATCGTTTTTGTTGTTTATGAGTAAATGTAGGTGCAAGAGGTTTAAAGGAGGAGATTGGTTTCAAATTTTGATTTGGAAGTATTGCATGTTGAAGGAGGTAAGTTAGGAATGAAGAAGAAAAGTCTATGGGTTAGGCATTGCCAATGTAAATATAGGCAACGAACAAGGCAAGGCCTATGTAAATCTAGGCCACGAACAAGGAAAGGCCTATGCTATGACCTAAGCTCTCGGATTCTACAATGCCATAGCATAGGCGCCGCCTATGCTTAACAATGCCATAGCATAGACGCCGCCTATACAAAAGCCTTTTGTCTCTGAATCTAGAATGCCATAGCATAAGCGCTGCCTATGCCGAACAATTCCAACTAGGCTTTGCAAAAGGCGCCGCCTATGCCAAGCATAGGTAAAGTATTAGGCACCGCCTATGCTCGGTTTTTGGTCTCCTAACCCGATTCCAAATGGGTCAAAACCCGACCCAAGCTTGCCCTATAAATAGAACCTTAGTCTTAGAACAAAATCTCATTGTAAAGCCAACCTAAGCGCCGCCTACCTCTCCAAATTCTCTCAAAAATTTTCCTTTTGCTCTTTTACTCTGCAAGAACATCTTCCGAGGCCATCAACCAAGTAAGTGCTTCTTCTCTCTTCTCTTATATTCCGTAAGTATTACAATACTACGCCTATAATAAGTTGTTAAATCTTGAAGTAGTGTTGATGATTTGAATATGGTTGATTTGTTGATACATCTAGTTGAGTAGAAGAATACATGAGGGTGTTCTTGACTTGTTTCCAATTTGTATTTGATTTTGATGCACTGTCATACTTTTGCAAAATCGACATGGTCATGATAGTTGCAAAATCTTATAACTCGAAAACTTACATGTTGGAATGATGTGTTCATCGAAATGAAAATCATGATTGACTACAAACATGCGATATTGTGATTATAACAATGCCATAAACTTGATTTAACCTCTATGTAGTTGTCTTTTTCCAAAAAGAGCATTAATCCAAACATGAAAGCATTGTCAAGATTACATGAAATAGAATCGAAAAAGGATAGTTAAGATGACAAGAAAAGTATGACTGCACTGATTATATTATTGGAACATAACGCCTAAACGTATATCGATGAAGTCTGAGTAAGCATTAACGTTCACTTAATTAGTTTGTGCCAACAAATTAAATGTGGGGTGGTGCCACTACTGCTTGTTTGTCGATTGTATCTACCGAGATGAAGCTAACATGACTATCATTTTAATCTCAGGTACAATGGCACCAAAAGCATGACAAGGAAAAGATAAAGCGACTACCTCACAAAAAGGCCAGAAAAAGGGATGAAAAGAGCAAGGTGAATCCTCCTCGCTGCAAATACCACACCGCATGTTCAGAATCAAATGGGTCCTAGAGGAGGATGGAAAGGAGTGGTACAGGAACAATAAAGATAAAAAATATATTCATGTGTAGTTGATACAAAAGGAGAGCCTAGCAAAGAAAGAACCTCACATGTTGGCCAAGATAATGGCGTTACATCTTGATTTCATCTTTCGAGATATGGGAGAATGCAATCTTGATCTAACGCGAGAATTCTATGCAAACTGGTCACAGAAAACTATAGGGAGTGAAGTAAAAATTCGGGGTCAAGTCCTACAACTAAATACGGAGTTCTTCAACTCTTTTCTAGGGCTGCCATCTGTTGATCCATCACCACTCAAGGAGCTGTATAATAGACCTCCGTACAGGGCAATCAGACACATACTGTACGGAACAAGATCTATGGCATGATGGAGTAGACACAAGGACACCGGTCGACACAACACCTTTCCATATGCTTCCTTAAATAGAGAAGCTCGGATATGGATGCGAATAGTCAACACTTGCCTGATTCCAGGTACATAGTACACAAATATCACAAGAGATAGAGTGTGCTTGGTGTATGCATTATGACAAATGTGCCCATCAACATTGGGGCGATTATTCGATCTTCAATGCGTAAGGCCAGGCTACACAAAAGGTCCCACTTCAGCTTTGGTAAACTGTTGACTGCAACATTGAGGAAGGAGGACATCGAAGAGGAACCTACAGATCATAAGCTTCCACAAAACCCAAAGAAGGTTGACCTCACAAAGGTTAAAGATGCTTAATCCATGCATGGAGTCAATCGGACGACTGCAGAACGACATGCTAGGGATAAAAGTTTCTTTCTCCATCTTTATGGCATGACCGGTTTACCCTGATGAGCGGAGGTTGTGTTCCAACTGCTGCAGAGCTCCAACAGTTGGATTATGCCTACCCAATGAATGATCATGCAAGGGCAATGTGTGGAGTAGGTGTGTACTTTGAGGAACCTCTTGATGATGAATGCCAACCGATGATGATCGCCGAATGCCAGACTCCGACGTGGAGGAGAACTCTGATGATGAGACTCTGATGATGATTTCAATGCAGGGGGTATGACCCCAGAGATAGAGGATGAGTCCGACTAACCAGGTTCTTCTTATTTATTTTCCACTGAGGGCAGTGTGTCCCGTCTAAGTGTGGGGTGCTGCTGGTATTCGTATGCTATACTTTTTTATCTGCATTTGCTTATTTATGTTTGTTTGTTTTATTTGTTAGTAGTTAAATTTTAGAATTTTTTTTTTTGAAAAAAACTTTGCATAAAATTATTCTGATAGTCAGCATGGTACTATGACAAGAGTCTGTGATAAAATCATTATTGTTGACATGTTTAGGCTCTAAGTGTGACTCACTATGTGATAAGTGTGTGGTTTAATTCCTTCATTTGTTGGGTCAAGGGTCTATACTGCTCCAAATAAAGTCGACCATGTGCCTTGTGTGTGTGAGATGATAGTATATTCTATGTTTGTGGCTGATGCTAGAACTTTCCTGGTATGTATGTAAAGTGAAATAACGAGTGTAAGTTTTGGAGATGATTTAGGCATTTCTTTGGCAACCTGTACTTGTTGACCTTCTTTTTACCTACCCATTGATATTATCCTAGTTAACCCCGTTTGAGCCTTTAGCTATTTTCTTTGACAGTCTCCTATGTAAGCCTAATCCATTTTTTTAAGACCATAATTTGATCCAAATTCCTAAGTGCTTTAAATGGTAAAGTCATGTGACAAAATAAGAGAAAATTGGGTGAGAGTGATGCCTTAAAATAAAAAGTTAATTCTGTTTAAAATTGAATAACAAAAGAGGTGAGAAGGGATGGTAGATTAAAGGAAAGTAGAAAGGTTGTTTGAAAGAAAGTGTTAATGGCTTAATGTGATGTATTAAAGTGCTTAGGGAACTTAGTCACTATTTCTGGCCAAAATAGTCCTACCCGTCCCTTAGCCTACATTACAACCTCTAAAGACCTAATTGATCCTAAGCTTAGCATTCTGATATTAGTAGAGCATTACACCACGGCAAAGCCTATGGTCATCAGTTGCAACATATGAATTCTTTGTGAGAGTGAGATCAAGGAAAATCTTATACCCATGTTTCAAAAAATGAAATACTTGTGAGTGATTATGGGTGATATATTGTGAGACACACATGGTTGATGAGTTTTTGGTAGTCTTGTATGATTCCTTGTGCCTTAACTTTTGGATACGAATTAACCATCATCACGAGTCTAGGTTGGAGGTTGAATTGTTTCTAGTAGTGATCAGAAAACTACTCTTTGTTAATAATTGTCATGCCTGTCTTAATGAATATTTTGTGCTGTTACTGCGAAACCCTAAGTAGATGTTTATATGGACATGATATTTTGTTTGAGGACGAACAAAGCTTTAAGTGTGGGGTGTTGATGTTAGGCGTATTTACACGCCTAAAGCACCTTAATTCACCCATATTTTAGCTAAGTTTTAAGGACAAAATATATAATTCCTGTACTTTTAGTCCTTTTTCCTGTAAGTGAGCTAACCAACGTGATTAACAAGTTTTCCGGTATAAATGATGAAGATTTCAGCATTTTATGGACTGTTGGACGCCAAAGGAAACTTCATGTGAGAAGGAAGGTAGCGTTTGGACGCCTTTGTACTGAAAGTGATGCATGGAAAACTTGTCCCGGGCAAAAACAGTATTTCCAAAGACTTGGGGATCAGCAGTAACCTAGTAGGATTAGGATAAGTAATGCAGTAGCTTAGTAGGAATAGGATATGGGTGTTATAAAAACCCTATTCTGCTGAACTTTTCTGCATTCATTCTCTTTCAATTCATTCTTATTCTCTTCTATTCGTAATCTATTCGACTTTTAATTTTCACGACAAGAGAAACGCTACTAGCAAGGATTTCACGCCATAAGTGACACTAATACATACTTCACGTGAGATTTTTATTATTTTGGTATGATAATAATGTCTATTGTGTTTTCCGTTGCACTCATGAGTAGCTAAACTTCTCTGTTAGGGTTATGGAAGCCTTATGAGATACTATCTATTGCTATAAGTTTGTGAATTCTTGATACGTATGTTGCTTATATCATTACTCTCTTCATCTTAATTGAATTCTTGTGGTTGCAAACATATAGATTACGCCAGTATAGCATTAACTTGTTCGAAAGAAAAGTTACATGTCTGGAAAAGAGAGAATGACAAGGAAATAGGGCTACCAACCCCTGTTTAAAAGTTAGTGCCGTAACTGGATTAACTTCTTGGAGAATTCGTACCATTAGATACGCTTTAAGCTCAAAAGAGTTAAAGTGAGATAATCTGTGATGGTCAAAAGATGCTAGGATTTACCGTAGAATACGAATCTCTATAAGTGTGCATGTCTGAATTCTGCATAACTCATAGTTAATAGATACGTAAAACTCATAAGGTGGACATAACCCTAACTTACAATTCTCATTGATTAAAACCTACCAAACATTCCATTTTTCTTTGTTACTTTGATACTCTTAATTCACGCTACAATTAAATCCCCCCTTTTTGTAGAATTTTCAACCAAAAGTCTACTAATAGTTGCTAACTTAGTGACCAAGTATTCCCTGTGGGATTCGACACCCAACCCAGTTGGGTTCTATATTTGACAGCGACCGCTTACACTCTTACGAGAGCTATAGTTTGGGTGTTATCACATGACACAAAGGTTAGCCTCTATGATAGGTAGTGTGGCACGGAGGTTAGCCTCCGCGATACGGTCCATGCCATGCCACTATGTAAAATCCATACAATTTTATTTTTATTTACTTAGGATGAGGAGTATTAGGTTCTTTTAACCTATGTACGAACCTTAAGAATTATATAGCCTAATCCTTTTAATTTTAAAAGATTAATTTCCCCAAGTACATTCTCAAACTCAAAACGATAAGAAAGCATAAGAATTCCATCGTACATTCATCCTCTGGGTCCTAATCTCTGAATTACTTTCAAATTCTCCTATATCTAAGGCATTTTACTCTTTACTAAAGTTTATATTAAAAACATATGTTTAAAGTGTTACCATGTGAATTGAATTATGGATTATGAATTTGGGTTTGAGGGATTTGGAATGATTGTTGTTTAAATTATTTTCCCATGGAATTGATGAAATTGTTCAAACTTTATTATGTGTTTTGAAACCCATTAGGGTACATGGGGATGGTTAATGGAAAGGGGGTTAAGGTATTCCTCAATTTGATATTTTTTGTATTGAAATTGGTTTTGAAATTGTGTTCCCTCAACCCATTTGTGTAAATGGTTTTGAAATATGATTTTTCACTTTTTCTGACTGGCTTATCTATACTATTGTATTGAATAAATGGATAAAAGATTAAACATTGATTTTGAAGGCCTCAGTGGCAGTGTTTTGACTAAAATTGAAATCTTGGGAGACGAGCCATTCCCTTCATTTTATTTGGTAAACTAAGGAGGCAGAGGAATTCCTCCAACTTGATTTAATAAATTAAAAGGGGTTGAGGCATTCCCTTATGTTAATGGAATTAAATGGCATAATTATAAGCTTGTATGCGTACAGTATGACGATACCTATGTTGTGCTTTAATGTATAATTTTGTGGTCACTGAATGGGTTATGTGGAACTTGTTTTAAATTAGGCTTAATTGGGATTATGTTGCTAAGCCATGAAGGTATAGATCTTGGATGACTTATATTGGAAGCCGACATAAGGTTTGGTCTTGATGAACTGTATGCATGGTTCACACTATTTGTATATTTATGTATTAGATTAACATGGGGTATGGGGTTTTCCTATTCTTTTTTGATACCTTCTGTTTGTATGACTAACATACGCTGAGGCCCTTTCAGTAGGGGAGTCGATCCCATATAGCCCATGGGTGCCTGTTATGATTTTTAAGCTACATAGTCCATGATAACATTTTACTTTATGCTAAGCCTTGTTCCCTTTAGTGATATGACATGCTTATATATATGTATATCATTATATGCATTACCTTCTAATGAGTTTGAAGTATTTATGTTGGCATTATTTTATGCCTGCTCCCTAAGTTACATGCCAGTGCTCATCCCACTAACCATCCCCTCATAATTTAGGAACACAAAATACTACTACTTTTCTTGCACATTGACTAGGTAATTATGGAATATCTTATGAGCCGGATTGAAGTGATGAAATTCCATACTTCGGAAAACTTTATTTCATATTTTTGTTTGCTTATCTCATATACTTTCCCTCGGATTAGTTTTGGCTATCATCGGGGGCATGTCCCAACTTAAATTGATTTATTTTTGGTTAGAGGCTTTGTGGATTACAGTGGACTTTGGATTTTTAGTTGAATTCTTAGACTTCTTTTGAGTCATATTTATCTACCTTATTTTACATTAAGAATTCAACTATTATGTTATATTATGTTCTGGTCAACTGGGAGAAGGAATGGTGTTCGATCAATGATAGACTTGAGATACTCGTCACTGGCAGGCCCTGGATGGGGTTGTGACAAAGTTGGTATCAAAGCCGAGGTTCATATTAAGTTGGTTGTGCAAAAAGATATTTCAAGTAGAGTCTCTTTTATGGGTCTGCAGTATACCACACTTATAACAGAGAGTCTATAAGGTATTTAGGAATGTCTCCCTTTCTTGTGATCTACTTTCGGGCTCTAGAGTTTAGGGTGTTGAAGTATTATCTAATTCTTATTTGTTTACTTTTTAGATCATGCCTCCAGAACAATTTGAAGCTTATGGAAACTCATCTATCCCGCTTGAGTTTAATATAGGTTGATCTCATCCAACTCATGGGGTATAGACCTGGTCAAGGCTTTCTACTTCTTATTGCTCCTATAGAGTTCTACCTTTCTCAATTGATCCTTCTCTAGCTAGTGGAACTCGTACTTAGTCACCTTAGGGAGATGATACTAATGTTGATTTTCTCCAATCCATTCATCTATTGAACCAGTTGGTGATATCTTAGTCATATCAGATAGATCCTACTAGTATTGTTGGGAGTTCATCTAAGCCCACTAGAGTTTTCTAGTATATGAGGTTAATCCCTCCAACTTTTACTAGTACTAAGGTTGAGGTGGATACTATAGATTATATAGATGAGATGGAGAAGAGCTTTTGGGTTATGAATGCTACTGATGTAGATGGTGTGGAATTCATTGATTATCAGTGGAAAGATGTAGCGCATCAATGGTTTTGAGGAGTGGGATCAGTTTAGAGATTATAATGTAGAGGTAGCACTGTGGGATAACTTTTATAGTGCCTTTTTGGATCACTTATTTCCTCAGGATTTCAGGGAGGCGAAAGTTGAGGAGTTCATGAATTTGAAGAAAGGAAAAATGACTGTGAATGAGTATGATTTGAAGTTTTATCAGTTGTTTTGTTATGCTTCGGAGTTAGTGTCTAGCATAAGGTATAGAATGAGACAGATTGCTTCTAGGTTGTCCTGTGATTTGATTTTTGAGAGCAAGGCAACCTTGTTGAACAAGGATATGGACATCTCTAGACTTGTGGTGTATACACTGGAAGTTGAATAGGAAAAAAAGAAAAAAATAGATACGGGGAGAGGAAATGTAGGAAGGTCTGATGTTCAAATCAGAGTAAAGGTTGGCAGTAAGCTGGTAGAGATGGTGGAAAATAGTCTAAGATGAAGTGGGGCAATTCAGGTTTTTATTCAACGTCCAGTACTTCTTATCCTAAGTCATCTGGTGATAGCCATTTTTAAAGAAATACCTAGTTTAAGTCAAAAGGTACTCATTCTCAGTCCAGTAGGGCCCAGTCTTCTCAATTGTATCTTCTTTGTAGATTTTTTGGACAGTTACACCATGAATTTTATGATGAGGAATGGAATAAGTGTTTAAAGTGTGGCTAGTCTGGCAATATAAAGAGCAAATGTCCTTTGGGTGACGTTCCTATAAGATCTAATAATGTCATGGTTGCTTCTTCTATGGCTCCTGCTATAAGGGGTTCTACTTTTGGCTTTGGTACTGGTTGAAATCTCCTGTATGCTCTTACTAAACATCAGGATTCTGAGGTATCTTCAATGTTATTACTGGTACGCTAAAACTTTTCTCTCGAGATATCTATTATCCGCTTGATCTGGGATCTACCCTTTTTTATGTAACCTCATTTATGGTTGTGCATTTTGGTTTTGATTCCAAGTGTATTTCGTAACTATTTTCCATTTCTACCTATATGGGTGACTCGGTTATTGATAGATTATTCTATAGGGGTAGTGTGTTATCTTTTTGTTATAAGGAAACTTTGGTGGATTTGATTGAATCAAACATGGTAGATTTTGATGTCATCTTGGGGATAGATCGGTTGCATTCGTGCTATACCTCTTTAGACTATCAGACCTATAAGGTCATTTTTGAAGTCCTTAACAAGACGATTATTGGGTGGGAAGGGAGTTCTCTAGTGCCTAAGGAAAGGTTCATAACATATCTTAGATCTCGGAAATTGATTTCCAAAGGGTGTCTTTATAATTTTGTCTGGGTTAAAGATCCTAACTAGAAGAGTCCTTCCTTACAATTCGTTTTTATGGTTAGCGAATTTCCTAAAGTTTTCCCTGATGATATTTAGAGCGTCCCTCACGATTGAGAAATTGAATTTGTAATTGATCTTCTATCAGACACTCGTCCTACCTCTATCCCTCTTTATAATATGGCTCTAACTTAGTTAAAGGAACTTAATAAGTAGTTGAAAGATCTTCTTAGTGCATCTACGTGAGTTTCCCTTTAGATATGAATTGATTATCATTAGTTTAATAAGGCAACCATGAAGATTAAGTACCCTTTTCCAAGGATTGATGATTTGTTTGACCAACTTAAGGGTACTAAGTATTTCTTTAATATTGACCTTCAAACGGGTTATCATCAGTTCAAGATTAGGGAGACGGATATCCTAAGACCACCTTCCATACCTGGTATAGATATTTTGAGTTCTTTGTTATGTATTTAGGGTTGAAAAATGCCTCAACAACATTTATGGATCTCATAAACCAGGTATTTTGTAAATTTTTGGACTTATTTATGAATGTGTTTATAGATGATATTTTGGTATATTCAAAGAGTGAGGTGGATTATGCCAATTACTTCTGTATTGTGTTGCAGACCCTGAAAGATCAGAATTTGTATTCTAAGTGTTTTAAAGTGTGAATTTTTATTAAATGATGTTACATTTTTGTGTCACTTTGTTTCTAGTCAAGGGATCATGGTGGATACATCAAAAGTTATGGTGGTTAAGAAGTAGCCTAGACCCACGACTCCAACCTATATTTAGAGCTTCTTGGTTTAGCTGGTTACTGTAGAAGGTTTGTAGAGAGTATCTCATCGATTGTCACACCTTTGACTAAGTTGACTTAGAAAAAGGTAAAGTTCCTATGCTCTGATGCTTGCGAGGGGAGTTTTGAGATGCTAAAATATAAATTAATTTCTGCTTTAGTTTTGACCCAGCTCAAGGGTATTGATGGCTTTGTAGTTTATTATGATGCGTCTCGTATGGGACTTTGTTGAGTGTTAAAGCAGCATGGCAAGGTGGTAGCATATGTTTCTAGGACGTGAAAGTACATGAGAGAAATTTCCTAACTCATGATTTAGAATTACTGCCTGTGGTGTTCGTATTGAAGCTTTGGCGACACTATATATATGCGTTCCATGTTAACATTTATGTAGATCATAAGAGCCTGTAAATGGAGATAACTTGAGTTGCTCAAGGACTATGATATGAATCTCCATTATCACCAAGTTAAGGCAAACGTAGTTGTTAATGCGCTTAACAGGTTATCTATGAGGAGTTTATCCCTTGTGGATGAATAGAAGTTGGACTTGGTGAACGATATTCACTATTTGTCTAATCTTGGAGTTTGTATCTTAGATTCTGAGGATAGTGGTGTATTGGTGTAGGAGGTGGCAAAGTCATCTTTTATTGCTAAAGTGAAGGAAAAACTAGTGTTGAATCCTTTATTAATTCAAATCACAAATGATATGGGTAAGAAGAAAGTAATGGGTTTTGAGATGGGCGGTAATGGTATCTTGAGGTACAGAGAGAGGTTGTGTGTTCCTGATGTCGATGGGTTACAAGGTAGAATTTTTTCCAAAGCTCATGAGTTGAGTTATTCAGTTCATACATGTTGGACGGAGATGTATCATGACCATAAGGATATTTATTTGTAAGATAACATGAAGAGGGATATGGATAATATTATGGCTAAGTACATAGAGTGTCAAAAAGTGAAGGAAGAGCACTTGAGGCCCGGTGGGTTATCTTATGAAATTAAGTTGCCTGTGTGGAAGTGGGAAGCGATTCATATTGATTTTGTTACTGGTATTACATAGTCTTGTAACTAGTTTAACTCCATTTAGGTCATCGTGGATAGGATGACTAACTCTGTTCACTTCTTGCCTTTGAGGACTAATTTATCTGCTGAGGTTTAACCAAAAATATTCATTTCGAGAATCAACAAATTTCATGGTGCATGAGATTTTATTATCTCAGATAGAGGTACATATTTCTCATCTCACTTTTGGCATTCTTTCTAGAGAGGTTTGGGAACTAAGATGAACCTTCACACAACTTTTCACCCTCAGATGAATGGATAATCAAAGAGGATGATTTATACTTTGGAGGATATGTTATGGTCTTGAATGATTGTATTTTGTTGTGGTTGGGTTGATTATTTTCCTCTCATTAATTTCACTTATAAGAAGAACTATTACTCTAGTATCAGTAAGGCTCCGTTTGAAGCTTTGTACTGCAGGAGGTGTAGATCTCCCATTGGGTCATTCAATATTGTTTAGGTTGGATTCTTTTTCCCTAACTTAGTTCAAAAAGCATGGAGAAGGTGTAGGTTATTTGGGAAAGGCTTAAGACATCCCAAAGTTGCCAAAAGTCCTACACAGATGCCAGGAAAAGAGAGTTGGAATTCGATGTTGCTGATTGGGTGTTTTTGAAAGTGTCTCCCATCAAGGGAGTAATGCAATTTGGAAAGAAGGATAAGCTTGGTCCCCGATATGTTGGCCCCTATTTGATTTTGATGATAGTGTAGAATGTTGCCTATGATCTAGAATTTCATGTAAGTTTGGGTTCTATTCACCCTATGATTCATGTGTCTATGTTGAAAAAGTGTGTGGGTGATCTTTCCTTGATCATTCGTTTGTAAAGTGTGGGTATTTTGAACTCTTTGTCTCATGAGAAAGTCCCAATTGAGATATTAGATAGGCAAGTCCAATGTTTAAGGACTAAAGATGTGGCTTCGGTGAAGGTTCTAAGGAGAAACGAAAAGCTTAAGGAAGATACTTGGTAAGATAAAGAGGATATTAAGTCCAAGTGTCTGTTCTTGTTTCCCGCTATTGATAATTGTGCTTAAGGTACGGGTTTCATTTTCCTCGTGATACATTTTGAGTTTTTAGTTTAATTCTGGTATACTCTTGCTATTTCTCGTGCAATAAATGTCCTAGGTCAACATTTATGGATGAATGATCCTAATGGGGGGATAATGTAACACGCTCAAAATTTCTAGCATTTTATTTTTGACCCTTCCGTGTTCAAACCATTGATTTTTGACTTAAATTGTAGCCTAACTGTCCTAGAATCTCCCAGGGCTATATGGGTCAATTATAACCCTCTGAACAGGTTCAGATGAGCATAGCGGCACGAACTGGAGATACCATAGAAGTAGGGGGTTCCCAAGGACCCTTCACTCTCCACGATACATATATATGATTTTTAACTTAGGGGATTCCAATGTACCCTATCTGTTCATCATGACCAAATCCTTAAGCCGACAAACATGAGTTTCCATTGTCTGTCCATTGGACTCACACCTTCATGGTTAGCTATTACACCCCACCATTATTGCCCAGTTAAAACCATTACCACATAACTAACACCACCATTCCATTTGTGATTAACCAACGGATTAAGTAGTGGTATTGTCATACCGACTATATCTTGCAAGAAATTTCCTAAGCCAACCTTTCAAATATTAAGGGATTCCCTTGTACCCACAGTTTTCATTATAAAGTTGACATGGGGGAGTCCCATGTACCCCACAAATGTTTTATAATTAGGTTCACTTTGGGGATTCCCTTGTACCCCACAAGGAATGTTTAATTAACCATAATCATTACCACCAAGACCTTACTATTTAACCATTCCAAAGAATCTAAACCATTTATGCCATTTAGGGTTCCATTACTAAGTTATACCATGCAATAGTTCTATTAAAAGTCCACCAATATAGCAAAAGTATTCTCATAGGAATTTTATCAAACATGTGAGGGCATAGTGTTTCAAAAACCTAAATCAATTACAAATTAACATTTCCTATGCAACCAATTTTCAAAACCCAGAGTTTTTCAGTCTCCCCCACTAGGATCATTCATCCTTGAGTTACGGGTAGGGTACGCATGGGCATAAGTCATTGTATTATCAAACATCAATATAGCCTTTAACCAAGTTAGAAAACAAATATGTTATCAAGAACACATATCTTCTGCACGAATATCCTGAGCAGAAAACAACTATGGATAGTTGGACTTAATGTCCTCTTACACTTCCTATATAGCCTCATCCACCTTGTTGTTCCACCGTAGAACCTTAATTGAGGCCACATCATTAGTCTGCAACCGACGAAACTACCGATTTAAGATCTCAATCAAAATCGCTTCATAAGATAGAGAATCTTAGATATCGAATCGTTCAAAAGGATCAACTGTAGAAGGATCACCAATATATTTTCTCAACATAGAGACATGAAGTACCGGATGAATTGAGTTCAAACTAGAAGACAACTCTAATTCATAATCCATATTTCCAACCCTCTACAAAATCACATAAGGACTAACATACTGGGGACTGAGCTTCCCTTTTTTTTTCAAACTTCATTATTCCCTTCATAGGAGACACCTTCAGGAATACCCTATCCCCTACCTCAAACTCCAATCCCCTATACCTCACATCCACATATGGCTTCTAGTAACTTTAGGATGCCCTTAAGCCTATCTGGAATCACCTTTACCTTCTCCATAGCCTGATAAACCAAGTTCTATCCAAACATATCCACCTCATTAAGCTCAAACTATCCAATAAGAGATCTACACCTCCTACCATACAATGCCTCAAAAAAGGACATTTCAAGTGTATAATGATAGTTATTGTTATAAGAAAACTTTAAAAGAGGTAGATGCTCAACCCAACTACGAATATAATCAATCACACATGCATAAAGCATATCTTCCAATGTCTGAATAGTCCTTTATACTTGTCCATCCATCTGCGGGTGAAAATCAATACTAAAATAAACCTTAGTGTGCAACCCCTTCTGAAATAACCACCAAAAGTGAGATGAATACTACCTACCACAATCTGAGATAATCAATACAAGTACCCCATGCATCTTCAAAATATTATGAGGATACAAACTCGCATAATCCTCATCCGAAAAGTTAGTCCTCACTAACAAGAAGTGACCCAACTTTGTCATATTATACATGATGACCCAAACAGAATCAACTTGGTTTCTGATATCCAAGAAGATTGGTAACTAAATATGTATTGACCACCTTTCATTTCTATTTAATCAAATCAATTTCCTTATACAACACACTAGTCCTCATGTGCTAAACTTTCACCTATTGACAGAATAAACAGTTGGCCACAAAATTAGCCACATACTTTTTCATACCATTCCACCAATATATCTCCTTGAGATCATGATACATTTTTGTTAAATCGAGATGAACAACATAGCGTAATTTACACGCATCAACTAATACCCTTTCTTACAACCAATCAACGCTAGGAATAGATAACCTCCCTCGCTACCTCAAGGTACAATCACCACTGATCTGAAATATCATTACATTTTTCCCACTTACATCAAACTTGATTTTCACATAGATAGGATCTAGAATTTGCTTATCCTTTTTATTTGCACCATGATATGATCGAACCATTACCTACCTCATAACACTACCATTCTCAGAATCTAAAAGGTGAACTCAAAAATTAGATAAATGGTGAATATGCTTCACCAACTTCTGCCTCTCCTTATCCACATGAGCTAAACTCCCTATGGATAACCTGCTAAGAGTATAAGCAAGAATATTAACCTAACCTGGATAATTGTAATGACTCATATCATAGTTCTTGAGAAGCTTAAGCCATCTCCTCTTCCTGAGATTAAGCTCTTTCTAAGTGAACACATATTGTAGACTCTTATTATCAGAAAAGATTTCCACGTGCACTACATATAAATAGTGGAGCCATATTTTCAATGCAAACATCACCACTAACAATTACAAATTATGAGTAGGATAATATCTCTTATGCAGTTTCAACTGCCTAGAGGCATAGGCAATCACCTTACCATGCTGCATCAAAACACGACTAAGTCCCACCCAAGATGCATAGTAGTGAACCACAAACCCCTCATTACCCTTAGGAATAGTTAAAATCAGGGCTGAAGTTAGCTTATCCTTCAGCTTCTTGAAAATACCCTCACAAGCATCAGACAAAGAGAACTTTACCTTCTTCTAAGTTAACTTGGTTAATGTGGCATCTATCGTCAAGAAACTTTCCACACTACTCAAACCCAAGAATCTCCAAATATCGATTGGTTTCGTAGGTCTAGGCCACTTCTTAACAACAACCACCTTTTGTGTATCCACCATGATCCCCCTACTTGAAATAATATGACCCATTAAAGTAACAAAATTCAACTGATATTCACATTTAGAGGATTTGGCATACAACTATTATTGTTTCAAGGTCTACAACACTACATATAGGTAATTGGCAAGATCCACCTTGCTTTTAGAATATATACCAGGATGTCATCAATAAACACAATGACAAAAATGTATAGAAACTGATGGAATACACTATTAATAAAATCCATGAATGCTGCTGGGGCATTGATCAAACCAAATGACATAACCAAGAACTCAAAGTACCTATAATGAGTATGAAAAGATGTCTTAGGAATATCCAACTACCTAATATTAATCTAGTGATACCCAAAACAAGTATCTATCTTAGAAAAGAATTTGGAACCTTGTAACTAATTAAATAGTCATCTTTCCTTAGAAGAGGATACTTGCTCTTTTCCATCACCTATTCTACTGTCATTAGTCAATACACACATGAAGGGAACTATCATTCTTATGCAAGAATAACACTGGTGCACCCAAAGGGGACATACTAGGAAAGATGGAAACCTTATCCAAAAAATACTTAAGTTGCTTCTTAAGTTTCTTCAACATAGTTGAAGCTATTCTGTGAAGAGAAATAGATATTGGGCCAGTGTGCAGCGCCAAATAAATCCCAAACTCAATTTATCTATCTGGAGGAAAACCAGGAGATCATTTGGAAAGACTTCAAAAAACTCATTCACTAGTGAAACCGAATGCAAAAAAGAACCTTTTGAGTTAGAATCCTTAACTCGGACCAAATGATAGAGACACCTTTGAGAGATTAATTTATGGGATAAAAGATATGAAATAAACCTTCTTTGAGGATATGGAACCACCCTCTCACTTAATAATCGATTCACTAGGGTACCTAAAAACAACCCTATGGGTCCGACAATCTAATGATGCATAGAATGAATGTAACCAATCTATCCCTAAAATAACATCAAAATCCTCCATATCTAATTCAAATAAATCCACCATAGTCTTCTTACTACCAACATATACCACACACCCCTAATATGCTTTTTTAGCAACCATAGAGTCACCTATCAATCTCGAAACAAAAATTGGATCCAAAATAACCTCAAGATCAAAATCAACATACACAACCACAAATGAGGTCAAATAAGAGAGAGTGGACCCCAAATCACGTAAACAATAAGCATCCTAAGAAAAGAGTTGTAATGTATCAGCAACAATATTACGCAATGCCTTAGATTCCTATCGAGTAAAAAGAACATACAATTGATACGCCCAAATTACAACACTCGTTAGAAAGTATAAGCGGTCGCTGTCAAATATAGAACCCAACTAGGTTGGGTGTCGAATCCCACAGGGAATACTCTGGTCACTAAGTATTGCGATTATTAGTAGACTTTTGGTCGAAAATTCCAAGGAAAAGGGGGGTTTGGTTTAGACACAAACTAATAATATCAAAGTAATGATGGAATAATATGTGCAGTAAGATTTAATCATAGAGAATGATAAGTTAGGGTTATGTCCACCTTGTAGTTTCTACTTCTCTATTAACTATGAGTAATGCGGAATTTAGACATGCATGCACTTATAGAGAGTCGTATTCTAATTCTAAATCTAAGTGTTTTTCAACCATTAAGGATTATTTCACCTTAGCTCTCTCAAACCTAAAGTGTATAACAAATGGTATGAATTCTCCAAGAAGTTAATCCTGCTAAGGCATTAACGTGTAAATAGAGGTTGGAAACCCTATTTTCTTGTCACACTCTCTTTTCCAAACATGTAACTTTTCTATCGAACAAGTTAATGCTATACTGGCACATTCCCTATATTTGCAACCATGAGAATTCAATCAAAATAAAGAGAGTAATGATATAAGTAGCATGACACATCATAAATTCACAAACTCACAGCAACAAAGAGTATATTACAAGGTTTCCATAACGCTAACAGAGAAGTTTAGCTACTCATGGATACAATGGATATCAGAATAGACATAATCACCATACAAAAGTTAGAACAATCTCGGCGATGAAGATGAATGGCAAAAATAAGAGAAAAACACGTTTTTCTCTCTTCTGTCGCTTCCCTGAGCCGTTCATTTCTCTCTCTCTAGTTTCAAGAATATTACAGAATCTGAATAATTCAATAATGAATAATAATGCTGAAAATTCAGCAATAAGGTTTTTAATAATATCCTCTCTACTAATTTGCTACTGCATCCCTAAGTATTTAAAAATACTGACTTTGCCAGGGAAAAAGTCTCCATGTATCCTATTCAGTCCAAAAATTACCTTCCCTCTTATGTGAAGTTTTTCTTTGCTGCCCAAAACGCCTACAAAGTGCTGAAATCTTCATCATTAGTACCTAAAAAACATGCTAATCACACAGGTCAGCTCATTAAATTGAAAATGGACTAAAAGTACAGGAATTATATATTTTATCCTCAAAACTTAGCTAAAATATGGTGCTTAGACGTATAAATACGCCCAACATCACCACCCCACACTTAAAGCTTTGTTTTTCCTCGAACAATATAGTACATCCATGCAGTACCTAACTAAACTTCACATGAGTAACACAAAATTTTCAACCAGACATGCACGATAATTATTAACAAAGATTAGATTTCTTGATCATTACTAGAAACAACTCACCCTCCAACATAGACTCATTAGGATGGTTAATTCGTATACACCAGTTAAGCCACAAAAAAAATCATATAAAACTATCCAACAATCATCAACCATGTGCGCTCACACAAGATGTCACCTATAATCACTCATAGTTTTGCATTTTTCAAAACATGGTTATAAGACTTTACTTGCTCTCACTCTCACAAAGAATTCTTATATTACAACTGATGACCATATGCTTGCCCTTAGTGTAATGCTCTACTAATATCAGAATGCTAAGTTTAGGATCAAATAGGTCTTTACGGGTTGTAATGTAGGCTAAGGGACAGGTAGGACTATTTTGGCCAGAAATGGTGACTACATTCCCTAAGCACTTTAATACACCACAGTATGCCATTTACACTAACTTTTAACAACCACTCTACCTTCCTTTCATTTACCAACCCCCTTTCACCCATTTTGCTATTCAATCATAAATACAATGATGGGAATATACACTCTTTCTTTTTTTTTTTTTATAAGTATCCCTATGATAGCCACTCTTTTTCACCAAATTTTCAAGTACCAATTCACTCTATGACATTACTTTTACCATTTTCTCTTATTTTGCCACACTCCTTACTCAACTTGATTCTACAATTTAAAGCGCTTAGGAGCTTTTGGATCAAAATTATGGTCTTAAAAAAATGGATTAGGCTACATATGAGGACGCCAAAGAAAATAGCTAAAGGCTCAAAGGGTGTTCACTAGGACAATGTACAAAGGTAGGTAAAAAGAAGATAAGAAAAATCAGAGGGCTGCGAAAGAAATGCCTAAATTATATCCTAAACTCACAATCTTTATTTTGCTTCACACACACACCAAACAAGTTCTAGCATCAGTCGCAACAAAGAATATACAGTAATTCACACACACAAGGCACATGGTCAACTTAATTGGGAGCATTATAGATTCTTGACCCAACAGATGAATGAATTAAACCATAAATAATTATAGCACAGTGAGTCACAACTCAGAGCCTAAATGTCTCTATATTAATGATTTAGCACAAACTCTTGTTATAATATCATGCCGTCTATCCGAAAAATTTTATGCAAAATCTAAAATCTAACTAACTAATTACGACTAACTAACTACGATTTATTTAAACAAACAAGATTAAATATAGGCAAGCAGTACAATACAGCAGACATATACCCGCACCCCACACTTAGACAGAACACACTACCCTCAGTGTAAATAAATAAGCAAAACCTGATTAGTCAGACTCCTCTTCTATATCCGGGGTCATACCCCCTGCGTCAGAATCATCATCAGAGTTGTCCTCCACATCTGAGTCTGCCAGTCGGTGATCATCATCAGTCGTCACGTCATCATTGAGAGGTTCCTCAAAATGTACCCCCACTCCATAAATAGCCTGCGCATGCTCATTAAGCGGGTAGTCATAGTCCAACTGCCGAAGCTCTGCATTAGTCGGAACACGACCCCCATTCATCATGGTAAACCTTGTCATGCCATACAGATGGCGAGAAAAACTTTCATCTCGAGCATGTCTCTCAGCAGTGGTAAGGTTGATGCCTTGACCAGTTTTGGGCTACTTAATTTTTGTGAGATCAACCTTCTTCGGGTTGTGTGGCAGCTTATGGTTTGCGGGTTTCTCTTTAATGTGCTCTTTCCTCAAGATCGCAATCAACAAATTGCCAAAACTAAAATGGGACCTTTTGTGCAGCCTTTCCTTGCACATTGAAGATCATATAACCTCACCAATATTGATGGGAATATTCGTCATCAGAGCATACACCAAGAAGACTCGATCACGTGTGATCTTATTGTATTGTGTCCCAGGAATCAAGCAAGAATTGACTATACTTAACCATATGCGAGCCTCTCTGTTCAAAGAAGCATATAGGTAAGTGTTGTGACGACCATTATCCTTGTGACGAATCCACCGGGTCATGGACCTTGATCCATACAGTGTATGTCTGATGGCCCTGTAGAGAGGTCTGTGACAAAGCTCCTTGAGTGGCGCTGGATCCACAGATGGAGTACCCAGAAAAGAGTTGAAGAACTCCGCGTTCAATTGCAAAATTTGGCCCCGAATCTTTACTTCACTTTCGGTAGTCTTTGGGGACCAATTGGCATAAAATTCTCGCGTAAAATAAAGATTGCATTCCCCCATATCTCGAAAAATGAAGACAAGATTTAGTGCCATGATTTTAGCCATAATGTGGGGGTCTCTCTTTGATAGACTCTTCTTCTGCATCAAATCCACGTGAACATATTTTTTTACTTTGTTGTTCCTATACCACTCCTTCCCTTCCTCCTCTAGAACCCACTTGATCCCAAAAGTACGTCGAGGTACTTGCAGGGAGGAGGACTCAGCCTGGTCTTTTCTTGCCCTTTTCTGACCTTTTTGTGAGGTGGACACTTTTTCTTTTCCTTGTCGTCCTTTTGGGGTCATTCTACCTGAGATCACAATAGAGTCATATTAGTTTCATCTCGGAAGATTTACTACAATCGAAAAAGAAAATAGTGATGGAACCACCCCACACTTAATTTGTTTGCACAATATTATTAGACATGTAATTTTGACTATCCTTTCCAACTTTATCTCATTGGATTAATGCACTCTTTGAACAAGACTACCACATAGAGATTTTATCAAGTTATTGCATAGAAATAATCACACCATCTTATACTTGTGGTCAATCATGATCAGTACCTCGATGAATGAGTCATTCAAGCATTCAAGCTTACAACGTTCAAGATTATGCATTACTTCACAAATTTGACTCCATAAAAAAAATATGACAGTGAATACCAATTAATACAAGTCGGAGTAAAGTTAAGAATACCCACAAGAATCCTTTCACCCAATGATATGCATCATAACAAACCATCCATATTCTTATCACCAAGTACCACATCAAAATCTAATAAACCATTATAAGCGTACTATTGAAATGACTACTGAATATAAAAGAGTAACTTACGTGGTGATGGATTAGGAAGATGAGCTTGCAAGATTAGATGAAAAAAAAAACAAAACAACTTGGAGAGAATAGGAGAGCTTGGGCGGTGCATAGGTTGAACAAACAATTGAATTGTGTTCTAAGGTTGAGGATCTAATTAAAGGATAAGCCATGGGTCGGTTTTGGTCCATTTACAAATGGGTTCGGAGGAAAAAAAGCATAAATAGGTGGCGCCTTTTGCTTTGCCTATGCTATCTTAGGCGGCGCCTATAGCATTGCCTACATTGGCATAGGCGTTGCCTTGCCTATTGCCTATATTGGCATAGGCGGAGCCTTGTCCATTGCCTATGTGAGGCAGTGAGTATAGGAAATGGCATAGGCGGCGCCTATAGCATTGCCTACATTGGCATAGGCAATGCCTTGTCCATTGCCTATGTGAGGCAGTGAGCATAGGCAATGGCATATGCGGCGCCTATAGCATTGCCTACATTGCCATAGGCAATGCCTAGCCGATAGCCTTTGCTCCATCATTCCTAACTTACCACCTTTAGCATGGCTCACTTTCAAATCAAAATTTGGGACTAATCTCATCCTTTATACGTCTTGCACCTATACTTAATCAAAAACAACAAAAATGATTAGAAGGATGGGTTGCCTCCCACAAAGAGCCTTAGTTTTGGTCGTGGCTCGACTCTTCTTTTTGAACTTTTATTTATCAAAAACAAAATCCTAGTGAAACAAACTCCTAATGATGGGTTGCCTCCCATGTAGCGCTTGATTTATTATCGCGGTACGACATGGCTATCTTGAGTACTCAGACTTCATTGAGATAGATGATGGATATACATTTTAGCGAATCGGTTGGTCCGATATATAGCTTCACTCGCTGGCCATTCACCTTAAAGACACCACCATCATTGTTTTCTGACTCCCCTACTCCAAATGGGTAAACTTGGCTAATTATGAATAGACTAGACCATTTAGACATCAACTTACCTGAAAATAGCTTCAGTCTAGAGTTGAAAAGAAGTACCAAATCACCCTTCTGAAAGTTTCGTTGGATAATTCTCTGATCATGGTACTTTTTAATCCTTTCCTTGTATAGATCTACTCTTTCATACGCATTTAGACGGAATTTGTCCATCTCATTCAGATGTCCCAGTCTCATATTAATCGCATTATCCCACTTCAGGTTAAGCTGCTTCAGTGCCCACATTGCTTTATGTTCTAGCTCAATTGGCAAGTGACAAGCCTTTCCATAAACTAGTTGGTATGGTGACATGCCAATTGGTGTTTTAAACGTGGTTTTATATACCCATAAGGCATCGTCCAGCTTTCAGGACCAATCTTTCCTGCTGGCATTCATAGTCTTAGAAAGGATTAGCTTGATCTCCCGATTTGAAACCTCTACCTGCCCACTAGTTTGTGGGTGATACGATTTAGCTACCTTATGTTGCTTAACCCTATATTTTACCATTACGGATCTAAACAGCTTGTTGCAAAAATTATGATCCTCCATCGTTTATGATGGTACGAGGTACCCCAAAAGGAGAGAAGATATTTCTCTTTAAGAATGATACAACCCTCTTACCTTCATTATCAGCTAGCGCGACTACTTCGACCCATTTGGATAAATAGTCCATAGCAACTAGGATATATTTCATCCCAAATGAACTCATAAATGGGCCCATGAAATCAATACCCCAAACATCAAATAACTCTACTTTAAGAATTTTAGACATGGGCATCTTATGGTGCTTTGAGATAGAGCCTTGCCTCTGGAACTAATCACATCTTCTCACAAAATTGTAGGCATCCTTGAATAATGAAGGCCAATAATTGCTACTTTGCAGTACCTTCCTGGCCGTCGGATCACCTGCATGGTGACCCCCAACTTGGGAAGCATGACTTTATTCCAGTATGCTAGGCAGCTCCACATCTGAGATGCATCGCCTAATAACACCATCAACACATCGTTGAAAAAGATACGATTCATCCCAGAAGTAGTGTTTCATATCATGATGAACTTTTTCTTTTGATGAAAGGAGAGATACTCAGGAATCACTTTACTTACCACATAATTCGCAAAGTCTGCATACCACGGTAAGTCTTCCACCATAGTGGCTAGGATCTCTTCGTCGGGAAATACGTCATTAATATCAAGGTTGGGTTACACTATGTGCTCAGTCTCTAGTCTAGAAAGATGATCAGCTACTTGGTTTTCGCAACCTTTTCTATCCTTTACCTCGAAATCAAATTCTTAAAGCAGTAACACCTACCTAATTAGCCTTGGCTTAGCATCCTTCTTTGCCATTAGATATCTTAGAGCCGTATGATCTGTATGAACTACTACTTTGGTTCCCAACAAGTAAGCACGAAACTTTTCGAAAGCACAAACAACTGCTAGAAGCTCTTGTTTAGTGATGGTATAGTTCTTCTATGCTCCATTCAAGGCCTTGCTCGCATAGTAGATTGGATGAAATATCCTTTTTCTTTTCTGACCAAGTACAGCACCCAAGGCTACCCCGCTTGCATCACACATAACTTTAAAAGGTAGAGACCAATTAGGTGCTACAATAATAGGAGCTTCAACTAGCTTTCCTTTGAGGCATTCAAATGCCTTCAAGCAATCTTCACCAAAATCAAATTTTGCATCCTTCTCCAAAAATTTGCACAAAGGGCTAGCAATCTTGGAGAAGTCTTTAATAAACCTCCGATAAAAACTTGCATGACCCAGAAAACTACGAACCCCCTTTACAGAAATTGGAGATGGTAGTCTCTCGATAACTTCAATCTTGGCTCGATGAACCTCAATTCCCTTTTCAGAGACTTTATCCCCAAGAACAATGTCTTTCTTAACCATAAAATGACACTTCTTCCAATTTAGCACCAGGTTGAATTCAACATATCTCTGCAAAGCCATACTCAGATTTGCCAAACATGATTAAAATAACTCACCTACAACTGAAAAGTCGTCCATAAACACCTCCAAGGTTTCTTCAACCATATCAGAGAAGATGGACATCATACACCGCTGAAAAGTGGCAGGTGCGTTACATAGCCCAAATGGCATTCGTTTGAATGCAAAAGTACCATATGGGCATGTAAAAGTGGTCTTCTCCTATTCTTCAGGAGCAATGCAAATCTGATTGTATCCGAAATAACCATCTAAGAAACAGAACCATCCTTTCCGTGCTAATCGATCAAGCATTTGATCTATGAATGGCATTGGGAAGTGATCCTTTAACGTCCACAAATTTAGCTTTCGGTAGTCCATGTACACTCTCTACCCTGTGACAGGTCTGAGTAGAATTAGCTCATTCTTTTCATTTGTGATTACTTTCATGCCCCCTTTCTTGGGCACACATTATACCAGACTCACCCATTTACTGTCTGAGATTGGATACACCACCCCTGCATCTAACCACTAAATAATTTCCTTCTTTACCACCACTTGCATAGGTTGATTCAAATGAAATTGATGCTCAGTAGTGGGAACGCAATCTTTCTCAAGCTGAATCTTGTGCATACATATCCAAGAAGGGATACCAATTATATCAGCAATAGTCCAACCAGTGGCTCTCTTGTACCTCTTCAGAACAGAGATGAGAGCCTCTACTTGTTGTTCACCTAAATCAGCAGTAACAATAACTGGAAGTGTATTACCACCTCCCAAAAATGCGTACTTTAGATGACTGGGTAGCTATTTCAATTCTAGCACTGGTGGCTCTTCAATGGATGGCTTCGCTGGTGGTAAAGGTCGATTCTTAAGATCAAGGTCCAGCTTCTTTGGGGCATGAGAATATGACCCCATTCCTGTTAGAGCATAGATAGTTTCTTCATACTCTTCAACATCCTCACACTCAAAGTTCAAAAGCACAGAAGCCAATGGCTCAACAGTAAGCTGCTTTTTTACAGATAATTCTTTCTCATCTTCATAATAAAAATCAGCTACAGAGAACACATTCATATCTTTAGGCTGATTCATTGCTTTTCATACATCAAAACGGACCACTTCGTCATTCATCCGAAATAAAATCTCATTTTCTCGTAAGTCAATAAGAACACTTCCTATTGTGAGGAAAGGACGACCCAAGATTATGGAAACTTCAGAATTTACCTTGCAATCCAAAACAACAAAGTCTGCAGGAAAAATAACGGTAGAAACCTTCACTAGCATATCATATAAGATACCAACAGGTCGTTTTACCGACCTATCTGCCATTAGAAGCAACATGTTGGTTGGTATAGGATCGCCCGACCCCAACTGTCTATAAATGGCTAGTGGCATCAAATTGATGCTAGCCCCCAAATCGCACAATGCCTTAGCAAAATCCAAAGGTCCAACCGTGCAAGGAATAGTGAAAGCATCAGGATCTGCCTTTTTTTGTACTAAAGACCTCGTAGCAATTGCACTGCAATGATGAACATTATCTGCCAGTTCATAGCTTGCTGCCCTTTTTTTTGTCCACAGGTCCTTCATGAATTTGGCGTACCCTGGCATCTTCTCCAGTGCCTCCACCAAAGGCACATTAATAGTCAGCTGCTTCAACATGGTCATGAATTTACTGAACCTGGTGTCATCATCCTTTTTCTTCAGTCTTTGAGGAAAAGGTGGTGGTGGATTTGGAAGAGTTTTCTCCACCACTTCCTTTTTATTTTGCTTCCAATTATCGATCTTTTCAGACTGCTGACATCAAGGTGTAGTATCATGAACGTTCTCATTCTGATTTTCAACTTCTATAGAATCATCACAATCTACTTCAACAACATTCTCTTCTATATTATCAACCAGCGGCTTGCCTTTGGATGGATTTTCCAACACCTTACCACTCCTGGTAGTAATAGCCAAACATGATCCATCATTCCTTGGGTTTTGCACAGTGTCACTAGGTAACATGCCAGCTTTTCTTTGATTGAGTGTCACTGATAGTTGACTCAGTTGTTGTTCCAGCTGTTTTATTAAAGTGGATGCAAGTCAACTAATTGATTTATTGAGGACAAATCATTTTTTACCTCATTTACTCCCATGTTGGTCTCCTCCACTCCTTTCAACAACTTAGCCATCATGCCTTCCATGGACATCTTCCCAAAGCCAGACGCCCCAGGCTCACGATTTCCAGGAGGAACATACAAACCACTCCTGTCAGTCTTATTATTCCAACTCCCTTGGTCTCGGTCCTTGTATCCAAATTTATCATAATTGTTCTGACCTTGGTTTCCTTGGGCATTACCTCGGAAATCGTCCTGATTATTCAAGTATTTTGCTTCCTCCTCAGAATCGGAGTCATCTCTTCCCTGTGATATAACAGCTTTGACCTTTTCTGTCTTCCCTGATAATAAATACTTGGTAAGAAGGTCCATCTGCGTTTTCATGTGAGCCATATCCTGGTCACGTTCCTCTTCTCTTCGCCTCTGTTCTGCTGTCATTCTAGTAGATACAGTAAAGCATGCTACCTCAGAATCCCTGGTAGCTAAGCTCTACTCTTCTTTGTCATACGATCCAGCATTTCACTTGCCTCAATAAAAGTAAGGTCCATGAATGACCCACCTGCAGCATTATCAACCACTGGCTTGGTCACCGAGTTCAAAGGCCTATATAATATTTCCATCAAGTGGATATTTTGTCATCTGATGGTTTGGGCACCGCATAAGATTCTTCTTGAACCTCTCTCATGTTTTGTGGAGAGCTTCAGTTGGAAGCTGTCGAAAATTACTTATCTCATTTCTTATCTGTGATATCTTGGATGGCGGAAAGAATCTTTCTAGGAAAGCGTCTTTCAGTTGCCTCCAATTGGTAATAGAGTCAGGAGTTAGCCCATTCAACCATAGAGTTGCCTCTCCAGATAGAGACAATGGAAATAAACGCAGCCAAATTGCATTCTGTCCAACTCTTGGATTGTCAAATGACTTGCATTTTGAGATAAAATTGATCAAAAACATATTTGGATCATCGCCTGCAAGTCCACCAAATAACCCTTTGAGTTTCAATAGCTGAATCATATTGCTAGTGATATTGAACTTGGCTCCGGGTGCTAAGGGCGGAGGAATAATAGCCCCTGTGGCACCAGCCCTATCAAAATCGTCATCATCATCATCAAAAGAAACCTGCACAACTCGATGTTCAGGTCTCATTCTAGCTTGACGATCTCTATTAACATTCCTGTTCACATGTATAGCCACATCATCTGCACTCCTTGGATTTAATAACTCATCATCACCCAGGTCCTCATCATCAAGATTTGTTGCCCGACCTGGGTTATCAATATTCTGTTGATGCACTTGAGCAGTTGCCAATGCAGCTAATCTAGCCTTCTCCTATTGAGTCGCCATCCGTTCAAGGTTTCGTTGCGCATCCATTCTGTCAATAAGATGTGGTTCAGGATTAATAGGTAATAATGGTTGACCAGAACTTCGTGTATTTGGCATGCACTCCACTAAACCTGAACAAAACAAAAACAACAAACAAAAAGTAAAATTTGAGAATCTTAGATCAAAGGGTCTATTAACTATCACAAACTTAGTTGACAACCGTATTCCCCGGCAACGGCGCCAAAATTTGATACGCCCAAATTACAACTCTCGTTAGAAAGTGTAAGCGGTCGCTGTCAAATATAGAACCCAACTAGGTTGGGTGTTGAATCCCACAGGGAATACTCTGGTCACTAAGTGTTGCGATTATCAGTAGACTGTTGCTCGAAAATTCCAAGGAAAAGGGGGGTTTGGTTTAGACGCAAACTAATATTATCAAAGTAACGATGGAATAATATGTGTAGTAAGATTTAATCACAAAGAATGATAAGTTAGGTTTATGTCCCCCTTGTAGTTTCTACTTCTCTATTAACTATGAGTAATGCAGAATTTAGACATGCATGCACTTATACAGAGTCGTATTCTAATTCTAAATCCAAGTGTTTTTCAACCATCAAGGATTATTTCACCTTAGCTCTCTCGAACCTAAAGTGTATAACAAATGGTACGAATTCTCTAAGAAGGTAATCTTGCTAAGGCATTAACGTGTAAATAGAGGTTGGAAACCCTATTTTCTTGTCACACTCTCTTTTCCAAACATGTAACTTTTCTATCAAACAAGTTAATGCTATATTAGCGCATTCCCTATGTTTGCAACCATGAGAATTCAATCAAAACGAAGAGTGTAATGATATAAGTAGCATGACACATCATAAATTCACAAACTCATAGCAACAAAGAGTATATTACAAGGTTTCCATAACCCTAACAGAGAAGTTTAGCTACTCATGGATCGAACGGATATCAAACTAGACATAATCATCATACCAAAGTTAGAACAATCTCGGCGATGATGATGAATGGCAAGAATAAGAGGAAAACACGTTTTCCTCTCTTCTGTCGCTTCCCTGAGCCGTTCGTCTCTCTCTCTCTGGTTTCAAGAATATTACAGAATCTGAATAATTCAATAATGAATAATAATTCTGAAAATTCAGCAATAAGGTTTTTAATAATATCCTCTATACTAATTTGTTGTTGCATCCCTAAGTATTTAAAAATATTGAGTTTGCCCGGGAAAAAGTCTCCATGCATCCTATTCAGTCCAAAAGATGCCTTCCCTCTTATGTGAAGTTTTCCTTTGCTGCCCACAACGCCCACAAAGTGCTGAAATCTTCATCATTAGTACCTGAAAAACATGCTAATCACATAGGTCAGCTCATTTAATTAAAAATGGACTAAAACTGCAGGAATTATATATTTTATCCTCAAAACTTAGCTAAAATATGGGTAAATTATGGTGCTTAGACGTATAAATATGCCCAACATCAACAACTTTTCTGTCCTGTACCAGTACCAGAAGCAGAAAGAGATATAGAAGCAGAACCCTTTGGTACATGAGAAGTTGATTAGACAACCAAAACCTTATTTTCTCCTAAAGCAATCTTACTAACTGTATAATTTCTAAGCATATTACCTAGCTAACTGCACTTGAATTGCTTGTCCCTCCCCTCTTCATAGAAGCCCCGATGCAACCATCAATAAAACCTATAAGGAGAACATGATGAAGCTGATTGTGCCTCATATTCCTGAGATTAGAAACCTTGTGCCCTGAAGTTGTCACCACCCTACTAATGCCTATCATAAGACTCCTTCAGGTAAGGAGCACTAGATATGGAAAAGGAACCAAAACTCCCTCACCACTTCTTTGGCCATATACCACCATCCCAACCACTTTATTGTTGACCACCACCCTTCACAGAGAATTTAAACTTTTTACCCTGCTTTTCACCTATCTCAGACCATTTTCTATTTTCCTTCTCTACCTGCTGCATATGAAAAACCAACCTAGAGATATCTATGTCCTTGATTATCAATGTAGTCTTGCTATCAAGGATCAAATCCTGAGAAAGTCCTGAAGTGAACTTTCTCATCCTGACCCTCATATCAAATACCAATTCCAGAGCATACCTAACAACTGGAGGATTTTGAAGGCATACTCTTTGACCGACATCTTCTCTTTTTTCAAATTAACAAACTCCTCTGCTTTCTCTATCCTCAACTCTTGAGGGGATAAATGGTCAAGATATGTATTGGAGAAAGTCTCCGTAAGGATGATTCCTCAACATCATCCCTTGCCCAATCCCATTCCTCATGCCATTGATATTCTACATGTTTGAGCTGATAAAATGTAAACTCTACCCCTTATACATTTGTGACATGCATAATCCTAAAAATATTTTTTATCTCATCCAAAAAAACCTGAGGATCCTCCTCTACCTTAATATCAATAAAGGTTGGTGGACTCATCTTCATGAGATGGCCAGAATTTTTAGCCTTAGATAATGTGATAATAGATGCACCAGACTCAGCCTGAGAATTTACCAACTGAGAAATTATATGAATCAACTGATGAAACATATTATTTATCACATTAACATAAAGAAGACTAGAAAAAACTAGTGGAACACTAGAAATACTAGGGAATGGACCCCTAGACCGAGTATGGATCACCCGAGTAGAGCATATCCCATCAACATTGTCCTTAATTGGAACCGAGGAGTTTCTATGAGCTACAAATTATCAAGGAATTATCTGAAAAAGCAAACAAATAGAATTAAAGAAGTTTCTAGGGATTAGACTCCAATCTTGAAATATAACACAAAGAAAAGAAATATGTCCTAAATGACTTATATTCTCTTTCTTATTAGTGTGGTGCATTACACACCTTTAAAAAAGACTCTACTTGACACTTCTATGTGAACTCTTAATCGACTATGAACCTAAACCTCTGATACCAACTTGACACGACCAAAACTAGGGCGTTGTTGTAATGGGCATCCCAAGTCCAACCAGGATAAAGGACTACCCCCGTTATGCAACCCATTCTCCAAATATGCATACCCTGAGTTGGATAAATTCTAAATGTATAACATTAAAGAATTTGTAGCAATTCCAAACTCTAAGATATGACTATAACCATGACAAAACTAAGATAGTCCAACCAACAACCATAACCAAACTAATATAAAAACCAAGTTCCTATTCATAACATAACATAAAAGGATGGAACAATCTTAAATTCATTCAAACACTATTAGCCTAATACCAATGGCTTATAAGGCTAACACCAACACCAAAACCACCTATTCTAGCCCATAGTAGTTGCACTAAGCCTCTAACCAAAGGAAAAACAATATCTGGTTAAGACATGCCCCAACCATAGCAAAAACTAATATCCATAAAATGACCAAAGTATGTAAAGACATCCATGATGTAAAATGGATCCCTCAAGAATATAAAATCATACCACATTAATCCAATAGTTGATCCTTAATTTGATCACTAAGCAAGAGGAGTAGAATGGTTGGTTCTTTCATCATGCAGGATATCTCCGCCCAAAGATGAGTTAAAGGGTGAACGCTCACAAGTACACAGGTTACAGATAAAATAATATTAAGCTTTAAAACCAAGTAAACCAACTATATGAATTCACAACTATATATATATTTATATATATAAATTTGTTGGGAAGAGGTAACCAGGTTTAATATGTATTTAAAACTATTAACTTAGGTATGTGAAGCTTAATCAACCTAGAACCACCCACGAGTTATATAAGTCTAGTGTAACACCTTGAATGGGTCTCGATGCATGTAATGGCATGAATTAAAGATACCATTGGAGTAGGAGATTCTAAAGTACCTTTCACTCTCCATGATACATATATACGATTGTAACTTAGGGGATTACCATGTACCCCATATGGACTTCATGACCAAATCCTCATGCTAGCAAACATGAGTTTCCAGTATTTGTCTATTAGACTCAGACCATCATGGTTAGCTATCATACTCCACTATTATTGTCTAATTAAAATAATGACCAAATAACCAAGACCACTATTCTATTTATTTTTATCCAAGGCTATAAGCAGTGGTACCATTATAACGACTATAGCTTTCAAGTAGTGTCCATAGTCAACCTTTAAAAGATTAAGGGATTCCCTTGTATCCATAGGTTTCATTACTAAGTTGACTTGGGGGAGTCTCGTTTACCCCACAAGTGTTTTATATTAAGTTTGACTTAGGGGATTCCCTTGTACCGTAGAAGTAATGTTTAATTAACCTTAACTATTACATCCAAGACCTTACCATTTAACCATTCCAAACAATTTAAACAATTTATGACATTTAGGGTTCTATTACAAAGTAATACAATACAATATTTCCATTAAATGTCCCCCAATATAGTAAAAGTATTCTCATTTGCATTTTATCAAACATGTGGGGGCATAGTGTTTCCAAAACCAAAACCAATTACCAATTAACCATTTCCATGCAACCAATTTTCTAAACCACCATTAAAGTATATAATCCATAATTAAAAATATGGGAAAACCATAACTAAGCATTTAAAACCAAAAACCATTCCTTTATTTAGAAGTAATAATGAGGGAGGAGTACCTTGCATAAGATTCTGATGATGATGGAAATATATCTCCTATACAAGCCACAAATCGATCCTCTAGATGAAACCCTAGGCTTTCTTTACCTAAGAGCATTAGAGAGAATTTGAGAGAGTTTCGAAGTGTTTAAGATTAGAATATTAGGGTAAACGATATCCCAAAAAAGTTATAAGTTGTGGGAACTTAAGAGGTTAAGTAGGGAATATCTAGATTACCCCCACCTATATGTATAAAAATCCCGCAGAAAGGTACAACTGCCACATACCAGTCGTACCCATCATATGAGTGGTACCCATTACTATTATCCTAGGCCTCCCCTTGGACCCCAACTCTGTCAAACATACAATCATTCAATCATAGTCATATTTGATCATATGACAAATACCCTTGATCTGTACCAACCACATAATGGAAATCAAAGAGAATTTGGACATTGTCCATCATATGAGTGTATGGTATGACTCAAAAACACTTGAGAATGTGACCTTAAAATTTTTTTGGTTAAATGTCAATGATCATGATATGTGAGTGGTAGTGTATCCTTGTTGTGTGTTGTTTTCAACTTTTTTAAAGACTTCTTAAGTGCATATTAGGGTGTTAAATTTAATCTATACTCACCTATCCATGTGGGAAAGAATTGAAAAACATAGACTTGAACCCTTGAATAAGACAACAACCTCTTTTATTTCTCTGGAGTAGATACGGTTGGGGGTACTTGAGTGGTATCATAGGTCATGATGCATACCCACATTGACCTACCCTTTTATATCATATATAGTAGGTTAGGTTAGTATACTGTACATAATAATAAATGGTGATCCCTTGGTCGTAACCATGTTTATGAGTCATATACTAGTCAAACATATAGAGTAATGTCTCAAACCTAGAGTGGACTATTTAGTCACGAATTGAACTCACAATTGTAGGGTGATTCGTACACTTGGTTATGCCTCAAAGGTCCCTTTTAGTACCCATAAGAGTTTGGTTTACATAGAGGAAGCCATGGGTATAAGTTAGGGTACAAGTCGTACCTTATGTTATGATTTCCAAGTTAACTTTGAGGGGGAGTCGTACACCTACAAGTGTGTGTTTTCCAGATTTTAACCAAGGACCTTTTGGTTATTTAGATTTACTAAAAACCTAAACCCTATTATTATATAAGTCATGGTAGACTCCCAAGTCTTAATTTTCAAGACTTAAACATTTAAAACTTTCAAAAAGGCTCTTGGAATAATATTAGAGGTTAGGGTTTGGAGGTGTTCATGTTGTGGAAAAAGGAAAAGGTAAAGTTGGTGGGTGATTCAAGTTGTTTCAAGAATGTATCTCTTCCTCTCTTTAAATAAATCTAAACCCATGTATTTCACACTTGTATTAGTAAGTGTACATGGTGGTTTTGAATTAAATGAAAAGGGTTTTACTACCTAACAATGAATAATGATGATTCTTATTTGTACTTTTGTTGATATATGTTATTGATGGTAGATTGCATATGTTGATGATTTTTTAATGTTGTTTAACATGACGGTCCTGTGTAAGACTAGTATTGATGGTATCTACTATGAAAATTACCTTGTCATAAGTATGCACAAAAGGTGTTTGTGAAAATATCTATGTAAATTGTCTAGTCAATTATTAATGATGTGTTAAACTAGGGAAATTGCGCAATGAGTATGAATGTTTGATAAATGTTGTGAAAAGAGTATTGTGACCCATGTAATGTGTAATTGATGATCTTGTTGAGCTAATGGATAATAAGAGGGTGAAGTTCCTTAATCTAAAGATGAACTTAAATGGTGTATTAAACTAAAGTGTAGCATGACAATGCTATTGAAATATGAATGTCATTTAAAGGTCTTAAGGACCATAAAATATATTGTGTGATAAATTGAATGACGGATTATCTTATTAAAATGGTTAAGAAATAAAATCTCCTATAAGGACCATGAGGTCTTGTATAGTGATTGAATTGGCTAAATGATTAATGTCCCTAAGTGTTGTGTTGAATGTGCATTAATGTATAAACAAGAGAGTAAGTTGCCAAATGTCAACTAATAATGAGGGTGATATCTTGAGGTTAAAGTCCCTTCCCTTGTATGATGGCTTGAGTTTAGTGTCACTTTCCCAATATATGGCTTAGAGTTAAAATCCCTCGCCCAATTAAAATGCAAGGTAAAGCATATTGTATAAGAAAATATCTTAAGGTCAAAGTACCTCGCTTCATGAAGAGGCTTGTGGTAAAGTCCACATATGGCATGTGGTTAGAGTACCTTGTCTAACAAATGGGCGTGACGTCAAAGTCCCTTTCCTATATGAATATGTGTGGGTAAAGTCCCTTGTTGAATGATGAATTTGTCTGGGTAAAGTCCATGGTTTGAATGATTTTGAATGTGGTTAAAGTCCAAGGCTAATGAATGTGTGTGATGCGTAAGTCCCTTATTAATGATAATGTGATTGTGGTTGAAGTCCTTAGCATGTTGAGAATGATAAATCTATAAGTGTGGGAGGTGGTAATCCTCCACTTCATCTTTAATGAATGAATGCTTGAGAATGATGACGATCCTTGAGATGATATCTTGATTTAGATATGATATATCTATATGTATGGATAAGTGTGTGAATGAGATGAAATATGATATATTTCCTTGTTGTTGAATAATGATCTTATTTTATCACTTATCCTTGTGTTACATAATAAGAATATGAAAGTACAAAGGATGAAATATCCTATACTGGTCATATTCCTGAATATCTACACCAAAACATATATCCCATTGCAATATATGAATGAAAGGGCAAAAAAGGAATATAAATAGTAATATAAAATGACAAGGAGTTAATATATGATATTGTAATACCCCCTAATTATCATAGCTCAATTCAGCCCATAGTATATGTACACGAGGCTTAGAACTTGAAAATTTGTCTAAGTGTTGGAGATTTAGTTTTATTTTTGGCCTCTTAACTTTGTTGATCTTTATAAGTGACCTTCTAGACCTTAAGAAGTATGTTTTTTCCTTGATTCATGTACAGGGGTGTAATTATCATGTCTCGGGTAAGTTTTGGATTTTTCAGACTAGGTTTGGACCATATTTTGATTTCCAAAATAGCAGCTCACCGTAATTGGACCGCATCGCTATGAGTATAGTGATGGACGGGTCACCGTATCACAGTGAAAATCAAATCAACAATTGTCAAATTCCAGCAAGTAACTATGATTGCCCCGCATCACAGTGGAAATGACAATGATAGCCTTGGCACATTGCGGTGAAGGTGTAATATGGGTTTCATTTATGAATTTTAAATTCCAAGGGTAATCTTGACTTTTTCTCTCATCCAAATCCGTCCAAAAAACAAAATTAAAACCCCAAAGGGCCATTATATGCCCTATTATTCATAATTTTTCTCTCAAGAACAAACCCTATCCCCTTTTAGATTCAAGCTCAAGTTTCAAGAAAACCACGAAGAACCTTCACGAATTCTTCAATTAAGTTATTTAGATGTTCAGATGTTCATCCTTGGGCCCTTTTCACCCATGGAGTCCAAGAATCAGTTTTCAAGTTTAAAAATTTATTTTATTACATGTTACAATGAATTATATCCATAAACATCCATAAATATTTTCTTTATACCATGTTTACATGTGTTTTTCATTGGATCTAGTTCTTGACATATTTGAAGGATGAAAATTGCATGCTAAATCCTTAACCCATGATTATAATATTGAAGTTATGTTACTATTATCTATTTAAACTATTTCCATGCTTTACCTTATGACCCTCAAGTGTTTGGTGAAATACCTAAGTAATGATTTTAGGATATGCTTACTTATTATGGTTTCAAATGCTCTTATGTGTTTTTATTGATTTCGCTATTGAGTCCTGGGGGTTATGAATTCCTAAAAACTTAGATTTTTACTTAGTTTTAATATTTCCAAAATAGTTTTAGATATATTAAAGTATAATTAGTCTGGTCAGTATATCATGTTAGTAAGTTCAGCTCAGTCTAATAATAAGAGTCTGTTTAGTTTAGAGTAGAATTTAACACTAAGCGAACCAAGGGATGGGCGCTCACCTATCATTTGAGGCTATGACCTTTAGCAGCAGACCCTGTATTCCAAAAGTACATAGTCAGTATAGGTTAGAGATGTTAACCTAGCAGTTGAGGGTTGACATATATCTCACTAGAGCACCTGTCAGTAAAGGGTGACTCATTATTCCTTTGGGACTTCATTTTAGGGGATCCATAAAATCAGTGCTAGTACCCATGGAATAATATTAGCACCCTTCCAGTTAGGGTCACAGATTATACCCTAATTATCTCACATTGGGGCATATTAGTTAGGCGATAACTTCTATAGTCTCAGTCCGTTATTCAATTTAGAGTTCAGTTTTAAGGCTTGTTGGACCATGGAATATATTTATTAGTTGTTCAGTATTAGTATTTCAGTATTTTAGTTTTTAAACTATCCTTGTATCAATTCATATGCTTGGTCATGCATTTCCAGATTTTATAACTTTCCTGCATACTATATATCAGTTATCTCATAACATTTATTCATTAGTATTATCCATGCACATAAGCCATGCATATCAACCTAACCTAATTTAGCATACCCGTACATTTAAAGTACTAACCGCATACTCATTATTGCTCTATGATGTCTCATATCATAGGTTCGAATGCTCAGGTTCCCAATCGTACTTAGACATTCCAGTGCATCAGAAACACTAACATTAGTGAGTCCTCATGTTTTGATGACTATTTATGATTATTTTAGTATTTCAGTACAGTTATTTAGTAAGTTGGAGTTAGTTTGGGACTTTCCCCATCTACTATACATTTAGTTACGTTAAGGGCTTTTCATACTAGTACAAATAGATAGTTCAATTTTTAGTAGCTATAGTAAATTATTTCATCAGTATTGACAATATATTTTAGACATTTTAAAATATGATTTAGTATTAATTTTTAGTTGCTAAAACCATATGGAATTTTTAGTAAAATTTCACACATGTTCTTTGTTATTTTATTCAGTCCTCACAGTAGGTACCAGCTCATGGGTTAGCTTGTGGTCTTTTGAGACTGTAAGCATCATGTGTCATCCAGGGTTTACTTTTAGGGCATTAAAAAATTTGTATCAGAGCCTAAGGTTTTAGAGTGTCCTAGGGAGTCTGAAAGCTGCATTGAGTAGAGTCTTATGCATGGGTGTGAAACACGCCAAACTTATGGACAAGTAGTTACAATACGTCTTAGGAAAGGTTTCTCTTCTTTCAATATTCATGTCGTGTGAGTTAGCATGATCTCAACTTAAAATCTCTTTCTAATTCAATCTTCTTTTTTAAAGGAACATTCCTCATAATAATAATAATAGAAGAAGAAATAGTAATTAACCTATACCTCTACCTGTTCAGAAAGATCCCCTGAATGAGTATGTCTCCCATTCCAAATTTAGAGCTACATTCACTAGTTTAGCTCACTAAGTAGCATTCCAGAATAATTAGGCAGCTACCATCCTAGCCTTTCCAGTAAATAATACTGTCGCAGCTAGGATTAGGGACTTCATCTGAATAAACCCTCTTATTTTTGAGAACTAAGTTTGATGAGGATCCTCGGTATGGTTGAACTAGTAATTGATATTATGTGTATGATTTATAGTGAGAGTGTAGAGTTGGGTGCTTACCAGTTACAAGAGGCTTCTCACATATAGTATAATCAGTAGAAAGAGATAGATGGGTAGATGTAGAGCATATTGAATAGAAAGAGTTTGCAATGGCCTTTTTAGATAGGTTCTTTCTTTGGATTTAAGGAAAGATATGGTGCAGGAGTTTATTAATTTAAATTTAAGGCAGGGAAACATAAGTGTGAAGAAGTATTCTCTTAAGTTTACTCAGCTAGCGAGGTATTCTCCTAAGGTGGTCTCAGATGATAGGTCTAGTATGAGAAAGTTTATCTCTGGTGTAGCTGATAGTGTGATCAAGGATTGTAGGACTGCAATGCTGATTAAGGAGTTGGACTTATCTAGGTTGATGGTCCATGATCAACAGATTGAGGAGCAGATATGAAAAGAAAGAAGGATAATATGAGAGATAGAATGGGTAGCTTAGTTTTACTTAGCTACGGTTGGAGGGTGGTAACTGTCCTTAATTCCATTAGAAGTCTTCACCTCCAACTCTATCTCAAACTATTTTGCTAGCACTGACGTTTAGGAATAATAATTGGGATAGGGTGTCAGGCCTTAAGCCCCAGGAAAGTGTGAATAGTGGTTTCACAAATCCTCTTTGCTAGAAGTATGGTAGAAACCACCAGGGTGTGTGTAGATCTGGCAGTGATGTATGCTTTAGGTGTAGCAAGAAAGACCAAAGGTTTAGGGATTACCCATAGAGTGGTCAATAGGGTCAGTCTAGTCGTCCCCTAATTCCGTCCAGTCGTTCTTTGAGTCATATTCAGTAGTGAGAGAATTCCTAGATCTATACCTCAAAGATCTTCCCAGAGTCCCTCTCAAAAGAAAAATTGACTTAGGAATAGACCTTCTTCTAGATACCCAGCCTATCTCTATTTCTCCCTAGAGAATGGCTCTAGTAGAGCTTAGGGAGTTAAACGAACAGTTGAAAGATCTTTAAGATAAGGGATCCATCAAGCCAAGTGTTTCCTCATAGGATGCTCCAGTCCTTTTCATGTGTAAGAAATATAGTTCCCTCAAACAGTGAATTGATTACCATTAGTTAAACAAAGTCACTATCAAGAGTAACTACCTATTCCTAAGAATCGATGACTTGTTCAGCCAACTTTAGCATGCGAGTTATTTCTCTAAGATAGACCTTAGATCCAGATATCTTCAGCTTAGGGTCAGAGAATGTGACATTCCAAAAATAGCTTTCAGAACTCAGTATGGTCACTCCGAGTTCCTACTCATGTCATTTGGTATTACAAATGCCCAACAACTTTCATGGACTTGATAAGTTGAGTGCTCAACCAGTACTTGGGCATGTTCATCATAGTCTTTATAGATGATATTCTTGTCTATTCTCATAATGAAAATGGTCATCTATGCCACCATAAAATAGTATTGTAGACTCTTAGAGCCCATCAGTTGTTCAGCAAATTCAATAAGTATGAATTTTTGCTAAGATCAGTAGCTTTCCTTGGTCATATTATTTCCCATGATGGCATTACAGTTGACCCTCACAAGATCGAAATAGTGAGAAACCATCCCAGACCTATTTCTCCGTTAGACATCAGAAGTTTCTTGGGTTTTCCTGGCTATTATAGATGGTTTGTTGAAGGGTTTTCGTCTATTGCATCCCTTATGTCTAGATTAACTTAGAAAAAAGTCAAATTTTAGTGGTCAGATTCTTATGAGAAGAGTTTTAAGGAGTTGATTAACTGTGATTTTTCTAGAGTTGGTTTGGGTTGTAACTTTATGTCTAGAGGTAGGGTTATAACCTATGCCTCTAGACAAATTAAGCCACATGATAAGAATTATCATACCCATGATCTTGATTTAGCAGTTGTTATTTTTACCTTGGAAATTTTAAGGCATTATCTGTATAGGGTACATGTTGATGATTTCATGGATCACAAAAGTTTGCTGTATTTTTTTTAGAGAGAGTTAAATCTTTGTTAGAGAAGGTGGTTATAATATTTGAAAGATTATTATATGAGTGTTTTGTATCATTTAGGCAAGGCCAATGTAGTGGTAGATGCCTTTAGTAGACTGTCTATGGGTAGTGTTGCTCATGTCAAGAGTGATAAAAAGAAGTTAGTTCAGGAGGTTCATTAGTTAGCTAGATTATGCGTTCATTTGGTTGAATCAGATAGAGGTAGTGTATAAGTTCAAAATATTTTGGAATCTTGTTTGGTTACTGAAGTGATATAAAAGCAAGACAAAGATCCTAGATTGGATAATTTGAAGGATTTAGTTAGAGATCAAAAAGTAGAGGTTTTCTCGCAAGGGGGAGATAGTGTGTTATGTTGCCAACGTACACTATATGTGCCATGTGTAGATGATTTGAGATAGTGGATTGTCACAGAAATGCATGGTACGCGTTACTCTATTCACCCAGGAGCTACTAAGATGTACCATTATTTATGCAAAATCTATTGGTGGAGCGGTAAGAAAATGGATATTGCAGAGTTTGTAGCCAAGTGTGCTAATTGTCAGATGGTTAAGGTTGAGCATGAAAGACCTAGTGGCCCTATGTAGGATTTTAGTGTTCCCTCTTAGAAGTGGGAATAGGTGAACATGGACTTTATGATGGATTTTCCTCGTTCTCATCGTTAACATGATTCGATTTGGGTCATTGTGGATAGGATGACCAAATCAACTGATTTCTTGCCTATCCATACTTCTATTCTATCGATGATTGTGCCAAGATCTATATTACGGAGTTAGTTATATTGCATGGAGTCCCGTTGTCCATAATTTCAAATAAAGGTACTCAGTTTACTTCTCATTTCTGTCTTGGTACCCAAGTTTGTCTCATACAACCTTTCACCCTAAGACAGATGGTCAGACAGAGAGGACCTTTTAGAACTTACAGTATATGTTGAGAGCTTGTGTTATCGACTTTAAGGGTATTTGGGATGATCACTTGCCATTGATTGAGTTCTCCTACAACAACAACTATCATTCCAGTATTCAAATGTCTCTATTTGAGGCTCTATAGGGGAGGAGATATAGATCTTATATTGGTTGGCTTAAGGTAGATGAGACTGTATTGATAGGGCCATATTTAGTGTTCAAGGTTTTGGAGAAAGTCTAGTTGATCAGGTAGAGGCTTAAGATAGTCCAGTGTCGACAGAAATCTTATGCATATGTAAGGAGAAAGGATCTCAAATTTGAGATTGATGACTTTGTATATTTGAAGATCCCTTCCATGACGGGAGTGAAGATATTTGTCAAAAAGGGGAAGCCCAATCACCAATATGTAGGCCCTTTCAGGATCTTGAGTTATTTTTGGAAGGTAGCGTATGAGATTGAGTTGCCTGAAAATTTGGCATCAGTACATCTAGTGTTCCATGTTTCTTTATTAAAGAGGTATATTATAGACCCAGCTATCATTATTCCTTTAGAGAGCTTAGATATTTAGAGTGACCTTTCTTACAAATAACTCCTAGTTAAAATCTTAGATCACCAGATTCGCAGACTAATGAACAAATAAGTTCCCATGGTCTAAATTCTTTGGAGGAATCAGTCCGTTGATGGAGCTACTTGGGAAGCATAAGCATACATGCGTACCAAGTACCCTCACATTTTATCGACAAATTCAAACTCATCTCAAGGTAACAGTTTTCCAGAGTTCCTCTTTTTCAGTTTTAGTTACAGTGATATAATCATGTTATGTCATTGCATGCATTCACGAATCAGTTCAGTCATTCACCATGTTTCAAACTCAGTGATGTTATCATGTTTTCAATTATGCATAATCAACATGTAATCTAAGTCCCTCATTAATCTCAGTTTAATCAGTCTCATTCGAGGATGAATGTTTTCAAGGGGAGATATTGTAATGCCCAATAGTTATCTTAGCTCAATTCAGCCCATAATACATGTACAAGAAGCTTAGAACTTGAAAATATGGCTAAGTGTTAGAGAATTAGTTTTATTTTTGGCCTCTTAACTTTGTTGATCTTTTTAAGTGACCTTCCTAATCTCGAGTACTATGATTTTTAGTTGATTCATGTTTGGGGGTGTAAGTAGCATGTCTCAGGTATGTTTTAGATTTTTCATATGAGGTTTGGACCACGTTTGGATTTCCAAAACAGCACCTCAACGTGATTGGACTGCGTCACAATGAGTATAGCGATGGAGGGGTCACCGTATCGCGGCGAAGTTCAAATCAGCAATTGCCAGATTCCAGCAAGCAACTGCAATTGCACCACATCGTATTGGAAATCGTGATGATAGCTTTGACGATTCGTGGGGGAAGGACTAATCCATGTTTCGGTTATTAATTTTAAATTCCAAGGGTAGTCTTGTCTTATTCCCTTACAAAAACAAATCCAAAACATGAAATTAAAACCCTGAAGGGCAATTATATGCCCCATTATTCATAATTTATCGCAACTGAAAGTAATTCTCTCTCAAGAACAAACCCTAGCCTCTTAATTATTAAAGATCAAGTTTAAAGAAAACCACCAAGAACCTTTATGAATTCTTCAATTAAGGTATATTTGATGTTCATCCATGGGCCCTTTACACCCATGAAGTCCAAGAATCAGCTTTCAAGTTTAAAGAATTGATTTTTATATGTTATTATGAATTATATCCATTAACTTCCATGAATTTTTACTTTATACCATGTTTACATGTCTTTTTCGTTGGAATTAGTTCTTGATATATTTGAAGGATGAAAATTGCATGTCAAATCCTTAACCCATGACTTTAGTATTGAAGTTATGTTACTATCATATGTTTTAAACTATTTCCATGCTTTAAATCATGACCCTCAAGTGTTTGGTGAAATACCTAAGTAATGATTTTTGGATAATGCTTACTTATTATGGTTTCAAAAGCTCTCACATGTTCTTATTAATTTTTCTATTGAGTACTGGGGGTTATGAATGCTTGAAAACTTAGCTTTTTTCTTAGTTTTAGTATTTACAAAATAGTTTAGGATATATTAGAGTATTATCAGTCCAGTTAGTACATCATATTTGTAAGTTCACCTCAGTCTAGTAATTAAAGTCAATTCCATTGGGAGTAGGATTCAGCACCGAGCGAACCTAGGAATGGGGGCTAATCTTCTAGTTGATGGTGTGACGTTTAGAAGCATTCCCTGTGTTCTAGAACTATGTAGCCATCATAGGTTAGAGATGTCAACCTACTAGTTGAGGGTTTACATATATCACACTAGAGCACCTACCAGTAGAGGGTGACTCATTAGTCCTTCAGGACATTATTTTAGTGGATCCACATTTCCAGTGTTAGTACCGGTGGTACGGTACTGACACACTTGAAATTAGGGTTATAGATTGGACCCCAATTATCTTATATTAGGGTATGTCGATTAGATGATAGCTCCGACAGTCTCAATCCAGTATTCAGTTTAGAGTTAAATTTTTAGGCTTGCTTGACAATGGCATACAATTATTAGTTGTTCTGTATCAGTATTTCAGTATTTCAGTTTACATATTATCCCAGTATCATGTCATATGCTTGGTCATGCATTCCTATATTTTGCAGCTTCCCCGCATACTATGCATAATTTATCTCATACCATTTATTCAATCTGTATTATCCATACATAAGAGCCATCTATATTAGCCTAGCCTCATTTAGCATCCCAGTACATTCAAAGTATTGACCCCATACTCATTTCTTATGCTATGATGTCTTATATCATTGGTTCAGACAATCATGTCCCGACCACACATAGACATTACAACACATCAGTATCAGTAGTAGTGGTGAGTCCTTATGTTTCGAGGAATCATTTAAGTTTATTTTAGTGTTTCAGTATGGTTATTTTGTTAGTCGGAGTTAGTTGAGAACTTATCCCATAAACTCTACATTCAGTCAGTTTGGAGGATTTTCTGACTAGTACAGACAAATAGTTTAGTTTTCAGTCGCTATTATCAATTGTTTTATCAGTATTAACAGTATATTTTAGGCGTTTTAATACATGATTCAATATTGATTTTCAGTTGCTAGAACCTTATGGCATTTTTAGTTAAATTTCGTACATGTTCTTTGTTATTTTATTAAGTGCTCATGGCAGGTACCAACTCATGGGTAATATTATGGTCATTCAGGGTTGTAAGCACCTGTGGCATCCAGGGTGTACTCTCGAGGTGTTACAGATATGAAAAATTTAAGGAAGGGATATACGATAGTACCATAGCTACGTATACCTAGATATAAATATATACGTACATATATGTGGTCAACTCAATGCATAACCTAACTCATCATGTCCTAATCCTATCAAGATTTAATATTTCATACTCAGGGTTTCTAATCTGTGTGGCTAGACATGAAATAAAATGCATAATAATGAAATATTAAGATAAAAGAGGTAGGAGACATGCCTTATATCTCCGTACAAAATTAATGACCACTCTATCATAAACTAGCCATGATAATCTTTATAACATTGATAATAACAAAATCGATAACAGTACGAGAAACTGTCTATTTTGGAAAACCAAATAGTTAGTCAAGCTTATGCGTCCCCCACTGCTCCAGGCTCAGAAGGTTCAATCAAACTACAATAAGACAAGTCATACTCATCACCTATATCTATGCTACCGTCCTATACCACCTGATAGCCATAAGTGCATACTAGTGATAGGAGATGCATATTCAAGAATGAATTCAAGGTACACAATCAATATAATCATCCTCCAAATTTTTTGGGTATCAGTATCATCATTATAACATCTTTCGGACTTGTCGGGCATCATCACATCATTATAATGCACTCTGGACTTATTGGGAATAATCACATCATCATAATATCCTCTTGCCTTGTTGGGCATCCTCACACCATCATAGTATCCTCCAACCTAAACGGGCAACATCACATCATCATAATATCCCCTGGCCTTGAAGGCATCATTACATCATCGTCATAATATTTAAATAATATCAATAATAGAGAGAGAGCCCCATGAGGGTTAATGTTAAGTGCAAGCCCCTTGAGGGTTAAAGTAAATGATCATCAGAAGAGAAGTAAGGTATAGTATCTATCCATATTTCATCATTAATCATCAATGTCACATCATTAATACGTATATGTCTAATAGGTGTGCAGACTCAAGTCGTGGCTAAAAGGAGTGTAATTCCACAAGTCCATTGCCCAAAGAGAACTTTGGGACTAAATCACTAGTAAATGATAATGTCAAATCATGATCGGAGTAAATGATAATGTCAAATCATGGACCAGAACCGGTCTTGGACATCTCTTTAAATCATCATAATTAACCTCTTTTACACATGTAAATTATTCATTATGTTAGGCAGTTATTATTGTGAAATAATCCATTCTAGGGTAGAAGGTGGGCTTCAACCATTAGATAGTGAAGACAATAATAAGATTATAATCTAATTTGAAATGTATCATTCATCAGTGCAACAATGATGAATGTACCAAATCTATGCATGTCATTACCAGTATTCAAACAGTGGAATCATAAACATTATACCAAATCTTCCTTTGTTCCATACCGAAGAGATGTGTATGTATAAACATTTATGTATTCAATAACTACAACCGTATCATTTACAAAGGTAATTACTTCATCGATATCCAACTAGTGTCATAATATGGACCTTGGCCTAATAATGTGGCCAGAATCATCATAACATCATAATCACGGCCTTATGATAACGCTCAAACTATACTATTGAATAGGTGTAAGCGATCGTTGTCAATATAAAACCCAACTAGGTTGGGGTCGAATCCCACAGGGAATAGGGTATGAACTCAAGTTATTTATGAAATAATTCACTAGTAGTTTACTGTTTCTTGAAATGAGGGTTTAAATTTCTTAGAAATTTGTTAGTTACTTTAAAATTAATGTTTGTAACCAATATTTTTATGAAATAACCGGGATTATGTTCACTAGGGTTTATGGTACATGACAGATGCTACAAATAACTCAAGGTTCTCATGGTGGTTAGGATGACATGCTATCTTTATCGATGGTATGCTCAAATGTCTCTCGACCTATTCAAGCATCTGATTTTCTTATCCTCTAGAACTAAGGGAATCGCAACTCACTAGCTAGATTTTACATCAGGTTAAGTAACCTTATTACAATGTTGATTATTAAACGAAGCCTTTCTGAGTCCCTGTCGATAATTCATTTGCTACTGTTTATGATTTATTTCTCAAGAAAACCAAAGTAGGTACTCTTATTGTTTGCAACCAACAGACATAATTTATAATTTCAGAATTACCAAGAAATCCTAATACCTATTCAACCTTTATTAATTAATTAACACCTTATCATGACCTAACCCTAGATCCCATAATCCAGGTTAAAGATGTTTAGCCACTCATGATGCAATAGATAAGTATAGAAGTTGAATTCATACTTAAAAGGATTAACTTACAATGATGAATGAAGTCAAAAGTCAACTTGTATTTGAATCATAAGGCAATACTCTAAAATATTGTTCTTAAGATAGACAAACAGAAAAGTCGTATGTTGAAAGATCGTTTCCTCAATGAATAATAATCATTTTAAAAACCCTAAAACAAGTCTTTAAATAGTCGATCCTAAATAAGAAAATAATATTAAAATATTTTATTTTCTTCTGATTAGGTGACGGCGCCCGTGATATCCTATTACGATCTTGACGGCCTATCACAAACTTCATCAACTTCTTTCATAATTTGAACTTCTGCTTCTTACGGTTGATAGAGATTGTGACGTCCTATCAGGATCTTGATAGCGTGTCATGATTGCCATAAAAATTTTCTTACAGCTACATTTTCTGTTAAGGTTGACGATATTTGTGGCGTCCTATCAGGATCTTGATGGCGTGTTGTGATTGCATCACTAAACTTCCTGCAGCTATATCTTCTGTTAAGGTTGATGTCATCCATGACAGCCTATCACGAGGTTGACATCGTGTCATGGATGTCGTCAGCCACTCATAGTTCCTTATTTTCTTCCAATTTCAATCCTTTTGTTTCCTTTATTGATGGTTATCCGTCTTCTCTACTTTTGCTGCAAAATCTAAGTAAAATAATCAAAAATGACTAAAGTTTCACAAGACTTCGCAATTATTTAGAGTTAAAAGTTTCAAATGTGTTAGCATGGGCTCACACATCAACACCCTCAACTTAAACAATTGTTTGCCCTCAAGCGACCATAACATAACTAAGAGTATTCAAAGTACAATTCGGTAGCTGACTACTTCCATCAATTTAGAATACATGTACCATCCCCATGACAAGTTAAAGTAAGATTAACTGTTTCTATTATTTGAAAACAACCATGCAACTCATAAGTATCTAGGTATGGCAAAATTCTCAGCAATAACAACCCATCACATACCCAATTCACATTACCCGAACAAAGCAGTTATTAGCAACATACCTGGTGTGCCATCACAACAAAAAATTCCCCCTTTCACTCAGATTTACATGTATAAGCATAGGGATAAACATAAGACTCACTCTCAGAACGAAGTTCCAACATTGCGCATCCAACATGTCAATTAGAATCACTATAGGGTTTTTCTTAAGCTTGTAATGTAGGCTAGGGGGTGGTCGATATCCATGTGTGTTTCATAGTGACTACACCTCCTTGGTACTACATTAACTCTTGGGGTTTCAACTTTTGACCTTCTTTTCCTTCCTCTTTTATTGATCATGCATGCTCAAGCTGGATGCGGTCTTTTCCATTAACTGATTATCTTTTTATAATTTTTCACACAATTTTCTCTTTTCTTATTTCTTTTTTACCGCACCCAACTTCTTATTTTTTTCCTTCTTTTACCTCTCTTCATATTCATATTGCAGCACGAACCCCTATAATAGCCACTCTCAACTTAGGTTATATGCCTAATTCAAGGTGCACAGTGTCTAAGGAGGACTAGGGCCAAGACAGGTTCATTGCGATGTAACGGGAAGGAGACAGGCGTACAAGAAAGAACTAGGCTATTTAGGGTCAAATAGGGATCAATGGATCTTATTTACATTTGGATGGTCATTTAAACTAAAATGGGCTAACATGCATAAATGGCCTATGATTCTTTCTGAACGCCTATCCTCTTACTATGGGATGACTAACAGGGCAAGTTCTAGATTAATCGCACAACGGGAATAGAGTAAGAACTTACACACACATGGCACACACGTATGTAGCATATCATGGCCGATCCGTTTCATGTACTTGTTTGATACAGGTTATTCAGTTGCTATACTCATGCCACAATAAGATGCACAGTGGTCACTATGGATGTAATTCACACAATACATAATAGATCAGACCATTGGAGAGACACTCAAAAACCACAAAATAAGCAAACCGCCTCAAGTTCTTGTACTACTCCTAATTATCTACAAAATATATTACAACAACAATTTACCCTACAACCTCAACTTAAAAATCAAATATAAAATGTACTAAGGGTTAGGGTGTACCTGAAGACAATCAAGCACATGGATCCTCGGTCTTCGCCCCTATTTCTGCATCATCCGTTGTCTTTTCTCTACTCGGAGCATCTGGCTTTTTGGTGGTAGGAGCCTAGCTAGATGAAGCACCTGCAGCCATAGCTCTGATAGCTTCTTCTTATTTATCTATATCGTCCAGAGACTCCAATCTTGCCCTTTTCAACTCTTTCTTTTCTTTCTTCTTCTTTGCTTTCTTTTTTGCTCTTCTTTCTTCCTCACTTTTTGACTCTTCTCGCTTATTCTTGCCTTTTTCCCCCCTTTTTCTTCTTTCTCTTTGGGGAGTCCGCAGTGAGATCAAGTATGGGAATTTATTCCTCCACTTCATGCATAGCTGAACCTATTGGTACCATAATTTGGTGTTGCTGCAGCATCCCAACCTCAACCTTCACCTTAGCCAACCCAGCCTTCACCTTAGCCAACCCATCCCTGAATGTAGAAATATTAGTACCTATCATTTTTTTTTCTCGGTCATCAAATCTTTTCTCCAATTCTGCAACCTACCCAGGCAAAGCCATTAAAGGTTCAAGTGCAGCTTTGATTTGTTTGTCCACAGCAATAGTAAATTTGGTAAAAGCATGTAGTTATGCCTCGCACCACTTGGCTTGCTTATCCACCCTCCTGATATCAACTGGCTTAAATACCAAACCTGTTGTTGCTAAAGAAACTGAGGGATTGGCTTCAATCTCAGACACTGATGCTGTCTTTGCTTTAGAATCCTGTATATCTACATGAGGTGTTGCTCCTGCATCTGTAACCGGTGGGTCCTCTGCTACCTCCACACCTCTGTCAATTCTAAGTCTCGGTTGAATCTCATCAAATCGGATAGGGTTGTAAGCCTTCCAAGAACGAACATTTTTATCAACGCCCACAATCTTTGGCACCTCAGCAGCTCTACATAGCACCTCATCCACAATAATTTCCCTGAAGTTCAAGGGAAGCTGCTGTACCCAACTTGCTACAAAAATATCCTGGTCATTGCCTAGAATATTGTCCCCCTCAGTAGGAATTAGCCACACTCGCACTATGCCTCACCAAAATTTTTCCTCCTGAGTTAATGAGGACTTACAGATTCTCTTATTTGGGTTTGTCACCCAAACCAGTTCTCCATCAGTGATGATGTTTGCCAACCAAGGATCTTGTTTGTCCTTATTCTTTATCCGGGCATAAAATAATGGTGTGCTGTCCTGAGGCATGAAGTCGAGGCCATGCAAAAATATATTGATAGCTCTAGTCGAACCATCAACGCTTACACCCCTTACCTGAACTCTCATAAGAAGAGGATGATCTGCTACTTTGTAACCTGGTTTGCACATATTCTGTAACTGGGCTTGGTAGTTTGCATAGAATTCTCAAACCAGTGTAAGGAAAAATGAACCTCCCCTTTCTGCAGTCCATCCTAAGCTATATTCTTTGATTTTCTTCTCCATTTCAGGGTATCTGTTCAACCCTTTTATGATTATCATCTTTTCTTCTTAGATTGGCCTCCTTGCATTCCTTCTATTAGTTCTCAGCAACCCAGCAATATAGATGTCTTCAGCTCTAGGAATCTGCCATCTATCATTGTTCCTCACCTCCGGATTCTTACACTTATAAGAGTCCTCTGAGGTGGAGACTCTTCATCCTTTTGTTGATCAGTGGATGGAGACCCAGAAGTTGTCCCCTTGAACTCAGATTTTTCAGACTCCATTTTCAGACTCATGTTGTTCAAAATAACCCTTTTAAGACCCCTCTTGATTAGAAGCTGTGGTCGACTCAGTATCATCACTGTCCTCTACCTCAATTGGTAGAGGTGGAGAAGTTTTCTTTGGGCTCGACTTATTTTTAGCTTTTTGAGCAAGGGTTCCTCTTCCTCATAGTTAGATTCCTCATCCAGGAGCTTACGGTGTACATCATCTTTGGCCGCTTTCTTTGGTTATGTTGGGCTCTTTTTTGTGCCATTTTAAAGTAACTGGAGATATTAGAAGAACATTAGTCAACCCTAAAGATCACAAGCAAAAGAACATTAATCATTTAAGCTCATTCATGTTTTAGGTCCCTGGTGTGACGCCAATTTTTGATAAGCCATCACAACTATGATAGCTGGTCACAATTGTCGTCATCCTCAGATAGAGTTCAGCAAATTTTGTCATTTTGTGATGAAAACCTTGATGGGCTATCACAATTTTGATGGCCTATCAGAAATTTCGTCAGCTCTAAACACAAGGCAGAGAATTTCTTAAAATTGATCTACCTGACGACATTCGTGATAACTTGTCACAAATGTGACGGCTTGTCACGGATGTCATCATGACCTTCCAGCTGACCCTTTTCATTTTTCACCGTCTCTACGCTAAATCCTAATTTCAAAATTAAAAACACTTGATCAAATGTAAAAACTTTGGGTTGCCTCCTAATAGCACCTGATTTACTGTCGCGGCACGACTAGGTTATCTTGACCACTGAGACTTTACAAAGACAACCTGTTGATCCCCCTTTTTCATCCTTATAGAAGACGTCAATGATCAAGAATACATTCATATCATTTTATTGTGACATAGGTTGATGCATTTTGAATTTTGCCTCAATTTTACAGAGCCTAAACTTAAGCTCATTCAACTCTATGTAAACTATTACCCTTCCTGGTGCCAAGAATGGTCTTCCCAAAATAATTGGTACTTCAAATTCCACATCACAATCCAACACCATAAAATCAGCCGAAAGAATAAAGTCTGGCACTTTCACCAACACATTGTGCACAATTCCAATAGGTTGCTTTATTGGCCTATCTGCCATCACAAGTCGCATGTTAGTAGGTGTTAGATCTTCCTAACCCAACTTCCCACGAACAATAAGTAGCATCATATTCACGCCGGTACCCAAATCACATAATGCCTTTGCAATATCCAGAGACCCTACCTTGCACGGAATAGTGGATGCAGCTGGGTCAGCCTTCTTTTTCTCTAAGAATAGTGTGGAAACTGCGCTACACTGATGTAGATTGTCCATATTCCTACTACTAAACTTTCTCTTCTTTGTGATGAGTTCTTTCATAATCTTAGCATAGCCAAGCATTTGCTCAGGTGCCTCAACCAAAGGCCCATAAATTGTCAATTGCTTGAGCATAGCCATGAACTTACCAAAGTTTGCATCATTGACCTTTTTCTTCAATCGTTGAGGAAAATGAGGTAGTGTTCTACAGATAGTCCTTAACAATACTTCATCTTCCTTGTTGTCTTCTTTCTCTGAAATATCAATGCAACTATCTAGATTCTAAGACTCCACTAGGCTATTTCCTTCGAGTTCATCACTTACCTTATTTTCTACAGATTTGTCCACAAAAGGGCCACATAAAATCTTACCACTTCTAGTGGTAATTGCCATATAGGAGCCATCATTCTGTGGGTTCTGAACCATATCATAGGTAAAGTACCAGTTTTTCTCTGGTACAGTGTAACAGAAAGTTGGCTTATCTGCTGATTTAACTATTTAATAGAAGCAGAGTGTGATCTAACCAACTAACTGAGGGTAGAAAATTTGCTTTTCATAATAGTTACCCCCGAGTTGGTAGATTCAACTCCCTTCAATAGCCTTTCCATCATGTCCTCCATGGACATCTTGCTAGAACTAGTTGTTGCAGCTTCTCGACTTCCAGGAGGAACATACGAACCACTCCTGTCATTGTTGCTTCTCCAATGTCCTTGCTCCCAATCTTTATAATCAGGCTTGTCATATAAGTTTAGACCTTGGTTCTCTTGGCTATTGCCTCAGAAACCCCCTTGATTACTCACATAGTTTGCCTCTATATCAGCGCCTACAGAAATAGTCCCCTGCGATTCAAAAGCGTTAACCATTTCAGTCTTGCCTAACAGCAAGTGCTTGGCCAACAAGTCCATCTGTGTCTTCAAATGGGCAATTTCCTGATCTCGCTCTTCATCCCTTCTATGATACTCCGCATTTATACCACCAACAAAATTTGAGTTATCCACAACAGAATCCCTAGTGTTCCAAGACTGACTTTGTTTGGTCATTCTATTCAGCATGTTAGAAGCATCTAGAAAAGAGAGGTCAATGAACGAATTACCTACAGCATTGTTAGTAATTGGATTTTTCATAGAGTTGAATGCTCTGTACAAAGTCTCAATCAAGTGCAAGTCCGTCATGTTGTGGTTCAGACATTATATAAGCTTTTCTTAAATATCTCCTAGGTTTCGTGCAACTCTTCAGTCAGGAGCTATCTGAAGTTACAGATTTTTTCCCTCAACTGTACCCTTCTGGAGGGTGGAAAAAACTATTCTAGGAATATATCTTTCAACTCTCTCTAGTTTGTTATAGAATCGAGCTCTAACTCGTTCAACCACATTATTGCCTCTCCAGACAGACACAACGGAAACAACCTCTACCTTTTTAGATTCTAGCTCACTCCTGGAGTGTCAAAAGATTTGTAAATGGTGGTGATGTTCACCAAATGTATGTTCGGATCATCACCCGGTAAGCCTCCAAACAACCCCTTCAGATTCAGGAGTTGAATCATGGTGCTTGTTATGCTGAATTTTGCACCCAATTCCAATGGTGGAGGAATGACAACAACCATTGTACTAGCTTTGTCGATTCCTTCATCATCTTCATCAGCCTCGTATTGAATATGCTGTTGGCCATACCTTTCTTGGATTAGACGGTTTCTATTGGCATTTCGCTGCACTAGTGTAGCAACTTGCTCAACTCGCCTTGGGTTTTGAGGATTCTACAATTTCTCATCACCCAAATCTTTATCATCAGGTTTCTGGTGACATGCTTGTTGACCAAAATTCTGTACATTCACCTGAGCCCTGGCTAAAGTGGCTAGTCTATCCGCCTCCTATTATTAGGAATTCTTCCTATCAGTTGATGTTTCAAATCGATTGGCAATAAAGGTTCTCATGAACTTCTTGTTTTTGGCATAAACAACACAATACCTACAATTGACAAAAATAACAAATAAATGTAAATCTAGAAAACTTAACTAACAGCAAATAAATGCAACTTTTAGTTTACAACTATATTCCCCAGTAACGACACCATTTTTTATAACACTTAAACTACACTCTGAAATGGGTGTAAGCGATCATTGTAAATATAAAACCCAACTAGGTTGGGGTCGAATCCCATAGGGAATAGGTTATGAACTCAAGTTGTTTACAAAATAATTCACTGGTAGTTTACTGTTTCCTGAAATGAGGGTTTAAATTTCTCAGACAATTGTTAGTCACTTTGAAATTAATCTTTGTAACCAATATTTTTATGAAATAACCAGGATTATGTTCACTAGGGTTTATGGTACATAACAGATGCTATAAATATCTCAAGGTTCTCACGGTGGTTAGGATGACAAGCTATCTTTATTGATGGTATGCTCAAACATCTCTCGAACTATTCAAGTGTCTGATTTCTTAATTCTCTCGGTCTTAGGGAATCGTAACTCACTGGCCAGATTTTACCTCAGGTTAATCAACCTTGTTACCGCGCTGATTATTAAACGAAGCCTTTCCGAGTACCTGTCAATAATTCACTTCCTACTGTTTATGATTTCTTTATCAAGAAAACCAAAGTAGGTACGCCTATTGTTTGCAATCAACAAACATAATTTATAATATCAGAATTACCAAGAAATGCTAACACCTATTCAACCTTGATTAATCAATTAACACCTTATCATGACCTAACCCTAGATCCCACAATCTTGGTTAAAGATTTTTAGCCACTCATGATGGAATAGATAAGTACACAAGTTGAATTCATAATTGAAAGGATTAACTTACAACGATGAATGAATCAAAAGTGAACTTGTATTTGAATCACAAGGGAATACTAAAAAATATTGTACTTGAGATAGACAGAGAGAAAATTCGTATATTGTAAGATAGTTTCCTCAATGAATAATAATCTCTTTAAAAACCCTAAAACAAGTCTTTAAATAGTCGATCCTAAATAAGGAAATAATATTAAGATTTATGATTTTCTTCGGATTAGGTGATGGAGCCCGTGATGTCCTATCACGATCTCTTTAAATAGTCGACCCTAAATAAGGAAATAATATTAAAATTTATGATTTTCTTTGGATTAGGTGATGGAGCCCGTGACCTCCTATCACGATCTTGATGGCCTGTTATGGACGTCGTCAACTTCTTTGTAATTTAAACTCCTGTTGCCTACGGTTGATGGCGATTATGACGTCCTATCAGGATCTTGACATCATGTTGTGATTATTGTCACAAAACTTCCTGTAGCTACATCTTCTGTTAAGGGTGACGACATTTGTGACGTCCTATCAAGATCTTGACTGTGTTTCGTGATTACTGTCACAAAACTTCTTGCAGCTACATCTTCTGTTAAGGTTGATGGCATCCATGACAGCCTATCATGAGGTTAACAACATATCATGGATGTCGTCAACCATTCATAGTTCCTTATTTTCTTCAAGTTTCAGTCCTTTTGCTTCCTTTATTGATGGTTCTCACTCTTCTCTACTTTTTCTGCAAAATGAAAGTTAAATAATCACAAACGACTAAATTTGAACAAGACTTCGCAATTATTTAGAGCTAAAAGCTTCAAATGTGTTAGCATGGGCTCACACATCACCTTACGCCTACATACATATCCAAAACTCATATCAATAATCATATTAGTAAGCCATCTCATATTTAAAAGTCATAGCCCAACTATGAGGCATAATGTATTTATATGCTATGAAGCATATCTATATTCATCTCACACGCAGGAGACATCTAACTTCTAGGAGGCATAATCCATCAATTAGCATAACTATAACTACAGGGCATATCACTCCTACGAGGCATCTCATATCTATAGGCCATGTAATTATTATAAGAAAAATCATTTCTTGGGGCCAATCATCATATTTAAGAGAAACAACATCTCTAAAGGACCAATATCACATCTAAGAGGAAATAACATCTCTAATGGGACAATATCATTTCTATAAGGAATATCATTGACTTAAGCCATTAGTCATTAACCGAGGTTAAATACAATCACTATTCATCAACCACAAAGTAATCTTATACTAAGATTTACTAGTCTCAACTCTGCCTAAAATCCATAAATATGTCCACAAAGGACAACACAAGTCTTGGCCTAAGGTAGGTCGGACAATCCTACTTCTATTCCTTAATTTCCATATTTTGGCAACTTATACCTCAAACTAGGCTAATCTAATGACCCAAAATCGCCTCTAAGGATGTCACACGGTGCTTAAGGCTACGAGTAGCCTAAAGCTAACCCTTAGAGCCGGTTTCTACCAATGACACTCAATCCAAGATAAGAACACACTCAACACTTGAATAGTCGTATCACAGTAAAGGAAATATGGAAAAGATACTTGGTCCATATGACTAGAATATAGAGAAGACTCAAAAAAACCATAATACTGAGCCCTCGATACATCACAAGTCTGACACTAGTCTGACACGACTCTATAAATGAAAATCTAGAGAGTCGTTGGGAAAGGTCCCCAACTGACTCAAAATGAAATAAACATAAAACATAGCCTCTTAAGTACAATAAACATCTGAAGATCGTCCCTCGAACCATGAGGACTCACCACTACAGAAAACATAGGAAAGGTTCTCAGAGAATCATGGGCGAGGTTGGGACTGATTACCTGAACCTACATTATGACACAATGTAGCACATAGACATATATGTGAATCAGTACTTGGAATGTACTGAGTATGCGGGGGTGAATGCATATGTAGAAAGTAGTAACAATTTTCTTCAATCAAATCATGTATGTACAATGAGATGACTCACATTGCTTGAACAAGTATAAAATATAAAGCTCATAAGTCAATGTAGAATTAAGCATCTAACACAAATCTCGTGAGTCATCATTGGTTAACTAAAAAATCAGAAATCTTCTTTTATTCTTAATACCCAACAAGTAAGGAATTTTAAACAATAATTTCAACTCATGCATATGTCTCATGGAGAGTAAAACCTTCTAATGATCAATATTTCTTAACTATTTAGAACTCATATACTTGGAATTCAGAATCATATGACTTGAAAACATACTTGAAGGAATTTCATTCACTTGAGGAAAATATTTCATTTCAAGCTTTAAGGAAATCATTCAATCTCAATAGGAAAAATATTCTAGTTTACAAAAACAACTTATCTCAAAGCTTTATGAAAGGTACTATAACAAGGAAAGATACTTTCATTTTGGAAAAATAACTCACATCAAGAAAATACCTTCGTTAGGGAACATCTTTGCAATTCAATCATTTAGGAAAATATCTTATAGGAAAGGAAAATAAGTATTTAATCTCAAAGTTTGAAGGGCAAGGGAGGTTCTCGTAACTGACATAAACGATGCGAGCTATATGGAGTCCAACGTTTTATCCTCCTAAGGAGGAGACCCCACGTTGGGAAGGAACATCATACTCTTGCTAGGGAGTATAACCTAGGTCTACTGATCATTAAACGAAACTCAGCCATGAGACCAATCACAATCATCATAAACTCCACCTCATCCCCAACCTACGGTGGTACGTAGTTTTGGGGTAAGAAACCGTAGTGAATTACCCTCTCGGTGCTAAGTACTATTCCTTTTAGATTATCTGCGCTCATCTCATAAAAATTCACTTTTTAAATAATCTCATTGTTCACCACAAACCCAATAATCAAATCAATAAACTCATATGATAAAGTGGATTCAAGGCTTTCAAACCATTAGGTCAATTCATTTCTCAATCATCTCGAAATGCTCAAAACATGTGTGATTATAGCGCAAGAGTTTGTAATTTCCCAAGTCTCATATAGGGCTTACTAACCCATAGTTCAATCTCAAGTTAAAGTTTATCAAAAGCTTGATATATAAATCATATAGATTCATAAATCATGTAGTAATCTGCAAATTTCAACAATATATCTCAAAATCTCAATTTAGTCATGTGCTTCACCACCTCAAACATTGAAAATATTAGATTATCAAGGAGTAAAATCATGGAGTTTATACCCAGCTGTTAACACTCAAGCAAACATGTAGAAATCATGCCATTTAACTCTCAAGTTATGGGAAATATCAAGGTAATGCATTACATAATAATGGGTGAAAAACTCCAATTTAAATTCATGTAAAAATCCCGTAGATTTCACCAAAAAACATGATGTAAATAGGCTTGAATTAGATGTTTTGGGCACAAGGGTGATAGGGTTTCCCTTGTTCAAAACCCCACATACCTTGAATTAGAAGTTTTTAATGAACTCTCACTTATGGAACTCTATTCGTACTCTTGAATTAGGGTTCTTGATGCCCTTGAAGGGAACCTTGAATCTTGAATCAATTTAGAAAATCCATGGTGGATTCTTCAGATTCTTGGATGAGGTTTTGGATATTAGGTATTTTGATGAGAGAAAACTTGAGAAAAACCTCAAAGGATGCTTGCAAATGACATTGAGCTGCTGTTTGCATGGTTTTATATTCTTGAAAAATGTCCAAAATGCCCATTTTAACATCTGTACGAAGCAGGAAAAATTGAACTAGAAACCCGATTTAAGGGGTCACCATGACGCACCACTTATCGCGGTGGCTCACTGAAAATTGACAATTGGGAATATGGGAGTCACCACAATGCGGAGTCATTGTATTTTCCCACGGGTTGGGACCGGGACCCTTCACGCGACGAGCCAATATTGTGGAGTTCCACTGGAATTTGACAATTGTCAAATCGACCCTCTCCACGACGCGCCAAGCACTAAAATGACATAGTTTTAAATTAGCCATAACTTTTTATTCGAGTAGCGGATTTGGGAAATTATTATATCGATGAAAATCTTATCGAAATTTCTATGTGATAAAAAGTCAAAATTAAGGAAATTATATGTGGTTAACATGATACCAACTTAGGAAGACACTTCACTATCTTTTAAGGCTGAAATGACGCCATACTTGACATACCCCAAGACTCAAACTATAAGGGAACTTTATGAGGCCTACAATATCTCTCCCCTGGGAACATTCGTCCTCAAATGTCGCTAGTTATGCTATAAATATAGGATAAATAGAGTGCACATAGCTGAAACAATTGCTAAACGGTTCAAGAACTTTCTAAACTCATGAATACTTTGAAAAAAGCAAGAACTCATACAAGGATAGATACATAGCTGAACTTTAGATTAGAAGAGCTGAATCAAGGAAGAATAGTACCTTCGGATTGATCTGAACATGCAGAAAAGAGGTGCGGGTACTTTGCTAGCATGTCTGCTTCTGCCTCCTAAGTAGCACCCTTAACAGACTGGTTCCTCCATAACACTTTGACCAAGGGAACTTCTTTGTTCCTTAGTCAATGGATCTGAAAATCTAGGATCTCCATGGGAATATCATCGAAGGAAAGGCTATCCTAAATATCAACACTCTCTGAAGGAGCAACCACCATAGAATCATCGATATACTTCGTAAGAATGGAGATAAGAAAACTAGGATGAATGACTGACAATTCTGAGAGTAACTTAACCTCATAAGCCACTTTACCAACACGGCTCAAGACTCTATACGAGCCAACATAACGAAGACTCAGCTTTCCCTTCTTACCATACCTTTTCATTCCTCTCATGGCTGAAATCTTCAAGTACACCAAATTACCCACCTTAAACTTAAGATCTCTCCTTCTCACATTGGTATAAGACTTTTGACGACTTTGAGCTGTCTTCAACCTCTCTCTAATCAACTATACTTTCTCCATAGCTTTAAATAATGCATCAGGCCCAATTGTGGAAGCTTCACCCACTTCAAGCCAACCTATGGGTGATCTACACCTCCTACCATACAAGGCCTCGAATGGTGCTATCTTAATGCTAGCATGAAAACTATTGTTATAGACAAACGCAATTAATGGCAAATGCTCATCCCAACTACCTTTTAAATCAAGGGTACACACTCTCAACATAACCTTTAAGGTCTGAATGGTCCTCTCAGCCTGACCAACTATGTGGGTGTGAAACACTGAGCTCAAAAGAACTTGGGTGCCAAGAAATTGCTGAAACACCCTCCAAATTTGAGAAGTAAATTAAGTAGCCCTATCTGAAATGATAAACAAGGGAACTCCGCACAGCCTGACCAACTCACGGATATACAATCTAGCATAATCCTAATCCGTAGAAGATGTATACATGGTAAAGTAATGTTCGGACTTAGTCAACCTATCCACAACAACCCAAATAGAATCATGATGACGGCGCGAAAGAGGCAACCCGGTCACGAAGTCCATATTCCCCATCTTCCACTTTTAAGTAGGTATACTAAACTCTTGCATCACACCACCCTATGTTTGGTGCTCTACCTTAACCTGTTTTCACATTGCACACTTTCCTACAAACTCGGCTATGTCTTTCTTCATACCATTCCACCAATAGATCTCCTGTAAGTCGCGGTATATCTTGGTAGTGCCGGGATGAATGGAATAACGTGCGCCATGCGCTTTACCCTCAATCCTCTGCCTCAAATCATCGACACACGGGACACACAACTTACTATGAAATCTCAACACACTATCTCCCCCTTGGGAGAAGTCCTCGACCCTTTAGTCCTTAACTGACTCCTTTAATTTGACCAAACTAGGATTCATATCATGCTTCTCCTTTACTTCTGAACTAAGGAGGATTCAAAACTACTCTGCACCAGCGTACTCCCCTCCACTAAATAAAGAAATCTAACACCCAACCTAGCCAGACAATGCACATCACGAGTTAACTCTATCTTACCTTCCTCAAAATATGCAACACTACCCATAGATAATCTGCTAAGGGCATCCACCACTACATTGGCCTTGGCCGGGTGATACAACATACTTATATCATAATCTTTCAACAACTTTAACGACCTCTTTTGCCTAATATTTAACTCTTATATGTAAACACGTACTGCAGGCTTTTATGATCAGTAAACACATCAACGTGGACACCATAAACATAGTGTCTCCAAATTTTTAAGGCAAAGACTACAACAACTAATTTAACATCATGGGTCGGGTAGTTCTTTTTATGCGGCTCAACTGTCTAGAGGCATATGCTATAACCTCACCTCTTTGTTTCAACCCACAACCCAAACCAACTCTAGAGGCATCACAATACACCATAAAACCATCAGTACAATTCGGCAAAGTCAATACAGAGGCTGAAGTGAATCAAGTCTTCAACTCCTGAAAACTCTTCTCACAAGAATCGAACTAGTGGAATTTAACTTTGTTTTGGGTCAATCCGCTCATAGGAGATGCAATGGAAGAGAAAGCCTCAACAAAATGACGGTAATAGCTAGCTAGACCCAAGAAACTCCTAATATCAGATGGAGAAATAGGTGTAGGCCAATTTTTAAAAGCTTTTGTCTTTTGGGGATCAACTCTAATACCTTTTGCTAAAATAACATGACCCAGAAAGGTTACAGACCTTAGCCAAAATTCACACTTATTGATTTTGGTAAACAACTGGTGATCTGTAAGATTTTCCAAGACAATTCTAAGATGAGTTGCATGGTCATTCGCCTCGCGGGAGTACACAAGGATGTTATTTATGAAGACAATGACAAACGTATCAAGGTATTGCAATACTAGATTCATGAGGTCTATGAAGGATGATGGGGCATTGTTTTGCTAGAAAGACATGAATAGAAACATGAAATGACCATAACAGGTCCGGAAGGCTGTCTTTGGAATATCACATTCCCTCACCTTAAGTTGATGATAGCCAAATCTAAGGTCTATCTTGGAGAAATAACTTGCACCTTGCTACTGATCAAATAGGTCATCAATTCTTGGAAAAGGATACTTGTTTTTGACTGTGACCTTATTGAGTTGACGGTAGTCAATGCACCAACGCAAAGATCCGTCTTTCTTTCGCACGAACAAAATAGGTGTGCCCCAAGGAGAAATACTGGGTCTAATGAAACCTTTATCTAAGAGGTCCTTAAGTTGCTCCTTGAACTTCTTAAGCTCTGCAGGTGCAATGCGGAATGGAGGACTAGAAATAGGCCGAGTGTCAAGAAGAAGGTGAATTCTGAACTCTATCTCTCTATTAGGAGGTACCCCTGGGAGATCTTCCAAAAAGACATTGGGGAACTCATTAACAATATCTACCTGCTAGATAGTTGGAGTCTTGGACTTAGTGTCTTTGACTTTAACTAGGTGGGAAATGCAACCTTTTGATATAAGATTTCTGGCTTTTATATAGGAGACACAATGACTCTTGGGAGATACCAAACTCCTGGACTACTCAAACGCTGGCTCACCAGGGAACTAAAACTTGATCACACGGGTACGACAATCTATAAATACATAACAAGAATGAAGCCAATTCATACCTAGAATAAGGTCAAAATCCACTATGTCTAAGTCTATCAAATCCATAAGTATGACTCTATGAAGCACGGTAATAGGGCAATTTTTATACACTTGTTTAGCAACAACAGAATCCCCTACTGCTGTAGAAACTAGGAAAGGCGCGAAAATATTCTTGGGACTTATTTTAAAATTCACAGTAACAAGTGGGGTCATATAAGAGAGGTTTGACCTGGGGTCCAACAACATATAAACATCGAGATAAAAGACACGAAGCATACCAGTAACAACATCAAGGGAATCAACCTACTCCCGACGGGATGGTAAGGCATAAAATCTATTTTGGTGCTGACCGCCAGTAGTGCTAGAAGAAACGCCCAGAGCAGAGACGGGAAAAAGTACCGTAGCATGGGGGAAATCACTAAGTATGTGGCCCTGCTTTCCACAACCAAAGAAACCCCTAAAATCTCTGAAACACTCCCCAAGGTGAGTCCTACCACATTTAGCACAAGAAGGATAACGGGGCCTGTTGCCAACACTGTTCTGCAACCCAGACATGAAGGCCCTGCTGCCTTGCTTTGGCCAACCTCTAGGCATGGGAGCACTAGCTGATGAAGGCACTGGAATAGACGATCATCTTTGAAACTAGGGGTGGTTCCCTCCATTAAATCTAGGTCGGCTAAACTCATGCTGCTCAGACTAGCTCTCTTGCTACCCCTCATTCTATCTCTTTCTCTAAGCTTATCCATCTCTATCTGTTGGGCATGCATCACCAACCTAGCCAAATCCATATACTTATGAAACATTGCAGCCCTACACTCCTTCAGTACCATCCCAGAAACACCGATCACAAACTTACTCATACTAGCCCGGGTGTCAGAAATCAAATCAGAAGAGTACTTGGACAACTGATTGAACTTCAAGAAGTACTCCTTAACAGTCATGGAGCCCTTCCTCATGTTCATGAACTCCTCAATCTTTTCCTCCCTCATCTCAAGCGGAAAGAACTGGTCCAAGAAGGAATCTTGGAACACTTTCCAAGTCATAGGAGCAGAATTCTCACCTCTACCCTTCTTCCATGATACAAACTAATCATAAGTAATGTCCTTTAGCCTATAGGACACTAACACAATACTTTTTTCTTTCAAAACCAGCATCACATCAGTGATCTTCCTCACCTCCTCCAAGTACAACTGGGGATCCTCCTCCACCTTGGACTCATAGAACTCAGGTGGATTCATCCGTATAAAGTCACGAATTCTAGCCGCGGCTATATCACCACCTTGCTGATTAGCAATTCGGGCCTGGTTATAGGCTCGAACATTTGTGGTGACCGCTTACGCTAACGCCTGAAATTCTACCCTAAACTCAGCATGGGACACCATCTCATTGAAAGGATCAACATGTAGGGTTTGCTCATCACTGTTTCTGCAGATATTCGCTCTTTGAGAAGGCATTTTCTAAAAATAGAAGAGCAGGAATCATTAGATAAGAGGGATAACTATAGGTACGAAGGAATCTGAAAGAAAAAAAAACTTTTCCTCGAATGTCTCGTAGCCTCTTGCTTATAGATGTGGCTTGCTACACACCGATGATCAAGACTCTACTTAACACGGCTTGTCAGATTCCCTAGGAATCCTTAGAAACCTCAGGCTCTAATACCAAGTTTTTAACAACCTAAAATAACCTCCTGAGACATCACACTATGCTTAAGGTTATGAGTAGCCCCAAGCTAACCCTTAGAGCCAATTTCAGCAAATGACACTCAATTCAAGATGAAAACAAACTCAACACTCACATAGTCGTATCACATGAAATGAAACATGGAAAACATACTAGGTCCATATGACCACAATATAGAGAAAACTAAATAGAACCACAATAATGATCACTCGATAAATCATAAGTCTAACACTAGTCTGACAAGCCTCTAAAAATTGTAATCTAGAGAGCCGTTGGGACAGGTCCCTAACTAACTCGAAATGAACTGAAGATAAAATATAGCCTCTCAAGTACAATAAACATCTAAATATCGGCCCTCAAACCATAGGGACTCACCACTATGTAAAACGTAGGCAAGGTACTCGAAGAATCATGGGCGAGGCTGGGACTGAGCAGCTGAACCTATATTATGACACAATGTAGCACACTGACATATATGTGAATTAGTACTTGGAATATACTGAGTATGCAAGGGTGATTACATATGTATAAGGTAGTAACAATTTTCTTCAATCAAATTATGTATGCACAATGAGACGACTCACATGGATTAAACAATTATAAAATATAAAGCTCATAAGTTAACGTAGAATGGGGCACATAACACAAATCTCGTGAGTCATCATTGTTTAACTTAAAAAATAGAAATCTTCTCTTATTCTAAATACCCAATAAGTAAGGAACTTTAAACAATAATTTCAACTCGTGTATATGTCTCTTGGAGGGTAAAACATTCTCAATGCGCAATATTTCATAACTATTTAGAACTCATATACTTGGAATTCAGAATCATATGACTTGAAAACATACTTGAAGGAATTTCATTCACCTTAGGAAAATATTTCATTTCAAGCTTTAGGGAAATCATTCTATCTCAAATGGAAAAGTATTCTAGTTTATGGAAACAACTTACCTCAAAGCTTTATGAAAGGTACTATAACAAGGAAAGATACTTTTATTTAGAAAAAATAACTCACATCAGGAAAATACCTTAGTGAGGGAGCATCTTTGCAATTCAATTATTTAGGAAAATAGCTTATAGGAAAGGAAAATAAGTATTTAATCTCAATGTTTGAAGGGAAAGAGAGGTTCTCGTAACCGAAATAAACCATGCAATCTATATGGAGTCCAACGTTTTGTCCTCCTAAGGAGAAGATCCCACGTTGGGGAGGAGCGTCATACTCTTGCCAGGGAGTATAACTTAGGTCTAGTGATCAGTAGACAAAACTCAGCCTCGAGCCCAATCACAATCATCATAAACTCAACCTCAGGCCCAACCTACGGTGGAACGTATTTTTGGGGTAAGAAACCATAGTGACTTACTGGCTCGGTGCTAAGTACTACTCCCTTTAGATTATCTGAACTTATCTTATAAAAATTGACTTTTAGAATAATCTCAAGGTTTACCACGAACCCAATAATCAACTCGATAATCTCATACGATGAAGTGAATTTCATGGCCTTTAGACCATTAGGTCAATTCATTTGTCAATCATCTCAAAATACTCAAAAGATGGGTGCTTATAGCACAAGAGTTCATAATTTCACAAGTCTCAAATAGGGCTTACTAACCCATAGTTCAATATCAAGTTAAAGCTTATCACAAGAATGATATATAAAGCATATAGATTCATAAATCATGTAGAAATTTGAGAATTTCAGCAATATATTTCAAAATCTCAGTTTAGTCATATGCTTCACCACCTCAAACATTTCAAATATTAGCTTATGAAGGAGTAAAATCACGGGGTTTATACCCAGCTGTGAACACTCAAGAAAACATGTAGAAATAATTCCATTTAACTATCAAGTTATGGGAAATATCAAGGTAATGCATTTCATAATTATGGGTGAAAACCCCTAATTCAAATTCATGTAACCATAAATTTCAGCAAAATCATGATATAAATAAGATTTTTGGGCACAAGGGTGAAAGGGTTACCCTTGTTCAAAATCCCACATACCTTGAATTAGAAGCTTTGGATGAACTCTTACTTTTGGAACTCTTTTCGTACTCTTGAATAAGGGTTATTGGGGCCCTTCACTTGGGAACCTTGAATGTTGACTTAATTTAAAAAACCCATGGTGGATTCTTGAGATTCTTGGAAGAAGTTTTGGATACTTAGGGTTTTTGGTGAAAGAAAACTTGAGAAAAACCTCATAGGATGCTTGCAAATGACTTTGAGTTAGTGTTTGCATGATTTTATATGCTTGGAAAAAGTCTAAAATGCCCCTTTTAACATCTGTACGAAGCTATAAAAATTGAACTGGTAACCGAATTTAAGGGTTCACCGCGACGTGCTATTTATCGCGGTGGCTCACTGGAAATTGACAGTTGGCAATATGGGAGTCACCATGATGCAGATTCATTGCATTTTCCCACTGGTTGGGACCTAGAACCTCAGCGCGATGCGCTAACATTGTTGAGTTCCACTGGAATTGGGCAATTGTCAAATCGACCCTCTCTGCGATGCACCAAGCACTAAAATGATAGTTTTATGACTAGGTCTTAAGTTAGCCATAATTTCTTATCCGGGTATCGGATTTGGGCAAATCTTATATCGACGAAAAGCTTGTCGAATCTTTTGTGTGATCAAAAGTTGAAATTAGGGAAATTATTTGTGTTAAACATGATACCCACTTAGGAAGCCACTTCGCAATCTTTTAGGGTCGAAATCACGCCTTACTTGACACTACGAGTGAACTTTGCAGGTCCTTACAACTAGGGTATCAAGTTAAAATTCCAGATGTCAAGTTAGCCATAACAAATTCTAAAATAAGATCTCCGTCTAGAAACATGGTCATCCATATCAATTCTACCAAAATTATAGTTTCAAAATCACTTGACTAGCCCAACTAAGGTTAATCATACTAGCTATGATTCCTACACATGAATTACATCCCAAACCTTACATTATATCATAACCATACTACCATAGGATTTAAAAAGTCCTAAACATACTACCTTAGGAGTCCAAAACCCCCATCTAACCAAAAACATCAATAATCAAGACAAAGTTATTCTACTTATAATCAAGCCTAAGACTCACATTCACATACCATATATAACATTTATCATCTTTGAAGAAGAGTAGGTAGGAGCCTACCAAGAAGCTGAACTAAACATTATGTTATTAACCACATGCTTATCTTTACTTCACGATTCCTAAAATTCCATCACACCACAAAAATAGTAATATACTCATTAATATGAGTCAATAATACCAATATTTTACTATTGTGCTTCGAGTCCAAAAATGACACCAAAACCCCCAAGTCGGTCCTACTTAACGAAAATGTATTTTTGAGGTCAACCCAATATTCATACATGAATAAGGAATTGTAACATTCAAGAAATGGATAAAAATAAAGCTATTTTGGCACTAAAATCAAGCGTAAATATTGAGGTTTTGGGTCAAGAACAAAGAATTTCATCTAAAAAGTAATGAAATCTTACCTTAATTAAGATGATAATTGCAATAAAAGGTTTTTAGAAAGCTCTTATGTCACCACAATGATCAATTTTGAGTTATCATGGCCATTTAGGGTTTTTGGCTCCCAAGGGTGAAGAGAAAATGCCTAAATTCGCAACATTGGAGTCAATTTATAAACCCCTTTAGGCATGGAGAAATGGCGATCTCCATCTCCTGGACCATAATTGTGTAAGGTAGATAGGTATAGGGCCCATCATGATTATCACTATGCAGTTATAGTCCCCTTGTGTGATCACAATGCAGCAGATATCAGAAAACATGGAAAATTTTTACAGTTTGCAATGATACCTCAAGTTTCATTCAGAATCTGATTTTTTCCAAATGAACGATGTAACCTTACTAAGTTTGACCTTCTAGAGACATTGGGAAAGTCAAATTTTCAATTAGAGGTCGTTTTGATCAAATATGGGTCATGCCCATATTTCCATATTTCCCACTTTTTGACCAATAGGTCGAAATGAGCTTAGGTATATTAGGACCTAAACCAAAGGTCAACCTCGCCTAAAATTTATATTTCGGTGTTTCTGGCGTATTCAGAATTCACATACGAAATTGTTTAACTAAAGTTTTTGCTCAGCGGCCATTTGGAACCAGCGAAGACTTCAAAACAAAAAATTGGTACTAAAAAACAAAATAGCGATTTGGAAACCGCACCGTCAGTCCCAGCAAGTCATAAATGACTTGGGGAAGCTATATGAAAGCTCTAACAACGAAGATAAGTGGAAATATGAAAAATGACCAAGAGGGTCATCACAATATCCACTATTAAAAGAAATTTTATCCCTAAATGCAAATTGATAGAAAGAATCTCAAAATCTCGAAAGAATGAGGAAATAGGCCAGCATGCTCTGAGCATGACTTCATACATATCCTACATCAAGAGGGAAAACTTCTAAGGGATTTTGCCATGAGTATCCCATTTTAAACCAACACTCTCACTTCACTTTCAAATAGAAAAAACTTAATTTCTACTGCTAACTGGCCTCCAACTAAAAAGAAAAGACAGATGCACGCAAATCTGAACCACAACATACGGATACCATCTATATACTCACATAAATCAACAACGGCCCATCGGAATTAAAACTAACTCACGACAAGAGTTGTACTACCAATTCTAGATCTAAGTATAACTTTCCTTTACCATTCCACACTTGTTATCCACTCCAAGTCAGGAGGAAAATCACATAAGTTCGATCTGTGCAATCTTATCACAGAGGACTTAAAGAACTAATGCTCAAATGCTGAAAGTCCATTATGACTAACACATAAATAAGCCCATAAGGTGTTATCTAGGCACACAAATGGAAATAATCAAGGAGTATAATCTACACCATGCTTTAACTAGTCCGACTAGTAATCAAACTCAAATCCAGATATTCAAGGAATACTACTCATCAGAATGATCCATACAAAAATGTCCTATTAATCGAGAATGAAACCATACTAAATCCAATTCAAGCATATTGCTCGCATTGAGCATATCTTCAAAGATTTCCTAAGAAAGCTAGAAATTTTAGGTCAAAGCTAAAAGAAATAATACCAGGTCCATGGGTTATCATCCGAACACTTATCAACTATAATCTATCCAGAGAGGAGCAGACCAAATAGGTAACCACAGAGTAGGCTCAACCTGCCTAAAAATGATCCGAACTGAGATAATTCTAAACCAAAGGCTGCACATAAGATCTCCAGTTCTAAGCTGAGCTTCGCCACCTAGGCTGAATTGCTTGATCTCAACTACACAAACAAAACCTAAAGATGGGTAGGCATTTATACACCATATCCATAATAACTTGCAAATCTCCATTCCAAAACGTCAAGTCACAACTAATCTAATTAGCATATATCAATTCCGAACATTCAATTTGACTTTAGTATCCAAATCTGACATATTCGAGGTAAATCCTTCCAAGCAAAAATTGATACTTTTTTTCCAGCTCAAAGCTGAGATTCACCACAAAGGCTGAACTGTTGGATCTCAACTATCTATACCAAACCTGAAGATGGGTAGCCATTCATGCATCAAATCTGTCATAACGTCCAAATCGCTATTCTAATACATTAAGTCACAACTTAGCCAATAAGACTATATCAATGTCAACCATTCAATTCAACATTTGCATACAAATCTGACATATCTGAGGTAAATCATACCAAGCTGAAATTAAAACTTATCCAAGGAACAAAGTCACCATATGGTAAACCATCGACCATAAACACAAAAACCAACTCTACATTAGCTAGTGAGCTCAGATTATAGCCACAAAATAGAAATCATTTTTAAGGGTAAATCACCGACTAAAAATGCAGATAATTCTCTACATATCCGTTGGAGGGTATGAACTATCATAGCATACTCAAAACTCCCAAATGCCACAAATCACACCAGTAAAGGCAAAAACTCTAGCAACTCTGGGAAATGCACTTTTAGCAGACAACCAATCAATCCAACACTCCATTTTGGCAAATAATTGCCATAGTCACATATGAACAAGGAGAAACACTCCATAAACACTCATTAGGCCAAATAATCTATAAAATGGGGATTTCCTAAAACTACCCAAAATCATATCATCCAAGAAGAAAAATACCAGTCTTGAAACTAAGTTCAAATTCAAGACCACCACCAAAAAACGATTAACTCAAGATGAAAAACTTCCTATTTTCCAACTCAAGAAGAGATCATAGAAAAGGCCACCTACCTCAAACTTTCCAACACTAAAGACCAAACCATGTGACAACAAGAAAGGAGTATCCAATATCTATACTAATAGCAAGGGCAAACCATCATAAAGGAATAATCCAACTAGTCTAAGAGATAAATCCACAATATCTCAATCTCAATATCAAAATCACTATCGGGTGATGAAATATCCATAAATGAAGAATGTACCCAAAATTGTTCAAGCTCAAAATGTGATCTATAGAAAAGGATAGACAACATAAAAGCCTTAGCAACCTAGGAGGCAAGTCTAAGAATCTCAAACTCAATAACGGGCAATAAAACTAAATTACAAACTTAAGAACCACACAAAACCATGGAAGGTCATCTTACCTTCGATACCACAATACATTCTTGAATCAATCTAATATAACTAAAGAATAGGGAAAATAATAAACCTTACCACACTAAGAGAAAGAAAATCACTAGATTGGGCTACACAATTAGAGCATAGTGTCATGGTCAGTTGGGTGTGCACAAGCCGTGTAAAGTAGAGTCTCTTTTTGGGTGTGTAGCAGGCAACACTTATAAAATGAAGGCTATATGGCATTTAGGAATGTTTTACTTTCTTGTTGTCTTATTTCAAGATGCCAATTTTAAGGTTTTGGATCCTTCTCATTTCCATTTGCTCATCTTTCAGATAATACCTCCAAGAAGATTTAAAATTCCTATAAACCCTTCTATCCTGACTAGGGATGATGTTCATGGGACTCACTCTACTGACAGAGTCCATACTCAGTGTATGGGTCCGATAGTTGATGGTCCTAGAGTTCCACTGGTTCTCCCTAGTCCTCAACTGGTTCCTCAGGCTGATGTGTTAAATTCTGAGTTTCCTCAGTAGATTTATATTATTGCTCATTTGCTGGCTTCTTAGGTTAAGCGGGGTGCATCTTAAACTCTATCTTCTGAGGCCACGAGGGTTGACAAATTTATAAAGTTAAGTTCTCCAAACTTTACCATTGTTAAGGAGGAGCAAGATCCTCAGGGTTTTCTATACGAGATGGAAAAGATTTTCATAGTTATACATGCCACTAACGTGTAAAGGGTGGAGTTTTCATCCTATCAATTAAAGGACGTGGCGTACCAATCGTATGAGGAGTGGGAACGGAAAATGGATGTTATTGATGAGTCATCTTTGTGGGAGGATTTAACTAATGCCTTTTTGGACTGCTTCTTTCCTCTAGAATTAAGGGAAGCAAAGGCGGAGGAGTTTGTTAATCTAAAGAAAGGAAAAATATCATTATGGAGTATGTCATGAAGTTTCACCTGTTGTCTTGGTATGCTCTAGAGTTGGTGTCAGAGATGAGGTTTTCGATAAGGAAGTCCTCCTTGGGATTGTCTCATAAGTTGTTCTTTGAGATTAAGGAGGATTTGTTGATCAAATATATGGATATCTCAATATTGGTTGTTTACATGGAATAAGTAGAGGAAGAAAGAGTAAAACAAATTGAGATTGATGAGAGGCAGAGAAAGAGGACTCAGTTTTCTACTCAAAGTGAAGGCCCACAATTTAGTGGTAAGTGGTCGAAGAGGAAGTATTGGGTGAGTCCCAATTCATATTGTATAGCTAGTACTCCCTACTTGAGGCTGTCTGGAGATAGACTATCACGATCCAACTTCTGAGGTCATGATGGAATCTGTCATAACCCACTAGTAGGCCAGCTAACCCGTAGTCCGAAATGGCTAGTAATGGACTACTCAACAATATAAGAAAAAAGAATAAGGAATATATGAAATAAATATTAATATATAGAAGAATCCCAAAACCTAGTGGTATTAGTATAAGAGATTGTAATATAAAAAGAGTACAAAAGTGAAATATCAAGAGAAATACAATGATACAACTTATCTCTGAATACAACTTAGATACTAGTCTAATACATAAGAGAGACTTAAGTAATGCTACAAACATCAAGAGCTCTCTCTAAGTCTTTGAACTAGGGCTAGGTCACATGATGCACATATCGATGGCGATAACCCGTACTATGATCTGTAGGCTGTAGAAGTGTGGTATGAGTACTAAATGAATGGTACTCAGTAGGCTACTACAAACTGAACTCCAAAGATAAAGTTGATATATACAGCATAAAAATAGAATGGAAATTACACCCAAGAGTCCAGAAATAATATGGCAAGTCAATGAGGTAATAAGGAACAAGTATCCTATTCATTATGAAGTGTCTAACATTATAAAACTGAGGAAGTATCAGGGCGAGCTATGCTATTCTAGCTACATTCAATATACATCAATGATATACCACATATCCCAGGTCAATAATAGAATAAAGACTGAAAGAAACATATATATATAGTAATATACAAAGAGAAAAAATGACTATACAACATGAACAACGAAGGAAGGGATATACGGTAGTATCATAGTTTCATATAACTAGATATATAGATATAGGTATAAATAAATATAAACATGAGGTCATCTCAAAGTATAACCTATATCATTATATTCTCATTTTGAGAACTCATTATAATAAAATCACTATTTAAATACTATCATAGTCGGGGTTTCTAATTCACATGGATAGGCATGCAATAATCGTTCATAATAATGCAATCATAAGATAGGAGAGGCCAACGACATACCTTAAATCCCAATACCAGATCAAAGGCTAATCTGTCATAATCTAGCCATAATAACAACCATAAAATGATAACCACAATATCTATAACAACATAATCGACTACTCCGGAAAATCTAATACCTAGACAAGCCTATGTGTACCCTTACCACCCCAGGCTCAGAAGGTTTTATCAACATACAACAATTCAAGGGATATTATTCACCCATATCTATGAAACCTTCCCATATCGGATGATAGACATAGAAGCATATTAGTGATAGAAAATGCACATACAAGAATAAATGGAAAGTACATTATTAATATCACAAATCATCATAGATATCTTCATCAGGACCATGAATATTGTAATCAATCTTCGGCCTTGTTGGGTATCAATACATTATCAATATATCCTTCGACCTTACATAGTATCAATATTATCACAACAATATCATCTGGTCTTGTCGAGTATCAATATTAGCATAAGAGTATCCTCAGGTGTTGCCGGGTATCAATATTATCACAACAGAATCCTTTGGCCTTGCCAGTTTAAAGATTATCACCATTACCATTACCAAATAAGATACACTAAAATTCTTATAAACATATCACTAGAGAATATCTATTTTGTCAATACTTTCCAACTACTCATTATTAGTTAGCCAACACTTATTGTAATATAATCACTAGTTCACTAGTCATCATATAATATCTAGTTATTAGCTTAAACATTATCCTTCACATAATCTTGAATCACGGGATAGCAACTAACCACTATGAATTAATTAACCAACATCTATCACTTAGTCAAGGTTTATCACTAGACCAAAACTACCATTTATCCACCATTCATTATTGTTAAATAATCATCCTATATCTGTTAATAATTATGAGACAACACCTTACTACTTGTCTCTTAACCATCTTTTATTAACTAACACCATTCATTAACTAACCATTGTTATCCATATTTTAACGAAGCAAGATTCCTTAACTAATACATTAGATTCCTAGAGGAATAGTCCCCTAATAGATAACTAGTTACCATTTAGCTTAACTATCTAATAAGAAGAGCAGTCATAAGATCATATTTAAGATATAATCTCATTATTTATAATGGCACACAAATATGAATGTACCAAATCTATGTGTGCCATCACCGGTATTCAATCAGTGGATAACAAGCATCATATCGCATCTTCCTCTATCCCATATCGAAGAGGTGTGTATACAAACATATACATATTCATATTCATAAACTATAATCACATTATTTATAATGATAAATAGTTCTCGTCTATATAATCAATATGATAACACATCCCTTGGCCCATTAATTTATCTAAAATAATAACAATATCATAATTATGACCTTAGGCCCATACAAATATTTGGGTCGGGACTCATATTAATAATCATATTTATAAGTTGTAGTATAGCTCAGATAATCTCTCATATAAGAGGCATCTCATATATAGGAGGCATAATATCAATAAGCATATAATCATCTCTTATACAAGAAGGATCTCACATCTAGGATGCATAATATAGATAGACATACAATCATCTCTAACACAAGAGGCATCTCACCTCTAGGAGCAACAATATATATAGACATGTAATCATCTATAGAATGTCTTATATCAATAGGTCATACGTCATTTCTATAAGGAATATCACTTCTTTAGGACAATTTACATATCAAAGAGGAGAATAATCTCTATAGGTCCAACAATCAGGACTAAAGAAAATAAAAACTTTATAGGCCAATCATCAAGTATAAGAGGAAATAACATTTCCAGAAGCCAATCATCAAGTCTTAGAGAAAATATCATCTCTATAGGTCACATAACGTATCTAGGAGGAATATAATTTCTAAACGCCCAATATCACTTCCACAAGGAGTATCATAACCATAACTCAAAAGCCACAAAACTGGAACATCAATATAAGTTAACAAGCTACTAAGTAACCTTATTCTAAGGTTTACTAGCCTTATCTATGTCTAATATCCGCTCTAAGTCCACAAGACATAACATAAGCTTAGGCCTAAGTGGGCCGAACGATTCCACTTCTCATCAACAATTTCCATAATTAGGCATTCTATGCCCCAAACTAGGCTAAGGTATATAGTTCATCTTATAGATGTCAAGTAAGCCATATTCAAGCCTAAGATAGCAACTTCGACTCGAAATAAGGGTACTTAAGTCAACTCTACCAACTTATAGTTTCAAGATAACCACACTAGCCCAATAAGGCTAACTATACAAATTATGCTTCAAAAGTTAAATCGTATTCCAAACATAGCATAATAGAATATCCATGCCATAACTAATCTAAACTAAATAGGGAAGGAAATAGGATACAAAAAGGTTATAAAGATGCCATCATACGGGTCCAAAACCCTCTTCTAATCCCCAAACATAAATATATAAAGACCAAGTTATCCTACTCATAGTCAAGCCTAACATCTATATTAACACATAACATATTTCATATATCATCTATGAAGTAAATTAGATAGAGGCCTACCTTAAGGCCAAATCGCAAAACCTCACTTCATGTACCATATGTTTGTCTTCATATTACAATCCTCAAAATCCCATTACACTATAAAAATCATAATCTACTCATCAATACGAGTCTAATGATATCCATATTACACTATTGTGCTTTCGGTCCAAAAAGGATACCAAAATGCAAAATGGGTCCCATATACGGAAAATAAGTTTTCGAGACTAGCCAAATGTTCACATATGAATAACAAATCACAACCCTCAAAGAAAGGTTGAAAACTAAGCATACTTTATGCTAAAATTAGACCCTAAGAAAAATTGGTGTTTTGGGTCCAAACTAATAAATTCAAGCATGAATTCAAGAAATTTTTACCTTAATCTTAAAGATATTGCGATACAAGATGATAATTAAGCTACTGAGTTACCCTCCCCCCCACAATCACCAATTTTAAGTTATTACACTCATTTTGGCATTTCTAGGTCTAAATGGTGAAAGGGAAATACCCCAAACTTGCCTTGGGGCCTTTATATATCCCCTACAGGTAAGAAGATGTCACTATCGCTGTCCTACGGTCTATGATCATACTATATGTGATGCACATTCTTAGATGCTATCGCAGTTGCATCAGATGACCATAAACTCGAAATTAAGTTTTTGACCCTCAGAACTCATCTAGAATCCAAAGAACATGATCCAATAATGAATATTGAGTGTAAACAACACCTCAAATCCAATGGAATTATCAAAACTTTCATTGGAGATCGTTTTGAAAAAAGTGGGGTCCACTCCTATAGCTTTATCACTTTTCATAAATCTGCTCAATTGCCCAAAATAAGTTTGGGAGCCTTGAGACTTGAACCAAGGGTCTCCCTAGCCTAAAATCGACATTCCAAGCATGATCACAAAGACAGATTTTCAATCTGAGGTTGTTTCGACTAAATGTGGGTCCCACGCCCATTCTTTCAAATTTTCAACTTTCAAACGAATAAGCTGAAATGAGCTCAAGTGCATTGGGACCTGAACCAATTGTCTACCCAAACTAAAATTGATATTCCAAATCTGTTGGCATAGTTAGAATTTGCATTCGAGATTATTCCACTGAAACTTTTGCCCAATGGCCATTTGGAACTAATGAAGAATTCAAAATAGGAAATTGGCTCTAAAACCCAAATGAACTTCCCGATAACCGAACCGTCGATCCCTGCAAGTCATAAATTACTTAAGACAACTATGGAGAAGATCGAATCGTAAAGATAAGCATAAATATAGTAGACGGCCTAAAGGGTCATTACAATATCCAATACTAAAAGAACCTTTATCCCCAAAAGTGAACAAACATAAAGAATTTCAAAAGCTCACAAGGATGAGGTACTGGGCCCGCACACTCTAAGCATGACCTCCTAGATAACCTCACTAGAGAGAAAACACTTGTAAGGTATTTCACCACATGTATAATTTTTTCAACCAACATTCTCTAACTACTTCTGAAATAGCCAAATCAACTTAACCACTAACTGGCCTCTAACTGAAATGAAAAGGCTAATGAACGAACATCTAGATCACATCACGTTGATACCACCTCTATATCCATATAAATCAACAAAGGCTCATCCAAGCCAAAAGAAACCAAGACATAAGTCATAAAACCAACTCCAAATAAAAAAAAAACTTCCTTTACATATTTGCACCTGCTATCTACTCAAAGCCAGGAGAAAAATCACTTGAGTCTCATCATGAAGAACTCAAAGAACTGAAAATGATATGCTAAAAGTCCATAAGGTTAAAATAAGAATAATCTTATAAATCTCTATCTGGGCATAAAAATTTAGATAATGACGAACACAATCTATGCAAATGTTTAAGCTAGTCTAGATGAAAATCAAACTAAAATCTTAAAATCCAAGGTATAACTGCTGATTACTATATATTGCACTCCAGGATGTCTCATCTACCAAGAATAAAGACATGTTGAATCCAACTCAAGAATGATACTCCCGCTAAGTAAATCATCAAAAATTCCCAAAGAAAACTGAAACTCAAGGTCAAAACTGAAATAACCAATACGAGGCCCATAGGCCATCATCTGAACACTACTCAACTATAATCCAGTTGAAGTTTAGAAAACCAAATAGGCAATCAGAGAGTAGGCTTAACTAGCCTATAAATTAAATTCAAATTAAAAGAAGGCGAAAACAAAGGCTGCACAACAACTCTACAATACCAATCAAAAATGTCAACACAACGAATAAACCGCTCAATCTCAAATATCTAAATTAAAAATAAAAAAGGGTGGGCATTAATGATCCAAATCTATCATACTTACAAATGGCCATTCCAAGGAGTCAAAATCCAAAACTAGGCTAATAAGGTTATATCAATGTGAACTATTCCAAATTGACTCTAATATCTAGATCTGACATATCCGAGATAAATCATACCAAGCCACAGTCAAGAGATATCTAGAGAACAAAATCACCATACAAATAACCACTTATTAAGAAAACAAGCAGCCAACTATATATCAACTAGAGAGAATGAAACATAGCCGTAAAATAGGAGTTATGCCTAAGGAAAAATCACTAGCTGAAAATGCATATAACCAACTCCATATGTGCTAGAGGGCATGACCTATCCAAACATAAAAACTTCTCAAAGTTTAAAACCATACTAGTGAAGGCAAAAACTTTTGCAACTTGGAGAAATACACTTTTAGTTGGGAATTAACAAATGCAATACTCCATCTAGGCAAAGAAATAGCCACAGGCTCATAGCATTGAGCAGAATAACTCCACAAAGCCTCACTAGGCTGAAAAAATGTTGAAATAAGGATTTCCTGAATCCACCCAAGAACAACATTATCAAATAAGAAATACCAATATCAAAACCAAGGTCAGAGTCGAGACCATCACTAGAGTACCAACAATTTAACATAAAGAGTTTCAAAGTTGACAATTTAATCTAATAAAATTAACCAAGAGGGTACACAGTCAAACTCTCCGTGCTAGGAGAAATAAATCATCAAATCAGGCTATATCAACTCAAGCAACCAAATTCTATCACAAAAAATAAAAGTCTAACTAGATAACATTAGTCTATACATCTACCCAGCGGGAATTAATTCATCATGTAACAACATCTAGTAATAACATCAAGTAATATCAGTAACCTCACATAATGGTAGCAATAACAACAATAATATCAATATTAACATACTAAACAGGCGGTACCAAAATGAATATCAATATCATGTACCACTCAATTGATATAATAGGGCTAATGTACCAAAAAAATGGGACTTAAAACCAAAACCACACCCATAGGGGAAAACATCAATATAGATTTAATCTATCCACTACTAAAAGGAATAAACCATAGAGTAGTTACATAATCATGAATTCAATAATAAGGCACATAATGACCGATATAAATTCATCAAGGCATATAATCATCAATAGGTATAAAAACCCTAATATACATAATAAAAGATAAATGTGGGAAATAAAAGCACACCAATCGTGGTGATATTCCCAGTCACATGCCTGACAGGCATAGAAAAATAAATCTAAATGGGTCCAACTCAAACTGATTGACTAAATCATCAACTTAGGCACCAAGCACACCATCTTTAACTGAAGATTCTAGAACATCAAGAGCTGGTCTAAAGAAGCTGAATGAATGGAATATAATGATAGGGACACTCTCTATACTAGTATTTGATCTCTCTGTAGTCGTAGTAATTCCTAAAGCATCAATATAGAGAGAACACAAACAAAGCCCAAATGGCTGGCCAACTAACACTAAGAGAAATTTGCTAAATTATTTTTAAACTTTTGTAATCACAGCCAATCTTAGGAACTCTAGGCTGACATGGAATATAGGCTAACTCTAGTTGATCGCCTATCTCATACCAAGGGCATTTTTTGAACTAGTGTGTCATCATAATACAACAAAACCAAGATCCTTGAAAACTTCGAGATACTTTCCCTTATAATCCAGAATGGAATTCATGGCCCGAAGAACCATACCACACTCTGCAAGTCTATTGGGGACTCTTTCCAAATCCTTTTTGGTTGTCGCTAAGGATCTTCTATATTGTTCTCTTACCCTTTAGTCCAATGCTACGCTAAAATTTTAGAAATACATATTGGAGTATCGCTTGCATCTATCGATAATATCACTTCATCCTTTAAAGATAGAATAAAATCAAAGAATATGTTCACGGTTTATAGGAATACGGTCACATGATAATAAGCCATGAAGTGAATTTCCTAAAATGTCATTGTAGCCTCTTGAAGATAGGTTACAGACCTCTCCGCACAAATTTGTAGGACTCTACTAACACTTAGCTCTTGAACTAACGCACTAATAAAACATAGGCTATGATACAAATTTGTCACGACCCAACTTCTCAGTTTATGATGGCACCTATTATAACTCACCAGTAGGAAAGCCAACCCATAGTCTGAACTGCCTAGTAACAAAATACTCAATAATATGAGGAAAAAATATGGAATATATGAAATAAAGATCCATATATAAAAGAATCCAAAAACATGGTGGTATTAGTATAAGAGATTCGAATATAAAAAGAGTACAAAAGTTAAATATAAAGTGAAGTTCAATGATACAAATTCTCTCCAAATACAACTTAGAGACTAGTCTAATACATAAAAGAGAGATAAGTAATGCTCCAAATGTCAGGAGCTCACTCTAAGTCTCTAAAAAGGGGTTGCTCCACATGATGAACACATCAACAGAAATATAGTATGAGTACCAAATGAAAGATACTTAGTAGACTACTGCCAACTGAGCTCTAAAGATAAAGAAGATATATACAACATATAAACAGAATGGAAACTACACCTAAGAGTTAAGAAATAATATGAAAAGTCAATAAGATAATAAGGAATAACTATCTTGTTCATGTCCAAGAGTATAACATAATAAAACTAAGGAAGTATAAGGGTGAGCTCTACTATTCTAGCTACATTCAATATAAATCAACGATATACCATCTATCCTAGGTCAACATATGAATAAAGAGTGAAAGAAAAATATATATCTAGCAATATACAAGGAGAAGAAATGACTATACAATATGGACAATGAAGGAAGGGATATACGGTAGTATCATAGCTTTATATAATTAGATATACATACATATATAGGTATTTATAAATATAAACATAAGGTCATCTCAAAACATAACCTATATCATCATATTCTAATTTTGAAACCTCATTATAATAAAATTGGGATTTAAATACTATCATAGTCGAGGTTTCTAATCCACATGGATAGGCATGAAATAATTATTCATAATAATGCAATCATAAGATAGGAGAGGACAAAGACATACCTCAAATCCCAATACTGATCAAAGACTAATCTTTGATAAGCTAGCCATAATAATGACCATAACAATGATAACCATAATATTAACAACAACATAAATAGCCGGCTACTCCAGACAATCAAATACCTAGCCGACCCTATGTGTAACCCCACATCCCCAGGCTTGAAAGTTTTAATCAACATACTATACCACAGGTCATATTTTTCACCCATATTTATTGAACCATTTCATACCGGCTGATAGACATAGATCCATATTTATTATAGGCAATGCACATGTAGAAATGAATGAAAAGTACATAATAAATGTCATAAATTATCAAAGCTATCCTTATCAGGACCATCATTAATATAATTAACCAACGGCCTCACCGGGTATCAACATATCATCAATATATCCTCCGGTCTAGGCCGGTATAAACATCATCATAGTAGTATCTATCGCTTTTCTTGGGTATCAATATCATCATAATAGTATCCTATAGCCTCTTTGGGTATTAATACATCATAATAGTATCCTTCGATCTTGTCGGGTATCAAGATTATCACAATTAGCATTACCGAATAAGATACACTAAAATTCTCATACAAATACACATGTTACAAGAAAATATCTATCTAGTAAATACTTCCCAACTACTTGTTATTATTTAACCAATACTTATTATAATAAAATCACTAGTTCACTAGTCATCACATAACCTCTTGTTATTAGCCTAAATATTATCCTTCAGATAATCCTTACTCACGAGATTGCAACTAACAACTATGTATCAATTAACCAACATCTATAATCTAGTCAAGGTTCATCACTAGACCAAAAACACCATTCATTGTTATCACCTATTCATCATATATCCATTAATAATTACTAGACAACACCACACTACTTGTCACCTAACCATCTTTTACTAACTAACATATTCAAGCTATAATCACATTAAATATAATGGTAAATAATCATGAACGAACCAAATCTATCCTAATAATCACCAGTATTCAATCAGTGGAATAATAAGCATAATACCATATCTTCCTCCATCCCATATCAGAGAGATGTGTATACAAACATATATATATATTCACATTCATAAACTATAATCACATCATTTATAATGATGAATAGTTCTCATCTATTCAATAAATATCATAACATGTCTTTTAGCTAATTAATTCATTCAAAATAATCACCGCATCATAATCATAGCCTTAGGACCATATACATATCTGAGACTCATATCAATAATCATAGTTATAAGTAGTAGCATATCTCTACTCATCTCCCATATAGGAGGCATCTAACACATAGTTTGTATAATATAAATAAGCATATAATCATCTCTCATAGAAGAGGTATCTCACATCTACGAGGGATAATATAGATAATCATACAAGAGACATCTAACATCTAGGAGGAAAATATATATATGCATGTGATCATCTATACGATATCTTATATCAATAGGTCATACATCAAGACTATGAGAAATATCACTTCTCTAGGCCAATTTGCATATCCAAGAGGAACATCATCTCTATAGGTCCAAAAAACATGACTAAAGATAATAACAACTCTATAGGCCAATCATTAAGTATAAGAGGAAATAACATCTCTATAGGCTAATCATCAATTTTAAGAGTAAATAGAATCTCTATAGGCCACATATTGTGTCTAGAAGGAATATCATCTCCAAATGCTCAATATTACTTCCACAAGGAGTATCTTAACCATACTAAAAAGCCACAATCTAGGAACATCAATACAAGTTACCAAGTTATGAGGCAACCTTATTCTATGGTTTAATAGCCTTATCGATGTCTAACATCCGCACTAAGGCCATAAGACTTAACACAAGATTAGGCTAAAGTGGACTAAATGATCCCACTTTTAATCCACAATTTCTATAATTAGGCATACTATTCCCCAAACTAGGCTAAAGTATCAAGTTTATCTTCTAGATGTCAAGTAAGCCATATACAAGCCTAAGATAGCAACTGTGGCTAGAAATAAAGGTACTCAAGAAAACTCTACCAAACTTATGATTTCAATACTACCACACTAGCCTAGTAAGGCTAAATATACAAATCATGCTTTAAAAGCTAAAACCATATTCCAAACATAGTATTATATCATATCTATGCTATAACTAATCTAAACTAAATAGAGAAGGAAATAGGATACACAATGGTTGTAAATATGCCATCTTATGGGTCTAAAACCCTTATCTAATCCGTAAACATCAATATATCAAGGCCTAGTTATTCGACTCATAATAAAGCATAACATCCATTTCACATGTAACATATATTACACATCATGTATGAAGAAAAGTTAACAAATGCATACCTTAAGGCCAAACCACAAGACCTCACTTCATCCACCATATGATGATCTTCACTTATTAATCCACAAAATGCCATCATACTATTAAAACAATAATCTACGTATTGATATGAGTCTAATGATACCTATATTGCACTATGTGCTTCGGGTCAAAAAATCATACCAAAACTCCAAGTAGGTCCCATATATGGAAAATGAGTTTCTGATACCAATCCAATGTTCCCACATGAATAAAGAATCATAATCCTCAAAGAATGGGTGAAAACTAAGCATACTTTGGGCCAAAATCAAGCCCTAAGATAAATTTAGATTTTAGGTCCAAACTAAGAAATTCAAGAATTAATTCAAGCAATTATTACCTTAATCCTAAAAATAATCATGATACAAGATGATAATAAATCTCTTAAGTCACCCCACATGACCAATTTTGAGTATTACACTCATTTTTGGGTTTCTTATTCTAATTGGTGAAGGGGAAATGCCCCAAATGCATATTGGGGCCTTTATATAGACCCTAAATGTAAACATATGTCACAATTGTGGTTCTACGAGATGCAATTATGCTTTATGCGATCACATATTCTTTGCTGCAATTGCGGGTGCACTAGTTGACAGCAAACTGAAGAATAAGTTTTTGACCCTCGAAACTCATCTAGAATCCAAAGAACATGATCCAATAGTAAATTTTGAGTTTAAAAAACATTTCAAATCCATTGGAATCATCCAAACTTCCATTAAATATCGTTTAGGGAAAAAGTGGGGCCCATACCTATAGTTTCATCACTTTTCATAAAATTCTCTCAATAGCCCAAAATAAGTCAAGGAGACTTGGTACCTTAACCAAAGGTCCCCATAGACTAAAATTGATGTTTTGTATATGACGCCAAAGTTGGATTTTCAATTCGAGGTTGTTTTGACTAAATGTGGATCCCACACCCAATCTTTCCAATTTTCAACTTTCTGATAAATAGGTGAAAGTGAGATCGGGTGCATTGGTACCATACACAAATAACTACCTAGACTAAAATCAATATTCAATATCTAATGTATTAGTTGGAATATGTATCTGAGATTGTTTCATTAAAGTTTTTGCCCAAAGTCCATTTAAAAACAACGAATACTTCAAAATAGAGAATTGGCTCTAAATACCAAATGAATTTCCCGATAACCAAACCATTATCTCTAAAAAGTCTTAAATAACTTAGGGAAGAAATGGAGAAGTTCAAATAGTGAATATAAGAATAAATATGGAAAATTACCTCAAGGGACATTACATAGTCGTTGTCTAAGTGGTATTGTTCCTCGGGCACAAGGTGCCCAATCTCATACTAGTAGGGCTTAGTTGGATACATCCTACCCTTTTTGTAGATATCATTATCATGGAAAGAGTTAGAAGGAGAGGAACAAATGTTTTAGATATGGGCATATGGAGCGAGAGTGCCCTTCTCTAATGGATTTTTAGGCCAATAGGCCCCTATTGTTACTTCATTTGCTCCTACATGAAAGGGAGTTTCTTCTGCTTCTACTTCTATTTCTATTACTAATGCTATATCGAATTGCTTATATGCACTAGCTACTCACCAGGAGTTTGAGGCAACTCTAGATATTATTATGGGTGTGTTGAGACTTTTATCTCCTGATGTATATTTTTTTATTAATCTTGGGTACACTCTCTCTTATGTGACCCAATTTTTAGTTGTGCATATTATTTTTAGTCCTGAGAGTCTTTTTGTTCCTTTTTTTGTTTTTACCTTAGTAAGAGACTCTCTGGTTGTTAAAAGAGTCTATAGGGGGTGTGTGGTTGTTGTTGGTAGTAAAAAAACTTTGGCAGACTTTATAGAGTTAGACATGTTTGATTTTAATAGTATTCTAGGGATGGATTAGTTACATTCATGCTATGCTTCCTCAAGTTGTCGTAACTGTATGCTCACATTTAAATTCCCTAATGACCTACTTAATTGTGGGAAGGTGGTTCTTTAGTGCCTAAGGCGAGGCTCATCTCATATCATAGAGATTGAAAGTTGATTTCTAAAGGGTGTTTGTATCATTTGGTCAAATTTAAAGATTCTAATTCCGAAGGTCTTTCTCTAGCATATGTTCCCGTGGTTAATAAGTTTTGCAATGTCTTCCCCAATGACCTTTCTGGTATCCCTCATAATAGGGAAATCAATTTTAGGATGATCTTGCTTTGTACAGTGATCAAATTTCCATCCCCCTTATAGAATGGCCTCAATGAAGTTGAAGTAGATTAAGGAGAAATTAAAGGACCTCTTAGATAAAGGTTTTATCCATCCTAGCATGTCTCCTTGGGGTGATCCCATGTTTTTTATATGTAAAAGTATGGTTCCCTTCAAATATGCATTGGTTAATGTTAGTTGAACAAGGTGACCACAAATAATAAATATCCACTTTCTTTGATAGATTATTTATTTAATCAACTTTAAGGTATGAAGTGTTTATCTTAGATTAACCTTAGGTCGGGTTATCATTAGCTTAAGATTAGGGAAGTGGATATCCCTAAGTCTTCCTTCAACACCTGGTATGGTCACTATGAGTCGCTAATTATATCTTTTTGGTTGACCAATGCCCTGGTGGCATTCATGGATTGGATGAACAGGGTCTTCCATCCATTTTTTTATTTGTTTGTCCTTATCTTTATTGATGATATCTTGATCTATTCTAAGAGTGAGGTGGATCAAATCGATTTCCTCTGTGCTATGTTGCAAACCTTGAATGATCATTATTTGTATGCCAAGTTCTTTAAGTATGATATTTTGCTGAAGGCTATGACTTTTCTTAGTCATATTATCTCTACTAAAAGGATCATGGTGGTTCCACAAAAGGTTGTGGCGGTTGTTAAGTGGCCTTGACCTGCAACTCCAACTGATATTTAGTGCTTCTTGGGTCTATCCAGTTATTATAGGAGATTTATGGAAAGTGTTTTTACTATAGCTGCTCCATTGACTAAATTTGCCTTGAAAAAGATCAAGTTCTTACGGTTGGATGTATGTGAGGATAGTTTTGAGAAGCTAAAAGATAAATTGTGTTCGACTCTGATTTTGACCTTTACTGAGGGTAATTATTGTTGTATAGTGTATTGTGATTCTTCACGTATTGGGCTTCGTTGTATATTGATGCAACATAGTAGGGTGGTTGCCTATACTTTTAGACAATTGAAAGTTCATGAGAAGAACTACCCTACTCGTGACTTGGAGTTGTTAGCTTTTGTATTTTCATTGAAAATTTGGTATCATTATATCTATGGGGTTCATTTTTACATATTTTATGATCATAAGAGCCTACAATATGTGTTTACTCAAAAGGAGTTAAATCTCAGTCAGAGGAGATTCCTTGAGTTGCTAAAGGACTATGATATGAGTTTCCACTACCATCAAGGTAAATCTAACATAGTTGCTTATGCTCTTAGCAGGTTGTCCATTGGGAGTTTAGCTCATGTGGATAAGGATAATCTAGAATTAGTGAAATACATCCATAGTTTGGATAATCTTTGAGTTTTTCCTAATGTCTGTGGGGATGGAGGTGTATTTTTGCATTCAGTATCGCAGTGGTCTCTTGTTGTTGAGATAAAGAAAAAGCAAATGTTGGATCCCGATTTGATAAAGATTAAGATTAATATGGATCAAAAACAAGTTACTGATTTTATGATTGGTGGTGATGGTATCTTGAGCAGCTAAGGTAGGTTATGTGTTCCCGATTAATGGATTGATGGAAAAAATTATGGCAAAGATCATGGATCTCGTTATGCCATTCCTCTTAGTTCTCTAAAAATGTATCATAATCTTATAGAGTTTTATTAGTGGAATAATATGAAGCGACATGTGACTAGATATATGGCTAAGTGTATGGTGTGTCTATAGCTGCAAGTTGAGTAGTTGTGACAAGGTGGTTTGTATCAAGAGATAGAGTTTCCCAAATGGATGTGGGAAGTGATTAATATTGATTTTGTCACTTGTCTTCCCCGGTGTCGGAATCAATGTGATTCTATTTTGGTCATTGTGGATACAATGACTAAGTCCACTCACATCTTGCGGGTGAGGACAAGTTATTCAATGGAGGATTATGCTAAGTTGTATCTAGAGGAGATTATGAAGTTGCATGGTGTTCTGGTTTCTATTATCTCGGATCCCGGTACTCCATTATCATTTAACTTTTGAAAGTCGTTTAAGAAAGGTTTGGGGACTAAGGTGTTCCTTAGAACGGTTTTCCACCTACTAACGGATGGACAAGCAAACAGAACCATCAAAACATTGGAAATTGTGTGCTTGTGTGATTTATTATGGTGGTAGATGGTATGACAATTCACCTTTGATTGAATTTTTCCTGTTACAACAACTACCATTCTAGCCTTAGAATGGATCCTTTGTAGGCATTTTATAGTAGGAGATGCAGTTCTCGTATTCGGTAGCAGGAAGTTGGTGAGTGATACGGCCAGAACTTCGGGCCATGTCATATTGGAATCTCAAGCACACATGTACCAGTGGTCTCCCCGATAGCCCAACCTAATCAGAACCAATCAACAAGGGTCAGATGAAGTCCGACCATATAGCAAGATAGAAGAAATGTAAGACTAATAGCCAATGCTAGACAACACCTACCGTTTCATTAATAATAATAGTCTATCCAATATGCCCAAGTCCACAATCATCCACAAAACCTCTAATAAATTGAAGTTGATAATACGTCAGGACATGCCCCAAACAATAGCCAAGTACCAAACCTATACAAGTCTATGACATAAAGTCATGTGACTATGAGAGGTAGGTCTTCCAAAGTATGGAAGCTCACCACTTCAAGGACAATTTACGAATCCACCCTAACACGTGTTCACTGCGTAGAAGAGGAAAAAGATGCTCTGGCCTCTATGTCGTGTGGGGACATAGCATCCAGAGAAATTTAGCAGTTGGAGCACTAGCATGTAACTCAAGGATAAGGATAAAATAATATCATCATTCAACAACAAATCAATGTATCATCTTCAATAATACTCATACGTTTATCCTTACATATAGGTATTTTACATTTAAGTATTGGGACCAAGGTTTAACAACGTTTTTATAAATTCATTCATTCATAAGGTATAAAGTAGAGGGATCTAATAATCCACACTTAGGTTCAACCGTTCTTATTAGGAATAGAACTTTAATCACCTTTTTAAACACATACTGATACATACAGACATATAAATCGTCTTTATATTGTACCACAAAAGGGATCATGGAATATAATGCATTCTCAATCATTCATTCATAATACATGGGGTGAAGAACTTCCAACCAAATTATCCTATTAGAGAAATCTCATTGCCATTTAATTGAACTAGATACTCAAATTGCTAGTTGTTTCACCGGTCTAAGAACATGAGTCACTAGCTGTTTCATTTCATTGAACTAGGAACTCGAATAACTAGTCTTATCACTAGTCTAGGAACTCAAACCACTAGCTATGTCATTACACGAGGTATTCTAATCTCAATAGATCTCTTCGAACTAGGAACTCTAATCGCTAGCCGTATCACTGGTCTTGGAAGTCGAATCATTACCCGTGACATTACATGATGAACTTGAATCATTCATTGTTCATTGGACTAGGAACTCAAATCACTAGTTATTTCATTAAACAAGGAACTAAAATCACTCGTTGTTCATTGGAATCATTGGTTGGCATTAGAACTCTTGACTCATTAGTTCAAGAATTTATATACATACAAATTTTATCACATTTAAGGTCTATGGATCATTTAGCCAATTCAGCATTATACATGAAAACATGGTCCTTATGGGAGTCTTCATTTATCAACCATCTCAATATGCCAATGCCTCCATCCAATTCATCATACCATTCAATTTGTGGTTCTCAAGAACCATACAAACCATTCATAGGTTATTAACAACATCATATCACATTTTCACTACACTTGGTTCCATGCACAATTTAAGTTCATGTTTAGGGAATTGAATCCATCTGATCTTCATTCTTGTAGGGCCACCACATTATTTAAAACCATAGGGCAATTTATTACATAATTAACAAGGTTCATTTCAACCATTTAAAAAGCATTCACAATCATGATAATACAACATACTACCAAGAGGCCTTTACCAACCATCAAAAATTATTCACATTTATTTTGACAATATTATGAGTCATTCATGTCCACTAGGCCAATTCAATAGATACACATTTTACCTTCACAAAACTATTTAAACATTGATCATTTCAATAGGAATCATGCCTTGATTTAACATATCATTATTTTCATTTATGGTCACTAAGACCCATACAACCATACACGATTCATTAACAAGCTTTCACCACATTTAGGCTTAATACACACAACAAGTTTATTTTCATGTCTAAGGTTTCAATCCCTTATTAGTCATTGACCTAACAATATCATCAATGTCACAATACATAGCTCACAATAATTTTAACACATCATTTATCAACCATTCATACTTATTGGGCTATTTCCCTAGCTCAACACAATGTTAACATGCAACTAGTTATATCACTTAGACATTTTCACAAACACCTTGTGTTCATACATTTGGCAAGGTAATTTTTATGGTAGAAATCATCAAGACTAGGGTTACTCAAGACACTCATATTAAACAACATACAACAAGAACCCACATGTACAATCTACCATCAATAACATGTAACCACACAAGTATAAACAAGAATCATCATTATTCATTGTTAGGTAACAAAACCCTTTTCATTTGATTTAAAACCACCATGTACACTTACTAATCCAACTTTGAAATACATGGGTTTAGAGATATTTAGAAATGAGAAGGTATACATTCCTTAAATGAGAAGACACACAAAAAATCTTGACCCCCATTTACCTCTTGAAGACAACTCTTGAAACCCTAGCCTCCAATCTTCCAAAGATGAGCTTAAGAGAATGTTTTGGGTGTTTGTTTCATCCAAATGGATGTTTATAAGGAAACACACACTTATATAGTGAGAGATCTTAGGGTTTAGGTAATGGGAAATGACAAAAAGTTGCTAGGTTAAAAGCTGGAAAGTCCACTTGTGCAGGGGTACGACTCTCTTATATGTTTCCCATGGCAATCGTGACCTAGGGTACCAGTGGTACCCTAGCTCACACCCTAGGATTTACCTAGGTCACCCACACTATTGTGAACATGAGAGGACACCGTAGAGTTGTAACCAACGGTAAGACTCATTCCCTAATCTGAAGCTTTATCCATAACAAGAATAGTCCACTAGGCTTGGTTGAGTAGAATACAACTCATTTGCATTGGTTAAGATTAAGGGATGGCGTTGTTGTATACAAGACATTATACCACCCTAACTTGCTGCCTAGGATACAAAAAGGGAGGGTAATAAGGGTACGAGTCTTGACTAAGGGTATGACTCAAGCCCTTCAATCGTACCCACCCAGAGATATCAAAAGGAGTTTTTTTTCAATGGTTCAAAGTCTATGTGTTTCAATTCTCCCCAACATGGGATAATTCGCCCATGAAGAAAGGGAAAAGCAAGCATAAACACAAGTTAACATATCAAAATAAATCAAGGAAACCTTTACACAAGTTAGACACGACACACATCAAGGATACAACACAACACATGTCATGATCATCACTAATCAACAAATAAAAATTTGCAAGGCCACATTCTTGGGTGTTTCATTCTCCCCCACTTAGGATAATTCATTCGTGAATGACGGTAAGGAAAGGATCGACATGAGTTAACAAAGTAGAGCATATCGTAAACTAGGAAAAAAAACACCAAAAGTTTACAACACAACACATAACATGATCATCACCGTTCAACAACTTTATTCCAACATTCTTGGGATTCCAACTCATCATTTATCAAAATATTTGATTAATCCAAAGACTAAGGGGTTGATCTCATCATCTTTCAAAGTTATAAAGAAACTCAACATTTTGGAACTCAAATATCCTCACCAGTATCTCCTCATAAGACAAGGAACCTAAAATACCAACATCCTCTAGAAGGGTGACAAATAAAGGATCACCTACACAGCTTCGTACATAGAGACATGGAAAATTGAGGGAAATGGAGTTCAGCCTAAAAGGCAACTCCATCTTTTTGGACGTATTGCCAACCCATTTAGAGACCACCTAGAAACAAGCATACTGAGGACTAAGCTTTCCCTTTTTTATCGACTTGCATCACTCCCTTTATGGGAGACACCTTCAAGAATACCTACTCGCCAATACTAAGCTCTAACCTCCTATGGCACTTAACCCTACTAACTTCACCTCATCAAGTAGAAGGAATATATTTTCTACCATATGATGCCTAAGTGGTACCCTAGAGTCTCCCCGACTTACAGACTCCTACACATTCCCATTTCAAAATGCCACCATGCTCTCTGAGCCACTAACCACTTAAGAGGGTCATAGAGGAACTAACGCACAAGAACCACTCATACCATTCAAGGAAAGATGTTCAGCAGAAACCCGACATGGTAGATACAGAGTGCTTCATAGAAAACTCTTAGTTCACAATGCGACTCACCCAAACACAGCATACCAAAGGATGAGTCCTTAGGTTTGGAAACAAAGAGACACTCCACTACGTACCTTTTAGGGATCCACTATGAACCTTTTTCTAGAGATAGAGAACATGAACAAGAAAAGCCATGTCCTCAAACCAAAACTATCAATTGGATAACTTCACATATAAAAGATAACACTTTAAGGTTTGCAACATGACTCAAAGTTAATCTATATAATCCACCTCACTCATGATATAAGCTTAAATGTTATCAATGTGGACAATGGCCACCATGTCCAAAACCAAATAAAAATCCGTATTCACCAAGTCTATAAATGCCATCGAGGAATGTGTCAACCCAAAGTATGCCAAGAAACTCATAATCCATGGGAAAAGGTTCTAGAGAAGGCCCTTTTGAGTTTAAATAGCCAACTCATACCAAATAATACAAACACCCCTCTTGAAATAACACTTTGGGTCTTGAGACAAGAAAATAATGTTCCCTTAAGAACTAATGATCAAAAGAACCATCCTTCCAAACACTGACTAGCTCATTAGGTAAATTAATAATGACCCTACGGGTCCAACAATCTAAAGGAGCATAACACTAGTGCTACTAATTCGCCCCCATATGATATCAAATGTAAACACGACCACTTATGTCACTCAATAACGTTTCTTTACTACCAACAACTATCATACACCCCTTGTAGATTCTCTACAACTATGAAGTCTCTTACCAGGTTAGAAATTAAAAAAAAGCCCAATGGCTCAAAACCAACTTAAGATACACAATCACTAATAGGACGAAACATACCAAGAAAAACACACATGGTATGGACAAGGAGATTTTAACATACCCATAACAACATTTGGGGATGCCTCAAACCCCTGGTGAGTTTCAAGTGCATGCAAGCGACTCCGGCCAATGTCGGTACCAAAAATAGAAGCAGAGATAACACTTGCTGAAGTAGGATTAGAGGAAGAGAAATAAGGGCTCTCTTGTCCAAAGAAGCAACTTAAGTAGGGCACTCTCACTTTATGTACCCAACCTGACCATAATGAAAATATCTGCCTCTCCCCATCCTGCACTCACCACGATGACTCTGACTAAAAAATTTTCAAAGAGGATATGATAGAGCCGACTGGGCACCATCTGCCTAGACTTGGGTAACCCTAGGTGCCATAGCTAGAGAATTTATAAACGACTTCCTTTTTAACCAAGTGGCTACTGTAATGGAACACTTCCATTACATGTGACCCTATTACCATAAATGAAACACTGGTTCTTCATCTTTTTAGAACAACCACGGTGTGATTAACTATAATCCTAAAAAGGAGGATTTATAGATATGGATTAGGAACAAATGACATGGTTTTGGGCACCTTGTTCCCTATGAGTATTACCAATTGGAACATGCTCATCTCCAAATATGTTTGGGTAGGTAGCACTAGTCTAGAAGTGAAAACTAGGACTCTCCTAATACCTTCTCCTAGTCTATTATCCACCAACTTGTGCCAACTGAGTAAAGGAGCGAAAAAACCTAGTGCCTTGTGGAAACTGAGAAGAAGTGCTACCTTCAATTATGGTATTAACGAGAATAGTTAGAACCCCACGAGGACAGTTAGATGTCACAACCCTTTACCTATTCTAAATTCCAAAAGTAGGACGATCTTCTTCTATATTGCCCTAGTTAGGATAGAATAACTTTCTTGAACTTCAATACATGATATAAAAGAGGATCCACCAAAATTTTGAGAAATCTAAGACCTTAGACTCTACATAGATTGAGATTGAAACACAAAAAAGAAAACATTCTTAAATGTCTCATAGCTCCTCTCCTATAAGTATGGAGACATTCACACCCTATAAAAAGACTATATGTGACACGACTTTATGGACTCCCAACTGACTATGAACCTAGACTCTGATACTAACTTGACACGACCAAACTTTGAGCAATGTTGTATGGGCACATCAAGAATACATATACTAGAGGTTGCCCCGATAACCCAACCTAATCACCAACAATAACCCACAAGGGTCGAATGAAGTCCGACCATATAACAAGATAGCAGATATGTAAGACTCATTGTCAATGCTATAAAAAATCTACCATTTCATTAATAACAATAGTTTAGCCACTATAACCAAGTCCACAATCATCCATAAAACATCTAACAAACTAAACTTGATAATACATTGGGACTTGCCCTCGGTAAAAGCAAAGTACCAAACCTATAAAAGTCTATGACATAAAGTAATGTGACTATAAGAGATAGGTCTTTTAAAATATAGAAGCTCACCACTTCAGGGTCAACGCACAAATTCGCTTGAACACTCATTCACTATGTAGAAGAGCAATAAGATGCTCTGGCCCCTATGTCACATGGGGACATATCATTTAGAGACGTTAGTGGTTGGAGCACTAGCATATAACTCTAGACTAAGGATAAAATAATATCATCATTTAACAATAAGTCAATATATCATGTTCAATAATATTCACATGCTGACCCTTACATATAGGTATTTCACATACAAGTCAAGGGACAAAGGTTTAAAAATATTTATGTAAATTTATTTCTTTATAAGTTATATAGCAGAGGGCTCTGACAATCCACACTTAGGTTCAACCATTCTTAATAGTCATACAACTTTAATCACCTTCTTAAACACATACTTATACACATAGACATATACACCAACTTCATATTGTGCCACAAAAGGGAACAAGGCTTAGAATGTATTCTTAATCATTCATTCATAAGACATGCGGTGAAGAACTTCCAGTAAAAATAGCCCATTCGACCAATCTCATTGCCATTTCATTGAACTAGAAACATGAATCACTAATCATTTCAGTGGCCTAGGAACATGAATCACTAGCTGTTTTGTTTTATTTAACTAGGAAATTGAATCACCAATTTTATCACTAGTCTAGGAAATTGAATCACTAGTCGTGACATTAGATGAGATATTCTAACCTCAAGAAATCTCTTCAAACTAGGAACTTGAATTGCTAGCCATATCACCAGTCTAGGAATTTGAATTAATAGCCGTGTCATTATATAAGGAACTCAAATCACTCATTGTTCATTAGACTAGGAATGCAAATCACTAGTAATTTAACTAGATAAAGAACTCGAATCACTCATTATTCATTGGCATCATCGTTCGGCATTAGAACTCTTGTCTAATTAGTTCATCCATTTATATGCATATAACTTATATTAGATTTATAAGCTATGGCTTATTTAGCCAATTCAATATTATAAATGACCACATGGTCCTTCTGGGTTCCTTCATTACTCAACCATCTCAATAGGCCAATGCCTACATCAAATTCATCATGCAATTCAATTTATGGACCACAAGACCCACACAAGCTATTCATATGTCATTAACCTCTTTATATCATATTTCAACCATACTTAGTTCCATACATAATTAAAATACAAGTTTAGGGAATTAAACCCCTCTTCTTAGCCATCAATTCAAAATGGTCATATTTTCACAAATTACATGGCCAACAACATCAACACAAAATCAATCATCAAACCTTTATAATTATAGGGCCATCATATAATTTAAATCCATAGGCCAATTCAGTACATGATTAAAAAGGTTTATAGCAACCATTTACAAAGCATTAATAGTTATGATAACTCAATGCATGGACAAAAAGGCCTTTACTAACAATCTACGAGTATTCACATTCATTAAAACATTATCATGACTCATTCATGTCTGCTAGGCCAATTCAATAGATACACACTTGACCTTCTCAAAAATCTTTAACCATTAATCATTTCAATAGGCCTCATGCCTTGATTCAACACATCATTAATTTCATTTATGGTCAATGATACCCACACAACCATTCATGATTCATTTGCAAGCCTTCACCACATTGTCACCATATTTAGGATCGACACACACAAGAAGTTCATTTTTATGTCTAGGGTTTCAATCCCTTATTAGTCATTGACCTAATAATATCATCAATTTCATAATACAAAGCTCAAAATGCTTTTATGAAATAATTTATCAATCATTCATGCTTATTGGGTAATTGACCTATCTCAACAGATTGTCAACATGCAACTAGTTATTTCACTTAGAAATTTTCACAAACACCTTATGTTCATACTTTTGGCAAGGTAATTTTTATGGTAAAAATCATCAAGACTAGGGTTACTCAATACGCTCATGTTAACCAATATAAAACAAGTACCCAGATTTACAATCTAGCATCAATAACATGTATCGACACAAATATAAACAAGAATCATCATATTCATTATTAGGTAACAAAACCCTTTTTATTTGATTCGTGACCAAGGGTATAACTCAATCTTCTTAATTACACCTACCGTAGAGACATCATAAGAAGTTCTATTTAAATAATTCAACGTCTAAGTGTTTAAATTCTCTACAACATGGGATCATTCACCCACAAAGGAAGGTTAAAAAAAGAATAAAAACAAGTTAAAATATCTACATACATCAAGGAATTCTTTAAACAAGTTAGACATGACACACAACAATGATACAACACAACACATGTCATGATTATCACAATCAACAAAACAAACAAAAATATCAAGGCCACATTCTTAGGTGTTTCAGTGATGGTAAGTTGTTTGGACCTAAATTGGTTTACCAAGCCTTGGAGAAGGTGAATGTGATTGTTTATAGGTTGAAAATTGCTCAAAGTCGCCAAAAGTCCTATATAGATATGAGGCATAAGGATTTGGAGTTTAGTGTTGGTGATTGGGTATTTTTGAAGATATCTTCCATGAAGAGAGTGATGAGATTTGGTAAGAAGGGAAAGATTATTCCTGGTTATGTTTGTCCATATTTGATTGTAAAGAGGTTTGGAAATATTGTCTATGAGTTGTAGTTTCCCTCTTGTTTGGGCTCCATCCATCTGGTGTTCCATATGTCCATGTTGTGGAAATTTCTAGGTGACCCTTCATTTGGTTTTCCCTTAGAGGATGCTGATTTTTCTGACTCTTTGTCCTATGAGAGGGTCACGGTGAGAATATTGGATCGACAAGTTCACCGGTTGCAAACAAAATAGGTTTCTTTGGTGAAGGTTCTATGGAGGAGAAAAACATTAGAAAAAGCTACTTGGGAGTAAGAAGAGACATGTCCGAATTTGTTTTTTATTCCAGAAACTAGTTCTTGAGGTATATGTTAATCTTCTTATCTTGATTTATGTCTTTGATAGGGAAAAGGGTTAAAGTCCCTAAACTTTAAATTGAGAAAATATTTTGATAGACTATGAGCTCGATCCCCAAAGATAATTGAATGAATAGTTTAGTGATAATGATAATGGCATATGTCTTATCCTTTTTGTAAGTTTTTTTTTCTAACTTTATTTAAGGATTGGTTTGATGTTTAATGATATGTTAAATTATGCTTTTGCTGGTCTTACCCATCATTCGAGGATGAATGATCCCAAATGTGGAAGAATTAAAATACCTAGGCTTTGGACCCTTAGAAAAATTCTATTAGTTCGAGTTTCTAGGCAAGATACCACTCTATGGTACTAGTCATACCCTAGGATATGATTTAGGGTCCTCTCAATCATATGTTAGAAAATATAGTAGGGGTTTTATTCCGTCCAAGGTATGGTTTTTCCTCTCTGAAGTCATATATTAGTGTACTGGTCATATGTTACCTAGTCCAATAATACTTGAAGTCTTGGCCAAAGCATCCTGACTTGATATGGGATTTAGGGTGCCACTTGTAACTTACGGTACAGTTTGGGCATATGGAGTTATATGTTGCTGAGTTTAGGGGTCAATGTTGAGGTTTTGGAAATGTGTTAGGGTATGGGTTTATAGGGTGAATCGTACCCTCAGAGGTTCACTTTTTAGCTTTTAAGCTGAAGACATTTTAGAATTTTCAACCCCTAAACCCTTATATCCCATGACATAACTTTATTTGTCCCTTCATTCTTAATATATTAAGTTTCTTAAACATTCCCAAACACTACCAAAACTTCATCAACAAGATTAGAGGCTAGGGTTTCAAGAGTGTTCATCTTAAGGCAAAGAGGGTCAAGAATCTTTTCATGAATCATCTTGTTTAAGTCTTGTGACTCTTCCCTTATTAGTAGTTCTCAAATATCATGTTATTTAGAAATTGTTTATGATTGTTCATTGGTGGTTTTTGAAATCAAATGTTAAAGGGTTTTGATCTATTGTGATGGGTATTGTTTACTCTTGTTCAAACTTGTATTTACATATGATTCTAGTGATGGTTTGAAAATGTGGGTGCTTTTTAATTGTGATTTAACAGATAGGTCATGGGTAACCCTAATCATGATGGTTTTCACTTGGGTTTTGGTCATAGTAAAGGTATGCCCTTAAGGTGTTTGTGAAAATGTTTAAGTGAAATAACTAGATACATGCTTTAGTGTTTTGAGCTAAGGCAATGGCTCAATGATTAAGAATTTTTGGTATGTGACTTTGGAAGGATTTTTTTTCTATGTAATGAGTTAATTGGTGATTTTTATGGTTTCTTGGTTGAATGGGTCAAAGTCTCTAAACATGAAATTGAATTGTGTCAAACAAAAGTTTGGTGTAGGAATGCTAATGAAGAATAAATGGTGTTGTATAGGTCTTAATGATAATAAATTGACTTGAATGGTGATTGAAACTAATGTATCAGCCTATTTAAGTATTAGTTGATAATAGTTCATAAATACCTTGTGGTCATGTATGGTGTTGAATTATGGCCTTCATGGATTGATATGGCTAAATGGGTTAAAGTCCTAAAAAGTTGAATTGAGTGGATGTGAATTCATGGAAAAAGTGTTAAAGTCCCAATGTCAACTAGTAATGGACACAATGGCTTGTGGTTAGAGTCCACTTTCATGATAAGATGGCTTTTGGTTAGATTTCACTTATTTGACAAAATGGCTAGTGATTAGAGTCCACTAGTCTAATAATAGGCTTGTGGTTAGAGTTCACATGCACAATAAGACGTCTTGGGGTTAGAGTCATCTTGCTTGATATAACCTAAACATGTGGAAGGTTAGAGTCCTCCACTTTATGTTTCATCATTAGGTGTTTTGAAATGTATTCTATGGCCTTGTTATCTCTTGACCCTTGATGTATTTGCGTATATATACATGTCTATGTGTACGAATATGGTGGGTTAGGATGCATTTACTTGGTATAAAATAATGACACTATTTTATCCTTACCTTTGAGTTACATGCGAGCGCTCCTACGACTAACTATGTTCGGACGTTATTTTCCCTCGTGACATAGGGATCAGAGTTTCTTCTTCTCTTTCTTCACAATAACCAGGTGCTCGAGTGGATCATATGTAGACTTTGAAGTAGTGAACTTTCATACTTTGGAAGGAAAACATTTCATACATTTATAGACGACACAACTGTAACACCCTGAATCAGGTACCCGAAACACTGCATGGTGCTCATCACAACGAAGTACCACAAGCTAACCCATGACTGATATTTGTAGCTATATATTGTATTACATCATGTAAAATATGGATATAAAGGCTGGAAGGCCATAAGGTTCAAAGATCTGATAAAACATATCATCTAAAGATATGGTATATCAATACCAAAATAACTGAAATTACTGTATGAGCATGCTAGTCTGAAAGCCTCTAAACTGTTTGAATAAGGAGTTGATGCGACATATCCCCAACTAACTCCAACTACTGAAATAAATTAATAAATGATATAATAAAGTAATATTCATGTCCTCGAAGGATGAGGACTTACTTCTAACTTTGATTGCTGAGACAAGAATGCTTCTGATGCTCTAGAGATCTTGCTTATGAACCTATGGTATAAAACACCATAGCGCAAATGCATCAATATGTTTGAGTGTATTGGTTTCCATGTGAGGTAGGCTGAATACAAATGGTTCACATGCATAAGCTATACTAACCGACTAAATAACATGAGCGTAAGAATACATGCATAAATACATAATAACTATAATTGAGTTCATGATAACATAACTACTGAGTTTGAATACTGATAACATGCGATACTGATAGCTGTATAACTAAAATAACTGATACTGAGCGACTGTGTCTGACAGTCTAGGTACTAATGGAACTAGCTGAGTTTCATACTGTTCTAAGTTGACTGTATCTGACAATCTTGAATTCTGTAGAACTATCTGTGTTCTATTACTCAGACTGAATGAATGTATTTGACAGTCCTGATCTGTAACTAAAACTGTGGGAAGTATTCATCTAACCGACATATCCCAAATAATACAATATAGATAAGTTGGGGTCCAATCTCTAACCCCAATTAGAAGGGTGTCAATACCGCGCCACTGGTAAGGACAATCTGTGAGTAACCCTTATATAATGGGTGACTCTAGTGAGAATAGTGGGAACCCTCATTTAATAGGTTAAGACACCTTATCTACCCTCATATAACAAGCTATGATATCTTAACCTACGTTGGATACATAGTTTTGGAATACAAGGATTGCTTCTAAGAATCATACCCTCATATAACAGGTGGGTTCCCATCCTTGGGTTTACTCGGTGCTAATTTTCTTCTCCCATCCAAATAGACACTGACCATGATTAATATAACTGAGTTAACTAAGTTTTGTTGACTGATGGAATACTACTGAGATTACTGAGTTTTCCTAAGTCATGAGACAAACTGAATTCTATGGATTATGTCTTGACTGAGAGTATCTTTAAAATATGACAATGATTCTAGGCACACGACAAAATTTTTGTGTACAAGTACTCGTTGGACTTGATAGAAGGAAAGTAACAAAGTATAATTTTCTTGAATACACCACCAATATCAACAATCCATAATATAATAAGTTGGAGATTTCATGAAGTACAAGTTCTAAAGCACCACAAGGCTACACATATATCCATAATTCACTGACTAAATCATTTCATCAAGCATTTGACACGCATAAACTTATACATGAATGGGGACTTAATATAATCACACTAGTATGACACTTTTCCTTTGCATAGGCATTTAATCAAACACATAGGGAACATACTTTGGTTATACGATTATCAATGCATCTAATTGTCGTGGTAGCACAGATAAATTTGAAAATATGAATGGTTTATCATGATTATTATGCAATCATCATATACTAGGGTCAATCATTGGAATATGTACTTTAAAACATGAATCAAAACCCCACAACATCATGAACATGAATTTCAATTCAATTTAAATCATGAACATTCATAAATATACAAATCTTGGATTTTGAAAAGAGATTCTTGAGCTGCATGGGTGAAAGGGACCCACGAATCAAAACATGACATACCTAGGTTGTGAGTTTCTTAAAGTTCATGGACTTGAAGAACATGGAATATCTTAGTTTTTTGAAGAATGATATTGATATTGTTCTTGGGGATTATCCTTGAGGGAATACCCTAATTTGATGTTGTAGATGCAAAATGAACTTATCAGCCTTGGTCTGATATAATTAGGGGTTAAAACGGGTAGAAAAGACCCAAATACCCTTTTAAAAATGAGATAGAATTTGATGAATGAGATTTGCGATGGCTTATCCTAAGGTCCATCATTGGCTCAACGGTTCATCGCTCAGACCATTGCACTTGGGCTAGAATAAGGACTCACTGCCTTAGTAGCGATGGCTTTGGTAACGGTCCATCGCTAGCTTGACGGTCCGTCAGTACTAGACATCGCATTTGACCAGAAGTCAGGGTCACTACCTTAGTTGCGACGGATTAGGTGACGGTCCATTGCTGGCTCAACGGTTCGTTGATATGACCATCGCTTCTGGGCAATTCCAATAGCTCTCTGTAAAATGTCGATAACTTTTTACTTCGATATCAAATTTTGATAAAATTGGTATCGTTAGAAAGGTAATTCAATTTTCCAAATGATAAAAGTTTAAATTAAGGAAATTCTATTTGATTTGAATATTAATCATTTAGGAAGTCATCAATAACTCTTCTGGACACTAGATTTGACTTACAGAAAGTTTGGGGTACTACAACAAATTAGGATAGAAGGCTAGTGTAGTTTGGGTCGTTGGGGTATCTTACTACTTAGTAGGTGTATTATTATTGTTATTCCACCTTGTTGCATTCTTTATTATGAATTTTTTTACTACTCCTTATATTTTTCCTTGTGGGTGGCATTTGTTCCATGCTTTATTATGGATTTGCTTATTATTCCTTGTCTTGAGCCGGGGGTGTATTGTAAACAACCTTTCTACTTCTCCGGAGGTAGTGGTATGGATTGCATACATGTTACCCTCCCCAGACCCCACTATGTGGGAATACACTAGGTTTGTTATTGTTGTTATTTATTGTCGTCATAGACTTGTGTTAAACTTAGTTTTTGGCTATTGTCGGGGGCATGTCTCGACATATTATAGAAATCATATTTATAGAGGCCAGTGGACGACTATGGACTTGCGTAGTTTTGATGTTGTATGTTGGCATGAATGGGATAATTAGATATTCTTAAGTTATGATTGTTAGCTTTGTTTCCGCTGTCGTTTTATATGTTTGGAGATCATCTGACACATATGGATTGATGAAATAGTTAGGTTGGATTGATGGGGTGATGTCCAGTCCTGGTTGGTCTTGGGATGCCCACATGGAAAGGCCCGATTTTGGGTTACGTAAATATCTAACTAGATCACACTAGTCTAAATATCTATCCTGTGAGGATCAATTACATTAAGTAATAATAGGAAATAATACCAATAACTTCAAGTTGTGATAAAAATAGTAACAACAATATCTATTTAATGAATAGATAGTAACAAAATAAAAATCAATATCATGTACCGCTTGGGGGACACAACAAGGCCAATGTGCCATGATAAATGGGACTTGAAGACAGATGCTACACCGATATGGCGATAATATCAATACAAATCTACTTCATGCACTACTAAAAGAATAAAACCACAGAGTAGTCCCACAATCATGAGCAAGGTGCAAAATAATCAATATGAACTCATCAAGACATATAATCATCTATGGGTATGAAAATCCAACACACATAATAAAAGGAAAATGTGAAAAAATAATAGTACACCAATGACGGTGAAATCTGCAACCTCATACTTGATGAACATAAATAGAATAATTCTGACTGGGTCAAAACTCGAACTGAATGACTAAAATATACATTGACGCACTAAGCACAATATTCTACTCAGGGTGCCACAGTCATCACGAGGATGATCTTAATAATCTAAAACGACTAGAAATCCCATGGCAGGGTCACTCTCTAGACTAATAACAGAACTATTTATAGAAGTAACAAACCCCGAAAGCTCTAATCCCATTGAATAACATAAGATAAAACCAAATAGTTGTATAACTAACACTGAGAGAAATCCCTAGCATAATATCCATTCTTCCCACAATCATAGCCTGACTCAAGAACTCTAGGCTGCCGGGGAAATACATGTTTTCTGTCAAATCACTAACTCACACCTAGGGCACTCTCCAAATCCATGCTTCATCTCAACATAACCAACACGATCTTAGATGATAAACCAATAGAATTGTGCTGAGGTCATGGCCTCTTTCCACCATATCCATAGATCTCAATACATGCTCTCTCTATGGCCCTCACATAATCAACAATCTTAGAGAAGAAAGACCCAACTACTATCACATGCTCCTACACCAAGTAAAGTGGCAATGCTAATCCTCTAACACATCGATGCACTAATGTCCGGCTTAGAAAGATAAAACATTAGAATAAGTTTGACCTACTTTAGACACCCAATATCATACTGTCACGACCCTATTTTTTAATCATGATGGTACCTACCATAATCCACCAGTAGGTAAGCCAACACAGTAACCCGGAGATAATGCAATGGGTTACCTTGGTAGGAATGTCCAACATTGACCCTATATAGGACCACTATATAACAACGACATTCCACAAAGAAACAACTGACATTCTAATACCAATCCTATGACCTGGTAGTATTAGTACAAAAGCATATAAATTTTACAATAGGCATTAGAACTCAAAGTCTAAATATTCTTAAATAATCTTATACCTTCTTCTCAAATAAAAATACAGAGTAAGGATACAAGGGAAAATGGGCTACTCAAACTCCAAGAGCTCACACTATCTCATGATAATTAACACAGCACGATATCGACTCAACAACGGCAACTAAGACTCGGGTCTGCATCAAAAAGGATTAGAAGTGTAGTACTAGTACCAAAACATGGGTACATAGTAGGCATCATCGGTTGACTAAGCTAAATTATTATATAAAAATGATATAGAGTAAGACAATAACTTACAGTCAAGCTACAAAATCAAACCTTAATCTTCTTCAATATCACTGTGTAAGAAACTAATCAACTGGAACAATAGTACGACATTACATATCCATATATACCAAAACATTCGTACAAGATGAGTGATCATTTTGGAAGAGTAAAGCCACATATATACAATCTCAATTATGTAATTACCATAATCAGCACAACTACCATCATTAGAATATAAAGCAAAAGAAGTTACCATGAAGTCCCATACCTCCAGGAAGTACACTCAAGGAAAACTAAGAAAAGAACTCGTCACAGCATCCATACAACCGGAGAATACAAAAAAAGATCAATTCATCAACATATGAAGTCATAACTACACAAGCAACTCACCAAGGCCGCAAGTTGGACATTCCCGACATGGCCTCTTACCCAGGTCTACAATCATCATCAATACCATAATTTGACACAACAAAGTTGATATCACCATAACATGGTTATAGTTATTTAATCTCTAACTCATTATTAACTCCATGTCTAGCCTATATTAGCTAACTTCTAATTGGAGTAAGCTACTAGTTTGGAAGACATATAGCTTACTAGTCATCAACTAATGAGATGCCACAAGTTACCTATACTATTTATTATTCACCTATAAGTCATCAATCTAGCCACCATGGATTCATATACTAAATGTCACCTTAACTATTTATCATACAACTCTAAGTCTATTATCATTGGACATGTAACAACCTTAAGGAAAAGTATCAATATTTCAACGAAGTAATATCCACCAATTAGTTCACTAGGTTGTTGTCCTATAAGTGTGAGTCATATATTAGGGACAACTAGTTAATACATAAGTCACTTTACTAGGTAAAATTCCATTACATAACCATTTATCAAAGTCAAGTAGATTTTCTATGTGAGCCCTTGGTTCAACAAAATATTACACATATCAATTAGCCTTAACCAATAGTCGGCATAATCTACTTTTAGTTACTAATTAGAGTTAACAAGGGTTACACCTCTTAACAAGTGATTAATGACAAGAATGAATAACAATTTACCAAGGAAGTCATCATATCCTAAGTGCATAAACGGGTTTAGCCACACACGGAATAGACTCACAATACATTCATGTATTCATATCTACTAACCACGCATAACATCATCATATCATCATTACCTCTTTCAGATTCATCGGGCATCATCATATCATCATTACCTCTTCTGCATTCACAGGGGATCATCATAATATCTTTACCTCTTAAAGATTCAGTAGGTGTCATTATATCATCATTACCTCTTCTATATTCACTAGGCATAATCATAACAACATTATATCCTCCAGATTCTCTAGGTATCATCAAAACATCATTATATCCTCCGAATTCACTGGGCATCATCATAATATCGTTATATCCTCCGAATTACCAGGCATCATCATAACATCATTATATCATCCAAATTCACCGAGCATCATCATTATATCCTATGGATTCATCATGAATCATCATAACATCATTATATCCTCCTAATTCACCGGGCATCATCATAACATTATTATATACTCTGAAATTATCGTACATTATCATAACATTATTATATCCTCCGAATTCATCAGACATTATCATAGTATTAACATATGATCTAAGACAACGACATACACAAACATATGTAGTCAAATAGTAAGCATATAAAACCCATAATGATAGAGTAAAAGTGTTGTAAGGTAACACATACCACCATACTTTATTATTAATCATCACTACATAATATAAGTACATGCATGAGCTTGAGTATCTAAATGATCTACAAAATCACCACTTCTTAAGGTTAACATAATTATTAGCAAGACAATCATAAGCCAAGTACATTCTCTCTAGATGGCTCTTTCACACCCATTTTTCACAATACTATCGCCCCCAAAAAATTCTACATATAAACCTTATCTTAACATTGGGCTTGGTTCATAGCAAGAGTGGTAACATAATTAAAGGTTCACTTAGTGAACTCATCAATAAGATAAGAGATAGCATAACCATAAGTTCAATCTGCAAGACTTTCCAAGGCTATCCATGTTATGAAAACAAGATAATAATTAAGTATACACATTATCCACCTATCAACCACATGCATAACAGATAACCGACTTTAACCATTATAACCTCAATAACATAACCTGGACGTTCATCAAGTATCTAGGTCACTAAGGGATTACATACTTCAAGATTAAGGTGGGTTAAGTCCCACTCCTAAATTCCAATAATTCCAAAGTTTAATTCTACAAGACTAACTTCTACCCAAAATTAGTCTAGGTTACCTAAATCTCACCATAAGGGCTTATCAATCCTTACTAGTCCTATAAGGGGAAATCTTCTTCAAGTATTCTTTCTAAGTCACCCCAAACACTATGGACAATTAATAACTAGTCATATCAAGGATAACATACTTTTAAGGTTACTCAAAAATATCATTCTCCTCTACTAGAGCAACTAAAGTATTCTCATACTATTTATGAGACTACAAGTAGAACTATCCAAGGTTCTAGGCTATAGTCAAGCATCACATTTTACAAGTTTAATATCTTACGAGGATCAACTTATCTCAAGTATCATAATTCACCTATTTATCATCTAAGACCTTACCTAATCTCACTGGATATCATAATTATACTACAATTAAGCTCAATCTAACTACAAGTAAGCCTAACCTAACTTGAGTCCAAGTAGCTCACAAACTAACAAACTTTGCCTTCTTTTTTCTTGAAGCTTCTTCCACAAGCTCAACTATTAGCAGCATAATCTAAGTATCATTACAAGAATAATGACACCAATTATGGCACTATTATGTCAGGGGTCTAAAATGACACCAAACCACCAAGTGGGTCCCACTCTAAAAAAATGAGATTTCAAACCAACCCATTGTTCAAATATCATTAGGGAGCTATAACCCTCAAGAAATTTGAGTATATTAATCACAATTGTGGCTACACTTGAGCCTCAAACAATTAGGGCTTTTGGTTCTAGAAATCAAGAAAATAATACCAAACTTGAATGAATCTTACCTTAGATTTCTTGTAAAAATGGGTGGCATGAGCTATTGAAGCTCATAATCAACCTACAAGAATCACTTTGAATATTTTTAACTCTATTAGGGTTTTAAAGCTCAAGAGAGAAGCACAAATAGGAAAAATTTTGGGCAAGACAACATTTATATAGTGCTTGCCCACACCTCGGGTAGCGCAATTATGCACCCCTCTTGGCCATGGTCGTAGCTTATGGGTTTGCACCTCACCCACCGTGGTTGCGGTATCTCTCTCTATGCAAGGCTACGATAGAAGCTTAGAACTTGGTTTAGGGCTTCATCTAATTCCATTAGATTTATTAGAAGTCCATTAGAGCAAATGAGATATGAAATCATAAAGATTTTACATCACGCATTGACAAAGTCAGATTTTACATTTAAGGTCATTTTACTGAAGTTTTTGCCCGGTGGTCAATTAGAACCAATGAAGACTTCAAATTTAAAAGTGGTTCTAAAAACCAAAAGAATTACCAAGTAACCGATCTATCGGTTCTAGAAAGTCACTAATGACTTGAGGCTGCTATGGAGAAGCTCTATTGATGAAAATAAGCAAGAATAGGACAATGACCATAAGGGTCATTACTACATCCACTACATAGGAACTTTTGTCCCCAAAAGTTAAAGATAAATAAAATAATTGAAGTCTTAACTAAATTAGGATACTCAGCCTGCATCTCACTCTCGATCTCCTAAGTAGTCTCATTTACTTGGTAGTGCCTCAACTTAACCTTAACTACCAAAATCTCTCTAGCACGTAGTCACCTCACATCACTGACAAAAATAAGCATGGGTAGGGACTAACCTCTATCACCAACTCTAAATCTCAAGGAACATAGTCTATAATGGGCATAGGCCTTCTACCTACTATGGAAAGCCGTCATCCTGCCCTGAATCACCCTAACTTTATCCAATGAGTCCTGAATCAAATCTATACCATACAGACTAACTTCAAAAGTCTCAAACCATCCTTTTAGAAAATGACATCTCCTAACATACAAAGCCTCATAAGTCACCATCTCAATACTCGAATGGTAACTGTTGTTGTAGGCAAACTCTACTAATGCTAAGTATTAATCCCACTGTCCTCTAAAGCTTATTACGCAAGCTCGGAGCATATCCTCAATAACCTGAATAATCCTCTTGGACTGACCATTCTTCTATGGATGAAAGGTTATACTCTAATACAGTAAGTACCCAATTTCTCCTGAAATGATGTACAAAACCGTAAAGTAAATACATAATCACAATCTGATATTATAGACACAGGGACCCCATGCAAATGAACTACCTCTAAAACATAAATCTGGGCAAATCTCTCAGCACTGGACATCATCTAAATAGCAATGAAATGTGTTGACTAGGTTAAACAATCCATAATAACCCGAAAACCATCATAACCACTTAAAGTATGAGATAAACCACTAATTAATTACCTGGTAACCCCTTGCCATGTCCATTCAAAAATAGGTAAGCTTTGAATCAAATGTGTTGGACGTTGATGCACGACCTTAACCTGCTAACAAGATAGGAAACGAGTAACGAATTCTGCTATATCTCTTTTCATAACATCCCACTAATAAAGTATCCTCAAATTTCTATACATCTTTGCTATATTGGGATGAATAGAATGTCTAGAGCTATAAGCATTATGCAGAATCGACTAAATCAAGTTGGGGAACACAAATACAACCCTGAAATCTCAAGATACCCTCAGAATCTATGGTAGGTATCCTGGACTCAGCAATCACTACTCGATCAAAAAGAGGAACTCGCCTGCACACAAGCCAAAATCCTTATAGGGTTTTAAATATCAAGGCAAACCATCAAATTTGCTAAGGAATGGATATCCCATGCCAAGGACCTCTAAGAAACTGATATACGAGCAAAACTACCCATACTCACTATCTTGCGACCCAAGGCATCAACCACCACATTCACCTTACCCGGATGATACAAGATGTAAATATCATAGTCTTTCAAGAAACTCCATCCACCTATTATGGAGAACATTAAGATGCTGAAAACTATTCTTATCAATGTAAATCTCATAATACAGACCATACAAGTAATGCCTCAAAATCTTTAGCCCAAAAACTACCGCTACCAACTCCAAATCATAAGTGGAGTTGTTGTGCTCATGCACCTAAAGATGTCTAGAAGCATAGGCAATGACATGACCTTGCTGCATCAAAACACATTCAAGAGAAATACAAAATGCATCACAAAACACTGTGAATCACTCACCCTCAACTTGATAAGCTAGCATCAGGGCTAAAGTGAGACAATCCTTGAGCTTTATAAAGCTCAACTCACACTCCTCGGACAATTAGAAAGGAACTTCCTCTAGAGTTAACCTGGCCATAGGGGCTGATATGGTAGCAAAAACCTCAATAAAGTGACAATAATAACCATAAAAACCAGTAAAACTACGAAGCTCAGTCGGAGACATATGCTAAATCCAATAACAAATTCCTAAAATCTTAGCCGAGTCTATGATAATACCCATATTGGACACCATGTGTTGAAGAAATGATACTAACTCAAGCAAAATTTAAAGCTTGGCAAACTTGGCAAAAAGTGCATGCTCTCTCAAGACCTAAAGCACAATCCTCAAGTGTTGCGCACGCTCCTCACTACTTGTCGAGTACCTAAGAATGTCATTAATGAACACAATAACAAAAGAGTCTAGATAGGGTCTGAACAGATAGTTCATCAAGTCCATAAATACAGTTAGGGCATTAGTCAGCCCAAAAGACATCACCAAGAACTCATAATGACCATAACGAGTTGTAAAGGTTGTCTTCGAGATATCCTCATTCCTAATCCTCAACTGATGAGAACCAGACCATAAATCTATCTTAGAAAATAAAGTTGTTCCCGAAAGCTAATCGAATAAATTAGTAATAACAGGTATAGGATAATAGTTCTTCACAGTCACCTTGTTAAGCTACCTATAATTAATACACATATGTATCAAACCATCCTTCTTATTTACAAACCAGATAGGGGCTCCACACAAGGAGACACTTGGTATAATAAAACCCTTACCAAGATGATTTTGGAGCTGGGAGTTCAAATCCTTAAGCTTAGTAGGAGCCACATGTAAAGGTGCCATATAAATAGGTCAGGTTCTAGGCTCAAGGTCAATAGTAATCTCAATCTCACGGCCAAGGGGAATACGAGGCAGATCGGTAGGAAATACATCTGGAAACTAACACACAATAGGAACAAAGTCAAGCATTGGAATCTCTACATGGGTATCATACACATAAGTAATATAAGACTCCTAACCCCTTGATATTAGCTATTTCACACAGACATAAGATATAATCCCTATCGGCCAGTGGCTCATCACCCCTACCACATGACTAGGGGTATGCCGAGAATGGCTAAGGTAATGCTCTTGGCAAAACAATCTATGACTGCGCAATAGTAGGATAACCAGTCCATTCGATAGAATCATATCAAAATCTAACAAATCAAAAATAATATGATCAGTACAAGTATCAACATCACTAATTATCATAACATATGATCTGAATACTCAATCCATAATTAAAAAATCACCTATGGGAGTAAATATGTGCAAAATCATAGACAATAAATCACTAGTCAAGTCTAATTATGGTGCATAATAAGTAGATATATAAGAACAAGTGGATCCAGGGTCAAATAGAGCAAGAGTCGACTTGTGGAATTCCAACATCTCACTTGTAACTACAACATCCAAAGTTTCAACCTTGGGTTTAGCAGGTACTGCATACAACTAACCACGCCCGTCACCTGGCTGTTAATTTGATTGACCTCCTGTCCTGCCTTCCTAAGTACCAACTCGAGTACCCTGGTAACCACCCTTATAACCTCGCTAACCACCTATACCTATAGGATGAACTACCGTAATTAGAGTATTTCCTTGGGCTAAAACCACTATCGCCACATGACTAGGGCACTCTTTAGAGAAATGATCGGGAAGTACACAAGTAAAATAAGAATCATGAGTAGAACCAGAACTTACAACTCTAGTTTATTCGGGATAGCTACCACGCCTAACATGGCCATCAAATGAACCTCTGAAGGATGGATCAGCCTCCTTAATAGGGACACCACTAGTACTTAACTGACCCCCATCAGCGGTCTGAAGAGCTGTTTGAATTGGTTGACTAGTCTGACTATGAAATTAAAAAGATGGATATGGACAATGTCCGACATAAGAAATAGCACCCCTAAATTAGAAACTAGTATGACTCCTAATAAATTTTGCCTAAAATATGTGCCTCTTATCCTAGCCCTTATACTGCATAAACTCTATCACACTAGCATGATCAAAAACCTTAGCAAAAGGCCTACCCATAGGAACCAAACTCTAAGTTGCCATCCAAATAGGAAGTTTTAATCCTCTCACAAAGTAACAAACTCTCTCATACTCTATATCCAAGATACAAGTTGTACGCCTAGACAAATCATGGAAACGAGCCTCATACTCAGCGGCTATCATAAAATCCTACTCTAATCTAGAGAAATAGTCTCTCAAATGATCCCTAAGGTTGTACAACATATACTTCTCTAAGAACATTTTGGAGAATTGAGCTCAAGAGAGAGGTCAAGGTCAAACTACCCTAGTACTCATAAAATATTTCCACTAGTGCCAAGCAGATACGTCATACTAAAATATGGTTTAATCCATAACACAGGTATCAAAAAGGCCTAACCCATGAAGCCAATCCTCATAAGCAGTCAGAAACTCAAATGTATCCTCTCTAGAAGCACTAGAAAACCTAGGTTGAGCCAACCTCAAGAATCTACCCATCATTCTCTACTCATCAAAAAAACATAGTAGGCTGGGTCACAACTGGTAGAGAAACTGCTGGAATAGAAGGAACCTCAACTATAGTAGCTGCAACTATAGGCTGCACTCCTATCCCAGTAGTTTGCTAACAATCAATAATACCTAACATCTAAAATAAGGCATCTCTAAGGAAAGAAGAATAGAGGAATCATAGTGGAGACTAGGCTGGTCTTTGTCCCACCGCTGGCTGAAGTAGAGGGGTATCTGGCTTGAGTAGAAGAATAGGGTTATGGGGAGGTCCACCCTGACCCCTAATTAGAAACACATCACGAGTCTGGGTCTCAGGACCCTCCTCATGTAGAACTATAACATGAGGCCTGGGTATTTGCAAAAGAGTAAAGTAAAGAGAAAATTAAACAAATCAAATCGGACTCTCAGTATGATATGAGTGAAAGAAGTGAGGAACTCCTATGAATGTCCTTAGCCACTCGAAAATAGGAAACTAACGTCAATGTTCTGATCCACAAGACACTATTAGCCGCTTGCTCTTATTACAATAAAATTAGTGAAACCTAGGTTCTAATATTAATTTGTCGTGACCTAATTTTCCAGTCATGATACAACCTACCATAACCCACCACTAGGTAAGACAACACTGTAGCTTAGAGCTAATGTAATGGGTTACCTTAGTAGGAATGTCGAACATAAACCCTATATGGGAATACAATATAACAATGATATTCCACAAAGAAGTAATTGAAATTTGAATACCAATCCCATGATTTGATAGTATTAATACAAGAGCATCTAGATTCGACAATAGGCATTGCAAGTTAAAGTCTAAATTGTCATGACCCGAGCCTAGGCCCTAGCCGTGACAAGCATCCCGAACCATGAAGGCCCGGAACACCCATTCTCTATCAGGTTATCATGCACAACATTCGTAATCATAATAAAATGTGGAATTGAACTGAGTATGGAATACATGGTCAAGTTCTGAAATATTTTTGAATAATACTATCTGACATCAGTCTGCGAAATCTCTACTAAGAACACAAACATCTGTCTAAAAAGAAACTGGGACAAGGCTCCCAGTAAACCAAAAACATAATAAATAAGATAATGTCTGACATAATTAGGCCTTCCGAATAATAGAAGGCTCACCACTACGAGATCAATTCTATAAATCCAAGAATGTCTACTGAGTAGCTGGACCCCTAGACTGTGCCTCAGGACCTGGAAGGAGAGGGGGTCAGCACAAAAGTACTGGCATGCGAAGCATTCCCAAAAATAGTATAATGGAACATACATATATACATATATATATATATACATATATATTAAGTGAAAGCAATTTTTCATCAAGACATCATGTATAAAACTATTTCCGAAAAATACATGGGCACTTTCTGAAAACATGTAACCTGTCTGTTCATTTCAAATCAAGATCTGTGTTTTACTTCTGAGTTAGCTGGTATTCCCCTACGAGTCTGATATTCCACAGGCTGTATGGAATCCGCCATTTAATCGGCGGGGAAGCCCCCAACCCAAGTGTGCCGCAAGGGTTGGAGTGTCTGAGTCTGATACGCCACAGGACATTTAAGTCAGCGCATAATAGTAGACCCGGGTCGGCAAACCATGGTTTTAGGCAATGAGTCGCTTGAACTCAAGCCCTCTTCGGGGAACCACCTAACATCTCTGTATGCCCATTTTTAACCTTTTCTGTACATGCAACATTCTTAATGTCTACAATCATGAAAGTCTGAAATGTCTGTTAGTCTGAGTCTGATATGGCGTAAGTTTGAATTAGTATCGTCATACCAAGACATTGCAAGTCATGATTTTTCTGAGCCATAATGTATTAAGCAAGAGCATTCATTCAAAACATAGTTTAGACCACCAAAACATGTAACTGATGTAAATAATTTCATATTCCGAAACTTAAAGTTCAATTCATGCAGAAATTTCATCAAACACCTGGTGGTCAAATGTCTTTAGCAAGTTCATGTATTCAAAATTGAAACACATTCATTCATATATGTATATAAACTATCAAATCTCTTTGGAGATGGTCAAAAGACCAAAACAATGATGTTAAAACATCTTATACAAAAATATATATACATAATTTAAAACCCCATTCTAAAACATGATTTTTTTTATGCCCATGAGAATTTAGGAAAAACCCCGCGTACCTCTATTTCCAAGGATAATAGATGTTTCTTGAAGCTTGCGGATTGGTGATTTCGAATATGTAATTATCTTCAAAAACTTATGATCGAATCTTGAACTATTTGGGTTTTTATTTTGAAACCCTAAGGAGAATTCTTGAGTAATTTTGGAAAAGTATGTGTATCTTGGTGTTTTAGGGATTAAATCCCGTGTTGGTGGTATATATAGGGGTGAAGGATGACCAAAATACCCCTTAGGAACAATTAAGGTCAAGTTAGTCCCTTAGTTGACAGTTTGATAGTCTGGAGTAAATCGATTATACTTTTTACTCATATAATCAAATTGGATGAAACCAACTGCATTTGAAAGAGGACTGAAGGAGATTTTGTTTGATATATTATAGCTCACACGGTTCATTATATACAGGGATTTATGATTGTTTGAAGTTGACTCTGAAATGCTGAAAACTGGGCAATAGGCTATGAGTTTCGGTAATGTTTTAAAATCGAAACGCAGCCTTATGTGTTCAAAAAAGTTCTGAAACTTATCCGAGATGCACTATGAGCTTTCCCGATCGTAACACAACTTGAAAATCTAAAAAAGGATGTCGGGAAGGTTGAAAAGTTGTATCCCGAAGATTGCTAGCTAAAATGACTAAGTCTCATTTTACACTTGGAAAATTTTAAGTCATTAAGTCTAAGAGCTCAATATTAAAGACTAATCTATGCACGCCTTTTACGGGGCGTTACATTATCTCCCCCTTGGGATCATTCGTCCTCGAATTATGGGTAGGAACTTGTTGAAGCCTTAAAGCTATGGAATAACGCGGACATGACATGTCCTTTAATAAAGAATACACTGATCTGAAACATGACTATAAGACTGGAACTACTGATGTTCTGAATTCTTATACTGGACATGCATAGCTAATGCATAGGTCTGTGTTTGAGTTGTCCTCATTAACGCAGGACTTAATACACTGATAAGCTGAACTTTTTCTATTGAACATGCATTTCTAATACAGGCATATCTGACTGAACTGACACAAGAACGTATGACTGAATACGCAATAACAACTGATGTGAAGCTTGTAATAAGAACCTATGCATGAAACCGAATGGGGTATCTCCCCCTTGGGACCCTATGTCCCTCTATGAGTGCTCAATTCATTAAGATACTCGGAAAATGGAGGCAATGGACAAGGCACCTACGATTTGATTCATAACTGAACCTTTGGAATTTGAATGTAATGCATGACGCATGAACTGAGGTATACTCGCAATCACTAGTATACTCTATCTTGGAATAGTATCATGTTTGAGATTTCGGGTAGCATGAATAAATGAAAAGACGAGAAAACAAGTCATGCGAATCTGACTGCTAAACTGACTTACTGGCTATACAGATTGAATTATGCTGGACCTTCATACTTAACTGGAGTATCTCTTCATTATTCTCTCTAAAGAAGTTCTAAAAGTAATAGGGAGCCACAAATCTTGGGTATGGATTACACAAGACATCCCACTGAGGAAATCACAACATTGACACTACTCTGCAGTCTGGAATATAGACATATAACTCCTAAATTAGGATAGAATTACCAGACCTTTGGCAATACAACTTCTTACTTTAAAACTTAGTAAACTTCTCGAATATCCCTTAACTATACTATTCCCTATAAATATCATATTCATTCAATTCAGCTTAAAATTCTCATATGAGCATTGACAAATTTTTCTACTAATGATTAAAATAGCTTAATCCTTACACCACGATCAAGCCTAACTCTAAGTCACAAAAATACAACATGCTTCACCACGCTATTATTCTAAACCATATGATGCCACCTTCTATACCTATTTTAAAGATCACGTTCTAAGCATAACATGCCTTACCACTTCAATGACTACTCTGAACTCTTAATATGAAGTCGCTAATACATATTGCGACCTTCCACTACAATCCCAAAATGTCATTCAAGCCTATTTTATAACCACATGTTTACTTCAAGGCAACCACCCATAAATACATACTTCACATAGTTTCTAAACTATTGTCAATATAACTCCCATGCGCTACCCTAAAACATACACACAAACTTTTCCACTAACCATCACATGTATCAAAGATTGCCCCCAAATCTTACTTCATATATGGCCGTATCTAAACAAACGTACTATGATCATTCATCAACAAGAACATTTACATCATCACCACTATCATTGCATAGGGAGGGTCACTAAAAGGTTAAAACATAAGACCCTGAAGCATGAGAAGATTTTTATATGGGACTGAACACATTATAAAGAGTGAGTACATGCGTCATGAATTGCATGACCTCAACTAGAGTTCCTAACATAAGGAATGTAATTCTGACTACTTGAATGAACTAGAACTCATTATCTTGGAACTGGAAGAGTACGTGACTCTCTATCATATACAGGAATCACGAACTATGATCACGAAACTGAAACATAAAGCTTGAGTAGACATTGGGATCACTGAAAAATACTAAGATTAGAATGGATTGAGTCTCACCCTCACTTTCTAACGTTCTAAATCATACTGCATCACTACTAGAATCTGAGAGCCTTACTTGGTCATTCGTTCTGTCATCTCCCCCTTAGCTTCAAGTCATCATCTAGAGTTTGGGAGATCCTTTACCATATTCTAACTGAACTACACTTACTACACTCTAGGGTCTGAAAAAAAATAAAAATACATGCATATCATAGAACTTAGCCCGAATGACTACCTTCCAGGATACACTCTATCTTTCTCTAGCCACCAATAGTCATAGTATAATGCTTGCACACTTATTCTATCAGTTTAACCTTCAAAAGTCAAGCTTAGATGCTAACACTTAACATGGATATCACCAAGCCTTTGATGAACCATATCTTTTTGGATAGAGCATACCACTATTGTGACTCCAAATTTATATCCCTCTACTATGAGAATCAAGATCACTGCAAAAGTCCCAACACTATCAATCAAAACACCTTAACAAGGCTATTTAGATCACCATGTAACATCTAGCTAGTCTTTCTCCACTTAACAATTCAATGGTACCACTAGCCACGCACAACAAGTAATAGCCTTAGAAAAAATGCCACAACCTCATGTCACCTTAGGCATACTTCTACATCATACACCACTACGAATCAAATAAACTTACTCTATTGCATGCACCGTTTAATTCTATTAGATCACTTCTATACAACTAGTATTCAGTAACCAAGAAATCTTCACATCCATCTTCATGGACATCAACTGCTCAAACTTAATATCTAGTGCTATGCATGATTTACAACCCAACCTTACACAAAATTTTCACTTGGAAACTATCAAATAAACATCACGAAACACTAGTGCACTAGAACTTCATAACCACAATAATCGATCATGAACTAACGGTTTTCCTTATCATAATCCATTACATGTACTATTTCAGCTCATCAAGCCTACTAATTTAATCCCACAAAATATGCATCATCAAACTCGTGCCACTATTTACCACCACACCATTTAAATTCAAGCCTATAGTTTAGTATCAATCATTTACCACCAATGAAGAATGCAACATAATATAAATATACTAATCCATCAAATTGGGATATTCTACCCAAATATCTCAAAACTCTACTACATACCTTCTCACAAGTAGCACTAGTTTACAACTACCAATGAAAAGAGGGTCAAGGGGGTTAAAGCCTCATAATAGACATGGTCAACTTTATCCTTATATTATAACCCCGTACAATCGTATCTACTTATACTTCTTTCTCACATTACAATTACTTACCCAAGCGTACATTTACACTACCTTCAAAATCCTTAACAACCATGAGTCTATACTTATAACCTACTGGCTAATCTGGCCATTTTCATACTTCAAGCAAGGACAATTCACCTCGCCTAATAACTCCTTCTCTGTCTTCTACTAATAAACTAACACGTAAGGACGAATTGCTTTATTACCAACTCTATCTCATGCAAAAAGATTCAGCTATACATATATTCAACCAACACAAGAACCACACGTTGAATGACAAATTGCTAGTGAATCGAAATAGGCCTCACACGGCTTCACTAGACTTTGATTTTTTTGTAGTTTGAATAAGAAAATAAGAAGAATGACAAGGCAACTATACTAGTGAATCGAAAGAGCCCCACACGGCTTCACTAGACTTTTTAGTTTCACCAACACGATGATAAAATATTTTCAAGAGATAGAAACTTGTCACACAACATTCCATAATCTGAGAATATACATCTTACTTTGTATAGATAAAAAAAAATCTAAGTCAAATATGTCCCCCACAGATTATCATACAATCCACACACGCTACTTGCTACCAATAGGTCATGACACCGACACTTTAACTTGTACTACTATTTGGGTGGAAATACAATTCCAACACTTCTACTACACATCTTTTCCCTTAAGCATGACATCTGCAACATAAATTTCTGAAAAGGGCCGAATATACTCAATACAGAAGGCTGAAAAGCACGATTTCATCAAGATCAAGGTTCACACTAGAACCCATACACTCTGAAGCAATAACGAACTCTTCTCAAGTCCTTGCACAATTTTAAGATCTTATATGACGCGATCCGAAGGGACAATACCATTTAGACTCTAAACTTCTGCACTTGATTCACCCTAGAAATATGATGGGTCTGAGAACATCAGAGTAAGGAAAGAATTTAGGATGATTTTACTTTCGTATGGACGTCACCATAGCACGAATTAGAGTATGAAGGAGGAACATTATGAATCTGTTTCACGAACTAAAACATGAAGAAAGAGAGACATTCCTAAACGTCTTGTAGACTCCTGATTATAAGTGTGGCGCCCTACACCCCCATAAACAAGACTCTACCCGACGCGATTTCGCAGATACCCTGGGACCATGAACTGTGCTTTGATACCAATTTTGTCATGACCCGAGCCTAGGCTCTAGCCGTGACGAGCATTCCAAACCATGAAGGCCCGGAACACCCATTCTCTATCTGGTTATCATGCACAATATTCGTAATCATAATAAAATGCGGAATTGAAACTGAGTAAGGAATACATGGTCAAGTTCTGAAACATTTCTGAATAATACTATCTGACATCAGTCTGCGAAATCTCTACTAAGAACAAAAACATCTGTCTGAAAAGAAACTGGGACAAGGCCCCCAGTAAACCAAAAACATAATAAATAAGATAATGTCTGACATAATTAGGCCTTCCAAATAATAGAAGGCTCACCACTCCGAGATCAAGTCTACAAATCCAAGAATGTCTACTGAGTAGCTGGACCCCTAGACTGTGCCTCAGGACCTGGAAGGAGGAGGGGGGTCAGCACAAAAGTACTGGCACGCGAAGCAATCCCAAAAATAGTATAATGGAACATACATATATACATATATATATATTAAGTGAAAGCAATTTTTCATCAAGACATCATATATAAAACTGTTTCCGAAAAATACATGGGCAATTTCTGAAAACATGTAACTTGCCTGTTCATTTCAAATCAAGATTTGTGTTTTACTTCTGAGTTAGGTGGTATTCCCCTACAAGTTTGATATTCCACGGGCTGTATGGAATCCGCCATTGACTCGGCGGGGAAGCCCCCAACCCAAGTGTGCCGCAAGGGTTGGAGCGTCTAAGTCTGATACGCCACAGGACATTTAAGTTAGCGCATAATAGTATACCCGGGTCGGCAAACCACGGTTTTAGGCAATGAGTCGCTTGAACTCAAGCCCTCTTCAGGGAACCACCTAACATCTCTGTATGCCCAATTTTAACCTTTTCTGTACATGCAACATTCTGAATGTCTAAAATCATGAAAGTCTGAAATGTTTGCTAGTCTGAGTCTGATATGGCGTTAGTCTGAATTGGTATCGTCATACCAAGACATTGCAAGTCATGATTTTTCTGATCCATAATGTATTAAGCAAGAGATTTCATTCAAAACATAGTTTAGACCACCAAAACATGTAACTGATGTAAAGGATTTCATATTCCGAAACTTAAAGTTCAATTTATGCAGAAATGTCACCACACACCTGGTGGTCAAATGTCTTTAGCAAGTTCATGTATTCAAAATTGAAACACATTCATTCATATATGTATGTAAACTGTCAAATTGCTTTGGAGATGGTCAAAAGACCAAAACAATGATGTTAAAACATCTTATACATAAATATATATACATAATTTAAAACCCCATTCTAAAACATAATTTTTTTTATGCCCATGAGAATTTAGGAAAAATCCCGCGTACCACTATTTCCAAGGATAATAGATGTTTCTTGAAGCTTGCGGATTGGTGATTCTGAATATGTAATTATCTTCGAAAACCTACGGTCGAATCTTGAACTATCTGGGTTTTTATTTTGAAAACCTAAGGAGAATTCTTGAGCAATTTTTGAAAAGTATGTGTATTTTGCTGTTTGAGGGATTAAATCCCGTGTTGGTGGTATATATACGGGTGAAGGATGACCAAAATACCCCTAAGGAACAATTAAGGTCAAATCTGTCCCTCAGTTGACAGTTTGATAGTCTGGAGTAAATCGATTATAACTTTTTACTCATATAATCAAATTGGATGAAACCAACTGCATTTGAAAGAAGACTCAAAGATATTTCGTTTGATATATTATATCTCACACGGTTCATTATATACAGGGATTTATGATTGTTTGAAGTTGACTCTGAAATGCTGAAAACTGGGCAATAGGCTATGCGTTTTGGTACTGTTTTGAAATCGAAACGCAGCCTTATGAGTTCCGAAAAGTTCTGAAACTTATCCGAGATGCACTATGAGCTTTCCCGATCGTAACGCAACTTGAAAATCTAAAAAAGGATGTCGGAAAGGTTGAAAAGTTGTATCCCAAAGATTGCCAGCTAAAATGACTAAGTCTCATTTCACACTTGGAAAATTTTAAGTCATTAAGTCTAAGAGCTCAATATTAAAGACTAATCTATGCACGTCTTTTATGGGGCGTTACATAAATAGTGTTAAATAATCACATACATTTGTCTCGAATACAACAGATAGAATAAGGAAAGAAGGGATAAAGGGAAACTTGAACTCCAAGAGCCCACTTTGTCTCCTGACGATCAACACAACACGGTCTCAACTCAACCACGGCAACTAGGATTTGAGTTTACACCAAAAAGGTACAAAGATAGAGTATGAGTACCAAAACAATGGTACTTAGTTGGAATCATAGACCGACTAAGCTAAGTTATAATATAAGGATGATATAGAGAAAGACAACAACTTAAAATTAAGATTCTGAATTGAACCTAAATCTTCTTCCATATCTCTATCTAAATAACTTATCAACTAGAACAATAGAATGACATATTATTTCCATGTATACCATAACTTTCATATAACATAAGTATTCATTTTTGAAGTATAAAGCCACATATGTCAAATAACAATCATGTAATTACCATAATAAACACAACTACCATCATTAGAGTACATAGTAAAAGAAATTATCACAATGTCCCATAGTGTTGGGAAGTACACTACAATGAAAACAAAGCAAAGAACTCATCATGGTGTCCTATACCACCGAAGAGTAAACCAAAAGATCAATTCATCAACATATAAAAGAAAAACTATACAAGTGACTCACAAAGGCCTCGGGTTGTATATTCCACCCATGGCCACTTACCGAGGTCTACAATCATCATTAATACCATAATTTAACACAACAAAGACGGTATCACCATAAAATAGTTATAGTGATTTAATCTCTAACACATTATTAACTTTATGTCTAGTCTATATTAGCTAACATCCAATCAGAGTGAGCTACTAGTTTGCATGCCTTATAGCTTACTAGTCAGCAACTAGGGAGATGCCACAAATTACCCATACTATTGCTTATTCTCCTATCTCAAGGTTGTTTTCTAGTTAGCTTTCTAATTATTTAAGTTATCAATCTATCCACCATGGCCTCATATGCTAGATTCAAGTTAACTATTAAATATATAGTGCTAAGTCTATTATCATTGGACATGGTACAACCTTAAGGACTAGTATCCATATTTATCCTAAGGTCCACCTGTCTATATAATTCACTGACTATATCATTTCATCAAACATTTGACATGCATAAACTTTTACATGAATGGGGATTTTATAGTATCATACTAGTATGGCACTTTTCCTTCACATAGGCATTTAATCAAACACATGGGTAACATACTTTGGTTATACCATCATCAATGCATCTAATTTTCATGGTTGCATAGATAAATTTGAAAATTTGAAGGGTTTATCATGATTTGTATGCAAATAATCATATACTAGGGTCAATCATTGGAATATGTAATTTAAAACATGAATCAAAACCGCACAACATCATGAACATGAATTTCAATTCTATTTAAATCACGAACATTCATAAATACACAAATCTTTGATTTTGAAAAGAGATTCTTGATCTTAATGGGTGAAAGGAACCCACGAATCAACACATGACATACATGGGTTTTGAGTTTCTTAATGTTCTTAGATTTGAAGAACTTAGAATATCTTAGTTTCTTAACGGATGTTTTGGATCTTGTTCTCTAGGATTATCTTTGAGAGAAAAACCTAATTTGATGTTGTAGATAGATAATGAACTTTTGACCCTTGATCTAATACAATAAGGGTTAAAACGGGTAGTAAAGAACTAAATACCCTTTTAAAAATGGCTTAGAATTCACTGAATGAGATCTATGATGGCTCATCCAATAGTCCCTCACTGGATCGACGGTCCGTCGCCTTGACCATTACACCTGGTCTAGAATAGGGACTCACCGCCTTAGTAGCGACGGCTTGGGCGATGGGTCGTCGCTAGCTCAATAGTTCATCGGTACTGCCGGTTGGACTTGACATGATGTCGAGGTGACTGTCTTAGTCACGATGGCTTGCGGGATGGTCCATCACTGGCTCGATGGTCCATCGGTTTAACCATCGCTTCTAGGAAGTTCTGACAGCTCTCTGTAAAAATGACCATAACTTTTTACTATGATACCAAATTTGGACAAAATTGGTATCGCTGGAAAGCTAATTCAATTTTCCATATGCTATTAAGTTGAAATTATGGAAATTATATCTGATTGTAACATTAATCATTTAGGAAGTCATCCATTACTCTTCTGGATACTAGATTTGACTTAAAGAAAGTTTGTGGTATTCTAATAATTTCCCCTTGGGAATATTCATCCTCGAATGAGGCTGACTGAGAGGGGAGAAACAAAAGAATAAAGCACATCCTAAAAGTGAATGATTGAAGCATGACTCCAGGACTAACATGACTGATAAACTAAGTATATATCATACTGAACATGCAAATTTGATACATGAGTCACTGATTTATGAGTGCATGACTGAATTACTGTTAAGATGTGTTTTTCATCAAACTTAACATACATATTTGATGCATGAATACATGATTGAACTGACACATGAATGCATTACTGACTACACAATGGTAGTTAATACCAAGTTTATAATGGAATTCTGAACATCAAATGGATACCAAGCTTTTCACTGAAATTTGAATATGTAAATAAAATGATTAAGGAGAAATGTTACCTTGAGCTAGATATAAGTTGCGAAGAAGAGGTGAGGATACTTGGTTCGTATGTTTTATTCAACTTCTCAAGTAACTCCATTAATGGACTAATTTCACCAAAGAACTTTGACTAGAGGACTTCTTTGTTCCTCAGTCTATGAGTTTGATAGTCAAGAATTTTGACTGGAATGTCTTCATAAAAGAGGATGTTTTGAACATCTATCTATGAATTGGAACTACAACAACTAGGTCACCTATGCACTTCTTAAGAAAAAATACATGGAAGACTGGATGAACTGAGGCTAGATCTGACGGTAATTCATGCTCATAAGCTACCTTGCTGGATTTACTGAGAATCTTAAAGGTACCAATATATTAGGGACTGAGTTTTCCCTTCTTTTCAAATCTCTTTACTCCTTTCATGGGAGATATCTTTAGATAGACATAGTTATCAATCTCGAACTCGATATCCTTTCTGCGCACATCTGCATAAGAATTTTATTGGCTCTGAGAAGCCTGTAGTCTTTATCTTATCAACTGGACTTTCTATAAGGCATTGAATACTAATTCAGGCCCTATGCCTGAGGCCTCACTAACTTCGAACCAACCGATTGGATATCTACATCTTCTATCGTAGAGAGCTTCGAATGGTGCCATCTTAATAATGGAATGATAGTTGTTGTTGTATGAAAACTCAATCAAAGGCAAGAGGTCATCCTAAATAATACCCTTCAAATCGACTATACATTCCCTTCACATATCTTTTATAGTCTGAATGGTCCTTTCTTCTTGACCATATGTCTGAGGATGAAAGGTCGTACTGAGATAAACCTGGGTACCAAGACCTTTTTGGAATGCTTTCATAAAATTAGAGGTAAACTTGATACCTCTGTCTGAGAAAATTAATAATAGAACTCCGGGCAATCTGACCAACTCTCAGATGTAGAGTTTGGCATAATCCTCGGCTGAATAAGAGGTATAGACTGGAAGAAAATTAGCTAATTTGATCATCCTAACTACAATGATATAAACTGAATCCTTTTGATTACGAGTACGAGGAAAACCCATCACAAAGTATATGTTCATTTCTTCCTACTTCAAAGTGGGAATACTAAACTCCTGTATGGATCCACTAGGCTTCTGATGCTCTATCTTAACCTACTAAGATGTAGAGTACTTGGCCACAATCTCTGTAATATCTCTCTTTATCCCACTCCACCAATAGATTTCCTATAAGTCACAGTACATCTTTGTGGCCCTGGATGGATCGAGTAGTGCGCACCATGCACTTCTACAAGAATTCGCTACCTTAAGTTGTCTACACCTGGAAAACACAGACGTCCCTGGAAACACAATACACCATCTCCTTCTTAGGAGAAAACCTATACTTTCTAATCCTTGACTAACTCTTTTAACTTGACTAGGCTGGGAACTCTATCTTTCTTTTATTTCACCTTGGAAACTAGAGATGATTTTGAACTATTCTGAACCCAAATATCACCCTTCTCTGAATCGACTGAGGGAATTCCTAGTCTAGAAAGTTGATGGATTTCCTGAGCTAACTTCTTCTTACTGTCCTTACCATGAGAAATACTACCCATAGACAGTCTAATGTGAGTATCGGCCACAATGTTGGCCTTGCCCGGATAATAAAGGACACTCATGTCATTATTTTAAAGAGCTATAATCACCTTCTCTAATAAAGATTGAGATCTTTCAGAGAAAATACATAATAAAGGCTCTTATGATCTATGAACACATCTACATGAACTCCATATAGATAATGCCTCCAAATTTTTAAGGCAAAGACTACGGCTGCTAACTCGACATCATGAGTAGGATAATTATTCTCATGGGTTTTAAGTTTTCTAGAGGCGTAGTCTATAAACTTACCATGATGTAAGATCTGACCATGGAATCTTGACTTTCTTGTGAGTCAATCTAGAAATAAGGGATGCAATAAAAGAAAATCCCTTTACAAATCATCTATAATAACCAGGCAAACCTAAAAAACTCCTGATATCTGTTGGAGAGATAGTGTACGCCATTTTTTACTACTTTGGTCTTTTGAGGATCAACCCTAATTCCATCATAAAAAATAATATGACCAAGGAATGCTAATGACCTTAGCCAAAACTCTTATTACTCAATTTTGCAAACATCTGATGATCTTTGAGGGTCTGAAGTATGATTCTAAGATTGTCTTCATAATCACACTCACTGGGAGAATAGACCAGAATGTGATCTATGAAGGCTATGACAAACATGTCTAGGTACTGCTTGAACACCCATTTCATCAAGTCCATTAAAGTTATTGGGGCATTGGAAAGACCAAAGGACATGACTATGAATTCTAAGTGACAATACCGAGTATGAAAGGCTATTTTTGGAATGTCACATTCTTTGACTCTTAGCTGATGATAGCCTGATTTGAGGTCTATCTTATAAACTAACTGGCACCCTGAATTGGTCGAACAAGTCATCGATTTTGGGAAGAGGATACTTGTTCTTGACCATGACTTTATTGAGATAAAGTTAGTCTATACATATTCTGATAGAACCATCTTTCTTATTCACGAATAAGACTGGTTACTCCACGGGGACACACTGGGTCTGATGAATCCCTTATCTAAGAGATCCTTCAACTATTCTTTGATTTCTTTGAGTTCTGCTGCTGCCATTCTATATGTAATAATATATATAAACTAAGTATCTAGAAGAAGATCAGTGTCGAAGTTTATTTCCCTTTAGGGAGAAATTCCTAGAAGATCTTCGAGAAAGACATTTGAATATTCATTTATGATTGGGACTAATTTAAGACTGGGAGTTTCAAAACTAGTGTCCTTGAATAAGATGGTAGACACATTCTTTAGATATTATTTTCCATGCCCGAAGGTATAAAATAAGCTGGCCTCTAAACATTTGAGTACTACCCCTCCACTCTAGGACAAGTTCATACGGAAACTAGAACTGGACTATTCTATTTTTGCAGTCGACTATGGCATAGCAGGAATCAACACGGCTCTGCTAGAATTTTGGGACTGACTCTGAAATCAACAGCTATAAAGGGATTAACAAAAGACCAAGATGCTCCTAGATGTAGCGAAGCATGTACATGCACATGAAAGATCTTTAACGTACGAATAACCATGTCAAGAGATTTTTCCTGATCTTTCTAGAACTGGAGAGCATAAAGTCGATTTGGGCATTGCCCACTAGTAGCGCTGAAGTTGGCACCCTGCTAGTTTGGGCGACTGGACTAAGCTGAGGAACGGCTCTACTGACACGGAGGACCTGGATGAGGATAGTTTCTGACTCTATGGCTTGGCTTGCCACATCCAAAATAAATACCAGTGCCAGCTCTACAAATACCCTAATGGTGCTTGGTATAGTCTAGCAAATAGGATAAGTGTGGGCACTGCTAATACTGCCCTTAGACTTAGAGCCTGGCACACTATCTCAATTTCATCATTGAATCTAGGAGCTAGAGCACTAGCTGAAGAAGGAGCTGGAACTGCTGACTTGGTAAAAAACTAAGAATGGTTTCCTCCTTCTGATTTGGGCTGAGGAAAGTTAAAACTACCTATCCTTGCTCTCTTATTCTTCTTCTCCCTTATCTTAATCTTTTGCTCTTCTATCTGCTAAGTATGGGTCATATGCCTGGCCATGTGTATGTCACTATTTAACATCGTGGACCTGCACTCAGTAACTACACTATCATTCACCCTAGAAATAAACTTACTCATCGTAGCCCTACTAGATGCAACCACATGAGGAGTACATCTAGATAATTGAGTAAACTTAAAAGAATTCTCTTTCACCATCATGTTGCCTTGCCTGAGGTACATAAATTCTAAGACCTTAGCTTCTCTTAGCTCTAGGGGAAAGAATCTATCTAAGAAGGAAGTAGAAAACTCCTCTCACTCAATAGGCCCTGCATCTACAACCCTCTCTGACATTTACTATTTGTACTAATGGTAAGCAATATCCTGCAATTGATATGCATCTAGCTCCTCACTCTCACTAGAAGTAACTCCCATGCTATCCATAACCTTCTGAACATGATCAAGAAATTCTTGAGAGACCTCGTCTAAATTAGACCCGAAGAACGATTGAGGATTTATTTGGGTGAAGTCCCAAATCCTAGATACAGCTGAATTGGCCACTGGGTTGGCCAAAATAATAGTTGGTCGTTCATTCTGAGAATCAACTAACTGAGTAAGAGTAGTGAATGTAGCTCTGAACTATGCATGAGAAACATGTTCGCCCAAATGATTTTTGGGATAAGGGTCCGGCTGATTCCCATTTTTTTTTGAGAGGGAATGTTCTATAGAAAAAAAGGAGAAACAGATTGGACTGAGAGAATGACTTGAGATAATTCTCACTAACACGACATAAATACTGAAAGAAGGGAAGATATTTCTAAAACATCAGCCTCCTATACATAAATATGGCGTGCAACACACTAATGTAAAAGACTCTACTAGATGCAACATTCAAACTTTATAGGACACTATTGAACCTTAGGCTCTGATACCAAGTTTTTAATGCCCTGAATCTGGTACTCGGAATGGTAAATGGTGCTTATGACCTCGAAGGACCATAAGCTAACCCATAACTGATATCTGTACCTGTATACAATATGGCTTTATGTAAAATACAGAAATAAAGTCAGGAAGGCCATAAGGTTCACAGATCTGATAAAACATAACATCTAAAAATATGGTATAACAATACCTAAAGAACTGAAATAACTTTCTAAACATGCTTGTCCAAAAGCCTCTGAACTATATGAATAAGGAGTTGATGGGACATGTACCCAACTAACTCCAACTACTGAAATAAATTAATTAATGAGATAATAATTTAATGGTCATATCCTTGAATGATGAGGGCTCACTGTTAACTCTGACTGCTAATACTAGAATGCTACTGATGCTCAAGAGCTCATGGTTTTGAACCTATGGTATAAAACGCCGAAGTGCAAATGTGTCAGTAGGTTTGAATGTACTGGTATGCATGTGAGGTAGGATTAATGTAAAGGGTTCACCTGCATAAACTATACTAACTATTTGAATAACATGAGAGTGAGAACAGATGCATGAATACATAATAGTTGTATAACTAAAATAACTAATACTATATGACTGTATCTGATAGTCTAGGTACTAATAGAACTAGCAAAATTTTATACAGGTCTGAGTTAATGGTATCTGATAGTCCTAAATTCTGTAGAACTATCTGTGTTCTGTTACTGAGACTTAATGAGTGTATCTGACAGTCCTAATCTGTAACTGAAACTATGGTAAGTGGTCATCTAACTAACATACCCTAAATAATGGAATATAGCTGAGTTCGGGTCCAATCTGTAACCCCAATAACAAGGGTGTCAATGCCACGCTAGTTGTATGGATAATCTGTGAGTAACCCTCATATAATAGGTAACTCTAGGGAGAATAGTTGTAACCCTCATATAGTAGGTTAAGCCGCCTTATCTACCCTCATATAAGAGGCTGTGATCTCTCAAACTATGTTGGCTACGTAGTTTTGGAACTCAAGGATTGCTTCTAAGAATCACACACTAATATAATAGTTGTGTTCCTATCCTTGGGTTCACTCGGTGCTAATTTTCTACTTCTATCTGAATAGGCACTAAACATAATAAACAGAACTGAGTTAAATGAGTTTCATTGATGGATGGAATACTACTGAGATTACTTAGTTTTCCTGAGTCTTGAGACTGACTGAATTATATGGATCATGGCTTGACTGAGTGTATCTTGAAAACATGACATCGATTCTAGGAACGGCTAAATTTTAGGGTACAATTACCCTTAGGACTCAATAGAAGGAAACTGACAAAGAATGACTTTCTTTAATACACGACCAACATCAACAATCCATAATATAATAAGTTGGAGATTTCATGAAGTACAAGTTCTAAAGAACTATGAGGGCTACACACGTATCCATAATTAACTGACTAAAGTATTTCATCAAACATTTGACATGCATAAAATTGTACATGAATGGGTATTTCATATTATAACACTAGTAGGGCACTTTTCCATTTCATAGGCATTTAATCAAACATATGGGGAACATACTTTAATTATACCATCATCAATCTAATTAATTATCATGGTTGCATAGATATAATTGAAAATATGAAGCTTTTATCATGATTATATGTAAATCATCATATACTAGGGTAAATCATTGGAATATGTAATTTAAAACATCAATCAAAACCCCACAACTTCATGAACATGAATTTCAATTCTATTTAAATCATGAACATTCATAAATACACAAATCTTAGATTTTAAAAAGAGATTCTTGAGCTTCATGGGTGAAAGGGACCCACAAATCAAATCATGACATACCTGGGTAATGAGTTTGTTGAAGTTCTTGGACTTGAAGAACATGGAATCTCTTAGTGTCTTAAAGAATGATTTTGATCTTATTATTGGGGATTATCTTTGAGAGAAAACCCTAATTTGAAGTTGTAGATGGTTAATGAACTTATATACCTTGGTCTGATATAATTAAGGATTAAAACGGGTGGAAAAGACCCAAATTATCTTTTAAAAATGGCTTAGAATTCACTGAATAGGATCAGCGATGGTCCATCGCTGGTTTAAATGTTCATTGCTTAGGCCATAAAACTTAGGCTAGAATAAGGACTCACTGCCTTAGTTCCGACGGCTTAGGCAATGATCCATTGCTAGCTCAATGGTCCATCGGTAATGGCCATCACACTTCTCCAGAAATTGGGGTCACTGCCTTAGTTGTGATGGCTTGGGGGATGCTCCATCTGTCTAGCCATCACTTTTGGGATGTTCTGACAGCTCTCTATAAAACAACCATAACTTTTTACTCCGATACAAGATTTGGACGAAATTGGTATCGTTGGAAAGATAATTCAATTTCCCACATAATATTATATTGAAATTGGGGAAACTGTATCTGATTTGAATATTAATCATTTAGAAAGTCATCAATAACTCTTTTAGAGACTACATTTGACTTAAAGAAAGTTTGAGTTGTTACAATATCTCCCCTTGGGAACATTCATCGTCGAATGGGGTTGACTAAGAGGGGAGAAAGGAGAGACTAAAGCACATCCTAAATAGGAATGACTGAAGCATGACACCAAAACTAACATGACTGATAAACTGAATATATATAATACTGATCATGCATATCTGATGCATGAGTAACTGATTAATGACTGCTTGAATGAATTACTGATAAGATGAGTTTCTAATCAAAATGAACATGCATATTTTATGCATGAATCCTTGATTAAACAAACATATAAAGCATGACTGACTACACATTGGTACTTAATACCATGTTTATAATGGAATTCTGAACCTAAAATAGACACCAAGCTTTACACTTAAATCTGAATAGATAACTCAAAAGCTTAAGGAGAACTATTACCTTGAGCTAGATATGAGTTGCGGAGAAGAGGTGAGGATACTTGTTCCGCATTTTTTCTTCTGCTTCCCTAGTAGCTACCTCAGCGGACTGGTTCCATCACAAAAATTTGACTATAGGGACTTCTTTGTTCCTCAGTCTACAAGTCTGATAGTCAAGAATTTCCACTGTAATCTCTTCATAAGAGAGGCTATTTTGAATATCTAAGCTTTGAATTGGAACTACAATTACTGGGTCACCTATGCACTTCTTAAGCAAAGAGACATGGAAGACTCGATGAACGAAGGCTAGATCTGAAAGTAATTCAAAATAATAAGCTACCTTGTTGAATCAATTGAGAATCTTAAAGTGACCGACATATTGGGGACTGATCTTTCCCTTCTTTCCAAATCTCTTCACTCTTTTCATAGGAGATATCTTTAGATAGACATAGTCACCAATCTTGAACTCAAGATCCTTTCTGCACACATCTGCATAAAACATCTATTGGCTCTGAGCAGCCCGGAGTCTTTCTCTGATCAACTAAACTTTCTCTAAGGCATTGTATACTAAGTCGGGTCCTATGTATAAGGCCTCACTAATATCAAATTAACCGATTGGTGATCTGCATCTTCATAGAGAGCTTTGAATGGTGCTATCTTAATACTGGAATGATAGTTGTTGTTGTATGCAAACTCAATCAAAGGAAATATATCATCCCAACTACCCTTGAAATTGACTACACATTCCCTCAACATATCTTCTAAAGTCTGAATGGTCCTTTCTGCTTCACCATCTATCTACGGATAAAAGGTGGTACTGAGATGAACTTGGGTACCAAGACCCTTTTGTAATGCATTGTAAAAATGAGAGGTGAACTGGGTACCTCTGTCTGAGATAATAGATAACAGAACTCCGTGCAATCTAGCCAACTCTTAGATATAGAGTTTGGCATAATCTTTGGATGAATAAGAGGTATAGATTGGACGAAAATTAGATGATTTGGTCATCCTAGCTACAGTGACCCAAACTATATTATACTGATTACAAATATGAGGAAAACCCATCACAAATTCCATGTTCACTTCTTCCCACTTCAAAGTAGGAATACTAAACTCCAGCACGGACCTACTAGGCTTCTGATGCTCTATCTTAACCTGTTGACATGTAGAGCACTTAGCTATAAACTCTGTAATATCTCTCTTCATCCCACTCCACCAAAAGATTTCCTGTAAGTTGTGGTACATCTTTGTGGCCCCTACATTAATAGAGTAGCGCGCACCATGTGCTTCCGTAAGAATTCGCTTCGTTAATTCATCTATACCTGGAAAACACAAACGGCCCTAACAAGGCAACGCACCATCTCTCTCTCAGGATAAAACCTCAACTTTTTGATCCTTGACTGACTCTTTTAACTTGACAAGGCTAGGATCTCTATATTGATTTTCTTTTACTTCGTAAACTAGACATGATTCTGAACAACTCTAAAAACAAATGTTACCCACCTCTGAATTGACTAAGCGAACACCTATTCTGGCAATTTGATGGATTTACTGAGCTAACTTCTTCTTTCTATTCTCAACATGAGCAATATTACCCATAGACAGTCTTCTGAGAGCGTCGGCCATAATGTTGGTATTGCCTGGATGATAAAGGATACTTATGTCATAATTTTTCAAAAGCTCTAACTACCTTCTCTAAAGATGATTATGATATTTATGAGAAAGGATATACTGAAGGCTCTTATTATCTGTGAACATATCTACAATAACTCCATATAGATAAGGCCTCCAAATCTTCAAGGAAAAGACTATGGGTGCTAACTTGAGATGATGAGTAGGATAATTCTTCTCATGGTGTCTAAGTTGTCTGGAGGTGTAGGGTATGACCATAATATGCTACATGAGGACATAACCCAAACCTACTCTAGATGCATCACAATACACTACAAATCCATCTAGACCATTTGGAAGGGCTAAGACTAGAGTTGAGGTAAGTCGAATCTTCAACTCCTGAAAAATCTTCTTGCAACGATCTGACCACTGAAACATGAATTTCTTTTGAGTCAATCTCGATAGGGGATTCAATAGAAGAAAACCCCTCAACAAACCATCTGTAATAGCTAGCCAAACCCAAGAAACTCCTGATATCTGATGGAGAGATAGGTCCGGGCCAGTTTCTTACTATTTTTGTTTTTTGAGGATCAATACTAATGCTTTAACCAAAAATAATATGACCAAAGAATTATACTAACCTTAACCAAACTCGCACTTACTGAATTTGGCAAACATTTGATGCTCTCTGAAGGTCTGAAGTATGATTCTAAGATGGTCTGCATGATCACTCTCACTGTTGGAATAGACCAGAATGTCATCTATGAAAGATATGATAAATATGTCCAAGTACTACCTGAACTCTTGGTTCATCAAGTCCATGAAAGCTACTAAGGTATTGGTATAATCAAAGGGCATGACTAGGAATTTAAAGTAACCATACCGAGTATGGAAAGTTATTTTCAGAATGTCACTTTCTTTGACTCTAAGCTGATGATAGCCTGATATGAGGTCTATCTTAAAGAAACAACTGGCACCCTGAAGTTGGTCAAACAAGTCATCAATTATGAGAAAAGGAAACTTGTTCTTAACCGTGACTTTATTGAGATGACGGTAGTCTATACACATTCTAAGAGAATTTGTCTTTCTTGTTCACAAATAAGACTGGTGCACCCTATGGGGACATACTGGGTCTAATATATCCCTTATCTAAGAGATCCTTCAACTATTCTTTCAGTTCCTTGAGTTCTGCTGGTGCCATTCTGTATGGTGGAATAGGTATAGGCTGAGTATCTAGAAGAAGATTAATGTCGAAGTCTATTTCCCTATTGAGAGGAATTCCTGGAAGATCTTAAGGAAAGACATCTGAATATTCATTCACTACTGGAACTGATTTGAGACTGGGAGTTTCAGAACTAGTGTCCTTAACTCGACAAAGATGATAGACACATCTTTTGGATATCATTTTCCATGCCCAAAGGTAGGAAACAAGATGACTTCTAAATGCTATAGTACTAACCCTCTACTCTAGGATAGGTTCATACGACAACTGGAAATGGACTATTCTATTTCTACAGTCGACTATAGCATAGAAGGAATGAAGCCAATCCATACCGAGAATGATATTAAAATCAGTCATCTCTAAATCAACTAAGTTTGCTGAAGTGACTTTCTTATATATCATAACCAGACAATTCATGTATAGTCATCACGATATGATGGTTTTACCCACTAGGGTAGAGACTGAAAAAGGATCTACTAGAATTTTAGGAGTAACTCCAAAATTAGCTGCTATATAGGGAGTAACAAAAGACAAAGATTCTCCTTGATCTAGCAAAGCATAAACATGCACATGAAAGATCTATAATGTACCATTAACCAGATTAGGAATATTTTCATGATCTTGCTGGGACTGGAGAGCATAAAGTCGATTTAGGAGTTGCCCACTAGTAGTGCAGGAGGTGGCATCCTGCTGGTTTGGGTGACCTAACTAAGCTGAGGAACGGCTCTGCTAACTCTGAATACCTGGTTGAGGACTATATCTGACTCTGTGGCGCAGCTTACCAACTCCAAAACAAATACGAGTGCCAGCTCTGCAAATACCGTGATGGTTTTTGCCATAAGTATGGAAAATAGGATAGGTGTAGGCACCGATAAAAATGTCCTGAGATTTAGAGCCTGGTGCTCTATCTCTATTTTATCTCTGAGTCTAGGAGCTGGAGCACTAGCTGAAGAAGGAGCTGGAACTGCTGACATAGGAAAAAAATGAAAATAGTTTCTCCTTCTGATTTGGGTTGAGGAAAGTTGAAACTACCTAGCCTTGCTCTCTTATTCTTCTTCTTCCTCATCTTAATATTTTGCTCTTCTATCTGCTGAGCATGGGTCATATACCTGGCGATCTTCATGTCACTATTCAATATCGCAGACCTGTACTCATTGAGTGCACTATCAATCACTCCAAAAACAAATTTACTTATCTTAGCCTCGTTATCTGCAACAACAAAAGGATCATATCTAACTAATTAGGTAAATTTAAGAGAATTCAATTGGGTGGAGTCCCGAATTCTAGATGCAGCTGAATTGGACACTGGGTAGGCCCAAATGATAGCTGGTCATTCATTTTGAGCAGTAACTAACTGTGAAAGAGTAGTGAATGCAGCTCTGAACTTTGCATGATAAACATGTTCGCCCAAAGAATCTTTAGGTTGAGGGGCTGACTGATTCCCATTTCTTCGTTTTGAGGGCATGTTCTGTAGAAGAAAGGGCGAAATGGATCAGACTGAGAGATTAACTTTAGATTATTCTCACTGGCATGACATCAATACTGAAAGAATGGAAACTACTCCTAAAACATCTCATAGCCTCCTATACATAAATATATCGCACAACACACCAATGTATAAGACTCTACTAGATGCAACTTTCAGATTTCCTAGGACACTATTTAACCTTAAGCTCTAATACCAAGTTTGTAACACCCCAAATCTGGTACCCAAAATGCTTCACGGTACTCATGACCCTGAAGGACCAGAAGCTAACCCAAAATTGATATATGTACCTGCATACTGTATGACTTCGTATAAAAGACAAAAATAAAGTAGAGAAGTCCATAAGGTTCAAAGATCTAATAAAACATAACATCTGACAATATGGTATATCAATACCAAAACAACTGAAATAAATATCTAATTATGCTAGTCCGAAAGCCTCTAAAATGTATGTATAAGGATTTGATGGGATATGTGCCCAACTAACTCCAACTACTAAAGTAAATTAATTAATGATATAATAAAGTAATGTTCATGTCCTCAAGTGTTGAGGACTCACTGTTAACTATGACTGCTAAGACTGGAATGCTACTTATGTTTAGGAGCTCGTGCTTCTAAACCTAAGGTATAAAACACCAAAGTGCAAATACGTCAGTAGGTGTGATTGTAATGGTTTGCATGTGAGGTAGGACAAATGTAAAGGGTTCACATGCATGAACTATACTAAATGACTGAATAACATGAGCGTGAGAATACATGCATGAATACATAATAACTGTAGCTGAGTTCATGATAACACGATTACTTAGTCTGAGTTCTGATAACATATGATACTGTTAGTTGTATAACTAAAACAACTAACACTGAGCAACTGTATCTGATAATCTAGGTTCTGATGAAACTAGCTAAGTTTCGTAGAGTTCTAGGTTGACATTATCTCATAGTCCTGAATTATGTAAAACTATCTAAGTTCTATTACTAAGATTGAATGACTGTATCTGACAGTCCTGATCTGTAACTGAAATTATGGGAAGTAGTCGTCTAACCGATATGCCCCAAATAACACAATATACCTGAGGTGGGGTCCAATATATAACCCCAATTTGAAGGGTGTCAATACCTCACCAGTTGTAAGCACAATATGTGAGTAACCCTTATATAATAGGTAACTCTAGTGAGAACAGTGGGAACCATCATATAAAAGGATTAGCCACCTTACCTACCCTCATATAACAGGCTATCACGTCTCAACCTATGCTGGCTATGCTATTTTGGAATGCAAGGATTGCTTCTATGAATCACACCCTCATATAATAGGTGGGTTCCCATCCTTGGGTTCACTTGGTGCTAATTTACTACTTCCATCTGAATAGACACTGAACATGATTAATTAAACTAAGTTAACTGAGTTTTGTTGATGGATGGAATACTAATGAGATTAATGAGTTTTTTTGAGTCATGAGACTGACTGAATAATATAGATAATGGCTTGATTGAGAGTATCTTGAAAACATGACACTGATTCTAGGTGCACGGCTAAATTTTTGGGTCCATGTACCCCTATGATTGGATAGAAAGAAACTGACAAAGAATGACTTTCTTGAATACACGACCAACATCAACAATCCATAATATAATAAGATAGAGATTTCATGAAGTACAAGTTCTAAAGCACCACAAGGGCGACACATATATCCATAATTAACTAACTAAATCATTTCATCAAACATTTGACATTCATAAATTTGTAAATGAATGGGGATTTCATATTATCATACTCGTATGCCACTTTTCCTTCACATAGGCATTTAATCAAACACATGGGGAACATACTTTGGTTATACCATCATAAATGCATCTAATTGTCATGGTTGCATAGATAAATTTGAAAATATGAAGGGTTTATCATGATTTAATGCAAATCATCATATACTAGGGTCAATCATAGTAATATGTAATTTAAAACATGAATCAAAACACCAAAATATCATGAACATGAATTTCAATTAAATTTAAATCATGAACATTCATAAATAGACAACTCTTAGATTTTGAAAAGAGATTCTTGAGCTTTATGGGTGAAGGGACCTACAAATCAAAACATGACATACCTGGGTAATGAGTTTCTTGAAGTTCTTAGACTTAAAGCACTTAGAATCTCATATTTTCTTGAAGAATAATTTGGATCATGTTCTTGGGGATTATTTTTAAGAGAAAATGCTAATTTTATTTAATAGATGGATAATGAACATATGAGCCTTGGTCTGATATAATTAGGGGTTTTAACGGGTGGACAAGATGCAAATACCATTTTAAAAATGGCTTAGAATTCAATGAACAGGATCTGCGATGGTTCATCACTATGACCATCGAACTTGGGCCAGAATAGAGACTCACTGCCTTAGTAGCAACGGCTTGGGCGACGATCCATCTCTAGCTCGACGGTCCATCGATACTGGCCATCGTACTTGACTAAAGTCAGGGTCACTGCCTTAGTCGCGATGGCTTGGGCGTCGGTCCATTGCTTTCTCGATGTTCTGTTGGTCTGACTATCACTTCTGGGAAGTTTCGATATCTCTCTGTAAAACGTCCATATCTTTTTACTTCGATACTGGATTTGGACAAAATTGGTATCGTTGAAAAGATAATTCAATTTCCCATATGATTTAAATTTAGATAAATTCTATATGATTTGAATATTAATCATTTAGGTAGTCATCAATAACTTTTCTAGAGACACAATTTGACTTAAAGAAAGTTTGGGGTATTACAATATCTCCCGTTTGGGAATATTCATCCTCGAATGGGGCTGACTGATAGGGGAAAAATGAAATACTGAAGCACATCTTGTATATGAATGACTAAAACATGACTCCATGACTAACATGACTGATAAACTAAATATATATCATATTGAACATGCATATCTGATGCATGAGTAACTAATTTATGACTGCATGACTGAATTACTAATAAGATGAGTTTATCATCAAACTGAACATGCAGATCTGATGCATTAATATATGACTGAACTAACACATGAATGCATGATTGAAAACACAATGGTACTTAATACCATGTTTATAATGGAATTCTGAACATGAAATGGATACCAAGCTTGTCATTGAAATCTGAACATGTAACTGAAAAACTTGAGGAGAATTGTTACCTTGAGCTAGATCTAAGTTGCAGAGAATAGGTAAGGATACTTGGTCTGCATGTCTGCTTCTGTATCCCAAGTAGATCCCTCAACGGACTGATTCTGGCAAAGAACTTTTACTTGAGGGACTTCTATGTTCCTTTGTCTGCGAGTCTGATAGTAATGAATTTCGACTAGAATCTCTTCATAAGAGAGGTCGTTCTAAACATCTATGCTCTAAATAGGAACTACAACAGCTCGGTCACCTATGCACTTCATGAGCAAAGAGACATGGAAGGCTGGATGAACTAAGTCTAGATTTGAAGGCAATTCGAGCTCATAATCTACCTTACCAAATCGACTGATAATCTTGAAGGGACCAACATATCAGGAACTGAGCTTTCCGTTCTTGCTGAATCTCTTCACTCCTTTCATTGGATATTTCTTTAGTTAGAAATAGTCACCAATATCAAAATCAAGATCCTTTCTGTACACATCAGCATAAGATTTTTATCGACTCTCAGCACCTCTAAGTCTTTCTCTGGTCAACTGGACTTTCTCTAAGACATTGAATACTAAGTCAGGCCCTATGTCTGAGGCCTTACTAACTTTGAACCAACTGATTAGAGATCTTTATATTCTACCGTAGAGAGCTTTGAAAGGTACTATCTCAATATTGGAATGATAGCTTTTGTTGAATGCAAACTCAATCAAAGGCAAGAGGTCATCCCAACTACCCTTGAAATCGACTGCACACGCCCTTAGCATATATTCTAAAGTTTGAATGGTTCTTTTTTCTTGACTATCTTTCTTAGATTGAAAGGCAGTACTGAGATGAACTTAGGTACCAAAACCCTTTTGGAATTCTTTCCAAAAAATGAGAGGTGAACTGGATACCTCTGTCTCAGATAATAGATACCTGAAATCCATGCAATTTTACCAACTCTCGAATGTAAAGTTAGGCGTAATCCACGGCTAAATAAGAGGTATGGACTGGAAGAAAATTGGTTGATTCGGTCATCCTTTCTATAATGAACCAAACTAAATCATGCTATGATAATTACAAGGAAACCCCACCATAAAGTCTGTATTCACTTCTTCCCACTTCCAAGTTGGAATACTAAAGTCATGCATGGACCCACTAGGCTTCTGATGCTCTATCTTAACCGGCTGACATGTAGATCACTTAGCCGCAAAGTCTACAACATCTCTCTTTATCCCACTCTACCAATATATTTCCCACAAGTCGCACAACATATTTGTGGCCCCTGGATTAATATAGTAGAGCGTACCATGCACTTCTGCAAGAATTCACTGCCTTAAGTAATCTACACCTGGAACACACAGATCGCCCTGACAACGCAATACACCATCTTCCTCTTGGGAGATAACCTCTAATTTTTTATCCTTGTCTGACTCTTTTAACTTGAAAAAGGATGGGATTTCTCTCTTTCTTTTCTTTCACCTCAGAAACTAGAGATGATTCTGAACAGCTCTGAACCCAATATCACTCTTCTCTAAATTGACTAAGCAAATGTCTAGTCAGGTAAGCTGATGGATTTCATGAGCTAACTTTTTCATGCTATCCTAAACATGAGCAATACTACCCACAGAAAGTCTACAGAGATCATCGACCACAATGTTGGCCTTTGTCGGATGGTAAAGGACACTCATGTCATAATTTTTCAAGATCTCTAACCACCTTCTATGATAAAGATTGAGATCTTTTTGAGAAAAGACATACTAAAAGCTCATATGATCTGTTAACATATGTACATAAACTCCATATAGATAATGCCTCCAAATCTTCAAGGAAAAAACTATGGTTACTAACTCGAGATCACGAGTAGGACAACTGTTCTCATGGGGTTTAAGTTGTCTAGAGGCATCGGCTATGACATTACCATGCTATATGAGGACATAACCAAAACCTACTTTTGATGGATCATAATACACTACGAACCCATCTGGACCATCTTAAAGGTCTAAGACTGGGGTTGAGGCAAGTTGAATCTTCAACTCTTGAAAACTCTTCTCGCAAGGCTCTGACAACTGAAACTTGACATTCTTCTGAGTTAATCTGGACATAGGGAATGCAATATAAAAAAATCCCTCAACAAACCATCTGTAATAGCTGGACAAACCATAGAACTCCTGATATAAATAGAGAGAGAGGTCTTGGCCCATTTTTTACTACTTTGGTCATTTGAGGATCAACCTTAATGCCATCACCAGAAATGATACAACCAATGAATGCTACTTACCTTAGCCAAAACTCTCACTTATTGAATTTGGTAAGCATCTGGTGATCTCTGAGCATCTGAAAAATGATTCTAAGATGTACTGCATGATCACACTCACTGTGGGAATAGACCAGAATGTCATCTATGAAGGCTATGATGAACATGTCCAAGTACTACTTGAACACTCGATTCATTAAGTCCATGAAAGCTACTGGGGCATTGATAAGACCAAAGGACATAAATAGTAATTTGAAGTGACCATACCGAGTACAAAAAGTTATTTTTGGAATGCCTTATTCTCTGACTCTGAGCTGATGAGAGCCTGATCTAAGGTCTATCTTAGAGAAATAACTGGAACCCTGAAGTTGGTCGAACAAGTCATCGATTTTGGAAAGAGGATACTTGTGCTTGACCGTGACTTTATTGAGCTGACAGTAGTCTATACACAATCTGAGAGAACCATCTTTCTTGTGCACGAATAAGATTGGTACACCCCACAGGGACACACTAGGTCTGATGAATCCATTAACTAAGAGATTCTTTAACTTTTCTTTTAGTTCTTTGAGTTGTGCTGGTGCCATTTTGTATGGCAAAATAGATATAGGATAAGTCTCTGGAAAAAGATCAATGCCAAAGTCTATTTACCTTTTGGGAGAAATTCCTGGAAGATTATCGAGAAAGACATTTGAATATTCAATCACGACTAGGACTGATTTGATACTGGGATTTTCAGAACTAGTGTCCTAAACTTGAATAAGATGATATAAATATCCTTTAGATATCATTTTCCATACCCGAAGGTAGGAAATAAGCTGACCTATAAATACAAGAGTCCTACCCCTCTACTCTCGGACAGGTTCATTCAGAGATTAGAATTGGACCATTCTATTTCTGCAGTTGACTGTGGCATAAAAGGAATGAATCCAATCCATGCCGAGAATGACATCAAAATCAGTCATCCCTAATTCGACTAAATCTACTGAAGTGACTTTCTAAAATATCATAATTGGGAAGTTCCTATATACTTGTCGGGCTATGATGGCTTTACCCACTGGGGTAGAGACTAAAAAGGGCTCTGTTAGAATTTTGGGACTGACTCAAAAATTAATTGCTATATAGGGAGTAACAAAAGACAAAGATGATCTTAGATTTAGCAAAGCTTAAACATGCACATGAAAGATCTATAACGAACCAGTAACCACATTAGGAGAATTTTCCTGATCTTGCTAGGACTGGAGAGCATAAAGTCAATTTGGGCGGTGCCTACTAGTAGCGCTAGAGTTGGCACCCTTCTGGTTTGGGCAACCGGGCTGGGCTGAGGAATTGTTATGCTGACTCTATAGCTTGGCTTGCAACATCCAAAACAAATACCAGTACCAGCTCTGCAAATACCCTGATGGTGTTTGCCATAAGTATGGCAAAGAGGATAGCTATGGGAACTGCTAATACTTCCCTAACACTTAGATCCTAACACTCTATCTGTATTACTGATTCTGAATCTAGGATCTAGAGCACTAGATGAAGACAGAGTTGGAACTACTGACTTAAAATAAAACTAAGAACGGTTTCCTTCTTCTAATTTAGGCTGAGCCAAGTTGAAACTACTTATGCTTTCTCTCTTATTCTTCTTATCCCTCATCTTAATGTTTTGCTCTTCTATCTAATGAGCATGGGTCATATGCCCGACTATGTTTATGTCGCTATTCAACATCGCAGACCTGTACTCATTGACTACACTATCATTTACCACAAAAATAAACTTACTCATCTTAGCCATGTTATCTACAACCACAAAAGGAGCCTATCTAGTTAATTGAGTAAATTTCAGAGAATACACTTTCACCGTCATATTGCCTTGCCTGAGGTTGATAAATTCTAATGCTTTAGCTTTTCTCAACTCTAGTGGAAAGAATCTATCTAAGAAGGAAGTAGCAAACTCCTCCCACTCAATAGACCCTGCATCTATAGCCCTCTCTGACTTCAACTATTTGTACCAAGTGTGAGCACTATCCTACAACTGATATGCAGCTAGCTCCACACTCTCACTAGAAGTAACTCCCATGATATCCATAAACTTATAATCCTGATCAAGGAATTCCTGAGGGTCCTCATCTGACATAGACCTAAAAAAGGATGGAGGATTCATTCGGGTGAAGTTTTAAATCCTAGCTACGACTGAATTGGCCAGTGGGTTGGCCAAAACTATAGTTGGTCGTTCATTCTTAGCAGCAACTGACTGAGCAAGAGTAGTGAATGAAGCTCTTTACTCTGCATGAGAAACATGTGTGACCAAAGTATCATCGGGCTGAGGGGACGGCTGATTCCCATTTCTTCTTTTAGGAGGTATGTTTTGTCAAAAAAGGGGAGAAACAAATTAGACTATGAGATGACCTAAGATTATGCTCACTAGAACGACATGAATACTGAGAGAAAGGTAACTATTCCTTAAACATCTCATAGCCTCCTATAGATAAATGTGGCATGCAACACACCCATGTACAGGACTCTACTACATCTAGCTTTCAGACATCATAGGACACTATTGAACCTTAGGATCTGATACCAAGTTTGTAACGCCCCAAATTTGGTACCCGTAATGCTAAACGGTGCTCATGTCCCAGAAGGACCACAGGCTAACCCATGACTGATATTTGTACCTATATATTGTATGAATTATTCTAAAATACAGAAATAAATGTTGGAAGGCCATAAGGTTCAAAGATCTGATCAAACATAACATCTGAAGATATGGTATATTAGTACAAAAATAACTGAAATAACTGTCTAAACATGCCAGTCCGAAAGCCTCTAAACTGTCTGAATAAGGAGTTGATTGGATATGTCCCCAACTAAGTCCAACTACTAAAATAAATTAGTTAATGAGAAAATAAAGTAATGGTTATGTCCTCAAAGGATGAGGACTCAATGCTTACTCTGACTACTGAAACAAGAATGCTACTGATGCTCTATAGCTCATGCTTCTGAAACTACGGTATAAAATATCAATGCGCAAATAAGTCAGTATGTTTGAATCAACTTGTATGCATATGCGGTAGGATGAATACCAAGGGTTCCCACGCATGAACAATACTAACTTATTGAATAACATAAGCGTGAGAATACATGCATGAATACGTAATAGCTGTAACTGAGTTTGTGATAACATCATTACTGAGTCTAAGTACTTATAACATACGATACTGATAGTTGTATAATTGAAATAACTAATATAAAGCGACTGTATCTGACAGTCTAGGTTCTGAAAGAACTAGCTATGTTCTGTATAGTTCTGAGATGACTGTATCTAACAGTCTTAAATTTTATAGAACTATTTGAGTTTTATTACTGATAATGAATAACTATATCTGACAGTCCTGATCTGTAACTAAAACTAGTGGAAGTAGTCATCTAACTAACATACACCAAAGAACGCAATATAGCTGAGTTGGGGTTCAATATGTAACCCCAATTGGAAGGGTATCAACACTGCATCACTGGTAATGACAATCTGCTAGTAACCCTCATATAATAGGTGACTCTAGTGAGAATGGTGGGAACCCTTATATAACAGGTTAAGCCACCTGATCTACCTTATATAATAGGTTATGATGTCTCCACCTATGCTGGCTACATAGTTTTGGAGTATAAGAATTGTTTCTAAGAATCACACCCTCATATAACAGGTGGGTTCCCAACCTTGGGTTAACTCAGTGCTAATTTTTTACTCCCATCTGAATAGACAATGAACATGATTAACTGAACTAAGTTAACTGAGTTCTATTGACTTACGGAATACTACTGAGATTACTGAGTTTTCATAAGTCATGAGATTGACTAAATTCTATGGATCATGTCTTGACTGAGAATATCTTAAAAATATGACACTGATTCTAGGCACACGGCTAAATTTTTGGGTACAAGTACCCATAGGACTCGATATAAGAAAAATAACAAAGTATGACTTTTTTGAATACACGACCAACATCAACAATCAATAATATAATAAGTTGGATATTTCATGAAGTACAAGTTTTAAAGAACAACAAGGGCTACACATGTATCCATAATTCACTGACTAAATCATGTCGTCAAACATTTGACATGCATAAACTTGTACATGAATGGTGATTTCATATTATCACACTAGTATGACACTTTTCCTTCGCATAGGAATTTGATCAAACACATGGGGAACATACTTTGGTTATACCATCATCAATTCATCTAATTCACAGAGTTTCATAGATAAATTTGTAAATATGAAGGGTTTGTCATGATTTTTATGCAAATAATCATATACTAGGATCAATAATTGGAATATGTAATTTAAAACATTAATCAAAACCCCACAACATCATGAAAATGAACTTCAATTAAATTTAAATCATGAATATTCATAAATACACAAATCTTCAATTTTGAAAAGAGATTCTTGAGCTTCATGGGTGTAAGGGACCCACGAATCAAAACATGATATACCTAGGTTGTGAGTTTCTTGAAGTTCTTGGACTTGTAGAACTTGGAATATCTTATGTTCTTGAAGAATGATTTTGATCTTTTTCTTGGGGATTATTTTTAGAGAAAACCCTAATTTGATGTTGTTGATGGATAATGAACTTATGAGCCTTGGTCTGATATAATTAGGGGTTAAATTAGGTGGAAAAGACCCAAATATCCATACAAAAATTGCTTAGGATTCGCAGAACAGGATCTGTAATGGCTTGTGTGACGGTCCATCGCTATCTCGATGGTTCGTCGTTCTGACCATCGCACATGGGCCAGAATTTGGACTCACTGCCTCAGTAGCGATGGCTTGGGCAATGGTACATCACTAGGTAGATGATCCATTAGTACTGGCCATCGCACTTGACCAGAAGTCGGGTTCACTACCTTAGTCGCGATGGCTTGGGTGATGGTCCATCTCTAGCTCGACGGTCCATCAGTCTGACTATTCGCTTCAGGGCCGTTTTGATAGCTCTCTGTAAAACGTCCATAATTTTTTTCTCCGATATCAGATTTGGATGAAATTTGTATCATTAGAAAGCTAATTCAATTTCCCACATGATAAAATGTCAAAAATGGGGAAATTCTATCTGATTGATGTATTAATCATTTTGGAAGTCATCAATAAATCTTTTGGAGACTAGATTTGACTTGATGAAATTTTAGGGTACTACAACAAATTAGGATAAAAGGATAGTGCCAGTTTGGATCGTTGGGGTATGTCACAACTTGGTAGGTGTATTATTCTTGTTATGACACCTTGTTGCATGCTTTATTACAAATTTGTTTACTACTCCTTATATTTTTCCTTGTGGGTGGCGTTTGTTCCATGCTTTATTATGGATTTTCCTTATATTACTTGTCTTGAGCTGGAGGTATATTGGCAACAACCTTTCTACTTCTCTAAAGATAGGGGTATGGACTGCATACATCTTACCCTCGCCAGACCCCACTATGTAGGAATACATTGGGTTTGTTATTGTTGTTATTTATTGTTGTCATAGACTTGTATTAGACTTGGTTTTTTGCTATTGTCGGGGGCATGTCTCGATATATTATAGACATCATATTGGTAAAGGCTTATGGCTGACTATGGACTTGTGTAGTTTTGATGTTGTATGTTGGCATGAATGGGATAAATAGACATTCTTAAGTTATGATTGTTAGCTTTGTTTCCGCTATTATTTTATATGTTTGGAGTTCATTTGACACATGTCGATTGATGACATGGTTAGGTTGGATTGATAGTTGGTCTTGGGATGTCCGTAAGCAAGGCCTGATTTCGGGTTATATAAATATCTAACTAGATCACACTAGTCTAAATATCTACCGAGTGAGGATCAATTACATCAAGTAATGATATGAAATAAGACCAATAACTTCAAGTAGTGATAGCAATAGTAACAAAAATATCAATTTAATGAATAGACAGTAAGAAAATAAACATCAATATCATGTACTGCTTGGGGGACACAAAAAAGCCAATGTGCCAAGATAAATGGGAATCGAACATAATTGCTACACCGATATGGCAATAATATCAATACAGATCTAATCCATGCACTACTAAAAGATTAAGACCATAGAGTAGTCCCACAATCATTAACAAGGCACAAAATAATCAATATAAACTTATCAAGGAATATAATCCTCAATGGGTATGAAAATCTAACACACATAATAAAACGAAAATGTGAAAGAATAATAGTACACCAATCATGGTGAAATTGCAACCTCATACTTGATGAGTATAAGGAGAATAATTCTGAATGGGTCAAAACTCGAACTAAATGACTAAATTATCAACTGACGTACTATGAACACTATCTCTAACTGAGGGTGCCACGGTCATCATGAGGATGGTCTTAATAAGCTGAAATAAATAGAAATCCCATGTCAGGGTCACTCTCTAAACCAATAACGAAACTCTTTATAGAAGTAACAAACCCCTGAAGCTCTAATCCCATTGAGGAACACAAGCTAAGCCCAAATGGTTGTGTAAATAACACTGAGAGCAATCCCTAGAATAATATCCATTCTTTCCACAATATTAGCCTGACTCAAGAACTCTAGGCTGGTGGGGAAATACATGCTAGTTCTGTCTAATCACTAACTCACATCTAGGGAAATCTCCAAACCCATGCTTCATCTCAGTATAACAAAAATAAGATCTTAGACGATACACTAATAGCATTGTGCTGAGGGCATGGCCTCTTTCTACCATCTCCATAGGTCTCAATACATGCTCTCTCTATGGTCCTCGCGTAATCAATAATCTAAGAGAAGAAAGACCCAACTACTATTATATGCTCCGACACCAAGTGAAGTGGCAATGCTAGTCTTGTAACACATCAATGCACCAATGTTCGACTCAGAAGGATATATCATTAGAAAATTTTTTACCTACTTGAGACACCAAATATCATACTGTCACGACCCTATTTTCGAGTCATGATGGCACTTACCATAATCCACCAGTAGGTAAGCCAACACCGTAACCCGGAGATAATGCAATGGGTTACCTTGGTAGGAATGTCCAACATGGACCCAATATGGGACCACTATATAAAAAGGACATTCCACAAAGAAACAACTGAAATTCGAATACCAATCCAATGACCTAATAGTATTAGTACAAGAGCATCTAAATTCGACAATAGGTATTAGAACTCAAAGTCTAAATATTCTTAAATAATCTCATACATTTCGCTCGAATACAAAATAATGAATAAGGATACAAGGGAAAATGGGCAACTAAAACTCCAAGAGCTCACCCTGTCTCCTAATGAACTAAACATCATGATCTCAACTCAACGACGGCAACTAAAACTCGGGTCTACACCAAAAAGATACAGAAGTGTAGTATGAGTACCAAAACATGGGTACTTAGTAGGCATCATCAGCTGACTAAGCAAAATTATGATATAAGGATGATATAGTGTAAGACAACAACTTAAAGTTAAGGTAAAAAATCAAACCTTAATCTTCTTTGATATCACTCTCTAAAAAATTGATCAACTAGAACAATAGTACGACATTACAAATCCATTTATACCAAAACTTTCATACAACGAGTGATCTTTTTGGAAGAGTAAAGCCACATATATACAATCTAAATTATGTCATTACCATAATCAGCACAACTACCATCATTAGAATATATAGCAAAAGAACTTAGTATGATGTCCTATACCTCCAAGAAGTACACTCAAGGAAAACTAACAAAATAACTCATCATGGCATCCATACAAATGGAGAGTACAAAAAAAGATCAATTCATCACCATATCAAGGCACGACTACCCAAGCAACTCACCAAGGCAGCAGGTTGTACATTCCAGCCATGGCCTCTTACCGAGGTCTACAATTATCATCAATACAATAATTTGACACAACAAAGCTGATATCACCATAACATGGTTATAGTTATGTAATCTCTAACTTATTATTAACTCCATGTCTAGCCTATATTAGCTAACTTCCAATTGGAATAAGCTACTAGTTTGCAAGACTTATAGCTTACTAGTCATCAACTAGTGAGATGCCACAAGCTACCCGTACTATTTATTATTCACCTATCTGAAGCCCATTTTTAAGTTATCATCCTTATTATATAAGTCATCAATCTAGCCACCATAGCTTCACATACTAAATGTCACCTTAACTATTTATCATACAACGCTAAGTCTATTATCATTGGACATATTACAACCTGGAGGACTAGTATCAATATTTCAACTAAGTAAAATCCACCAATTAGTTGATTTGGCTTCTAGCCTATATGTCTGAGTCATATATTAAGGATAACTAGTAATTACATAAGCTACTTTATGAGGCAAAATTCCATAAAATAACCATTTATCAAAGTCAAGTAGATTTTCTAGGTGAACCCTTGGTTTTACAAAAGATTACACATATAATTTAGCCTTAACCCAATACTCGGCATAATCTACTTTTAGTTACTAATTATAGTTAACAAGGGTCATACCTTTTAAATACTGATTAGTGAAAAGAATGAATAACAATTTACCAAGGAAGACATCATATATTAATCGCACAAACGGGTTTAACCACACACGGAATGACCTCACAATACATTCATGTATTCATATCTACTCACTACACATAACATCATCATATCATCATTACCTCTTCTAGATTCATTGGGCATTATCATCTCATCATTACCTCTTCAGGATTCACCGGGCATCATAATAACATCTTTACCATTTCAAGATTCACTAGGTATCATTATATCATCATTACCTCTTCTAGATTCATCGATCATGATTATAACCTCATTATATCCTCCGAATTCACCAGAAATCAACATAACATCATTATATTCTTCAGATTTACTAGGCATCACCATAACATAATTATATCCTCTAGATTCACCATGCATTATCATAACATCATTATATCCTCTGAATTCACTGGATATCATCATAATATCATTAAATCCTCTAAATTACCGGGCATCATCATAACATCATTATATCTTCCGAATTCACCGAGCATCATCATAACATCATTATATCCTTTAGATTCATCATGAATCATCATAACATCATTATATCCTCCGAATTCACCGAGCAGCATCATAACAATATTATATCCTCTAAAATTATCGAACATCATTATAACATCATTATATTCTCTGAATTCATCAACAATCATCATAATATTAATATATCCTCAAAGACAACGATATACACATACATTTATAGTCAAATCAGTAAGCATATACAACCCACAATGATAGAGTAAAAGTGTTGTAAGGTAAAACATACCACCATACTTTATTATTAATCGTCATTACATAATAAAAGTAGATCTAAATAATCTATGAAATCACCATTTTTTTAAGGTTAACATAATTATTAGCCAGACAATCATACGCCAAGTCCATACTCTCTAGATGCCTCTTTTACTCCCATTTTTCACAATACTAACCCAAATGAAAAATCCTACACATAAACCTTATCTTAAACATTGGGGTTAGGTCATAACAAGAGTGGTAACTTAATTAGAGGTTCACTTAGTGAACTTATTAATAAGACAAGAGATAGCATAACTATAAGTTCAATCTGCAAGACTTTCCAAGGCTCTCCATGTCATGAAAACAAGATAATAAATCAAGTATAAACATTATCCAACCATCAACCACATGCATAACAGAAAACCGATTTTAACCAATATAACATTAATAACATAACCTGGACATTCATCAAGTGTCTAGGTCACTAAGGGATTCCATAGTTCAAACTTAAGGTGGGTCAAGTCATAGTCCTAAATCACAATAATTGTAAAGTTTACTTCTACAAGACTAACTTCTACCTAGAATTAGGCTAGGTTACCTAAATTAAATCATAAGGTCTTGGCAATCCTTGCTAGTCCTATTCTTCAAGTATTCTTTCTAAGTCACCCCAAATACTAAAGCCAATTAATAACTAGTCATATCTAGGATGACATACCCTCAAGGTTACTCAACAATATCATTCCTCTCTACTAGAGCAACTAAAGTATTCTCATACTATTTATGAGACTACAAGTAGAACTATCCAAGGTTGTAGGCTATAGTCAAGAATCCCATTTTACAAGTTTAATAGCTTACGAGGATCAACTAATCTCAAGTATCATAATTCACCTATTTATCATTTAAGACCTTGCCTAATCTCACAAGATATCATAATTATGCTATAATTAAGCTCAATCTAACTACAAGTAAGCCTAACCTACCTTGAGTCCAAGTAGCTCACGAACCAACAAACTTTGAATTCCCTTTTCTTGAAACTTCTTCCACAAGCCAGGCTATTAGCAACCTAATCTAAGCATCATTACAACAATAACGACACCCATTATGGCACCATTATGTCAAGGGTTTAAAATGACACCAAACCTCCAAGTGGGTCCTACTCTAAAAAATGAGATTTCAAGACCAACCCATTGTTCAAATATCATTAGGGAGCTATAACCCTCAAGAAATTTGAGTAAATCAATCACAATTGTTGCTACATTTGAGCCTCCAACAATTAGGGCTTTTGGTTCTAGAAATAAGTAAAATAATACCAATATTGAACGAATCTTACCTTGGATTTGTTACAAAAATGGGTGGCACAAGCTATTCAAGCTCCTAATCAACCCACAAGACACACTTTGAATATTTTTCACTCTATTAGGGTTTTAGAGCTCAAGAGGGAGGAACAAATGGGAAATTTTTGGGAAAGACATCATTTATATAGTCTCTGCCCAGACCTTGGGTTTCCATGATCGCAACTCACGGGTTTGTACCTCAACAGCCGTGGTTACGGTATTTCCCTCTATGCAAGTCTATGATAGAAGTTTAGAACTTGGTTTAGGGCTTCATCCAATTAATTAACATTCATCTAGAGTCCATTAGAACAAATGAGATATGTAATCATACAAATTTTACATCACGCGTTGACAAAGTTGGATTTTATATTTAAGGTCATTTTATTGATGTTTTCGCCCGGTGGTCAATTAGAACTAATGAAGACTTCAAATTTAAAAGTGGTTATACAACCCAAAAGAACTGCCAAGTAATCGAACTATCCGTTCCAGGAAGTCACTAATGACTTGAGGCTATTATGGACAAGCTCTATAGATGAAAATAAGAAAGAACATGGACAATGACCTGAAGGGTCATTACCACATCCACTACTTAGGAACTTTTGTCCCTGAAAGTTAAAGACAAAGAAAATAACTGGTCTTAAATAAATTAGGATACTCAACCCGCATCTCATTCTCGATCTCCCAAGTAGCCTCCTCTACTGGTTGGCACCTCTACTTAACCTTAACAACCAGAATCTCTCAAGTACATAGTCGCCTCACATCACTGACAAAAATAAGCATGGGTTCCTCCATAAAGTTCAATTAATCGTCTAACTGGACTGAGTCCCATCCAAGCACATGAGAAGGATAAGTAATATATTTTCGTAATATAGTGACATAGAAAACATATGTACAATGGCAAGGTCTGGAGGTGAAGATAAATCATAGGCCACCTCGCCAAATACACAAAGGATCTCAAAAAGAACAATATAGCGAGGGCTAAGCTTACCCTTCCTCCCAAATCTCATCACACCTCTTATTGGTAAAATATGAAGGAATACCCAATCACCAACTCTGAATCTCTAGGAACAGAGTCTACTATAGGCATAGTCCATTTTCCTTCTATGGGAAGCACTCATCCTATCCTGAATCACCCTAACTCTATCGAATGAGATCCGAAGTAATTCTGTACCACAGGGACTAACCTCAATTTCCCAAACCATCCTATTAAAGAATGACATCTCCTAGTGTACAAAGCCTCATAAGTCGCAATGTCAATACTCGAATGTTAATTGTTGTTGTAGGCAAACTCTAACAATGCTAAGTGTTGATCCCACTATCCTCTAAAGCATATAAAGCAAGCCGGGATCATATCCTCAAGCAGCTAAATAATCGACTCGGACTGAACATTCATCTGCTGATGAAAGGCTATACTCAAATCTAGTCGAGTACCCAACTCCTCCTGAATAATGTACAAATCCACAAAGTAAATACATAACCACAATTTGATATTATAGACATAGGGACCCCCATGCAAATGAACTATCTCTTAAACATAAATCTGGGCTAATCTCTCAGCACTGGAGGTCATCTAAATAGTAATAAAATGAGCTGACTGGGTCAAACAATCCATAATAACCCAAATACCATCCTGACAACTGGAAGTACGAGGCAAACCACTAATTAATTACTTGGTAACCCTTTCCCATTTCTACTTAGGAATAGGTAAGCGTTGATTCAAACCGCCTGGACGTTGATGCTCGAACTTAACCTATTGACAACATAGTAAATGAGTAACAAAGTCTGCCATTTCTCTTTTCATAACTTCCCTGCAATAAAGTTACCTCAAATTTCTATACATCTTGGTTGTACCGGGCTGAATAGAATGTCTAGAGCTATGACCCTAATTTAGAATCGACTAAATCAAGTTTGGGTACACAAATACGACCCTGAAATATCAAGCTACCCTTAGAATCTATGGTGTGTCTCCTAGACTCAGCACTCACTAATCGACCATAAAGAAGGCACAACTTACTATCCTCAAATTAAAAATCATAAATCTGCTCAAATAAGGAGGAACTCGCCTGCACACAAGCCAAAATCCTTGCAGAGTTTTAAATGTCAAGGCGAACCATCAAATTTGTTGATGAATAGATATGTCGTGCCAAGGGCCCCTAAGAAATTGATATACATGCAAAATTATCCATACTCACTGCCTTGCGACCCAAGGCATCAACCACCTCATTCTTCTTACTCAAATGATAAAAGATGGAAATATCATAGTCTTTCAAGAAACTCCATCCACCTATGTTGGCGAGCATTAAGCTCATAATGGGTCATAAGATGCTGAGGACCAGTTTTATCAATGTAAATCTCACAATGTACACCATACAAGTGATGCCTCAAAATCTTGAGGACAAAAAGTACAACCACCAACTCTAAATCATGAGTAGGGTTATTATGCTCATGCACCTTAAGATGTCTAGAAGAATAGGAAATAACACAGCCCTGCTGCATCAAAATTGATTCAAGAGAAACACAAAATGCTTCACTAAACACTATGAATCCCTCACCCTCAACTGGATGAGCTAACACCGGGGATAAAGTGAGACAATCCTTGAGCTTTCCCAAGATCATCTCACTCTTCTCGGACAATTCAAAAAGAAGTTCCTTTGGAGTCAACCTGGTCCTAGGGGCTGATATGGTAGCAAAGATCTCAGTAAAGTGCCTATAATAGCCATAAAAACCAATAAAACTGCGAAGCTCAATTGGAGACATAAGCCTAATCCAATAATGGATACCTACAATCTTAGCTAAGTTTTCTATAATACCCGCCTTGGACACCATGTGTCCGAGAAATGATACTAACTCAAGCAAAAATTTAAACTTGGCAAACTTGGCAAAAAGCACATGCTCTCGCAAGACCTAAAGAACAATCCGTAAGTGTTGTGCATGCTCCTTACTACTTTTCGAATACACAATAATATCATTAATGAACATAATAACAAAGGAGTCTAGATGGGGTCTTAACAGATGGTTCATCAAGTACATAAATGTGGTTGGGGCATTAGTTAGCCCAAAAGACATTACCAAGAACTCATAATGACCATAACGGGTCCTAAAGGTTGTCTTCGAGATATCCTCATTCCTAACCCTCAACTGATGATAACCAGACCTCAAATCTATCTTAGAAAATAAAGTTGCGCCCTAGAGCTAATCGAATAAATCATTAATAAGAGGTATACGATAACAGTTCTTCAATGTCACCTTTTTGAGCTACCTATAATTAATACACATCTGTATCGAACTTTTTTTCTTATTTAAAACCAAGACAGGGGCTCCACACGAGGAGACACTAGGTATAATGAAACCCTTTCAAAGAAGATTTTGGAGCTGGGAGTTCAACTCCTTAAGCTCAGCAAGAGCCATATGTTAAAGTGTTATAGAAATAGGTCGGGTTCTAGGCTCAAGGTCAATAGCAATCTCAATCTCATGGACAGGGGGAATACGAGGCAGATCAATAGGAAACACATCAGGAAACTAACACACAATAAGAACAAAATCAAGCGTCGAACGCTCTACATAGGTAGCACACACATAAGTTATATAAGACTTGCAACCCCTCAATATTAGCTATTTGGGATAAACATAAGATATAATCCCCATAGGCCAATGGTACATCACCCCTAACACACGACTAGGGGTACACCTCGCATGGCTAAGGTAATAGTCTTGGGAAAACAATCCATGACTGCACAATAGTGGGTTAGCCAGTCCATGCCCAGAATTATATTGAAATCCAACATATCCTGAATAATACGATCAGCACAAGTATCAACATCACTAACTTTTATAACACATGATCTAAATACTAAATCCACAACTAAAAAATTACCTATATAAGAATAAGTGGATCTAGGATCAAATAAAGCAAGAGTTGACTAATGGCATACCAAAATCTCACCTGTAACTACAACATCTGAAGTTTCAGCCTCGGGTCTAGTAGGTACTACATACAACTAACCACGCCCGTCACCTGGCTGGGCATCTAACCGACCTTCTATCCTACCTTCCTGAGTACCACCTCGAGAACCCTGGTAACTACCCTTACAACCTTGCTAACCATCTCTAACTGTAGGATAAACTACCCTAATAGGAGTATTTCCTTAGGCTGAAACAACTATCGCCCCATGACTAAGGCACTCATAAGAGAAATGATCGAGAAGTCCGCAAGTAAAACAAGAATCACGAACAAAACTAGAACTTACAACTCTGGCTGACCCAGTATAGCTACCACTCCTAGCATAGTGTACAAATAAAACTCTCAAGGATGTATCACCTCTCTTACTAGGGAGACTACTAGTACTGAACTAACCACTGTCAGTGGTCTAAAGAGCTGCTCAAATTGGTTGACTAGTTTGACTATGAAGCTGACAAGATGGATGTGGAGAATGTCTAGTATAAGAAATACCACCCCTAAATTGGGAACTACTATGACTCCCACTAAATCTTCCCTAAAACATGGGCCTTTTATTATGGCCCTCATGTAACATATCTTCCATCACTCTAGCATGATCAAAAACCTCAGCAAAAGTCCTACCCGTAGCAACCAAACTCTAAGTAGCCATCCAAATAGAAAGTTTTAATCCACTCACAAAGTATCAAACTCTCTCAAACTCTATAACCAAGATAGAAGTCATATGCTTAGCCAACTCTTGAAAATGAGACTCATACTTAGTGACTATCATAGAGTCCTGCTCTAATCTAGCGAATTGGTCTGTCAAATGATCTCTAAGGTTGTACAATATATATTTTTCTAAGAATATCTTAGAGAATTGAGCCTAAGAGAGAGGGGAAGGTGAAACTGGCCTAAAACTGACTAAATACTTCTACTAGTGCCAAGTAGACAAGTCCAACTAAAATATGGTGTAATCCATACCACGGGTCTCAACAAGGCCTAACCCATGAAGCCAATCCTCACAAGCAGTCAGAAACTCAAATGCATCCTCTCCAGGAGCACCAAAAAACGTAGGTTGAGCCAACCTCAAGAATCTACCCATCATGCTTTACTCATCAGCAAACATAGTAGGTTGGGTCACAACTAGCTGAGCGACTGTTGACTGAACAACTATTGGAATAGGAGAAACCTCAACTATAGGAGCTGCACCTACAAGCTGCACTCCTATCCCTATAGTCTGCTAACCATCAACAATACCCAACATTTAAACTAAGGCATCTCAAATCAAAAAAGAGAGGAGGAATCGTGGTGAAGACTAGGCTACTCCCTAGCCCACCGTTGGCTGATGTAGAGGGGTCTCTAGCTTGAGTGCAAGAATAGAGTTCTGGGGAGGTCCGCCCTGATCCCTAATTGGAGACACATCATGAGTCTGGGTCTCGGGACCCTCCTCGCAAACAACTGTAACATGAGGCCTGGGCCGGGCCTCTGCAAAAGAGTAAAGTCAAGAGAATATTAAACAAATCAACTCAGACTCTTAGCACGATATGAGTGAAATGAGTGAGGGACTCTTAAAAATGTCCTTAGCCTCTCGAAAATAGGAAACTAATTTCAATGTTCTTGCTCTTATTCCAATAAAATTAGTTAAACCTAGGTTCTAATACCAATTTGTCATGACCTTATTTTTGAGTCATGATGGAACCTACCGTATCCCACCAGTAGATAAGACAATATTGTAACCTAGAGCTAATGCAATGGGTTACCTTAGTAGGAATGTCGAACATAGAACCTATATAAGAACACAATATAACAACGACATTCCACAAAGAAGTAATTGAATTTTGAATACCAATCCCATGACTTGATAGTATTAGTATAAGAGCATTTAGATTCGAAAATAGGCATTACAGCTCAAAGTCTAAATAGAGCTAAATAATCTCATACATTTGTCTAGAATACAACAGATAGAATAAGGATAGAAGGGAAAAAGGGAAACTCAAACTCCAAGAGCTGTCTTTGTCTCCTGATGATCAACACAACACGATCTCAAATCAACAATGGCAACTAGGATTTGAGTCTGCTCTAAAAAGGTACAAAAATGTAGTGTGAGTACCAAAACAGGGTACTTAGTCGGAATGATAGACTGACTGAGCTAAATTATAATATAAGAATGATATAGAGGAATACAACAACTTAAAGTGAAGGTTCAGAATCGAACCCAAATCTTCTTTGGTATCTCTGTCTAAATAACTTATCAACTACAAAAATAGTGTGACATTCCATATCCACATATACCATAACTTTGATACAACATGAGTAATTAGTTTTGAAGCATAAATCCACATATATCAAAAAACAATCATATAATTACCATAATCAACACAACTACCATCATTAGAGTATAAAGGAAAAGAAATTACCATAATGTCCCATACCATTGGAAAGTACACTGCAAGGAAAAAAAAGCAAAGAACTCATCATGGCGTCCCACACCACTAGAGAGTAAGCCAAAAGATCAATTCATCAACATATCAAGGCAAAACTATACAAGCAACTCACCAAGGCCTCGGGTTGTATATTCCCACCATGTCCTCTTACCGAGGTCTACAATCATCATCAATACCACAATTGACACAAACAAAACTGATATCACCATTACATAGTTATAGTTTTTTAATATCTAACTCATTATTAACTTCATGTCTAATCTATATTAGCTAACCTCCTATTGGAATGAGCTACTAGTTTGCATGCCTTATAGGTTACTAGTCAACAACTAGAGAGATGCCATAAATTACCCATACTATTGCATATTCACCTTTCTCAAGGTTGTTTTCTAGTTAGCTTCCTAATTATATAAGTCATCAATCTAGCCACCATGGGCTCACATGTTAGAGTCAACTTAACTATTCAATATACAGTGCTAAATTTATTATCATTGGATATAGTAAAACCTTAAGGACTAGTATCCATATTTAAACTAAGTAAGGTCCACTAATTAATTCACTATGTTTCTAGACTACAAGTCATAGTCATATATTTGGGACAACTAGTTATTACATAAGAAACTTTACTAGTCAAAATCCATAACATAACCATTAAATCAAGTCAAGTAGATTTACTAGGTGAGCCCTTGGTTCTACACAATATTACACATATCAGTTAGCCCTAACCCAATACTCGACATAATCTACTTCCAGTTACTACTTAGAGTTAACAAGGGTCACACCCCTTAACTAGTGATAATGAAAAGAATGAATAACTATTTATAAAGGAAGACATCATGTCTTAAGCGCACAAATAGGTTTAGCCACACACGGCATAACCTCAAATATACCCATGTATTCCCATAAAATCACCACATATAACATCATCATAACATATGTACATCTTCTAGATTAATCGGGCATCATCATAATATCAGTATATCCTCTGGATTCACCAGGCATCATAATAACATCATTATATCTTCCAAATTCACTGAGCATCATCATCACATCATTATATTCTCTGAATTCACTGGTCATTATCATAATATCATTATATAATTCGAATTCACCAGGCATCATCACAACATCATTATATCCTCCGAATCTATCGAGCTACAACATAACATTCTTATATCCTTTAGATTCACCTAGTATCATCATAACATTGTTATATCTACAATATTTATCAAGCATCATCATAACATTATTATATCCTCTAGATTAAACGGGCATCATCACAACATCATTATATCTTCTAGATTAATCTAGTATCATCACAACATTAACACATCCTCCAAGACAATGATATATACATACATATATAGTCAAATCAATAAGCATATAAAAGACATAATGATAGAGTATTAGTGATGTAAGGTAACACATACCTTCATACTTTATAAGTGATGTAAGGTAACACATACCTTCATACTTTACTATTAATCATCACTATATAATATAAGTAGATGTATGAGCATGAGTATTTGAATGATATACAAAATAATCACTTTTCCAAGGTTAACACATTTATTAGAAAGTCATTCTTAAGTCAAGTGCATTCTCTCTAGATGTCTATTTTACTCCTACTTTTCACAATACTAACCCCAAAAGAAAAATCCTTTATAAAAATATTAGCCAAACCATTAAGCTTGGGTCATAGCAAGAGTGGTAACAAAATTAGAGGTTTACTTAGTGAACTAATCAATAATCCAAGAAATTGCATAACCATAGGTTCAATCTATATGACTTTCCAAGGCTATCTATATCATGACAAGAAGATAATCAATCAAGTATAAATATTATCCAACCATCGACCATATGCATAACTGACAATCGGGTTTAACCATTATAACCTCAATAACGTAACCTAGATGTTCATTAAGTATCTAGTACTAAGGGATTATATAGTTCAAGCTTAAGGTGGGTCAAGTCCCACTCCTAAATCCTAATAATGCCAAAGTTCACATCTATAAGACTAACTTAAACCCAGAATTAGTCTAGGTTGCCTAAATCACACCATAAGGGCTTATCAATTCTTAATAGTTTTATAAGGGAAAATCTTCTTCAAGTATCCTTTCTAAGTCACCCAGAACACCAAGGCCAATTTCTAACAAGACATATCTAGGTCAACATGCTGTTAAGGTTAGTCAACAACATCTTTCTCTTCTACTAGAGCAAATAAAGTATTCTCATACTATTCATGAGACTACAAGTAGAACTATCCGAGATTCTAGGCTACAGTCAAGCATCAAATTTTACAAGTTTAATAGCCTATGAGTATCAACTAATCCCAAGTATAATCATCCACCCATGTATAATCTAAGACCCCGCCTAATGTCACAAGATATCATAATTATACTATAATTAAGCTCAATCTAACTACAAGTAAGCCTATCCTACCTTGAGTCCAATTAGCTCACAAACCAACAAGCTTTGCCTTCGCTTTTCTTTAATCTTTTTCTGCAAGCCAAGGTGTCACCAACATAATCTAAGAAACATTACAAGAATAACAACACCCATTATGGCAGCATTATGTCATGGGTCCAAAATGACGTAAAAATCCTATGTGGGTCCCACTCTTGTAAAAATGAGTTTTTGAGATCAACCCACTGTTCAAATATCATTAGGGGGATATAACCATTAAGAAATTTGAGTAAATCAATAACATTTGTGGCTACACTTGAGCCTCAAACCATTAGGGGTTTTGGTTCCAAAAATCAACAAAATAATTCCAAACATGAAGGAATGTTACCTTATGTTTGTAGAAAAAATAGGTTACACAAGTTATTCAAGATCCTAATCTACCCACAAGACTCACTTTGAAGATTTTGCTCTATTTGGGTTTTTGAGATCAAGAGAAAGGAACAATTGGCCAAAATTTTAGGTAAGTCAACATTTATTTAGGCCATGCCCAGTGCTTGAGTAGCATAATCACGCAACCCCACTTGGCCGAGGTTGTGGCTCATGCATTTGCACATTACCCATTATGGTCACGGTATCTCCCTCCTAGACAGGCTACGACTGATGCTTGAAACTTGGTTTTGAGATTTGACCAATGGATTAAGATGTATTTGAAGATTGCTTCGAGCAAATGTGATATGCAATCATAGAGATTTTGATGTTTTGTATGTATTGATGAAGTTGGATTTTGTATTTATGGTTGTTTTAGTGATGTTTTTGCCCTGTGGTTAATCATAACTAAAAAAGACTTTAAATTGGGAAAGTGGTTCTAAAAACAAACAAACCACCATGTAACTGAACTATCAGTTTTAACAAGTCACTAATGATTTGGGGAAGCTATGGAGAAGCCCTATTGGCAAAAATAAACGAGAATACAGACAATGATTTGAAGGGTCATTACATATACTAAGAAACTTGCAAAGAACTCTGATGAAAAACCATAGACCCAACTCTGGTGTAAGATCTTCTGATTGAATCAAATGTCATCCATGGCTAAAAAGGATCTACAACATGACTCAAATTCCTAATACCAAACCTCAAAGAGTTTAGCTAGCCATGCGATCAACTAGAGCTTAAGCTAGCCCTAAATCTATTTAGCCGATGCTGAAGGTCTTCATCATTCATCTCTGACTCTTTAGTCTGATGTTGTGGTGAAACTCTAGAAACATGTGTCAAAGCATTGTTTACATATATTGAAAATATCGCATCATCCTTTAGAGATAAAATAGAGTCAAAGAATATTTATGATGTTCCTAGTAATGCGGACACATGATAAGAAGTCATGAAGTGAATTTCATAAAATATCACTATAGCCTCCCAAAGATAAGTTACGGACGTCTCCGCATTGATCGGCAGAACTCTACTAACACTTTGCTCTTATACTAATACACTAGTGAAAACTATATCTGATACCAATTTTTTACGACCTAATTTTTCAAGGTATGATGGTGCCTACAATAACCCACTGGTAGGCAAGCCAATTCCCATAGTTTGAAATGACTACTAACTGAATACTCAATTATATAGAAAAGAATGAATAATCATTATAAATAAATGAATCAAATATATAATAAAAGTCCAAAAACCTAGTGGTATTAGTACTAGAGCCTCTAATATAACAAGAGTACAAGAATGAAATACAAAGGGAATTACATTATTACAACTTATCTCTGAATAAAACATGTAGACAATTCTAGTACATAAGAAGGAGATAAGTAATACTCTAAATGTTAGGAGTTCACTGTAAGTCTCCAAACTATGGTTGGTCCACATGACGTGCACACCACTGGTAATAACCTATATTATGATCTACAGGCTGCAAAGGTGTAGTATGAATACCAAACGAATGATACTCAGTAGGCAACCGCCAACTGAGCTCCAAAGGTAAATTTGATACCTACAACATATAAATAAGATGGATACTACACCCAAGAGTTCATAAATCATATAACAAGATAGTGAAATAATAAGGAACCACTATCCTATTCATGTCCAGGAGTCTGACATAATAAGACTAAGGAAGTACCAAGGATGAAATATCCTATATCAGCCATAATCCTAAATATCAACACCATATCTTATTTCCCTAGAAATTATACGAATAAAAGAATGATAGAAGAATATATGGAGTAATATACAAGGCTAAGCAACGGATATAAGATATGAATAATTGAAGAAAGGGATATACATTACTATCATAGCTACATATAGCTAGATATAAATATATAAATAGATAGAAAGTCAACTCAAAGCATAACCTAAATCTTCATTTTCTAATTTTAAGGCTTCGTTATAATCCTATCAGGATTTAATACTATAATTATCTCATATATAGAAGGCATCTCACGTCTATGATGCATAATACATCAATAAGCATAACTCATAACTATAAGGCATATCACATGTATGAGGCATCTCGCTTTTATAGGTTATGTACCATGACTATGAGAAATATCATCTCTAAGGGAAATTATCATATCTAAGATGATGATCATCTCTAAAGGCCCACTATAATATCAAAAAAGAAATAATATCTCTAATGGACCAATATCATTTGTATAAGGAATATCATGGCCATAAGCCATTACTCATTATCGGGGGGGGAAATACCATCACTTTTTTTAACTACACAGTAACCTTACACTAAGGTTTACTAGTATCAACTATGCCTAACATTCGTAAATAAGTCCACAAAGGCTAACAAAAGTCTTGGCCTAATGTAGTCCGTACGATCCCACATCTAATCCTCAATTTCCATATTTAGGAATCTTATACCTACAAATAGGCTAAGGTATCAAGTTCTACTTCAATATATCAAGTAAGCCATAACCAATCCTAAAGAGGAACATCATCTAGAAATATAGGCATTATTGTAAATTCTACCCAAATTATAGTTTAACATCACTAGAATAGCCCAACTGTGGTTAATCATAATAACAATGATTCAATTAGATAAACCACATCCAAAACCCAACATTATATAAAACCTTACTAGCATTTAATCCAATTTGGAAAGAAGTCTATAGGATTCAAAAAAAGGTCATAAATGTACCATCTAATGATCCCAAACACCTGTATAATCCATAAAAATTGATAATCAAGACTAAGTTTTTATTCTCATAAACAAGCTTAATATTCATATTCACATACCATATATAACACACATCATCTTTGAAAAAGAGTAGGTAGAAGCCTACCTTAAAATCGAACTGCAAAACCTTATGTCATTCACTACATGCTCGTCTTCACATCAGGATACCCAAAATTTCATAACACTATCAAAATAGTAATCTACTCATCAATTCAAGTCTAATGATACCCATATTAAACTATTGTTCTTTGGGTTCAAAAATGACACCAAGTACACAAAGTGTATCCTATTGATAGATAACATATTTTTTAGGCCAACCGAGCATTCATACATGAACAAGGAATCATAAACCTTAATAAATTGGTTAAATCAAAGCTAATTAGGGCTAAAATCAAGTCCTAAGCTATATTGGAGTTTTAGTTCAAGAATCAAGAATTTTATCTAAAATGTGAAGAAATATTTCCTTAATTCATATCATAATCAAGATAAAAAATGTTTAATAAGCTCCCAAGTCACCCAAAATAATCAATTTTGAGTTATCGTGTCCATTTAGGGTTTTTGGCTATCAAGGGTGAAGAGAAAATGCCTAAATTAGCAACATTGGAGTCTATTTGTAGACCCCTTTAGGCATAGAGATAAGGAGATCACAATCTCCTAGACTATAATAATGCAAGGAAATTTACAAAATTCCCATGGTGATTACTATCGTGCAATCCTGGTCCCATTTGTACAATCACAATGCACCAGATAACAGCAATTTTGGAAAATTTTCCATGTTTTTAATGATGCCTCGAGATTTATTCAAAATATAATTTTTGCAAATGAACTGAGTAACCCCTATATATTTGATGTCTTGGATGTGTTGGCAAAGTCTAATTTTCAATTTGAGGTTGTTTTGACCAAATATGGGTCCCATACCCATATTTTCAAATTTGCCTTTTTCTTACTAGTAGGTTGAAATAAGCTAGGGTGCATTAGGACTCAAAGTAAAGGTATTCCGACGCTAAAATTTCAAGATGCTGGCATAATTAGAATTGCATATAAGATTGTTTTATTGATCTTTTCACTTGCTGGCCATTTTTAACGTGTGAAGACTTTTGAATAGAAAATTAGTTCTTAAAAACAAACGAACTGCCTGATAGCTGAATCGTTAGTCCCAATAATTCATAAATATTTTATACAGATATAGGGAAGCCCTAACAGTGATGATTGACTAAATTATGAAAAATGACTTGGAGGGTCATTACAGTATCAGATTGTGTGATGAGCTTACATTTCAATCTTTGTCGTGGCAAGTCCAATCCACGACCCTTGGATTTTTGGGTAATTAAAAAATATCCCATGTATTTTTTGATATTAATTTATGCATTTTTCATACTTACAAAATTATATTGAGTTGTACGATACACTTTTGGTCTTGAAGTTCTTGTTCTCTACTTATAGAGTTTGTTATTGATTTGAGATTCTGGTCTTAATTCTTACTTCATTATAAGATTATCAATATGATTTCAATTATGAATTCCTTTGGTGTTCTTGAAAACATGAGTGGTTGAATCTCTTACCTAGGGTTGTGAGAATTCTGATATAATAATCAAGTAGAGAAAGTGAAATGTCTTTCTTTATTGGTGTTCTTACATGTATTGTGATTTTTCTTGTATTGATTTCTTCTATATAAGTTATATACGTTCAAATCCCTACAATATTTGATACAAAATTCAAAGAGAGGTTGAAATTAGGAAAATAAGATCACAATACTAATTTGAAGCTACCAACCTTTATTTAATTAACTTGAGACAATGAGGAGATAGTTATCCAGTACAAGGGTTAGTAATGTGATACTCTAATATATAAAGGAGATGGGTAAAATTCACCTAAATATGTTGGGAGACAATTGGTGATACATAACTTATTATATTCTAAATGCAAGGCATCGAGATAATTTGATGAACACAATAAGTCTGCAGAGTTAGGTAGTTAAGGGGAACACAATCCTTCTATTTGTCTTATAATAATTTAACTTAAATTGTTCAAGCATTCTTACTACTACTACTAATCTTAAAAAAATCACCCTATTTACTTTGTTCACTTTCAAACCATATTAGCAAGTTCTTAATAGAGATTCATCCTATATCTTTTGAGTTCGACCCCAACCTTAGTTAGGTGTTTTATTTGATAGCAACCTCATTATACATTTTAGAAGGTGTAATTTGGGCAACACCAAATTTTTGTGTCATTACGATGGAATACAGTTACAACTAATTGATTGATGTTGTTGAAGTTGTTTGTTTTTAGTTTTTTGTTGTTCTTAAGTAATACACCGGTATATGCCTAATACTTGAAGTTAAGAAAATCCCTTGATCCTAGATGATCTTGATCTGAATTGGACCTTATGATAGAATCATATTATAGAAGATCTTTAGCCAAGATTTTGACATAATGGGGTTCAAGATAATCCAAATCCATTGAATCCACCACCTCCACATGGTGTTCAAGAAATAACTATTCCAACCATTTATTAATTAATAGCTAAAGAAAATATGATGTTGGTTGTTACTCATTGCATAACTTAATAGGAGAGAGTGAGATAAGAAAAATTGCATCAAGCAGTACTTAACAGAGATAGAGTTAGAAGAGATAAAGCTCAACCACCCACTACTTGTTAGAATTTGTCAATTTTAGATGATCTAAAAGAATACTTAGGATATGCTGGGCCTATTGAGATAGGATCTATAATTTATGCTGATTTGCCACAAGGGATGAAGTTTGACATTACAAGTGCAATGATTTAGTTGCTTAATTTAAAGTGTGTGCTTTCTTATTTGTCATTAATGATGCAAACATGTAAATCATGAATTTTGTTGGGATTTGCACTTCATATAATCTACTTAAGGTGTGTCAGGAAGCTTTGATACTCAAGTTGTTCCCATTCTTTCTTACAGGAGAAGTGATGTTATGGTTAAGAGAACTACCTCATAGTTCCATTGCCTTTAGAATAAGTTGTAGACATAATTCTTGGACGGATTTTTCTCACATTCTAGAATGCTACAATTGAAGGATGAGATTTATAATTTCAGGTAATTACATTCGGAGGCACTATATAAGCCATGGTTTAAGTTAAGAAGAAGTTGATAACTAAGACTATTCACAAAATCTTAGAGAAAAAGTTGCTAGAGATATTCTATAGAGCCTGAATACAAACTCCAATGTTGTTGATGATATACTATTACTAGAGGGGCTTTCAAGAGCCTTTGTTGGTAGCTAGCTAAGAAAAGCATAGATCGGGTATCTAAAACCAATTTAGGGTAGAATACTCAAGAGGAACAAAAAGGAGTGGTACTTATGCTATTCGTGCTTCTAATAAGAAGAGAGTCATAGATAATATAGTGTCTCAAGAGGTAGCATAGATGAGGATAGAGGTTGGGTTACTTACCAAAAACTTACAACTATAAATGTAAAAAAAAGGGTGAATACAGTAGGCGTACGAGGTAAGTCTATTAGACATGATAAGTCTGACTCTAGGAGGAAGATATATATTTAAATAGAGAGATATAAAGTTTTTGAGCCAAGGGCTAAGTGTCCAATTAGGGAACTTAGAACTCAAGGTAAGAGAATCAAGGTTTGAATTATTATGGGGATAGATATAAGAATAAGAGCATAGAAATGAATGGTGGATGGAGGAGAAAGAATTTATAAGAAGAAGAGTAGTATGCATGTTTCACTAGGGAACCATGACACTAATTTGGGGATGGAAACATTGCTTTTAAAGCTAGTTAAAAAATCTTCTAAGCAACACCATTTTGAATCTAAAGAATGGCAGTCACTGCCTAGCCATCACTATTTGGAGTGGTAAGGCTACTATTAATCCTTCAATGCTAATGTTGAAGGAAATATCTCTGAATATCCATCTTGTAGAAGCATTGGAGTAGATGCCTTGTTATACAAAGGTCATGAAGGATTTGTCGATGAAAAAATAGACTGTGAGTTTTGAGACTACTGATAATATAAGGCTACTAAGGATTTGCTTCTCGGTCTTTTATTAAGAAAAATGAGGATCCCAGAGCTTTCACTATTATTTGCATTTTTGGGTCCTTTAATTTTATACGTATTATTTAACTTAGGAACTAGTATAAATCTAATATCATTAGTTGCATACAAGTTGCTAGGGTTAAGGTCACCTAAACTGATGTCTTTAAGATTATTAATGGTTGATTAGACTGTGAAGAAACAATTTGGTATTTTGTGTAATGTTCTGGTAAAGGTAGCTTTTTCATATACCCAACAAATTTTGTGATTCTTAACTATGATGTGGATTTTTATGTCCTTATTATCTTTGGAAGGCCTTTCCTAGACACAGGTGGGGAATTGGTTGACATGGAGATGGTACATATAAAATTTAGGCTCAATGATGAACATGTTACTATTAATATAGGCTAGTCATTAAGACAATTGAAAGATATAATTGTTGTGTCTGTGATAGACATTATAGAGGATTATGTAATGAGTATGCCCATTAAGGAGACTTAGCTAGAGGCATTAGTAGTGGTGATCATAAATTTAATAGTAACATTGTTGATGAGATGGGATAGTGAAATATCTTTTTGGTAGGGGATATTATTATTATTCACCAAGGAATTTAGATATTGACTTGAAAAATAGAGCAACTACACCAGTTTGGCCTTCCATTGAAAAGGCATCTGTCTTTCAATTGAAGTACCTCCATTCTCACTTGCGTTATCCATTTTTAGGGGCCAATAATACCTTACCAGTTATAATTTTCATTGATTTGTTAGATACGCAGGTTGAGGCCTTGATCTCTATATTTCAGAGGTTTAAATGGGTCAATAGTTGAACTATTATAGAATTTTTTCAGATTTCACTAAAAGTTTACACTCATAAGATTTAGCTGGAACCACAGTACATTCTTAGCATTGAGCATCATAATCATTTGAATCAACTTATACAAGAAGTAGTTAAGAAAGAAATCATTAAGTTGTTAGATGCAGGTGAGGTTTACTATATTTCTAAAACCTAATGGGTGAGCCTAATTTTGAGTGTGTTAAAGAAGGGTGGGATCATTGTGGTCCATACAGAGAAGAATGAGTTAGTTCCCATAAGACAAGTGATGTTGGGCGTATTTACACGCCTAAACAACATAATTTACCCATGTTTTAGGCTAAGTTTGGAGGATAAAATATATAATTCCTGCACTTTTAGTCCCTTTTCCTCTAAGTGAGCTAACCTAGGTGATTAGCACGTTTTCAGGTATTAATGATGAAGATTTCAGCAATTTGTGGACCTTTGGGCAGCAAAGGAAAACTTTACGTAAGAAGGAAGGCAACTTTTGGAAGCTTGTGGACTGAATGTGATGCATGGAAAATTTGTCCCAGGCAAAATCACTATTTCTTAATACTTAGGGGTGCAGCAGTAACCCAGTAGGTCTAGGACAAGGATAAAAACCCTATTTCAGTAGGACTAGGACAAGGATGTTATAAAAACCCTATTTGCTGAATTTTTCAGCAAGCTTTTCATTAAGCTTTTCATAATACATTCTATTTTCTTTTCATTCGACTTTTACAGAGAGAATCACGGCTCTCTTGAGAAAAACGGCTAGAGGAAAAACGCTATTTGTCTATTGACGTGAAATTCATCCCATCACAAAGATTATTCTAGTTGTGGTATAATGATGATGTCTATTGTGATTTCCTTTGCACTCATGAGTAGCTAAACTTCTCTGTTAGGGTTATGGAAGCCTTTTGATATACTATCTATTACTTTGAGTTTGTGAATTCTTGATGCGTATGCTACTTATATCATTACTCTCTTCGTTTTAATTAAATTATTGTGGTTGCAAACATATAGAATACGCCAGTATAACATTAACTTGTTCGAGAGAAACGTTACATGTTTGGAAAAGAGAGTGTGACAAGGAAATAGGGTTACCAACCCATGTTTACACGTTAATGCCTTAATCGGATTAACCTCTTGGAGAGTTTGTACCGTTAGTTATACACTTTAAGATCGAGAGAGTTAAAGTGAAATAATCCTGGATAGTCGAGAGACACTAGGATTTACCATTAGAATACGAATCTCTATAAGTACATGCACGTCTGAATTCCGCATAACTCATAGTTAATAGATACGTAGAACTCATAAGGTGGACATAACCCTAACTTATTATTCTCTATGATTAAATCTTACTACATTACTCATTTCATTCTTTATTTTGTAAACATTATTTCACACCTAAAACCAATCCCCCCTTTCCGTAGAATTTTCGACCAACATTCTGCTAAATTTGTATGTTGTAGTACTTCTTTGCTTAAACATTTTTAGCTAGATCTTGCCTGGTGTGTGTGTAAAGTGAAATAAAGAGTGTGAGTTTAGGAGATGATTTAGGCATTTCTTTGGTAGCCTTTAATTGTTTACCTTCTTTTTACCTACCTGTGTACATTATCCTAGTGAACCCCCTTTGAGCCTTTAGCCATTTTCTTTGACAGCCTCATATGTAGCCTAGTCCGTTTTTTTCAAGACCATAATTTTATCCAAATTTCTAAGCGCTTTAAATTGTAAAGTCATGTGACAAAATAAGAGGAAGTTGGGAGAGAGTGATGCCTTAGAGTGTATTGGTACTTGAATGTGTTATGAAAAAAAAGTGGCTATCATAGAGGTGTGTTATAAAAGAAATGAAAAGAAAAATAAAAAGTTAGTTCTGTTATGATTGAATAACAAAATAGGTGAAAAGGGGTGGTAGATGAAAGGAAAGTAGAAGGGTTGTTTAAAAGAGAGTGTTAATGACATAATGTAGTGTATTAAAGCGCTTAGGGAACATAGTCATTATTCCTGGCCAAAATAGTCCTACCTGTCCCTTAGCCTACATTACAACCTGTAAAGACCTATTTGATTCTAAGCTTAGCATTATGATATTAGTAGTCCATTACACTAAGGGAAAGACTATGGTCAGCAGTTGCAACATATCATTCTTTGTGAGAGTGAGAGCAAGGAGAATCTTATACCCATGTTTCAAAAAATGCTAAACTGTGAGTGATTATGGGTGATATCTTGTGTGAGACACACATGGTTAATGATTATTGGGTAGTTTTTATGATTCTTTGTGCCTTAACTTGTGGATACGAATTAACCATCATCACGAGTCTATGTTGGAGGTTGAATTGTTTCTAGCAGTGATCAAGAAAACTACTCTTTATTAATAATTGTTGTGCTTGTCTTGATGAATATTTTGTGTTACTGTTGTGAAATCCTAGTTAGATGTTTGCATGGACGTAATATTTTGTACGAGGACGAACAAAGCTTTAAGTGTAGGGTGTTGATGTTGGGCGTATTTACACGCCTAAACACCATAATTTACCCATGTTTTAGGCTAAGTTTGGAGGATAAAATATATAATTCCTGCACTTTTAGTCCCTTTTCCTGTAAGTGATCTAACCTAGGTGATTAGCATGTTTTTAGGTATTAATGATGAAGATTTCAGCACTTTGTGGACCTTTGAGCAGCAAAGGAAAACTTCACGCAAGAAGGAAGGCAGCTTTTGGAAACTTGTGGACTGAATGTGATTCATGGAAAATCTGTCCCGGGCAAAATCAGTATTTCTTAATACTTAGGGGTGCAGCAGTAACCCAGTAGGACTAGGACAAGGATAAAAACCCTATTTCAGTAGGACTAGGACAAGAATGTTATAAAAACCCTATTTGCTGAATTTTTCAGCAAGCTTTTCATTCACGCTTTTCATAATTCATTCTATTTTCTTTTTATTCGACTTTTACAGAGAGAATCACGGCTCTCTTGAGAAAAATGGCTAGAGGAAAAATGCTATTTGGCTATTGACGTGAAATTCATCCCATCACAAAGATTATTCTAGTTGTGGTAGGATGATGATGTCTATTGTGATTTCCGTTGCACTCATGAGTAGCTAAACTTCTCTGTTAGGGTTATGGAAGCCTTTTGATACACTATCTATTACTATGAGTTTGTGAATTCTTGATGTGTATGCTACTTATATCATTACTCTCTTCGTTTTAATTAAATTCTTATGGTTGCAAACATATAGAATACGCCAGTATAACATTAGCTTGTTCAAGAGAAAAGTTACATGTTTGGAAAAGAGAGTGTGACAAGGAAATAGGGCTACCAACCCCTGTTTACACATTAATGCCTTAACCGGATTAACCCCTTGGAGAGTTTGTACCATTAGTTATACACTTTAAGCTCGAGAGAGTTAAAGTGAAATAATCCTGGATGGTCGAGAGACACTAGGATTTACCATTAGAATATGAATCTCTATAAGTACATGAACGTCTGAATTCCGCATAACTCATAGTTAATAGATACGTAGAACTCATAAGGTGGACATAACCCTAACTTATTATTCTCATTGATTAAATCTTACTACATTACTCGTTTCATTCTTTATTTTGTTGACATTATTTCACACCTAAAACCAATCCCCCCTTTCCGTAGAATTTTCGACCAACAGTCTGCTAACAATTGCAACACTTAGTGACTAAGTATTCCCTGTGGGATTCGACACCGAACCCATTTGGGTTCTATATTTGACAGTGACCGCTTACACTCTTACGAGAGCTGTAGTTTGGGCGTTATCAACAAGTTATGGGATGGAGATTTTGTATGGAATATTTGAATACTTGGAAACAAAAAGATCACTTTTCTATGCCATTTATGGACTAAATGTTAGACCTTCTTGCATCTACAGGATGATATTTTTTTATTGATGGTTAATTGGTGTATAATAATATTTTTGTTATCTATAAAGTCCAGAATAAAAACACTTTCACATGTCTATGTAATACCACATATTTCCTTAACATAATCTAAGTCCCTATATATGAGTATTCGTATACAAAATTTTTGAAAAACTCATTAATTTCCATATTAGAGCCTGCCATTGCGTAGGAAATTAAATTAGCTTTCCAATGATATAAAATTTTCCTAAATCTAATAATTGGGTCAGAAGTTATGGCAATTTAAAGTTTTAGTTGTAAAACAAAATCATTTTAACCCTTAGCACATTACAAAGCCAGCATAAATGACGATTATCAATTTCCAGTGAAGCTCCATGAAGCAACCATGTCGAGCCATCAACTAAAGTCCCAATTATTCTTTTCCAGTGTCCTATCGCGATAATGGCGCATCATACCAAGGGTGAATTTCAGAATCAAAAGGGCACCATGATTCCTCCGTGTCACGCTAAGCCCTTAGTTCCATGTTGTCCAATTCCAGTGACACAAAGCTATAGCGCCACGTCGCTCCAGCTTACAAAATTGGGAATTTTTCAATAATTTCGAGTTTTAAATATGAGGGAATTATAGTCTTTTTCCCCTCACCCCAGTCAGTCTTTAACATAAAATTCACCCTACTTAACCCATTATTTCATTATTTTGATAACTTTTTCCCCAAATCAAAGAAAATTCTCTCCCAATCAAGAAACCTATCTCTCCAATTCAAGGTTAATCCTCAAACATTCACTAAGAACTTCAAGAAATCCATCAGTTAAGGTATGTTAGCTGTTTATTCATGGATCCCTTTCATCCATGGAGTTGAAGCAACCCTTTTAAATTATAAAATTATGATCTTATCAATTTATTATGTATTAAATTGTGAGTTCACTCATGTATATCCGTGAACTATGATTCTATACCATGTTACCATGAAATTATTATTATTATTTAATCATCCTTGTTTTAATGTTGTTATTTATTGAACAAGACCTTGATTTAACTCTATTATGTCGGATTCATGCTATTTCTATATCTTTTATGACATTTTTATGATTTTTTTAAACCATGAACAACAAGTGTTTGGTAAAATGCCTACAAGAGTGATTGATTTAAATAAAATCCTTCATGTTTTGTCCTTCAAGCTTTAGTGTCATTTTACTATTATTGTTTTGAGTCTTGTGGTATTGAATACCCAAAATACATAGTTGATTACTTTGTCTAGTATCAGTATATTACAGAATGGACTTCAGATTATATTATGAGCATTATCATTAAAATCAGAACAGTCTAGTATCTCAGTGTCTTTCAGTTACAGAAGTGCATGGTGCGCGTTACTCTATTCATCCAAGGGCCACTAAGATGTACAGCGATTTGTGAGAGATCTATTTGTGTAGTGGGATGAAGAGGGATATTACAGAATTTGTAGATAAGAGCTTTAAATGCTAACAAATTAAGATTGAGCATTAGAATCCTAGTGGGTCCATGTAGGAGGTCAATATTCCCATGTGGAAATAGGAGGAAGTGAACATGGATTGTGATAGGTTTGCCTCATACCCGGTATTAGCGTGATTCTATTTAGGTTATTGTAGATAGGATGACCAAATCAGATAGGATGAACATGGCTAGGTTGCACGATATTCCCTTATCTGTCATTTCAGAAAGAGATACCCAGTTTACCTCTTATTTCTGAAAGGTATTCCAAAAGGGTCTTGGTACCCAAGTCCATATTAGTATAGCCTTCTACCCTCAGACAGATGGTCAAGCAGAAATGACCATTCAGACTCTTGAGGATATGCTGAAAGCATGCACAGTTGATTTTAAAGGTAGTTGGGATGACCACTTTCCTTTTATTGAGTTCACATACAATAATAGCTATCATTCTAGCATCCGTGTTGCTCCATTTGAGGCTCTCTATAGTAGGAGATGTAGATATCCAATTGATTTGTTTGAAGTAGGTGAGGCCACATTAGTAGGGCCAGACTTGGTATTTGATGTGTTAGAAAAGGTTCAGTTGATCAGAGAATGGCTTAGGCCTTCCTAGATCTAACAGAAATTATATGCATACATAAGAAGAAAGGATCTCGACTTTTAGGTTAGTGATTTTGTGTACTTGAAAATATCTCCTATGAAATGAGTGATGAGATTTTGCAAGAAAGGGAAACTTAATCCCTGATATGTCGGTCCCTTCATAATTCTCATCCATTTCAGAAAGGTAGCTTATGAGCTTGAGTTGCCTTCAGATTTAGCCTCGGTCCCTTCATAATTCTCATCCAATTGTAGTTGTTCCCTTAGAAAGTGTAGATATTCAGAACTGTCTTTTCTTTAAGGAAGTATTATTCAAAATTTTTGATCATATAGTTTGTAGACTAAGGAACAAAGAAGTTCCATTGGTCAAATTTCATTGGAGGAATTTGTTCGTTAAGGGAGCCACTTGGGAAGCAGAGGCAAATATGCTAACCAAGTACCCTTATCTTTTCTCTGTTAATCCAGATTCAGTATAAGGTACTAATATTCTTGGGTTATGCACGGTTCTATAGGTGGTTCATTAAGGACTTCTATAAAATTGCAAATCCATTGTAAAAAGTATTAGAGAAACAGGTAAAGTTTGTGCTTGATGATAGTTGTATCAAGGCCTTTGAGTTCTAAAAGAGTGGTTGATTTTTGCTACTATTATTGTGTCTCCTTTTTGTACTCTTTCATTAGAGGTAATGTAGTGTGGACCTAGGAGCTATCCTAGGCCAAAAGACTTGATAAAATACTTTATCCCATCTACTATGCCAGTAAGGCACTCAACCCTGCATAGAAAAATTATACACTTACTGAGAAGGAGTTACTTGTGGTGGTATTTTCTCTTGATATATTTTTGTATTATTTTATTGGGACCAAATTCATTACGAATAATAATTACACAACTTTGAGGTACCTTTTGGAAAAGAAAGATCCAAAGCCTAGGTTAATTTTGTGGGTACTATTGTTGTAAGATTTCAACTTTGAGGTCAAGGACCAAAATGGTACAAAAAATTAGGTTACAGACCACCTATCCCACCTAGAAGAAGAGATGATTCTTATATTCGGGGGTGAGCTTGAGACTGATGATACTTTTCTAGATGAGTAGGTCTTGACAACATTATAAGACTTAATCTACTAGTTTACTAATTTTTCCAATTATTTGGCAAGTTACCTTATCCTGAAAGACTTTCAATTTTAGCAGCACAAATGATTTATGCATGAAGTACAAAAAATTTTCAGGGATGTGTTGTTCTTATTTTGGGCGTGTGTAAATGGTGTGATTCAGAGGTGTATTATCGAAGTTGAGATAATGAGCATTGTTGAGGCCTGTCACTCATATCTAGTTGAGGGTTAACTTGATGGTACTCACATGGCCCATAAAATTCTACAATGTGGTTATTATTTATTAACTATTTGTCAAGATGAATATGATTATGCTCAGGCATGTGCCAACGCCAATACCAAGGAAGTATCTCTAACAAGAATGAGCGACCCATGACACCTGTTCTCGAGCTATAGCTGTTTGATATGTGGGGTATTGATTTCATGGGTCTATTTATGAGTTCTTATGGTATGATGTACATATTTGTGGAAGTCGACTATGTGTCTAAGTAGGTGGAAGCAATTGCACTTCCAAATAATGAGGATCGTAGTATCATAGTATTTCTAAAAGAGAATACTCTCTCTCAGTTTGGTACTCCACATGTATCATTAGGGATGGTGGGTCCCACATATATAATTTTCTATTTAAGGACCTTCTTAAGATATATGGTACGAAACATAAGGTGGAATCACCTTACCATCTGTAGACAAGTGGGCAGGTTGAGGTCTCAAATCATGAGATTAAGTCCATTTTAGCAAAGACTATGAATTCCAATAAAACTGATTGGTTGAGAAATTTAGATGATGCACTTTAGGCCTACCTTACACCTTACATAACTCCTTTAGGTGCCTCTCTATATAAGCTAGTGTACGACAAGGCATTTCGTTTTTCAGTTGAACTTAAGCGTACGACTCTATGGGCATAGAAGAAACTAAATTTTTAGTGCATGATATTACAAACTTGAGGGTGGGTAAGATGAATGAGCTGAATGAATTCTGCCTCTATGATTATGATAGTTCTTACTTGTATAAGGTAGAGATGAAGTTGTACCATGACAAAAAGAGAGAGAAAAAGGTATTCTAGCCCGGTGATATAGTGTTTTAGTATAATTTGAGACTTTGCTTATTTCCTGGCAGGTTGAAGTCTTGGTGGTGTAAACCATTCATCATGGTTAGAGTATTTCCATATGCTACAATTGAGATGAAACTAGAATGTTATGCTCCAAAGGTGAATGGGCATTATGTGAATCATTTCTTGGGAAACATGTAGGAATTGAAGGTGTGTGAGGTTGTAAGCTTGGGCGAAGTCTGAGTAGGCAGGCCAATTGAGTCATGCTGCAATTTTAAATCAAGCACTAAATGGGAAGCAACCCATTGTCTTGTTGGTAAATTCTGAGTACCCAACATAGCCATGCCATACAATTACATTAAATCGTGCACTGCATGAGAGGCAACCCATATTTGGTATTTATTACATTATTGGGTAATTTGGTAGTTCAATATAAGGGATGAAAGATTCTGGAATGTCCAGAAAAAATTTAATTACTATGTCCAATTCTTATGTCCCCACAAGGGATCCTACGAGTCGTAGGGACACACTACAATTCGTCACCAAACCCTTCAGGAGAAGCCCAGGTGAAATTACCAAGGTAAGTAGTCTTTAGAGTCCTGAAGACTCTCAGAATGATTCATTGTTTGTGATAATGACTCATCACCTTGATTCATCATGACTAGAGACTTAGATAAGGATGAACTCTAAATAGAGGAAGACAATGACTCATAGCCACTAATAATGAGTCGTTGCTAGGATTCATAGTTAGAGCCGAAATCATAGACCAAATAGGTTGACCCCACCTGAATAGCATTATTAAAGGAGAAAATTAAAATTCATAATTGATTCCCTTTCAAATTCTTAAAATGCTTGACTCCCCTCCATTCCCAAAACTAGAAATTCTACCCTAAATACGCTCCTTACCATCTTAAATCACCCTACTAAAATTTCTAAGTACTATTGAAATGATAAAAACTCTACTGTTAAGAACAAGGCAGAGTGGTAACTAAGGAATCCAATAATTTTTTCTACTTGAAGTAAGTTCTCAACTATTATTTCTAATTTGAAACTCATACATTATTTACTATAAAAATTTGCTTCGAATTCTAAGTTTATCACTTTCCCAAGGTTAGAGAAAATGTTAAGTTTCTTGAGAATTTAAAATTGTTATTAGTGGAGTATAAAATGATTTATAGAATAAATTGTGTGTAAAATTGAGAGGGGAATTCTGAGTATCCTATGGGAAATTTGATTAAATGCAAACTATCCTTAGCCACTTATGTGGACAGTCGCAACGAGCCTCATGATAACTCATAGTTTAACCTAAGTAGTTATTAAGTGACCCGTACCCACTTTTAACCTATGTGGGTAAGGATAAAACTTCCATGGTCACACTATGACTAACCCTACGAGTCGTCGTCTCACCCTATTACTCTTAATATGACTCATAGTGATTGGATAAGGATATGATTTTGAATATTTTTATCTAGCCATATTATGAGTCTCCTGACGAGTTGTTGGGTGACCTAATGACTCATTGTGTTAACTCATAAGGTGACCAATGCTCAAGAATCTACATGATATCCCACCCTACGCCTGTCAAAAAGACTCTTAGCCTCAAACAATGAGTCGTATCTTGACTCCTAGGTTGCCCAGCCACTATAAAAATCTTTAATTTTTACTTATTTTTATTTCTTTCCTATAATGTTAACTAATATATGTGCTTTCCTCAAGTACAATGGCCCTAAAGAATGACTCAATGAAAGGCACCAAGAAGAACCTAAAGAAGCAAACTGATCCCACTCATCAACTTTTAGACGAGCCTACAAATGATGAGTTCAGTGGTTCTATGGAGGAATATCATATCTCAAAACTAATGGAACCCAATATTATACTACCCCATGGCTAGAAGGCTAAGCCTTTGATAAAGAATCTAAGCTAGTCACTACCACACTCCCTTCCTCGGTATTAAGAGGGAAGGGAGTTAGAGTCATAGTCGAGCCCCGAGGTGGTGAATAAAAGGGAAGAAGATGACTATAAAAGTACCAATAATGTTGCATCTGGCAGTTCCTCTAATACTAAAGGTTCTAAGTTAGAGTCTAAGAATGAGGAGGGGAATGAGGAAGGAGAATCTAGTGATAGTGTACCAATAGAGATTTCTCGTCCACCACAAGTACAACCTACTCAACAACTTGAGACTACCCAAGTGCCCATCGTTAAATAATGGGGGTACCTCAGGATGCAAGAGCTTTATGATTGGCACAATGACATTATCCCCAGCATAGATAATCTTAATTAATGATTCTATCTTAAACCCAATATGAGCAACATAGGAATTTATGAGATGCCTGAGTCCGAGGACCGGTTCAGGAGTTCCATATTGTGTGGATAATGAGTGTCTTCGGAAGATAAAACTCGAGATTAGTTCAGGAGTTTTATGTGGCATACAAGATGAAACTGAGGCAAATGTATCCATAAGGGTTTTCATATAAGGTATGTGATCCCTTACACTCACTAATAATTCGAGGTATTCAGGTGAACATATCCACTCAGACTATCTTTAGGTTTCTACATGGAAGAGAGTTTGTGCTCCCTATAGATACTTCAGAATTTGATCATTGCATTGAGGAAATACGAAAGGTAAAGAGCGAGCAGATTGGGAATAATGATAAATATATGCATCTGAAATGGATAATGGGGATTATTACTATTGCACAGGAGGATACACCCTTATTTGTGGATTTTAAAGGTCCGTGGAAGCAACATTTATCCTTAGTAGAGTGTTTTTATTATAATATCTGCCATTTAAGTATCAGGATGGCACATTTTGAGGTATTGTAAGGTAGGCATTGTCGATCTATTATTGGTTGGTTTGAGACTTTAGAGGTTAGACCATGTGGTACAAAATTGTTTCGTGAGTCTTTGTATAGGGTTAAGATGATTTAAGATAAGATTTAGGTGGCTCAGAGTAGACATAAAATTTATCGTACTATTGGCTTCGTTCCTTAAAGTTTCGGGTTGGTGAACGATTCTTTCTTCACGTATCTACTTTAAAGAGCATCATGACGTTTTTAAAGAGGGGCAAGCTTATCTTGAAGTACATTAGACTTTTGAGATTCTTTGGACAATTGGGGAGATTTCTTATGAGTTAGACTTATCCCCATATTTTTATCCCTTCATCTAGTTTTTTATGTATCTATGCTCAAATTCTATATTTTTTATCATTGTCACATGCTTTGTGGGATTAGGTTTAGTCAGATGAGAGGTTTATCTTTGTTGAGGAGCCACTCTCTATTTTAGCCAGAGATGTTAGATGATTTCACTCTAAGAATATTTATTTGGTTAGGTTCAGTAAAGACACCGACCTATTGAGGTTGATACTTGGTAGGTCAAGTCTGAATCAAATTTTTATTATTTTAGGTATTTGTATGCCTTTTAGTTTGAGGATGATTTAGAGACTTAGTGGTGGATTTTGTAATGACCTCTTTTATGAAAAGTTTTTTTTTATGTGATTTGAATATTTTGTCCTTCCTCTTAGTTGATACATATTAATCTTGGGGTATGTGTATGGTTGGAACAATTCTCGTTACAATCAGATATAATTTGGGTGAGTTTGTAGTTTTTAAAGACTTTAAAAGCCATATAGTTGACTTTGTTCAACATTTGATGATCCGAATGTCAGATGGCAATTGGGACTATGCCAATAGATTCAAAATGTCAAATTTGGGTTAGTATCATGGTTGGTTTTGGTTTAGGACCCTTATGTATCATTTCAATCCTTCATTTGGAAAATGGTAAAAAGTCGTCCCAAGGGTTAATTTAATGAAAACAATATTTCTTTTGAAAATTTGACTTTGACATTAAGCTTGGAATATTGAAAATAGCCTAGATGCATAGTTCGTTTACGTTTATTGGATTTTGAATGAATTGCAATGTTACTAGTGCAATGTTGTAGCAACCAAAATACCACTTTAGTGGAAACCACTTAAGTGGTCATATTTGACAAGTCGCCTTCCCCTAAAGCAGCCACTTGACCACTTTAGTGGGTGCCACTTTAGCAAAAGGGGACCGCAAAAGTAGGCCAATCTATCTACGCTAGACCACAACTTAAGTGGTCATTTGACCGCTTATGCGGCTAAAGCTGAGTTCGTATAAATTTATTTTCACATTTTACCTTTATTTGGACCTTTAAGCTTTGGCTTTGGATGATTATTAAGGATTTCTCCACCATTTTAGCTTAGGTAAGCTCCAAAACTTTATTTTCATTACTTTATATCGGTTATATCATCACAAACACCTTTTAAATCATGATTTCAAAATGGAAATTTAGGGCATTTTCCTATAAGGAGTGGAAAAATATTTTCCTAAAGTTGGACCTCATTTTAACGATTTTTCACATGGGTTTTCACTTGTTGAGTCCTATAACCCTAGGAAACGTATTTCTAAAAAGAATTTTGGTTTCACCCCTTCAATTTTTAAACTCATTTTTCGAACCTATTTTGGACCCAACCTAAATATGGAAAATATGATTATCAATATATTTCTTTTAATGTATAGATGTTATTTTTTAATATTGTAGTTGATTCTGAGGTTGTACGTAAGGTGAAGGCTCTGTGATGAAGCACTTTAAAGTGGGAAAAAATTTATGGGGTTAGTATTTTTGAGAATTTTATTTTTGTAAACTATGCTACGAATGCGGGAAAATAGCTATTTGGATTTTATTTTCATGAATATTATTATTTTTTTGAGCCCATAGGGGGGTTCTGCTCTGTTGTAGCTGCCTTATGATATCGAATATTATGTGTTTCCCATGTAGGATCCATATTTGACATTATTGGCCTTATCTATACATTTAAATGCCTTTATTCTAGATATAATGCCCTTGTAGGGGACTCTTTTTACTAATATAAACCTTATTAGAGAATTAGTTTCCTTTATCATGTTAGGAATACTCTAGTTAGGGGTTGATACATTATTCATGATGACTTATATACATATTTACTCCAACGGTTTGATTTCTATACTCAAACACGCGCGCGCACACACACACATATACGTGTTGGATGGATTTGATATTCAACATATTGATGTGATTGTGAGCATTACATCCTCATTCCATACATATATATTCATGAGATATAGGTACCATTATGAAACAATATTTTAAAAGAAAATGAGACACTTTTATGAAAACCTTCTCCATGAACACTAGCCGAAGAAGTGAATTGAGTTTTAGATATAAGCTATAGTTGGATTATCATGGTATATTTTGAATCTCTTTCTTTGGATAATTGCTTGTTCTCAAATGACACTCGGTGCTTTTAATGTGTTTTAAATTTGTTTTTAGGAATCAAGACCAAAGTAAAATCAAAAGAACTTTGTGCTGCAAATATACTGCGATGGTGACTTTGACTGACCATCAGTGACATGATGGATCCTCGCACCTTTCATCAAGATAAAATAATAAGATGGAAAAGCTCAAACTGGGTGATGTTCCATTTGAAAGACTGGTAACGACTCAATGAACCGTTACCCACATTATCGAACATAAATAGAATCACTTAAGGGGGTCAAGTAAAGCAATGTTCCTATTGATAGAACGTCAAGTACCCGATAAACTATTGTTTCAACCATCAATACATAGATAGAAGATCAACTAATCTGGTATCCACTAATGGTTCAGGTGATATTGCATCCAAACCGCATATAAGTGTACGTGGTCATACAAGTAATAGAGGATTGAGAATCCAGATATCGTACCCATACGGACTTGCCAATTAACTATTTTTCTAAATTAAAATAATGCTAATTATTTATTCAAGCGATGGATTTCATGATATATTTATAAATTAAATAAGCAAAAGGTAATAGTAATAAAAGAAAATAACTAATGACCAATTAACCAAAGAAAGAGTTGGTTCGTACACAAACAACGAATGAATGGATCTAGGATAATGGTTTCGCTAACAATAATATTTAGTATCAATCTCATTAAATTATTTTATCATCTAGTTGTTGATTTAAGGGATTGATTTTAAGATTCAAAAATTGATATTCTCGAATAGTCTATTCAAACTAATCTCACAACTACATCATTGAGCGGGGATATGAGCAGCTAATTCAAATGTATTTATTTAACTTCCGATTTTTTAATCAAGTAAGGTGATCTAGGTATATTCCTATCCTAGCCACAAATCAATCTCTTATACAAGTAAAGAAGAGATCTTACTCTCAATATTCTTCATTATAACCCTTCATTCCATTGGTCATTTAACTTTGGGCTCAAATATTTATTTTAAAGGTCATGAATCTTTCAAATAGTAAGCACAAGAATATTAGAACAACTATGATGATAACCAGATAAATAAAATCAATTAATTACTAAAAAGTCATGTTGTCAACTACCATAATCCTAAAATGAGAATTTTAACTCCGCATAGACATGGATAAAGTACGATAAATCATCCAAAGAAAAGCATAAAAATAAATAACAAAGGAGAATAAATGATGAAACAAATTTTCTCCAGCCTCCATGATGTCTTCTAGCTCTCTCTTGGTCAAAAGTTTTGTAAAAATTTATTTTATGGGATATTTAAAGATGTAGTAAAAAACCTCAAATAAACTAACTGAGTTCAAAATAGACTAGAAGAAATAAAAGGGGACTATAAGAAGTCTCTGTGTGTCACACCATAAATGCGGCAAGCCACTGGACACCACAACTCAATTTACAATTCAACAGATCACTTTTCATTAAAATATTAAGTTTATTTCATTAATTTGTCTTCTTAATTTTTTATACAATCATCTGTCTTCAATTTATTTTAGCTCCAAATATTTTTATCTTCATGCCATTTGAATCCTACAAATAAAAATAAAATATTTGGTAGAATTTATGAAATTAATGCTAAAAAGGACAAACAAAAATACTAAATATGAGGAAAATAATGACAAATCATATAATTTTGGCCTAACATAACCACCATAGACTTAGAATCTTGCTCATCCACAAGCAACAATAAAGCTTATAATAACAAATCAAGTTGGGAATGTCACCTCTATTACTGATACAAAAAATTATACCATATTGTAATTTAAAACGTCAAGTACACTTCCTAATCGTTATGTAATATATACAAACAAACAACAAACCCTAACCCCTTAACCTTAAAGATGGACTCTAACTCATCAAATTAAGATCGTTCACTTACTAATATTAAAGAAATCTAATAACATCCCCTATCTATCTTGAAACAAGTGCCTTATAAGAAAAAAATAGTCTACACACTCAATTCAAAAGATTAAAAATAATTTAAGGACTTACCATCAAAGAAGAACTCTCACACTCAAAAAGAATTCAGATGTATGCACAAAGAACCATAGGCTTACGCATTATGTACATCTCCACTAATTAACATGCTTGAATAGAATTAAGTAGGACATTTAACAGGTTGTAATGTTGGATTGGGGATGGTTAGGAAAATTATATTATAGTAATAGTGACTTACATTTTCCTACGCACTTTGCACTTTTAGACTTCATTACCTATTCTTTTCTCCTTTATTTTCATCTCTTTCATTAACTATTATTTTTACTAGCATTTTCATCATATCAAGAATGCTTTAAAAAATTACCATACATTTGTTTATTTTTTCTCATGTCACATTCTTTAAAAAAGGGCCTTTTTATCATTATGCAGCTATTATTGGCTACCTTTTTAACACTCAACTACTTCATTTCTCCAGATTTATCAAATTTATCACAGTGTATGCTATGATGTGCTATGTTTTCATAGCACTTTTGAAACTCAAAACGATAAAAATATTAAAGTTACTTAGGTATTTTTGTTTGATATGATGTGTTTTATGTTATATTTCCTAGGAAATCAAGTTTTGGAACTTTTCTGAATAAAAGGAGTGAAAAAGTAAAGTTTTTGGCCACAGGAGTAGGTACTTATGTCCTGTATGTACTACCTATGGGCCGTAGGTACCAGAGAATGTGCTAGCGAAGCTGAGAAACAGAGAATCAGAGGTAAAAAAAGTTGGCATTGCCACCTACGGTCCGTAGGTGATAGAATATGTTGCATAGAGTAAAGTCCAGAGAAGTATTTAGAAGATTTTAGTCCAGGGGAACCTACGTGGGACCATCTACATATGTGGCCTAGTAAGTGGCCACCAACCTCAGTTTTCCTTCTTTGTTCAGGAGTTATTTCCTAGTGTTTCCTTAGTCAATCTCTTACAGAACAAAACCATCTAACGGTAGTTATCAACTTTATCAAATGGACTATGTATGGATATTTTAATTTTACTCTAAACATACCTTATTAATGTTTTTAGTTAGATCTTCCGCTTCTTGATACTTACAAACATATATTTGATTACACTGTTAAATTTTGGTCTTAGGATTGTTTTGTATTGATTTTTGTTGATTATTCAGTTGTAGACTTTGGGTTTTATTCATTGATTATTGTGATATTATTTGAATACTTTCAGTTATCAATTCCTTTAATTATTTCACAACAATAAGCAGCTAATTCCCATAGCTAGGGTTGTGGGAACCCTTGCTTAGTAATGGTGTAATGAAAGTGTTCAATACTTCTAGATTATTGTTGCTGCATGTATTATGGTTTTCTTCAAGTTTATTGCTTTCTTAATTGTTGAAAATATTAGGATATAGCCTGTATCCACTATGAACTCAAGAGGGTGATAAGGATTGGGGAAAAAACACCACAACATTGATTTGGAGTTAATTGTCAAAATAATTTTATCTGCATTATCCACTTAATACGATTAACTTACATTTAATCAACTTGAGATCAAGAGGAGATAGTTGATATTGGGGTCAAAGGTAAGGGTTAGTAAGGCGACACACTAAGCTCAAGAGGAGATGAGTGAAATTCTCCATAGTATGTTGAGAGACGGTTGGTGATACCTAAATTACCAAATTGTACATGCACAACAGTTTGATAGTTAAATTCAACACAAAGAGCCTATAGAGTTAGAAGCCAAGGGAATGCAAGACTAGTGTTTATTTTTTACTATTTACAACTAAAGAATTTGAGTTTGATTACTATTTACAACTACAAACCCCTATTTAATTTCTGTACTGCTCATTGTTTTCAGCAAACTAGAGAGATAATTCACTTATTCCCTTGGGATTTGAGCCCAACCTTGTTGGGTTAATATATTTTTTATCGGCCACTTTAGCCTTGTTTGGAGCCACAAATTTAGGTGACACCATGCTACAGTGCTCAAGAATGTAGGGTGCAAAAACTAGGCAATCAACAAAAAGGATCAACGCAAAAATATAACTACCAACAAAAGTCTATAGGCTCAAAGGGGTTTATTAGTGGTATAATTTTGTAAAATGCTAAAATACAATAAGACAAAACAAAAAAATCCTAGTATCATCTTCCAGATTAGAAAAAACTTTATTTTTCTTCAATAACATACAGGGCAAGTTCTAGACTAGGATGCAAAACATGGAATAGACAAGAAATTCCCTCCCCACATAACACAACTATTAATAAAGATTGATTAATTCCACTTCTATGACAAATAGGGCCATAATAAACAGTATAATAAGATAAGCTATATATAGAGTCTCAACCATAATCCAAGGGGTCCAAAAGTTTATTATTTTATTTACATTCAAGAACTCACAAGAAAGTACTATTCAAGCACAAGCCTAAATTACCAGTATCACACAAGTAAAAGAATGTGGTATTCTCTTTGCTCTCAAAATAATAATAATAGCAATATTTACTCATAAAAAAATAAAAGATACTCAATTCAAAAGGACCTCCTCAAAAAATAACCGAAAAGAAAAAATAAGTGGTGGACAAAGTATGTTATAATAAAGACTAAGAAGCTAAAAACCAACAAAATTTAATCTAATCTTAAGAATAAAATATTTTTTAAAATTATTTTTCTATATAATTTTTTTAAATTTTATAGTTAAGAAAATCACTAAAAATAAAAGAAATCCTATAGGATACTCTATTCGAAACAAATATCAAAACATATCCCACCCTACACTTAAAATCATGCTTTATCTTTAAAGCAATAAATAAAATGAAATAAAATAAGGGTTGAAAATACTCCCTGAGGCCTTCTAGGGCCTAGCTAGAAGCAGAATATCCATCCAAGGGTCGCACACACGCCATACATAAGCTCAAATATGCTTCTTAACATTAAATTTTGGGCACTCAGACTTTTTCTGAATCTATAAAAGTAAAAACTACAGAAAAAGTGACACCAAAATAAAAATAAAAACTAATTAATACATGTTAGGTTGCCTCCCAACGAACACTTAATTTAACATAGCAACATGACCCATCAATATTTTCGTCCACCTTGAGGATATGAATTTCACCGCCAATATTGCATCTATCATTTTTCTTCATTCATAGGTTGATGGTACAAGGATAAAGGAACCATGTAATGGATGGTTCATATTAAACTACTTAGACCGGGAGTGAGAAATTCTTTTGTGTTGCTTGTCTGGTGCAAATTTAAGAATATATGATTCTTGTTCCTTATCTTCACACTCTTCCACTATTCCAGATGACTCCAAAAATATTTTATCATCTGAATATAATGTAGAAAAGTGTTTATAATAATACCCAACAAATTTTACTTTAAAATTTACACTATCCACAACATGGTAACTCTTATTTACCTTCTCAATGTCAGTGTCAAGAAAAAAAAAATTAAAAGGCTGAAATCTTGTCTGCTCCATGGGTAGGATAGAATCCATGAAAATTAGTGAAAATACAAAACACTAACTTTCTTAAAAATTTTGACAAATACTCTCCCATTGGTGTCCTCCATAAAAACAACAAGAATTATCATCATTTGACTACCAGCTATCCCAGGTTGATATATTAAGAAGAGTGATAGAAAATTAAAAGAGAATAAAAGATAAATATATACAAAAAAAAAAGCTATATACAACTCAAACAAATAAAAAGAAAAATGTCTAATCAAGCTACACAATTAACAGCAAAGTTTCAGACAACAACGCAAAAAATTTATCATGTCCAAATACACATGCAAGTATACGTGGTCGTACAAGTAATAAAGGATTAAGGTCCAGATATTGTACCCACAAATATTTGTCGATTCACTATTTTTCTAAATTAAACTAATGCTAATTATTTATTCAAGCAGTGGATTTCAAGATATGTTTTTAAATTAACTAAAAATAACAATAATAATTGCAAAGAGTAATTAAAAATTAACCAATAAAAGAGTAGGTTATTACACAATAAATGAATGAATCGATCTAGGACTATGATTTCGATAACAATCGTGTTTAGTATTAATTTTATCAACTTGTTCTATTATATAGTTGTTGATTTACGGGGTTGATTTTATGATTCGGAAATGGTCATCTCCATTAGTCTATTCAAATTAGTCTCACAACTACATCATTGAGCATGGATGTGAGAAACTAATTCAAATGCATTTATTTATCTTACTATTTGAAACCAACTAAGGTGATATAGGTAAATTCCTATCTTATCCATAAACCAATTCCTTTTTCTTCTAAATAAGAGATATTACTCCTTATATTCTTTATTTTAACCCTTCATTCCCTTGGTCAGTCCACTTCAAGCTCAAAGATTAATTTTAAAGGTCATTAATCATAAAAATAGTAACCACAATACTATAAGAACAACTATGATGATAATCAAATAAATCAAATCAAGTAATTACTAAACAATCTTGTTGTGAACTGCCATAATCCTAGAAGGAGAAGTTTAACTCCACATAGACATAGAGAAAGTAAAAAAATCATCAAAATAAAATATTAAAATAAATAATAAAGGAAAATAAAAGATGAAAATAATTTTCTCTGACCTCTACGACCACTTCAATCTCTCTCTAGGTCAAAACTTTTGTAAAAACAATTTATATAAGATATTTAAATATGTAGATAAAAGTCCTAAAAATTAACTGAGTCCAAAATGGATTATAATAAAAAAAGAAGACTACAGAAAGTCCATGCGTGTCACGCTGTAAATGAGGCAAGCGACTAGACGTCGCAATTCAATTTGAAATTCAAGGTGCACTTTTCATTAAAATATTAATTTTATTCAATTAAGCTGCATGTAATGAACCTTTAGATCATTTTTTGTATTTATGCTTATTTTTATTGTTTAGAGCTTTCCTATTGCTTCCCCAAGTCATTTTTGATTTGATGGAACTGATAGCACAGGTATCAGGTAATTCGTTTTCTTTTTAAAACCAATTTTGTTTTGATGTCTTCATTATTTAAAATTGTCTACAAGTAAAAGACTTTTTATGCCAGTTTTGACTGTTCCAACAACTTTGAAACATCAATTCTAGGCTAAGTGGACCCTTGGTTTGGATCTCGAGGCTCTCAGACTCATTCGGAAAATTGGTCAAAAGTTAAGAAAAATGGTAAGTGGGTGTGGGACCCACATATCATCGAAATGATCTAGGATGGAAATTTAAAATGTACCATAGAATAAGAAATGTTAAATTTCATAGGGTAGCATAGTCTGTTTGTGTATATGAGATTCCAGATGAATTCCAAGGGATTGGTGGACACTTGAAAAAATTCAAAGTCTCAGATGGTGTTGGTGCATCGCATACGCACTGATATGAACACTTAAGCGACCTGGTTTGTACCAATAGTATCACGTTAGTGAGGTGCATGCAACGTATCTAAAAAATACATAAATAATACCAATATCACTTGCACAACTTCTGCTCAGACAATGAGGGAATGTCTCTTAAGCGACACTTAGCCCAATTTCCACCAATTTTCATCCATTTTCTATAATAATACCCTAAAATGTTAGAACTATTAGGAGAATCAATTGTTGGTGATTGTGGAGCTTTGGTATAACTAATTTCACACTTCTTTTTTGAATTTGTGGTAAGATTCCATTAATTTCATCGTTGATTCCTCCATCTTTTCAAGAAATCCCCAAAATCTTGTTGGCTTGTTTGTATCACCATTAGATCTCAAAATTCACCTATTGTTTAGGGTAAATGATCCTTGAGAATAGATGGGTGTCGTATTTATCTCGAATGTGTGATTTTACAAATAGGCCCCACATAGGATTTTTATGTGATTTTGGATCCAAATAATAATAGTGTAATATGGGTATCATTTTTCTCATTTTGATTAGTAGATTGTAATTTTTAAGGCATCTTCTGAAAGTTTCACAAAAAGAAAAATTGGTGGTTTAGTATATTCTTTGGGCTTTATTTTGGCATCCAAATAGGCTAGGTTTACCTTTTTCATTGATTGATCGATTTTTTACTATGATTATGATATTATGCTATATATGTAGTGGGATTTAGGTGTTGGGGGTATGATTGAAAATATTTGTAGTTAGTTGGATTGTTTGGGCTATCTTGAAATCGTAATTTAGACAAATTGACTTAATTTATCATTGATGTAGGATAAATTGTTATCTTAGGAATAATTAGGGCTTATTTAACATCTAGAAATTAATTTATATACCTTAGCCTAGTCCTGGATAGAATTTGCCTAAAATAGATTTTGGGAATTAGAAGTGGGCCCTTTTGCCTACCCTAGGACAAGACTTGTGGTAGCTATTGTATTCTTGTTTATGCATGGTATACATAGATTAATGCTTGTTTGGGACTTTGATGACATTTAATATTTGATGAGTATGATAGTTTGGTATTAAAAGTCAATCCTAATTCTGAGTAAAATTTGATGGTTTATTAGTATAGTTCACTTAAGTGGTTTATTGGTATGGCATATGATTATGGCCTATTTACATCAATTTTGGTTCAAGTTAAACAATGGATTATGATATCGATTATATGACTTTTGAATAAAGTTCGACAATTGATTATGATACTGATACTATGAGTTGCGGTTGACGTCCGATGAATGTTGGTATATATTTATACAATTGAGGAATATATATTCATTCTATTGAGGATGATCTGATGACGATTATATGGGTTTCAGTTTTAGTATGTTATTGAAAGTTAGCATTGATATGATTCGATATGGATTGTTGTTAGTCAATACTGATATTTCATCGACATATGGATCTTGATTCATTTATTTCTCTTGATTTCACCCTCCAATCTTATCAATGCATATGTTGGGTTATTTACTTTTTGGTGTTTATTTTCTTATGGAAGACAGTTTTGTAGTTATAGATGTGTGCTCTTTACATTACTATTCTAGATTTATTTATTTACCTATTCATGTACAATAATGTTAGAGCTTATTTCAAGGTGTGACCTATTACCTTTATTCAATTTAGTTTATCTTGCATCTTGTCATTTTTATATCATTATTTATCATAGTCGGTCGATGATGTCTATTGAGTACCTGTGGATTTGGTATTCATACAACACTTTGGTACCTTTTTGGTGTAAATCTGAGTACTAGTTTTTTCCATTGATGTGACACTCATGCATGTTTGATTTCAGAGATTGGATGAGCTCTTGGAGTCAAAGTTACCCTTTTTTCTTCAATTTATCTATGTCTAATGTTTTACTTTTGAGATAGATTGTATTTGAATATTTAGAACTTATAGTTTATTTATAGTAGCTCTCGTACCGATATTACTATGTATTGGGATTGTTTTTGCTCTTTATCTATGTATTAGAATGTTATGACTACTTTATTGTGGTTTTAACTCTTAAATTATTAATTTATGATGTTTAGGCCATTTTTAATTGACTTAGACAATTTATTATTGCTTTGGGAATTAGTTTGGCTTACCTACTTATGGTATAACGTAGGTGCTATCATGACCCATAAATTAGGTTGTGACAAATTATTAACAGATCCTAGGTTTTATGAGCATTGTTGGTACATGAGTAAGTTTTTAGTGAAGTCCCATGAATTGGTATGATCATATCCATTTCTTATCTTTGGGTAGGTATAGAATATTCTGAGGAGTTCTTCACTTCTTCACGTATTTCATCCTAAGAGTCTGATTTGGTTTCTAAAGCACTCCTTTAGTTTCACTCTTTCACAAATGACTAGGACACGTGTTTTTGCTACACAAGATAAGGATCTCATGACCAAGACTATACATTTTGTCGTTGTTCGTAGATGAACTAGAGGTCATGGACAGCCCAGTGATGTGTCCCTAGATAGGGTCAAGGATAGGGGGCCTTCACCATACCCTATTCCTACCCCGAGCCAGTGATTCTTTTACCCTAACCAATGATGGGCTAGGGATAAATTCAATCTTTGCCAAGGTTTATTTTTTCATCAGTGGTCAAGGATTCTTTGGTTTAGCTTTTGGGATAAGTTGGTGATTCACCATCGGACGGCGTACTATCTACAAATTAAAGTGTCATTGAGGATGAGGCACAACTTATAGTTGTAGGTCCTAGAGCTGAGGTCCCTTATGTTCCATTAGTTATTCAATTGGTGGTTACCCAACCTGCTATATCTATTAAGGAGAGGAAGATGTTAGGTAGGTTCTTAAAATTGGCTTTACCTAGGTTTTTTGCTGTATCAGGTGAGGATGTGTATGAGTTCTTTCTTGCTTATAGGGATAGGCTATGAATGTTGGGCCTAGTTAAGACTCATGGTGTGGATTACACATATTTTCAATTAGATTTAGCAGCTCAACATTGGTGGAGAGGTCATCTTAATTCTAGGAAAACTTGATTTTCCCCATTAATATGAACTCAATTCTGTAAGATTTTCTTAGAGAAGTATATACCTTACAGTCGTAGGGATTATTTGAGAGATAAGTTCTCAAGGTTACTTCATGATTGTTGTGGAGTATGATGTTTGATTTTATGAGTTGGATATGCATACTGATTCTATTCTGATTACTGAGTATGAGAGAGCTTGTTGCTTTGTTTGAGGATTAGGACTTCCTTTTTGTATATCTATATAAAGTTTGGTTGTGGTTGGTACGTCTTTTTCTAAGGTTCTAAAAATGATCAAGTTATGAAGGAGATTCATCAAGAGGCCTAAGGGGGCAGCGATAAGAGTCCATGGTATAAAGGTAGTTTCAGCTGGATCCATAGTGGTTCAGAGTTTAGAGGTAGTAGTTCTCATGGTAGGTACCCTTTGTGCAAGCCATATTATAATTTGGGACAGTATAGTAGGACCATAGGCTATTTTTTAAATTACTGATAAAGGTCAGTCTAGTTTTAGTGGTCATCCTTTCCATAGTAGTGGTCTATCTTTGAGATGTTCATCTTTTGGTTGTTCTACTCGTCGTGGTTCTTCTAGGTTAGTGGGACCTTCTTGTTTGGGTACAATACTTGGGGTATGTTATAGTTGTGGTTCTTTTGGTCATTTCTCAAGAGAGTACCCCAGCCATAGAGTGATGGTTCCATCCATTCCAAGCATTCCACCTATTAGAGAAGTTTCGCCCATAGGTATAAGTTGTATGAATTATCATAGAAATAGTCTCCAGGGTGCTCATGGAGGTGCTCAAGTAGGTAGGATAAGAGACCGATTAGGAGCCTAGCAAAGTGGTGGGCATGGTCAATTCTATGAAGCACCTTCAAGACCTGAAGTTCAGTCTTTGGATGCTACTATTTGAGGTATGATTTTGGTAAGATTTTATCTAAGACCCATTTATTCTTATGTATCTTCTATTTATGCCCTGCGGTAAGACTTATGTTGGGATTCATTACCTATACCATTATGTGTATCTTATCTTGTAGGTGATTATTTAGTAGTGGATTGGGTTTATAGATCATGTGTTGTGAGTGTTTAAGAGCTTGATACTCATGTTGATCTTATTATATTAGACATGGTGGATTTTGATATGATTTTAACCATGTATTGGTTATCCTACAATCAATGGTCCTGGATTGCTTTCCCAAGATTGTTACCTTTGTCATTCTAGACATACCCCAAGTTATATGGTAGGGAGTAGTTATCCGCGAGCTGACGATAATTACTCCTTATATTCCTACTACGAGACTTATTTTGAGGGGTTGCAAGTCTTATTTCTCTTATATTTGGGGTTTTAGTAAGGAGAGTCCATCGCTTGCCTTTATTTCTATAGTTTATTAGTTTTCTAAAGTTTTCCCTACTAATCTACATAGTCTTACTCATAAATGTGATATTGAGTTAGTTTTAGATCTTAAGCTAGACACCCAACCTATTTCTATGGCACCTTATCGTATGGAACCTGCGAAGATTAAGGAGCTAAATTCTCTTTTTTAAGATATTCTTGGTAAGGTTTTCATTACACTAAGTGTATCTGCTTGGGAAGCTGCGGTGTTGTTATTTTAAAAGTGTAATACCCCGCATTTTTCTAATCCTGTGATTCATATTGGAGTACATGACTTAAAATGAATATCCTAGTGATATGATAGCTTATGATACATTAAGCATGTTCATATGAGTCACTTAAGGTAATACAAGCTAAGAGTCTTTGGATACATCAAGTTTTAGAGTTTGATTTTGCAAGGGTCATCTTTGAATGATTATAACTTGATGTTAATATGGTATTTTCTCTTATTTAGACCCACCAAATTGTACAGAATCGAATTAGTTTTCAAACGATACCAATTTTGGCTTAATCCAATACACGAGCAAAAAGTTATGCCCATTTTCGTGAGAGACAGTAAGCATAGGAGATTGGTTAGGCACCACCTAACCCAAGCATAGGCAATTGGTTAGGCGCCGCCCAACTCAGGCATAGGCGATCACTTGGGTGCCGCCTAAGCCAATTCTAGGTGTCAAAAACACTCTGTCTTGAGTTATTTTAAAGGTAATTAAGTCTTTAAATACTCCTTCCACGTCCCTAAACTTAACCCTACAAAATATATATCTTCTAAACATACTGCAACCCTATTTTCATCTCAAAGCTCATCATCCAAGAGCATTAAAGGAGAAAAAACAACTAGGGTTGCATAATTAATCTTGAAGATCTGATTTCAAGGAAATTCCTCCATCAATCATCAATAATCTTCCTTCTAAGGTATGCATAGTGTTCATCTATGGATTCAATTTGTTCATAGAGTTCAAGAATCAATCTTTAAAATACAAAAGCTTGGTTGATTGGGGTGATATGATCATACCCATGTTGATGCTTGTTTGTTTCCCTCTTTTTCATTATAAAAGTATGATTTCTATATTGTTGGGTGTTGATGATCATGTTGTAGATATTGGGTGATTTCCAAGATGGAATCTTTATATGTTTCTATGAATTCATGATATCATATGAGTTGGAAACATGTAAATTTGGCTGTTCATGATGTATAATTTGATGATTTCACCTATGCTTAAGATGTGCATGTAAGGTGTTTGATAAAATGCCTAAAGAACTAGAAATCATGCAATATAGCTAAATTGTGACTAAATGAAGGATTCATGATATGACCTTACGTTCCAATGACTTCTATGTTGTTAATATGCCTTGTAAATGTTGTTGGAATACTCATGAACTATTTTTATGAGATTATGCAATTTTTACTTTAAATCCTACTTATGAACAAGATGTTTGATAACCATGCAATCCACATGAACTTCCATGCCATCAGTATGTGTTGCAAATATGATTATGCAATGAACATAATATTAAGATTGTACAAGTACTTCCATGTGATATGAAATCCTTTCTATGCAACACATTGTTGATAACCATGCATAGTATGAGATCCCTACTTATGATATTATATATTATGGACTCTATTCTTATGATCAAGTCAGTCATGTGTGTCAGTTTCCTTACATCGAATCCTGGGGGTACTTGTACCTGAAAACTATAGTTGTGTGCCTAGATCCATGTAATGTTTCACTATATCCGAACTCAAGCTATGATTCCATAAACTTCAGCCAGTCATGTGACTCAGGAAAATCTCATGATCTTAGTCAGTTGTCAGATATAAGTAACATTCCATCAGTCATTGGAATCCAGTAAACCTAGTTTAGCTCTGCTAAACATTACCCCTAGTATCAGTCCAGTTAATCAGTATCAGTTCAGCTAATCAGTTTAGTTTAGTTATTCAGTTCAGCTTAGTTTTTCAGTTCAGTGTCCCTCCAGATGGGCGTAGAGGTTAGCACCGAGTGAACCCAAGGATGGGAACTCACCCGCCAGTTCAAGGTGTGATTCTTAGTAGCAATCCTTGTGTTCCAAAACTACATAGCCAGCGTAGGTTGAGACATCTTAACCCATCATATTAGAGTTGATGAGGTGGCTTAACCCGTCAGTTTAGGGTTCACATCGTTATCATTGATTACCCTCCAGATAATGGTCACTCACAGCTGTCCTTACCAATGGCGTGGTATTGACACCCCTCCAGTCGGGGCAGAAATTGGACCCCAGCTTAGCCATAATGGTATACATGAGGCATGTCAGTAAAACACTACCTCCCACAGTTTCAGTAACAGTCTCAGTAAAAAGAACTCAGGGCATTCATCAGATTTCAGTATATACAGGACTGTCAGATACAGTCATCCATGTTATCAGTTTCGGTATCAGTCTCAATAAAAGAACTCAGAGCGTTCTTCAAATTTTATTATATACAGGACTGTCAGATACAGTCACCCATGTTATCAATTTTAGTATCAGTCATGACAGTTATCAGTGATGTTAGGCGTATTTACATGCCTAAAGCACCTTAATCCACCCATATTTTAGCTAAGTTTTAAGGACAAAATATATAATTCCTGCACTTTTAGTCCTTTTTCCTGTAAGTGATCTAACCAACGTGAATAGCAAGTTTTCAGGTATAAATGATGAAGATTTCAGCATTTTATGGATTTTTTGACGCCAAAGGAAACCTCACGTAAGAAGGAAGGCAGCTTTTGGAAGCCTATGGACTAAAAGTGATGCATGGAGAACTTGTCTCGGGCAAAAACAACATTTCTAAAGACTTGGGGGATCAGCAGTAACTTAGTAGGATTAGGACAAGTATGCAGTAACCCAGTAGGACTAGGACAAGGATAAAAACCCTATTTCAATAGGACTAGGATATGGATGTTATATAAACCCTATTTTGCTGAAACTTTTCAGAATTCTCTTCTTATCCCGCTTTCTATTCCTTCCCATTCTAATTCAATTCATTCATCCTATTTTCTATTCAATTCTAGTTTTCTTTTATTCGACATTTAATTCTTCACGTTACTTTCTAACAGAGAAAGCACGGTTCTTGTGACCAACGTGAGATCATTCTAGTTTTGATATGATGATGATGTTTATGGTGATCTCCGTTGCACTCATGAGTAGCTAAACTTCTATGTTAGGGTTGTGGAAGTCTTTTGATAATACTATCTATTTCTATGAGTTTGTGATTTCTTGATACGTATGCTACTTATATCATTACTCTCTTAATCTTAATTGACTTCTTGTGGTTGCAAACATATAGAATACGCCAGTATAGCATTAACTTGTTCGAAAGAAAAGTTACATGTCTGGAAAAGAGAGAGTGACAAGGAAATAGGGCTACCAACCCCTATTTAAAAGTTAGTGCCGTAACTGGATTAACCTCTTGGAGAATTCGTACCATTAGTTATACGCTTTAAGCTCGAAAGAGTTAAAGTGAGATAATCCTTGATGGTCGAAAGACGCTATGATTTACCATAGAATACGAATCTCTATAAGTGAATGCATGTCTGAATTCCACACAACTCATAGTTAATAGATACGTAGAACTCATAAGGTGGACAAAACCCTAACTGACAATTCTCATTGATTAAAATCTTACTAAACATTCCGTTTTTACTTAGCTATTTTGATAATTTTACTTCACGCATAAAATCCCCCCTTTTTCCGCAGAACTTTCACCAAAAGTCTACTAATCGTTGCATACTTAGTGACCGAGTAGTCCCTGTGGGATTCGACACCCAACCCAGTTGAGTTATATATTTGACGATGACCGCTTACACTCTTACGAGAGCTGTAGTTTGAGCGTTATCAAATTTTGGTGCTGTTGCCGGGGAATATGGTTGTCAACTAAGTTTGTGATAATTACTAGACCCTTTGGTCAAAGATTCTCGTACTTTAATTTTTGTTGTTGTTTTTGTTTTCTGCAGGTTTTTCGTTCAGTGCATGCCAAATACTCGAAGTTCGGGACAACAAATATTACCCATAAATCCTGAACCGCAACTTATTGGAAGGATGGATGCATAACGTGACATTGAGAGAAGGGCTGCTCAACAGGAGCAGGCTAGACTAGCTGCGTTGGCCGCTGCCCAAGTACATCATCAGAATATTGATAACCCTGGGCGGGCAACAAATTATGACGATGAGGACCTAGGTGATGACGAGCTGCTAAACCCTAGGCGTGATGCTGAGGTGGCGACACCTGCAAACAGAAGAGATCGTCAAGCCAGATTTAGGCCTGAACGCCGCGCTATGCAAATGCCTTTCGATGATGATGATGACGACCTGGACGGAGCTGGTGCCACAAGGGCTATTATTCCTCCACCCTTGGCACCTATAGCCAAGTTCAATATCGCTAGCACCATGATTCAATTATTACAGCTCAAGGGCTTATTTGGTGGACTTGCAGGTGATGATCCGAATATGCATCTGATCAACTTTATCTCTACATGCAAGTCATTCGACAATCCAAGAGTTGGACAGAATGCAATTCGGCTGCGCTTATTCCCATTGTCGATATCTGGAGAGGCAACTCTATGGTTGAACGGGCTAACTCCTGATTCTATTACTAATTGGAGGCAATTGAAAGAAGATTTCCTAGAAAGATTCTTTCCGCCATCCAAGAGAGCACAGTTAAGAGATGAGATCAGCAATTTTCGACAGCTTCCAACGAAACATGGGAGAGGTTCAAGACGAAGCTTATGCGGTGCCCAAACCATCATATGACCAATGTCCACTTGATGGAGATATTATACAGATCTTTGAATTTGGTGACTAAGCCAGTGGTTGATAATGCTGCAGGAGGGTCATTCATGGACCTTACTTTTGTTCAGGCAAGTGATATGCTAGACCGTATGACAAAGCAAAGTAGAGCTTGGCATACTAGGGATTCTGAGGTAACAAGCTCTACTATATCTATTGGCATGACTGCAGAACAAAGGCGAAAAAAGGAGGAACGCAATCAAGATATGGCGCACATAAAAACACAGATGGATCTTCTTACCAAGAACTTATTATCAGGGAAGACTAAAAAAGTCAAAGTTGTTGTGTCACAGGCAAGAGGTAAATCCGATTCTGAAGCAGAAGCTAACTACTTGAATAATCAGGGGGGTTTCGGAGGCAATGCCCAAGGAAACCAAGGTCGGAACTTTTATGATAAATCGGGAAACAAGGACCATGATCAAGGTAGTTGGAAGAACAAGACTGAGAGGAGTGGTTTGTATGTTCCTCCTGGAAGACGTGATGCCGCTGCATCTGGTTCTGGAAATATGTCCATGGAAGATATGATGGCTAAGCTGTTGAAAGGATTGGAGGCAACCAGGACGGGAGTAACTGAGGTAATAAATGATTTGTCCTCAATGAAGCAATTGGTTGACTCGCATTCTACTACAATAAAACAGCTGGAGCAACAATTGAGTCAACTATCAGCGAAAATCAACCAAAGAAAAGCTAGCACTTTACCTAGTGACACTGTGCAAAATCCAAGGAATGATGGATCATGCAGGGCTATTACTACCAGGAGAGATTGTGATCATTCTGTAGAAGCTGAAAATCAGAAGGAGCGCGTTCATGAGAAAACTATTCCTCTTCCACCCCCACCTTTTCCTCAGAGATTAAAGAAAAAGGCTGATGACACACCTGAAAAGGATGATAATCGGAAGCAAGATAAAAAGGAAGTGGTGGATAAAACGATTCCCCTTCCACCACCACCTTTTCCGCAGAGACTGAAGAAGAAGGCGGACGATACAAGGTTCAGTAAATTCATGACGATTTTGAAGCAGCTGACTATTAATGTTCCTTTGGTGGAGGCACTGGAACAGATGCCTAGGTATGCTAATTCATGAAGGACCTTTTAACAAAGAATCGGGCAGTAAGCTATGAGCCGGCAGATAATATTCATCATTGCAGTGCAATTGCCACAAGGTCCTTAGAACAGAAGAAGGCAGACCCTGGTGCTTTCACTATTCCTTGCACGGTTGGATCTATGAATTTTGCTAAGGCATTGTGTGATTTGGGAGAAAGCATCAATTTGATGCCACTATCCGTCTACAGAAAGTTAGGGTTAGGCGACCCTACACCAACCAATATACGGCTCGTGATGGCAGATAGGTCGGTAAAATAACCTGTTGGTATCTTAAATGATGTGTTGGTGAAGGTTTCCACCTTCATCTTTCCTTTAGATTTTTTTATTTTGGATTGCGAGGTGGATTCTGAAGTTCCCATAATCTTGGGACGCCCTTTCCTCGCAACCGGAAGTGTTCTTATTGACATGAGATCTAATGAGCTTTTATTTTGGTTGAATGACAAAGTGGTCCATTTTGATGTATGCAAAGCAATGAAGCAGCCCAAAGATATGGATGTGTTCTCTGTAGCTAAAGTTAATTATAAGGATGACAACGAATTATCGATAGAAAAACAGCTTACTGATGAGTCACTATCTGATGAGCTGTTGAATTTTAAGCGTGAGGAGGCTCAAGAACATGGAGAAACCATGTGTGCTCTAACAGAAATAGGGTCCTATTCTCATACTCCTAAGCAGCCGGACCTTGATCTTAAGAATCAACCATCACCAACAGCAAAGACTTCAATTGAAGAGACCCCAGTGCTAGAATCGAAAGAGCTCCCCAATTATCTAAGGTATGCGTTCTTGGGAAGTGGAAATACACTTCCTGTAAGTATGGCGGATGATTTAAGTGAACAGCATGTAGAGGCTCTCATCTCTCCTCTGAAGAGATACAAGAGAGCTATGGGTTGGACTATTGATGATATAATTGGTATCCCGCCTGGGATATGTATGTACAAGGGTCATCTCAAAGAAGATTGCATGCCTACAAGTAAGCCTCATTGTCGTCTGAATCCATTCAAAAAACGATCCACCATCTATCTCGATGAAGTCTAAGTAATCGAGATAGCTATGTCGTGCCGCGACAATAACTCAAGCGCTTGATGGGAGGCAACCCATCGTTTTTAATTGTTTTTGTTGTTTTTGTTTTCCTAGGATTTTGTCGAGCCACGACCAAAACTAAGGCACTTGATGGGAGGCAACCCATCGTTCTAATCATTTTTGTTGTTTTTGAGTAAGTGTAGGTACAAGAGGTATAAAGGAGGAGATTGGTTTCAAATTTTGATTTGGAAGTGGTTCATGTTGAAGGTGGTAAGTTAGGAATGAAGAAGAAAAGGCTATAGGTTAGTCATTGCCTATGAAAATCTAGGCAACTAACAAGGCAAGGCCTATGTAAATCTAGGCAACGAACAAGGCATGGCCTATGCTATGGCCTAAGCTCTCAGATTCTAGAATGCAATAGCATAGGCGCCGCCTAGGCCCAACAATGCTATAGCATAGGCGCCGCCTATGCAAAAGTCTTTGGTCTCGTATTCTACAATGTCATAGCAATGTCATAGCATAGGCACCGCCTATGCTCAACAAGGTTTTGCAAAAGGCGCCGCCTATACCAAGCATAGGCAAAGCATTAGGGGCCGCCTATGCTCACTTTTGGTCTCCAAATCCGATTCCAAATGGGTCAAAACCTGACCCAAGCTTTTCCTATAAATAGAACCTTAGTCTTAAAACAAAAACTCATTGAAAATCCAACCTAAGCGCTGCCTACCACTCCAAATTCTCTCAAAAATTTTCTTTTTGCTATTTTAACTTTGCAAGAACATCTTCCAAGGCCATCAACCAAGTATAATGGCACCTAAAAGTTGTCCAAGAAAAAAAAAAAGCAACCACCTCACAGAAAGGCCAAAAGAGGGGAAGAAAAGAGCAAGCTGAATCGTTCTCCCTGTAAATACCTCACCGCATGTACGGGACAAAATGGGTCCTAGAGGAGGAAGGAAAGGAGTGGTATAGGAACAACAAAATGAAAAAGTATGTTCATGTGGAGCTGATACAAAAGGAAAGCCTAGCGAACAAAGAACCTCGCATTTTGGCTAAAATAATGGCGTTACATCTCGATTTCATTTTCCAAGACATGGGAGAATGCAATCTTGATTTAACGCGAGAGTTTTATGCAAATTGGTCCCCAAAGACTACCGACAGTGAAGTGAAGATGAGAGGCCAAGTCTTGCAGCTGAATGCTGAGTTCTTCAACACTTTTATGGGTCTTCCATCTATCGATCCATCACCACTCAAAGAGCTTTAACAAAGACCACCGTAAAAGGCAATCAGACACACACTATGCGGAACAAGATCAAAGGCACGTTGGAGCAGACACAAGGATACCGGTCGGCACAACACATTCTCATATGCCTCCTTGAACAGGGAAGCTAGGATATGGTTGTGAATAGTTAACTCTTGCCTGATTCCACGGACACAGTACACAACGATAACACGAGATAGAATGTGCTTGGTGTACGCATTGATGACGAACGTCCCCATCATCATTGGGGCGATTATTCAATCTTCCATGCGTAAGGCTAGGCTGCACAAGCGGTACCACTTCAGTTTTGGCAATCTGTTGACTGTAATATTGAGGAAGGAGGACATCGAAGAGGAACCTGTAGATCATAAACTGCCACACAACCCAAATAGGGTTGACCTTACAAAGGTTAAAGATGTTGAATCTATGCATGGAGTCACCTTACCACTGCAGAAAGACATGCTCGCGACAAAAGCTTCTTCCGCCATTTATATGGCATGACGAGGTTTACTATGATGAGCGGGGGTTGTGTTCCAATAGTTGGATTATGACTACCCAATGAATGAGCATGCGAGGGCTATGTGTGGAGTAGGTGTATATTTTGAGGAACCTCTTGATGATGACGTGCCCACCGATGATGATCGCCGAATGCCAAACTCCAACGTGGAGGAGAACTCTGATGACGACGACTCTGATGATGATTCCGATGCAGGGGGTATGACCCCAGACATACAGGATGAGTCTGACTAACTAGGTTCTTCTTATTTATTTTCCACTGAGGGCAGTGTGTCCCATCTAAGTGTGGGGTGCTGGTATTTATATGTTATACTTCTTTATATGCATTTGCTTATTTATGTTTGTTTGTTTTATTTGTTAGTAGTTAAATTTTAGAATTTTTTTTACTTTGCATGAAATTGTTCTGATAGGCAGCAGGGCATTATGACAACAGTCTGTGATAAAATCACTACTATTGAGACACTTAGGCTCTAAATGTGACTCGTTATATGATAAGTGTGTGGTTTAATTCCTTCAGCTGGTGGGTCAAGAGTCTATACTGCTCCCAATAAAGTTGACCATGTGCCTTGTGTGTGTGAGATTATAGTATATTCTGTTCTTGTGACTGATGCTAGAACTTGGCCGGTGTGTATGTAAAGCGAAATAAAGAGTGTGAGTTTAGGAGATGATTTAGGCATTTCTTTGGCAGCCTATTATTCTTTACCTTCTTTTTATCTACCCATGGTTATTATCCTAGATAACCCCCTTTTGAGCTTTTAAGCCATTTTCTTTGACACCCTCATATGTAAGCCTAATCAATTTTTTTCAAGACCATAATTTGATCCAAATTCCTAAGTGCTTTAAATTGTAAAGTCATGTGACAAAATAAGAGGAAATTGGGTGAGATTAATGCCTTAGAAGGTATTGGTACTTGAATTTGTTATGAAAAAAGAGTGGCTATCATAGAGGTGTGTTATAAAAAAAAGAGAAGAAAAGAAAAAGAAATAGAAAAACAAAAAGATAAATTGTGATTATGATTAAATTAAAAGATAGTTATGTTTGAATGGCAAAATAGGTGAAAAGGGGCGATAGATAAAACAAAGGTACCAGGGTTGATTAAAAGAGAGTGTTAATGGCATAATGTGATGTATTAAAGCGCTTAGGGAACATAGTCACTATTTCTGGCCAAAATGGTCCTACCCGTCCCTTAGCCTACATTAAAACCTGTAAAAGACCTATTTGATCCTAAGCTTAGCATTCTGATATTAGTGGAGCATAACACTAAGGGAAAGCCTATGGTCATCAGTTGCAACATTTGAATTCTTTGTGAGAGTGAGAGCAAGGAAAATCTTATACCAATGTTTCAAAAAATGAAATACTTGTGAGTGATTATAGGTGATATATTGTGAGACACACATGGTTGATGATTTTTGGGTAGTTGTGTATGATTCTTTGTTCCTTATCTTTTGAATACTAATTAACCATCATCACGAGTCTAGGTTGGAGGTGGAATTCTTTGTAGTATTGATCAAGAAAACTACTTTTTGTTAATAATTGTCGTGCCTGTCTTGTTGAATATTTTGTGCTGTTACTGTGAAACCCTAAGTAGATGTTTATATGGACATGATATTTTATTCGAGGACGAACAAAGCTTTAAGTGTGGGGTGTTGATGTTAGGCGTATTTACACGTCTAAAGCACCTTAATTCACCCATATTTTAGCTAAGTTTTAAGGACAAAATATATAATTCCTGCACTTTTAGTCCTTTTTCCTGTAAGTGAGCTAACCAACATGATTATCAAGTCTTCAGGTATAAATGATGAAGATTTAAGCATTTTATGGACTGTTTGACGCCAAAGGAAACATCACGTAAGAAGGAAGGCAGCTTTTGGAAGCCTATGGACTAAAAGTGATGCATGGAGAACTTGTCCCGGGCTAAAACAACATTTCTAAAGACTTGGGGGATCAGCAGTAACTTAGTAGGATTAGGACAAGTATGCAGTAACCCAGTAGGACTAGGACAAGGATAAAAACCCTATTTCAATAGGACTAGGATATGGATGTTATATAAACCCTATTTTGCTGAAACTTTTCAGAATTCTCTTCTTATCCCGCTTTCTATTCCTTCCCATTCTAATTCAATTCATTCATCCTATTTTCTATTCAATTCTAGTTTTCTTTTATTCGACATTTAATTCTTCACGTTACTTTCTAACAGAGAAAGCACGGTTCTTGTGACCAACGTGAGATCATTCTAGTTTTGATATGATGATGATGTTTATGGTGATCTCCGTTGCACTCATGAGTAGCTAAACTTCTCTGTTAGGGTTGTGGAAGTCTTTTGATAATACTATCTATTTCTATGAGTTTGTGATTTATTGATACGTATGCTACTTATATCATTACTCTCTTAATCTTAATTGAATTCTTGTGGTTGCAAACATATAGAATACGCCAGTATAGCATTAACTTGTTCGAAAGAAAAGTTACATGTCTGGAAAAGAGAGAGTGACAAGGAAATAGGGCTACCAACCTCTGTTTAAAAGTTAGTGCCGTAACTAGATTAACCTCTTGGAGAATTTGTACCATTAGTTGTACGCTTTAATCTCGAAAGAATTAAAGTGAGATAATCCTTGATGGTCGCAAGATGCTAGGATTTACCATAGAATATGAATCTCTATAAGTGCATGCATGTCTGAATTCCGCATAACTCATATTTAATAGATACGTAGAACTCATAAGGTGGACATAACCCTAACTTACAATTCTCATTGATTAAAATCTTACTAAACATTCTGTTTTTACTTTGCTATTTTGATAATTTTACTTCATGCATAAAATCCCCCCTTTTTCCGCAGAACTTTCACCAAAAGTCTACTAATCGTTGCATACTTAGTAACCGAGTATTCCCTGTGGGATTCGACACCCAACCCAGTTGGGTTCTATAATTGACGACGACCGCTTACACTCTTACGAGAGCTGTAGTTTGAGCGTTATCAATCAGTAAACCATGTATTAGCTTACAAGTCATGTTATCACGTATTCATGGTCCCAGTTTCTATATGTGTGTGTTTGCACTCCCACGTTCATATTAGTCAGTCAGTGTTGTTCATGCATGAATCTCTTTATGTTCAACCTACCTTCCTCGTATACTCAGTACTCCAGTTGTACTGACGCATTTGAGCTAAGGTGCGTTCTTTTCATGTTACACCATAGGTTCCGAGACACAAGCTCCAGTCCAGCAGTAGCGGTAGTGTTCCAATCGCAGAGACATAGTGAGTCCTCATTGATTCAAGGACAATATGATTTGATTCATTTATTTCTTCAGTTCAGTTTTACGGAGTTAGTTGGAGACATGTTCCTTCAACTCCTTATTCAGACAGTTTAGAGGCTTTCGGATTTACTTTCAAATTTACGTTTAGATTTAGATGTTTTGGGTATTTTCACCCACATGATTGTATTCAGTTGAACCTTATGTCCTTACAGTTCCATGTATTCCGCATTATTATATTATGATTTGCAGTATAAAGGTACAAATATCAGTCATGGGTTAGCTTGTGGTCCCTTGGGTTCATGAGCACCGTGTAGCTTTCCGGTTCAGCAAATCGGGGTGTTACAAACTTTGTCTCAAAGCCTAAGGTTCAATAGAGTCCTAGGAAGTCTGAAAGCCACATCTAGTAGAGTCTTGTACATGGGTGTGTTGCGCGCCCCATTTATGTGCGGGAGGCTATAATATGGTTTAGGAATAGTCCCGTTTCTTCATTATTCATGTCTTGCTAGTGAGCATAATCATAGTTAAACTCTCTGTCTAATCCATTCTTCTCTCATTCCAGACCATGGACCTAAAGAGAAGAAACCAGCCAGCTCCTCAGCCCGAAGATCCTTTGGGAGAACATATTTTCCATGCGGATTTTAGAGCAGCATTTACCACACTTGCTCAATCCATGACTACACAGAATGAATGGCCACCAGTTATTCTAGCCAATCCTGTGGCCACTCCTAAAGCATCTAGGGTTCAGGACTTCACCCGGATGAACCCTCCATCTTTCCATGGGTCTAAGTCTGATGAGGACCCTCAGGAGTTCATTGAACAGGTACAGAAGGTCATTGATATCATGGGTGCTACTTCTTTTGAGAGTGTTGAGTTAGTCGCCTACCATTTAAAGGATGTTGCTCATGATTGGTACAAACAGTGGATGTCTGAAAGGTTAGATGATACAGACCCTATTGAGTGGGAGGATTTTGTCATGGCCTTCTTAAATAGATTCTTTCCCTAAGAGCTGGGGGAAGACAAAGTTCTTGAGTTCATCAACCTCACGCAGGGGAATATGAAGGTTAAGGAGTATTCTCTCAGATTCACTCAGCTATCTAGGTATGCTCCTCATGTGGTTGCAGACAATAGAGCTAAGATGAGCAAGTTCATGTCAGGGGTCAATGATAGCATGGTAAATGAGTGTAGGTCTATGATTATGATCGGTGATATAACCTTATAAAAACTCATGACCCATGCCTAGCAAGTAGAAGAGCAGAAGTTTAAGACTAGGAAGAGGCAGAATAACAGAGCAAGGTCAGGTAATTTCAACTTTGCTCACACCAAGTCAGATGGAGGAAACCATACACAGTTTTGCTCCAAATCAGACGTTCTAGCTCCTTCCTCTGCCAGCGCTCTAGTGTTGAAGTTCAGAGACAGCAATAGGAATAAAGTGCCAGGCTCTAAATCTCAGGGCAGTGTTAGCAGTGCCCAAACGAATCCCCTTTGTCAGACTTATGGTAAGAACCACAAGGGCATTTGCAGATTCGGTCGTGATGTCTATTTTGGTTATGGAAATCCAGGCCACAGGATTAGAGAGTGTCTGCAGTCAAGTCTTCAGGGTCAGCAAAATCATTCAACAGCTCAGTCCAGTTGCCCGAACCAGCAGGGTGCCATTTTCAGTGCTATTAGTGGGCAACGCCCAAACAGACTCTATGTTCTTCAGTCCCAAAAGGATTAGGATAATTATCCTGATGTCGTTACTGGTATGTTACATAGTTTCCTTGCCACTGGTAAGGACAAGCTGTGGGTGACCCTCATCTGATAGCATCCCCATAAAAGAATGGTGGGGCCCTTATCTGATAGTACTTATCCACCTCATTAACCCTTATTCGACAGTATTGATGTCTCAACCTATGCTGGTTACATATTTTTAGAACGTGAGAATGATTTATGAGAATCACACCCTCATCTGACAGTGTGTGTTCCCACCCTTTTGTTCACTCGGTGCTAATTTCTACTCCTATCTTAATAGACACTAAACATGATTAACTAATCTAAATATAGACTGAGTTTACTGAATTCTTTTAACTGTTGGAATACTACCAATATCTAAAAATGACTGAAATCACTGAGATTACTAAATTACTGAGCTTTCATGAGTCACATGACTGACTGAGTTATATCAATCATGGCTTAACTAGGTATATCATAAAAACATGACACTGTCTCCAGGCCTACAGCTAAATTGTTGGGTACAACTACCCCAAAGACTCGAGGGGAAGAAACTGACAAAGCATAACTTTTTGAATACATGGCAAATATCACAATCCATAATTTTTTTATTGAGGCAATTTATCAAACATGTGAGATGCATAAGCTTGTACATAAATGGGGATTTCATAATATCATACTAGTTGGGCATTATTCCTTCATCAAGGCATTTAATAAAACACATGGTAGGCATAGTATATGTAGACAACATTATACAACAATTAAACATCAAGATTCAATTCTAATTTAGTCATTCAAGGGTTTAGTCATAGGTTTACATGAATCTATATCTATACTAATCAAATCCAAATTAAATTTATCCCCCAACATGGATTATAATTCAATTACTCATTATCAACATGAACAAGAGCAGCCCAATCATGAAATTAATAAAGGAAATCCATAAACTTAGACTTTGAAAAGAGATTCTTGGGCTTCATGGATGAATGGAGTCCATGAATGAACACTATGCATACCTGGGTTGGGTTTCTTGAATTTCTTGAACTTGAAGAATTTGAATCTCTTAGTTCTTGAAGAAGATTTGGATTTTGTTCTTGGGGATTAATCTTAGAGGGAAAACCCTAATTTTGTTGTTGTAGATAGATAATGAATTTCTGAGCTTTGGTCAGATATAACTATGTATATAAACGGGTGGTAAAATGCAAAAATTCCCTTTAAAAATGACTTAAAAATAACTGAATGGAACACGCGACGGTAGGTGCGACGGTCCATCACTGGGTCGATAGTCCTTCGGACTGACCATTGAACTGGACCAAAATTAGAACTTACTGCCTTGGTGCAATGGTGGGGTTCGACGGTCCATCACTGGGTCGACTGTCCATCGATCTTGACCGTCGCTTCTAGGCAGAATAGGGCCTCGTTATCTCCATTACGATGATTTGAGCAATGGTCTATCGCTAGACCGATGGTCCATCAGCCTAGGCTGTCAATCCAAGGTATAAGTTCTCACACTGCCTCACTGCGTCGGTCCATCGGTAATGCGACAGTTTGCCGGCCTCACCGTCAGACCTTGGTGGTTTTACTACCTTCTATATTTTGGCCATAACTTTCTCTTCCGATGTTGGATTTTGATGAAATTGGTATCGATGGGATGCTTATTCATTTTCCCACGTTAAAAAAAATTAAAAATCTTAAAAATACCATGTTTAAAAAAGTGTATTCATCATTCAAAGAAAAGTTCCAACATTCTTGGGACAATTTCATGCTAGAAAAAAGTATAGGGTAATACAATATCTCCCCCTTGAGAATATTCTTCCTCAAATGAGACTGAGTGGCGGGAAAGAATAACCAACATACATACTGAACATGAATACTTAAACAAGATTTCATGGCTGACATGACTGATAGTTTAATATATCATACTGAACATCCATATCCAATGCATGTGTAACTGATTCATAAATGCATGACTGAGTCTTCTGATGAACTATGTTTCTCACAATGAGAATACATGTTTGATGCATAATTAAATAACTGAATTGATACATGAATCCATGACTAAATATGCAATGGTACTTGATACCAAGTCTGTGATTAACACTTAACATAAAACTGAGTAAGCTTAAGGAGAACTATTACCTTGAACTTGATCTGAGTTGGCAGAGAAGAGGTGAGGATACTTGGTACATATGTCTTCTTCTGCTTCCCAAGTTGCTCCCTCGATGGACTGATTTAGCAAAAGAACCTTAACTAGAGGGACTTCTTTGTTCTTCAATCTATGAGTCTGATAGTCTAGGATTTCAACTAGAATGTCTTCATACGAAAGGCTGTTCTGAACATCGATGCTCTAAATAAAGACTACGACTGCTGGTTACTTATACATTTCTTGATAAAAGAGAAATGGAAAACTGGATGAACTAAAGCTAGATCTACTAGAGCTCAAAAGCTACTTTACTGTAGACACAGAGAATCTTGAAGGGACCGACATATGGGGGACTGAGTTTTCCCTTCTTCCCAAACCTCTTCACTCTATCATGGGAGAGATCTTTAGATATACATAATCACTAATATCAAACTCAAGATCTTTTCTATGAACATCTACATAAGACTTCTGCTAGCTCTGAGTAGTCCAAAGTCTTTCTTTGATCAACTGTACTTTCTCTAAGGTGTCAAATACTACATCAAGCCCTATGATTGAAGCCTCACTAACTTAGAACCAAACAATTGGAGATCTATATCTCCTACCATAAAGATCTTCGAATGGAGCCAGATGAATACTGGAATGATAGCTATTGTTGTATGAAAATTCAATCAAAGGCAAGTGGTAATCCCAACTTCCCTTGAAATCACATGTACACGCCCTTAGCATATCTTTTATAGTCTGAATGGTCCTTTCTTTTTGACCATCTATCTTAGAATGAAAGGCTATACTGAGATGGACTTGGGTAGAAAGACTTTTTTGGAATGCTTTCCAGAAATAAGAGGTGAACTGGGTACCTCTATATGAGATAATAGATGACAGAACACCGTGCAATCTGACCAACTCTCTCATGTAGAGTTTGGCATAATCCTCAGCTTAGTAGAGGTATGGACTGGAAGGAAATAAGTTGATTTTGTCATCCTTTGTACAATGACCCAAACCAAATCATGTTGACGACGAGTTCGAGGAAAACCCATCATGAAGTCCATGTTCACTTCCTCCCACTTTCAAGTAGGAATACTAAACTCTTGCATGGACCCACTAGGCTTCTGATGCTGTATCTTAACCTGGTGACATGTAAAGAACTTACCCATAAAATCTACAATGTCTCTCTTCATCCCACTCCACCAATTGATTTCCCACAAGTCACGGTACATATTTGTTGCCCCTAGATGAATAAAGTAGCACACATCATGTGCTTCTGCAAGGATTCACTGCCTTATGTCATCTAAAGCTAGAACACAAAGATGACCCTAAAAATGCCAAACACCATCTTTCCTTAGGATAAAACCTTTACTTTTTGATCCTTGACTAACTCTTTTAACTTGACAAGGCTAGGATCCCTATCTTGCTTTGCTTTCAACTCAAAAACTAGGGATGATTCTGAAGTACTCTGAATGCATATATCACCCTCCTCTGTATTGACTAAGTGAACACCTAGTCTAGCAAGAGGATGTAATTCATGGGATAACTTCTTCTTACTATCCTCCACATGAGCAACACTACCCATAGACAGTCTACTGAGAGCGTCAGCCATTACGTTGGCCTTGCTCAGATGATAAAAGTCACTTATGTCATTATTTTTCAAGAGCTCTAACCACCTTCTCTGATAAAGATTGAGATATTTTTGAGAAAAAACATACTGAAGGATTTTATGATCCGTGAACACATCCACATGAACACCGTATAGATAATGACTCCAAATCTTCAAGGAAAATAGTATGAATGCTAACTCAAGATCGTGAGTAGGATAATTCTTCTTATGGGGTTTAAGCTATCTGGAGGCGTAGGCTATGACCTTACCATACTACATGATGACCCAACCTAAACCCACTCTGGATGTATCACAATACATTACGAACCCATCTGAACCATCTGGAAAAGATAAGACTAGAGCTAAGGTAAGTCCAGTCTTTCACTCCTAAAACCTCTTCTCGCAAGGATCTGACCACTAAAACTTCACTTTCTTTTGAGTCAATATGGACATAGGGGATTCAATAGAAGAAAATCCTTCAACAAACCATCTGCAATAGCCAGCCAAATCCAAGAAACTCCTAATGTATGATGGAGTGACAGGGCGAGGTGAGTTTCTTACTACTTCATTTTTTTGAGGATCTACTCTAATGACATCACCGAAAACAATATGTCCAAGGAATTATACTGAACTTAGCCAAAATTCACACTTACTAAATTTTGTGAATAGCTGATGATCTATGAGAGTCTGAATTACTGTTCTGATATAGTCTGCATGATCTCAGTCACTGCGGGAATAAGCGTGAATATCATGTATGAAGACTATGACAAACATATCCAAGTACTGCTTGAACACACGATTCATTAAGTCCATGAAATATTTTAGGGAATTGGTGAGACTAAAGGACATAACTATGAATTTGAAGTGACCATAAAGAGTATCAAAAGTTGTTTTCAGAATGTCATATTCTCTGACTCTGAGCTGATGATAACCGAATTTGAGGTCTATCGTAGACAAATAACTGGCACCCTAAAATTGGTCGAATAATTCATCAATTCTGGGAAGAGGATACTTGTTCTTGACCGTGACCTTATTAAGTTAACAATAGTCTATACATATTTTGAGAGAACCGTCTTTGTTGTGCACGAATAATACTGAAGCGCCCCATGGGGACACGCTGGGCCTAATGAATCTCTTATCTAAGAGATCCTTCATCATCTCTTTCAATTCTTTGAATTCTTCTGGTGCCATTTTATAAGGCGAAATAGATATAGGCTGAGTATCAGGAAGAAGATCAATATCGAAGTCTATTTTCCTTTCGAGAGAAATCCCTGGAAGATCTTCTAGAAATACATCTGAATATTCATTTACCACTGGAATTGACTCAAGACTTGGAGACTTAGAACTAGAGCCCTTAACATGAAACAAAAGATAGACACATCATTTAGATATTAGTTTCCATGCCCGAAGGTAGGAAATAAGTTGACCTCTAAAAGCGGATACACTACCCTTCCACTCAAGGATGGGTTGAATAAAAAATTAAAACTGGACTATTCTATTTCTGTAGTCGACTATGGCATAGCATGAATGATGCTAATCCATTCCGAGAATGACATCAAAATCAGTCATCTCTAATTTAACTAAGTCTGCTAAAGTAACTTTCTGAAATATCATAATCGGATAGTTACTATATACCGACTGGGCTACGATGGTTTTACCCACTGGGGTAGAGACTGAAAAGGGCTCTGCTAGAATTTTGGGACTGATTCTGAAATTGCTTACTATATAGGGAGTAACAAAATACAAGTAAGCACCTAGATCTAGGAAAGTGTAAACATGAACATGAAAGATCTGTAAAATACCAGTAACTATATCAGGAGAATTTTCCTGATCCTGTCTAGTCTGAAGAGCATAAATACGGTTTGGGCATTGCCCACTAGCAGTACTAAAGGTGGCACCCTACTAATTTGGGCAATCGTACTGAGCCGAGGAGCGGAGATGACTCTAATAACCTAATTGAGGACAATCTTTGACTTTATGGACTAGCTTGCCACATCCAAAATAAACATCGCTGCCCACTCTGCAAGCACCCTTGTATTTCTTACCACGAGCATGACAAAGGGGATTAGATTGGGCATTTCGAAGTACCCTGAGACTTAGATCTTGGAGCTCTCTCTGTTGTTGTCACTGAATATCTGCACTGGAGCACTGGCTAACAAAGGAGCTGGGATGGATGACTTAGGAAAAAACTGAGAACTACTACCTCCTTTTGATTTAGGCTGAGCAAAGTTTAAACTACCTGTCCTTGATATCTTATTCTACGTCTCCCTTATCTTAATATTTTGCTTCTCTATATGGTGATCATGAGTCATAAGTCTATCTAAAGTCCTGTCACTATTCAGCATGGTGGATCTGCACTCATTTACCATGCTATCATTTACCCCTGAAATGAACTTACTCATCTTGGCCCTACTGTCTGCAACCACATAAGGGGCATATCTGGCTAATTGACTAAACTTAAGAGAATAATCTTTCACCTTCATATTTCCCTACCTAAGGTTGATGAATTCTAATACTTTAGCCTCTCTAAGCTCTTTGGGAAAGAATCTGTCTAAGTATGCAGTGACAAAATCCTCCCACTTTATAGGACTTGCATCATTTGACCTCTCTGACTTCCACTATTTAAACCAAGTATAAGTCACATCCTATAACTAATATACAGCTAGCTCAGCACTCTCAAAAGTAGCCACCCCAATTATGTCTATCACCTTCTGAACTTGATCAATAAATTCTTGAGGGTCCTCATCTGACTTTGACCCAAGAATGGATAAAGGATTCATTCGGGTAAAGTCCCAAATCCTTGCTTAAGCTGCGTTGGCCATTGGGTTGGCATGAACAATAGTTGTTCGTTCTTTATAAGAAGCAACTGACTGAGCAAGAGTAGTGAATGTAGCTCTGAACTCTAAATAAGAAACATTCTCATCCAAGGGATCTTTTTGGACAGGATGAGTTCTTCTCTTGGGAGGCATGCTCTAAAATAAAGAGAAGAAATGGATTAGACTGAGAGATTAACTTGAGATTATGCTTACTAGCACAACATAAATACTGAATGTAGGGAAACTGTTTCTAAAACTTCTTATAGACTCCTACAAATAAATATGGTGCACAACACACCCATGCCTAAGACTCTACTAGATGCAGCTTTCAGAATTCCAGGACTCTATTGAACGTTAGTCTTTGATAATAAGTTTGTAACGCCCCAAATCTGGTACTCGAAATGATACACGGTGCTCATAAACTCGAAGGACCCCAAGCTAACCTTTGATTGATATTAGTAACTATATACTACATAATATACTATATAATATGGAAACATGAACTAAAAGTCCATAAGGTTCAAAACTGTAACATAACTAATAAAAATATAACATCTGGATAGGGTATAAAATATCCAAAACAATTAAAATAACTATCTGAACATGATAGTCTGAAAAGCCTCTAACTGACTGAACTGTATGAATAAGGAGTTGATGAGATATGTCCCCAACTAACTTCAACTAATAAATTAATTAATGAGATAATAAAGTAATGATCAAGTCCTTGAAAGATGAGGACTCGCTTCTAGCTCTTACTACGGAGGCTGGAATCTACTGATGCTCTAGAGCTTGTGTCTCCGAACCTATGGTATAACATACCATAGCACAAATGCATCATTACTTTGAATGTACTGGTATATATATGAGGTAGGCTGAATACATGGGGTTCATATGCATTAACAATACTAACTAACTAAGTAATATGAACGTAAGAATACATGCATATATACATAGTATCATTATCTAAAACTGTGATGACATGTGTTTACTAATGACTAACATGACTAATGACTGAGTTTTGATAACAGATAACATGAGTGACTGTATCTGACAGTCCTGACTATAATGGAACTGACTGAGTTTTGTACTGTATCTAAGTTGACTGTATCTAACAGTCCTAAATTCTATAACATGAAACTATGGGTAGTTGTCATCTAACTGACATTTCCCAAATGATGCATTATCTCTGAATAGGGGTCCAATTTGTGCACTAATAGTAAGGGTGTCAATACTGCACCACTAACAAGGACAAGCTGTGGGTGACCCTTATCGGATAATATCCCTAAAATATAATGGTGGGGCCCTTATCTGAAAGTGCTTATCCACCTAATCAACCCTCATTCAACAGTGTTGATGTCTCAACCTAAGCTAGCTATATAGTTCTAGAATACAAGGATAATTTCTAAGAATCTCACCCTCATCTGACAGTAGGTGTTCCCATCCTTGGGTTCACTCGGTGCTAATTTCTACTCCTATCTGAATATACACTAAACATAATTAACTAATTTGAATATGGACTGTGTTTACTATATTCTATTAATTGACAAAATACAATGGATACCTGAAACTGACTAAAATCACTATGACTACTAAATTATTGAGCTTTCTTGAGTCACATGAATGACTGAGTTCTATGGATCATGGCTTGGCTAAGGATATTGTGAAAACATGACACTGTCTTTAGGCATACAGCTAAATTGTTGAGTATAAGTACCCCCAAGACTCGATGGAAAGAAACTAACAAAGCATGACTTCTTGAATACATGACTAACATCACAATCCATAATTTATTTATTAAGGCAATTCATCAAACATTTGATATACATAAGATTGTACATAAATGGGGATTTCATAATATCATACTAGTTGGGCATTTTTCCTTCATCTAGGCATTTAGTCAAACACATGGTAGGCGTAGTATGCGTAGGCAACATTATACAACAATTAAACAGCATGATTCAATTCTAATTTCATCATTCAAGGGTTTAATCATAGGTTTACATGAATCTAGATTCATACAAATCAAATCCATATAAAATTTATCCCCTAACATGGAATAGAATTCAATTACTCATTATCAACATGAACAAGAGCAGCCCAATCATGAAATTCATAAAGAAAATCCATAAACTTAAACTTTGAGAAGAGATTCTTCGGCTTCATGGACGAAATAAGTTCATGAATAAACACTATGCATACCTGGGTTGAGTTTCTTGAAGTTCTTAAACTTGAAGAATTAGATGGATAATTAATTTCTGATATTTGGTTGGATACAACTAGGTAAATAAACATTGGTAAAAGACCAAAAAGGCCCTTTAAAGTAGCTTTAAAATAACTGAACGAAACAAGCGACGGTAGGTGCGATGGTCTATTATTGCTGGGTCAACAGTTCATCGGATTTGGACCAAAACTGGAACCTACTTCATTGGTACGACGGTGGGGTTCGATGGTCCATTGCTGGGATGAAGGTCCGTTGATCCTGACCGTTGCTTCTAGGCAGAATAGGGCCTCATTGTTTCCCTTGCGACGGCCTGAGAGATGGTCCATCCTAAATCCGATGGTCCATCGCTAGTCTAATGGTCTGTTTGCCAGGGTTATCGATCGAAGGAAGAAGGTAGTCACACTACCTCGCTATGATAGTCATGGGCGATAGTCCGTCACTAGTTTGACAGTCCATCAGCCTCACTATCAGACCTGCATGGTTTTTCTGCCTTCTATGTTTCACCCATAACTTTTTCTTCCAAAGTCAGATTTTGATTAAATATCTTAAAAATACCACGTGTGTAAAAGTGGATTCAACTTTCAAAGAAATCGTCCAACATTCTTCGGATAATTTTAAACTTGGAAAAAGTATGCGGTATTATAGTTCTACTTTTAGTTCATTTTAGGTCACTCAAATTGGCCTGTTTATGAGGTTAAATTGCTGAACCTTCACAACATCAAAGGTTAAAGAGGATCCTTAGAGGTTTATTAATGAGATGGAGGAGATTTTCAAGGTTATGCAAGCTACTAAATTAGAGGGTGTGGAGTTTGCTTCTTAAGACTTAAATGGTATGGCTTACCAGTTGTATGATCAGTGGGAAATAATGAGGGGTGTTGATTCTAATCCAATAGTGTGGGATTTTTTAGGTGCTTTACTTAATTACTTCTTTCCTCTAGAGTGGGGGGGTGCTAAGGACAAAGAGTTTGTGAACTTCAAGTAGGGTAAGATAAGTGTTATGGAATATGCACTAAAGTTTCAGCAGCTATCTTATTTTTGTCTATAGTTAGTATTTATTGTGAGATCTAAAATAAGGAAGTTTGCTTCTGGTTTGTCCCATGATTTTATGCTTAAGTGTAAGGTTGCTATGTTGAATAATGATATGGAGATATCCAAGCAATAGTATATATACAGAAGGTGGAGAATGAGAAAAGAAGCATGTGGAGATGGGAGAGTGGAAGATGTAAGAAGTTTAGATTTTCAATACAACATTCAAGTTAGCAAAATAGTAGGAGAGATAGTAAACAGTGGACTAAGAAGAACACATGGGGAAATTCATATTTAACAGCTAGTTCCTCTTATCCTAAACCTTTTGGTGATCCTTTTTTCATGCTAGTAGTGGTCCTAAGCACAGGGTGCCTATTCTCAGGTTAGTGGAGCTCATTCATCCCCACCTTATCCTCATTGTTAATTTTGTTGACAACTTCACCTTGGATATTATGAGAAGAAGATGGACTTGTGTTTTAGTTGTGGTCAGCCTGGTTATTTGCAGAGAAATTTTCCTTTATCTATAGTTTCAACTTGAGCTAATAAGGTTCCAATCTCCACTTCTTTTGCTCCTGTACCTAAGGGTTCTACTTTAGGTATCGACACTAGAAAAAAATCATCTTTATTCACTTGCTACTCACTTGGAAACTTAGGCATCCCCTAATGTTCTCACTAGTATGTTACAACTCTTCTCTCATGATATCAAATTTTTAGTTGATCTGGGTTCTACCCTATGTCATATGACCCATTATGTGGTTGCACACTTTAGTTTTGGTCCTAGAAATATTTTTGACCCCTTTTCTATTTCTCTGATAATATTTTAAACCCTCTTTCTATTTCTACTTTGGTGGCTGATTTTATTATTGCAAGAAAAATCTATAGGGGTTGTGTGGTGTCCATTCATCATAGAGAGACATTGTGGATTTGATAGGGCTTCATATGATGGACGTAGATGTAATTTTTGCGATGGATTAGCTCCATTCGTGCTATGCTTCTTTAGATTATAGGACCCAAAGGTCAGGTTCAATTTTCTTAATAAACCGGTGATTGAATGGGAAGGATGTTCCTTAGTACCCAAAGGGAGGTTTATTTCCTATCTTTGAGCTAAAAAATAATATTCAAAGGTTGTCCGTACCATCTTGTTTAGGTTAAAGATTCTAATTATGAGAGTGCCTCTTTGCAATCCATCCCTATGGTTAATGAGTTTCCTAAAGTTTTTCTCGATAATCTTCCTGGGATTCCTTCAAATAAGGAAATAGATTTTGGAAATGATCTTCTACCGAATACCCACCCCATTCCTATTCCTCCTTTAAAGATAGTTCTGGCTGAACTAATGGAACTAAAGAAGCATGTAAAGGATTTTCTTGATAAGGGATTCATCTGTCCTAGTGTTTCTCTATGGGGTTCTTCTATGCATTTTGTGTTAAAGAAGAATGAGTCTCTTTGAATGTGTATAGATTATTGACAACTAAATAAGGCTACAATGAAAAATAAGTGTCCTCGTCCTTGGATTAATGACATATTCGATTAACTTTGGGGTGCTTGGTGTTTCTCTATAATTGATCTCTGTTTGGCTATCAACAACTTAAAATTAGTGACGTTGATATTCCCAAAAATACTTTTTAGACCTGGAACAACAATTATAAAATCTTGGTTATGTAATTTGGGTTGACTAATTCTCCAATTCCTTTCATGGATCTTTTGAATCTAGTGTTTAGGTAATTTTTGGATTTGCTTGTTATAGTTTTCATCGCTGACATCTTGGTTTACTCTAAAAGTGAAGAGGGCCATATCAATCAGCTTCAAATTGTGTTGTAGACTCTTATGGACCAAAAATAGTATGCAAAATTTTCTAAGTGTGAATTTTGGTTAAGTGTTGTGACCTTTTTTTTGCATGTTTCTTCTAGTGAGAGGTCAAGTTAAGTCCATAGAATGTTGAGGTAATTAAGAAATGGCCTACAACCACAACCTCAACTGACATTAGGAGCTTCTTAGGCTTCGATGGGTATTATGGGAGGTTTTTGGAGAGTTTATCATCCATTGTTGTTCCACTGGAATGGTTGACTCAGACAAAAGGTTATGTTCTTGTGGTCTGATGCTTGAGAGGATAGTTTTGAGAAGTTGAAGGATAAGCTCACTTCTGATGCAATTTTGACCATGCTCAAGTGTACTAATGGGTTTGTTGGGTATTATAATGTATCTCATATAGGATTGGGTTATGTTTTGATGTGTAATGGTAAGGTTATGGCCTATGATTCTAGAAAGATTAAGGTTATGAGAGAAATTACCCGACTCACGATCTAGAGTTGTCGGCTGTCATCATTGACTTGAAGATCTAGCAGCATTATCTATTTGGGTGCATATAGATATTTATTAAAACCATTAGAGCATATAGTTAGTGTTTATGTAGAATGAATTGTACATCAGGCAGAGGTGGTGGCTCGAGATACTTAAGAATTTTGACTTGAGTTTATAATACCATCTAGGAAAATCTATTATTGTTGATGATACTTTTAGAAGGTTGTTGATGGGGAGCTTGTCTCACACCAACAAGGAGAAAAAAAGATTAGTGAACGATATTCACTTGTTGGATAACTTAGGAGTTAATCTTTTAGAATCTGAGGATAGAGAATTTGTTGTTCAAGAAGTGGATAAATCATCTCTCGGTTCTATGGTGAAGGAGAAATAGGCTTCAAAGCCCATACTTATACAGATTAAGGATGATATAGATTAGCAAAAGGTAATAGCATTCGAGATTGGGTTAGATGGCATTCTGAAATATCAAGGAAGGTTGTGTGTCCCTGATATTAATGGGCTGTAGGAATAGATTTTGATTGAGGCTCATGAATCTTGATATATAGTTCATTAGATTTTAAGAAAAATGTATCACGATTTAAAGGAAATCTACTGGAGGAATAATATGAAAAAAGATGTAGAAACTTTGTGGCTAAGTGTATGGTTTTTCAAAAAGTTAAGGTAGAACATTTAAGGCCTGGTGACATGTCTTAGGAGATAGAGTTTCCTATGTGAAAGTTCATGATATCAATATATATTTCATTACAGGTCTTTCGTGGTCTCGCAATCAGTATGATTAAATTTAGGTAATTATAGATAGAATGACTATGTCTGCGCACTTCTTGATTGTGAGTACTAGCTACTCAGGAGAGGATTAGGCTAATTTATTCATTTAGTAGGTAGTTATGTTGCATGGAGCATCGGTTTCCATTATTTAAAACTAAGGTACACAGTTCTCTTATAACTTCTGGAGTCTATTTCAGAAAGGTTTGGGTACTCAAGAAACCCTTACCACTGCTTTCTAACCTCATATGGATGGACAAACATAGCATACTATTTAGACTTTGGAGGATATGCTAATATTCTATGTGATTGACTTTAAGGTAGTTGGGTTCACCATTTTTCTCTTATTAAGTTTGCTTATAACAATAGTTATCATTCTATCATCCAAATGGCTCCTTTTGATGCTCTTTATGGAAGAAGGTGTAGGTCTCCTATTGGACAATTCGAGGTTTGTGTGACTTAGTTGTATGTCCCATACTTGTTTAACCAAGCGATAGATAAGGTGAAGGTGATATGAGAAAGACTTGAGATTACTTAAAGTCCCCAAAAGTCATATACGAATGTGAGGTGAAAAAAGTTAGAGTTTAAAGTGAATGGTTGTGTGTTCTTGAAGGTTTCTCCAATGAAAGGAGTCATGAGGTTTGGGAAGAAGGGGAATCTCAGCTCTCGTTACATTAGTACGTATTAGATTATGAAAAGAATTGGGAATGTCGCATATGAGTTAGATTTACTAGAAAGTTATGCCCTTATTCATCCTATTTCTCTTGTGTCTATAATGAAAAAGTATGTGTGTAACCCTTCTTTGATAGTGACTTTTAAGGATGTTGGTGTTATAGATTTGTCATCTTTTGAGGAAGTCCCGATTCACATATTGGATATGAATGTTTATCTTTGGAGAAACCAAAAGATGGAAGAAGCTACGTGGCAAGCTAAGGAATATATGAGAGCCAACTACCCATTCTTTTTCCCAATGTTGGATGAAAATGCATAACGTATGATTTTAATTCTCCCCTTTTTTGCTTTTTGAATTATGTTTATATTCTTCTGCATTCTAGCTATTATCGTGCTAAAATTTCCTACGTCCTCATTCTAGGATGAATGATCCAAAGAGAGGGATAACGTAAGACCCTACAATATTTCAACGGTTTTAATTTTACCCTCATGCATCAAGTTTAAATTTTTGACTTAAATAATGATTAGGGATGTTAAAGGGTGGTTTGGGAAAGTTTTAGAATTTTTGAAAGTGGTTTGGGGTCATTTTGGGACTCAAAGGCAGTATAACTCTACGATAGTGGCATGCTATGCCACTTAGCCTCTGCGATAATAACGTGTCACGAAGGCTATGCTCAGCGATGGTAGCGTACCATGCCACTATGTATTTTTTATCTAGTTTTTATTTTTTTTCACTTGGGATGGGCTTTTTTGTCCTTTTACCCCTTACAAATCTTATAAGCACTAAATAAGCCCCTTTTTCTTCAGTTTTAAAGGTCAAGACACTACTATTCTCTTCTTTAACTCCCAACCCAAGAAATCTCAGGGGATTTTTCAAGTAATCACTACTCTAGACTCCAAACTTTAATTTTTCTTAAAACTGTTAGGTATTTTAGGCATGTTTCTCATTCCCTAACTTGAATCTTACATTGTGGAATTTATTTAAACATTATCCACGTGATTTGAAATTGGGTTGAGGGGTTTTGATCATTATTACTTGAATTTCTTTTTCCATGTTTTAAATGGACTATTCATGCTTTAATTGATGGTTGGACTGAATTGATCCATTTTGATATTGATTTGAATGAATTATTGGATTCTAAGGAATTCCATTTGACTTTTCTATGTACAAGTGTTGGGGTTGATGGTCGTTTGGTTTGGATTCTAAGGAATTCCATTTGACTTATCTATTCTTCTTGCTACAATTTTTATTGGCTTTTACTACTTATTATATTATGCTTTGGGTGGTCTTCGGGCCACGGTGTTTTTGAGATACACGTCACGACTAGGCCCTTGTTAGGCTCGTGACACTGATGAACCTTCATAGGTATATTTTTAATTTTTCTAATTCTATTTAAGTTGACTCGGTCAAAACTTACCAACTCATATTTTAGCCTAAAACTGACCCCTTACACAATCAAGCCCTTGTCCATCTATAACTACATTAATACCAATGATTCCCACTAACCTTTGCAGTTCACATTTTTTAATGGTTGAAACTCCCGTGATCATAAATCTTAAACTTTTTTCATCACCCATTAAATGCTCTGTTCATCACCCTTTCCTATATAAACCATCCTTTATCACAATACCATCCATAACTAAGAACAAATTACCAAGCACTTACCCTTCTTTTCATATCTTCAAGCATTAGCACTTTGTACTTTCACAAGTTCCATTTTTTATCTATATTCGGTGTCTCAGGTATATTTAGTTTCCCATTAAACTTCATTCTTCTTTTTTCTATTATTGTTTCTGCTTTATTTGACCTATACAACTATCAAGTGTTGTACATTTGCAAAATAGTAGTTGCATGGTGTCAGAGATTGTGCTTGGCAATTGTGGTGTGATAAACCTAGGGGTGAACATTAAATAACCCTATGGTTGGTAATTATTTGTTTTAACATGATTGAAATTGAGAAATTTTCACAACTCATCCAAACTTTGTTCAAGTAAAAAGGTTACCCACCATGTGTTTAACAGAATACAAAAAAAAAGTTGTTCAATCTGTTAACTTTGACAATTTTGTTCACTAGCCCTCACATAAGTGATGGGTCATCAAGCCAACCATTGGATAACATTTAACGGCTTTGTTGATAGACCATTGTATATTTGATAGCCCATTAGGGAAACTATTACCAGGCACATCAATTTGAACCAAATCTTCTTATGGACTGATGCATAAGCTATGAATCATCAGCTAGCTAATGACCTATTCGGGGAACAATCACAAGGTACTTATTTTTTTTGACAACAATTTATTTAAGCACTGACCATTGGGTTGATGATTCATCGCCCATGTGACGAACCATCACCCAACCCGTCGTGCCTAAAAAGACACTAAATATCAATCTTTTTTCTTGAATTATTTTTTAATATCATGTCTAAATAGTTCCTACCATACCTAGGATTCCTCAAAAACTACAATCAAGGAGAGGTGAGTCTAGAACAAAGAAATCCCAATAACCACCAATTAGAGATAAGCTAGAAATTGATGCTGTGAAAGATGAGGCCCCAACCCATAACACTAGGAAAAGTGGAAAAAACCATCATCAGTCCTCCTAGTCTAAAAATAACAATGAGTCATCAAGTGTTCATGTGAGTAGTGATGGTGAGAGAAATGATAGTTTCATTTCTAACCCAAGTTTGGATAGTGAAAAGTAGGAAACCATTTCAGAGAAGGAACGTAAAAAAGAAAACGGTGATGTAATCCATAAAATAGATCTAGAGGTAAGAAAATCCTTTAGACGGATGATTGAAGGTACTAAAAAATTATTTAATGGTCTTCAACCAACCTAGAATAGAAGAATAAATAGAATAATAGCTGAAGTATGGCAAAGAATAATGATAGATCTATTAAAATATCATAGTACAATAATTAAGGGCTAAGCTGTTTGAACACACCGATGGGTTCTTACTACCCCATTATTATTAGAGAATTATTTTCCAAATATTTACATGTCCTAGAGAAAGATTGTCCAAAGGGGTAGAAGATGTCTGATATGCGTAATAAAAAAATATTCCTATTAGGGACTTTCAGTGGACATCTTAGACCTCACTATTAATAGAATCTTATTTTGTCAGCTATACACTACTTCTATAGTCACTCTAGAGCTCAAGCGTCAAATTACTACCTCTACCCAACGTTTGTGTTTGAATCAAGTTCTGACAGACACTGGATAACCATCATGGCTGAATACCAAAAAGAAGATAACAAGTCCTCAATGAGCTTCAAGGAAAAAATTTTGTGAGCCGTGGTTAGGCATAGACTTACTCCTAGTGCTGGTGATAAGATAGAACCACAGAGAGACATCATATTTGCAAGCTTAAAAGAGGGGCTAAAGTTTAACTTTGGCCAAGTGATTGCTAATGAGTTGTTCGTTAAGACACATAAGACAACTAGTGCATTACCTTTTACATTTCTCATTATGTATTTGTACAACTAACCAAAGTTTCCTATAATTAGTGGAGTGGACAATGAAGTTAGGATTAAGAAGAGGCATGACATAGAGAACATGTGGGATGAGACAAAATTTTAGTTAAGGGTTCCAAGACAAAATCAATCGGGTCCCAATCTCACACTACTCTAGAAGTATTAGATATCCTTATAGGTATGTCATTACCTCCTTTTATTGTTGATCCACATGGTACTTCTAAAATATTTGGGGCTTTCACTATGCCCTTGACTGTCAAGACTGTCGATACTATATCCATGTTTAGGGGCGGATCTAAATCTTGGTGTTGGAGTTCTTAGGAACCTCCAAATATTTTTATAAACCTTTGTAATTATATTAAAAAATCTATTAAAAATATAGTAAAATTAATTTAGGAACTCATTACCATAATTGGTGGTTGGCTAAGTGGTTCCAAAGCTTCTTTCATAAGAAGTGCGTGTAGAAACCCTTGTTCAAAAACCCTAGATGAACCTTTTTCTTAAATTTATAGTAACCATTTATCTTATTGGAAACCAATATACTTAAAATCCTATATCTATTTTTGTACCATGCCACCTGTTTACTCACATTATAGATTCACGCTAGAGAATTTTGTAAAGGTGATCAAAGCACAAAGGAAATTTAAAAGGCAGTTGAATGCATGGGCCAAAGAATTCAAACCATATATGGATAGAATCTTGGTGGAGGATTTGAAGTCATATGAGAATCTGCATGCTTGAATCTATGATATGGAAGAAAGAGTGAACAATAAGCTAAGAAAACTTTCAATTCAATATTTAGCTAACTTAATAGTCGAACTAAAAAAAATCAAGATGATATAGACAACTTAAAAGAAAATCACGTCTTAAGAACATTTGACCCACAAATAGTAGATTAGAGGATGATAATTACATAGTTGGCCTGATAGAGCAACCATTGAAAGATAAAGGCAAGGCATTAAGTGAAAATGGTAAAAAAAGAATCGACAAATAACAAAAATGAAACTGGTGAAGAAAAAGCCATGAGGAAAGTAATAAATCATAGAAAGATGATAAAACTAGGATAAAAAAAGTGATGGATAGGGCATAGGGTGTATCTACCAGTTCACCACATGCAAGAGGGTCCACACCATCGGCGTTACCAATACCTACTCCTTTTTGTGGTGATGCGAATAATTTAAGCACTCAGCCACCATAGGGGTCACTATTACTGATATTAAGGCTAATCAGGACTACAAGGACTTAATGTACTCCCAAGACTATGGGCTTTCCAATTATTCCACCCCTTGTACTTATATTTTTAATTCATTTAGAGAAATACATTTTTATTTTGATGGGGTGGGGTAGTTGTGAGTCTGTCTCTATGAGGGTTTTTGTTGCATATGTTCTTTTTTTTTCATCTTCCATCTAGTATAACTAGAATGTGTAGGTTTTCTATTTATATTTTTATTATTATGATATTTTGATGTATCTATTGTGGGGATAAAGAATAAATGGTAGTTGTTGGTTTGAATATTCAATCAAAAGGACTCTCTAAAAACAAAAATTATGGTTGTGCATATGTTTATATTTTTAAAATTGACAGATTGCAAATCTATACTTGGCATTAGTAATCTCTATATAAAGTGAATCATGCTTAAACTTGAGTACAAATCTAATAAGTGGTAGCAAGAGTGTCATACAATGTGATGTGTGGCAAGTGTTTTGTTTACATTCTTACTTTATGTATGTAAAAATAACTTTCCTTGTCCATTTTATTAGGTGATAAGTTGGCTGTATAAGATGGGATCACTAGTATCGTTTGAACTTAGTCCACTTTGCTAAAAAGATCTATCTAAATAATGCATATAAATCCCTTTGATCCCTATTTTACGATGATTAACTTATTTTTTCAACAACAACTAACTTCCATTCTCTATTGTTTATCCACTATTTTAGGTTCTGGTCACTCCTTGGACATCACACACCTCCACTCTAGCAAATTGCCTAAGTTGAGAGTTCTTAAAATAGAAAGGTTGGACGAGTAAAGAAAAGTACGATTAGAGTTGGAGTGAATAAAAGAAGACTTTAGAAATGCATATAGCTATGAAAGAAATTAAAATAAAAAATAAAAAAATTGTTGAATTGTAGCACGCTCAACAAGAGGGATTTAGATAAAGAATGATGTGAATAAGGGTGGAATTAGAAAATAAGAGGATTTATGGAGTAATATATGTCAAGGAAGGGTGAGTCATAAATCCAAAATATATATTACATGCACCTAAGACTTCATAAAAAGCTGAATAAAGTTTTGTAGTTATTCTTGTTAAGCAACTGTAGAACCTTGTTGGATGGCAAGGGAAAATATTTGGTATTGTATATACATTATTTGAAGATTGTTGTACGAGTTAGAGACTTGAATACGGTCCTTCATTTGGCTCTATATATGTGAAGGAGGGACTTCTTTGTTGTGAGTTCATGTGAATGATAGTTGCTATTGTTAGTTATTAGATTAGGTATCTTAAGTGTATGAAATGACATTTATTTAGAATGTAATGCCATACACAGATCTATACTAGTTAGTTGATGAATAACTTATGCATATGTTTCTAAGTTAGTCATGGGTCCATATTTCTATCCTATGGCTAATTATTCTTTCAAAATTTGGATACGAGCATGATATTCTGTTGTTTAAGTTGCTTTAGGACAAACAAACATCCTAATTTAGAGTGTTGATGTGTTAAATTATGATGGTAAAATTTGCATCATAAGCTAAGGATGATTGCGTGGTTCAAGTAACAGTTGTGTATTTAGTATGTTTTGAGTTTATTTTCAGGAATCAATCATAAAAGTATAAGATAAAGAACTTTGTAATACAAGTATACTACAACAGTGTCTTTGAATAACTGTTAGTGACTAGGCAGGTCTTCACACCCTTCGTCAAGCTGAAATAGAAATATGAGAAAGCTTAAGCTAGGTGATCGTCCAGCTAATGGGTTGTCAAGGCCTCAAGTGAACTTCACCTTTTTCATTGTATAAAAATAGAATCACTCAAGGGGGTCAAGTTGGGTAATGTTCCAATTGACGAATAGTCAGGTCCCTAACGAACGATTTCTACAAATATCAACGCATAAAAAGAAGATGAACTAATCTGGTGTCTAGTGAATATTTAGGAGATGAACCATTACACCTCCAACAAATCGTCAAATGACCTATCAAACATGAGTCGGTATCCCAAATTGGAATTTCAAAGTCCCACTTTATTAGAGAGTCTATAAATGCCTAGTCTAGGTTTGAGAAAATGTATCTTCTATTTTAAGATATTTTATAATACCTCTTCTCTATGAGAAATAACTTCCATAATGCAAACACACAAGATTCTTGCCTTGGACCATAGATTGGAATTCCGAATTTCTACTTTGTAAGTCTTAATCCATATTATGAAATTTAGTTGTTTTTTTTATGAGTGGCTAAAAACCCCATAACTAGGATTGTTGTATTCTTGATGGAAAATTACTTCTAGTGCTTATGTATTGCTGAATTTTCACTAATATTGCGAATATATTTCTATTCATCTCAATTTAAAGAATTTCTAATGGTTGAAAACATTAGAAAAAGTCCTAGAACTTAACTTACTTATGTAAAGAAGATAATATCCGGAAAGGTTGTAGTAATAAGAGTTTAGAGTTTACGATCCCTGAATAAAGATTAATTCCTTACCAAGATTAGTCTCTTGAGGATTAAATAAAATTAATATCGCATCACCTTAAGGTTGAAAGAATTAAAGTGAAAAGCATCTTCGTAAGTTGAAAAACACTTGGCTTGAAAATTGAAATTGATTTACATATAATTGTATATGTTTTTGTAAAGTCATAATTTACATGACCAAAAAGTGATGTAACACCAAGGTGAACACGATCCTTAGTTTCTTTCTATCATTGATTGATAAATTGCTAAATTAACGATTACAATTAGACACAAGAACAATTAGTTACCCACTTTTCAACAAAACCCGCCTATTTATTAGAAATTGTCGACTGATCATCATTAAAACTACATACAACAAAATTCATAACTTATTCCCTTTGGTATTCGACCACAATATCTATTGGATTATATTGAAAATGATCACTTACACTTCTAAAAAAAGGATTTGTAGTTTGGGCTTATCAATAGTATATGTGTTATGAACCCTCTATGGGTCCTACCTGGGAGCAGCAAGCTTGGAGGGTGTATATAAAAAGTCATACGATGACTTTCACCCTTTATCCCATCCACATTAAATTGCGTTCGCATACACATCTTTCATGATTTCTTGAGTTTCCTTGACTTGTATTTAGTTTCAATATATTCATTGTGTATATATCTATGTTTCTTTCATTTATATATATATATATATATATAGAACTGTTAGTGGAGATGGTGTGAGCTACCATTTGGAACTTTTCTACTTGCATGCTCATCTTTTCCTTACTTACCTTATTTTCTAACTTTCTCAGTCAGCGTATGATACATGCAGAGTACAAGTGGACCATACTACCACTATTATGATTTTTTTGTGCAGATCCAAGTTCGAGCACTAGATGCGTAGTTGATTTTGTGTAGAGATTCAGATCTTTGAGGTACCAATTCTCTCCTAAGTTTGGGGCTGGTTCATATCTCATCTATCCTTTCATTTCTTTAATTCAATCTTAATGATAATTATGTATGTTTAGATTTAGCCTTCTATTAGATTCTCTTACACTATAACACCCAATTTTTAGGATTTATGAGATCTCTTTCAGACTTTTGTTTATTCATCTTTTGTATGGTCTGAATTTATTCTATAAGTCTCACCTTGGTTTATGTTATTAATGATTTTAGTTTTCCCCTAATTAGTTTGGGAAATTGTCTTACTTCTCAAGGCTGGACCGCAAAAAGGGTAGACATCAAATACATATACTAAGTTATTGGAACACATAAATACAATAGTACTAGATAAAAAGTAAATTTATAAAAGAGTATCCCATGACATAGTAGGTTCAATACAAGAGCTACTAATTCAAAGGTAGAGTACTAAAAATATCAAAAAAATACATATAGTCTTGGAAAGGTAAAGATTATCCCAAGGTTTTTGTGGAAGGAAAGAGAATCAGCTCTTGCTCTAAAAGCTTATTTTATCTCCGAATCCCCAAAACTAAACCTAAAAGAATAATCAACAGTAGTAGCGCTTACTTGGATCTTATGACATCCCATATTTACCAAACATAATCTAATTCCAAATAAATGAGTATTCATATATATCATTTTCGAAACACTCATTATTTTCCAGTTTAGAGCCTGCCATTGCGTGGCAAATTGAATTAGCTTTCGATAAGTGGGTAAGAAGTTATGGTGATTTTAAGTTTCAGTCGTTAAACACCATCATTTTATCCCTTAGCACTTTGTATAGCCATCATAGTCAATTTCCAGTGAAGCACTGCGTCCAAGCAACCATTTAAATTATAAAATTATGATCTTTTCAAGTTATTATGTTTTAAATTATGATTTAACCCATGAATCTCCTTGAACTATGATTCTATACCATGTTACCATGAAATTATTGTAATTATTTAATCCTCCATGTTTTAATCTTGTTATTTGTTAAACAAGACCTCAATTTAACACTCTAATATTAGATTCATCCTATTTCTATATATTTTATGACAATATTATTTTAAACCATTAACTAGAAGTGTTTGATAAACTGCCTAGAAGAGTGATTGATTTACATAAAAGCCTTCATGTTTTATCCTTCAAGCTTTATTGTCATTTTACTATTATTGTTTTGAGTCCTGGGGTATTGAATACCCGAAATCCATAGCTGATTACTTAGTCTAGTATCAGTATATTATAGAATAGACTTCAGATTATATTATGAGCAATATCAGAGTAGTATGATATCAGTCATTAAACTCAGAACAGTCTAGTATCTCAGTGTCTTTCAGTTGTGAGTAGGATTTAGCACCAAGCGAGTGCAGGGATGGCAGCTTTCCCGTCTGATAGGAAAGTTCGTTAGTAGCAGTCCCTATACTCCATAAGTACGTATCCAGCATATGATATGAGTTCTCATATGTCATATTAGGCTTGATTATATCATAGGGGTCACCCATTAATTCAGGCTCGACACCCTTTGTCCTTTGGACATTATACTAGTTTTGTAGATCCACAAAACCATTATTAGTACCCGTGGCATGGTATTAATACTCTTCCAACTGTGTTACAGTTTGGACCCCGATTAGCTCAAATTAGGAAATGTTGGTTAGATGATACCTCACACAGTCTCCGATATAGTCTCAGTTCAGTTATGTAGTCTTAGAGTTGCTTAACCAAAGCATACATATGTCAGTATTTTTTAGTATTTCAATTTATAGATTTTATCCAGTCTATGTTATATGCTTGGTAATGCATCCTCAGTGTCTACAGATTTTGATGTATCTTCAGTATTTACAGACTGTCATGCATACCAAGTATTTACAAATTCTCCATATTTTGAGTATCTTCAGATTCCATGTTCTCTACTTAGTACTCTATGTTTTACATGCATATTAAGTTAATTATTAGTTCTGTTCATGAAACTATGCCTATAAACCTACCTCATTTAGCATACCAGTACATTCAAAGTACTAATCGCATACCTTTCTTTTGCGCTATGATGTATCCTATCATAGGTGTTGATGCTTAATTCTCAGATTGTACTTAGTCTCTTAGATCATTAGCAGTACAGTCGCAGTGGTGAGTCCTCATTATCTGAGGATAAATTATATTACATTATGCCTTTATCTCAGTAGTTAGTAGAGTTAGTTGGGACTTGTCCCATCAACTCACAGTATTTAGTTTTGAGGCTTTTCAGGAACTACAGTTAGCTATTTGAACTATTCATATTATTCAGATTTTAGTATTATGCAAGATTCATAATTCAGTAGTGATTTCAATATTAAAACCTTATGGCATGTCAGTATTCTTCTGGATTTATGAGCATGTTATCCAGTGCTCACAGTAGGTACCAGCTCATGGGTTAGCTTATGGTCCCTCGGGATTGTAAGCACTGTGTGACGACTAGGGGCTAGTCATGAGTCATTGAAAATTTTGTATTAGAGCCTAAGGTTTTAAAGTGTCCTAAGATATCTGAAAGTCGTGTCCAGTAGAGTCTTGTGCATGGGTATGTAGCACGCCACACTTGTGGATGAGAGGCATTTAGGAGAAGTTTTCCTTCTTTCAGTATTTATGTCGTGCAAGTGAGCATTAGCTAAAGTTAAACTCTCTCTCTAATCCATTTCTTCCTTCCATTTACAGAACATGACTCCAAAGAAGAACAAAAGAAGAACAAGAACTCATCCAGCCCTGCAGCCCATCTAGGAAGATCTTCTAGATGAGCATGTCTCTCACACAATATTCAGAGCTATGTTTACTACTCTATCAAATTCAGTAGCAGCATAAAATAAATGACCAAATGTTGTTTCGGCTACTCAGTGACCAATACTATTGTAACAAAATTCAGGATTTTACCCAGATAATTCCTCCTTCTTTCATGGGGTCCAAGTTTGAAGAGTATCCATAGGAATTCTTAGATATAGTTCAAAAGGTAACGAATTCTATAGGGTTGAGTCTAGTCAGAGTGCTGAGTTGGCTTCATAATAGTTCAGGATATAGCCTATACTTGGTTTATGTAGTGAAAGGTTGGTAATGGTGTAGATATAGGGCCTGTAGAATAGGAAGAGTTTGCCACAGCTTTCTTAGATAGATTCTTCCTATTAGAGTTGAGAGAGGCCAAAGTGTTAGAGTTTATTAATTTGAGGCAAGGTAGTATGAGTGTGACGGAGTAATCCATCAAGTTAATTTAGTTAGCTAGGTATGCTCCTCATGTGATACCTGATAATAGGTCCAAGATAAGTAAGTTTGTGTCTAGCGTATCTGATAGTGTGGTCAAGGAGTGCATGACCGCAATGCTTATTAGTAAGATAGACGTATCTAGACTGATGGTCAATGCCCTACAAATTAAGGAACAAAAGATTAAGGAGAGGGAGAAAGGAAACAAGATAGCTAGGATGGTTATTTTTAATTTTAATCAGACAAAGTCAGAAGGTGTATCATCCTCAGTTTCATTAGAGGTATTTAACCCCAGCACCCTCTTCATCCAGTGCTCCAGTACCCAAATTTAAAAATGACAATAGGGATAGGCCACCAGGCTCTAAGTCCCACGTTAGTATTTCCAGTGCTCATACCAATCCTTTATGTCAGAAGTATGGCAGACACTATCAAGGTGAGTGTACAGTAGGTATTTATGTGTGCTTTGAGTGTGGCAAGCCAAGCCATTATATTCGAGAGTGTTGGGTAGTTGCTTAGAGGGGTAGGGATGTGTGCCAACAGGGCCAGTCCTATTAGTCTTCAGTTCCTTCTGGTCACCCGACTCAGCACGGTGCCATTTCTAGTGCTACTAGTGGTCAGCATCCAAGTTGATTATATGCTCTTCAGTCCTGCCAAGATTAGGAAAATTCTCTTGATGAAGTTACAAGTACGTTGTAGGTCTTTCAATTATATATTTATGCTTTACTAGACCCTGGATCTTCTCTTTCTTTTGTAACTCCATATGTAGCCTCAACTTTGCAATCAGTCCCGAAATACTAGCAGGGCCCTTTTCAGTATCTACCCCAGTAGGTGTTTCCATTGTATCCAAACAAGTATACAGGAACTGTTCGGTAACAATATATAAGAAAGTTACCTTAGTTGATATCGTGGATTTAGAGATGATGGATTTCGACATCATTCTAGCATGGATTGGCTCCACTCATGCTATGCCTCAGTTGACTATAGAAACAGAATAGTTCATTTGTAGCTCCTAAATGAACCAGTCTTTGAATGGAGGGGTAGTACTAAAGGTCTTAAGGGTCAGTTGATCTCGTACCTTAGAGATAGAGAGATGATATAAAAGGGGTGTATTTACCATCTTGTGAGAGTCAAAGACTCTAACTCTTGATTCAGTTTCAGTAGTGAGGGAAATTCTAGATGTGTTCCCTAAATATCTCCCTAGAGTTCCTCTCGAAAAGGAAATCGACTCCGGAATAGATCTTCTACTAGATACTCAGCCGATATCTATTCCTTCATATAGAATAGCTCCAGCTGAACTCAAAGAACTAAAAGAACATTTCAAAGATCTCTTAGATAAGGGATTCATCAGACCTAGTATCTCCTCGTGGGGAACACCTATTCTATTCATGCATAACAAAGATGGTTCTCTCAGAATACGCATAGACTACTGTCAGTTAAACAAAGTCATAGTCAAGAATAAATATCCACTTCCTATAATCGATGACTTATTTGATCAACTTCAAGGTGCTAGCTACTTTTCCAAGATAGACCTCAGATTAGGCTATCATCATCTTAGGGTCAAGGAATGTGCTCTTCCAAAAATAGCATTCCAAACTTGGTATGGTCACTTTAAATTTCTATTCATGTCCTTTGGTCTTACAAATGCTCCAGCAGCCTTCATGGACTTGATGAACCTAGTGTTCAAGTAGTACTTGGATATATTTATCATAGTCTTCATTGATTACATTTTTGTCTATTCTCGTAGAGAAAATGATCATGCAGACCATCTCCAAATAGTATTGTATATTTTTACAGCTCACATGTTGTTTACAAAATTTAGCAAGTGTGAATTCTAGCTAAGATGAGTAGCTTTCCTTGGCCGTATTATTTTCTGTGATGGCATTAGAGTTGATGCTCAAAAGATCAAGGCGGTGATAAAATGGCCTAGACCCATCTCTCCATAAGATGTTAGGAGTCTCTTGGGTTTAGCTGGCTATTACCATTGGTTTGTTTAAGGGATTTCTTCTATTGTATCCCCCATGTCCAGATTTACTCAGAAGATGGTTAAGTTTCAGTGGTTAGATTCCTGCGAGAAGAGTTTTCAGGAATTGAAGACTTGATTCACCTCAGCCACAGTCTTGACTCTACCAGATGGTTCAGATTGTTTTGTTTTCACTACTGGAAATTACCCCTATTGCAATGAACTTTTTGGCGAAGGTTAAGAAAGCATTGCAGTAGGTGATCTATTGCAACAGTTTTAATAGTTTCCAAAAATTATTGTAATATTACCTATTATTTAACATTATAACCATTACTTTTGACCATAAGCGTTGCAATAGCTAAATAAAATAAGCTATAGCAACGCTTAATTTGTTTTCTTCATTTTTACAAAAACTTTTCATTCAATCTACCAAAAGAATAAACCTACAGCTTAAACCTTATTCATTGTACAATCAATACTTATTTGTCTCTTATTTCTCTCGTTAAAATCGATGATATGATTTCCCTCCTAGATTAAACCTATTGCTTCTCATTACTACAATCAACGATGCGATTACTCTCTTAGATTAAACCTATAGATTCTCATCGCTACAATCGATGATTAGGGTTGCAAATTACTAAAATTGCTAACAACAGTCGCTACAATTGCTACAAATGATTCAATATTATGGAGATAATCTAGTAGTAAGCTTCTAGTGGTGAGCTCTGTGGGATTTACTTGTGCAGGTTTGAAAATCGATATGTGTTGTAAAGTCAGATCGAATTTGCACTTCAATTTCTCTTAAATTTGCACTTCAATTGATTCAATTTGGGAATTTTAAGGTTAGTGTATTCTTTTATAACTTTGAACTATTTTTTTAGGAGTTTGGGTTTTTCTTGGGTTCATTTGATTGCATGAAATTTTTTATTTCTCCTTGTAATTCTATTGATTACGATCTTTATGTTGGGGAAGATGTCATAATGCGCTAAATTTACAACTAGAAGTTGAGTAAGATGAGCGTTGCTGGTTAGAGTTTTAAGTATTATTGTCTTAATTGTTGATTTAATTTGTCTATAATGTAGTTTCTATGTTTATATTGTTATTTTTGTTTATATGGGTTTTCAAATTAATAAGAAATGACATTTGTAGAAAGGATGATCTTTAGCCTATTACTTAAAAAACTCTACCTAAGTATTGCCTAGTGATTACAGCCAGATTGAGGAAACTGATTCAGTTGATTTGCTTATTCAATAGATATCTACAATGCAACAATAGGAAGTATATTCAATTTGTGTCGTAAGTGGTTAAAAGAGGATAGAAATCTCTCAGTTGAGACATGTGGAGTAATATTCTAGCATGAGTGTTATTTATTACTGGCCAGACTGATTTTTTGGTATAATTGGCATAATATTGATGATTTATTGAAATAATAAAAATAGAAGTGGCTTTTAAAAGCTATTTGCACTTGTAAAACCAATCACGAATTACAGCTATAAGTTACTTGAATTGACACCAATACTAATTAGATGGCTTTGTTTCCACTGTTTAATACCGTACAGAAGAGATATTAAAATAATTATAAACTTGTGTGACGAATTTACTTTATATCTTTAACTTCATAGACAGTGGAAAAGCCACCTTTTGGTTAGGGGTTCATCCGAACCCCCTCGGATGAAAAAGCTACATAAATTAGTAATACCGAAATTTAAAATGTCAAAAAATCATTAATAAGGTTAATTTAGTAAAACACACCTCTAATTAAAATTTTCTTATTAGATTTTCAAGTCAATAGAGGCAAACAAATATGAAAATGAGGGAGTGTATATGTGGATGACCTCTAAAGAAATTAGTGAATTACTATAAATAGAGGACATTGGTGTCAAAGGTTGTTCATCAAAACTAGTTCTATAGCTATATATCCTTAGTTTAATACCCAAAAATGAGTATCAACCACCTTCTTTTATATAAATTGGCTTTCACTGCTCTACTCTTTCCCTTCAACTTGTCAATTATCTTAGGAATTTATGCAAATGTTGAAAACAAACTAAGTAGGTCAATACTAATAAATCAACAATTTCTTTTCCTTAATCATGACAACACAATGTTAATGAAAACTCAGGTTTTAAGTTCGTCATGGTGAAAGTAGTAGTATCAAAAATGGCTACTTAAATATGTAGGTTCATATTGTTTACGTAGAAAAAAGGAAACATGATATTGCAGAACTCACTAAATCAACTCACCATCAAATACTTCTGTTTTTGAAAGGTATAACGTAGCTAAGGAAAAACCAACATATTGATTTTTGTGTTGTCCTTCATAGGTTAATATGTTCATATGTGCAGACTGTTTGGTTCACGATATTATGTTTTCTCGTGAAACAATCCTGAGGAAGCAAAATATCCAATCATCAATAGTTATAAACATGGTTTCTTCGGTTCGCTGTCAAGTTACCAAAATCATCTATAGTTTTGATTTTGTACTTCCCTTGTTTATTTTATTATCTTTACCCCATTTCTCTCAACTTCCCATGAGGGTTGCCTTACAAGTTTATGAGTAGAAAGATATTTTGCAACTTGAAATTAATTTCTAGAAGTACGCACAACCTGTCAAAAAGCGAGTGTGTTTCACCTTAGTTACGATGCTAACTAGCTCATTTGGGGAATAGGATAGGATTTGTAATGATACATTTGGAAGTCAAGCATGTTGTCATCTATTTCATTCTAATTTTGTCTTTATCTTGTAGCTTAATTGGTGGTGTTTGGCCACTTTGTGCACCTAGACTATTCCACCTGGTACATAAAACCCCTATTAATACAAGTGACAGGTAACTTTGCCTATAAATACTATTTTTTGACAGTTATATATAAATTTAGCTGCAGCTTGTTTGCCTAGTGCAAGGAACACAGGATGTCATAGTCAACGGAGTCATTGTAATTCACCTTTGTTCTTGGTAATCTTTTGCAGTTCCTTCTTGGTGCTAACTTAATAAAATGCAATATTTTGTTTTTTAAATGTTAAGTTATTCTGAAAAAGTCTGTTAAAATTTTAGTCTTATGCATTATAAAGTTTATCCACAACTCTTGGTATCTTTTCTGCTATATTCATTGCCTGATAGTACTAGTTCCCTCCCTCATGCCATATAATGGAAAATACACTGAGTTTTCTCACCTAATTGATTTTATTCCATTTTAGAAAAGAGTAACACGACTGTGTATCTGATTTCTAGTGGTGTTACATGTGTAGACTATGTTCATTTTACTGTTTGTTTTTTATATTTGTTCTATAGAATATTTGTTGTTTCTATTCACAATGATCCTACATCTATTAATTTTGTATTACTTCAGGTTGTCCAACGATTCCAAGAGTTGTTTTCTCAAACCATGTATAAAGAGGATGCTGAGGTTGCTGAGCTTGGTGGAATAAACCCCTTACTCACAGTGTCTTTACTAAATAAGATTTTGGTCGCAGGTATGTATTGGAAATAATTGTTTATATACATAGGAATGTTAGGTCTCCTCCTAACAAATACACTTGATAAATCTTACTGTTTAATACTACTATGTATTCGAGCATTGATTCTTAGCCTACATTTAAGTGAAGATAGTTTGATCAAGAAATGCATTTTTGGTGTCATTCCTATAGATATCCAAGCTATATAATCCTTAGTCCCTTTTAAATATATTAGAGATTGGTTGAGGCATTACCATATATGCTAGAGAACTGCCCACATTTAGAGTTTAGACTTGATTGGTGTCAGGTTTCCTATCAAATACAAACTCCTCTTTGATATTTCTTACCTTTACAAGTGTTGTACACATTTGTCAATTTTTAATCCTTTTGCATGTCTGATAGGAACTTTGAAAAATACATGGCTATTCTATTCAACAGCATTCCAAAAAATTGTATCCTACTCTAAAATCCTTAGAGACGCTATATACCAGGTTGAATCATTATTTTGCTGATATATGCAACTCTAATTTATATCGACTCCAATATTTGTTCTCTGCAAGTCCTGCAAAGTGATAGTTCTATTTGCATTGTTGCTCTTTGGTAAGCTCCTTATAGGATTTTTACTATTGTTCAGCAACTAGTATAGGACTACTTTTTACAATTGTTTTTATGAAGTACCATAGCTTTAGAAACCAAAATATTGAGAATGCTCACTAGTTTAAGGATATTTCAATAGCTTATATATGATTATTTGCCTCATATTCAATTGTTTGGCTAATCTCGATGCTTCCTGAATCTTTCTATTGGTGCATTAAGACCACGGTGAACATGTTGTAGTGACGTATTGCATGACTAATATGGAAATTCAGTTGTAACAATTTTATCATGCTTTTGTGTTGTCCCTATAAATTTTTTTTTACCCTTACCTCGGGATAACTGTTGATTTATCTTTGTTGATGATTTAAGACTATGGTTCACAAGATATGCATATTGAGTACTAGATCAAGTAGGAGACATTTTCTACCTAATAATGTTTATATACACCTATTAGTGTTGAGACACTTGAAACAAAAATTTCATTTGCATATAAAACAAGAATCTCTCCTGCTTTTATGCTATTATCAAGTGTGAGGTTTTACCTATTATCAACTACCCTTTTATAGTATTTAGTTTGAATTTGGAGGGGCCATTACTGAACCGACAACACTAAATTTTCACCACTTTTCAAACGTGACTAAATACACCGAGCCTCTCGTCTATGGCAGTAATGTGATTAAGTTAAAAACTAAGGGCATTCCAGATGATATTAGATGTATAAATATCTAAAATTTTTACTACCTTCTCCTCCATCGCATCTTCCGATTCTCTCCACCTCTATGTGAATTCAATATTTAGCCAATGCACTCACTATTTTGCTGTAACACCATTAAGAAAATACTCCTCGAAATCAATAAGACAATTACTTACTTTCTGGTGTTTTCTTTTTGTTTGGTTTGGTGGGAAATTATTTGGGGTATGTGAATAGCATCCTTGTAATTATATTCTAGTTTTCTTATAAAAGAAATTTTGATTTTTTTTAGAAAATTAAGTTTTTATCATGTGAAATTAGTCTGGCTCAAAGTTGTTACCATGTGAATTATGTTACTATCTATTGTTTCATGTAGTTCGATTATAATATTATTTTATTGTAGTACTATTCTGTTACTAGTTATTTTTTTTGTTACTATTTATTCTCTCTGTTTTTGCCTTGAACCGTGGGTCTATTCGAAAAAACCTCTCTACCAGTCCACCTCACCTCTGAGGTATGAGGTAGAGGTAAGGTGTACCTACACTCTTGTGGGACTACATTGGATATGTTGTCGTTTTATTGTTATTTCCATGTGACTAAGAGTTCACAGGTTAAAGCCATGGAAACAAGCTGGTATAGAAATGCATAAACACAGGTAAGACTGGTGACTACATACAATAGAACTGGTGTGGACTTTATCTAGACTCCGTTCATAGTGGGAGCTTTAGTGCACCGGATTGCTCTTTTAGTTTTGCTTATGGGGTTTGGATAATATGCATAAATTGAACAACAACAACCACATACCCAGTGTAATCTCACAAATGGGGTCTGGGAGGTTGGTGTGTGCTCAACCTTACGCCCTTACCTCGTGAAGCACTGAAGGTAGATAGGTTAATCCGATAGGCCTCGACTTGAGTAATCATATAACATGCCAGTAAATTCCTAGTGACTATTTGATATTTTTGTAGGTTATATTGGAAAATAATTATGTGAGTAACCTTCAAATAATTATTTTCTCTTTCTTTGTTATTTTTTCCTGTATATATTGGAGAATTGAATTTGTAATAAATGATTAACATCCCTGTGTTTATTTGATTTCTTTTATTGGCTTATTAGTAAGTTAAAGTGCAGTATGCGAATTACCTCCCAATTATTTGCTATATTGTTGGAAAAATTTTTGTGGACATATGGAAATTATTCATGACTTAGTGTTCCTCTCTTAATCTCATTTTTCCCATGGATTTATTGGAAATTTTTTTTTTGATGCAATCTTTGGGTTTTTAGGTGAGAAAAAAGGTCTTGGAGTAGAGGGGGCATATATTTTCTTTTGTTGCTAAAGATATAGAGATTGTGTGGAGTTTGGGCCTTTACTGGACAACATTGGTGTATAATTATTTGGTGGGCCATGACAAAGAAGTTGTTCCTTTCTGTGCTCGATGACTAAGGAAGTTGTTGCATGATTTGGGACCTTCTTTCATTAAAGTAGGACAGGTTTGGTGTTTTTAAACTCTAAATTTCAAGATCAATTGGTTTTTATATTCTTTCTGGTTGAGTATTGCTCTGCTTAGAAAGAGTGAACTTTGGAGTCTTAAACTGGAAAATGATTTTGTAATAGTATGTGTAGCCAAAGAAGAAATATAATGGCAGTTAACCATGAAACAAACTATTAGTGGAAGAATACATATTGTTCAAATAGAGTACAAGATTGTAGTAATGCTATAAATTGCTGGATTTTGGAACAAAGAAAAGCATTTCAAACACCATTGTCCAGAAACTCCAATAGGCAATAAAAGTTACTTTAGGATGACTCAGTAACATGATTTTAAGTGTGATATGTTTTTTTGGGGCATGAATAGAAGTCTTTTATTGGGTCACTACTACAGACACCTCAACTGAAAATAGTGAAACCTTCAGTGGCTTATTACTATACCACCAACATATTTAGCATTTGTAAGGGTCATGGCAGAAATAAATATTTCTTGGTGAATGCACGTTAATCCTAACTTTAGAGGAACAATGGAACATTACTGTTTTGCAATGATATAGTCAATACTAGTGACAATTGAGCTTCTCTTTTCCAAATACATAGTCAATAGTAGTGCAATATGTAAGAATTGTGCTCTGAATTTATTTCACTTGTGTAAGCATCATGATTTTTGACTAGTTCATTTTCTAAATATTTTTAAGACTAATAGATTAGGTCAAGATTATTAGAAGAAAAATAGATTTGAAAAAACATTCCTTGCCTTATTGTTTTTAGGATCAAGGTTGTTAAATCATTGCACATCTGTCAGATATAAATTAAAGAGTCATATATTGAAGACAGAGATAGCGATAGGACTGCTTAGTGAGGTTTATACATGGTATCATATAGAGTTAGAAAACTAGTCATAAATCATATGTGTGCTATATGTAGTAGATGCAAGCTCTTGTTTTAGGTATATCTACTGGTTATGTCTGTTGTATGGATTTGAAGCATTCAGTACCAATATTTGATTATATCTCTTATATTGTAGGCTTCAAGAGCATTTTCTGGAGATGACATTTGGCCGTACCAGATCTCTAACTCTTAAGGTTTTCTTTTTACTCTCTAAACTTGTAGATAGTCGGAAAAAAATAAAACTGCCTCAAACAGTACTACTTAGAGATAACTTTGCAGTCATTTCTGCAGTGTTTGAAAATTACTACACATTCTCTGAGGTTCCAAAAACACTTATCAATTTTGGAAGTCCATGTTACACTTCCAGAGGGAAATGTTTTTCTTGTCTTCTTGTGGAAAAATCAAGACTCCTTCACATAATTTTGTTTCATTGTCACCCTTTCTCTCTCTCCCATTGGTACTCATGAATGATGAATCAGTGCTGAGCTACATCTTCTCAAACTCAAAATATTGTACTGGTGTTTTAGATGGTCTAATAGTCACTCCGAGAGATTAAATCATTTGGGAAGTTTGCCTACTTTTTTGTAAATGAAGCCATTACTTGTTAGTTTTAACAAAAGTTTTTGAGAATTTCATTTATCACTGACAATTTATGAAATTGCCAACGTTTTTGAAAATGAGGCATCACTCTGTTAGTATTAACAATGTTTTTTTAGAATGTCATTAATGATGCACACTGATACATCATGTGTATGATAAATTGACATTTTCTTGTTTATGATGTGAACATTTTAAAGGATAAAATTAGCCTTACAATCTTTCTAATATCTCCTCCCTCTGTTTCAAGTGCAGATATGGATGTGGAAGATGCTAACTTAATCCAGAGAATAAAAGTGACAAACAAATAACAAACATCTGAACGGGCGGTCCTGCTCATGAAATTCCTTTTTTCTACAGTGCAATTGCACATTAAAATCTCTAATACTAGTGCAGTTTTGGATTATGAGATTATTAATGAATAATTTTGTTTTGTGATGTGTATATATTGTGCTATAATTTATTATGTATTTAAATAAAAATTTACATCAATACAACTATTTATATAAATCTTTTCAACTTAATAACATGTGGTAATAATTGTTGCAATAGATCAATAAACCATTGCAATAGGTAGTCAAAAAGCATTGCAATAGAATAACAAAAGTGTCGCAATAGATGCTATTGCAACTGTTTAATGTCATTGCATAGATGAAAATAGGCGTTCAAATAAGTAATGATATAGTTGTAATAGGTACTCAAAAAATATTGCAATAGAATAACAAAAATGTTGCAATAGATGATATTGCAACGGTTACCAACCATTACAATAGTAACTGTTGCAATAGATAAAAATAGGTGTCTCAATTTGTCAAAAAATAAGAATCACAATAGGCCAATCTATCGAGACGGTTGTCAGAAATCATCGCCATAGCTCGACCTATGGCGACGGTTTGGACAACCATTGCATAAACTATTGCCATAGATCTATTGCAACACCCACCTATGGGATGCTTGGTTAACCGCTGTGGTAGAGCTCTGGCAATGGTTTTGTCGTCCATTGTAACGGGTTCGCAATCATTCCCATAGGGATTATTTCTAGTAATATGTATACTGTGATGTATCCAGATTAGGTTTGGGTTATGTCCTCATGCACAGAGGTAAGGTCATAGCCTATGCCTCCAGATATCTTAAACCTCATGACAAGAATTACCCTACTAATGATCTTGAGTTAGTAGTTGTAGAGTTTTCTTTAAAGATTTGGAGGCATTACTTGCATGGGGTGCATGTAAATGTGTTCACAGAAAACAAAAGCCTTCAGTATATGATCTCTCAAAAAGATTAGAATCTATATCATAGAAGGTGGTTAGAGTTATTGAAGGATTATGACATGAGTGTTTTGTATCATCTGGGAAAGGCCAATATAGTGGGTGATGTTCTCAGTATATAGTCAATAGGATATGTTTCTTATATTGAGGAAGAAATTAGCTTAGAAAGTTCACTAGCTTGCCCGATTAGGTGTCTACTTATTTGAATTAGTAGAGGGTAGTGTGTGGTTGTAAAGTAGCACTGAATCATCTCTAGTTTTCGAGGTGAAGGAAAAGCAAGATAGAGATCCTAGTCTAATTATGTTAAAAGAATCAATTAAAGACCAGAAAGTGGAGGTTTTCTCCCCAGGGGGAGATGGTGTTTTGCATTTTCATGGTAAATTATGTGTGCCTGGTGTAGATGATTTGAGGTAACTAATTCTTGTACAAATGCATTGTGCGCGTTACTCTATTTATCCAGGTGACACTAAAATATACCCTGATTTACGAACATCTATTAATGGAATGCGATGAAGAGGGATATTGTAGAGTTTAAAACTAAGTGCTCTATATGCCAGCAAGTTAAGATTAAGCACTAGAAGCGTAGTGGGTCCATGTAGGAGTTTAATCTTCCCATGTAGAAATGGGAGGAAGTAAACATAGACTTTATGATACGTTTGCCTCGTACCCGTCATCAACATGATTCTATTTGGGTTATCATAGATAGGAAGAACAAATAAGCTCATTTCTTGTTAGTTTATATGTCTTATTCAATCGAGGACTATGCCAAACTCTATCTCAGAAAGCTGGTTAAGTTTCACGGTGTTCTTTTTTCTGTCATCTCTGATAGAGGTACCTTGTTTACCTTTTATTTCTTAAAAGAATTCAAAAGGGTCTTGGTACCCAAGTCCATCTAAGTATAGCTTTCCACCCTCAGATTGACAGTCAAGAAGAAAGGACCATTCAGACTCTAGAAAATATGCTAAGAGCACGTGCAATTGATGTTAAAGGTAGTTGGGATGACTACTTGCCTATGATTGAATTCACATACAATAATATCTATCATTCCAGTATCCATATGGATCCATTTTAGGCTCTATATGCTAGAAGATGTAGATCTCTAATTGGTTGGTTTAAAGTAGGTGAGGCCACAGTAGTAGGGCTTGACTTGGTGTTTGATGCCTTAGAGAAGGTTCAGTTGATCAGAAAAAGGCATAGGGCTACCCAGAGCCGACAAAAATGGTATACATATATGAGAAGAAACGATCTCAAGTTTGAGGTCTGTGACTTCATGTCCTTGAAAATCTCTCCCACAAAAAGAGTGAAGAGATTCAACAAGAAAGGAAAACTCAGTCTCCGATATGTCGATCCCTTCAGAATTCTCAATCATTTCAAAAAGGTAGGTTACAAACTTGAGTTGCCTTCAGATTTAGCCTCAGTACACCTAGTGTTCCATGTCTCATTGTTGAAAAAGTGTATTGGTGATCCATCTGTAGTTGTTCCCTTAGAAAGTGTAGATATTCAAACAAGTCTTTCCTTTGTGGAAGTTCCGATCGAAATTCTTGACAATCAAGTGCGTAGACTAAGGAACAAAGAAGTTCCACTAGACAATATTCTTTGGCGAAATAAGTTGGTTGAGGGATCCACTTGGGAAGACGAGGTAGATATGCGGACCAAGTACCCTCATCTTTTCTCTGTGAATCCAAATTCAGTATAAGGTACCTAATTTTCTTAAGATTTTTCTCTATCATGTTCAGTTTCAGTTGCACATCATGTTCATGTCATTCATACATTAATGAATCAGTTCAGTCATGGATTCTATGCATCAGACATGCATGTTTATTGAGTAAGCTTAGTTCATTAATTTTCCCTTAACTTAACCAGTCTCATTCAAAGAAAAATGATCCCAAGGGGGAGATATTGTAATACCCCATATTTCCATAGTATAATCTAAGTCCCAATACATGAGTATTCGTATATATTATTTTGAAACAACCAGTATTTCCATTTTAGATCCTTCCATTGCGTAGGAAATTGAATTAGCTTTTGAACGATATAAAATTTTCCTTAATCCGATAACCAAGTAAGAACTTATAGCAATTTTAAGTTTCAGTCGTTAAACACCATAATTTTAGCCCTTAGGGCACCGCAGAGCCAGCATAAATGATGATTGTCAATTTCCAGTGAAGCTCCGTGAAACCACCACATCACAACACTAGCCAAAATCCTAATTATCCTTTTCTAGTGTTCTGTCGCGATAATGGCGTGTCACGCCAAGGGTGAATTTCAGAATAAAAAGGGAACAACAATTCCTTCGCGTTGCACCAAGCTCTCAGTTCACAGTTTTCTAATTCCATTGCCACGGCACTATAGTACCACATCGCGCCAGCTCACAAAATCAAGAATTTTTCAGTAATTCCGAGTTTTAAATTTGAGGGCATTGCAGTCTTTTTACCCTTATCCCAGTTAGACTTTAACACGAAATTTACCCTAATTAACCTATTATCTCATTATTTTAATAACTTTTCCCCCAAATCAAAGAATATTCTCTCCCAATCAAGAACCCTAGCTCTTAAATTCAAGGTCAATCCTCAAGAACTCACCAAGAACTTCAAGAAATTCATCAATTAAGGTATGTTAGATGTTTATCGATGGGTCTCTTTCATCCAAGGAGTCTAAGCAATCCTTTTAAATTAAAAAAGTGTAATCTTTTCAAGTTATTATGTTTTAAATTGTGATTTTACCCACGAATCTCCATGAACTATGATTATATACCATGTTACCATGAAATTATTGTTATTATTTAATCCTCTATATTTTAACATTGTTATTTATTGAACAAGACCTCGATTTAACTCTGTAATGTCGGATTCATGCTATTTCTATATGTTTTAGGACATTCCTATGATTGTTTTAAACCATGAACTACAAGTGTTTGATAAAATGCCTACAAGAGTGATTGATTTAAATAAAAGCCTTCATGTTTTGTTCTTCAAGATTTAATGTCATTTTACTATTATTATTTTGAGTCTTGGAGGTATTGAATACCCGAAATCTATAGTTGCTTACTTTGTCTAGTATTCGTACATTACAGAATAGTCTTCAGATTATATTATAAGTATTATTAGAATAGTCCCATTCTGTTTTATCTATTACTATGACCTTGTTACCATTCATTATCTTGAGCCGGGGGTCTATCGAAAACATCCTCTCCACTTATTTCAAAGTAGCGGTATGCACTGCGTACATTTTAGCCTTCCCAGACCCCACTTGGTGAGATTACACTGGTTTGTTATTATTCTTGTTGTTGTTATTATTATCAGAAAAGTCAGATATCAGTCATTAAACTCAGAACAGACTAATATCTCTGTGTCTTTCGATTAGGAGTAGGATTTAGCACCTAGCGAGTGCAGGGATGGAAGCTTCGCCGTCAGGTAGGTAGATTTGTTAGTAGCAGTCCTTATACTCCATAACCGCGTAGCTAGCATAGGATATGAGTAGTCACCCATTAGATTAGCCTTGACTATCTTGCAGGGGTCACCCATCAGTTCAGGCTTGACAGTCCTGGTCATTTAGACATTATATATGTTTAGTGGATCCACACAACCATTGTTAGTACCCGTGGCACGGTATTAACACCCTTCTTACTAGGGCTATAGGTTGGACCCCAGTTAGCTCAAATTGGTGAATGTCGATTAGATGATACCAACCAGAGTCTCAGATATAGTCTCAGTTACAATCTCAATTTAGTTATGCATTCTTAGAGGTTCTTAACTAACGCATACAAATATCAGTGTTTTCACTACTAGAAAAATAGGCCATGGCGACGGTTCTAATACCGTCTTCATAGGCACCAAAACCGTTCCAATAGATATATAGCGATGGTTAGAGGACCCAATACAACTGAAGGTGTTACATTAGATATATAGCAATGGTTTTTGCGACGGTTAGTATAACTGTCGCTATATCCTATCTTTCGCGATGATGTTTTCTAACCGTCCCTACAGCTATATCTTTAGTAAAGGTTATTGCATTGAAGATATGGAAACATATTCTAGGTTATTGGAATGGTTCAAAACTATCCCTATATATCTAATATTGCCACAGTTTACTATATGTTGGGATGGTTTTCAACCATCCCGATAAAACCTTTTGTCATCAACCGGCCTGAGGCCCTGGAAACGATGGGCATCCCAAACCACACAAGCCCGAGATACCCCTGTGTAACACCCCAACATAGGAAGGACTCCCACATTAGCAAAACATTGAAGGGATGCTGGGTGTATAAGTGAGAAAGCCTTACACCCTAGTGATGTATTTTAAAGTTGTGCGGGCCTGGGCCTAGAGCGGATAATATCACTAATGGATTGGGTGGAGATAGGGGTATCTCGGGACTGTGTGGTTCGGGATGCCCGTGGCGTCCAGGGCCTCAGGTCGGGTCATGATAGAATGGTATCAGAGTCGCTCTTGTGTCATCCCTATCGATGTGGGCTAGAGTTCAAACTGAGTGTAGGCGAATCCTGGTAAGGCAGGGCAAATCTCAGTCCTGAGTGTAGGAAAAATCCTATTTGGTGGGGCAAACCTCAGCGAGGACACTGAGTCCATAAGGGGGGATGTATGTAACACCCTAACTTAGGAAGGAGTCCCACATCGATAAAACATAGAAGGGATACTGGGTATATAAGTGAGAAAGTCTTACACCCTAGTGATGCATTTTAAAGGCGTGCGGGCCTGGGCCCAGAGCGAATAATATCACTAGTGGATTGGGTGGAGATAGGGGTATCTCGGGCATGTGTGGTTCAAGATTCCCGTCGCAGCGAAGGCCTCAGGCTGGGTCGTGATACCCTGCCACTCCCCAACCCACTAGTGATATTGTCCGCTCTGGGCCCAGGACTGCACGTCTTTATAATGCGTTGCTAGGATGTAAGGCTTTCTCACTTATATACCTAGCATCCCTCCTCGGTTTTGCCGATGTGGGACTCCTTCCTAAGTTGGGGTATTACATACACCCCCCTTTACGGACTCAGCATCCTCGCTGAGGTTTTCCTCACCGAATGGGATTTACCTAGACTCAATACTGAGGTTTGCCCCTCCTTACCATGATTTTCCTACACTCAGTTTGAACTCTAGCCCACATCGACAGGGAAAAAATAGGAGCAACTCTGATACCTTTTTGTCATGACCCGGCCCAAGGCCCTGGCCGCGATGGGCATCCTGAACCACACAGGACTGAGAAACCCCTGCCACTCCACAACCCACTAGAGATATTGTCCACTCTGGGCCCAGGCCCGTACAGCTTTAAACGCATCATTAGGGAGCAAAGCTTTCTCACTTATATGCCCAGCATCCCTCCTGTGTTTTGCCGATGTGGGACTCCTTCCTAAGTTGGGGTGTTACACCTGTTCGGAAGGCTTTTAAGCTATAGCGATGGTTTGATTATAAAACTTTTTGGAACGTTTTTTAAGTTATTTCTATAATTTGATTATAGAACTTTTTGGGATGGTTATTTTGTAGGCTATTGCAACAGTAAACGTGAGCTATGGAAATAGTGAATTTTGGCTACTAGGACAGTTATATTAGGCTATTAGGTACAATTATTATTACACTATTCAACAATATATTATGCTATTGAAATAATTTTATAAAGCTACCATATGCATAGCACATAAAATAAAACATACACAAGTAGTTTTGAATGTTTAAAAATAAAAGATGTTTGAATCTACTCGATCAAATATGATCGTTCTCAATCAGAACATAGACAAGTTTTTCAACTACTAGTGTGACATGAAGCCAATGTGATCAATCACTTTAGTCAGGTCTAGTTCATCAATTTTGTTCCTACCATCTTCTATGTCATGATCACCTATAACAATAAGAAAAATAAAATTAAAGTTTAACAATAAATTACACAACAAAAACAACAACAAAAGTTGGAAAAGATCAAGTTACAGTAAATTGGACAGCCTAAACATTAAACAACCACAAAGATATAGCTCCAGTTTGGAAAAGTTGGATATTAACACACTGCGCTAAACAATACGTACGCATAGGACACAAATGAAATGAGTAAATTTACTCGATAAAAAGGAATATTTACTAAAACCCCAGATAATGATTGTAACTCATGGGTTAAATGCAACAAGTAACATTGTCTCTCTTCAAAAAAAATATAAGAGTACCAATTTTGTGGACTTTTCTTAACATTAACAATGTAATATTATCCAACAAACTAGAGGGTAGAAACTAGCTAGGAAGGGGTTCAATCAAATTCTCTCGACAAAAATTACACTCTATATATAAGGTAACCCCTGCACATAAGATTAGAGATAACTTAGTGACTGAGGGAGTTCAAAAGAGCTCAAATTTCACCGTGAATTTTTAAAGTCAAATCTCTAATTAAGCACATTGTTGATGCCAACACTTGGTAAAAAAAAGTTGGGGACATTGTGGAAAGACCAACGTATCGGACCATATGTGTAGTAGTAGCTTTTCCTTTTAGTTTTGTCCTAGGAAACCATCCATTAGTAAATTATGCTGGCAAGAGGCAGTAATTGTAATTCTGGAGGACAGGTAGCCTTTCCAACCACAAAACTAATTAGAAGGGAATATATTTAAGAAAGAAGAGTGCCAATTTTGAAGATAGGTGGAGGGTGGAACTATAATCATTGCAATTGAAATTTGATTCTGTCATGCACAAAATGACATTGCAATTGCAAGTCGTAGTAATTATAATAATCAATATGGTAAGGGAATGGTTTGATGTTGTGGTCAAAGACATTACCATATACGTCCATATATATCAAGCATCTTACTCACTTATTCAAAGAAACCTGGTTAACGTGCATATATAAACCTTCTAAAGATGCCATATTCCAACTTATGTGGAACTTCCACTTCACAACAAACAAGTAAACTACTCTAATGTGTTGCAGAGTATTTAAGATAATAGAAAGAAAAGGTTTTTACTATTACCTCTTCTATCATAATGTTGACTTTGATTGACTTGGATGATCTTCAACTATGATTTTCCTGAGATAATTTGGTCCAACAAAGTTAATAAGAGAGGGGAGAAGGGAAAAAAAGAAGGAGAAGAACAAAAACCATTTGGCGGTAAATTTGCTCCCAACTATGATCTTGCAAATACTACAGAGAAAAAATGGAGATTCAAAGCCCTTTAGACTATAAATTGTCCGTGTATTCATTTCTTTCCTAAAGAAAAATATGCCACAAATACAAATTCTTATACTAAGACTCAGGGAATCATCACTTTGCCACTGAATACCCCAGTAATCTTTAGTGGAGAACTTCCTTATTCTTTGAGGCTTTCCTTCACATGGACAAGACAAGGCAAGTGAACATACACAACAAAGTATAAGCATGATATTCATAAACATCAAGTGTATTCTATTATGATAATGAAGGAGAAACAAAAGATGACAACTAGCATTCAGATGAGTCTATGAAAGAGGTTAAATTTGTGATAGAACATGATCACATTGATAAACTATACTTAAAAGAGAATAGATAAATGTTACTCATATCTTATAGCGTCAACAGGATTCAATATTCTATAAATCACTAAATATATTTAAAGACAACTAAATATATCCAGTAGTTGGAGTTACCCGGTAACTATGCTGGTGGGAGATAGGAGGTACTCAGTGAAAAGTCAAGCTCACACACGTGAGTCTGAACACCACCATTATAAAAAAAACACAGACTATGGAAGCTAATATTTTGAGATGTGATCATGGAATAATTACAATATTCAAAACTAGTACAGATGAGTAGAGAGGTAGCATCACTAACTTTAAAATGCAGAAAAAACCATTTTATTTTAAAAGTGGCCGATAACTCTTTATGTAATAGTTCTAACAATTGTAGATTTGAGACTATATAGTTTTGAGTAGCTAGAGAGAAGAGATTGCTTTGTAGATTTTAGGAAGAAAGTAAGGCTATCATCTGGTCTTATTTACTAGGTGGGAAAAATACGAGAGACTGGAGTCGCATAGCTAGTATCAATTTTACATACATTATTATTTGGATGTGATATGTAGGATTCTCTGTAAGCCCATAGGGAACTCCGACTGCCAAGGATTTTCAAAAAAAAATCACATCATTGTTCCTTGAAGACTCTTCAGCATTCTGCCTTTGGAATTGGCCCTAGTATCATATGAATTAATTAGGAGTACATTAATTACCAAATAAAAGTATTTTATTTTGACCGATGGTATATAGAACTTAAACTCTATAACATGACAAGAGTGTTACACATGATGGTTTTATACTGCAGGCCTCAATAGGACTTACCATCGCCAGTCAAGCTATGAAAGATTTTCTAAATCCAGTTGTCCAGAGAGTCACTTGAAAAATGCTAAAGGAACAAATGTCATGGTACTAATACTTGAACCTTAGAGATCTACATAAATAGATTTTACAAGTGGATTAAATGCTACACCAATCTAAATTAGAAACTAAATATTCACTTTCTACATCCTAGATAGTAAGAAGATTGAGATTTCTAAACTATTGAAAATAATTAAGGAACATTACTAACAACATATGGTTATTATGGTAGGTAGTGCTATTTGTTTCTCATTGCATTGTTCTTAAAACTAACCACCAGGTAACCCACGTTTACTTAATAGTTAAAATGAAAATTATCTACCTAAGAAATTTTTGTATTAAACCTCTTACTAACTGTTGTATATAAGAATGGAAAAAGGAGACTATAGAAAATAAACTTGAAATCATAATGATAAAAATGATTCATGAAGGAACAAATTAAAAAAATCAATGAAAAAGAAAATTCTCATGTCAATTATGTTGCTCGGACTATTCAAAAGTGTCGAGGGAGCGCAAGATGGATCCTCCTAAAGTACTGAATTTTCAGAGGATCCAACATGTTGCGGTTATATTTTTCAGAGAGTTTGAGAAGCATAGCATATGAAGGAACTATATAATCTTAAAATTTTTCTTAATGATACTGCAGGCATATTTAAATTTTAGGCATAATAATTCATCACCACATTGGTCTATTCTATAGACAACCATCTTCAAAATTAAAGATTTTGCACCATTAATGCAACATTCAACAACATAATATAATTCTTTAGTGATTAGTCACGGTTGGTTTGTGACAGGTTAGCGCTAAATCCACACATCATGTGGTATGCTAATTTTCCAATTTACAAGCTACTTTTACCTTGGCTGATGGAGACTAGGCCTCGTCTGTCGGAGTAGGCGGTGGTGGTTGAGCGAGTACTTAAGCCCTGCCTCCTAACTGCAAAATAGTTCCTTGGCCAACTGAGCTATGGGTTATTCTTGAAAATAGGTCTATTTTAGCCCACCTACATTTTGACATGAGGCAAGAAACTAACAACTCCAAGGCTTCTTTCATCAACCCCTATTGGCAGAGCTTTCTTGGTTATCGCACGCTCATCTGTAATTGAATGTATGAAAATACCAGTAAGAAAATACGGATATATGATGCAGTGACATTGTCTATATGCAAATGTATAGAGAATGTACAGCAGATCTTTCATGGATTTCTTTCTCCGGCCATAAATCTAGTTCCTCCATCACAAATAAGGGAAATAGGTGCCCTTCGTAAGCAGTGTCACCACTTTTATTCTCAAAGTACCATGTTCCTAGTTTTTCCTGTAATATGGTTTGCAACATCTTGTTAGAACTACCTCTAACGACCTATACAGGAGCAACAATTTGTAGATCAAAGAACTTTCAAATGGCTTTCGTCCATAACTAACCTTGATATCACCACAAACACCAGCTTCCTCTATTGTCTCGCTCCTTGCAGCAACATCAATTGTTTCATTGTTTGTCCAACATCCCTAATACAACAAGAGCGAGATTTGTAAGAAAAATAGATGAATAAATATTATAGAGTTTAGAGCATAATCTACAGAGTTTGAAAACCATAGATTTGTTGCACTTAAAATAGCTAACATTTAACCCTTATACACCACATAATAGTCCAAAATATAAAGGCAAATTGATTCTATCTAAGTGCAAAATTGGCTATATAAGATTGAAATCCAAAAAAAATAGGTCATGTACTATATTAAAATTAAACTAACAGTCAAAAATTCAACAAAATTAGACAACCATCATTAAACTCGAACAATCCTAAGAGAACCCTAAATACCATTATTATTACTTACAACTTGTAATCCCAGCGCAATCCCTAGACTAACTTAATCAACTGTACAAGGAATTACCCACGCCAACTATAAACAATTTGCTGACCTTGACAAAGAGGCTCTTGTAAGGAAGACGCCGAGGTTGAATGATTCACACCGAATTGAGCGGATAAGAAGATGAGTAGAACAACAATTAATGTAGAGAATTTCTCAATAGAAAAATGAATTGTCTTTCACTTGAACAATTGTTTCAATATACGAAGAATTGTTTCTCAATGTAATGAATCCTTGAAGAATTGACGAAGAGAAGAATTGAAGTCCCTGATGTTGAAGAATTTATGAGAGGATGAATGCAGAAAGTGTTGGTGTATTATTGATTTGGGGCCTTTTTAAACCCTAACAAGAGACAAAATATTGAAATATTTTTTTAATTAATATAATTAAAATAAGCGGGTAAATAAAATATTGTAGGGACAATTCCCGGCAAATATAATTTATTTTTCAAAAATAACCGTGGATAAAAATTTTCCATTGCAACGGTTCTTAAAACCATTACCATAGAATACCCTATTACGACAGTTTTCAATTATATTGTAATGGTTCTATTAATTTTTGTGCTAAAAGACTAGACAATTATATACTAGTTTTTAGTAACGGTTCAAGAACCTTCGCTAAATAAGCATTCCCATAGCCCTCATTTCTACTAGTGTTTTTAGTATTTTATTTTATAGATTTTACTCATTCCATGTTATATACTTGGTCATGCATCTCAGTGTCCACAGATTTTCACGTATCTTTAGTATTTACACACTGTCATGCATACCTAGTATTCACAGATTCTCTATATTTTCAGTATCTATAGATTCCACGTTCTTTACTAAGTACTCCATGTTTTACATGCATATTAAGTTAATTATTAGTTTTGTTCATGAAACCATGACTATCATACTACCTCATTTAGCATATCAGTACATTCAAAGTACTGATCGCATACCTTTCTTTTGCACTATGATGTATCCTATCATTGGTGCTGACGCTCAATTCTTGGATCGCACTTAGTCCCTCAGATCATCATCAGTATAATAGAAGTGGTGAGTCTTCATCATCCGAGGAAAGATTATATTACTTCATGACTTTATCTTAGTAGTTAGTAGAGTTAGTTGGGGCCTATACCATCAACTCACAGTATTCAATTTAGAGGCTTTTTCAGACACTATAGCTAGCTATTCAGAATTTTCAGATTTTAGTATTATGCGATATTAATAATTCAGTAGTCATTTCATTATTAAAACCTTATGGTATGTCAATATTCTTCCACATTTATCATCATGTTATCCAGTGCTCATAGTAGCTACCAGCTCATGGGTTAAATTGTGGTCCCATAGGACTGTAAGCACCGTGTGATGACTAGGGAGTAGTCCCAGGTCATTACAGATCTGCATTATAACCAGATGCATACGTGTGGTATAAGTACCAAAAATAATGAGTACTTAGTAAGCATTGACGATTGACTGAGATAAATTATATTAAAATTATAATAAACTACAAGAATGTAAACTAAGTCAGGAACAAAGGGGCATAATAGAAAGCATACTCAAATCTGACGAAAGCAATAAATATATAGAATAAAAGGAACCCAAAAGTAAATGCAAGATAACTATACCTAACTGGGTTCCCTACAATCCTAGAAGGCCAAAAATAACAAACAACCAAATCGAGCCCCCATAAGCTCGGTGGGTGAAAATAAGAAGGAAATACCGACTATAATAATTGAACATGTGTGCAAAAGTTATGCCATACATGGAATATCCTTCAAACCATAAATGCAAGAATTGAACCAGAACTAGTAAGAAGTAATATCATAGATAAGTGCCACATATAGGTCATAAATTTCAGACTTGAATCAAAACTAGTATATAAAATTATCATAAATAGGTACCACATATATGCCATGAATCGAAAACTTGAATCAGAACTAACAAATAAGTTTAAAGAAATGAAGACCCAAACCATAACTTCCTTTAACTCAAAATTAGTCACAAAATCCCAAATCCAATGGTTAAATCCATAAGAGGAGCAAGTTTTAACCACTTAATCTAAGAAGGATGTTTATAGGTTGATCAAACTCTAATTCGAGTAATAAAAAGAGTTGGAATTTTACAAATGGATTAATTCATTCTAAAGTTCAAGATTTCAAAGTTACAATCGAAGGACTATTTAATTGACTAGAAGCTAATTCAGGTATTTGACTAGAAAAGGCAACTTTTCATCACACTGATGTGCCATGGTTTCATTACACTTTTGATGCTTATAATCAGAAAATATGAAAGTATTTAGACAAGTTTTTGTGGATATGGTGTGATTTTGTGTTGTGTTTTGTAGAAAACTAGGTTTTGGAGCTTAAAATAAAGAAAATGAGTTAAAACTGTAGAATGGCCCACTTGCGATGCAACCAATGTGGCGTAGGTTACACCAACATGCCGTAGGTTGCCAAAATTCCAAGTTCAAAGAATCTAAAAGATGAAACTTTGGCTAACACTTATAATGGGTCACTTGACTAGGGTAAGTTCCACCTATGCCCCATAAGTGCCATTATAAGTAGTAGAGACTGAAGGTTCATAGAAGATGAAGATTTCACAAGTTTTTGATACTTATGATGGGTCACTTACCAGACGTAAGTACTACTTATGTCCCATATGTGCCATTGTAAGTTGTCATCATGCAACATTGAAGATTTTAGACTTTGGTCACTTATAATGGTCATTTACCTGGGGTAAGTTCCACTTATGACGGCCATATACCTGGGGTAAGTGGCAGTCGACCAATATTTCCTAATTAGTTTTTGTTTAGAATTTTAAGGTTTTTACGTAATCAAAAAATTACCTATTATATTTTTTTTTAGGTTTTAGAGAGACATATATGAGAGTTTACACACTCATACTATTCACAAACATATATTTGACTCTAAGGTTGACTTTTGATCTTGGAATCAATTTGTTCTTAGTTTTTTGGTTGATTAATTGATTTGTGACTTTGTGTTTTGTTATTCATTGTTGTGAGATTACTTTTATACTTTATTTATTGAATTCCATGGCCTTTCTTGCAACTATGAGCGGTTAAATCCCTTAGCTAGGGTTGTGGTAACCCTGGCTAAATAATGAAATAGGGGAAGTGTGAGGTTCTTCTGGATTATTGTGTACACATACATATTGATATTGTTTAATTTTATTTCTCCCTATGTTGTGTCCAACACTAAGAATTTTATTGTATTTAATATCGTCTTTACAAGGGAGACTGATATTGGGAAAAAATATTACAATAATGATTCGAGGCTATCAACCCTCATCTAATAACTTGGTATCAACAAAGTGATAGTTAAACTGGGATGAAAGAAAAGGGTTAGTAAGGCGACATCCCGAGATTCATAAGGTAAAGTATGAGATTTATCAAAGCATTCACAAGTTAATTGGTAATGCCTATATTGTTAAATTCTACAAGTGTGGTAGTGACATAGTCAGATTAAGCATGAGAAACCTACTAAGTTAGGACGCTAGAGGAACATAGTCCTAGTGCTCATCTCAAATTGTTTACAATCAAAAGCATTCACAACTAGTTACATTTACTGTTTATTACAAATTCCCTATATTTACTTTCATTCCCTTCTGGCAAATTGAACAATTTTGAGAGATAGATTCAACCTATTCCCCATGGGATCTACCACAACCTAGTTGGATTACTATAATTTGATAAAGACCACATCGTATCTTCATGGAGGGTATAGTTTTTGAGACATTAAATTTTAGCACTGTTGCTGAGGAATATGGTTTTAGATTTATTGATTGAAGTTGTTGAAGTTTTCAGGTTTAGTATTTCTGCTCCTCTTGGGGTGTTCACCGGTATAGGCCAAATAATAAGAGTCAAGGAAATCCATTGATCCTTTTAGATCCATAGCTATTAATAATCCTACAATAGAATCATAGGATATCACAACATGGTCTGAAACTCATCATAAGTTGTCCCAAGATGATCCTCAGGACTTGCGACAGTGGAGCAAACCACTATATAGTTACTAGTAGAGGCTAATTTGAGGAGGGATAATGATGCTTCTTAACGTTTATCTCAAAAGGCATAGGGAAATAGATATAGAGCTCCAGTACCCCCAGTTTTTAAGTATTTGTCAGTATATGAAGATCAAAATAAAGAATTGAGGGATGTAGATCCTATTAAGATAGGATCTATCATTCCTCCTGCATTATCCAAGGGTGTGAAGACATTACTAGTACTATGATCATGTTACTCAATCTGAAAGTTGTGTTTATTGGCTTTCCGACTGATGATGCAAACACACACCTCATTAATTTTGTTAGAATTTATACTTCATATAATACACATGGGATGGATCAGGAAGCATTGAGGATCATTTTATTCCCCTTATCTCTAACTAGTGAAGTTAAATTATAGATAGGGGAACTACCTCATGGGTCCATTACTACTTGGAATGATTTATAGAGGCAGTTCTTAGATTTGTTCTTCCCTCCTACTAGAATTCTATAATTGAAGGATGAGACCTATAAATTCAAGAAAATAAATTCTTAAAAAATGTATGAGGCATGGTTTCAGTTTAGGATGAAGTTTATAATGGCACCTAATCACAGAATTTTAGGGAGAAATCTACTGGAAATTTTCTATCATACCCTGAATACTAGTTCCATATCTATGGAAAATACTATTACTTGTGAAGCGTTCATGAACTTGCATTGGGAAGCAACATCAGATATCTTAGATTGTATCCCTTTCACAAACCTAGAGTGGCATAGTTGGGAGGAAGAGAGAGGTACCGATACTTTTGCAATTGGTTCTTTTGGAGAGCATTGTGTTGTAGATGATTCAGTGGGTCAGGAGATTCTGCAACTGCGAATGGAGACTAGGTTAGTTACAAAATATTTTACAACCAGATAAGATGAATTCCGTGGGAGCACAAGGTAAAGGTTTTAGGTCATATGATTCTCAGGTGGATGAAAAAGTATCTAGATAGATACTTAGCAGGTTTCTAAGCCAAGGGCCATTCATCTTCTAAAGATAATTTGAACTTGAGTTAAGGAAACAAGGTCAGAACTATTATGGGGATAGATATAGGGATTGGAGTTTAGAGACATGGTGATTGGAGGTTTAAGGATGACTACAAGAAAAATAGTGGGGTTTATGTTCCGTCAACGTAAAGAGTGGGGTTTACGTCCTACCAGGGAACAAAGATTCTGATTCTAGAATGTAGTCTATATACTTTATACTTGTAAAGGGTCATGTAAGTCAAGAAAATTGCCTTAAGGTGATTAAGGCAGATATTTTTGGACTCAGCCAATAGGTAGAATTGCATTCTAGTGCGATGAAATAGCTTGAGCCATGATTTGGCCAAATGTCAGCGACATTGAATCAATGTCAACCGAGAACTCTTCCAAGTAATACTATGCACAATACTGAAAATGGCAATCATTATTTGGACATCACCACTCATAGTGGTAAGGAAACTATTGGTCCTCCCATGCTTGTAGATAATGAAAATAGGGAGGATGTTGTTGATGTAGATGAGGGACCTAAAGCTGAATCTGAAAAGTTAGTGACTAGTGGCGAGTTTTATTACTGGCTCATCTACCTTTGATATGCTAAAAAAGTTGAGTTTGAATATACCTTATCTAAAATCTCTTGAGCAGATACCTAGGTACGTGAAATTTGTGAAAAAATTGGTGAAAAAGAAGAGTGATATTTGTTAAGAGGTTGTTGGTATAATGCATTATTATAGTCTGATTACATCTAGATCTCTGGTATAAAATAAAGTTGTTCCCAATGCTTTCACGATTCCTTGCACCATTGGGACATCAATAATTATATGAGGATGTTAGTAGGATGCATTATTATATGTGACCACTTTGAATCTCGTTATGGCATTAGGATTAGGGAAATAATAATCATAGTTAGCATTTGTATGAACATAATAGGTACTAGTTTGTGATGTGGAATGACCCAATCGGGGGCCTTGTCGTAATAGGCATCCTAAGTCTAACAACGACTGGGACTACCCCTGTTACCCTACCCAACCAACCTACGCACACCCTGATTCGTATGAATTCTAAACATATAAAAAGATAGAGTTATTGCATAATACAAGACTCAGGGATAGGTCTATATTCGTGACAACCCAAACATGTTAAACCATCTGATACCCAAGCGATAACTAGTACTAACCAAACCATAATCAAAATAATAACTATATGAGTTCCTTAATAATTTTATAATCCCAAAATAAAAAAGGATGGAACAGTGAGAAATTTAGTCCTACGGTATCATCCCCAATACAAAAGCCAATACCAAGGCTGACACCAATACCGAACCTGTCCATACCAGCCGATAGTAGTTCCAAAAAAGCCTCCAACGAAAAGAATACAAAAATCCCGTAGAGACATGCCCCTAACTATAACCAAAATAAATATGCATAAATAAACTAAAGTATTAAATAATATCCATGAAATAAAGCCTTCAAGAAAGTTGGAAGCTCACCATTCAATAAAAAAGCAGACCCCGAAATCCGATCGCTATCAGGAGAAGTAGAATGGCCAGTTTTAGCATCGTGTGGGGATACAATTGCTAAAAGACAGGTTAGAGGATGAATTCTATAATGAACTTAGGATAAGGATAAAATAATAACATTTAATAAAATCAAGTAAACTATCCATATGTATACAAACCATACGTACATATGTATATATAACCATACTGGGAAAGGTAATCAGGTTTAGCATGCATTTGAAACCAATAAATTAGGTATGTGTATCTTATTCGTCATTAAACACCCATGGGCAATATAGGTCCAGTGTAACCCCTAAATAGTCCTCGATACATGTAGCCACACAAACCGGAAATATCAGAATAGTAGGGGATTCTAAAGTTCCCTTACCCTCTATGATCCATGTGTACACTGTACTTAGAGGATTCTGGTGTACCTCATAGAATTAAATACGCTCTCCACGACCTAGCCCTTATGTCAAAAAACATGAGTTTCCAATGTATATCTATTAAACTCTCACCTTCATGGTTAGCTATCACACCCCGCTTTTATTGCACAACTAAAACCATTTCCAACCAGCCAAACCATTGTTATTAGCCGAGAATATGCATAGTGGTATTCTTTTATAGACTTTAACTTGCAAGTATTATCCTTATACAAACCTTTTTAAGATCAAGGGATTTCCATGTACCCATATATCACATTATCCAATTGATGCGGGGGAGACCCATGTACCCTGCAGGTGTTCCATTTTTATGATTACTTTGGGGATTCCATTATCCCCCATGAGAATAATTGTTAAACCCAAAACCATTCCATTTTAACCATTCCAAACCATTTAACCATTTAGGGTAACATTACCATGTTTAAACCATGGTTAAGTTCCATTAAAAATCCAACCATGTAGTAAAAACATTCTCATAAGAATTTTATCAAATACATTGGGGGCAAAATAGTTCAAAAACCAAAGGAAACTACCAAATAACAATTCCCATGCAATCAATTATTCAAAAACACCATTAAAGCATACAAAATCATAATTAAAACATCAGAAAACCATAACCAAGGATTTATAACCAAAACCCCCATATTAGATTTGAAAACCCAAAACCATACAATAATCAAACCATGAAAACATTATATAAAACCATGACTTTAGTAGGAACGATCAATGAAGGAAGAGAACATGCCTTAAACAAAGAAGATGATGGAGAGAAACCACCAACACTAGTCCCAAAATAATCCTTAAGATGAAACCCTAGCTTCCCTTGCCCAAGAACTTTAGAGAGAATTAAAGAGTGTTTTTCTGAGTGTTAATGAATAGTATAATAGGGCAAATAACCTCCCAAGTAAGATAAAAGCCGTGGGGCCCTATAAGGTTAAATAGAAAATTTTTAGATTGCCCTCACTTAAACTGTACCAAAATCTCATCAGAGGAATATGACAATCCATACTAGTAGCACCCTTCTTTTTGAGTGGTATCCACCACTCGTACCTAAGGCCATCTCCCTTAAACCTAACACTATGCAGGATTTGACTCACCTTAACCCACGTTGTATCAATGCTTACAACTGGTACCTATGATCCGTACCCTTGGCAGAATAGAATCTAAAGATTATTGAATACTACCCACTATACGAGTCCATGGAATGACTCGTACCTTGTCTTACGGCTCACGGTGAGCCACTTATACTCAAATCCAACTTAGTCTACCAAGTCTAATATTAAGTAAAGTAAAGAACCAAACCAAATGATTTGTGTCCAAAGATACGACTTGTACCACCCAAGTCGTATCCAACCCACCAACCAAAACTGGTTAGCATACAACTAACCCATATTACTTTTATCACAGTGTAAGAGTCATTTCCCCTAGTCGTATTCTGTACAAAGACTAAAAATCCAGGAAATTTTCCAAGGACCAGAAACCAGAGTATTTCAGTCTCCCCACTAGGAACATTTATCCTCGAATGGCAGACAAGATAGGGTAACCACAAGCATGATTCATTTGCAATATCAAATATCAATCCAACCTTTAACTGAATTAGAAAACACAGATTCAAAGATATTAGTTTCTCCTTTAACAAAGTTTGAAAACAATTGAAGAATTCATATATCCCACAGGAATCCTAAGAGCAAAAAATAAATGTGGATACTTGGACTTCATGTCCTTCTCTACTTTACATATAGCCTCTTCCATATTGTGGTTCCTCTATAAAACCTAAACCGATTCTACATCCTTGGTCCTTAACAGATGAACCTACCTATCAAATATCTTGACTAGTACCTCTACATAAGATAGAGAATTTGAGACACCTAAGTCCCCCAAAGGAACCACCGAAGAAGGATCACCAAGACACTTCCTTATTATATATACATAAAATACCGAATGAATAAATCTCAAACTAGAAGGCAACTCCAATTGATAAGCCACATTACCAACCCTCTGCAAATTTGTATAAGGACCAACAAATCGGGGACTAAGCTTCCCCTTCGTACAAAATTTCATAACTCCCTTCATGAGAGATACCTTTAGAAACACCTTACCCCTAACCTCAATCTCCAGGTCTTTATTCCTTACATTCGTAAAGGACTTTTGGTGACTTTAGGAAGAATTAAGCCTATCCCAAATCACCTTCACCTTTTCCATAGCCTGATAAACAAAATTTGAACCAAACATATCCATCTAACCAAGCTCAAACCAACCAATAGGAGATCTACACCTCCTACCATACAATGTGATAGCCTAAAGACTATCAACACATGAAAATGGACACTAGATAGCAAAAATCAGCAAGCACACACAAGGAAAAACAACACCCTTAGAAAAAAGAGATGAAGAAGAGATGCATAAAGTAAAGACAATAGAGAGACCCTCACTTTCACCAATGAATAGAACTAGAAGTTATATCAAACATTCAAACACACATCACCATTGTAAGATCAAACCACTCTCTTAGGTGAACCAAATGACTCACACTTCCTCAGGCATACCTTTCTTGCCAAATATAAAATACAAGTGAAATACTCTTTGAATTGCATTCAATGTTCAATTTTGGTTTTCTCTTTCTTAAGGAGAAGTTGAAGACTACAATCTACCACTAAGATTACAATATAAGAAGTTACTCAATTCATTATGTCAAAAACTAATGAAAATAGAAGGCTAGTTGTCTATTTATACTTATTACAAATAAAGACTAAAATATCCTTAATAAAGGGTGCTCCTTTGGAGTGTAAAAAGAAAGTCTTAGAGGACCATAATAGCCCCAACTTAGGTAGCCTCTTGGGTGTTGAAATATAAGGTGAAAAGTCCTTATTGACCTTCAAGTAAGGAGCCTCTTGAGTATGTTGATTCCCTTCTCCTCCATCAACTTGTCAAGACTTTAAAGGTTCCAAACATTTGCCAATTCTGAAGCTTTAGCCTTTGACCTTGCCTTGTATTCTTTTGTGCTCTTCAATCTTGTATCATTTTATCCATCTTGAAAGGAATTTTTCCTCAAATTCACACTATGCAAAACCAAAGAGAGGGAAAATAAACACACGATCCTCATGATAGGAGGGTTAACATTAGTTCCATAAGTGAGATAAACATGTCAAAGGGGTAAACTCTTAGAATACAACCAACCATCCTTTGTGAACAGTAAGAAAATCCAACCACTAATATTAAAAAGGACACACTTAAAGAAAAAATCAATGAGTTGAAGAAACAATCTGAAATTAACACATACGCTACTTGTTTTCAATAGAAGACAAACACTCAAAATTGGACATCTATAGCCTAGAGAGGTTCCCTTAACAACACATATCCTATCACTCACTATATTTCTATGAACATGATCACTATGAAGTATACTAATATCAAGGTCTTCATCAAACAAATTCAAAGAACAATATTCATCATCAAGGCCTAGATTATAAGCATCTACACTAACTTGAAAGTTTTCAATCATACTATCCTTATATTCAAGTAGTGAGATATCCTTAGGAGCACATGATTCATTATAAACACCAAGAGAGATAAAAATGGGATAATCATGCACATCTATAAAAAGAAAAATCAAGATCACTTCAAAAGGAATCACCATTAGACCCACACGCATATCATCAATCCTTGGTTGTTCATACTTGACATACACCTACACATCCAAGGTATTTGGAAAAATCATAGAGGATACCAAATAAGTGGATAGTGTCAACATTAGAAGATGATTAGCATGAACCAAAACTACACTTCCAACACCTCATAAGTACCCCAATGTCAAAGAAAAGTAGTAGACATGGGTCTAGGCTGAAACTACCCACCCCTTGTACATGAAGATCAAAATCATAACTTCCCAAGACATTACATACAATTTTGACATACACATGGTCACCTTAAACATTACTAACTTCATGAAAAAGACCATACTTGTTGACAAAATCAGCATAACAAGTATCAACACTAACTTTAAGGTTTTCAATTTCACAATTCACATATTAAAGTAGTGGACCATCTGTATGGGTACATTATTTAAGGTACCAATTAAAATATCTATTAAGAGGAAAAACATGCACCCCTATGTAAGAAACCCCAAGACCAACACACTAGAGGGTACATGACAATATTTTATGCTCAAAGAAGGGTAATGAGTAGCTTTAAGAGTAAGTTGATCATTGTTCATAACAAAAGAACTACTAAGGAAAATTGTATACATTTGTAAACCTAAAACCACTTCACGAGACACTAAATCAAATGATTTTGAATTTAAGGAAGTGTAGCGAGTAGTAAAGTTACCTCGGGATAGGCTTAGGTAGTCCATCTTTTTGGAGCTTTTGGCCAAGGGTGCCACTAGCTCATTTCTCTTGTTTTCATATGGACTTCCTTTTGGATCCTTATTAGATATCATATCATTTTGCACCTGCAAATAAGATGGATCAAAGATAGGAAAAATTCTAGCATTTGGTTTAAGGAATAACAAGGGTCCTTTATGGGAAAGATCCAAAATCAAATGTTCTTTTTTCCTTCCACTTTCACTATCCTCGATTTTCCTTTCCCTTGCTTTATTTTCTTCACACTCTTCTTTTATCTCACCCTCAAATTGCTCTCTATCTTGAGACCCAAACTCATCACCCTCGGATTATATCACCATCCCTTATCTTAGTTGAACAGAGTGGTTTCCGTATAACGGATCTTAGGGATAGGGCATTGGATTTGATTGGTGATGAATTTGGATTTGTGGCATGGAATTTTGTGGAGTGTGGGGTCTTTGGTTTTGAGGGATTTGGACTTGTGTAGGTATTGATGGACATAGTCTATCAACCTTGCCTTTTATTCTTGCCACACCACCCTTCAAATCATCTATGTCACCCTTCATGTCTCTCCTCATAGCATCCATATTGTAATACCTCGCATGTTTCTAAGCTAGGAAATGAATAAGTATTCCTACGTATGAAATCTCCTATCCTGTAATTCATACTTGATTACATGACTTACAATTAATATCCTAGTGATAGGATAGCTTATGATGCATTAAGAATGTTCATATGGGTCACTTAAGGTAATACAAGCTAAGAGTTTTTAAATCCATCAAGTTTTAATGTTTGATTTTTCAAGGGTCATCTTAGAACGAGTATAACTCGATGTTAATGTGGAATTTTGGCTCATTTAGACCCACCAAATTTTAGAGTATCGAATTAGCTTTCCAACAATACCAATTTCGTCTTAATCCAGTGCCCGAGCAAAAAGTTATACCCATTTTCGTGAGAGACAGTAAGCATAGGCGATTGGTTAGGCGCCACCCAACCCAAGAATAGGCGATTGGTTAGGCGCCGCCCAACCCAAGCATAGGAGATTGGTTAGGAACCACCAAACCTAGCTTAGGCAATCACTTGGGTGCCTCCTAAGTCAGTTCTAGGTGCCAAAACACTCCATTTTGAGATATTTGAAGGGTAATTAAGTCTTTTAACACTCCTTACATGTCCCTAAACTTAACCCTACAAAATATATAGCTTATAATCATATTACAACCCTATTATCATCTTAAAGCTCATCATACAAGATAACTAAAAGAGAAAACAACTAGGGATGTGTAACTAAGCTTAAAGATCCGATTTCAAGGAAATTCCTCCGTCAATCATCAAGAGTCTTCCTTCAAAGGTATGCGTGAGTTGATTTATGGATCTCTTTCATCCATAAAGCTCAAAAACCCTCTTGTTATTTATAATGTATGATTTCTATATTGTTGGATGTTGATGATCATGTTGTTGAAATTGGGTGATTCCCAAGATGGAATCTTTATATGTTTTTTTGAATTTCATGATATCATATGAGTTGGAAACATGTAAATTTGGTTGTTCATGATGTATAATTTGATGATGTCACTTATTCTTAATATGTGTATGTAAGGTATTTGATAAAATGCCTAAGAAACTAGAAATCATGCAATGTAGCTAAATTGTGACTAAGTGAAGAATTCATGATATGCCCTTACGTTCCAATGACTTCTATGTTGATAATGTTCCTTTTAAATGTTGTTCGAATACTCATGAACTATTCTTATGATACTATGCTATGTTTACTTGAAAATTCTACTTATGAACAAGATGTATGATAACCATGCAATCCACATGAACTTCCATGCTATTGGTACATGTTGCCAATATGATTATGCAATGAACATGATATTAAGATTGTGCAAGTACTTCCATGTGATATGAAATCCTTTCCATGCCATACATTGTTGATAACCATGCTTAGTATCCGATCCCTACATAAGATATTATAACTTATTGACTCTACTCTTATGATCAACTCAATCATGTCTGTCAGTTTCCTTCCATCGAGTCTTGGGGGTACTTGTACCCAAAAACTATAGTTGTGTGCCTAGATCCATGTCATGTTTCACGATATCCAAACTCAAGCTATGATTCCATAGACTTCAGTCAGTCATGTGACTCAGGAAAACCTCATGATCTTAGTCAGTTGTCAGATATCAGTAATATTCTGCCAGCCAATGGAATTCAATAAGATTAAGTCATGCACAGTCAGTTATTCATGTCCAGTCCCTCCAGATGGGAGTAGAGGTTAGTACCGAGTGAACTAAAGATAGGAACTGACCCGCCAATTTAGAGTGTGATTCTTAGTAGTCATCCTTGGGTTCTAGAACTACGTAGCCAGCGTAGGTTAAGAAATCTTAACCCGTCAAATTAAGGTTGATGAGGTGGATTAACCCATCAGTTTAGGGTTCCCACCTTTCTCATTGAGTACCTACTAGATAAGGGTCACTCACAGGCTATCCTTACCCATGGCATGGTATTGACACCCCTCCAGTTGGGGCAGATATTGGACCCCAGCTTAGCTATAACGGCATACATAGGGCATGTGGGTAAACACTACTTCCCAATGTTTCAGTATCAGTCTTAGTAAAAGAACTCAGGGCGATCTTTAGATTTCAGTATGTACAGGACTGTCAGATATAGTCGTCCGTGTTATCAATTTTAGTATCAGTCATGACAGTTATCATTAAACCATGTATTAGCTTATAGGTCATGCTATCACGTTTTCACGGTCCCAGTTTTTACATATATGTGTTTGCACTCCCATGTTCATATTAGCCACTCAGTGTTGTTCATGTATAAAACCATTTATATTCAGCCTACCTTCCTCGTATACTTAGTACTCTAGTTGTACTGACTCATTTGTGCTATGGTCCTTTCTATTCATGTTGCACCATAGGTTCTGAGACATGAGCTCCAGCCCAACAGTAGCGGTAGCATTCCAGTCATAGAGACACAGTGAGTCCTCATTGGTTAGAGGACAATATGATTTGATACATTTATTTATTTCTTCAGTTTAGTGTTATAGAGTTAGTTGGAGACATGTAACTTTAACTCCTTATTCAGATAGTTTAGAGGCTTTCAGATTTATGTTCAGATTTACGTTCAGATTGAGTTATTTTGGGTATTTTTACCCACATGATTGTATTCAGTTGAACCTTATGGCCTTACAATTTTATGTATTTCGCAATATTATATCATGATTTGCAGTATATAGGTACAGATATCAGTCATGGATTAGGTTGTGGTCCCTCTGGGTCATGAGCATTGTGTAGTATTTTCGTTCAGCAAATCAAGGTGTTACAAACTTTGTATCAGAGCCTAAGGATCAATAGAGTCCTAGGAAGTCTGAAAGCCGCATCTAGTAGAGTCTTGTACATGGGTGTGTTGCGCGCCACATTTATGTAGAGGAGGCTATAAGATGTTTTAGGAACAGTCCCCTTTCTTCATTATTCATGTCATGCTGGTGAGCATAATCACAAGTTAAACTCTCAGTCTAATCCATTCTTCTCTTATTCCAGATCATGGCCCCAAAAAGAAAAAACCAGCCAGCTCCTTAGCCTAAAGATCCTTTGGGGGATCCATGGCTACACAGACTGAATGGCCACCAGTCATTCCAACCTATCCATTGGCCAATCCCAAAGAAGCTAGGGTTCAGGACTTCACCTGAATGAACCCTCCATCTTTCCATGGGTCTAAGTCTGATGAGGACCCTCAAGAGTTCATTGACCAAGTCCAGAAGGTTATCGACATCATGGATGTTACTTCTATTAAGAGTGCTAATTTAGCCGCCTACCAGTTACAGGATGTTGCTCCCGATTGGTACAAAGAGTGGAAGTCTAAGAGGTTAGATGATATAGAAACTATCGAGTGGGAGGAATTTATCACAATCTTCTTAGATAGATTCTTTCCCTAAGAGCTGAGTGAATCCAAAGTTCTTGAGTTCATCAACCTCAGGCAGGGGAATATGACGGTTAGGGAGTATTCTCTCAGATTTACTCAGCTAGCCAAGTATGCTCCTCATATGGTTGCAGACAATAGAGCTAATATGAGCAAGTTTGTGTTAGGGGTCAACGATAGTGTGGTAAATGAGTGTAGGTCTACGATGCTGATCAGTGATATGACCTTAGCCAGACTCATGACCCATGCCAAGCAAGTAATAGAGCAAAAAGTTTAAGAATAGGGAGAGGCAGAACAAGAGGGCAAGGTCCATTAATTTCAACTTTGCTCACCCCAAGTCAGATGGAGGAAACCATTCATAGTTTTGCTCTAAGTCAGCCATTCCAGCTCCTTCCTCTGCTAGCGCTCCAGTGTCAAAGTTCAGAGATGGCAATAGAGACAAAGCACCAGGCTCTAAATCTCAGGGTAGTGTTAGCAGTGCCTGAACGAATCCCCTTTGTCATACTTGTGGTAAGAACCACAAGGGTATTTATAGAGCTGATAGTGATGTTTGTTTTACTTGTGGCAAGCCAGGCCACAGGATTAGGGAGTGTTTGCAGTCAAGTCTTCAGGGTCAGCAAAATTATTCTACAACTCAGTCCAGTCGCCTGAACCAGCAGGGTGCCATTTCCAGTACTACAGTGGGCAACGCCCAAATAGACTCTATGCTCTTCAGTCCCGGTAGGATCAGGAAAATTCTCCTGATGTTGTTACTAGTACGTTACAGATTTTCCATATTCATGTTTATGCTTTGCTAGACCCAGCTGCATCTTTGTCTTTTGTTACTCCATACATAGCAGGCAATTTTGGATCAGTCCCGAAGTCCTAGCAGAGCCTTTCTCAATCTCTACCCCAGTATGTAAAACCATCGTAGCCCGACGGGTATACAGGAACTCCCCAGTTATGATATCTCAGAAATCCACGTTAGCATATTTAGTGGAGTTAAGATGACTGATTTTGATGTCATTCTTGGCATGGATTGGCTTTATTCCTGCTATGCCATAGTCGACTGCAGAAGTAGGATAGTTCAATTTTAGTTCTCGAATGAGCCCATCCTAGAGTGGAAAGGTAGTATTTAAGCATTCAGGGGTCAACTTGTTTCCTACCTTCGGGCAAGGAAAATGATTTCTAAGGGTGTGTGTATCATCTCATGAATGTTAAGGATTCCAGTTCTAAATGTCCCAGCCTCAAACAGTCCCGATTGTTAATAAATACTCAGATGTCTTTCTCGACGATCTTCAAATTTTTAGTCATGTCATTTGGTCTTACCAATGCCCCTGTAACTTTTATGGATTTGATGAACCGTGTGTTCAAGAAGTACTTGGACATGTTTGTCATAGTCTTCATAGATGATATTCTTGTCTATTCTCGCACAGAGCGCGATCATACAGACCATCTCAAGATTTTTCTTCAGACTCTCAGGGATCACCAGTTATTTGCTAAGTTCAGCAAGTGCAAATTTTGTCTAAGATCAGTAGTATTCCTTGGCCATATTGTTTCCGATGATGGCATTAGAGTAGATCCTTAGAAAACCAAGGCTGTAAGAAACTGGCCCAGACCTGTATCTCCATAAGATATTAGGAGCTTCTTGGGTTTGTCTGGCGATTACAGATGGTTTATCGAGGGATTTTCTTCTATTGCATCTCCCATGTATAGATTGACTCAGAAGAAGATTAAGTTTTAGTGGTCAGATTCATGCGAGAAGAGCTCTCAAGAGTTGAAGACTCGACTCACCTCCGCTCTAATTCTAGCTATTCAAGATGGTTGAAAAGTTTTTGTAGTCTATTGTGATGTATCCAAAGTGGGTTTAGGTTGTGTCCTCATGCTGCATGGTAAGGTCATAGCCTACGCCTCCAGACAGTTAAAGCCACATGAGAAGAATTATCCTAATCATGATCTTGAGTTAGTAGTGGTAATTTTTTTCCTTAAAGATTTGGAGGCATTATCACTATGGAGTTCATGTAGATGTCTTCACAGACCATAAAAGCCTCCAGTATGTATTTTCCCAGAAAGATCTCAATCTTTGCCAGAGAAGGTGGTTAGAGCTCTTGAAGGATTATGATATGAGTATTCTTTATCGTCTGGGCAAGGCCAATGTTGTGGCCGACGTTCTCAATCGACACACCATGGGTAGTATTTCTTACATTGAGGATAGTAAGAAGAAGATGACTTAGTAGATCCATCAGCTTGCCAGACTAGGCGTTCTCTTAATCGATTCTTTAGACAGATGGTCAAGCAGAGAGGACCATTCAGACACTTAAAGATATGCTAAGGGTGTGTGAAATTTACTTCAAGGGAAGTTGGGATGACCACTTACCTTTGATTGAGTTTTTATACAACAATAGCTATCATTCTAGTACTCGGATGGCTCCATTCGAAGATATCTATGGTAGGAGATGTAGATCTCTAATTGGTTGGTTCAAAGTTAGTGAGGCCTCAATCATAGGTCCTAAATTAGTATTCGACGTGTTTGAGAAAGTTTAGTTGATCAGAGAGAGACTCCAGGCTACTCAGAGCCGACGGAAGTCCTATACAGATGTTCGTAGAAAGGATCTCGAGTTTGAGGTCAATGACTATGTATATCTTAAGATCTCTCCCATGAAGGGAGTGAAGAGGTTCGGCAAGAAAGGGAAACTCATTCCCCGGTATGCCGGTCCCTTCAGAATTCTTTGTCGCTTCGACAAGGTAGCTTATGAGCTTGAGTTGCCTTCAGATCTAGCCTCAGTCCATCCAGTCTTCCATGACTTATTGCTAAAGAAGTGCTTAGGTGACCCAGCAGTTGTTGTCCTTATTTAGAGCTTCGACATTCAGAATAGTCTCTCCTATAAAGAGATTTCAGTCGAAATCTTAGATTCTCAGACTTGTAGATTGAGGAACAAAGAAGTCCCTCTAGTCAAGGTTCTTTGGCAAAATTAGTATCATTAGGGAGCTACTTGGGAAGCAGAAGCAGATATGTGTACCAAGTATCCTCACCTCTTCCCCACCAATTCAGATCAAGCTCAAGGTAATAGTTCTCCTTAATCTTATTCAATTTCACGTTCATGTTTCCAGTATAAACTTGGTACCTATTAACCGTTACATACTCAGTCATGCATTCATGTGTTAGTTGTTCGTGCATCAGATATGCACAAGTTTAGTATGTTTAGCATGTCAGTCATGAGATCAAGTGTAAGTTCTTCGTGGTCAATTCATGTTCTATTGTCTTGTATGCCTTCTTAGTAAATTCTCATTCGAGGATGAATGTTCCCAAGGGGAGATATTGTAATACCCCGCATGTTTCTAAGCTAGGAAGTGAATAAGTATTCCTACATATGAATTCTCCTATCCTATGATTCATAATTGAGTACATGACTTACAATGAATATCCTAGTGATAGGATAGCTTATGATGCATTAGGCATGTTCATATGGGTCACTTAAGGTAATATAAGCTAAGAGTTTTTGAATCCATCAAGCTTTAATGTTTGATTTTGCAAGGTTCATGTTTGAACGAGTATAAATCTATGTTAATGTGTTATTTTGGCTGATTTAGACTCACCAAATTGTAGAGAATCAAATTAGCTTTCCAACGATACCAATTTTTCCTTAATTCAATACCCGAACAAAAAGTTATGCCCATTTTCGGGAGAGACAGTACGCATAGGCGATTGGTTAGGCGCTGCCCAACCCAAGCATAGGAGATTGGTTAGGCACCGTCCAACCCAAGAATAGGTGATTGGTTAGGCACCGCCCAACCTAGCTTAGGCAATCACTTGGGCATCGCGTAAGTTGGTTCCAGATGCTAAAAACATTCCGTTTTGAGTTATTTTAAGGGTATTTAAGTCTTTTAACACTCCTTACACGTCCCTAAACTTAACCCTATGAAATATATAGATTCTAATCATATTACAACCCTATTATCATCTTAAAGCTCATCATCCAAGAGCACTGAAAGAGAAAAACAACTAAGTTTGCGTAACTAAGCTTGAAGATCCGATTTCAAGGAAATTCCTCCGTCAATCATCAAGAATCTTTCTTCTAAGGTATGCGTGAGTTGATTTATGGATCCCTTTGATCCATAAATCACAAAAATACTCTTTTTCATTATAAATTATAATTTCTATATTTTTGGGTGTTGATGATCATGTTGTTGATATTGGGTGATTCCCAAGATGGAATCTTTATATATTTTTTAGAATTTCATGATATCATATGAGTTGGAAACATGTAAATTTGGTTGTTCATGATGTATAATTTGATGATTACACCTATGCTTAAGATATGCATGTAAGGTGTTCGATAAAATGCCTAAGAAATTAGAAATCATGCAATATAGCTAAATTGTGACTAAGTGAAGGGTTTATGATATGCCCTTACGTTCCAATGACTTCTATGTTGATAATTTTCCTTGTAAATGTTGTTGGAATACTCATGAATTATTCTTATGATAATATGCTATGTTTACTTTCAAATCCTACTTATTAACAAGATGTATGATAACCATGCAATCCACATGAACTACCATGCTATTGGTATGTGTTGCCAATATGATTATGCAATGAACATGATATTAAGATTGTGCAAGTACTTCCATGTGATATGAAATCCTTTCCATGCCATACATTTTTTATAACCATGCTTAGTCTGAGATCCCTACTTATGATATTATAAATTATGGATTCTACTCTTATGATCAAGTCAATCATGTGTGTCAGTTTCCTTCCATCGAGTCCTGGGGGTACTTGTACCCAAAAAATATAGCTGTGTACCTAGATCTATGTCATGTTGCACGATATCCAAACTCAAGCTATGATTCCATAGACTCAGTCAGTCATGTGACTCTGGAAAACCTTATGATCTTAGTCAGTTGTCAGATATCAGTAACATTCTGCCAGTCAACAAAATTCAGTAAGTTAAGTCATGCACAGTCAGTTATTTATGTCCAGTCCCTCCAGATGGGAGTAGAGGTTAGCACTGAGTGAACCCAAGGATGGGAACTCACCCGCCAGTTCAGGGTGTGATTTTTAGTAGTCATCCTTGTGTTCCTGAACTACGTATCCAGCGTAGGTTGTGACCTCTTAACCCGTCAGATTACGTTTGATGAGGTGGCTTAACCCGTCAGTTTAGGGTTCCCACCATTCTCATTGAGTACCCGCCAGATAAAGGTCACTCACAGGCTGTCCTTACCCATGGCACATTATTGACACCCCTCCAGTTAGGGCAGAGATTGGACCCCAGCTTAGCTATAACAGCATAATGGGACATGTTGGTAAACACTACTTCCCACAGTTTCAGTATCATTCTTATTAAAAGAACTCAGGGCGTTCTTCAAATTTCAGTATATACAGGACTGTCAGATACAGTCGTCCATGTTATCAATTTCAGTATCAGTCATGACAGTTATCAGTAAACCATGTATTATCATACAGGTCATGCTATCACGTATTCACGGTCCCAATTTTTATATATGTGTGTTTGCACTCCCACGTTCATATTAGCTAGTCAGTGTTGTTCATGCATTAATCCCTTTATGTTCATCCTACCTTCCTCGTATACTCAGTACTCTAGTTGTACTGACGCATTTATGTCGTGGTTTTTTCTTTTAATGTTACACCATAGGTTCCGAGACACAAGCTCTAGCCCAGCAGTACGGTAGCATTCCAGTCGTAAAGACACAGTGAGTCCTCATTGGTTTGAGGACAATATGATTTGATATATTTATTTATTTCTTCAGTTCATTTTTACGGAGTTATTTGGAGATATGTTCCTTCAACTCCTTATTCAGATAGTTTTGAGTCTTTCAGATTTATGTTCAGATTTACGTTCAGATTGAGTTGTTTTGGGTATTTTCACCCACATGATTGTATTCAGTTGAACCTTATGGCCTTACAGTTTATGTATTCCGCATTATTATATCATGATTTGCATTATACAGGTACAGATATCAGTCATGGGTTAGCTTGTGGTCCCTCGAGGTCATGAGCACCGTGTCGCATTCTGGTTCAGCGAATCGGGGTGTTACACATATCCTACTTCATGTATCGGGAAAGGGCCTCAAACCGATCCATCAAGGTCACCACAATATCATTCCCATGTGTAGCATTGGAACTCTTAGGTTCCATGGTCAAGATACCTAACAAACAAACAAACAACCTAGAAAATGAACAAACACATTATTTCAAATAAGATCTCACTTCACTCACACTTAACCTCGCCTCACACTTGGCCTCACAAGTGTTGGATGATTGGCAATACTTGGAAAGTTACTTGAGTGGTGAGAGCCTTTGGTCCAAAATCGATATTTGTTTGAAATAACTCAAATAAAGAGATGTACGAACTTGAACAAAACACTATGACTTTAAAACTAGAAAGCACACAAAAAATCGAAGATACGAATTAAACAAACTCTAGACTAATTACCAATCTAGTAGGAACTTGCTAGCTTGCTAATTAGTGTTTGAATTAGATGAAAAGAAACTAGAATTAAAAAGGTGAAACTAAGAAATCTAATTTTAGTTTGGTTGGTTATCACTTTTTTTTCAAATTTTCAATTTCCCAAATCTTGTTTCAGACATGTATTAACCTTTGGGTAAGAAGAGTTATGGATTTGAGGGGGTAAGAAGGAAATTTAGAGCCCTTTCAAGCCTCTAATTAAAATTAAAATTAAATGCCCCCCCCTTGTACTTGCAAGTGTACTTGATCAGTTCTTTGGTCCCCTCTTTCTTTTGGATGACTTGGGAATATACAAGGGAATATTCTTGTACAAACAACAAGCACACTCTCTTTCCTCCCGTTTTTTGGATCAAACAAACACTTTGAATATTCTTCTTCACTAAGATATGAAGATGATGGATGAACAAGATGAATATTCAAGTGTTGACCAAGTTTTACCAACGAGGAAATGAACCCTAATGATCACTTTTCTTTTTGATCTAGGGTCCTTAGGCCAAAAACAAAGTTAACCCACTCAAAAACAGCCATAAATCACGTCTAAATCATAAAGCCAATTTTGGATCTAGCTCAAAAAGCTTCAAAACATCATAGCCATGGTGGATCTTAGCTCAAACTCAACCATACATCACTCTAAAAGTAAGTCTAGATTCCCTAGGTACTAGAGAGCAAGTAATTGTATAAGAAACTTCAAAGACAAAGTAAAATGTGTTGATATATGATTCTAAGTTCGGATCTAAAACGACACAAGCCAAGACACCATTTTTTGTGATTTTCTATGACTTTTGACTCTTTTTTGTGAGTTATTCTTAATAATGACACTAAAACTGAGATTTAGAGATGTAGGAACACTACTAAACAAGGCTTTGCAACCAAATGATAGCCAAAAGACTATCAACACACGAAAATGGACAATAGATAGAAAAAATCAGCAAGCACACACAAGGAAAAACAACACACTTAGAAGAAAAGAGATGACGAAGAGATGCATAAAGTAAATATAGTAGAGAGACCCTCACTTCCACCAATGAATAGCACTAGAAGATGTATCAAACCTTCAAACACATATCACTAATGTTAGATCAAACCACTCTCTTAGGTGACCCAAAGGACTCATACTTCCATAAGCACACCTTTCTTGCAAAATATCAAATAAAAGTGAAATCCTCTTTCAATTGCATTCAATGTTCAATTTCAGTTCTCTCTCTCTTAAGGAGAAAAGGAAGACTACAATCTACCACTAAGATTCTAATATAAAAAGTCACTCAATTCGTTATTTCAAAAACTAATGAAAATAGAATGTTACTTGTCTATTTATAGTTATTACAAACAAAGACTAAAATACCCTTAATGAAGGGTGCTCCTTTGAAGTGTAAAAAGAAAGTCTTAAAGGACCATAATATCCCTAACTTAGGGAGCCTATTGGGTGTTGAAATATAAGGTGAAAAGTCCTTCTTGACCTTAAAGTGAGGTGCCTCTTAAGTGTATTGATTCCCTTCTCCTCCTTCAACTTGACAAGACTTTAAAAGGCTCTAAACACCTGCCATATCCGAAGCTTGAGCCTTTGACCATGCCTTGTATTCTTTTGTGCTCCTCATGCTTGCATTATAAAGCATTAAAATGTTCCATTCCAATACTTGAATGATAGTTATTACTTTAAGAAAACTCTACCAAAGGTAGATGCTCAACCAAATTGCCACTATAGTCAATCACACATGTTCGAAACATATTCCCCAATGTTTGGATAGTCCTTTAGCTTGCCCATCAATCTACGGTTGAAAAGAAGTACTAAGACTCACCTTAGTACCCAATCCCTTTTTAAAAGACCACTAGAAGTGAGAATAAAACATATTAGCCTGATCAAAGATAATCAAAATAGGTATCCAATGCAGCTTTACCATCTTACAAAGATACAACTTTGTATAGCCCTCCGCCGAAAAGTTAGCATCACTGGAAAGAAGTGAGAAGACTTTTTAATTCTATCCACGAATACCTAAATCGAATGAAATTGGTTCCGAGATCGAGGAAGACCAATAATGAATCTATGTTTATCACATCCCATTTGAAATCAGGCAAATCAATTTCTTGATATAACCCACTTGGCCGCATGTGCCCAACCTTGATTTGTTGACACACCATACACTTGGCTACAAAGATAGCCACATACCTCTTCATACCTTTCCACTAATATATCTCCTTGATATTATGATACATTTTTATCAAATAGAGATGAACAATTTAGCGCAATTCGCGTGACTTTCCCAAAAACCCTTTGTCGTAAACCATTGACATTAGAAACACATAATCTCCCTTAGTACTTCAAGAACCATCACCACTGATCTCAAAGATCATCACCTTTTGCATACAACCACCACTCTTGATTTTCATCAATGTAGGATCTAACATTTGCTTCTCCTTATTATATGTACCAAGAGATGATCTAAACAATTCCTGAACCATTATCCCACCATCCTTGGAGTGCAAGAGTTGAAATCAAAGATTGGCAAAACGGTGAATATCCTTCACCGATTCCCACTTTCCTTTCTCCACACGAGCTAAATGTCCCATGGACAACCTGCTAAGAGCATTACCAACCACGTTAGCTTTACCTGAGAGGTAGTGAATACTTATATCATAATTCTTGAGAAGCTCCAACCATCTCCTTTGCCTGATATTTAGCTTCTTCTAAGTGAACACATATTGTAGACTCCCATGATCAGAAAAGATGTCTATTTGCACTCCATAAAAATAATACCAGTAGATTTTCAAAGTAAAGGTGACCACAACAGCTCCAAATCAGAAGTAGGATAATTCCTCCCATACACCTTTAACTGCTTGGAAGCATAAGAAATCACCTTCTCATGCAGCATCAAAACACAACCATGTCCCACCTGAGATGCATCATAATAAACCACAAATCCCTTGTTACCTTTAGGCAATGACAAAACCATAGACGAAGTCAGCTTTTCCTTAAGCTCCTTAAAACTCTCTTCTCATGCTTCTGACCAAGAGAACTTTACCTTCTTCTAAGTTAACTTAGTCAAACATATAATTGTTAAAGAAACTGATGATAGGTGAATTTACACGCCTATAGTGCTATATTTTACCCATATTTTAGCCTAGTTTTGAGAACAAATTATATATTTCATGCACTTTTAGTCCTTTTTCCTGTAAGTGAGCTAACGAACATGATTAGCAAAGTTTCAGGATAAATGATGTAGAATTCAGCATTTTATGGATTACTTGACGCCAAAGAAAGCTTCACGAAAGGAGAAGAGGGAGTCTTGGACGCCTAAGGACCAAAAGTGATGAATGGAAAATCTGTCCCGGGCTAAAACAGCATTTCTGAATACTTTGGGGACTAGCAGTAATTTATTAGGATTAGGATAATGATACATTAACCTAGTACAATTTGGTTAAGTATTTCATTAGCTTAGTAGGATTTGGTTAAGTATTTCATTAGCTTAGTAGGATTTTGTTAAGTATTTCATTAGCTTAGTAGGAATAGGAGATGGGTATTATAAATACCCTATTTTGCTAGAGATTTTTATACATTCTACCTTACACATTCTTCCTTAATTCTATTACTCTATAACTCTTCCATTAATTCTACTTTTTATTCTTCTTCTATTCATCTATTCTTAAATTTCGCAACAAGAGAAACGTTACTTGCAAGAAATCACGCCTATCGCCTACCACACTTGTGCTACACGAAATTCTTATTGTGGTATAATAACAATGTCATTTGTGATTTCCTTCGCACTCATGGGTAACTAAACGTCTCTGTTGGGGTTATGGAAGCCGAATGAGATACTATCTATTGCTATGAGTTTGTAAGTTTGTGACATGTATACTGCTTATATCATTATTCTCTTCGTCTTAACCTAAATTCTTTGTGGTTGCAAACGCAAGAATACGCCAGTATAACATTTAAATTGTTCGAAAGAAAGGTTATCTGTCTGGAAAAGAGATAATGTCAAGGTAGTAGGGTCCCATCCCCTATTAAAAAGTTAGTGCCGTAACTGGATTACCTCTTTGAGAATTCGTATCGTTAGACACGCTTTAAGCTCGAAAGAGTTAAAGTGAAATAATCCTCGAATAGGTCGAAAGACGCCTGGATTTACCATCGAATACAATTCTCTATAAGCACATGCATGTCGGAATTCAACACACTCATAGCCAATAGAGACGTATAACTCAGAAGGTGGACATAACCCAAATGCCTCAATTCTCATTGTTTACAACTTACTAAATATTCTTTCTTTTTACTTTGCTATTTTCAGTTTTTACTTTAATATTTTGGTTACACATTACACTCCCCCCTTTTACGAGACTTGCACTAAAAGTCTAGTAATTGTTGCTTACTTGTTGACCAAGCTATTACCTGTGGGATCGATACCCAACCCAGTTGGGTTCTATATTTGCTAGCGACCGCTTTACACTCCTACGAGAGCTGTAGATTGAGCGTTATCAAAAATTGGAGCCGTTGTCGGGGATCGAACCCGGGTCACTCGTGTGACAGGTGGGAATACTCACCACTATACTACGAGATATTTGCTAGCGACCGCTTTACACTCCTATGAGAGCGGTAGATTGAGCGTTATCAAAAATTGGCGCCGTTGCCGGGGAATACAAGTGTCAATTAAGTTTGTGATAATTACTATACCCTTTGGTCAGAGATTCTCGTACTTTTACTTTTAGTTTTTGTTTTTGTTTACTGCAGGTTTTTATTTAGTGCATGACCCATACTCGAAGTTCTGGTCAACCGTTATTACCTATCAATCCTGAACCACAACGTATTGGCAGAATGGAGGCACAAATGGAAATCGAAAGAATTGTTGCTCAACAGGAGCAGGCGAGATTAGCTGCTCTTGCCGCCGCCCAAGTACACCAACAAAACATTGATAACCCTGGGCGAGCAACAAATCCTAACGATGAGGATTTAGGTGATGACGAGTTACTAAACCCAAGGCATGATGCTGAAATCGCAACACCTGCCAACAGAAGAGGTCGTCAAGCTCGGTTTAGGTATGATCGCCAGCCCATGCAACCAGCTTTTGACGACGATGATGATGATCTTGATGGAGCCGGAGCCACTGGAGCCATAATTCCTCCACCATTAGCGCCCGGAGCCAAGTTCAACATCACAAGCACCATGATTCAGTTATTGCAACTCAAGGGATTATTTGGTGGACTAGCAGGTGATGATCTGAATATGCATCTCATCAACTTTATTTCTACATGCAAGTCGTTTGACAACCCTGGTGTTGGTCAGAATGTAATTCGATTACGTCTATTTCCATTGTCTCTATCTGGGGAGACAACTCTATGGTTGAATGGGCTGAATCCTAATTCTATTACAAATTGGAGGCAATTGAGAGACGCTTTTCTAGAAATATTTTTTCCGCCACCCAAAAGAGCACAATTGAGAGATGAAATCAGCAACTTTCGTCAGCTTCCAACTGAAGCCCTTCATGAAACATGGGAGAGGTTCAAGACAAAGCTAGCAAGATGCCCAAACCATCACATGACTAATGTTCACCTAATGGAAATATTATACAGATCCTTGAATTCAATAACTAAACCAGTGGTGGATAATGCGGCTGGAGGATCGTTTATGGAATAACTAAACCAAGCCCCACTTTATCTATTGGCATGACTGTAGACCAAAGAAGAAGAGAAGAAGAACGTGATTAAGATATGGCGCACATGAAAACACAAGTAGATCTTCTTACAAAGCATTTATTATCAGGGAAGACCGAAAAATTCAAAGCTATTGCGTAAAAAGGAAGAGACGAATCTGATTCATAAGAAGAGGCCAACTACTTGAACAATCAGGGGGGTTTCCGCGGGAATACCCAAGGAAACCAAGGTCGGAACTATTATGATAAATCTGGAAACAAAGACCAAGGTAGTTGGAAGAACAAGAATGAAAAGAGTGGTTTGTACGTTCCCCCTGGAAGATGTGACGCCACCACATCTAGCTCTGGAAGTATGGAAGACATGCTGACCAAAATATTGAAAGGAGTGGAAGCAACAAGCGCTGCAGTAACGGAGGTAGTTAATGATTTGTCCTCTATGAAACAAATAGTTGATTCTCATTCCACTTCAATCAAGCAAATAGAGCAGCAATTGAGCCAACTTTCAGCAGCACTCAATCAAAGAAAGGCTGGCACCTTACCTAGCGATACTGTGCAAAACCCAAGGAATGATGGGTCATGCATGGTCATTACTACCCGGAGTGGTAAGGTGTTGGAAACTTCAGCAAAAAGCAAGCAAGTGGATGACGAAGTAGTGGACGTTGATGATATGGTTATAGAAGACATAGAAAAAGGGCACAACGTCCATGACATCAATCCCAATGGATTACAACCTGAAAAAGCTGAAAAACGAAAGAAAGAGGAGAAGAAAGCCGTGGAAAGAACAATTCCATACCCACCACCACCTTTCCCTCAAAGATTGAAGAAGGTGGCGGATGACACAAAGTTCAGCAAATTCATGACTATGTTGAAGCAGCTGACCATTAATGTTCCATTGGTGGAGGCACTTGAACAAATGCCTGGGTATGCGAAATTTATGAAGGATATTTTGACAAAGAAGCGGGCACAAAGTTATGAGTTGAAAGATGATGTTCATCACTGCAGTGCAATCGCTACCCGATCAATAGTTCAGAAGAAGGCTGACCCCGGTGCTTTCACTATTCCTTGCACCGTTGGATCTTTGAATTTTTCCAAAGCATTATGCGACTTAGGAGCCAGCATCAATTTGATTCCATTATCTATCTATAAGAAGTTGGGGTTGGGTGATCCTACTCCAACCAACATGAGGCTCGTAATGGCGGATAGGTCGGTAAAACGACCTGTTTGTATTCTATGTGATGTCTTGGTAAAGGTTTCTTCATTTATCTTTCCGGCAGACTTCGTTATTTTAGATTGTGAGGCATACTTAGAAGTTTCCATAATCTTGGGGCGTCCTTTCCTTGTTACGGGAAGCGTACTTATTGATTTGAGAGCTAATGAGCTTTCGTTCCGAATAAATGACGAAGTAGTTCGCTTTGATGTTTGCAAATCAATGAAGAAACCCAAAGATCTGAGTGTATTTTTGGTGGCTGATATTTTCTTTGATGATGAGAAAGAATTACTTGAAGAAGAGCAAATTATTGATGACCCTTTGGCGGTTGTGCTCATGAATTGAGAGAATGAGGATGCTGAAAATTGTGAAGAAGTTATTGGTGCTCTATCAGGATTAGGGACATATCGCTATGCTCCCAAGAAGCTGGACCTTGATCTCAAGAATTGACCCACACCACCAGCTAAGCCATCTATTGAAGAGCCACCCACATTAGAATTAAAGGAGCTGCCAAGACATTTAAAGTATGCATTCCTAGGAAGCGGAAACACACTTCCAGTCATTGTTGCAGCAGATTTGGGTGAGCAACAAGTTGCATCTCTCATTGCTGTTCTACGAAAATACATTAGAGCCATTGGATGGACTATTGCGGATATTATTGGTATTCCACCTGGGATTTCCACACATAAAATTCAGCTTGAAGAGAATTGCACACCCACCATTGAGCATCAAAGACGTCCAAACCCACCTATGCAAGAAGTGGTGAAGAAAGAAATTATCAAGTGGTTAGACGTGGGGGTTGTGTAACCAATCTCTGATAGTACATGGGTAAGCCCGGTACAATGTGTTCCCAAGAAAAGAGGCATGACGGTGATCGCGAATGCGAAGAATGAGCTTATTCCACTCAGACCCGTCACTGGATGGAGAGTATGCATGGACTACCGAAAGTTGAATTCTTGGACACTCAAAGATCACTTTCCAATGCCATTTATGGACCAAATGCTAGATCAATTAGCAGGGAAAGGATGGTTTTGCTTCTTAGACGGTTATTCAGGCTATAATCAAATTTGTATTGCACCCGAAGACCAAGAGAAGACAACATTTACATGCCTATATGGTACGTTTGCCTTCAAACGTATGCCATTCGGGCTATGTAATGCACCAGCCACCTTTCAATGTTGTATGATGTCAATTTTTTTTTATATGGTTGAAGACACTTTGGAGGTATTAATAGATGATTTTTCAGTTGTTGGTGAGAGCTTTGAAGCGTGCTTGGCAAACCTAAGTATGGCATTGCAAAGATGTGTAGAATTCAACCTAGTGCTGAATTGGGAGAAGTGCCACTTCATGGTAAAAGAAGGAATCGTTCTTGGGCACAAAATCTCCGAAAGAGGAATTTAGGTTGATCGAGTGAAAATCAAAGTCATTGAGAAGATACCGCCTCCAATTTCGGTGAAGGGAGTTCATAGTTTTCTCGGCCATGCAGGTTTCTATCGTCGGTTCATCAAAGACTTCTCTAAAATTGCTAGTCCACTGTGCCAACTCTTAGAGAAAGATGCGAAGTTTGACTTCAATGAAGATTGCTTAAAGGCATTCGAATGCCTCAAAGGAAAACTCATTGAAGCCCCTATCATGCTAGCACCAGATTGGTCTCTCCCGTTCGAAGTCATGTGTGATGCTAGTGGTGTAGCCGTTGGAGATGTGCTTGGTCAGAGAAAGGATAAATTATTTCATCCTATCTACTATGCGAGTAAGGTCCTAAATGAAGCCCAAAGGAACTACACTGTGACAGAACATGATCTCCTAGCGGTTGTGTATGCGTTTGAGAAGTTTCGTGCCAATCTATTGGGTACTAAGGTGATCGTTCATACAGACCATGCAGCTCTTAGGTATCTAATGACAAATAAGGATGCAAAACCAAGATTAATTCGATGGGTATTGCTGCTGCAAGAGTTTGATTTCAAAGTTAAAGATACAAGAGGTTGCGAGAACCAAGTGGCCGACCATCTATCTAGACTCAAGAACGAGCATGTGGCGCAACCTGAAATCGAGATTGATGATGCATTCCCTGATGAGTAGATCTTAGCAGCAACAATGGAAGGATTACCATGGTATGCCGACTTTGCAAATTTTGTGGTGAGTAATGTGATACCTGCCAATTTATCATACCATCAAAAGAGAAAGTTTATGCATGACGTACAACACTACTATTGGGATGAGCCATATTTGTTTTGACGATGTGCGGATGGTATTATTCGACGATGTATATCCCATGTAGAGGTTCCTACTATATTGGAAGCATGCCACACTTCCCAAGTTGGAGGACATCACGTAGGCAATCGGACGGCAAGAAAAGTATTGCAAAGTGGATATTATTGGCCTTCGATATTTAGAGATGCCTATGACTTTGTTAGAAAATGCGACCAATGCCAAAGACAAGGTGTTATTTCAAAAGGCCATGAGATGCCCATGTCGAAAATTCTTGAGGTAGAACTCTTTGATGTGTGGGGCATTGATTTAATGGGTCCATTCGTGAATTCGTTTGGAATGAAGTACATCTTAGTTGCTGTAGATTATGTCTCGAAATGGGTTGAAGCTGTAGCGTTGGCCGACAACGAGGGAAATCATGTTGTAGCATTTTTGAAGAGGAATATCTTCTCTCGCTTTGGATTACCACGTACTATCATAAGTGATGGAGGATCTCACTTTTGCAACAAGCTATTCAAAACCGTGTTGGCCAAGTATGGTGTCAAGCAACATAAGGTAGCCACGCCTTATCACCCACAAACAAGTGGAAAAGTAGAGGTTTCCAATCGGGAGATCATGCAAATCCTTGTGAAGACGGTAAATGCTAATAGGAAGGATTGGTCTCGGAAGCTAGATGATGCACTATGGGCGTATAGGACTGCATTCAAAACACCCATCGGCATGTCCCCTTATCAACTAGTTTATGGGAAGGCTTATCATTTACCCATTGAGCTCGAACATAAGGCATTGTGGGCGTTGAAGCAATTGAATTTGAATTGGGATAATGCGATGAATCTGAGGTTGGAGCAGCTGAACGAATTAGATAAGTTCCGTCTCCATGCATATGAAAGGTCAGACCTATACAAGAAGCGGATGAAGAAGTATCATGATCAGTGGATTTTTCGACGAAGCTTTCAAAAGGATGATATGGTGCTTCTCTTCAACTCTAGATTGAAGATATTCCCAGGTAAGTTAAAGTCTAAGTGGACTGGTCCATACAAAGTTATCCAAGTCTACTCGTCTGGAGTAGTCGAATTGGAAGACAATAATGGTGTTGTCTTTAAGGTGAATGGTCAACGTGTTAAACCTTATATCGGTCCTCTTGACTCGATGAAGGATGTGGCCATCACTTATCTCAACGAAGTCTAAGTACTCGAGGTAACTATGTCGAGCCACGACAATAAATAAGGCGCTAGATGGGAGGCAACCCATCGTTTATCGTTTTTCATATTTTTAGTATATGTTTTGCATTTGATTAATAAAAATCCAAAAATAAGAGTCGTACCACGACCAAAACTAAGGCGCTAGATGGGAGGCAAACCATCGTACTAATTGTTTTAAGTGGTTTTGAGCAAATGTAGGTGCAAGAGGTATTCAACGAGGAGATTGGTTTCAAATGACGATTTGGACGTATTGCACGGTAAAGGTGGTAAGTTTGGAATTAAGATGCATAAGGCTATGGATTGAGCATTTCTCATGAAAAAATAGGCATCGATCAAGGCTAGGCCTAGGCAAAACTAGGCCACGAACAAGGCACCACCTATACTATAGCCTAAGGTCTCGGAATCTAGTGTGCAAAGGCATAGGCGCCGCCCATGGTCAAGTATGCTATAGCATAGGCACCGCCTATGCTAAAGCATTTGGTCTCGGAATCTCATATGCCATGATAAAGGCGCCGCCTATGGTCACTAAAGGCATTGCACTAGGCGCCGCCTATGCTAGCAAATGCTTTGCATTAGGCGCCGCCTATACCATGCTTAGGCAAAGCTAAAGGCGCCGCGCCGCCTATGGTCACTTTTTGTCTCCAAAACTGATTTTAAATGGGTCAAAACCCGACCCATTCTTTTCCTATATAAAGGGGACTTAGTCTTGAAACATAAACACATTGAAATCTTGACCTAGGCGCCGCACATAGCATCCAAATCCTCCCAAATTTTTTCTTTTTGCTCTCCCACTTCACAAGAACATCTCCAAAGGCTTCAATCACGTAAGTACTCTCTTGTTCTTCATATATTTCTCGTAAGTACTACGTTTCTATGTCTATTATAAATTGCTACATCTTGAAGAAATATGGGTGATGTTAATGTGTTTGAATTATTGATACAAAACCATGTGAGTGAACATATACATTAGAATGATCTTAACTTGTTTCCGACTTGAATTTGATTTTGATGCATTGTTATACTAATTGCGGAATTTATATAGTCATAAACATTGCATAATCTTGTCACTTGAATACTTAAATGTTAGAATATCCCGTTCATCGGGATATGACTTAAAGTTGCCTACCGACATAGAAGGTTGTGATTATTGATAGTAACTATACCAGGATGTAATCCCTATGTAGTAGTCTTGTTATGCCTAATATGAAAGTATTGCAAAGGTTGCAAGAAGTGATACATCTCTGATTTTCATGTCGGAATATAGCTCCTAAAACGTATGTCGACGAAGTCTAAGTAATCGACCACTTTCACTTCACTAATTTGTATCAACAAAATTAAATGTTGGGTGGTACCCCTAGTGCTTGTGTATAAATTGTATATATCGAGCTAATTCTAATAGGAATGTGCTTAAGTCTTAGGTACAATGGCTCCTAAAGCAAGACAAGACAAGGCTACCACTTCCCAAAATGGCAAGAAAAGAGGTCGCAAGGACCAAGGAAAATCATTCTCATTGCAATTACCACGCCGCATGTTTGGAATAAAATGGGTTATTGAGGAGGAAGCCAAGGAACGGTATAGGAACAACAAGGAAAGAAAATATTTTCATGTCGACTTTATCAACAAGGACACCCTAGCGAAGAAGGAGCCGCGCATGTTGGCGAAAATCATGGCATTAAATCTGGATTTTATCTTTCGCGACATGGGAGAATGTAATCTTGATTTAACAAGGGAATTTTACGCCAATTAGTCACCAAAAACCACAGGTAGCGAAGTCAAGATTCGGGGCCAAGTTCTACAACTCAATGCGGATTTAATCAACTCCTTTCTTGGCTTGCCTTCAGTCGATCCAGCACCATTCAAAGAGCTGTACAGCAGACCTCCTTATAGAGAAATTCGACACACACTTTGTGGAAGTAGATCCATGGCAAGGTGGAGCAGACAAAAAGACACCGGACGACACAACACCTTCCCATATGCTCCTTTGAATAGGGAAGCAAGAATATGGTTGCGTATTGTCAACTCTTGCCTTACTCCTGGGACCCAGTACACCAAAATAACAAGAGATAGAGTGTGTTTGGTCTATGCATTGATGATGAATGTCCCTATCAACATTGGGGCAATCATTCGCTCTACAATGCGGAAGGCCAGACTACACAAGCGGTCCCACTTCACCTTTCGCAACCTGTTGACAACAATCTTGCGGAAGGAGGACATCGAAGAGGAACCAGCTGATCACAAACTCCCACATAACCCGAAGAAGGTTGACCTCACAAAGGTCAAAGATGCTGAAACAACACATGGCGTCAACCTTACTACTGCGGAGAGACATGCTCGAGATGAGAGTTTCTTCCGTAAACTTTATGGCATGACACGGTTCACCATGATGAGCGGAGGTCGTGTTCCAACTGTTGCAGAGCTCCAACAGCTGGACCATGACTATGCAATGAATATGCATGTAAGGGAGATGTGTGGAGTAGGTACATACTTTGAGGAACCCCTTGATGATGATGTGCCGACCGATGATGATTGACGCATACCAGACTCTGACATGGAGGAGAATTCTGATGACGATGACTCCCATGATGATTCCGACGAAGGGGGTATGACCCCCGACATAGAGGAGGAGTCCGACTGACCAGGTTCTTCGTATTTATTTTCCACTGAGGGCAGTGTCCCGTTTAAGTGTGGGGTGGTGGTATTTGCATGCTTTACTTCTCTATCCGCATTTGCATTTATTTATGTTTGTTATTTATTTATGTTTTTTTGTTTGAGTTTTTTTAGTAGTAAAATTTTTCTTACTTAGCTTCACATAAAATCATTCTAATAGGCAGCATGAGATTATTACAAGAGTCTGTGCTAAAATCATGATTATTGAGACGTTTAGGCTCTAATTGTGACTCACTACGTGATATTGTGTGGTATAATTCCTTCAGTTGTTGGTCAAGAGTCTATACTACTCCTAATAAAGTCGACCATGTGCCTTGTGTGTGTTAAGCTCTAATTGTGATTCACTACGTGATATTGTGTGGTATAATTCCTTCAGTTGTTGGTCAAGAGTCTATACTACTCCCAATAAAGTCGACCATGTGCCTTGTGTGTGTGAGGATATTGTATATTCTATGTTTGTGGTTGATGCTAGAACTTGCCTGGTATGTATGTAAAGCGAAAATAAAGAGTGTAAGTCTAGGAGATGATTTAGGCATTTCTTTGGCAACCTATGATTGTTTACCTTCTTTTTACCTACCCATGGACATTATCCTAGTTAACCCTTTTGAGCCTTTAGCCTATTTTCTTTGACAACCTCATATGTAAGCCTAATCCATTTTTTCAAGACCATAATTTGATCCAAATTTCTAAGTGCTTTAAAGTATAAAGTCATGTGACAAAATAAGAGGGAATTGGGTGAGTATGATGCTTTAGAATGTATTGGTGCTTGAATTTATTATGAAAAAGAAAGAGCTATCATAAAAGGTATTAAAAGAAAAAGGAAAGGGAAGCTGAAAAGTTTCTTAAATTGAAAAAAAAACAAAAGAGGAGAAAAAGGGTGGTAGAATAAAAGAAAGAAGAAAGGTTGTTTGAAAGAAAAGTGTTAATGATACAATGTGATGTATTAAAGCGCCTAGGAACATAGTCACTATTTCTGGCCAAAATAGTCCTACCTGTCCCTTAGCCTACATTACAACCCGTAAAAGACCTAGTAGATCCTAAGCTTAGCATTCTGACATTTAGTGGAGCATTACACTAAGGGCAAGACTATGGTCATCAGTTGCTGCATATGAATTCTTTGTGAGAGCGAGAGCAAGGATATTTCTATACCCATGTTTGAAAAATATGCTATACTTGTGAGTGATTATGGGTAATATATTGTGAGACACACATGGTTGATGAGTTTTGGGTAGTCGTGTATGATTCTTTGTACCTTAACCATTGAATGTGAATTAACCACCATCACGAGTCTATGATTGGAGGTCGACTTGTTTCTACTAATGAGCAGAAAACTACTCTTTGTTGATAATTGTTGTGCTTGTCTTGATGAATATTTTGTGTTGTTACAGTGAAACCCTAAGTTAATGTTTAGAAGGACATGATAGTTTGTTCGAGGACGAAAAAAGCTTCAAGTGTGGGGTGTTGATGATAGGCGAATTTACACGCCTATAGTGCTATATTTTACCCATATTTTAGCCTAGTTTTGAGAACAAATTATATATTTCATGCACTTTTAGTCGTTTTTCCTATAAGTGAGCTAACGAATATTATTAGCAAAGTTTCAGGTATAAATGATGCAGAATTCAGCATTTTATGGATTACTTGACGCCAAAGAAAGCTTCACGAAAGGAGAAGAGGGAGTCTTGGACGCCTAAGGACCAAAAGTGATGAATGGAAAATCTGTCCCGGGCTAAAACAATATTTCTGAAGACTTTGGGGACTAGTAGTAATTTATTAGGATTAGGATAATGATACATTAACCTAGTACAATTTGGTTAAGTATTTCATTAGCTTAGTAGGATTTGGTTAAGTATTTCATTAGCTTAGTAGGAATAGGAGATGGGTATTATAAATACCCTATTTTGCTAGAGATTTTTATACATTCTACCTTATACATTCTTCCTTAATTCTATTACTCTATAACTCTTCCATTAATTCTACTTTTTATTCTTCTTTAATTCATCTATTCTTAAATTCCGCAACAAGAGAAACGTTACTTGCAAGAAATCATGCCTAATGCCTACCACACTTGTGCTACACGAAATTCTTATTGTGGTATAATAACAATGTCAATTGTGATTTCTTCGCACTCATGGGTAACTAAACTTCTCTGTTGGGGTTATGGAAGCCGAATGAGATACTATCTATTGCTATGAGTTTGTAAGTTTGTGACACATATGCTGCTTATATCATTATTCTCTTCGTCTTAACCTAAATTCTTTGTGGTTGCAAACGCAAGAATACGCCAGTATAACATTTAACTTTTTCGAAAGAAAGGTTATCTGTCTGGAAAAGAGATAATGTCAAGGTAGTAGGGTCCCATCCCCTATTAAAAAGTTAGTGCCGTAACTGGATTAACCTCTTTGAGAATTTGTACCGTTAGACATGCTTTAAGCTCGAAAGAGTTAAAGTGAAATAATCCTTGAATAGGTCGAAAGACGCCTGGATTTACCATCGAATACAATTCTCTATAAGCACATGCATGTCGGAATTCAACACACTCATAGCCAATAGAGACGTATAACTCAGAAAGTGGACATAACCCCAACGCCTCAATTCTCATTGTTTACAACTTACTAAATATTCTTTCTTTTTACTTTGCTATTTTCAGTTTTTACTTTAATATTTTGGTTACACATTACACTCCCCCCTTTTACGAGACTTGCACTAAAAGTCTAGTAATCGTTGCTTACTTGTTGACCAAGCTATTCCCTGTGGGATTGATACCCAACCCAGTTGGATTCTATATTTGCTAGCGACCGCTTTACACTCCTACGAGAGCTGTAGATTGAGCGTTATCAGAAACCCCCTCTACAAACCTCTTATAATACCCAGCCAAACTCAAGAAGCTTTGAATGTCAGTTCGAGTCATGGATCTAGGTCATATTTTAACAATAACCACCTTTTGGGGATCCACCATGATCCCCTTACTAGAAATAATATGACTAAGAAAAGCTACAGCGTTCAATGAAAAGTAACACTTTGAGAACTTGGCATACAATTGTTGTTTCTTCAAGGTCTGCAACACCACATGGAGGTATTGGCATGATCTACCTTACTTTTTGAATACACAAAGATGTCACCAGTGAACACAATGAGAAAAAGTACCAAGAAATGCCGAAAAACCCCATTAATCAAATCAGTAAATTTCGTTGGGGCATTAGTCGAGCCAAAGGACATAACTAAGAAATCAAAGTGCCTTTATCATGAATGAAAATCCATTTAATATCCTCCTCCCTAATCTTAAGATGATGATACCCAGACCAAAGAACAATCTTAGAAAAGAACTTGGCACCTTGCAACAGATCAAACAAGTTAGAAAAGAACTTGGCACCTTGCAACTGATCAAATAAGTCATCTATCCTTGAAAGATGATACTCTGTTCTTTATCGTTACCTTATTTAACTACCGATAGTAAATATGCATCTGAAGGGAACAATCCTTCTTGCGCACAAGCAAAATCGATGCACCCTATGGGTATATACTAGGAAGAATAAAGCCCTTATCTAGAAGATCCTTAAGTTTCTTTTAAAGTTCCCCCAATTAAGCTAGAACCATTCTATAAGGAGGAATAGATATTTGATGAGTGTCCAAAACCAAATCAATACCAAATCCATTCTCCCTATCCAGAGGAACACTAGGAAGATCATTTAAGAAGACCACAAGAAACTCACTTACCACCGGAATAGAGTTAAAAAAAGGACCCTCTAATTTAGAATATTTTTCCAAGATTAAGTGATAAAGACACCCTTTGGATATTAACCTTTGAGCTCTAAGATAAGAAATAAACCTACCCCTAGGAGCTAGGGAACCACCCTCACACTCTATAATCATTTCACCAGGGAACCTAAAGACAACTTTACAAGTCCGATAATATAAGGATGCATACCAAGAGTGTAACTAATACATCCCTAAAATAACATCAAAATCCACCATAACCAGTTTGAATGCCCACCATCAACCAATACCACACACCCTATAGACCCTCTTAGAAATAATAGATTCACCTACCGGGGTAGAAATTTAAAAACCTCCATATCAAAATAAAAACATATATCCACATATGGGGTCACATAGGAAAGAGTGAACCCTGGATAAGACAGATAATACACGTCGTGAGAAAAGAGTTGTAATGTACCAGTAATGACATTAGGTGATACCTCAAATTCTTATCGTGATACAAGAGCATACATCCTATTTCAGCCAGTGCTGGTACAAGAAATATGAGCAGATGCCAAAGCTACACCACTAGGCACAGGAGTTGAAGATGAAGCAACCAGATCTTTGATTGTTCCCGAAGCACCCTTACAAATTGGGCAGTTTCTGATAATGTGCTCTGGCTTACCATATTTAAAATATTTGTCACACCATTCATCATAAAATCCCTAAAGAAGAAGACCATAGAACCAGTAAGGAGGACACGAAGAATCCAACTGTGCCCCACTCTCATGAGATTGGGCACCTTGTGCCAGAAAATTACCACCATCTTGCCGGTGCCTATCACCTAACTATTTCAAGTAAGGAGTGTTGTTAGTAAAAAAGGAACCAAAACTCCCCTACTTCTTCATCGACCATTTACCGCCATCCTAACCACTCTACTACTGAGTAACACCCTACCTTGAGAACCTTCTCCTTTTATCCTACCTTTCCCCAAACTATACTTGTTTCTTTTTTTCATCCTTCTCCTACTTCATGTAGATAGCTGAACTCAAACTATTTATATCTTTGTTAAGCAAAGTAGTTTGCTTTCAAGGATCAAATCTTGAGATAGCCTAGAAGTGAACTTTCTCATCCTCTGTCTCTTACAAAACACAAGTCTGGAGCATACCTTGATAGCTGATGGAACTTCAGGGAATATTCCTTGAACGATATTTTTCCCTACTTAAGATTCACAAACTCCTCCATCTTCGCTTCCCTTAGCTCCTGAGCAAAGTAACGGTCTAGATATGCATTAGAAAATGCCTTCTATAAGGACAACTCCTATACATCACCTCCATCCCTATCCCACTCCTTATACTATTGGTATGCAAAATCTTAGAGTTGATAAGCAGCAAAGTTTACACCTTCCACATTTGTGGCCCGGATTACCCTAAATATCCTATCTATTTCATCCAAGAAAGCTTGAGGAACCTCATCTACCTTTACTCCAGTAAAAGTTAAGAGGATTCATCTTCATAATCTAGCCAACCCTTATGGCCTCAACAGATAAAACACCAAATGTATTTCACTTAGCCTAAGCTGTAACCAACTAAGCAATAACATGAATTAATTTATAAAATTCCACATTAGTCACCATACCTTTAGGAAGACTAGTAGAACATAGAGAAACTCCAGAACAATCAGGGATAGGACCCTAAGATCAAGTGTGAACTCTAGGTGTAGGTCATACCCAATCAACATCATCCAAAAATTAGATAGAAGAATTTCCTTGTGTTTTAGATCTTCGAGTCATGATCAGAAAAGAGAACAAACAAGGATTAAAGAAAATTCCTGGACTTAGATTCCAATCTTGAAAATAAAATACCAAGAAAGTGAAATATTCCTAAATGTTTTTAGTCTCTCTCTTATGAGTGTGGCACACAACACACCCCTAAAAGAGACTTTACTAGACACAATATTGTGAACTCCTTATTGGCCATAAACCTAAAGCTATAGTTACAATTTAACATGACCCATTCAGGGGTCTTGTTTTAATAGGCATCCCAAGTCTAACAAGGACTAGAGATCACCCTAGTTACCCTACCCAACCGACCTACGCATATACCAAGTCAGATAAATTTTGAACATAAGACAAGATAGTATTATTGCATAATCCAAGACTCTGGGATTAGTCTATATCCGTGACTATCCAAAAGATTCCAATCGTTTGATTCCCAACCGATAACCAATACCAACAAAACCATAACCATGTGAGTTTAATAATATTTATATAATCCCAAAATAAAAGAGTTTGGAATAGTAAGAAATTTAGTCCTATGGTATTAACTCTAATACCTATGTCAATACCAAAGCTGACACCAATATCGATCCCGCATATACCGACCCATAGTACTTCCACAAAATTATCTAGCCAAAATAATACAAAATTCCAGTTTGGACATACCCCTAACCATAGCCAAAACAAATATAAATAAATAAACCAAAGCATAAAATAAAATCCATGAAATAGAGCCTTTCAAAAAGATAAAAACTCACCACTTTTATCCAAAAGTTTTTCTAGAAGTTTGATCACTAGGCTAGAGAAGTAGAACAATCAGTTCTTATATCATGTGGGGATACAGTCATCCAAAGATCGGTTAGCAAGTGAACGTTAGCATGAACTCAGGATAAGAATAAAATAATATCATTTAATAAAACCATGTAAACTACCTATATGCATACAACCCATAAATATATATATAACTATGTCAAGAAAGGGAACCGACTTTATCATATATTAGAAACCATTAACCTGGATATGAGTAGCTTAACTGTAATACCCCACCCTTCTCCTAGTTTAAATTCGTCTTTAGAACATCAAAGATCTTGCTTCAAAGATGAATATATTTTTTTCCATGTGAAGTTTTTAATATTTGGACTTTTATCCCATGGGAAATCAAATAAACTTTCAATCAATACCAAATTTACCTAAATCCGACACCCAGTCGAATAGTTAGAGTCATTTTAGTGAGAGAGTGTACCACCTGGTACTTTAGCGCATAGCAGAGTAAGCCAAAATGGAAATTGTAAAAATCCAGTGAGCCTCCATGATTTCACCATATCGTGGTGTATTTCCAGTTTACAACCAAGGTGGCAACGTGATGTCCACCACATCGCGCCATCAAGCAGTTTCCCAATTATCTAATTTTTAGTAAGCTGGCACGATTATGGCGCGTCACGCCAGTATGAAAAATCAGGATTTTTAGATTCCGTTATTTAATTCCAAAGGAATCTTATACTTTTCCCATGACCTCTATCATCCCTAAACATGAAATAAAATGTGCATTAAGCCCTTATTCCATTATTTTCCTCACTTTTCTCTCAAGAACGTTATATTTTCTCTCAAACGAGGAAAAACCCTAGCCAAAAAATCAAGAACAAAACTAAGGATTTTCTTCAAGAAACTTAAAGAAAAATTCTTCTAAGGTATGTTACATCTTGATTCTTGGGTTCCTTCTACCCAAGAAGCTTAAGAATCCTTTTCAAAATTTTGAGGTTTACATATTTATGAGATTTCATGATTTATGTATATTAGAGTTCATGATTTTGTATTGTTGGGTTTTAATTCATGATTTAGACTACCAATTTCAAGAGTTTATTCTAGTATGTGATAAATTGTATGATGTTCATGATAAACCCTCTTCAAGTTGCACGATATTGATGTATTCATGATGATTAAGTATAGAATCTGTGGTATAACCAAAACATGCTCCCCATATGTTTGATAGAATATTTAACTAAAGATAATAGTGCCTATTTAGTATGTTAAACATGAAATCGCTAATTTTATGATAACTAGTGCATGCCAAGCATTTGTTGAAATGACATAGTGAATGTATTATGGTAAGTTGCATGCATTCTTATCCATGTGTACTCATTATTGAATAACTATGAGATATTAGTATGCTTTCCCTATACATTTATATATGTATGACATTCAAGTGATTGACGAGATATCATATTAATTGTGTTGTGAGTGAAGGTCCATAGTTATGATTATTCAAGAATGGTTATGTTTTACTTTTATGTTATCAAGTCCTGGGGGTATTTATACCTGACAAATTAGTTGTTTCTAGAGCCAGTGTCAGTTTTCACGATAATCTTGTCAAGCCATGATCCTTAGAACTCAGTTAGTTACAGAATTTAGTACTCTCAGACAGTTACAGAACTTAAGAAATCTCAGTAATCTAAGTATCATTAGCATTCTAACTTCAGTTTAGTACTCAGTTCACATCTTATTAGTATTTAAGAATTTAGTTTCAGACCTCAGTAGAATTCAAGTAATTAATTTAGAACTTACTATCATCCAGTTAGATAACAAGATTTAGAAGTATTTCATCAGATAATGGAATCAAGTAAACTCAGTCAGATCATTCAAGTAAGATAATCAGTAATAGATTTAACTCAATCTAGTACAGTCCAAGAATCAATTTAGTTTCTTTCAATTGGGAGTAGGAACTAGCACCGAGCGAGTGAAGGGATGACTACTTCCCTGTTAGAGAGGCAGAGTCATTAGTAATATTCCCTGAAATCCAAAACTGCGTAGCCATAGGACTAGCAGTAACACATTAGATTAAGGATTGACTATCATATTGCCTTAGGCTTGACATTCTGTTCAAGGTCCCCCATTGGAGGGGCTTGACCATAGCAGAGGTGTTTACCAGTGGCACGGTATTGACACTCTTCCAGTTGGCATTATAGGTTGGACTCTACCAGATCAGATTCAAGGTATGTCGGCTAAGTGAGAACTCCTAAAGTTGCAGTTTCAATATCAATCTTCAGAGTAGAACTCAGAAATTAGGACTGTCAGATACAGTCACCCATCTCAATAAAAAACTTAGATAGTTTCGTAGATTCATGGACCACCCTCTAGATAGACCTAGTCTCACATAAAGTTAATTAGTATTAGTACTAATAGAGCTGGAGATCACCCGTTGTATAGTCCTGATCTCAAACTCAGTCTTTCATTTCTATTATTAAAAGATTCAGAGATCTTTTGCTAGATAGTTCTGATCTCACATACAATCATTCTTTATCATTATTAGTAGATTTAGAGATCATTCATTAGAAGGGTTTGATAAGTCCTCTTCATTCGAGGATGATCCTTATTTTACTATGGCATTAGACTCAGTTTATTTTTAGTAAATGGAGTTTGTTGGGGACATGTCCCATCAACTCTATAGTTTTGATAGTTAGAGGATTTTAAGATAGATGTATCAGTATTCAGTGTTCAGTTTTGAGTATTTTCCATATTTTGAACCTTATGGAAGGTTTTCTCAAGTTTTCTATATTTATTATATTATATTATGCATTGCTTAGGTACAAATATCAGTAAAGGGTTAGCTTGTGGTCTTTTGAGATCATGAGCACCGTGTGCCATTCCAATTCTAGAAAATTGGGGTAGTACATTGACTATCCTGAACCATCAATGAGCTATATGGATCTAGTGTAATTCCTTTAATGGGAAACTATGTGCGTAGATGGATGAACCCGAGATACAGTAAGAGTAACGTAGTTCTAAGTACCCTCACCTTCCAATATACATATGTACAATGTACTTAGAGGATTCCCTTGTACCTCATAATATCATATATGATTTCCATGACCTATGTCTCATATCGACAAATACGAGTTTCTAGTGTTCATCCATTAGACTCCCACCTTCACAGTTAGCTATCACACCCTACCGTTATTGCCTAATTAAAACTATTTCCAACCAACCAAACCATTATTATTAACTGAGGCTATACATAAGGGCACCATCATACCGATAATAACTTTTTTAAGTATTTTCTTTAGACAAACCTTTTTGAGATCAAGCGATTCCCATGTATCCATAGATCAAATTATTCTATTGAATTAGGGGAGTCCCATGTACCCCAAAAGTGTTCTATTTTAATGATTACTTAGGGAATTCCATTGTATTTCACCAGAAAGATTGTTAAAGAAAAAACCATTCTATTTTAACCATTTAACCATTTAGGGTTCCATTATTAAGTTTAAAACATGCATAAGTTTCATTGAAAATCCAACAATGTAGTGAAAACATTATCATAGGCATTTTATCAATCACATATGGGGTAAAGAATTTCCAAAACCAAAGACTATTACCAAATAACTATTCCCATGCATCCAATTATCCAAAACCACAATTCAAGCATATAAAAGCATAATTAAAACATTCGAAAACCATAACCAAGCATTTATAACCGAAAGCCCTATATTTTATTTGAAAACCCAAAACTATATAATAATCAAAACATGAAAACATTGTATAAAATCAATCCTTTAGTTGGAACCAACAATGAGGGAAGAAAACATTCCTTAAACCTAGAAAATGATGGAGAAAAACAACAAACCAAAGTCCAAAATTAATTTTTAAGATGGAACTTTAGCTTCCCTTGACCAACAAGTTTAGAGAGGATTAAAGAGTATTTTTGTAAGTATTAATGAATAAAAAAAATAGGGAAAATATCCTCCAAAGTGAGTTAAAAGTTGTGGGGCATTATTAGGTTAGGTGGAAACTGTCCAGATTGCTCTCACTTAAACTGCACCAAAATCCCGTCAGAGAAATATGACTATCCATACCAATAGTACCCCCTAATATGAGTGGTACCCACCACTCGTACCTAAGGATATCTCTCTTAGATCCAATACTTTCCAAGTTATGGTTCACCCTAACCCATGTTGTTCCCTGCATACAACTGGTACCCATGATCCGTACCCCTGGAAAAATAGAATCTAAGGATGATTGAACACTGCCCACCATATGAGCCCATGGTATGACTCGTCACTGTCTTATGGATCACGCTGAGCCACTCATGCACAGATCAAAATTAGTTTACCAAGCCTAATATTAAGTGAAGGAAGGACCCAAACCAAATGACCTATTTTCATTAATACGACTCATACCACCCATGTTGTATCCATTCCCAAAACCAAATCAAACCCACTAACCAATACTGGTTAGAACATGACTAAAACATACCACTCGTATCCCAATTTATAAGTCATTCCCCTAGTCGTATCATCTCCATAAATAAAAAATCCAAGAAATTTTCCAAGGGCTAGAAACCCAGGGTGTTTTATTATGCAACCTTGTGCCATGTGTGAGTGAGATGCTTACTTCCCATTATGTGTTGAATCAATAAATTTCCCATTAGACTTTCCAAGGTTATAGGATAGTCGGTTAGGAAAGAATAATTAGTCGTTCATGAACTTAGTCCACTTTTAGCCTAAATGACCTTCGAAATATGAATTAGTATCCCTCGAACCCTATTTTGAGCCTCTATATACCTATTTTCTTTTTTATATGTTTCACCTACCTATTTTAGTTACAATGAATCTATTTTGCCCATATTCCTCCTTGGACATTATACATCTCAGTTGAGAAAAACAACTTAAGTTGATGGTGGCTATCATAAGGGTGCAAGATTATGAGTAAGTATGATGAATGGTGTACAAAACAAAAAAATATAGGGTTGGTTGTGGTATAAAGAAAAAAAGAAAAAGAAAAGAAAAATAAAAAAGAAATAATATAAGAAACTTTACCTAACCTGAATAAGCAATAAAATAATCAAAAGGGAGAAATACGAGCGGAATAAATAAAAAGTTAGTTGAAAAATGGACCCCAAAATATAATTATAGTTCCAAGAAGTCTTAGTCACTAAATTCCCAAATGTACCATACTATCCCCCAAAACTATGTTACAAGTCGAGTAAAGTCCTAGAGTGATCCTAATCCAACTATCTAAAACTAAGGGAAATAAATTAAGGGAAAGCCTGTGGTATTTTGATAACAATGATGTATATTCTTTGTGATTGTGAGTGTCTCGTGATTGTCCCTACATTAACAAGTATTATTCTGGTAAGTGGGTGTGACTTCTTTATTATGAGGGTGCATGGGTTGTCTTGCTAGCTACTTATCAATTTGGGTAGTGTAATTTGTATATATGGTTTATTTATTTGTCGCAAACATAATTTTATAGCTTGATTCCATTGTGTCACACTATTGGGCTTCATTGATTCACACAGTTGGTTTTGAAAAGATTAAAAAATATGAAGGGGTGATATTTTTTTAGCTAAATTTGAGATTGAATACCATAGGTATCTTATGTTTCTCTTGGTTAAGTATCATGTTGTATTTTTTTTATTTTTGTTGCCTGAGGACATGCAAAGGTTCTAAATTGAAGGTGTTGATGTGCCTTGGTTTTATGGAACTTTCAATGCTTAAAGTCATAAAATATGTAAGGTGAGTTTTGGTAGATTTAATGTATTTTAGTATTGTGATTTGTAGGAAACTAGGATTTGGAGCTTAAATTAAAGAAAAGAAGGCAAGACTACAGAATGGGTCACTTATGATGCCTCCTACATGGCATGGGTTAAACCTACGTGGCATAGGTGTGGTGGCGTAGGTTGCAAAAAGTACAAGTTTAGAGAATCTGAAAGATGAAATTTTGAATGACTCTTATGATGGGTCACTTACCTAGGGTAAGTCACACTCACACCCTATATGTGACATCATAAGTAGCAGACTTAAAGTTCAGAGAAGCTGAGGATTTTTGATGTTTCTAACACTTAAGATGGGTCATTTACGAAACAAAAGTACCACTTATGTCCCATAAGTTCCATCGTAAGTGCTCCTCATGCAACATTAAAAATTTCATACTTTGGTCACTAATGATGGCCAGTTACTTAGGGTAAGTGCCACTTACAATGTCCACACACCTGGGGTAAATGGCAGCCAACCCAAGTTTCCCAATTCATTTTGGTTTAGATTTTTTAGGGTTTTTATCTAATCTATAGATACTACTATGATGTTTTTTAGGTTTTAGAGAGAATTTTATGTAATTTTACACACTCATACTATTCACAAAGATATATTTTATTCTAAGATTGACTTTTGATCTTGGAATCACACTTTTATTTTTTTAAGTTGATTAATTGATTTGTTTATTATTGTGAGATTACTTCTATGCTTTATTTATTGAATCTCATGACTTTAATTACAACTATGTGTGACTAAATCCCTTATCTAGGGTTGTGGGATCCTAGGTATAATAATACAGTAGGAGAAGTGTCAGGTTCTTCTGGATCAATATGCATGTGTACATTGTGATCTTCTTTAGTTTGATTACTTTCTTATTAGTGGCCAATACTAAAAAATTGCCTGTATTTCAGATCGTCTTCACAAAAGAGATTGAGATTGGGAAACAAAGATTACAACAGTGATTCAAGGCTATCAACCCTAATCTAATAATTTTATAGCTACAAGGTGATAGTTAAACCAAAATAAAAGACAATGGTTAGTAAGGTGACATCCTGATACTCATAAGGTGAAGAGTGAGATTTATCAAAGTATTCACAAGATGGTTGGTAATGCCTAGCTTGTTATATTCTACCTGTGTAACAATGAGATAGTTGGGTTGAGAATGAGAAACTTATGGAGTTAGGATGCCAGAAGGAACACAATCCTAGTGTTTATCTTAGATTATTTATATCCAAAAGAATTCGCAGCTCATTATGTTTTACTGTTTTCTATAAATTCCCACTATTTACTTTGCTAAACTTCTGGCTACTTCAGCAAGTTCAAGAGACAAATTTTACCTATTCCTTGAGGTATCTACCCGAACTTAGTTGGGATACTATAATTTTGCATCAACAACATTGTATTTTCTTGGAGGGTATAGTTTGGGTGACATTACCCACTATAAGTCTCAAGAGTCCCTTATATAGAATGTATCTACAAAACTCAGACTAAGCTTTTACAATTCAATCCCCAGGTCTTAAATACACAAAAACTAGTTCTAAAGTGTCTATCATTATGCCTATTAATAGGGAAGATAGGCACAAATTCTACCAAAAGTCCCAAATAGGGTAATCTTAAGCCATAAAGTATCAAAGTAACAAATTATTCATAAATACTTACCCATCAATAGAATAATACTAGAATAATATAATAATAAATCTCAATTTATGAGAACAGTAAGCCCATCCTACTTGAACATCTTTGAAAGCTAGAGAAAGTCCGTTATTCAAGAGCTTTTCTTTTTTGAGAAGCCTTTTATTGCTGCCACACTATCAAAATATTAATTTATGTATTAATATGGTTATAATGATACCCATATTTTATATAAATGCTTTGGTTATAAAATCCAGTTAGAAACCCATGTAGGGTCTGCTTACGAAAATATAAAATAAAAATAGTCAATGTGTCCCTTATAGCTCAAGGATTATACACCCCAAATCATGGTAAAATTCAAGCTCAATGAGACATAAATGAACCCAAACAATATTCAAAGTTTAAGATACCAAGGTGTGTGGGCTACATTTTGAATTTCACAAGTTTAATCCTAATTCATCAAAACCCAATCCCTAGCCATTCCAACACATCTTGGGCATACTTCACAACTATGGAAGCTAGGGTTCTTAACCCAATACCCTTGGAATTATAGATTGAAAGCTTTGTATTTTTAATTCTCAAACCTTTCTTCTTATCCTTACTTTGTATAGACTATTTGGGTGTACTTGAATTTGATATTTGTATTTTTATAGCTACAGATAATGCAATTCTAATTTATTGAACTTTGGTTTTTACTTAATCTTATGATTTGGTAATAATAGATTAATCTTGATTGGGAAATGGATTTTATTTATCTAAATCAATCTTGAGTTTTACCATTTCTATGTAAGTTTAAAAGAGGAGATAAGAGTGGGTTTTGCCTATCTACCTCGATTAATTCTTTAAAGAGCTAATCAAGGATGTGAATGATTTGTTTAGTGCGATTTGGGATGTATGACTCAATTTATAAAATTTATTCCTAGACATAGTGAAATCCTTGCAAGACAAAAGTTGGTTTTATAATTCATGTTTCTTAGCTTGGTTTGAAAGAACAAGCAATTACTAAACCCTTAATTGTTGAAAGACATTCATGGTTATTTCAATTCTAAGTCTATTTTTCTAAAATCGTAGTTAAATTGTGAGCAGTTAATTGAATATGATGGATCGTTGATAGAATTGATTCTCAATGTCATGTTCCTTGTTTATTATAATTATTAAATCCATTTACCACTGGTTTATATCTTAAATTAGTTTTATCATCATTTTGCTTTTGTATATTAAAAACTTCAAAAACACATGTATCTTTGTTTGGATTTTAGCGAGTTACTTTAATCCCTTACTTCTTCAATATCAAGTAACTTTGTTCCTCAATGATTCAACCACAACTTATTGGGTATATATAATGCTTGCAACTGCATACATTCATAGTCGATAGTGTATTTGAGTGTTATAAGAAATTGACATTATTTTTGGGAATAAATTGGTATATTGAGTTAGTTCTGAATTTTAGCCTACTTAATTTGCTTTAAACTTATGCATATATTTTTGTTGATTTTATTTTGTTTTCTATATTAGGTTGATTTTTGTTTTTACTATACTCATTACTATGACATCTAGGAATGACAATGAGTTTGGTGGATACAAATCTTATCTTGATGATCCATGTCCATATTATGGAGGACCCCACTTTTGGAAAATTGTTGAATGCTCCTAAGAGAGGTGTGTGCACCACCTCAATCCTATAGGGAGTATCATTGTTCTTTATGTAGTTGTCGAGATGGACATTGGAGTGATTTTCCCAATTATTATGCCCCTTTCCCTTATTATGCTAATAAAAATACTAGTTCTTTTATGTTTAATAGATCTCATAATGTGTCAGAGGAAGAACAACGTTCCTGGCACAAATGTGTTAAATCAATGATTCAACCTATATTGGACCGAAGGACTACAATTGGGAAGGATATACATCTTTTACACCAATCCATGACGGCATTCAAAAAGAAATGTTGGAAACAAGAAAATTTTGTAAAAATTCCAATCTCTCAAGTGTCATGGGTATTCCTAAATCTAAAAATAAAATGGTTCAGGAAGAGACTTCAAACTGTAGTGTTGAGCAAAAAAATATGTGATAACAATAATGAAAAGCTCCAAAATTAAGAAAAACATAACACGAAAGAAATTGTAAGCCAAGAGTTGCTTTTCAATCAAGCTCAACTACCTAAAACCAATACGGGTCAACTTGACAATATGTTACTAATGGTGAATTAATCTCTCAAATTGCATGTTGAATGGCTTCAAAGGTTAGTTCTAACTAAAATGCTTATCCAGTAATTGGAAATCGAATTAAATATGAAAATTGAAGTATGTGATGTTTCCAAACCATATGGTCATAAATAGTTGTGATAAAATATTTTCCAATAAAGATATGGGTGATATTGATGTTGAAGAATTCATGGTGATTTTCCAGCAAACCGAGCCAAAAATAATGAAGGAAGCCAAAATTAAAGAAGTGATACTAGAGTTGTATGAAAAAGTCCAGCAAATCCTTTATGAAGACTCTAGTTCTTCTTGATTTGAGAATGTCAAGAAATATACAAGTTTAGAAATGGAGCACCTCATTTAAACTATTTTTGATATTTTGGTTGGAAGATGTGAAAACTTAAATTATCGGGAAAATAAAGAGAATTTTGAAGATGAGGGATAAAGTCCATATATTTTGGAGTTTCTTATCTCAAGAGGGAAAATGATTTCCCTCAATTGAAGGCCAGCACATGTAAAATTCTAAGTTTAATAAATGGTCTACAGATGTTCTCACCAATGCCCTACGAGCCTACACCAAATTTTGATATAAAGTTAGGTTAAGGGTTCAAATCTTTAAAGTGGATAGATCGAATTAGCCTTGTTTCTTCCATACACTTTCCCCATGATATGTTAATTTAAAATTGGGTTAAAGATTTAAATCCTCAAAGTGGAGACATTAGTGGTAGGGGTTGCTTACATTTGTGTCATGATATTAAATTAAGTGCTTGGTGGTAAACACCCCATTGCACTCAAAAATATTTATTAACTCTTGAAATTGTAATTTCTAGAATAGCATAGATTTTTATTTTTAACTAATCCATAAATTTTTTTTAGAGTTTTTGTAATTGATTTTGTACGTGTTTTATTGAAAAAATTTAATTGAATGGAGTTTGAGGTTGTCCTACCTTTAAAGCTAGCTTAGGATACTTTTTTGGAGTGTCTCAATCAGAAAAGTTGATGGTGTATTGCCAATAGTGATATGGGATTGTAAAATAGGACAAAAACTATCCAGGCCTCAATGAAAATTTTTTGCATCACAAAAAGGTTTCTGGATATTACTAAAAATCACAAAAAACTCACTAGGCCTAACTCAATTTTTTACTCATTGGTATTGAGGGGAAAGACTCTCGCGATTATGAGGGTTTAAATTTTGGTAACCTCATGATCACGTGATATAGTGTAATAATTGCATTGGTTTATGAACTTTCAAATCTTTGTCTGTGTTCTACCCTCAATATCGCAATTGTCGAGGTCTAGGTAAAAAGTTTAAAAGATTATCTAATTTTATTTTTTACCTTTTAAATTTTTCTTTCTCCCCTCACTCTCTCATATTTTCTCAAAACTGAAAACAAAAGATCAATCTAACATCGAGGGATCTAAATTTTTTCTATCAAGATTGTGAATCCAACATCTTAAAAAACATCATGATATGAGCTTCATCCCTTCTTCTGATTTTATAATTGATTAAATATTATGGTAAGTGATAGTTAAGAATGAGTGATAAAGCATGAGTTGTGCAATAAAATTAATGAATTTTGTGCTTGAACATGTGTGTGTTGAACTAGAAATTAGTGGATAGTATGTGGATGTTAGAATACACTAAGTTATTGGTTCAGATTAGGCTTTAATTGTTTGACAATCGGCAAAGGAAATCAATGCCTGTGATATGTTTGACGAAATGCTCGAAAGAATTCTAGGTTGGTAATGAAGACGACCATCATAATCACCATCCCTAATCCTACCATTGCAATGAAATAATTAGTCAAAAATATAATAAGCCCTCACGATCATGATGAAATAGGCCGTGATTGTGAGGAACAAATTTTCTTGAAAAAAATAAGCCATTTGCAATCGTGATATAACATGCCACGATCGCGATGAAGGACCTGGAACTGTGTCAAAAATAGTATCTTCACACCAATTATCCCAATTCCTGTTCCACCTATTTCAATGGGCTAACTATCTATTGATATAATATTTTACATCCTATGCAATTGTTTGACATGTTTTCTTTGTTTTTAGATACTTAATCTTCAAAATGGCCATGAAATAAGATGATAACATTCCAAGAAATATGGATAATGTGGTGGATGTTTAATTCTATTTTAAAGTAAGTTTCATCTCTCTCAGATGTTAAAGGTTGCATAACCGGTTCTTGTTAAAACATTTCACAAAAGAAAAAGGTATCTTTTCATGGAAGTTCCAAGTCTGATGGCCTTATTTTCATGAGAGATAGATTAGTAGTGGGTGGATATGTTTCACTGATGATCAAATCGATAAAAATTTGCAAATTCTAACATAATTCTATTGTAATGACATCGAGATAGACTTTGCCAAAAACTTAGTTGTAATACTCTGTGGCAAACAAGTAAGGTTACTATAATCATCCCAATAAAGGTAATGAGTTGCATAAGACAAGATAAAAAAAAGTGGGGCATGATTAGTATGTGATACATTTGCACGACGTAAACATCCTAAAATGAATAGCTAATAATGTGTGGGTCGAGTCCTTATAGTTGACTATGTAAGCCAACTCTTGGCTTCCATAATTTGTGTTTTAATTTGCATTGACTCTCTAGGTTATTTCCTTGATTTGCATGTGTTTTTAAAAAATTTAGCCTTTCCACAGTGGAAATAAGTCATTTATGACTTTCCAGAACTGTCGGTTTGATTATCGGATAGTTCCTTAGGATTTTAGGATCATTATCTTATTTTAGTCCTTTCATTGTTTAGGATTTGGTATTATACCAGAAGTCAAAGTAGATGACTTCAGATGTGAATTTTGATAGTGCCATCAACTCCAAAACATTGATTTTAGACTTCGGGGACCCTTGGTTTAGGTCCCAAGGCTTTCAGACTTATTTTGGGCTATTAGGCCGATCATTTGAAAAATAAAACTCGAGGTGTTGGACCCACATTTATTGAAAACAATCTCGGATGAATGTTTAAATGATTTCATTAAGTTAAAAATATCAAATTTGGTATAATAGCATAATTATTTAAGCACACGGGGTTCCAAAAAAATCCTAAGAACCTAGTCAAAGTACATTTAAAACTTAGAAGAACCTTGTTCTTCAGGTTAATGTTCCAACCATGTAAGACCCAACAAAATTCCTTGGAATTTTGATCCTTGAGCTTGTCAAGTGAAGTGTAATTCTGGCCCTAAAAATTAAGAAAATACTTCCGAAGTAATTAGTATTTTAATCTTGTTGAATTTTACTGAAAATGACTTCCTATAGTGTAGAGAATTGAATTATCTTTCCAACGATACCTATTTTTTCTAAATCCAGCATCGGGATGGGAAGTTATGTCCATTTTACAGAGAGTTATCTAACCGCCCAAGTGCGATAGACAGGATAATGGACCGTCACCCGGATAATCGCAAAAAAGGTAGTAACTCCCTTTTCTGGCCGAGACAGCTAGGAAGATGGACCATCAAGACTTCGACGGACCATCGCTGAGACTGTCGCCGCTGAGGAAGTGTGGCCTCATCCTAGACAACGTGTGATGGACTATCCGATGGACCGTCGAGTTTTCAATGAACCATCACTGAAACAGTGGCCACTGAGGCAGTGTGGCCTCATCCTTGATAACGTACGACGGATGATCTGATGGACCATCAAGTTTGCGACAGACTATAATTGAGACCGTCACATCGAGGCTGTGTGTTTTTTCTGACCGACATATGAAGGAAGATCCGACGGACCTTCTGGCTAGTGATGAACCATCTCTTTGACCGTTGCAACCCTAGTTCAGTATTTTAAGTCATTTTTAAAGGGGATTTTTTTGGTCTTTTCCACTCTTTTATCAACAAGATATATTCCAAATAAATAAAATGACTTCATTCATCATCCAAAACATAAAAGATCTAGGGTTTCTCCCTGAAGATCAAATCTAAAATCCTTCTGCAAGAAATCTAAGAACTTACCATAGATTTTACAAATTTAGTTTAGATTTAAGTTCCCTAAGTTTAAGAGTTGCAAGAACCCTCTCTCAAGAAAATGAAGACGAGTTTGAAGCAAGCTTGTTCATCTAATTTCTTAATCTTAGGTATATGGGGTTTTGAACAAGGGTAATCCTTTCATCCTTGTGCCCAAACGTTTATTTAAACTATAATTTTTTTCAATCTATGAGATTTTAAATGATATTGAATTAAGTTTTTTTTCACCCATGGTTATTGATTGCAATATATTGATGTTTCCCGTTAATTGAAAGTCAAATAGCATAATTTTGAATGTTTTATTAAGAAATTAAAGCTGGGTTTATACCCTATGTTGTTACTCCTTGAGAATTTAAGAGTTCCAATGTTCTAGAAATTGACGTATATGAGTATGTTGATATTCTGAGATAAATTTCTTTAACTTCCAAATGTATACATGAAATATGTATATATATGCTATCTATTATGCATTATGTTGATTTTTAACTTGAGATTGAATTATGGATCATCACTACTTGAGAATTGGAATTTTATGAACCATTATGCTATAAGCACCCATGATTTGAGTATTTTGAGATTAATGAGAAATGTTTTTACCTGATGGTCATAAAGTTTTGAAATCCACTCTACCACGTGAGATTACAAATTTGATTATTGGGTTCTTATGAAACATGAGATTATTTTGAAAGTGGATTTCCATGAGATGAGCGAGATAAACTAAAGGGAGTAGTATTTAGCATCGAGTTGGGTAAGTTACCACAGTTTCCAACCCCAGAACTATATGCGACCGTAGGTTTGAGATTTTGGTCCTGAGGCTGATATGATTGGGCTCGAGACCGAGATAAGTGATCACTGAGTTGAGGTTATACTCTTTGGCAAGAGTATGACACCTCTCCCCAATGTGAGATTTCTTCCGTAGGAGGATAAGACGTTGGACTCTATATAGCTCGCATGGTTTATGTTGGTTAAGAGAACCTCTCTAACCTAAAGTATTTTCTATTTAGATAGAATATTTTCCCTAAACCTTTAAGATGAGATATTTTCTAAAGTGAACGAATTGCTTTTGAGGATTTTTCCAAAGAAGGAAGTAGTTTTCTCTACTAATAAGAGTTGATCATCAGTTTTTAAACCGAAGTCATATGATTCCGAGTTCCAAGTGTTTGATTTCAAAAGAGTAATAAGTTCTTGATAATTAAAGACGTTTTACCCTCCATGAGACATGCATAAGTTGAAAGTATTGTTTAAAGATTCCTTCATCCTATGAGTAATGAGAATAGGAGGAGAGCACAGATTTTCAACCATAAGTATAATGACTCACGATATTTATGTTACATGCTTCATTCCACATGATTTATGAGCTTAACATTTTAGACTTATTAAAGCCATGTGAGTCATTCCTATCTGCATGCATGATTTGATTAAAGAGTATTAATATTGTTTTGTGTAAATGCATATACCCCCATCTGCCCAATACATTCCCAAGTGTTGATCCATATATAGGTCTATGTGCTATATTGTCTGATAATATAGGTTCAGGTGCTCAGTCCTACCCTCATCATTAATTCTCGAGTACCTTCATCAATGTTTCTACAGTGTTGAGTCCTCATGGTTTTAGGACCTATCTGTAGATATTTCATTATTCGAGTGTTTATGTTATTACTTTTAGTTCAGTTTGAGTAAGTTGGGGACCTGTCCTAACATCTCTCGAGTTCATAGAGTAATAGAGGCTTTGTCAAACTAGTTATTAGACTGTGGTTGTGTTGAGATTTCCAGTATTGTGGTTGTTTGTACTTACCTTTGTATTTTCTTTCATTTGATATGATAGTGCCAGTGTTTATGTATATTTCTTCTTGAATGAGTTGATCTAAGAAGTGACAGGTTCAAATGGTTAGCTTGGGACTACTTATAGCCCTAAGTACCGTGTGACATCCCGGGAGGTGATTTTTAATCATTACAAACTTGGTATCATAGCCTAAGGTTTTAATGGATTCTGACAAGCCTCGTTGAGTGAAGTCTTAATCATTGGTGTGTAACACGCCACATCTATGAGCAAGAATCTACAAGACATTTTAGGAAAAAGTTGTTTCTTTCTTTCAGATTCTATCATGCCTATAGTTATCCATCTCATCTAATAATTTGTGCTCTCCTATTTTAGAAAATCCCTCTTCGAAGAGAGAATTCCTGTAGAAATGATGATGAGAAACCCCCACCTATTCATTCTTTGAATAATACTGTGTCTCATTCTTAGTTTTGGGCGGCCTTTCAGGCATTAACCCAAGCAGTCACTGCTAATGTTTGGGCCAATAACTAGGCCATAGTTGTAAAATAGTAGGGGGAAATATAGCTACTTTTAGGATCCGTGATTTCATGTTGATGAATCCGCCAGAGTTTTATGGGTCCTAGAAAGGTGAGGACCCACAGTTGTACCATGATAAGTTGAGAAAAATCATGTAGGTGATGCATATTTATGAGGAAGAAAGTTTTGAGTTGGCATCTTATAGGTTAAAGGACAAAGCTTATGACTGGGTTGTATTGTAGAGGAAGAGTAGAGGTGAGGATGTTGTTCCTATGACTTCGCAGGTGTTTCAAGATATATTTTAGACAAGTTCTTTCCTCTAGAAATAAGGGAAGCAAATATTGAGGAGTTTATGAACTTGAGATAGGGATCCATGACTGTTAAGGAGCACTGCTTAATGTTCAACCAGTTGGCCAAGTATGCTTCTGATTTGATTTCTAACACCCGAGCAAATATGAGGAAGTTCGTGATAGGTGTTCCTGGTTTAGTGCTGAAAAAGTGTAGGACTACGATGCAATATAAGGATATGGATCTGTCTAGGTTGATGATGCATGCACAATAGATAGAGGCAGATAATATTAGAGAGAGATACAAAGTGAGGGGTAATAAGAGGGATAGATCTAAGCAGCATGAATATAGTCATCCTAGGTTCCATGGAGGAAACCACCCTCAGTTTTAGAGATGTCCGTCTATTCCAGCACCTTTACCAGCTATTACTCCCGCGCCTAGAGGCAGGCAGGAGAAAAGGAGCAGGTCTTTTATGTCTATGTCGTAGAACAGTGTTGGTACCATGCCTCGTTATCCTTCTTGTGCTAAGTGTGGCAGAGATCATCCTGATAAGTGATTCATAGATTTAAGGGGTTGTTTTAGTTGTGGCAAGTGGGGCAACAGACTTATTGATTTTCAGTATGCTAGGAAGGGGACGAGAAATGCCCAACCTCAGGCACAGACTACTAGTACACCAGCTCCTATCCATCGTTCTGCCTCTATTTAAGGTGCTTTATCTAGCACTACTGGCAGTCAGTGCCAGAATAGATTATATGCCTTACCATCCCATTAGGATGATGAGGACTCTCCCGATATTGTTACTGGTACACTCCGCATCTTATGTTTTGATGTTAATGTGTTGTTGGACCCCAGTTCAAGTCTCTCCTATGTGACCCCACTTATGGCTGTGAATTTCAAAATGAGTCTCAAAAAGATTCTTGACCCTTTCCTAGTCTCAACACCAGTAGGGGAGTCAGTTATTGCTAACGAAGTATATAAAGATTGTCATATTATTGTTCTTCATAGAGTCATACTTGCTGATTTGATAGAGTTAGACATGGTGGATTTTGACCTTAATCCGGGTATGGATTGTCTTCATTCTTGTTATGCATATATAGATTGTCGTACTTGTGTGGTCAAGTTTCAGTTCTGTAATAAGCCAGTTTTTGAGTGGTCCGGGAGTTCGGTAGCTTCCAAGAGTCATTTATCTCCTATCTCAAAGCCAAAAATCTAATATCCAAGGGTTGCATCTATCATCTAGTTATGGTCAAAGACACTAAGTCTGAGGCTCCAACTATTAGGCCAGTCGATATTGTTAATGAGTATCTAGATGTTTTTCTAGAAGATCTCCTAAGGGTACCTCCCAATAGAGAGGTAGAATTTGGGATTGACATTCTTTCCAACACTTATCCCATTTCTATTCTGCCATACCGTATGGTACTACTGAGCTTAAGGAGTTGAAAGAGCAACTAAAAGATCTTTTAGACAAAGGTTTCATAAGGCCCAGTATTTCTTCTTGGAGTGCACTTATTCTATTTTGTGGAACAAAGATGGGTCTTTGCATATGTGCATTGGCTATTGTCAGCTTAACAAATTCATAGTAATAAATAAGTGTCCTCTTTCAAGAATTGATAACCTATTTGATCAGTTGCAAGGTGTAGGTTATTTCTCCAAGATAGACCTTAGATCTGCCTATCATCAACTTAAAGTGAGGGCATGTGATATTCCAAAGATAGCCTTCCGAACTCGCTATGGTCACTTTGAGTTTCTAGTCATGTCTTCGGGCTAACCAATGCGCCAGTATCTTTTATGGTCCTCATGAATCGAGTGTTTAAGTAATATCTTGATATGTTTGTCATAGTGTTCATAGATAATATCCTTGTGTACTTCCATACTAAGAATGACCATGCAGATCACCTTAGAATTGTCTTACAAACTCTTAGAGGTCACCAGTTGTTACCGAATTTAGTAAGTGTGAATTTCGGCTAAGGTCTGTAGCCTTTCTGGGTCATATTATTTTAGCTGAAGGTATTATAGTTGATCCCCAAAAGATAGATGCTATAAGAAATCATCCTAGACCTACCTCTCCATTTGACATTAGAAATTTCTTTGCTCTAGTGGGCTACTACCGCTATTTTGTTAAAGGTTTCTCTTCAATTGCATTTCCCGTGACCCGGTTGACCTAAAAGAAAGTTACGTTCCAGTGGTCAGATTCCTGTGAGAAGAGTTTTCAGGAGTTGAAAACTCGACTTACTTCAGCCTCTGTGTTGACTTTTCCTGATGGTATTAATGGATTTATGGTAAATTTTGATGCCTCTAGATTTGGTTTGGGTTGTTTGTTGATGCAAAGAGGTAAGGTTATAGCCTATGCCTCTTAACAGTTAAAGCGGCATGAGAAGAATTACCCAACCTATGATCTTGAGTTAGCTGTTGTGGTCTTTGCTTTGAAAAATTGGAGACACTATCTTTATGGTGTTCTTACAGATGTGTCTACTGATCACAAGAGCCTGCATATGTGTTTACATAGAGAGAGTTGAATCTTAGGCAGAGGAGGTGGTTAGATTTGTTAAAAGACTATGATATAAGTGTATTGTATCACACAGGCAAGGACAATGTAGTGGCGGATGCCCTTAACAGATTGTTTATGGGTAGTGTTGCTCATGTAGAGGAGGGTAAGAAATAGTTAGCTCATGATGTGCACTATCTAGCTAGATTTGGTGTTAGGTTATTTGATTCAGCTGAGATAATTACTTTGGTGCAAAGTAGTTTCGAATCCTCTTTAGTTTCTAAAGTTAAGGAGAAACAAGATAGAGATCCTAGTTTGGTCAGACTGAAGGAAGCAGTTAAGGACTAAAACATAAAGGTTTTCTCCTAAGGGGGAGATAGCATGTTGATATTGCAGGGTAAATTATGTGTTCCGTGTGTTGATGATCTAAGGTAGAGGATTATGGCTGAAGCACAGGGTGTGCGGTATTCTATTCATCCCGACACTACCAAGATGTACCACGACTTGTGGGAAACCTATTAGTGGAATAGTATGAAAAAGAATATAGCTGAGTTTATAGCAAAGTGTGCAATGTGCCAACAGGTTAAGGTAGAGCACCAAAGACCTGATGATGTGATGCAAGAGTTTGGTATACCTACTTGGAATTGGGAGGTTGTGAATATGGACTTCTTGACAGGGTTACCTCTTTTGTGTCGTCATTATGATCTTACTTGGGTTGTTGCAGACAGGCTGACTAAGTTCATGCACTTCTTGCCCGTGCATACATCTTATACAGCGGACGATTATGCTAGATTGTATATCTAGGAGTTAGTCAGGCTTCACTGATTTCCCTTGTCTATTATTTTAGATAGGGGTACTTAATTTACTTCTCAGTTTTGGAGGTCGTTTCAACAGGGTCTTGGTACCCAAGTTCTTTTGAGTTCTTTTCATATGCCGACAGATGGTCAGGCTAACAGGACTATTAAAACTCTAAAAGATATGTTGACGGTGTGTGCTCTTGATTTCAAAGGTAGTTGGGATGAGCATTTGCCATTGATAGAGTTTGCCTATAACAATAGTTACCATTCTAGCATCGGGATGGCACCACTTGAGGCCTTGTATGGTAGGAGATGTAGATCAACGAAAGGTTGGTTTGAAGTGAGTGAAGCTACCGTGATTGGGCCTGATGTAGTATTTGAAGCTATGGAGAAATTTAGGTTGATTAGGGAGAGATTGATGATAGCCCAAAGTAGTCAAAAGTCTTATGCCGATGTGAGGAGAAGAGATCTTGAGTTTGAAGTGGGTGATTTGGTAAACTTAAAGATTTAACCAATGAAAGGGGTGAAGAGGTTTTGTTAGAAGGGAAAGCTGAGTCCCCGTTATGTTAGCCCGTATAGAGTTTTGAGTCGTGTTGGGAAATTAGCGTATGAGGTTGAGTGTCCTACATAATTGTTAGTCGTTCATCCTGTGTTTCATGTCTCCATGCTTAAAAAGCATATTGGGGATTCCGTTGTAGTAGACCCTTTAGAGAGTGTTGATATTCAGAACAGTCTTTCCTTTGATGAGATTCCTGTTGAGATCCTAGATTTTTAGATTCGTAGACTGAGGAACAAAGAAGTTCCCTTGGTCAAAGTGTTGTGGCGAAACCAATCAGTTAAGGGCACTACTTGGGAGGCAGAAGCAGACATGCAAGCCAATTACCCGCACCTCTTTTCCGTGAGTTTGGATCAATTCGAAGGTATTATTCTTCCTTAATTCAGCCCTTCTAATCTAAATTTCATCTATATATCTATTCTTCCATGAGTTCTTGCAATTTCTAAGGTATTTAAGAGTTTAGAAAGATTTTGAGCCCATTTAGCAAATTTCTTTAGCTATGTTTACTCTATTTTCCTATGTTCCTAGTCTAACTAGCGATATTCGAGGAGGAATATTTCCAAGGGGGAGATATTGTATGTCCCCAAAAATTTCCCTAGTAATTTGAACCTTGAGCATGTCAATTGAAGTGTACTTTCAGCACTAAAAAATTGAGAAGAGACTTCCTAAGTGATTAATGCTTTAATCTTATTGAATTTTCCTGAAAATGACTTCCTATAGTGTAGATAATTTAATTATCTTTCAAAAGATACCAATTTAGTCCAAATACGGCATTGGGTTTTGAAGTTATGGCCATTTTAACCGATAGTTGTCGAAATTTCCCATGTGTGATGGATAGGTTGACAGACCGTCGAGTGTGTGATCGACCGCCACCCGGACCTTTGCAACCAAGGTAGTAATTCCCTTTTCTGGCCCAAGTGCGATGACTAGGACAACAGAAGGTTAAGACTTCGATGGACAGTCGCTGAGACCGTCACCGCTAAGGCAGTGTGGCCTCATCCTGCCCAACGTGTGACAAACGATCAGACAGACCATCGAGTTTTTGATGGACTGTCGCTAAGACTATCGCTGCTGAGGCAGTGTGTCCTTATCCTGGCCAATGTGCGATGGATGATACAACGGACCATCGAGTTTGCGACAGAACGACACTGAGACCATCACATTGAGATAGTGTTTTCTTTTTCTGACAGACATGTGACGGATGATCCGACAAACCATTAATCTAGCGATGGACCGTCGCTTTAATCGTCACAGCCACCGTTCAATATTTGAAGTCATTTTTAAAAGGGAATTTTCGGTCTTTTCCACTCTTTTATCAATCAGATATATTTCAAACGAAGCAAATGACTTCAGTCATCATCCAAAATACAAGAGAGCTAGGGTTTCTCCCTTAAGATCAAATCTAAAATCCTTTTCCAAGAAAACCAAGAATTCACCATAGATTCTAAAAATTTAGTTAAGATTTAAGTTCCCCAAGTTCGAGGGTTGTAAGAACCCTCTCTCAATAGTAAGAAGAAATGTTTGAAGCTAGCTTGTTCATCCATTTTCATAATCGAATGTATGTGGGGTTTTGAACAAGGGTAATCCTTTCACCCTTGTGCCTAAAGGCTTATTTAAACTATAATTTTCTGCAATCTATGAGATTTTACATGATATTTAATTAGGGTTTTTTTCACCCGTGGTTATTGATTGCAAGATCTTGATGTTTCCCATGAATTCAAAGTCAAGTAGCATAATTTTGCATGTTTTCTTAAGAAATTGAAGCTAGGTTGATACCCTATGTTGTGACTCCTTGAAAATTTAAAAGTTTTAATGATCTAGAAATTGAAGTATATGAGTATGTTGATATCCTAAGACAAATTGCTGTAACTTCCAGATTTCTACATGAATTATGAATCTATATGCTATCTACTATGCATTATGAAGAGTTTTAACTTCAAATTTAACTATGGGTCATTAAGCCCTACTTAAGGCTTGCAATTTTAGGAACTATTGTGCTATAAGAACCCTTGATTAGAGTATTTTGAGATTAATGAGAAATGTTTTGACCTAATGGTCATAGAGTTTTGAAATGCACTCTACCACATGAGATTACAAATTTGATTGTTGGGTTCTTATGAACCATGAGATTATTTTGAAAGTGGATTTCCATGAGATGAGCAAGACAAACTAAAGGGAGTATTATTTTGCACCGTGTTTGGTAAGTTATCACGGTTTCTTACCCCAAAGCTACATGGCATGTAGTTTTAATATTTTAGTCCTGAGGCAGAGATGATTGGGCCCGAGGCCGATATAAGTGATCACCGAGTTGAGGTTATACTTCTTGACAATAGTGTGATCCCTCTCCCCAACGTGCGGTTTCTTCCTTAGGAGGAAAATACATTGGACTCCATATAGCTCGCATGGTTTATGTCGGTTAAGAGAACCTGCCTAAACTAAAGTATTTTCCATTGAGATAGAATATTTTCCACAAAGCTTTGAGATGGGATATTTTCTAAAGTTAAAAAACTGCTTTTGAGTATTTTCCAAAGAAGGAAGTAGTTTTCTCTACTAATAAGAGTTGATCATCATTTTTTAAACTAAAGTCATATGATTCTGAGTTCCAAGTGTTTGAGTTTAAAAGAGTAACAAGTTCTTGAGCAATAAAGAAGTTTTACTCTTCATGAGACATATGCATGAGTTGAAAGAATTGTTTAAAGATTCCTTCATCCTATGAGTAATAAGAATAAGAGGAGAGCACAGATTTTAAAGGCCAAGCATAATGACTCACGAGATTTGCGTTACATGCAACATTCTACATGATTTATGAGCTTTACATTTTTGACTTATTCAAGTCATGTGAGTCATTCCTATCTGCATGCACGATTTTATTAAAGAGTATTGATATTATTTTATGTAAATGCATATACCCTTGCATACTCAATACATTCGCAAGTGATGATACATATGTACATCTATGTGTTACATTGTCTTATAATGTTGGTTCAGGTGCTCAGTCCCAACCTTGTCTGTGTTTCCTGAGTACCTTCGTCTACATTTCTACAATGGTGAATCCTCATGGTTCAAGGACCTATCTTAAAAAATTTTAGTGTTCAAGTGTTTATGTTATTACTTTCAGTTTTGAGTCAGTTGGGGACCTATCCAAATGTCTCTCGAGTTCATGGAGTAATAGAGGCTTTGTCAGACTAATTATCAGACTATGGTTGTGTTGTGATTTCCAGTATTATGATCGTTTAGACTGAGTATTACCTTCATATTTTCTTTTATTTGATATGACAGTGCCAATGTTTTTGTATATTTATTCTTAAATGAGTTAATATGAGAAATTAGGCTCAAAGGGTTATCTTGGGGCTACTTGTATCCCTAAGCACCCTGTGGCATCCTGGGAGGTGATTTTGGGTCATTACAAACCGTTGAAGCAAACATAGTAGTGCTTAAGTAGACTCCGCATAGGTAATATATTATTTGTTAAGCTACATTATCCATCTGGTCGGTGGCCGCATACGCGATGCTTTTTCTACTTAAGAGGTCATTGCATAATGACCTACATTTCACGTAAGTGATACATGACCCCATATACCAGATCTCTTAAGCGATAGTTAATAGCTTACGTGATTGTCCCCAATGTGACTATTGCCTAAAGGATAGGGTGATCTCTTAAGCGATAACTAACACTATTTAACCCCCTTTCTCCACCAATTTGCTATCACTTCTTCCACTATTTGTATGCCAAATTAGGAGCACAATGAGAGGAAAATGTAGGAAATTATCCATATAATTTTAGCTAAGCTAACTTAACTCTTCTTGGTCATTTCCTATTGATTTTCCTTCAATTTCTATCCTAATACATAGTAAAATTCTTAGAAAAGAGGGCTATAATCCCTAAACTTTAAGGGCTTATTTAATACTCAAATTGTGCTCCACTTATGCTCTATTTGTTCTCAACTTTTGAGCACAAATTCCTTGTCCTTCAGGGAACCTCATGTAGGGTTAAATTTTAGATTCCATCTATGAGCGTAGCTAGCCTGTTCATGAACTAAAATTTGATCCATACCTTAATATAGAAATATGGGTCTCATTTACTCCTAATAACATATAAATTACTATTCAGATAGCATGATGACATTTTATGATTATGGAGTGTAGATGGATAATTTATTGATGATTCAATGGTTGTGGGTCGTCTTTGAGGTAGGCTTCTGTCAACTCTTCATCTTAAGATGGTATTTGATATATGTTGAATGTTACATAGGGATGTTAGGATGTGATTATTAATAGAACATCGTGACTTGGACTAATGTGTGAGTTTGTGGGCTAGAAGGGTATTTAACCCGTAAGTTGAAATACTTTTTATACTTCTAGATCTGATTACCTTCTTTATCAATAGAGCTAATTTGTGGTATGGTTAACATATTATTCTATAGATGGGATGCATTTTAGTTATAAGGAGAATCATTAGAATGAATAGTCTTATTTTAAACGTTTGGGCTATTATGAAACCATAAATTGGGAGTAATTAGCTTAGTTACTCATGTCTTAGGTGAATTTGGCCTCGTGGCTCATGTTTAAAATGGAAATTCCTTAGTTGTTTAATCTAGGTAAATTCCATTAATCATTCATGTTAGAGTAGTATTGGTTTTATTTGCATAAGTTAGGGGAATTTGCCTTAGTTCCTATTATCTAGGTGGGATTAACTTAGTTGGTCATAATTAGGAAGAACTACTATTTAGGGATATTTATGGCTTATTCAATAGCTAGAAGTAAATTTAGATACCTTAGCCTAGCTCAGGATAGAAGCTTGTTTGAAATGGATTTCAGGGATTAAAAATGGGCTCCTCTGGCCCAACATAGGCAAAGAATGGTGTTAGGTTTTGTGTACTTATTTATACATGTTTCCATGATTAGACTCAGTTGAGGTTAACAAACCCTTACTATGAGTTTAATGCATTATTTGGTGGAATGTAATGGTCTTTCCCCAAATTATGATGTTATGGTTATATGGTTATATATATATTGGGCCTAATACTATGATTATGATGTTATGGTTATGCCAGTTAGATTTTTATTGTGCCTAAGGTTGTTATTTCGATGTTATGGTTACATCAGTTATATACATATTATGCCTAAAGTCGTGATTATAATATTGGTTAGGGTTTAGGAAGTATTCTATCCCCATAAAGCAAATGGGCGTAGTTATAGACATATTGATACATATAATCATGTTCTTTGATTACTGATGATAGCATGCATAGATTCGGTACAATTGTTATCACATAGATAGTTAATAGTATGATTCTAACTAAAATATGAATTTATTACTCTTTTCCTAAAAGGGGATTTATTCTCACTTTTCACTTTTACAGTGAATTTCTTCATAAATGTTACCATCTCAGTGAATAACTTTTAAGCTTAAAAATGATGTTGTGGAGATTTGACTGAGATAGATTCTGACCCACTATTTTACTTCTACTATTTACCCCATTTAAGAAAGATTCCGCCCCTTTTCTAAATTCCAATGATGATTTAGTCCTGGAGTTTTCCCTAAGCAATGTGTTCATAGATTCACACTCATTTAACCATAGTTCTAGTCATGCACTTATACACACATACATATATATGGTACTGACTGAATAGGAAATTGATGATGATATTGACGATATAAGTTCTAACTAATGTTAGGTAATTAATGATGATATTAATTATATTAGTTCAAGCTCAAGTTTGGTGATTGATGATGATATTGATGATATGAGTTTTGATTCAAGTATGGCAATTGATGATAATATTGATAATAAGAGTTCTAGTTCAAGTTTGATGATTGATGATATGAGGTTATACACTTGGTACTTTATGGCATTTAGATTGGTCATGGTACTATGGATTATATCTTGGCATTCAGTTTTGCACACACATAGCCTATCACCAGTATATGCATATATCTATAGCCTTACAGAGGTTTGTATAGGTATATGTATGAGTGTTGCTTATATTATATTATGTGGAGTTTGTATCTATCAGCCTTTGGGGGGTTGTATAGATAAAGGCTAAGACTGTTGTTTTCTATAGATTTATTTAGACCTTTTGACCCTATAACGGTGGTGGTTTATGAAAGGCCAGATTAGGTATTATTTTTCCAAACTAGACGATTACATCATATTGTTATCATTATTATGGTATATATGTGACAGGTTAATTATTTGACTGGTATTGAGATTTAAGGTAAGATTCTAATTCTTTCATCTTATGGTATTATTATCACACATTATTATTCCATAGTTACACACTATGGTTTTAGAACCTAATATTCTGATTCCTTTTATTATAGTTGCTTTATTAGTGCAATTCACTCATATTTAGACGTTTGGATTGGAGATCCTAATTATTTTGGCCCTAGCTCCTACTATAATTGGGAGGCTTGGAGATCTAGTGTGATGACTTAGGTTTTACCTTGAGTTAACATTATTTATACATAGATGTATATCCACCTATGTATATTTATGGTATTACCTTGTATCCCGTCCTTCTTTTATTTATTCATGTTGTATATTCATTCCTTCACCTTGTATACTACTATATATATATATATATATATATATATATATGTATTGATATATCCTTTTTTAATTCTCTATTCATATATTAGACAGTGATATACGATATATTGGTGAGGTTCTTAAGTATGGATAGAAGGGGATAGTTCATCCTTAATACCTCCTTAGCCTTATTATGTTAGTTTCTTGGATAAGAATAGGATAGTTTATCAGTATTATCTCATTAGCTTCATTATGTAGTTTGTCGGATATTTTGTTGTATGTTACATTTCTTCTTGCATGCTATTTATATTTTTATTATCTTTGAAGCTTTGTTGGTAGTTCCCTAACGAGTAGCACTTGTTGGTAATCATACTACACTACAGTAACCTAAAGATTATTATAGGGGTTCTTGCCATAATTGTGTGCGTCATGCAAAGCATCTATGGTTTAGAGACATAGGATGAGCTCTGAGCATGTGGATTATTGCTATTCTCCCTCTTATGCACTAGACTAGTATATATGTTGTATTTAGAGATGGTTTATACCAATATATTAATTTTGCACTTTATTTTGTAAGCCTTATTACATTAAAAGCTCTTGTATGATTCAGCAGGTTTAGGACTATCTTATTAATTTGAGCCTTTTATTTTATTTATTCGACATTCTCCTTCCATTTCTTATGGTAGTTCCTTACTAGTAGTTCGAACTATGAGGTGGCTTGCCTATTGATAGGTTATAGTGGGCACCATCATGACCTGAGTAATTAGGCTGTGAGAAATTGGTATTAGAGCCTACTTTTACCAGTGTGTTGTTACAAGAGCTAAGGTTTTGGTAGATTCCTACAAATTGATGTAGAGTCGTCTGTAACCTATCATTGGAAGACTACACGTTATTTTTACAAAATCCTATTCTTAACTCCTTCTCATGTGTTTGTCTTTCTATGAGCCTCAAGTATATTCCTTGACTTTATTTTGTCCCACATAGACGAGACGAGGTTATCAGTAGATATAGATGGGACTTTGACACACATTTTAAAAGCTTTAATGCAGTATCAGACTAGGGAGTTAGGGATAAATGTTGATGATTTTTAGCATCAGCTAAAGGATTTAGGGAAAACCCAAGATTCAATTTATCTGGTGATTTCTTCAGCTATTAGAGACTCGATATTTAGGGATCCCAAGTTTTTTTGTAAATACCTCACTTCCTAGATGACATTTAGTTCATCAATCAGTTCATAGCCTAGAGTTAGGTTTGTTAGTGTTCAGTAGGATTCCTAGTCGATTTTAAAGTATGAGATTTGGTTTCTTGAGTCGGCCTGGCATATTCCTATGTTATATAATTCAGAGAACTATATGGTGCATGGATTTATTAGATGATTAGCATTTCCACTCCGCCTAGTATTAAAATATTTTATAATAGCTGGATCTTCTTTTCTTAAGTTATTGATCCCACGAGGGCCACAAAGAGAGAATGATTTAAGCCTTGTAGAAGTCACGGTAAGAGACCATGCCATTAGTATAGTGGAATTGGTATTCCATTCAGGAATAAGGATTCTCTCAATTGAGGTTATCTTTACTGGCAGCCTATTGGTTCTATTCATTTATAAGTTTAGACTTTTGGTGGCTCTTAGATAAGTCATAGTGATTAAAGCTGGTAGAGTTCTCATTAGAACTTTAGGATTATCTGATATTGTTCTTCAAGTTGTGGTGGCTATTATGGCACATTGGTCTAGGGAGTACCCCAGAGGCAAGTTGGTTGTTCAGCCAGATTTAGTATATGTTCCTCACCGACCTAGAGTTTTTGAGAAATGTTATGATTGCAGAAAATGTTTTCATTTTAGTTAGGAGTGAGCTCAGAGTTTGTTGGTTAGCCAATTAGGGTAAGCTCATGTTTCTTTCTAGGTTATGGCTTTAAGAGTTTTCTATGACTACAAAGAGATTGGTCTCTAGTGCATAGTGTGTCCCCAATGTGGGATTCTTTGTCATTCAGCTCATTCAGACAAGTATCATTATGTTATGGACTAGTTAGTTTGAGACATGCGCTAAACACCTCTGCTGATAGTTTTGATGCTTGATCCAAGTTTGGATTCAATTAGATTTGTTCTTCCTCAAACCTATTAGGCATATGATTTCAAACATTAACATGATAGGTGCACTATTATTTCTTGCTCTTACCTTATTCTTTATGTGTTGGGGTTCTCACACCCATCGATGATTGTATTCCTTCATAGATTTATATATTGTTGTGTGCCCTGATATAGATTTTATGATTATATGGCTACCTTCACAGGTTATATCTTTTAATAGTGGATAAAGTAGATCGGTATTAATACTTATCCCATTTGGGTGCAGCATTTGGTTTCGAGTCCCATTTACATTGGCATATTTGTCTTCCTATGGCCCTATACGGTATTTGATATTAATTTTCATTTTTACCACCTATTCCTTATATCGATGCTTATATTGATGTGTTTATTAGTGGCACTATTTGATGTTATTGATCCTTGCTTGGTAGATGACTAGACTGTTAGTATCTAGTTAGAATCCCTTTCCTCGTAGTTCTTATTCATTGGCTTGGGCCGTTAAATTGGATGGATGATTTCTCCCTTGTAGCGAGGTAAGGTTGTTCATTTTTTGCTTTTGTTGGCTATTGAAGATTGATTATCATTGTGAAGATAAGTTGACATTTCTTGATTTTTTTCATGGTCCAAGTGATGGTAACTGGGTATACTGTCTGTTTTTGGGTTTGATAGTTAGGCCTTGCCTTTGGTTTGCTGAGATTTTAGCCTTGGATATCCCTCTCTATATATATATATCTCATTTTAGAAATTGACCAGTTTGGTGTCCGTTCTTCGAATATGGCTAGTTCATTACCCAATAGTGGTTTTGATGTGATGTCGATAATTCTATGTTTGTCTTCCTTTTTAGTAGTGTACATTGTAATGACCCTCTTTGTAATTTCCTTTATTTGCATACATTTTCAAAAATTTGAGCCTTCCCATAGCGATTATAAGTCATTTATGACTTACCAAAACTGTCGGTTTGATTATCACATTGTTTGTAAGGATTTAGGGCCATTTCCCTATTTTGGGACTTTCATTGTTTAGGATTTTGTCTTAGACCAAAACTTCTAGTAGATGACCTCAAAGGTTAATTCCAATGACGCCATTATCTCTAAAACATTGATTTTAGGCTAGGAAGACCCTTGGTTTAAGTCTCGAGGCTTCTAGACTAGTTTTGATCTATTAATTAAAGCATATGAAAATGGAACTCTACGTGCAGGCCCTATATTTAGTCGAAACGATCTTAGATGAAAGTGTCGATGGTTTTATTGAGTTTAGAATGTCTACTTTGGTATGGTTGCAGATTTTTTTTGTGCCCACTGGGTTCCAAATGAATCATAAGCACCTAATCAAAATCCATCCCAAACTTAGCAAAATTTGGTGCATCAGGTACTAATACAACTGCTTAAGAAAATGTAGTGTCACTTAAGCGAACATTGCGTATGTGACATGTTGTCACGTAAGTGAAACTATCCATTTGGTTGGTGGCCACATATGCAATGCTTTTTATGCATAAGATGGCATTGGTACAATAGCTTATGGTTCGTGTAAGCAATACCCAACCCCTCATGCCAGATTACGTAAGCTATAGGTGAGTCTCTCAAGCAACTTTCTTCTAAGTGACAGGGTGATCTATTAAGCGGTACCATGCACTATTTAACCCTCTTTCTCCACCTGATTTTCTATCACTTTTTCCACCATCTCAATGAAAGGAAAAAATGGGAAATCATCTACAAAAGTTAAGGAAAGCTAACCTAACTCTTCTTGGTCATTTCCTACTGATTTTTACTTCAATTTCCATCCTAATTCTTGGTAAAATTCTTAGAAATTGGGTCTTAAACTCCTATAATTTGGGGGTTGATTTGAGACCCAAATTGTGCTCTATTTGTGCTCAACTTTTGAGCACGACTTCTTTTTCCTTTGAGGGACCTCATGATGTGTTCAATATTTGAGTCTATTTGTGGGCCCCACAGTCCCATTCTTGACCTTAAATTTTACTTGACCCTTAATATTGAAATATGGGTCTCGTTTTACTCCTACCAACATGTAGATTAAAATTTTGATAGCGTGATGACATTTTGGGATTGTAGAGTAAAGACGTACATTGTGTGGATAATTTAATAGTTGCAAATCACCTTTGAGGTAGGCTTCTATCTACTCTTCTTCTTAAGATGATGTTTGTTATATGTTGCATGTTAAATCGGGATGCTAGGATGTGATTATGGGTAGAACATCATGGCTTAATCTAATGTGTGAGTTTGGGGGATAGAATGGTTAACCCTTTTATAATCCCATTACCTTAGTTATCAATAGAGATAATTTATGGTATGGTTATGATATCATTCTTGATATGGGATAAAATTTAGGTATTTGGAGAATGATTTGTAGGATTGAACTTTTTGGGCTCTCGTTAAACCATAAATAGGAGTAATTATTTTAGTTATACATGTCATAGGTGAATTTGGCTTCGTGGCTCATGTTTGGAATGTGAATGCCTTGGTTGTTTAAGCTTTATGAATAGCCTTAATCACTCATGTTAGGGTGGAATTGGTCTTGTTTGCATAAGCTAGGGAAAATTTCCTTAGTTTCTATTATTTAGGATGGTTTAACTTAGTTGCTTGTCTTTGGGAAGAACACCTATCTTAGGACTATTTATGAATTATTTAACATCTAGAAGCAAATTTAGATACCTTATCCTAGATCGGGATAGATGCTTGTTTCAAATGGATTTTGGAGATTCAAAGTGGGGTCCTCTAATCCACTATAGGCTAAGACATGTGTCAGCTTTTGTAGACTTATTTACACATGTTAGCATGATTAGACATGATTGAGGTTAACGAACCCTTAGTAAGATGTCTAATACATTATTTCAAGGATTGTAATGGTCTTGCGCTATATTATGATGTTATAGCTCTGCCAATTTTATATATATATATATATATATATGTAAATATATATATATATATATTATATATATATTGGACCTAAGGCCATGATTATGATGTTATGGTTATGTTGGTTATATATATATTAGGCTCAAGGTCGTGATAGTGGTATTGATTGGGTTCTGGGAAGTATTCTATCATAGTAAGGGAAATGGTCATAGTTATAGATATATTAATGCTTATAATTATATTATTTGAATACTGGTGATGGAATGCATAGATTTGGTACAATCATGATCACTTATATGGAAAATGATATGATTCTAACTACAATTTGATTTTATTATTCTTTTCCTAAAAAAGGATGTATTCCCATTTTCACCTTCAAAATGGATTTCTTTATAATGGAAATGTACCATCTTAATTAATAACTTATGAGCCTTTGAGCCTAAAAATGATGTTGTAGAGATTTGACCAATTTCATTCTAATCCACAATTTTACTACTACTATTTACACTGATCGAGAGAGATTTTGACTCTTTTCTACATTCTTATAATGATTTTGTCCTAGAGTTTACCTCGGCTAATACATTCATGGATTTACCCTCTTTTAGCCATAGGTCTAGTCGTGCACTTATATATATACGTATATCTCTAGTATAGATTTATTTGTGATTGATATTGATATTAATGATATGAGTTTTGGCTTAAGTTCGGTGATTGATAATGATATTGATGAAATAAGTTTTGGCTCATGTCCAACGATTGATGATGATATTATTATATGAGTGTCAATTCAAGTCTGAAAATTAATGGTGATATTAATAATATAAGTTCTGATTCAGTTACTTTATGGAATTCGGATCATTCATGGTACTATAGATTATATCTTGACATTCATTGTTGCACGCACATTGCCTATCACCTATATGTGCCTATATCTAGAAGACTTATGTGGTGTTACATAGGTATAGGTATTAGTGATTCTTGTAGTATATTATGTGGAGCTTGTATCTATCAACATTATGGGGGTCTACATAGGTATAGGCTCAGACTTTTTTTTGCTAAGTATTAATTTTGACCTTTTAAGTCTATGCCGGTGGTTGTTTATGAAAGGCCCGATTGGTTATTATTTGTCTGGACTAGCCGGTTACATCGCATTATTATTATTATTAATACGATTTGTACATGGAAAGATGATTATTAGACTGGTATTGAGATTTGAGATATGATTTTGAGTCTTTCATCTTATGGTCATATTATCACACATAATTATTCTATAGTTAGACATTATAGTTTTAGACCTTGATATTCTAATTTTTTTTCTTTATTATGGTAATTATCTCATGTTTAGATGTATGGATTGGAGACCATTAAGTTGTACGTTAAGTTAACCTTTTATATAAACATATTTACATCAACCTTTGTGTAGCTATGTTGTAACCGTATATCCCTTTATTTCTTTATTTATACAGGTTCTATATTCATCTCTTATCCTTGTATACTACTATATATGTTTATCCTTCTTTCATTCTTTATTCGTATATTGGATAGTGATATATGGTATAGTGGTGAGATTTCTATGTATGGTTAAAAGGGGATAATTCATTTTTAATACCTCCTTCATCTTTAATACCTCCTTAGCCTTATCATGTAATTTTCTTAGATAAGAATAGGATAGTTTATCCTTCTCATATCATTATCTTTATTATAAAGTTTGCCAGATATTTGGGTGTATCTTATATTCGTTCTTGCATGTTATTCATATATGTACTATCTTTGGAGATCAGTCGGCAGTTTCCTAATGAGTACCATGTATTGGTACTCATACTACACTTCTGCAGCCTGCAGATCATTATACATGTTCTCAGCGTTGTTGTGTGCATCGTATAGAAACATAGAGTGATATCCTGGCATATAGAGTATAGCTTTTCTCCTACTTATGTGCTACACTAGTGTTTTTGTTTTATTTAGAGATGGGTTGTATCATAATATTCATTTTGTTCTTCATTTTGTAAGCCATAACACATTAGAATATCGTGTACTGATTCCACCAGGTTTTGGTACCAACTTATGTATTTTAGCTGTTTATTTTATTTATTTTGCATTCTTCTTCCATTTCTCACTATAGTCTGTTACTAGTACTTCAAACCTACGGGTCAACTTATCTAATGACGGTTTATCATAAGATCCATCATGACCTGAGAAATTGGGTCGGGAGAGGATTATTACATCCAAGAATGAGATAAACTTTTCCATGCCAAGCTCGAATTATTTCTGCCATTATGGAGGGTATGCAACTGGATGTTGGAGCAATTATTGTGCAATAAATTCAAAAATGTGGTTATTGAGTTCCAAGAGTTTATTTTTCATTTATTAATAACATGGTTATGCAAAAAGGTTAAGTTGAAAAGAAGGGTCGTAAACGTATGAAGGATTCAAAAGTGAAAATTTACCATTTAAAGAAAAAGGTGATTAGGAATGTTCTTAAGAAGAGAAAGAGTGATGTGAATTCACCAACATTTGGCACTTTCACCACTGCCACTGAGAGTCTTTATCTGGCTAGAGCTTTAGTATCCATTGAACCACATCAGTCTGCACCCTTAGCACTTCAATATTTATTTGACCAGATGTATGGTATGGATCCCAAGATTTGACAGGTTTTAGTAAGCCTTCCCATGGGCCCCAGAAAGAGTTTCTCCTTTTGTTAGGTGCCTAATGCACTTTCATTTCCACCATATCTCATGACCCAAAATACACCAAACAAAGGTTGGTGAATGTAGAGTGGAGGAATAAAAAGATGGCGGAGTATAAAAATAAGAAAACTAAGTTCTTTAACAAGATGATGAGCACACTTTGAAAGTTTTATGGAAGTAAAAACAATGATGGTGAGGAGAAGAAGGATAAGGATTATTTTATACCAAAGATCCCAACAGTTGTACTTCTAATTTATACACATTCTAGAGGGCCCTCTTTATCTCCTTATTCTTTGATGTTACACAGTGAGGACATTATAATTTCTTTAATTGGGGTGGTTTATGTAAAAATTTATGAACGTATCACGCTGGACTATTTCTTTATTCTTTATTATGTGCCTATAGGCTTGATATTTATATTGGATATTTGTATGCCCTTGTTAGTCCTTTGGATTTTATATTTGGATATTATTGCATCCTTGTCGGGCTTCACTTTTATGCTTTTGGGTATTAATGTGCACTTTTCAGGATCGACCTTTAAGGATATTATTCAACACTTATACATTGATGAGTTTTGTTGGATTAGTCATTTTGTTTTGTATTCATTTTTAGATTAGTTTCTTTTTCATGTTATCTTTTGTAGTTTTCTTGTTGATAATTTATTTTTGGTGATATTTTCCTAGTGATAGATTAAGTGACTACATTCTTAAGTCAATATCATCATCGTTGGGTGTTGGCATCACTTGGATAGGGGAGGTTTGAGTACCTATAGCCACTGTGAATTAGGTTTGTGATTGCTGATTATTGTGAAGTCTGAGTAACCAATATCTATGTTGATGTCTGAGTATCCTGGAATGATTGCCAATGTTGGAGTTCAAATATATGTTGTGACTTATTTTGGGCCAATGGATTTAGTCTTGTATTATGAAATTTTTAAATGAGCATACCCTGTCAAAAAAAATTTGAAAACAAGCACATGGAAGTGAATGATATTTGTGACAAGACTTTGACTCTTTTTGTGACTACACACTCATTATGTTGTGATAATGTGTTAAATGACTCTTTTGTTCTTGTTTTAGGAAATGAAACTAATCCTTCTATATTATTTTGCACGTCGTCGTGGTAAGTATTTGTACAATAACCATGCTTATGTGTGTCATCTGGAACATGACTGGTTGGTTTATCAATACTAGTCTTATTTGTATTTGGTTGGAGAAATAATCTTAGGCCTTGTTGAGGTATTTTGGAAACCACTTTAGCTTAAAAGCCTATGCGGGCATAAATTTTTTAATTAGTGAACCCATTTAATACTAATAACCTTTCTTCGGCAACCATATTACAAGCCTTGAATCTTTTGAAATTTTTCCTCTCTTGAAACCTACCCTTTTTGAAAATGAATATGCCAACTTGAGGCTATAAACCTAAGGTCATCACCTTAGGCTACCCCCTAGTCGCGACAATGGTGCTTGCGGTCACAAGTTACCACAAGCTAACCCCAAAATTGGTACCTACTGTGATGAGTAATACTGAACATAATACATAAGTAGAAGATACACTGATAAGGTACTGTAAAGCTAAATATTAGAATACAAAGCAAAGCATACCTTAAATATCTGATAAACTACTTAAAATGAAACTATCTATCTGAAACAACTGTTAATACTGAAATAACTATCTAACTGGTTGTCTAAAAGAGTCTAAACATCATGGGGACTTGATGAGACAAACCCTTAACTAACTCCAACTGATTGAACATGAGAAACCACTGATGTAACTGAAATAAACAAATCATGTCCTTGATGGATGAGGACTCACCACTACTACTTCAGAGTAACATTGATGTAACGACCCGAGTTTGTACCCCAGACATTACACGGTGCTCATAGTCCCGAAGGACTACAAGCTAACCCATGACTGGTACCTGCTGTAATAACTAAATAATAATATAGTAATTATGTGGTTATTAGGTGGAAACTTGCCTTAAGGTTCAAATCTGAAATAAATACTAAAACTGAGCATCTGTCAGAAAATACTCTAGTCTGAAAAGCCTCTACTATCTAAACAAGGAGTTGATGGGACAAGTCCTCAACTAACTCCGACTATTAAAATAAATAGAGTACTGAAATACTGGAATAATAAATCTGTCCTTGAACAATTATGACTCACCATTAGTCTGCTGCTGGTGGATCGGGATGCTAAGTATGATTGGGAGCCCGTGTGTCTGAACCTATGATATAAGACATCATAACGCAAAGAAAGGTCTGCATCAGTACTTTGAATGTACTGGTATGCTGAGTGATGTCGGCTGAACTGCATAGATTCATATTCATGAACAATACTAATTGTATAATATGAGTATAACTAAATGAGAGTACAGGCATGAATACGTAAACTGTAACTAAGGTCCTAATAACACTAGATACTGAGTTCTGAATTATTGATTTACTGATATCTGAGTTTACTGATACTATATAACTGATAGCTAAATGACTGTATCTGACAGTCCTAATTCTGCAGAACTGAACTGAGTTCTATACTGAGACTGAAACTAAAATTGAGATTGTGGGAGGTAATCATCTAACTGACATACCCCTTTCAGGATAGATTGGAGTCCAAGCTGTAACCCCAGTTGTAAGGGTTTCAGTACCATGCCATGGGTAAAGGAAACTATGAGTTAACCCTCTCTGACAGAAAACTCTTGTCAACCCTCGCTGGAAGGAAATCTCATATAAGATGTATCAACCCAAGTCTAGCAGGAAGATACTTCAACCTACGCTGGCTACATATATCTGTAATGTAGCGATTGCTACTAAGGGTCAAACCCTCTGCTTGTAGGAATACCCCCACCCTAGGGTTTGCTCGATATTGAATCCTACTTCTAACTGAAGAGACACTGAATTGTTACTGATTATACTGTCTAACTAAAATAAACTGAGTTCGCTGAACCTCGTTGACTGATGGAATACTACTGAATTCTGTTAACTAACTTAATTTACTGAGGTTTTAACTGAATACTGAAATGTACTGGATTGATACTGAGTCTAATGAGTTTTTCCTAAGTTATGTAACTAACTAAGAGTACTGTTGATCGAGGCATAACTGATATTATTTTATAACTGACACTTCTCTAAGTAAATAGAAAAACTATTGAGTATTAAATACCCCCGGGACTCGATAACATAAAAACTAAAGCATCACATGACCTTCCATAACAAATAAATGCACACTTGTTCATAATGCATCTATAGAGGAATTTTATCAAACAGTTGAATGGAATGAACTAGTATACATGCTAACATGATATAATCTCACTATTTAATTCACATGAACAACTCATCAAAAGGCATTGTATATGCACATAGTACCAATCAACACATGAGCATCACAATTTCGAGGCTTTAACATGTATTCACATGATACTACATACATAATAATTGTTTTGTACATAAATCTTGCACTTAATCATGGAATAGAAATCAAATCCACAATATAATCATGAATAAACTTGAATCCATATCATGGAAATCATGAAATAAATTTACTTAAAGTTTAAAAGAGCTTCTTGGACTCCAAGGGTGGAAAGGACCCTTGGATAACACTTGTCATTCCTCAAAGGTTGAATTCTGAAAGATCGATGGATTTTCTTAGAACTTGGATTCTTGAATGTGATGAACTAGGATTTGTTCTTAAAAAATTCTAGAGAGAATGAGTAAATTTAGCCATTTGGATAACTTAAATACATGTTTAGGGGGCTGGTATAAGATGGGAAAAGTCCCATTTACCCCTATGAACTCGGGTTTTAATTACTGAACCTGGACTAACAACGCACAGCCCAACGCACCACGTCTTTGGCATCGATATGATGGCAACGCGCTGCATCGAGTCTGCATCGGTTACTGTAATTCACACCGGGAATTGGAGGAAAATATTCATCTACGCGATGGGTGATGCGGCGGGTTGAGATCGCATTGATCCACTAGTTTGAGCTTTCAAATGTGATCCAAACAAAGTCCAAAAAATTTAAAACTTATCCGGGAACACCCACTTACATACCTGATCATGATTCAACCTAAAAATCATTCCTTTAAGGTCATGAGGGTTGTGAAATAGAGTCGCCAACCTAGGAAGGTTAAACTAACACTAAGTCTGAATACTTAGCTAAAATTTTCTAAGTATGGGACCCCTTAACAAGCTTTAAAGGTCTAAATTAAGCTTAGGATTTTGCAGACTCTTACAATATCTCCCCTTTGGAACATTCATCCTAGAATGATACTGACTAAGCTAAGAATACTGGTAGACCTAAGAATACTGATAGAAGTTATTTGAATTTGAGACATGAATAGCTATAACTTGATTTCACAACTGACATTACTGATATGCTGAAATTTTGTACTGAACATGCATTATGATGCATGAGTACATGGCTGGGATTGTTGATAAGCTAGTCTTTTATACTGAGCATGCATATCTGATGTATGAATATCTGACTGAACGGAATCATGAATGTATGACTGGGTATGCAATGGTAACTGATAAAAATTTATGAAGAAAATCTAAGCATGAAACTAAGTTCAAGGGAAAACTATTACTTGGGCTGAGGCTGAATTTGTGGAGAAGACGTGAGGATACTTGCTCTGCATATCTGCTTCTACTTCCCAAGCAGCTCCCTCAACGAACTGATTCCATCAAAGGAATTTGACTAGAAGGACCTCTTTATTCCTCAGTCCGTAAATTTGATTATCAAGGATTTTGACTGGAATCTCGGCATAAGAGAGGCTATTTTAAACTTCTATACTCCCTACAGGGACTAAAACTGTTGGGTCACCTATGCATTTCTTTATCAAGGAGACATGGAACACTTCATGGACTAAAGCTAAATCTGAAGGCAACTCAAGCTCATAAGCTACCTTTTTTAAACGGTTGAGAATTCTTTAAGGACTGACATATCGGGGATTAGGGTTCGCCTTCTTTCCAAATTTCTTCAGTCCTTTCATAGGAGAGATCATCAAATACGTATAATTACCAATCTCAAACTCGAGATTCTTTCTCTATATCTGCGTATGATTTCTGTCAACTCTGAGATGCCTTAAGCCTTTCCCTAATCAACTAAACCTTCTCTAAGGTGTCAAACACCAAGTCAGGCCCTACCACTCCAGCCTCTCCCACTTTAAACCAACCAATGGGAGACCTACATCTCCTAATATAGAGCACTTTAAATAGAGCAATCTGAATGCTGGAATGATTGTTGTTTTTATATGCAAACTCAATCAAAGGTAAGTGGTCATCCCAACTACCTTTAAAGTCTATCGCACACACTCATAGTATATCCTCTAAAGTCTGAATGGTCCTTTTTTCTTGACTATCTGTCTGAGGGTGAAAGGATGTACTAAGGTGGACTTGGGTATCAAGACACTTTTGGAAGGCTATCCAGAAATTAGAGGTGAACTGCGCATCTCTATCTGAGATAATGGACAACAGAAACCCATGCAATCTGACCAAATCTCTTACATAGAGATTGGAATAATCCTCGACTGAATTAGAGGTATGGAATGGTAGGAAATGAGCATATTTTGGTCATCCTGTCTACAATGACCCAAATAAATCGTACTGGCAATGAGTATGAGGCAAAACCATCAAAAAATCCATGTTCACTTTTTCCCACTTTCAAGTGGGAATATTGAAGTCCTGCATAGCCCCACTAGACTTCTGATGCTCAATCTTAACTTGCTGATATGTTTAGCACTTGGCTACAAACTCTGCAATATCTCACTTTATCCTACTCAACCATTCGATCTTCCACATATCATGGTACATCTTAGTGGCCCCTAGATAAATAGTGTAATGCACACCATGCACTTCTGCAAGAATCCTCTTTCTCAAGTTATCTATATCTGACACACATAGCCAACCCAGGCAACGTAATACACCATCTCCCCTTGGGAGAAAACCTCTAATTTACGATCTCTGACTTATTCTTTCAACTTAACTAGGCTGAGATCTCTATTCTGCTTTTCCTTTAACTTGAAAACCAAAGATAATTCTGCACTACTCTACACCCATATATTACCTTCTGCTTAATCAACTAAGAAGACACCCAATCACGAAAGCTTATGAACTTCCTGAGCTAACTTCTTCTTACCTTTATCCACATGAGGAACACTGCCTATAAATATCCTACTTAGAGCATCATCCACTACATTGGCTTTACCAGGATGATATAAGATGCTCATGTCATATTTCTTCAACAACTCCAACCACCTTCTCTAATGGAGGTTTAGGTATTTCTGAGAGAACACATACTTTAGGCTCTTATGGTCAGTGAATACATCAACATGCACACCATACAAGTAGTGCCGCCAACTCTTCAAGGGAAATACTACTACTGCTAATTCAAGATCATGAGTTAGATAGTTCTTTTTATAGGGCCTTAGCTTTCTAGAGGCATAGGCTATGACCTTGCCTCTCTACATTAAAACACACCCAAAACCAACCTTAGGTGCATCAAAATATAGCACAAATCCATCTAAGCTATCTGGCAGGGTCAAAACTAGATTTGTAGTGAGTCGAGTCTTCAACTCCTAAAAACTCTTCTTAAGGGAATCTGACCACTAGAATTAGACCTTCTTCTAAGTCAATATGGACATAGGGGATGGAATAGATGAAAATACCTGAACAAACTATTTGTAATAGATGGCCAAGCCCAAGAAACTCCTGATATCTGCCGGAGAGATGGGTCTGGGCAAGTTTCTTACCTCTTTAGTCTTTTAGGGATCAACTCTAATGCCCTCACCGAAAAAGATATGGCCAAGGAAAGCTACTGACCTTAGCTAAAGTTTGCACTAACAAAATTTGGTGAATAGCTAATAGTTTCTGAAAGTCTGTAATACTATTCTTAGATAGTTTGTATGATCATGCTCACTGTGGGAGTAAAAAAGAATATCATCGATAAGACTATTATGAACATGTCTAAGTACCGCTTGAATGCATGATTCATCTACTCCATTAAAGCTACTAGGACATTGGTAAGAACAAATGACAAAACTAAGAATTTGAAGTGACCATATCAAGTTTTGAAAGCTATTTTTGGAATGTCACATTCTCTAACTCTAAGCTGATGATAGCCTGATCTGGGTCTAACTTAGAAAAGTAACTCGTACCCTGAAGTTGGTGAAACAAGTCATTGATTCTGGGAAGGGGATACTTGTTCTTGACCATGACTTTATTTAGTTGACAGTAGTTAATACATATTCTGAGAGAACCATCTTTCTTATGCATGAATAAAAGTGGTATGCCCGATGGAGACACACTAGGTTTGATGAATCCCTTATCTATGAGATCCTTCAACTGTTCTTTTAATTCTCTGAGTTCTGCAGGTGCCATTCTATATGGAAAAATAGATATGGGTTGAGTATCTGGAAGAAGGCCAACTTTAAAGTCTATTTCCCTTTCGGGAGGAACTCTAGGAAGATCTTTGGGAAACACGTCTGGGAATTCACATGCAACTTATACCAACTCAAGAGTAGGGGTTTCTGATCTAAAGTCCTAGACTCAAACGAGATGGTGGACGCATCCCTTAGATATCATTTTCCTTGCCCTAAGGTATGAAACGAGTTGAACCCTAAGTGTTGAAGTACTACCCCTCGATCTAGGATGGGCTCATTTGAAAACTGAAACAGGACAATTTTATTTCAACAGTCGACTGAGGCATAGCAGGAATTGAGAATGACTTCAAAATTGTTCATCTCTAATTCGACTAACTCTACTAAAGTGACTTTCTAAGATACCTAAACCGGACTGTTCTTGTATACTCGTCGATCTATGATAGATTTACCTACTAGGTTAGAGACTGAGAAATTTTTTGCTAGAATTTTTGGACTGACTCTGATGTCAATATCTTTATAGGGGATTACAAAAGACAAAGAAGCTCTTCCTGATCCTATCGGGACTGAAGTGCATAGAGTCTATTTATGCGTTGCCCACTGGTGGGACTTGAAGCGGCACCTTCCTGAGTTGGGTGACTATACTGAGGTGAGGGACGGTTATGCTAACTCTTCAAACCCTCCTAAGGACACTGTCTGAATCTGTGGCCTGGCTTTCCATATTTGAAACATTCATCACTGTCAACTCTGCAGACACCCTGATAGTTTCTTCTATATTTCTGGTAGAGAGGATTTGTTCGGGCACTACTATCACTACCATGGGTTTTAGGGCCTGAAGCCCTATCTCTATTGTCATCACTAAATTTCAGCACAGGAGCATTGGCTGAGGACAGATTTAGAACTAAGAATTTTGGGTGCAACTGAGAATGATTTCAACCCTCTGAATCAGGCTGGGTAAACTTAAAGCTACCTGTTCTCCCTCTCTTGTTCTCCCTCTCTTTCTCTTTATTCTTAGCCTCCTCTATCTGCTAAGCATGAACTATGAGCCTGGATATGTCCATATCCTTAATCAACATTGTGGTCCTAAACTTCTTAACCACACTATTAGACATGTCAGACACAAACTTATTCATCTTAGATCTGCTATCTTCTACAATATGAGGAACGCATTTGGATAATTGAGTAAACCTAGGAGAATACTATTGTACCATCATGTTGCCCTGCTTTAAATTTATAAATTCCAAAACCTTTGGTTTCCTCAACTCTAGAGAGAAGAACCTATCCAGAAAATTAATAGCAAACTCCTCCAATTCCATGGGCCCTAAATCTGCAGCCCTATCTGCTTTCCACTATTTGAAGTATGAGTGAACCACATCCTGCAACTGATATACATCTAACTCGGCACTCTCACTAAATGTCACCCCATAATATATGTAATCTTTTTCTCCTGATCAAGTAATTCCTGTGGGTTCTCATCTGACTTTGACCCGGTAAAATCTAGAGGGTTTATTTGGGTGAAGTTTTAAATCCTAGCTACAATAGTATTGTTCACTGGGTTGGTCAGAACAGCAGCTGGGCATTCATTCAGAACTGGCTTAGAATAAGCTAGGGTGGTGAAAGTTGCTCTGAATTCAGCATGAGAGACATGTTCGTCCAGAACATCTGACTAGATGGGCTGAGGAATGGACTGGTCTCCCGTTCCTCTTCCTTTAGTCCTTTTTGGAGGCATATTTTGTAAATGGGAGAGAAACTCAGATTAGACAGAGATTTTAACTTGAGCTTGTGCTCACCCGTACGACATGATTACTAAATGAAGAGAAACTTTTCCTAAAACATGTTGTAGCCTACGGTCCATAAGTATGGCATGCTATACACCAAAGCACAAGACTCTACTAGATGCGGCTTTAAGAATTTCTACGTCTCTATTGAACCATAGGCTCTAATACCAAGTTTGTAATAACTCGAGTCTGTACCACGAATGCTATATGGTGCTCATAGTTCGGAAGGAGCACTAGCTAACCCATGACTGGTACCTACTATAATAACTAAATAATAATATAGTAAATATGCAAAAATTAGGCGAAAACTTTCCATAGGATTCAAATCTAAAATAAATACTAAAATTGAACATCTGTCTGCAAATATTCTAGTCTGAAAAGCCTCTACTGCCTGAACAAGGAGTTGATAGGGCAAGTCCCCAACTAACTCTGACTATCAAAATAAATTGAGTACTTAAATACTAGAATAATAAAATTTTTTGAACATTGAGGGCTCACTACTAGTCTGATTCTGATGGATCGAGCTGCTAACTATATAGAGAGCCAGTGAGTCTGAACCTATGATATAAGACATCATAGCACAAATAAATGTATGCTTTAGTACTTTGAATATGCTAAGTGAGGTAGGATGAGATGCATGGGTACATATGCATGAACAATACTGACCGAATAATATGAATATACTTAATGAGAGTACATGCATGAATACGTACATTGTAACTGAGGTCTTGATAACACTATATACTGAGTTCTAAATTACTGATTTATTGATATCTGAGTTTACTGATACTGTGTAACTGATAGCTAAATGACTATATCTAAAAGTCCAGATTCTATGGAATGGTACTGAGTTTTGTACTGAACTAAGTGACTATATCTGATAGTCTTGATTCTGTAGAACTGAACTGAGTTCTATACTGAGACTAGAACTGAAACTGAGACTATGAGAGGTAATCATCTAACCAACATGCCCCTTTTTGGAAAGATTGGAGTCCAACATATAACCCCAGTTGGAAGGGTGTCAATACCATGCCACGGGTAAAGACAACTATAAGTTAACCCTCTCTAACAGGAAGATCTTTCATCAATCCTCGCTAATAGAAAAACTCGTATGAGAAGTATCAGCTCTAGTATGGCAGAAAGATACCTCAACCTACACTGCATACATAGTTCTTTAATGCAGGGATTGCTACTAACTGTGAAACCCTCTGCTGGCAGTAATGCCCCCCACCCCCTAGGTTCAGTCGGTGCTGAATCCTACTCCTAACTGAAGAGACATTGAATTGATTCCTAGTTTATACTAGGCTTTACTGAATAGTTACTGATTGTCTTGTCTAACTAAATTGAACAAAGTTCACTGAATACCGTTGACTGTTGGAATGGAATTGAATTCTGTTAACTGACTGAATTTACTGGGGTTTGAACTTGTAATGCCCCACAAAATCCTTTTCCAGTTTGAGACTTAGAGCATATTTGGAAAAGCAAAAATCTGAGTCAAAATGTTTCAGAAATATCCTCCCAAGTATGAAATACTTTGAATCATGTAGGAATCTATTTGAGCATGAATTGAGATCATAGAGGTTCCTTAACTTATGGATGAGTTGAAAGCTTTCCTATCGCTCAAGTTTTAGTGACCGTCAAGATTTTTACAAGGGTATTTTGGTCATTTTCTACTTTGTTGAGCCTCTATAAATATGAGAAACCCTCATTCACACCCTAATTTCTCTATTTCTCTTCCAATTCTCTAAAGAGAGAACATCTAGGGTTTCAATTCAAGAACCTAATCTTCAAAAAATCATCTTTAAATATTCAAGATTTCTTCAAGAACTAAGTTCCTCATAGTGTGGGCTTCGAGAAACATTTATTACAAGTGCAGATAGAGTCTCAAGCATTAGAATTTATCCGAATTCAAAGGTTAAGGTATGTAGATATTGATTCTTGGGTCCCTTTCATCAAAGAAGCTCAAGAACCCTTTTTAAAAAACTAAAAGATTTTTATGTTTGTGAGTTGTTAATGATTTGTATGAGTTGAAATGGATGTTCAAGGTATTGTCGAGTTTTGATTTATGATTGTCGACAAAATTTATGAGCTTTGACCCTAGTATGTGAAACTAATGTTATAGAACCTCTTGAAGTTGTTTTCTATGTGATGTGTTCATGATGTTTGGGTATAGAAATGGTTGAATAAGCGAAGAATGTCCCCCATAGGTTTGATAAAAATACCCAAATGAATGAATTACTCCATGGTAGAGGGAAATTCCCAAATAAATGTGAACCCATGCATGCCTAGTGTTTGATAAAATGCCTTAGTGAGTGAAATGTACCAAGCTAGCATGAAATCCCCAATTGAGTAGTGACATGATAGTAAGAAGTTTCCCAAGCTATGTGATATCCAAATATATGTCAAGACTAATATAGGTATGAAATAGCTGAGGTAAAACTTTGTTGAATGGAGTACAATCTAGTAGCATGTTTCCCCTACATTATTATATGATTATGATTCTGAGATGCTTAAAGTGACCCCTTGGCGACTATGATGATGGATAGACGTTTGTGATTCCTAATTACTTGAAGAGTTTTGTTAATGATTGGAAAGATGCTTTAATGATTATGATGATACATGAATGATTATGATTATATATGAATGATTGTGATGATGAATGAATAATTATGCTTTACTTTTATGCTATCAAGTTCTGGGGGTATTTATACCCGACAATAGAGCTGTTGTCTAGAGCCCATGTCAGTTTCTCGATAACTCTAGTCGAGCCATAATTTTCTGAACTCAGTGAGTTATAGAACTTTGTATCCTCATACAAGTCAGAACTTAAGAAAGTTCAGAAATCTCAGTTATCTCTATAATCTCTGTATCACTAGTAATCTAGCCTCAGTCCTATAATCAGCTTAGATCTAATAGTATTTAAGTCTAATCTCAGAAGTGATTCGAGTAATCTATTCAAGCTTGGTATCATCAGTCAGATACCATTATTCGATACCTTATCCATCAGATACGAAACTAAGTAATCTCAGTATAACTCAGTCAGATCTTTTGAGAAGCATGATCAATAACAAACCTAGTTTAACTGTCTTTAGGTAAGAATTCAGTTCAGAGTCTTTCAGTTAGGAGTAGAAGCTAGCACCGAGCGAGAAAAGTGATGGAGGCTCTCCCATCAGAAAGGTTGAGTCGTTAGGAGCAATTCTTGAACTCCAGAACTACTTAGTTTGCACAGAATGCAGGAGTCTCCCATTAGTAGAGGTTGTCACTGTCAGAGAGGTTTGACTATCATATTGCCTTAGGCCAACTTCCTGCAAGGGTCATCCAGTCAGAGAGGCTTGACCAGAGAGGTATTTACCCATGGCACGGTATTGACACCCTTCAAGCTGAGGTCACAGGTTGGATCACACCTATGGTAGGTTGGGGTATATCGGTTAAGTAACTACTTCCCACAGTCGAAGTTTTAGTATCACTCTTCAGAAATTAGGATTGTATGGTTACGTCGTCTATCCCAATATAGAACTCAGATAGTTCTATTGGTTCATGGGCCATCCCATCAGATAAGCCTGGTCTCATATGTAGATGCTTATTATCATTACTAGAGATCTTTCATTAGAGAGGCTTAATCTCAGTTTCAGATTCAGTTGAGTATTCTCGTGATTATATCTAGAGATCTCCCGTCAGAGAGGATTGATCTCAGTCCTAGACCATGTTGAGTATTCTTATTATCATATCTAGAGATCTCCCGTCAAATAGGCTTGATCTCCATCTCAGATTGTTTATTCTATTGATTATTCTTGTTGTCAGATTAGGATATGATCATACTTCTTATCATTGACAATCACTTCCAGAATAATCTGTTAGAAAAGTTGATCTCTAATTCTGTCAATCAAAAGTAGTAAGATCAGAATTTAGTCCTTAATGTATGTACATCCAGATCCTCAGTTATCAATATTTGATGTATCAGTGATTCAGCATCTCAGTGTTAGTAGTGAGTTCAGTTTGTAATAAAGTTGTATCTGAGTTTCAGTATCTAGAGTTGGGATGATTATGTTCATGGTCTGTACATTCATGTATGTGTTCTGATGCGGCATCTTCAAGATTATTCAGTCTAGATATTGTACATGCATGAGCCCTTGCATTAGCCTAACCCATCTATATACTCAGTACATTCCTGTATTGATGCATTTGCGCTATGGTGTTTTATTTGACACCATAGGTTCAGAGGCATAGGATACAGAGTATCCTCAGCAGTTCAGTCCCAGTCAGTAGAAGTAGTAGTGAGTCATGTTCTTTAGAGGAAGAATCTCATTTTACTATTATTTCTTCAGACTTTATTTATTTTCAATTGATGGAGTTAGTTGGGGACTTGTCCTATCAACTCCACAGTTCAGAAAGTTTAGAGACTTTTCAGACAGATGTTGTTGATTTGTATTATGAGTATTCATAGATGTGTTGAACCTTATGGCTAGTTTTTGCATTTATTTCAGATATTATGCAGTATACAGGTACAGATATCAGTAAAGGGTTAGCTTGCGGTCCTTTAGGGTCATAAGCATTGTGTGACATCTTGGGATGGGATTTTGGGGCGTTACAAACTTGGTATCAGAGCCTAAGGTTAAAGAGTATCCTAGGGAGACTGAAAGACGCATCTAGTAGAGTCTTGTGCATGGGTGTGTAGCACGCCGCATTTATGTACAAGAGGCTACAAGATATTCTTAGGAGCAGTTCCTCTTCTTTCAATGATCATTTCATGCGAGTGAGCATGAGCTAAATTTGATCCTCAGTCCAATCCACTTCTTTCTTCCAATTACAAAGTTTGCCTCCTTGCAGAGATTTTATTCATGAGGTCAATGACTAGCCCCCTCAGCCAGTAGATCCTGTGAATGAGAATGTGTCACATACAGAGTTTTGGGCCACTTTCCAGGAGCTAGCCTAAGCTGTGACTAATGTTCATGGCAACTGTCAGGCTGCACTCCCACCTCAGCAAGATGGGAATTCTGCTGCAGCCAGGATTAGAAGCTTTATGAAAATGAACCCACCCAAATTCTTTGGGTCAGTAGTAGGTGAGGACCAACAGTTGTTTCTAGAGGAGATAAAGAAGATCACCCAGATTATGCATATTTCTGAGGAGGAGAGTATTGAGTTAACATCTTATAGGTTGAATGACATTGTTCATGATTAGGTAGTGATATAGGAGAAAAGTAGATGGAAGAATGCATCTCTCGTGACTTGTCTAGAGATTTAGAGTGCCTTTCTAGATAGGTTTTTCCCGCTAGAAATGAGAAAGGCTAAGGTAGAAGAGTTCATGAACCTAAGGCAAGGTTCCATGACTGTGAAAGAGTATTGTCTTAAGTTTAACCAATTAGCTAAGTATTCTCCCGACTTGGTAGCTGAACCTAGGCGAGTATGAGTAAGTTTTTGTCTGGGGTGTTGAGTGATGTGTTGAAAGAGTATAGAGCTTCCATGCTTAATAGAGATATGGATCTTTCTAGGCTACTGATGCATGTGCAACAAATTGAGGAAGATTAAATGAATGAGAGAGAGAGTATGAATAAGAGATCCAAGACAGGTAGTTGTGGTTTCTCGTAGGTGGGGTCTCAAGGTGGTAGTAGTTCTTAGTATGGTCGGAGATTCTTAGTTCCATCTCCATCTTCAGCTAGTGTACTTGCACTTGTGTTTGGGGATGTTAGATCTGAGGAAGCGCCAAGCTTCAAAGCCCAGAGTGGTGCTAGTGGTGTTTGTACCCATCTATGTTGTGGAGAGTGTGGCAGGCGCCACTGATAACGCTCAATCTACAGCTCTCGTTTGAGTGTAAAGTGGTCGTTAGCAAATATAGAACGCAACCTAGGTTGGGTGTCGATCCCACAGGGAATAGCTTGTCCAACAAGTAAGTAAAATTACTAAACTTTTGGTGCAAGTCTCGTAAGAAGGGGGATTGTAATAAGTAACCAAAGTAATGAAGTAAAAGCTGAAAATAGCAAAGTAAAAAGAGAGTATTTCGTAGGTTGTGAAACAATGAGAATTGAAGCGTTGGGGTTATGTCCACCTTCTGAGGTATACGTCTCTATCGGCTATGAGTGTGTAGAGTCTTGACATGCAATTGCTTATAGAGAATTGTAGTCGATGGTAAATCCAAGCGTCTCTCGACCTGAACAAGGACTATTTCACTTTAAATCTCTCGAGCTTAAAGCGTGTCTAACGGTACGAATTCTCCAAGAGGTTAGTCCAGTTACGGCACTAGTTTTTTAATAGGAAAGGGTGTCCTTCTACCTTGACATTATCTCTTTTCCAGACAAATAACCTTTCTCTCGAACAAGTTAAATGTTAGACTGGCGTATTCTTGCATTTGCAACCGCAAAGAATGTAGATTAAGGTGAAGAGCGTAATGATATAAGCAATATACGTGTCTTGAACTCACAAACTCATAGCTATAGATAGTAACTTATTCGGCTTCCATAACCCCAACTAAGAGGTTTAGTTACCCATGAATGCGGAGGATATCATGTTTTGCATGGTGGATGGCGTGAAAAGTGGGTGTTTAGGCGTGTGGTTTTGGTGATTCCGTAGCAAGTAACGATTCTCTTGTTGTGGAATTTAAGAATAGAAGAGTAGATTAGAAGTGTTTGTAGTGGAAGATGAGAGGGATGGAAGAAAATTAATTGTTAAATTAAGTGAAGAATTGAAGAATTAAGAATGTCTTAAAATCTCTAGCATGATAGGGTATTTATAATACTCCTATCCTACTCCTACTAAGCTAATGAAATAAATAACCAAATCCTAATATACTAATGAAATCCTTGACCCAAATGTACTAGGATAAGGTTACAATATCATAATCCAAATAGATTAGTGAAACACATAACCTAATTGCACTAGGTTAATGTATCTTGGTAAAAATCCAGCTTTGTGTCTGTAAGTCCCCAAAGTCTTCAGAATTGCTGTTTTATCCCAGGACAGATTTTCCATGCAGCAGATTTGGTCCTTTAGGCGTCCAGCTCCTTTCCACTTCGTTTGTGAGCTTTCTTTTGCGTCAAGTAAGCCATAAAATGCTGTATTTTGCATCATTTATACCTGAAACTTTACTAATCATGTTTGTTAGCTCATTTATAGGAAAAAGGACTAAAAGTGCATGAAATAGATAATTAGTTCTCAAAACTAGGCTAAAATATGGGCAAAATATATTGATATAGGCACGTAAATTCGCCTATCATCAACACCCCACACTTAGAGCTTTGTTCATCCTCGAACAACATATCATGTCCTTCTAAGCATCGACTTAAGGTTTTTACAGCAGCAACACAAAACATTTATCAAGACAAGCACAACAATTATCAACAAAGAGTAGCTTTCCGATTATAAGTAGAAACAATTTAACCTCAAGCATAGACTCGTGATGGTGATCAGCTCGCATGCAAACGTTAAGGTACATAGAATCATATACAACTATCCAAAACTCATCAACCATGTGTGTCTCACAATATAGTACCCATAATCACTCACAAATATAGCATATTTTTCAAACATGGGTCTCAAGATGTCCTTGCTCTCACTCTCACAAAGAATTCATATGTAGCAACTAATGACCATAAGTTTGCCTTTAATGTAGTACTCTACTAAATATCGGAATGTTAAGATTAGGATCAAGTAGGTCTTTTGATGGTTGTAATGTAGGCTAAGGGACGGGTAGGATCAACTATTTTGGCCAGGAATAGTGACTAAGTTCCAAAGCACTTTAATACATCACATTGTATCATTGACACTTTCTTCTTTCAACCTTTCTTCTTTCTTTTGTTCCACCACCCTTGTTCTCCTCTTTTGTTTTTCAATTTTAAGCACAACTCACTTTTCAGCTTTCTTTTCCTTTTTTCTTTTCACAACATACCTCTTATGACAGCACTCTTTTTCATAACACATTCAAGCACCATTACAATTTAAAGCATCATACTCACCCAATTTCCTCTTATGTAGTCACATGACTTTTTCACTTTAAAGCACTTAGGAATTTGGATCAAATTACGGTCTTGAAAAAAAATGGATTAGGCTTACATACAAGGTTGTCAAAGAAATAGGCTAAAGGCTCAAAAGGGTTAACTAGGATGATGTACATGGGTAGGTAAAACTGAAGGTAAACATGTATAGGTTGCCAAAGAAATGCCTAAATCATATCCTAAACTTACACTCCTTATTTTCGCTTTGCATACATACCAGGCAAGTTCTATCATCAGCCACAAACATAGAATATACTATTATCTCGCACACACAAGGCACATGGTCGACTTGATTGGAAGTAATATAGACTCTTTACCCAACAAGTGAAGGAATTGAGTCACACAATATCACATAATAAGTCACAACTAGAGCCTAAATGTCTCAATAGTCACAATTGTAGCACATACTCTTGTTCTAATCTCATGCTGCCTATCAAAATAATTTCATGCGTAGCTAGAAAAATTTTACTCCTAAAAAATTAAAAAAAAAAAAAAAAAAAACTTCAAACGAAAAAAATGGACTAAAAAAAACAAAGTAAACAAGCAAACATACAAACATAGGTGCAAACAAAGAAGTATAGCATACAGATTCTGCCACCCCACACTTAGACGGGACACTGCCCTCAGTGGAAAATAAATGTGAAGAACCTGGTTTAGTCGGACTCCTCATCAATGTCGGGGGTCATACCCCCTTCGTCTGAATCATCATAAGAGTCATCGTCAGAGTTCTCGTCATCATCAGAATCAGGCAAGCGTCTATCATCATCAGTTGGCACGTCATCGTCAAGAGGTTCCTCAAAATATACGCCCACTCCACACATCTCCCGGGCATGCCTGTTCATTGGGTAGTCGTGGTCCAGCTGTTGGAGCTCTTCAGCAGTTGGAATACATCCACCACTCATCATAGTGAATCGTGTCATGCCATAGAGATGATGGAAGAAACTCTCGTCACGAGCATGTCTCTCCGCAGTAGTAAGGTTGACTCCATGCGTTGATTCAGCATCTTTGACCTTGGTGAGGTCAACCTTCTTTGGGTTATGTTGGAGTTTGTGGTCAGCTGGTTCCTCTTCTATATCCTCCTTCCGCAACATTGCTGTCAACAAATTGCCGAATGTGAAATGGGACCTTCGGTGGAGTTTGGCCTTCCTCATGGTAGATCGAATGATTGCCCCAAAGTTGATAGGGACATTCGTCATCAACGCATAAACCAAACACACTCTATCTCTCGATATCTTGGTGTATTGCGTCCCAGGAATAAGGCATGAGTTGACAATGCGCATCCAGATTCTTGCTTCCCTATTTAGTGGAGCATAGGGGAAGGTGTTGTGATGGCCTGTTTCCTTATGTCTGCCCCATCTTGCCATTGATCTGCTTCCACAAAGCGTGTGTCTTATAGCTCTGTAAGGAGGCCTGCTGTACATCTCTTTGTATGGTGCAGGGTCGACCGAAGGTAGGCCAAGAAAAGAGTTGATCCATTCCGCTGTAAGCTGTAACACTTGGCCCCAAATTTTGACTTCGTTGCCTGTTGTGTTTGGCAACCAGCTGGCATAAACTTCTCTTGTCAAGTCAAGATTGCACTCTCCCATGTCGCGGAAGATGAAATCTAGCTTCAAAGCCATTATTTTAGCCAACATTTGCGGCTCCTTCTTTGCTAAGGTCTCCTTGTTGATCAAGTCGACGTGCACATATTTCCTTTCTTTGTTGCTGTTGTACCATGCTTTGGCTTCTTCCTCAAGAACCCACTTTATTCCGAACATTCTGCGTGGTAGGTGTGCTGAGGATGATTCTCCTTGGTCTTTTCAACTTCTCTTTTTGCCCTTTTGGGACGTGGTAGCCTTTTCCTTCCCTTGCCTTGCCTTAGGTGTCATTGTACCGGAGACTAGAAATAACGTAAGTTGCAGCACAATCTCACTTTATACAATCTATATGCAAGCACTAGGGGTACCACCCCACACTTAATCTTGTTAGCACAAATCACTGAAGTGAAAGTGGTCGAGTACTCAGATTTCGTCGACATACGTTTTAGGATTGTATTCCGACAAGAAAATCAGCATTACATCACTTATTTGCAGCCATTGGCCTACTTTCATGATAGATATAGCAACACTACAACATAGGGGTTACCACATGGAATCGTACTTCTTACAACAAGCACAACTTCCTAAGTCGATAGGTACTATAACCTTATCCCGATGACCGGGATATTTTATCATGTAAGTATCCAAACAACCATCTTAAGCAATATTCATAGCCATATCAATTCAGCAATTATCATAACAATGCTATCGAAACAAAATTCAAGTCGGAAACAAGTCAAGAATTCCCTACGTATATATTCAATCACACGATATTGCAACAACTATCCAAACACATGAACATTACCACCAATCTCGCATGTTTTAGCAAAATATAATAAGTATAGCAACGTAGTACTTACGATAAATAGATGAAGAATAAGAGAGTACGTACTTGCTTGAAGATTGTGGAGAAGTTGTTGTGTATTGGAAGAACAAAGGAAGAAAATTTTGAGAGGATTTGAGAGGATTTGGAGTGATATGCGGCGCCTTTAGGGTTGTTTCTAATGTGGTTGTGTTATAAAACCAAGTCCCCTTTATATAGGAAGAGTATGGGTCGGGTTATAACCCATTTACAATCGGATTTGGGGACAAAATCACCACATATGCAGCGCATATCTCTCGGCATATCAATGACATATGCGGCGCATTGTCCATGGCATAATGGGACATATGCGCCGCATATTCTATGGCATTTCTAGACATATGCGCCGCATAGTCTATGGCATTTGGTCTCAGTATCTCAAATGCCATAGCATAGGCGGCGCATAGTCAAAACCATACCTAGGAATAGGCGGCGCCTAGTGTATAGCACACTAGATTCCGAGTCCTTAGGCTATAGAATAGGTTGTGCATCATTCGTGGCCTATTTTTACCAAGGCCTAGCCTTCCTCGAAGCCTATTATGACGTGAGAAAGGCTCAATTCATAGCCTTATGCATCACCATTCCTAACTTACCGACTTTACCATACAATGTGTCCAAATCGTCGATTGAGATCAATCTCCTCGTTGCATACTTCTTGCACCTATATTTGCTCAACACCAAATGAAAATGATTAGTACGATGGGTTGCCTCCCACCAAGCGCCTTAGTTTTGGTCGTGGCACGACTCTTATTTTTGGATTTTCATTTATCAAAAAGAAAAAATACTAAAACGATGAAACGACAAAACGATGAAATGATGAAATGATAAAACGATGGGTTGCCTCCCATCTAGCGCCTTATTTATTGTCGTGGCTCGACATAGTTACCTCAAGTACTTAGACTTCGTCGAGGTAAGTGATGGATCATTTTCTGAAAGGATTTAGACGACAATGAGGCTTACCTGTGGGCATGAGATCTTCTTCAAGATGGCTCTTACATTTTCCCGGAGAATCCAATTATATCATCAATAGTCCAACCCATAGCTCTCTTGTATCTCTTCAGAGCAGAGATGAGAGCTTCTACGTGCTGTTCACTTAAATCATCTATACTCTCTGGGAGTATATTTCTACTTTCCAAGAACACATACCTTAGATAATCTGGAAGCTCTTGCGATTCTAGCATTGGTGGCTCATCAAAGGGAGTCTTCGCTTTTGGTTGATTCTTGAGATCACAATCTGGTTGCTTAGGAGTATAAGGCTCTATTTCTGTTAGAGCACTCATAAGTTCTTCATAACCTTCATTATCTTCATGCTCAACTTTCAGTGGCACAACAGACAATGGCTCAACAGTAGGCTGTTTCTCTATAGATAATGCTTTCGTATCCTTATGATGAACATCAGCTACAAATAACTCATTCATATCGCTGGGCTGCTTCATTGTTTTGCATATATCAAACCGTACCACTTCGTCATTAATTCGAAACAAAAGCTCATTATCTTTCATGTCAATAAGCACACTTCCAGTTGCAAGGAAAGGACGTCCAAAGATTATGGGAACTTCAGAATCCTCCTTACAATCCAGAATAACGAAGTCGGCAGGAAAGATGAATGAAGAAACTTTCACCAACACATCATTCAAGATACCCACAGGTCGTTTTACCGACCTATCAGCCATTACGAGCCTCATATTGGTTGGTGTCGGATCGCCTAGCCCCAACTTCTTGTAGATGGATAGTGGCATCAAATTGATGATAGCTCCCAAATCGCACAATGCCTTAGCAAAGTCTAAAGATCCGATGGTGCAAGGAATCGTGAAAGCTCCGGGGTCGGCCTTCTTCTGAACTATCGATCGGGTAGCAATTGCACTACAATGATGCACATCATCTTTCAGCTCATAACTTGCTGCCCTCTTTTTAGTCAAAAGATCTTTCATAAACTTCGCATACCCAGGCATTTGTTCAAGTGCCTCTACCAATGGGACATTAATGGTCAGCTGCTTGAGCATAGTCATGAATTTGCTGAACTTAGTGTCATCGGCCGCCTTCTTCAATCTTTGTGGAAAAGGTGGTGGTGGGTATGGAAGTGTTCTCTCCATGGATTTCTTCTCCTCTTGCTTCCGTTTATCATTTTTTTCAGGCTGCACATCACTAGGTAAAACATCTTTGACGTTTGAAATAGTTGTTGCGGCTTCTTCTCTTGTAACGTCACTAGGTGTGGCATCAATGTCTGATGCTACGTCAACTACTTGCTTGCCTTTTGCTGAAGTTTCCAGCACCTTACCACTTCTGGTAGTGATGGCCATGCATGACCCATCATTCTTTGGGTTTTGCACAGTATCGCTTGGTAAGGTGCCAGCATTTCTTTGATTGAATGCTGCTGAAAGTTGGCTCAATTGCTGCTCTATTTGCCTGATAGAAGTGGAATGAGAATCAACTAGTTGCTTCATGGAGGACAAATCATCAATCACCTCCTTATCTCCCGTGCTCGTTGCTTCCACTCCTTTCAATAACTTAGCCATCATGTCTTCCATGGAATTAGATGTGGTGGTATCACGTCTACCACGGGGAACGTACAAACCACTATTTTCATTATTTTTCTTCCAACTACCTTGGTCTTTACCTCCAGATTTATCATAATAGTTCCGACCTTGGTTTCCTTGGGCATTCCCACGGAAACCCCCCTGATTGTGCAAGTAGTTGGCCTCCTCTTCTGAATCAGATTCGTCTCTTCCTTTTGACGCAATAGCTTTCACTTTTTCAGTCTTCCCTAATAGATGCTTTGTAAGAAGATCCATTTGGGTTTTCATATGCACCATATCTTGATCACGTTCTTCTTCTCTTCTTCTTTGGTCTGCCGACATGCCAATAGATAAAGTGGGGCTTGCTACCTCAGAATCCCTGGTGTGCCAAGCTCTACTTTGCTTTGTCATGCGATCTAGCATATTGCTTGCTTGACCAAAGGTGAGGTCCATGAAAGAACCTCCAGCTGCGTTGTCCACCACTGGTTTAGTTATTGAATTCAAGGCTCTATACAAGATCTCCATGAGGTGAACATTAGTCATGTGATGGTTTGGGCATCTCGCTAGCTTTGTCTTGAACCTCTCCCATTTTTCGTGAAGAGCTTCAGAGGGAAGCTGACGAAAGTTGCTGATTTCATCTCTCAATTGAGCCTTCTTGGATAGCGGAAAGAATCTTTCTAGGAAAGCGTCTCTCAATTGCCTCCAATTTGTAATTGAATCAGGAGGCAGCCCATTCAACCATAGTGTTGCCTCCCCAGACAGAGACAATGGAAATAGACGTAATCGAATAGCATTCTGACCAACACCAGGATTGTCAAAAGACTTGCATGTAGAAATAAAGTTGATGAGATGCATATTCGGATCATCGCCTGCTAGTCCACCAAATAATCTCTTGAGTTGCAATAACTGAATCATGGTGCTAGTGATGTTGAACTTGGCTCCGGGCGCTAATGGTGGTGGAATTATAGCTCCAGTGGCTCCGGCACCATCAAGATCATCATCATCATCGTCGAAAGCTGGTTGCAAAGGTTGGCGATCATACCTATACCGAGCTTGTCGACCTCTTCGATTGGAAGGTGTTGCAGTTTCAGCGACATGCCTTGGGTTTATCAACTCGTCATCACCTAAATCCTCATCGTCAGGATTTGTTGCTCGCCCAGGATTATCAATGTTTTGTTGTTGGACTTGAGCAGCAGCAAGAGCAGCTAATCTTGCTTGCTCGTGTTGAGCAGCCATCCTGTCGATTTCAGCTTGTGCTTCCATTCTTCTAATTCGTTGTGGTTCAGGATTGATTGGTAATAACGGTTGACCAGAACTTCTAGTATGGGGCATGCACTAAAGTCAAAACCTGCAAGAAACAAAAACAAAAACTAAACGTAAAAGTACGAGAATCTTTGACCAAAGGGTCTAGTAATTATTATGAACTTGATTGACACTCGTATTCCCCAGCAACGGCGCCAATTTTTGATAACGCTCAATCTACAGCTCTCGTTTGAGTGTAAAGCGGTCGTTAGCAAATATAGAACCCAACCTGGGTTGGGTGTCGATCCCACAGGGAATAGCTTGGCCAACAAGTAAGTTAAATTACTAAACTTTTGGCGCAAGTCTCGTAAGAAGGGGGGATTGTAATAAGTAACCAAAGTAATGAAGTAAAAGCTGAAAATAGCAAAGTAAAAAAGAGAGTATTTCGTAGGTTGTGAAACAATGAGAATTGAAGCGTTGGGGTTATGTCCACCTTCTGAGGTATACATCTCTATCGGCTATGAGTGTGTAGAGTCTTGACACGCAATTGCTTATAGAGAATTGTAGTCGATGGTAAATCCAAGCGTCTCTCGACCTGAACAAGGACTATTTCACTTTAACTCTCTCGAGCTTAAAGCGTGTCTAACGGTACGAATTCTCTAAGAGGTTAGTCCAGTTATGGCACTAGTTTTTTAATAGGAAAGGGTGTTCTACTACCTTGACATTATCTCTTTTCCAGACAAATAACCTTTCTCTCGAACAAGTTAAATGTTAGACTGGCGTATTCTTGCATTTGCAACCGTAAAGAATGTAGATTAAGGTGAAGAGCGTAATGATATAAGCAATATACGTGTCTTGAACTCACAAACTCATAGCTATAGATAGTAACTCATTCGCCTTCCATAACCCCAACTAAGAGGTTTAGTTACCCATGAATGCGGAGGATATCACGTTTTGCATGGTGGATGGCGTGAAAAGTGGGTGTTTAGGCATGTGGTTTTGGTGATTCCGTAGCAAGTAACGATTCTCTTGTTGTGGAATTTAAGAATAGAAGAGTAGATTAGAAGTGTTTGTAGTGGAAGATGAGAGGGATGGAAGAAAATTAATTGTTGAATTAAGTGAAGAATTGAAGAATTAAGAATGTCTTAAAATCTCTAGCATGATAGGGTATTTAAATACTCCTATCCTACTTCTACTAAGCTAATGAAATAAATAACCAAATCCTAATATACTAATGAAATCCTTGACCCAAATGTACTAGGGTAAGGTTACAATATCATAATCCAAATAGATTAGTGAAACACATAACCTAATTGCACTAGGTTAATGTATCTTGGTAAAAATCCAGCTTTGTGTCTGTAAGTCCCCAAAGTCTTCAGAATTGCTGTTTTAGCCCGGGACAGATTTTCCATGCAGCAGATTTGGTCCTTTAGGCGTCCAGCTCCTTTCCACTTCGTTTGTGAGCTTTCTTTTGCGTCAAGTAAGCCATAAAATGCTGTATTTTGCATCATTTATACCTGAAACTTTACTAATCATGTTTGTTAGCTCATTTATAGGAAAAAGGACTAAAAGTGCATTAAATAGATAATTAGTTCTCAAAACTAGGCTAAAATATAGGCAAAATATATTGATATAGGCACGTAAATTCGCCTATCATCAGCCACCAAGGTGTGTGTAGAATCGGTAAAGATGTGTGTTTTGGTTGTAGTGAGCCAGGCAATAGAATGCGAGAATGTAGAGTGCTGATTCAAAGGGGTATACTTCATGCGTTTCAGGCTCGCCTTGATCGGCAAGGATTCCCTGAAATAGACCCAGGTATGTTATGACTGCTTCATCTTTATGGCATGCATTATTAGATCCTTTGCTACCATTTTGATATTATATGTTAGCATGAGTCATGCATAAGTTTCAGATCTTGATTGGTCAATTATGACCCAGTTTGTAGGTACCCCGCACACCGCTCCAGTATTTTAGTAAAAGTGTGTTTAGAGGGACACAGGGTCCCAAGAGGGAGATACACCATAGTATTATGATATTGCATTCCATTATATTCATCCCGATGCATGTTTAGATTTTCTTTATGGAGTTAGCATTAGTTTTCATTGCATTGTCGATCGTAAGTCAGCTTAGCTGGACATTCATGCATTTGTTATGCGCATTTAGTAAAAAGAGTTCAGTTTGTCAGTGTGTGTTCAGTCGTGTATTCATGAGATCATCCTAGTTATGGGCCCATGCATCAGATATGCATGTGTATTATGAGAATTCAGCTATAAGTATCATCATCGAGTATTCCATGCATCAGATATGCATGCCCAGTGTGAGAACTCTAAATGTCAGTCGTTCCAATTGCGTAGACCGGATCTGATATGTTTTCATTTCTTGAGTAAGTTCTGTTGATCCATATTCTCAGTCTATCAAGCGATATTCAAGGACGAATGTTCTCAAGGGGGAGATACTGTAATGCCCCGCAAAATCCTTTTCCTAAGCCTTAGAGCATATTTGGTAAAGCAAAAATCTAAGTCAAAATGTTTCAGAAAATATTCTCCCAAGTATGAAATACTTTGAATCATGTGATAATCTATTTGAGCATGAATTGACATCATAGAGGTCCCCTAACTTATGGACGAGTTGAAAGTTTTCCTATCGTTCAAGTTTTAGTAACCATCAAGATTTGGGTCAACCTCAATCGACCATACCTCCTTTCATATATTGAATTAGAGGACCTACTATATATCAAATGAAATATCTTTGAATTATCTTTCCAACTATACCAATTTTTTAAAAAACCAATATCGAAGCAAAGAGTTATGCCCATTTTACTCTAGTAGATCTGGCTGGGAAATTAATGATGACATTCGTGATAAGCTATCACGCCCGTGACGGCCTATCACTAATATCGTCAGCCCTGGGCAGATTTCTAACCCTAGTGATGACATTTTGTGATAAGGCATGACGGCCTATAACTAATGTCGTCTGCCTTAACCAAAAACTCAATATTTCACCTTTTTTGACGACATTTGTGACGTCCTATCACCAACTTGACGGCCTGTAACGGATGTCGTCAAGAAAAATTTTCAACAATTTAAGGGCATTTTTGCAAGGTTATTTTGGTCATTTCCCACTTTTTTAGCCTCTATAAATATGAGGAACCCTCATTCAAACCCTAATTTTTCTATTTCTCTTCCAATTCTCTAAAGAGAGAATATCCAGGGTTTCAATTCAAGAACCCTAATCTTTCAAAAATCATCCATAAATCTTCAAGATTTCTTCAAGAACTAAGTTCCTCATAGTGTGGGCTTTGAGAATCATTTATTACAAGTGTGGATAGAGTCTCAAGCATTAGAATTCATTCGACTTCAAAGGTTAAGGTATGTAGATATTGATTCTTGGATCCCTTTCATACAAAAAGCTCAAGAACCCTTTTTAAAAACTAAAAGTTTTTATTTTTATGAGTTGTTAATGATTTTTATGAGTTTAAATGGATGTTCAAGGTGTTGTGGAGTTTTGATTTATGTTTGTCTACAAAATTTATGAGCTTTGACCCTAGTATGTGGAAATAATGTGATAGAACCTCTTGAAGTTATTTTCTATGTGATGTGTTCATGACTTTTGGGTGTAGAAATGATTGAATAAGCGAAGCATGTCTCCCATATGTTTGGTAAAAATGCCCAAATGAATGAATTATTCCATGGTAATAGGAAATTCCCAAATAAGTGTGAACCCGTGCATGCCTAGTGTTTGATAAAATGCCTTAGTGAGTGAAATATGCCAAGATAGCATAAAATCCCCAATTAAGTTGTGACATGTTAGTAAGAAGTTTCCCCAAGCTATATGATATCCAAACACATGTCAAGACTGATATAGGTATGAAATAGATGAGGTAAAGACTTGTTGAATGGAGTACAATCTAGTAGCATATTTTCCCTACATTATTATATGATTATTATTCCGAGATGCTTAAAGTGACCCCTTGGTGACTATGACGATGGATAGACATTTGTGATTTCTAATTACTTGAAGAGTTCTGTTAATGATTGGGAAGATGCTTTAATGATTATGATGATGCATGAATGATTATGATGATACATGAATGATTGTGATTATGAATGAATGATTATGCTTTACTTTTATGCTATCGATTCCTGGGGGTATTTATACCTAACAATAGACTTGTTGTCTAGAGCCCGTGTCAGTTTCTCGATAATTCCAGTCGAGCCATGATTGTCCAAACTCAGTGAACTATAGAACTCTGTATCCTCAGACAAGTCAGAACTTAAGAAAGCTCAGTAATCTAAATTATCTCTGTAATCTCTGTATCGCTAGTAATCTAGCCTTAGTCCTGTAATCAGCACAGATCTAATAGTATTCAAGTTTAATCTCAGAAGGGATTCGAGTAATCTATTCATGCTCTATATCGTCAGTAGATACCATGATTCGATACCATTTCCGTCAGATACAGAACTAAGTAATCTCAGCATAACTCAGTCAGATCTTTTGAGAAACATGATCAGTAATAGAATTAGTTCAGTTGTGTTCAGTTAAGAATTTAGTTTAGAGTCTTTCAGTTGGGAGTAGAAGCTAGCACCTACAGAGGGAAGGGATGGCGACTCTCCCATCAGAGAGGGTGAGTCTTTAGAAGAAATCCCTGAACTCCAGAACTGCATAGACAGTGCAGGATGAAGGAGTCTCCCATCAGTAGAGGTTGTCACAGTCAGAGAGGTTTGACTATCATACCTCAGGCCAACTTCCTTCGAGGATCATCCCATCGGAGAGGTTTGACCAGAGAGGTCTTTGCCCGTGGCACGATATTAACACCCTTCCTGCTGGGGTTACAGGTTGGACCCCACCTGTGGTAGCTTGGGGCATGCCGGTTAACTAACTACTTCCTATAGTTGCAGTTTCAGTATCACTCTTCAGAAATTAGGACTGTGTGGTACAGTTTTCTATCCCAGTATGGATCTCAGATAGTTCCATTGGTTTATGGACCATCCCATCAGATGGGAATGGTCTCATATGTGGATGCTTATTATAATTACTAAATACCTCTCATCAGAGAGTCTTGATCTCAGTCTCGGATTCAGTAGAGTATTCTCGTAATCATATTTGGAGATCTCTCATTAGAGAGGCTTGATCTTAGTCTTAGACCATGTTGAGTATTCTTATTATCATATCTAGAGATCTCCTGTCAGATAGGTTTGATCTTCATCTCAGATTCTTTATTCTATTGAGTATTCTTGTTGTGAGATTCGTACATGATCATACTTCTTATCATTGATAATCACTTCCAGAATAATCTATTTGAAAAGTTGATCTCTAATTCTGTCAAAAAAAGCAGTAAGCTCAGAATTTAGTCCTTGATGCAAGTACATCCAGATCCTCAGTTATCAGTATTAGATCAGTCAGTGATTCAGTATCTTAGTGTTAGTAGTGAGTTGAGTCTAGAAAGTGGTATTTGAGTTCAGTAGCTAGAGTTGGGATGATTGTGTTCATGGTCTGTACATTCATGTATGTGTTCTCATGCGGCATCTTCATGATTATTCAGTTTAGATATTGTGCATGCATGAGCCCTTACATTATCCTACCCCGTCTACATTCTCAGTACATTCCTGTACTGACGCATTTGCGCTATGGTGTTTTATTTGACACCATAGATTCAGAGACACAGGATCCAGAGTATCCTCAATAGTTCAATCCCAGTCAGCACCAGTAGCAGTGATTCCTCTTATTTCGAGAATGAATCTCAGTTTACTATTATTTTTTCAGACTTTATTTATTTTCAGCTGATGGAGTTACTTGGGGACTTGTCCCATCAACTCCACAGTTCAGACAGTTTAGAGGCTTTTCAGATGGATGTTGTTGATATGTATTATGAGTATTCATTAATTTGTTGAACCTTATGGATAGTTTTTGCATTTATTTTAGATATTATGCAGTATACAGGTACAGATATCAGTAAAGGGTTAGCTTGTGGTCCTTCAGGGTCATAAGCACCGTGTGACATCTCGGGATGGGATTTCGAGGCGCTATAGAACTGAATACTAAACTGGAATAGACTGATACTGAGTCTATTGAGTGTTTCCTAAGTTCTATAACTGACTGAGAGTACCACAGAGCATGACATGACTGAGATTATTCTGTAACTGACACTGGCTCTAGGTAAATAGCTAAATTGTCAAGTATTAAATACCTCTAAGTAGCATAAAAAGTAAGGCATCACATGACCTTGCATTGCATAGAAATGTACACTTGTTCATAATGCATCTATAGAGGAATTTTATCAAACACTTGAATGACATGAACTAGTATACATGCTAACATGATATAATCTCACTATTTAATTCACTTGAACAACTCATCAACCACTTGAAAGGCATTGTATATGCACATAGTACCGATCAACACATTAGCATCACAATTTCAAGGCTTTAACATGACTTCACAAGATACTACATACCTAATAATTGTTTTGTACATAAATTTTGCACTTAATCTTGGAATAGAAAACAAATCAATGTTATAATCATGAATACACTTGAATACAAATCATGAAAATCATTAAATAAATTTACTTAAAGTTTAAAAGAGTATATTGGACTCCAAGGGTGGAAAGGACCCTTGGATGAACACTTGTCATACCTTAAAGCTTGAATTCTTAAATATAGATGGATTTCCTTGGAACTTGGATTCTTGAATGTGATGAACTAGGGTTTGTTCTTGAAAAATTTTTGAGTGAATGAGTAAATTTAGCCTTTTGGATGGCTTAAATACATGTTTTGGGGGCTCATATAATATGGAAAAGACCCATTTACCCCTCTGGATGAGGATTTTAATTACGGAAAACTGGACAAGCGACTCGTAGATTGATGTGATGGCCAACGCGCGGCATCGAATCCACATCAGTTCAGTAGAATTAGTACTAGGAACTGAAGGAAAATATACATCGATGTGATGGGCGATGCGGAACATTGAGATAGCGTTGATCCACAGGTTTGATCTTTCAAATGTGATCCTAACAAAGTCTGGAACATCTGAAACTTTTATGGGAACACCAACTGATATAACTGATCATGATTCAACCTAAAAAATATAACTTTAAGGTGATGAGTGTTGTGAAATAGAGTCACCAACCTGCAAAGGCTAAAATAACACTAAGTCTGAATACATAGCTAAAATTTTCTAAGTCTTAGAACCCTTAACAAGTTTTAAAGGTCTAAGATAAGCTTAGGATTTTGTGGGGTCTTACAGTTGAGCTATCTAAGAGTGGTTGGGACACTGTACATTCAAACATATGTTATAATACAGCATAACGCAAAGAAAAGTATGTGGTCAGTACATTGAATACGCTGGTATATGAGATTAGGACTGACTAAAATACAAGAGGTATCTGAGCATAAATGCATGACCATGTCATATCAGAGAATGCCAGACCAAGAATAAATATATTTCTAAGATAATCTGTAATCTAGAAGACTGAAAGTTGTATAACTGAAAATCTGTACACTTGGTCAAGCAAACCTGAACTAAATACACTAATTATAGTATTGAGATTGTGGGAGGTATCATGTAACCAACATGCCCCCATTTGAGTTAATTGGGGTCCAACCAGTAACCAAAGTTGGCAGGGTGTCTACACATTGCCACGGGTACTAAAACGGACTGTGTGGATCCACTAAACTGGTGACCAAAAGGACTAAGGAGTCACCCTCTACTGGAAAGTTCTCTCATAAGATATATGTCAACCCTCAACTGGAAAAAACACATCTTAAACCTATGTTGGTTACGTAGTTCTGGAACTCAGGGACTACTACTAAAGGTCACACCCTTTACTAGTAGGTGAGCTCCCATCCCTGGGTCAGCTCGGTACTAAATCCTACTCCCAACTGAACCGACATTGTTACTGAACTAAACTGAATTCACTGAACATAAAAACTGACATTGTTCATCATGATAATAACAACTGAGTAAATTGTAATACTCATGGTTTAACTAAAATCATTACTTGAAAGATCTAATGTCATTTAAAATACATAGGTATTAGGTGTTCATAACTCACAAGCACTAAATGACCATAAATTACAACAATAAGCTTTTAAAATGATAATATGAGATCATGGTTCAAAACTTGAAACTTAGACATTTCATCAAGCATATGTGGATTATAAACTTGAACATGGGAATGTCTTAAACAGGAGGAAACAATATGATTACATGACTAAATACATAATTAGGGGATTTATCCTGAAATCAATTGATCAGTACATGGGGAATGCAACACTCAAAACATGATATGAATCATTCCTCTTGAAAACGCTTGAAAGCATAAATTGTATTTGAATTAACAAGAGAGTCATGGATTTATTTCATCTTAAACATATATAAACTCATAAATTAAACCAAAAGAGGATTTTTGGGCTCCATGGATGAAAGACCCATGGATGAAACTCCCACACACCATAAGCTTCTTAACTTGGGAAAGAAACCCTATTCTTGATGCATTCTTGAAGGTTTTTATAAATGGAGGGCTTAAATTATTAATTACTTAGGGCAAAATAAATTGAATTTGTTCTTGTGGAAGAAGGAGGGCTTTCTTGAGATTGATTTTGAGAATAAGAGCAAATAATGCCCTAAAAAAATGCCCCAAGTAGTGTTATCGATGATTTAGATTGAGGGGGAAATGACCTAATTGCCCCTTAATCCTTTAATCAAGAACTAGATGCAACATCCTCACCATGAAGAATTCTTGTCACAGTCAAAGAAAGCCCTCACCACGACGCGATCAGTATGAGGTTAGGACTAATGTCGCGACGCAGGCTATCGTGGTGATCCACTAGTTTTGTGATCCAAACATGCCCCAAACCTTGTTCAAAATATCTGAAACTTCTTTGGGGCATACTTTTTACATTCCTGAACATGAATTAACTAAAAAACCAACATCAATAGGTTGGGAAGACCAAATTAAAAATCCTCGATATTTAGGGGTCTTGAAAATGACTAAGTCCCTAACACTTACTGAAAATTTCAAGCCTTAAGCCCCATATGCATACAACTGGGAGGTAAATCGAGCTTAGGGTATTATGAGGTATCACAATATAACCCTTTCAAACATTCATCCTGAAATGAGGATGGTTAGACTGAGAGTACTATACTAAGGTAACTGAGATCATATACTAAACTGAGAGTATAAAAAGTTGTATTGAGATGATCTTGGGTATCAAGACCATTCTAAAATGCCTTCCAAAAGTGAAAGGTAAACTGAGTAGCTCTATCAAAAATAATAAACAACGGAACCCCATGCAATTTAACTAACTCCCTAAGATAGAGTTTAGCATAATCCTTAGTTGAATACAACATATGAAATAGCAATAAGTGACCTGACTTGGTCATTCTATCCATAATGAACCATATCAAATCATGCTGACGACGCATACGAGGGAACCCTGTCATAAAATCCATCTTCACCCTTTCCCACTTCCAAGTGGGGATGCTAAACTCCTTCAATATACCACTAGGCCTTTGGTGCTCAAATTTAACCTACTAACAATTTGGAAACTTAGCCAAAAACTCTGAAATATCTTTCTTCATACCACTCTACCAATAGATTTCCCGTAAATAGTGGTATATCTTAGTTTCTCTTAGGTGAAAAGAATACCGCGCACCATGTATTTCTTCAAGTATGTGTTGTCTCAAACCATCAACACACGAAACACATAACCTACCCTGGCAATAAAGCACACCATTTCTCCCTTGGGAGAAAACCTCTACTTTTGATCTCTAACTCTCTCCATCAACTTAACCAAACTAGGATCCCTCTCTTGATTTTCTTTCACTTCAGCAACCAATGAAGATTCCAAACCATTCTGAACCCATATACTACCTTAAGATAAATCAACCAACCAAACACCTAATCTAGCAAGATGATGAACCTCCCAAACTAACTTCATCTTATACTCCTCAACATGAGCAACACTACCCATAAAAAACCTACTACGGGAATCTATTACTATACTGGCATTGCCCGGATGATACAACACCCTCATATCATAATTATTTAACTTAAGCCACCTTCATTAATGATGATTCATATCTTTCTTCATCGATCCATACTATAAACACTTATGGTTAGTGAACACATTAACATAAACACCATAAGGATAATGTCTCTAATTTTTTATGGCAAATATAACCACTGCCAACTCAAGATCATGGCTAGGATAATTCCTTTCATGGGGTTAAGCTATTTAGAGGTGTAGCATATGACCTTGTCTCTCTACATCAAAACACAACCAAGACCAACTTTTGAAGCATCACACTAAACTACAAATCCATCGAAAGCAATGGCAAATTCAAGACTAGAGCAGAATTAAGTCGGGTCTTCAACTCCTGAATACTCTTCTCATAGGAGTTTAACTACTGAAATTTGACCATTTTCTGAGTCAATCAATTCATGAGGGATGCAATAGAAGAAAACCCTTAAGCAAACCATCTGCAATAGTAAGATAAACCTAAGATACCCTGAATATTTGATGGAACGATGGGTCTAAAATAGCTTCTCACTATTTTTTTCTTTTGAGGTCCAACTCTATTGACATCACCAAAAATAATATGACCAAAAAAAACTATCGGTCTTAGCCAATAATCACACTTACTAAATTTGGACAACTAATGAGCTCTAAGGTTCTGCAACATAATTCTCAGATGGTATGCATGATCATTCTTACTGCGAGAATAGTCAAGGATCTCATTAATAAAGACTATGACAAATATGTCCAAGTACTATTTGAATGCCCTATTCATCTAGTCCGTGAAAGCTGCAGGGGAATTCATTACTTCAAAAGACATGACTAGGTATTTGAAGTGACCATACCAAGTTCTAAAAGTTGTCTCAAGAATGTCACACTCTCTGACTCCAAGCTGATGATAGTCGGATCTGAGGTCTATCTTAAGGAAATAACTGGAACTCTGAAGTTGGCTAAATAAGTCATTAATTATGGGGAGTGGATACTTATTCTTGATTATGACTTTCTTCAACTGATGGTAGTCGATGCACATTATGAGAGAACTATCTCTCTTATGGACGAACAAGACTAAAGCACCGCATGGATAAATACTAGGCCTGATGAAACCATTATCTAAGAGATCTTTTAACTATTCTTTCAAATACTTAAGCTCAGTTGGAGCCATTCTTTAAGGTGGAATAGAGATAGGATGGGCATCCGGAAGGAGATCTATTTTGAAGTCAATTTCCCTTTTGGGAGGAACTCTAGGAAAATCTTCAGGGAACACATCTAGAAATTCCCTTACTACTAAAACTAACTCGAGACTTTGAGTCACAGAACTAGAGTCTTTGAATCGAACAACAGAGTAAACACACCCTTTAGATATCATATTTCTTTCTTTAAGATATAAAAGAATCTGACCCCTAAGAACTAAGGTAATACCCATCTATTCAATGAATGATTTATTAGGAAACTAAAATTGAATGAATTGAATTTTGCAATCAACTGAGTTATAACATGAGTGACGCCAATCCATGTTGAGAATGAGATTAAAATTAGTCAATTCTAACTCCACAAAATCAACTAAGGTAATTTTCTGGGACACTGTGACCGGGCAATTTAAGTATACCTGTCTGGCTATAATAGATTTACCTACTGGGGAAGACATTGAGAAAGGATTTGCTAATATTTTGGTACTGACACCAAAGTTGATGGCTATATGAGGAGTTACAAAAGAAAGTGAAGCTGCGGGTTCTAATAATGCATAAACAAGAAGATAGAAAATCTATAACATACTCGAAACCATATCAGGAGAACTAGCCTGATCATGCCGAGTCTAGATAGCATACAACCTATTCTGGTGCTACCCATGGGTGGCACTTGAAGTAGCATCTTACTGAGTCGGGTGACTTGTTGGAGCTAAAGAACGATTGGATTCACCCTACTGACCAGCCCTCAGGAAATCCCTGACCTTGTGGATTGGCTTGCCAAAATTAAAACATATATCACTACAATACTTACACTCACCCTGATGATTTCTACCATATTTCTTGCAGAACAGATTAGTATGATTACTATTTACACTTTCCTAGGACTGAGAGAGTGGCACCCTATCCCGACTATCTTGCATAAACTTTGGCACTGGCACACTAGTTAAAGATGGAGTTAGGGCTAAAAACTTATAACATAACTGAGAATGGTAACTACCTTCTAATCTTGGCTGAGAAAAGTTAAAACTACCTGTTCTAGCCCTCTTATTCTTTCTCTACCTTTTCTTATGTTTTTCCTTCTCAATCTGCTAAGAATGAACTATATGACTAGGTAGGTCCATATCCTTAATAGACATGGTAGTCCTACACTCCTTAAACACACTATTAGATGCACCAGATATAAACTTACTTATTCTAGACCTATTATCTGCCACTTTAGAAGGAGCAAACCTCGCCAACTTAGTGCACTTAAGCGAGTACTCCTTTACATTTATATTACCCTACTTTAAATTGATAAAATCCTAAACCTTAGCATCCCACAACTCTAAGGGAAAGAACTTGTCTAAGAAATTTGTAGAAAACTACTCCCACTCTACTGGCCCTATATCAACACCACATTCTTGCTTCTATGGCTTAAACCACATATGATCTATATTCTACAATTGATATACAGCCAACTCTGCACTCTCACTCGAAGTGACACCCATTATATCAACCACTTTATACACCATATCCAGAAACACCTACGCATCCTCCTCAGACTTGGATTCGAAAAACAAAGAGGGATTCATCCCAGTGAAATCTTTAATCCTAACTGCAGCTGTATTTTTCACTGGATTTGCTTGAGCAACAACTTACTAGTTGTTTTGTGCAGCTAAAGAGTGGGATAAGGTAGTGAAAGCAGCCTTGAGTTCAGCATGGGAGGCATGTTCATATAGAGGATTTTCCTGAGCAGGTGGTGGTGCAGGCTGATCCCCATTCCTTTTTCTATTGTTTCTCCTGGGAGGAATTCTCTTTAAATGAAAAAAAGTATGAGTAACAAAGAGTAAATTACATTGAGATCACGCTCTTTTTCAAGACATGAACACTGAAAATTGTAGTTTTGGTAATTCTTTACAAAGTAATTTTATTTTCTAAACTTGTTTTTTATCTTCTTCATTATAGTTATATTCTACATCCTTTTTTAATTTTTTCTGTAGTGGTTTTAAAGTTTCTGCTAATTTTGGAATATACTCCCTTACTTGGTTTACTAATCCTAAAAATGATTGTAATTTCTTTTTTGTATCTAATTCTTCTTTCAAATTTATTATTTTTTGTACTATATGTTATTGCATTTTTACTCCACTCTTATCTATTTGTATTCCTAAAAATTCTATCTAATTTTTCTTAAAATCAGCTTTCTTTTCGCTTAGGCTTATTCCTGATTTTTCTATTATATCTGTAAATTGTCCTAATAATTTTAAATGTTCTTCTTTAGTTTTTGTATATAATAATATATCATCTATGTATACTATACAATTAGATAATTGTTTAAAATAACTATCCATAAAATGTTGATATCTACCTGGTGCATTTTTATATCCAAATGGTAATACGTTCCATTCATAAAATCCTTGTGGTACCGTAAATGTGGTTAGTTCTTTAGATTCTTCTTCTAACTTTAAATGGTAAAATCTTGATTTACAATCGAATTTACTTAAATAATTTATCCCTGTATTTGTCTTATTTTTAATATCTTATTTGGTATTGGATAATTATATGTCATAGTTTTTGCATTTAAATTTCTATAGTCAATAACCATTCTACTTTTTCCTCTTTTTTGTTCACTATGTTTATTTACTATAAATGTTGGACTATTATGTTTACTATTACTTTTTTGTATATATTGTTTTTCATTAGTATTATATTTAGCAGATGATAGAATTATAAAAACCTATAGAAAAAAGCATAATAACTGCTATAAAAGGAAATTTAATATACCAAAAATTTAAATTTATAATAAGTGCAAATTATTCAGTAGCGGTAACAGATAAAAACATAGATAAATTATTAGTATTATATTGGAAAATAACAGGAATAGAATTAACCCCAGGAAGTAAAATATTTACAGCAAGATGTAAAAATTTATATGTATTAACAACAAAACATAAAATAACAGGAAAAAATAAGATTAACAAAATACGAATAGAAAGTCCATTCGAACAAATTGTAAAAACAATATATTATAATGATTATAGCTATAGAGACATAGATATAGAAGAAAATTTAGAAATAGTAAATGATAGAATAAGTACAACGAAAAGAATAGATAATGAAAAAACAGAATCATCAAGCTCATAAAAAAGAACAAGTTATGAAATAAATTCAACAAGTAATTTAAACCAATATTACATAACAGGAAAAATAAATGAAAAAGAATATTTAATACTCTTAAATACAGGATAAGAAGAAAATTATATAGCAAAATATCTAGTAAAAAATGAAGAAATAAAAACTGATAATGATATGTGCCCAGATCTACCAAGAAATTTAATAAATAGTAAAAATATAGCAAAAAAATAATAATAATAGGAGTTAGAAAAATAAAAATAGAATTTGAAGTAAAGGAAGAAATGCAAAAAGCAGATATAATATTAGGAATAAAATGACTAGAACAAGTAAAACCATATAATATAGAACATACACAATTAACCTTAACATATAACAGAGAGAAATTATTCTTAAGAAGAGCCTTAACATAAAATGAAAATATATGTATTAATGAAAATAGTAGTAGAAGGATATTACAGTAGATATTACATGCCTATGATAATACAGGAGCAAAAGTTAATTTATGTAGATATAATTGCTTACTAGAAAGCAAATGGGATAAATTAAAAACACCAATAGTAGTTAAAGGATTTAATAATGAAGGAAGCTTAATTACTTATAAAGCTAGGAATGTAAAATACAAGTATGGGACAAGATATTAACAATAGAAGAAATTTATAATTATGAACTAACATCAAAAGATCTACTTTTAGGAATGTCGTTTTTAAATAAATTATACCCACATATAATAATTAGAACAGACTGGTAGTTTACAACACCATGTAAACAGAAAGTAAGAGCAAAAAGAGTTAATAATAAAATAAAAAAGAAAACTGATTGGATAAAAGGAAGTGAAAAAATTACAGAAAAGTTAGAAAACATAAAAAATACTGAAGATACAATAGAACTAGTTGTATTTTCGATAAATAAAACAGAAATAACTATATTTTCAATAAATAAGATAGAAATAATTAAGAAAACATTAGAACAATTATATAGTGAAGATCCATTAAAAGGATGGAAAAACATAAAACTACTATAAAAATTGAATTAATAAATAAAAATAGCATAATAACCCAGAAACCATTAACATATAATTTTGACGATTTAAAAGAATTTAAAATGCATATAGATGAATTATTAAAAAAACAATATATAAAAAAAGTAATAGTAAATATAATAGTCCAGCATTTCTACTAAATAAACATAGTGAACAAAAAAGAGGAAAAAGTAGAATGATTATTGACTATAGAAATTTAAAAACAAAGACTATGACATATAATTATCCAATACCAAATAAGATATTAAAAATAAGACAAATACAGGGATATAATTATTTTAGTAAATTCAATTGTAAATCAGGATTTTATCATTTAAAGTTAGAAGAAGAATCTAAAGAATTAACCGCATTTACAGTACCACAAGGATTTTATGAATGGAACGTATTACCATTTGGATATAAAAATGCACCAGGTAGATATCAATATTTTATGAATAGTTAATTTAAACAATTATCTAATTGTATAGTATACATAGATGATATATTATTATATACAAAAACTAAAGAAGAACATTTAAAATTATTAGGACAATTTATAAATATAATAGAAAAATAGGGAATAAGCCTAAGCGAAAAGAAAGTTGAAATTATGAAAAATCAGATAGAATTTTTAGAAATATAAATAGATAAGAGTGGGGTAAAAATGCAACAACATATAGTACAAAAAATAATAAATTCAAAAGAAGAATTAGATACAAAATAGAAATTACAATCATTTTTAGGATTAGTAAATCAAGTAAGAGAATATATTCCAAAATTAGCAGAAACTTTAAAACCACTACAGAAAAATTAAAAAAGGATGTAGAATATAACTATAATGAAGAAGATAAAAAACAAGTTCAGAAAATAAAATTACTTTGTAAAGAATTACCAAAACTACAATTTCCAGATGAAAATAAAAAATTTATATATATAGTAGAAGCAGATGCTAGTAAATTTAGTTATGGAGGAGTACTTAAATACCGATATGAAGCAGAAAAATTAGAACACCATTGTAGATACTACTCAGGTACGTTCAATGAAACAAAAATAAAATGGAAAATAAATAAGAAAGAATTATGTTCATTATATAAATGTTTGTTAGTATTTGAGTCATATATTGTATATAACAAATTTATTGTACGAACAGATAATACACAGGTACGCTGGTGGTTAACAAAGAAAATACAAAATTCAGTTACAACAAAAGAGATTCGGAGACTAATCTTGAATATATTAAATTTCACATTTATAATTGAAGTAATTAGTACTAACAAAAATGTTATTACAGATTACATATCAAGACAAAGCTACACAGACTGATATAATAGAAGAGGATACTCTAGAAAAAATACTCAACACCCTAACTACGCTTTCAATGAAAGTGGACAGTATGAGTAATGAGATAGAAAAGCTAAAGACTAATGAAAATAAACTGAAGTCTATAGCTACAAATCAGCTAACTCAGCAGTGTGCAGAGTTATGTCGATCGGAAGACATTAAAGTTCCAGAGCTAGAAGGATACGATGAAACACTCCAGAAAACCCATAACGCTTATCAATCTACTTCTGCAAGTACAAGCAGAGGAGTTAATAGACAAAGATATCAGAACATGAATATGAATAAGATATTTGAGAAACCATTTATACCAAAAACACAAAAAGACCCCTTGTTCATACCCCCACAAATTACCACATACCGAGATAGTCTGAACCAAGATAAAAAAGTTTACAACTATACAGCCCAAAAATACATAGAAAATATCTACAAAATACAAACTTTCCTAAACCTTAACCCCAGAGCTACAAATATCAAAGAACCAAACATAAATTATATAACCCAAAAATTACAAGGTTACAACAAGCTAATTGCACTATCCAAAACCAACTCAAGCTTAATAAAAACTTGTTTTGACTATGGATTATTAAATACCATATACACCTAAGACGGAGAAGAACTAACAGCTATGGAAGAATTACATAAAATATTCACCACCTATAAAAGAATAACCAAAAGAAATCTATTTTATATGAAGTGTTATACTGCACCAGCAGAGATATTATACGACGAAATAAAACCAGTTATACAAGTTGTAAAAATAGGATTAACCAGAGATATGTTTATACCGGAAGATATTATGCAACAGCCAGAGATACCCAGAACTGAGATACCTGATTTCTACGCAAATAAACGACTCATTGGACTAGCTACAATTATTCAAGAATTAGCAAATAATTATACTAATGGAAATCCAATATGGAGTTATTATTCAAGAGAGCATCAGATGATTTATTCAAATTCAAAAGAACTACGACAAGCAAATATGGAAGATGTTAGGCAATGGATAATGACATTACTTAACCCTGAAAAACAATCTACTGCAAGAGCAATTAAGAGAGGATTTGTTTCAAACGGATTATTGACAAGATATTGCAAGATAATTGAACCCAAATATCCAGACCATCAATGTTCGAGATGTAATGGAGAAGATAATATTATCCCAGAAGTCCACCTAGAATAAAAGAATCAAGAAGATAAGCATGCCAGCTGGAAGATACTAGATAAGAAACAATAATGGAGATATGAAAAAGCAGAAGATACGACAACGAGAAGATATCAATGGAGTAATAATAGAAGACAAGATATTAAATTCATTTTACGTAAAGTTTTTGTATAGGCTAGATTTTTAGATTTTGTCTTTTCAGCCTTTTTTAGACTTTTTAGGCTCTAGGCTTTTTGACTATTATTAGCATAGGCATTAATGATTTTTGTCTTATTAGAAGACTTTTTTTGTAAAGTAGATTAATTTTAAAAACGTGCAGATTCTTGTAAAGTTTCATTTATTCTATAAATAAGATGAACCGAAGGCATTGCAAAGCAAGCCTTCATGTGTTGAAGCACACTACTCTCTCCTGTCCGCAACAAATATTTTGCTTAATTAATTAAAAAACAGATATGTTTCAATGGAAAAAGCTATGGAGAAACAAACCTCAAAATTATCAAATCTACCCGAACAGGTATATTTATTTATGATTACGAATAGCTAAATTCATAATTCCCAATAATCATGGTATGATAAAATAAATTCATGTTAGTTACTTTATAGTAGAATTATTCGAAGAATAATATGTTAAAAAGTTTATTAGCAAAGTGAAAACGAAGAAAAATCTCTAAGAACTATGTCATCCTAAAGGTGAAACCAATGAGGCAAGAAGCCGTAGTGGGGAGTAACCATAGTAGAGGCGTTGTTTAAGGGAAAAGTATCCAAATTACCATGCTAATAGTGACCGAAGAACATGTTATTTAAGAATAATCTAGTATATAGTAATCTAAGATGACCATATTTTGTTATGTATATGATTGGAGGGAATATTTTAAAAATAGCAATTTTATGAAAAGGAATAATTATTTATCTGATGCAATGGTAGATAAATTTAAAATACTTATTTTGTATGCACTTAAGGATATAAAAGTAGTAGATATAAGAAAAATCATATTAGAAAAAACATTTGATAAATATTATATGACTAGAATAAATTACATATCATACCTACCTAACTACTCTTACAAATACCTACCATGATAAATTACATATATCTAGAATTTTTGGAAAAAGATATGAGAAACATACAGTTAATAGAAAAACAGATGAAAGTAAATTTAGACAAGTACATGGAAACTAAAGATATAAAATACATAAAATTTTTTAATGAAAATATGCAAGAACTACTAAGACTAAAACAAACAACTACAAAATATTATAATAAAATATTTAGTCAATTTTAAATGATAGATAATCTTAAAGTTTTAATCTTATATATACTTAAAGATATAGAAATTATAGACATAAAAAAAATAATATGGGAAAAATTACAAGATTATGAAGAGGAAGAATTATTAAACAGTATAGAAAACTTACACATATATTATGAATATCAATATTACTTAGATTCATATGGATATTATTCAGAATAAATAAATGTTAGAATATATAAAAAAAATTAGAGAAAGGAAAAAATGGATATATGAATAAGTTAATTACAGAAATCAACTTGAAATAGAAAAAAGACAACTAGAAGAAAAATTACTTAAAATGAAATTAACCTTAGATGCAGATAATGATTTATTTAATACATACGAAAAATTATTTAATACAGATGAAAAATTACCTATACATGAACAACAAATACTAGTTAATCAGATAAAGAACATAAACTTACGCATTGAATATAGCAAAGTCAGAATAAAATATTACACAGAAATTGCTAAAATTTCAATAGGATAATAAACTACTCAAATTAATGAATACATTTTACGAAAAGAATAAATCATTAAAAGATATTGAAACTAAATTTATGAAATATCCATGAACAAAGAAAAATAGATTCATTATGCATATAATAGATCTATTTCACAAGTTAGTTATCCGCATTCAATGATGATGTGTATGGTCTAACTTCCGCGTGCCTCAAATATTCCACCTGGTACTAACTACCTACCTCCCACCAACACGGGTATCAAAAATCTGACCACCAAGGCTTAAGCGAATGGAAGAAATTGCGTAGTGTTTTCCGTCATGTATTCAAGCCTAAGACCTCCGGTTCTCCTACCATTTCATGGATCAGTCGGCCACTTTTGGTGAAGAACATGACTACATAATTCTCATCTTTCACAAATAAACTTAGAGGTCAATAAAGCAAACTTCTAAATTCAAATGATATAAATTATAACACGTTACCTCTGAAATTGAGACGTGTATGACTTCATCGAATGTAATTGAAACCTTTTCTTTACTGCGGCAAAGTACGGATCTGAACTAAATTTGTCTTTGCCATGAGAAGCAACAAAAATGAGAAACTACTAAATGACATCAAACATATTTTCTTACTGCAAAACTGCCCAGGAAGAAACATAAAGCAGAGTCTTTTGGTCGTATATTTGGTGGGATAAGGGTGAATAGACAATACACTACTTCTAATGTTTGACTTACTTTACTCATCTTTCCATTGGTTTGAAAGACTTTTTTTACCTTTTCTTTCTTTACAAGAAGGTAATGGTGTGTGATAACATTCCTATTAAATTTAACCCCATGCACTAATCAAAAGTTTACAAAAATATTTGAAATTAGTAAATTGTGGAACCTGCTCACCAGCCATAATAATTGCGAGAGTGCTTGAGCTAAACAACTTTTCTACAATCATGAATGCTCCAGCAGCTATACAAATATCAATTTGTCATGGATATTGAAGTTAACTTGTATCACTAACTTGCACCAAAGGGTGTAACCGAGTGTTTAATAGAGTTGATTAAGAACCATAAGGTCTCAAGTTGAAATCATAACATAGGCAAAACTATTACATAATTTCTGTCCATCTCTTCATGAATTGGTTGATAGAGTGACCTTAGATAATACTATTCGAGGTACATGCAAGATCTAATTTCTTTTCCATAATTATCTTACTTCAACATAGATCATGTCCATCGATCAACCAATTTGAAGTTGACAGACACTACGATTTGTGTAACCTGCAGATTGAAGTAGGTAATCATCAATTAGTATCCATACATCATAGTTCCATTTGGTAAATTCGTAAATACTATCCAGAGAAAAGATACTGCAAGTGTCACATATAAAGTTATCGATTCATTAATGCCAACTCTACTACTGGTTTGATTCACAAGGGTAGGTAAGACTTAAGCTTTATCGATTCAAAATTTAATGTTCTTAGCATTGAAAACTCTTTATATTTTAAAGTTATAGGTTTATATCCACTAGTTATTGCAATTTAAGTGGATACTTCGAGTGAAGAATACTTGATTCATATGACCCGCGTATCTGCATCTGCATTCGCCTTTGACTATAAGCTACTATAAGGGGGGAAACATGAGTATAATACGATTTTTCTCAATTTAGAGAACTTTCTGAGGATACAATAGCCTAAACTGAGGCTTTCTACTTTGTTTACAACTTAAATAATAGGTTTTCCCTTCTCCCAATAATATACATTACATAATTACCACCAGACAAGGTTTCAGACCAATGCTCTCAAAGAATGGTTCGAATTCATTAATTCCAACAGATACAAGATGTAATTTGATGTTCTCATTTAAGTTCTCTTTAAAAGAGGGTCCTCTAGCTGACCAACATCACAATACTCAACCTGGTTTAAGTAATGTTCAAAGTTCAGTTCCTATTAGATTTTCTCCAACTCATCTCAACTATCTAAGCGTGTACTTTGAAGGTGATAACGCCAGCCTTTACTCTTCTTTATCTGCTATGCCTCTCAAGTCTGATTGTTCATTATGCATTATGAAAGGCTTCAACGTGGCCCAACAAGCACATGGTTTCTGCTCACAACTTGTACTGTTTTTAGTTTCTTTAAATGAGGATCTTTTTTCGCTTATTTATTGATTTTTTTTGTCTTTATTTTGAAGGAATGGTAAGTTCATCACCAAAACTAGAAGACTTCTTTGGTGATGCATCAAGAAGGTCACATTATTATGAAGGTTGTAACAGAGGAGGTATGGCTCACAGTTTACACAACTGTAACCAACATCAAGAAAATTAGACCACTAACAACCAAGATTTCATGAACCATATTCAAGATAACACTAGGCAGCAACAACAACAACAACACTACATCACATGGTAACTTAGCTAAAGAATGATCAAATGTAGAAACAGATAGATAAACTAAGATTGCAGAGATTTTTGCGTAGTACAACACTAACCTTTTTGGGGCAGTATGAGATTAATCCACTGAGAAAGTTTCGAGGGTCTTCTTACAAAATGGTCCAATACTATTAGCTGAACAGAAAATGCAGATATTAGCACCTTACACTAGGAATGAGGAGAAGAGGGCATCACAAAGAACTGGAAGCAACATTTATGTTTTTGCAGCTCAACAACTATAATAAATTATCCAAAAGACACCATTGTCAAGTTACGCGAAAACAAGCTATAAAAGAAAAATTTTCTTTCATGTTGTTTGAGAAGATCTTAATCATTATCTAACACATAAAATCAATGAAATTTGGAAATTTGCTCAAATGATGAATCTATTTATAAATCTATTTATCAGCTTAGTTATCCGCACCCCCTACAAATGGTATCAGAGCACAGTAATTTAAAAGATATGGAAGTGATATACGCGTTAGAGTTAGTTAAAATAGCTATGTTGGAATTAGTTAAATTAGTTAAGTTAAATTTAAATTTAGTTAAGTTAGATTTAGTTATTTATTAAATTAATTATGAGAAGACCATTTAAAAATAGAGAAACCTTTAAAAAAAATTAAAGAAAATTTAGTTAGTAATTATTCAGAATATATAAGTTTAAATAAAACAAAAAAAAATCCACAAAGATTAGTCTATTTAATTACATTAATATCTAGTATTGAAGCAAAATTAATAATCCATTTAAAATCTAGAAGAATGAGACATATACCACCTAATTATGATAAAATTAGATTTAGATATCCACCAAAATATTATAAACATAATTCAAATGAATAAAGAGCAAAAATACAAAGAATTAAAACAATTTATTTATGAAAAACGTAAAGAATTAAAAATAAGAAAAGAAAGATTACATTATAATATATTTACCGGAGTTAGTAAAAATTCAATAAATATACAAAAAGATGAAATATCAAAATTAGAATCCCAAATAGATAGCTTAGAATATATATATCAACATGAACTATTCACAATAAAATGAATAAAGAAGAATTTATAATAGATGAAAAAATATATGAAAATCACGAAGGATCAAAAATAAAAATAGTATTTTCTAATCTAGGAAGAAGATATAAGAAAATAGGAGAACATTTATATCTAATGTTAGAAAAAGAAGAATTAAAATTAGAAGATAAATTAACAGCAATGGTAAGAATAGAAAAAGAAAATGAAGAAATAGATAGAAAAAAGGAAATAGAAAAAAAAATTAAACAACAAACTACGGAAAAAATACGAAAAATAGAAGAAACTAAAAATAGTAGAATTGCTGAATTAGAAAAAGAACTACAAATGTTAAAAGATTTATATGAACAAAGACAAAAAGAAAAAGAAGAAAAAGATAAAGAACAAAAATTAATAAACGAGATAAATCAATTTAAAGAAAAATTAGAAATAAATAATATAGAGGTAGAAGAAACAGATAATTATGATTCAGAAGATAGTGAAACATATACGGAAATATTAACAAATATAAAAGATTTAGACATTAACGAAAAACAAGAAAAAATTAAAGAAGAAAACTTAGAAAACACCAATACAGAAATAAATACTCTTGATAAAAAAGAAAATGAAAATCTAATACCCAAAACAACAGAAATAAGAAAACCTATATATTACAAAAATAAATTTAAAAGATATAATGAATATGACAAATGGACACCAAAACAAATAGTTAATAAAAATTATAACTTTTTAGATCTAGACTGTGTAATAGATACAGAAAAAATAATACAATTATAGATAGGATATATGACAAAACAATTATTAGATAATAATATAAACATAACAGATGCACCAGAATACATAGAAAAAACATTAATAGGATCAGTAAAATTATGGTTTACAAATTTAACAGAAAATAGTAAGAAAGTATTAAGAGCTAATAAACCTATGGAAGGAGCAGCATCAACAACAACTAAATTAACACCTATAGAATTATTGAAAAAATATGAAACAGCTATAAAAGATGAATTTGGTAGTATGACAACATTAGAAGAAGAACAAGATGAAGAAAAAGATACAAATAAGAATTTAATGATAAAATTAACAATATGTAATATGTGTTATATAGATGAATATACTTGCGCATTTAAAGAATATTATTATAAAGGAGCATATAGTATAGAAGAAAGTAAGGAAATAAGAAAATTATATTTTAATAAATTACCCGAACCATTTAGTTCAAAAATAATAAAAAGTTGGGAAGAAGCAAAAATAGTAGACACATTAGGAGCTAGAATAAAATTTTTACAACAATGGTATAGAAAGTTATGTGAAAAATATAGAGAAGAATTAAAAATAGAAAAAACATTAATAAGAAATTTAGCATGTTGCAAAAATAAAATAGCACCTCAATTTGGATGCGAAAAAGATATTATAAGAAAAGAAAAAGACATAAGAAATATAAAAAATCAAAATATAAATATAAGAAACCAAGAAAAAGATATTATGTAAAAAATTACAAAAATAAAAGACCATATAGAAAGAAAAAATCTATAAAAGAATGTACTTGTTATAATTGTGGAAAGTTAGGACATTTAGCTAGAGATTGTAAATTACCCAAAAATCCAAAAAATAAACAAATATCCGAAATAAAAATAGAAAATACAGAATATATGCAAATAGATTATATAGATTATGAATTAGAAAGTGAATATAGTATATATGAAATTTCAGAAAGCGAAACAGATGGTATCAGAATAGATTAGTTATCCGCACCCCCCTACAAATGGTATCAGAGCATAATAATTTAAAAGATATGGAAGTGATATACGTATTAGAGTTAGTAATTAGTTAACTTAACTAATTTAACTAATTCCAACATAGCTATTTTAACTAACTCTAACACGTATATCACTTCCATATCTTTTAAATTACTGTGCTCTGATACCATTTGAAGGGGGGTGCGGATAACTAAGCTGATAAATAGATTTATAAATAGATTTATTATAACTGATGAATCTATTCTTTTTTGTGCGTGGTTATTTCTTAGATTTTGTTTTAATAAGTTCTTCTTTTTGTGAGATGTATTCATTAATTTATTTGGTTTATTATTTTATCCTATAGTAACTGCTGAGTGACAAATTTCTGTGTAATAACTTATTCTTTCTGTACTGTAGTGTATATCTAATTCTAGATTTTCTATGTCATTTATTATTTTGTGTTGTTCTTCTCGTAGTGAGTTTTTTATATTATATAAACTGTTACATGTGCTTTTTTCTAAATTTTCTAAGGTTTTTTCTATCCATATTAACTTTTCTTTTAGATCTTCCATTATTTTTCTAATATGGTTTCTATAATTAACTTCGTTATTTAGATTATCTTGGTTTTCTCTAGTTTTTCTAATATATTCTAACATCCACAATCTTGGTCTAAATAATATCCTTCTGGGTAAATGTCTTCGTATATTTGTGCTGTGGCATTTATTATTTCAATTTCGTAGTTTATTACTTCTTCTAATATCATTTTCTTAATATCTATTATTTCAATATCTTTAAGTATATATAAGATTAAAACTCTAAGGTAGTCTAAATGGGCTATTTTTTAAAATTGATATTTTATAGCTATTTGTTTTAGACTTAGTAGTTTTTGCATATTTTTATTAAGAGATTTTATATATTTTTTATTTTCCATGTATTTGTCTATATTTATTTTTATCTGTTTTTCCAGTAACTGTATTTTTTGCGTATCTTTAAAAATCCTACGTAATTTTAACATAATAAATATTTATAAGAATAGTTAGGTATGTGTGGTATATAATTTATTCTATCCGTATAATTTTTTCCATATGCTTTTTCTAATATAATTTTTCTTATATCTGCAACATCTATATTTCTAAGTGCATACAAAATAAGTATCTTAAATTTATCTATCATGACATCAGATATATTATCATTCATTATCATAAAATTGCTTTCTTCAAAATATTCCCTTCAACCATATTCATAATAAAATATAGTCATCTCAGATTACTATATACTAGATTATTCTTAAATAACATGTTCTTCGGTCACTACTAGCATCGGATACTTTTCCCTTAAACAGCGCCTCGACTTTGGTTACTCCCCGCCACGGCTTCTTGCCTCATTGGTTTCACCTTTAGGATGGCATAGTTCCTTGGGATTTTTGTCCGTTTCCACTGTGCTAATAAACTTCTTAACATATTATTTTTCGAATAATTCTACTATAAAGTAACTAATATGAATTTATTTTATCATATCATGATTGTCGGGAATTATGAATTTAGCTATTCATAATCGTAAATAGATATACCTGTTCCGGTAGCTTTGATATTTCTGAGGTTTGTTGTTCCATAGCTTTTTCCATTGCACTGTATATATTTAATTAACCAGGCAAAACTATTTTGGATGGAGAGAGTTTTTGCTTGAATGTAAGAAGGCTTGCTTTTGCAATACCTTCGTTCCTCTTTATTTATAAGTGAACGAAACTTTACAAAAAATTTTCTAAGTATTTTACATGTGTCTAAAGATAAGAATCAATCATAAAGCTAAAAAATAAAAAAGGTAAAAAAGTCTTAAAGGCTATAGTAGCCTAGTACCTAAAGTCTAATCCTAAAACAAACAAAAAAGTCTTCACATTAATAGTAAGGTACAATTATTCTAAAGACTTTACGTAACTCTTAATAAATAACTTGTCTCCGTGGTTTTTGTCGTATCTGTTGTATCTCCATTATTGCTCTTCTTTATCTTTCCAGCTGTCGTCTTTGTCTTCTTTTATTCTAGCTGTACTGCTGGGACGTCATTATCTCCTCCATTACATTTTGAACACTTGTGGTCTGGATATTTGTGTCCAATAGTTTTGCAATATCTGGTCAATAATTCCTCTGAAATAAATTTTTCTCTAATAGCTCTGGCGATAGGTTCTGTCTTTGGTTTAAGCAACGTCATAATCCATTGCCTAATAGTTTCCATATCTGTTTCCCGTAGCTCTTTTGAATTCGAATATATTAATACATGATTTCTTGAATAATAACTCCATATAGGATTTTGATTGCAATATGTATTTGCTAGCTCTTGTAAAATTGTAGATAGTCCAATAACTCTTTTGTTCGCATAAAATTTTGGTATCTCGATTCTGGGTATTTCTGGCTGTGTACCAATATCTTGTGGTATAATCATATCTCGTGTCATTCCTATTTTTACAACTTGTATAGGTTTCTTAACTTCGTTAAATAATATCTCTGCTGGTGCCGTGTAAATTTTTATAAAAAATAGAGTACCTTTGGTTATTCTTTTAAATATGGTAAATGCTTCATATATCTCGGATATAGTGGATATCTCAGTTCCGTCCGTGGTATATACGGTACTAAGTAATCCATATTCGTAGCAAGTTTTAACTAAGCTTGGTTTAGTTTTTGGTAAGACAATTAGCTTGTTGTATCCGGTTAATTTCTGGGCTATATAGTTCGTATCTGGTTCTTGGATATTTGTAGCTTTTGGGTTGCTATTTAAGAAAGTTTGTACGTTGTAGATATTTTCTATATATGTGCGGGCTGTGTAGTTATATGTCTTTTTGTCTTGGTTTAGGCTATCTCGATATGTGGTAACTTGTGGGGGTGTAAACATGGGGTCTTTTGATGTATTTGGTGTATATGGCTTGTCAAATAGCTTGTTTAGGTTCATATTTTTTCTAACTCCTTTGCTTGTACCTGCAGAAGTAGATTGATAAACGTTATGGGTTTTATGGAGTATCCCAACATCTCCTTCTAGCTCTGGAATTTTATTGTCTTCCGATCGACATAGCTCTGCGCATTGCTGAGTTAGCTAATTCATAGCTATAGACTTCAGTTTATCTTCACTAGTCTTTAGCTTTAGTGTTTCTATCTCAGTACCCATACTGTCCACTTTCAATGAAAGAGTAGTCAGGGCGTTGAGTATCTTTTCATGTATATTTTCTTCTATCATTTCAGTTTGTGTAGCTTTGTCTTGATATGTAATCTGCAATAACATTTTTGTTAGTACTCATTACTTCTATTATAAATGTAAAATTTAATATATTTAAAACTAGTCTCCGAATCTCTTTTGTTGTAACTGAATTTTGTATTTTCTTTGTTAGCCACCAGCGTACCTGTGTATTATCTGTTCGCACAATAAATTTGTTATATACAATATATGGCTCAAATGCTAACAAACATTTATATAATGAACATAATTCTTTCCTATTTATTTCCCATTTTATTTCTGTCTCGTTAAACGTACCTGAGTAGTATCTACAATGATGTTCTATTTTTTCTGCTTCATATCTATATTTAAGTACTCCTCCGTAACTATATTCACTGGCATCTGCTTCTACTATATATGTAAATTTTCTATTTTCATCCGGAAATTGTAATTTTGGTAAATCCTTGCAAAGTAATTTTATTTTCTGAACTTGTTTTTTATCTTCTTCATTATAATTATATTCTATATCCTTTTTTAATTTTTTCTGTAGTGGTTTTAGGTTTTCTGCTAATTTTGGAATATATTCTCTTACTTGGTTTACTAATCCTAAAAATGATTGTAATTTCTTTTTTGTATCTAATTCTTCTTTCGAATTTATTATTTTTTGTACTATATGTTGTTGTATTTTTACTCTGCTTTTATCTATTTGTATTCCTAAAAATTCTATCTGTTTTTTCATAATTTTGGCTTTCTTTTCACTTAAACTTATTCCTGAATTTTCTATTATATCTGTAAATTGTTCTAATAATTTTATATGTTCTTCTTTAGTCTTTGTATATAATAATATATCATCTATGTATACTATGCAATTAGGTAATTGTTTAAAATAATTATCCATAAAATGTTGATATCTACCTGGTGCATTTTTATATCCAAATGGTAATACATTCCATTCGTAAAATCCTTGTGGCACCGTAAATGCGGTTAATTCTTTAGATTCTTCTTTTAACTTTAGATGGTAAAATCCTGATTTACAATCAAATTTGCTAAAATAATTATATCCTTAGATTTGTCTTATTTTTAATATCTTATTTGGTATTGGATAATTATATGTTATAGTTTTGGCATTTAAATTTCTATAATCAATAACCATTCTACTTTTTCCTCTTTTTTGTTCACTATGTTTATTTACTATAAATGTTGGACTATTATGTTTACTATTACTTTTTTGTATATATTGTTTTTCTAATAATTCATCTATATAAATTTTAAATTCTTTTAAATCGTCAAAATTATATGTTAATGGTTTTTGGGTTATTATACTGTTTTTATCTATTAATACAATTTTTATGGTAGTTTTATGTTTTTTCCATCCTTTTAACGGATCTTCGCTATATAATTGTTCTAATTTTTTCTTAACTATTTCTATCTTATTTATTGAAAATATAGTTATTCCTGTTTTATTTATCGAGAATACTACTAATTCTATTGTATCTTCAGCGTTTTTTATATTTTCTAACTTTTGTGTAATTTTTTCACTTCCTTTTATCCAATCAGTTTTCTTTCTTATTTTATTATTAACTCTTTTTGCTCTTACTTTTTGTTTACATGGTGTTGTGAACCACCAATCGTTTCTAGTTATTATATGTGGGTATAGTTTATCTAAAAATGGCATTCCTAAAAGTATATCTTTTGATGTTAGTTCATAATTATAAATTTCTTCTATTGTCAATATCTTATCCCATATTTGTGCTTTTACATTCCTAGCTTTATAAGTAATTAAGCTTCCTTCATTATTAAATCCTTTAACTATTATTGGTATTTTTAATTTATCCCATTTACTTTCTGGTAAGCAATTATATCTACATAAATTAGCTTCTGCTCCTGTATCTATCATAGGCGTATAATATCTACTGTAATATCCTTCCACTACTATCTTCATTAATACATATATTTTCATTTTATGTTAAGGCTCTTCTTAAGAATAATCTTTCCCTATTATATGTTATGGCTAATTGTGTATGTTCTATATTATATGGTTTTACTTGTTCTAACCATTTTATTCCTAATATTATATCTGCTTTTTGTATTTCTTCTTTTACCTCAAATTCTATTTTTATTTTTCTAATTCCTCCTATTATTATTTCTTTTTCTACTATATCTTTACTATTTATTAAATTTCTTGGTAGATCTAGGCATATATCATTATCATTTTTTATTTCTTCATTTTTACTAAATATTTTGCTATATAATTTTCTTCTTGTCCTGTATTTAATAGTATTAAATGTTCTTTTTCATTTATTTTTCCTGTTATGTAATATTGGTTTAAATTACTTATTGAATTTGTTTCATAACTTGTTCTTTTTGATGAGCTCGATGACTCTGGTTTTTCATTAGCTATTCTTTTTGTTGTACTTATTCTATCATTTACTATTTCTAAATTTTCTTCTATATCTATGTCTCTATAGCTATAGTCATTATAATCTATTGTTTTTACAATTTGCTCAAATGGGCTATCTATTTGTATTTTATTAATCTTATTTTTCCTGTTATTTTATGTTTTGTTGTTAATACATATAAATTTTTACATCTTGTTGTAAATATTTTACTTCCTGGGGTTAATTCTATTCCTGATATCTTCCAATATAATACTAATGATTTATCTATATTTCTATCTGTTACTGCTACTGAATAATTTGCACTTATTATAAATTAAAATTTTTGGTATATTAAATTTCCTTTTACGGCAGTTATTATACTTTTTTCTATAGGTTTTATAATTCTATCATCTGCTAAATATAATTCTATTGGTGTATCTATTCCTTCTCTAAAACATGCTTTTATTAATATTTCTGTACCTCCAAGGTGTACGTATTTTATTGGATCTCCTTTACTTTTTATATCATTTATTTCTTTATTAATTATTCTTTTTGTTACTAGTGGTATACTAGCTTTTCCTTTTGCATATCTACAGTCTATTACATGTTCTTTTTGGCATACTACATAATATTCATCTTTTTTCCTACTAAAAATATTTTTTATTGTTGGTATTTTAAATATTTTTTCTACACTTAAATCTAACTCTTTTACTTTTATTTCCTCAAATATATTACTGTCAAATATTATCTTTTGTTCTGTTCCTTCGTCATTTAAATATTTTTCCTTTGTTATTATTTTTATATCTTCTTCAGTCATTTGATTCATCTATCTCACTATCTATTTCAGTATCTGTTTCGCTTTCTGAAATTTCATATATACTATCTTCACTTTCTAATTCATAATCTATATAATCTATTTGCATATATTCTGTATTTTCTATTTTTATTTCGGATATTTGTTTATTTTTTGGATTTTTGGGTAATTTACAATCTCTAGCTAAATGTCCTAACTTTCCACAATTATAACAAGTACATTTTTTTATAGATTTTTTCTTTCTATATGGTCTTTTATTTTTGTAATTTTTTACATAATATCTTTTTCTTGGTTTCTTATATTTATATTTTGATTTTTTATATTTCTTATGTCTTTTTCTTTTCTTATAATATCTTTCTTCGCATCCAAATTGAGGTGCTATTTTATTTTTGCAACATGCTAAATTTCTTATTAATGTTTTTTCCATTTTTAATTCTTCTCTATATTTTTCACATAACTTTCTATACCATTGTTGTAAAAATTTTATTCTAGCTCCTAATGTATCTACTATTTTTGCTTCTTTCCAACTTTTTATTATTTTTGAACTAAATGGTTCGAGTAATTTATTAAAATATAATTTTCTTATTTCCTTACTTTCTTCTATACTATATGCTCCTTTATAATAATATTCTTTAAATGCGCAAGTATATTCATCTATATAACACATATTACATATTGTTAATTTGATCATTAAATTCCTATTTGTATCTTTTTCTTCATCTTGTTCTTCTTCTAATGTTGTCATACTACCAAATTCATCTTTTATAGCTGTTTCATATTTTTTCAATAATTCTATAGGTGTTAATTTAGTTGTTGTTGATGCTGCTCCTTCCATAGGTTTATTAGCTCTTAATACTTTCTTACTATTTTCAGTTAAATTTGTAAACCATAATTTTACTGATCCTATTAATGTTTTTTCTATGTATTCTGGTGCATTTGTTATGTTTATATTATTATCTAATAATTGTTTTGTCATATATCCTATCCATAATTGTATTGTTTTTTCTGTATCTATTACACAGTCTAGATCTAAAAAGTTATAATTTTTATTAACTATTTGTTTTGGTGTCCATTTGTCATATTCATTATATCTTTTAAATTTATTTTTGTAATATATAGGTTTTCTTATTTCTGTTGTTTTGGGTATTAGATTTTCATCTTCTTTTTTATCAAGAGTATTTATTTCTATGTTGGTGTTTTCTAAGTTTTCTTCTTTAATTTTTTCTTGTTTTTCGTTAATTTCTAAATCTTTTATATTTGTTAATATTTCCGTATATGTTTCACTATCTTCTGAATCATAATTATCTGTTTCTTCTACCTCTATATTATTTATTTCTAATTTTTCTTTAAATTGATTTATCTCGTTTATTAATTTTTGTTCTTTATCTTTTTCTTCTTTTTCTTTTTGTCTTTGTTCATATAAATCTTTTAACATTTGTAGTTCTTTTTCTAATTCAACAATTCTATTATTTTTAGTTTCTTCTATTTTTCGTATTTCTTCCGTAGTTTGTTGTTTAATTTTTTCTATTTCCTTTTTTCTATCTATTTCTTCATTTTCTTTTTCTATTCTTACCATTGCTGTTAATTTATCTTCTAATTTTAATTCATCTTTTTCTAACATTAGATATAAATGTTCTCCTATTTTCTTATATCTTCTTCCTAGATTAGAAAATACTATTTTTATTTTTGATCCTTCATGATTTTCATATATTTTTTCATCTATTATAAATTCTTCTTTATTCATTTTATTGTGAATAGTTCATGTTGATATATATATTCTAAACTATCTATTTGGGATTCTAATTTTGATATTTCATCTTTTTGTATATTTATTGAATTTTTACTAACTCCGGCAAATATATTATAATGTAATCTTTCTTTTCTTATTTTTAATTCTTTACGTTTTTCATAAATAAATTGTTTTAATTCTTTGTATTTTTGCTCTTTATTCATTTGAATTATGTTTATAATATTTTGGTGGATATCTAAATCTAATTTTATCATAATTAGGTGGTATATGTCTCATTCTTCTAGATTTTAAATGGATTATTAATTTTGCTTCAATACTAGATATTAATGTAATTAAATAGGCTAATCTTTGTGGATTTTCTTTTGTTTTATTTAAACTTATATATTCTGAATAATTGCTAACTAAATTTTCTTTAATTTTTTTAAAGGCTTCTCTATTTTTAAATGGTCTTCTCATAATTAATTTAATAAATAACTAAATCTAACTTAACTAAATTTAAATTTAACTTAACTAATTTAACTAATTCCAACATAGCTATTTTAACTAACTCTAACACGTATATCACTTCCATATCTTTTAAATTACTGTGCTCTGATACCATTTGTAGGGGGTGCAGATAACTAAGCTGATAAATAGATTTATAAATAAATTTAAACTTTAGATGGTAAAATCCTGATTTACAATCAAATTTGATAAAATAATTATATCCTTGGATTTGTCTTATTTTTAATATCTTATTTGGTATTGGATAATTATATGTTATAGTTTTTGCATTTAAATTTCTATAATCAATAACCATTCTACTTTACAGGACTCAACAACTCTCTAAAAGAAAGAAAAAACCAAACTATAATGAGTTTAGTTCTTCCACAAGCGCATGACTAAGCTACTACTCCTATCAACTTTCAGGAAACAGTCGAGTTTGACATCTAGAAAAATAGTGATTATCTTGTGAATGACTCTTAAGAGCTGAAATTGAATGTACATACAAGAAACCACCTTAAATGGTGAGGGCGTTAAGCAAACAATACTAGTATGTCAACTATAGAACAACATTTATAAAACAAATCCAGAGAAGTTTGAACTTATATATTAATTCTTCTATATTTAAAAAACCTATGCATCTGAGCCAAATATCGAAATCTAGTAGAACTATGACAAATATGTTTAATAAATTCTACCCCAAAAATTCAACAGACTATTACATTCAAGTGTATATTTTTCTCATGTAGCCTGATAAAGTGCCCATAGTCAATACTGAACAAGAAAAGGGTTTCCTTTGGGGAAATTACAAAAAGAGCATCAGTATTAATGAGATGGTATTGCGACATACCGAGAATTACCTCTTGAGGTAACAAGTTGCAAAAATATTTTTAGAAGCTATAAATTAGGGCACTGAAATCAAATGGCACTTTGCAAGTAGTTTCGCAAATCAAATAAGCTGCAAGAAGCATGAATACCTTTTTTAATAGATTGCTAGGGTTCAATCGAATGTGGTCAAAGCACTGGTGGTCAGAGAACTTGTAGTCGAAGCAGTAGTCAATTGGAGCACTAATTTGAGAAGCAGTCGGAGTGGTAGCCGAAGCAGTCGATCAGAGCACTGATTAGAGATAAAGTCAGTGCACTGATTTGTGAAGTTTTTTTAATTTTTTAAGATTTGGTATCTTTTGGCGGACATGGTGAAAAATTGGGGAGGGAAAAAATTAAAATCGTTGTAATAGATTTTTTCCCAATAAAGTGTTGTCATAGGTGACTTTATGGAAATGGTTCATTCAATCATTGCTATAAGACAACCTATTGCAACGGTTATATACCAATAACAACATTTATAACATCAACTAAAACATATTTTTGCAACAGTTGTAACCGTTGCAATAGACCCTCTATAGCAATGCTTTAAGAATTGCTGCCAAAAAGATTCACTGTAATAGGGTTATTTCTTGTAGTGTGTTGTCAACTTAAGATCATGAGTTGGGTATTTCTTTTCATGGGGTTTGAATTGTCTAGATTCATAAGCAATGACCTTACCATGATACATCAACACACAACTAAGGTCAACTCTAGAAGAATCATAATAAACTATCCACTCATCTATACACTTGAAGACTCTTCTCACACGCATTAGAACCCTGAAATTTTGATTTCTTCTAAATCAATATGCACATAGAAGAAGAAATAAATGAAAACCCTTCAATAAATCATCTATAGTAACCAACTAAATATATGAAACCCATAATGTCATATATAGATATGGATCTAGGCCAGTTATAGTTGCTTCAGTCTTTCGAAAATCACCTTGAATACCCTTACCAAAAATGATATGACCAAGGAATTCTACTTATTTCAACCATAATTCACAATTTGTTAACTTAGCAAATAATTCATGATCTTTAAAAGTCTAAAAGATACTTCTCAAATGGTCCATGTCCATCGTCACTCTGAGAATAAATGAGGATATTATCTATAAAGACAATAATGAACATGTCTAAGTACTACTTTAACACTCTAGTTATCATGTCCATAAAAGATATAGGAGCATTTGCCAATCTAAAATATATAACAACAAAATCAAGTTACCGTACCAAGTTATGAAGGCTATGTTTTGAATGTCATACTCTCTAACTCCAATCTAGTGATAGTTGAATCTAATGTCTATCTATGAAAAAAAATGGGACCCTGAAGTTGGTCAAACAAGTCATCAATCATAAGAATGTGATACTTATTCTTTATTGTGACATTATTCAACTGATGGTAGTCATTTATGCATATTTATAGGGGATTCATCCTTCTTACCTATGAAGAGAATAGGAGAATCACATGGAAAAGCATTGGGTTTGATGAAACCTTTATCTAATAGGTCCTTTAACTATTTCTTTAATTCCTTAAGCATATCTGGAGTCATTTTTTAAGAAAGAATTGAGATAGGCTATGTAATTAGAACATAGTATATGCCAAAGTATATCTGTCAATCGGGAGGGACTCTGGATGATATTTCAACAAACACTCCAAGAAATTTATTCACAACAAGAACTTATTGAGTAGTTAAAGTTTTAAACTTATAATCCTTAACCTGATAGAATGGTAGATATAACCCCTTGAAATAATTTTTTGGCCCTAAGGGAAGAGAAAAATGAACTATAGACATTGAAGTACTACTTTTAATTTTAAGACTAATTCTTTAATAAGGTTGAACTTAATGACTTTATTTCTATAGTTAATGAGACATAAACTGAATTTAACTAACCCATTTGAAGATTGACATTAAAATATGTCATATCTAGCTCTAATAGATTAATTCTGGTGATATTTTAGGAAATTGAGATGTAGAAATATTTGTATACCTATTTAGTTATAGCTAAGTAAGAAATATAAGTATAGACTGAGAAGATTTCTGAAAGGATTTTGAGACTTACAATAAAACTCTACTGTAATATAGGAGTCAAAAAAGAAAGTGTGACTCCAGGGTCTAAAAATGATTAAACATAAATATGAAAGACTACACCAAGGGAACATTCCTAATTTTGTCAAGTCTACAAAGCATAAAACCTATTGGTGTCATCCATGCCTGCACTTGATAAAGGACCCTATTAAGATAGGAGACCTATAGGGGCTGCAAACATAATAGACTGTGACTTGCTACCCCAATTTCTCTATCTAGCATAAGGGCACTCTCTTAACCTATGGCACATCGAAACATATCAAAAACAACCCTGTTTTTCTAGACTGAAGTAACTAGGATGGTTTATACCATATTTATGACATGCTAGAAAAGTACGACTACCTTAAATATTTCCCTGATACTTAGCACCTGATCCTCTATTCTTCTTATCGTGATAAGGTTTAGGTGATGGTGTACTATTTAAAGAAGGTGTTGAAGCTAAAGACCTCTACTAAAGACTAAGAATAATCACCTAACCCTTATCGAGAGTTGTCAAAATTTTCTTTTCGAACTCTTTTACTCTTTATCTCCTTTTCTTTTACCTTCTCTTGCTCAATATGATGAGCATGGGTCCTAAGTATGTAGATGTCCATATCCCTAACAAACATAGTGGTCCTACACTCTTTGACCATTGACTTAGAAACACCCGACACAAACTTACTAATCAAGACCTTAGCTTAGCAACACTATCTAAAGCATACTTGGAAATATGGGTAAACTTCAAAGAGTAATTTTTTATTGTCACGTTGCCCTGCTATAGGTTGATGAAATTTTCAACCTTAGCTCTCTTAAATCACGGGGAAAGAACCTATCTAGAAAAAAAAGCCACAAACTCATCCCAATCTACTAGCGTACATTCTCAAGTCTACCCTCTTTCCATTGCTCAAAGTAAGTCTAAAACACCTCCTTCAAATAATAAGTAGCCAATCTACACACTCAAGTAGAGTAATGCCCATAATCTAACAATCAACTAAACCTTATAAATGAAGTCTTGTGAATCTTCCTCTACCTTTTAACTATGAAACTCTAGAGTTTTTATTTGAGTAAAGTATTAAACCCTCATATTAGTTGCATTCCCATTAGGATTTGCTAGTTTATTGCTTATTGATTGACCTGAGTTGTCATAGATTGAGCAAGCCCCTGAAGATCAGCCTTTAACTCAACATGAGAGACTTCCTCATTTAAGGTATCTGCTAGAGCAAGTGGGGCATGTTGGTTGCCATTTTTATCCCTTCTTCCATTGTCCCTTACCAAAAATATTTTCTATAAACATATAGAGCAAGAATTAGAAGGATAAGTTCACATTCTATCACATGATATGAACAAGATAGAAGTGAGACTTTCCTAAAATATTTTGTAGCCTCTCCATCAGAACTGTGGCATACTTCACACCCATGAATGAGACTCTACTTACCAAAACTTTTAGATACAATAGAAAACCTTAAACATGATGCTATGGTATCATGTTTGTTACAATTCGACACTACACCCAAGACGTAACATAGATCTTCAAGCCATAATACCTTAAGGGAACCTATACTCTGGCATAACTCAAAGAATACATAACTCAAAGAATACTGAATATGGAAGCTAACTTGTTTAATAATAATATCCTACAATGACTGAAATAGTCACTAGTTTGAAACAAAACCACCAGCTAAAGTAACTAATTGTCTAAAAGCCTCTACTAAAAGATGAGTTGTTGGGACAAGCCTAAGTTAAATCTGACTATTTTAAGCTAAAAAAAGAATAATATAAAAGAATATTGAAGTCTCATCCTTGTATATATAATAAGGACTCGCTAATAATATACTAAGGCACTGGATCATGTTAATCATGAGTCTTATATTAAGCGTTTGATCTTATATCATAATACGATACAACACAAAAGTAAGCATGTGTTAATACTTTGAATGCACTAATTATGTGAAGTATACAACTACAAATAAGTAAAGCATAATTGAAAAATACTGATAACTAAACTAAAATGCAAGGTTGAATTGTTAGCCTTAGCTGAAGTATGATGCCCTTATTATACATGCATATAAACTGATAATGAATAATAACTGTGAAAATAATTTCTAAGTCTAAATATGTATTTGTGAGAGAGTTTGTTAACAAACATAAATAATATGAGCTTAAAGTAAAGTATGATGTATACAACCTATCAAAAGGGCACAATGTAACTTTCTATAGTATAGAGGTATGACTGGCGTGATCACCAAATTAATGCATAACTTGAAGGGATAAAAAACTTATGATGGCACATATTTTTGGGACATAGTTGCATTAAGCCCCATTTAACTCATTGCAAAGTACTGCTCTCATACTAGTTCTGTTCAACTCATTGATAAGTGATACTCCCATAATTTTTATACTATAAAATTGATATACTTAAAACTAAATCAGAACATTTATTATCTGAAAGTATTCTAAATTTGATTAATTGAATTTATGTTTTAAACTAAGGATAAATTACTCTATTAATGCTAAACTTAACAATTAATAATATCATGTGTTCATAACATGCAAACCTTTATGGCTGAAAAGCAATTTATATGGATTATAATGTGAAATCAAGATTGACATCCATTCATAAAGTAGATGGGTTGTGAGTGATATAAATTTATGGAGAATATATAATTATGCTATAGGAATCATGACAAAACTAAAATCATAGGGGCAATCACAAATTAAATGAAAAATCTAACTTTAAAGTGTAAAGAAACTGAGAAACTCTAGTTTATTTAGGACTCAATGGGTGAAGGGTACCCATTAAAAAAATTCCACTTGCCTGAGTTGAAGAATTCTTCCAAGAGGGCTTCAAATTCTGATATTTTAGAGAAGAACCCTAATTTTCCCTTGAGAGATTTTAAGCGTCCTTTTGATATTTCTTAGCATTTAGGAAAAGAATTGGGAAAATATTGACTAATTCCTATAATCCTACTTAAGAAAAAAAACCTTTTCTTGGATATTGTCTTTTAGTTTTTTCTCTTTGGTTACATACCTTTGAATTTAAGAAAAATATTCCTTATTTATTTTAATTCTACATAAGTATGATTTCTTCTATTTTTATGGTTTATTTTACTTTTGTCATGAATAGTTAAACCTCTATTCGGGGTTATTGAACCAAATGATGGGAAACTCTTAGTGTTGATAAAGCATTAATATACGATTAGGAAGTTAATGGTAAATAATTAATTGTCTTATTTAGTCAAGATTACTTGTTATAAATGTTGGTCAATGACACATACACGAATTATTGCTTGAAAAAGTGAATTGGGATTGAAAGGAATTGATCATTAAGAACTCAAGGTATTAACCCTTGTTTAATACGTTCACAGAGAAATATGATTAATTTACTTGGCTAAGTGATAACGCTAAACGTACACGTCAATTTAGTGCAAGGCGGTCGTCGTCAATATATTTACCTAACTTTGGAGTCTGGGTCGAATCCCGAGGAATAATGTGAGTGGCGATTAAACTATTTTAAAACTATAGCTACAGGTTAAATTAAAACAAATAATACGAAAAGATAAAATGGGGTTTTTAATGATTGAACAAAAGTTATTAAAACTTCAATTCGCCTTAGAAGTCAAAGCTTAAACTGCAATATTTCAAATCAATGATATAGTGAAATAAGAGTTGTGATCACTATGATTAGTAATCCTCCATTGAATAATAGTTGTAGTATTGGATTCTCGTGACTTATGGGAAATACCAAATTATCAGTATCGACAGTTCATCAAGGTATTTCTCAACCTACCTAGATGTTGAGTTCCGTAATTCTCTCAAACTTAGGAACCTTCAATTCACACTGATTTTATTTTGAGTTGATTAATCTTGTTAATTCATTAATCATTAGATGGGAACTTAACCATCCCAAATCCTCATTGATAATTCACTACCTTTAGTTTATTTCTCAATTTGAGAAAATCAACATAAGGTGAGATCTATTATTTGCAACCAACAAAAAATAATTAATACAAAAGAATTATCAAGATGTTCCCACAATCACTCAAACCCTAACTAACTATTAAGACAATACAGGAGTAATCATAGATCGCACAACCCTAGTTGTGGATTTTAGTTCCACATGAAAGAGAAAGTGATAACAATAACTGAATTCATAATTCAAAGTGATTAAGCTTAAAAAAGATGTAGTCAGAAATTGATTCTTTTCCCAAATTCAAGAAGAATATCCCACAACTAAATCAAATAATTGAAAATTAAAATCCAAGTTTAGAGACCAAAGAGAAGTAAAGCAGTCTTTGGAATAAGTTCAAGATGTTAAGCCTCCTTTAAATGCAACCTTAAAAGCTGCTATTTATATCTGTAACTTAAGAAAAATTAGAAATTAAAAATTCAGATTTTTTTCCTTAGCTGATGGCATGTCTGACGGCTTATCAGAGATCTGATAGCTTATCAGACCATGTCTTCAGACATGATCCCCATTTCTTGCCTTCTGCTTATGTGTGAGTACATGTCTGATGGCTTATTAGAGTTCTGATAGCTTATCAGAACTTGTTTTTAGGCATGCTTCAAATTTTTTCCTTCATCTTCTGAGTGACGACATACCTGATAGCTTATCAAAGATCTGTTAGCTTATCAAGACATGTGGTCAGAAAATCTTCTGCTTCTGAGTGACGGCATTCTTGACGTCTTATCAGATACCTAACGGCTTATCAGGGGATATTGTCACACTTCTGCTCCAATATCCTCACACTGTCTATATCTGACGATGACTCTGATAACTTATCACAAATTTGATGACTTATTAAACAAGTCGTCAACTACACTTTCATGGCACTTGTTCTAAATTCACCTATTTTGCTCTTATTGTCTTTGGTTTTCTTGCATCTTTACTTTCTTGCATTATCAAAGTGCAAGAAATCAAAAATGATAAAAGTTGCTTAAGACTTTACAATTACCCGTCCTCAAGTAACTTAAATATAACTAAGAGGATACAAAGCACATTCGGCAGTCAATCATCCATTTTAGCTCAAAACACAATACACTCTCCAAGTTCAATCACTCTAAACCCAACTTTGTATATCAATGAAGATCAACAATGCGACAGAAGGGAATCAAGATATGGCATCAAATTAGTAAAAATAGCCATGCCTATATATAAATTACACTTCCCAAATAAGTAGGCAACTAGCAATGCAATTGATGTGGCCTTATAGTAAAGAAGTCCCTCCTCACTCATATATGAACTCAAGCATGTTAATGCGGGGAAGATTAAGAGACACTCACTGTCAAAAAGAAGTTCCAGTCAATGTATGCCAAACACCATAAGCTTGCCCTTATTTTCATTACCGAAGCTTTCAAGAAGTTAAGTTAGGATCACTATAGGAATTTTCTTCATCTTGTGATGTAGGCTTGGAGCTGGTATGATACACAAGGATATTTAAAGTAACTAAGTCTCCTTGGCACTACACTATTTTTGGGGTCTCACTTATCAACTTTTACCTTATTTCTCCCTTTCTTGATTAAAGCACATTTAAGATGGGTGCAGTTCATATTCATTCACTTTTTTTTACAACTTTTCTTTTCTCATTCTTTTCCTACCACACCCTATCTTGCATATTTTTTTTACCCTTCTTCATAGTCACTTTACATCATGCACCCCTATGATAGCCACCCTCAACATAGGCTATTTGCCTAAGTCAAAGTGCATAATGTCCAAGGAGGACCAGGGCCAAAATAGGTTAATTATGATACAAATGGGAAGGTGATAGGTATAATAAAAAGAATAGGCATTCAGGGTCAAAATTAGGATCAAGGGATATTATTCACACATGGAAGGTTATTTAGGCTAAAAGAGGACCTATATTAATAACGACCTATGATCCTTTCATAACTGTTATCCTACAACCAAGGAAAGACCAACCGGGCAAGTTCAGGATTTAACACACAATAGAAACTAGGTAGTATCTAACAGGCACATAGCATAAAGGTACATCACAAGCTACTACCCCTTTAGTTTATGCAATTGTTTGCAATAATTATTATGTCCATATAACTAATGCCATAAAAAGATTTACAGTAGTCACATATAGATGCACATCACACAGTTACCAGATAGACAATTGGAGAGGTATTTATCATTCTAAGATAAATTAACAAAAATATGTCAACTGTCCTAGGTACTTATTTTTTTTCCAATTAACCACAACACAATATGCCTAAACATTTCGACTCTAATAGGAACAAGACTCTAGGGAAAAGAGGCACGTCAACAAAAACCTCAAGAGGAAATCAACACCCACAAGTAGTCCCACCCTCAACTTAAAATTATGCAATGTCCCTAATGCGTCAAACTAAAAAAAGAGAGTTAAAAACATACCTGTGGTACCATAGATGTACAGATCTGATGTCAATCACATAATACAAATACAAATAACAAAATATCTTGGGATTCTCCCAAGCAGTGCCTGATTTAATATCGCGGCATGACTAGGTTATCTTGACTACTCAGAATTCATCAATATACCTTGAAAGTGCTTTATCCTTTATCCCTCCACTTAGATGATTTGAATCATCAGCCCATCTTTCAATCTTTACATCTTTGATGTGCATTGGATAAATGTGAGAGCATGATAAGGAAATTTCTATTATGCCACCTCAAAGACTTAAATCGCTTTCCCAATTTTGCATCGAACTTTTGTGTTGGCTCATTTGGCAATGGTGAGAATCTTAAAAAGCCACTAAATGGACATTGATCTTTAAGCTTCTTGGCCTTCAAGATTGAGGTTGTATTATATCCTTTTGGAAAGATAAACTCCAAAATATAGGAATTTTCCTCCTCATTTCTAAAATTCATCATTTGCTTGGGTGATTCGACTTTTATCACCTCCACCAAGCATAATGTTGAAAAGTGATTCGAGTGAGTTCTTCTCCTTAATTTCATAGTTGCATCCTTCTCGACATCTTCACGCCGAATTGGGATAGAGTCTTTATAAGAGATTGACTTAGTTTCTTCTTTTACCTCTAGCATCATTTCCTCAATCTTGGCATTATCTCTCATGGTTGGTTCAGTTGGTTAGGAAATAACCGAGGGTTGCTCATCATCAAGATCAGCATCAATATAGGATTTTTTTTTCCTCATCTTCACACTCTTCCATTATTTTAAATGATTCCACAGACAAGATATCATCTAAACATAATGTTGAAAAGTTCTTTGAATGATTAACCTCTGTATCTATCTCCTATATCCTTTTTATTTCCTCTTTCCATTCCCTCATGTCTTGAAGCATTTCTTCCTGGCTATCAAAAATTTGTTGAATCATAGCTTGAATGCGACTTATTTCGATGCTTCATTCTTCCTGTTCTTGACCATAAGACCTATCAAAATCATAAGAAGAACTAGAATTTGGGTTAGCACAATGGGAGGGAGGGGGTATTTGAACAATCACTGCAATGTCCATCTTGACCACCACATAAAGAGCAATCATCTTTCCAGTAGGATGGAGATGGTGCGCACATGTCTCTCTGGGGAGCATATCTATAATCTTACCAAAAGTGAGGTCCATCACAATATGGACATGGATCATGAAGGTAGGATTTCCAACCATAATACTCACATTCATTCTAAGATGCCATAATAATAAATAAATTAAAATAAAAATCTACCCAACACAAGAAATAAAAGAAAATTAGAAACAAATATTTACAAATTTAAATTCAAGCAGGTAAGCTAAAATTCTAAACCAACTCAATACACCAAATTGTTCCCCAACGGCGACACCATTTTTTAAAACGCTCAACTAACACGTCAATTTAGTGCAAGGCGGTCGTCGTCAATATATTTACCCAACTTTGGAGTCGGGGTTGAATCCACGAGGAATAATGTGAGTGGCGATTAAACTAATTTAAAACTATAAATACCAGTTAAATTCAAACAAATGATATGAAAAGATAACATAGGGATTTTTAATGATTGAACAAAAGTTATTAACACTTTAATTCGCCTTAGAACTCAAAGCGTAAACTGCAATATTTTAAATCAATGATATAGAGAAACTAGAGTTGTGATCACTATGATTAGTAATCCTCCATTGAATAATAGTTGTAGTATTGGATTCTCATGACTACCTATTGATCTAAGTGTTTCTCAACCAACCTTGATGTTGAGTTTCCTAATTCTCTCAAACTTAGAAACCTTCTATTCACAACATTAATCATTAGATGGGAACTTAACCATCCCAAATCCCCGTTGATAATTCATTACCATTTGTTTGTTTCTCAGTTCGAGCAAATCAACATAAGGCGAGATCTATTATTTGAAACCGACAAAAAATAATTAATACAAAAGAATTATCAAGATGTTCCCATAATCACTCAAACCCTAACCAACTATTAAGATAATACAGGAGTAATCATAGATCCCACAACCCTAGCTGTGGGTTTTACTTCCACACGAAAAAGAAAGCGATAACAATAACTGAATTCATAATTCAAAGTGATTAAACTTACAAAAGATGTAGTCAAAAATTTATTCTCTACCCAAATTTAAGAAGAATATCTCACAACTAAATCAAAGAATTGAATATTAAAATCCAAGTTTAGAGACCAAAGAGAAGTAAAGTAGTCTTTGGAATAAGCTCAAGATGTTAAGCCTCTTGTTAATGAAACCCTAAAAGCTACTATTTATATCCATAACTTAAGAAAAATTTGAAATTAAAAATTCAGATTTTTTTCCTTAGCTGACGGCATGTCTGACGGATTATCAGAGATTTGATAGCTTATCAGACCATGTCGTTAGACATGATTCCCATTTCTTTTCTTTTTCTTATGTATGACGACATGCCTGGCGACTTATTAGAGTATAAATAGCTTATCAGAATATGTCGTTAGGTATGCTTCAAATTTTTGCCTTCTGCTTTTGAGTGACGACATGCCTTATGGCTTATCTGAGATCTCATAGCTTATCAAGACATGTCATCAAAAAATCATCTACTTTGGGTGATGGCATTCTTGATGGCTTATCAGACACCTGGCGGCTTATATGGGGATGTCATCACACTTCTGCTCCAACTTTCTCATACTGTCTACAGCTGACGATGACTCTGATAACTTATCACAAATTTGATGACTTATCAGACAAGTTGTCAACTACACTTTCATGGCCACTTATTCCAAATTCATCTCTTTTGCTCTGATTGTCTTTGGTTTTCTTGCATCTTGACTTTGCTGCATTATCAAAGAGAAAGCAATCAAAAATGACAAAAGTTGCTTAAGACTTTACAATTATTTCAAGTTAAAAGCCTCAAATATGATAGCATTAGCTTACACATCACTAAGCATGACAAATATTGTTCATAACATCAATATATTTAGGTAAATTGTTAAGGTAAAGATCATTTGACTATTGGAAAATTCCGAATAATAGTGTAGAGGTCATAAATCAGCTTAAATAACCTATGAGAGAGTATATTATTGTTTATAACCAACAGAAACAAACTGTGATACCCTATGTTTCCATGTTCTAAACCTCCCAAAAAATATCCCATGAGGTTATCTTTCCAATGTATCAAGCCTCATCTCAGTCCAAGGTCATGGCAAGAAATTGTGGAAAGTTTTACTTGAGATCCTGAAAGACTGCCATAGTTACGACTCAGGGTAAAGAGTCGTTACCAATCCCGATGAGTCATCATGAGTGAGTCGTAACCACTCGATTAAACCCTTTGTCTTAGGCCCAATGACTGCTATACCTCAAGATGACTCATAATCAATAACTACGAGTCATATAGAGGAGCTCATAGTCATAATAGTGTGTGTGGCAAAGAACTTTCTCCAGTGGCTACTAGTCCAGCATATGACTTATAACCAAACCTTACAAGTCTGTGCTTAGACCCATAGCCTATCCAGTGTATGACCTAAGGCCACTCCATTAGGTGGCAACTCATACTCAAACCAGAATGTGCCCAGAATCCTAGACCCTAGGCTATGACTCAAACCACGAATGGTAACCAGTAGTTACGAGTTTCAAATTGAGTAATACTAACTGGGGTTATATTTTCCAGTATGTTTTTCTAAGGGCCTTTATATCTTTCTCACTCCTTTAAAAGTCAAACCCATGTTGTTTAGGTTTTAAAATGGGTGGTATAAAAGACCCCAAAGCCCCAAATTATGACATAATCCTTAATTCCTCCAAAGAGAATCAAAAGAGACAGTTTTTCTCTCTTCCTCAAGAATAATTACGGTTTCTCTAGAACAAGATCAATTTCAAGGATTTTCCCAAAGCTTCTACTTCAGGTATGTGGGGTATTCATTAATAGGTACCTTTTACCTATTGAGTCCAAACACCCTCTTTTTGGTTAAACTGAGAATTATACTCTAAATTGTGATCAATTTCAATGTAAATCATGAAATTCATCCATGTTTCCCCATTAATATGCATTCAAGCCATAATAACAATTTTATCCCATGTGAATTATGGACCTATATGACTAAAGTTTCAAAACTCCATGTCATATTTAGTTAATATCATGTTAAATTCTCAAAATTATACTTTAAACTGTATAAATATGTGGTTGTCCTAAGGTTAACTCATTCCCATGTTAAAAATTAATGTAATTTATTGGGCTATTGAAATATCTATTGCATTGGGTCTATCAATTCTGACTTTATGTCACTATTTTAAGTTTTGTTATCAAATTTTTATATCATTTAGTGCGGGTGGGTTATGAACACTCGATACCTACATCCTTCCTTGTAGTTTAGACTTTTCAAAAAATGAGTCATTTAATTTATGATTTTATACCCTGTATTTGTTCATGTTAAATTATAAGTTTTACATGTTTATGATTCCTTCAAATTAGGTATGCACTATAAGTTTTAAAATACCATATGTGAGCATATCAGTTATTAGTGGATGCATTAGTTAATAATTTAGTTAGGAGTAAAATTTATCACTGAGAGGGAAGGACAGGTCAACACATCCTACTTTACAGAAACTACATACCACCATAGGTTTAGGGGCCTCGCCAGAGAGTGTTTCCCCTTGCCCAATATAGGTGATAATGCGCAACTCACACCCATAATTGAGGGGTGAGGCTATCATTGTCAAGTAACCTAATTTGAATTGGGGTCGAATCTGAAGGAGCGAATTATAGACTTCAAACTCTATGGGTGCTCAAATTACTACGAGGATACCAGGAATACAAGCAAAAACGACATGTAAAATATAATGGGGGATTTGTTTAGAGACTTGTTGTACAATCTTTAGCAAATGATCAAGAGATGACACTTTTGATTTAAGCAACAATGATGGGGGAATCCTGGGATTATGTCTACCTAAAGGTAAAAGTATAAGGGTTCATAATGGTTTAGCATGAAATTTAGTTGTTAACTAAAGAATAGGCTAGGTCGAAGGTCATCATGGTTAATATTTTGATAAAACCACAATGATTTCACCCATTGGCTCTTTCGAACACCTAACAAGAGTGGAATTCATAATCAACCAAAACTTAATCAAGCATCCCTGTTTCTAGGATAATGCTCTTGACATGATTTACACTCCTAGTACACTTATTTCTAAGATTGCAAAAGGGAGGAAACCATAGACTTAATTGTCCACTATTGCCTTGTCCCCCCATAACGCTCTTTTAAGGATGCTATAGGTTACTTCATATTCACCTTCATCCCTACTTCGAGGATGATAAAGGGTTTATAGAGTTTAGGGTTTTCACCAATCAAACCCATTTGGAGATTTGGGGCTTTCACCCATTAAATTCCAACTCATAACCTCAAGAAATGGTAAAATCCTTACTCAACAACTAACAATCATGCAAACACAACAATACCCACATACAAAGTACAATCTAGTTCAATATGATCCTAAGACTAAATTACTTAGCTACTCATGAAGAAAGTAAATAGAGATATACCATAAGGATTATCCAAAGCATTCATTTTTTATAAAAATCCTAAGAAATCTAGCCTCAAAAACTAGTTACACACTTGCCTAATTAGGGTTTCATACTTTCAATTCAAAATATCTTATGAGGTAAGCAGTACCCAAAAAAGAAAAGGTTTGGAATTCATCTATATTACAAATCTTCCCTTAGGGATATTCACGTAAAATCGAGATCGTGTAGGTCTTACCATGATCGTGGTTCTATTTTACAACCGTATTATGCTAACCATCTTGACTAACCGCGACTGCGGTCACGGTATCTGAGGCTGAACAGGTTTAGGTCTCCAGCTACACTTTTTTTTATCCATTTGATCTCTTTTTGAGATCCAATCCACATCTTTTCTCCTAAATTTTAAACCTACAAAATGTGGAGTTCAGTGTATTAAATAACCATTTTGTCTTATTTAACTTTACAAACATGGTTGTGCTCATAAATAGTTAGTCTATATGAGTGGTAAAATCACCACTCATCAACACCCCCAACTTAGAAGCTTGATTTTCCTCAAGCAGCATCACCCTTTACTCTAAGACAACTCCTCATATATGCCCACATGTTAGTTCCTAATGGTAATTAATGCTCCATCTTAATTACAATCACAAAAATCTATTCATGTATGGAAAAGCGAATTGCGAAAATTCCCCTTATCATAAAATGGAATAGTGAAGGATATAATAGACTTCAAGGAGCAACCACACAACAATTATTAGAACTCTAGAAATACGTCACTTGTTAACCATACCATGTTAAATATCCTTTTATCTCATCATGTGGAAGATGACAACTTCACCCACCTCAACTTGTTCATATGCCTCCTCACAAGAAAGAAGATTTCACACTCCTAGCTACAAATAATGCAACAAGGAATTTTAAGTGTAAAAACGCACTCTCTCAAGAAATTCTCCATGTTAACAAGAAACATGCCATAGGCTTGCCCTTATTTTAAATCACCACTACCATGACAACACTTGGTTGAAAATCACAAAGGGCTTCTTTGAACTTGTAATGTAGGTTAGGGGTAAGGAAGGATATCAACTTTGGACAATAAGGCTAAACCCTCCTTGAACATCTGCATCACTCTTTTTATGCTTTGTTATTAGGCCACTTCTTTTCACTTTACTATTTTGCCTCTTTTCTCCCCATTTGTTTTTTTACCAATTTTCATTTCATCTTTTCTTCTTCACACTTTTTTTTACATCAAGCTTCATGCAACTCATTCTTTTGATGGACTATCTCTTTCTTTAATGAAAAATGCTTAAGCTCGTAGGCACTTTCTTTTGACTTTGTTGGTTAACTACACTTTATTTCTCTTTTCACCACCCCCAACTATGGTGTTTAGCTTCAATTGGTATTCTTAAGGTCAAGAAGGATAGAGTTCAAGAGGTGATGAATAAAAGGGTCATGGCTAATAACGCATTTGCCAATGAAAAGTCTAAAGCCTCAAAGAAGGTGACTCAAGGTAACTCCTATGTATTGGTAGGATTTTTAGGATAAAGTGGGCTTCCAAAACCACAAGATGGCCTATGACAAATTTATTAATCAATAACAATCAAAATTTATCTTGGACAGACTAATGAGGCAAGTTCTAGATGGTACAAGTACACATGAGATGTAGATAATTAAGCCCAGACACATGGCATGTAAATGTTGTCAAAGAGGTTCAATTTATCTATCTGCTTGTGACAAAGATAGAGTATTCACTATTTTTCCAAAGTCAGTTTTTTTTTGGATTCATAGAAAGAGGGAAACTTTTCTCACAAGGTTGCTTACGTCCATGCCTTCGAATTTTGAAAAATTTTTGGACGGAGGGGGGTGTTTGCTTTTTTATCCACACCACGCATAATTTATAAATCATGGAAGCAACTCTATTTATAGTCTCACATTATAAACTATAGTACGAGCAAACCACCCATATGGTTACTCAATTTTTACCGATGGGTATGAATGTTATTCAAAAACATCAATGCTACAGGTACTCAGACTTCCCTTATATTTTTGGCCTCGATGCCATATGTACTCAGATTTTACCTGCATCTATGGTTAGAAAACCAATCATTAAAAATAAAATAGAAAGAAACACTAAGAAAAAAGTATCTAATCCATGCATATATGGGCACTATCAGAGTGCCCAAATATTACAGCCTAAAAAAATAAGAATTATTTAAAAGAGCAGTAAAGTATGCATAAATATCAATAATACAAGCCCAGATTAAATGAATAAAGAGGCACCCCCAATTGAAAAGGTATCAGTATCACTTCTAGACTCTGTATCACCACCATCTTTCTCTAGATTAGACCACCTTTACACCCTTCCACATCCTGATAAAGAACTCATCTCTCTTCTTTTCCTTTACACCTATTTTTCACGTGTGATCCATAAATCTCGATGTAACTCTACCAAAGAGGAATAGGCCTTATCAAGATTATCAATTGTAGATTCTTGATCCTTTTTGTCCTTCCTGTACTTCTCATAATCGATATATGATACGGAAGAATGATGAGTGGTTGAAGGCTCTCCCAGTTATGAAGTAATTTAGACACAAGCTCTTTGATGCTGGCAGTATTTACTCTAATCTCCTTAAGAGGTCCCATTGTTGATGGCCTATGATACTTGGGCTCACTAAAATAGGATTTTACAAATCAATATTTCTTTTTTTACTTTTGTTGAGTGTTACCTCATATCTAATCCTCAAGGGGTTGTTGGGGGTACTAGGGTGAACCTATGTATCACTAGCATACTCTTCCACCCCCACTCTTTTGTAAAGCTCTGTAATCAAGGAAGGGAAAAATAGGCGTGTACCACTTTGGTTCTTGAAATAATCTATTTTATTAACCATGACTTGACCAACATATAGAGAGATACTATCTAGAATGCACACAACCATCCTAGCGTGCAATTATTAGACTGCTTTAATGTGGGTTCAAGGAGAAACTCGACTACAAATGATGTGCAACCATATCCAAGCCTCGAAAGTAAAGTTACTGATGGAAATATTGCTTTTAATTTTAGTCCACGAGACTTTCTTTTTGGGGCATAGCCATTTTGCCAACCAATTCCTTGATTTAAACCCCTTCATTTTGAATTCACCCATGTCTGCCTGCTTGATCCCATAAACATCATTGATTTGCTTAGTCCCAACTTTTACCATCTTTCCCATCTTGATAGTCACATTGAGTGGATCTAAAAAAGATACTCCACTGATGTTTGCATAAAATTCACGAACCCATTATTTATATGTAATGTATGGATCCGAGGAGAAGCACTGCCACCCTATAGATTCAAGTTTGTAATAAAATATCGATAGTTTCTCTGGCACATTCTCTAAGAAAATTTCTATCTCCATAAGCAGCTTTTTCCTTGAAGGATCACTGTAGTAATGAGTGTGGCACTCGGGTGCTATGAATCGGATGTGATCATACTTATCCATGAGGTCATCCTGAAAGCACTAAGCATACATTATGTCTTTCATTGTCATTTTAATCATGCATGTTGTGTTATATTGAGCACTAAAGTTTATTGGACTAGGTTCTTAACTAAAAATTAGAAGTGCAGGATTTTTGGCATGGCAGGAAACTGTCCTCAGTTACCACAATTGCGAGTTAAGACCGCATTCATATTACCATGATTGCGGTTTATGACCGCGGTTACGCTACCTGAGGCTGGTTTTATGTCAGTTCTGTATGTTTAGATTTCTTCCAAATTTAAGCTACTAGCATATTTTACAATATGGATGCATATGAAGATCATTGGAACAATGCTAAAAAGTGTGTGAATGCCCTTTAAAAAGAAAATATTAATATTAAAATTTTATTTGAGAATTTTATCAAACACTTGGTGTGCATATATCATTTTTCTAACTTTTTCACACGTCATTGGGTACTCAATATTTCCCCACTTATGTGCATACCTTAATCAAACAGCCAACATCACACCAATACCAAGTATGAAAACATGGAAAACATAACGATCAAAATTTTAGGCCCTTTCTTAATCATGAATTCGATGGCCTATTTTCAAAAGTAAAGCCATGGATTTATGTAACCTATCAGAGTTGTGAGGCAAAGGCATACAAGGATTCTGTTTGAGAGCTCCCAAACTTGGCTAAAAATTAGTCCAAATTAGAGATTACAATATTGAAATGGAGTGTGAGGGAAATAAGGGAAACTAGGGGTTAAATGACTAAAGTGGATCACACCGTGGTCAATGGACCATAATTGTGGAAACACATATGATCGTAATTCCACTTGTAACCGCGATCGCAGAAACTGAGTGCAATTTTGCTCCCCTATTTTCCCATGTTCATTTCTCAATGTAGATTTACACACTTTTTGCTTTTTAAGCTCATTAAATACATTCCATAATGCCACAAATGCATGGGTTATTTATAAGCAAAAGATAACATGTACAATATAAAAATATAATAAAAAGTATACAAACCACTCTCATGGCATTTGTGGGTTGCCTCCCACCTAGCGCCTTAGTTATCATTGTGGAACGACGTTTTCCTTATTTCAGTGTCAAAGTTGGTCTTTGGACCCATCCTTTTTCACCTTTTCATTTTTCACATCCACTATGGATACTACTTGTAACTCGGAGGTTTACTTCTTTGACTTGCAAATTTTGAAAGAGACCTCATCCTCTTTCACTATAAATTTTTTCTCCCTTAGCTCTAGATCAATAATGGATCTCCCAGTATCCAAGAAAGGATCACCAAGAATAATAGGCACCTTTTAGTCCATTTCACAATTCAATACTATGAAATCCAGTGGAAGAATGAACTTGTCCAATTTCATAAGGATATCAAATAATATACCCACCAACCTTTTTATAGACCGGTCCACCATTAAGAGCGGCATAAAGGTTGGCATCGGGGAATCCAAACTAAGTTTCTTATAAAGTAAAAAAAGGCATTAAGTTGATGCTTGCAAAAAGGTCACATACTTGAAAATTCATGCATCCCAATTGTGCTAATAGTGAATGCTCCGGGGTCATATTTTGTTTCTACAACCTTGCTATCTATGATAGCTCTATACCCATAAGTGACCTAAATAGTGTCTCCTTCAAAAATTTTCATCTTGGACATCAACTTTTTCATCAACCTAGTGTATCCCAGTATCTATTGGATTGTTTCAAGTAATGGGATATTTATCGATAGGTTGCTAAGTTTTTCCATTAACTTATTCAATTATCATTTTCCTCTATTTTATGCAAACGTTGAGGAAATGGGGGAGGAACTTAGATATTTGTCCTTGCTTCAACATGTTGCCTTTCAACTTCAACCAACTCTTCATCACTTTCTTTGATCTATTTCTCATTATTTGCTTCTCTTCTTTGAGGCTTCAACTCCTTTGTTTTAGCGTTGGGCAAATTTTCTCTCAGTTCTCCCCTAAAGGTTTCTTCAAGTGTTTTCCCACTCCTTGTGACAATAGCTAAGACTTGCGCATCATTCTTTGGATTAGCAATTGTGTCACTTGGAAGTCTACCTCTAGGCCTCATATTTATTTGTTTGGAGATTTGCCCAATTTAGGTCTCTAATTGCTTGATAGAGGTAGAGTGAGACACCACTATTTGAGAGAGTTGGGAAAAATCACCCTTCAATTTGCCAACTATTTTATCTGTACCTTCAGCCCTACTCAATATGCTTGCCAACACATCCTCAATCTTAAACATTTTGGGGTCGATGACATTCGACTCTTTGTCCTTAGCCCTTAGCCCTTTCATGAGGAGAAACATAGTGGTCATAATCAAGTTTCCTATCACTCAAATCTCTATCTCAATCACGATCCATCTAACCCTGGTTACCTTATTGTCTTTGATAGGTGAGGCGGGAACCCCTTAAGTAGTTTTCCAAGTACCGGCTTTCTTCATCTAATTTCTTTTCCTCTTTTTCATCCTCGTAATACTTTAATTCTATGATGTTTACTACTTTTGCGGGTGCACCCATAATATTTTTCATCAAGAGCTCAAGCTGGGTCACTATTTTGGCCAGATTTTCTTACTTCTCTTCTTCTCTTTTTCTTTTTTCAGTAGTCACCATGGAAGTAGTAGAAGGGATCTTGGGAGCATCGATATTATGGATGTGCCAACCCTGGTTTTGTTTTGACACTTTTCTTATTAATCGAAAGGCCACAAAATGGTGCAATTTCACTATAGAGTCGCCTGCCCCATTATCCACCACTATTTTTTCAATGTATCAAGAGGTTATAAAAAATCTAAAGTAGCATCTTATCCAAAACCTCATGATTTAGGCATTAGGCTAGCTTTCCATTAAACCTCTCCCAAGCTTTAAACAATGATTCTCCATTTATTTGCCAGATGTTCACAATTTTATCCAGCTTTTGAAGTATTTTTATGGTGGAAAGTATCTATCAAAAAACACCGTGGTATAATCTTCCCGTGATGTAATTGATCCGGGTGGAATTGAACGAAGCCGTAACACCGCCTTACCCATCATTGTGGTTAATCTTTTGACAAAACCACAATGATTTCACCTGTTGGTTCTTTCGAGCACCTAATAAGTGTAAAATTAATAATCACTAAAAACCTCAATCAAGCATCCCTATTTCTTGGATGATGTTCTTGACATTATTTACACTCCTAATACACTTATTTCTAAGATTGCAAAAGGGAGCAAACCATGGGCTTAATTTTCCACCATTGCCTTATCCCCCTATAACCCTCTTTCGAGGATATTATGGGATACCTCATATTTACCTTCATCCCTATTTTGAAGATGATAAAGGGTTTCTAGAGTTTATGGTTTTCACCCATCAAACTCATTTAGAGATTTGAGGCTTTCACCCAACAAATTCCAACTCATAAGCTCAAGTAATGGAGAAATCCTTACTCAATAACTAACAATCATGCAAACACAATAATACCCACATAAAAATTATACTATAGTTTAACATAATTTGAAGACTTAATTACTTAGATACTCATGAAGAAAGTAAAGAGAGATAAACCATAAGGATTATCTAAAGCATTCATTCTTCACAAAAATGCTAAGAAATCAACCCTCAAAAATTAGTTACACACTTTCATAATTAAGGTTTCAAGCTTTCAATTCAAAATAACTTATGAGGTAAGCAATACCTAAATAAGAAAGGGTTTGTGCTTATATATATTTTAGAATTCGTCTATATTACCAATCATCCTTTAGGGATATTCCCGTAGAACCACAATCTCATAGGTCAGACTGTAACCGTGCTTATGCAACTATGATTTTTTTTATGACTAGATTATTTTGACCGTTTTGACTTAAGACGAACACGACATGATGATCGCAGTTGCTGTAAAGGAGGCTGAACAACATGAGGTCTCTAGCTGCATTTTTTTTTTATCAATTTGATCTCGTTTTGAGCTCCAATCCACATCTTTCCTCCTTCTAGATTTTAGAACTGTAAAATGAGGAGATCAACGCATTAAATAACAATTTTGTCTCAATAAAGTTTACAACAATGGTTGTGCACATAAATAGCTAATGCGTATGTGTGGTAAAATCACCACTCATCAATAGGCTTAGTTTAGTGATCAGTCCAGTTCAGTTTAGGTGCTACTCTAATGGCAAGGATATAAGACCCCTCCTCTATATGGGTTAGATGTTTGACTCCATGATAGCTTACATAGCTTATGTCGATTAGATGATAGCTCCCACAATTTCAGTTAGTACTTAGTCTATTTTACTTCAGGTTTGCTTGACCAAGCAGTCAGATTTAAGTATTTATTTAATCAATCTTACATATTATTTTAGGTATATAGATATCAGTTAATTAGTTATTCATATCATGTCAGTACATATTATACTTGGTCATGCATTCTTAATTTACGTGTTTATGCATTCATGTTTATATTTCATATGTATTTCAGTAGTCCTTACCTCACGTACCAGTACATTCAAAGTATTGATCACATATTTTCTCTATGTTGTGTTGTCTAATAATATAGGCTTGGATGTATATTTCATTAACTGACCTTAGATAGCTTAACATATTCTAGCAGCGGTCGTGGTGAGTCCTTTTCCTTCAAAGACAGGACATGTTATTTTTGGAATTTAAGTATTTCTTTATATTTAGTCAATCGGAGTTAGTTGGGAGTTTTTCCCATCTACTCCATATGTATTAGAGGCTTTCAGGCTAGATATTCAGATAGTCAGTTTATCTTTAAGTTTTCCAGTTGTTTCAGACATTTTGTGTTATATTGCAATATTCTATCTTACTATATCTTTAACAATTTGTCTTCCATTTACATATTTCAATATTTATTTATTTAGTCTCATAACAGGTATCAATTCATGGGTTTGCTTGGGGTTACTTGTGTCCTTAAGCACCATGTTGTGACTAGAGGGTACCCTAGGGGTGTGACCAAACTTGGTATAAGAGCCTAAGGTTTAACAATGTATTAGGGAGTCTAAAAGTCGTGTAAAGTAGAGTCTTATGGATGGGTGTGAAGCAAGCCATACTTATGGGCAAGAGGCTATGAGAAATCTTAGGAGAGTTTCCCTTCTTTCAGTGTTCACGTTGTGCGTAAGAACATGATGCTCTAGTGAATTCCTTATTTTATAACTCATCCTTCATTCCATTTATAGACAATGTCTCCTACAAGAAACAATGGAAGAAGGAATAGGGATCAGCTTACACCACCACCTTCTCAGTAAGATCCCTGAATGACCATGTTTCTCACGCTGACTTTAGAGCCGCTTTCACAGCCTTAGAACACTTGGTAGCATCATAGAACAAGTTGCAAGCTATTTATCTCAACAATCTAGTTTTGAATATAGGTGCAGCTAGAATCCAGGATATCACTCGGATGAATCCCCCATTATTCGTTAAATCTAAGTCTGAGGAGGATCCATATGAGTTTTTGGATATTGTGTAGAAAGTGACAAATATCATGGGTGTCACTTTAAGTGAGACTGTAGAATTAGATATGCATCAGTTGTAGGGAGTAGTTCATATATACTTCTAGAAGTGAAAGAAATATAGGGGTGTTAAGGCTGGACCTATTGAGTGGGAAGAGTTCTCCACAACGTTCATAGATAGATTCTTCCCATTAGAACTAAGGGAGGCAAAGTTTTGGAAGTTCATTATTTTAAAATAGGGTACCATGAGTGTGAAGGAGTACTCACTCAAGTTCACTTAGTTGTCGAGGTAAACTCCTACTATGGTGTTAGACTCTAGGTACAGAATGAGTACGTTTCTATCTGGTGTATCTAATAGTGTGGTCAAAGAGTGTAGAAACTTAATGTTTAGTAATAATATGGAAATTTCTAGGATTATGGTTCATACTTAGTATATTTAGAAGGAAAAACTTAAAGAGAAGGAAAAAGAGAATAAAAGGGCAAGAATAGGTAGCTTCAACTTCTCACAACTGAAGTTAGAAGGCAGTAACTGTTCTGCCAAAATTTTTCAACTTCAGCACTATCTTTAACTAGTGCGCCAGAGCCTATGTTCAGGTAAGACAGTAGGGATAGAGCTACATGGTCTAAGGCCTAAGGTAGTGTTAACAATGGACACACCAATCTGCTAAGCGCGAAGTATGGTAGCAGCCATGGGGGTAAATACAAGGTAGGTAGTATTATGTTCTTTGTGTGTGGAAAGCTAGGACACATGATCAAAGAATGTTCGATGGTCTCTCAGAAGGTTAAGGGTTCCTTCCAATAGGGCCACCCCAACTCTCCCCTAGATTGATGACTTATTCAACCAACTTCTGGGTGCATGTCATTTCTCTAAGATAGATCTTAGGTTCGGATATCATTAGCTTAGAGTCACAAAATGTGAAATTCTAAAAATAAGCCTTCAGAACTCGATATGGTCACTTTGAATTACTAGTCATGTCTTTTGGACTAACGAACTCCCCTATAAATTTCATAGATTTGAGTAATAGGGTGTTCAAGCAGTACTTGTACATATTTGTTATAGTCTTCATTGATTACATCGTTGTCTATTCCCATAGTGAGAGATCTTCAATTGTTTGATAAATTCAGTAAGTATGAAATTTGGTTGAGTTTAGTAGATTTCCTTGGTCACATCATTTTTGGTGATGACATTCGAGTTGATCCTCAAATGATAGAAGCAGTAAAAAATTGGCCTATACCCATTTCTCTGATAGATAGAAAGTGTTTCTTAGGTTTAGCTAGCTATTACATATGGTTTGTTGATAGTTTTTATTCTATTTCTTCTCCCATGTCCAGATGAACCTAGAAGAAAGTAAATTTTTAGTGGTCATATTCCTGTAAAAATATTTTTCAGAAGTTGAAGACTCAGCTCACTTTTGCCTCAGTCTAGACTTTGCCAAATAGCATAGATGGGTTCATAGAGTACTGTGACATCTCTAGAGTTGGTCTTGGTTACGTATTAATATAGAGAGGTAAGTTCATAGGCTACACCTCTAGAAAACTTATGCCCCATGAGAAAAATTATCCAACCCATGATCTTAAGTTGGCAGTAGTTCTCTTTGCCTTAAAGATTTAGTGGTATTACCTTTATGGAGTTTATGTTTATGTGTTCAAGAACCACAAGATTTTATAGTATGTGCTAATGTAGATTTATTTGAATATTCATCAGTGAAGATGACTTGAGTTGTTGAAATATTATCATATGAGTGCGTTATATCATTCGAGTAAGGCCAATGTAGTGGCAGATGCCCTTAGAAAGCTTGTCTATGGGTAGTGTTGCACATTTTGAGGAGGATAAAAAAAAGTTAGTCTGAGAAGTTTAACAACTTTCTAGATTAGGTGCTCGGTTGGTTGATTCGGCTGAAGGTCGCATATATGTTCAGAATGTTTTAGAATCTTCGTTTGTTGCCAAACTAAAAGACAAGAAGATAGGGATCCTATGTTAGTTATGATAAAGAAGATTGTTAAGGATCAGCAGGTTAAGGTTTTCTCCCAAGGGGGAGATAGTGTGCTCTTTTGTCAAGGCAACTATGTGTTTTGTATGTTGATGGTCTAAGGCAACAAATTTAAGCTGAGGCGGATGGTTCACGATACTCTATCCACCCAGGAGCAACCAAGATTTACTGTGATAAGCGAGAAATCTATTAGTGGAGTGGTATGAAAAAAGTTATTGTAGAGTTTGTGGCTAAGTGTTTGAACTGTTGGTAGGTAAACATTGAGCACCAAATACCTAGTGGTACACTTTAGGAGTTTAGTATCCCGACTAGGAAGTGGGAAGTGGTGAACATTGATTTTGTGATTAGGTTGCCTTATACGCATCGCCAGCATAACTTGATATGGGTCATTATAGATAGAATGACCAAGTTAGATAATTTATTACCAGTTCATACTTCGTATTCAGTTGAGAATTATACTAGAATCTATCTCAGGGAGTTAGTGAAGTTGTATAGGGTTTCATTATCTATTATTTCAGATTAAGGTAATCAATTTACCTCTCACTTTTAGAAGGCTTTTCTGAAGGGTTTTGTACCCAAGTTCATCTCAGCATAGCTTTTTATCTGCAGACAGATGGTCAGTCCTAGCATACCATTCAGACTTTATAGGACATGTTAAGGGACTGTGTTACTAATTTTAAGGGTTGTTGGGATGACCACTTACATTTGGTTGAGTTTTCCTACAATAACAACTATCACTCTAATATTCAGATAGCCTCATTTGAAGCTCTCTATGGAAGGAGATATAAATCTCATATTGGTTAGTTTGAAGTAGATGAGGCTAATTTTATATGGATAAATTTAGTGTTTGAGGTGATAGAGAAAGTTCAGTTAATTCGTGAAAGGCTGAAGACAACCCAAAGTCGTTAGAAATTTTATAATAATGTGAGGAGTAGAGACCTTGAGTTTGACATTGGCGATTTGGTTTATTTGAAAATTTTCCTATCACAGAGGTGAACATATTTGGCATGAAAGGGAAGATCAGTCCTTGTTATGTTGGCCCATATAGGATTTTGAATCATTTTTGCTAGGTAACTTATGAGTTAGAGTTGCCTGTAGATTTGGTATCAATACATGTGGTGTTTCATGTCTCCTTTCTAAAGAAATATGTTGGTGATTTAGCTTTTGTGGTTCCTTTGAAAGGTATGGATGTAAAGGTAGTCTCTCATATGAAGAAGTTCCAGTTGATATCCTTGACCTTCAGGTTCATAGGTTGAGGAATAAAGAAGCTCCACTGGTTAAAGTTCTTTGGAAAAATCAATCCATTGAGGGAGCTACTTGGACAACAGAAGCAGATATGCGAGCCAAATATCCTTATCTTTTCCCCACGAATTCAGATTTAAATAGAGGTAATGGTTTTTCTTAAATTGACTCTCTCTCATCTTCTATCTTAGCTTTATAACCATCCTTATGTCATTGCATATATTTATGAATTCAGTTCAGTCCATGTATCAAGTGTCAGAACTAATTATTTTAATCATGTTATCATTTATAATTATTCAGTATACGACCTTAGTTTCCTTAGTATTATCATCCTAACAAGTTTTATTTGAGGATGAATGATCCTAAGGAGGAGATATTGTAATACCCCGAGTTTCCATGTTCTAAACCTCTAAAAAATAGCCCATAGGTTATCTTTCCAATGCATCAAGTCTCATCTCAGTCTGAGGTCATGGAAAGAAATTGTGGAAATTCTTACTTGAGAGCCTAGAAAGAATGCCATGGTTATGATTTAGGGTAATTAGTCATTACCACTCATGACAAAATATCACGAGTTAGTCGTAACCACTCAAGTAAACCCTTTGTCTTAGGCCTTTTGACTATAATACCTCAAGACTACTCGTAATCAGTGACTATGAGTCATATGGAGGGACTCACAGTTACAATAGTGTGTGCCTAAGAACCTTCTCTAGTGGTTACGAGTGAGTATATGACTTATAATCAGACCTTACAAGTCCATGCTTAGACCTGTAGCCTGACTAGAGTATGACCCAAGGCCTCTGCTTCTAACTACGACTGCACCCTATGACTCATAATCAGTCATGATGAGTTGTTAGGTGCTAAGTCGTATTCAAACCAGGATGTACTCAGAATCCCTGATCCCAGTCTAAGACTCAGACCACTAGTCGTACCGAGTCATTATAAGTCATAAGTTAAGTCATAATGATTGGGGATATGCTTTACTGCATGATTTTGCAAGGGCCTTTATGTCTTTTCCCCTCCCATAAAAGAAAAACCCATGTCATTTTTGCTTTATAAAGGGTGGTATAAATGACCCCAAAGACCCAAATCATGGCATAATCCTCGATTACACCAAAAAGAATCAAGAGAGATGGTTTTTCCTTTTTACTCAATAACAATTAGGGTTTCCCAAGAACAAGATCATTTTCAAGGATTTCCCCAAAGCTTTTACTTTAGGTATGTGTGGTATTCATTAATCGGTCCTTTTTACATATTGAGCGCCAAAACCCTCTTTTAAGTTAAACTAGAAATTATACTTTAAATTATGATCAAGTCCAATGTAAATCATGAAATTCATCTATGTTTCCCCATTATATTCATTCAAGCCATGTAAATTGTTTTATCCCATGTGAATCATGATCCTATAGGCCTGAAGTTTCAAAACCCCATGTCACATTTAGTCAATATGATGTTAAGTTCTCAAAATTATGCTTTAAAGTGTATAAATTTTTGATTTTCCTGAGGTCAACTCATTCTCATGTTCAAAATTCCTGTAATTTTATGGTCTATTAAGATGTCTCATGCATTAGGTCTTTAAATTATGACTTTATGTCACTATTTTAATATTGTTAACAATTTTTTTAATCATTCAATGTGGGCGGGTTCTGAAAACCCGATACCTACATGTGTACTTGCATTTTAGACATTTCAAATAATGAGTCAGTCAACTCAAGATTTTATACCCAGTATTTTTTCATGTTAAATTATCAGTTTTACATGTTCATAATTTCTTCAAATTATGTATGCACTGTTAGTTTGAAAAGACCTTATGTGAGGAAATCAGTTATCAGTGTATGCATCAGTTAGTATTTTTGTGTCTTTCAGTTGGGAGTAGGATTTAGCACCAAGAAAGAAGTATGGGTTAAGCGCATCCTACTTTTTAGAAACTACATGCCACCGTAGGTTTAAGGGACTTGCCAGAGAGTGTTTCCCCTTGCCCAATATGGGCTTAGTTTAGTGATCACTCCAGTTCAGTTCAGGTTCAACTCCAATTTCAAGGATAGAACAACCCTTCTCAACGTGGGTCAGATGTTGGACTCCATGATAGCTCACATAGTTTATGTCAGTTACATAATACCTCCCAAAGTTTTAGTCAATACTCAGCCTAGTTCAGTTCAGGTTTACTTAACGAAGCAATTAGATTTCAATATTTATTCAATCAGTCTTATAGATTATTTTAGTTATCCATCTATCAGTTAATCATTTACTCAGATCAGGTAAGTACATATTATTCTTGGTCATGCATTCTCAATTTTACATGTTAATGCATCCATGTTTATATTTCACATGTATTTTAGTGCTCCTTGCCTCACGTGCCATTATATTCAAACTACTGATCGCATACTTTACTGTGTATTGCCCGGTTTTCTTACCATCCTTAGAGAGCTCAACATATTCCAGAAAAGGCAGTGGTGAGTCCTCATCATTCGAGGACGTGACATTTTATTTTTGGAATTTTATTTTTTCTTTATGTTTAGTCAATTGGATTTAGTTGGGGTTTGTCCCATAAACTACGTCATGAGTCTTTATGACTTGTGGTCTCAAGTCTTAATAAAGATAGTGTCCCAAGACAAATTTTCTGAACACCTTATGACTTGGTCCTTACGACCCATAAGAAGTCTTGATGACTAGTTGATAGCCACTCATACTCAAAGCAGAATAATCCACTTGTTCTAATAAAGTCATAATCGAGTCCCTATGACCCGTATTGACTCCCTACTATTCGTTAAGGGAGTCATAATACGGACAATGAGGATTAAATATAGAAAGTTTTTTTCAAGAACCAAAAACCCGGGGCATTACAAGCCTCTACTAAAGTGATATAACGGGTGACCATCTTGGACGCTAAAGTGAACGTCTCTTAAGGGACCAATGGTCCGCTTAAGCAGTTGCACTAGCTGAAACATGGTTTTTTTAGAGTTCCCATCGACCCCTCATGGTTCATTCAGAATCTCGTGAATGAAAAAAACTATGATACCTTATCAAATGCAATATTTAAGACTCAACAATGCTATTAGAATTTCCATCTAGGTTTAATTTGACAAAATATAGGCTGGACACTTAAAGACCATTTTTTTCCAAAATCCATCCAATAGATCGAATGAGTTTGGGAGCCTTGGGACCTAAACCAAAGGCCCCCATAACCTAAAGTAGATATTACATATTTTTTAGAAATATCAATATGATCATACAAGGTCGTTAACCTAAAGTTAACACATGATATCCAATCTTTACCAATGAAGACTTTAAAATAGCGAATTATCTCTAAGAACTAAATAAACTTCCTGGTAACTAAACTATCAGCTGCAACATGTCATAAATCTTTAGGAAAGCTATAAACAAAGGTTTATAATTGCCAAAATTGACTTGGAGGATCATTAAAATATCCCTTACTAAAAAGATTTTATCGGCAAAAGTAAAGGATCGAGATGTACCTGAAGGCTCAAACCAGTGGAATTATTAGGCTCGTATTTTTCTCTTGATCTCCCAAGTATCCTCTTTAATTGAGTTATGCTACCGCTAGACCTAAAATACTAGAATCTCCCTAGAGCGTAACCGCTTGGCATTCCTCAACAAAGTTCAATCTCTCATCCAACTAAATCATATCTCATAGATGAATATGAGATTTATTGATACAAGTATGATCATGATCATGACACTTTTGAGTATTTTTGAAGACTAGTCACTATAGGGCCCTTTTGTCATTTTTTCTATTATTGTAATATAGTATAAATAGAACATTTTAGGTTTATTTCTTTGGTTGTTTTAATATATTTAATAACACTTCTCTTGTAAGAGAGAGAGCTCCCAAACCAAAACTATGTATTAGATAAGTGAGGTTTTACTTATGTTTGCATTTGATTGGAAACTTGGGTGCTTGAAAGGTGATCCCTTCTCTTGTGTCTTTGTAAGAGTTAGGCGATTGAAGTGTGTGATATTAATGGTCCAAGATATTAACATGTTCTTGGGTTCCTAAGATTATATCTTCATTTATCTATCTATCTATCTTTATCTTATTGTAATCTTGCATTTCGTGTAGTTCTTGTTTCTTGTAAACTCAAGCCATGTCTCTTATTATTATTATCATATTGTGTTGTTCATCTTCTTATTTTTGATACAATAGTTTGGTCGGTCGATTTGGAGTGATAAACACCTTTAAATCCCTCATTTCTTATTCTATTTAATGAATCCGAAAGTGGTCTCCTAAAGGGTCCTCTGCTCATTGAGTTTGTGGACTATTTTGGGAGTGTTTTTGTGTATTCCATGGTTTATTATTATATCATTTAGTATAAAATAATGGCTAGATCTTGGGCTTTCTTCTTAGAAAAAAATGTTGAAAAAAAACTGAAAATTCTAGAAAAAGTGGCATATGCATATGTTATGTTCTAGTTCTTGTTCTTGGATGAGAAGCTTGTAGTGTTCTTGTTGTAGTCTTAGCCGAAATTTGTGCTCTAGGTCTAGGATTTATTTGTTGTTATTGTTGTTTCTTATGTTAGTTTCTTGATTTACTAACACTAAAGGTATCTAGATCTATATTTGAACTTAAACTCGTTAAAGTTGTGTTGTGAACAAAGACCTAGGCCAAAATTTTGTGGTTTGTTGTGGCAAGTTGGCTCTTGGATGTGTGGATATTATTTTTGTTCTTGGAGATTGTTGTTAGTTCTTTTTGTTTTTCATAATTTCATATTTTGTTAAAGCAAGAAAAGTGAACTTTAGATCTACAAAAGGTGAAAGACAAGTTGTAATATTTGTTGGTGAAAGGACTAGTTCACATCACTCTTGACTTGACAACTACTTTTCAACCACTTTTCCATATTTCAAGAGTCTTGTTTTGTGGGAATTGTAGAAGTTAAAATCACACCTTTTTAAAGATTGAAATTGAAAAAGGTTCTAAGACTCACACTTTTCCTCCAAAAGTAATTTCATCTATTCCAAATTGAGAAGTGACCAAATCATCAAATTGATAATTGAAATTTGTTGAACCTGCAGTCAATTTCAGAGTGACACATCATAAAATTACTGTTCACATGACAATTTTAAGATCAAAATTTTGATCTTCTAGGTTTATTTTGTTGTCTCTTTAGTCTCGTTTGTTGATTCCATTACTAACTTACAAGCTAGTCCAAGATTGTACGTTAGTCTTGAAACCATCCTATGTGTCAACGTTCCTTTGTGTGCTTTATTATTTTGAATCATTGTAAACAATTCATTCACCTCTTAATATCTAAATAACGGGATACAATCAAGCTTGAAAACATTTGTGAAATCAAGTGTGAGAGCAGAAAGTGTGTGAGAGTGAAGTGAGGTCCTTTTGAACTAACGTGTGTTTTATGTTGTAGGTTTTGCGTTGTATTGTTGTGTGTGACATTTCGAACTGATTTTCTGTCTTGATTGGAATGTAAATTGAAGGTTTATCTTTGTTACCCCCACAATGGAATATGAGACTTCAAATGCTCATACAATGGACAATAATGCCATCAATCTCAATTTGGCTCACCTTGTAACTATGTCCCGAGATGTGGCTAGGTTGAATGTGGATATTGAGAAATTAGATACGGATGTGGTATCAATGAGTGGGAGATTGTAACGTGTAGAAAGACAAAAGAGTTGATCTTCCACCCCTCAAATCATTTACCCAACTAATACTCCCGAGACATTGCACCAAATTTTATATCCACCAATTGCCATAAGTTAAACAAATCATTATTCCCAAAGCCGATTATAATATAGACCAAGACATCCCCTACTCCACCAAGTCCAATAATAAGGGATTGAAACCTAAATACCACCACCAAACCCAAACCCTCCCATCCAAACTCCACTTGAACAAAGACCTCACTATCTAGATCTAATCTTGCCACTATAAGCTCCACTTAACCCAAATAGACCTATCCATGTTGAGGGATATGTTAGGGGAGGAAAACTTGATGGTTATGGGCCATATGATGATGTTTACTTAAGAGAAGAAATAATGAGAGGTAGACATGGGGAGTTAGGCCAAGAGGTGAGAGATGGCCACCCAAACCAAGATGTAGGTCTCAATTCCATCAAAGTGAGCCTTCCCATTTTCAAAGGTGAGAGTGATCCCAATCCCTACCTTACATGGGAGTCTTATTTTGACAAGATATTCAAACTTAATAATCTCATCGAAGAAAATAAAAATTTCCACGCTATAGCTCACTTCGAAAGGTATTCTAATACATGGTGGGAGTATGTTAAACGGTTTGGGAATGAGATGATTGGGGGAAAACCTCCTCCTATGTTTCAGTTGAAGAATCTTATGCGGAAAAGGTACTTGCCCTAGACTTATTGGTTTGATCTCCTTGCCAAATTGTACAATTTAAGGCAAGGGAGCAAGAGTGTCATGGTTTACTGCGATGAATTTAAACAATTGATGCTGAAACTTGACCACCGAGGTGAGCAAGTAAGTCATGACATTGTGCGTTTCAAGGTTAGTTTAACACAAGGACATATCCCCTCACATGATTCTTCACAAATTCAAAACCATAGATGGTATATTCCACACTGCTGTAGAGGTTAAAAGGGATCTCAAAGAGATTTAATTCATTGCTTCCCAACTCGAGGCCAATAAGGCTGTCCAAAAACACCCTCTAAGGTATAAAGGTAAATTAAATTCTACTTCGAATCCCAAGAAGTTTCAATGCTTCAAGTGTCAAGGGTGGGGGCACAAGGTTTGTAAGTGCCTAAACTAGAGGAATATAATCCTAAGAGAGGGTAGATTGTACTATCTTAGAGAAGATGTCGGCATTGAATTGGCTAAGAATGATGAAAAACCTCAAGATGGAGAGAAAAAGAAAGCCAAAGTGCAAAATAAAGAGTATGTAGAAGATGTGTGGCCGCAAGAAATATATTGTGAAGTGCCTTTGTAAAAAAGGTAAGCCCATGAATTAGTGGTGAAATTCCTCTCAAGATGGAGAGGATGATACAAGTATGATCATGATTATGATACTTTTGAGTATTTTTGAAGACTAGTCACTAAAGGGCCCTTTTGTTATTTTGTGTATATTGTAATATAGTACAAATCGAACATTGTATGGTTTATTTCTTTGGTTGTTTTAAGATATTAAAGAACACTTCTCCTGTGAGAGGGAGAGCTCACAAAAAGAAACTAAGGCTTAGATAAGTGAGGTTTCACTTGTGTTTGAATTTGATTGGAAACTTGGGTGCTTAAGAGGTGATCCCTTCTCTTTTGTATTTGTAAGAGTTAGGTGATTGAAGTGTGTAGTGTTAATGTTCCAAGAGCTTAAAATGTTATTGGTTTCTTAATATTATAACTTCATTGGTCTATCTATCTATCTTTATCCTATTGTAAACTTGTATTTCGTGTAGTTCTTGCTTCTTGTAAACTTAAGTCGTGTCTCTTGTTATTGTTATCATATTGTGTTGTTCATCTTCTTATTGTTTCTACAATAGTTTGGTTGGATGATTTGGTGTGATGAGAACCATGAAATCCCTTCTTTTGTGTTCTATTTAGTGAATCTGAGAGTGGTCTCTTAAAGGGTCCTCGACTCATTGAGTTTGTGGACTATTTTGGAAGTGTGTTTGTGTCTTCCTTGGTTTATTCTTGTATCAGTCATCAGTGATGTAAAATCATAGCATAGAAACATGAAAAAAATAGATGAAAAGTATCTAAATCTAGTGGAAAGTCCAGCTCATAGTCCACCTCTCCAACTATGAGAAGTTTCTCGAAGGGCCTAAAATATTTAGGGAAAAGCTTGCCCCTCCCCCCAAATGTCATCATACCCTTCATGGGAGATACTGGAAGGAACATGATCAACACCAAAACTACACCTCTAACATATGGATAAAGTAGTAGCTGACAAGTATAATAACCCAAAAAGGTTAGGGTAAAATCCATAAGGAATACTCAAATTTGTATCTCTAGTTTAGTGAACTCAATGGGCTAAACAAAAAATAAATAAGGTTTTTTTTGTAATCTCAAACAAGTAGAAAATCTCATCTCTGGTTGTAATTAGTTGGTGACGAAAACTAAGTTTGTATTTCCCCTGTCTTCTCAACTCAGTAGGCTTATTATGCTTTATTTAACCAACCCAGTACCTTGCATGCCGAATCTGATAATTTTTGTACTATCAACTGTCTTATGAACTCATTGACAAATTTCATCCTTGACCTTTTAAGTCTCAAGATTTCACATTGCTAACCATTATCCTAAATTTAAGTTAACTATTTCCTTTTGAGTTTCAAGTTATTAGATGATAGATAACCATCTTACAAAGAAGCTATTGATTAGCCTAGATCAATAATTAGTCTTTAAATTACTGTTGTACTTATATTTTCCTAGTCACTATTCCTCTTATAGAGTAAGTAGTGATATTCAAGGTCGGATCTTACCATTTGAAACCCCTAAGAATTCTATAAATCCAAAGATAATACAATACATGCAATGATACTGGTTCAAAATAACTTATAAGTTTCCCTACTTCGTAAATATGCCAGGTTCCCACAACCCTAGCAAGGTCCTTAGCCACTCATTCTTGTGAAACAATCAATGGAATTTATAGTGAATAGCATTAAACAATATAACAACGATCACAAGTAAAGCCCAAAGTAAACAACTAAATTATAAACCAAAATCAAGAACAAAGCAATTCTAAGACCAAAATCTAAATATTGGAATAAAATATAAGTTTGTACGTGTTTAGAGTATGTAATGTAACTACAAAATATAAGGGTATTTATAAGATACAAGGAAACTCTAAAAATCAAAACCCAAATGAAAAAGGACAATTGAGGTAGGTGGTCACATACAAACCTTATATACTACCTACAGACCGTATGTGGTCCTAAGTAAGTGTTAGAAATCCTTATAGGTTTTGCAACACTCTGGACTTGGACCTCTGTCACTGAATTTAATCACATACTGACTGTATGTATCATATACAAACCGTATGTGCCATTATTAAGTGATAGGATTTACTTTTTCCTTCTCCTGAGCCTCTGGACTTCATTTTCTGACACATAATCTAGTTACCTCTGCCTAGTTAGTGGCACGTACACCTAGAAATTCCCAAGTATGTAGCCTAAAACCTTAATTTTCATTTTTTCTTTAGTTTAGCATCCTAAACCAGATTTCCTACAAAACATACCCAAAACACTACATATCTAACAAAACAACCTAAGAAACATGAATATTTTTGTACTTCTAGGCCTCAAAAGTTCTTTAAATCCATAGCACATTATTACACTCATTATCCAACTCTAAACATCAAGTCACAAAGTTTACAATCTCCATAAGCCTTAAGTCTACTCTAAGCTGCCCTCAACTTATCCTAAATCACCTTGACTCTATCAAACTACTGAAGTAATTCAATACCGCGAAGCTCAACCTTAGAGGTCTTGAAACAACCTATCATATATCAAAAGTTCCTACCATGTAGTTCCTCAAATGGTGCCATCTAAATGCTCTAATGGTAGCTATTATTATAGCCAAAATCTGCTAACACTAAGTGATGCCCCCACTGACCTCCAAAGTCCATAACACAAACTCAAAGCATATCCTTGTGCACCTAAATATTATCTTAGTGTTAAGCATTGAATGTGCTATAAATCCATAGTACATCAACACCCTCAAATTAGAATGTTTGCATGTCCTCAAGGAAAATAACAAAACAAAAGAAAAACACAATGCTTTACTAGGAGAATCTAAGCTATCTAAGGCAGTCAATCATCACTTTAAGCTCAAGCACATTACCCCGTCCTGTATATAAAAAACAAAACTAATTTTGTGTAAACATGAAGCATAAAAGTATGACACAAAGGAATTAAGGTATGACAATTAAATTAGCCATCGACAAACATATATATATACAAGTTACAATACCCAGACAAGTAAATAGCTAGAAATAGAACCCATCTGCCCTCATAACAAAGAAGTCCCACTTATTCATATCAAATAAGAAAGTAAATGCTTGGATGACCAAGAGACACTCATCCTCAAAAGAGAAGTTCTACCAATGCACATTAGATACGATAGGCTTGCCCTTATTTTCTTTACCTTGGTTTTCAGACAGTCAAGTTAGGATAGCTATAGGACTTTATTCGGCTTGTAATGTAGGCTTGGGGGTTGGTATGGTACATATGGATATATTAAGTTATTAAGACTCCTTGGCACTACACAAACTTTGGGGTCCACATTTTTACCAATTACCTTTTATTCAACCCTGATTTCTTCCTTTTATCTTCTTTTATGCACATTCAGGTTGGGTGTGGTTTCTTTTATTCATTTTTCTTTTTCTTTTTCTTAATTCTACCACATCCAACCCTACTTTTTTTCTTTTATTTTACCCTTCTTATTACCTATTTCATATTATGCACCCCTATGATAACCACCCTTAACTTAGGCGAGCATAACGTCAACGAAGGACTAGGTCTAAAATAGGTTTGTTATAAAACAAATGGAAATGTGAAAGTTGAAAACAAAAAATAGTTTACAAGGCTAATAAATGGGATCAAGGAATACTATTTCACATTGACTAATATAAAAAATGACCTATGATCCTTTCATAACCGACTATCCTAAAACCTAGGCAACACTAACTGGCTATTTTCTAGATTTAGCACAAAAAGGGAACTAAGTAGCATCTCACATACATGTCAAAGAATCACATCACAAGCTAATTCCTGTCCAGTTCATACATAAGTTGGTTTTGATTGCCATGTCCCTAATCTAATTCCATAAGACTATCCACAATGGTCACACTCACACACACACACACACATATATATATATATATTCACATAATTCTAAAAATAAATCTTTTAAGGGGTATCATTTTTTTCTCAAAATCAACAAAAAATGACAACTAATCTAAATACTCAAAAATCTCCAAATTACTTGAAAACTAACACAATACAAAACAACACACAATATGACATAAATTTTAAACTAGATATGCTGGTTGTATAATAACACACCACCCATAGGAAAAGAAGTACGACGAAATAAACCCATGCCAACTATGGTATACCCCACATCCAACTAAAAATTATTCACTATCCCCAGTCTATTTAAATAATACAAAGCAAGGGAATAAGGACATACCTTGGAGGCACTAGGTATCTATGTCATGATCTCTCTTAAGTGAGGGTATCTAGAGTGGCAAAGGTGGTGGTGGTGTCGGTGTACTACTAGAAGATGCACATATAATTAACTCAATATGTCTCTTCCTATCAGTTACTTCAGTCTCCTATAAATCACGTGTATCCTATTTAAGGTACTGGTCAAATAAAAACTAGGATCCTGAGGGTCATCCTTTCGGCCTCTCTTGGTCCTAACTACAAGGACCGATGCATCATCTTCTACAAATAAATCAAAGTGCCTGGGACCAGGTGTAAGTATTGGATGAACAAATGAGGGCACAAATGGAAGGATGGGTGACATGTGGCTCTCAGTGAAAAAGCATACCTCATATTTAAAAACATCCAACTCCCCCCTAATATCACCTATATTCGGTTTCTCTATGCTATTGAACCAGCTGATAATGATCCCTCAAAAGTGTATATACATATTTGTAACTCAGATCATTGCTCTACTATAGTATCCAGGTGTGTAGACTCCAATCTATCCTCAACCATCTCTAGTATTGTTCGAACCTGTAATAACCGTCTAGGTTATTTTCTATAATTCGATTACCGGGTAGTTAATTTGGTGTTTAGAGCCAATTACTTATTTAGAAATCTTTACAAGTGACAAATAGCCACCAGGCAAACACTTTAGTAAAAGAATCTCAAAAATGTGTTACCCCTAGGTGGGATTAAATTGGGGTTTCTGATGTCATTTTTGGAGCCAAAGAATAGTGGTGCGATACGAATATCGATGTACTTGTAATGATGTGTATATTGTGTTTTTGATAGCTTGGCATCTTAAAAAAGCTTCCTGGAAGGGAAAAGCAAAGGTTTAGAGGAATATTGATTGAGCATTATTAGGATTTGAGGTAGGCTAGGTTTATTCCTTGTTAGATTGAGTTAAGTCATAATGTATTTATGATATATTATTAGATTAGGATGGGTTTTAAGTATTGGATTGATGAAATACTAGACTTAGGTTAGTTGGACCATTTAATCTATGTGAATCTTAGAGTTTAAAACATTGACTTATTTCCCATTATTTTAGATGGAATAGACTTCATCACTCATGTTTATCATGAGAATTCCTTTGAATATCCAACCTTAAATGAAATTCTCTAGTTACTCATACTTAGAATAAAATTGGCCTTGGTTTCTTATACTAGAAGAGGTGGTCTTAGTTCTATTGGACTTAGTAAACGTACTTGAGTAGAATATCTACCATAGGGATTATGGTGGCTTGCTGTACATCTAAGAGTTGATTTAGATACCTTAGCCTACTCTCGGGTTGAAATTGACTTTAAATGCATTCAGGGATTTAGATGTGGGCTTGTTGATCCACCTTAATACAAAACTTATGATTAGGTCTCTTGAAAACTTATGCTTGGAAATTTGTTAGAGAGTACCCTTTGAGGTAATATTGATGTTTTTTGGTATTTGCTACTTATGTGGAATAACATCGAGAATGATGCCCAACTGATTATGCCTTTGTATGCCTTATTGGATAAAGCTTATGTCAAGATATTAATTATGTTATTGTGATTAACAATTGTTTGGGCTAATGAGCGTGTTAATAAATGAGCCCTTGACTAATATGGCATAAGCCATAAATGATGTTAATGAACATGCTATGAATAAGCTATAAATTATGTCATGATTTTTCTATTGCTCATATTGATGATAAATTATCTTTATGCCAATTGTAGGCCAATGAATATGCTACTAATGGGACATTTTCATGATATCTCTTAAGGTTATGCCCATGGTCTAATTGATTGGATTATGGAATTAGTAATGATGAGTCCTTGATTATACTTTTGATTAAGATATTGATTAGGCTAGTATTCAGGTAGTTTACTATGCTATTTCCCAAGTAATTATCATGCTTAATAATTATTCTAATAATTATAATGGAAATTTTTCGTATTGTTTATATTAGAAATGATGATGTTAATGGTTCTAGAAGGCACGTTATTGACTATATGTAAAGATATTATATAAATTATGCTTGGACTCATGATATCTCAATAAATAACTAATTATATTAATGCTTTTGCCACTTATTATACATATTTACATACCCATCTCTCTGGTATGGGACAGAGGAAGAAGTTGGTTTTAAGGATATAAGTTTTGGGAAAGACCCGATGATAGTTTATATTATTCATATTACATATACATATAACTATTGATAAAGTTACATTGATTATATACGTAGGATTATGGAGGTGTGCTCTTCTTTGACTCTCTTTTATATCTATTTAAATTAGCCCTCATGGGGCTTCTTATTTACTTTAGCCCTCATGGGGCTTGTCATTTTCTTTGGCCCTTGCGGGGTTTTTCATTTACCTTAGCCCTCATGGGGCTTGTTATTTACTTCAGCCCTTGTGGAGCTCGTTTCTTTATTAATGTTATAAATTTGAGTACTATGATAATATGATGTTACCCAATAAGGTCGGTGAATATTATGTGATATAATGATACTTGAAAATTCTAAAAGATATTATGATAATATGTTGATACTCAGTAAAGCCGAAGGATACTATGATGAAATGATGATACTTAGTGGGGCTGAATAATGTTTTATGAATATGATGATACCTAGTGCTACCGATGATATTATGATAATATGATAATACACAGTGCAACCAAATAATATTGTGATGATATTATGATACCCAGTGTGGTTGAATAATATTGTGATGATATGATGATACCTGGTGTGGAAAACTGATGTTGTGATAATATGATAATACCCGATGCGATCAAATGATATTATGATAATATGATGATATCGGGTATGGCTGAATGATGTTGTGATGATATGTTGATTCCTACTAAGTCCATAGAATATTATGATGATTTGTTGACACCTGGCAAGGACGGAGGATACTATATGTTATGATGATTCCCATTAAGGCTGGACAATGATTATTGATGTGATTGTGTATACATCTATTAGTTTGAATCCTGATATTCCTATGTATGGAAATTATATATTTATTTATGCTCTTGGGTAGTTGGGTATATTCTTGATCCTAGAGATGTTGGTTATAGTCTTCTAATGAGTTAAGGTGTAAAGTGTCTTATTAATTTAAGGATGAAAGATGCTTATTGGTGGATATTACTTAAGTGGCTAATAGTGACTAATATATTAGTAAACCTTAGTGATTAAGAGGACTAGTGGCATTAATGTCTATTAATAGTGATGATTAACTTATTATAAAGGTTAGAAATAATGGGTTTAGCAATGGTGGTGATTAGTTGCTATTGATGACTACGTTTATGATGTTGATTAGTTGTTAAGCAGAGATTTATGGATTGATGATGCTACTTAATAAAGGATGTTCATAGTGATTGATGGACTTTTGTTAGATGGTGGCTAGTGGAATTATGATGGCTAGAAATAAATATTAGTTAATTGGCTAATATGGTGTAGTGGTGAATCTTGACTAGGTCATAAAAACTGGCTAGTTAGTGAATAATGGTTAGATGTTAAACCATGAAATTGATTATGTGATAAATAGTGAATAAATAGTAATTAGTGGTTATATGATAACTAGTGAGTAAATGATTGGGTATTGAGCATTGGCTAGATAATAATGTGTGAATAGGGTGTATTGACAAGGTATATTCCTATATGAAGATATGGTTACGGTTATGAGTATATTGGTATATGTTATTCCATTATGATTATTGATGATGATTATGCTATCAGCAAAGGACCATTTGGTGAAACTTCAGGAAAACCATTAATAAAGAGGAAGATTGGACATATTGTTGATTTGATTCCTTTATATGTCTCTTTGATGTACTCTCTGGTGGTATAGGATGCCGTGATGAGTTCTTTACTTTATGCACTAGTTGGTGTATGGGCACCAACTCTGCACTTGTGTTTTCTTGTGATTGTACTTGTGTTACTTTATGATTATCAATCAATATTTCTTATGCATGACAGTGTGGCATGCGTTGATGACTTATGTTATATTGTTATTCCGGTATTTAAAGCATGTGTTAATGCCTTATGTTATATTGTTATTTTGATATTTAATGCTTATTATGTACAGTGATATTGGCATGTGTTGATGCCTTATGTTACACTATTATTCCAATTAATTTTACTTATTATATATAGTGTAATGGAGATGATTCAGGTATAATTTGTACCTTGACTTAGTTATGATTATCTTGAACTTTATCATTCTTATATCATGATTTAGCCCAATCGACCGATAATGCCTATTGAGTACCCATTATTTTGGTACTCATACTATACTTTTGTACTTTTTTGGTGCATATTCGAGAATTAGTTATCGTCCTTGATCGTGTATTATGTTGAGATTGATTTTTGGATATAGGGTGAGCTTTTGGAATTTAGTCACCCAATTTCCTTCTATCTTTTGTATTCAATATTCTGTATTCGAGATAGATGTATTAACTATTCTAGACTTGGAGTTGTACTATTCTATTAGTTTCTCTAGTACTAACTCTATCATGTTTTGGGGTTGGTATCTTGTTAGACTATTTTTTCAATCTATAACCCTTATGTTTATAATTGTTGTTCTTGAATATTTCTCCTATGTTGGGCCTTAGTTACCGGGCTAACCCATTGCATTAGCTTCTGGTTATGGTATTGTCTTACATACGGGTGGGAATTGGTAGGTTCCACCATGACTTGTAAATCGGGTTGTGATAGGACCCAAGACCAGATTTGTCAAAACAACGTCGCCACCTCAGCCTAAACATTCTGTAGCCAAGTGTTGGTGACGCTCTGAATTTTCACCAAGATAAGCTAAAACTCACAAAATACCAATATCCTACCAAAATAAAAAACTGACGTAGATGGAGAGGGGTACAGAAGATAGACCTACTAGCTCTAAAGTAAACGACGGGGCTGATATAGATGTAGTGGGGTCCTCTCACCCGGTGTACTCAACTCGAGGTCCACTCACTGTTCCCTTATCTCAAACTCCATACTAATTTCCACATTACCTCCCTATGTATCAATACGCTCCATATGAACTAGTGGGCCCTCAGATAGGGCAGGAGGCACCGCAGTGGGCACACGAGGTCTCCTGGGAAGGTCCGAATGTGCCATATCCTTCATTGCCTTAGTTTATGCCATGAGCATCATCGCTACTCTTTTATCTATACTTGGTACCTCTAGTACGATGACCTAATCACATAAACTTTATACAAGACATGGGAATGACAAAGTTGTAGTTTAACCAAAACCTCTCTCATGAAGCTCATGTCGGATAATATGTTCAAAGTCAATATCATATCCAGCCATCATATTCGCAGTCAGTTCAACTCTATGCCAAGTCCATACATTGTCTACAACAGTCAGACACAATTTATATTGCATAAGTAGCCACCAAACTTCATGACAAAAATCAGTGTTGCCTTCTTTATCACACCCTGCCCCTCAATCCAAGGGGTATCATCACCAAAAGATGAAATATAGTTGCCAATCCATCTCTCCATATCAACTCTCTCTCCTTTGCTTAGCATCATGTATAATTTATCTATCTCATGCGACTCGCAATCTATAATCACACTCTACTGGAGAAATAGAATTTGGCTTCCACTGAAATGGCTACCATAACCCCTCTCACAAGTGTCTGCTTAAGATGGGTATATTTAGTTTACCTTAATAGGCCCTTACACTTTGTCATAGTCAATGATATATGGCACAATATGAGGCATACAATTCCCACACCAAAGCAAAGTTGTATGAACCTAGGATTCAAGTTATGTAACACCCCGATTTTCTGAACCGGAATGCTATATGGTGCTTATGACCCCGAAGGACTACAAACTAACCCATGACTGATATCTGTACCTATACATTGCAATATATAATGTAATTATGCGGAAAATATAAACATGTAGGCCCTAAGGTTCAATTGAATAAATAATTTGTAAAATAGTAACATCCGTGTGGGTGAAATATACCCAAAATAATTGAAAACTGAATCAAATCTGAACTAAATCTGAAAGCCTGTAAATACTGTCTAAATAAGGAGTTGAAGGAACATGTCTCCAACTAACTCCATCTAGCAAAACTGAGCTGAAATAATAAATAAAATAAAATAACATCGTATCATCCTTAAATGAAGAGGACTCACTGCAACTCTGTATACTAGAATGCAGTTACTACTGCTGGTCTAGAACTCGTGTCTCTGAACCTATGGTGTAACATGAAAAGAAAGCGCCATAGCGCATATGCGTTAGTACAACTAGAGTACTGAGTATACGAGTGAGGTAGGCTAATGCAAAGGGTTTACATGCATGAATAATGATAACTGACTGATTGATATGAACGTAAGAGTACAAACATACACACATAGTAATTGAGATCATGAGCAAGTGATAGCTAAATCTGTACACTAATACATGGTTTAGTAATAACTGACATGGCTGAAACTATAGTTTTGGTAGCATGGGCGACTGTGTATGACAATTTTGAATCTGCAGGAACTTTCTAAGTCCCGTGCTATAACTGAATTTGACTGTATCTAACAGTCCTGGTATACTGATATCTAAAGAACTGTCTGAGTTCTTTTACTAAGACTGAGTCTGAAACTGTGGGAGGTAGTTGTTTAACCAACATGCCCCACATGCTATTATGGTTAACCTGGGGTCCAATCTCTACCCCGACTGGAGGGGTATCAATACCGCACTACTGGTAAGGACAGTTGTAAGTGACCCTTAGCTGGCAGGTACTTGAAACGACAGTGGTGGAAACTTTGAACTGACAGGTTAAGCCACCTCATCAACCCTAATCTGACAGGTTAAGATGTCTCAACCTATGTTTGCTACATAGTTCTATTACGCAAGGATGACTATGAAGAATCACACCCTAAACTGGTAGGTGAGTTACCATACTTGGGTTCATAAAGTGATAACTTCTACTCCCATCTAAAGAGACTGAACATGATTCAATTGACTATACATAGACTGATTAACTGACTTTCGTTGACTGACGGAATAGTTCTACTATCTGAGAGTTAACTGAGATCATAAGATTTCTGAGGTTTCCTGAGTCACATGACTGACTGAGTTCTATAGATTATGGATTGACTGATATTATTGGGACAACATCATATGGCTCTAGGTACATATCTATATTTTTCGGGTATGGATAGCCCCAAGACTTGATATAAGGAAACTGACACACATGACATGACTTAATCACAAGATTTCAGTCCACAATTCATAGTATCATAAGTAGGGGAACTTATACCTCATGTAGTTATTCAACATCTTAAACATTGTAGGGATTGCATGGATAAATTTCGTGTACATATTATATATATTCATTATATCATACAAGCTTCATACCTCAACAATAGAAACACATAAATAGCATGGAATCCATATTTAAGTATATAGCTAATACAGACTTGTCATTTAGATATCATGGAACCATGTAAACATAAATTCCTAACATCCCAAGCATTTTATCAAACACCTAGCATGCATTCTTTAAGGCATAGGTGTGTTTCATAACTTGCACCATATTACACCACCTAAAGTTCATAGTTTACAACTACCAACCATATATATTCCATGAAAACACCTTTAGATATCATCTTAAAACTTAAACAACAATAATCAACATGCACATGCTTATATCACCACAAAAATTTCACAAAATAGTATTTAAAATATGCTTCTTGAGCTCTATGAACGGATTGGATCCATAGATGAACACTACAGATACCTTATATTAATAATCCGTGAAGATAGTAGTGAAATAAGCTTGGAATTTGAAACCCCCAATTGAACCCTAGACTTGTTCTTTGTTGTTCTTGAGAGAATTTTGATAAAAAGTAATGTAAAGAGCTGATTTGGGGCCTCAATCCCATGTTTGGGACTTACACACCCCTTAGAAATCATTTTCCCTGCCCGAAGGTAGGAAACAAGTTGGCCCCTGAACGCTGAGGTACTACCCTTCCACTCTAGGATGGGCTCATTCGGGAACTGAAATTGAACTATCTTGTTTCTGCAATCGACTGTGGTATAGCAGGAATAAAGCCAATCCATGCTGAGAATGACATCAAAGTCAGTCATCTCTAACTCGACTAAATCTACTGATGTGGATTTCTAAAATATCATAACCGAGCATTTCCTGTATACCCACCGAGCTATGATAGTCTTACCCACTGGGGTAGAGACTGATAAGGGCTCTGCTAAAATTTTGGGACTAATTCTGAAATCGCCTGCTATGTGTGGAGTGACAAAAGACAAGGATGCACCTGGGTATCGAAAAGCATAAACATGAACATGGAATATCTGTAATGTACCAATAATGACATCAGGAGAATTTTCCTGATCCTGTCGGGTTTGAAGAGCAAAGAGTCTGTTTGGGCGTTTCCCACTAGTAGCACTGGAAGTGGCACCTTGTTGGTTCGGGCTACCGGACAGAGCTGTGGAATAGTTCTGCTGACCCTGAGGATCTGGTTGAGGAAACTCTCTAATCCTATGGCCTGGCTTGCCACAACCAAAATAGACATCACCATCGGCTCTACAAAAACCCTTGTGGTTCTTACCACAAGTCTGACATAGGGGATTTGTTCGAGCACTATTAATATGGCCTTGAGATTTAGAACTTGGTGCCCTATCTTTGTTTTCATCTCTGAATTTTGGCATTGAGGCACTAGCAGAGGAAGGATCTGGAACACTGGTGGAAGAATGAGCTAGAGCTGATAACTTGGGATGAAACTGTGAATGGTTTTCTCCCTCTGATTTGGGTTGAGCAAAACAAAAACTTCCTAACCTTGCACTGTTGTTATATCTCTCCCCAGTCCTAACCTTCTGCTCCTCTATTTGTTGACCATGGGTCATGAGCCTGGCTAAAGTCATATCGCTATTTATCATTGCAGATCTACACTCATTTACCATGCTATCATTCAGCCCTAACATGAAGTTGATAATCTTAGCCCTATTGTCAACAACCATATGAGGGGCATATCTGGATAGATGAGTAAATCTAAGAGAATACTCCCTAACCATCATATTTCCCTACTTAAGGTTGATAAACTCAAGAAATTTGGCCTCTCTCAGCTCTTGGGGAATAAATCTGTCTAAGAAAGCCGTGAGAAATTTCTCCCACTCAATAGGACCTGCATCATCTACCCTCTCTGACTTCCACTGTTTTTACTAAGTATGAGTGACATCCTATAATTGGTATGCGGCTACTCAACACTCTGAATATAAGTAACTCCCATGATATCAATGACCTTCTGGACTTGGTCAATGAATTCCTGAGGGTCTTCATCAGACTTGGACCCGAAGAAAGATGGAGGGTTCATTTGAGTGAAGTTCCAAATCCTAGATGCTGTAAAATTGGCCACTGGATTGGCTGGAATAGCTGGTGGCCCTTTATTTTGGGCAGCCACAGACTGAGCAAGCTGGTGAATGTGGCTCTAAACTCCGCATGAGAGACATGTTCGCCCAAAGGATCTTCGGGCTGAGGAGTTGGCTGGTTTCTTCTCTTTGGGGCCATATTTTGAAATAAAAGAATAATGGATTAGACTAAGAGTTTAACTTGAGATTATGCTCACTATCACGGCATGAATACTAAAAGAAGGGAAATTATTCCTGAACCATCTCATATCCTTCTATACATAAATGTGCTGTGCAATACACCCATGTAGAAGACTTTACTAGATGCGACTTTCAGACTTCCTAGGACTCTATTGAACCTTCGGCTCTGATACCAAGTTTGTATCACCCTGATTTTTTGAACTGGAATACTACACGGTACTTATGACCCCGAATGACCATAAGCTAAACCATTGATTGATATCTGTATCTGTGCACTTCAATATAAAATATAATAATGTGGGAAACTGAACCTGTAGGACATAAGATTCAACTGAATAAAGAATTTGTAAAATAGTAACATCCGTGTGGGTGAAAGATACCCAAAACAACTCAAAACTGAATCAAATTTGAACTAAATCTGAAAGCCTCTGAATACTGTCTGAATAAGGAGTTGAAGGAACATGTCTCTAATAACTCTATCTAGGAAAACTGAGATGAAATAATAAATGAAATAAAATAATATCGTATCATCCTCGAATGAAGAGGAATAACTGTAACTCTATATACTGGAATGCAGCTGCTACTGCTGGTCTGGAACTCGTGTCTCTAAACCTATGGTGTAACATAAAAAGAAAGAACCATAATGAAAATGCGTCAGTACAACTGGAGTACTGAGTATACGAGTGAGGTAGGCTAATGTAAAGTGTTTACATGCATAAATAATGCTAACTGACTGACAGATATGAATGTAAGAGTACAAACATACATACATATTAACTAAAATCATGAGTACGTGATAACTAAATCTGTATGGTAATACATGGTTTACTGATAATTGACATGGCTAAAACTGTAGTTCTGCTATCATGGGCGATTGTGTCTGGCAGTCTTGAATCTGATGTAACTTTCTGAGTCCCATGCTATAACTGAATTTGACTGTATCTAACAGTCCTGGTATACTAATATCTGAATAATTGTCTAAGTTCTTTTACTGAGACTGAGTCTAAAACTGTGAAAGGTAGTTGTTTAACTGACATGCCCCATGCGTGCCATTATGACTAAGCTGGGGTCCAATATCTGCCCCAATTGGAGGGGTGTCAATACCGCGCCACTGGTAAGTACAGTTGTGAGTGACGCTTAGCAGGTACTCGAAACAAGAGAAGTGGGAACCCTGAACTGACAGGTTAAGCCACCTCATAAATCTTAATCTGACTGGTTAAGATGTCTCAACCTATGCTGGCTACATAGTTCTGGAATGCAAAGATAACTGCTAAGAATCACACCCTAAACTGGTAGGTGAGTTCCCATCCTTGGGTTCACTCGGTGCTAACTTCTACTCCCATCTAAAGAGACTGAACATGATTCAACTGACTGTACATGGACTGATTAACTGACTTTCGTTGACTAACAAAATAGTACTACTATCTGAGAGTTAACTTAGATCATGAGATTTCTGAGGTTTCCTGAGTCACATGACTGACTGAGTTCTATAGATTATAGCTTGACTGATATTATCGGGACAACATGACATGGCTCTAGGCACACAACTATATTTTTCAGGTACAAATACCCCCAAGACTTGATAGAAGGAAACTGACACACAGGACATGACTTGATCACAAGATTGGAGTCCACAATTCATAATATCATAAGTAGGGGACCTTATACCTCATAGAGTTATTCAATATCTTAAACATTATAAGGGTTGCATGGATATATTTCGTGTACATATTATACATATTCATTATCATACATGTTTCATACCACAACAATAGCAACACATCAATAGCATGGAATTCATATTTCAGTATATAGCTAACACATACTTGTCATTTAGATATCATGGAACCCTATAAACATAAATTCCTAACATCCCAAGCATTTTATCAAAAACCTAGCATGCATTCTTTAAGGCATAGGTGTGTTTCATAACTTGCACCATATTACACCACCTAAAGTTCATAGTTTTCAACTAACAACCATATATATTCCATGAAAACACCTTTAGATATCATCTTAAAACTTAAAAAACAATCACCAACATGTACATGCTCATATCACCACAAAAATTTCACAATATAGTATTTAAAACATGGTTCTTGAGCTCTATGAACAAATTGGATCCATAGATTCACACTACACATACCTTAGATTAATAATTCGTGAATATAATGTTGAAATAAGCTTGCAATTTGAAATCCCCAATTGAACCCTATACTTGTTTTTGGTTGTTCTTGAGTGAATTTTGATAAAAGTAATGTAAAGAGCTGATTTGGGGCCTCAATCCCATGTTTGGGACTTTTATGTGGGGGGGGGGGGAGATTATCAAAATACCCTTCTAGATGCGTTATTTAATTTCTAGGAAAATTACCTGATTTGGGCCCCCCGCGTGATGCGGAGACATCGTATTTCCACCCGTTTGTGAACTGGAAACTCAACGCGATGTACTAGAATCATGGAGAGACACTGGAAATTGATGAACGTTATTTTGGCTTACGATGCGATGTGCCACTGACTGAAATGACGCTGTTGAAACTTTAAATCGCCATAACTTCTTCATCGGGTGTCCGTTTTAGGCAAATTTGGTACCGACGGAAAGCGTATTCAATTCTCTAAAATTTAGAGGGTATAAGTACTATAAAATAGCACCTATAAAACAAGTTATTCTCATTCAAAGATTATCTATATGAAATCACACACGAAAACTTTGTGGCTTCAAAAATTCTTAGCTTAGCTTACTCTAGGTGACTCTTATGAGCATGCTTAACACATCATAAGCTCTATTATCACTAGGATACTCATCCTAATTCATGTACCCAAATATGAATCTTAGGATATGAGGTTTCATGTGTAGGAACAATGGTTCATTTACTAGCTTAGAAATATACGGGGTATTACAAGTTATCCACCCAAATTGATATTTGTCAAATACGGCCTGCAATTATAGTGCACTGGTTAACCCAGTCATTTCAATCCGTATCTTCTCATAATTTCCTCTTGGTCCAGCCAATCTTGGTAATATGACTATCCCTATCATAAAGTAGTTGAAGCCCTATGACAAATCATCATGGGTTCACCTCATTAATAGGTTTTTCCGTGACATATGTGGGATAAAAAGTCTGACAATGATGAGCTTGAACCTCTGAATCTGGAGCTGGAACCTTGTGTGTATCCTGATCTGTACCCTTCTCAAATAATGGTACGACTGACAACAACTCCAGAATTGTTGTATCATCCTCAGACTAGGTACTGCTGATTGTTGCTCCTCATCTGCTGTATCAGATTTATTGTAGGACCCCTCCTCTGACTGGGGGTCCTGTGTAACTATTGTAGTAGGCAACTTAAATTGTGCCTGCTCTTTTTCATCATCATCAATAGTATCTACCACCGACACCACTCACAATCATCTAGCTGTGGTACTGACAGATACATATCAAAAGCTACTTTCTTATCATTCATCTAAAAGGTTATCTCCTCGAAGTCTATATCAGTCAATGCCCTGCACATGGATAGAAAGGTTTTAACTAATATAATAGGATATTGAACGTCCACATCATAGTCAAGAACTATGAAATCAGTAGGGAATATAAAAGATGCCACCTTTACCACCACGTCACACAAAACACTCACCGGCTCCTTCATAGAAGAGTCGTCTATCGATAGATTTATGGATGTGGATTTGAGTGTCCCCATCCCCAAAACTTATATATAACAAGGGGAATCAAATTTATGCCAGATCCCATATCACACAAATCCTATTTGATATTGAAAGGACCAAAAGGTACATAAAGAGAGATTGCCTCGGGGTCCTCTTGCTTTTCTACTAACGTTTTGGAAGGGATAACACTACCATGGTGCACATCATTATTGGGATCGGTGACCCAGTCATCACAATCATAAGTATCATAATCATCATTAATAAATGTTAAATTCTCCAACTCTACCTTAGGTGTCTCATCGATTGTAGTACTATTATTCTTCAACTCCTCAGTAGCATGTATAAGGGGATCATAAGTAGGGGCACCACTCCTAGTTGTAATAGATAGACAATGACTGGTGGTTGGAGGCCTCTGGACTGTGTCATTCGAAAGGGTAACTTGCTTCCTCTAATATAACGTAGTAGATATCTTCCCATACCGTGTCTCTAATGATTGATTGTAATGACATGAGAGTAAACCTTGTGTGTTAGACCTGAGATATCAGCCTTAATCTCCTTAAGGAATGTCTCCTCATTATCTTGAACCTTTATTAGCTAGAACAACAATACCTCTATTCTTGATTTTGTATCATGGCTGCCTGATCAAATATACTTGTTTCACTTCTCCTTGTGGTTATCTCTTCATCTCTAGTCACTATCACGCTCCCTACTGCCTTTCCCTGTAGCTGGGATACCTGCCAATTCATGATTAAGATACTTAACCTCCTTGTCTAAGTTATAAGCTTTGGAGGCTGAACCCTGTGCACCTACTACGTTTAACTTCTAGGAGATGATTGTTGTGAACTGCTTAGCAAACAACCCAATATAAGTTCTCAGATGCACAATATCTTATGCCAAAGATTTATCCACTACTCTATGGTTTTCAAAAGATCCAATGGGATAAATTCCAGCACCCCACTCAGCCTCCCGAGTATGCCACCCTCAATTAGTGAGAGAAATCTCATCTAGAACCTCTGAAGTTGCTTCCTAGCATAATCTTATGGATGTTTCTCTAGTGACTATGTCTTTCATGTATCGGGAACTGATGTTCAAGGCCTTATAGAATATCTTCAATTAGTTTGTCCCTGAAATTTGATGATTGGGTATCATCCTTAACTTTCTCTTAAATCAAAACCATGCCTCATATATCGACTATGAATATAGTTGTTTGAAATTGTATATCTCATCTTTAAGATGCAACATACTGATCAGAAGAAAGAAACAGCTAATAATTACTTGTCCAACTTGTTCCAAGTGTTAATAGATCCTCTCACAAGTTCCCCCAAACATAAAGCAGCTTCTCCAGTCAATGATAAGAGGAACAACCTCAATCTGAGTGCCTCCGGTCTACCCTCAAAATAGTTAAGAAGTGTAGATCCCAACAAAATTTGCAAGGTGCATATTTGCATCTTCTGTAGCTGATGCCAAAAGTATAACTTTTAAATTAAGAAGCTAGATCATGACACTAGTTATTTCAAATTTCACATTGGGGGCCTGCAGAAGGAATGATAGATCCTATTTTTGCCGGCTTAAAGTATCCCATATCCCCTACTCATCATACAGCTAAAAGTACTAGAATGGTGGGATAAATTGAGACTGAGAACACCAAAATCTATATCAATTACCATTGAGTGCTGCTTGACGATGAACTACTAATCTTGGCCTGACTAGCTCTACCTGCTGAGCCAATCGGGTCTCCTAATCCTCCCTTCTTTCGTTAGCTGCAACCGCTAACATCTGCTCCATATTTCTATTAGCAATGTTTTGTAGACCACCTAGAGTAGGGGGAGGTACAACATTAGGATTATCCCATAATCCTTTCAAATTTCTTGCGCATACTATTTTAGATATCATACGATTAGTCTATAACAATCTCTTTGGGTTAGGATTCAATGGAGTAAGGGATTGATTTGACTCCTTATGTTAGGAATACACCAACGTATTCACAACTAAAAATAAAAAAATAAAGACCCAAAAACTCCAACAAACTTCAATCAACAAGTATATCATCTTCCCTGATAATAACTCTAAAAATTTGATCAATGCCAAAACAACACCTCTAACTGAAGAATAAAGAGGTCGCTGTCAATTATAATAACCCAAATATGCTGGGGTAAAACCCATAGAGAAGAGTTAGATTTGTATGTACGGTTTACGAAACTCAAAGGGCTGACCAGAGAGTAAATAGGGACTTTGTTGTTTCAAGGAAGTAGCAAATATCAACTTTGTTTGTAATCAGCTGGTAAAAAACACTAGAATTATGTTCAACTTGGCTTCTAAATTCATTAGGATTATCATTCTTTTTTGAACGAACCTAATACCTCATATGCAGAATCTGATAAGTTGTGTATTGTAACCTGTCCCATTGACTCATTAACAATTTTATCCTTTACCTTTTGATTCTCAAAATGTTACATTACTAACCCTTATCCTAGATCCTAGTTAATTTTTATTTTTTGAGTTTTAAGTTATTAGATGATTGATAATAGTCTTAAAAAGATGATACTGATTAGACTATATTAATAATTAATCTTCTAATTACTGATGTAATTATCTTTTCCTAGTTACTTCTCCTCTTGTAGAGTAATAGTGATATTCTAGGTAGGATCTTACCATTTGCAACCACTATGACATATATTAAACTAAATATAATACAATACATGCAAAGACACTAGTTCAAAACAACTTAGCATTTCTCCTACTTCATTAATATGCTAGGGTTCCCACAACCGTAGCTAAGAGATTTAGCCGCTCATGCTTCTGATATGATCAACGTAATGCATAACAAATAACATTAAATAATATTAGAGTGATCACAAGAAAAAACCTAAAGTCAATAATTGAATAATAAACCAAAACCAAGAACAAAGTAATCCCAAGATCAAAATATAAATCTTTGAATCAAATATAAGTTTGTAAGTGTTAAAGAGTGCGTAACATAATGTCACAACATCAAATGTATTTATAGGATACAAAGAAACACTAAAAATCATGCAACAAGAATCTTAACTTTTTGTGGCGACTAATGTCGCTGCTAAAGTATAAAAAATTGCCACTAATAATTTTTAGTGGCAACATTAGGGTCGTAGCAATTATTTTCGTAACTATAAGTTTTTTTGTGACGAAATATGTAAGTCACCACAAAACATACATTCTGTAGCGACAAAACTTTCCACAAAAAAACAAGCAAATATGCCACAAAACAAAGTTCAAAAAATCAATGTTGGGATAGTCTCCACTATAGATGAGACTTTACCCGCGACCATTGTCACCACAAATGATTTAGTGGTGATCTTTTGTCACCATAGAAGGTTGAATTTTTTTTTTTTAATCAAAAAATGACTTTTTGTAGCGACTATGGGTCGCCACTAATACTCCCTTTTTGTGGCGACTCATAGTCACCACTAATACTCACTTTTTGTGGAAACTATGGGTTGCTACTAATACTCACTTTTTTCCCCTAAAAATATAAATTATATATTATCTGCTTCGTTGCCAATAAACAACTATAGTACTTAAAGGTACAAAGATGATATTAAAATATATTTCTCCACAAGAGAATTATATAGTTTTTAATGTGTAACAAATCAATGTGATATACGTATGAGAAAGAAAATCACAAAATATCTTCAAAGTTCTCATGGCTAACAATTTCAATCATGAAATTACCTGTCCAATAAAAAATAGAGTGAAGTTTCAATTCTAACTTGTTAAAATGCAAGAAATGATTTGAGAAATCTTAATGTTGTTTGTAAAAGAGATGAAAAAAATATCTTTGAATTAAAATATTATGGAATATATTAAAAATTTCGGAATGCACAAACTAAAATGCTCCCTGTGGTAATCTCCCTCAATACTCATCTTACAAATGGGGATAAAAACATACTTATCAGACTGGCTCTTCAAAAATCATAGACTTTTAATTCCTCAAATGATGAATTACATTAAGAAAGCTTAGGAACTTTGACTCAATAAAAATTATGCCCTTTTCTATTTTCTAGGAAATGAACTTTCTTTTTAACTACTCTTACATTAACAACAACAAACCCAAAGTAATCCCACATAGTGGGGTCTGGGGAGGGTAAGAAGTATGCAATCCATACCACTACTTTTTGAGAAGTAGCAAGGTTGTTTCCGATAGAACCCTAGCTCAAGACAAAGATAGTAGTAAGCAAGTTCATAAGAAAGCATAAAAAAGATGGCTTAATTCTATAAATATTGTGATAGAAATTGCACCATGACTGAAAACAAACAACAAACCCTAGGATACATAATACTAGAGTCCCTGAAAATTAATGGATAATGACTTATGATTAGCCATTTCGGAGTCTACCTGCTAATACATTGAAAAGTGCACACACATAACAAAAACAAAAATAGATATCATAAGAGAAGAAAAGAAAAGTCAAGAAGTATGCCTGGTTCACGAGTTTGTACTTGAACTTAAAGATTGTGGTCCAATATTATCATAAGCAATTCCATAAAAAATAACGAAAGAGCTGATTATAACAAGTAGACTAGAATCTTAGAAAGATTCAAATTCATTAAAAATAATGAAAGATCTGATTATAAGTCTACTTTCTACACCTTAAGAATTGAAAAAGAATGCAGCCCCTAAAAAGATTGTTCGCAGATGCAATTTTAATATCTCAAATTATGCAATTGGCAAGCAACCAATTGAATCCGCTGACTATCATACCAGAAAGTCTAACTTAGAAGCTACATAACTATCTAACTTCATCCAACTATGGGCAACTCAGTGGCCTCGCTGGAACTATTTTCATTGCTTAAAGTCGAACTTAAGAAAATCAACCAACAACATAAGCATTATATCAGTGCATATCTTTCGTATAATTTATCATACTGAGTTACCTTTCAATTATGGTTTTCTATGGCACTACTACAGGAAAAGTTTTTTAAGGAAAAAATCGCAAATGAACTCAGAAAAAATTACTCAAAGAAAGGAGTAGAAACTTTAAGAAATTAAAGAGTAAACTATTGTCAACAAACCAATGAAAATAGATAGGCAAGTTGAGAAATCAAATCTTTCAATGTCTAAGAGATTTGTATGTATATACCAAGAAATAACAGCTACAGTGTAACTAAATTGAAGTTGCTCCAGGCGAGGGGATAGGGGTTCTCTCCTTCCCTATTTTTGAATTGTTTCTTAACAATATAACACTTACTAAAATAATGCTGCATAATTGAGGGAAATAAAATACATTAAGACTAACTATAGATAGAAACAACAATATAGGAGAGTAATTGAAACAATGCATATTAACTTAAAACATATGGGTGGACAAAGACCATGGTATCTCAAGTTCCAATCTATTTCTGGTTCTGTTTTAGGTTTGTAATGCAAATTAAAACTATCTATCTTATAAGAAAAAATTTTCTTATTCCTAGTAAGTAGTGCATATCCATCTATCGAGTTCCCTTTACAGTTCACACTAAAAAAAAGTCATAATTTCAGTTGGCTTGCAGTAGAAAGTAGAAAACATAAGAAATGCAGAACAATTCAACTCTTGTACCACAACAAAGAAAGATCTCAATTCAACTCTTTTACAAAAATAGACTAAAAGGACAATGAAACTAACAGAAAGATATGGCCAGTAAAAAAGAAATTTGATGCAACCGGTCAAGGATATTTTCTGTGAACATAAAATCAATTAACTAATAATATTCAATCTGAGGAAAAATCAATCACTCCAATTTCCTTTTTCAACTAACACAATTTAGAATAAGGTTCAGCCAAAGAAACAAGAGAATATTAAAGATAATCAATTAACAAAGAATTCCTACTATAAACAAGAAGATAAAATAAATTTGAAAAGGATCTAACATTGAGCATCAAGGATTGTCACACACTGAACAAAAGGAGAAATTCCACAAAACAAAGTCAGGAAAATACTTAGTCATTCTGAATTTGACTAAAGAGAGTAATCAATTAGGACGTGAACATGTAATCAAACAAAACTTATCATGTCAAAATCACGTACTTAATTTCTTTAAGTGACCAGCAAAATGCCATGATAGCATAGTTGAATAAGCAAACACAAATCCACAAGAATTGATAAAGTTCTCAATCAATCCATACCAATTTTATTATGGGATTTGTCAAAACTTAAAAAAAGGGTAGAAGAAAGTTTTGACAAAAAATTAAAATAGAATGGTGAACCTGAGGTAGATTCACATCCTAAATGTTAATCCACCATGCACTTGAATAATTTTATCGTTGTTGGTCAGAGAAGAGATAAAGAGCGGGGGGATGGGAGTCTCCAGTGAGTGACTGGTGGCTGGGCAGTGAGGTCACCGAAAGGACAGTAGTTGTAGCGGCTGGGGTGTCTGACAGGGATGGAGTGGCAATAAAGTTGCCCACTTCTTTGGTTGCTGGAGGAGGAGAGGAAGCAGTAGCGTCGCTGTTCACCGATGGTTCATGGTAGACTTGGGGGCGGCTGGAGGTGGAGATGGTGAACGGAGGAAGTTATCAGGTTGGAGATGTCTTCCAGTGGTGGAAAGACGAGAAGCATCGCTGGTGTTGGTTAATAGAGAGATGACGACCATTTTTACATGGCTTCCGGTGTTGGTTCCATTTAGAGAGATGGGGGAAAAGAGGGATAGAGAGAGAAACAGGCGAGAGGAGGAGAAAGGTTGGCTATTGTCTTGAGAATAAGGATTAGGGTTTGTTTTTTGGTGTTAAAGAGAAAGAGTTCAAGAATTAATCTCAGTCCTTGGATCAAATTTGATCCATGGCAGAGATTTAAAGTAATAAGATATCTAAAATTAGGCAACAATTAAATTAAAGAGTTGAAATTAAACTTAAATAGGCAGAGTTTTATGTTAAAATTGTAATAGATCGAGTTCAAACAATGTCTAGAATTTAAATAAAATTGTGACGATAATTGAATTGACTTAGCACTGCTATTTTCATAAATGTAATAAAAGAAATAATAATAACTACGCATTTAAAATTTACGTTATGCAAAACATTATATAAAATAGCAATAATAATAATAATAATAAAAGACAACACCTTTGTAAATTGTGAGCGTGCATATTTGTGAAAAAAATAATTTAATAAATATTAATAAAATTATGTAAAATATCTTATTTGAATTGATAAACTGTACAATATATGCAGTCAGATCCCTCTATAATATCACCTCATTATAACCACTAAAAAGATTCTAATTTACCTATATAAGTGGGCAGAATAACAAAGTAGAAGTATTTGTGGCGACAAAAAAGATGGCCATAACAAATCTCCCTTTAGTAGTGATTAAATCGCCACAAAAGAATTTTAATAGTGATAACTCATACGTCGCCACTAACCGAAATTTTATTGGCAAAATTACTACATATTTGTGGCGACCTACACATAGTCACCACTAAATATGTCATTATTAGTGGCGACTAAGTCACCACAAAAGACTTTTAATAGCGATAACTCGTAGGTTACCATTAACCCAAATTTTATTGGATAAATTACTACATATTTGTGGCGACCTACACATAGTTTCTACTAAATATGTTATTAGTAGTGGCAACTAAGTTGCCACAAAAGACTTTTAGTAGCGACAATTCGTAGGTCACCACTAACCCAAATTTTATTGAAAAAATTACTACATATTTGTGGAGACCTATACATAGTCTCCACTAAATATGTCATTATTAGTGGCGACTTTAATGTTCGCCCCTAAATCTTATACCTTTAGTGACAACCTTTATATGTTGCCACAAAAAACCTAACTATGGCAATTGTTTATGTCGCCACTGAAAGACATCACAAGAAACTGTATTTCTTGTAGTGTCAAAACCTTAAATAAAAACAAAATTAAGGTCGATGTCCACATACCGATCGTATTTACTACATATGGACCAGATGTTGTCCTAAATAAGCGTCAGAACTCCTGCACAGCTCCTACAACTCTCTGGACTTAGATCTTAATCACTTACCTTTCCTCATATGGATCATATGTACCACATATGGACCATATGTCCCCTTAGTAAGTGAAAAAGTCTTCTTTTTCATGTTCCGGAGCCTCTGGACTTCAAGTTCTGACATAAACTTTGATCACCTACTCCCGGTAAGTGGCAAATACGCCTAAAAATGCTTAAGTAAGTAGTCAAACACTTTATTTTTCATCTTTTTCTTTAGTTTATCATCCAAAACCTAATTTTCCTGCAAAACATAACCAAAACACATCATATCTAAAAAAAACAAAAGAAACGTGCATATTTCATAGTCTGAAGCGTTGGAATTGCTCTAAATTCATACACTCATTCTCTAACTCCAGACCTCAAGGTACAAATTCTAAGATATATATAAGCCTTATGCCTACTCTAACCCTCCCTCATCTTCTCTTAAATAACATTGACTCTATCCAACTACTCTTGAAGTAAGTCAGTACCACGAAGTTGAACCTCAGAGGTCTTGAAATATCCTATCAGAGATCAAAGATGCCTAAAATATAGTTCCTCAAATGGTTCCATTTCAATGCTCTAATTGTAGCTATTATTACAGGACAACTTTTCTAATGCTATGTGATGCTCCCACTGATCTCCAAAGTCCATAATAAAAGCTTTAAGCATATTCTCAAGCACTTGAATAGTCCACTCTGACTTCCCATCGATTTGAGGGTGAAGAGTAATGCTAAGGTCCACATGAGTACCCAACTCCTTCTATAAAATCCTCTAGAATCTAGAAGTAAATATCAAGTCCCTTTTTAAAATAATAGATATGGGTACTCCATGTATCCAAACTATCTCACGAACATCGATATGGGCAAACCTTTTAGCACCGAAGAACATCTGAATAAGAAGTAAATATGTTGATTTGAATAACCAATATACAATAAACCAAATTCCATTAGAACTATGGGAGGTGTGAGGCAAATCACTATTAAATTCCATGGTGATTGACTCCCACATCTACTTGGGAATGGGAAATCTCTGAGTAAGGCTACCAGACCTTTGATGCTTGGCCTTCACCTATTGACAACATAGAAAACAAGTTAAAAAGTCTGCTATATCTCTCTTCATGCCACTTACCTATAGTATTGCCTCAAATACCTATACATCTTAGTTGTCATGGGGTGAATAGAGTACCTACAGTTGTGAGCCTCACACAGTATCAAATGGATCAAGTCTCCAACTCAAATCACAAATGTTGCTATCTGTAATACCCCATAATATTCTAAGCGAATTTCAGATCTTGCTTAAATTCTTAAAGGGTTCAAGGCTTGAAAATTTTCTATGTGTTGAGGGCTTAGTCATTTTCAAGACCCTTAAACTTTACAGATTTTTATTTTTGATTTCTCGACCCTAAAATATTGGTTTTTGAGTTATTTCATCTATACGGAGGTTAAAAGTATGTCTCGGGAGAGTATTAAGACTTTCAGATGAGGTTTTGGATGTGTTTGGATGGATAAAACAATAAAGACTCATGCTATCCCCATAATATAAGGGTGGCTCCACAAGTGAAAAGGTTCATGGCTTCTTGACCCAAGCAAGGGTCACGGTATGATAGCCACTTGACCTAAGCAAGGATCACGGCACGATAGCTACATGACCTAAGCAAGGGTCGCGGTTCACAAAGGATGTCCCATCTAGCTTCTTAATCTATGTTCCTAAGGGACATTTGAGTCATTTCCCCTCAACCCAAGTCTTCCTTAACCTGACTTGGCAACTTCTAAATGGGCATTATTTTCCTTTTTTACTCGAAATTGCTCTCAAGAAACCCTCTTTTTCTCCAAGAACAAGCACAGGTTCTTTTCCAAGAAATGAAGAGTTTAAGCTTCCAATCAAATAAAATCTTCAAGAATTCAGTTATAGTATATGGGGTGTTCATCCATGGGTCCCTTTCATCCATTGATCCCAAAAGGCTTCTTCTTGGGTTAAAATATGAGTTTTTCCTTCATTATGAAGCTGCATGTGTTCAAGATTAGTTTAATTCATGTTTTCCCTAGTAGTTTGACTCAATTCATGTCCTAGTATGATTTTATGAAAAGTTAGGTTATTTTATGTTTTATGTTTCGATTTCCCATATTGTAGTCAATTGAATTTCATGTCATAGTATCAAATTGTGAATTAAGTTAGGAAGTCATGTTGTTTTATCATGTTTTAAGATATCCTCATGTTCAAGTTCATGTTTTTTCACTTAATTAGCAGGGTTTTTATGTTTTGGGTCTTTGAGCCATGATCCCATACTAAAGTTTGAAGCTTCAATATTGTATTTTACGATCATTTAGTGTTGGTAGATTTTGAAAACCTAATACTTATGTGTTTACTTACATTTAAGATCTTTCAAGTAATGATTTTAGATAAATTAGGAATATTACCATTTACTCTATTGTCATGAGTATGATGAGGAATGACAGTGTTATGTTAAGTTGAATTTAGTTCAGCACAGTACCTGTGTAAGTTTAGTTGGAAGTAGGATTTAGCACTAAGCGAATCCAGGGATGGGGGCTCTCCTACCAGTAAAGGGTGTGAGTTTTAGTAGCAGTACCTAAGTTCAAGAACTACATAACCAGCATAGGTTTGAGATGTCTTCCTGCTAGTTGAGGGTTGACACATATCTCATTAGAGCACCTGCCAGTAGAGGGCGACTCCTTAGTCCTTCGGGTCATCAGCCTTGTGGATCCACACCATCATCTATGTGTTTGTACCCGTGGAATACTACTGACACCCTTCGAACTGTAGTTACTAGTTAGACCTCAATTATCTCAGATTGGGGTATGTCTGTTACATGATACCTCCCATAATTTCAGTCAGTATCTCAGTGTATTTCAACTTAGGTTTGCTTGACTAAGTGTATAGTTTGTTTGTTATTCAGTTATATAGCTTTTAGTCTTTTAGATCATTGATTATCCCAGTAGCTTACGTATACTTGGTCTTGCATCTTTGATATTACTTGTTCATGCATTCATGTGCAGTTATCTCATACATATCAGGAAATCTTTTCTCACATACCAGTACATTTAAAGTACTGACCACATACTTTTCGTTGCGGTATGTTGTCTTATAATCTAGGTTTAGATGCTCAGTTTCCTGACTGTTCTGATATAGCACAGCATTACTCAGCAGCAACAGTGGTGAGTCCTTATCCATCAAGGACATAATTTACTTATTCTAGTTATTTCGGTATATCCTTAAGATCGGTCAGTAAGAGTTAGTAGGGGGTTTGACCAATCAACTCCTCATAAAGTTTAGAGGTTTCTAGACTATCAGTTAGACAGTCAGTGATTTCTTTCAATAGTATCAGTTACTTCAGACAAATAATTTGGTTTTTCACTAAATATTTCGGACGCGTCATTTCTAATATTTTAAAATATAGATTTATAGTACTTTATCAGTTTACCTTCCGCTCATATGTTATATTATCATTTCACTTAGTGCCCGTAGCAGGTACCAACTTATTAGTTAGCTTGTGGTCACTTATGGCCGTGAGCACCATTGTCTGACTAGGGGGTAGCCTCAGGTCATGACACTATTAATCCTCAAAAGACCCTCAGAATCCATGGTAGACCTTCTAAACTTACCCTTCAGTACTTTAGAATAGATGCCACGAAGTCCATTATCCTCAAATTGATGACTCCAAAACTTGCTCAAATAAAGTAGACCTAGCCTAAACACTAGCAAGGATCCTCCTAGAGTCTAAAATATAAAGTCTCTTTATTAAGTTGGCTAAGGACTGGATATCCCACACCAATAGCAACTTAGAAACTAGAATAGAAGACAAGCTACTCATACTCACCACCTTCTTCCTGAAGGCATCTGCTACGATATTCACCTTTCCCATATGGTATAGAATGGAGATGTCATATTCCTTCAGCAACTCCATCTATCAATGCCATCTCGAATTAGCCTTTCTCTGGGACATATGGTGCTGAAGACTATAGTGATTAGTGTAGATTTCATAATGAATGCCATACAAATAATGCCTAGAAATCTTAAGCGCAAAAACTATCTCTGCTAAGTCTAATTCATTGGTGCGGTAGTTGCGCTCATGAACATTTAGCTGCCTTGATGTATAAGCAATAACTCAACACTACAACATTAGAAAAAATTGAAACCGACACCAAAAACATCACAATATATGGTAAATGCCTCACCCTCAAGATGGAGAGTTAATATAGGAACTAAAGTGAGAAAATTCTTTGAGCATCAAAATGTTCAACTCGCACTCCTCAGACCACTTGAAAGGAATAATCCTCCCGGTCAATCTAGTCATAGATGTGGCAATAGTATTGATACCCTCAACGAACCGCTGGTAATAACTTGCTAAAGTAATAAAGCTACAAATCATGAATGGTGATTTAGGTCTGTACAAATCATGATTAACCTTAATATTTATTGCATCCACCATAATATCATTCGTATACACTACATGTCTAGGAATGTAACAGGACTCGAGCCAAAATATGCACTTTGTGAATTTGGCAAAAATCCCAAGGTATCTCAAAGTTTGGAGCTCAATCCTTAGATGCTGATCACGCTCCTCATTATTCCTTGAATATAGAAGAATGTCATTGATGAACACAATCACAAAGGGGTCCAAATACGGTCTAAACTTGTAGTTCAAAAATTATATGAATACGGTTGGGGTATTGGCCACCACGTAAGACATCACTAGGAACTGATAATGGCCACAACAAGTCCTAAAGGCATAGGACGTCCTCAACTCCAATCCTCAACTGATGGTAACTAAATCTCAAGTAAATCATAGAGAACATCATTGTTCCCTAAAGATAGTCAAATAAGTCATCAATACGAGGCATAGGATATCTATTCTTCATTGTCACCTTATTCAGCTTCCTATAATCAATGCACATACACATAGAAATATCCTTTTTCTTCATAAACAAGATAGGAGCACCCTAAGACAACACACTAGGCATAATGAAAACCTTACCCAGAAGATCATAAAGTTGGGAATTTTGCTCTTTTAGCACTATAAGAGCCATATGATAAGGTGCTATAGAAATAGGTCGGGTGCGCAACTTAAGATGAATAATAAAGTTAATATCACACTCAAGAGGAATGAAAATAGATCGGTAGGAATGACATCAGAAAAATCATATACTATAGGAATAGAACCAAGAAAAGGGATATCTGCACTAACATCACAAATAGAAGTAAGATAAGACTCAAAATCCCTCGATATAAGTCTCCTAGCCTAAACATAAGAAATAATCCCTATCGACATGAGGCTAATAGATCCCTACCATATGACCAAGGGTATGTGGTGCATAACTAAGTTAACGATCTCCTCAAAATAACAAAGACCATATGATAGGGGGATAACCAGTCCATAACCAGAATCATATGAAAGTCCATAAAATCTAGCATAATAAGATTATCATGAGTATCAAACTCTGGAACGATCATAACACATGATCTATAAACCTAATCCAAAACTAAAGAATCACCTATGAGAGTAAATACACATAATGTCATAGTTAAAAAATTCTAATACAACTCTAATCATTGTGTATAATAAGTAGACACATATGAATAAGTGGATCCCTTATCAAATAAAGAAAAAGTAGACAATAGTACATTGAGATTGTACCAATAATAACAAAATCTTATGAATCTACCTCTATTCAAACAGGTACAACATATGAATAACCTTGCCCGCTACCTGGATAGACACCTAACTAATCACCTGCCTTACCTGCATAAGGACAACCTCATAAACCCTAGGGACCAACCGACTACATACCACCTTTAGTTGGGGGTAAAGCTACTATAATTAGTGGAACACTCTACCCTGCAGGTATAATTATCTCACGTCAAAACACTTTCTAGAATAATGCTTGAAGTCCTAAAAAACATAACACTCCCCTGTCACTACACTCTTCCTAAAATATCCAAATGACCCAGAGTAACCACCTCAAATAAAAAATCTATAATTTATTCCTTTCGAAGATTGACCATTTCTCTGATTAGGATAATTACTGTAACTACACTGACTCCCATTAGTTATATAGAGTAAGGTATGAATAAGCCGACTAGACTGACCTTGATATTGATTGGACTAACTTAGAGGGTAAGTCCTTTGAGAACCTATGCCTCTGAACCACGAGCTACTTCAACTCCCACTGAAACTACCCTAGTAATGTGGTCTCTTATTCCTACCTCATTGCGCCTCGCAATGTATATCCTCCATAGTTTGAGAATAATCAAAAACCTCAATAAAAGATATGCTAGTGGCAACCAAACTTTGAGTAGACAGGAAAGGAGGAAGTACTAATCCACAAAAAAAATACTTAATCCAATCATACTAAATCAATACAATCATCGTAGCATATCGGGGTAACTTATGGAATAGAGCCTCATACTCCTAGAGGGACATAGAACCCTTCTCCAATCTTGATAACTTAGCCATAATGGCACATATGGGGCATGTCGATTAAGAAACTACCTCCCAAAGTTTCTGTATCTGTCTTAGTAAAAGAACTTAGATAGTTCTTCAGATATCAGTATACTAGGACTATTAGATACGATCAAATTCAGTTATAGCATGGAACTCAGAGAGTTCAACCAGATTCAAGGCTGCCAGATACAGTCATCCATGTTATCAGAACTACGGTTCCAGCCATGTATTAGAGTACAGATTTAGCCATCACGTACTCACGATCTTCGTCACTATGTATGTATGTTTGTACTCCTATATTCATATCAGTCAGTCAGTAGTATTATTCATGCATGTAAACACTTGAATTAGCCTACCTCACTCATATACTTAATACTCCAGTTGTACTGGCACATATGCGCTATGGTAATTTGTTTTCATGTTACACCATAGGTTCAGAGGCACGAGTCCTAGACAAGCAGTAGCGGTCTTATTCAGCATACAAATTTGTAGTGAGTCCCCTTCATTCGATGACTACATTATTTGATTTATTCATTTATTTCTTTAGTTCATTTTTACGGAGTTTGTTGTAGACATGTTCCTTCAACTCCTTTTTTCAGACAGTACTTAGAGGCTTTCGGATTTATGCTCAGATTTAGCTTTTAAATTCATTTTTCAGTTGTTTTGGGTATTTTTTTCCCATATGGATGTTATATTATTTCAGTTGAACCTTATGGCCTATTGTGCATGTTTTCTACATTATTATGTCATGAATTGCAGTCTACAGGTACAAATATCAGTCATGGGTTAGCTTGTGGTCCCTCGGGGTTATAAGCACTGTGTAGTATTCCGGTTCAGAAAATTAGGGCGTTATAGCAACATGCCTAAAATTTAGATAAATTTGAAGAGGAATCGATGTTTGGAGACCAAAGAATTAAAATCCTTAAGTTTATTGACTTTAGGGTTTTGAGAGAAGAAAATAATGTAAAGCTAAATGAATTTTTGGGTTTCTAGGGTTGGGTGTTTGATTATAATGTTTTAAAAGTGAAAAGGACCAAAAAATCCCCCACCCCAAGAAGAAAAAACAAAAGTAGACAAAAAATATATAGTACCATGACACACCACTATCATGGAGGGTAAACCAGTGTGCCATGCTCTTATCACGAAAGCTAAGTGGTATGACATGCCACTATCGCAGACCCTCACTGCTCAGGCTCCCCAAATGACACTGAGCCCATTTAAAAAATTCCAAAACTTTCCCAAATACCCATTTTGACACCCCTTAACATAATCTAAGTAAAAAATTAACGTTACACACATGGGAGTGTGAAAAAAAAGTCATCAAAAATATATGGGTCTTACAGGATATTAGGAGAAAACTTCTACTCAAAAATCTCTTATTCAATTCTAATAGTTCCAATAACTCTTGAATATTGATATTAGACTTGGTGGACCCCTAGTTTAGGTACCAAGGCTTTTGTACTCATTTCATACTACTGGCTGAAAGTTATGAAAAATGACATGTGGGTATGGGACATGCTTTTCGTTGAAACGACTCAGATGGAAATTTTAACTACACTATTGAGTTTGGAATACAAAATTTGATAGGGTAGCATAGTTTGTTTGTGTATAAAATTGTAACACCCTATATTTTGTTGTACTAGTTCTAATTATATGAAAATTTATATAGCCTTATGGGATAGGTAACAGACTAGGTATACTATGTAATTAGTGATGGTAAGATAGGTTTGACGAAACTTTCCATATAATTAAATGTGGTATAATCAAGTTAACATCGATGAGAGCATTTAAATTTGGGATCATAAGTAGATATTTATGTCTAAAGGTTAAAGTGACCACGTGTACATATATTTTCTGTTTAACTAAAGGTATTCTAATTTAAAAATGCAATAAAATATTAAAGTTCTTGCTTGATATATTGAAGATAATAGATGAGTGACCTACAAAAGGTATATGGACCAAGTTAATCGGGCTAAGGACAATATATTAGATTGATGTCCTATATTAATTGGATAATTTAGGATCCAACCTAATTAAAATAAATGGAGAAGAGAATGGGTATCCCAAAACTATAATCTATCCCAAAAGGCCAATTAGTCAAAAACTCATATTTGACATGAATAAAACAAGTAGGTGCATCACTTACTTTGACCTTTTGACCAACCTAAGAACTAAGAAGCTAAATAATCTAGTAGGGATCACATGACCAACTCACTGGTCCAAGTAAACTAACACCTACTTGAATTAATTTTGGCCTAAATTAAAAAAGAGAAAAGGAGAAGAATGGGCAACCAAGGACCAATAGTTTCAAATCCAAAAAGGCCCGAGTGTAATAGGAAAGTAGGTGTATCACCAAATTGATAAATTATGGTCCAAAAAGGCCATGAAATCCGGACAAGAGTAACTCCGTTTAAATGGATTGGAATTAGATCATTCGAAAAATTTTAACTTCGGCAAAAATCAACTTTCTAGAGTTTTTATCTTGCTCTCTTTTAGCTATCTAACATCCCTATAAATTTTCAAGGGTTCTTGGGATTCAACTTCCTTCCAATATAAAGGTAAATGAAAATCATGAGTTTATCTTAAGAAACTATGAGAATTATGTTCTCCATGATTAAATTATAAGACAACTCTTTATAACTTTGACAATCCCATTGTTCTTGATTATTGAATGAATTTTATCTTCTCCTTTGTTTTGTGAGTGAAGGATTCATGATATTTAAAATATACAAATTAATTTAATAAATCACCACAAAAATAAACTTAGAGCAACTTCCTATTTTTTCCCTCTTTCTATATACATGTGATAATAAATGACTGTGTATATATTGTTGTCAAGAACTCAAGGGATGGTCAGTTCAATATTTAGCTACTATAGTTAAAGATATTTGGGGCTATTTTGAAACTATTTTATGTGTATATGTATTATGACCCAAATATGGGCATGGCCATGATGGGCATTCTATGGCGCACCATGGGCCGAAGACAACCCCCTTAGCCTTACGTCAAGAATACCATAAATGTAAATAACAAAAGTCAAACAAAATAGCAATAATAAGGATAGTTAGACCAAGTAATATTTCTAATAATCAAACAAACAACTTATCCAATACTTTTCTACAAAGCCTCTAAACCAAGAATATAAAACTAAGTCCGGACATGCCGCCAATTATGACAAAAAAAAATCTATAATTCCCAAAATATGAGAAGAATCCTGATGTAGTGATAGGTCTTTTCAAAAGATGGAGGATCACTACTTCCAAACAAGTCAACTAAAATACCAAATCACTTAACACTATATAAGAGTAACGAAAATGTCCTTAGACACTACATCATAAAATAGAGTAGTGTCCAGAGCGGTCAGTGGGGCGAGTACTAATATGTAACTTGAGAGAAAGAGATAATGTAGTGCACTTATAAAAAACTAGTCAATACCACATGCAAAAAATTTATATATACATATATAAGATTCCTAGATAGGCACAAAGGCCATGAGCATAAGAGTTTAAACCATTATCCTGAACTGAGTTGCTCGCTTCTTCCTAAAGAAACCCATGAGTTATATGGGTCTAGATCCCCCTTCTAGAAGGGCCCCAGTAAATTTTAGCCATATATACCGAGGAAACTGAGGAAAGGATAAAGATACAAACATGATAACCATCAAAAATATGATGTGTGCACCAAACACATAGTCACATAGACCCCTACGCTGGCAAATATGGTTTCAAGTGTTGGTTTTCCTAGGACCTACATCTTCACGGTGAGTTACAAAATTTCCTTTAATACCTAATTAGAATAGTTTTTACATAAACCCAACCATAAACTAAGGAGTCCTTTTTGAGGTATTTATCAACCTGGTATTATCATACCATTATGCTTGAAAACTTATATAATTATGCAAAACCAATCCATGTAACCATTTAACTCCTAAGTTTCACTTAAAATCCAAACCATGGCCACCATGGACCTTCAAAAATCATTTTTATCCGTTAATAGTTTAATGAAATGTAATGTATTCAAAATATAAGTTAAATCATGCAGTTATCAGAATTCAAGATCAAGTATACAAGGTGGGTTGAGGTTAATGCCATTACCAAGAAAAATATCCATCAATTTTGGAAAACCATGTAACCCATCCCATTTAATATCATAATGCATCAATTCAGTCTGAAAAACCATTAGTTAAACATGAATAATCCAAGTATTAACCACAAATGACCATTAACCAAAGTTCAAATCCATCAGTCAAAACATATGAATATTGAGTAAATAAATATCACAATATAAAATTACAAGTTAGGGATGAGTATAATGCCTTTTAGATGAACCAAATTTGAGACACCTTTAATCTAAGCCTTGGAAGTATGAATATTAGGGAAACAATACTAATTTTTTTCTCTTAAGAGTGAAGAAGAGAGAAATCATTGCAAAAATGACTAAATATTTATGGAAAGGTATTATTGGATGATTTAAGTCATGGAGGAGGAGTGTTTGGTCAGGAAAAGATTAAATACCCCAAAGAAACCAAAAGAATTGGAGGGATTCTTCAATTGATGACTAGGTTGACAACCCATCAGTTTGGTGATAACTTGTCAATTTAGTTATCCATATCTACCTAATTTTTCAATTTAATGGTTAAGGTTGAGGACTTAGGTTGATAGATCATCACCTAGTTGATGGCTCATCAAATTATTAGTTACCTAGTTAACAACTCATCAACTTCATCATCACCTTCTTGCAGACAGACACCTTTACATAAAATAAGCATAACTTTCTACTCTCATATTGGATTAAGCCAAAATTAGAGTCACTGAAAAAAAGATTCGACAATGTTTCATTTGGTATATAGTAGACCATCTAAATCATTATATTCTAGGATTCATGGTTGTTGAAATTTGACCAAAGTAGGAACATCTACTAAAACTAAATTGGTAGAAAAGATCTCAACTCATCTTTGTGTTTGGAAATATTTCTGATCTTAATTCATCTCCAAAGATGTTCCCACACTATAGAATTGATCATACAACCTATAATGACATAGAAACACTGCATTTGGGTCTATATACATATGAATAATGGTTTAAATTCCATCCCAAAAATATGTGGTGTGACAATATATTGGGGCTTGCTTAGTTGATGTTAGGAAAAGGTGTGAATAGTTTGTATTGAAATGTAGAAGGTAGTTATGTGATACACCACCAAATTGTACCTCGCGTAAGCTTACTGACCACTCCACTTGATATACTATTTTGAGAGTACAATGAAAACAAAAAATTTTAGGGGGACCTAACAAGAATTTATATTGTATTTGAATATGATTGGAGGAGATATGGGTTGTAAGAACATCATTTAATTAATTAATTATGGGTTGCTACCTAACTACTATTTTGTGAGATTAAATGGAATGAAGGTGTAAATTAGATAGTAATACGAGTTTACTATTTACTCTATTATCGATTAATAATCTTAAAAAAAGGACGTTAATTTAGATTGCTATCATAGTTGTGTAGCAAGTTATGTAAGGTTTCTTCATCCAGTAATATTTTGCATGAATCTAACTCTTGTGTCATAAATTAAGTTTCCTTAGTGCTTTTCCTTTCAAATAATACATAATGGCAGCGTACAACCTCCAAAGTGACTAATCACCTTATCCTAACCCCTTCATTAATTAAAGTACCTAAAAAGGTGTTTGTTACAAGATATATAAATTTAATATTCTATGTACTAGTATAATAAAGGTACTGCAAACAACAGGATTTATGAGTTCTTCTCTTAGTCAAACTATGTACATTGTGTTATTTAAGCTCTTAAGTGTTATATTTCCTTCATTTTTGCTTCATACCTCATTGTTTTTGCATCAAGTACATATTTATATATCTTTTTCTATTGGTCTAGACTTCCAAAATCAATAATGTTATGAAAACCAAAATAACAACTTTAAAGAGAAGAAGAATTAATTTAAGTAAATCTATATGTTGTTTTGTGGTATCCCAATGGTGGAAGGAACAAATAGCATGGGTTTATCCCAATATTATGGGCTGTACCCTAGGGGTGAAAGGAAAACCTAGAATGGTTCCATCTATATTTGTGTTTTTATTAGTATCATATCATAGGGGTTAAAATGCCTAGCATAAGTTATCCTCTTTTACCATTGGTCAACTGGTCAATTGTATCATGACTTACATTTTCATGAAGAAAAGAATAATAAAGTAAAGTAAAGGGTGTTATGTACATGATTCTACAAATAAAAGTAAAGGTGGTCTTTTATACTTATATGTATAGTTATGTATTGATATATAATTTTATTAAGCTCTTATCTTACCTATGATTACTTTATGCCTTACATACTAAGTACATTCTTTTATATCTTACATATGGTCATGTTATGACTTATATACTAAGTGCATTATTTTATACTAACATCCTTTATAGGGGATACTGAGTTTCATGCTGCAGGTATAGGTACCTAGTTATTAAACCTCCCCTGTAGGGGTACAAGACATCCAATGGCTATTGGTGAGCTCCTGCTGATACGTGGATTTTTGAGTCTATATATGTATTGTGGCATTGTATAGAATCTAAGAGTAAGTAAGGGGTTTGTACCAACCTTAAAAAGTCCATGTATCTTTTTGAGGATTTGTATACAAATGCAAAGTTAAGCAAGGTTGTATTTTATTCTTTTAACATTATGGCCCCAATGTCTAAGTCTTGCACACGTAATTTTGGGCTTCTCTTCATGGTTTATTTTCATTGATACATCGTACCCATACTTGGAAAAACCTTTGTTTATCTTAATTACATGTATGTGAAGTATAAGATTATGGGTTTATGCTCAGGCCTTACGGCTATGGATGCCTGTGCGCCGCAATATGATTTGAGGTATGGAAAAAGTGGAATCTAAGAAGTTCATCCTTAGGAGTATATAAAGTTGTGTCTATGTAGAGTCTTTCTTGTGGGTGTGTTGTGCACCATCTCTAAGTTGGAGGCTATGAGATATTTAGGAGTGTTTTTTTTCTTCATTTCTTAGATTGTTCCATAGAGCTAAAAATGTAGGTTGATTTGTATTTAACCTTGAATATATTTTTCTTAATATAGTATAGATACAAATTACAAGTAGTACGAATGAGTGTAAGCAGGTAGATGCGGATGCCGTAGAATGGAAAAGTAAATCACCACCTAGGAAAACCAATCAAAGTGAGGTTCAGGATGAGTTTGCATTACGAACTTCTTCTGATCCTCCATATCCAGAAGAGCTAAGAATGAAAAGGGTACCACCAAAATAACCTATTAATGCTACCGAGAAATATTAATGAAATGAGGTGTGATTATTGACTCTTATAGTTGATAGACAATGTCAAGGACAAGATGATCCAACTACGGGTACTAGTGGTATGGTTAGTTCAGCTAGTCTATAAACACATGATTTTCTTAAATTGAATCCTCCCTCATTCACCGGATTAGATCCTATTAATGTTCAAAAAGAAATTATTTATCAAATTCAAAGGGCCTTGGATATTATGAATGTATTTGGTAAAAAGATAGTTGAGCTAGCATCATATCAATTAAAGGGGGTGGCTATATTATTGTACAAACCTTGGAAAATATCTAGGGGTATAGTTTTACCTTCAACTAGTTAGAAAGAGTCCAAAACAACATTTATTGATCACTATATTACATTTGAGATTTAGGAGGCCCGGGCAGATTAGTTATTAAATCTTCACCAAGGTAATATGAGCATAAGGGAGTACAATCTCCAATTTAATTCCTTGTCCTGGTATTATCCTAATGTAGTGGCTACAATAAAGGATAGAGTTTATCGATATGTCGATATATTGGACCCATATTTAGTTTGAGATTGTACTATTACTTCCTTGAATAAGGACTTAGATAAGACAAGAGTACAAGATTTTACATTAAAAATAGAAGTTCAAAGGCAAAAAAATACACACAGCATGAAAGAGGGCACTCCAAGAAGGCCATATCTATAGGGAAACTTTTTACATCTCAAAGTGAGTTCAGGGCATGATTATTCAATAGACTACTGAGACCACTATCTTTCTATCCAAAATAAGTGGTCCTCCTTGGTTTTAATGGTTTATGGAAAATCCATTCGAACAAAGAACTACAAGTCAAGGTTCAAAAGTAAAGTGTATCAAGAGAAGGTAAGTAAAGAAAAATCAAGACTTCCTAGACTACCTTGTAAGTATTGTGGGAGGAATCACTTATGTGCATGTCGGCATATGTTAAATTCTTGCTATTTATGTGGCGCATAGGGACACACAATGAGATATTACCTAAAAGGTGGCATGAGTGATATGGCACTGAAACACCCTAGTTTCTGGTCCTTACAAAATTTTTTGGAATTCTAAGCTCTAGGCCTAATACGACTCATGGGTACAAGCCGTACGTTGGGGTATGGATGGTATGGTCTTGTCGTATACTGACTATTGTTGGGATGAATTTTGGTTACTGAAATTGATATGACCTAAGGGTACGAGTCGTATTAGTGGTTACAAATTGTTTGGTCCTTAAACTTAACCATAGACTTAGTTACTTAGCTTGGGACTGAGTACGAGTGGCTTACCATGAGTTGTAAGACTAGGTATTATTCGTACTAGGGACTTATATAGTAGGCAGTGTTCAATACTCCATTTATTTTATTGTACCTAAGATATGGATCTTGGATATAGATCGTATGCTGTGGTTACGACTTGGTTGGATGAGTCATATATTGGACAATGTTTTATCCAAGGTTAGAGTCTAGTATACGAGTGGAGGACTTGTGGGTTAGTCATATCCCTATGATGTGATTTTGGTTCAACTTTAGTGGGGGTATTCTGGACATTTTCCCACCTATCCTAATAGGATCCCATGACTTTTAACCTTTTTAGGAGGTTATTTACCTTATTATTTTATTAATTAACTCTTAGAAAATCTTCCTAAATGCTCCATAATTCTCTGAAGAGCTTTTGAGTAAGGAGGGCTACGGTTTTAACTAAGGATTCAATTTGGGGCTTGTTTTGAAAATTTTTTGCCGTTATCATCTAGGTTTAAGGAATATTTCTCTTCCCATAGTGTTAATTTTTATTAAAGGCATGGTTTATATGAATGTTTTTCATGCTTTCACTATTACATAATTTTGGCTTTCAAATATGATTTGCGGGTTTAGAAGTTAAATGGTTGGTTATTATTTCCCATAGTTTTAATTATTATTTTATATGAATTAATGGTTGTTTTCGTTAATTGAATTAATTGATAATGGTTTATTGGTAATTGGAATTGGGTTTGGTCATATTATGCCCCTAATGTGTTTGACAAAATTCTACAAAGATATGTTCACTGCATTGACTTTTTTTAATGGAACTCTTGCAAGTTTTAAACTTGATAAAGAAATTATACATGGTTTAAATGGTTTGGAAAGGCAAAAGTCTAATTGGTTATGTGTGGGAAACATAGAAATCTCCCAAGTGGTTTAATTTGGTAAATAGAAGGGCACTTGAAAGTCCCCTTAAACCTATAAATGGTTGTCTATGGATGATTGTTGCAACTAAAGGTTAGAATGATGATACCAATAACAATGGCCTTGGTTAATAAATTGATAATGGTTTGGTTATTTGGAAACTAGTTTTAATTAGGCAATAATAGCAAGATGTGTAGCAAAGCCGAAGGTAGAGGTCTCGAGGGGACCAAAACTGGAAACTTATACTTGTCGATATGAGGTTTGGCTTGGAGACCATGTTTATGATATCAAAATTTATTTTGGGATGTGCTAGTCATCCCATTGGACACTTCCCTGGTCGGCCGGCTACAAGCACTAAAGCCTTTTCAGTAGGGGATGAACCCATATATCTCGTGAGTGGTTTAGGACCATAAATTTGCACAGCCCAGGTAAAGGTTTTAAAGATATGATAAAACCAGTCCATTTTCCTGGAATGGTTTTATATATATATGTATGGTTGTGAGATTATGGATAATTTTACTTGGTTTAATAAATGACACTTTTTTATCTTTTCCCTAAGATCAAGCTAGCAGTCACTTGCTAACCCCATCTACTTGTGGTTATGTACTATGCTATGCAGGAACCATCCATACTAATCTTTCTACATTATTATTGACTCGAAGATAGCATTTGGACTGAGGTGGTGAGCTTTCATCCTTTCGGAAGGCTCTATTTCATTTTATGGGTACCTTTAGCTATTTTCTTTTTATTTTGGATATTGGTTTTGGCTATGGTTAGGGGCATGTCCCAAATAGATTTTTTTACTCTTTTGTTTAGAGGATTTGTGGCACTCTATGGGTTGGAATGGGTGGGATCGGTATGGGTGTCATCCTTGGCATTAGAAGAGGCCGGGACGCAGGCATCATCGGACATAATTTCTTACTATTCTGTCATATTATATTTTGGAATTAATTATATTATGTTTTGGAATGTCCTTGGTTATGGCCTAGTTTATGGACATTATTTTGTATGTGTTGGTATGGGTGGATTATAGTATATAATGGTTGGCCTTGATTGGGTTGCTCATGGTTGTGATCTATTCCCAGAGTCTTTATGTGAGTTGTTACACTATTTTGTTACATGCTCAGAATTCAGCTAACTCAGGGCAAACGACTGGAGGTTGGTTTGGGTAACCAGGGTAGCCTCCAATCTTGGTCAGACTTGGGATGCCCTTTATGACAAGGCCCTTGGGTGGGCCATGTCAAGTTGGTCTCAATGCCTAGGGTCATGGTAAATTGGGAGTCCAAAAAGTCAAGTTGAGTAGTCTCTTTTAAGGGTGTGTAGCGTGCGACACTAATAATGGAGAGGCTACAAGGCATTGTAGAATGTTTCACTTTCTTGGTATTCTATTTTTAAGATTGGAGTCTCAGTTTTGGAATCTTCTCTAATCCTTGTTTGTTTATCTTTTAGATCATGCCTCATTGATTTGGAACATAAGGAAATTCTTTTATCCTATTTGTGGGTAATTCTAAAGGGCTGCATCCGACTTATGGGGTTCATCTTTGATCTAACAGTCCTATCCCTGATCATTTATTATTTCCATCAGTTTATACTAGTCCACCTCACGGTGAGACAACTAATGTGGAATACCATCAGTCTATTCATGCTATTGAAAAATTAGTTGCTGCTAACGCTAAGCGGGGTATGTTAGGTGGTTTGTCTACTGAGTCCATAAGGGTTGGTTAATTTATGTAGATGAGTCCTACCACTTTTACTTGAGTAAAGGTGGAGGAGGATCCACAATGCTTCTTGGATGAAATAGAGAAGATATTTTTGGTGATATAGGATTTCAATGTGGAAGGGGTAAATTTTGCATATTATTAGGTCAAAGATATTACATATCAATGGTATGAAGAGTGGGATAGGGGTAGAAAAAATGTGGAGGATTCAGCTTTATGGGATGCCTTCTCTAGTGCTTTTCTATATTGTTTGTTTCCTCAAGAGTTGAGAGAAGCGCAGACAGAGGAGTTTATAAATCTCAAGTAGGGGAGAATCTCTGTGAAGGAATATGCCTTAAAGTTTCACCAATTGTACAGGTTTAATCTTGATATGGTGGATGACATGCGGGCTAAAATAAGGATGTTTTCTTCTAGGTTAAGTCCGGATTTGATTATGGAGAGCAAGACTGCCTTGCTGAATAAGGATATAGACATCTCTAGGTTGACTGTTTATATGCAATAGGTTGAGGATAAGAAGATAAAGAACGCAGAGTTTGGGGATAGGCATGATAAGAGGAACAAGTTTTCTAATTAGGAAGGTGCTCTGTCTTAGGGTGTTTGAGATAGTGGTAAATGGTAGACAAAGAATTGGGGGAGTTCTACTTCCTACTCTTCTACTAGTGCTTGTTATTAGTCGGGCGACAGGCGTGATCATGGTGATGAAAATTTTTGCATTCAAAGTGCCCAATCTCAGGAAAGTAGAGGTCCATCAATTTCTTTATATCCTCTTTATTGATTCTGTGGTCGTCCTTATCGGGGTTATTGCAATGAAGGAAAGGAAAAAGGTGGACCATTTTATCACTCTAGAATATTTATTTTAGACTAGGTGGACCCCTAGTTTAGGTACCAAGTCTTTTGTACTCATTTCATACTACTGGCCGAAAGGTATGAAAAATGGTATGTGGGTATGGCACATGCTTTTCATTGAAACGACTCAGATGGAAATTTTAACTACACTATTGAGTTTGGAATACAAAATTTTACAGGGTAGCATAGTTTATTTGTGTATACAAGTGTAACACCCTATATTTTGTAGTGCTAGTTCTACTTATGTGAAAATTTATATAGCCTTATGGGATAGGTAACAGACTAGGTATACTATGTAATTAGTGATGGTAAGATAGGTTTTGAAAGAACTTTCCATATAATTAAAGGTGGTATAATGAAGTTAAGATCGATGAGAGCATTTAAATTTGGGATCATAAGTAGATATTTATGTCTAAAGGTTAATGTGACCAAGTGTACGTATATTTTCTGTTTAACTAAAGGTATTCTAATCTAAAAATGCAATAAAATATTAAAGTGCTTGCTTGATTTATTGAAGATAATAGATAAGTCACCTACTTAAGCTATATGGACCAAGTTAATCGGGCTAAGGACAATGTATCAGATTGATGGCCTATGTTAATTGGCTAATCTAAGATCCAAACTAAGTAAAATAAATGGAGAAGAGAATGGGTATCCCAAAACCAAAATCTATCCCAAAAGGCCAATTAGTCAACGACTTATATTTGACATGAATAAAGCAAGTAGGTGCATCACTTACTTTGAACGTTTGACTAACCTTAGAACTAAGAAGGTAAATCATCTACTATGGATCACATGACCAACTCACTGGTCCAAGTAAACTACCACCTACTTGAATTAATTTTGGCCCAAATTAAAAGAGAGAAAAGGAGAAGAATGGGCAGCCAAGGACCAATAGTTTCAAATCCAAAAAGGCCCAAGTGTAATGGGAAAGTAGGTGTATCACCAACTTGATAAATTATGGCACAAAAAGGCCTTGAAAGACGGCAAAGAGTAACTCCCTTCAAATGGATTGGAAGTAGATCATTTGACAAATTTTAACTTCGACAAAAATCTACTTTCTAGAGTTTTTATCTTGCTCTCTTTTAGATATCTAACATCCCTATAAATTTGCTAGGGTTCTTTGGATTCACCTTCTTTCTAATCTAAAGGTAAATGAAAATCATGAGTTTATCTTAAGAATACTATGAGAATTATGTTCTCCATGATTAAATTATAAGACAACCCTTTATAACTTTGGCAATCTCATCGTTCTTGATTATTAAATGAATTTTCTCTTCTCCTTTGTTTTGTGAATGAAGGAATCATGATATTTAAGAGATACACATTAAGTCAATAAATCACCACAAAAATAAAGTTAGAGTAACTTCCTATTTTTTCCCTCTTCCTATATACAAGTGATGGTAGATGATTGTGTATATATTGTTGTTAAGAACTCAAGGGATGGTAAGTTCAATATTTAGTTGCTATAGTAAAGGATATTTGGGGCTATTTTGAAAATATTTTATGTGTATATGTATCATGACCAAAATATGGGCCTGGCCATGACGGGCAATCTATGGCACACCATGGGTCGGAGACAACCCCCTTAGCCTTATGTTAAGAATACCATAAATGTAAATAACGAAAGTAAAACGAAATAACAATAATAAGGATAGTTAAACCAAGAAATATTTCTAATAATCAACCAAAAAACTTATCCAATACTTGTTCACAGAGCCTCTAAACCAAGAATATAAAACTAAGTTAGATGCTGCCAATTATGACAAAAAAAATCTATAATTCCCAAAATAAGAAAAGAATCCTGATATAGTGACAGGGCTTTTCAAAAGATAGAGGATCACTACTTCACAACAAGTCAAATGACATACCACATCACTTAACACTATATTATAGTAACGAAAAAACCCTTAGACACTACATCATAAAATGGTGCAGTGTTTAGGGCGGTCAGTGGGGCGAGTAATAACACGTAACTTGAGAGAAAGGGATAAAGTAGTGCACTTATAAAAAACTAGTCAAAACCAAATGCAAAAAATTTATATATACATATATAAGATTCCTAGATAGGCACAAAGGCCAAGAGCATAAGAGTTTAAACCATTATCCTGAACTGAGTTGCTCGCTTCTTCCTAAAGAAACCCATGAGTTAAATAGGTCTATATGCCCCCGCTAGAAGTCCCCCAGTGCATTTTAGCCACATATATCGGTGAAACTGAAGAAAGGATAAAGATAAAAATGTGATAACCATCCATAATATGATGTGTACACCGAACGCATAGTCACATAGACCCCTACGCCAGCAAATATGGTTTTCAAGTGTTGGTTTCCCTAGGACCTACATCTTCATGGTGAGTTACGAAATTTCCATTAACACCTACTTAAAATAATTTGTACATAAACCCAAACCATAAACTAAGGAGTCCTTATTAAGGCAATTATCAACTTGGTATTATCATGCCATTATGCTTGCAAACTTATATAATTATGCAAAACCAATCCATGTAACCATTTAACTCCTAAGTTTAGCTTAAAATACAAACCATGGTCACCATGGACCTTTATAAATCATTTTTATCCATTTGTAGTTTAATATAATGTAATGTATTCAAAAGATAAGTTAAATCATGTAGTTATCCAAATTCAAGATCAAATATACGAGGTGGGTTGAGGTTAATGTCATTACAAAGAAAAATATCCATCAATTTTGGAAAACCATGTAACCCATCCCATTTAATCTCATAATGCATCAATTCAGTCTGAAAAACCATTAGTTAAATCATGAATAATCTACTTAAAATAAGGAATAATAAATTCAAGTGTTAACCACAAATGACCCTTAATTAAAGTTCGAATACATCATTCAAAACACATGAATATTGAGTAAATAAATATCACAGTGTAAAAATACAAGTTAGGGATTAGTATAATTCCTTTTAGATAAACCAACTTTGAGACACCATTAATCTAAGCCTTGGAAGTATGAATATTAGGGAAGCAATCCTAATTTTTCTCTCTTAAGAGTGGAGAAGAGAGAAATCATTGCAAAAATGACTAAACATCGACATAAAGGGATAATTGGATGATTTAAGTCATAGAACAGGGGTTTTTGGTTAGGAAAGGTTTAAATACCCCAAAAGAAACCAAAAGAATTGGAGGGATTCTTCAATTGATGACTAGGTTGACATCCCATCAGTTTGGTGACAACTTGTCAACCTAGTCGTCAATATCTAGCTAATTTTTCCATTTAATGGTTAAGGTTAAGGACTTAGGTTGATGGATCATCACCTAGTTGATGGCTCATCAACTTAGTCGTTACCTAGTTAACAACTTATCAACTTCATCATCACATTCTTGTAGACAGACACTTTTAAGTAAAATAAGCATAACTTTCTACTCTCATAATAGATTAAGCTGAAACTGGAGGCATTGAAAAAAACATTCGACAATCTTTCATTTGGTATCTAGTAGCCCGTCTAAATCATTATATTCTAGGAGTCATGGTTGTTGAAAGTTTACCCAAGTAGGAACATCTACTAAAACTAAATTGGTAGAAAAGTTCTCAACTAGTCTTTGTGTTTGGAAATATTTATGATCTTAATTCATCTACAAAGATGTTCCCATGCTATAGAATTAATCATACAACTTATACTGACATAGAAACATTGGATTTGGGTCTATACATATATGAATGATGGTTCAAATTCTAGCCCAAAAATATGTGGTGTGACAATATGTTGGGGCTTGCTTAGTTGATGTTAGGAAAAGGTGTGAATAGTTTGCATTGAAATATAGAAGTTAGTGATGTGATAAACCACCAAATTGGACCTTGTGTAAGCTTACTGACCACTCCAGTTGATAAACTATTTTGAGAGTACAATGAAAACAAAAATTTTTAGGGGGACCTAACCAGAATTTGTATTGTATTTGAATATGATTGGAGAAGATATGGGTTCAAAAAACATCCTTTAATTAATTAATTATGGGTTACTACCCAACTACTATTTTGTGAGATTAAATGGCATGAAGGTATAAATTAGATAGTAATACTAATTTACTATTTACTCTATTATAGATTAATAATCTTAAAAAAGGACATTAATGTAGGTTGCTATCATAGTTGGGTAGTAAGTTATGTAAGGTTTCTTTATCCGATACTATTTTGCATGAATCTAACTCTTGTGTTATAAATTAAGCTTCCTTGGTGCTTTTCCTTTCAAATAATACACAATGGCAGCATACAACCTCCAATATTACTAATGACCTTATCATAACTCCTTTAATTAAAGTACCTAAAAAGGTTTTTGTTACAAGATATATAAATTTAATATTCTACATACTAGTATAATAAAGGTACTGCAAACAACAGGATTTATGAATTCTTCTCTTAGTCAAACTAGGTACATTGTGTTATTGAAGCTCTTAAGTGTTATATTTCCTTTATTGTTTCTTCTTACCTCATTATTTTTTCATCAAGTACATATTTATATATCTGTTGGTACTGTTCTAGACTTGCAAATTCAATAATGTCATAAAAACCAAAATAACAACTTTAAAGATAAGAAGAATGATTTTAAGTAAATCTATATGTTCTTTAGTGGTATCCCAATGGTGGAAGGAACAACCAACATGGGTTGATCCCAATATTATGGGTGGTACCCTAGGGGTGAAAGGAAAACCTAGAATAGGTCCATCTATATTTGTGTTCTTATTAGTATTGTTCCTAGGGGTTAAAATGCCTAGCATAAGTTATCCTCTTTTACTACTGATGAGCTGGTCATTTGTATCATGAATTGCATTTTCATAAAGCAAATAATAATAAAGTATAGGATGTTATGTACATGATTCAAAAAATACAAGTAAAGGTGGTCTTTTGACCTTATATGTATAGTTATATATTGATATCTAATTTCATTGAGCTCTTACGTTACCTATGATTACTTTATGCCTTACATACTAAGTACATTCTTTTATATCTTACATATGGTCATTTTATGACTTATATACTAAGTACATTATTTTATACTAACATCCCTTATAAGGGTACTGAGTTTCATGCTGCAGGTATAGGTACTCAGTTTTTAGACCTCCCCTGTAGAGGTACAAGACTTCTAGTGGCTATTGGTGAGCTTCTGTTGATTTGTGGGTGTTTGAGTATATATATGTATTGTGGCATTGTATAGAAGTTAAGAGTAAGTCAGGCGTTTGTCCCGACCTTAAAAAGTCCATGTATCTTTTTGAGGATTTGTATACCAATGCAAAGTTAAGCAAGGTTGTATTTTATTCTTTTAACATTATGTTCCCAGTGTCTAAGTCTTGCACATGTAGTTTTGGGCTTCTTTTCGTGGTTTATTTTCATTGATAAATCATACCCATTCTTGGAAAAGCCTTTGTTTATCTTAATTACATATATGTGAAGTACAAGGTTATGGGTTTATGCTCAGGCCTTATGACTATGGATGCCTGTGCGCCGCAATATGATTTGAGGCATGGAAAAAGTGGCATCTAAGATGGCCATCCTTAGGAGTATATAAAGTTTTGTCTATGTAGAGTCTTTCTTATGGGTGTGTTGCGCACCACCTTTAAGTAGGAGGCTATGAGATACTTAGGAGTGTTTTCTTTTTCTTTATTTCTTAGATCGTGCCATAGATCTAATGATGTAGGTTGATTTGTATTTAACCTTGAATATATTTTTCTTAATATAGTATAGATGCAAATAAGAGGTAGTATGAATGAATGTAAGTAGATAGATTTGGCTGCCTTAGAATGGACAAGTAAATCACCACCTAGGAAAACCAATCAAAGTGAGGTTCAAGATGAGTTTGCATCACAGACTTTTTCTACTCCTCCATATCCAGAAGAGATAAGAATGAGAGGGGTACCACCAAAATAACCTATTAATGCTACTAAGAAATATTTATGAAATGAGGTGTAATTATTGACTCATATATTTGATGGACAATGTCAAGGACAAGATGATCCAACTATGAGTACTAATGGCGTGGATAGTTCAGCTAGTCTATAAACACATGATTTCCTTAAACTGAATCCTCCCTAATTCACTGGGTCAGATCCTATTAAAGTTCCACAAGAAATTATTTATCAAATTCAAAGGGATTTGGATATTATGAATGTTTTGGTAAAACTACAGTTGAGCTAGCATCATATCAATTAAAGGGGGTGGCTATTTTATTGTACAAACCTTGGAAAATATCTAGGGGTATATTTTTACCTTGAACTAGTTAGAAAGAGTCCAAAACAACATTTCTTGATCACTATATTACATTTGAGATTTAGGAGGCCCAGGTAGATTAGTTATTAAATCTTCACCAAGGGAATATAAGCGTAAGTGAGTACAATCTCTAATTTAATTCCTTGTCTAGGTATTCTCCTAATGTAGTGGCTACTATAGAGGATAGAGTTAATCGATATGTGGATAGATTGAACCCATATTTGGTTGAGATTATACTATTACTTCCTTGAATAAGAACATAGATATAACAAGAGTACAAGCTTTTACATAAAAAATAGAAGTTCAAAGGCAAAAAAAGAAACCACAACAAGAAAGAGGGCACTGTAAGAGGGAAATATCTATAGGGAAACTTTTTGCATCTCAAAGTGAGTTCAGGCCATGATTATTCAATAGACTACTGAGACAACTATCTTCCGATCCAAAATAAGTGGTCCTCCTTGGTTTTAATGGTTTAGGGAAAATCCATTCGAACAAAGAACTACGAGTCAAGGTTCAAAAGTAAAGTATATCAAGAGAAGGTAAGTAAAGGAAAATCAAGACTCCCTAGACTACCTTGTAAGTATTATGGGTGGAATCATTTATGTGCATGTCGGCATATGTTAAATTCTTACTATTTATGTGGCACATAGGGATACATAAAGAGATATTACCTAAAAAGAGGCATGAGGGATATGGTATTGAAATACCTTAGTTTCAGGTCATTACAAAATTTCTTGGAATTCTAATCTCTAGACCTAATATGACTCATGGGTACAAGTCGTATGTTGGGGTATGGATGGTATGGTCTTGTCGTATACTGACGATTGTTGGGATGAATTTTGGTTACTGAAATTGATATGACCTAAGGGTACGAGTCATACTAGTGGTTACAAATTGTTTGGTCCTTAAACTTAACCATAGACTTAGTTACTTAGCTTGGGACTAAGTACAAGTGGTTCACCATGAGTCGTAAAATAGGGTATGATTCGTACTAGGGACTTATATGGTAGACAGTGTTCAATCCTCCATGTATTTTATTCTACTAAAGATATGGATCATGGATATAGATCGTATGATGTGGTTACGACTTGGTTGGATGAGTCATATATTGGAAAATGTTTATCCAAGGGTTGAGTCAGGTATACGAGTGGATGACGTGTGGGTTAGTCATATCCATGCAATGGGATTTTGGTTCAACTTTAGTGGGGGTATTCTGGACATTTTCCACCTATCCTAATAGGATCCCATGACTTTTAACGTACTTAGGAAGTTATTTACCTTATTATTCTATTCATTAACTCTTCGAAAATCTTCCTAAATGCTCCATAATTCTCTCAAGAGATTTTGAGCAAGAAGGGCTACAGTTTCAATTAAGGATTAAATTTGGGGCTTGTCTTGGTGTTTTTTTTTCGTTATCATCTAGGTTTAAGGGATATTTCTCTTCCCATAGTGTTAATTTTAATTAAAGGCATGGTTTATATGAATGTTTTTCATGCTTTAACTATTACATAATTTTGGCTTTGAAAAATGATTTGGAGGTTTAGAAGTTAATGGTTGGTTATTGTTTCCCATGGTTTTAATTATTATTTTATATGAATTAATGGTTGTTTTTGTTAATTGAATTCATTGATAATGGTTTATTGGTAATTGGAATTGGTTTTGGTCATATTATGCTCCTAATGTGTTACAAAATTCTTACAAAGATATGTTCATTGCATTGACTTCTTTAATGGAACTCTTGCATGTTTCAAACTTGTGAAAAGAATTATACATGGTTTAAATGGTTTGGAAAGGTAAAAGGGTAATTGGTTATGTTTGGGAAACATAGAAATCTCCCAAGTGGTTTAATTTGGTAAATAGAAGGGCACTTGAAAGTCCCCTTAAACCTATAAATGGTTGTCTATGGATGATAGTTGCAAGTAAATGTTGCAATGATGATACCAATAACAATGGCCTTGGTGAATAAATTGATAATGGTGTGGTTATTTGGAATCTAGTTTTAATTAGGCAATAATAGCAGGATGTGTAGCAAAGCCGAAGGTAGAGGTCTCGAGGGGACCAAAACTGGAAACTCATACTTGTCGATAAAAATTTTGTCTTGGAGACCATGTGTATGCTATTAAACTATATTTTGGGATACGCTAGTCATCCCAATGGAAACTTCCCTGGTGGTAGGATACAAGCACTACGGCCTTTTTAGTTGGGGATGAACCCATATAGCTCGTGGGTGGTTTAGGCAAAAAGGGCAAGAGCATAAGAGTTTAAGCCGTTATCCTAAACTAAGTTTCTCGCTTCATCCTAAAGAAACCTATGAGTTATATCGGTCTAGATACCCCTGCTAGAAGGGCCCCAGTGCATTTTAGCCACATATACCAAGGAAACTGAGGAAAGGATTAAGATAGAAATGGGATAACCATCCAAAATATGATGTGTGCACCAAACACATAGTCATATAGACCCCTACGACGACAAATGTTGTTTCAAGTGTTGGTTTCCCTAGGACCTAAATCTTCACGGTGAGTTACAAAATTTCCTGTAATACCTAATTAAAATAGTTTGTACATAAACCCAACCATAAACTAAGGAGTCCTTATTAAGGCATTTATCAACCTGGTATTATCATACCATTATGCTTGGAAACTTATATAATTTTGCAAAACCAATCCATGTAACCATTTAACTCCTAAGTTCCACTTAAAATCCAAGCCATGGCCACCATGGACCTTCAAAAATCATTTTTATCCATTTATACTTTAATGTAATGTAATGTATTCAAAAGATAAGTTAAATCATGCAGTTATCCAAATTCAAGATCAAGTATACAAGGTGGGTTGAGGTTAATGCCATTACTAAGAAAAGTATCCATTAATTTTGGAAAACCATGTAACCCATCCCATTTAATATCATAATGCATCAATTCAGTCTGAAAAACCATTAGTTAAATCATGAATAATCTACTTAAAATAAGGAATAATAAAGTCAAGTGTTAACCAGAATCGACGCTTAACCAAAGTTCAAATCCATCATTCAAAACACATGAATATTGAGTAAATAAATATTACAATGTAAAAAGTACAAGTTAGGGATGAGTATAATTCCTTTTAGATGAACCAACTTTGAGACACCTTTACTCTAAGCTTTGGAAGTATGAATATTAGGGAAGCAATCCTAATTTTTCTCTCTTAAGAGTGGAGAAGAGAGAAATAATTGCAAAAATGACTAAACATAGATATAAAGGTATTATTGGATGATTTAAGTCATGGAGGAGGGATTTTTGGTTAGGAAAAGATTGAAATACCCAAAACAAACCAAAAGAATTAGAGGGATTCTTTAGTTGATGACTAGGTTGACAACCAATTAGTTTGGTGACAACTTGTCATCTAGCTAATTTTTCCATTTAATTGTAAAGGTTGAGTACTTAGGTTGATGGATCATCTCCTAGTTGATGGCTCATCAACTTTGTCGTTACCTAGTTAACAGCTCATCAACTTCATTATCACCTTCTTGCAGACAGACACCTTTAACTAAAATAAGCATAACTTTCTACTCTCATATTAGATTAAGCTAAAATTGGAGTTATTGAAAAAAAGATTCAACAATCTTTCATTTGGTATATAGTAGGCCATCTAAATCATTATATTCTAGGAGTCATGGTTGTTGAAAGTTTACCCAAGTAGGAACATCTACTAAAACTAAATTGGTAGAAAAGCTCTAAACTCATCACTTTGTTTGGAAATATTTATGATCTTAAGTCATTTCCTAAGATGTTCCCACACAATAGAATTGATCATACAACTTATACTGACATAGAAACATTGGATTTGGTTCTATACACATATGAATGATGGTTAAAATTCTAGCCCAAAAATATGTGGTGTGACAATATGTTGGGGCTTGCTTAGTTGATGTTAGGAAAAGGTGTGAATAGTTTGTATTGAAATGTAGAAGGTAGTTATGTGATACACCACCAAATTGGTCCTCGTGTAATCTTACTGACCACTCCACTTGATATACTATTTTGAGAGTACAACGAAAACAAAAAAAATTTAGGGGGACCTAACAAGAATTTGTATTGTATTTGAATATTATTGGAGGAGATATGGGTTAAAAGAACATCCTTTAATTAATTAATTATGGGTTACTACCCAACTACTATTTTGTGAGATTAGATGGCATGAAGGTGTAAATTAGATAGTAATACTAGTTTACTATTTACTTTATTATAGATTAATAATCTAAAAAAATGACATTAATTTAGGTTGCTATCATAGTTGGGTAGCAAGTTATGTAAGGTTTCTTTATCCGATACTATTTTGCATGAATCTAACTCTTGTGTTATAAATTAAGCTTCCTTAGTGCTTTTCCTTTCAAATAATACATAATGGTAGCGTACAACCTCCAATGAGACTAATGACCTTATCCTAATTCCTTCATTAATTAAAGTACCTAAAAAGGTGTTTGTTACAAGATATATATATTTAATATTCTACGTACTAGTATAATAAAGGTACTGAACAACAAGATTTATGAGTTCTTCTCTTAGTCAAACTAGGTACATTGTGTTATTTAAGCTCGTAAGTGTAATATTTCCTTTATTGTTGCTTCTTACCTCATTTTTTTGTATCAGGTACATATTTAAATATCTTTTGCTACTGGTCTAGACTTCCAAATTCAATAATGTCATGAAAACCAAAATAACAACTTTAAAGATAAGAAGAATGATTTTATGTAAATCTATATATTCTTTTTTGGTATTCCAATGGTGGAAGGAACAAATAGCATGGGTGGATCCCAATTTTATAGGTGGTACCCTAGGGGTGAAAGGAAAACCTAGACTGGGTCCATCTATATTTGTGTTTTTATTAGTATCGTATTTGCATCACAAACTTCTTCTACTCCTTCATATCCAGAAGAGCTAAGAATGGGAGGGGCACTACAAAAAAAACCTATTAATGCTACTGTGAAATATTTATGAAATGAAGTGTAATTATTGATTCATATAGTTGATGGACAATGTCAAGGACAAGATGATCTAACTATGGGTACTAGTGGTATGGATAGTGCAGCTAGTCTATAAATACATGATTTCCTTAAATTGAATCCTCCCTCATTCACTGGGTCAGATCCTATTAAAGTTCCACAAGAAATTATTTATCAAATTCAAAGGGATTTGGATATTATGAATGTATTTGGTAAAAAGATAGTTGAGCTAGCATCATATCAATTAATAGTGGTGGCGATATTATTGTACAAACCTTGGAAAATATCTAGGGGTATAGTTTTACCTTCAACTAGTTAGAAAGAGTCCAAAACAACATTTCATGATCACTATATTACCTTTGAGATTTAGGAGGCCCGAGCATATTTGTTATTAAATCTTCACCAAGGGAGTATGAGTGTAAGGAAGTACAATCTCCAATTTAACTCCTTGTCCAGGTATTCTCTTAATGTGGTGGCTACTATAGAGGATAGAGTTCATCGATATGTGGATAGATTGGACGCACATTTGGTTTGAGATTGTACTATTACTTCCTTGAATAATGATATAGATAGAACAAGAGTACAAGCTTTTGCATAAAAAATAGAAGTTCAAAGGAAAAAAAGACACCACAGCAAGAAAGAGGGCACTCCAAGAGGGCCATATCTCTAGGGAAACTTTTTACATCTCAAAGTGAGTGCAGGCCATGATTATTCAATAGAATACTGAGACCACTGTATTCCTATCCAAAATAAGTGGTCCACCTTGGTTTTAATTAATTCATTCAAACAAAGAACTAAGAGTCAAGGTTCAAAAGTAAAGTGTATCAAGAGAAGGTAAGTAAAGGAAAATCAAGACTTCCAAGACTACCGTGTAAGTATTGTGGGAGGAATCATTTATGTGCATGTCAGCATATGTTAAATGCTTTCTATTTATGTGGCGCATAGGGACACATAAAGAAATATTACCTAAAAAGTGGCATCAGTGATATGGCACTAAAACACCCTAGTTTCTGGTCTTTACAAAATTTCTTAGAATTCTACTCACCAGAACTAATATGACTCATGGGTACAAGCCATATGTTGGGGTACGGATGGTATGGTCTTGTCGTATGCTGACTATTATTGGGATTAATTTTGGTTACTGAAATTGATATGACCTAAGGGTATGAGTCGTATTTATGGTTATAAATTGTTTGGTCCTTAAACTTAGTTACTTAGCTTGGGACAGAGTACGGATGGCTCACCATGAGTCGTAAGACAGGGTATGATTCGTACTAGGGACTTATATGGTAGGCAGTGTTCAATCCTCCATGTATTTTAATCTACCAAAGATATGGATCATGGATATAGATTGTATGCTGTGGTTACGACTTGGTTGGATGAGTCATATATTGGACAATGTTTTATCCAAGGGTTGAGTTTAGTATACGAGTGGATGACGTGTGGGTTAGTCATATCCTTGCGATGGGATTTTGGTTCAACTTAAGTGGGGGTATTCTGGACACTTTCCACCTATCCTAATAGGATCCCATGACTTTTAACCTACTTAGGAAGTTATTTACCTTATTATTCTATTAATTAACTCTTAGAAAATCTTTCTAAATGCTCCATAATTCTCTTAAGAGATTTTGAGAAAGAAGGGCTACGGTTTCAACTAAGGATTCAATTTGGGGCTTGTCTTGGTGTTTTTTTTTTCCGTTATCATCTAGGTTTTAGGAATATTTCTCTTCCCATAGTGTTAATCTTAATTAAAGGCACGGTTTATATTAATGTTTTTCATGCTTTCACTATTACATAATTTTTGCTTTCAAATATGATTTGTGGGTTTAGAAGTTAAATGGTTGGTTATTGTCTCCCATGGTTTTAATTATTATTTTATATGAATTAATGGTTATTTTCATTAATTGAATTCATTGATAATGGTTTATTGTTAATTGGATTTGGTTTTGGTCATATTATGCCCCTAATGTTTTTGACAAAATTCTTACAAAGATATGTTCATTGCATTTTTAATAGAACTCTAGCATGTTTTATACTTGTTAAAGGAATTATACATAGTTTAAATGGTTTGGAAAGGCAAAAGGATAATTGGTTATGTGTGGGAAACATAGAAATCTTCCAAGTGGTTTAATTTGGTAAATAGAAGGGTACTTGAAAGTTCCCTTAAACCTATAAATGGTTGTCTATGGATGATAGTTGGAAGTAAAGGTTGGAATGATGGTACCAATAAAAATGGACTTGGTTAATAAATTGATAATGGTTTGGTTATTTAGAAACTAGTTTTAACTAGGCAATAATAGCAGGATGTGTAGCAAAGCCGAAGGTAGAGGTCTCGAGGAGACCGAAACTGGAAACTCATACTTGTCGATATGAGGTTTGTCTTGGAGACCATGTTTGTGATATCAAACTTTATCTTGGGATATGCTAGTCATTCCATTGGACACTTCCCTGGCCGGGCGGCTACAAACACTAAGGCCTTTTCAGTAGAGGATGAACCCATACAACTTGTGGGTGGTTTAGGACTATTAATATACACAACCCAGGTAAAGGTTTTAAAGACATGATAAACCCAGTCCATTTTCCTAGAATGGTTATATATATGTATGGTTGTGTGCTTATGTATGATTTTACTTGGTTTTACAAATGACACTATTTTATCTTTTCCCTAAGATCAGGCTAGCAGTTACTTGCTAACCCCATCTACTTGCAGTTGTGTACCATGCTATGAAGGAACCATCTGTACTAATCTTTTTTCATTATTATTGACTCGAGGATAGCATTTGGACTGAGGTGATGAGCTTTCATCCTTTTAGAAGGCTCTATTTCATTTTATGGATACCTTTACACATTTTGTTTTTATTTTGGATATTGGTTTTGGCTATGGTTAGGGGCATGTCCAAAACAGATTTTTTTTACTTTTTTGGTTAGAGGCTTTGTGGTACTCTATGGGTTGGAATGGGTGGGATCGGTATGGGTGTCAGCCTTGGAATTAGAAAAGGACGGGATGCTGGCATTATGGAACATAATTTCTCACTATTTTGTCATATTATATTTTGGAATTAATTATGTTATTTTTCGGAATGTCCTTGGTTATGGCCTAGTTTATGGACATTATTTGGTATGTTTTGGTATGGGTGGATGATAGTATAGAATGGTTGGCCTTGGTTGGGTTGCTCATGGTTGTGATCTATTCCTAGAGTCTTTATGTGTTACACTATTTTGTTACATGCTCAGAATTCTGCCAACTTAAGGCAGGCAACTAGAGGTTGGTTTGGGTAACCAGGGTAGTCTCCAATCTTGGTCAGACATGGGATTCCCTTTATGACAAGGCCCCTGGGTGGGCATTGTCAAGTTGGTCTCAAAGCCTAGGGTCATGGTAAATTGGGAGTCCAAAAAGTCAAGTTGAGTAGTCTCTTGTAGGGGTGTGTAGCGTGCCACACTAATAATGGAGAGGCTACAAGGCATTTTGGAATGTTTCACTTTCTTGGTATTCTATTTTTATGATTGGAGTCCCAGTCTTGGAATCTTCTCTAATCCTTGTTTGTTCATCTTTTATATCATGCCTCATAGATTTGAAACATAAGGAAATTCTCTTATCCCATCTATGGGTAATTCTGAAGGGCTGCATCCGACTTATGGGGTTCATCTTTGATCTTACGGTCCTATCCCTAATAGTTTTATAGTTCCATCTATTTATACTAGTCCTCCTCAAGGCGAGGCAACTAATGTGGAATTCCATCAGTCTATTCATGCCATTGAAAAATTAGTTGCTGCTAACGCTAAACAGGATATGTTAAGTGCTTTGTCTACTGAGGCCATAAAGGTTGGTTAATTTATGAAAATGAGTCCTACCACTTTTACTTGAGTAAAGGTGGAGGAGGATCCACAGTGCTTCTTGGATGAAATAGAGTAGAAATTTTGGGTGATAAAGGATTTCAATGTAGAAGGGATAAATTTTGCATATTATTAGGTCAAAGATATTACATATCAATGGTATGAAAAGTGGGATAGGGGTAGAAAAAATGTGGAGGATTCATCTTTATAGGATGCCTTCTCTAGTGCTTTTCTAGATTGTTTGTTTCCCCCAAGAGTTGAGAGAAGCAAAGATGGATGAGTTTATCAATCTCAAGTAGGGGAAAATGTCTGTGTAGGAATATGCCTTAAAGTTTCACCAATTGTAAAGGTTTAATCCTGAAATGGTGGATGACATGCGGGCTAAAATAAGGAAGTTTAATTCTAGGTTAAGTCCGGATTTGATTATGGAGAGCAAAACTGCCTTGCTGAATAAGGATATAGACATCTCTAGGTTGACTGTTTATATGGAATAGGTAGAGGATAAGAAGAGAAAAAACGCAGAGTTTGGGGATAGGGGATAATAAGAACAAGTTTTCTAATTAGGAAGATGCTTTGTCTTAGGGTATTTGAAATAGTGGTAAATTGTAGACAAAGAAGTGGGGGAGTTCTAGTTCCTACTTTTCTACTAGTGCTTCTTATCAGCCGGCGACAGGCGTGATCATGGTGATGAAAATTTTTGGGTGCAACGTGCCCAATCTCAGGAAAGTGGAGGTCCATCAATTTCTTTATATCCTTTTTATTGATTTTGTGGTCGCCTCATCGGGGTTATTGGAATGAAGGATAGGAAAAAGGCTTCAAGTTTGGCAAGGTAAGCCATCGGATTAGGATTGTTCGGTTAATAAAGTCGCTATGGGGGCGAATAAGATTCTTATGGATTTATCTTCTACTTCTACACCTGGTGGTATTGCATCTACTTCTGCTATTGCTCCTGGTTCTAGTATAGGCTAAAACAGGTTCTATGCTTTTGCATCTCGATAGGAATTTGAGGCATCACCTGATGTCATTACAGATATATTACAACTTTTATCTCATGAAATATATTGTTTGCTTGATCTGGGGTCAAATCTCTCACTCCTTATGTGATTGTATCTTTTGGTTTTAATTAAAAAGTTATTTTGGATACGTTTTTTATTTCTACCAAATAGGTGACTCAGTTATTTTTATGAGAGCCTATAAGGTGTGTATGATATGTGTTGGTTTCAAACAGACCTTGGTGGATCTTTTTGAGTTTGATATGGTGGATTTTGATGTTATTCTGGGTATGATCTGGTTACTCTTTTGTTAAGCTTCTTTGGATTGTCAAACCCGAAGGGTTATCTTTAGGTTCCTTGGTGAGATGGCTATAGAATGAAAGGTTGTTTCTTGAGGTTCTAGAGGGAGGTTTATTTCTTATCTTAGTGATCAGAGGTTAATCTCTAAAGGTTATCTTTATCACATGGTCTCAATTAAAGATTCTAACTTGAAAGGTCCTTTTTTCAAGCCAGCTCCAGTGGTTAATAAGTTTCTAGAGGTCTTTATGGATGATATTTTCGTCATTCCTCTATATGGAGAAATATATTTTGGTAGTGATTTAATTCTTGATACATACAATTTCTATTCCTCTGTATAGAATAGCTCAGGCTTAGTTTTGGGAACTCAAGGAGACACTTAAGGATCTTCTAGATAAGGGGTTTATTCATCCCAGTGTATCTTAATGGGGTGCATATGTGTTGTTTGTACAGAAGAAGGATAGTTCCCTTCGGATGTGCATTGACTATAGACCACTAAACAAGGTGATGGTCAAGATAAGTCTCCTCTTCAAATGATAGATGATCTGTTTGATCAGTTTCAAGGTGCTAAGTTTTTTTCTCAAATTGATCTTTGGTCTGGATACCATTGGCTAAAGATTAGGGGAGTGGATATCCCTCATATGTCTTTTTGTACTGGGGATGGGCACTTTGAGTTTTTGGTGATGTAATTTAGGTTGACTAATGCTCTCGCGACATTTACAGATATGATGAATAGAGTTTTTCATCACTATTTGGATCTCTTCAACATTGTGTTTATTGATGGCCTTCTAGTTTATTTGAAGAGTGGGGTGGATCATGCTAATCACCTCCGTGTGGTATTGTACACCTTAAAAGAACAACTGTTGTATGCCAAGGTCCCCAAGTGTGAGTTTCGGTTGGATGCTATAACTTTTTTGGGTCATATTATTTAATGAACCCACAAAATGGGATTTAAAAAAAAAAGATAAAACCAAAATTTTTGTTCATAGCCATATTACAATTAATTAACGGAGCAATAGAAGAAAACCCAAGTGAAAATGTATAAAAATGAGGTTTAAATTTGAAGAAAACCATTTTAGCCCTTTCGATCCAAAATTACCAAATTACACTTAAGAAGTTCTGTTTTAATGAGCTTTAGATGACATGAATCAATGTCAAATAATTGAAATAGGGATTTGGAGCTTACCCATGCTTAAACATGGACAAATCGCCCAAAAACTCTACAACCCAAAGCACAAAGTCAGAAAATGGTGTAAAATTAAGAAAAAGGGTATTTAACTCTACATAGCTGGAACTTAAGTGGACACTTGGTTGCTTAAGGCTATTATGGGAAAGTGCCACTTTTGCAGTAACCTCCAATCCTGAGCTCTCCGCTTAAGTATATCGATGGTTGCTTAAGCAGCCTTTGATAAGTGGATGGACCTTACTTAAGCATATGCTAGCTGCCTAGTCTCTTAAATAACTGGTTCGCTGCTTAAGCAACCCTTCGCTTAACAGAACCAGGAATAGCTTAAGTTAATGCACCAGCTCGGTGCACAAGGTAAAGACTAGGAAAATCCCAAGTCTCTACCGACACCTCGAGATTGATCCAAAATATCAAGAATGCAAGCAAATTATTCTACATTATCAAATTTGATGATTTAGAAACAATGGCGAATAAGATTTTCAAATAGAGGTTTTTTCACAAAATTGACACTGAGACCATATTCCACAATTTCCCCAATTGAGGTTAAAAATTAGATTTAGAAGCTATAATATCAAACCGACCACGCTACTAACCAAAAATTGATGTTTTAGAACTGCCAGCGCAGTCTGTTTTATCATTTGATGTACGAAAAATAATTGTTGATCGGAGTCAACAATAAAGCCTTTTCACCTTCAAAAATCATAGGCTCACACAAACACACTGTAATGTATTAGAAAATTTGCCAAGTATCCTATACCCTAGAAATATCACCAAGCTACCATAGGAAGGGGTAAAATGATCAAATCACATAAAACAAAAGTTTCACAGAATTAAGCCCTTGTAATATCCACCACTAACAATATAGTTAATCCTCAAATTAAAGTTAAAGGACTCACCTGAATTAACAAATATCTAGGGATAACTACAACTCACATAGGTCTAAAACTCCCTAGTAGCCTTATCTACAAGTCGATGTTTCCATTTGACCTTAACTACCAGAATATCTCTAAAACATAACCTCCTTACATCCATGGCTATGATGGAGACGGGCTCTACTATATGTAGTTTTGATGATGATCAGCTAAACTAGGAGGGACCAGGGATTTGAACGTGCAAGGTACAGTACAGTTGGCACATGCCTTCTTCATAGTTTTGTCATCTTGTGTAACGAACTTGCAGGTGCTATTTTGTGCTAACTTGGAAAGCAGGTCCAATGATATTCCATCCCTACACAAACTTGCAAGCTATTTTGTACCAACATGGAAAGCTGGTTTAATGATATTCCATCCCTAATCATCACCCAACTATAAAAGAAAAAAGATGCCTCTTCCATAATCAATTTTTTCCAATTCTAAATAGAGAAGAAGTGAGGCCACAAAAACTCCATATCAAGACTGCTCATGTTTTTATCTTGGTAGTATTCTTAATGAGTGAGAAAGTGTTCTTGAATGTTGATTTATAAAATAATTACTCAAAGCTATAAAATTAATGTCTTGTTTTCTATTTAAGAGTGTTGCTTAGGTAGAGTTGCCTAAGCATTAAGACTGATTAGAACTAATCAATGTAGAGAGAGTCCTTAGTAGAAATACCAAGATGAGCTACTAAAAGAGTTGTTGCTAGCTTAACGAGCCAAGGGTTAGGTGGAAATCTAGATTGTAATCAAGAGGTTGATGATACTGGATTTCATTTGTGCTTTTAAGTACAAGCCATGGTTTTTCCCATCCTGGGTTTCCACATAAAAATCCTTATGTTTTTTAATCTTTTTGCACCATCTTTGATTTACTTGTACTTTATTGTTTGATTGCCTATGATTGATTCTAAGTGCGAAGAAATCTCAAAGGGTTTCAACAGGCTCCTTAACAAAAGACAAGCTCTCACCTAACTACATCGAATCACAACGAATGACATGAGACTCATGCAGAATGAAGCACTGAAGCATGGAAACATGAAAAATTAGAGGAATAGCTAATAAATCTCGAGGCAATGCTAACTCAAAAGCTACATCCCCAATATCAAAAGAATCTTAAATAAGCCAAAAAGACTAGGGCTGATCTTTCCCCTCTTCCCAAACCTCATCTTACCATTCATGGGTAAAATATGAAGGAAGACTCAATCACCAACACCAAATCTTATGGCATGAAGCCTACGGTCCGCATAACTCTTCTGCCTACTCTAAACCACTCGATGTCAATCATGAATGACCTAAACCCTATGCAACAACTCGCGAAGCAGGTCTATACTTAAGGTCTAACCATAGAAACATCAAATCAACCAACTGAAGGGCGATAACACCTGCCATAAAAGCTCAAATAGAGCCATTTCAATTCTAGAATTGTAGTTTCTATTATATGCAAACTTTATTAAAGGTTGATATGTCCTTTACACAAAACTGAAGCATATCCTACAGAGCCTAAATAGTTTGGTTTGACTTACCATAGGATTGGGGTGAAAAGTTGTTCTATGATCAGCCCCAATCCACACTTATCTTGAAATGTCTTCCAGAAGTGAGATATGAAAACAAACCCTCAATTTGAGATGATAGATATTGGAAAATCATGGAGACAAACTATCTCACGAATATAACAACATGCCAACTTCTCAATAGTGAAAAAAACCTAAATAGGAATAATATATATAGATTTGGTCAATCGAGAAACGATGACCCAAACACTGTCAGAACCATTACAAGTACAAGCCAACCCAATCACAAAGTTCAGAGTTATTTGATCCTATATCCACTAGAGAATGGGTAACCTCTAATCTAACCATTAGGTCTCAAATGGTCAGCCTTCACCTGCGGGAAATTTGGGCAACGAGCTACAAAATACGCTACATATTTCCTTATACCACCCAACCAGTAGTGTTGTCTTGAATCACGATACATCTTGGTCACTCTTGGATAACTGCAATACATACAACATGAGCCTCCTTCAATATCAATCTCACCCTATAACCAACTCATGGTGCACAAACTTGGCCTCTAATTCCCAAAACACCATCTGAATCTAGCCAGGCTTCCTTAGCCTAACCCCTAAACACCTTATTCTTAATCACTCTTAATTTAACATCATGAAACTAATAAACTCAAATTTTCTCTATCAAAGAAGATCGAGCCTCAACAAATGTGAAAAGATACCCAGGCATCAAAATATCAAGTCTAACCATCTTTTTAGAGACTGAACCTCTAAAATAAAAGGCGTTTCCTGAGTCAAAAGATGCATCAAGTTGCCAATGCTAGTAGACTTTTAGCTTAAGGAATCTGTATGCACATTAGCCTTTCTAGGATGATAGAGAATAGCAAGGTCAAAGTTATTAAGCAACTTAATTCAACAACGCTGCCTCAGATAAGATCTCACTGGGTGAAGAAATATTGAAGGTTGTAATGATTTGATAAGATCTCACAAAGGACTACATACAAGTAGTGCCTTCACAATTCAAGGCAAAAAAAACATGCAAAACTAAAAATCGTGGGTAGGTGATTCTTCTTATGGGACTTTAGTTGATGAGAAGCATATAAAATTACCTTAACCTCCTGCATCAACTCAACTCCTAAACCAATATCAAAAGCATCACAGATGATAGTAAAACTTATGCCTTCCTTGGGCAAGGTCAAGATAGGAGTTTAGGTGAATAAATCAATGAACTTTTGAAAGCTCACCTCACAATCATCGAACCACTGAAACAAAATCATCTTTTGTGTCAACTTAGTCAAAAGAGCCACAATAGATGATAAACCCATAACAAATCATCGATAGTAGTCTTCAAAACCAATAAAACTTTAAAATATCATTAGAAGAAGTAGTCCTAGAAAAATCATAATGCACTGTAATCGTGGACAAACCGACCATGATACCATTTTTGGTTACCGTATGAACCAAGAAAGACACAGACTTCAAACAAAACTCGTTCTTTGAGAACATAGCATACAACTTCTCATTTCTAATCTCTCAACTCTAGAGCAGAATTCGCAAATACTCCACATGGTTATCCTTACTTTTAGTGTAAACCAAGATATCATCTATATATACAGAGACAAAAGAGTTGAGCTACAATTGAAGCATCCAATTCAATAACTCCATGAATGCAACTGGGGCATTGTGAACCTGAAGAATTTGACAAAGAACTCATAGTGACCATATTGAGTCCAAAAGTATGCCTTTGGAATATCCAAAACTATAATCCTTATTCTTTTAAATCACCAAAGTACCATGAAGCTGATTGAACCAATCTCCAATATGAGAAATAGGATACTTATTCTTAATCATCACCTTGTTCAACTACCAATAATCAATACACATACGCGTAGACCAATCTTTTTTATTTGGAATCAAGAAAACTGCACCCCAAGGTGATATACGAGTTAGATAAATTCCTTATCTAATAACTTCTGCAATTGGTCCTTAAATTCCTTCAACTCTATTGGGTCCATCCTTTAAAAAAAATATAAATATGCTTGGTGCCCGACTGAACATCAATAGTGAAGTCCATATTAATTAGAAGGCATTCCAGGTAAAATTCATAGAAAAACATCCATGGACTTATGGACAATATGAATAGAATCCAAAGAAGGCGGTAAAGCAACACTAGTATCATGAATATGGGCCAAATATGACAAACATCCCTTCTCAATCAAGTGACAAGACTAAAGTAAGGATATAACACTCTTGGGATCCAAATAAAGCTCACCCTTCTAAGAAATATTTGGAACACTCAGCCGAGCTAAGTCAAGGTATTAGCATAACAGTCTAGAATGGCATGATAAAGAGCTAACCAATCCGTACCCAAGATGAAATGAAAATCTAACATATGTAGAATGATCAGATCTACCCAACTCATACCTTGAGAAGGTCATAACATAGGATCAGTACGGCCCATCCACCACTAAAGAGGCTCCTACATGGGTGGATATATGCATAGTCACCACAGTAGGCTCACTAGTAAAACAAAAACCCAAATAAAAATATGCAGACACATAGGAAAAGGCCGACCCAACATAAAATAATAAAGATGTAGATCTAAATAAAACAGAGAAGATACTTATGATAACAATGTTAGAATTCTCTTCCTTTGGTCTGGAGAACATACCATTATCCAAACCTGTACCTTAATGAGTAAACCCACAACAACCCCCGTGAGCACTACAATCTCTGCCCCTAGAGCTCTAGTACCACCTCTACGACAAGGCAAAGAAACGTGGCTCATACTCTACGATATTGACTCAACCCTGCTCTAAGAGATCAAACTCATCTCTTATCTAATTCCTTAGATTGAATGAAAGAAACCTATCAAAAAAGGCGTCAGCAAACTGATCCCAAGCCATCTTGGAGAAGCTAGAGGTCGGCAACTAAAATGTGACCTCCACCAATCCCTGGCTATACCTCTTAATTGGTAGGTAATGTAAGAAACTTTAGTGACTAAAGAAATCCAAGATGAAGCAACTTTTCTCAATAATTATTTAAGAACGCATAGGTAGCCTCTCCTATAGCATCACTGAAACTGGGTGAACCCAAATGAGTGAATCCCGTAAATCTCGTTTAATCCTTAGAAGACATAACTATAACCATAACATTAGGAGGCACAGTGAATTTGGTTGATTGAGATCCTACCTAAGTGGGTAACATAGATGAAGGTTGAACTCCTAATCTCAAAATACCATACTTGAATACCGATGTAGAAGAAATAAAAATAAGCAAAGTCAGTAGAGTACCCCGAGCATATGTCTGTACCACTAGTTCCACACTGAAAGCTGGAGGAACACAAGGTGCAGTCAAAGGAACACCCGCCAAATGAGCCAGTAGTAAAATCAATAACCCAGACTAGGTTGGGATAGACGAACTATATGGAACCTAAGTAGGTCCCATAACATAGCATGCTTAACCTGAAACTCAAGGAATATCCCCATAGTACAACCTCTAGAAGGAGAATATTAGTATTCCTATCTCCTTCCTTAGGTTCTTCCATGACTCATGACTCGCCCCTACACTAGGCTCTCTTCTTGGATAATTGCTCAGCGTCTCTAACGTCACATGATTTAGTCCTCACCATATATGAAAAAATGAGTGAACGTGATTTAGAACACAAGGTATGAAAGATACGAATGAAATGGAAAAAATTAAGAAATTTTCCTAAAGATATCTTATACCTTCTCAAAAAGAGATACTGATATTTGTGTATCGATGTGTAGGACTCTGCAAGACACCCTGTTCTTACACTGATAAGACCAATGAACCTGGTTTATCTGATACTAATTGTCATAACCCAAAAAACTAGGGTCATCATGGCACTTATCACGGCTGCTCCTCGACAAGTAAGTCAATCATCCAAATTCATATGAGTGTTAAAATAACACCAAATTTGAAGGTAAAACTTCTACAATAGAGCCAAACCATACGTATATAAACATAATAGAAATCTAAATATAAAAACAATACATAAACCATTCCAAAACCTGATGTCACAATGTCAGAACAATCCATATACAACTCAAAGTCTGAAAATACAATCGATAGTCTGAAAAGGGATATATATTTGTCTCCGAATACAAAATAAGACATAAACTAGATAGTATGGGGCAATAGGTTGACTTTGGAAGCATAGAGCATCCACTACCTTAAAAATATCAAATCACTGCTCGAACTTAGCTGTTGTGTGGCGTACGCGTTCCTAGATCTGTATTGAAAGAGCATAGTACGGATGAGGATAGTCCATTTGTACTCATTAGGTACTATAGGTCTACTACAAAATGTAGAAAATAAGTTATATAAAATACACACTATGGGCACGTCACCTGCAATTACAAAATATCCTAAATGGTAGCCCATACCATCTCAACTAAATGATCTAATTATACGCACATAACCAAGTACAAGTAAAAAAATAAAGTATAAAATAGATAAATATAAAATTAAACACAAATGTACAACACAGAAGGGTCATAATATATGAAATACAATAAGAACGATAATGATGATGATGATGAAAATAATAGTGTAATATGCCCGAGAATGCACCTAACATCCATGTACCTGAATCATTCACTACTCTTGAGGTAGGACCTACGAGGGTTTGCAAACCATATATAATCCAATAACCAATAGCAGTACAAATATAACATCCATAACTCCTCTCTAGCACATGATCTTCGATACAGGATTTTTAAAATTGTCACATTTCTACAAGAAAAAAATTGCATTTCCACTATGGTACCAATGCCTTGTGAATGTATATATGAGAAGAGGATGTAATGCTCACAAAAAAATAGAATGAGAATTTCTAGTCCAACAAATACACAAGAACGTGAGCTAAAATCCACTCAATAAGCCAACCATCCATGATCCTATATAATCCATGTACCATTAGAATGAGATATGTAAGAAATATGTCATTGATACCACATAAAGAATAACTTAGGCATTTCTACCAAGAAGGAATAACCAAATATACATACACAAGGACAACAACCTCAAACAGGGGTTCACACATCGTAAGTAATGTCCCAAATAACCAATAACAACAAAATTGGCCCCTAAACGAGCACATTATAGTAATTACACCATCTTTATGATTAATAACCATACCCATAGTATGTTTTTATGTCAGTACTAACAAAAAAATCTAGTTTGAAGAAAATTATACCACAACCTACCACGGATAATGAAATCTCGGTCTATAATCCTTCAATAAAGATCATTCCCCACTTGAATGGCCTTAAAACCAACTAAACATACAAATATAGAACCTATATTTCAAAAGAAAGAAAACAAAATCCATATTGTCTATTTCTAAGTCAGGGTCAAAATGGACCCCCCAAAATGGTCTTTTGAATAAAACAAGGCTAAAATTGGAATTAATGTTCACAACCACATTAACCATTATTAACGAAAGCCATAAAATAAAACCAAAGTGAAATTGGGTTTAAAATAAGGTTTAAATTTGAAGAAAGACATTGTAGAACTTTTGGCGAAAACTCCCAAATATTACTTTAGTAATCATGTTTTAACGAGCTTTAGATGACAAAAATTGAAGTGAAATCATTATAATAGGGATTTCGAGCCTACCCAATCTTAAAGATGGAAGAAATTGGTCAGAAACTATAAAATTAAAAGCTTAAAGTCTCAAAATTGAGAAGATACAAGAGAGAAGGTATTTAAGGATACCTAGGTGCCGCTTAAGCGGATAGTGGGATTCTTAAGCGGCTATCTCTTTCGCAACCAAGTGATGCATTTGCGGTACTCATCAAGCTTGAGCCTTCCACTTAAATAGACTGACTACAGCTTAAGCATCCTTCGATTAAGAAGCATACCAAATGGCAGTCTGGTCTCTTAAGCAATCAGTTGGCTGTTTAAGTAGCCTTTCACTTAAATAACCCAAAAGGAGCTTAATCAAATGCACCAATTGGGTGCACCAGCTAAAGACATGGAAAATTCCAAGTCTCTATAAACCTTGGATATTCATTCAGAATAACAAAAACCCAAATGAATTATGTTACACCATCAAAATCGACACTCCAAACTCAAGGGTAACATCATATTTTCAAAAAGAGGTTATTTTTATAAAATTTAACTACTGAAACCTTATTTAGCAATTTCTAAATCGAGTATCAAAATAAGATATAAAAGCCATACAAAAGAAACGACCAGTCTACTAACCCAAAATCGATTTTTCAAAATTTTAGCATAGTCTAGTTTGTCATCTCATAGACATAATAATAATTGTTGACCGAAGTCAACTATAAAGTCTTTTTAACGTCCAAAAAACACAAACTCACACAAAATACACAATAATGCATTGGAATTATGCCAATCATCCACACACACCATAAATATCACAAAGAAACCATTGAGAGGGGTAAAATAATCAAATCACATAAAAGTTGAAGTTTAATAGAATCAACCCCTTACATATTCGATCATCTAAAAATAAATTGTCATCTAACTAACCAAATTGCATTGGACCTAATCTAATTCACCTAGAGAGTAGAACACTTACCGCCCATTTATAAACATGTGGATGACTAACAAGAAATCATTAAACCTTTATTTCTTCTAGAAAAATTTGTTAAACATATTCAATACAAAAAGACTCTACCGTAATGATCTCATCTAGACAGGTATAAGAGCTACTACAAGAATATCTAAATACAATGACTCTGCTTCCGCTATGCAAACCAAAAGATAGAAGCTGTTGAAGATCTCTACTGCATCAACAAAAAAACACAGACTGGTCCTTTAATTAGAGTATACCCCAGAAAAGGATATAGAAAGAGTAATATCATTACATCCACACATACTGATAAGCATCATCAACTTAACTGAATTAAATAATATTGAATTAAATAATATATTAACTTTTGTGCTTATAATAATTTTGGTTACCGATAAATTAATTTAGAATCAATAAATAAAATACACTAGCTCTAATAAAACTTCAACATAGACTATAATTGAAATTCTTATTCACACATCATGAATTACTATAATCAAATCAAACACAATTCTCACAAGTCTATACATACAATTTCTCATCAATCTATGTCATGCATACATTTTCTAACTAAGGTCTATACTACTTAATTAGGGTTTTCCTACTTGGATTCCAAAAATTTGCTACGGAGGACTGGACTTAAACTTCTAGCTCTATTCTAGTAATCCCTATCATGGAATCTATGAGGAAACATCGAGTTTTATCCTTTCTTTATGTTTTTTCTTTCCTCCCTATTTCTTTAGAGCCTTGAGGCAACCCGAAAGTATTTTTTAGAATAATCCCCATCTAGTTATACAACTAATAAAAAAAAGAGAACTTATAATATATGTGTACTATTTTATGGTTTTCTGCTATAGCAATCGAAAGGTTGCTACTATGGTGCTCCTACAATGAGAAAATTCTTGATATAGAGAGATGATATCAGCCCACCCTAAACTTCAAAGTCCAACAATTTTAAATAGTCTTTTATGCAACTAATTCGAGGATTTTACAAAAATTTCTTTACCTTGTTCCCTTTAGATGAGGGGACATTAGTAATGATAAATGGGTCATTATAACAGATAAAAGTTAAGCCATTATTCATCCCCAAGAAATCCTAGTAGGACAAGGATAAAATGAATATGCTTGGTCATTAATGACCACTAATCTATTATAAACACATAACACTTACCTTCCTCACCAAATTTTACCAAGAACTGACTAAATTTTAAATCGAACTTTATTACTACTCCATTTTTTCCTCTAAATAGTTTCTTGTAAATCATCAATAACATGAGGCAACTTGGAGAAAATATTTTTTAGCGCTTAATATAATAGGGAACTTGCAAACATTCCAAGAGATAAAATAAATTCAAAAATAAAATGTATAAAAATTCCTAGCATTCGAGTGTACTGAGACCAATTAAAGAAAGAATATTCTTACAATAGTAGTTGATGGTCAATATAATATGGCAGACAGTTGAAAGTATTAAGAAATGAGTTCTTGTCCTATTTCACAAACTTTACCCATACAAAATCCATTCTCACCTTCGATCATTTTGCTCCTAATTTTTGAAATAAGGTAATTATTACTATGACTTTGTCTCCTTACTTTGTTACTCGTATTATCACAAGAAATGATTGAAATTGTAGAAGTACAGTAAATTTTGTGTTGATTTTTATAATCAAAATTTTGGCTTTATTTGGATGTATAATTGAAGTATGGTTGCTTCTCATACATGTAGAACACTCTTATGGCATTCTGTGAGAATGAATTACGAAACTCATGGCCAGATTCGGCTTGAAATAGTGTAGAATGTTAAGAATAGATTTCAATTTTCTCTTGAAAATGTGATTTTGTTAGGAGTTTAAATGGTTGGAATTTTGCATATACTTGTCTTAGGTTACTTCTCCCACCCTTAGTTGTTATTAAAATGTTGGAACTGAATGATTTTTAGAAGATTATTATCTAAATGGCTAACAATCAAGAAAATGCTTTCCCCGCCGATAAAAATTTCCCAATGAGAATTGTCTGGACTAATTTTTGAAATACCAAAGGGTGGGGTTCATCTATAAAAAAAGGATTCCTCATTAGGGATGTAGAAAAGGAAACTCCATAGTTCTACAATTGGCTTAAGGAGTTCAGTTGGATGTCACTAGTAGAGGATCCTTCAGATAGTGTCTTGAGCTGGGATAAGGAGAGCTATTCTTAAGACCATGCTGTAGGATAACCCCAACCCTAACATTCACATTTAAGGAATATATGTTCTCTTGGATGAAACTAAGATAAATAAGGTTCTAAGGCGTTAAATTTCTCTAATGCAGCGTACAAAGCCAAGGCTCAAGTTAAACATGAGGTGGCTGAGAGACATACTAGTTGTTGAGGTAGATTGGGATAAAGTCTACTGTATCAGTTTTGAGAGTATTTGAAGCACCTATTACTATACACATGCTTGGATATGGATGAACCTCGTGTCTCAGAGGATTCATCCATTGGGTAACACTTCTGACTTAACTTATCCTAAGGCTATAGTGATAGCTTGCCCCATGCAGGTAATATATAAAAATATGGATGCATTAATTATGATGGAGTTGAAGGACTTTTACTGGGGCAACAAAAAGGTTCCACTAATGAAGAATGTGTTTATGGAAACACATGAAAAAGCGTTGCAATAGCCATGTAAACCGTAGCTATAGCTGTATTGCGACAGTTCCACAACTATTTCATCAGGTCGTGTGGCGATAGCTCTACTGCTGCGGTTCTTGTAACGGTTTTACTAACCATTGCTAGAGCTAGTCTATAGCAATGATTATAAAGATCTCTATTTCAATACTTATTTGATATCAATTGCAACAAAATAAACTGTTGCCAAAGGATTTTATATAATGGTTATTATATCTATTACAACTGTTAAATAAATGTATTACCCGTTAACTTAAACTTTGTTGCAACAATTTTGTTATTAATGCTATAGTTTTTTATCACATATAAATTGTATAGCACTGGTTTAAACATCTAACATAACAGTTTGCAAGTTGTTGTCATAGAGTGTTATGCAACAGTTATTTGATCTACTACAATAGTTAAAATAAGTGTATTATAGCTATATACTATTGCAATAGTTTTGTAAATAATTCTACAGTTTTTTTGACACATACAAACTCTATAGCAATGATTTAAATGAGTTAATTGACAACATTTACAAAAGGTGTTTCATCAACTTTCTATAGCAACAGTTCAAGTTGCTATTGCAACAACTTAATTTATTACAAAAATATCCTGCCTTGCAATGATCTATCAGTGCTAATAAACACTAAGAAACTCAAATACATGATAAAATCTATAATAAGAATCACAAAACATTAATCAATGATCATCTTTAAAATAGTATTAACAATAATAAACCAACCACAATGATTTATATCCAAAAGAGTAGAAAATTGACTAAGTTTCATTGTGTTGTTGTCGATATCAAAAATATCATAAAACAAGTTACAAAAACAATCTAATGTCTTCTTAACAATCTTCAATGTACTCATCATTTGCTGCTTCATTTTCTCCATCTACAAAAACAAATCATGTCAATTATCTTTGACAATATGATTCTAGTTATCTTCTTAAATACAATAAACATGTTCTTCACAAAGTCAAAGAACTATCAGTAGTCCTTCTAATCACTAGTTTCCCTATTTTCTCTTCTCATGAAATAAGGAGAAAAGGCCAAGTCACAACCACAACAACAACATACCCAGTGAATTTCCATGGACTTGAGATAACTTATTCCCTAGACCAAACTGATAACAGAAAAATCCACATACTTTCCAGAAAAAACTTGGAGAAAGCAAACTTCAAGTTCTTCCAGGACAACCTACACAACTTAGTATTAGATACATCAGGCATTTCCAGTGACGATCCTGAAAATATATACATAGAAATGTCGACAAGATATGTTTCCCTTAAAAAAAGACTTTTTATTCTATGTGTTTGGGAGATAAGCACCAAGAGAGTAATCTCATTGATACCTGCAAAGGAGGGGAGTTTTTGAAAATTAAAGTGGAAAGAAATGAAACGTCTTTGAAACTGGAAATAAGAATATAATCACATCCCACAAATAAATTTCATCAAAAGAAAATTATGTACCAAAAAAATAATTGTTAATTTCCACATCTTACTCTTTAGAGCCTTATTTGATATTCCAACGGCCAGAAAACAATTCTTTGATTACAGTTACACAAGAATTTGTTTGTTATACATACAATAGACTAAAATTTAAGTTCCAATAGTCATTGTTCAAAAAAATCTCTTTAAAATATCAATAAATTAAGTTTCTTCTAAAAGAGATTCAGGTGGAAACCAAATTTTTCACTTAAATCTTTATTTATGTGATTTCTGAAAGACTCCAACATCAAGCTTGCAGTTTTATTTTGGAGAAAGGAGTTCTTGAATCCCCATTGAACTATTTTTTTTTCAAGTCACACTGGAAGATGTAAAGCAAAAACTGCAAGCCACAATTTCAAATGAAATATTCTATCTACAAATTTATGTTTTGTAAGAATACATTAGCATTTAGGAGGTGAGACAAAAAACAAAAGTTAGAACATTACTCACCTTTACAGCCTCCTATATGCAGAATTTGAATTTTGTAAGCTAAAGAATTGCTGGGTTCTACCATTTTCTTTCCCACAGTATCAAATTTGGAGATACTGCGGTAAAGTGATAGGACACTATTGTTACCAAATGAAGTATCACACGCATATATCAAATGTAGCTCAACATATTTTAATACTAAAATGGATATGCTTGAATTAGTTATGGAAGTACATGCATTGAGGTTAATGCAACACAAGGAAGGGAAACACTTTACATTATTTTGGAGATCAGAATATGGAGAATATCAAAGAGAAGATAGTTAGCTTAATGCAGAGGGCATCATCTCATTAAAAGGTTACAAGCAAGCTGAGTTTCCAATAAAGATCTGTTCTTTTTTTTTTTTTAGACTTTTACGTCTGGTTGTTCGACCATATAGATTAAATAACTTTGATGGACAGGAATCAGTGAAGATAAGAGAATTATTTTTTTCTGTGGTCTTTATCCCTTCACCTTCACCTAGCATTCAACATGTGAAGTCATAAGTTTTCAAGCTAGAGATGACAGATTATTACACACATCTCATACGTAACTTTATTCTCTTAATCTGTAAAGTCCTAGCATCTCCATAGCTAAATGTTATGGGATGCCAACCCTTTTTCTCCATATTTGTCACAGATCTTCCACTCTATATAGGTTATTATTCTAGTTCAAGTTCTACTTCAAAATCATGCATCAGTAAACCAATAAAAATCTAAGACATTAGTTTCTAATTATAATTCTCAAAAGCATTCCACAATGATCTATCTACTACATAGGCAAATTTGATTATGCTAACCTACAGCTACAAAAGGAAACAATAAACGAGACATTATGGAGAAGAGCACATACCATCAGTTATGAGAATACAGTCCACCACTCATATATCCTGAGATTAATGATGTAAGAGTATAACATACAATAAAGGTTGTAACAATTGCTCTTCTACTAAGACATATAATTTACAACAAACAAATCATCAATGAAGCATTAGAAAAGAATGAGAGGCATTATAGATACAGCAGTGCTGAGCATATACTACCTCCATGCTAATTTAAGTGTTCAAGTTTCATAATTTAACTAGGAATGGAGTTTAAAAAATAAAATGCAGATGTTAAACAAGTGGTCTTAAGCTTTCCAAATAGTACATGATGTTGGCATTGGAAATCCTATTAATAGAAAATGAACAATCTAATTAATTACAAAGAACACATAGTGAGGTTAATGTAGATAAGGGGATGAAGATCAGTTGGGTGTTGGAAACAGAAAGATGATGAGTCAATGAATAGAAGCAATGCAGTCTCTACACTCTAGAATTACAATTTGGCATATGGTATGTATATTAAGTAGCAAAGGTTGCAAATATACCTCATGTACATTTTTTGAAGGTAAGCAGATATAAGACATCACCATGAACAAGTTTGCAACCAGACTCTTCAATTACATCCTTTTTATATACAAGAAGTCAACCAACAAAACACCCCAACTTAGCAATTTTCCAATAAGTATATGCCACTGGACATAGGTTCAGGCAAATACTTGATTAATTGGAAGAAAAAGGTTTACCTCATTCTTGATATCATTTTTTTCACAAGAATATTTTTCATAAGGGTACGTTATGTCATACCAAAGTACTTTATGCCAGAACATTCGTTAACAAGTTGAGTTGCAGCAGTAATTACCTTAGCCCCTATAGAGGAAATTCTTGTAAATGAAATCTGTCGCAAAAAGTTTAAAAAATTCATTCACATGTGAGGTGTGATAAATATACAAAAAAAATAACTCGAAAAAAATAGGCAAACCTTGTCCACATGAGGATGAGATGACAAAGGAGCTCTAGCTTCAAGCCCCAATCTTGTTAGAATATTAAGGGCACTAGGAGGAATAAGATATCAACCAACTCCAAACATGTACTGCAATTGAAAAATTAAAGACATTTGATTAAAGAAATGAACGATGTTCAGGACATAGATAATTATATGGTATAAAGTGAGGTTAATACAGATAAGGGGATGAAGATCAGTTGGTTGTTGGGTGCAGAAAGATGATGAGTCAATGAACAGAAGAAATGCAGTCTCTACACTCTAGAGCTGCAATTTGTCATATGGTATGTATAATAAGTAGTACAGGTTGTAAATATACCTCGTCTACATTTTTCGAAGGTAGGCAGATAGATATAAGACATCACCATGAATAAGTTTCCAACCAGACTCTTCAATTACATTCTTTTTCTATACAAGAAGTCAACTAACAAAACACCCCAACTTAGTAATTTTCCAACAAGGATATGCCACTGGACATAGGTTCAGGAAAATACTTGATTAATTGGAATAAAAACTTTTACCACAGTCTCGATAACATTTTTTTCACAAGCAAAATTTTCATAAGGGTATGTTATGTCGTACCAAAGTACTTTATGCCAGAACATACTTTAACAAGTTGAGCTGCAGTAATAATGACCTTAGCCCTTATAGGGGAACTTCCCCTAAATAAAATTTGTCGCCAAAATTTTAAAAAATTCATTCACATGAGAGATTTGATAAATATACAGCAAGAATAACTCAAAAAAGAAATAGGCAAACCTTATACACATGAGGATGAGATGACAAAGGAGCTCTAGCTTTAGGCTCCAATCTAGTTAGAATGTTAAGGGAACCAGGAGAAAGACTGACTTTTCTACAGATGTCACCCAACTCCAAACATGTACTGCAATTGAAAAATTAGAGTCATTTGATTAAAAAAACAAATGATGTGCAGGATATAGAGAATTATATGATACGAATATCAAGTGTTGCAAGTTCATACTTCCTTTCCAGTACCTACAAAAAGATCTGAAACAGTTAGCAAATGAATCGTTTATATAAAAGAAAAATATCCAATTAGTCATGAAAAATGTTTCAATATCTTGTCAACATTAGCTGAAATACAATATATACAGAACATTGATTTATCCAAATAGTATGCTAGATGCCCTTATAATGAAAACATATTCACCCTTTTATCCTCCGCGATATCTACAATTGCACTAGATTTTAGGCATCTTTAGTGAGTAAATATTTGGGCCTAGGACAATCTGAAAAGGCACTAATAACTTTAGAGGAACGAAATCACTAATATAATATAACACCTTTGCAAAAACTATTACTATGCCTTTATTTCATCTATATCCATTTTGCTCCAATTGAAGACTTGTTTTAAACCAAACTTAATAGTTCATCTACGAAGACAAAATATATAGTTTTATCTACAAGGTATAGATAGCTATTCTTCAAAGCAGAACAAGAAATTGACGTGGTAGGTTGTTGAATATTTAATTAACAATCGCTACACTACCAGTGTTTAAAAGTACCAATTCACCTTAGTTCAAGGACACAAGGAACATGATCTAGATGTAAGTTCATGGATACGAGCGAAAAATTGACTAAGCTAACTCAGAGAACACAGTATCCAGATCCTATACGATTTGAGCTCAATTATACTGTACCAAACTCATGCATAATTACAAAATCAGCATTGAAACAAAGATAATTTCTATGTTCTGGCCTACTAACTGGCTACATCAAGGAAAAGGGCTAAATAGACCTGAACAATTAAGCATTACTAGGAGCGTCTCAACAAGGCGAGTTAAACCCAACAAAAAGCCATAAAAATTATGATGCCAAACGTTTCCAAATTTAGATCAAAAGTGTAACGCCTCGATATATCATGCCGCAAAGCCAAACGGTGCCAAGGCTACACGTAGCCTCAAGCTAACCCTTTAAGCCAAAACACTACCCTTGGGTTCTAACACAACAACATACACACTATGCTAAAGATATATATATAAGTACATATCATATCACACCGCACATGGCATGGAATATCGTTAGAATGTACATATATAGAATGTCTATACACAAACCAACCCAATAATACACAAGTCTGGCATAGCCTCTATACAACAAAATCAACGAGCCATTGGGACAAACCCCCAACTGACTTAACAGAACAAAGGGATCACAAAACAACAACACCAAAACTAGAAACTTGGTCCTCGAACCATGAGGACTCACCACTGAAGGAACATAGATGCGCAACTCGGATATCATTGTTGTGGCTACGGCTGAGTACCTAAACCTACATCATGGTAATAATGTAGCCCATAGAAAAATATATGGGTCACCACAAGATACGTACTGAGTATGTGGGGACGCATGCATAATATAAATAACATCATAAATTTCATAAAAATGTACATACGGACCATAATAACACACCTTGCTTGATTGAATCATGCAACTCATAACATCTTAGATAGGAAATGTAGGAGAAAAACCTCATAAATCATTATAGATCATCATAAGCAACTTGATTTACCACATCAAAACTCGGAGTGACTCGGTATTTCAATAAACATGACTCTTATGGATAGGGGAGTTTCCTATAACCGACAACCCTACTTGAGCAACATGGAATACCAACGTTAGAAACCTTCGTTGGCGGGAGCTTCATACTCTTTGCCAGAGAGTACGACCTTAAAATTGTAATAATCACAATTGGTCTCGCTGGCCAATAATATCATCATCAAACAACCCTACGGTGGAACATAGGTTTGGGGAAATACCAAATTTTTCTCTCGGTGCTAAGTACTACTCCCCGACAAGCTCAGAACGCGTTAGGAAATCCACCACAACATCACAAGGGTCTATCATAAAGACCAAATCAAATCTCTTTCTCATTTATCAAATCATATCAATTTGTGGATTCCTAACTCAACACATTTTTGCTCAAAACATTTTAATCTTCCTCAACATCAACAAGGTATTAATGCATTGAACCATAACCGATTTGATATTTGGACAAGAATATGAAGACTCAATACATAATATTTTCAACAATTTAACTCATCAAAACCATCCAAAACATACCAAGACTCATTGCAACTTCAATATCAACATTTCTCAATTTGCCATCCAACTCTCATTTAAAGGTACTTGAGACATCAACCCATAGTAGGGTTATAGAATTTCCAATATCAATTATAAATTCATAACAAGGAAATAGTGGAATGATAGTATAAATCAAGGCTTAATAAATTAAATCATCATACTCTCATAATCAAATAGTTTTTGGACATAATTTCATCTCAACATCATACACATAACGGATGACATAATCCCATAGCTCATGGACAATAATATAAGATATAAAACCATATTTCCAATTCATGGTAAATCATGTAAAATCTCATGTCAATGTAATTTAACAAAAATACCGAGCACATGATCGAAAGAATAATCTTGTTCAAAGCCCCACATACCTAAAAATGGAAGATGAATATGAACTTCCAACTCTAGAACTTTATTCACAAAAATAAAGGGTGCTTCTCGAAGCCCTTAACATGATCAACACGAATCCCAAATCAATTTGAAATTTCTACGGTTCAATCAAGAGACATAGAAGGATGAAATTTGGTGTAGTAAGGTTGGGGTTTGAGCCTTAGGATATTTTGGAGAAAAATGAGCTATTGAATGCGCTTAATGGACTTAAATCCATGGTTTACCCGGATGGATTGGAGTGAGAATGATCAAAATACCCTTAAAAATCAAATAATGTCAAATCTGTCCTTTGATGGACTGTGTTGATAGGCTGAAGTAGATCGACCGTAACTTTTTGCTTTGATGGCCAAATTGGATGAAACCAATTTCATTGTAAAGAGGACTTGTAGAGCTTTCTATTGATATATAGAAGCTCACCCAGATAATTATGTACAAGGAGTTATGATTATTGGAAGTTGACCCTAAAATTCGTCTGGCCTCAGTACTTTTTTCCTGCACATTTACTGTCCACCACTATTCACGATTAGATCGGAATGATCATAACTCATCGCTCGAGTGTCCGTTTTGGATGAGCCATATATCGTTGGAAAGCTTATTCGATGCTCTACACTATGACAGGTTGAATATCCTAAATTTCCTCATAGAAAAATTATTAATCATGATAAAGAACAGAATTCAACACATTTTTGTCCGAGATCTTAACGAAAATTTTTTTGGGGGCATCACATCATCTCCCCCTTGGAAAAATTTGTCCTCGAATGTTGATAGGTAGATCAAGAATACTATGAAAATGAGTATATAGAGAAAAATCATCTTGCCCCAGCATTTACTCCATTCTAGATTATTTTTGGATATCGTAGAAAACACACAAGCCAAGATAAACATAGCAATAAGAATTAAATCAAAAGAGAACTATACCTTTGACATGCTCAGGATTCATAGGAAAGAGGTGGGGATATTTGGTGTGCATATCTGATTTGGCTTCCCAAGTAGCACTCTCCACGGATTGATTTTGCCAAAGCACTTTAACCAAAGGAACTTTCTTGTTTCTTAGCCTACGAACTTGAAAGTCAAAAACCTCAACCGGAATCTATTCATATGAAAGACAATCTTGAATACCCGAGCTTTCGGAAGGATCATTCACAACAGAATCACCAATAGACGTCTTAAGCATAGAAACATGGAAAACTGGATGGATGTTAGATAACTCCACGGGCAATTCAACCCTATACGCTACCTTCCCAATTCAATCCACAATCTTATAGGAACCAATGTAATGGGGACTTTGTTTCCCTTTCTTCCCAAATCTCTTCACCCCTTTCATGGGTGAAACTTTCAAGTATACTAAATTACCAACATCAAATTCAAGGTCTTTCCTCCTTACATTTGCGTATGATTTTTGATGACTTTGGGTGGTTTTCAACCTCTTTTGAATTAACTTAACCTTCTCCATGGCCTCGAACACTGCATCTGGTCCAGTCGCGACAGCCTCACCAACTTCAAACCAACCAATGGGTGATCTAAACCTTCTACAATATAAAGCTTCAAACAGGGCCATTCCAATAGTAGCATAAAAACTGTAATTGTAAGCAAACTCGATTAATGCTAAGTGCTCATCCCAACTACCTTTAAAATCAAGCTCACAAGCCCTCAACATATCTTCTAAAGTCTGAATAGTCCGGTTGGCCTAACCATCTATTTGCGGAAGGAAAGCAGAACTTAAACAAATTTGGGTACCGAGAACCTTTTAGAAAGATTTCCAAAACTAAGAGGTAAATTGAGTTCCTCTGTCAAAAATAATAGCCAAAGGGATTCCATGAAGTCTGACGAGTTCCCAAATATATATTCTAGCATAATCTTCATCTGTATATGATGAATGCACAGGAAAGAAATGAGATGATTTCGTCATCCGATCTACGACAACACAAATCGAATCATGATGGTGACGAGAAGGAGGCAAACCAACTATGAAGTCCATATTCACTTCTTCCCACTTCAAAGTAGGAATTCTAAACTCTTGCATCACGCCACTAGGCCTTTGATGCTCTATTTTAACCTGTTGACATGTGGAATGCTTCGCCACAGATTCTGCTATGTTCTTTTTCATACCGTTCGACCAATAGATTTCCCGCAAATCATAGTACATCATGGTAGCGCAAGGATGGATGGAGTATCGCGTACCATGCGCTTCCGCCATAATCCTTTGCTTCAAGTTATCAACATCAGGAATACATAATCTTTCTCGAAGTCTCAAAATGTCATCTCTCCCTTGGGAGAAAACCTCCACCTTTTGGTCTTTAACTAACTCTGTTAACCTGACCAAGGTAGGATCCCTATCTTGCTTTTCCATCATTTCCGAAACTAAAAAGGATTCAGAACCACTTTGCACTCCTATACTACCCTCAGCATCACCAAACAACCTAACCACCAATCTATCCAAATGATGTACCTCACGGGCCAAATCCTTCTTACTAATCTCCACATGTGCTACGCTACCCATGAACTTCTTACTAAGGGCATCTGCTACTATATTGGCCTTGCCTGAATGATATAGCATGATCATATCATAATCTTTCAACAGTTCTAACCATCGTCTCTGCCTAAGATTCAACTCCTTTTTGGTGAATACATACTGCAAGCTCTTATGGTCCGTGAAGACATCGACATGGACACCATACAAATAATGTCTCCAGATTTTCAAAGTAAAAACCACGGCAGCTAATTCAAGGTCATGGGTAGGATAATTCTTCTCGTGAGGCTTTAGCTGCCTGGAAGCATAAGCTATAACCTTGCCCTTTTGTATCAATACACAACCGAAACCGACTCTAGAAGTATCGTAATAACCATAAAACCATCAACACCGTCAGGCAAAGTCAACACAGGGGCTGAGGTGAGTCGAGTCTTCAACTCCTGTAAACTCTTCTCGCAAGATTCGGACCACAGGAACTTCACTTTCTTCTAGGTGAAACGGGTCATAGGAGACGCAATAGATGAAAACCCTTCAACAAAACGATGATAATAACCAGCTAGACCCAAGAAAATTCGAATATCAGAAGGAGAAATAGGTCTAGGCCAACTCTTTATAGCCTCTATCTTTTGACGATCAACTCTAATACCTTCGAAAGAAACAACATGACCTAAGAAGGCTGTACAGTTCAGCATGAACTCACATTTACTGAACTTTGCATACAACCGATGAGTTCAAAAATTTTCCAACATAATTCAGAGATGATTCGCATGATCACCCTCACTTCTAGAGTAAATAAGAATATCATCAAGGAATACTATTACAAATAAATCCAGATATGGCTGGAATACACGGTTTATAAGATCCATGAAAGCCGCTAGAGCATTATTTAACATGAAAGACATCACTAAAAATTCTAAATAATCGTAACGGGTTTGAAAGGCTATCTTGGGGATATCACATTCCCTAACCTTAAGTTGGTGATAACCGAATCTAAGGTCTATATTCAAAAAGTAGCTCGCACCGTACAATTGATCAAATAAATCATCAATTTGAGGAAGTAGATATTTATTCTTGATATTAACCGTATTAAGCTGTCGGTAATCAATACACATCCGTAAAAAAACATCTTTCTTATGCACAAATATGAAAGGTGAACCCACGGGGACACATTAGGTCTGATAAAGCTTTTGTCTAAAAGATCTTTCAATTGCTCCTTCAAATCTTTAAGGTCTGCGGGAGCCATGTGATACAGAGGAATGAAAACAGGCTGAGTATCGGGAAGAAGGTCAATCCCAAACACTATCTCTCGATCAAGAGGTACTCCAGGGAGATCTTTCGAAAAGATATCAAGAAACTCATTAACGACATTAATTGACTAAATGGTTGGGGCTTCAGACTTAGTGTCTTTAACCCACACCAAATGGTGAACCTTAGGAATCACAGAACTCCCGGACCATTCGAGGATAGGTTTATCAGGAAATTAAAACTTGACCACATGGGTACAACAATCAATAGACGCATAGCATGAGTGAAGTTAATCCATACCCAGAATTATATCAAAGTCAACTATATCTAGCTTAATCAAACCAGCATACATAACCCAATGAAAGACAGTAATGGGATATTTTTTATACACCCGCTTAGCAATGACAGACTCTCCTACCAGAGTAAAAACCAAAATAGGCTCAGAAATTAGTTCAAGATCTATTTCAAAATTTCCAGCAACCAGAGATGTCACATAAGAAAACTCAAACCAGGGTCCATCAACACATAGCCATCAAAATAGAAAATAAGAAGCATACCAGTAACAATATTAGAAGAGTCCTCCTACTCCTGACGAGATGGTATAACATAGAAATGATTTTGGCGTTGACGCCAGCAGTACTAGATGAAGCACCCTGAGGAGGAACTAGACGGGCTATAGGAGGCAGGGCACTGGTAGCCTGACTCTAGGGACGGGCATCACGACTCTGCTGTCTGGCACACGGGCAGTCACTAAGTATATGGCCCAACTTGCCACAACCAAAATAGCCCCTCTACCCTATATAACACTCCCCAAAATGGTCTTTACCACACTTAGCACACGAAGAAGGATTAGGCCAGTTGCTTACACTGTCCTGAGACCTGTAAGGTACCGACCTATTATCGAGCTCCTGCCTGCCCCAATATATGTGAGCACTAGCTGAGGAAGGAATAGGTATAAATGGACGTATCTGAAACTGAGGGTGACTCCCTTCAGAGAATCTAGTCTGACCAGACCCCTGTTTCTCTGATCTGACTCTCTTAATCCCTCTTAATCTTTCTATTTCCTTTATCTTGTCTGACTCAATCTGTTAGGCGTGAATCATTAACTTAAGAAGATCAATCTCCTTATTAATCATAGCAGATCTACATTCTTTCACCATATAACTCGACACCCCAGTTAGAAACTTGCTCATACTAGTCTTTGGGTCAGCCATCATATTAGAAGCGTACATCGATACCTGATTAAACTTAAGACAATACTCCTTAATCGATATGGAGCCTTGTCTCAAATCTATAAACTTCTCCATCTTAGCTTCCCATAACTTAAGAGGAAAGAATCTATCCAAGAAAGCATCTTGGAACAATTGCTAAGACACTGGAGCGGTATCTTCCTCTCTACCCTTATTCCACATCTTCACCCAGTCATAGGCAACATCCTTCAACCGATAAAAAGCCAGCTTCATACTTACTTTCTTGGTCACATGCATAATGTATGTAATTTTCATCATTTTATCAACTTAACTCTGCGGGTCCTCACTGCTCTAGACCCATGAAACTCTGGTGGATTCATCCGCATAAAGTCACGAATTCGTGCTGCTACCAAATTATTTTCCTGCGAAGGTAGAGCTTTAGCCTAAGTTTTGGCGGTAACTTACTGGGCTAGCATCTGAATAGCTGCCCAAAATTTGACATGGGATACCGTCCCATTTAACGGATCAACGGGTTGAGTTTGGTTGTTGTTTCCGCGAGCTAGATGTGGAGGCATTTTCTATCATAAGAACGCACGAATTAACAATAGTAGGAAACAGTTGTAAGCATGATAGACTCTTGTAGAAAGAAAGAACGCTCCGTAATCTCTTGATCATAGGTTTGGTGCGCTACACACCGAAGCTCAAGACTCTACGTAACGCATCTTGTTAGACTCCTTAGGACTCTTCCCAACCTTAGGCTCTGATACCAATTTTGTAACACTCCAAAATATGATCCCGAGATGCCACATGGTGCCCAAGGCTACACATAGCCTCCAGCTAACCCTTTAAGCCAAAACACTACTCTTGGGTTCCAACACAATAACATACATGCTACGCTAAGGATATATATATAAGTACACATAATATCACATCGCACATAGAATGGAATATCATAATACTGTACATATATGGAATGTCTATACACAAACCAACCCAACAATACACTAGTCTAACATAGACTTTATACAACAAAATCAACGAGCCATTGGGATAAACCCCCAACAGACTCAACAGACCAAAGGGATCACAAAATAATAGCACCAAAACTAGCAACTTGGTCCTCAAACCATGAGCACTCACCACTAAAAGAACGTAGATGCGACACTTGGATATCATTGTCGTGGCTATGGCTGAGTTCCAACATCAATGTAAGAATGTAGCCCATACAGAAATTTATGGGTCAACACAAGATACGTACTAAGTATATGGGGGCGCATGCAAAATATAAATTATATCATAAATATCATACAAATGTACATACAGACCATAATGACACAACTGGCTTGAGTGATATTAAATCATGCAACTCATAACATCTCAGATAGGAAATATAGGAGAAAAATCTCATAAATCATTATAGATCATCATAGGAAACTTGACTTACCACATCAAAACTCGGAGTGACTCGGTATTGCAATAAAAATAAATCTTATGGACAAGGGATTTTCCTATAATCAGTAACCTCACGTGAGCTACGTGGAATACCAATGTTTGAAATCCCCATTGGAGGGAGCGTCATACTCTTTGCCAGGGAGTATGACCTTAAAACTATAATAATCACAATCGGGATCTCTGGCCAATAATATCATCATCAAACAACCCTACGGTGGCACATAGGTTAGGGGAAATACTAAATTTCCCTCTTGGTGCTAAGTACTACTCCCCGACAAGCTCAGAACGTGTTAGGAAATCCACCACAACATCACAAGGGTCTATCATAAAGACAAAATCAAATCTCTTTCTCATTTATCAAATCATATCAATTTATGGATTCCTAACTCAACACATTTTAGCTCAAAACATTTTAATCTTCCTCAAAATCAACATGGTATCAATGCATTGAACCATAACCGACTTGACATTATGACTAGGATATGAAGACTCAATACATAATATTTTCAACAATTTAACTCATCAAAACCATCTAGAAAATACCAAGACTCATTGCAACTTCAATATCAACATTTCTCAATTTGCCATCCAATTCTTATTTAAAGGTACGTGAGACATCAACTCATAGTAGAGATATAGAATTTCCAATATCAATTATCAATTCATAATAAGGAAATAGTGGAATGATATTATAAATCAAGGCTTAACAAATTAAATCATCATACTCTCATAATCAAATAGTTTTTAGACATAATTCCATCTCAACATTATACATATATCGGATGACATAATCCCATAGCTCATATACAATAATATAAGATATAAAATCATATTTCTAATTCATGGTAAAACATGTAAAATATCATGTCAATGTAATTCAACAAAAATACTGGGCACAAGATCTAAAGGATAATCTTATTCAAAGCCCCTCATACCTAAAAATAAAAGATATGAAATTCCGACTCCGGAACTTTATTCATGAAAATAAAGAGAACTTCTTGAATCCCTTAGCATGATCAACTAGGATTTTCTACGGTTCAATCAAGAGACTTAGAAGGATGAAATTTGGAGTAGTAGGGTTGGGGTTTGAGCCTTAGGTAATTTTGGAGAAAAATGAGCTATTGAATGCTCTTAATGGACTTAAATCCATGGTTTACCCGGATTAATTGGAGTGAGAATAACCAAAATACCCTTAAAAATCAAATAATGTCAAATCTGTCCTTTAGTGGACTATTTTAATAGGCTGAAGTAGATCGACCATAACGTTTTATTCCGATGGCCAAATTTGATGAAACCAATTTCATTGGAAAGAGGACTTTCAGAGCTTTCTGTTGATATATATTAGCTCACCTAGATCATTATGTACAAGGAGTTATGATCATTTAAAATTGACCCTAAAATTCACCTGGCCTCAGTATTTTTTTTCGGCACATTTACTGTTACCACTTTTCACGGTTAGATCAGAATGATCATAACTCATCGCTCGAGTGTCTGTTTTGGATGATCCACATATCGTTAGAATGATTATTTGCTTCTCTATGTGATGACGGATCATATATCCAGAAATTTGACACAGAATAATTATTAATCATGATAAAGAAGAGAATTCTACACATTTTCATTGGAGATATTAAAGGAAAATTTTTTCGGGGCACCACAAAAAGCTTTGCCTCCGGTGACGACTTCTGACGACGATGTGGCCACCTCGCCGGAGCTCCAAACCAAAATTTTGCAATGCAATTTGCTGGGAAATTATCCCAGAAACCTAAATTAGGCATATATTATTTTGAAGAAACTATGAATCGAGAGAGAAGATGATTGGGAAAGTTGAAGTTCTTTTCAGAAATTCCCTTCAGCAGATGGGTTCACAATGGCAATTCTATGTCCAGCGCAACAATTAGAGATCAAAAATGCGCATTCAAATTCTAATTTAATTTTGGTTTAGTGAGACAAAATTGGAGAAGAGAGGGAAAAAGGATTAGATTTTTTTTCCTTTTGGTGGGTTATGAAAATAAAAGGGGAAAATAAAGGGATTTAATTACTGTTGTAATTGATAAATAGGTGTTGCCATAGATTATTTTGTAGAAACTGTTCATAAATTGTTGTTATATGGGTGCCTATTGCAACGGTAATAAATTAGTGCAATGATTGTATTTTTAAATTGTGAAATTAGAATCAAACTTTTTAGCAACGGTTGTAACCGTTGCTACAGACTGTCAATAGCAACAGTTTACGAACAGTTCCTTAAAAACTTGTTGCCATAGGCCCAATTTTTGGTAATAGTCCCTACCTTCTTAGCCTGATCCTAAAGTTGTATAGGTATGTAGGGTTGCCAAAAGAAAATGTTAATAAGAACATAGATGGTGAACCCTTCCATCCTCTCAAGGTGAAGGATGCACCATATTAGAGAAAAAATAAGTGAATGATGAGCGAGGGTGAGTGTATAAATGAAGTAAAAGAGGATATCAAATAGGAGGATAACCCTATTGCCCATCAATTACTCTCTTATGACCAACAGGAGTAGGATATGGCTACGGTTAGGATCTTTCTAGAGCAATCCCACCTGCTTCCCTAGGGTATAACCCTTTCTAGTTATATAACCCCCCAAACACTATGTAATACTACACAAAGCTTCAAATTGAGCCTGATGAAGAGAAAAGGAAGAGGCACTCCTAAAATTGCATGATAACCTATTTATGGAAGACTGTCTAGGTCTTGTTAAAGTAAGTTGTCCCTAGCAAGGACATCCCAAACTAGGGATGGAGGACATACATGAGTTATTCTTTCTAAATGGAATGGGAGGAGAAGGCCTTGAACCAACCTTAAATGGATATGAAGATTTATCCCTCTAGGACCTCAAGTGCACATCCGTTTATCCCCCTTCTTATTTTGTAATTTGTAGATTTGAGTTGCCCCTATTGGGGTTATGTAACAAATAAATTATATATTTTTTAATTTTATTTGCACATGGATTCTTGTTCTTATTAAACTTGTAGTGAACATATACTATTTACCTTATACTATGAGAGATTCAATGATCGTGGTAGCTAGTAACTTAAAATATGTTTTGGATAGGTTAGGAATGAAAATGTTAAATATGGGAAAACAGGGTAGAGATTCTATCCTAGACCATCCCACTAGAAAGTTCTAAATGATGCTGCAACGATACAACTATAGCAGGGATATCATCACTTTAAGGGATCATAATAGCGGAATAGGGTTTGTTGTAGTATCCCAGCAGTAGTGGCTTGAAGAATTTTAAGTATTTGGAATTTCCCTCACTCCCATTCTCTTCCACAACACATAATTCTAAATCATAGAATAGTTAAATGACAATCCCAGATAAAACCCAGCAAATTAATAGGATTATTATTTAAGAGAAAGATCACTTTTTATACTACAAGTATAAATCACAAACTCGAACCAAGTATCACAACAACCTCCAGAAATATTCAAATTTTGTCATCTTTATTGTTTTCAATTTGTCAACCACTTGAAGGAAGAAAATTCACAATAATTAACTATTTACTCTACCACTTTTGCGCATATCACCATCATAATTAGCACTAACCTAAATTAAATCAAACAAACACAACATAAATATCTCTAGAAAAATGTGCACTTAATAATACATACATATTTCCTCACCTTTCTAATTGTACCTTCTCTTTGATTAAACCTTTCCTATCTATTAACAACTACACTAATCTAGAAGTCAACCACCATATAATATTCAACTATAAACATCAACTCTTATCTCTTTTATCATCTCTAGTCATGCTATTTAGACAAATTTAATTATAACTCAACAAAAATAACCACAATAGGCTCCAACCACTTAGCCCTAATTTAGTTAATACAAAAGAATATCATACTTTCAAAGACTACCAATTAAGGAAAATATATACATCATAAGAACATACAACCCATAACTTATAAACAAATACGTTCAAGTAACATTATATGTGTACAACTTGAATTAGTCTTTCCCTACAATACGTAATAATTTTGGCAAGCTTTATCCAATTCATAAATCCACAAAGACAATATCATGTATGACAATAAGAACTAAGTCAATATTAGGAATAACAACCATAAGAATTTCAATACCATGACCAACAAAAATAAGCACAACCTCACCACCATACTCCTTTCAATAAACTTTACTAATTAATTGTATAGTAAAAATATGTCAATATCCCTTACTACTCATGGATCCAAATAACAACAATAATATCAACTGGTTAATTCAAGGACCACAATATATCAATAACAACATAACCTAATCCACTCTAGAAACCATCAAACTATTAATATTGTATACACATATGCTAAGAGTTGTACAATTACCATTACCCATGACCTGTATGGGATGAGCTCAGTACATGTACCAAATATCCTAGATATACAGTGTCTGTCACCCTTTTTCCAAACCAATTTCCATGATGATGGACTTTACTAATTTGCCTTATAATAATAAATTATGTCAAAAAAGTACAATCACACTATTAAAATAATATAAATAAACTTGCAATTCAACAAGCCTTTTTATACAGACTATGTATTGATAATTAATAAATGTAATATCATTCCACAAGTCAATATTTATACTATGCATTGCAATAAGTACACAAAGAGGTAGTTAACATGTACACATAAACTGAACTGAGTATCAACAATAATTCAACCATTTCCTACCTTTTCCTACTACAAATAAATTCAACTTGGTTATATGCAGAGAAAATAACACACATATTATTTTGGAACTTATGTAGGAATTTCGATATCTAAGTACACATCCAGCCATTCCAGTTGACACTTTAACACATCTAGTCTCCTTTCTTAACTCTAGGTAATTTACCATGATTACTCCACGATCTATAATTCTCACTTAACTTGTACCATGCCACCAAATAAACTCTAAATAAATATTTATTTAGTTTAACAACAATTTTTAATTTTATCATCATTATATACATAAAATTAATTTAGCATTGATAAATAATACACACTAACTCTAATAACACTTCAATAAAGTATACAACTACATGTTCACACATCTTGAATTATTATTTTTATCAAACCAAACACCGTTCTTATAGTCCTAAGCATGAAATATCCCATTAATTTTTGTTACACATATATTTTATGATGCAAGTATAGACTATTCAATTAAACCTGGCTTATATGGACACTAAACCACTGTAATAAAGGAACAAACTCATACTTATAGCTCTATTACAATGATTCATATTATGGAATTTATGAGAAATATTGAGTATTGCCCATCCGCCATCGCATGTTATCCGTCCTCCTTATTTTTCCAAAGCTTTGAGGTAAACCTAGGAGGTTTTTATTATAATCCTTTGGTTTCATAACTGAGGAAAAGCATAACTTAAAAACATAGGTTGACTATTTCTTGGAATCTTGCTAAATCGATTGAAAAGCTGCTACCAAAGTGTCACTATAACAAGAAAATTCCTACAATACCAAATAATGTTAGCTTGCCCTGAAATTTAAATTCAAAAACTTTTTACAATGAACCTTCAAGTTATTTTTTGGATTTTCGCACCTTTTAATCATTTAGATCTTTTCTATAGCTTGCCTAAGTAAATTATGACATACAAGAGCTGACAATTTAGGTAACGGGCAGTTCATTTAGTTCTTAGAGCTAATTTTTTTATTTTGAAGTCTTCACTTGTCAGGGTTGGCTAAGTGTATTAACTTCAAGTTAACGACAACATATGCCAATTCAAATTTTTCCATTAAATCTGCAATAGCTACTTTAGGCTAAGGGGACCTTTGGTTTGTGTCCCAAAGTTCCCAAACTCATTGTTGGATATTAGATAGATTTTAGTAAAATTAACCTTTAAGTGTGGGGCCCATATTTCATCAAAATAGCCCTAGAGGGAAATATTAATGGCATGTTGAACCTGGAATATTGAATTTAATAGGATATTATAGTTTTTTTATGTTCACAAGATTCTGATTGAATTTCGAGGGGTCGATGGTAACTTTGCAAAGACCAAGTTTCAGCTGGTGCATAAACAAAGCTACTGCAACTGCTTAAGTGGACCTTTGGTTACTTAAAAAATGGTCTATTAAGTTTCCAAGTCCTTTCTTAAGTGCCTAGCGGTTCAATTTAACAGCCAAGTTGGTCCCCTACCTTGTGGCTTTAATAGAGACATGACTGCTTTAACAGTAGTTGGTCGGGTGCATGGGTTGCTTAAGTGACCATGTTCTACTTTAGGCTTAAGTTTCAAAATAACCGCTTAAGTAGTAACTATAGGGAAATTAAATTTCCATTTCATCCAATTTCTCCCTTTTCTCAAAGTCCAAAGAGTATAAAACCCTAAAGAGTTTGAAGAAATCAAAAGATTGATCCTTAAATTCTCATGGGGTGTTAATGATCTTGGTAAAGTCGTTTCCTCATCATAATCCTTGTAAGTTTCCATCTAATTCTCTGATTTAGTCATAAATCCCTATATTTTTAATGGAGTTGGTTGTGGTCTTGTTTGAGCTTGGAATTTCCTCATTCTTAAGTGCAAATAATCCTAGAGCATTGAGGGATATGTTGATGGTTTCGATGTTGAAATTTTAATAGAAACCCCCACATGGAATTTAGACTCGATTTTGACCAAAAGCTTTAATATGCAATATGGGTATTATTATTCCTATACTAATATGTAGATTAAAATTTTGATAGCGTGTCATCGTGTGGAGGCTTCTGGAAAAGGCTTCTAGGTTTACACTTCTCATAGATCAAGCTTCATTATGGTATTAGTATTATATTATACTATTTTTTTGTTAGGAAAGTAAGACTCAATTGCATATTTATTAAAATTTGGGTTATTTAACTTTTAAGTGAGCTCTATTTAGGAGAATTGGACCTATCAATCTTTACATTGAATTGAGTGAATACCTTAGGATTTAATGAAGCTTATTTAGCACCTTATAGCTGGACTTTAAGACCCTAGTATAGGTAGGGGTAGGAAATTCCTTAGAATGGTCTTTTAAGGTTCGAAGAAGGCCCCTCCTGCCCAATTTAGGTCAATAGCATATTTTGATCCTTGTAGACTGAAGAGACCCTCTTTTGTCATCATATTTATATTTTGAGTCCTAGGAAGGACTTGGGCATTTTTGGTTTATAATAACACTTGTTCCATGAATTTATATTTAGATTGGTTTGAGTTGGACAACGATGATATTAAGGCTGATTTTAGTCCAAAATTTCTTACATTATAACCATTTCAAGTATTACAATTATTATACTAAGACCGGTTCAGGTCGGCATATGAGACACTATTTTTTATTTGAGTCTGACATTGAGATATTACTCATGATGGTTAAGGAATCATATTGAGTCTGGTGTTTATATTATGTGAGGATCCACAGTTACAATTTTTATGTTTGTATACTTGGGATATCTACTATAAGTAATTTTTACTTGATTGCATCCATCAGGCTTATAGGGGCTAGGGTGGAGTATTTATTCTTTTTTGTGTCTTCTGAGATTATAGGGGTCCAATTAGGCTAAAGTTAGTTGCTTCATATTAGATACTATTTACTCAATTATTTATTTTTAGCATTTGGAGTATTATTCAAGGTTTTCCATTTTCTTGACATTAGTTTACTATCTGATATCTTACTATACTTTTGTTATGATTTAGCTGAGTTGGCCAATGTTCCCGACTGAATACACTTTGTTTTGGTACACAATTACATTTCTTCATCTTTTCAGATGCTGATCTAAGTACTAGTTGTTGCCATTTTCATTCATACTAGTTTTTGTTAGTAGTGCGAAGGTAGGGTGAGCTTTCAACGCAGAGCTAACTTTCTCTCCGTCTTCTATTTTTTACGGTCTTCTTATTTAAGAGTTTATATCTTTTATACTTATAGTAATCTTAATCTTTTTGTAGAGGCTCTTGTACTGACCTTACTAGGTCGTGACATATCTTAGTCTTTCTCTTTACTTATCCCTATTTATGATATTGTTCTTATAATTGTGGCTTCTAATCTAATTACTTGCATAATATTTGTATTTATTCTACTTTCCACAACCTAGCCCAATACATGTAGTTTTGGGCTACTGTCTGGCTTACCTACTGGTGGGTCAAAGTACGTGCCATCATGACTCATAAAATTGGATCTTGAAAAATTAGTATCAGAGCCTAGGTTAACTAGTAATGTTTATTCAAGAGCAAGTGTCTGGTATAGCCTCGAAGATCAAAACAATGATGTTTCTTTCTAATCTTTGGAATGCTATAGGGCATTCTTAGAAGATTGCCACTTCTTTCACTCATTTTTTTCAACAATTCTATGTTGGTTTCTAAGATTTACTTGATTTTACTCATTTTCAAATGGCTAGGATATGAGTTGCTGCTGCTCAAGATAGTGGAGACAAGGTCCCCAAGTCTGTAACTAGTCATCCTATCATAGTGTGCTTTTGACCTAGAAGTTTGGATATGTGAGAATTGCATCCCCGACTAAAGTGTCACAACCTAATTTATGAGTCATGATGGAACCTACTATATCCCATCAGTAGGTAAGCCAAACCATAGCCCACTACTATAAGCAATAGGTTAAATTGGTAGAAAATGGCATAAAAGCTAAAAACCAACAATTAAATGCTTATGATAACAATAAGATAGTCATATAGTCCAATAGATAGATATAAGATCAACAATCACTCCATGACCTAGTAGTGTCAGTTCAAGAGCTACTAACAATGGAACATTAGTACAAAAATAGTCAAATACAATCTATCACAGGAATTGAAATATAGACATAGATAATAGAACAAAAAAGGGGTAACTTCGACTCTGAGAGCTTCCCCAATTTTCCAAATCAACACATCACAAATGCCATAGTAGAGAATGCTACTAGTAATTGGATTTGTACGAAAAAGGAACAGAAGTATAGTATAAGTACCAAAACCATGGGTACTCTAGAAGCATCATCGACCGACTAAGCTAAATCATGATATAAGTATGATAAGACACAAGATAAAATAAGCTAAGTCAAGGTAAAAGGGTAAACCTAGAAGTACGCTCAAACAATATAAATAAATAACTAAAATGGACATAATATGAAAGAAACCATAAATAATACTAAAAAAGTATCCCCTTTAAGCCAGTAAGTGCAAAAAATTAAATAACCCAATGCAGGGCCCTATAAGCCTAGAGGGTATAATCAAAGAAAAATAAATAACCCAAGGTCGATAACTTTATCGAATATAAGTTATAACTATCAAACCACCTATACCGTATCATATCATACCTAAGTATCAATGCCGAACTCAAACCAAAACGCATATCATCATTATTATAACATCCTCAATAGTATTAACATCATAACATCATTTGTCATACTTGAACTAGAACTTATGTTATCAATATCATCATTTATTGTCGGACTTGAATCGAAACTCATACTATTAATATCATTATGAATGAACCATACAGATAAACAATTCAATAACCCATCACAATAAAGAATAATAATAAGCCATATCTATAAACCATACCAATAACCATATGTATAAAACCACCAAATTTTACTTGAAATTAGCACCAACTCCCAAATACAAAACTAGCATCAACATATTAAGTATTTAATATCCTTAAAGTCCGAAAATAATAATTACTAATGGTATATTATGCATATAACGGTCTACAAAAGCTAAAAAAAGTCTTGGCCTAAGGTAGGTAGTAGGGTCCCATTTCAAATCGCTGAAATCCATTTTTAGGCAAATTCTACTCCAAATTAGGCCAAGGTATATCAATTCATTTTAAGGTGTTAAATATGCCATAAATAGAACTAATATAGAAATTCTTCCTAAAACATGTGTAACGACCCGAAATCATCTCCCAGGACGTCAAACGGTGCCTAAGGCTATGAGTAGCCTCAAGCTAACCCTTAAAGCGGATTTATACCAATGATACTCAATTCAAGATAAGAATGGACTCAAAACTAGCATAGTCATATCACATGAAAGGAAACATGGAAAAGATACTCAGTCCATAAGACCATAATATAGAGAAATCTCAACAAAACCACAATATCAAACCCTCGACACATCACAAGTCTAACACTAGTCTGACAAGCCTCTTCAAATAAAAAATCTAGAGAGCTGTTGGGACAGGTCCCCAACTGACTCGAAATGAATTGAAGATAAAACATAGTCTCTCAAGTATGGAAAATATCTTAAGATCGATCCTCGAATCATGAGGACTCACCACTGTAGAAAACGTAGGCAAGGTACTCGAAAAATCACGGGTGAGGCTGGGAATGAGCACCTGAATCTATATTATGACACAATGTAGCACATAGAATTATATGTGTATAAGTACTTGGAATGTATTAAGTATACAGGGGTGAATGCATATCAATAAAATAGCAACAATCTTCTTTAATCAAATCATGTACGCATTATGAGATGACTCACATAGCTTGAACAAGTATAAAATATAAAGCTCATAAGTCATGTAGAATGGAGCATGTAACACAAATCTCGTGAGTCATCACTGTTTAATCTCAAAATTCGAAACCTTCTCTTATTCTAAATACCCAAAGGCTAAGAAACTTTGAACAATACTTTCAACTCATGCATAAGTCTCATAGAGAGAAAAACTTCTTTAATGCTCAACATTTCATGGCTAGTTAGAACTCATATACTTAGAATTCGGAATCATACACCTTGAAAACATACTTGAAGTCATTTCATTCACTTTAGGAAAATATCTCATCTCAAGCTTTAGGGAAATCACTCCATTTGAAATGGAAAGGCATTTTAGTTTATGGAAATAACTTGCCTCAAGGATTTATAAAAGTACTATAACAAGAGAAGTTGCTTTAATTTAGGAAATAACCCACATCAAGAAAATACTTTATTGTGCAAACATCTTAGCAATACAACCATTTAGAAAAATAGCTTATAGGGAAGGGAAAATAGGTATTTGATCTCAAAGTCTAAATGTCAAGGTAGGTTGTTGTAACCAACATAAACCATGCGAGCTACATGGAGTCCAGTATTTTTTCCTCTTAAGGAAGAGAACCCACATTGGGGAGGAGCGTCATACTCTTGCCAAGGAGTATAACCTAGGTATTGTGATCACTAAATGAAACTCGGCCTCGGGCCGAGTCATAATCATCATAAACTCGACCACAGGCCCAACTACGGTGGTACATAGTTTTGGGGTAAGAAACCATAGTAACTTACCCACTCGGTGCTAAATACTACTCCCTTTAGATTATCTGCGCTCGTCTAAAAAAGACCACTTTTAGAATAATAACATGGTTCATGACCAACCCAATAATCAAATCGATAATCTCATAGAGTGAAGTGGATTTCAAAGATCAAGGACCATTAGGTCAATTCATTTCTCAATCATCTCATAATACTTAAAACATGGGTGCTCATAGCACAAGAGTTCATAATTTCACAAATCTCAAATAGGGCTTACGAACCCATAATTAAATCTCAAGTTAAATCCTATCAAAAGCATAATATAAAGCATATAGATTCATTAATCATGTGGAAATCTGGGATTTTAGCAAGTTTCCTCAAAATCTCAATATAGCCATATGCTTCAATATCTCAACAATTTAAATATTAGCTTATCAAGGAGTAAAATCATGAGGTTTATACCCACCTATAAATACTCAAGAAAACATGTAGAAATCATGCCATTTGACTCTTAATTCCTGGGTAATATCAGTATAATGCATTCAATAATAATGGGTGGAAAAACCAATTCAAAGGTATGTAAAAAACCTCATATATTTCAAGAATTTCATGATGTAAATAGCCTTTTGGGCACAAGGGTGAAAGGGTTACCCTTGTTCAAAAACCCCACATACCTTGAATTAGAGGCTTTTGAAGAACTCTAACTTTTGGAACTCTATCCGTGCTCTAGAATGAGGGTTCTTGAGGTCCTTGACTTGGGAACCTTGAATCTTGACTCAATTTAGGAAATCCATGGCGGATTCTTGAGGTTCTTGCAAGAGGTTTTGGATACTTAGGGTTTATATTGACAGAAAACTTGAGAAAAACCTCATAAGATGCTTGTAAATGTCTTTCATTTAGTGTTTCCACAATTATATAGGCTTGCAAAATGTCCAAAGTGCCCTTTTAAACATCTGAAAGTTAGATTAGAAAAGCTTAATCAAGGAAGAATGGTACCTACGGATTGATCTGAACTTGTGGAAAAGAGGTCCAGGTATTTGGCTTCCATGTCTGCTTCTGCCTCCCAAGTAGCACCCTCAACAGATTAGTTCCACCACAAAACTTTTACCAAGGGAACTTCTTTGTTCCTTAGTCTACAGATCTGAAAATCTAGGATCTGCACGGGAATCTCATTGAAGGAAAGGCTATCCTTAATATCAACACTCTCTAAAGGATCAACCACAATGGAATCACTAATATTCTTCTTAAGCATGGAGACATGAAATATAGGATGAACGGCGGACAACTCTGAGGAAACTAAACCTCATAAGCAACTTTACCAAAACGGCTGAAGACTTTATACGGTCCAATCTAACGGGGACTAAGCTTTCCCTTCCTACCAAACCTTTTCACCCCTTTTATGGGTGAAATCTTCAAGTAAACCAAATCACCTACCTTAAACTCAAGATCTCTCCTTCTCACATCTTCGTAAGACTTTTGACGACTTTGAGCGGTCTTTAACCTTTCTCTAATCAAATTGACTTTCTTCATAGATTCGAACACTGCTTCAGTCCTACACATGGCAGCTTCGCACACTTCAAACCAACCTTTGGGTGATCTACAACTTCTACCATATAAAGCCTCAAATGGTGTCATCTCAATGCTAGAATGGAAACTATTGTTGTAGGCAAACTCTATCAATGGCAAATGCTCATACCAACTTCCTTTGAAATCAAGAATACGCACCCTAAACATATCCTCTAGGGTCTGAATGGTCCTCTCAGCCTTACCATCTATCTGCAGGTGAAAAGCTGAATTCAAAAGAACTTAGGTACCAAGACCCTGCTGAAACGCCCTACAAAACTGAGAAGTAAATTGAGTACCCCTATCCAAAATGATAGACAAGAGAATTCCATGTAGTCTGACCAACTCCCGAAATATAATCTAGCATAATCCTCAACCATAGAAGATGTATGCACGGGAAAGAAATGTGCAGACTTAGTCAACCTATCCACAACAACCCAAATAGAATTATGATGATGACGCAAAATAGGTAACCCGATCACAAAGTCTATATTTACCATCTCCCACTTCCAAGTGGGTATAATAAACTCTTGGATCACACCACCCGGTCTTTGTTGCTCCATCTTAACCTGTTGACACATCGCACACTTTGCTACAAATTTAGCGATGTCCTTCTTCATGTTGTTCTACTAATAGATTTCCCATAAGTCACGATACATCTTGGTAGTACCAGGATGAATGGAACAACGCACGTCATACGCTTCACCCATAATCCTCTGTCTCAAATCATCAACACATGGAACACACAACCAATGATGCACAGTCAACACACCATCTCCCCCTTAGGAGAAAACCTCAACCTTTTTGTCCGTAACTGACTCCTTCAGTTTGACCAAACTAGGATGCCTATCCTGCTTCTCCTTCACTTCTGAAACTAAAGAGGATTCGAAACTACTCTGCACCAACGTACTCCCCTTTACAGAATCAAGCAATCTAACACCCAACCTAGTCGGAAAATGAACATCACAAGCTGACTATCTCTTACCTTCCTCAATATGTGCAACACTACCTATGGAAAATCTGCTAAGGGCATCTGCCACTACATTAGCCTTGCCTTAGCGATACAACACACTCATATCATAATCTTTCAATAACTCTAACCAACTCCCCTACCTAAGATTCAACTCTTTCTGGGTAAACACGTACTACAGGCTTTTATGATCAGAAAACACATCAACATGGACACCATAAAGATAGTGTCTCAAAATTTTCAATGTAAAGACCACAACAGCTAACTCAAGAGCATGGGTCGGGTAGTTCTTTTTATGTGTATTCAACTGTCTAGAGGCATAGGCTATAACCTTACCCCTTTCCATCAACACGAAACCCAAACCAACTCTAGAGACATTACAATACACCACAAAACCATCAGTTTCATCAGGAAAACTCAACTCAGGGGTTGAAATAAGTCTAGTCTTCAACTCTTGAAAACTCTTCTCACAGGAATCAAACCACTAGAATTTAACGTTCTTTTGCATCAACTGAGTCATAGGAGATACAATGGAAGATAAACCATCAACAAAATAATGTTAATAGCCCGTTAGACCCCAAAAAATCCTAATGTCAGATAGAGAGATAGCTCTAGGCCAGTTTCTCATAGCTTTTGTCTTTTGGGGATCAACTCTAATAACCTCAACAGAAACAACTTAACCGAAGAAGGCTACAGACCCTATCCAAAATTCACAGTTACTGAATTTGGCAAACAACAGGTGATCTCTAAGAGCTTTAAAGGCAATTCTAATATGAGCTGCATAGTCATTCTCATCACGGGAGTACACAAGGATGTTATCTATGAAGACAATAACGAATGTATCCAGGTGTTTCTTGAACACTCGAGGCATGAGGTCCATGAAGCCTACTGCAATATTGGTTAGCCCGAAAGACATGACTAGAAACTCAAAGTGACCATAACAGGTTTGGAAGGCTTTCTTTGGAATATCACATTCCCTAACTTTAAGTTTTTGATAGTCAGATCTAAGGTCTACCTTTGAAAAATAACTTGCGCCTTGTAACTGATCAAACAGGTCATCAATTATCGGAAGAGGATACTTATTTTTGACTGTGACCTTGTTCAGTTGACGGTAGTCAATGCACATACACAAAGATCTGTCTTTCGTCTGCACGAATAAAATAGGTGTTCCCCAATGGGAAATACTGGGTCTAATGAAACCTTTGTATAAGAGATATTTGAGTTGATCCTTCAACTCTATAAGCTCGGTAGGTGCCATATGATATGGCAGAATAAAATAGGCTGAGTGTCAAGAGGAAGGTTAATTTGAAACTCTATCTCTCTATCGGGAGGTACCCCTGGGAGATCTTACAAAAAGGCATCGGGGAACTTATTAACAACATCAATTGACTGGATGGTGGGAGTCTCGGAGTTAGTATCCTTAACCCTAAGTAGGTGGCAGACGCAACCTTTGGATATAAGCTTTGTCGCTTTGATATAGGGGATAAAATAACACATGGGAGATACCAAACTCCCAGACCACTCAAACACAAGTTCATTAGGAAACTAAAACTTGACCACACGGGTATGACAATTTATAAATGCATAAAAACAATGGAGCCAATCCATACCCAAAAAAAGGTCAAAATCTATCATGTCTAACTCCATCAAATTGGAAAGTATGACTTTATGAAGCACAGTAATAGGGCAATTTCTATAGACTTGTTTCACAATAACTGACTCTTCCAATGGTGTAGAAACTAGGAAGGGCTCAGGAATCTTTTCAGGATTCATTTTGAAATTCACTGCTAAAAGTGGGGTCATATAAGAGAGATTTGACCCGGGGTTCAATAATACATAACCATCAAGACAAAAGAGAAGGAGCATACCAGTAACATAATCAGGAGAGTCATCTTGTTTCGGACGGGGTAGCAAAGCATAGAACCTATTCTGGCGCTGACCACTAGCGATTCTAGAAGAAGCACCTTGAGTAGGGGTGGGACGGAGTACCAGAGTTGGTGCACTAGCAGCCTGTGCCTGAGGTCGGGTATCTCTATTCCCCTATCTTGCATGGGGACAATCTCGAAGTTTGTGGCCCTACTTTCCATAACCAAAACAACCGCTCACATCTCCAAATCACTCCCCAAGGTGATTCTTACCATATTTAGCACAAGAAGGATAACGGGGCCTATTACCAACACTGTTACCAGCCCATGATCCAGCCTACCTCTAGGCGTGGTAGCACTAGCTGAAGAAGGAAATGAAATAAACAAACGTCTCTGAAACTAGGGGTGGCTTCCTCCATGGAACCTTGGCCAGCAAAACTCATGCTGATGAGATCTCACCCTCTTGCTACCCCTCATTCTATCTCTTTATCTAAGCTTATCTGCCTCTATCTGTTGGGCACACATAATCAACCTAGAAAGATCCATATCCTTATGCAACATCGTAGCCCTACACTCCTTCATTACCATCCCAAAAACACCGGTCACAAACTTACTCATTCTATCCCAAGTGTTAGAAATTAAATCAGAAGTATACTTGGACAACTGACTGAACTTCAAACAGTACTCCTTAACAGTTATGGAGCCCTATCTCAAGTTCATGAACTACTCAATCTTTGCCTCCCTCATCTCAAATAGAAAGAGCTAATCTAAGAAGGCATCTTGGAAAACTTACCAAGTCATAGAAGCGGCATTCTCACCTCTACCCTTCCTCTATGACATAACCCAATCATAAGAAATGTCCTTCAGTCTATTGGATGCCAACTCAACACTTTCTTTTTCTAAAATACGCATGATGTCTGTGATATAACTGTGGGTCCTCATCTATCTTTGACCCATTGAACTCAGGCGGGTTCATCCATATAAAGTCACGAATCCTAGCTGCGACTACATCACCATACTGCTGATTAGCAACTGGGGCTTGGTTATTTGCCCAATCATTTATGGTGACCACTTAGGATAACGCTTCAAAGGCCGCCCTAAACTTAGTATGGGACACTGTCTCAAAGGATCAATAGGTGGGGGTTGCTCATCATTGTTTCCGCAGACATTCGCTCTTTGAGTAGGCATTATCTGAAAATAGAAGAGCACGAATCATTAAATAAGAGGGACAACTGTAGGCATAATAGAATCTGAAAGAAAAATAATATTTTCCTAAAATATCTTGTAGCCTCTTGCTCATAGGTGTGGTGCTCTAAACACCGATGATCAAGATTCTACTCAACACGAATTGTCAGACTCCCCAGGACTCCTTAGAAACCTTTGGCTCTAATACCAAATTTTTAATGACCTAAAATCATTTCCTGAGACATCACACGGTGACTAAGGCCATGAGTAGCCCCAAGATAACCCTAGAGATAGTTTCTAATAATGGCACTCAATTCAAGATAAGAATGAACTCAACACTAGAATAGTCACATCACATGAAAGGAAATATAGAAAAGATACTCGGTCCGTAAGACCACAATATAGAGAAATATCAAAGAAACCACAATATCTAACCCTCGAATCATCACAAGTTTGACACTTGTCGGACAAGCCTCTACAAATCAAAATCTAGAGAGCCGTTTGGACAGGTCCCCAACTGACTCAAAATGAATTGAAGATAAAGCATAATCTCTCATTTATGAAAAATATCTGAATATCGGTCCTCGAATCATGAGGACTCACCACAATAGAAAATGTAGGCAAGGTACTCGAAGAATCACGGGTGAGGCTGGGACTGAGCACCTGAACCTACATTATGAAACAATGTAATGCATGGACATATTTGTATGCATTATGAGACGACTAACATTGATTGAACAAGTATAAAATATAAAGCTCATAAGACATGTAGAATGGAGAATGTAACACAAATCTCGTGAGTCATCATGGTTTAATCTAAAAATTTGAAATTTTCTGTTATTCTCAATACCCAAAGGCTAAGGGACTTTGAACAATACTTTCAACTCATGCATAAGTCTTATGAAGGGTAAAATTTCTTCAATGCTCAACATTTCATAACTATTTAGAGCTCATATACTTGGAATTAAAAATCATATAACTTGAAAGCATACTTGAAGGAATTTCATTCACTTTAGGAAAATATCTCATCTCAATCTTTAGGGAAATCACTTCATCTCAAATGGAAAGGAATTCTAGTTTATGGAAAGAACTTACCTCAATGCTTTATAAACATACTATAACAAGGGATGTGCTTTCATTTAGTAAATAACTAACATTAAGAAAATACTTTTTTTGGGGAAACATCTTTCCAATTCAAGCATTTAGGAAAATATATTATAGGGAAGGAAAAATAGGTATTTGATCTGGAAGTCTAAATGTTAAGGGAGGTTCTCGTAATAGACATAAACCATGCGAGCTACATAGAGTCCAGCATTTTTTCCTCCTAAGGAAGAGACCCTAAGTTGGGGAGGAGCGTTATACTCTTACCAGGGAGTATAACCTAGGTCTAGCAATCACTAAACAAAAGTCGGCCTTGGGCCCAGTCATAATTCATGGGAAATATCAATATAATGCATTCAATAATAATGGGTGAAAACCCCAATTCAAATTCATGTAAAAAACCTCATATATTTCAAGAATTTCATGATATAAACAACCTTTTGGGCAGAAAGGTGAAAGGGTTACCCTTATTCAAAAACCCCACATACCTAGATTTAGAAGATTTTGATGAACTTTCACTTTTGGAACTCTATTCGTGCTCTAGAATGAGGGTTCTTGAGGTCCTTGACTTGGGAACCTTGAATCTTGACTCAATTTAGGAAATCCATGGTGGATTCTTGAGGTTCTTGGAAAAGGTTTTGGATACTTAGGGTTAATGTTGAGAGAAAACTTGAGAAAAACCTCTTAAGATGCTTGTAAATGGCTTTGATTTATTGTTTCCACGATTTTATAGGCTTGGAAAAGGTCCGAAGTTCCCATTTAAACATCTGTGCGAAAGAAGAAAAATTAAACTGGAACCCGATTTCATTGGCCTCCGTGGCGCGCCACTTATCGCGGTGGCTCACTGGAATTTGACAATTGGTAAATTGACAGCCTCCGCGATGTTGAACCATTATTTGTTCCCACTGGTTGGGACGTGGGACTTCTCCATGATGTACCACTATCGTGAGGTTCCACTAGAAATTGACAATTGCCAGGCAATTAAATGATGTAGTTTTACGACTAAGGCTTAAATTAGCCATAACATCTTACTCGACTGTTCGATTTGGGAAAATCTGATATCGATGGAAATTCTATATGGTTAACACGTTACTCACTTAGGAAGAAACTTCTCAATCTTATAAGGCCGGAATCACGTCTCACTCGACACGCCCTACAACTCAAACTACGAGGGAACTTTGCGGGGCCTTACAACATGCAACTAACGAAAGTCCACCTAAACTTGATCAACTAAGGCAATTCCACCTAAACATGAGCAACTAAGTCTATTCCACCTAGATTATGGTTGCAAGATATCCTAAGTATCCTAAATAGGACTAACCATAACAATCATGCTTCCAATACCAAAATCCTATCCCTTATCTAGCATAATATTATAATTATACTATGAATTAGCTCAATCTATGAAGAAGGTAAGCCTAGCCTACCTAAATGTCGAAGAAAAGCCCGTAGAATTTGCTAAACAACCAATTTCCCCTTTTGAGAAGCTTCCATAAGATGTCATACTATCAAATTCACAATCTAGTCATTAAAATGAGAACAATGATAGCTATATTGAAATATTGTTCTTTGTGTCCAAAATTACATAAAAATCCATTGTGGGGTGAATGTACGAATAGCACATTCAAAACCAGCACAACATCCCTCTATGCTCAAGGAATATTTACCCTCAAAATTATTGAATTCTGAGATATAATGGTGATACAATCAAGCCTCAAACTTTTTTAGATATTATAAAAAGATGGATAATAAAATCAAGAAATTCATGGAAGCTTACCACAAATTCGAAGAAGAAATGCATAAATTAACTTCACCAAAACTCAAAATTCACTCATAAATGATTCTCTCAAGTTTTCCAACCTTTTAGGGTTCAATATTCTTTAGAATGGATGAAAAATTGAGAAAATAAGAATAAGTTCATTTTTGTACCATTCCCAGGTACATAGATGTCACTTTTGCAGACACCGGGTCGCTTAAGTAAACATAGTTTTTGCTACACTGGCAGCCTAAGCATATGTCACATAAGTAATACTGGTGTTGCTTACTCTACTCTTCCATATGTGACGAAATCTTCGCTTAAGATATACTAGTAGCACAATGCCACCTAACTTAAGCGATCGACTGGTCGTGTACGCGCTGCACTAACAATAGTTGAGACATAGATTTTTCCAAGTCTCTACCATCACCTTGAGATTCATTCAGGATCCTATATACAAAAACTAACTATGCAACCTTAGCAAATTTGAAATTTCAAACTTAATGGTGTAGTCAAAATTTTTAACCATAGTCATTTCGATGAAAAGTGGGTTTCACAGCCACGTACCATTTTTCTTAACTTCTAGGAAAGCGTAAAAAATGTGGTTGAAAGCCTCAGGACCCTAACCAAGGGTCCCATAGCCTAAAATTGATGTTTTGGAGTTATTGGAACTATCCGAATTGGAATACAAAATTTTTTGATAAAAGTTTTCACACAGTAGCCAATTTGAACCAGTAAAGACTTCATTGGGTTTAAAAATCAAATGAATTGCTTGGTAACAAAATTTTCAGTTCCAACAACTCATAAATGACTTTCTAAAGCAAGTCAATATCATAGAGTCAAATCTTAGATATCTCAAACCAACCAATTGAATAATAACAACGCTTACCATATAAAGCCTCAAAATGTGTCATCTCAATACTAAAATAGTAGCAAATATTATACATGAACTCTGCCAAAGCTAAAAGCTGCTCCTATTAACCTCCAAAATCCATAACATAGGGTTAGAGAATATACCCGGGAACCTGAATAGTCTACTTCCACAGCCTGTCGGTCTAAGGATAAAAGTTTGTACTAAAATTCACCAGAGTACCTATCGTCTCCAAAAAAATTCTCCGAAAGCTAGAAGTGAACACTAGAGCCAGTCTAAAATGATTGATATATGCACACCATGAAACTAGACTATCTCACTAAAATAAATACGGGATAACCCTTAGTGTTAAAGGACATCTGAATAGTAATGAAATATGCCGACTTGGTCAACACATCCATAATGACCCAAATACCATCAGAACCACAAAAAGTACAAGGAAAACTAATAACAAAGTCTATGTTAACCCACTTCTATTTCCACTTAAGAATGGCACTACCTCGAAATTAAGCCACTAGGTCTCTAATGCTCGGGCTTTACCTACTAACAATATAGGCAACGAGCTACTAAGTTTGTCACATCTCTCCATATACCACTCTACCAATAATGTTGTCTCAAATCTATATACATCTTAGTTGTATCCTAGTGGATTAAAATCAAGAGTTTCAAGCCTCGTGTAGAATTGAATTGTTCAAGTCATCAACCTTCAAAACCCAAATGCTTATATCAAATCTAAGAACAACCTTAGAATCTATGGTAGCCCTCTTGGACTCACCACTTAGCACCTGATCAAAGTTGATGCAAAGTCTCATATCCTTAAATTGACGACACTGAATATACTCAAATAGCAAAGATCTCACCTCAACACTAGTAAAAATATTTTGGGGGTGTGAAATACCAAGTCACACATCATGTTGGATAAGGACTAAATGTCCCATGTCAATAGCCTTTGATAAACTAAAATATAAACCATGCTACCCATACTCAACACCATTGTACTCAAGGCATCCACTACCACATTTGCCTCGCCCGAATGATATAAGATAGAGATGTCGTAATCCTTAAGTAACTCCATCCATCTACACAACCTATAATTAAGCTCTCTCTAAGTCATAAAATTTTGAAGACTACAATGATCCATGAAGATATCACAATCCATGCCATAAGGATAATGCATCCTACTATTAAGCCTAAAATCTACTGCCACCAACCCCAAATTATGAATAAGGTAGTTGTGTTTGTGCACCTTCAGCTGCCTCAATGCAAGGCAATAATTCAATCCTATTGCATAAATAAACAACCCAAGCCAACACTAAAAGCATCACAATACATGATAAATCCCTCACCTTCAACAGAAAGGGCCAAGATAGTAATTGATGTGAGAAATCCCTTAAGTTTTCCAAACCTCGACTCACACTTCTCAGACCATTGAAACAAACTACCTTTTAAATCAATTTGTTCATTTGTTCTACAATGGTAGCAATATTTCAATGAAACATATACAGTAACTAGCCAACCCAATTAAGCTATGAATCTCAGGTGGAGATGTAGGCATTGCCCAATCATGAATAGCCTTGATCTTTGATGGTTCTAAAATAACCCCACCCTTATATAACATATGTCCAAGCAAGGTCACTGACTTAAGACAACACTCAAAGTTAGAGAATTTGGCAAAAGGTATATGTTCTCTCAAAGACTAGAGTACTATACTCAAACGTTGCATATGCTCCTCTCTACTCCTCGAATATACAAGGATGTCGCCAATGAACAAATGAATAAAAAATCCAAATAAGTCCTAAAACATGGTAAATAATATCCATAAATACAACTGGGCATTGGTTAATCCATAAGACATCACTAGAAACACATAATGACCATATCAGGTCCAAAAGGCTGCCTTTGGGGTATCCTCTGGCTGAATGCTCAACCAATGGTAATCAAGTCTCAAACGAATATTAGAGAACATGGCTTCTCCCTGAAGTTGGTCAAACAAATCATCGATTTGAGGCATAGCATATCGATTCTTCACTTTCATCTTATTACTCTGCCTATAATCAATACACATTCATATGGAATATTTTTTAATCTTCACAAACAACACAGAATCTCCCCAAGAGATATACTTTTTCTAATAAAAATCTTACCAAGGAGATCTTGAATCTAATAATTCATCTTCATAAACTCGGTAGGAGCCATACGGTAGAGTTCCATAGAAATAAGTTGTACCCAACTCAAGATAAATAAAAAAATCTATATCATACTCAAGGGGGATTCCAGGTAGATAAATAATATAATTATCAAAAAGCTCATAAACTGTAGGAACAGAGTAAAGTAATGGATTCACCATACTAACATCACCAATATAATCAAGATAACACATACAACCTTTTGAAATAAGTCTCTTTACACAAATATAAGCAATAATCTCATCGGCTTGCGAACTAATAGCTCTCTGCCACACAATTGGGGGTATCCCTGGCATGGCTAAGCTAATGGTCATGGAAAAATAATCAAAGACCACATGATAGTGGATAACTAGTCATGTCTAGAATCATATCAAAATCCACCATATCTAACACAATAAGATCAGATTGAGTATAAAACTCTCAAAGAGTCATAACACATGATCAGTAAACCTAATTCACTACTAAAGAATGACTCATGGGAGTAGATAGACATAATGGCATAGATAATGTATGCAAAGATAACACTAACAGTGGGGCATAATTAGAAAACACATAAAAAAAAGAGGAAACTCTAATCAAAAAAAGAAAAAGTTGACTGATGAAACACCAGGATCGTAACTATGATAACAAAATCCAAAGAATCAGCCTTTTATCAAACAAGTATGACATTCAACTGATAACGCCCACCACTTATCTAGGATTCCGACTAATCTTCTGTCGTACCTGCCTAAGAACCTCTATGAGAAGCCTGGGAAAAACCCCTATATCCATGTATACAGCCTTTAGCTCAGGGAAGAACTGCCCAAATAACTGAAATACTCTAAACTGAAGAAAGGGGCACTCTCTAGAGAAATAACCAAAAGCTCTACAACCATAACATGTCCCAGGTTCTCTACTAAAAACAAAAGATATGGCTATCCCAAAAAACCACCACAACTATAATAAATAGAAAATAAACCCCTCAAAGACTGACCACTACCCAAGTAAGGATGATCACTAAAACTAGATTAGCCTTTATCGATTATTTGAAGTATGGACTGAAAGAGCCTAGTAGATTAGATCTAGATCTAATATTGCTAACATGAAAGCAACCTACCTTAAGAACCACTACTTCTAAATTATGAGCCACTATGGCTCCCACTAAAACTACCCTGATATAATGGCCTCTTATTGCTGCCCCCTTCAGTGTCATGATTTAACTCCTCCATTACCTGAGCATGATTAGAAACCTCCGCAAAATACCAACCATAACAACCAAACCTTATGCATACATACAAAAAGGAAGTCTTAGTTTCTGGATAAAACAAAAAACCCTCTCATACTTAATAGTTAAAATAAAAGTATCATGCTTAGCCAAATTGTAAAATTTAGCCTCATACTCCACAAAATTCATAGATCCAAGGCTAATCTCCAAAATGATCCTTAAGATTGTGAGAAAAATACTTCTCTAAGAAAATCTCAAAAAATTGAGCCTTTATCAATGAGGGAGATCCAGTTAACATGGACTCAATATGACCTCTCTACAAATGTCGACCCTTTAAAATACAACTAAAACATAGTGTAATCCACACCAAAAATCTCAACTAGACCAAATTAATAGATCATATCCTAATAGGCATTCAAGAACTCATATGCATCCTCGCCCGGTGCACCGAAAGACCTAGACGAGTCAAATTTTAAGAATGCACCCAACATCTTCTAGTCCTCAACAAACATATTAGCTTAGGAAACTATTGATTTAGAAATCGGCTAGGCAACCACCATCTAAGCAACTACTAGCTTTGCAACTACTTGTACAAGAGGGACCTCAACTTCTTGAGCCGCAGATAAAAGTTGTTCCCCAGCCTTAATAAAACATTAATTTATAGACTTTGCACCATCAGATAATGCACGACAAACTAATCCTAAAAGTTAATCAAAATCATACCTAAGAACAAAAAAGAAATAAACCTCCAAAAAGCATGGTCTAGTCCTTGGCCCACCGCTAGTTATGGCGAAAGATTATTTTGTCTTCGGAGTAAGCATAGGGTTTGGTAAAGGCCTACTATCCTAGCCCCTATATTGGGACACATCGCTTGGTTGTCCATGACCTCTAGGTCAGCTATAAAAAATAATAGAATCCCTAGTCTTGATCTTGGGACCTTTGTCTCGTATAGCGGCAGCACGTGTCATAGCCATCTGCAAAAAAATAAAACCAAAGAAATGTTTTAGAAACTAATACAAGCTATTATCATAAAATGAATAAAAGAATTAAGGAACTCCCAATATATTGTATAGCCTCCCTGACAGCACCCAAACGCACATGCAAGGGTACATGGTCTTATCAAGTAGTAAAGTGTCTTTAAGAAAGCCCAAGTATCAATTTCTTAGGGACTTGCATTCATCACCTAACTAATTCTAGTCTAACAAATTGAGGAAAGTTAACAAATAGAGTTTTAGAAAACTAAAAACAAACTAGACTAATGTGGAAAAATAATGACTTAGGACAATCAATGAAGAGAAACCCAGGGTTAAGTCTTACGAACAATCATGCTATGTTGTTGAACTTCATTGGTAAATTGCCTATATTGGTTGTTTATTCGCAGGGTTAATTGCATGATTACGATTTTCTAATCCCTAATCATTAACCTAAGTTGAACCTTACAACAACATCGTTGAGCAGGGATGTAATGAGTCAATTAGGTTATTTAAGCTATCTTCCTACGGGTGAATCAAGTAAGGCATCAAAGTACATCCCTATCCTAGATGCTAAATAATGTCTCTTATGTTATAAAGAAACAAGAACCCTACTTTTCTTATTCCTTTGTTCTATCTCCCTATTCCCTCTCTCGAGATCTTATGGTTGACAATTGATGTATTCTAAGGGTAGCTAATCCATAAAATAGTCAAAACAATAATAAAAAATCAACCAATAATGATAACCAAATCAACAAACTTAGTTCAAAATGAAATAATCATGATCTTGGCCTTAACCCCAAAAATGGAGTTTTAGCCTTTAATGAAAATATTCATCATCCAATCCCATGGATTGATGATACAAACCATGAAAGAAACTAGATTAAAGAATGATAAAACCTAAATAATGTGTAGAGCAGCCTACTCTTGTCGAAATACATCAAAAAGTAAGTAAAAACGTGTATATTGTCCTATTTATAGTGGAAGAAATAGCCCATGCCTTATTGAAAAAGGATATAATTTTTGGTCGTCTGCGAACCCAGTGATTAACGCATTTGAGGGTGTCACGTCGCATCTAAATTGCATTGGTTAAATGTTTTGGGTTCCTTCTGAATCCATTGATGTTTCGCACGTGCAAATAATACTTCCCATGCATCCACACTCTCTCAATACTTTTCATGTGTCCAAATTGGTGTCAAGCTGTGTTTTGTGATTTTGTGACACATCCGAAGCTTTTTTGAGTTATTACCACTTGATTTGAAGCTTCTAATTCCTTTATGGATAATCATAGTCCATTAGCTATGCATCCTATAATATTAAACAAAATAATTTAGAGCTCAAATCAACATAAAATCCTCAATGATGAACTAGATACACGAGCTAAGCATAGGTAAAATTCACATTGAGCTTTAACTTATTGTTGACTGTTTTCTTGATCCAATTGACCCTTGAACATTATAACTAAGTTATTTAAAATATAAATACATAAGAAAAACTTAGTAACTTATTAAAACACATTATAACCCAACATAATAAACTAGACAAACACCTAGCTCAAGATAGTTATACTAGTTTTCTCGGTTGAACTCTAAAGCTCAAACTAAATCAAAACTCATGCGGAACCACCATTAAACATTGTAAACACATACTTGGACACATAAATGCTCATTTATCTCATTATCAACCCATTAATCACATGAATCATCCTAAAAATAAGGCTAAATAGGCTAGAATAGTAACACCAAAATGCATAAAAACACCCAACATCACTACCCCACACTTAAAGCATTGTTCATCCTCAAGTAAATCTTAACTAAAAACATCATGATCTAGAAAGACTCCACACTTCTACTACATGCAAGAATTAAAGCTATCACTATAATGACTACATGGAATGAAAGTTTACAACACTAAGCATGTTATACATAATTAAAAGTTCAAGAATCCTTCTCCAAAACATCCTAGGCTCAAGAATTTACTCAATACATGGAGAACTCATGCATATTGCTGAATGTAAGGCATCATACAAATCACTCACATTCATTAAACGTGTGCCTTCACAATAAGGGAGTTACCCATAAACACTCACAATAACCAATTATCATATATTGGGTATACAAATCAAGCTACACTAACTCTCACGAAGAATTCATAAATTAAACATAATGAACACCACACCCAGTCTTTATCATGCTTCAAGCTTAAGTTTATGGTACTCAAACTTCCCATTAACTTATGACTCAACCATAAAAAACCTACGGGAAATAAAAACTAAAAAAACACATACCGTAACTTGGGTTGCCTCCCAAAAAGCACGTAATGTAGTGTCGTGGCATGCCCTAATTCAATTTTTTCTTCTACCTTGAGGATATGAATTTCACCCCCAATTTCTCATCCATATTTTTGCCTCGCGCATAGGGTGGTGGAACAAAGATTAAGAAACCAAGTAATAGGATGTGCATGGTAAACCACTCGTCCTTAAAGTGAGTTGTGATTTTATGTTGCTTGTCTGGTGTAAAATAAAGAATATAGGATTCTTGTTTCTTATCTACACACTTTTTTAGTATTTTAAATTCTACAAATAAGATATCATCTAAACATAATGTACAAAAGTGCTTTGAATGAGGCCTAACCAATCCTACTTCAAAATTTACACTTTATACTACACACTCACTTTTATTAACCTTCTTCATGTCAGTCTCAAGATATAGATGACAATCAAGTGGTTGCGGTTCTTATGTTTTCTCCACAAATTTGCTAATATCCTACTCATATTTTTATTGGATTATCTACTATAGAAATGGTGGAAGTGTTATCTCCTCAACCTATTCAATAATTTTAGTTTTCGAGTACTCAGACTTCCTCAAATTATCCGCAACTATTTCTGCAAATGGTTAGAAATCCACTTGCTCTGCAGCCTCTCCTTGGTTATTTATATATGTTAACAACTTAACCTAAGGTACTAAAATTTATTTCAGTATATCTTCCATGTTGCTAGTTTACTAATTTGGTAGGGCTTGTTTAAGCTGTTGTTGTTGGTTATTCCATGATTATGGTTGATTCTGCACCATTTGATTATTGTTGCTGATATAATTTTGCCTTTAAGCATATCCAACAAACATTACTAAATTAGGATTGATAACACACATATCTTTAGAATGACCACTATGGCCAGAAACCATACACCATATAAAATCGTCATCACTCGAAAACCATCTATCGCAGGCTGCCATGTCAAGAAGTGTGATAAAAAGAAATATAAAGAAAATAAAAATAAAAACTAATAAACTATGAACAACTCAATATAGATAAACTAAGAATAAGATAGTTTCCTATTTATAAGTCCCCAACAACGGCACCAAAAACATGACAGGTCCCAAGCGCACATGCAAGTGTACGTGGTCTTATCAAGTACTAATGTATCTTTAAGAAAGCCCAAGTATCGATATCGTAGGGATTTAAGTTTGCCTCCTATCTAATTATATTCTAAGAATTTGAGAAAATTTAACAAATAAAGTTTTAGAAAACTAAAAATACAACTAAACTACTGCCAAAAAATAGTGACTTAGTACAATCAATGGACAGAAATCGAGGGTTAAGGCTTACGAACAATAATACTATGTTGTTTAGCTTCATTTGTTAACTTTACTATCTTGGTTTTAGATTCGTAGGGTTAGTCGCATGATTACAGTTTTTCCAACCTTTAATCCTTTACCTAAGTTGAACCATACAACTATATCGTTGAGCGGGGATGTAATGATCAAATTAGGTTATTTAAGATATATTCCTATGTGTGAATCAAGTAAGGCATCTAAGTACATCCCTGTACTAGATGCTAATTCAAGTCTCTTATTTTATAAAGAAAAAAGAACCCTACTTTTCTTATTCCCTTGTTCTATCTCCCAATTCCCTCTCTCGAGATCACAAGGTTGACAATTTATATATTCTAAGGGTAGCTAATCCATAAAATTGTAAAAAAATAAATAAACAACTAACCATTAATGATTATAAAATCAAAATACTTAATTCAAAATGAAATAATCATGATCTTGGCCTTAACCCCTGAAAGGGAGTTTTAGCCTTTAATGGAAATATTTATCATCCAATCCCTTGTATTAATGATATAAACCATGAAAGAAACTAAATTAAAGAATGATAAAACCTAAATAATGTGTATAGAAAGCTCGTCTTGTCCAAGGACATCCAAAAGTGAGTAAAAATGTGTATAAGGTCCTATTTATAGTAGAAGAAATAGCCCATGCCATGTTTAATAAGGAAACAATTTTTGGTCGTCTGCGAACCCAGTGATTAACGCATTGGAGGGCATCATGTCGCGTCTAAATCATGTTGATTTACTTTTTTGGGTGCCTTATAAATCCATTGATATGAAGCATGCGTCCACACTCTCTTAATACTTTTCAGGTGTCCAAATTGGCGTAAAGCTATGTATTGTGCTTCCGTAATCTATTCCAAGCCTTTTTGAGTTGTTTCCACTGGATTTAAAGCTTCTAAATCCTTCATATATCATCATTATCCATTAACCAAGCATCCAATAGCATTAAAAGCAATAATTTAGAGCTTAAAACAACACAACATCCTCAATGATGAACTAGAAACATGAGCTAAGCATACGCTTGAGCTAAGCATACGTTAAATTCACATTGAGTTTTAACTTATTTGTTTGACTCTTTTCTTGACCCAATTGACCCTTGAACATTATAAATAAGTTCTTTCACATATAAATAAATAATAACAACCTTATTAACTCATTAAAACACATTAAAATCCAACATAATAGGCTAGAGAAACACCTAGCTCAAGCTAGTAATACTAGTTTTCTTTGTTGAACTCTAAATGCTCAAATTGAATATAAACATATGTGAAACCACCATTAAACATTGTAAACACATACTTGAAAACATAAATTCTCATTTATATCATTCTCAACCCATTAATCACCTAAATCATCCTCAAAACAAGGATAAATAGGCTAGAATAGTAGCGCTAGAATGAATAAATACACCCAACATCACTACTAAATATAAGAAACAAACATCATTATTCCAATCTAAAGAAATCTACTATACACTTGTTCTTTCTCAAACAATACTAATGAAACTAGGCTTTGATACCAATTTTTTACAATCTGATTTATAAGTCATGAGGGAACTTACTTTATCTTGCCAGTAGGCAATCCAAACTATTGCCTAGAGATATAAGCTATGGGCTAACTTTGCGGAAAATGGACTAAAAACCAAAAATCAATAATTAAAGGCACATAGTAATAATAAGACAGTCATAATAGTCTAATATATAGTTAAAATATCAACAATCATTCCATGACCTTCTAGGGTCAGTACAAGAGCTACTACAAATGGTATATAAGCATTGAAATAGTTAAATACCATCTGCCTTAGAAACTAGAGGAATAGACATAGATATTAGAAGGAAAACGAGGCAACACGAACTCTAAGAGCACACCCTATTTCCAAAATCAATTAAGCATACTTGTCACATCAGAAGTATTAATCAAATATGCACTAAAAGGTACAAAAATGTAGTATGAGTATTAAAATCATGGGTACTTAGTAGACATCATCGTTCTATTAAGCTAAATCATGATAGAAATACGATAACACACAAGAAAAAATAAGTTAAGTCAAGGTAAAAGAGAAAAACTTGAAATATGTTTCGACACAATAAATAAATAATTGAAACAAACATAATATGAAAGAAAACATAAATAATACTACAAAATTATCACCCTATAATGACACTTTAGGTAATTTTTTGTATTTTCACTTTTTTTTTCTATTTAGAGATTTCATATATTTACCTATAGTCATTTATGACCTATTGGAACTAATAGTTTTATTATCGAACAATTTGTTTGGTTTTAAGAGCCAATTTTTTATTTTAAAGCTTTTGTTGGTTTAAATAGGCTACCGGGAAAAACCTCTAGTTATACAACCTTGTATGTTAGTTTTTTACTATTTCAATAGCTCTAAAATATCAATTTTAGGAGGTGGACCCTTGGTTTGGGTGTTGAGGCTCCCTGACATATTTTAGGATATTGGTCGAAAGTTAAGAAAAGTGAAAAGTAGGTATGGGACCCACTTATCATTAATACAACATTAGATGGAAATTTTGATTGTGACATTGAGTCTAGAACATCAAATTTGTTGGGTAGCATAATCGATTTGAGTATATGATATTCTAGATGAATCTCGAGGTGTTGCAAAAGACTTTGAAAATTCAAAGTCCTATTTCATATACAAAGTAAAGCCTTTGATCTATTAAGTGTTCTACCAAACACCAATAAGTATTACATATGAGAAAAGAGTCACAACTTAAGAGAATTACCTGCCAATGGCCAGCTATCATGTACAAAACAATGACTCGGCCAACCTGATATTGCATAAGCAATCATGGGCTCACATAAATGATCTATGTGCCAGAGCATAAGTATTACTTAAGCAGCCTGAAGTTTCCTTAAGTGATACCTGGTACCTAGAAAGGGTATAAATACCCCACTTAGTCTGTTTTTACCATTTTCTAATACATATCAAAGATATAGGAACCCTAAAAAGTAAGAGTTATTATAAGTATTAACTATAGGTGATTGCAGATCCTTAGTATCATTAAATTATTAAATTTTCCATTGAATTAGAGGTGAGATTTTTATTATTTGTATGGTTGATTTCTCCATACTTTTTCCAAAATTGCTAAAAGCTTTGTGACTCAATTTTAGCATCAATATAGCTCAGAATCAACCCATTTTTATGGTAATAGTTCCATGCACATAGATGAACTTTGTGTTGGTTTCAAAAATATTATATCTATAAATAAGCCCTGTATGGGATTTTTATGTAACTTTACACCTAAAGAAAAATAGTGTAATACATATATAATTGTTCTCATTTTTATGAGTAGATTGTGATTTTGATATAGTGGCAGCTTGTAGAAGCTTCTTAGTAGGGGAAAATAGTGATTTAGCAGACTCTTCGAGCTTTCTTTTGGTGCCTAGGTAGGCTAGATTTACCTTTCTCATATATTGAGTTATATTATAGTACGTTTATGATATTATGCTAGATATGGTGTGGGATTTTGTCATTGGTAGTATGAATGAGAACATTGCTATAGTTTGACCCTTTAGGCTACCTTAAAATCGTAAACTTGGAGTAATTAGAGTAGTTATTCTTTCCTTAGGTGAATTGGGTTTCATGATTCCTATTTAGAAGGGAAATGACTTGATTACTTAAGCTACGCAATGTTACCTTAGTTATTTATGTTAGGGTGGAGTTGTCCTTAGCTTATAATTTAAGGAAAGTGTGCCTTTTTAGCTATTGTTTAGGGTAGGATTGTCATAGTTGTTCTTATTTGGGAAGGAATACAGTAACATCCCAAATTTCTTAGCCTAAAAATTTCTTATCTCTGGGCTTACTTGCCAACCTACAAGTCACCTTGTGAGTAATAAGGTGTCATTATGGGTCATAAGACCCTAAATCTTAGAGTGAATAGTCATTACCTAATTTCTCTATCTTGAGTATGACTAGGATTTAATGAGTTATATGGACTCTTTATGAGTCTTAGGGCCCCTCCCCTTTCTATAGAGAAACTAATGTATTGGTCCCTTTCTTCTAATGTGTCTTTGATTGAACATAATGAGTCATAAGGTCTGAAGATGAGTTACAGGATATGACTCATAGTCAGACTAGTATGGGTGCCTTGTTCTACTATCAAGACTACTACTAATGGTGACTACTCATAACGTGTCCTTTTGAGTTGTAGGGTGACCCATCATCACTGCCGATAAATTTTTATCTTTTAATTAAGGGAATTTCAGACATTTCCTCTTTCCCCTACTTAGAGCCCACATCTATAAAATAACAAGAAAAGGGTTATTTTCATCTTTTAAAAAATCAAAACAAACTCTTTTCTCATACAAATTTCTCAAGTCAAGAACACTTAGGGTTTCGAGAGATTGATAATTAAGGGTTTCAAGGGTTGGTTTCTTTTCATAATGCTTAATATATTAGGCATGTTACTCTTTCCAAAGTCATATTTTGTTCAAGGAAGAATTTTAAATTGTTATTCAAGTGGTTTTGACTATTGTCTTAGAAATATTGGATGAGGTTTTGAATAATTATTTTCTTAATGATAGTTTCATGGCTTATATGTAATTCTTCATTCTTTATCTATGGTTTAGAAAGTGTGGGGTGCATGGGCATGGTGAATAAAGTAGGTTGTCATGGCCTCCCCTAGTTATTTAGATTTTGATAAGTGAATTGGTGATAACCTCAACCCAATCATATGAAACTTACTTTGAATATAAGAATATATGAATTGAAAATACCTTTAGAACTATTTCATAGAAAAAGGCTAAAGAACAAAATTTATTTTAATGAAAAAATGGGGTTGTGGTATCCCCCCACAATAATTTTAATGCAGAAAAGCATTCGTGGCATTGCCTCACACTAATTTAATGAACAAAAGAGGTTAAGGTATTCCACCAGTTTAATGGAATTGAAATGAAATAATTTTAATCTTGCAAGTGTAAGGGTATTATGATACCTATAGTGTTCCTTATTGGTCAATTCCTTAGTTTTATGAGTAGGAATACATAAATATTTTAATTAGGCTAAAAAGAAGTTATGTATCTAGGCCGTGAAAGTGGAGGTCCTAGGGGGACCAATATTGGAAACTCATATTTTTTGGTGTAAAGGCTTGTCTTAATGATCGTATGCTTGTCACACTCTCTCTCTCTCTATATATATATGTAATTTTTATTGACATGGGGTCGGGGGTTTCCCTAGTCTTACGTAGATTTCTTTAGTTTGTGCGGCTAATATACTCTAGGGCACTTTCAGCAGGAGAGCTGAACCCAAATAGACCTTTGGTGTCTTTATGATGGTTAAGCTACACAATCAAGGTTAATGATTTTAAATCTTATGATAAACCTTTTTCACTATTCGAGCATCTTATATGTTTGTATGTATGCATATATGTGAACATGTACATTGAATATAGACTAGATTTGAAACTTGCATTATTTTATCTTGATCCTTAGCTATATGCTAGCGCTTCACCCACTAACTATCTTCAAATATTGTATCCCCACACGATGTAGGAACATGAGATAGTTTTAGTTTTCTTGTGCAGTGATAGGATTTCTTGGTTGTCAATAGTCAACTTTGATGTGGTAAGCTTCCATTCTCCTAAAGGGCTATCTTCTTAAATTCTTATTTTATTTATGTCTTAGACTACTTCAATTGCACTTTTTTGCTATCGTTGGGGGCATGTCCCAACATAGATTTGTTTTGGTATTTTTAGAGGCTCTATAGATTACTATGCATAGGGATAGTTGTTTAAATTATTAAATTCTTTATTGTTGGGTATCCTATTTTGTTTTATGTTTGGAATTCATCTGCTGCTAGTTGTATTTGTTCTATTTTTACTTTGGATAGGAGGTGGTCTCTGGTCTTCGGCAGACTTGGGATACCTCTTATTGCCAGGTCCTAGTTTGTTTCATGACAAAGTTGGTATTAGAGCCTATTTTCATGGTCATTGGATGTCTACAAACTCTTGTCAAGTTGAGTCTCTTTTATGTGTGTGTAGCATGCTACACTTATAAAGGGAGAACCTATGGGCCATTTAGGAATGTTTCCCTTTCTTGTGTTTTATTTTTGGGATATAGATATAAGTTCTTGAGTCTACTCTAATTATATTTGTTTACATTTTAAATTATTCCTCCCCAAAGATCTGATGCTTGTGGAAACCCCTCTATCTTACCTGAGGACAATTTGGATAAAAAACATCCTACTCGTGGATTATACACTAGTATAGGGTCCCTGCTTCCAACTTTCTATGTGGAGTTTCATCAATCTATACTAGTCCTCCTTGTTTTTCTCGAGTTTATGATTTTCATGCCCCACCACCCTTAAAGATATTTCTAATGCCAAATTTTATCGATCTACTTATCTGCTTACTTAGTTTGTGACTTCTCAGTCTCATTAACCTGAATGTGTCAGTTTTATTGCTCTATATTTTGAGGTCACTAGAGTTGGCTAGTTCACGAGGTTTAATCCTTCAAACTTTATAGGATCTATGGTTAAGAATGATCCTCAAGGCTTCATAGTTTAGATGGAAAGATATTTAGATTGATACATGCTATTAACTTTGAGGATGTAGAGTTTTTCTCTTACTAATTAAAGAATATGGCAAAACAATGGTATGAGGAGTGGGAATAGTTAAGAGAAGATAATACTGAGCCAGCATTGTGGGATAACTTCTCTAGTGCTTTTCTTGATTGATCCTATCCTTAAGAGTTGAGGGAGTTAAAGGCTAAGGAGTTCGTGAATTTGAAGCAAGGCAGAATAACTGTGAAGTAGTAAGCCTTGAAATTTCACCAGCTATCATGTTATGCTCTAGAGTTGGTATCTTTTATGAGGGCTAGAATAAGGAATTTGCTTTGATTTTGTCTTGAGACTTGGTTTTGGTGTGCTAGGCCGCCTTATTGAACAAGGATATGGATATTTTTAGGCTTTGGGTGTATATACAATAGGTCAAAGATAAGAGAAAGAAGGAAGCAAATATAGAAAAAAGGAAAAGTAAGAAATCTAGGTATTTTGAGTAGGGTGGAGGCTGCAAAAATAGTGGCAGAGATGGCAGGCAGCGTTCTAAGAAGAAGTGGGGAATTTTTTTTTTTCTACGGCTAGTGCTTTATATCCTAAGCCATTGGGTTATCGCTGCTTTTTGATAAAAAATGGGTTCAAGGCACAAGGTGCCCAATTTTAGGCCAGTAGGGCCCAATTAACTCCATCATTCCTACTTGCAGATTATGTGGATAATTGCACCATCATTTTTGTGATGATGGATGGAATAAGTATTTCAGATGTGGCCAACCTAACTATATTTAGAGGAACTATCCTTTTACCGATATTACTACTTGAACCAATAAGGTTCTTGTTCTATGTCTTTAGCTTCAGTATTGAAAAGATATACTTCTAGTACTGGCACTGGTCGTAATCAATTGTATGCTCTTACCACCTGACAGGAATCAAAGACTTCTCTTGACGTTGTCACTAGTACATTACAACTCTTCTCTCATTACGAGTATTGCTTTCTTGATCCATGGTCTACTCTTTCTTATGTGACCAATTTTAAGGATTTTTTTTTGGTTTTGGTCTTGAGTGTATTTTTGATTCCTCTTATGTGTCTATCCCAATGGGTGACTCTGTTGTGGCTAGAAGAGTCTATAGGGGTTGTGTAGTATCTACCTGTGGTAGAGAGGCATTGGTGGATCTTATAGAGTTTGATATGTTATATTTTAATGTGCTTTTAGGAATGGATTATCTCTATTTGTGCTATGTATCTCTATATTGTCGTACCCATAAGGTCAACTTCCAATTTACAAATAAACTAGTAATTAAATGGGAAGGGAGTTCCCTAGTACCTAAGGGAAGGTTTATTTCATATCTCAGAGCCCAGAAATTAATTTCCTAGGGGTATATATATCATCCATACGACCCATTTTTTGCAATCTGTCCCTGTAGTCAATGAGTTTCCTAAAGTGTTTTCTAATGATTTTCTAAGTATTCTTCTATATAGGGAAACTACTTTAGGATTTACCATCTATTAGATACCCATCCTATCTTTATCCCTCCTTATAGAATGGTTATGGTTTTGTTTAAGGAACTTAAGGAGTAGTTGAAAGATCTTCTTGATAAGGGTTTTATTCACCCTAGTGTTTCTCTGTATGGTGCTCCTATTTTTTGTGTGTAAGAAGGATGGTTCCCTTCGAATTCATATAAACTATCGACTGTTGAATAAGGTGAATGTGACAAATAAGTATCTTCTTCTTAGGATTAATGACCTGTTTGACCAGTTATACGATGCCAAATGCTTTTCTACGATTAATCTTCTATTGGGTTATCATCAATTGAATATTAGGGAGATGGATATCCTTTAAACAACTTTTAATCCCACATACGATCATTATGAGTTTTTAGTTATGTTATTTTGATTGACTAAAGCTCTGACTGCATTTATAGACTTGATCAATTGGGGATTTAGACAATTCTTGGATTTGTTTGTGATAGTATTTATTGATGAGATCTTTATATATTCTAAGATTGAGGAGGCCATGCTAATCACCTATGTACAGTGTTACAAACTTTTATGGATCAAGATTTGTATGCCAACCTTTTGAAATATGAGTTCTAGTTAAATGTTGTGACAATCCTTGGTTATGTTATTTCTAGTGACAGGATCATGGTGGATCAACAGAAGACTGAGGTGGTAAAAAAGTAGCCTAGACCTATGACTCCAATCGGTATTTAGAGCTTCTTGGTTTTAGTCGGGTATTATAGAAGTTTTGTGGATTGCTTCTCTTCTATCGGTGCTACATTGACTAAGTTAACTTAGCAAAATGTAATGTTTCAATGGTCAGATGATTATGAGGGTAGTTTTGAGAAGTTGAAGGATAAGTTAGCATCAAGTCCAGTTTTGACGCTTCCCAAGGGTACTAATGGCCACTTTGTTTACTATAGTGCATCCCATGTTGGATGGGGTTGTGTGTTAGTGTAACATAATAAGGTTCTGGTGTATGCTTCTAGGCAACTTAAGGTTCATGAGGAGAATTATTTAACACATGACTTAGAATTATTGGCTATGGTTTTTGCTTTACAAATTTCATGTTATTTGTGTATAAAGTTCATGTTGATAAATATTATGATCCTAAGATCCTGAAGTATGTGTTCACCCAGAAGGAGTTGAATCTCTTACAATAGAAATGGATTTAGTTGCTCAAGGATTATATATGAGTCTCCATTAAGACCCAGGTAAAACTAATGTAGTTTTTGATGCTCATTGTAAATTGTCCATAGGGAGATTATCACATTTTAATGAAGAGAAGAGAGGTTTGGTGAAGCATATTCATTGTTTTGCTAATTGTAGAGTTCATCTTTTGGACGCTGAGAATAGAGGTGTGATTGTGCAAGAGGTGGTAAAGTTATCTCTTGTTGTTAAGGTAAGCAGGTTTTTGATCATATATTAAAGCAAATTAAGGATGAAGTGGGTCAATAGAAAGTCATGGCTTTAGAGATTGATGGTGATGGTATCTTGAGCAACCAAGACAGATTTTGTGTCCTCAATAAGAAGGAGCTACGAGAGAGGATCTTGGATGAGGCTCAAAAGATGAGATACACAGTTCATCCTATTTCAACGAAGATGTACCATAACTTTAAGGAAATCTATTGGCGAAATAACATGAAGAGGGATGTGTCTAATATTGTGGTCAAGTGTATAATTTTTCAGGAAGAGAAGGTTGGGCACTTGAGGCCTAGTGGTTTGTCTTAAGAGATCGAGTTGACCATTTGTAATTGGGAAATAATTAACAACAACTTTGTTACCAATCATCTGCAATGTCAAAATAAGTTGGTTTTTGTTTGAGTCATCATGGATAGGATGACTAAGACTACTCACTTCTTGCCTGTGAGGAATAATTATTCTGTGGAGGATTAGGATAATATTTTCATTCAACAGATCATCAAAAAATATGGTGTACTTGTTTCTATTATATCTAATCGAGGTACATACTTCTCATCTAACTTTTATCGGTCATTTCAAAGAGGTTTTGAAACCAAAGTTTACTCTTTTTTGTACCCTCAGTCGAATGGTCAAGTGGAAAGAACTATTCATACTTTAAAAATATGCTTAGGGCTTATGTGATTGACTTTGGTGGTAGTTGGGATGAATATTTGCCTTACATTGTGTTTGTGTATAATAACAACTAATATTCTAGTATTTAGATAGATCCATTTGAGGATTTGTATAGTAGGCGATGTCGTTCTCCTATTGGGTAGTTCAAAGTTGGTGAGACTAGATTTTTTGGTCCTGACATAGTTCATCATGTAATTAAGAAGGTGAGGCAATTAGGGATAGTCTTAAGACCGCCCAAAGTTACCAAAAATCCTATGCAGATATGAGGTATAGGGAATTAGAGTTCGATGTTTATAATTAGGTGCTCTTAAGGTTCTTTCCCATGAAATGGGTGACAAGGTTTGGCACGAAGGGAAAGTCCAGTCCCCATTGTGTTGGACCATACTTGATTCTGATGAGAGTAGGAAATATGGTCTATGAGTTAGAATTTTCTTTAAGTTTGGGTTCTATGTATCTGGTATTCAATGTTTTGATGTTGAAGAAGTGCATGGGCGATTCTTTCTTTATTGTTCCTTTAGGAAGTGTTGGTGTTTCATATTCGTTGTCCTATAAGGAAGTGCTGGTGGACATTTTAGATAGGCAAGTCGGTCGTTTGAGGAATAAGGATGTGGCTTGAGAGATGGCTCTATGATGGAATCCTAAGGTTGAAAAAACTACTTCGGAAGCTAAAGAGGACATGATGTCAAAATATACATTCTTGTTCCTCACCTTGGATAATCGTACTTAAGTTATGTGTTCACCTAAATATCTTTCTTTTCTAACATTGTTAAAAGAAAATGTGGTTCTATTTTGGTCTTTGAATTGAGCTAATCTATGCCTTGATGCATTATTCAGGGACGAATGATCCTGGGGAGAGGGAGATGTAACACCCCAGATTTATTAGCCTAAACATTTCTTAGCTTTGAGCTTACTGCCCAATCTATGTCTCAACTTTTGAGTCTTAAAGTGTCATATGGGTCATAGACCCCAAATCATTGAGCGACCAGTATGTTACCCAACATTTAAGACCTGAGTACTACTAGGAAGTAATAAGTTATGTGGACTCTTTACAAGTCATAAGGTCCCTTTCCATAGCCAAACTAGTGTAATGGTCCCTTGTTTCTGATGTGTCTACAATTGAACCTCATGAGTTGTAAGGTCTGAGCATGAGTCTTAAGGTACGACTCGTAAACAAACTAGTGTCGGTGCCTTGTGCTACTGTCCAGACTACAACACATGGTGATGAGTTAGAAAGTGTTTTCCTGAGTCGTAGGGTGACCCATCGTCACTGGCAATAAATTTTTAGCTTTTAATTAAGGGCACTTTTAATATTTCCCACTTTCCCCCATTAACACTGCATATCCATAAAATAATAGAAAGGGGTTATTAATATATTTTAACAAATCAAAATATACTCTCTTCCCTCATAAATTCCACAAGTCAATAATACACAGGCTTTTAGGAGATTGACAATTAGGGTTTCCAAAGGTTGATTTCTCTTCATAATTCTTGATATATCAAGCATGTTACTCTTCTCCAAATCTTAGTTTCTTTAAGCATATGTTTTAAATTGTTATTCAAGTGGGTTTGAATGTTGGCTAAACAATATGGGTTGAGGATTTACAATGATTGTTTTCTTAAGTATTGGTCCCCTGGTTTATATCAAATTCTTCATGCTGTAGTGATTCTTTTAAATATGTGGGGTTCATAGGCATGGTGAATAAACTAGCTGAGTCATAGATTCCCGCTTTTTTGTATATTTTGATAATCGAATTGGAGATGACCTCAACCCAATCTTGTTAAACTTGCTTTGAATATGAGAATATACGCATTGAAAATAGCTTTGGAACTATTGACAGAAAAAGGCTAAAGAACCAAATTTGCTTTAATAAATAAATAGAGTCATGGCATTCCCCGCACTAATTTTAATAAACAAAAAGGCTTTCAGCATTCCCCCACACTGATTTATTGAACAAAGGGAGTCGAGGCATTCCCTCAAGTTATTAGAATTGTAATGGCATAATTATAAACTTTCAAGTGTAAGGGTATTTCCATACCTATAGTGTGCCTTAGTGTTCAACTACTTAGTTTAACAAATGGGAATATGTAGATATTTTAATTGGGCTTAAAAAGGGTTGTGTAGCTAGGCCATGAAGGTGGAAGTCTCGAAAGGACCTCTACTGGAAACTCACATTTGTAGATGTAAGGGTTGGTCTTGATGACCGTGTGCTTATGTCATATTAGATATATATGTGTGTGTATGTATCCTAGATATCCTGCACTGATTTGTGGTTTGTGCATTCATTGGTATTCCTTGGATATCTCTTGTTTTTGCAGCTAACACGCACTGGGCCCTTTCAGCAGATGGAGTTAAACCCATATAGCCCATGTGGGTGTTTATGATGGTTAAGAAATGCAGTCTAGGTTAATGATTTTTAATATCATGTTAAACCTTGTTCCATTTCCCAACATCTTATATGTATGTATGCATGTATGTATTTGAACCTGTATATTGAGTTTGGACTTGATTTTGAAACTTGCATTATTTTATCACAATCTTGAGCTATATGCTAGCGCTCAACCCTCTAACCATCTCTAAACATTGTATCGCCATGTGATGTAAGAATCAGAGACACATCTACATTTCTTACTCAGTGACAGGATATATGGGTATTTAGCTACTTTTATTCGACTATTTTGGCTATAGTAGAGGGCATGTACTGATTTAGATTGTTTTTGATATATTTAAAGGCTCTGTTGATTACTATGGTTTAGGATTGTTATTGAAATTCTTAGATTCTTTTGTGAGTTAGTTGAGTGTCCTATCTTGATATAAGTTCAAAATTCATCCGCTGCTAGTTGTATTGTTTTTAGTTTGGACAAGGTAAAGGGAATGGTCCTTGGTCCTCGATGAACTTGGAACCCTTCATGGCCAGGCCCTAGTTCGGGTCGTGAAATTACCATCTTAGGGAATTTATGGCATACTTGAAATCTAGAAATAACCTTAGGTACCTTAGCCTTGTCTGGGTTAGATGTTGCCTGAATATAGATTTTATAGATTAGAATCATCGTATGCTAAGACTTATGATAGCCTTATAGGATCATTTATGTATAATATAATCATATTACTTGTTGGTTTGACACTTAAGGATGCTAAATATGCTTCTTATGTATGTTCTTTAAATATGAAAGGGATGATGCTAATTTTAGATCTCGATAATGATATTGCTCATATCCATGATTAAAGATGTACTTTGTAAGTGGGATTGATAATGTTGACACCGATGTGATTATTGATATGGATTCTGCCTATGATTAATGACTTATACATTTGATTGTTGGCATAGATTTCAGATATGTTTAATAATCTGACCTAATGACATGTTTAACAATATAGATATCAATATAAGTAAATGATATAGCTCAAAGATATGTTATGGATTATAGAATGATATGGCTTATAGACATGATATGTATTGTAGATATGATATGTTAAATAGATATGAATGGCTTACAAAAATTATATGTCTTACATACATGAAATAGCTTGTGGATGTGATATGGCTTATAGACATGATATGACCTATAGATATGATATGGATTTTATATATATATATATATGATGTGGCTTATAGATATTACTAACGTCTTATAGATATGATGTGACTTATAATATAGGCTTGTGGCTTTTAGATATGATTGGTGTCTTGTAGTTACGATTTGTGAAATAACTTAAGACATTGTATGTTGATAAAGCCTATGGGCATGGTTATTAACATGACTTATTAGATATGATATTGGCAGGTTATTATCATGACTTATTAGATATGATATTGGCATACTCCATTGGGTTAGATTATTGGCGAGGATTGGTTATATGGTTTGTTGATACGATTTATAAATATGACTATCAGTTTGAGTGTGACAATGTGTAGTTATCTTGATAATGTGAGCTTCAGTTCATGTCCAGCCAATGGTGATATTGATGATGATGCTTATTAAGTTCAGTTTCAAGTTCGGTATTGGACACTATGTATGAGATAATGTAGTTTGGATTGACTCTTATCCGTGGCATGAGAGTTTGATGGCTAAGGCTATTCGATTTCTTAGTTTCTTGGATTGTACCCTCCATACTTATGAGGGCCTACATTGGCTTATTTACTTTTCTATACTTATTGGCTTATGGGGGCCAATCTTGTAGTTTTAATGGTATGATATTTAGGTTATTATCTTAGATTCATTTATTTATGGGCAATAATGTTGGAGCTTATTTTAAAGTTTTCCCTTGTTATATGATTTACCTTAAATTATTTTGTATCTTAACATATTTATATAATGATTTGTCTTAGTCGACTAATCATGCCTACATAGTACCTATGGTTATTGTACTTATAATGCACTTTTGTACCTTTTTGGTATAGATTTGAATACTATTTTCCGTTATTGATTTAATATTTATGCACGGTTGATTTCAGAGATTGGGTGAGATTTAGGAGTAAGATTTCCCATTTTTCTTCTATTTATCTATGTTTATTCTTTCATCTTCAAGATTGATTGTATTTGGATATTCAGTACTCACAGTTTGTGGTGATAGCTCTTGTACCAATATCACTAGGCCTTAGGATGCCTGTTGGCTTTCCTTCTATCTGTTAAACCTTTATGATTATATTATTGATATTGAATCCTTTAATTCTCAAATTCTATTTTTTACGCTATTTTCCCTCATGTTAGCCCATTTAAATTAGCTATAGTCTATGGTTCGGCTTAACTACCTAGCGCGATAGAATAGGTGCAATCATGACTAGTAATTTGGGTTATGAAAAATTAGAATCAGAGACTAGGTTTCATAGATATTGTTGGCTCAAGAGCATGTTTCTAGTAGAGTCTTATATATTTTAAAAATCACGTCTATTTCATACTTTTAGAAGGCTATAGGACATTTTAGTAGTTTTCACTTCTTTCACTCAAATCATGCTAAGATTTTGAGTTGGTTTCTAAAGCATTACTTTAGATTCACTATTTTACAAATGGCTACAACATACGCTACTGCTACATAAGATGAGGGTCCTAAGGCTAAGCCTAAAGATCCTATAGCTATTTATGGATGATCTAGAGGTAATGAATAGCCTCGACATATGTCCCCAGCTAAGGTCCAATGTAGATGGCCTTTCCTAGACCCTATTCCTACTCTTGAGCTAGAGATTCTTCTGCCACAACTAGGGGTCGGAGAGGGACTAGTCTAGGATACCCCAAGATTTATTTCTTCTTCAGTTCTCTAAGATGCTTTGGTTTAGCTTTTAGGATTGGTTAGTGGAGCACCATGTGATGTTTCACATTCTATATATTAGAGTGGTATTCAGGATAGGAGCTTATATCTTTGGACCCTAGATTTGAGCTCCCTGATATGTCAATAGATGCTCAGCTGGTAGTTGTACAACATACTATGTGTGCCGAGGAGCAGAAGATTGGTAGAATTTTGAAAAAAAAATTCTCCTAGGTTTTCTAGTGCACTAGACTAGAAGGCATATGATGTTTTGATTGCTTATGAGAATAGTCTCCATAGTTTAGTGCAAGATAAGTCTCGTGGTGTGCATTGCACTACTTTTTAGTAGGACTTGGCAGATCTACAATAGTGGAGAGGTCATCTTGATTCCAGGCCAGCTGGATCTCCCTTTTGGACATAGACTCAATTATCTAAGATCTTCTTTGAGAAGTATATGCCTTGTAGCCTTACAAATCATTTAAGAGATTGGTTCTTGAGGTTGGGGGCAGGGCTCTATGACTGTTGTATAGAATGAGTCTTGATTTAATGAGTTGCTACACATGCTACTTCTATTCTGACTACTGAGTATTAGAGGGTTCGTTGCTTTGTTTGAATATTGAGATTTTCTCTTAGAATATTTGCTTAAAATTTTATTGTTGTGGGTAGGTACTTTGTTGAGGTTTCTAATCATGCACAACTTATTGAGGAGATACATCACGAGGCCTAAGTGTATGGTAATAAGAGGTCACGATATTATGGTATAGGCTTAGTAGGACCTATAGTAGCTCCCAATTTTGAGAAAGTGTTTCTTAAGGTAGGTACTTTCTATATCATTCATTTTAGTATTGGGGTAAGTCTAGTGGAACTTCTTAGGTTGTACTTCAGTTTACTAATAGACGCCAGTCTATCTCCATAGATCATCCTAACAAGGATAATGTTCAGTCTGCAATGGTTCATATTCTAGTCATGGTGGTTTTTTTGAGTCAGCTAGATCTTTGGGTATCAAACCAGTGTCTAGGTATGTTATGGTTGTAGAGCATTTAGTTATTTCTTGAGGGAGTTCCCCAATTGTGTAGTGATTGTTCCTTCAGCTTAGAGTGTTCCCCATCTAAAGGTGGTATGCCTTATCATAGGAAAGTGTATAAGGTGCCCGTGGAGGTTCTCAAGAAGGTTGGACATGAGGTCATTTAGGAGTCTAGCCAGGTAGTGGGTGTGGTTAGTTGTATATAGTTCATGCTACACGTGAGGCTGAGGATGAGGCTACTATTATTGCAGGTACAATTTTAGTGTGTGATCGGTATTCTTTTGCTTTGTTTGATTTGGGATCTACTTATTCATATATGTATTCTTATTATGTTCCACGGCTAGGGTTATCTTAGATTCATTATCAATCCCATTATGTGTATCTAATCTCAAGGGTGGTTCTTTACTAGGGGATTGGGTTCTTAGATAATGTATTGTGATGTTTGAGATCTTGATACTCATGTTGATCTAATTATTTTAGACATGGTCTATCTTGATGTGATTCTGGGCATAGACTGGTAATCCCACTATCATGCAGTCTCGGATTCTTTAGCCAAAACTCTTACCTAAGCCATGCCCTACATACCCCCGATCGTGTGGTAGAGAGATCTTAGTTGGGAGCTAATAGGGATTATTTCAAATATGTGTGCTAAAAGGTTTATTTTGAGGTTGTACAAGTCTTATCTCACATATATTCGTGATGTTAGTATAAAGAGTCTATCACTTGACTCTGTTCCTATAGTTCAGGAGTTTCTTCATGTTTAACCTACCGATATACCTAGCTTTACTCACAACCTTGGTATTGAGTTTGTTATTGATCTTTAGTAAGGAACCCAACCTATTTCTATGGCACCATACCTTATAGTTGTTTTCTATCCTAAGGAACTAAATTTTCAGCTTTAGGATCTTCTTGGTAAGGGTTTATTAGATTGAGTATATCTCCCTGGGGATCTCCTGTGTTGTTTGTGAATAAGAAAGATAGATCCATGCTTATGTGTATTGATTATAGGCATCTTAATAAGGTGTCAGTGAATAACCATCATCCTTTGCCTTGAACTAATGAATTATTTGACCAGCTTCAGGGAGCAGCGGTGTACTCTATGTTTGATTTGAGATAGCATAATCGGTGGAGTTGTATGAAGAGAGATGTGGAAGACTTTATAGCTCATTGGCTATGTTGTTATCAGGTGAAAGCTGAGCATCGACGACCTGGTAGTTTGATTATGAGATTGTCCATTTTTTAGTGAAACTAAGAGTTGATTAACATGGACTTCATTAGTGGGTTTGCCTCGTATTTCCATAGTCTCAATTTTATTTGGGGCATTGTGGATCGGATCACCTACTCAGCTTATTTCATTCCTATTCAGATGTCTTTCAGCGTCAAGAGGTTGGCTCTTATATATGTTTGAGAAATAGTCTAGTTGCACGGTGTACCTTTATCTCTAACATTTTACCAAGGTTCAGTGTTTACTTCTAGCTTTTAGAGAGCTTTCCAGGAAATATTGGGTACTTAGGTGGATCTTAGTATAGCCTTCCATCCATATACTATTGGCCAGTCAAAGCAGACTATTTTTTCTCTCAAGGATATGCTTGGAGCTTGTGTTATGGATTTTGTAGGTTAGTGGGATTAGAACTTAGCATGAGCAAAGTTCGTATAAAATAGTAGTTACCATTTGAGTATTGAGATGGCATCTTTTAAGGCTTTATATGGAAAGAGATGTTGTTCTCCGATTAGATGGTTTGAGACTTATAATATTAGAACTCATGGTGATGACTTGCTTTAGCAGTCATTAGACAGAGTCAAGGTGATTCAAGATATGTTAAGGGCAGCTCAGAGTAGGCAAAAGACATATGAATATAGTAGACTTCGTGCCTTGAGATTTGGAGTAGAAACCAGGTATTCCTCCATGTATCACCCATAAAAGGTGCGATAAGCTTCGGGAGGAAATACAAGTTTAGACCTAGATATATTGGACCCTTCGAGATTTTTCGCATAGTTGGTGAGGTGGCTTTTGAGTTAGCCTTAACCCTAGATTTTGTTGTTGTCCATCTGTTATTTCATATTTTTATATTGCAACGGTATATTCCTCACCTATCTCACGTGCTTATATGGGACTCACTTTAGTTAAATGAGTGTCTAACCTTCGTGGAGGAGCCTGTACTCATTTTTCTTTGTGATGTCAAGCTGTTTCATGCTACAGATATTCCAGTCATGAAGTTTCAATAGAGGAACCTCTCAATAGAGAAGGCTACATGGGAGATCAACAGGGAGATACAGACCCAATATTCTCACATGTTCGTGGCTTTAGGTACATCTTATTCCTTTACTTTTACGGAGAAAAGTTCTTTTAGTAATGGATATTATAATGACCTTTCTGGTCATTTTCTATCTTTCCACTTATTTTCACTATTTAGATCTTTCCTATAACTTCCCTAAGTCATTTATGACTTGCTGAAATTAACAGTTTGGTTATTGTGCAGTTCGTTTAGTTTATAGAACCAATCCCTGATTTTAAAGCCTTTGCTATTTCAAATTGGGTAATAGGAAAAAACTCCAATTATGCAACCTCGTATACCAATTCAGACATTTTCACCAGCTTTGGAATGTTGATTTTAGGTCAGGTGGACCCTTGATTTAAGTAACGAGGCTCCCAAACACATTTTGGGCTATTGGTCGAAAGTTAATAAAAGTGGAAAGTAGGTTTTGGACCTACTTTTCATCAAAATGAGCTCAGATAGAAATTTTGACTATTGTATTTAGTCTGGAACATAAAAATTATTAGGAAAGCATAATCTGTTTGCTTATACAGAAATTTGGATATATTGGAGACTTGGAAAACTCCAAGTCTTAGCTGGTGCTGGTGGATCGCCTAAGTGATTCCTTTGATCACTTAAGTGATCAACTAAACTCTAGAGAGTCTCACTTAAGTGAAAAGAGTCATCGCATAAGCAAATTACTTACCAGTAGTCGACTATCACGTAAACAAGTAATATGTTGCAAACACAACAATGACTCAACAAGCCCGATATCATGTCATGGAATCGCTTAAGGGATCTGTGTGGCCGAGAACAAGTATCGGTTAAGAAATCCCACTTTTTAGGGTTCAAATATGTTGGAAATAAATGAGAAAATGGTGAAAAATGTGCTGAGTGGGGTATTTATACCCTTTCCAGGTACACGATTATCGTTTAAGCAAAATTTGGGTTTACCAAGCCCGTTTTTCACCCATATTACATTTTCAAAGACAACACAACATCCCCACGATCTTGGTGACTCAAATTTAGCACCAATATAGTTTGTAATCCACCCATTTTTAAGGATAAAGTTTCCTTAATCATAGAGGGACGTTGTGCTAGCTTGGAAAATATAATATGGGTATTATTTTTCTCTTCTTGATAAGTAGATTAGGATTTTGATAGTGTGGCACCTTGTGAAAGCTTCTAGAATGGGGAAATTAGTGATTTGGTGGATTTTTTAGGCTTTTCTTAGGTGCCTAGGTAGGTTAGGTGTACCATCTTCATTGATTGAGATATTTCATTGTATTATTATGATATTATTCTCAATATGGGTAGGGATTTTGGTGTTGGACCATCTAGGCTACCTTGAAACCATAAACTTGGAGTAAATAATATAGTTATTCATACCGTAAGTGAATTGGGTTTCATGATTCTTTTTTAGAATGGAAATGCCTTGATTTCTCGAGCCAGATGAAGATGCATTAATAACTCATGTTAGAGTGGAATTGAATGTTAGGGTACAATTGTCGTTAGTTGCTAAGTTAAGGGAAGATTGCCTTGATGGCTATTGTTTAGGGTAGGATTGCCTTAGTTACTCATGTTTTGGGGGAGAATTACTACCTTAGGGCACTTTATGGCTTACTTGACATGAAGAAATGAACTTAGACACATTAGCCTAGTTTGGGGTAGGAGATGCGTAAATATAGATTTCGAGGATTAGAATGGGCCCTCTCCTGCCCACCTTAGGCCAAGACGTATGATAGACTTTTAAGTTCATTTATTTATGATGTACTTTGTAAGTGTGATTATTAATGTGGATACTGATGGGTTTATTTAAATGAAATAAAAGTATTATTAATGACTCATATATATAATTATTGGCATGGCTTTTGAATATGATCATTAATATGGCCTAGTGTCACTATTAATGATATAAATACCAATGTAAGGAAATGATATAGCACATAGATATGATATTACTTACAGAATGATATGGCTTATAGACATGATATATCTTGTAGTTATGATATGGCTTATTGATTAGAGATTGCTTATAGAAATGATATGGCTTACATACATGATATGGATTGTGGATGTGATATGGCTTGTAGACATGATATGGCCTGTAGATATGTTCTGGCTTATATATATATATATATAATGTTGCTTATTGATATGACTAAAGGCTCATAGATATGATGTGATTTATAAATAGGATCTATGGCTTATAGATATGATTGGTGGCTTGTACAAACGATTAATGAAATAACTTATGAATTTTACTATTGATAAAGACTATGTTAATGGTGGTTGGCATGACTTATTAGACACGGTATAGGCATAATCCATTGGGTTGGCTTATCTGTATGGCTTGGGGCTATGGTGGTCATGACATTGTTGAATTTGGAACTTTAGACCAAAAGCAAAAGATATATAAATATGTACTTGATGTAGTACGATGAGGTGGGAAGCAACAATAAGGGAAATTTAACACTTAGGAGCTTTAAAAACACAATGGACCACGTTTGACTATGAGAAGAACTCATAAAGCTTGTTGTTGAAAGTTTATTTATCATATTAGACCTTAGAAGAATAAATATGCAGATCTAGTCACAAACACATTTTGAGGTACTATAGTACCCTACGGAATTAGGATAAGGTCGCTAGTCAAATTGGAGGTTGTGCGTTTCCATTATATATCATTTCAGCGGGAGAGCAAAAGGAAGCTTACTTTGTAACACAAGAATTAGATTTATTCCAAATAGTATAGGATTAAGAAATGTTACATATCTCAATTCACAACTTTTATATCACCCTTTTCACAACCCTAGACTACCCCTAAGTCATAACACGGTACCTAGAACCATAAGTGATCTCAAGCTAAACCATGAACTAGCATACTTCTTGTACAATTAATTTGAATTTTATAAAAAATAAATTTCCTTAGAAGAAACATGATCATGAGAAAGTCAGAATAAATGTAATACTGATAAAGTTTACTACATGATAAATCTCAAGAAAGAACATAAATTACTTATCATAACTCTGACTGACTATCTATGAATCCTCTACTATACTAACTATAGAGATATGGGACATGCCTCTAACTACCACTAATCAATACATATGGATAATCAAAATACAACACATGAACTACAATGGACAGGAGTTCCCAAAATATGAGAACTTATCACCTGCTGGATGAAAGCTAAGAAATGTCTGATCGTGGTGTGTGGACTACTTCTGGAAACTCCATTATGAAGAAATGCCACACAGATGTATATGTGGTCAGTACTTCTGGATTGTACTGAGTAAGTGTGGGGGAATGTAATAAGTAAAACTGAATAGATACATAATCTTAAACCATGCAATCTAAGTGCAAGTAGACTCACCAGGAGATTGAAATTAACTGAAAGCAAAATTATCTTAAAACATGACTAAAAAACATAATATGATAAGTTGGTGAATCACTACACTTAGTTACTTAAATTTTTACTATTAAAGAATAAGTAGAACAAAATTTGTGAAGCGGTAAAATATAAATATTGTATGTAAACCTCATGTAAAGATGAAAATGTTGTAAAACTGAAATGAGGATCTTGTATTGATACTGAGCATGAAAAACATGAGCATGTAAAACTAATAATGTAAGATCAAGTATATCATGCACTTACATGATATGAATAACTTGAATAATCTAAAAAATTGACTAAATAATTATTGAAATCTAATTACTTGGTCATGAAAGCTATAACAGAGATAAACTTAATACTGACTGAAACTGTGGGAGCTATAATGTAACTGACCTAAACTATGTGAGCTATCATGGAGTCCAACGTCTGACCCATATTGAGAAGGGTTGTTCTATCCTTTCCATTGGAATAGAACCTGAATTGGAGTAATCACCTAACTCAGACCATATTGTGCAAGGGGAAACACTCTCTGGTGGGGCCCCTAAACCTACGGTGTCACGTAGATTCTTGGGAAGTAGGACGCGCCGAACCCATACTTCCCACTCGATGCTAAATTCTTCTCCAAACTAAAAGACGCTAAAATACTAACTGGTACATGTACTGAAGCTGATAAGCTAAGGTCATGGTATTTTTAAAACACCATTGCATACAAAGTATTAAGTAATCTTAAACATTTAAATTGATAGTGCTCGACATGATCATAACAAACTGAGTTTAACAATAAAATCATGGGCTGACTTAGACATTACTTGAAAAGTCCGAAGCATAAGTAAAGGTGTCAGAATCTGGAGTTCATGACCTGCTGATTATGCTAAAATTACTCCCATATTTAAGGGTAAGGCGGTCGTTGTCAATATACCAACTCGCATTGGGGTCGAATCCACAAGGGGTGAAATGCAAATTTCAAGTCCTATGGGTGCTCTAATTACTAAGAGGATACCCGGAATGTAAACAAAAATAACATTTGAAGTAAAATAGGGGGTTTGGTTTGGAATTTATTTATAACAATCTTTAGTCAAACAACAAAAAAGTATCACTTTTAATTTCAAATCGAGTTTGATGTTAATTTAAGGATTATGCCTACCTAAACTAAAGAACACGTGGGTTAACGATGGTTTAACATGAATATTAGTTGGTTGGTGAGAGATAGGCTAGGTTAAAGGTATTTGTGGTTAGTCTTTCAACAAAAACACAAAGGTATCACCCATTTGCTCTTTCGAGAACCTAACAATGGTATCATTTATATTCACCAAAAACCTCAATTAAACATCCCTATTTCTTTGAAAATGCCTATGATATGACTTAAACTCCCTTTACACTTATGTTTAAGATTGGTAAAGGCAGTAAACCAAATACTTAACTAACCACCATTGACTTGTCCCCCTATAACCCTCTTTCAAGGAAACTATGGGTTCCCAGATGTTCATATTTATCCCTCTTTTAAGAATGATGAAGGGTTTTTAAAGTTTAGCATTATCACCTATCAAACCCATTTGGTGATTTGGGGTTTTCACCCACTAATTCCAACTATGAAACTTGAGAAATGGTGAAATCCATACTTAACAAATAAAACTCATGCAAACACAACAATACCCAAACACATTTACACTTTAGTTAAACATAATCCCAAGACTAGAGAAATTAGATACTTGTGAGATAAGGAGAAAGAATTAAACCAAATAATTCATCCATGGTATCCATTATAATAGAAGGTAAAGATAATCTTCACTTCCATACATCAATCTCACAAACTTCTCCTTGGAATAACAAGTACAATAAAGATGGAAATTGATTTTTCCTAAAATTCTAGGGTTTTTAGAATCTCAAGTTTTTCAACGCAATCTATTGCATAATTTCCATGGGGAATTTTTTTTTGGGTATTTTATAGGAAGTTGAATCAGCTGTCCCATTTGTCCAAAATTCCATTGCTCATTAATCCCTCTAGGCCGCAATCGCATAGCTTCTCCGCGACCACAGCTTCCGCGACAGTAGTCTGATCCATGCGGTTGCAGCTGATTAACCTTCTTGACTGGTCCCGATCGTGCTCCTCAAGATATGACCATGGTAACTGAGGTTGTGTCTGCTCCAGGTCTCCAGCTGCAGTACTTTGCTTCCATGTGACCCCTTCTTAGCTTTAATCCATACCTTTTCATTTCATCAACTATGTGCCTACAAAATGTGGATATTAGTGCAACTAATTCTTATTATAACTCACTTATTCCATGAAATCATGGTACCGTACATGAATAATGAGGGCAAATGAGTGGTAAATTTAGCACTCATCACCTGCCAACACTGAATGATTATAAAACATCGATAACAACACTTAAAATAGTGACGTAAAAATCATAATTCGAAACCCAAAACCATGAGGTATTTTAATTGTCTGATAAATTTCATTAATGCAAACATGGGAATGAGTTAACCTTAGGAAAATATTATGTTTATACAGTTTAAAGAATAACTCGAGAAATTCGACATGATGCCAACTAAATATGACCTAGGGTTTTTGAACTTCAAGCATACATGATTCTCATGGGATAAAACTATTAGCATGGCTTGAATGTAAAAAAATGAGAAAACATTGATAAATTTCATAATTTACATCAAAGTTGATCAAAATTCGAGTAAAATTCATACTATAATCAAAAAGATGGTTTTTAGGCCCAATGGGTGGAAGTAACCCATTGATGAATAACCATCCTACCTGAATTTCATGATTATCTTGATTTCTTGAAGTAACCCTATTTTTTTCTCTTGATATTAGAGAGGAGATTAAATGGTAAAAACTTACTACTGATGTAAAATTATCTTGTATAGGGTAATTTAAGTCATGGAGGTAGGTCTTGAGGTGAGTAAAAGACTAAAGTACCGCTACTGAGAATAAATAAAAATTATAGAACTTTTTAGTTGATGACTTAGTTGATCGCTTATTAGCTAGTTGATGGCTTAGCAACCTGGTCATCACATTTTCTTAATTGTCTAGTTAAGGCTGACAACTTAGTTGATAGCCTCTCATCTAGTTGACGACTTATCAACCTAGTCGTCACTTTTTCTTAATGATCTAGTTAAGGCCGATGACCTTGTTGATAGCATATCAACCATTTAATGTCTTATCAATCTATTCATCACCTTCTCTTAATGACCTAGTTAAAGATAATGATGAGGTTGATAGCTCATCACTTAGTTGACACCCTATCACCTCATGTTATCACCTTCTGTAATACCCTGCATGTTTCTAATCTTGTGATTCATACTTTAGTACATGACTTACAATGAATATCCTAGTGATAGGATAGCTTATTATCCATTAATCATGTTCATATAAGTCACTTAAGGTAATGCAAGCTAAGAGTTGTTGAAACCATCAAGTTTTAGTGTTCGATTTTACAAGGGTCATCTTTCAACGAGTATAACTCGATGTTATTAAAGTATTTTTGGTGATTCAGACCCAAAAAATTGTAGAGAATCGAATTAGCTTTTCAACGATATCAATTTTGCCTTAATCCAATACCCGAACGAAAAGTTATGCCTATTTTTGTGAGAGACAGTAAGCATAGGTGATTGGTTAGGCGCCGCCTAATCCAAGCACAGGCTATTGGTTAGTGGCCGCCCAACCCAGGCATAGGCGATCACTTGGGCGCCACCTAAGTCAATTCCAGGTGTCAAAAATATTCCGTCTTGAGTTATTTTAAAGGTAATTAAGTCTCTAAATACTCCTTACACGTTCCTAAACTTAAAACTACGAAATTTATATCTTCTACACATACTGCAAACCTATTTTCATCTCAAAGCTCATCATCAAAGAGCACTAAAGGAGAAAAACAACTAGGGTTGCATAAGTAAGCTTGAAGATCCGATTTCAAGGAAATTTCTCAATCAATCATCAAGAATCTTCCTTCTAAGCTATGCGTAGTGTTCATCAATCGATTCAATTCATTCATAGAGTTCAAGAATCAATCTTTAAAATATAAAAACTTGGTTGATTGTGGTGATATGATCATACCCATGTTAATTATTGTTTGTTTTCCTCTTTTTCATTATAAAAGTATGATTTCTATTTTGTTGGGTGTTAATGATCATGTTGGTGATATTGGGTGATTTCCAAGATGGAATATTTATATGTTTTTGTGAATTCATGATACCATATGAGTTAGAAACATGTAAATTTGGTTGTTCATGATGTATAATTTGATGAATTCACCTACGCTTAAGATGTGCATGTAAGGTGTTTGATAAAATGCCTAAGGAACTAGAAATCATGCAATATAGCTAAATTATGAATAAGTGAGGGATTCATGATATGCTCTTACGTTCCAATGACTTCTATGATTTATAATGTGCCTTGTAAATGTTGTTGGAATACTCATGAACTATTCTTATGAGATTAAGCTATGTTTACTTGCAAATCCTACTTATGAAAAAGATGCATGATAACTATGCAATCCACATGAAGTTCCATACTATTATTATGTGTTGCCAATATGATTTGCAATGAACATGATATTAAGATTGTGCAAGTACTTCCATGTGATATGAAATCCTTTCCATGCAATATATTTTTGATAACTATGCATAGTATGAGATCCCTCCTTATGATATTATAGATTATGGACTCTACTCTTATGATCAAGTCAGTTATGTGCGTTAGTTTCCTTCCATCGAGTCCTGGGGGTACTTGTACCCAAAAACTATAGCTGTGTGCCTAGATCCATGTCATGTTTCACGATATCCGAACTCAAGGTATGATTCCATAGACTTCATTCAGTTATGTAACTCAGGAAAATCTCATGATCTTAGTCAGTTGTCAGATATCACTAATATTCCATCAGTCATTGGAATTCAGTTAACTTAGTTTAACTCTGCTAAACAATACCACTAGTATTAGTGTAACTAACCAATATTAGTTTAGCTAATCAGTTCAGTTCAGTTATTCAGTTCAGCTTAGTTATTCAGTTCAGTGTCCTTCAGATGGGAGTAGAGGTTAGCACTTAGTAAACCCAAGGATGGGAAGTCACCCACCAGTTCAGGATGTGATTCTTAGTAGCAATCCTTGTGTTCCAAAACTATATAGCAAGCGTAGGTTGATATATCTTAACCCGTAAGCTTAAGGTTTATGAGGTGGCTTAACCCATTATTTTAGGGTTCCCACCATTTTCATTGAGTACCCGCCAGATAAGGGTCACTCACAGTTTTCCTTACCAGTGGCGCGGTATTGACAGCCCTCTAGTCGGGGTAGAGATTGGACCCCAGCTTAGCCATAACGGAATACACGGGGCATGTCGATTAAACACTACCTCCCACAAATTTAGTATCAATCTCAGTAAAAGAACTCAGATAGTTCATCAATATATATAGGACTGTCAGATACAACCATCCATGTTATCAGTTTTAGTATCATTTAGGACAATTATCAGTAAACTATGTATTAGCTTACAAATCATGCTATCACGTATTCACGGTCCTAGTGTCTATATAAGTGTGTTTGCACTCCCACGTTTATATTAGTCAGTCATTGTTGTTCATGCATGAAACCCTTTATGTTTAGCCTACCATCCTGGTATACTCAGTACTTTAGTTGTACTGATGCATTTGTGTTATGGTGCTTTCTTTTCATGTTACACCATAGGTTCTAAGGCACGAACTCCAGCCCAGCTGTAGTGGTAGCATTCTAATTGCAGAGACACAGTGAGTCCTCATTTATTCGAGGATAATATGATTTGATTCATTTATTTATTTCTTTAGTTTAGTCTTACGGAGTTAGTTGGACACATATTACTTCAACTCCTTATTTAGACAATTAGAGGCTTTTGGATTTACTTTCAGATTTACGTTCAGATTGAGTGTTTCTTGATATTTTCACCCATATGATTGTATTCAGTTGAACCTTATGGCCTTACAGTTCCACGTATTCAGCACTATTATATCATGATTTGCAGTATACAAGTAAAGATATCAGTTATGGGTTATCTTGTGGTCCCTCGGGAGTCATGAGCACCATGTAGCATTCCAGTTCAGCAAATTGGGGTGTTACGAACTTAGTATCACAGGCTATGGTTCAATAGAGTCCTAGGAAATTTGAAAGACGCATCTAGTAGAGTCTTGTACATAGGTGTGTTGCGTGACACATTTATGTGCGGGAGGCTATAACATGTTATCGGAACAGTTCCCTTTCTTCATTATTCATGTCATGCTAGTGAGTATAATCACAAGTTAAACTCTGAGTCTAATCCATTCTTCCCTTATTCTAGACCATAGCCCCAAAGAGAAGAAAACAGCCAGCTCCTCCTCCCGAAGATCCTTTGGGTGAACATGTTTCCTACATAGAGTTTAAAGCTGCATTTACCACACTTGCTCAGTCCATGGCTATAGAGAATGAACGACCACCAGTCATTCTGGCCATTCCAGTGGCCACTCCCAAAGTAGCTAGGGTTCGATAATTTACCCGAATGAACCCTCTATCTTTCCATGGGTCTAACTTTGATGAGGACCCTCAGGAGTTCATTGACCAAGTCTAAAAAGTCATTGACATCATGGATTCTACTTCTATTGAGAGTGATGAGTTAGCCACCTACCATTTACAGGATGTTGCTCATGATTAGTATAAACAGTGGAAGTCTGAGAGGTTAGATGATACTGGCCCTATCGAGTGGGAGTAATTTGCCACGACCTTCTTAAATAGATTCTTTCCCCAAGAGCTAAGGGAAGCCAAAGTTCTTGAGTTCATCAACCTCAGGTATGGGAATATGATAGTTAGGGAGTATTCTCTTAGTTTCACTCAGCTAGGAAAGTATGCTCCTCATGTGGTTTCACACAATAGAGCTAAGATGAGAAAGTTCGTGTCAGGGGTCAACGATAGTGTGGTAAATAAGTGTACGTCTAAGATGTTGGTTGGTGATATGATGTTAGCAAGACTCATGCCCCATGCCCAGCAAGAAGAAAAACAAAAGTTTAAGACTAGGGAGAGGTAGAACAAGAGAGCAAGGTCAGGTAATTTCAACTTTGCTCACCCCAAGTCAGATGGAGGAAACCGTTCATAGTTTCATTCCAAGTCAGCCATTCTATCTCCTTCTTCTACCAGCACTCCCGAAGTTAAAAGATGGCGATAGAAACAAAGTGCCAAGATCTAAATCTCAGGGCAGTGTTAGCAGTGCCCGAACGAATCCCCTTTGTCAGACTTGTGGTAAGAACCGCAAGGGCATTTGCAGAGGCAGTAGTGATGTCTATTTTGGTTGTGGCAAGCCATGCCACAGGATTAGGAAGTGTCTGCAGTCAAGTCTTCAGGGTCAGAAAAATCATTCTATAGCTTAGTGCAGTCGACCGAACCAGTAGGGTGCCATTTCTAGTGCTACTAGTGGGCAATGCCCAAATAGACTCTATGCTCTTCAGTCTCGGCAGGATCAGGAAAATTCTCCTAATATCGTTACTGGTACATTGTAGATTTTCCATGTTCATGTTTATGCTTTGCTATACCGAAGTGCATCTTTGTCTTTTGTTACTCCATACATAGCAGGCGATTTTGGAATCATTCCCAAAGTTCTAGCAGAGCCCTTTTCAGTCTCTACCCCAGTGGGTAAAACCATTATAGCTCAGCGGGTATACAAGAACTTCCCGATTATGATATCTCAGAAATCCACATCACCAGATTTAGTAGAGTTAGAGATGACTTATTTTGATGTCATTCTGGGTATAGATTGGCTTCATTCCTGCTATGCCACAGTTGACTGCAAAAACAGGATAGTTTAATTTCAATTCCCGAATGAGCCTATCCTAGAGTGGAAGGGTAGCATTTTAGTGTTCAGAGGTCAACTTGTTTCCTACCTTCGCGCAAGGAAAATGATTTCTAAGGGGTGTGTGCATCATCTGGTGTATGTTAAATATTCTAGTTCTGAATCTCCCAGCATCAAAATAGTCCCTGTTGTTAATGAATACTCAGATATCATTCCCAATAATCTTCCAGGCATTCCTCTAGAAAGGGAAATAGACTTTGGCATAGACCTTCTTTAGGATACTCAAACTATTTTTATTCTGCCATGCAGAATGGCACCAGCATAACTCAAGGAACTGAAAGACCAGTTGAAGGATCGCTTAGATAAGGAATTAATCAGACCCAGCATTTCCCAATAGGGTGCGCCAGTATTATTCATGTGCAAGAAAGATGGTTCTATCAGGATGTGTATTGATTATCGTCAACTCAACAAGGTCACGGTCAAGAACATATATCCTCTTTCAAAGATTGATGATCTATTCGACCAACTTTAGGGTTCCAGTTACTTGTCCAAGATAGACCTTAGATCAGGCTATCATCACCTCAGAGTTAGAGAATGTGACATTCCAAAGACAACTTTCCATACTCGGTATGGTCACTTCGAATTTCAAGTAATGTCATTTGGTCTTACCAATGCCCCAGCAACTTTTATGGCTTTGAAGAACCATGTGTTCAAGCAGTACTTGGACATATTTGTCATAATCTTTATAGATAATATTCTGGTCTATTCTCGTACAGAGCATGATCATGCAGATCATCTCAGGATTGTTCTTCATACTCTCAGGGATCACCTGTTATTCGCTAAGTTCAGCAAGTGCAAATTTTGTCTAAGATCAGTAGAATTCCTTGGCCATTTTATTTTTGGTGATGGCATTAGAGTAGATCCTCAAAAAATTGAGGCAGTAAGAAACTGGCCAAGGCATGTATCTCCATCAAATATTAGGAGTTTCTTCGGTTTGGCTGGCTATTACAGATGTTTCGTCAAGGGATTTTATTCTATTGCATCTCCCATGTCCAGATTAACTTAGAAGAAGATTAAGTTTCAGTGGTCAGATTCATGCGAGAAGAGCTTTCAAGAGTTTAAGACGCGACTCACCTCCGACCCAGTTCTAGCTATTCCAGATGGTTCAGAAGTTTTTGTAGTCTATTGTGATGCATCCAGAGTGGGTTTAGGTTGTGTCCTCATGCAACATGGTAAGTTCATAGCCTACGCCTTGAGACAGTTAAAGCCACATGAGAAGACTTATCCTACTCATGATCTTGATTTAGCAGTGGTAGTTTTTGACTTGAAGATTTAGAGGCATTATCTCTATGGAGTTCATGTAGATGTCTTCACAGACCATAAGAGCCTCCGATATATCTTTTCAAGAAAGATCTCAATCTTCATCAGAGAAGGTGGTTAGAGCTCTTGAAAGATTACGACATGAGTGTTCTTTATGATCCGGGCAAGGCCAATGTTGTGGCCGACACTCTCAGTCGACTCTCTATGGGTAGTATTTTTCATGTGGAGGATAGTAAGAAAAAGATGGCTCAGGAGATCCATCAGCTTGCCAGACTAGGAGTTCACTTAGTCGATTCTTCAGAGGGTGGTGTATGTGTTCATAGTAGTTTAGAGTCATCTCGAGTTTCCGAGGTGAAGGAGAAACAAGATAGAGATCCTAGCCTTGTCAAACTCAAAGAGTTAGTTCAGAATCAGAAATTCAAGGTTTTCTCCTAAGTGAGAGATGGTGTTCTTCGTTGTTAGGGTCGTCTATGTGTTCCATGTGTAGATGAGCTGAAGCAGCGAATTCTTGCAGAAGTGCATCGTTCATGATACTCTATTCATCCAGGGGCCACTAACATGTACTGCGACATATGAGAGATCTATTGCTAGAGTGGGCTAAACAGAGATATTGCTGATTTTGTGGCTAACTGCTCTACATATCAGCAAGTTAAGATAGAGCATCAGAAACCTAGTGGTTCATTGCAAGATTTAACCATTCCTACTTGGAAGTGGGAAGAAGTTAACATGAAATTCGTGATGGGTTTGCCTAGAACTCGTCATCAGCATGATTCAGTCTGGGTAATTATAGATAGAATAACCAAGTTAGTGCATTTCATTCCTGTTCGTACTTCTTATTCCGCCGAGGATTATGCCAAACTCTATATTAGGGACTTAGTTAGATTAGTTACACTATCTACCATCTCAAAAAGAGGTACCCAGTTTACTTCTCACTTTTGGGAAGCATTCCAAAAGGGTCTCAGTACCCAAGTCTATCTCAGCACAGCATTTCACCCTCAGATAGATGGTCAAACAGAGAGGACCATTCAGACTCTTAAAGATATGCTAAGGGCCTGTGCAATTAACTTTAAGGGAAGTTCGGATGACCACTTGCCTTTGATTGAGTTTGCATACAACAATAGTTATCATTCCAGTATTCAAATGGCTCCATTCGAAGTTCTCTAAGGTAGAAGATGTAGATCTTCGATTGGTTGGTTTGAAGTTAGTGAGGCCTCAATCATAGGTCCTGACTTAGTATTCGACGCCTTAGAGAAATTTTAGTTGATCAGAGAGAGACTCCGGGCTGCTTAGAGCTGACAAAAGTCCTATGCAGATATTCATAGAAAGGATCTCGAGTTCGAGGTCAATGACTATTTCTATCAAAAGATCTCTCCCATGAAAGGAGTGAAGAGGTTCGGCAAGAAAGGTAAACTCAGTCTCTGGTATGTCGGTCCCTTCAGCATTCATTGTCGCTTTGGCAAAGTAGCTTATGATCTTGAGTTGCCTTCATATCTAGCCTCAGTCCATCTAGTCTTCCATGTCTCTTTTCTAAAGAATTGCATAGGTGACCTAGAAGTTGTTGTCCCTATTCAGAGCATCGACATTTAGAACAACCTCTCTTATGAAGAGATTCCAATTGAAATCTTAGATTATCAGACTCATAGATTGAGGAACAAAGAAGTCCCTATAGTCAAGGTTGTTTGGAGAAATCAGTCTCATGAGGGAGATACTTGGGAAGCAGAAGAAGATATACATACCAAGTATCCTCACCTCTTCCCTGCCAATTCAGATAAAGCTTAAGGTAACAGTTCTCCTTAAGCTTATTAAGTTTCATGTTCATGTTTCCAGTATAAACATTGTACCTATTAACCGTTTCATACTCAGTCATGCATTCATGTATCAGTTGTCCATGCATCAGATATGCATGAGTTCAGTATGTTCAGCATGTCAGTCATGAAATCAAGTTTCAGTTCTTCATGTTTAGTTGAGGTTCTATTGTCTTGTATCCCTTCTCAGTAAATTCTCATTCGAGGACGAATGTTTCCAAAGGGGAGATATTGTAATACCCCGCATGTTTCTAATTCTATGATTCATACTTGACTACATGACTTACAATGAAAATCCTAGTGATAGGATAGCTTATGATCCATTAAGCATGTTCATATGAGTCACTTAAGGTAATACAAGCTAAGAGTTGTTGAATCCATCAAGCTTTAGTGTTTGATTTTGCAAGGTTCATATTTGAATGAGTATAAATCTATTTTAATTATTTTGGGCAATTCAGACCCACCAAATTGTAGAGAATCTAATTAGCTTTCCAACGATACCAATTTCTCCTTAGTCCAATACCAGAGCGAAAAGTTAGGCCTATTTTAATGAGAGACAGTAAGCATAGGCGATTGGTTAGGCGCCACCTAACCCAAGCGTAGGCGATTGGTTAGGTGCCTCCCAACCCAAGAATAGGCGATTGGTTAGGCGCCGCCTAACCCAATCATAGGCGATTGCTTAGGCGCCGCCAAAACCAAGCATTGGCGATCACTTGGGCACCGCCTAAGTCAATTCCAGGTGTCAAAAACACTCTGTCTTGAGTTATTTTAAAGGTAATTAAGTCTTTAAATACTGCTTACACGTCCCTAAACTTAATCCTACAAAATTTATATCTTCTTAACATATTGCAACACTATTTTCATCTCAAAGCTCATCATCCACGAGAACTAAAGGAGAAAAACAACTAGGGTTGCATAAGTAAGCTTGAAGATCTGATTTCAAGGAAATTCCTACATCAATCACCAAGAATCTTCCTTCTAAGGTATGCTTAGTTTCCATCTATCGATTCAATTCATTCATAGAGTTCAAGAATCAATCTTTAAAATACAAAAACTTGATTGATTGTGGTGATATGATCATACCCATGTTAATTCTTGTTTTTCTCCCTCTTTTTTCATTATAAAAGTATGATTTCTATATTGTTGGGTGTTAATGATCATGTTGTTGATATTGGGTGATTCCCAAGATAGAATCGTTATATGTTTTTGTGAATTCATGATACCATATGAGTTGGAAACATGTAAATTTGGTTGTTCATGATGTATAATTTGATGAATTCACCTACGCTTAAGATGTGCATGTAAGGTGTTTGATAAAATGCCTAAGGAACTAGAAATCATGAATATAGCTAAATTACTACTAAGTGAAGAATTCATGATATGCCCTTACGTTCCAATGACTTCTATGATTTATAATGTGCCTTGTAAATGTTGTTGGAATACTCATGAACTATTCTTATGAGATTATGCTATGTTTACTTGCAAATCCCACTTATGAACAAGATGCATGATAACCATGCAATCCATATGAACTTCTATGCTATTAGTATGCGTTGCTAATATGATTAAGCAATGAACATGATATTAAGATTGTGAAAGTACTTCCATGTGATATGAAATCCTTTCCATGCAATACATTGTTGATAACCATGCATAGTATGAGATCCCTAGTTATGATATTATAGATTATGGACTCTACTCTTATGACAAAGTCAGTCATGTGCGTCAGTTTCCTTCCATCGAGTCCTCGGGGTACTTTTACATGAAAACTATAGCTCTGTGCCTAGATCCATGTCATGTTTCAGGATATCCAAAATAAAGCTATGATTCCATAGACTTCAGTCAGTCATGTGACTCAGGAGAATCTCATGATCTTAGTCAACTGTCAGATATCAGTAACATTCCGTCCTTCATTGGACTCCAGTAAACTTAGCTTAGCTCTGCTAAAAAATACCACTAGTATAAATCTAGTTAGTCATTATCAGTTCAGCTAATCAGTTCGTTATTCAGTTCAGTTTCCTTCAGATGGGAGTAGAGGTTAGCACCGAATGAACCCAAGGATAATAACTCACCCGCTAGTTCAGGGTGTGATTCTTAGTAGCAATCCTTATGTTCCAGAACTACGTAGCCATCATAGGTTGAGTCATCATAACCCGTCAGCTTAGGGTTGATGAGTTGGCTTAACCCGTCAGTTTAGGGTTCCCACCATTCTGATTGAGTACCCGCCAGATAAGGGTCACTCACAGTTGTCCTTACCAGTGGCGAGGTATTGACACCCCTCTAGTCGGGGCAGAGATTGGACCCCAGCTTAGCCATAATGGCCTACACGGGGCATGTTTGTTAAACACTACCTCCCACAGTTTTAGTATAAGTCTCAGTAAAAGAACTTAGATAGTTCTTCAGATTTTAGTATATACAAGACTGTCAGATACAGTCATCCATGTTATCAGTTTTAATATCAGTCAAGACAGTTATCAGTAAACCATGTATTAGCTTACAAGTCATGCTATCACGTATTCACGGTCCCAGTTTCTGTATATGTGTGTTTGCCCTCCCACGTTCATATTGGTCAATCAATGTTGTTCATGCATGAAAAACTTTATGTTCAACCTACAATCCTCGTATAATCAGTACTCAAGTTGTACTGACGCATTTATAGTGCTTTCTTTTCATGTTACACCATAGGTTCCGAGACACGAGCTCCAGCCCAACAGTAGCGGTAGCATTCTAGTCGCAGAGACACAGTGAGTCCTCATTGATTCAAGAACAATATGATTTGATCCATTTGTTTATTTCTTCAGTTAAGTCTTACGAAGTTAATTGGAGACATGTTCCTTCAACTCCTTATTCAGATAGTTAGAGGCTTTCAGATTTACTTTCAAATTTACTTTTAGATTGAGTTGTTTTGGGTATTTTCACCCACATGATTGTATTCAGAGAACCTTATGGCCTTATAGTTCCATGTATTCCACACTATTATATCATGATTTGCAGTATACAGGTACATATATAAGTCATAGGTTAGCTTGTGGTCCCTCAGGGTTATGAGCACCGTGTAGCATTTCGGTTCAACAAATCGGGATGTTACACCTTCTAACTAGATTTGGTTATATTCTGGTCACGGCTGACGACAAGGTTCATAGCTCATTATTTAGTTGATAGCTTATCACCTCAAGTCATCACCTTGTAACTAGACAGACAAACTAAAGTAAAATGAGCATATCTTTCTACTCCGATATCAGATTCAGTTAAGATTATATTTGTTGGAAATATGACTCAAAGAACATTTATTTTATATATAAGGGACACCTGAATAGATATATTCTAGTAGATAAACTCATTTAAAGTTTACCCTTGTAGGATCGAATACAAAAAAGCAATCGATAAATGTGTTCTCAAGTCGAATTTGCATTATGTGCTTCCTATGACCATGATTCTTATCAAAAACACTTTATACACAAGGTGAAATGTCATGAAAGATATATTCATATCCAACTTGTTTCATCAAAATTTACATAGGCAGAAACGATGGTTCAAAGTCTTACCCAAAAATGTAGGATGTTACATTATCATCCCCTTGGAATCATTTATCCTTGAATGATGGATAGGAACTTGTTCAAGTCCTTAATGTATAGAATAATGTCAACATGACATGTCTGGTAATGAAGCATATAAATGAGAAAAACATTATAACTTTTATCATGAAACTAATTTTCGAGCTGACTTGACTTTATTGATGATAAGGAGCTGATTCATGCTAAAATTTTAGAACTCACCTTCAATGTTCATGATATAATCATACATGTAGAACTGCGAAGTGATAATTAATGAAATAAAATTTCAAAGAGTTACTAAGGATGGAATAAAGTATGAAACATCTCATTTAGGAATTATCGCTTAACAAGACACGTATAGGAATCAAAGGAATAAGGGCTTCATGTAATCTGCAAGTAAATTATGTAAGCATAAATCATGAGATAACGAGACGAAGGTCGTACAAGGGGTAATACAGTGTCTGAGCTAGAATACTTGGAAAACTGAGATTATGGACTGAACACTTATGAACTGAATAAGGACTGAATATCAGAATTGGATACATGATGCATGAACTAAACTAAATTCACAATCTACATGAATGCGAACAAATTACCTCTTAGAATAGCCATATTCATAAAACTTCGGATAGTAAGACTACATGGAAAGATTGAAAACCATCTGAGTTTATCTATCTGATTGCCAAACTAAATTGTTGCCTATAGAATTGAATTATACTGAAAGCTTATACTAAACTGAAGTATTCTTCAACTCTCTTTGTAAGAAGCTCTAATAATATAAAGGAACAAAGAATCTTGAGCATGATCTGAGTGAAATATTTGAATAAGGAATCGCAACATGGCTACAACTCTATAACATGGAATATAGGCCTATAAAATATAAGTTAGGATATAATTACTATGCCTTAGGCTAGGAAACTTCTAAATTTCAAGCTTAGCCACACTACTCAAATACTTCCTCAGCTATACTTATCCTCTTAATGACTATGCTCATTGATTCACTTGTAATTCTCACATAGGAGTTGATAACTCCATCGACTAAAGTTGGAATTGAACTAAATTTTCTCACCATGTTCAAGCATACTCAAAATCACAAGGTATAACACATGACACTATAGTATAAGTACAAACCACAGATTCAATATCCTATGCACTTTCAAAGCTCTTATCTCCAGAATATTTCATAAGGACAGGTCACTGAAAGGTTAGAACATAAGGAACTAAAGCATGAAAGAATAACTATGACACTTAACAGACGCTAAAGGAAAAGAGTATCAACATCATGAATTGATTAAAGAGGTTAAACTAAGGACATATATGACACAATCCAAATTTCGTTGATCATTAAGAGTGTAGCATGAGTATCTGTAGTTGAACATAGTGTAAAACATGAGTACATGAGTAATGAGCTGTATGACCTGAGCTTCGAGTTCATAAATTCATGGAATATGACTTGTACTGCTGAGTAAATGGGCACTACTCATACTAGGAACTTGAAGCGTACATGATTCAATAGAAAGTGCATGAAGATGAGCTCTGATCATATAATTCTCACTGACATAAAAATGGGTTGGTCATCTTCCTCCCTTACTAATGTTCTACTACACATTAGTATTTCTACTAGAATCTTAGAGCCTAAATTAGTTACTTGTCCTATCATCTCCCCTTTAGATTTAAGCCACCAGTCTAAGTTTGTGGACCCCTTTAATAAACTCTAAACTAAACTGTAACCACTTTACTCTATAGTTCAATATATAACGACATACATAAATAATAAACTCACATTTAAAGACTATCTCTTAAACTGTAAAACCTACCTCTAGTACTTTTTTCTAGGATAAAAATCTTAACTTATTATATCCCCAATAGTCATCATATAATAACTTAAACACTTACTATCGTAGAATTTTTTGGAGAATCACCATACCCTGAGTTCACACAATCCAGAATTTTAAACTCTTCTTTCTATTTGGTCAATCATCTAATATTCAAACTTAGATTCTAACACTTAACATGGATATCCACAGAAATCCTTATACACTATCCACTAATTACTACTGGATAGGAATCATGAAATACTAATTCACAAAATATTTTATGAACCTACTCAATCTTAACAAGCTCTTCTATCATTGTGCTTACTACCTAATATCCAACCCGACTAAAGAATTAAAATACTCTAAGTCTCCCCTAACTGTTCAAAGTGTGGTAAAAAAACTAGAAAACACCTTTTTTGATCCATGGATACATAATCTACTAAATTCATATAACACAATCCCCACTCTACTACTGCTAAACTTCTGGATTCATGCTTTTACCTCTAGATCATATGTTGTTATAAGATTCTGAGAAGGTATCTGAAAGAACAGTTGACTTTGTCTTAGTGCACAATTTTCATGATCATGAATGATATCTTTCATACTTTAAAACATAAAGGCACTAATGGCATACTTTCAAGCCTGCATACAATCCCATAACTGTTAATAGGGATGGTCTAAGAAAGATTTATCTGTAAGGATTTACGCTTGGTTGTTTCTATTACCTCTAAAATAATGTAGAGTAGATAGAAATAGAATAAAATAAGAATATCCATAAGTTTCTTAGAGAACATATCTACTGCATGATCAGAGATATAAAAAATGGGAAATATTTCTTAAATACCCTGTAGCCTTTTGAGGAAAAGTGCAGGCGTCTCTGTATTATTCAACAAGAATTTACTATAAATAGTTCATAGACACCCTAGTACTCTTGAACTCTGTGCTTTGACACCAAGTTTGTCACGACCTGAGACTACCCCATAGTCGTAACATGGTGCCTGGAATCATAAATGATCCTAAGATAACCTATAAACTTATATACTACTTGAGCAACTAATTTAAATTGTATAAAAACTAAATTTGCATAGAAGAAATATGATCATGACAAAGTTTGAATAAATGTAAGACAGCTAAAGTTTACAACATGATCAATCTAAAGAAAGAACTAGAATTACATATCATGACTTAGATTAATTATATATGAAGTCTCTACTATACTAATTATAGATAGCTGGTATATGCCTCCAACTTCCACTAATGAATACATAAGGATAATAAAAATATAACGCCTGAACTGAAATGGACTAGAGTTCCTGAAATAGAAGAACTTATCACCTGCTGAGTGAAAGCTGAGAACTATTTGACCATGGTGTGTGGACTACTTCTGGTACCTATACAATGACACAATGTAACCACACAAACGTATATGTGGTCATTACTTCTTGAATATAATGATTAATTAGAAGTGGATGCAATAAGTGAAACTGAAAAGACACATAATCCTAAACCATGCATGACAAGTGCAATTCGACTCCCTAAGTGACTAAAATCAATTGCACGCTGAAGTATATATCTAATTGCCAAACCAAATTACTGGCTATATGAATTGAATTATACTAAAAGCTTATACTCAATTAGAGTATTCTTCAACACTATTTGTAAGAATCTCTAATAACATTAGGGAGTAAAATATCTTGGGCATGATCTGAGTAAGATATCAGAATAAGGAATAAGAAAATGGCTACAACTCTTTAACATGGAAAATAGGCCTATAAAACATAAGCTAGTATATAATTTCTATGACTTAGGCAAGGGAACTTCTAAAGCCATACTACTGAAATAGTTTCTCAACTATACTTATCCACTTAAAGACTATGCTTTTTGATTCACTTGTAATTCTTACATAGGAGTTCATAACTCCATTTACTAAAGTCTGAGATGAACTAAATTCTCTCACCATATTCAAGACTACTCAAAATCACAAGGTATAACACATGACACCATAGTACAAGTGTAAAGAATGAATCAAATATCCTATGTACTTTCAAAGCTCTCATCTAAAGAATATTACATAAGAAAGGGTCATTGAAAGGTTACAAAATGAGGAACTGAAGCATGAAAGAATAACTTTGACACTTAAAAGAGGCTTAAGGAATAGAGTATCAACTTCATGAATTCATTAAAGTGATTTAAAATGAGGACATACATGACATAATTCAAATTTTGCTAATCATTAAGACTGTAGCATGATTATCTTGAACTGAACATAGTGTAGAGCATGAGTACATGAGTCATGAGTTGTATGACCTAAGTTTAGAGTTTATAAATTCATGCAATATAATTTGTACTTCTGAGTGAATGGGAATTACTCATACTAGGAACTTAAAGCATACATAATTCTATAGAAAGTGCATGAAGATGAGCTATGATCATAGAGCTGACTTGTAAGTCTTGAGTAAATGTTGTGATAACTAAAGTACAATAATTTAAAATGAGATATAATGTTTTGGGTATCTTCCTCTCTTACTAATGTTCTACTATACACTGGCATCCCTATAAGAATTTGAGAGACTTACTCGGTTCCTAGTCATATCATCTTCCCTTAAGATTTAAGCCATTATTCTAAGTTTGTGGACCCCTTTAATAATATCTAAACAAAACTTCAACAACTTTACTCTAGAGTTAGTGATATAATGATATACATAAATAATAAATTCACCCTGAAAGACTATCTCTTCAAGTTTAAAACCTACTGCTAGTACTTTCTTCTTAGATAAAACTCTTAACTTAATATAGACCCAATAGTCATCATATAGTAATTTAAACACTTACTATCTTAGAATCTTTTGGAGTATCACCATACCCTGAGTTCACACAATCTATAATTTCAAATTCTTCATTCTATTTGCTCAATCATGCAATTTTCAAACATAGATTCTAATACCTAACATGTATATCCAAAAAGCTTCTTATACACTTATATCCACTTATTACTACTGGACAGGAACCATGAAACACTAATTCATGCAATATTTTATGAACCTACTCAACCTTAACAAGCTCCTCTATCTTTGTGTTTGCTGCCTAATCTCCTTCCCGACTAAAGCATTAAAATACTCTAAGTCTCCCATACCTGATCCAAGTGTTATTAAAAAACTACACAATACCTAGTTTTCTCCATGGATAGATAATCTACTAAATTCAGATAATATAATTGCCACTCTAGTTCTTCTACACTTCTGTATACATACTTCTAACTCTATATCATATGTTGCCATAAGATTCTGAAAAGGGATCTAAAAGAACATATGACTTTATCTTAGCGCACAATTTTCATGATCATGAAGGATATCTTACATACTTTAGAATATAAATGCATTGATGGAATACTTTCAAGCCTGCATGAAATCCCATAACTATTAATAGGGACTATCTAAGAAAGCTCTATTTGTAAGGATTTAATCTTGGTTGTTTTTATTAACTCAAAAATAATGCAGAGTCAACATGATTGGAGTAACATTAGAATATCTATAAGTTTTTTAGAGAACATCTCAACTGCCCGATCTAAGATATAAAAGAAGGGAAATATTCCTTAAATTCCCAGAAGCCTCTTGAAGAAAAGTAGAGATGACTCTATACTGTTCTACAAGAATATATTATACACGGCTGGATAGACACCCAAGGAATTTTGAAATTTGTGCTTTGATACCAATTTTTTCACACCCAATACAACCCCCTAGTCGTCACATGGTTCCTAGAACCATAAATGAGCCCAAGCTAACCTATGAACTGACATACTACATGAGCAACTAATTTAAATTGTATAAAAACTAAATTTGATGTACAGAAATATGATCATGAGAAAGTCTTAATAAAGTTAATACTACTAAAGTTTACAACATGATAAATCCAAAGAAAGAACTTGAATTACATATCTTGACTCAGACTAACTATATATGAAGCCTCTACTATACTGACTATAGATAGCTGTTAATGAGTCCAACTACCACTAATGAATGCATATGGATAATCCAAACACAACATATGTGTAATGGACTTGAGTTCCAGAAATAGAAGAACTCAACACCTGTTGTCTAAAAGTTGAGAACTATCTGACCCTGGTGTGTAGACTACTTCCAACACCTACATTATCAAAAAATATAGCCATACAGACATATATGTCGAGTAAGTCGATGTGAATGTATTGAGTGAAACAGAACAGACACCTAATCTTAAAACATGCATGCTAAGTGCAATTAGACTCGCTAAGAGACTAAAATCAACAGAGTGTTGAAGTTTCTATCTAATTGCCAAACTAAATTACTGGCTATACAAATTTAATTAAGATAAAATCTTATACTCAACTAGAGTATTGTTCAACACTCTTTGTAAGAAGCTCTATTAATATTAGAGACAAAAGTATCTTGGGCATCATCTGAATGAGATATCTGAATAAGGAATCACAATATGGCTACAACTCTATAACATGGAATATAGGCCTATAAAATACAATCTATGATACAATTACTACATGTTCTGAGATATAAAAGAAGGGAGGAATTTATTAAATGACTTTTAGCCTATTCAAAAAATGCAGACGTCTCGGTATCGTTTCAAACAATCTACTATACATAGCTTCATAGACACCCTAAGATTCTTGAATTTTGTGCTTTGACACCATGTTTGTCATAACTCGAGACTACACTCGAGTTATAACATGGTGCCTGGAATGATAAGTGATCCCAAGCTAACCTATGAACTAACATACTACTTTAGCAACTAATTTTAATTGTATGAAAACTAAATATGCTTAGCAGAAATATGATCATGAAAAAGTATGAATAAATTTAATACTTCTAACATTTACAACATGATAAATCTGTAGAAAGAACTTGAATTACATATCATGACTCATACTAACTATATATGAAGCCTCTACTATACTAACTATAGATAGTTGGTACATGCCTCCAACTACCACTAATCAATACATATGGATAATCAAAATACAACACATGAACTGTAATGGACTAGAGTTCTAGAAATAGAAGAACTAATCACCTGCTGACTGAAAGCTGAGAACTATTTGACAATAGTGTGTGCACTACTTCTGGTACCTATTTTATGAAACAATGTAGCCACACGGATGTATATGTGGTCAGTACTTCTGGAATGTACTAAGTAAGTAGAAGTGAATGTAATAAGTGAAACTGCACAGATACATAATCTTAAAACATGCATGCTAAGTACAATTAGACTCACTGAGAGACTAAAATCAACTGCAAGCTGAAGTATATATCTGATTGCCAAACCAAATTGCTGGCTACATGAATTAAATTATACTAAAAGCTTACACTCAACTGAAGTATTCCTCAACACTCTTTTTAAGAAGCTTTAATGACATTAGGGACCAAAGATACTTTGGCATGATCTGAGTGAGATATCTAAATAAGGAATCGGAACATGGGTACAACTCTATAACATGGATTATAAGCCTATAAAACATAAGAAAGGATATAATTATTATGCCTTAGGCAAGGAAACATCTAAATTTCAAGCTTACCCACACTACTCAAAGACTTCCTCAACTATACGTATCCACTTAAAGACTATGCTCATTGATCCACTTGTAATTCTTACATAGGAGTTCATAACTCCATCTACTAAAGTCTTAGCTGAACTAAATTCTCTCACCATGTTCAATCCTACTTAAAATCACAAGGTATAATACATGACACCATAGTTCTAGTGTCAACAACGAATCAAATATCCTATGTACTTTCATAACTGAAGAAAGGGTCATTGAAAGGTTACAAAATGAGGAACTGAAGCATGAAAGAATAACTTTGACACTTAAAAGAGGCTTAAGAAATAGAGTATCAACTATATGAATTCATTAAAGAGATTTAAACTGAGGACATATATGACATAATCCAAATTTTGCTGATCATTAGGATTATAGAATGAGTATCTCAAACTGAACACAATGTAAAGCATGAGTACATGAGTCATGAGCTATGTTACCTGAGTTTAAAGTTCATAAATTCATGGAATATGATTTCAATTGCTGAGTGAATGGGAACTACTCATACTAGAAACTTAAAGGGTACATAATTCTATATAAAGTGCAAGAAGATGAGCTCTGATCATAGATTTGACTTGTAAGGCTTGAGTAAATGTCGTCATAACTGAAGTACAATAATTCAGAATGAGATAATAATGGGTTGGACATCTTTCTCCCTTACTAATGTTCTATTACACACTGGTATCTATACTATAATTTGAGAGACTGACTTGGTTCCTTGTCGTATCATCTCCGATTTAGATTTAAGCCATCATTCTAACTTTGTGGACCCTTTTAATAAACCCTAAACAAAACTGCAACCTTTTTACTCTAGTGTTTGAGATATAATGATATACATAAATAATAAACTAACCCTGAAAAACTATCTCTTAGTGTGTAAAACCTACCGTTAGTACTTTCTTCTTAGATAAAACTCTTAACTTAATATAGACCCAATAGTCATCATATAATAACTTAAACACTTACTATGTTAGATTCTTTGGGAGTATCACCATACCCTGAGTTCACACAATCCAGAATTTCAAACTCTTCTTTCTATTTTCTCAATCATCTAATATTCAAACATAGATTCTAACACTTAACATGGATATCTATAGAGCATCTTATACATTGATATCCACATGTTACTATTGGATAGGGACCATGAAACACTAATTCATGCAATAGTTTATGAACCTACTCAACCTTAACAAGCTCCTTTATCATTTTATTCACTACCTAATCTCCATCCTGACTAAAGCATTAAAAGACTCTATGCCTCCCCTACCTGATCCAAATGTTGTTAAAAAACTACACAACACCTTTTTGTCTCCATGGATACATAATCTACTAAATGCAGATAACATAATCCTCACACTAGTTCTGCTAAATTTTTGTATTCAAGCTTCTAACTCTAGTTTATATGGTGTCATAGAATTTTGAGAAAGGGAACTAAAAGAACATATGACTTTGTCTTAGTGCACAATTTTCATCATCATGAATGATATCTTACGTACTTTAGAATATAAATGCACTGATGGAATACTTTTGAGCCTATATGCGATCCCATAACTGTACTTAAAGATTGTCTAAGAAAGCTCTATTTGTAAGGATTTAATCTTGGTTGTTTGTATTACCTCAAAAATAATGCAGAGTCGACATGAATGGAGTAACATAAGATTATCCATAATTTTCATAGAGAAGATCTTTACTGCACAATCTGAAATATAAAAGAAGGGAAATATTTATTAAATGCCCTGTAGCCTCTTGAAGAAAAGTATAGACATCTCTATACTATTCCAAAAGAATCTACTATACACGAATTCATAGAAACCCTAGGACTTTTGAACTCTGTGCTTTGATACAATGTTTGTCACGACCCGAGACTACCCCCTAGTCGTAACTTGGTTCCTGGAACCATAAGTGTTCCCAAGCTAATCTATGAACTTGCATACTACATAAGCAACTAATTTAAATGGTATAAAGACTAAATTTGCTGAGCAAAAATATGATAATGGAAAAGTCTAAATAAATGTAATACTACTAAAGTTTACAACATGATAAATCTGAAGAAAGAACTTGAATTAGATATCATGACTCAGAATGACCATACATGAAGCCTATACTATACTGACTATAGATAGCTGGTAGGTGACTCCAACTACCACTAATGAATACATATGGATAATCCAAATACAACACATGTGCAATGGACTAGATTTACAAAAATAGAAGAACTCATCACCTACTGACTAAAAGCTGAGAACTATCTGACCCTGGTGTGTAGACTATTTGTAGCACCTATATTATGAAAAAATGTAGCCACACACACGTATATATGGTTAGGACTTTAATAATATACTGAGTAAGTCAATGTGAATGCATTAAATAAAATTAAACAGACACACAATCTTAAAACAAGCATGCTAAGTACAATTAGACTCACTAAGAGACTAAAATCAACAGAATGATGAAGTATCTATCTAATAGCAAAACAAAATTGCTGGCAATACAAATTTAAATATGATTAACTAGCATGCTCAGCTGGAGTATTCTTCAACACTCTTTGTAAGAAGACCTATTAATATTAGGGAGCAAAGAATCTTAGGCATGATCTGAATAATATAGCTGAATAAGGAATCGCAACATGGCTACAATATATAGGCCTATAAAATATAATCTACGATATAATTACTATGCCTTTGGAAAGGCAACTTCTAAATTTCTTGCTTAGCCACACTACTAAAATACTTTCTCAACTATACTTATCATCTTAAAGACTACACTTATTCATAACTCCATCTACTAAATTTTGAGCTGAACTAAATTCTCTCACCATGTTTAAGCCTACTCAAAATTACAAGCGATAACACATGACACCATAGTACTAGTGTAAACGACAAATTCAATATCCTATGTACTTTCAAAGCTCTAATCTCAAGAATATTACATAAGGAGAGGTAATTGAAAGGTTAGAACATGATGAACTAAAGCATGAAAGAATAAATTTGACACTTAACTGAGGCTTAAGGAATAGAGTATCAACTTTATGAATTCACTAAAAAGTTTTAAACTAAGGACATCTATGATAAAATTCAAATTTCACTGATCGTTAAGAGTTTAGCATGAGTATCTGGAATTGAACATAGTGTAAAACATGAGTACATGAGTCATGAGCTATATGACCTGATATTAAAGTTCATCAATTCATGGAATATGATTTGTACTATTGAATGAATGAGAATACTCATACTAGGAACTTAAAAAGTACATGATTCTATAGAAATTCATCAATATAAGCTATGATCATAGAGGTAACTTATAAGGATTGAGTAGAGGTCGTGATAACTGAAGTACAATAATTTGCACTGAGATAATAATGGGTTGGGAATATTCCTCCCTTACTATTGTTCTACTACACGCTGGCATCCCTACTAGAATCTGAGATCCTAACTTGGTTCCTTGTCCAATCATCTCCCCACTAGATTTAAGCTATAAATCTATGTCTGTGGACCCCCTTAATAAACTCTAAACTAAATTGTAACAACTTTAGTCTAGAGTTTGAGATATAATGATATACATAAAAATAAACTCACCCTGAAACACTATCTATTAAAGTGTAAAACCTACTTCAAGTACTTTCTTCTTGGTTAAAATTCTTAACTTATTATAGCCCCAATAGTCATCATCTAATAAGTTAAACACTTAGTATCTTAGAATTTTTGGGAGTATCACCATACCCTGAGTTGACACAATCCAGAATTTTAAACTCTTCTTTCTATTTTCTCAATTATCCAATATTCAAACTTAGATTCTAACACTTAACATTGATATCCATAGAGCTTCTTATACACTGATATACACTTATTACTACTGGATGGAACCATTAAACACTAATTCATGAAATATTTTATGAACCCACAAAACCTTACCAAACTCCTCTATCATTATGTTTTCTCCCTAATCTCTATCCCAAGTAAAGCATTAAAATACTCTAAGTCTTCCCAAACTGATACAAGTTTTTTTAAATAAACTACACAACACCTTTTGGACTCCATGTATACATAATCTACTAAATTCAGATAACACAATTCCCACGCTACTACTGCTAAACTTTTTGATTCTTGCTTTTAACTCTAGATCATATATTACCGTAGAATTTTGATAAGGCATCTGAAAATGCATATGACTTTATATTAGTGCACAATTTTCATGATCATGAATGATATATTTAATACTTTAGAACATAATGGCACTGATGGAATAATTTTGAGTCTACATGTAATCCCATAATTGTTAATGAGGATTGTCTATGAAAGCTCTATTTGTAAAGATTTAAGCTTGGTTGTTTCTGTTACCACAAAAATAATGCAGAGTCGACATGAATGTTGTAAAATAAGATATCCATAAGTTTCTTAGAGAACATCTCTACTATATGATCTGAGATATAAAAGAATCGAAGTATTTTTTAAATGCCTTGTAGTCTCTTGAAGAAAAATACAGACGTCTTTATACCATTCCAAAGAATCTACTATACACCTCTTTATAGACACCCTAGGACTCCTCAACTTTGTGATTTGATACCATGTTTGTCACAACTCGAGACTACCTCCGAGTCATAACATAGTGCTTGGAACCGTAAGTGATCCTTATCTAACCTATGAACTGGCATACTACTTGAGCAACTAATTTAAATTGTATAAAACCTAAATTGGCTTTGTAGAAATATGATAATTAGAAAGTCTGAATAAATTTAATACTGCTAAATTTTACAACATGATAAATCTGTAGAAAGAACTTGAATTACATATCATGACTCAGACTAACAATATAAGAAGCCTCAACTATACTGACTATAGGTAGTTGGTATATGCCGCCAACTACCACTAATCAATACATATGGATAATCAAAATACAAACCATGAACTGCAATGAACTAGAGTTCCAGAAATAAAAGACCTCATCACCTCTTGACTGAAAGCTTAGAACTATCTAACCCTGGTGCATAGACTACTTATAGTACCGATATTATGAAACAATGTAGCCTTACCGACGTATATTTGGTCAATACTTCTAGAATGTATTGTGTAAGTACAAGTGAATGTAATAAGTAAAACTGCACACACACATAATCTTAGAAAATGCATGCTAAGTGTAATTAGACTCACTAAGAGACTGAAACCAACTAAAAGCTTAAGTATCTTAAAACATGAATAACAAACATAATCTGATAAGATGGTTCATCATTGCACTTAGTTTCTTAAGTCTATACTTTTGTAGAATAAGTAGAACTAAAATTATAAAGTGGTAAAACTTAACACTATATGTAAATCTCTTGTAAAGTTGAACATGTTGTAAAACTAAACTGAGAATCATGTATGGAAACTAAGAAGGAAAAACATGAACATATAAAACTATGCAAGACCAAGTATAGCATATACAGTATAACCTCGATAAATTAATACTGTTGGGACCGTCAAATTTTATTAATTTAGCGAGGTATTAATTAATCGTATAAATTAATAATTATTAATTTATAAATTATATACTTTTTGGGTCCATATTATGAATGTACCTAGCTGTACGTGAAAACTAATTTCTACATTGACTATTAATTATGCATACTTAACCAAATTCATGTATTTTTGCTGATACATTTTCAATATTCTATGTATATCTTAATAAAATATATAAATCTACTTAATTATTTATGTAGTTACAAGCTACATTCATTAAAATGTATAAATCCACTCAATTATTAATGTAGTTACACGTACATACATTAACTAAGTTACTATATAAATAGATGTATTATGCAAGTCTTCAAATCAAAAACAAAAAAAATGGCTTCTCATCTCAAAGGTGTTAAAAAATCAACCATGACTAATGGTATACGTAGAGAACTGTGTGAGTATAAACAATAAAATCAAGCATGCACTCAAAAGCAATTGCAACAATGGGTGTTAGAGAAGTTTAATTTGCAAGTGAGTCAAGCCACAATATCAAACACGATCAAGAGGTCAACAGAGTATCTATCAGCAGCCGACATTCCAAAAGATGAGGCTAAAAGACATAAAGCTGCCAAATTTCCAGAATTAGAGAAGGCTCTGTTCGAGTGGTTTATTCATTACCAAGAGCATGTTAATATGAATGGGGAACTAATTGTAACAAAGGGAAAAGAGCTTCTAAAAAAGATGTACCCCATCGATACACCTGATTTTCATTTTTCTCAAGGCTGGATAGAGCGTTTCAAATCAAGATACGGTATCAAGCAATATCGTCGTTTTGGACAAAGTGGATCAGTTAATATGGAGGCCATGGAGAGCAATTTACAATCCATCAGAGAGAAACTTGATCAGTTTGCTAAGAAAAATGTTTTCAATATGGATGAAACTGGATTGTTCTTTAGGCTACAACTAGATCATTCTCTTGCAACGAAGTAACTTGAAGGTAAGAAACAAGATAAAGAAAGACTTACAGTTGTTATTTGCTGTAATAAGGATGGTTCTGAGAAAATTCCTTTATGGATCATTGGGAAGTATTTAAAACCACGTTGTTTCAAGAATGTGAATTTGGGAAGCATGGATTATGAATATAGAGCCAATAAAAGAGCATGGATGACTGGGATTCTATTCCAAGAATATGTTCAACAACTTGATGCAAAAATGGACGGCAGGAAAATTCTTTTAATTGTTGATAATTGTCCTGATCATCCAAAGAATGTCGAAGGTTTGAGAAATGTTGAATTGTTTTTTTTACCACCTAACACAACATCAAAGATTCAGCCTTGTGATGCAGGGATCATAAGAGCTTTTAAGATGCATTATCGTAGGCGATTTTATCAAAATCTTTTGGAGGGTAATGAAATTGGGATCTCAAATCCAGAAAAGATTAATGTTTTAGATACAATGAATCTTGCAATCTCGGCATGGAAAATGGATGCCAACTCAAGTACAATTGCAAATTGTTTTAAGCATTGTAAACTTAGGTTGTTAGATGATGAATCCTCGGAAAATCAAGAACAGTTGAATAATGATGGCTTACAACAATTGTAGAATCTAATCAATGGATTGAAGTATCGAAATGCAATGAATGCTGAAGATGTTTTGAATTATCCGGGAGAAAATGATACGAGTTTTGAGCTACCTACGGATGAACAAATAATTAAGAGTGTTATGGAAACACATAAAGAAGATGAAGTGGAAGATGATAGTGAGGAATTAGAACAAGTTTCGCACAAAGATGCTCTGAAAGCAACAATCACCTTACATCACTTCCTTTTGCAATATGAGAAGACTACACCTGATATTCTTAATCTAGTAAGAAGGGTTAGAGATGAGATTCAAGGTGATATTGATTTCAAGAAGAAACAAACAACATTAGATTCATATTTTCAGAAACCTGTTTAGTTTAGTTATGTATTATGTATGAAATATTTTGATACAGATGAATTATTAATTTATACATCAAATGGGACCTATATGAATTTTTTTTTTTGTATTATCTTATAAATTTAGCAAATTATTAATTTACCACGTTGATCCCGACTCGGGACTGAAGAAAATTATTATTTTAGCGAGGTTATGAATTTATCGATTATTAATTTATCGAGGTTATATTGTACTGATATTATCTAAATAACATGATTAATCTGTAAAAATAGTCTAAATAATTAATCAAATTTGATTACTTGGTCATGCAAACCAGAACAGAGATAAACTAAATACTGATAAGAATGTGAGAGTTATAATGTAACTGAGATAAACCATATAAACTATCATGGATTCCAATATTTGACCCACATTAAGGGGGGCTGCTCAATCATTATTATCAGAATAAAACCTAAACTCGAGTGATCACTAAACTAAGACCATATTCGGCAAGGGTAAATACTCTTTTGTGAGGCCCGTAAACTTATGGTGGCTTGTAGTTTTTAGGGATATAGGATACGTTGAATCCACACTTCCCATTCAGTTCTAAATCCTACTGCCAACTAAATGACACTGATTTACTACCTGGTACATACATCGAAGCTGATAAAATCAGGTCATGGTATTTTGAAAACATCAATGCATATAGAGTTTAGAGTAATCATAAATATCTAAATTGATAGTGCGTGACATGATCATAAAAATTTTAGTTTAACTATAAAATCATGGGTTGACTAACTTATTAGTTGAAACATCTGAAATGTAAGAAAACATGTTGGTATCTTATATTCATAACTCACCAACATTGAATCATTACAAAACATCGATAACAATACTTAAAATAGTGGCGTAAAAATCATAATTCAAAGACCCAAACATGAGATATTTCAATAGTTTGATAAATTTTATGAATATGAACATAGGAATGAGTTAACCTAGGGAAAATGTCATGTTTATATAATTTAAAGAATAACTCAAGAATTTGATATGATGCCAACTAAGTATGACCTTGGGTTTTGGAACTTCAAGCATGTAGGAACAGATTCTTAGGGGATAAAATTATTAGCATGGCTTAAAAGCAAAACTATTGAGAAAACATGGATACATTTTATAATTTACATGGAAGGTGATCATAATTAAAGTAAAATTTATACTTTAATAAAAAAGAGGGTTTTGGATTCAATGGGTGGAAGGAACCCATTGATGAATACCCCATATACTTGAATTTTTTTATTTTTCTTAATTTATTGAAGGAGAACATGAATTTTCATCCTTGGATGTTTGCCTTTTGGAAGAAACCCTAGTTTATTTTCTCTTGAGGGTGAAGAGAAGAGTAAATGTTGAAAACTGACTAATGATATAAAATTATCATGTATAGCGCAATTTAAGTCATAAGGGTAGGGTTTGATGTGGGTAACATAACAAAATACCCCTAGGGAAGCTTAATAAAAATTTCACAATTTTTCAGTTGTTGACTAGTTGATAGCCTGTCAACTAGTTGATGGCTTATCAACCTAGTCGTCACCTACTGTTAATGATCTGGTTAAGGATGATGACTTAGTAAATACACTATCAACTAGTTGACATCTTAAAAACCTAGTCATTACCTTCTCTTAATTATTTGGTTAAGGCTGATGACTTAGTTGATAGCCTGTCAACTAGTTGACGGCTTATAAATCTAGTCGTCATCTTCTCTTAATGTTCTAGTTAAGGATAACGATGTGGTTGATAGATCATCACTTATTTGATAGCCTATCACCTTATATGATATTTAGTTTGGTCAAGATGTGCGGCACCCCTTTCAGTACCTTGCCTCAAAAATAGCGATGAGTAATCGTGAACCATATTTATAGAGAAGCAAACTCTTCTGTAGATTCTATTGCCAACTCCTCCCTTTATGGTTTGCATGTCTTTCATTCTGAATTTCCTCCCTGGACTCGTGAATTCTTGTGTTTAGATAGGTTAGATACTTCTTATATTAGGAGAATTATTGTAAATAAAAAATATCAGCTTCTTGCTGGATTTGGTACCATTCTAGTTAAGAATGATGACGCAGTTGATAGATTATCACTTAGTTGATGGCTAATCACCTCAAGTCATCACCTTGTAGCTCGATAGGCACACTAGACTAAAATGAGCATATCTTTCCATGTTGATATTGGATTAAGGTGAAAACAAATGTTTTGGAAGGACGACTCAAAAACCTTTCATTTGACATATAGGAGGACACCTGAATCGATATATTTTAGGTGATACACTCATTTAAAGTTTACCCTTGTAGGATCAAATACAAAAACTCAGTTGATAAAAGTGTTCTCAACTCGATTTTTCTCTAAGTGCTTCCTATGAACATGATTTACATCAAAAACACTTTATACACAAGGTTAAATGTCATGACAAATTTATTCATATCCAATTCTTTTTATGAGAGTTTACATACCTAGGAACGACAATTCAAAGTCTTTCACAAAAATGTGGGGTGTTACAACCCTTAATTAACATCCTTCCTAGTAATTATTAATCTTTAACAGATTAAATAGTAAACTAGTATTAGTATCTAATTAGCACATTCATTCCATTTAGTCTCAAAAAAAGTAGTCGGGTAGTAACCAATAAATAATTAATCCAAGGGTATTCTTTTAACCCCTTTATGCTCTAATTACATTCACATATAATAAAAATTCTTATAAGGTACCCCTAAACATTTTTGTATTTATTTTACTCTTAAAACTGTATATCAAATGAAGTAAGCAGTAAGCTTACATGACATCCAATATGGTGGTGTATCACTATAACCGCTTTCTATATTTCAATATAAACTATTCACACATTTCGTCAGTATCAACCAAGAAGCCCCTAACATATACACATAAAACAGTTTGAAAACATCCCTAAATATCCTTTACTATATCTCAAATACTGAACCCACCATGTTTTTAGTTCTTAACAATAATATACACAAGCCTTTACCAACACATGAATATAGAAAGAGGGAGAAAATGGGCAACATCCATACCTTAATTATTATGGTAGTTTATTCTCTTATTATGTGTATCTCTTCAATAACTTGATTCCTTTACTCACAAATTAAGGGAGAAAAGAAAAATCTCTTAATAATCAAGAAAATAGGATTGCAAAACATATAAAAGGGTGTCTTGTAATTTAATCACGGAAAACATAATTCTCATAGTATTATTAAGATAAGCTCATAATTTGTTCATTTACCTTTATCTTTGAAGGAAGGTGAATCCCAGAACCCTAGTGAAACTATAGGGTTGCTGGATACTAAGAGTGAACAAGATTAAACCCTAGAAAGTAGATTTTTGTCTAAGTTAAAATGGGTCAAATGGGCTAGTATCAATCTTGTTAAAGGGATCTTCTCTTGGACGACTTTCGTAGTTAATTTTATGGCATAATTTGTCAAGTAGGTGATACGCTTACTTTGCCACTATTCTTTGGCCTTTTGTATCTGAAATTATTAGGCCTTGGCTACCATTCTTCTTTTTTTCTGTCTTTTAATTTGGGCCAAAATTAATTCAAGTAGGGAGTGGTGTACTTGGACCAATAAGCTGGTTAAAGGATACTTAGTAGGAGATTTATCAACTTAGTACATAGGTTTTTCAAAAGGTAAAAGTAGGTGATGCACCTACTTGCTTTATTCATGTCTAAAATAGGCCTTTAACTTATTGGTCTTTTGGGATAGATTTTTGTGTTGGGCTGCTTATTATATTCTCCATTTATTTTACATAATTTAGGATTTTAGGATAGATTTTTTTGTTGGGTTGCCTATTCTCTTCTTAATTTATTCATGTCAAAGATGCTGGTTTGGAAATATTCGTTCTCGAATGCTCTAAACCAGTATCTGGGACATTCCCTTTGGATTCTTATAAATGAGAGTACTTGGATTTTATCGCTTCCTCAACTTCACATGTGATTTGTTGCAATTGCTGTCTTTTCTAAAGTACTTTTATAGAAGATACCTCTTTATTTCTTACCTGCTTAACTTGTTGATCAAAAATAGCAATAGGCACTTCTTCATTGGTATGTTCGTTCATAACTTGTACGTCTTCAGAAGAAGTAATATGAGATGGATTTCCTATGAACTTTAGAAGTATTGAGACATGAAACACTAGATGCACCATTGAAAGCTCCTAGGGTAGCTCTAACTCATATGCAACTTGTCCAAATCTTTGAATAATTTTATAGGGCCCTATATAGCAGGGACTTAGTTTTACCTTTTTACAAAACATCATTACCCTTTTCATTTGTGACACATTCAAGAATACTCAATCTCTCATATAAAACTATAACCCTCTTCTTCTAATATTTGCATATGATTTATGCTGGCTTTGAGCTGTTTCAAGTTGTTGTTGTATAAACTTCACTTTTTTCTATATCTTGATAAACAAAATATTTCCCAAATAAGGTAGTTTCACCCACTTCAAACCACCCAATCAGTGATCTACAATTATTACCATACAATGCTTCATAACGTACCACACCCCTGAGGACCCATCTATTTCTTTGGTAAGAAAAAGAAAATTTGTGCTTTCAAACTTTCACATCTGTTTTCTTATTGTATATATATATATATATATATATATATATATTTCTATTCAGACTTTAATTTGTTGTATGTTCTTATTCCTATTTATTAAAGTTGTTCGCTCAATTAGCAATCTTTTACTTTGTTCTGGAATCTTCTAAGGTAACCTGGACTGCTTAACATCCACCTCATTCATTTGAAAACTGAACTCTTGCGAAAGCATATTGTTCAGGCCTAAACATATAGTATTATTCTATTTGTTTGTCTGGCTTTTTTGATACTTGAGTGATAGCTATTGTTGTATGCAAACTCAATAGGTGTAAAATGATCTTCCTAACTACCTTTAAAGACCAATATACAAGCTCGTAGCATATCCTTTACTATGTGGATTGTACCTTCTTCTTGATCGTCCGTTTGACGATGAACAGTTGTAATCAAACTCACTTGCATTCCCAAACTCCTTCAAAATGACCTTCAAAATTTTTTGTTAAATTAAGATCCCTTATTGGGTATAATTGAGATTGGGACTCCAGGTAGTTGAGCTATTTCTTTAATATATAATTTTTCATACTCTTCAATTGTGTAAGTGGTCTTAATTGATGGGAAGTGTGCTGATTTGGTGATTCCCTCAACAATTACCCATATGTAATCAAACTTTGGAGAGGATGGAGTTAAAATAGTTATAAAATCCATGTTGATTATGTCCCACTTGAAATTTGGGAGCTGCATAAGTTGTATATAACCTCCTGGATTTTGTAGCTCTACTTAAACTTATTGAGAATTTGGACATTCAGCTACAAATTTTGCAATGTTGTTCTTCATGAGACCCCATTAATACACCCCTTTCAAATCATGATACATTTTAGTTCAACCGGGATGGAGAGAATATCTTTTATGATGTGCCTCTGTCATAATACACTTTCTTAGCCCATCTATATTAGGTACAAATAATTTGTTTTGGAACCAAAGTACTCCCTGTTGTGTAACCACAAATGACTTTTGTAAACCTTGTTGTACACTACTATTAAGCTGCAAAAGAATAGGATCTCCATATTGCTTCCCTTTAAATTCGGCTACTAATAAGGATTCTATTGCATTTGCACAATAACTCTTTTGTCACAAGATCATGTTAAATCAAATAAAATTGTTGCTATCTCAAGATCAGGTGTTGGATAATTTTCCTCATATGGCCAAGACTATCTTGAGGTTTAATATATTACTAACACACATTGTTTAGAGAAATAAAGGATAAATCACTTGGGCATATTCTTATTCTAAAATATTCATTCAAGGTATGAATTCTTTGATTAAATTTGTTTATACATATGTGATTGAACATTGCCCGTGAGATTGTATTTAACATAAACATGAACTTACAATATTTACATAGTTCTTCCAGTATCTGGAGACTCAAAATGCTGAAAATTAAAATTTTGCATGAATTTTTGTTGGGAAGCCTGTGATCATAATGAAAATGGAAGTAGAAGTTTATTAACTCAAACAACAAGAAAATATCTATGGTAATTGAAGTGATGCATATTGTAAGTTATTGATTTTGTTCTAAATATTTAAAATTTATATGTGTTGGATGAGAATTTTGTGAAACATTTTACATGCCCTCAGTTGGAACCCACGAACCATACCTACCATTATGTAAGCTATACGTACGAGCCTGCAGGTGTCCAAGTAGTTGGAAGACTTGAAGTCCTAAAGGTTCAAGGCTTTTTCTGCTACATATAAAGGCTTCCTATGACCCATATGTAGGGGTCATAGGTAGCCTCTGATCCAAAATATCAACTTTTTTCTAAGTTCTTATTCCTTTAATGTGTTTCAATCACTAACAACTCTATCGGTAATATGGCACCAAAGGATATACCAAAGAAGGGAGTAGAGTTTAGGTTGAGAGATGAGTCTACGAAGCAGAGTGGATCCATTTAAGAGTATCCTGTGAGTCCAGATACTACACCCTTAGTCCTACGCCAAACTCTGGGCAAGGCACAGAGGAAGACTACACCCAGGGAAGCTACACAGCCGTGCTCTGAGCCAACACCAACTGCTATTGAGTTGGGCTTTTAGCCCACACCACTATATGAACTAAAATCAAGACCCCATACTTCAATAACTCATTTTGTATAGGATGGGACCTGAATAAAGCCAGCAATAACTTCAATACCAGAATTTCCCAATTCTAATAAGCAAAAGAATGAGTCAGGATCTGGTTCTTTGGAAGAGAAGGATCAGTCAAACCCTAGTCTAATGAGGGGTCTGAGTCTACATCAAGTTCAGGTGATTGTGAGTCTACATCAAGTTCATATACACCCAGTACAACGTGGGTAATAATGCAACTCTGGTTTCTCAAGAGGTTTTTTCTTCAGCACATGGTACTCAGGCAGTTGCTGCTTCAACATCTACTGCCCAGGAGTCGGAGTCCACACATATTTGTATAGTCCAAATTACTTAGGTTATTTTAAGATTGTATATGGATGGCATGTAGAGTATATATGATAGATACATTACTATTATTTAGCAAGGTATAACTCAATGAATTATTATGGAGAAGACACACATATAGTTGGCTACTTTGGCAAGTGCACTAAACCTACAGATGGGTGTATTACCTAGCCTTTAGGTTCTTTCTTCACAGAGATTATCTAGGAGTTCTATCCTTCATATGCAGTATTGGTGTATTTAGTTACCCCAGTTGAGAGGAGAGTATTGGACTAGCCCCCACTAAGTTACACACTTGTCATAGCGGAAAGGTCAATATTTTGATAGAGATAATTAGGTAGTTCTTATTTGTGTCAGAGTTTGTAAAGCCGACCACCATCGCTAAGTTTGATTATTTTTAGAGGATAGTAAGGAGTAGGTAAATGATGTGAGATGCTAAGAAGAAGGTTCAGAGAGTATACTTGGTTAGATGGGTTGCCGAGAAGATTACAAAGTTGGGTACTAATGCTCCTTACATAAAGAAGAAGGGGGATATTAAGAAGGCATCAATTTGTTTACAATAATGTTTTGGAGAGTTATAGTTAGGGACTATTTATGTCTGATATATTCATAGAACGCACTTATGTGGGATAGATCTATACTAATAACAAGCATCATAGCTATCTATAATATTGATTATGTTAGGTGGATCCACTCTAAAAATCATGAGAGATCCTTCCAAGATTTCATTGCTATCCAATTCCAATGTTTTACATTGAGATTAAATGATAAGGCGTAGGGGTAAAGTATTCTGGAGATTGATTTGAGGGTGGAGGTGACCCGCATGACAGATATTAGTTTGAATAAGGATGCGGCATTCCCTCTTTCACTATAGAGAGCATAATTGATCACTTTTTTTAGGTGTAACCTATTAAGAGTGGCCTTCTATGTCAGCCAAGTATGTTCTAAGGCCGACAATGATTAATATATAAACATAAAAAATCAGAGGGTGGATCACATTATTATAGACAGTGAGGAGACTGGCCACTTTATCACCAACATCAACTTTTACTTTACCGTTTCGATCACTAGCTGTAAGTTTTTTGATATACCTCGAGAGTTTTACAGTAGCTTGGGGACTGGTAGCAAGAGTTTGCTGATTTCTAGGCATAGAGATAGACCCGGTTGGCCTTATTATTTAGTCAAATCAGTCCATGGGTCAAGACCACATTAGAGTCTTTTGAGGCAAGAGTTGAGGAAAAAATGATTACCTCCATAGAGCAATTTATAAGAGAGATACATGGGAGAATTAGTAGTTTAAAGTCTTGAAAGATTGAACGACTTCATGATATGTAGGTGTCTAATTTATCTGGCCCATATGAGGAGGTGGACAAATTGACATTTGAGGTATGCTCTTTATTAGAGAGCCTCATTGTTGCCCCTTTATTGCATTATTCTTTCACATAGACACTACCAATACCTCCACCTATGGTCTTTGATTAGTTTATTGAGGATGATGAGGCCTCTCATATGAAGTACAATAGAGGATGTAAGGTAAAGAATTTAGGAAATAAGGATTTTCACTAGTCCTTGAAAAAGGGCACTGCAGAGTAAAGGGTTCAGTTACTGTTTATGATTTGAGTTATATCGAGATGGAATTGTGCATCTTTTATATTCACACACCACCTCCTCTAGGTAATGAGCCTTGTGATAACTCAAATAGGGTCGATCTGGCTTGTAATGACTAGAGCATTCCAGGTATGTCCATACGCCCTTTTGTTATTTATTTTCTAATATGCATTGAGGACAGTGTATCAATTTTTAGTTGAGGATGGGGTGGTAACACATCTCAAGGTTTTTTTTTCCATGTTTCTTTTTTCATCGGCTTCTTTATTTTAGTTAGAATCGGTATATTTATGTATTGTTTGTGTTAGTTAGTGTTATGTGCTATTTATGTTTAATTAAAAGAAAAATAATGAACCTAAGTGAAGTTGACATGTTTTGTTTGGTGTTTTAAGTGTTTGAAGGAAAATGATACCCCACTAATTATTTTTGTGAATTGTGTGTAAATATATGTATGACCATTATTTGAATCTTGTTCCTGCATTAGTATTATGGAAATAGTAATCAAATCTTATCATTGCATGAAGTGAATAGGAAGTAGTAGATAATTTAACCCTGTACCATGTATGTGTGAGGCATTTACCCAGTTTAATTTGTGCATTTAATCAATAACTTTCTCAATTAGTCTTTCCTAGGTTATAGGATAATTAGTTAGGACATGATCATAGGTCGTATTTTAATAAGTTCACTCTTAGCCTAAAAGACTAACCACATGTGAATCAGCATCCCTTGATCCGTAAGTTAAGCCTAAATTGACCTATTTTTTTAACCTTTTTCAACTTCCTCTTTAATTACAATAAACCTTTTTTAGCACTGGTCCATCGATGGATGCAGTGCACCTTAAAACATAGGCAAATTACCTAAGTTGAGGGTGGCAGTCATAAGAGTACAGTGCATAGTTAAAATGGGGCATGCGGAAGGGTGTTCATTAAAAAAATGCATGTAGGGTTGGGTGAGGTAGAAATGTGTGAAAAATAAAGAAAAATAAAAAATGATGAAAATGAGAAAAAAAAAGCGAAGTGAATAAATGAAAAGAATTAAGGAAACCACACCCAATCTGAAAACAAATAAAGGAGAAAAATAATGAAATAAATTATGTATGGTAGAGAAGTGGAGCCAATAATGAAAGTTTTGTTTCAAGGAGGGTGAGTCACTATATCCCAAATATACCATACCAGCCCCCAAGCCTACGTTAAAAGCCTAGAAAAGTCCTATAGTGATCCAAGTCCATTTTTCTGAAAAACTCAAGTATAGAAAATAAGGGCAAACTTATGGTTTTTTGTGCACATTATTGGAACTTCTTTTATAGCATGAGTATCTTGATATCATCCCCATATTGTCAAACATGATTATACTGTGAGAGTTGGGACTTCATTACTATGAGAGTATATGGGTTGTATTGATTGCTACTTATCTATTCGGGTAGTATAAATTGTATAGTTGTCCGTTGGTAATATAATGCCATCACATGATTCCTTTGTATCATACTATTGTTGTTCATAAATCCACACAATAGTTTTGAAAGATATATATAGTAAGGGGTAAGTAATTTGAGTCAAATTAAGTTGACTATCATAGGTGCCACAGGTTTTTTTACTAAGCATCGTGTTTTATGTCAAGTGTTAGTTTCCTGAGCACATAAAATTTTTTATCTTGAGAGTATTTATGTTCCATGGCTTCAAGGGACTTTCGATGCTTAAATAAATAAAATTATGCAAGTACTTATGTAGTTTTTAATATGTGATGACTTTTTATGTTAGTATTTTCGAAAAACAGAGTTTAGAGTAGATAAAGAGCAACAAGTTAAGAAACGTAGCAGAAAGGCTACCTATGAACCCTACCAATGGGCTGATAATAAGAGGGGTCGTACTTTGGTGCCAACTCTATTTTCCTACTTTGTTTTGGATAGTTTTATTAGGTGTTCTAATGTATCTATAATATGCAAGGTACGTTTCATTAGTAGTTTACATACTTTGTAAACTTATTACATTGTTTTGAGTTCAGTGATGCAATTCTAATCTTGGAATTCTTGTTCTTCATTTTTAGGGTTTTATATAAAGTTAAGATTTAAATTTTCATTCTTAAATATTTGTGAGATTATTTGTATGCTTTCATCTATGAATTTTATGTCTATTCTTGAGATCATGAGTAGCAAAACCCTATAACCAGGGTGGTGGGAACCGTTAAAGATTAACAAAATAGAGGAAGTGCAAAGTTATTCTTGATTATTGTTTTTGCATGTATTATTATTTTCTTTGTATTGATTAGGAAAGCGAGTTCTTGGCAGTAATTTAAAGCTACTTTCCTTTATCTAATTAACTTTAGAACAAGGAGAGATAGTTAATCTGGGATCCAAAACTAGGGTTAGTAATGTGACACTTTGGGATTGAGAGAAAATATGTTAAATTAACCCTAACCAAGGTCAAGACATAGTTAGCTGATACACAACTTGTTAGATTCTCCATACAACGCACCATTATCTAACTAGAATAATAAGTCTATAGGTTAAGAAGTTAGGGGGAAGACAATCCAAGTGATCATCTCATGCTGAAAACAACCCTATTTTCCAACAATATTACTATTAATAATATTCTTACTAAACACCCCATTTAATTTTTGCACTTTTAGACTACATCAACAAGTTTGTGATAGATTTCCATCCTATTCCGAGTGGGATTGACCCTAACCTTGTTGGGTTCTATATTTGACTAGCGACCACATTATATTTTTTATGAGGTGTAATTTGGGCAATATCAATTATTATGGCATAAACTGATAGTTGGATAATTATGTGTATTTTTGTATTATATAATTCATTTGGTTCGTGGTCATGGCTATTGTTGTGATTGTATATTGTGGGGTTGTTTATTATTCTTTTTTTGATTGACATATCACCAATGTTGACATGGTGTAGTTGATTAGACTGTTGAAATTTGATGAATTGATGTTTATCATGGAGTGTGTGAGATCCTTATATTGTTTATTAATAGTAGTTGGGTTGTCTTGATAGTGATATAAATGTGTAGTTATATCATGAAAATAGTGGATTGTTAATTGGACTATTAATGGAACACTAGAGTTAATGGTTGGTGGAATTCACCTTAACAAAGTTGAAGCACTAGTATAAAAAAATTGTAAATTTAGTAAGGAAGGATAACTGAAGTTTTAATAATATTAGAAGAATGTAGTATGTGATGTGAAATCGTGTTAATTGAGTTTTTTAGGATTGTCTTTGTGATTTATATATGAAATTGTATGATCTAAACCTCGTTGATTGATGAAACCTACCAGTATATGTGGTATACGGATACTACTCTTGATATATCCTTCTTGAGATGTTGATGTACTGCGGGTTGACTAGCACTCATTTTTGTGGATGGCAAGTACTCAGCATCAACTTTCATATTTTGCATTTTTGTAAAAGTTGTGTCTAAATTTATCTTTTCTTATTCTTCTATAAGGAGCTTTTGTACATGTCTAGACTATGTTCTTGGGAATTGATTTAGTTTTCTTAAGTACAACTTATTAGTTTTGTTGAAATATTTTCCTGAATGGGTTTTTAATTTGAACTGTTTATTGCATAAATATCATCTTTCACAAATTTTGCAAAACAATAGTGTAATACCCCGAAGATTTCTAGCAAATTTCATCCCAAGAATGCCTAGTATTAGATTATAAAGTGAAAGATAATTATTCCATGAGGAATTTTTAATATTTTCACTTTTCCTCATGTGGAAAATTCAATAAGCTTTCCATCGATATATGATTCGCTTAAATCAGATAATCGTGTAAGAAGTTATGACTATTTCAAGTTTTCATCATACAAAAGCGCCATATTAGTCAATGGCGTGCCATGCCACAAGAGGTAATGGCATTTTGAAATTTCCAATAGGTGACTCCGATTATGGCACATCACTCCAACACTCAAATTCAAAATTGTCCTTTTTCCAGTGTCTCAGTATGATTTTCCCCACGTCGCACAAAGTTCCAGGTCACGATGGAAGGGGCAGCGCAATGGCTCCGCATCACGCCGTCCCTCAATTTCCTAATTGTCAATTTCTAGTGACAGCGCGATAACGCTGTGTCACACTGGGGCCTAGTTCAAAAAAATTTGACTAAAATTAAATGACGCATCTAGGGTTAAAACAGTTAATTTCTTGCCCCTATTTAAATCCGATTACACGTGATTTAGCTATTCTTCACCCAAAATATAATATTTTCTCTCACGTTTCTCTTAAGAACAAGCTAGGGTTTCTATTGAGGATTCAAATTCAAGAAGGTTTCACCATCAATCTTCACAAAATCATGAACTAAGGTATGCATAGTGTTCATTCATGGACTCCTTTCGTCCATGAAGCCCAAGAATTCCTTTTCTAAATTCAAGTTATGGATTTTCTTATGAAATTCATGTTTGGGATCCTTTGTTCATGTTGATAATAAGTAATTGAATTGTATTCCCTGAATTAGTGTTAAATTCCATATGGGTTGGTTTTTCTCAGTGTAGAGTCATGAAACCCTAGGAATAAACCCTTGAATTATTAAATTGGAATTGAATTACGACAGTTACTTGTTGTATGATAATGGGAACACACACTACCAGATGAAGATGTGATCCTTAGAAGTCATCCTTGCATTACAAAACTATGTATCCAACATAGGTTGAGACATCAACACTGTCTAATGAGAGTTAATGAGCTGGATAAGCACTGTCAAATAAGGGCCCCACCATTCTCTTTTGGGGACACCATCAGATAAGGGTCTTCCTTATCTTTTCCTTACCAGTGGCGCGGTATTGACACTTTTCCAATTGGGGTTACAGATTGGATCCCAACTCATCCATAATGGCATATCAGGGGCATGTCGATAAAATACTACCTCCCACAGTTTCAGTACCAGTGTAAATAAAAGAAGTCAGATAGTTCTTCAGATTCAAGACTGTCAGAAACAATAAAGAAGTCATATAGTTCCATCTGATTCAGGACTGTTAGATAACGTCACCCATGTTATCAGTAAAATTTAGATACAACTATTTATGCTATAGTTATATTAGTTATTAGCATGTCATGTAATAAACATTCAGATTCAGTAATTATGATATCACAGTTTCAGTTCTAGTTACGTATTTATGTAAGCATTCTCGCATTTATGTTAGATAGTCAGCAAGCATTATTCATTCATGATAACCCTTTAATTAGCCTACCTTCCATGTATACTCATTACATTCCATTATACTAACACATTTGCGCTATGGTTCTTTTTTTTTAAGTTGCACCATAAGTTCAGAGACACGAGTTCCAAATCAACAGTAAACTCCAGTCTCAGTAGTCAGTATAAAAGTGAGTCCTCATCCTTTGATGACATGATTATGTATCCACTATTTCATTGATTAGTTATTAGTTTGAGTTAGTCGGGGACACGTCCCATCAACTCCTTATTTAGATTATTCAGATGGTAGAAGGTTTTCAACTAGAGGAAGACTATAATATTTTAGACTTCAATGTTTACAGTTTTGTTTTGGGTATTGTATTACCCCACAGATGTTATATCATCCATGTTATGTTCAGTATTAAACCTTATGGCCTTCCACTGCATGTTTCTGCATTATTCAGTATTTTATGCAGTATACAGGAACCAATATTAGTCATGGGTTAGCTTGTCATCCGTTGGGGTCATGAGCACCGTGTAGCATTTTGGTTCAACAAATCAGGGTGTTACAATCTTCGTATCAGAGCATAAGGTTTAATAGATTCCTAGTAAGTCTGAAAGCCAAATCTAATAGAATCTTGTACATGGGTATGTTGCGCGCCACTTTTATGTGCAAGAGGCAATGAGATGTTTACGAATAGTTTCCCTTTATTCAGTAATCATGTTGTACCAGTGAGTATAGTCAAAAGTCAGTCTCTCAGTATAATCTACTTATTCTCTTTATTTTAGAATATGCCTTCGAACAAAAGAAATCAGTTAGCCCCTCAGCCCGAAGAACCTTCGGGTGATTATGTTTCTCATGCGGAGTTCAGGACCGCATTTACAAATCTTGCTCAGTATGTAGCTGCCCATAATGAGTGATAAGCTATTGTTCTGGTCAACCCAGTGGCTAACTCAGCTGCAGCTAGGATTTAGGACTTCACTCGATTTAATCCTCCGTCCTTCTACGGGTCTAAAGTAGATGAAGACCCTAAGAAATTCATTGATCAAGTTTGAAAGTGATAGATATCATGGAGGTGACTACCATAGAGAATTTTGAGTTAGCCACATACCAATTGTAGAATGTGGATCATACTTGATTTAAACAGTAGAAGTCAGAAAGGTCAGATAATACAGGTCCTATAGAATGGGAGGAGTTTTTCACTGCATTCTTACACAAATTCTTTCCCCAAGAGCTTAGATAGGCTAAGGTACTAGAATTAATCAACCTCAGGTAGGGAAATATGATGGTGAAAGATTATTCTCTAAAGCCTACTCAGTTAGCAAGATATGCCCCTTATGTGTTACAGACGAAAGCGCCAAGATGAGTAAGTTCGCTTCAGGGGTAAATGATAGCGTGGTTAATGAGTGCAGATCCACCATACTAAATAGTGACATAACTTTAGCAAGACTTATGACCCATGATCAGCAGATAGAGGAACAAAAGATAAAGCCGAGGAAAAAGCAGAATAAGAAAGCTAGGAGAGGTAGCTTTAATTTTAGTTATCCTAAATCAGAAGGAGGAAACCATTCTCAGTTTCATCCTAAGTCATTAGTTCCATCTGCTTCTTCATCCAGTGCTCCAGCTCCTAAGTTCAAAGATAGAGTGCCAGGCTCTAAGTCTTAGGGCAGTGTCAGCAATTCCTGAACTAATCCCATTTGTCAGACTTATGGTAAAAACTACCAGGGTGCTTGTAGAGCTGGAAGTGATGTCTATTTTAGTTGGGCAAGCCAGCCTATAGAGTCAGAGACTGCCCTCTATCAGGTTATCAGATTCATCTCCGCTCCTCAGCTCAGTCTAGTCACCCGAATTAGTAGAGTGCCACCACCAGTTCTTCAAGCGGGCAATGCCAAAATACAGTATATGATTTTCATACCCAACAATATTAGGAAAATTCTCCTGAAGTAGTTACCGGTATGTTATAGGTCTTTCATGTGTATGTTTATTCTTTGATAGATCCAAGATCTTCTTTGTCTTTTGTTACTCCCTATTTAGTAGTTGATTTTAGAATCAGTCTCGAAAATCTAGTAGAGCCCTTCTCAGTCTCTACCCCAGTGGGCAAAACCATCATAGCCCGATGGGTATACAGGAACTACCTGGTTATGATATTTCAGAAAGCCACTTCAACAAACTTAGTCCAATTAGAGATGACTAATTTTGATGTCATTATTAGCATGGATTGTCTTCATTCCTTTTATACCATAATCGACTACAGAAATAGAAGAGTCCAGTTTCAGTTTCCAAATGAACCCATCCTTGAGTGGAAGGGTAGTGTATCTTAATTCAGGGATCAGGGATTTATCAAACCCAACATTTCCCCGTGGGGTGCACTACTCTTATTCATGCGTAAAATAGACTGTTATCTCAGAATGTTCATTGATTACCATCAACTTAATTAGGTCATAGTAAAGAACACGTATCTTCTTCCCAGAATTGATGACTTGTTTGACCAACTTCAGGGTGCCAGCTATTTGTCAAAGATAGACCTCAAATCCGGCTATTACCAGCATAGAGTTAGAGAAAGTGATGTACTGAAAATAGCTTTCCATACTCGCTATGGTCACTTTGAATTCGTAGTCAAATCATTTAGTCTTACCAATTCCCCAAAAGGATTCATGGACTTTATAAACCGCGAGTTCAAGCAGCACTTGGACATGTTCGTCATAGTCTTCATAGATGATATTTTGGTCTATTCTCGCACTGAGCGCAATCATGCAGAGCATCTCAGAATAGTAATTCAGAATCTCAGAGATAATCAACTATTCACAAAATTTAGCAAGTGTGAATTTTGGCTTAGGTCAATAGCATTCCTTGGTCACATCATTTTCGGTGATGGCCTTAGAGTTGATCCTTAAAAGACCAAAGCAGTAAGAAACTAGGCAAGACCTGTCTCTATATAAGATATCAGGAGTTTTTTGGGTTTGATTGGCTATTACAGATGGTTTATTGAATGATTTTCATCTATTGCATCCCCTATGTCTAGATTGACTAAGGAAAAACTCAACTTTCAATGGTCAGACCTTTGCGAGATGAGTTTTCAAGAGTTGAAGACTTAAATTACCTCAGGCCTAGTCTTAGCTCTTCCAGATAGTTCAGAGGGGTTTGTGGGGTATTGTGATGCATCTAGAGTAGGTTTGGGTTGTGTCCTTATGTAGCATTGTAAGGTTATAGCCTACACCTCCAGACAGCTTAAACCCCATGAGAGGAATTATCCGACTTATTATCTTGAGTTAGCAGTTGTATTCTTTGCCTTGAAGATTTGGAGTCATTAACTCTACAGAGTTCTTGTAGATGTCTTCACAGATCACAAGACTCTTCAGTATGTCTTTTCTTAAAAAGATCTTAATCTTTATCAAAGAAGGTGGTTAGAGCTCTTGAAAGACTATGACATGAGTGTCCTCTATCATTCGGGAAAGGACAACATAGTGGCCGATGCTCTCAGTAGGCTATCCATAGGAAGTGTTTCTCATATGGAGGATAGTAAAAAGAAGTTAGCTCAAGAAGTCCATCAGCTTTCCAGACTAGGTGTTCTCTTAGTCGATTCTTCAGAGGGTGGTGTATGGGTTCAGAGTAGTTCAGAATCATCTATTATTTCTAAGGTGAAAGAAAACAAATATAGAGATCCCATCCTTGTCAATTTGAAAGGGTCAATTCAGGATCTGAGAGTAGAGGTTTTCTCCAACTGGGGATATGGTGTTTTGCGTTGTTAGGGTCGTATCTGTGTTAAAGGTGTAGATGACTTAAGGCAGCAAATTCTTGCAGAAGCACATGGTGCGCTCTACTTTATTCATCCAGGGGCCACAAAGATGTACCGTGATATGTGGGAAATCTATTGGTGGAGTGAGATGAAGAGAGACAATACAGAGTTTGTGGCTAAGTACGATATATGTCAGCAAGTTAAGATAGAGCATCAAAAGTGTAGTGGGTCCATGTAGGTGTTCAGTATTCCTACTTGGAAGTGGGATGTTTTGAAGATGGACTTTGTGACAAATTTGCCTCGAACTCGTCATCAACATGATTCATTTTGGGTCCTTATAGATAGAATGACCAAATCAGCTCATTTCCTTCCAGTTCATACCTCTTATTCATCCAAGGATTATGCCAAACTCTATATCAAGGATTTGGTCAGATTGCATGGTGTTCCGTTGTCCATTATCTCAAAAAAAGGTACCAAGTTCACGTCTTATTTTTGGAAGTTATTCCAAAAGTGTCTCGGTACCAAAATTCATCTTAGTACAGCCTTCTATCCTCAGATAGATGGTCAAGAAAAAAGGACCATTCAAAATTTAAAAGATATGCTAAGGGTGTGTGCAATTGATTTCAAGGGAAGTTGGGATGACCACTTGCCTTTGATTTAGTTTTCATACAACAAAAACTATCATTCTAGTATTCAGATGGCTCCATTTGAAGCTCTCTATGGTAGGAAATTTAGATATCTAATTAGTTGGAGATCATGTCTATCTAATGATCTCTCTCATGAAGGGAGTGAAGATATTTGGCAAGAAGGGAAAGATCAGTCCCTAATATCTCGGTCCCTTCAAGATTGTCAGTCGTTTTGGTAAGGTAGATTATGAGCTCAAATCTGCCTTTAGAGCTAGCCTCAGTTCATCCAGTCTTACATGTCTCTTTGTCAAGAAGTGTATAGGTAACACACCAGTTGTAGTCCCTATTCAAACCATTGATGTTCAGAACAGTTTCTCTTATGAAGAGATTCCAGTTGAAATCTTAGACTATCAGACTCGTAGATTAAGGAATAGAGAAGTCCCTCTAGTTAAAGTTCTTTGGCAAAATCAGTCCGTCAAGGGAGCTCTTTGGGAAGTAGAAGCAGACATGCATACAAAGTATCCTCACCTCTTCTCCGCCAACTCAGATAAAGATCAAGGTAATATTTATCCTTAAGCTTACTCATTTTTATGATCAGTTTTCATCATGAAACTGGTATTTAGTTTCATGTTCATGTTCCAGTATAAACTTTGTATCAAGTACCATTGCATATTCAGTCATGCATTCATGTATTAGCTTAGTTATATAATTATGCATCAGAAATGCATTCTCATTGTTAGAAATGTTGTTCCTCGGAACATTCTGTCGTGCATTCATGAATCAGTTAAACATGCATCATATATGAATGTTTCGTATGTTATGTTTAGCAAATCAGTCATGAGATCATGTTCCAGTTATTCATGTTTAGCTAATTGTTTCCTCTCTCAGTCAGTCTCATTTGTGGATGAATGTTCTGAAGGGGGAGATATTGTAATACCCCGAAGATTTCTAGCAAATTTTATCCCAAGAATTCCTAGTATTAGCTTCTAAAGTGAGTGATAATTATTCAATGAGTAATTTTCAAGATTTTCATTTTTTGTCATGTGAAAGATTATATAATCTTTCCATCGATCTATGATTCGCTTAAATCAGATTATAGGATAAGAAGTTATGACTATTTCAAGTTTCCATTGTAAAACTGGGCCATATTAGTCAATGGCGTTCCACGCCACAAGAGGAAATGGCATTTTGAAAATTCCAGTAGGTGTCCACAATTATGGCACGTCACTCCAGCACTCAAATTAAGAATTGTCCTTTTTTCAGTGTCTCAGAATGATTTACCTCCCATCGTGCCAATGATTCAGGTCAACAAGGAAGGGGGAACATAATGGCTCTGTATTGCAAGATCACTCAATTTCCTAATAGTTAATTTCCACTGATATGGTGCGATAACACCACGTTAAATTCCATATGGGTTGATTTATATCGATATAGATTAATGAAACCCTAGGACTAAACCCTTGATTGATTAAATTGGAATTGAATCATGACAGTTAATTTTTGTATGATGTTGTTTACACATTCTATGCCTACTATGTGTTTAGTTGACTGCCTATATTAAGGGAAAGTGTCTAATTAGCATGATATTATGAAATTCCCATGTATGTACAAGCTTATGCCTACACGTATTTGATGAAATGCTTCAATAAATGTATTATGATGATTATTATGTATTCAAGTAAGTCAAGCTTTGTTAGTTTCCTTCCATCGAGTCCTGGGGGTACTGGTACCCAAAACATTAGCCGTCTACCTAGAGCCATGTCATGTTTTTAGAATACTCTGAGTTAAGCTATGAATCCTTTGTCTTCAGATAGTCTTATGACTCAGGAAAAATCTCCATGATCTCATCCCTCAGCTAGTTATCAGATATCAGTAGTATTCGTCAGTCAACAGATCTTAGTAACTCATCTCATGTTTAGTTTAGTAAATCATTTTCAATGTCCATTCATATGGTGGAGGAATTAGTACCGAGTGAACCCTAGGATAGGGAAACACACTATCAGATAAAGGTGTGATCCTTAGAAGTCTTCCTTGTATTCCAAAACTATGTAGCTAGGATAGGTTGAGAAATCAACACTGTTCAATGAGGGTTGATGAGGTGTATAAGTACTTTCAGATAAGGGCCCCACCATTCTCTTCTAGGGATACTATCAGGTAAAGGTCACACACAGCTTGTCCTTAATAGTGGCGCGGTATTGACTCCCTTCCAATTGGGGTTACAAATTTGACCCCAACTCATCCTTAATAGCGTATCAGGGGCATGTTGGTTAAATAATGCCTCCCACAACTTGAGTATCCATCTCACAAAAAGAACTCAAATAGTTCTTTAGATTGAAGACTAACAAATATAGTCGACTCAAATATAGTAAGGAGCTCAGATAGTTCCATCAGATTCAGTACTGTCAAATACAGTCACCCATGTTATCAGTTAAATTCAGATACAACTATTTATGTTATCAATTATATTATTTATTAGTATGTCATGTCATCCTTATTCTGATTCAGTAATCACGATATCACAGTGTCAGTTACAGTTACGTATTTATGTATGCAATCTCACATTTATGTTAGACAGTCAGATAGCATTATTCATTCATGATAACCCTTGCATTAACCTACCTCATATATATACTTAGTATAGTTTATTATACTAATGCATTTGTGCTATGGTGCTTCCTTTTTATGTTACACCATAGGTTAAAAGACATGAGTTCCAGATCAACAGTAGATTCCAGTCTCAGTAGTCAAAATAGAAGTGAGTCCTTATCTTTTAAGGACATATTTATTTATCCACTATTTTATTGAGTAGTTATTAGTTTGATTTAGTTGGGGACACATCCCATCTACTCCTTATTCATATTATTTAGAAAGTAGAGGCTTTCAGACTAGATGTAGACTATTATATTTTAGACATCAATTTTTATAGTTTTGTTTTGGTATTGTATTACCCCACGGATGTTATCTCATCCATGTTATGTTCAATCTTTAAACTTATGGCCTCTCAGTGCATGTTTCCACATTATTCAGTATTTTATGCAATATACAGGTACATATATCAGTCATAGGTTAGCTTGTGGCCCTTTGGAGTCATGAGCACCATGTAGCATTTCATTTTAGCTCATTGGGGTGTTACAAATAGTTGGGTGTTGAAGGGTTCTCATATCTAGTGAGGAATAGAGTAGGTGCCTTTATGATCCCATAATTTGGGTCATGACAGTTGGTATTAGAGAATTAGCTTACCAATCTCATAAATTATGAGTGCAAATGTCGAGTAAATTTCTGTAAATTGGTTTGTATATGTATATATCAAATCCTTAGGGAGCTATAAATCATCTAGGAGTCAATCCCTTTCTTCATCCTATTATGCTACCTTGACTTCTTATCTTCCTAGGTTGATGCCAATTGTTATCTAGTAAATTCCATGTGTCATCTCCACAACTTAATTAGAATCGAGTCAATTTTAATTTATATCTTGAGGAGTTAACAGTCGCAACTTAGTCAATTCCAACCGTTACTTTTTGATACGAGACAACACATATAATTGTTCGGTGAATTATGATATAGTTACATGGTTAATCCTTCATTATTAACATTGATTTTAAGAATCTAATGTATGTGGATATATAAGTATTGATGGTGCATTGATGTATACAAATGCAATTGTGTATTGATTGTATGAATCATGATGAAACTAATTGATTACGTGTTGCTTATGGAGTAAATAAATTTGTATGTTATAAGATTGTGATAAGTTTTGAAGTATCGTTATGATGCTAAATTATTCTATGCATTGGAGAGATAATTAATAAGAATTTTATTTTTTTTAATTTTGTAGTTATCATGTTTTAAACAAATTAAGAATAATGTGTAATAACGGGATCCCGTATCAATAAGATAATGAGTGTTTGGTAGGGCGCCTATGTTGTGTTATGGGAAATTGAATGAAAATAGTTTTTAATTAATAGTACTCCTTGATTGCGTTATATTCAATATCTATAGCTTGTGAATTAAGTAAACTTGATTATGAATGATGATCCTTTGTTGTAGGGTCAACTGAGGAAGTATAGTCACTATAGGTATTTACGCCTATTCACGCCACACTCATTATTGAAAGATAGTAATTGGTTTATATTGTGGATTGAGTTAATTGTAAAAGTTATATTCTTACTATGCCGATGGGAAATGGTTTCAGTGAATATTATTGGGACAACAGGTAATGTGTAAGGCAATTTTTTTATGCCCATAGAAAATGCTTTCAATAAAATTATATCAGTGTTAAACGGTTTAGGCAAGTGGATATTGTGAATTCTTACATGGTGAAAGTTAGAGCAATGACTTAATCTGTCCACTTGGTAACTTATGTTTCGTTGATGTTTAGACATTGATTAGCTATTTGGGATTTTCATGTCCTTATAATTATGAATTTTATTGGTCTGACTAACGGCTACCACTGTGGTAGTGAAGTACTTAATTTCTTTCTTGCACAATGAACATGAATTAGGTAAAGATGCTCCAACTAGTGGATTTAAATCAATAATAGAAATTAATGTAATAAAAAGGTTATACAATTAGTGAATATATATAATTTACATGATATGATCTGAACTCAAATGGACTGATGTGAGTATGGCGAAGAAATTATATGCTAATGAACACATATTTGAAAGTTTGGTGGTGTTGTGTTCTTTATAATACTGGTTAGGTTTTAAATGCATGGGTCAAGTTTTCCCTATTATGAGAGTTCATAAAATTTGAGGCAAGTGTTGTTTCTAACAAGCATATGATGTTGTTAGGCTTAGAGATCATTTTTGTCACGTTGTGTATGATAATTGAGGGACATATTTTACCGTAGTAACTTTTAAAATGAGAACCAGATTCATAAAACCATAGTTATGGTATTTATTATAGTAGGATAAATCTGAATTATGATATTTCCATGATAGTGTTGTGAAATGAGGATTTCTAGAAACTTCCCTAACTCACTAGTTAAGGACCATTATAACGGTCCCAACACCGCTATGGAAGGACAACCATAGAGGTTATTTAAAAACCATAGAGGTCAGCGAGGCATTTTCTCAAAATTTCCATGGTGGGCTAATTTTTGCCACAACAAGATCGTTGTAGTGGGCAAGTTCCTGTTGCAGCTATCATCAGTAGTTGAATTTCTTGATTCCCAATATTTACCTTATTTTTTTCTTAAATTGAAAGGGTTCATTCTCAGATAATGTATGGGAATTAGTTTGATTTTCTATAAATATTTGATTCTACACCTCTTTAGTTTAATAGGCTACGTTAGAAAGGCCGAGTGTAAATATTTTATTCTATACCTCTTACTCCTCTCACCAATGCCTATTTAGGGATGAATAGTTGGTAAATTAATATCTAATATAATAACCTATTCTATCATTACTAAAAATATAAACCATAGGGATATAAGAATATAATTAAGATAGTTGTTAGGGTCAATACCTCATTGTGGGAGTGAATTAAATATGAATTAAGGTCATCAAAAACCCTAGCATATGTTTGAGATGAAAGAATCCCCACCGATTGAGTTTTGGTATGTATTTTTACTTGTTTCAACTTGAAATAATCACTGCTCTTAAAATATGAAAATTTACATGTCCCAAGACCTACCAAATTAAACGTCTTTGAGCCTTCTTTCCAATTCCACAAACCGTTCATTAGATTAATTATAGAGTAAAAGGTATGTGCATTCTACAAAAAGGTGTTCCTTCAAAGATGTATTACAGGTGAGGATTGTTGTAGAAAATATCGATATTCTATAGTGAGGCCTCTATAGATAATAGCCACTATAGTAGTGGTGAGAAGTATATATATGTCTTATTTTGCTGAGTTTGATGTCATAAACTCAAAATTTTTATTCTAGAGCCTTAGAGGGATAATTTTCCTAAGGTTAGGCTGAAAATTCACTGTTTATGTATTATTATTACACCTTTTTAACATAAATTAGTGCATTCTTCTGGTAGAATTATTAGAATGGGGACATTGTGGTAAATTTCTTGAGATTAGAATCCTATGATTATAAAAATGTGGGAAAACGTATGATAGGTGTAATGTCAACTAGAATTACCTCAAAATTGTTAACAAATACTTCTTAGAATGAATTGGTTCTTCTAATACATGAATTTTGATGGTTGGGGAACTTAAGTTTTATAAATATAGGACTTTCAGATTTAAAACTCTATTTATTATAACGTGAGTATGATAGAACTAGTTAATAGTTAATTGATGCTTGGGTAATGTCATGGATAGTGAAGAAGAATACAATTAGTGGTTTTGAATTCCTAAAATGTTTATTTGAAAAGTAATTGATAATTTACTCTTGTAATTGCTTGTTTATTAGATGATTGGATGTTTTGAGACATGAAGAAAGAGAAGGAGTATCTTGTTAGAGTGTGATTGTTCCATGATCTTTGGTCGAGGTTGGTTATGGTTTACGAGTATTAAACTATAGTTAATAACATCTACATAACAAAGAATTGATGGAAGAATCAAGATTACCCCTGCAGGAATATCAATTGAAAGGATAAACATAGAAAATTAATATAATAAAAATGTAGTTGTATGTTGATGTATTAATATATGAATCCCTTGGTAGTTTTTTGTATTTGTATGAATCCATGATGGATTGTAATGTTAATTATGTCTTTATAGAGAGGGAATCATATTATGTTGCAATCTAAGGATTTGACTAAGATGTGATGACCCAATTTGTTGAGTCATGATGAAACCTACTATAACACACCTTTAGGTAATCCAAACCATAGCATGTAACAACAAGTAACGGGCTAACCGACAGAAGACAAAAAAATAAAGAATAAAAACATGCAAAGAAAATATGAAATAACTAAAAGCAATGGTACATAGAAACAAACATACTATACAATAGAGGGAGGAGGGCAAAATTATAATGACCCTCTAAGTCATTTCGTTGAATTAGACACGGCTCTAGAATTTCCCGACTTCCTACAGTGATTACAAGTCATTTATGACTTTCTCGAATAGTCAGTTTTGTTGTCAAGCAATTCTTTTATGTTTTAGGCTCATTTCCCTACGTTGCAATTTTTTCTATTAAGGAATTGGTCTTGGACCAAAAATCTTAGTAAATAACATTAGATGAGAATATTGATAAGTCCATTAGCTCCAGAATATTTATTTTTTGTTGGCGGTATCATTGGTTCAGATCCTAAGGTTTCCTGACTCCTTTTTGACCATTGGGTGGATTTTGTAAAGAATAGAACTATAGGTATGCACCCCACATTTAGTCTATACAATCTTTCATGAATGTTTTGATAGTTCCATTAAGTCTAGAATATTGCATTTGGTAAAGTAGAATTGTTAATTTTCACACACATGATTTATAAATCCTGAGCACCTAATACGAGTATATCTGGACTTAGAGAAAATTTGGTGACTTATATAAGGTTCGGCCACTTTATTGGTCAAAGAGCTTCTTTAGAGGTAGTAACTTTAGCAACCCTGAGTCTCTTTAGCAGACTTATCTATTATGCTAAGGTCTTCTTGAGCATTCAAGGTCCTATTACATAGACATCATTTTAGCAAGCAGGTTACCACTTTAGTGATGCCCATATTTCATCTACTGACTGCTTTAGCAAACTTGTGGCTCTTAAGCGGATAAGCGGCACCTGGGATTGTTAAATCCCTATTTTCACCCAACAATCCCATTCAATTCTTAAACAATTTCCTTTACTTTTTGAGATATTGGAGCGTGGAAAGTGTAGGGAATCATCCACTGAAGCTAAGGAAAGTTATCATTACACTCCTTGGTCTTTTCTTATTATATTCTTCACCAATTTCCATCCCACTTCATTGTAAGTTCTTAGAATTTACGTCTGTAAATACATGTACTTAGGGGTTGATTGGGACCTCAATTTGTACTCCATTTTTTCTCTACTTTTGAGCACACATTCCTTGTCCTTCAAGGGAACTCATGATAGATTCAATTTTTGGATTGCATTTGGGGGGGCCTAATCTCATTCTTTACCTAAATTTTGATCCGACGTTTTACATAACAATATGGTTCTTCTTTTTCTCCTAATAAAGTGTAGATAATTATTTTGATAGTCGGGCAGCATTTGGGATAACGGAACAAGGACGAGCATATTGTAGATGATTCAAGCCTTGTAGTTCAGCATTGAGGTAGGCTTCGGCCTACTTTTCTTTATGAGATTATGTGTAGTGTGAACTGCATGCTAGGTGGGTTTGGTAGTACATGTTTATGATTAGAATATCATAACATAGCCAAATTTAGGAGTTTACGGACAAAAGGGTGAACCAACCCTTAAGATGAAACACTTGCTATAGCTATAGAATCCTACCACCCTATGTCATAAGCATATTGATCATAGTTTATAGTAAGGAGCCTTTAGTAAAAGATTTACTTTTAGAGTTGGTGGATTTAATTATGTTTTACCCAGGTGATAAGATTATTAGTATGTTAGTTTTATAATATTGCGCCCAAGACCGTTGTTACGATACTAGTTGGTCTCCAGGTGAAAATTCCATTCTTATAATGGATGTGGCTTTAGTCTATAGCTGCCTATACATTTATGATTATGTTATATTGGTGATGAAATACATAGATTAAGGTACATTCATGCTCACTTAATGGTATGATTCCGATCAAACTCTTAATTTTACTACTATCTAAAGAAAAGGGATTATCTCCCACTTTTCACTTTTAAAATAGATTCTTTTATAAAAAGAATCATACCACCTTATTTGATGATTTATGATCTATTAGAACTAAATTTGACGTTTTTGGAAATTAAACTGAGATTGATTATGGTCCATGGTTTATCTACTCTTTTAACCGTACTATTTACTTTGGTCGTGAGAGATTCTGACCCTTTCTACTCTATGATACTGATTATGTCCTAGTATTGATATCAGACAATGGATATATAGAATTACACTCTTTTACTCATAATTTAAGTCCTTGCACTTATTATATATAGATCTCTCTACTACTGGATAGAGTACATCGATGATGATTATTGGGAATCCTAGATTGTGACCAAGTAAGTGTAAATGGATATTCCAGATTCTCTTAGGGTAACCTTCGTCCATTAGCCATCATGCCATAGAAAAGAGTCCACCATAGGTCCTGTCTTTGTAAGATGTTGAGCTGGAGAAGGTTTATACACTTGGTACATTATGGAACATAGATTGATTTTAACACTATGGATTTGCTTTACATTCATTTATTCATATGCATTGCCTATCACCAATATGTTTTTTTGTACTTATATCTATTAGCCTTATTGGGGATTGCATAAGTATAGGCTATAATTGTTTTATGCAGATTGTAAATTAATTCTTTTGGGTTTATGGGGCTCTACTTTGATATTTTATGTACGAACTCGTTGCTTACTTTGTTGTTGTTATTATTGATTGTTCGTGGTAGGTTGATTGTGGATTACTACAGAGGGTATCGATATGATTCTGGTCTCTCTGATTTTACGGTAAATTGCATTATGGAAAATGATATCATGGCTAGACATTTTGACTATAGTCCCAGATCATGCTAGCATTAGCTTTCCTACTTTATTAGGATTTCCTAGAAAAGTTAGGTTGGCTATCTTAGGTTTTTACCTTTGAGTTAGTCTTTTATACCTCTCTTTCTCTTTATATATAAATATATATGTATATCTAGCTATGGTTTTACCGTAAATCCCTCTTTTACCTTGTTTATTCAAATTGCATATGTATTTATTTGCCTTGTATACTACTACATACTTTTGTTCCACTATTTATCACTATTACCTCTTTAGATTTATTATGTTAGCCTCCATGATAGTGGACTGTAGCTTATATTATTTCTTACATATTATCTGTAGGTGCTTTATCTTTGGAGCTCAGTCGGAAGTTGCATGCTGTGTACCATGTGCTTGGTACTCATACTACACTTTTGTAACCTACAGATCATTGTGTTAGTTCTCATTTTTTTTGTGTGCATTGTGCGGACCAGCTATGGATCAGAAATTTTGGTTGACATCACCAACCAAAATTAAGGGTCATGTGGCACTTATTGTGGCATTCCTTGATAAGTAAGCCTATCAACCAACCTGATACACAATAAGGGGAAAATACAAAAATACCCCCAACGTAAGGATTCAAGAATGGATCCAAAACATATAAGATAATAAGTGCAGAAACAATATAATCAAAAATATAACAAAACTCACAAAACCTGATGTCAACAACATAAAAACATATCTAGTACAACTCAAATCCAAATGAAATACATAAGATGTCAAAATACAAGAGAAATTATGGCTCTAAAATAAAAGTAAAGACATAGTCTATAAGAAAGGTAGTAGAATACATTTGGATGCCTGAAATTCAATTACTACCTCGAAAGCACCAAATATCATCCGAATCAACTAAGTAGGGGCACACTCAGACTATGACTTGCCCTAAAAGGCACAGTAGGCGTGAGTATGATCCAATTGTACTCAGTAGATACATGGACTAACCCGGAAAAGTAGATAATAAAACATACAAAATAAACATGAAGGGTATGTCACGCACAATTAGAAAATGTCACACAATGGTTTCCCATACAGCTTGCACTAACAGTTCTAATATATACCACATGCATTTGAAATAATAATAACGAAATAGAAACTAAATATACATCATATCACATACATGTAGAAATAATAAGAACACGTATATGCAAGATCGTCAAATACAAATAATGAAAGATAGAAAAAAGAGAGAATGACAAATAAATTTGGAAAGTCGATCACAACATAAATACAATAAACCAAGTACAATGTATAATATAATTGTGATAGTGGTACTGCTGATGATGATGCATGAGGTTATTGAATAACCTTTGTATAAACAAACAAAGGCTAGCCTCCTGACGTTGGACCCATAGGAGTTCATCAACCCATATACAATTCATTTATATATATCCATATCCATATCTTGTTCCCAGCACATCCCTTAGGGAGGGTTCTTTACGATGACATATTTTCTATCACAAAAAGGTATTGCTAGTGTTTGATAGATGTTTTCATGGTGGTATCATTTGTTTCATTAATGAATATTACATGAGGATATAATGCTCACAATCTATCACAATGAATATTTCCAAAAATAACCATATGATGTACTTCCACATTATTCATATACTAATAAAGCATGAATATAACACAATATAGGAATGGTACTAAAATATGCATTTCAACATAAAAATACAATTATTCACATATATTTCAGGCTATCAACATCACATAGGACTCCATAACGTAAAACATATCATATACTATCTCAAAACAAATAATTATATCACTTATAGGCCCCCACATTGGCAGAACACATTAAGTTAGCCAATCTTATGATTAGTTTCCATCCTTTTAAAATGCATTTTGTATACGAATTAATAACCCAACCCAGTTTGAATTGTTAAGGCATGACCTACCTTAGATGCCAAAACTGGTCCACAACACCTTAACCACAAAGCCCTACTTCTCATAAACGATCTTCAAATCAACTAAAATCATGATATATAGAATTTATGCATCAAAATAAGGATAACAATACCCATATTGCTAGTTTTTATTATGAATCAAATAGACTCCCAAAATGGGTTTTGAAAAAAGAAGAGCAAAATCGTAACTTTATTTTAAAAAGGTGTTCTCCGTATCATTAGGAATCTATAGCTCAAAACCAAAGTCAGATCTATTAAAAAATTTGAGGTTCAAATTGATGAAAACCCATTTTTGATCTTTACCCAAAAAGTTGTTACAACCTGGGTTTTGGCCTTAGAATTTTTCCTTGAAATCTGTTCTTTGGACCTAATACGTCTCAAGGGTATGAGCTGTAAGCTGGGTATGAATGTACGGTCCTATCCTATGCTAACCAGTGTTAGTTGGTGGGATAGTTTGGAGCACTGAAATGGTCACGACTTAGGGGTTTGAGTCATAAGGTTTGATACAAGTTATATCGATGGCTCGTATGGTGGCTAGTTTTTAATCCTCTTGGTAATTAATTCTTTCAGGGATACATATCATGGGTATAGAGCGTATGCTGAGGTTATTAATTGGTTGGATGATTCATATTCTTGACAGTAGGTCATCCAATAGTTAAGGCTTGGGTACGACTAGTGGAAACCAATCATAAGAAATGGTACAATTTATAAGAGGGTTAGTCGTATCTCTGTGACATATTTTTAAGGGACTTAAGTAGGAGTATTTTGGATATTTTCCTACTTACCCTAATTATGACCCACGACTCCTAATATACTTAGGAAGTTGTTTACCATATTATTATATTCATTAACGAATAGAAAACTATTTCAAAACACATTTTTATTCTCTCAAGAGCTTTTGGGTAAGAGAGCTAGGTTTTCAACAAAGGGATTGTTTAGGTGATTTTCTGCATCATCCTTCTTGGTTTAAGAAATATGTCTCTTCCCTACATACTAGTTCTAAAGAGGCAAGAATTTTATAGATAAAATTATTATTTTAATATTTCATGTTTTTTGTTTTTCAACTATTAAATGGTTGTTTTGTTTATGATGGCTTGGTTATGGTTTTCTATGATTTAATTCTGTTTTTATTTGTATCAAGGATGGTTTTAGGGAATTGGTTTTCCTAGTAATGGTTTAATGGTCTTTGAAATTGGTTTTGGTCATATTATGCCCCAAGAAGTTTGATAAAATGCTTATAAAGATATGTTCATTGCATTGACTTCTTTAAATGGAATTGTTTCTTGTTTTCAGCTTATATATGAAATTATAAATGGTTTAACTGTCTTACAAAGGTTAAATTCTAATTGGTTATACTTGTGGAAAATATGTTAGTTTCCCAAGAGGTCAATTTGGTAAGCAGAAAGGGCACCTGAGATTCCCCTTAACATAAGTGGTTTGGCTATAGATGAATCTTGCAAGTATGGTTGGTATGAATATGCCACTAATAATTTTCCTTGTTAATAAATGGTTATAGGATTATTTGTACATGTTTTTAATTTAGGAATTAATTACAGGATACGTAACAAAGCTGTGGAAGGTGGAGGTTTTAGGGGAACAAAAATTAGAAACTCATATTTACCGATATGAAGGGTCTTTGATGACCACATGTGAGTGTCACATTATATATTGGAAGGATGTACTTGTCATACCATGGGATATTTCTTGGTTGTGCGACTACACATACTGGGTCTCTTTTCGCAGGGGGAGCTAAAGCCATAAAACCCATGGGTATAGTTAAATAACAAGGTTACAAAACCCAGATAAAAGGCTTCCAATGCATGATGAACACGGATGTCCTTTTCTGAAAATTATATATATGTAAGGTTGTATAGATCATTGATCATTTTACTTGGTTGTTTAAATGGCATTACTTTATCCTTATCCTGAGATATATGCTAGCGGTCACTCGGTAACCTTCTACTGGCGGTTGTATATCAATGCAATATAGGAACTGGCTATTCGACTCCTCTTATATAGTGATTGACTCGAGGATAATATTTATATTGAATTAGTGATCTTCCATATTTATGAAAGGTTACAATTCATGATATGGACATTTTTAAACATTTTCTTTTTGTTTTGGCCATTGGTTTTGGCCATAGTTCGGGAAGTTCTTAACAAGATTTTTTTATTTTTTTGCATAGAGACTTTGTGGTACTTTTAAGGGTTGGTATGGGTGGGATCGGTATTGGTGTTGGCCTTGGCATTAGAATAAGATGCGAGTCTGGCATCATCAGACATAATGTCTCACTGTTCCATCATATTATATTTTGGGTTTGATTACCATATTATGCTTTGGTATTCTCTTTAGTTTGGTACGATATGGATGGTTTGTTTAGTGTGGGTAGACTCGGTTGATCCGGTCACTATTGTGACCCTATCACAGAGTCTTCATGATAGCATTTATGCAATCTTCTTATATGCTCATAATTCAGGTTATCTACGGCTGTAGAAGGTGGTTGGTTCGATTAATTGTGTGGTCCTCGGTCCTAGTTTGACTTGGGATGCCCATTATCTCTAGACCTTGGTTTGGTTCTTCACAAGTTGGTATCAAAGCTTAGGTTTATGGTCAACTAGGAAGTCTACAAAGCTGTGCAGAGTAGTGTCTCTTTTAAGTATGTGAAATGCATCATATTCATAAGAGAAAGGCTGCGACACATTTAGGAATATTTCACAATCTTTAAATTCTCAGTCCTAGAATATTCTTTAATCCTTGGTTGTTTGTCTTTCAGATCATGCCTCCTTGATCTAAAACACAGGGAAATTCTTTTGTCCCATCTGGGGATAATCCTAAAGGGGTACCTCATAGTATACCTTTGATCTTATGGTCTTATTACTTATTATGATAGATTTTCTCCTATTCCTCTTATAACCCTTTAGGTCCCTCAAGGTAACGTGTGGAACATGGAGATTCGTCATTCTATTGATGTTATTGCTTAGATGGTTATTGGTTAAGCTAAATCAGGTGCGACTAGTGCATTATTTAATGAGGCCACATGATTTAGCCAATTTAAAAAGCTGGGTACTTCTACTTTTATGAGAGTGAAGGTGGAGGAATTCCCATAGGTCTTCTTGGATGAACTGGAGAACATATGTTGGGTTATGTAGGCTTCTGATGTGGAAGGAGTTAGCCTTGCAACTTATCATCTCAAAGATATTACTTATTAGTGTTATGAGGAGTGGGACAGAGGTAAGGGTGATATGGAAGAGAAATGGTTATGGTAGGCCTTTTCTAATGGCTCATGGATTGTTTTTTCGTCAGGTATTGAGGGAACCTAAGATCAAGGAGTTTGTGAACCTCGGGCAAGGAAAGATGTCTGTGAGGGAATATGCCTTAATGTTTCATCAGTTGTCAAGGTATGCTCCTTATTTGGTGGCTGATATAAGGTCGAGAATAAGGAAATTCATTTTTTGGTTGAATCAATATTTGATTTTATAGAGCAATATTGCTTTGCTCATTAGGGATATGGATATCTGTAGGTTGACAATTCATATGCATTATGTTGAGGATGGGAAAAGAAAATAGGTAGAGTTTGGGTATAAATAAAAAAAGTAGGGCAGATTTTTTTATCAGGGAGGTGCATAGTCTAAAGGTGGTAGAGATGGTGGAAAGTGGCAAAAAAATAAGTGAGAGAGTTCTGGTTCATTCTCTGCTAAGAGTGCTCCTTACCCACAAGAGTCAGGTTGTAGGCGTCACTAAGGTTGTGATAATTCCTGATCTTAGGTTGCCCAGTCTATGGTGAGTGAAGGTCAGTCTATTACTTAATGACTTTCTAGTTAGTTCTGGAACCATCCTTATCTGATAGTCTGTGAGGAAGGTAGAGATAAGTGCCTCAAGTGTTGTCAGGTAGGTCATTGGCTCAAGGATTCTTGGGCTAACAAGGTTGCTACAGGCGAGAATAAGATTCTGGTGGCTCTATGTTTTGCTTCTACACCTGGTGGTGTGGCATCTGCTTCATTTACCACTCTATGTTCTAGTGTTGGTCGGAATAGGTTGTATGCTTTGGCATCCCAACAGGAATCCAAAGCATCACCTGATGTCGTTACTGGTACGCTACAACACTTTTCCCGTGAATTATATTTTTTCCTTGATCTGAGATCCACTCTTTTTATATGACTTCTTATATAGCTATGTATTTTGGTTTTGATCAAAAAATTATTTTTTTTCCTTTTTTTGTTTCTACACCGATAGGAGACTTGATCACTACTGAACAGGTCTATTGAGAGTGTATGATATGTGTTGGTGATAGGAAAACCTTTGTAGATATATTTGAATTGGGAATGGTGTATTTTAGTGATTTTTGGTATGGACTCGTTGCATTCCTGTTATGCAACTTTAGACTGTTGGACTCGTAAGGTCATCTTTAGGTTCCCTGATGGGCCGGTAATTAAATAGAAGGGTTTTTCTTTATATCCTAGGGGGAGATTTATTTCATATGTTTAAGACCAAAGGTTATTCTCTAAAGGGTATCCTTATCACATGGTCTGGGTTAAAGATTCTAAATCTGAAGGTCCTTCTTTGCAGTACGTTCTAGTAGATAATGAGTTTTCAGAGTTCTTTTTGGATTAATTTCCTAGTGTTCGTCCTAATAAGGAAATAGAGTTTGGTATTGATTTCCTAGTGGACATTTGTCCAATATCTATTCCTCCATAAAGAATGGCTCCAATTGAGTTAAGGGAACTCAAGAGCAAATTAAAGATCTTCTAGGTAAGGGTTTTATTCATCCTAGTGCTTCTCTGTGGGGTGCACCGGTATTGACCGTGTAAAAGAAGGATGGTTCCCATCTGATGTGCATTAGCTACAGGTAGTTCAATAAGGTAATGGTCGAGCAAAACTATCCTCTCCAAAGATAGATAATCTGTTTGATCAGTTACAGGGTGCCAAGTTCTTTTCATGGATAGATCCTTATTCTGGGTGCAATCAACAGAAGATTAGGGAAGTAGATATCCCTAAGACAACTTTTAGTACATGGTATGGGCATTTTAAGGTCCTGGTGAAGTTGTTTTTGTTGACAAATACTTCGACAACATTTATTGATTTGATGAACAGGGTGTTCAGGCAGTATTTGGATCTTTTTGTTATATTGTTTATTGATGACATGCTGGTGTATTCGAGAGGTAAGGTGAATTATTCTAGTCACCTCCATCTGGTGTTGCAGACCTTAAAGGAACAATGGTTATTTGCCAAGTTCTCTAAGGGTGAGTTTTAGTTGAAAACCATGACTTTCTTGGGTCACATTATATCTAGTGAGAGCTATTGGTTGATTCTTAAAAGGTAGTTACGGTGAAGGGGTAGCCAAGGACCACGACTTCATCTGATGTTCGGAGCTTCTTAGGTTTAGCTGTGTAATATAGGCAGTTTGTGGAAAGATTCTCATCGATAGCTGCTCCTTTGACTAAGTTAACTCAGAAAAAGGTTAAGTTTTATTGGTCAGATGCTTGTTAGGGGAGTTTTGAGAAGTTGAAGGATAGGTTGACTTCAGTTTTGAGTTTTACTTTGCCTGAAGTCAATGATGGGCTTATGGTTTATTGCGATGTATATCGGGCAGGGCTTGGTTGTGTTTTAATGTAGCAAGGAAAGGTGATTACCTATGCTTCAAGGCAATTGAAGGTACATGAGAGGAATTATCTTACCCATGATTTGGAGCTGTTGGATGTTGTGTTTGCTTTGAAAATATGGAAGAATTATCTACATGGTGTTCACGTAGATATCTTTTTGGATTATAAGATTCTTCAGTACGTGTTCACGTAGAAGGAGCTTAATCTCGGGCAATGGAGATTGCTTGAGCTTCTCAAGGACTATGATTTGAGTTTTCACTATCACCATGGTAAGTCTACCATGGTTTCTAATGTTAATAGTAGGTTGTCTATGGGTTGTTTGGATCATGTGGAGGAAGAAAAAAAGGAATTGGTGTAGGATAATCACTGCTTGGATAATCTTAGAGTTCGTCTCCTCGATTCCAAAGATGGTGGTGTGATGTTGCAAGCAGTGGTTTGATCATCTCTTGGTGCAGATATTAAGGAGAAACATGTGTTAGATAAGGTCCTGAAGAAAATCAAGTATGACATTGGTGGGCAGAAAGTGGTGGTTTTTGAGATTAGTGACGATAGTACTTGCAGTAGCAAGGGAGGCTATGCGTTCCGAATATGGACGTGTCGCGACAAAGGTTTTGGCTGAGGTGCATGATTCATGCTATGTTGTCAGCAAGGTTCGACAAAGATGTTTCATGATATTAAGGAGATCTATTAGAGGAAAGGTATAAGAGAGATGCGGTTGATTTTGTGGAAAAGGGAATGGTGTGTGCATAGGTTAAGTTTAAGCACATAAGGCCTTGGGGTTGCATCAATAAATAAAGTTGCCTGTATAGAAGTAGGAGTTGATTAATGTGGATTTCATTATCAGTCTTTCTCAGTGTTGAAATCAGTATGATTCTATTTGGGTTATCGTGGATAGTATGGCTAAGTCTGCTCGTATTTTGCCAGTAAGGACTACCATTTCGACCAAATATTATGTGAAGTTGTATGTTTAAGCGATAGTGAAGCTGCATAGGGTGCATGTTTTGACTATTTCTGATTGTGGTATGCAGTTTACGTCTCACTTAAGGGGTCTTTCTAGAAAGCATTGGGGACTAAGGTTTGTTTGAGTACTGCTTTTCATCCATAGTCCAACGGGCAAGTGGAGAGAATAATTCAAACATTGGAGTAAATGCTTCGAGTATGTGTAATTGATTATAGTGGCATTTGGGTTGAGCATCTACCTTTGGTATAGTTTGCTTACAAAAATTGCTATCATTCTAATACTGGTATGGCTCCTTTCGAGGCATTGTATGGTAGGAGGTATAGATCTCCTATTGGATGGTTTTATTTTTGTGAGGCAGATATGTTTGGTCCCAATTTGATCTATCAAGTTATAGTAAAGGTTAAGGTGATTCGGGATAGGCTTAAGGCTGCCCAGATTCTCAAAAAGTCTTATACAGATGTTAGGAGTAGAGATTTTGATTTTGCGGTTGAGGATAGGGTGTTCCTGAATGTGTTTCCCATGAAAGGTGTAGTGCAGTTTGATAAGAAGGGGAAACTTAGTCCTCGGTTTATTAGTCCTTATATGATTTTGAGGAGAGTTGGTAATGTTGCTTATGAGTTAGAGTTGCCATCTAGATTAGGTTTTGTTCATCTGGTCTTTCAATTTTTATGGTGAGGAAGTGTATTGGTGATGATTCTTTGGTTGTTCCTTTAAAAGGGTTGGATATCTCAGATTCTCTATCTGATGAAGAGGTCCTGTATGAGATATTCAATAGGCAAGGTCATCGGTTGCGAAACAAGGAAGTGGCTTCAGTTAAGGTTTTGTGGCGGAACCATAAGGTAGAAGAAGCCACATGTTAAGCAGAAGAGGCCAAGAAGTCCAACTATCCCTTCTTGTTTACTTCTCCTGGTATTCTTGCAGAAGGTATGTGTTCTTGAACACGTCATTCCCTTTTGAGTTTGTTAAAGGAACAATTAATACCTTTGCCTCTTTATTTTCAGACATTGTTAAAGGGAAGTTTAATAATGCAAATGACTCTTTGTGTGGTTACCCCTACATTGTCTGTTATTCAGGGTCAAATATTCATAGTGTGGTGAAGGTTACATCTTGGGTTTTTTCCCTTAGCAATTTTCCTTGAAATCCATTCTTCTAAACCAATACGACTCTAGGGTACTTGCCCTATGTTGGGGTACGAGTGCTATGGTCCTTTCGTAAGCTGACGAATGTTAGTTAGTGGGATAGTTTTGATCACTAGAATCAACAATTTTAAGCTTTTACACTATTTTAGGGTTTAGCTCTCAAGAGTCAAGACGAAAAATGGGTAAAATCGGGTAAAAGAGGGCTATTTATACTTATATCAGGTTACCACCTGCATAAGGCATAAAAGGCTTGCCCCCAATGCATTTTACGATTTGTTGTCCAGGTTGCACTAGCAACCTCGTGCACCAGATTTTCTAAGTCCAAAATGGACTTCGACGGGGTGCCCAAGATTTGTTCAAAATCTGATATACACAAACAAACAATAAAACCATACTAAATTTGATGCACTAGACTCAATGGTGATATTTTAATTTCGAAGAAACGTCATTTTCACTAAGTCAACCCTCTAAATCCAAAATCATAATTTTCCAAACCTAGAGTCGAAAGGAGATTTAAAAGCCATAAAAACACCTCAACCATATTATCACTATATAATCAACGTTTCAGATCTACTAGCGTAGTTCGTTCAGTCATTCGTCAGACGGATAAAAAGATAACCACAAAATTAAAAAATAAGTCTCTTACAACCTCAAAAATCCATAATATCGCAAAAATAGTACAAAAATTCACCAGGAACCTCGCCAATCACCCCCACAGCACCTAAATACCACAATAAAACAAGGGGAGGCATAAAATAAAAAAATCACAAAAAATTACAAATTTCACATATTTCATCAAATTTCAGGTCGTTACCTAAATCCACAAAGATCTAGGGATTGGAATTACGCATGTCAAACTTGACCTCCCAGGTAGCCTCATCTACAGATCAATGTCGCCACTAAACCTTAGCTACATGGATAACTCTAGAACACAACCTTCTAACATCCCTTGCCGATATGAGATCAAATCCTTAATAAAAGTCAACCAGTTATCTAACTAATCTAACTGCTAATGAATGACATTAAAATCATCTAAAATATAATAAAGAATCATAAAAACATGAAAAAATAGATAAACAACTAATAAATCAGGAGGCAAAGATAACTCATAATCCATATCACCGACAGTTCAAAAGAATCTCAAATGGACCAATATTCTTAGGGCTAAGCTTGCCTCTTATCCCAAACCTCATCAAACCCTTAATGGGTGAAACTTAAAGAAAAACACGATCACCAAAACCATATCTCAAGGCATGAATCCTATAATCTGTATAGAATCATGCATGCCCTAAGCCTCTCTATCCTTAATGATCAAGACTCTATCTAAAGACTTACGAATAACGTTTGTACCTTGAGGTTTCACCTCTGAAACACCAAACCAACCTACTTAAGAGAGACAACATCTATTATAAAATACTTCAAAAGGTGCTATCTATGCTGTAATTGTAGCTGTTATTAGATGTAAATTTTGCTAAGACCAAATGATGATCCTACTTGCCACTAAAATCTTTCACTCAATCACGGAGAATATCCTCAGAAACAATAATAGTTCGCTCTGAATGACCATCAGTATAAGGGTGAAATGTTGCACTAAGGTCAAAATGAGTACCCAACTTATCCTAAAAAGTCTTACAAAAATGAAAAGTAAACACAAAACCCCAATCTGAAATGATAGACACCAGCACAACATTAAGTCGTACAATCTCATAAATATAGATATGAGTCAACCTCAAAGAACTGTATTAGACTTGCACAAGAAGGAAATATTCCGACTTGGTTAATTAATCTATGGTGACATAAATGGTGTTAGATCCATAGTAAATGCGGCGAAATCTGATTATAAAATCCATGGTAATCCATTCCCACGACCACTAGGTAATTGATAACCTCTTAAGCTATCGACCAAGTTTAAAATGTTCGGTCTTTACCTACTAACAACAAAGGCAACGAGCTACAAAATCTGCTATGTCCTTCCTCATACCTTCTCACCAGTAATGCTACCCTAAGTCACGATACACCATGATCACTCTCGAGTTGATAAAATACATGGAACAATGAATCTTCTCTAAAATCAATCTAATCCAATCACTCACTCTCGACAAACAAACTCATCCTCCAATCCTCAAAATACCATTAGAATTAACTAAGGCTTACTTACCCTTGCTATTAAGCAAGTTTATCAAATCGTTCTCTATCGTACATCATAAAACTCTTGATCTTGAATCTTCTCTATCAAAGAAGACCTAGCCTCGAAAATGCCAAAATACAACAAGTTATTGAAATATCAAACCTAGCCATCTAGTTAGATAAAGTATGAACCTCTAAGTATAAAGTCCTATCTTAGGTCAAAAGATATGCCAAGATACCCATGCTATTAAACTTTTGGCTCAAGGCATCCACAACCACGTTAGCCTTGCCCCGATGATAAAGAATAGTCAAGTCATAATCCTTGCTTAACTCAATCCAATGACACTTCCTTATATCGATAGTTAAAGAAGTATCGAAGGCTAAGATGATCCCATAAAATCTCACAATGGACTCTATACAAAAAGTGCCACCACAACTTTAAATAAAATTGCACAAAACTCCAATTCATGGGTAGGGTAGTTCTCTCATAGGGCTTAACTGATGAGAAGCATACATAATCATCTTACCCTTATGCATCAACACAATACCTAACCCAATATTTGAAGAATCACAAATATCACAACCCAAACTAGGGCCTAGGCATGACGAGCATCCCAAGTTTGTTACGGACAACAGACCACCCTCTTTGTGTAGTCACACAAAACACAATACACTAATAGTGATTAAATTCCAAACATATAACATGATAGAATAATAAAAACTCAAGAAGTGTAAGATACATCAATGAACAATACCCAGTCCACAGTAATATCAACAGAACCTTTATGATAAACCGAATCAAACCATAATAGCAATTCATGCACTATCCATTAGGGCATAATATCTCATTTCATTTAGAAGCTTGTTCAAATACCTTATCAAAAAAATTTTAACTCTATGTTTATACTCAACTATCTATCTATGGTAGTTCATCCAACTTTTATCATCACTATCCAGTTGAATCCTATTAAAAAAAAGTTAAGAACAAAAATTAAGGTTTATTCAAATGCCGAAATAAAATTTAATTCCATTATTTAGCTCCCTTTAGAAATATTTGACTCAAAATAAAATAAAAATTTAGACAAATTTAATGAAATCAAAATTTACATCTCTTTATCAACAAGATATTCTATCGACAACACTAATACATAATTTTTAATATTGACAAGTATGAAGTTCGATGTCCTAATTTTATGGTTTGTCTCCCAGTTTGGTATTGGTGTTGTGTTGGGTCATCTATTATAGAGATATGATTAAAGGTAGTTGATTTAAGGTTGGTCTAAATAGTTGAATTCATAAATATTTCATTTTCGTATTGGTTCAACCTAATATGACTTTGAGCGATACTTCTACATAGTGAAATATGCTTCTTTATTAGTTGCCAGTAACCAAATTAAGTATCTTTTGAGTGTAAGTATTCATTACCATAAATTAAGTATTTATTTGTCCAAATTAGGATAATATCATATTTTCCATAGTTTTGAGATTGGGCTACCACTAGTAATCATTATAGCTTTGGTGAGTTCATAGCTATACCTTGGTTTGTTATGTCCTTAGAAAATGTAGATTTGATTACTCATATTCTTAGTCTATGGTTTCCCTTTGTTGTAATACATTTTAGGCTATATTTTAGTTTTAGCCTTTGCAAGAGCCATTGGGTATATACCTTATCTCTAAATTTGAGATTGGTTTGGGGGATATGATTGATTTATGGTATTGAGATTGGCCTAGGTTTTTGACCTTAGTGAAGACTTAGTGGCTCCAGCTACAGTTTTTGACTATTTGGAATGATGGATTTGTGTTTGTGGTTGATTTTGGGGTACAAATGCTTACACATCAATAGGATTGGTTTGGATAGTTGAGATCAAGTAATCTAGATTTAGTGTTTAGATTATAGTTATGGATTACATAACTTGGTTGCAACCCTAATTTAGGATTTGTTATAGTTGAGCATTCGTTCATGGTATTCTAGGCCTATACATTACCTATAAATTCAATTTCAATCTTTTCGGATGTGTTGCATTTAATTGATGCTCAAAGGACAGTCCATTGGCTTATAGTGTTGGTTACTACTTTTTTTTTACCTTGATCATTGATATTTGTATGAATTTTTATCCTATACTCAATGAAATAAGTGTACTTGAGTTGGGCTTAACATGGTTTCACATATAATTGGTGGGGCATTCTGGGGCATATAGTCTATTTTGACAATTTATGCTTTAGACTCTTTTTCTGGGTTCTGAGGGTCATTTGTACTAGTTAGTGGCTTTTACAGAGATTGCAGAATTTGAACATCACTTTTTGAGGATTCAACTAAAGTCTTATGGTCTTTGATCTTATTCTAGTTTATATGTAGTTTTCTGTGGATTAGCTTTAGTTTCTCGAGATTAGTATGGTGAGATTGCACAAACAATCCTTGGCTGATGTTAGACAGATATTATATGGTTAATAATTGATATCAGGCTTTAAAAGACAAGAGAATTTTTGATTTAGTGTTTGAGTTAGTTGAATGGTTTAAATATTGTAATTTTTAGTTTGTTAGAGTCTTTGTTTAGTTATGTTTAGAGAGTGTGATGTCAGCATAGATTGGATTGAGTTTGCATATTTCGGTCGTGCTTGGTTCAGTTGGAGGATACTTAGTTGTTAAGGTTGATTTTATGGTTTTTTTAGGAAAGTCAAGTTACGATATTAATAAAAAAAGATACCTTTACCGAAATCTCTTGAATACATTTTTTATCCAAGGAGGTTATCTGGGAAGCCATCCTCGGCGCATACGGGCCTAGTACCTCATACTTTCAGGCTTTTTGGATATTTCTGTCCACTGGATTTCATGGATAAAAGTGTTTTTAGTAGTGGATATTGTAATGAACCTTCAGGTTATTTTCTCAATTTCTGTACATCATTGTAATTTTCAGCCTTCCCAAAATGGAGATATATCAGTTATGACTTGTCGAAATCATTAGATTGGTTTTGAGGTAGTATATTTGGAGTTTTATACTTATTTCATTATTTTGGAACTTTTAAATTTGAAAAATTGGTTTTATACAAAATTTCCTAGTAAATGACCTCAGATATGAATTCCAACAGCGTCATTAGCTTCAAAACATGGATTTTTGGCTCGGGGGACCCTTTAGTTTGGTCTCGAGGCTTTCTTACTCATTTTGGGTTGTTGGGTAGAAGTTTGTGAAAGACTAAACTATGGGTATGGGGCTTACATTTTGTTATAATGACCTCTAATGAAAAATTTCAATAGTCATTGAATCCAATATGTCAAATTCTGTATCATAGCATAGTTTATTTGCACACATACCATTCTAAATGAATTTTAAGCGCCATCTGATATCCACTTGGACTTGGTTTGAATACCTATAACACCTCAAAGCATTTTTGACTTGATACCATAGTTAGTAGCATGCATAAAGAGCTAACAACCTGAAATTTCCCTCAGTGTTAAAGGACCTAGTCATATTTTAAGCTCCTAAACTTCAATGATTTCTAAATTTACGTTTTTGACCCAACACGTAGATTTTTGAGTTGATTCATGTTCAGGGGTGTAAGTGACATGTCTTATGTAAGTTTCAGATTTTTTGGGAGGGGTTCGAGGTATGTTTGGAAATAAAAAATAGAAGGTCAACGTGATTTTGCCTCGCTGAGATGAGACATTTTCCAGTGACTCACCAGGATTGAATTGCATCACAGTGAGTAAGCGATGATGGCATCACCGCATGCGGTGAAGGCTAAATTGGCATTTCAATTGCGAATATTAAATTTGAGGGGCAGTCTTGTATTTTCCCTAAGGCCCCAAGTCATGAAAGTAGATGATTAAAACATCTTTAGGGTATAATATGCCCAAAATTACTCAATTCTATCAAGAATGAAACCATAAACTTCTTTTCAAAAAATCTAGAATCAAGCTCTTAGGCCAAGAATTCCAAGAAAAAAATCAAGGTTCAGGTTCTATTCTTTAGAGAAAGTAGTCTAAGGTTAGTGGGACTATCCTTAAACCTGATGGGCATGGGTTTTAATATTCTTATTAAACTTAAAGATATGCATCCATGTTTCTAAAAAATGGTTTTATTAATGATTGAATGATATGCATCATGGTTTTGTTTTGATGAAAGTATATGTTGGTTTAGATCCTTTTTATATAGAACTGAATTTGCAGTTATATTTATATATATATATATATATATATACACACACACACGTGTTTTAGATTATCTTTTGAAGGGTTAAATTTAGAGCATGATTAACGAACTTCCTCCCTTGTTATGAAATATATTGTTTATTTGAATTGTGTGTAATTTTTAATGCATGGACTACATTTTGAAAGTAAGTTTCTCAACATCATGATGATTTACATGTTTATGATATAATGAGGGGGGAGTTTTCTTGCTATAATCAAACTCTTTGCATTAAAAAGAAAAGTTGCATGTGATTGAATAATTAGCATACCCACCATATGTTTTAAGTTATGCAAAAGAGGTAATTACAATGTTGGGACAAGACCCTGACGATATAAAAATGAGTCAAATAAAAATAATACCCCGAAGTCCGATCTGAAGCACATACGGTGCTTAAGGCTACAAGTAGCTCCAAGATAACCCTTTGATCCTTGTACTTAGTAAAGTTTACTTAGAGATAATGAGAGAAAAACAAAGAGTCATGCTATATCATGTCTAACTAAAATCCGAATGAAGACTGTAAAGGTAAAATAATACTGGAAATCTAAACATACTGAGTATCTAGTCTGAAAAAGACTCAACTACTCAATAAACTAGAGAGCAATTGGGACAGATCCCCAACTGACTCTACCTTAATTGAAAGTACCAAAACAACTACAAGAAATACTGAAGTGTCTGGAGATAGGTACTCGAACCATGAGGACTCACCACAGTGGAGATGTAGATAAAGGTATATGGGATCACTGATGTTGCTGGGACTAAGCACCTGAACCTACATTATGAGAAAATGTAGCACACAGACATGTTTGTGGATACACACTTAGGAATGTACTGAGTACATAGGGATGTATGCAGCTAAATATCAATACAATAAATCTTTATAGAAAACATACAAAGTAATGTAGATGACTCACATAGCTTGAATAAAACTCTCACAAATCATGAATAATGAAACATGTAGTATAAATCACGTGAGCCATTACACTTTGTTCTAAATCTACATTCTTTCTTTGATCTCAAGCTTGTAAGCTAGTTGAACTCTTAAAACAATAACTTTTAGAACATACACTTTAGTATTTTGAAAATAAGGAAATTCTTTGAAACTCAAGGACTAAAAACCTTAAGAACTTTAAGACTTGAGACTCTGGGAAACTTGGGAGTTCCTTCTAACCAATATAAACCATGTGAGCTACATGGAGTCAAACGTCTTGCCCTCATTGGGGAGAGCTTCTCTATCCTTTCCATCGGATTATAACATTTATGTTTAGTGATCACTAGATTAACACTTGGGAAAAATCAAATCCTACAGTGGCTCATAGTTCTGAGGCATGAGACCTCGGAATCAAGCCCAACTCGGTGTTAAGTACTACTCCCATACTAGGCTCAAAACTTTTAGGAAAATCCACCTTATATAATTCAACATTACAAAATGGGAGACAATATGAGGGTAAATCATCACCTCATCCTTAAAAGTATTCCAAACATCAATCATGGAAGGAATATGCAATTCATAACATTAGTTCTCAATTCAAATCATAAAATAGTTGTAGTATCATATAATTCAAGACTTGACCAAATTCATAATCTCATATACCTGAAATAGAGAAATTTAGGCGTAATTTATCTTTAAACATTAAAATCTTTTAAGAAAAACGAACACTTTGGGCACAAGAATGGAAAAGGTGTTTTTGTTCAAATCCCACATACCTCAGCTTCTGAACTTGGGTGGATAAACTTGCTTGAGACCCTTTCTCACACTTATGGATGAGTGTTCTTGAATTCCTTGACTTGGGAACCTTCAATCTTGACTCAACGTGGTAAATCTATGGTGAATTCTTACGATCCTTGGAAGAGGTTTTGGGTACTTAGGGTTTTTATTTGAGATAAATCTTAAGAAAACCTCATATAATGTTGGAATAACTTCTACTCTAATATTTATATGGTTTAAGAGGCTTGGAAAAATTCCAAAGTTCCCTTTTTAGCTTCTGTACGGAGCTGATAAATTGAACTGGAAAACCCAATTTTATGGGCCACCGCGACGTGCCACTATCGCGGTGGCTCACTGGAAATTGACAAATGGGCTTCTTAGGGTAACTAGGATGTGGAGCCATCATGATGTCCCACTCGTAAGTACATGGAATTTCAGCGTGACGCACTACAATCAAGCTAGGCTACTGGAATTTGACAATTGTCAAATAGACCTTCTCAGTGACGCGCCAATCACTAAAATGATGCTGTTTTACGACCAGGACTTAAATTTTCTGTAACTTCTTGCTCGGTTATAAGATTTGGGCAGATCTTATATTGTTGGAAAGCTAATTAAATTTCCCACATGATAAAAGTAAAAATTTGGGAAATCCTCTATGGTTTAAATGTTACACACTTAGAAAGTCATTCCTTAGCTTTCTAGAGACGAAATTAAACTGAAGGAAAAGTTTAGGGGTGTTACAATATCTCCATCATGGGAACATTCATCCTCGAATGACACTCATATAGCTAAGAGTATGGAGGAAACTAGGTATGCATAGCTGAAGCAACTTGATAAACGTAGTCTCTATTATTCTAAACTCTTGAATACTTTTGAGAATGCATGAACTTTTATTAAGAATAGCTATTTAACTGCAACTTGGATTAGAAAGGGGCTCAATTAAGGAAGAATGATACCTTCGACTTGATCTGAACTTGCAGAGAACAGGTGCATGTACTTGGATGTCATATTTGACTCTACTTCCCAAGTAGCGCCCTCAACTTACTAGTTTCGCCATAAAACTTTGACCAAGGAAACCTCCTTGTTCCTTAGTCTACGGACCTAGTGATCTATAATCTCAACTGGAATCTCTTCAAATGAAAGGCTAGTTTGGATATCTGAGCTCTCTAAAGGATCCACAACAGTGGAATCACCAATGTTCTTTTTAAGCATGGAGACATGTAAAATAGGACACACAACAGATAACTCTGCGGGCAACTCAAGCTCATAGGATACTCGTCCTACATTAATTAGGATTCAATACGGGCCAACAAATCGAGGACTAAGCATCCCCTTCTTTCCAAATCTTTTCACCCCTTTCATGGGCGAGATTTTTTAGATACACCAAGTCATTAACTTCAACCTCAAGGTCTCTTCTTCTCACATCTACATATGACTTTTGACGACTCTGGACTATTTTCATCCTTTCTCTAATCAACTTCACCTTCACAATAGCCTCAAACACTGCATTACCTCCAATCGAAGTGGCCTCACCCACGACAAACCAACCTATGGGTGATCTACATCTTTTACCATGCAAGGTCTCAAATGGTGCAATCCTGATGCTAACATGGTATCTATTGTTAAACACAAACTCAATCAATGATAAATGCTCATCCTAACTACCTTTGAAGTCAAGAGCATATTCTCTCAATATATCCTTCAAAGGTTGGATAGTCTTCTCAGCCTGACCATCAGTCTGCGGATGAAAAGAGGAACTCAAATAAACATAGGTACCAAGACCCTTCTAGAACTCCCTCCAAAACTGAGAATTAAACCGAGTACCACTATCTGAGATGATAGACAAGGGAACTTCATTCACCCTGACTAACTCCTGAATATACAGTCTAGCATAATCCTCAGTATTATAAGATTTATGTATAGGTAAGAAATACACAAACTTAGTTAGCCTATCTACAACAACCCAAAGAGAATCATGATGGCATCGGGAGAGAGGTAAACCAGTCACAAAATATATATTTTTCTCTTCCTACTTCCAAATGGGAATACTAAACTCTTGCATCACACCACCAGGTCTCTGGTTCTCTACCTTGACCTGTTGGCAAATTGCATACTTAGATATGAATTTATTTATATTCTTATTCATACCACTCCACTAATAGATTTTCTGCAAGTCACGGTACATCTTGGTAGCACCGGGATGAATAGAATACCATGCGCCATGCACCTTTACGATGATCCTCTATCTCAGATCATCAATACAAGGAACACATAATCTACCTTGCAATATCAACACACCATCTCCCTCTTGGGAGAAAACCTATAGCTTTTGGTCCTTGCCTGACTCCTTCAGTCTGACCAAACTAGGATATGAGTCTTATTTCTCTTTCACTTCTGAAATCAAAGAGGATTTAGAACTACTCTATACCAAAATATTTCCCTTAGTGGAATCAAACAACCTAACAGCCAATCTAGACAAATGATGTACATCAAGAGCAATACTACCCATAGACAACCTACTAAGGGCATCTACCACTACATTAGCATTTTTTGGGTGAGACAACACACTAATATCATAATATTTTTGCAACATAACCATATCCTTTAGTGAAGATTCAACTAACCTTGAGAAAACATATACTGCAAGCTTTTGTGGTTCGTAAACATATCAACATAAATACCATACAACTAGTGTCTCCAGATTTTCAAAGAAAAACCACAGTAGCTAATTTCAGATCATGGGTTGGGTATTTCTTTTTATGCGGCTACAACTGTCTAGAGGAATAGGCTATAACCTTACCTCTATTCATCAACACACAACCCAAACAAACTATAGAGGCATCACAATACACCACAAAACTATCCATACCATCGGGCAAAGTTAACACAGGGGATTAGGTGAGTCGAGTCTTCGACTCCTGAAAACTCTTCTCACAGGAATCTAACAAAAACAACTTAACTTTCTTTGGGTCAAATGCACTACCAAAAATTACCCCTATTGCAATAGACTTTTTATAATGGTATAAAAAATATTTAAATAGACCCTCTATTGCAATGGTTACAACCGTTGCAAAAAAATTATTCTAAGAGTTCGATTTTATAATATAACCATTGCCATAGTTGAAGAACCGTTGCAATAAAGCTTCTTATAGCAAAGGTTGTACGAACCGTTGCCATAGAATCATCTATGGAAACGCTTTAATAAAAAAATAAAGCTAATGCAACGGTATAACAATTCCCGCCAAGAACATTTTTTCTAAGTTCGCCAACAAAAACCCTTTATTATCCAATCAGCCAAAAAAAATTCTTTCATGACTTTTCATCTTGCATACTTCAATCCGCCGAAAAATTTTCCATTAAGTCTGATCCGTCACTGCTCCGACCACCATACGTCTATCATAATACCATTGCTCCGACCACCATATGTCGACCATCACACCATTGCTCCGAACACCATTCTCCTCCGACTGTACCACTATTCTGACCATCGTACCTTGATTTCAATATTTCTCTGGCCACCACTGTGAGTAGGAATATCTCTTCTATTAAATTCTCAAATTTGCTCTAATTTTTCTCTGATTTGTAACTGGTATTTATATATATTTTAATTCAATCACTAACGACAACTTAGTATCTCTGTATCTATCAATTTTAGGTATAGTTTCTATTTTCGCATTATTTTTTGGGTAAGTTTGGCTCTAGATTAGAAACAAACAAATATGGGTATGAATCGAGAAGGAGGATCCTCCAGATATTATTACTATTTTTGTACCTCCACAAGTTCTGGAGTGATCTCTAAGGAGAAATATTACTATGGTTTCTTCAATGCAGCACTAAAATTGTCTGCTCATTTAATATCAGGAGTTGTTGTTGCCTTTTATGTAAGTTTTATTCATGCCTCCATAACTTTATCTTTAATATAATTATCTAGTCTTGTTCAACTTTAACATATTTTGATTAATTTTACAGGATATATTTGTTACTTTCCATTAGCACATGTATTGAATAGCTCTATAGGCTTTGACGGATAGGACAAAGAAATAACAAATATCTTAATATCTTGGCCTCTAGTGTGGTTGATTTGAAAATAAGATTTCATAGTTCTTAATTCACACCACGCATGCCCCATAATTAGTACAATTTCAGTATTAAACTCTACAAGTTATGTATAGTTTAATACCAAAAATCAAATGTTGTGTTCATTACTAATTAATGTCCACATAACAGGAAATATGATTGAATTATTGATTTATTTTTCACTGAATAATAGGACTAATGCTAGAATAATCACTTTTATTTTTGGTCCCATTTCTCATTGTCAAATTCAGATATGTTCCCACACAACTATGATGAAATAGACTTTGAATTACTTGGGCATGAGAAGAGAAGGGATTGGGTTCTGTAGATAAATCTTTATGGAAATAGAAGTGTTCACATAGGTAGAGAAGAACATATCTACTTCTGGTTTGACCTAACACTGGATTTCCATAACTATACCATCCTTTAGAACAATCAACACATAGTGTAAGCTACTTGATTTCTACTATTCTCTTAGTCTTAGTTAGTTTGTTTGTATGATTTTAATTTAACACGCTAACAGACTATGGGAACAGAAAAATATCACCAGAGATTCATCAGACTATCTATGGTACATGACAAAGTGAGTACTTTATATGTTCTTGCTCTTTTCAAGTGACTATATCTAGTTTCCTCGGATAATATTTTTTTTACTTCCTCCAGTGTAAATATAGCAATAAATGAAGTATTTCTAAAGAATGGAATGGACACTTTTCTCACTGTTTTGTCGGCTGGTTGTGTCTTGCATATTTTCGTCAATGGAAAACTAGAAGGTAGCGGAAAAAACCACTCTATTCGGGACTATGACAAGATAATTTTTCCTAACAAACTATATTTTCATAGTATGTGCATCTCCTAATTTCTATGTATCATCAAATTTTAGGTAGGAACTGTATATGGGGCATTGTATAATCCAAACTTACATACAGTGGTAATGTGAAGCTAAGAGCTGGTATATAACTATATATGGGTAATTAGTTTTTCCGTTGCTAGGAACTGCATATGAAATATCAGTGTTTTCGTTGGTCTCCCGATTAGTTTTCTACTTCCTGTTTCCCCAATGCAAGTTGTGGGAATTGAACCTCTATAGTAAAGAATCATATAATTTTAATGGATTTAAAATCTATTAGAGAATGTGGGCGTACATTTTTGTACGTGGAATTCAAGAGTTCTAGGTCCAGTCACGTTGAGCGGTCTCAATGTGGGGTCAAGAAACTTGGAAAAACAAAAATGGTCCTACAAGGTTTGTTCATAAATCCATTAGAACAAAATATTGAGTGTCGATGCTTGAATAATCGATGATTTACTTGTTAATATTTTTGTCTAACAGGCGAATCGCTAAGTATTCTAACCTTAAGTGGTAGTTCTTCTGTTAAATTGGTTCAAGGTTCACTTGTGGCTCAAAAACAACCCTGACTTGGTACAACGCATTTTTAGGATGCTTATAATGTCAAATACTGCATATTGACATATTTATATCGATCTTAAGATGTTGGATAACATGTTGTGGTGCGACAACACATAGTTAATAGATTAATACCTTTTCCAAGCAACATATAACCATTTGACCAAATTCCTATTCATACGATTTTTTTGATTGGCTACATATTCCGTTTCGATAGCATTATCTTGAAATGATTAATTTTTATTTTATCTTGATTTTTCCATGCTTGAGCAGCTTAGTGGGTTTAAGAAGGTTTTGAATTATAGCAAAAGGGTCATCGAGGATATGAAGTATAGATAGTTCGTATGTTGTGACGAGGTAAGTTTTATACACTATTCTTACGAATTTTTGAGATATATATTTCTGTATTTTCTCACCACTCCCCGCCTTGGATTTCTTGTTATTTGATGTATCAGCAGAAAAATAATGTTGTAGTTTTAGTTGTACAAATTGCAATTGAGGCTTGAATTCTTAGTGTGTCTCCTCCATGTTATCTCAGGGAGAAGGATTTTGATATTTCTTTTGGTCAAGATGCCATCGATGAGTACAAGGTAAGTAATTTGGTAGCATGTGGCCCTTTTGTAAGTTATTCTAAATGCCCTTTTGTATTTTGTGTCGAAGAACTTGATTTGTGTGTGCTAGTACTTCGTAGTGAAGTGGTTCTAGAAATGCCCCATATATGAAGTTATGGGAAATTGGATGTAATCTTTTTGATGTATTGTTTTAATTGCTAATGTTCCTAAATGCTATGTAACAATTTTGTTGTTAGTTTGTTGTGTCTGCAATGTGAATTGATTTTTTTTTACATTACTTTCTTATGTGATACATGAACTGAGAGTATTTCAGAAACAATCTCTCTACCTCCTTGAGATATGGGTTAAGTCTGTGTTACCCTTGTTTACCATAAATATCCCATTCACTATTGTAACATTCTGTAGATTGAGTAGCAATTGGTCAAGCAGTTAAGACTTTCTTTGTTTAAAGAAGATCCAGATATATGTACAACCTATACAATGTATAAGTCCTGCAAGTTTGTTTTGATTGTTAACTGATGCCATGCTGTCAGACTATTCGTGATGTTTTCTATTAGAAAAGGTCAATGTTAATATATTGAAGGGGTTAGTCATGGACTATCTGTAATGCCCTTCCCCACGAAAAGAACACAACCAATCACCAATATGATCTTGAGTTAAAATACAAATGATTAACTGTAGTGAGCCAAATTTTTAGTGACGGTTTGTTATTATTCATTTGATTCAGATATTACTATTGCTTGACTATGGAGAAGTCCTTTGTGTGTCATTGATCATTCAAAACCACAAGAAGCTTCTTAACATGAACAGTTTAGCTACTTAATTTGATCAATCATAAAATGTACACTGTTAGATCAACTTTGTGTAAATTGAATAGCAACCGACAAATCAGATAGAATTTTCCTGTGTTTAAAGATGTGCCTTAAAGTAAATTTACAACATTGTCAGCTATATAGTTCTATAAAGTAGTTCTTGTCTTTTTTGCAGATCCATTCCCCAAAGTAAGATTATTGCTGTGATGTCTATGTTTAGCAAAGCTTGATACATTAGACAAAAACTATCCAAAAGTACTACATACATATTCATAGTGTAACAAAAGATCTACCTAGAAAATTACACACGTACCAGTTATTGAAAAAAAAAATTTCCCGCATATAAAACTTGGCAATAATATAATCTCGCGCTATAGTTTCATAAGACTATAGGTTGTTTTCTTGGTTGTTGGTGAAACTGCTTCTCTCACCTGGGAAGAGTTTACTATGACGAGAGTCAAAATAGTTAACTGCTAATTTTGATGATAGAAATTAGTATAACATTTATGTTGGTCTTATAGAAGTCAGAAAATGAACCATTGTGCTATTTTGTCACTTTTGAAACTATGAGGTTCTTTATTTCATTGATATCCTATAAGGATGTTCTTATTTGTTGGTGTTATATGTTGGTATTTATTCTCCAAGATGCACTTTTGAAGTCTTTGTGAGTGAAGTGCTTTGTTTATTCTTTTTTTTTGTTTCCTTGCTCGTTATGGTATTATACATAATTGTCCACCCTCTTTATTCTTTTATAGTTGTCCTTTGATAACGCTCAAATTACACCTCTCTTATGGGAGAGTAAGCGGTTATTATCATATATATAACCCAACTAGGATGGGGTAAAATAAAACAGGAAATATGGTGCTAATTAAGTTGTATGCAGATTAGTTGACTTTTAATCATTTGTTTCCGTAAATTAAATAGGGGGGATTTGGTTCTGCTCAAAAATTAATAGTTTCAGTTTAACAAGATGAAATGTGTGTAGTAGTATTCAAATTCAGAGAAATAGCAAGCTAGGGTTATGTCCACCTTGTAATTTTCAATACATTCTAACTATGGGCTTTACGAATTCATACATGCATCGTGTTTACAGAGAAACGTATTGTAGTTAACAACATAATCCTAGTGTTTCTCAACCATCAAGGACTAATTCACTTTAGTTCTCTGGAATCAAAAGCGTTTACCAAAATTAATACGAAATCTCCAAGTACTTAATCCTGCTAAGGTATTAACTCATAAAATAGGGGTTGGTAATCCTATTTTCTTGTCATTAATCTCTTTTTTGAACATCAACCTTTCTTTCGAACAAGTTGTGTTTTAAGGAATATCCTCTATGTTTGCAACCACGAGAATTCAAGATACGCGAAGAGAGTATGATGTAAACAAATCAATCCATAATAAATTCAAAACCCAAAGTGATAGATTGTATGTTACAAGGCTCCCATAACCCTAACTAATAAACTTAGCTACTCATGAATAAAATGAAAAGCATCATAAATATATTCATCATAGCAAAAACTAGAAGACGATCTTGGTGTGCGAATAGTGAAACAATAGAGAAACATTTTTCTCTCACCCTCAAGCTAAGCCTCCTTTCTCCTCCCTCAGAATAATACAGAATAATGAATAATGAATAAAAATTCAGCATTAAGCCTTTTAATAATCTCTTCTCTCATAATTGCCTTCTAAGTCCCTAAACTAATTATAAATGACAAATTAGTCTTGGACATAGTTTCTAGGCGCCATATTTGGTCCAAATTTCTACTCTCTTGTGTCATATGCCATCTGCATTCCATAGTCCCATAATGTCTTCATCTACCTCATTAATACCTAAAATCATGCTAATCACATCGGTTAGCTCAATTACATAGAAGTAGAGTAAAAACATAAAAAACTAGGCACTTTGATCTCTAAACATAGCTCAAATATGGATAAATTATGGTGCTTAGGCATATAAATACACCCAAGATCATCCTTCCTATTTTCTAAATTGAAATTAAATATATTGTCATTTAAGAGCTAATTAATTGAAATTATTTATTCATTTTTTAAAGGTTTCCAAAATCATAAAGGAGATAAAGAAGATGACAAGATTTTGAATTGTTGATAAAGGCCTTAATATCGAACTTTTTTTATTTTGAATTTTGTAAACTTATCGCCACACGAATTTGATACTAAGTGGAAAAACTAATGATCATTTTACTAACATTTTTCTTTTGGGTTTGGATTACTAGTTTGTGGAATATTATAGTTTGGATTATTATTAATGAAAGATTTTGTTGTGATTTGTGTATATTTATTTCAATTGGTATTTGAACTGTTAATGGTATTTGAAGTAGTTGGAATGGGTGGAAAAAGTTGTTGCAATAGCTAATTCTAATAGTTGCAATCGGTGGCAAAAAAAAATTCAAAAGACATAAAAAACCTTTTCAATAGGTGTTAAAAAGAGTAGCAATTGGTGGTTAAAAACCATTGCAAAAGATCAATAAGAGTTGCCGTAGATATTCGAAAGTTGTTGAAATAGCGTTATTGAAACATTTTCCCATCGTTGCAAAATAGTCTATTGCAACGGTTCTTAACCGTTGCTATAGGCGATACAAAGCGTCGCAATAGGTGGTTAGGAAAACCGTTGCAATAGGTCTATCTATTGCAATAGTTGCGGTAACCGTTGCAAAAATCGTTACGACAGACCTATCCCAACTCTCACATATGCAACGCCTGCCTAACTATTGCGGTAGATCCATGGTAATAGTTTTATTATCTATTGCAATGATTTTTGAACTTTTGTCATAGGGCTAATTTCTAGTAGTGACGGGTCATGAGGGATGCAATAGAAGAGAAACCTTCAACAAAACGGCGGTAGTAGCCAGCTAGACCCAACAAACTCCTAATTTCTGATGGAGATATAGGTCTAGGCAAATTTCTTATGGCTTCTTTCTTTTGGGATCAACTGTAATGCTTTTGGCTAAAATAATATGACCTAGAAAAGCTACTTACCTTAGACAAAATTGACACTTGCTAAATTTGGTGAACAACTAATGATCTCTAAGAGTTTGTAGGATAATTCTAAGATGATCTCCATTGTTATCATCACAATGGGAATACACAAGAATATCATCTATGAAAACAATGACAAACATATCAAGATACTGTTTTAATACTCGATTCATGAGATCCATGAAGGCTGATGGAGCATTGGTTAACCCAAAAGACATGACTAGAAACTCAAAGTGACCATAACAGGTTTGGAAAGTTGTTTTTGGGATATCACACTTCCTTACTTTAAGTTGATGACAGCTAGATTTAAGTTCTATCTTCGAGAAATAACTCGCACCTTGAAACTAATCAAATAGGTCATCAATTCTCAGAAGCGGATACTTATTCTTGATTGTGACCTTATTACGCTGACGATAGTCTATGCACATAGACAAAGAACAATCTTTCTTACACACGAATAGAACAGGTATGCCCCAATGTGACACACTAGGCCTTATAAAATTTTTTTCTAAAACATCTTTGAGTTTCTCTTTCAACTCCTTAAGCTCTGCAGGTGACATATAATAGGGAGGTATAGAAATAAACTGAGTGTTAGGAAGAAAGTCAATCCCAAATTCTCTCTCTCTATCGGGAGGTACCCCTAGGAGATCTTCCTGAAAAACATTAGGAAACTTATTAGAAATGTTGGCTGACTGAATGGTTGGAGCCTCGGACCTAGTTTCCTTAAATCAAACTAGATGATAAATGCATCGTTTGCATATTAGCTTTATGGCCTTGTGATAGGAGATGAAATGACTCTTAGGAGATATTAAAATCCCAGACCACTCAACAATGGGTTCATCAGGAAACTGAAACTCAACTACATAGGTACGACAGTCTATAGATACATAAAAAGAACAAAGCCAGTCCATACCCAAAATAATTTAAAAATCCACCATGTCAAAATCTATCAAATTAGAAAATATGACTCTATGAAGAACAGTAACAAGGTAATCTTTATACACTTGTCTAGCAACAACTAACTCCCCTACTGGAGTAGAAACTAGGAGAGGCTCAGGAGTCTTTTTGGGACTCATTTCTAAACTCACAGCTAGAAGTGGGGTCACATAAGAGAAAATTGACCCGGGATCTAACAACATATAAACATCAAACTGAAAGACATAGACCATACCAGTAACAATGTCGAGAGAATCCTCCTGCTCCTGATAGGATGGTACTTCATAGAACCTGTTCTAGAGCTGACTGCCAATAGTACTGGAAGAAGCACACAGAGGAGGAGCTGGACGGGCTGAAGGAGCTGGGGCACTATTAGCCTGAGTCTGAGGTCGCACATCTTTGTTCCCTTGCCTGGCTGCAGACACTCTCTAAGTCTGTGGCCCAACTTACCACAACTAAAACAACCCCTCTATTCAGACCAACACTCGTTGGGATGGGTTCTACCACACTTAGCACATGGAGGATAATTAGGCCTATTACTTAGACTGTTCTGGGACTTGGACATAAAAGGCCTGTTCCCTTAATCCTGCCTAATTATGTGTGTGGGAGCACTAGCTAACGAAGGTGCTGGAATAGATGAATAGCTCTAAAATTATGGATGATTCCCTTCATTGTACCTAGCTTGACCATACTTATTTTGCTCGGATCTGGCCATCTTATTTTCCCTCACTCTATCTCTTTCCCTTATCTTGTCTGCCTCTATTTCCTGGGCATAAATCATCATCCTAGAAAGATCTATATCCCTGTTGTGCATAGCAATCCCATATTTTTTTAACACCAGTATAGATACTCCATTCACAAACTTACTCATACTAGCTCGGGTGTCACAAATCAAATCAGGAACATATTAGTCTATCTTGTTAAACTTAAGGCAATACTCTTTAACAATCATGGAGCCTTGTCTCAGGTTCATGAATTCCTCTATATTTGATTCCCTTATCTCAATAGGGAAGAACTTGTCCAAGAAAGCATCTTGGAACACCTACCAAGCAGTAGGGACTGCATCTTTCCCTCTATTCTTCTTCCATGCAACAACCCAGTCATAAGCAATGTCCTTTAACCAGTAAGATGCCAGCTCAACACTTTTTTCCTCTGATACATGCATCACTTAATTTATCTTCCTTGCCTCCTATAGATAATACTATGGGTCCTTACCTGCCTTCGACCTATAGAACTCTGGCGGGTCCATCCTCATGAAATCGTTGATCCTAGCAGTGGCTAAATCACCTTCTTGCTGAGGTAGAACTGTGGCCTGGTTATTGGCTTGAATATTTGCGATAATTTCTTGGGATAATTCCTAAAAGGCTACCAAAAACTCAGTAGAAGACACAGTCTCATTCAAGGGATCATCAGGCTGGGGTTACTCGTTATTGCTTCTATGGTCATTCGCTCTTCGGGGAGGCATTTTCTGAAATAAAAAAGCACGAATCAATAGCTAGGAGACACAACTGTAGGAATGATAGAATATGAAAGAAAGGAATAAATTTTTCCTAAAATATATTGTAGCCTCTTGCTCATAGATGAGGCACTCTACGCACCGATGATCAAGAAAATACTTAACGCGGCTTGTCAGACTCCCAAGGACTCATTAAACCTTAGGATCTGATACCAAGTTTGTAACGCCCCAAATCCTATCTTGGAGCGTCACATGGTGATTAAGGCTATAAGTAGCCCCAAGATAACCCTTTGAGCCTACTACTTAACATAAAGCTTACTTAGAGATAATGAGAGAAAACTAAGAAGTCATGTCATATCATGTCTAACTAAAATACAAATGAGTACTATAAAAGTAACAAAATGCGGCAAATCTAAACATACGAAGCATCTAGTCTGACAAAGCCTCTACTACTTAACAAACAAGAGAGCCATTGGGACAGATCCGCCACTAACTCGAACTGAATTAAAAGCAGCAGAACAACTACTAAAAATACTGAAGTGTATGGAGATCGGTCCTCGAACCATGAGGACACACCACAGTGGATATGTAGATAAACGTACACGAGATCACTGACACTGCTAGGACTGAGTACCTAAACCTACATTATGAGACAATGTAGCACACAAACGTAAATGTAGATCAAAACTTGGGAATGTACTGAGTATATGGGGGTGTATACAGCTAAATATCAACACAATAAATTTTTATAGAAAACATACATGTTATTGTATATGAATTACATATCTTGAATAACACTCTCATAAATCATGAATAATGAAACATGTAGTATAAATCATGGGAGCCATTACACTTTGTTCTGTATCAGCATTCTTTCTTCAATCTCAAGCATGTAAACTAGTTGAAATCTTAAAACAACAACTTTTAGAACTTACACTTTAGTCTTTTGAAAACAAGGAACTTCTTAGAATCTCAAGGACTTAAAACCTTAAGAATTTTATGACATGAGACTCTAGGAAACTCGGGAGTTTCTTCTAACCAACATAACCCATGTTCCCTACATGGAGTCCAACGCCTTTCCCTCATTGGGGAGAGATGTTTTATCCTTGCCATCGGAGTAGAACCTTTACTTTTAGTGATGACTAGCTTAACCCACTTGGGGTAAATCAAATCCTACAGTGGCTCGTAGTTCTAAGGCATGAGAACTTAGAATCAGGCACAACTCAGTGCTAAGTACTACTCCCATACTAGGCGAAGAAATTTTAGGAAAATCCACCTTATATAATTTAACATTATGAAATTTGAGCCAATATGATTCCCTTTAACTTAAATCACAAGACTTGGATTCCTTCCTTAACTTAGGATCAAAATCAACTCTTTTCTTTAAACATTGGTAGACTATCGGTAACATGCTTTGAAACTTCAATGATATCGAGATAGTAATACCATTATTGAAATACTATAGAATATATCTAAATTTATTATTGAACCTTAAAACATGTATACATATTCAAGAAATCTCAATTTAAAATAGAGGGCAAATCATGACGTCAACCTTAAGAGTATTCCAAACATCAATCACGAAAGGAATATGCAATTCATATCATTAACTGTCAATTTAAATTATAAAATAGATGTAGTATCATATAACTCAAGACTTGAATAAATACATAGTCTCATATACTTGAAATCTAGCAATTTAGGAATCATTCATCATGAAACATTTAAATCTTTTAAGAAAAACCAAAAATTTGGGAACAAGAATGGAATAAGTATTCTTGTTCAAACCTACATACCTCAGGTTATGAACATGGGTGGATAAACTTTCTTGAGACTCTTTCTTGCACTTTTCGATGAGGGTTAATGAAGCCCTTGACTTGGGAAGCTTGAATCTTAACGCAACTTGGTAAATATATGGTGAATTCTTGAGATCCTTGGAAAATATTTAGGGTACTTAGGATTTTTATTTGAGAGAATTCTTAAGAAAACCTCATATAATTCTTAGAATGACTTAAAATATGGTGTTTGTATGGTTCAAGAGGCTTGGAAAAAGTACAAAGTGCCCTTTTTAACTTCTGTACGAAGTTGGAAAAATTGAACTGAAAAACCCGATTTTATGGGCCACTACGATGCGCCACTATTGCAGTGGCTCATTGGACAATAACAAATGGGATTCTTGGGGTCACCGTGATGCGGAGCCATCATATTCTCCCACTGTTTAGGACTTGGGATTTTAGCGCGACGCGCCATAATCACGCTAAGAGACTAGAATTTGACAATTATCAAATAGACCATCTCTGCGATGTGCCAAGCACAAAAATGATTTTGTTTTATGACCAGGACTTAAATTTTACCTCATTTCTTTCCTGGATATCAAATTTGGATGAATTGTATATTGTTGGAAATCTAATTAAATTTCCCATATGATAAAGAGTCGAAATTAGGGAAATCCTATATGGTTTAAATGTTACACACTTAGAAACTCATTGCTTAGCCTTTTAAAAGATAAATTAAGAAATAATGGCCTTCTTAAAGATAAAATAAGGAAAAGTTTAGGGTATTACAATAAATTTCTTTGATAAACGATAAACTAAGAAATAATAGCCTTCTAAAAGAAGGAAGTTCACCATTTCAAGATGATGGCTGGCAATTTCAAAATCCTATCAGTATATAAGAAAAATAGAAGTATCTATAATTCTTGCAACACATGGGGATACCACCTAGTTATTTTGAACCGTACACCGACAAATGCGGTTTTTAGTATTGGTCCCTTGAGAGATCCACTTTCATGGCCCATCTATACAACCCTTTTTAAGCCTAGTTAGAACATTTTTCACACATTCTCATTTATTGAACCTATTCATCTCCTAAGTCACTCCATTGGTATCTTCATACCTACTCACTTGCAAACTATATTATTATGTTGTATCAATTATAAATCACATATGCGAATTCTCAACCCCTTTGGATCAATTATTCATTCACACAGAAAATTCACGATTCCCAAGATTCAATTAAAATCCATCCATAGTTCATTAGCCTTTTATACTTTGAATAGATCTAGAAACCAGGTCAAGCCATGTGATAAAACCATATCTCAATATTAATTTCAAAAATGGGTTGAGGGAGCAGAATTTCCAAAACCATATGTCAAGTCAAAATCATCAAATTAGGGGGAACTATGATCCATTAGTTTATTCAACATGCCTATGGAAAATAAGAGTAAAAAACCATTAATATAGCATAAGCAATGCGTAAAAGATAATGGGAAAATAATTTAAGAAAAATTCATTCCAAAACACTCAACTCATATCAAAACCCATGATCAAATCTACATAAACAATTATATAGTTTTATGCTTTAGGTAAGACAAATTAAAGGAAAGAGTCACATACCTTAATCACCAAGAGATTTGAAGAAGAAATCACCTCTGGAAGCTCTAATTGCCAACCTAGAGAAATCCCCAGTTTTTTTTTTTGAAAAAATTTCAGAAAATCTTGAAAGTCATTTTGATTATGTTATCGATGACAATGGGGTGCCCAGTAGGGTTTTAATTCATATGTTGCTATTGCAGAAAATGAAAAATGTCTAAAGTAACTTGAATAAAACTCTAAAAAAAAATTATCAATGACCACGAATCACCCTACGACTCGTAAAGACTCATTATGACTCTTCAGCATAAGTCATATCCTAGGAAGAAACATCAAGGACCTACACAGGTTACCTTACAAATGGCATATTGTGAATTGTAATGAGTCTATATGACTCACAACACCTAATCTTAATCAGGACAGAAGACTTTAGAAAACATATTGGTTAGCCTATGATTTAGACTATACGACTTGTATAGAGTCTTTAAGGATGCCAATCATGACCAAGTCAGAGAAGTAGACAACTAAACTGGTTGGGGTACTAGGGTTCTATGACCTGTAATTACTCCTTATTACTCGTAGGAAGAGTCATAGTCTTTGTAGTGTGTGTAAAAACTTAAGGGTTCCAGGGTAAAAAATTTAGGGTATTACATTCTCTCCCTTATGATAAATCATTCCCAAGTGATGAGATAAGGAATCCATCAGCATAATTTAACACTAATCATAACTACATTGATAATTGGTGATTTTACCTCTCATTTACACTCAATATTCATGCATATTACCATGTTTTTAATGAATAAATAATATATAATTTTGATTGAATGCACTGATATCCATATTTAGCAGACACATAGTTGATGAGATGGACATATATATGTTGGAGTTGAAAATGATCAAAGAAAGCAAGAACGTCTAGCTGACAACTTCGAGCAAAAATTGGCCTTAGTTACTATGATCGCGATCAGATGACCATGATTGTTATAGTCAAGTAAAGTCAATTAACCACGATCTCAAAAGCTAATCAAGATCTTGATAATCGTAGTCGCGGCTAAACCTATGTGATCATGACATGGTTAAAAGATATGGCCCAAGGGCAGACTTGTAAATGAACGTAGCTGAACCCAAAATTAATAAAAAGACTCAAAACCTAATAATTCATAATATTCCATCTTCCTGAATGGTTATGTTTTGTTCTTGAGTTCATTACCTCCATTCTTTGATAAGAGAATATAGTGAAAGTTTTTGGTGAAGAATACATTAGAGTAGCCTAGAGGCTACTTAAGATAAGATTCTATGCCGATGGCAAGGGTAGAAAACTCTTCCTAATATTGGTAAAATATTGGACTCCATGGTAGCTCACATGATTTATGTCTGTTAGAAGAATCTCCCTTAATAAAAAATAAAAGTAAAGACTTTAGAAACTAATTGTTATGGCTCACTAAGATTACTCACATGCACTATTTTTCATGTTTTATGATCTTATAGTCTTCTATTTTATTCAAGCTCAAGGTGATTCATTTATGCTTAGCATACATCATTTGAAAGTTTACTTGTATATTCAGTTATTGTTTTTCTTATGCATTCATCCAAACATACTCAGTACATTGCAGAGGTACTGACCCGTATATATGTCTATGTGCTACATTATCTTATAATGTAGGATCTGGTGCTCATTTCCAGCAGCATAATTGAGTTTGGTAATCATCACCTACATCCCAAATTTTTGTGAGTCCTCATTCTTTGAGGACCCAGCTTATTAAACTATTATTCATTGATGAAAGTACTTTAGCTATTTGATTTCTATTTCTGTTAGGGTCAACAAAGGCCTGTCCAATGACTCTATAGTCAGTACTAGAGGCTTGTTAACCTGTGTATGTTTAAGTTCAATGAATTAGTTTAAGAGTTTTTATGGTAAACACTTATGTTAAGATGTGGAGTTGTCTACCTTCAGTTTCTATAAATTTTAGTTCACTTCTCAAGTGAATTTCAAGTTAAATAGGTATCATGGGTTAGCTTTGGGCTATTACTAGTCATACGCACCATGTGACGTCCAGGGGGTACTTTTAGGGCATTACATTACCTTATTTTTTATTTTTTTAAGTTGATCTAAGATAAATCTTGAATATAACTGGACCGTACTCACTCATACTATGCCTTTTTGATATAGATCCTAGTTTGATCACCTCACGTGGTGATTGATTTTGTGTTAGATCCTAGATTTTTGAGGTACTAATTTTCTCTAGAGTTTGGGGTTGATTTGGACCTCCTCTATCCTTAATAGTCTTTATTTATGATTCACTGACATATAGAGTTTTTTAATTTTTTGATATCATTCTAGATGCTCTTACTTTATGACACTAGATTTTTAGTGATTTGTGGCATTTATTTCAGACTTCCAATATTATTTTGCATATATGGGTCTGATTTCATCTAGAAGTCTTGCCTTAGGTTTTAATGCTGTTGTTTTTGAGATTCCTAAATCAGTCTGGGTTATTGGATTGCTCATCATGGATGAGTTCTGATAAGTGTCATCATGACACCATTTTGGTTGTGTCAGCCTTAAACCACAAAATGAATAAAATGATCAAGAATACAGTAATTTTAAGCTAGCATATAGATGCAGTGGTGTCTGCATCAGAAGCTCCACTCCCACTTTTAATATAGGCAAAACTGTGTATTATAAGTTCCTTAGAAATGTATTGTATGTGTTTTATGGAAGAAAATTTCATGGTGTCTAGCATAGTATGCACTAAGTATTAATTATCTATTATAAGTGCTTTAAAAATGTAGTACATGTGTTTTGTAGAAAAAAATCTCACCATTTCCCCCAAAATCTTGATTCTTATTTCTTGAAATTTGGTTTTTATTTACTTCATACTATTATTTTAAGAAATTCTCTTCCCAAATTTAAAATTCAAATTGAAAACTTTGTTCAATAATTTTATTCAAATCATAAACTTTCTTAAAAAATACAGGTTGAATTTTTTCTTTTTCACCCTAGCATTAAGTGAAGTCTGGTGGCTGCCTTGTTCTGCCTCAAGCGGGAATTGGCATAAGTCCATTTTAACTCCCACCAAAAATTCTTAATTTTGGAAGATATCGCACCTTCGCATTCAACATTGAATCTTCCTTGTCGAAATTTTTTTATTCAAATCTAATTATATATCTTCCATGGCTAATCCTAATTTAAAAATTAAAAATTAGTGAGAAAAAATTAAAAAATAGCGTTATGAAGTTTTAAACAGACAAAAAAATCCTAGAAAAATATCAAAATTTTTGACAAAAAAATCTTAACTTCAACAATGAAGATAAAATTGGGATAAGAGTAGCAGAAACGAGGTATGGAATTGGGAGAAGAGTAAAACAAAAGAGGTAAGAAATTTAATAAAAAATATATAAAATAAATAAAATTGAGGGGCTATTTGACAAAAAAAAGGTTTGTAATGATTTTTAAAACTCTCTCGTTCTCAAGGCGCATGACTTAAATACAATGGTCCATGTGAAAGGATATATGCTTTTTAAATACATAAAAAAGTCTAGGGGCTAATAGGACCCCCACAAAGTTTAGTATGCGCAACTGCAAATTTAGAAAATGTACAGGTATTTTTCGAACAATTATTCCTTTTTTTCATTAATTTTTTTTCTTGGAAAATTTTATTATATTATGACTTTACAAAGCTAGCCATGTTTTCAAAACTAGTTATTTTAAATCCAACTGTGAACACTTAGAATAGAGAAAAACTTAAATCCTATTTTAGGCATGAATCTTAGATGACCTAATACCTGAGAGGATATTGGGCCTATTAAAAAATACCACCTTACATCTATTGGATATGAGTCAATAATAGAAGGTCGTTCATAATCTATTTAATTGAAGGTTGTAATTCTTAATGGTATGAAATTTTATCCATTGAAATTTTTGGGGCAATGGATTGTCTTACAAACATCATATGCATCCTTACAAATGTTAGGCCTACCTTTTGTTTAAAAGGTCACATATATGATAGGATGTGTTGTATCTTGTTTATGTGCTAAGTTTCACATAATTTACTTTTTTGGGCATTATGTGTTTAAATACATTTGTTTTTATTGAATAATGGCTAGTCCATTATTCTCTATCAAGTTTTAGAGCATTATTAGACAGTTAAAATAAAAAATCCGAGTCTTTCTAATGAACTCTTCAAAGGCAATTGTCAAACTCCTTTTCAAATTTACCTAAGATATATTAATTGATTAGGTATTTTTTCAATTCACATTCACCACATCATTGTCACATCAATTTATCCTCACTTAATTATATACAAAGTTAGCCTAATACTCAATAAATCTTTGGACTGTTATTTTTTAGAGAAATTTCAGAATAAGCCTTAGGAAGTTTACTTGTCATCACCCAATTTTTAAATAATGTAATCACTTTATCCAAAATTCTCTTCTATTATCTAGTTTAAGAGTCCACCAAATGGTAAAAATTCTGATCATCCATTCATTTTCCAAAAGAATCCTATTCCTTAAATTTTGGACTGGTCTAATTTGAGCAAAACAAATGTTATTTCTTTTATATATGACTTTCATCAATTATTATAATTTATGAACTGACTATTTCACCTTTGATCTTTTTATTCTTTTAAAGAGAAGCTAATTTGTGTTGGTAATAAAACTTTCTCTCTTCACAAATATGAAAGAAAATCAGTTTTAAGTAATCGCTGGCAGAATATAAGTATTTCACTCGATCTAAGGTTAAGAAAGTAACTACTGACTCATCAGTTATAACACAGGTTACCAAAGAGCCATATTCAACTTTCAATCCTAGTTTGATCATTATAAACACTTCATTTGAATCAGTTCCTACATTGCTTATCATAATTAACTTGATGTCTTAATAGAAAAAGAAGTAACTTCGGTGGTCATTGTTAGTCTGGAACAACAAATTTTTGAACTAAGGATCTTAGTGATGTAGAGAAAAACATCTTCTCAGCCTCCCCCAAATATGATCCTGCCTGAGTTTGTTAAAAAGGGCCTATGTTTCTAATATCAAAAGTAGTTTATCACGAAAGTCATTTTAGAACTACTCAATACTTTAAAAATGTTTATGCTTCTCAGAATGTTCCTCTTTTGTACATAGAAGCTCCTCCATAGGTTTAGAGCATATCATTGCAACACCACAATCTACTAGTGTATACTATTGCTCCACGAGAAGCATAAACTCAAAGGCTATATCACCAAGACATCGATTATTATTTTGAAAATAAAAATGATCCAAAATGTAAAATTATAAGATGGTAAACACAACTATTAAAAGTCTTGAAGATTCTATGAGAAATCTCTAGAGGCTCAAAAGTAAGAAAAGTGTTAAGTATGAACAGTTGTGTGCATTTCTTAAAATTGAGTTGCCTCTTAGTTACAAGATTTTGGATATTTAGAAATTTGATGAATCTAGAAATATTTTTTTTTTCATTTAAAAACCAATTGCAAAAAGTTGGTTGGTGTAGGTAAATATAAAGGAAAAAGGGTACAAGTTATTCATTCAAAGCTTGAGTAGAAACACTTCGAAATGTCTAAACTATATGTGATCAAATGGTGCCCTTAGGATAAATTTGAATACATTTTTGTGGGTCATTATAAGTTTAATATTAAGATTATCAATGGAAAAATCTCTATTACAAAGATAAGGTAGAAATAAAAAATGAGTTTTTGTGAATATTCCATATGATAAAGAGAAGAGAAAACCAGGGTACAACCTCCTATGAAGGAAGTTTAAATGATCACTTACTTCCTCCAAGCCCTAATTCTAGAATATTTTGATCGTATAGTGACAATGGATAGAAAAATATTTTTTGAAATTTTCAAGACTGGAGAAATGGTTGAGGATGGCCTCAACATAAGAAGGATAATGAATTTTACAGAACTATGACCCACTTATTAGTCATTGAAAAACTTGCTCTTTAGAAATAAAAATGAAAAAGAAGTAATGGGAGAGATGAATTAAGAAAGTATCTCCCATTGTTAATGATCACCACAATACCAGTCTAATGCTTAGTATGATCCATATCAGGTCTATAAGTTGTAGGAATCATATCACAATCAACCTCCATTACAAAACAACAAAAAATGCACCTCATTCCAACTATAAAAGGAAGGCTCCTAGGATCTTCATGCCAAAAGAAGAACCACTTACTCTACTCTATGAACGGTTAAAAGAAGAAAGGATACTTCATCCTATTAAATTAAAGCATGTGAATACTTCTACTAATTGGTTTGATCTAAAAAATGATGTGCTTACCATTCTGGAGTTGTTGGACGTTGTAACGAGAAATGCATTACTCTCAAGCACAAAACCTAGTGCCTTATTGATAATGATGTGAATACCCTTGCAGAAACTACAGAAAATATGAACAATAATCCATTACCTATCAGAAGAAGTAATTGTTTCATGATCAGTTGGAAAGAGGAATGAAGTTTTCTTAGAAGCACACTTTTATCATCCTTCTATCTTGCATTTTGAAGTTATTATTTCATTTTCTTTTAATTTTTCATTACTATTTAATTCTCTTTTAATTGTATTTTGTCTCTTTATTTCTATGTTATTGCACTCTACAATTTAATTTCCTTGTAATCATACTTTTAGTTGTAATAAATTGCGCTCAACCAGATTTCAATGGTGTAATGCATAGGCAGCCTATATTGGCTTCGGTCACATTATCAGAAAAATCAATATCATTTTTTATTCATACTTGGAGCTAAATTTTACCTAATTCCAATTTCAATAGGATACATAGGTTCTACACCATCTAGGTCATTTAGCCTGTATGATTTCCATTTCCTTAATAAAGGAAACTTAGGCAGAATTGTTGAGAGGGTCCAAAAATTCTCATCAAGATGATTTTCCCCAAGGTTAGAATTATAGACGACATTGAAGAAAGAAACTGTGGAATTTTTTTAGAAGCTATCAACATTCCATAAAATTTGAGATTTTCTACAAAGTTATACACCATACGTTGTAAAGGTTGAAACCGAGGTAGAACTTTTGAGGAGATATCAAAAATTCCGTGTTAAGCTGCGTCAGAAAGATCTCAAGGGTATTGCATTCTAAACTGGAGTAGAATTTTTTAGGAAGGTCCTCCAAAGTTCCATAAAAAGCTGCACTTCAATACTAGACAAGCTTGTAAGTCAGATGAAACATGGACAATTAGAAAAGCAAGGAAAAGACAACATGAAGTTGTCTATCAAAACTAAGTATTTTTCTTTTGTTGCGGGAATAGTGAGGTCAAAAAGCCTAAAATGTTAAGCCCATCAAGAATAATAAAGTACAAAATTGTTGGGTTCATTTACTGGGACATGGAAATATCTTCTAAACCATCAAATTTGAATAATCATGAGTCGAGTCAGTTTGTCACTAATTATTACCTTATGTTGTACTATTTTGTTGATCGCAGTAAAATTATTATGTTACTAATATTTGTATTAATGATATGCAGGTTACATTATAGGGAAAATTCTAGTGGATTCTCTCAAAGTCAAACTAGAAGATACCCGAATTCTAGACATGGATACTAATTCTACGGATGAAATTTGACAAGTCGACTTTTAACAATCCTCACACATTGACGAATATAAACCTTCGTCCTTCTAATCAAATCTTTTGTTCTTTGATGATTCTACCTATTTCGTGATTGAGTTATGTCTTGCCTAATTTTTGTTCCAGCAAGATTCATAGGTAATTCTACATAAAGATTGTATCATTTCATTTTACTTTTTTTTTCCATACTATATCAATTATGGGCTCTTGAACTGAAAATAGGGGCAACTTGTTAAAATTTCTCTGTGATTTCAAATTTTTCCATTCGATTTTAAAAACATTTACTATACAATAAATTTCCCCTTTATAAGAGGCTCCGATTAAAGTAGGGGTACACCATAAATGACATCCCTAACTAGCCTTTAGAGCCTTTACTACATATTAGAATTCCTCTAATCATATTGATCTGCGATCATAAACTTTTAATAGCTATGAAGCATAATAACATGTTCAATTGGTTCGATTATATCAAAGTCTTTCTTATAAAAATTAATATATATTGTAAGTATAGGTAGGTTTGCTCGCCTTTTAAAGAGATAAGTTGGATTGTCACTTTGTTCAAAGTTGGCATATCTTATTTGATTAGGGTTTTATATCCTCCAAGAATGCCTATCATACTGTCTCCCTATTTGAGGTGAAAAATCTTATTATATTTATATCACCTACCCTCTCAAGAGGACATATCAAATGGTTAGCTCATTCAAGGTGACATATCGTATTATATTTGGGTCGTCTACCCTTTAAAATTATGTATCAGATTGTCATTTTATTTGAGGTGACATATCATTATGGATTGTAACCTCTTTTAGTGTAGTATATTAATATGTATAATCGCCTCCTTCAATGTTACATATCATTACAGATCTCTTCCTTCTTCAACATGTTACTATTTATCATCGCCTCCTTAAACACTAACATAATATTATGTTATGGATCGCCACCACCTTTAAAGTGACATGTTATTAAGTTATCGATCATCACCTACTCTAGAGTGACCTATTATAATCTTATTATTCATCATCTAATTTAGATTGACATATTATTCTTTTATGGATCATAACTTCCTTCAAAGCGACATAGGTTAGAACCCTTGTGGGTTGCTCCACACAGTAAGGGACCAGGTCCCTAAATGTTAATCACAGGAAAAACACAGTGAGGTAACCAAAAATCAAAAAATAGTGCAGGAAGAGTAAAAAATCACAATTTAAACGTGGAAAACCCCTTGGTCAAGGAAGGAAAAAACCACACCTTGGCCTCACAACCACCTCAAGGAAATTAACTATAATCAACCTCTTGATTACAAACTAAATTTTAGCATAAATCTTGGCTCGTTTTGGTTGTAATAACTCTACTACAAGCTCATCTTGCCAACACTACCAAGGACCTTCTCAACTGATTAACTCTAATAAACAAAAATCATACACAACTCTACCTAAGAACTCTAGAGCATATACAAAACAAGAAACTACTCAATAGCATGAGTGGTACAAATACAGATCAACACTTAATATCAATCACTCATTCTTTAAGTATAATACAAAGATAACAACATGAGCAATTCTTGACTAATCTTGATGTAGAGTTTCTGCTTCCCCACATTACTCTTTAAAATTGTGAAAAAATTATTTAATGAAGAAGATTCTCATTCATTTTAAATATGAGTGATGACTAGGCCTAAAATATTATTAAAACAGCTATCCTAATCAGTACAAGTAGCACCTGCAAGTTTGTTACAAAGAAGCACTAAATTCTGCTTTCATGCATGCCATCTATACTTTTCCATGAACATCCATGGACCGAGTCCCCTTCAGTTAGTTACTCATCATAAAAAATCCAGTAATTTTCACACTTTTTGATGATGACAAACCAACTACATAGATTTAAGTATCAATACACATCCATCAAATTTATTACTACTTTAAAGATATTTATTCCCCTTATCATCATGCTTCTCCCTATCATCATGCAACACTAGGACCTGGTCCCTTGCTGTCATTTAAAGAAAACACTCTTGTTTGCTTCCCCCTGTCACTATGCCTTATCATTCACTTACTTTTATCAGCATGGCATTTACATTCACCTACAACACCTAAAACCTGGTCCCCTACTATATTTACTCAGTATTCCCCCTTTTTGGCATCATTGAAAAGTAAATACAGTAAATTAAGCAGAAATTAGTTAAATTATGCCAACTGGGGAAACAATCACATGAATAACAACTTTTCAAGTTAAACGTAACAAATGTAACACAAAATGCAAAGATTCATTCATAATTAGAGGATACGTATCATTATAGTGTATAAATGAAGTTTTCTTAGGGGAAAAAGCCATAGGATTCAGGAAAAGTTAACAAATAAAGGATTGGGAAGAGTTTGAAGGGGCAGGAACGGGTTGTTATTGAGATTCCTCACCTCTGCGTTTAACCTTAGGACCTCATCAGTTAAGATTAACACCCTCTCCCTCAGTTCAACATTCTCAGTTCAAAGCATTTTCAGTGTCACATGGGCTTCTTTTGAAGAGATACTAAATTGTCTCCTGAAGTTTTCTAATTCCTTTATCCTTGGCAGCTGAATTGCCCTTTAGTTCCTCATTTTCTTTGCTGAGCCCACTTTGATAAATGCAACCTGGTTTGACACACTTAGGATTTATCAATTTTTTTAATGCCAAATATTTGAACCATAGATCCTTGGGTTTTAGAATCATAAACAATCCTATAATGATCTAGTACATTGTTTAGACAGTATCCAAGGTATGCCATGCTTTCAAATCTTATAGAGAACCACTTTGTTAATGTGTACTATAATCAATGCAGGTAGATTAATCAACTTAATGCAACTAAGGCATTCCATCACATAAGTCAGTGGTTGAGGTAATGTTTTTCTTTTGTGATCTAAGCAGAATTACCTTATTAAAAAGTCAAAAATCTAATGAAACTCACTTTTGAATAAGTTCTTATTTACATTAGTCATAGATTTCCATTTGACCTTGAATTCATTAGCTAATAATTCTATTGAAGGCAGCTTCTAAGAAACAGTACTCACCCCATATATAGGAACTTCCAAAATCCTTCCTAGTATTTCCTGACAGCTTTATGTTCTTTCCTTGGACCTGTGCAGTTAGATTCATTCAATCTTATGAGAATTCCAAAGTTAAATTGAATTCCTTGACTATCTCAACAAAAATAGTGGGAATAGGTTACTCCATTAGATGCATCCAACCTTGATGTTTAACCATCTCAAACAGTTCCACTATATCAGGTTCTGCTAGTATATTTGAATAACAAATCCTTAAAATTAACACCTTTTGATTCTTCAATAACCTGTTTCTAACTTCCTTGGATACAACCTTACTTTTCTTGCCATACTGTTTTTACTAAAAGTGATCACAGATTCTCTTTCAACCACTTTTCTCTTCTTGGGACCTGGTCCCTCAAGAGTCAGCTACATCTAAATAAAACTTACAGACTATCTTCTAGAAATTCTGGGTGTTTTAATGACATTGTTTTTCTTAAGATCAACAATGCTTTTTCCTGGGCTTTTTTACAGCCAGATGAGATTTTCAGCAACCCAGGTTTTATCCACTACAACACTATCAGAATAGTTTTTAAGATTTAGGGATGATCCTTCATTAACAAGATGAGTAATGATGGAGTTAATATTTGGAAGAGAAGAAGTATTTCATTCAAGAAAGTTTGGGAAGGAACTTTTAACTATGCTAAGCTCATAATCCTTTCAAGGATATCAAACTAGGAAAGCTGCAATATGCAGGAGAGTTTTTTTTCTTAGAAGGACTATTTGGGGTTTTGATTTTCCTTTTTTATAGTAGAACAAGTGGTTGCAGCTGGATTTAATTGAACAATAGGCCCAAGTAAGGGATTTCTGGGGTAACAAGATATGATCAATATCATATTTTAGGTAACTCACCTTCCTTTTTTAGAATTGTACAAGTTTTACTGACACAAGAACAGGGAGGACACGCCTTTTTCTTCATATATTAGACAATATTAGAACACACATGACACTAACATGAGAAACAGGACGAGGTCCTTCTCTAATTTGAATAAATATTTAACTTTGTGCTTGTCACCTACACCTCCAAAGTTACTCCCATGGGTTTATACCAGCAACTTTATGGTACAAAGTTAGACCAATATGTACTAATCTTACCAAGGATACCTGCCTCCTAAACATAAAATATTTTGTAAGGGAAGCTGATCCATTTTGTAAGTCAGCTTTATTTGATAAATCCCAACTAAATCTTGTTTGACGCATTGCACCACGTCACACAATGATTTCTTCTGGAAATAGAAATGAGGAGCATGTCCTAGACTTGGCATTCTTCAAATGTCCAGCATTCCTTCTACATTGGTTGGAACTTGCCAGCCTCTTTAACAGTTTTGTGAGCTCATATTAGGGATAGAAATGTAGAAAAAGCCATGAGATTTCTGACTTAGACTCTTATTTTTTCTTTTTCATCTAGATGTGAAGTTAGAAGGTCCAACAATAAAAGAGGATTTATGTTTTTAGTTTGATTCTTTAAGACGAATTTCACAGGGACTAGGTGTCTGATGTTTATGATTTAGATCTTGGATTATTATCTATTATTTTCTTTTACATTATTAGGATCCTAACTATTCTCGTTACCTACATGCAATTTTGACAATTTTTATCCATAACTATATATACCTATAAATGGGACTCAATTCTCTCGGCATAATTGGGGTGACTTAAGCACTAATATATGTATTAAGGGGGACTCAAACCTCCCATTGATATATTCATTTGGGGGACTCAAACCACCCGATCAGTGTGGTTTCCATTGTTAGTCCTTTAAACTTTAACTTTCATAGCCCAGTTACACATCTAACTTTAAAGGCCAATTTAAAACCATTATTTTATATACACAACCATTAAACCAATTAATTATCAAAGGAACTTCATTGGTATCACTATACCAACACTACTTATTGGTGTACAACATGCCATCACCATTATCAATGAAACAATCATTCATTTGACTTTAGGACTCGAACCCACAATCTAATGAGGACATAAATCAATGTAATGTTTAGGGACTCAAACCCTTTTGGCCAATTAAACCACCAAGACAACCATTTAAATCATTACATGGCAAAAAATGCCTTCACAAAACAATTTACCAACCATTCATATCAATTAGGTCAATGCCTTAGTTCAAAACACCATTAAACATGTGACTAGTTGACTCTCGTAGGCATTTTCACAAACATGTTGAGGGCATACAATTATCAATACCAAAACCAAGGTAAAAAACATCATGTTTAGGGTGAACCCATGATATATTTGCCAAAAAATAATTACCAATCACCCACATGCGAAAACCATCATCAAGAACACGTATAAACACAATTTAACCAAGGAGAAAACAATACTTACCAATATGCACAAAAACCCTCAACTTTGGTATTCAAAACAACCATTAATGATTCATAAAGAAATCTTTAAACAAATGATTTTCTTGAACTAACAATGAGGGAAGAGTTACATGCCTTATTCAAGACCATTCACGAAAAGAACTTGACTCTTGAGCCTCTAGATGAACACCTTGTAGAAACCTAGCCCCAAGCTTCAAGAAAGAGTTCAGGGAGTGTTTTAGCAGTATTTTGATCTTTCAAAATGTGTTATGAGAGGCGAAAATGTGTTATAAGATATGGAGTCTTTAACCAATACTACAAAAAAGACACTAATGAACTACCATTTCCTTAATCAACGACAAAAAACAAAGATATTAAGAACAACATATACATCAAGAAATAATTTTTGGAATGGGGAACACATGTGGATACTTTGACTTCATGTCCTCTTCCGTCTCCCAAGTAGCTTCTTCAACCCTATGGTTCCTCCAAAGAACCTTTACCAAAGCCATATCCTTCATCTACAACTGACAAACTTGATAATCCAAGATCTCAACTGAGACTACCTCATAAGATAAGGAACTAGAAATACCCAATCCTTCCAAAGGAAAAACCAATAATGGATCACCCACACACTTTCTTAGCATAAAGACATCGAAAACTGGATGAATGGATCTCACGCTAGAAGGCAACTCCAACAGATAGGAAACATTACCAACCCTCTTCAAAACTAAATATGGACCAACATACCAGGGACTTAGTTTCTTTTCTTACCAAACTACATCACTCTCTTTATGGGGAATACCGTTAGGAATACCTAATCTCCAACCTTAAACTCAAACTCCCTATGTCTTACGTCCATATAGGACTTTTGGCGACTTTGAGCAGCTTTCAACCTATCATGAATTACCTTTACCTTTTCAATGTCTTGTTGAACAAAATTAGGGTAAAATAACTTACCCTCAGCAACCTTACACCACCCAATAGGAGAATGATATCTCCTACCATAGAATGCCTTAAAAGGAGACATACCAATTATAGAATGATAACTATTATTATAAGCAAACTCTATAAGAGGCAAATGGTCAACCCAACTTCCACTATAGTCAATATCATAAGCACGAAGCTTATATTTTAATATTTGAATGGTTCTTTCCTCTTGTCTCTACGACTATTAGTGGAAAACTGTGCTAAGACATACTTGAGACCCCAAACCTTTTTGAAATGACCACAAAAAACTAAAATGAGAATAGAGTACCATGATAAAAAATAATAGAAATAGGGGCAACATGAAACTTCACAATCAGTGCATGGTACAACTTCGCATAATCCTTTGTCAAATATTTAGTCCTCATAGATAAGAAGTGAGCGGACTTAGTCATCCTATCAAAAATAACCCAAATAGAATCAAACTAATTCATCGACAGAGGGAGATGAGGAACGAAATCCATTTTACTTACCTCCCATTTCCACTTGGAAAACTCTATCTCTTCATTCAAACCTCAAGGTCTCATGTGCTCAACTTTTACTTTTTGACACACCATGAACTTAGCCACATAATTAGCCATATCTTATATTATTCCACCAATAGAACTCTCTAAGATCATAATACATCATCATATTACTAGGAAGGATAGAATAATGATATCCATGAGCTTTGGCCAAAATTCTTTCCCTCAATTAATTATTGTCGAGAACACATAACCTACCTCGATACCTCAAGATATCATCACCACCAATCACAAAGTCAACAACTTTTTGCTGACCTACATTCCTCTTAATCATTATCAAATCAAAATACAACATTTTCTTTTCATTTATCTTAGCAATAAGAGACAACTGTGATACCTGTTGCACGAACACACCACCATTCTAAAAGTCCAAGAGACGAACTCAAAGACTAGACAAATAGAGAATGTCCTTCACCAATCATTGCTTATCCTCTTCCATATATTCTAGACTATCTATTAACAACCTGCCATGAGCATCAATAACCATATTCGCTTTATCGTGATAGTAATAGAGACTCATAATATAGTACTTTAGCAACTCAAGCTATCTCCTTTGTCCAAGATGTTAACTCTTTCTGGGTAAAAATATTTTGTAGGCTCTTATGATCAAAAAATATGTCAACATGAACCCATAGGGATAGTGAATCCAAATTTTCAGTGAAAATACCACATCCAACAATTTCAAATCATGAGTAGGGTAGTTTTTCTGATGAACTTTAAACTACCTAGAAGCATAGGCCACCACCCTTCCATGCTTTATAAACATACAATCCAAATAACCTCGGCATGCGTCACAATATACAACAAAACCCTTGGTTACCTTTGATAGAGTCAATACTGGAGCCAAAGTCAACATATCCTTAAACTTCGCAACACTCCCTCACACGTATCCGACAATAATAACTTTACCTTCTTCTTTGTCAATCTAGTTAATAGTGAAACTATAGTAGAAAAACTCTTCAGAAACCTCCAATTGTAGTTTCTAAACCCAAAACATTGAGTATCGGTTGGAGTCGTGGCTCTTGAAAATTTTTTAACCACTGCAACCTTTTGTGGATCAACCGTGATCCCTTTAATAGAGATAGAATAACAAAGAAAAGTCATAACCTGCAACTAAAGTGCATACTTAGAGAACTTGCCACACATAGGTTGATCCTTCAAGGTCTGCAACACAACACGGAAGTGATCGATATGATCCTCCTTACTTTTAGAATATACTAGAATATCATCTATGATGACAACGATGAACCAATCTAAAAACTAATGAAAAACCATATTCATAAAATCATAAATCCCATTGGAGAATTAGTTAACCCAAAAGACATAACTAGGAACTCATAGTGACCATTCTGAGTCCTCAAGGTAGTTTTAGAGATATCCACCTCCATTATCCTAAACTGATAATAACCCAACAAATGATCAATCTTAGAGAAAAACTTCACACCTTGAAGTTGATCAATCAAGTCATCGATCCTAGAAATTTGAACTTATTATATAAGGTCACCTTATTTAACTTACAATAATAAACACACATCTGAAGGGAACCATTATTCTTATGCATAACTAACATAGAAGTGCCCAAAGGAGACACACTAGGATGGATAAAACAATTGCTAAGAGATATTTCAATTGATCCATAAGATCCTTCGACTCATTTGGGGTAATTCTACGAGGAGGGATAGAGAGAAGATGGGTGTTCGAAACAAGATCAATCCCAAAATTGATTTCCCTACAACGAGAAATACTAGAAAGATCATCAGGGAAAACCTCCAGAAACTCATTAACCATAGGAATGGATTCTAGAGAAGGACCTTCTGAGTTAGAATCTTTAACTTAGACCAAATGACACAAACACTCTTTAGAAATTAATTTTTGTGCTCTATGATATGAGATAACCTTTTTTTTAGGAACTAAAGAACCCCTTTCCATATAATGACTGACTCATTAGGAAATTTAAACATAAATTAATAGGTCCAAAAATATCGAGGAGAATTCAATAAATGCAACCAATCCTTCTAAAGAGATAACAAATAATGTAGTAGCAGGATCAGAGACCCAAGATCCACATGGTTTACTATCTTTACGTATACCCTCACCCTGATTGCATTTTATTTTTGAATTTTAAGTTAAGGGTCTAGGGTAGATTATTGTTGTAACATATTCTATTCATAACTAGGTGTAGTATAAGTACTTGAGGAAGTTAGCTTGTGTTGTTATTTTTGAGTACCTCTCCATAGGTCTAATCTATTGTGTACTGTGTGCATTGTATCTATTGTGACCACTGTGTATCTTTTTGTGGCATTTGTGTGGCAACTGAATGACCTGTGTTAAACAAGGGCACAAAATAGATAATTAGTGAAATGCGAGATACTTATGAGCTATGTGTAAGGTCTTACTCAATTCCCATTGTGTGTTTAATATAGCACTTACCCTATTAGTCTTGCCATGAATATAGGATAGAAGTTAGGAAAGGATCATACATCGTTTCTTATTTTAGCTCACTTTAGTCATAATGATCTTCGCTATGTGCATAATATCTCTTAATCCCTATTTTGAGCCTAATTAGCCTATTTCTTTCTATGACACCTCTCACCTTCCCATTTACATCACAGTTAACTTATTTTGGCCTTGGTTCTCCTTGGATACTCTGCACTTTGACTTTTCCAAATAGACTAAACTGAGGGTGGCTATCATAGGGGTGAATGATATAAAATGAGTATGAAGAGAGGAAAAAAATAAAAAGTTAGGTGTGTTAAAAAGGAATAAGAAATGATAAAATTGTGTAAAAGATGATAAAAAGATAATGTGATAATTGAAAAGACCGCATCCATCTTGAGCATGTGTGATCAATAAAAGAGAGGAAGAAAAGAAGGTTAAGAGTTTAAATCCCAAGTGTTTAGTGTAGTGTCAAGGAGGAATTATGTAACGCCCGGAAAAATAGGTCCTAGAGCGTCACACGGTGCTTGAAGCTATGAGTAGCCCCAAGCTAACCCTTTGAGCCATTTTCATTTAGTTCAACACAAATCAACGCGGTTTCCATCAATATCCCTCAAATATCAACAGAGTAATCATTATCCAAGAATAAAAGAATTTTTGAAAGATAACAAAATATGACTTATTAGTCAACTCCCAACATCTACACTAGTTTGACAAGCCTCTCAGAAAATCAATAAAACCAGCAAGCCATTGAGACATACCCCAACTGACTCATACTCAGTTATCAAATGTAAATAATTTCATGGAACCAACATTAGACATCACGTCCTCAGAACATGAGGACTCACCACAATATAGGAAATAGAACAACATGACCAAAGAATCACTGTCGAATCTGGAATTGAGCACCTGAACCTACATTCCGAGAAAATGCAGCCTACAGCCGAAGATGTAGGTTAGTACCATGGAAAAAGAACCGAGTATATGGGGGTGTATGCCGTTGTATAAACATCATCATCATAAATATTTATAATAAATATGCAGGATGTATGAAAGACTCACATAGCTCGAAGTAGATTATCATAATTATGAGAGGATGAAATAAGTACATTAACACATGTGAGTCATCATATAATTTATCAATCACTTTTAGTTCATCAAGAATATCAATTCTCATAATGTAAATATCATTTAAATATTTTGTAAGAATAACTTTCATAATTCAACTGTCAAATCATTTCACCATTCACCAAAGACACAAGGAAACACATACACACTGGGAGTTCCTACAGCCGACATAAACCATATGAGCTACATGGAGTCGAACGTACAACTCACGTTGGAAGAGCTTTCCTATCTTTGCCATCGGAGTAGCACTATTGATATCAAATCCACACAAACTAGTGATCACTATATAAATCAGCCTCAGGCTCACTCCTATGGGGGCACGTAGATCTAGGGAAGTAAGGTACCTTTATACCTCCCACTCGGTGCTAAAGATTTCTCTCGGATTTAGCTCAAATTCTTTCAAAGACAATCAACAACAAAAAAATTTTAGTAATATATAAATATACATCGGGAGCCAATATGCTTCCCATCTATCAAAATCAACCACGTTGTGGATTTCTTTCACACTCGAGTTTAAAATAAATCCATTAAGACCAAAAGGTCAAATCATTCAAAATATCTCAAATATTCAATATCAACGTGCTTATAACATACACTTTCTCAAAAAAAAAACACAATTTTCAATGAGGATTCACGACCCAAATATCAAAATCATGATAAATATCGTTCAAGATTCATGCTTTATATCTCCACACATGTAAATTCATCTTTCAAAATCATAAACATCAAGATTTCATAATAATCATCAAAAGATATGGGTTCATGCTTCAAATTCAAAAAAAATCAAATAAAAATCATGCCTTTGTAAAGAAAATTACTTTTAAGCACAAGAACAAAAGAGAGTTTTTGTTGAAAAACCCCACATACCTTGAATGATAAACTTTAGATCAATACTCACTTTTGAGATGTTAATCGTGCCTTTGAATGACGGTTCTTGAAATTGTAGTTGGCAATGCGGGGGTCTAAATGATCGGGCGGTTCGAGTCCACCACATTATTATTATCATATAAATGGGATGTTCTAGTCCACCATATTATATTACATGATTTTGTGCTTCACCTTAATATGTTAGGGGGTTCAAGTCCCCTATAGTGCTTATGTATGCCCTCTAGTTCGTGCGGTAACACGCACTAGGCATCGACCATCTGGGGGAGAGATAGGACCATATATCCCATGGGTTTCTTTCTATGTGATGACAGTTAGGTTACACAATCCAGGAAAAAGTTTATGTTAATCCTAGTTCCCAATCTCTGCATGTGATATAGATGTATACGCATTTGATCATACCCAACATTATGTTATCCTTATCCCTGAGTTACATGCTTGTGTTTGTCCTACTAATTTTCTTTGAATGCTATATACCTATATGATGAGGGACCAAAGATACTTTTACTTTTTCTATGTGGAGTTAGGCAGATTAGCTCAGTTCATCAGTTTATTGTGGTAAAGTGTTGAGCCTCTATTCTCTGGAAGACTTTGGCATTTCATCAATTCTTATCATAAATTTGAATTAAGAGATTTCATTATCATTAACATTATCATTTTCATTGTTAGAGTTGGGGATATGTCCCGACCAAGATTGGTTTTTGATTTTTTTGTTAGATGGCTTTGTTGGATCACTGTGGAATTGAGTGATGTTGGTCAATTTCCTTGGCGAGTTACTAGTTATCTATCATATACTTATATTTTATCCTTCAATCTAACCTTTTGATATCTTTTTACATGTTCAGAATTTATCCGACATTAGGAATATCATGTTGTTTGGTTAGGTGAAAGGGGTGGTCTCTGGTTCTCAGTGAACTTGAGATACCCATTATGTCCTGTCCCTCATTCGGGTTATGATAAATATCATATCAGAGCCTAGGTTTGGTATCATTGGGTGTCCAACCAAGTTGTGTTAAGTAAAGTCTCTTTTTTGGATATGTAGTGTGCCACAATTATTTGGGGGATGCTATGACCCATTTAGGAGTTTTTTGCTTTTGTGTTGTTCTATTTCAAACTATGGAGTCTATGATCTTAAATATCCTCTAATAATCATATGTTCTTTTTTCATATCATGCTTCTCGAAAGATGTTATTCTTATGGGAACACTTTTGTCCCATCTGAGGATAATGTGGATGGAGGTCATCTCACTCTAGGAGTTGATCCAATCTACGGTTGGTGCTTCTAATTTCCCTGAAAGAGCTCCACCATTCCCCCCTATCCCTACTTAGGCACCTCAAGATGGCATGGCTAATGTTGAATATCTCAAGTTTATTCATTTTCTTACCCAGTTGGTGTCCTCTTGACTTAATAGGTTGCTTTTGATGCTCCATCAACTGAGGCCTCCGGATTTTACAAATTTATGACAATGAGTCCTCCTATCTTCACTGGTTCTAAAGTTTGAAAGTATCAAAAAAAAATTCATTTCTGAGATGGAAAAAATATTCTACGTGATGTATGCTACTGATGTTGAGGCTATATAGTTTGCAGCTTATAGGTTGAAGGATGTATCATACTAATGATATAGGGGCGATGATATTGAGTCTTCTTAGTGGGATGACTTCTTTAGTGCTTTTCTTGATCGCTTCTTTCCTCATGAGATGTTAGAGGTAAAGGCTAAGGAATTTATGAATTTGAAGAAAGTAGGATGACAGTAAAGGAGTAAGCCTTGGAATTTCATCGATTGTCTCATTATTCTCCTGAGTTGGTGTCTAGCATGAGGGATAGAATGATGAGAAAGTTTTCATCTATGTTGTCACATGAGTTGATCTTGGATATCAATGGTGCCTGAATAAATAAGGATATGGACATCTTTAGACTTACGTATATATACAAGAAGTGAAGGATGATATGAAGAAGCCAACAAAGAAGAATGAAAGGTAGAATAAGAATTTTCACTATTTGGATTAGGGTAGAGGTTAGCAGTAGAGTTGTGGAGATTGAGAAAAATGGTCTAAGAAGAAATAGGGCAATTTCGGTTCCTACTCTATGGCTATTGCTCTTTATCCAAAACCATCGGGTAATCGTCATTCTTTGTATGATAGTGGATTTCAAGAACCAGAAGTCTATTCTTAGGTAAACGAGGCTTATTTCACTCTATTATATCCACCTTATAGATTTTGTGGTTAGGTACATCATTGTATTTATAAACAAGAGAGGACCAAGTGTTTCAAATATAGTCAAATTGGCCATATGTAGAGGGATTCTCCTTTTAGGTCTTCTTGTTGGAAAAATAATATTCCTGTTGCTATTTCATCAGCAACTGCACCAAATGGGTTCTACTTCTACTTCTTGCTCTAGCACTGCATGGAACCTTCTGTATGCTCTTGCCACCCACCAGAATTTTTAAGTATACCCAGAAGTTGTTACAGGTACGCTCAAACTCTTATCATATGATATATATTGTTTACTTAAACTTTGGTAAAACCTCTCTTATGTGACCTCTTTTGGTGCAATTTGGTTTTGACCATGAGTGAATTTTGGATCCCTTTTTTGTATACATCGTGGTGGGTGACTCCATTGTGGCTCGAAGTGTCTGTTGGGGTTTTGCGATATTGTTTATGGTAGGGAGAGCTTTGTGGATCTGATAGAGTTTGACATGGTAGAATTTGGTATGTTCTTAGGGATGGATTAGTTGCATTCGTGCTATATGTCTCTTGATTTTTGGACCCTAAGTGTAAGATTTCATTTTTCTAATAAGCCGGTGATTGAATGGGAAGGTATTTCCCTAGTTCCTAAGGGGAGGTTCATTCCGTTTCTTAGTGCCTAGAAATTGGTTTCTAAAGAGTGCCTCTATCACCTTATACACATTATAAATTATAGATCTGAAGGTTCTTCTTTGAAGACTGTCCTTATTATCTATAAATTTCCCAAGGTAGTCCCTAATTATCTTCCTAGTATTTCTCTAGATTGGGAAATTGATTTTGTTATTGATCTTCTTCCTAAAACTTATCCTATTTCTATCCCTCTTTACAGAATGGCTTTGGAGTAGTTGAAAGAACTCAAGGATCAGTTGAAAGATCTTCTGGATAAGGGTTTTATCCACCCTAGTATGTCTCTGTAGAGCCCTCCTATTCTTTTTGTGTGCAAGAAGGATGATTCCTTCAGATGTTTATTGACTATTTACAATTTAATAAGGTGATCATGAAGATTACATATCCTCTTCTAAGGATTGATGACCTATTCAAACAACTTTATGGTGCTATGTCCTTTTCTATACAGCATCCAAAAATGCTACCACACTATCAAAGTAATATTTTGCAAGTCAATAGGAGTAAAATGAAACCAATATTTCTATATAAATTGTCGAGTTGGACTTTGAGTCAAGAATAAGCCAGCAGGGCTTGAACATAATCCAACTTTCAATCCGTACGAGTTCCCTTGGAGGAAAAAGAATGTGTGATAAAAGTTTTAACACAAATGGTGCATAAATAAGGCCCCAATCAACCCCTAATGTCTAAGAACTTAAATATCTAATTTCAAAGAACATACAATGAAATGAGATGGAAATTGATGGTAAAATAATAGAAATGGCCAAAGAGGGTTAGACTAACATACCTGAGCTTCAATGGATGATTCCCTATAGTTTCCCTCTCTCCAAGCTCTCAAAATGGTGGAAAATAGCAAAGATAATAAGGGGAAAATAGGAGAAGAAATAGGATTTAACAATCCCCAAGTGATGCTAAAACAAGCTCTTGTAAACTTAAGAGGCATAAGTCTGCTAAAGCATCCTAGCAATGCAATGCGGGCATAGCCAAATAATTCTCCTAGAATATAGCACTAAACTATTAAATGGACCATGACCTCTAATTTATACCTCAACCAAATGTCCAAGTTTGCTAAAATGGCTAAGGGTAGCTAAAGAGACTCCCGCTATAATATACTAACATTTGAATTTTTTAACTCATAATAATTTCAAATTCTTAAGCAACTTTTGTTGTTTTTAATCATATTTTTCTTTATGTGCATGTGAAATAGAATTTTAATAAAATCAAAAAAAAATAAGCAAAAAGGTTTGTTGACGACTAGAATTGACAAGTTGTTAACCAAATGATGAGCTGTCAATCCTTATCGCCAACTAGGTGCAATTGAAGAATTTTATGAATACCACAAGTGATGGCCTATCAACTAAGTTACGAGACTTTAACTTCCACTGTCAACCTAAGTTGAATAATTCAAGTGGTAGACTCATTTGACGATACTAGTTGATGAGCTATGAACTAGGTGACGAGCCGTCACTTGTAGTTGTCAATTATCGAGCAAAATGTTAGCTATTTGATTTTTGAATTCTTAATTCATCTGATATAAAAACTAGATTTTAGGATTTTCTCATCATCTTTTGACTACTTTTCCTTTCGACATTATTTTAGAGACTAGAATTGAAGTTTTAAATTCTATTTTAGGTAACTAAAAACATTGTGGATCTTTGAAAGACAACTAAAGTTTATTCCATATTTTGTAAGAATATTTTTTAATTTGTGAATTCTTCTTATATATTATGGTGTAAATTGATGAGTAGCTAAACGCCCATAACTAGGTTTGTGAGAGCCATGGTGAATTCATTATTTGACTGTTAATTGCTAGTGGAATACAAATGATAATGGGGTTCATATTGATAATTTTGTCGCTTTAATAGATTTACATTGGTTACAAGCTATATAACATGCCTTAATTTTAATTCACTTGAAGTAAGATATGAAAATAGAAACCTAGATTGTTAACGAGGATTCAAAGAATTCAACCCTTCATATAATGATCAATGTTTAGCGAGATTGACTAACGAAATAAAATCAAACTCAAGTTCAAGCTTTTTTAAGTTCAAAACAATTAAAGGACTAATCACCTAAGTTAGGTTGAAAGACACTTAGGTGAATAGTGGCATTCACAATTTTATATCTCCCAAATTTCATTAGAATCCTACTCAATAATTGATAATTATTGATGATATTAGACATGGCAATCATAATCCTAGTTCATAGTTACTACTGACTTACACCTCTATAAAGTTAAAATTGTGCTTCTAACAATAACTAAAATTCTGTTTTCTGAATTGCTATAACAAAACCCCTGTTATTATTGAAATTGTTGCCTATCAGTCACTTAAACCACAAACATCTCAATTAACAGTATATTTCCTATGAAATTCGTACCCCAAACTATGTTAGGTTGTATATTTGAAAATAAAAACTTATATTTTTCAAGGAAGTTATAGTTTGGGCATATCAAATTTTGGCGATATTTACAGGGAATATGCTCGACAATTAAGTTGTGTTAGTTTCAATTTTAGTCTCATGTCTAGATTTTAACTTTGTTTGTTGTTTTTGTGTATTGCAATCTAATACTTATGCATATCACAAACTCGTCACTCAGGAGAACCATTACTACTTATTGTTCTAGACTCCCTAGAACTCTAAGGAGAAACATGGAAGCACAGTAAGAGGTAGAAAGATTAGTTATACTAGATGCCTACTAACTGAACCAATAGAATTTTTGTACACCTAGCAAATTTTTGAACAATTAAAATGATCATTTAGGAAATGATGAGTTGGTTCATCTTGTTAATGGGAAATGAGTTAAAAACATTGCTCTAACCAATAAAAATCAATGAGCACATGGAATAAGGCACCAAAATCCTGCAGTTAACTTTGCTTTGGATGATGAATATGATGTAGATTTATACGGGGCTGGTACTTCTGGAGTGATTTTTTTACCCCACTAGTTATTTGAGTGAAGTCTATATCACAAACACAATGATAAATTTGTTGAATCTGAAAGTGTTGTATAGTGGATTGCCTAGTGATGATCCAAATATGCACTTTGTAAATTTTATCAACATACAAAATTCCTTTAACTATCCAGAAGTTGGTCATAATATGATCTATATAAGGTTATTTCTTTTTTTTCATTATCTGGGAAAGCAACTTTGTGATTGACTAATCTAGCACCTGATTTTATAATAAATTAGAGGAAATTGAACATAACTTTCTTAGAAATGTTCTTTTCACCTTCTTGCATGTTTCATTTGATGGATATGATTAGTAATTTCAAGAAATTGCCTAAAAAGTATCCATATGAATATGGATAAGGTTCCAAAAAAAAGTTGGTTCAATGTCAAAATCACAAGATGAAAGAGGAAGACTCGAAGGATACGTTCTACAGAGCATTGAATTCGAACATATAGCCAATAATTGATAATGTAATGGGTAGTGCTTTTATGCTCAAACTTTTATTGTGGGGATTTATATTTTTATTAGGTTGAAAAAAACTAGTAGATCTTGGAATACTAGGGATTCTGAGTTAGGAAGCAATACATAAGTAGTTAGAATATCGTTAGAGCGACGTTAATGAGATAGGAGTGTGACTAAGTTATGGAATATTTGAATACACAAATAGATCTACTGACCAGACACTTGTTGTTTGGTAATTTTGTGAATGTGAAGGTTATTGGGTCACATAATATAGTAGCCAAGTTTGACTCTAAGGAAAAAACAAATTATTTAAACAACCAGGGGGTTTGGGGGGAAATTGTAAAGAAAACCAAGGTGAAAACTATTAGCAGGATAATTACAATGATAAATCTTGTAATAAAGATCATGAGAAAAGGAATTGGAAGAGCAAGGGTGATCAAAGTGGGTTATATGTCTGACCCGAAGATTGTGATAATCCTACAAATAAATTTAGAAGGATGTCTAGGGAAGCCATGATGGGTATATTTCTAAAAAGAGTGGAATCCTCAGATGCAGCTGTTAAGGAGATGAAAAGTGATTTGTCTATGATGAGCAAACTAGTTGATTTACATTACTTTTATTAAGCATTTGGAATATTAGATGAATCAGTTTTCTATAGCGTTCAACCAATAAAAAGAGGAACTTTACCAAGTGATATAGTTTCGAATCTAAGGAATGATGGGACCTGCCTAACTGTTACCATGCAAAGTAGTAGAGTGTTACCCAAAACACATATTGGAGTTTAATCACATGAGGATGATATTGCGTCCAATAATGATGTTATAGTTAAGGATACTGAGGCAAATAGCTATCCTATTGAGTCTGAGAAGCGGGATGAGGTAGGTGTAAATAAAGCTTTAGTTGGTCAAACTCCTAACTTAAAGAGTTAAATTGAGTTAAGAAGAGGGAAAAACAATTGAAAGCTCATTTAGCTAGAATTCCCAGGCATCCTTCTCCATTTCCAAATGATGAAGAAGAAGTTCGATGATGGAAAGTATAGTTTATTTCCATACTTAATTAGTTGTCAGTTAATATCCCATTATTATAATATTTGAATAAATACTAGGATACAGAAAGTTTATGAAGGACCTAGTCATAAATAAGAGAATAATGAGTTATGAATTGGTTGATAATTTCAATAAATGTCATGCAATTACCAAAAGATCATCAGTTCAAAAGAAATCTAATATGGGATAATTTTGAATTACTTGGACTCTTGGTGAATTTAGTTATTTGGAAACACTGTGTGATCTTGAACCAATATCAATTTGATACGCTTAGCGATATATCAGTAGTTGGGCTTAGAAGCTCCAAAACCAACATTTATGAGGTTGTTGATGGCTGACCACTTGGTTAAGAGGTCTGTTTGAATTATTTATGGTGCAATTGTAAAGGTGTCAGACTTCATATTCCCAGAGGACTTCATAATTATTGATGGTGAAGTCAACTTTGAAGTGCCTACAAACTATAGCAGCCCATTCCGATCTATCAGAAGATTGTTAGTGTATATGGAGAAAAATGAGCAATAATTTAGGCTCAATAATGAAAATGTGAAGTTTGATGTCTTCCAGTCAATGAAAAAATTAAGAAACATGAGTGTTGTCTCAGTTATTGATATTGTTAAGGAAAGTGAAATAATAGTTCCTATTGTAAAGAGATTCATTGCTGAAGCATTGGCATTACTATTGACAAATTTCTATAGTAATGGAGTTGAGGTGTATGATGAACTAATATGTGCATTGATTGGAATGGACTCATATTCAAATTCACCGAATAAGTTGGACTAGAAATTGATGAATAGATCAACAACACCAGCAAAGCTATATATTAAGGATTCATTAGTGCTAGAGTTAAAGAGTTGTTAGGTCACTTGTAGATTTAGTTGTATCATAAATGGAATATCTTGTATCATATTTAAAGAGATATAAAAAATCTATTGCGTGGGATATCAAAAACATCATTAAAATTTCTCTGAGTATTTGCACATTTAAGATTCAGTTAGAAGAAGACTACATCTTTACTATTAAGTATCAGTGTATACTTAATCCACCTATGAAAAAGTTGGTGTTAAAGAAGATAATAAAATGGCTCGATGGAGAAATTGTTAAGCCAATCTTTGACAGGAAGTTGGTCAATCCAGTATATTCCCAAGATAGGAGGCATGAATGTAGTGGTCAATGAGAATAATGATTTGATTCCCCTTAGACTAGTCACAGGATGGAGAGTGCTCATAGATTATAGGAAGGTAAATTTCTTGATGGTGAAAAATCTTTTTTGATGCCTTTTATGAATTTAATGGTAGATCACATAGTAGTCAGGGGCTTCTATTGTTGCTTAGATGGATACTCGGGCTACAATCAAATATCTATTGTGCCTGAGATTAATAAAAAACAAAATAAACATATCCGTATATAACTTTAGCTTTTAAAATGATGCAATTTGGGTTGGCCAGTGCTTAGGCTATGTTCCAAAGTTGCATGATGTCTATCTTCTCAAACATGGTGGCGGGAAATTTGGAAGTGTTTATGGATGACTTCTCAGTAGTAGGTTATTCTTTTGATGATTGTTTGATAAACTTATTCAATGACCTACAATGTTTTCAGGAGTTCAACATTGCTTTTAATTAGGTAAAATTCATTTTAAGGTAAAGAGGTCATAGTATTGTAGCACAAGATTTTAGCCAATGAAATTGAAGTTGACCCAACAAAAATAGAGGAAATAAAAAAGATACATCAACCAATCTTGCTGAAAGTGATTGGCAGTTTCCTTGTCCATGAATGATTTTTCCAGAAGTTTATCATGGTGTTTTCCAAGATTGGAAATACCCTTTGCAAAAAATTAGAGAAACAAGTCAAGTTTGTGCTTGATGATGTTGTAACCCTTGGAGGTTGTGCCACACAATTAGGGACCAGGTCCCTCAATTTCTATACCAAGCAGTAAAATAGTAAAACACCTATAAGGCACTAGAAAATTAACGTAGTTCAGGAAAGTAACAATACACAAAATTTAATGCAAAAACCCTCGTCACTCAAGGATGGGAATAACTATGGATTTCCCTCACAACAACCTATAAATCCACAATGATCAAACTATTTATAACAGTAATGAATCTAACTCTAGGCTTTTTTCTCTTGTAATAACTTTACTACTAGCTCATCTTGGCAACTCTGCCAATGAGTCTTTTCACTGATTAACTCTAATTAGTATCAAACTTAGGATACTATACCTAAGCACTCTCTAATCAAAGGAAAAAATTCATTACTCTAATAACATGAGTAATTAATTTGTAAATAAGAACTCACTTAGGAACAATTACTATTTAAGCACACATAATTATATAAGATCTAAAGAAGTGTTGAAATAGGGTTTTTGCTGTCTCTCTTCTTTTTTTGTAATTGACAAAAAATAATTGATGAAGAAGAATCTTTTTCCTTTTATATATGAGTGGTGATTAGGTCTGAAATATCATTGGACTAGCTATCCTAATTAGTACGAGAAGCACTTGTAGGTTTGTTACATAATAGGAAAAACTTGTGCATCCAAGCGTGCCAGGAGTACTGGGCCATGAACATCTAGGTACCCGATCCCTTGTAGTTAGCTTCTCATCATCAAAACTCCATATAGCAATTCTCCCTACTTTTCATGATGAAAAACTAACTATATATCTTTGAGCATCAATACACAACCATAACATTTAATTAATGAGATTACCACTATGAAGATGAATGTCCCTCTATCATCATACTTAAATCATTATGCAACATAAGGACCTAATCCTTTGTTTTCATTTGCAGAAAAATCTCTTACCATATGTTTGCTTCCCCCTGTCTTTTTTCTTCCCTCTTCACTATATCTCATCATATTATTTCATCCCCTATAATCATGCCTAGATATCTGCAACATATGAAACACTCTTATTATTACTTTTTTAGTTCTAGTTACTCCCTTGAGATCCCCTCTTACAAATTAGATCAATATTTCCAATTTTGGTATTATTGAAAAGGATTAACAATAAGCCTAGAGTAATAGTAATGATAAGTTAGTTAACTTATGGACACTAAGGTAACACTTCCATATAGAACATTTCTAAGATAGAATAACAGAATATGCAAAAAAGCAAGGACTCATTCATGTTCAACATATTATGTATCATTTCATTGCACCTATTACAATTCAAGTTCCATAGAAAAAAACACAAAATTTGAAAAAATGTGGAGGATTTGGGGGGAAGTTTTGGAGAAGTATGGTAATCTTTGGATAGTGTAACAATTCAAGATCAGAGGCCTCATTGATTAGAAATGTACCCTTCATTGTAAGTACATTATTTTTTCACTCACAATTTCTTCATTTCTTTATTATGCACCAACACTCACCAAATATCTGTATTTTATAGCATTAGTTTTTTGTTTACCTTTATTTAAAAGCCCTACTGGTTAATCATCAGACATTCTATTATTTTTGGGACCAAGAACCTTAAATATCGGTGCCTTTTAGTAGGATTTCTAAAATACACTTAAAAGGCATTCATTTTTTGTCTTGTTATAATGTTTCATGGACCAGCTAAAATTTCTTTCATACTGTCATAAGAATAATGTATTTTTAGAGATAGATTTTAATTTGAAGGGTAGGTAAAGAAAGAACTAGTTTTTAGACAATTAGGAAAGTTGACATGGATAGGATTCATGGAGTTACTCCAAAGATGAATTTGATTTTAATTCTACCTAAACTAGACTTTCTTACATGGAGAGAGGATGAGAAATTTTCTCATAGAACAAGAAGAAAAAAAGGCATAGTCATGATACTAACTTGAAACCTAGGACCAGGTCCTTGTCTCTCTTTGAGTGATTTTTATAATTTGTGCATACTTTATCTCTCTACTTCCACATCTATTCCAATGATTGTATATTTGCAAAGGTAAGCTATAAAGTTAGACTAACAACTAAATACTTTTCCCAACGATACCTTTCTCTTGATCATAACCAATTTCTTAGAGAACTACCAATTCACATATTAAGTTAGGTAATTTTGATTAGGACTAAATTCAGCCTATTCTTCACAATTATTCCTTGTGAAGTGACTTAGTATATATATCTTCTATCTAATCCTTGGTCTCACAAAACTTTATGAAGATTTCCTCTTTCTAAACATTGTCTCATAGAAAGTGATGCCTAAAATCAATGTTCTTAGTCCTCTTGTGCAGTACTGGATTTTGCCATATTAAGAGCACTTGTGTTATCACATCTTAGATGGATAATGTCTAAGAAAATACAAAAATATTTCAATTTCTTCTTGATCAATAACAATTGTGTACCACAATAAGCAGCGGCAATATATTCAGCCTCAATAGTAGATAGAGCAACTAAGTTTTTCTTCTAAGATACCTAGGAGATTAAGGATGATCCAAGAAAATGCTCCATTACTGAAGTACTTTTTACTTCTACCAAATATCTAGCATAGTCAGTGTCAGCATAGCCCACAAAGTCAAAACTGTCTCCTGATGGATAGTATAGGACCAGGCCCCCTAACCCCTTCAGTTACCTGAGAATTATTTTTGCATCATTAAAATGGGACTCTTTTAGGAATTATTGAAATCTATCACACATTCCTACACTGAAAAAATATCAGGCCTACTTGAAGTGAGATATAGAAAGGATCCAATTATCCTTCTCTACATTATCTCATTCGCTAAAGGACCAAAAAAATCATTGTACATTTTTGAGTTAGTTCAAATTGGAGTATCAATTGGCTTGACATCACCTATGTCATACTTCTTCAGTAGGACCTTGATGTACTTATATTGATAAATTATTGTCCTTAGAGGATTTACTTAATCTATAGGCCAAGGAATAAGCTAAAATCACCCATCATACTCATCTCAAATTAACTCCCCATCAGCTTAGCAAATTCTTCACACAGTGATTCAGAAGTAGCTCAAAAGAATATGTCATCAACATATATCTGGACAATCAATATATTGCTACCTCTGGTCTTTAATAATAGATTATTATCTATTTTTCCTTATTTGTAGCCATTTTCAAAGAGAGACTTTGAGAATCTCCCTTACCAATAGCATAGTTCTTGCTTCAAACCTTAAAGAGATTCATCCAATTTAAGTATAGGTTGTGGAACATATGGAACTTCAAAGAGTTAAAGTTGTTTGACTTAGACTTCTTCTTTAAGGGTTCCATTTAGGAAGGAATTTTTTACATTAATTTGAAATAGTTTGAATCCCAAATATACTACAAATTCAAGAAGAATTTTTATTGCCTCTATTGTTGCTATAGGGGCAAAGTTTTCAATATAGTCAATCCCTCTTCCTAGTTATACCCATGAAAAACCAGTCTTTCCTTATTTCCTTTGATAGTTCTATTTTTATCTTGCTTATTATCGTACACCCATTTGGTCCCAATAATTATTCTGTCAATAGTCTTGGGGACCAAATGCATGATGTTTCTTCTTTTAAATTAATGAAGATCTTCTTGCATTACATTAATCTAATTAGTATCTTTTGGGGCCTCTTTTACATTCATGGGCTCAATTTGGGATTTAAAGGCTAAAAATACTAGAACATTCCTATATTAAGATCTTATTAAAACTCCAGTTTCCAGTGGTGTAGTTGATGTTTGAGCTAACAATAAAATATTTGAGGCTTTTAACTAAGAATAATTGTGAAGTATTAAGCAAATTTTGTCATTTTTGATTGGTTTATGTTTAATTTTGTAGTTTAAGCTTATATGATAGAGAACCAACAAGAATGAAAGCAAAGAAGTTAAAATTTTAAGAAATCTGAAAAAAAGTAGGGCTGTCAATATTTGTGATAAGTGGTCATCCCTGTGATAAGTTTTCAAAGTCATCATCAATAGTAAATAGAGAATTAGCATAAGTTAAAAGATGTGATGACTATTTGTTATAAGTTGTCAAGATTCTAATAAAGTCCCAAGAATGTCACCAGCCTGAGGCAGCACAAGAGAACTGAAGCGGAGCTTTGACGACATTTTATGATAGGCCATCACGAAGCTGATAAATGTCAAGTTTATCGTCAGCCTTAAACAGGAAGACCCAAAATTGAAGAAGGAGCTGACGATATTTGTGATAAGTTATCAGCCTCATGATAGGCTATCACAAATGTCATCACATAATTCAAGGGATTTCTAAATTCTATTATTTTGTTTCCATAATTAGGGTGAACTATTTAAAGATTTATCTTAGGGTTTTCTAAAGAGATCTGCACATTGAGTTTTGAAAATACTTTTTGATATTTTTCTCTCTCTAATTTCCTTTCTTGAAAAGCAAATACTTTGAAGAGATTATTATCATTATTCTGGGATTTTCCTTTGTGATCTAATCTATGATTCACTAGTTATTATTCTTCTTGTGGTAATTTTAACCTTCGAAGCATGAATACAAACTATTGTTTTGATTTTAGCATTATGAGTGGCTAAATTCCCTTGAACTGAATTATGGGATTTAGGGTTAGGTCTTGACAAGGTTCTAAGTGTTCAAGATTAAAAAGTTTGTAGGATTTCTTGATAATTCTGAGGTTTTAATTAACATTTGTTGGTTGCAAACAATAAATATTTGTTTGATAAAGAAATCAAATATATTGGAAAGTGAGTTATAGACAGAGACTTGGAAATACTGCATTTAATATCAGCGTTGTAAGAAGGTTTGTTAACTTGAGGTAAAATCTGGGCAGTGAATATTAATTCCCTAAGTTCGAGAGGATTAGGTAATTAAATGTTTAAGTAGGTCGAGAGACATTTAGGCATAACTTAGATAAAGAAAACCTATTGTCCTACCTACTGTGAGAATCTTAAACCACCATTAGCATCTGTGAAGTACCAAAACCCCTAGTGAACATAATTCTGGTTTTTCTATAAACTCTTTATTATGAACTCTGTAACTAAAGTGACCAACAATTATAGTATAATTGCAAAACCCCCCATTTTACCTTTTTGTGCCAATTGTTTGAATTCAACTTGTATCTATAGTTTCAAATTAGTTTAATTTCCATTCACATTGTTCCCTGTGGATTCGACCTCGAATCCAAAAGTTGGGTAAATATATTAACGACGACTGGCTTGCATTAAATTAACATGTAAGTTGAGTGTTATCAAAAATGGCATCGTTGCCGCGGAACAATTTGGCGTATTGAGTTGGTTTGTAATTTTAGTTTACATTCTTGAATTCAAACTTGTAAATATTTTTTTAGTTTATTTATTTTTATTTATTAATGGTAATTTTTTTAATTTTTATTTTTCTAAGACTTTTCTTGACATGTCAGCCTGGATAGTTATTTTTTTGAGTGACGACGATTCTTGTTATTATCATGGGGGACCATATTTTGAGGCTTGCTGTCCAAATTTAACTAGAAGTGCATGGATGATACCTTCACAATATGATGTAGATGTTGTCCTACTTACTGTAACTTAGTGTTTGGCTTGTGGTCAAGGTGATCATACTTAAGATATGTGGGCTGTCACAATTCAAGTGAACAAATTGATAAAATGAATCTTAGAGAATCATGAACAGTTGTGGGAAAACAAAAAAGAGTTACATTCCCGCTAAGTTTACAATGGCTAAACAAAGAAAAATATAAGGGGGACATTAGTAAATTTGAGGAGAAAACTCAAGAATCATAAACACTCAATTGTCATCTTGATCTTGAGACTGACATTGAGAAGGTGAATAAAAGTGAGTGTGTATTAGATAGGGTAAATTTTGAAGTAGAATTAGTTGGGCCTTACGCAAAGCATTTCACCACATTATGTTTAGATGATATCTTGTCTGTGGAATCATCTAAAATAGTGGAAGAGTGCGAAGTTGAGGAACAAAAATCCAATATTCTTTATTTTACACTTGATAAGAAACATAAAAACACACCTCACTTTAAGGTTGAGTGGTTTAGCACGCTCAATTCATTACTTGAATTCTTAATTTTTGTACCACCTCCCTATCATCGAGGCAAGAAGATAAACTCTAAGTTAATGGTAAATTTTAAATCGTCTAAGTGGATGGATAAAGTATGAAGTACTTTTAAGGTATCTTGATGAATTCTAAGTAGTCCAGATAACCTAGTCATGCTGCAACACTGAATTAGCCACTTCTTGGGAGACAACCCAATATATTTTATTATTTGTATTAGTGTTATATGATTGATATCAGATCTTTGCACCCATGGAACTCCTTTTCTGTGTTGATGTCCTCTTGGAGTTTTTATTACCGTGCCCCTTTTTCCCGGAGTCTTGTTCTAAGTAGAGCCGGCATGTTTAGGAGTAAATTGTTGTTGTAAAATTTTGTAGCCAATTAGGAGAAATACTTTTATTTGAGGCAGTTGAATTGGTTTTTGATTTATGTACACCTCTGCAAGTGGTATACTCCTTTAACTGTGTGATTTGAATTCAAGTGTGACCACTGTGCTTCTTTGTATGGCATTAGTTCTAGTAACATATTAATCATTTCTAAATATCTGCATGACCTAAATGAGTTGTACCTTGTTATATACGTGTGTACCATGTTTGTATGAGTAAATACTTAGTTCATTTTGTATGCTGAAGCCAGAACTTACTCAGTTAGTCTTACCTAGTTTGAAGGATAGGGGTTAGTAAAGGATCATTGGCCATTTTGATTTTATCTAATTCTAAGCCTAAATGACCTTCACAAAGTGTATAATATTCTTTTATCCCTATTTTAAGCCTAATTATCCTATTTCTTTGTATGACACCTGTCACCTTCCCATTTAAATCATAATGAACCTATTTTGGCCCTAGTCCTCCTTGGACACTTTGCACCTTGACTTACGAAAATGGCCTAAGTTAAGGGTGGCTATCATACGGTGTGTGATATAGAATGAGTATGAGGAAATATAGCATCAAAGAAAAGAATAAAAAGTTGGGTGCAGAGAAAAAAAGCAAGAAAAAGAGAAATTTTGAAAAAGATTAAGTAATTGAGAAAAAACTACACCCATCCTAAATAAGTGTAATCAAGAAAAAGAAGAGCGTCAAAGGCTAACGAGTGAAGCCCCAAAAACCTATTGTAGTGCCAAGGAGTCTTAGTCTCTTTAAATACTATCGAGCGTTATACCAGACTCTAGCCTACATTACAAGCCTAAGAGAAGTCCTATAGTGATCCTAGTTGACCTATCTGAAGATCTGGGTAATGAATATAAGGGAAATACTATGGTACTTGGCATACAATGATTGGAGTCTTAGAGTGAATGTTTGATCATCCCGATGGTTACATATATAATTCATCATATGATATGAGGGGGATTTCTTTCCAGTGATGGCATACTGGTTACATTTCTAGTTATAAACTTGTTCGGGTAGTGTAATAATGGTCTATGCATGGTTGTTATTACTGAATTGATGTCGTATATTGATTCCTATGTATTGCATTGGTGTTCTTCATTATTTTTGAATTGAGTAACCTTGGAGATGGTGAAAGTGTTTTGAGATAATATGGATGATTGATGGCTAAATGTGCCTTGTATTCTCTTAGTTGTGTTGAGTTACTTGAGGACAAACAATTTTTTTAAGTTGAGGGTGTTGATGTGTGAGCTAATGCTAACACATTTGATGCTTTTAACTAAAAAAATTGCATCGTCTTAACTAACTTTTGTCGTTTTTGATTTTTTTATGTTTGGTTTTGTATTATAAGTTGATATGATAGAGAACCGACAAGAATGGAGCCAAAAAAGTTGAAATCTGAAGAGATCTGGTGACAAGTATGGCTGATGACATTTGTGATAAGTCATCAGCCCTGTGATAAGTTATCAAGTCGTTGTTAGTAGTAAATAGACAATTGGCCTAATTTGAAAGATGTGACAACAATTTATGATAAGGCATCAAGAGTCTGATAAGCTGTCAAGAATTTCGTCGGGCTGAGGCAGCACAGGGGAACTGAAGAAGATCTTTGACAAAATTTTGTGATAGGCCGTCACAATGCTGATAAGTTGTCAAGTTTGTCGTATGCCTTAAACAGGAAGACCAAAAACTAAAAAAGGAGCTAACAACAACTGTAATGAGTCATCAGCCTCCTGATAGGCTATCACAAATTTCATCACCTAATCCAAAGGATTTGTGAATTCTATTATTTTTTTCTCATAATTAGGGTGAACTATTTAAAGATTTCTTTTAGGGTTTTCTAAAGAGATCCTCAAATTGAGTTTTGACAATACTTTTTGATATTTTTCTGTTTCTAATTTCTTGGATTGAAAAAGCAAATACTTTGAAGAGATTATTATCATTATTCTAGAATTTTCCTTTGTGATCTAATCTGCGATTCATTAGTTATTATTCTTCTAATGTTAAGCTTAACCTTCCAAGCATAAATAGAACTTGTTGTTTTGATTTTAGCATTATGAGTGGCTAATTTCATTTAACCTAAATTATGGGATTTAGGGTTAGGTCTTAATAAGGTTATAAGGGTTCAAGATTCAAAAGGTGGTAGGATTAATTGATAATTATGAGTTTTTAATTAACGTCTGTTGGTTGCAAACAATAGAGAATACCTTCTTTGGTTTACTTGAGAAAGAAATCAAATATAGTGGGAAGTGAGTTATTGATAGGGACTTGGAATACTCCATTTAATAATATGAGATGTAACAAGGTTGGTTAACCTGAGGTAAAATCTAAGCAGTGAATATAAATTCCCTAAGTATGAGAGGATTCAGTAATTAAATGTTTAAGTAGGTCGAGAGATATTTAGGAATAACTTCGATAAAGATAACTTGTTGTCCTACCTACTATGAGAATCTTGAACCACTATTAGCATCTGCAAAATCCAAAACCCCTAGTGAACATAATTCTTGTTTTTCCATAAAATGTTGATTACGAACACTATAACTACAGTGACCAACAATTATTGGCTAATCTCTAAAACCCCCATTTTATCTTTTCGTGCCAGTTGTTTAAATTCAACTTGTAGATATAGTTTCAAATTAGTTTAATCGCCACTCACATTGTTCCTTGTGGATTGACGTGTAAGTTGAGTGTTGTCAGTAGTCGTGTTCTCAAGGGGATGAGAGGTTTTATGCTTCTAGTTTTACCTTTTAAGATTGATACCACAAGGAACAGGTAACTGTGAATTCTTACTTATTTCCTATAGTTGTTCTTCTAGTAGAGCTTGAATTTATGACTGATTTCCTAGATCATCATCACTGTCATCACTCTCATCTACATTATTAATCCCTTATTTATCATTTTCGGTAATAATATCCCTTTGAAAAGGAATTATGTTTTTCATCTGCAAAATTTTCACCATCTCCAGCATTCATTTGACTTCTTAACTTATTAAACATCACATGAATATTTTCTTCAACACACAGAGTTATTTTATTGAACACTCTGTAACCTTCGCTAGTTGAAGAGTAGCCTATAAACACAACTTCATCACTCTTGGGATCAAATTTTCCCTATTCTCTTTTCCTACTATTTAGTACAAAATATTTTCATCCAAAAGGTCTAAATAGTCTATCTTAGTCTTTCAATTGAAACCAACTTATATGGAGTTTATTCAGTAGTACATCTTTTGGACACACAACAAGTAGTATTCACTGCTTCAGTCTACAAACACTTTGGAAGACCACTATCAATTAGCATAGTCCAACAAGTCTCTATGATAGTTCTATTTTTCATTTCAACAACTCCATTTGTTTTGGAGTTTTGGAAGCATAAAAGTTTCCATGCTCAAGACATAATTAATCAACTTAAGAATTCTCAAATTTAGTCCCATGATTAGACCTAAATTCATCAATTTTACAATTTAGATTAACTTGGATTTTCATGGAAAAATCCACGAGAACCCCATGTGTTTCATTCTTGGATCTTATAAACATTGTCCTGGTGAACTTTGAATATTCATATACAATAACCAACCCATATTTCTTCCCTTCTCTACTTTGGACATTAGTATGTCCATATAAATCCATGTGAAGTATTTCAAGAGGTTTGGTAGTGCTTCCTTCCTTCTTTAGTGTTAAGGGGGATCTATCTTGTTTACCTTTAATTCAAGCATCACAAACTTTGTTTTAGGTAAATTTTAGCTTAGGTAGGCCACAAACCAGGTCCCATGAAATCATCCTAACAAGGTGGAACTCATATGCCCTAATCTTCTGTGAAACAAATTAGCATCTTCCCTTGGGCACTAAAACAAATTAATTACCCATCAACCAAAATGACTAAATCAGCTACATACATGTTCTTGATCCTTTTGTTTTGAGAATAATCCTTCCAGATTTCATTCTTAATATTACATCCACCAGATGAGAAGATTGGACTTTAGTCCATTCACATAATACACATCTTCTCTTGCATGATGAGGTGATTTCCCAATCATTCCAACACCTTGGATGTAACCCTTTTTCCCATTTTCAATAGAAACCCCTCCCTAATAAAGTGCCATAAGAGAGATAAAATAATTATCCCTCGTATTCATGTGTCTAGGATAACCACAATCTATAAACAAATTTTGGTTGTCATCCCTTTTATTATACTATATTTTCTTCTTTATCTTTCGTAGTGGCCATTAAAGAGTCATCCGATCCTGAGATTATTTTCTTCTCACTGTGTTTTGGCATGAAACCATCTCCATACTCCTTGTGTTACTATGATTATTTAAGGAGTCTTCCCATGCATCTAACACCTTCTTTTTAATACAACTAGCTACATTCTTTCTTCTTAATTCTTTAGGATTTTGATCATTCTTTTGGATTTTTTAATATATTATTAATTCCTAAAAGCAACCATTTTTGTGAAAATATTCATTTTTATCATTTCTTTTTTAAGATGACCACCCTTTTTATAACTTTAACAATTCTTGTCACCAAAAAGGCAACATCAGTGTCTTCCACACATGGGTTAACTTTAAATCCTTCAAGTTCTGGAATATCTCCCTTTTTACTTACTTTTTTCTCCACCCCTAGTTCTGTTATAGAGGCCATGATAACTAGAAAAATATAGGTATGAATCTTTTAGAGTGTACCCACTTTGATACAATTGTATGAACCCTTGGAGGTTGCACCTCATATTCAAGGATTGGGTCACTCTAAGTCAATCGTAAGTGATATAACAGTAAAAAAACTATAAGGTGCTTAAAAATTAAGGCAGTTTAGGAAAGTAACAACACACCAAATTTAATGTGGAAACTCCCTCACTCAAGGGTTGGAGAAACCACGGTTTGCTCTCAAAAGCACCTCCAAATCCACAATTATCATACTCTTTATTATAACCCTTTAACGAACCTAACTCTAGCTTCCTTTCACTTGTAATAACTCTAGTGCAAGTTCTTTTTGGCAACTCTATTAAGGACTCTCTTCAGTATCAAACTTAGGCAACTCTACCTAAATACTCTCTACTCAAAGAGAAAAGTTCAATACTTTTGTAACATAAGCATTTCATTTACAAATTAAAACACACTCAAGAACAATTTTTATTAAGTACACATAATAATCTAGGAATTTTAGTAATGTTATAATGGGGTTTCTATTGCCTCTCTTCACTCTTTGTAATTGCCAAAAACCATTTAATGAAGAAGCAACTTTTTTCTTTAATAGATGAGTGATGATTAGGGCATAAATATCATTTAACCAGTTGTCCTAATCAGTATAAGCAAGATTTGTCAGTTTGTTACACAAGAGGACAAAATTGTATAGTCAAGCGTGCTAGCTGTACTATGCCATGAACATACAATGACTTGGTCCTTTGCATGTAGAAGCTCATCATCAAACCTTCATATAGCAGATGATGAGTATTTGAAAGCCTTCCAATACCTCAAGGTGAAATTAGTGGCTTCACCTATAATTATTGCTCTAGATTAGTCCAAACTATTCAACCTAATGTATGATAAAATAGGAGGTTAACTTAGGTATGTTATTTAACAAACAAAGTATAAAGATTTCATCATATTTATTATGTCGTAAAGAATTGAATGGTTCATAAAAATATGCCATTATGGAGCAAGAGATCTTTATCGTAGCGTATGCATTTGAGAAATTTTGGGCCTATATACTTTTAACAAAAGTTGGTTTGTGGTTTATACAGAACGTACAATATTGTGATATATAATGGGAAAAATATATCAAACCTAGGTCTATTATACAGGTAATACTTCTATAGGAGTTACACTTTGAATTCAATGATATAAAAGCTTGTGAAAATCAAGTGGAAAACCATGTACCTCGATTGGAGAATGAAGAACAGAAGTCAAATGAATTAGAGGTTTATTACACGGTTCTTGATGAACAAGTTCTTGTAGCTACACTTGATCTAAATTTTTACCAATGGAATTTATTACATTATATGAAATCCCTTAGAATTGAACCCTTAAAAGGGTTTCCTAAGATTAAGTTTCTAGTCAATGTACAGTTCAAGTATACCACTCATATGCTAGTCAATCGTGTGATATCTTGAGTCTTGTCTAGAGTGTTATGCCAAAGGTACAAATTGGAGGGTACTACTCGTACCATAGGGTAGGTAATGGATATAAGGGGTAGAATGTAGATCAATATGGGTTCCAAAGAGAGGTGTAGGGTATAAGTTAGGGTACCACTACTACCCTAGGGTATGGGTCATAGGGGTGAATTGTACCCTTCTGGGCATAATTTTTAGCTTCTAAGCTAAGGACATTTTAGACATTTCCCACCCCTAAACACATATGGACCATGACTTATAAAAATGTTAGAACTTTTATCCTTTACAAAAAAATAGAAAAAAAAACCAAAATACTTTCAAAAACTACTATAACAAGATTGGAGGCTGGGGTTTCAAGAAGGCCCTTTAGGGGCTTTAAGACTAAGAATCTCTCAGTGAATGTTTATGTATAAGGGATGTTACTCTTAAATTATTGTTATTTATCAAATATCATGTGTTCTTAACATTTATTATGATTTTAAAATGGCAATTTTGAAATCAAAATGTTGAGGGTTTTAATGCATAGAGATGAGTATTGTTTACTCTTGTTTAAGCATGTGTTTATACATGCCTTTGGTGATGATTTTCTCATATGGGTGATTGTTTATTGTGGTTTAACAAATTGGTCAAGGTTAACTCAAATTTTGATGGTTTGTACTTTGGTTTTAGTCATGGTAAAGGTATGCCCTCAAGGTGTTTGTGAAAATGTCTAAATCAAATCACTAATTATATGCTACTAGTGTTTTGAACTAAGTCAATGTCTTAATGAGTAAGAATGATCGGTAAATGACTTATAAAGGCCTTGATAGTCATGTAATGGGTTTGTTGGTCACTTTGGTGGAGTGCTTGGTTGAAGAAGGTTAACGTCCCTAACATGAAATTGAATTGTTGTTTGAACAAAAGTTTTGTATATGAATTCTAATGATGAATGAATGGATTTTTATAGGTAGTGATGACAAAAAATTGTGTTTGAAACTAAGGAATTGTCCAATTAAAGTGATTGATTTTAAATGGTTCATGAAGACATTATGGTCATATGTAGTGTTGAATAGTAGCCTTGATGGCTTGAATTGGCTAAATCGGTTAGAGTCCCTAAGTGCTGAATTTAGTAAATGTTTATGCATGGATAAAGGGTTAGATTCATAATTTTTACTAATAATGGTCACTACGGCTTGAGGTTAGAATCCCTTTCCTAATGAAACAACTTGAGGTTAGAGTCCATTGCCTAATAATATGATTTGTGGTTAGAGTCCTTGCCTAACATAATAGGTTTAGGTTAGATTCTCTTTCCTAATATGATCATGGATTTCAATCCCTCTAAATATTAGTGTGGAAGGTTAGAGTCCTCCACTCCATGTTTTATGATTGGATATCTTTATGTGCATGCTAAGGCCTTGTTTCCTTTCCTGATACTTGATGTATCTTTATGCCTATATATGTTCCTATATATATAAATGTAGTTAATTATGATTTTTTGACTTGTATTTGAATAATGGCACTATTTTATCCTTACCATTGAGTTACATGCTAGCGCTCCAAATACTAACCATTTTTGAACTTTGTGTTCACATGGGACACAAGGGCTGGAGCTTCTTCTTCTCATCCTACGTAGAAACCAGGTGTTTAACTGATTCACATGATGACTTTGGAAGGAATACATTTCATGGTCTTTCTATCTTTTTTCATAGACTTGTTTTAGATTTGATTTTTGGCTATTATCAAGGGCATGTCCTGACATATTTAGACATCATATCTTTAGAGGCTTTATGAGTAAATATGGAATTGGGTATGTTGGTCTGGTATCTTAACATTAATGGAATGTGATTAGACATTCTTAAGTTATGTTTATTAGTCTTGTTTTTACTATCTTAATTATATACACGAAGTTCATCCGACATTTGTGGATTGATGTGATGATTAGGTTAGGTTAACATGGCGATCTTTGATCCTTGTTGGTGTTGAGATACCCATACGATAAGGCCTGGTTTTGGGTTATGTTAAGTTGGTATTGGATCCTACATTTATGGTCAGTTGGGTATCCATAAAGTCATGTCAAGTTGAGTCTCATTTATGGATTTATAGTACACCACACTTATATTAGAGAGCCTACAAAGTATTTTGTAATCCAAAGGATTTCTGAATTCTATTATTTTTTTCTCATAATTAGGGTGAACTATTTAAACATTTGTTTTAGGGTTTTCTAAAGAGATCCGAAAATTGAGTTTTGACAATACTTTTTGATATTTTTCTCTTTCTAATTTCTTGGATTAAAAAAAAAATACTTTGAAGAGATTATTATCATTATTCTAGAATTTTCCTTTGTGATCTAATCTGCGATTCACTAGTTATTATTCTACTAAAGTTAAGCTTAACCTTCCAAGCATAAATAGAACTTGTTGTTTTGATTTTAGCATTATGAGTGGCTAATTTCATTTAACCTAAATTATGGGATTTAGGGTTAGGTCTTGATAAGGTTATAAGGGTTCAAGATTCAAAAGGTGGTAGGATTACTTGATAATTATGAGTTTTTAATTAACGTCTGGTGGTTGAAATCAATAGATAATACCTTCTTTGGTTTGCTTGAGAAAGAAATCAAATATAGTGGGAAGTGAGTTATTGATAGTCACTTGGAAATACTCCATTTAATAATCTGCGATGTAACAAGGTTGGTTAACCTGAGTTAAAATCTAGGCAGTGAATATAAATTCCCTAAGTCTGAGACTATTCGGTAATTAAATGTTTAAGTATGTTGAGAGTTATTTAGGCATAACTTCGATAAAGATAACTTGTTATCCTACCTACTGTGAGAATCTTGAACCAATATTAGCATCTGCAAGATCCAAAACCCCTAGTGAACATAATTCTTGTTTTTCCATAAAATGTTGATTACGAACGCTATAACTAAAGTGACCAACAATTATTTGCTAATCTCCAAAACCCCCATTTTATCTTTTCATTCCAGTTGTTTAAATTCAACTTGTAGCTATAGTTTTCAATTAGTTCAATCGCCACTCACATTGTTCCTTGTGGATTAGACCCCGACTCCAAAAGTTGGGTAAATATATTGACGACGATTGCCTTATACTAAATTGACGAGTAATTTGAGCTTTGTCAGTAGTCATGTTCCCAATGGGATAAGAGGTTTTATGCTTTCAATTTTACCTCCTAAGATTGATACCCCAAGGAACAGGTAACTATGAATTCTTACTTATTTCCTCTAGTTGTTCTTCAAGTAGAACTTGAATTTATGACTGATTTCCTATATCATCATCAGTGTCATCACTCTCATCTACATTATTAATCCCTTTTTTATCATTTTCGATAATAATATCCCTTTGAAAAGGAATGATGTTTTTCATCTTCAAAATTTTCACCATCTCCAGCATTCATTTGACTTCTTAACTTATTAAACATCACATGAATATTTTCTTCAACACACAGAGTAATTTTACTGAACACTCTATAACCTTCGCTAGTTGAAGAGTAGCCTATAAACAAAACTTCATCACTCCTGGGATCAAATTTTCCCTATTCTCTTTTCCTACTATTTAGTACAAAATATTTTCACCCAAAAGGTCTAAATAGTCTATCTTAGTCTTTTATTGAAACCAACTCATATGGAGTTTTATTTAGTAGTTATCTAAACAAATATCTTTTGGACACATAACAAGTAGTATTCACTGCTTCAGTCTAGAAACACTTTGGAAGACCACTATCAATTAGCATAGTCCAACAAATCTCTATGAGAGTTCTATTTTTCATTTCAACAACTCCATTTGTTGTGCAGTTTTGGAATCATAAAAGTTTCCATGATCAAGACATAATTAATCAACTTAAGAATTCTCAAATTCAGTCCCATGATTAGACCTAAATTCAACAATTTTACAATTTAGACTAACTTGGATTTTCATGGAAAAACCAATGAGAACCCCATGTGTTTCATCCTTGGTTCTTATAAACATTGTCCTGGTGAACTTTGAATAGTCATATACAATAACCAACACATATTTCTTCCCTTCTCTACTTTGGACATTAGTATGTCCATATAAATCCATGTGAAGTATTTCAAGAGGTTTGGAAGTACTTCCTTCTTTCTTTAGTTGGGGATCTATCTTGTTTACCTTTAATACAAGCATCACAAACTTTGTTTTGGGGAAATTTTAGCTTAGGTAGGCCATAAACCAAGTCCCTTGAAATCATCCTAACAAGGAGGAACTCATATGCCCTAATCTTCTGTGACACAAATTAGCATCTTCCCTTGTGAACTAAAAAAAATTAATTCCCCATCAACCAAAAAGACTAAATCAGCTACATTCATGTTCTTGATCCTTTTGTTTTGAGAATAATCCTACCAAATTTTATGCTTAATATTACATCCACCAGATGAGAATTTCACCTCATTTCCATCACAGATTTGATATACACTTAGAAGATTGGACTTTAGCCCTTTCACATAATACACATCTTCACTTGCATGATGAGATGATTTCACAATAATTCCAACACCTTGGATGTAACCCTTTTTCCCATTTCCAATAGACACACCTCACTAATAAAGTTCCATAAGAGAGATAAAATAATCATCCCTCGTATTCATGTGTTTAGGATAACCACAATCTATAAACAAATATTGGTTGTCATCCCTTTTATTATACTATATTTTCTTCTCTATCTTTCGTAGTAAGAGTCATCCAATCCTGAGATTATTTTCTTCTCACTGTGTTTTGGCATAAAACCATCTCCATACTCCTTATGTTACTCTGATTATTTAAGGAGTCTTCCCATGCATCTAACACCTTCTTTTTAATACAACTACCTGCATCCTTTCTTCTTAATTCTTTAGGATTTTGATCATTCTTTTGGATTTTTTAATTTATTATTAATTCCTCAAAGCAACTATTTTTGTGAAAATATTCATTTTTATCATTCCTTTTTTCAGATGGCCACCCTTTTTTATAATTTTAACAATTCTTGCCACCAAAAAGGCAACATCAGTGTCTTCCACACATGGGTTAACTTTAAATCCTTCAAGTTCTGGAATATCTACCTTTTTACTTACTTTTTTCTCCACCCCTAGTTCTGTTATAGCGGCCATGATAACTAGAAAACTGTAGGTATGAATCTTTTAGAGTGTACCCACTTTGATACAATTGTATGAACCCTTGGAGGTTGCACCTCCTACTTAAGGACCGGGTCACTCAAAGTCAATCATAAGTGATATAACAGTAAAAAAAACTATAAGGTGCTTAAAAATTAAGGCATTTTAGAAAAGTAACAACACACCAAATTTAATGTGGAAACTCCCTCACTCAAGGGAGGGATAAACCACGGTTTGCTCTCAAAAGCTCATCCAAATCAACAATTATCAAACTCTTTATTAAAACCCTTTAACGAACCTAAATCTAGGTTCCTTTAACTTGTAATAACTCTAGTGCAAGTTCTTTTTGGCAACTCTATCAAGGACTCTCTTCAGTAATTAACTCTAATCAGTATCAAACTTATGCAACTCTACCTAAAAACTCTCTACTCAAAGTGAAAAGTTCAGTACTTTTGTAACATAAGCATTTCATTTACAAATTGAAACACACTCAAGAACAATTTTTACTAAGCACAGGTAATAATCTTGGAAGTTTAGTAATGTTATAATGGGGTTTTTGCGGCCTCTCTTCACTCTTTGTAATTGCCAAAAACAATTTAATGAAGAAACAACTTTTTTCTTTAATAGATGAGTGATTATTAGGGCATAAATATCATTTAACCAGTTGTCCTAATCAGTATAAGCAATATTTGTAAGTTTGTTACACAAGAGGACAAAATTGTATAGTCAAGCATGCTAGCTGTACCATGCCATGAACATACAATGACTTGGTCCTTTTCATGTAGAAGCTCATCATCAAACCTTAATATAGCAGATGATGAGTATTTGAAAGCCTTCCAATACCTCAAGGTGAAATTAATGGATTCACCTATAATTATTGCTCTAGATTAGTACAAACTATTCAACCTAATGTATGATAAAATAGGAGGTTCACTTAGGTATGTTATTTAACAAACAATGTAAAAAGATTTTATCCTATTTATTATGTGGTAAGCCATTTTATGGTTCATAAAAATATGCCATTATGGAGCAAGAGATCTTTGTCGTAGTGTATGCATTTGAGAAATTTAGGGCATATATAATTTTAACAAAAGTTGGTTTGTGGTTTATACAGAACATACAATATTCTGATATATAATGGGAAAAAATATATCAAACCTAGGTTTATTATACAGGTAATACTTTTATAGGAGTTACACTTTGAATTCAAGGATATAAAAGCTTGTGAAAATCAAGTGGAAAACCATGTACCTCGATTGGAGAATGAAGAATAAAAGTCAAATGAATTAGTGGTTGATGACACGGTTCTTGATGAAGAAGTTCTTGTAGCTACACTTGATCTAAATTTTTACCAAAGGAATTTCATACATTATATGAAATCCCTTTGAGTTGAACCCTTAAAAAGGTTTCCTAAGATTAAGTTTCTAGTCAATCGTGTGATATCTTGAGTCTTGTCTAGAGTGTTATGCCTAAGGTACAAATTGGAGGGTACTACTCGTACCATAGGGTAGTAAATGGATATAATGGGTAGTATGTAGATCAATATGGGTTCCAAAGAGAGGTGTAGGGTATAAGTTAGGGTACCACTACTACCATAGGGTATGGGTCATAGGGGTGAATTGTACCCTTCTGGGCATAATTTTTAGCTTCTAAGCTAAGGACATTTTAGACATTTCCCACCCCTAAACACTTATGACCCATGACTTATAAAAATGTTAGGACTTTCATCCTTTACAAAAAAATAGAAAAAATTCGAAAATACTTTCAAAAACTTTTATAACAAGATTGGAGGCTAGGGTTTTAAGAAGACACATTAGGGGCTTTAAGACCAAGAATCTCTCAGTGAATCTTTATGTATATGCTATGTGACTCTTACATTATTGTTATTTATCAAATATCATGTGTTCTTAACCTTTATTATGATTTAAAAATGGCACTTTTGAAATCAAAATGTTGAGTGTTTTAATGCATAAAGATAGGTATTGTTTACTCTTGTTTAAGCATGTGTTTATACATGCCTTGGGTGATGATTTTCTCATATGGATGATTGTTTATTGTGGTTTAATAAATTCGTCATGGTTAACTCTAATTTTGATGGTTTTTAGTCATGGTAAAGGTATGCCCTCAAGGTGTTTGTGAAAATGTCTAAATCAAATCACTAATTATATGCTACTAGTGTTTTGAACTAAGTTAATGGCTTAATGAGTAAGAATGATCGGTAAGTGACTTGTAAAGGCCTTGATAGTCATGTAATGAGTTTTTTGGTCACTTTGGTGGAGTGCTTGGTTGAATAAGGTTAACGTCCCTAACATGAAATTGAATTGTTGTTTGAACAAAAGTTTTGTATATGAATTCTAATGATGAATGAATGGATTTTTATAGGTAGTGATGGCAAAAAATTGTGTTTGAAACTAAGGAATTGTCCAATTAAAGTGATTGATTTTAAATGGTTCATGAAGACATTATGGTCATATGTAGTGTTGAATAGTAGCCTTGATGGCTTGAATTGGCTAAATCAGTTAGAGTCCCTAAGTGCTGAATTTAGTAAATGTTTATGCATGGATAAAGGGTTAGAGTCATAATTTTCACTAATAATGGTCACTACGGCTTGAGGTTAGAGTCCCTTGCCTAATGAAACAACTTGAGGTTAGAGTCCATTGCCTAATAATATGATTTGAGGTTAGAGTCCTTGCCTAACATAATAGGTTTAGGTTAGATTCTCTTTCCTAATATGATCATGGATTTCAATCCCTCTAACTATTAGGGTGGAAGGTTAGAGTCCTCCACTCCATGTTTTATGATTGGATATCTCTAGATGCATGCTAAGGTCTTGTTTCCTTCCCTGATACTTGATGTATCTTTATATCTATATATGTTACTATATATATAAATGTAGTTAATTATGATTGTTTGACTTGTATTGGAATAATGACACTATTTTATCCTTACCATTGAGTTACAAGATTGCACTCCAAATGCTAACCATTTCTGAACTTTGTATTCACATGGGACACAGGGGCTGGATCTTCTTCTTCTTATCCTGCGTAGAGACCTGGTGTTTAACCGATTCACATGATGACTTTGGAAGGAATACATTTCATGGTCTTTCTATACTTTTTCATAGACTTGTTTTAGATTTGATTTTTTGCTATTATTAAGGGTATGTCCTGACATATTTAGACATCATATCTTTAGAGTCTTTATGGGTGAATACGGAATTGTGTATGTTGGTCTGGTATCGTAACATTAATGGAATGTTATTAGATATTCTTAAGTTATGTTTATTAGTCTTGTTTTTGCTATCTTAATTATATACACGAAGTTCATCCGATATTTGTGGATTGATGTGATGATTAGGTTAGGTTAACATGGCTATCTTTGATCCTTGTTGGTGTTGAGATACCCATACGATAAGGTCGGGTTTTGGGTTATGTTAAGTTGGTATTGGATCCTACATTTATGGTCAGTTGGGTATCCATAAAGTCATGTCAAGTAGCGTCTCATTTATGGATTTATAGTACACCACACTTATATGAGAGAGGCTACAAAGTATTTTGTAATGTTTTACCTTTATGTTGTCTTATTCCGAGGTATAAAGTTTAATGTCTTGGATCCTTATAATTTCTATTTGATTGTCTTTTAGGTAATGCTTGTAAGAAGATCTGAAGTTCTTGTAAACCCTTTCGTCTCGATTAGGGTTGATGATGATGGGTCTTGCGCTTTTTTTAGAGTCCATACTCAGTCTAGGGTTCCAATACCAAATTTTTTGGGAGTTCTATTGGTTTTCTCTAGTTCTCCCCCATTTCCTTAGGATGATAAGATGAATATTGGGTTTTGTTAGTCGATTAATTTATTGCTCAGTTAGTTGCTTCTCAGGCTAAGTGAGGTGCATATGTTACACTGTCTTCTAAGGCCATAAGGGTTGGCCAGTTTATGAGGTTGATCCTTTAACCTTTAGTGGTGTTAAGGTGGAGAAAGATCCCAAAGGTTTTTTGGATGATATTAAAAGTATTTTTTTCAGTGTTATGCATGCAACTAATATGGAAGGGGTGGATTTTATAGCCCCTTCAGTTAAAGAACATGGAGTACCAACTGTATGATGAGTAGGAACAGACAAGGGGTTATTTTGATGAGTCATCCTTATGGTAGGATTTCACTAATGCATTTATGGACCTCTTATTTCCTCAAAAGTTGAGTGAAATAAAGGCAGAGAAGTTTGTTAATATGAAGCAAGGAAGGATATCAGTCAAGGAGTATACCTCAAAATTCCATAAGTTGTCTAGGTATGATCTAGAGAGTGTGTCGAATATAAGGGATTAGATTAGTAAGATCACCTCGAGATTGTCTCATGAGTTGGTTCTTAAGGGTAAGATGGCTTTGCTGATAAAGACATGGATATATCTAGATTGGTTGTGTACATGTAACAAGTAGAGGAACAGAAAAAAAACTAGTTGAGTTTATAGAAAGAAACGTGAAGAGGTTTAGTCCTTCTGAGCTAAGCGGTAGAGATGGTGGTAAGAGGGTAGGAAAGAGTATGGAGGAGTTTTGATTCTTTCTCTTCGACTAGTGTTTATTACCCAAAGCCATCGGGTGATCATCAATCATAGTTTCATGGTATATTTTGGGAACAATGTTCCTATTCTAAGACTATTAGGGCTCAGTCGGACCTATTCAACCCTCCTTGAAGATTCCATAGTCAGCACATCATGACAAATATGAGAAGAGGGGGAACAAATATTTTATATATGGTTAGATTAGAAATATGCAGTGAGACTACTTATCTCTATTATATTCTCGTTCTTTTAGGGCCCTATTACCACTTTATCTACTCCTGCACTGATAAGTGCTGCTTCTCATTCTGCTTCTATTGCCGGTGCCAGAACTGGATAGAATAATTTGTATGCTTTTGCATATCGCTAAGATTCTGAGGCATCTCCCAATTTTGTTACGGGTATTCTAAAACTTTTCTCTTGATATGTATATTATTTACTTGACCCTAGGTCCTCTCTATCTTATGTGAACCCTTTTATAGTTGTTTATTTTTGTTTTAGTCTAGAGTGTCTTTCATTCTTTATTTCTACCTCTGTAGGAGACTTTGTGGTTATCAAAAGAGTCTATAGGGGGTGTGTGGTAGTTTTTGGTAGTAAAGAAACTCCTGTATAATTGATAGAGTTGGACATGGTTGATTTTGATATTATTTTGGGAATGGGTTGGTTGCATTCGTGGTATTCTTCCTTAGATTGTTGGACCCGTACAATCATGTTTAAATTCCCTAAGGAGATGATCATTGTTTAGGAAGGGGTTCTTTATATCACAAGGGGAGTTTTATCTCATATCTTAGAGCCTGAAAGTTAATTTCTAAAGGATTTTTGTATCATTTGGTCTGAGTTAAAGATTCTAACTCGGAGGGGCCTTCTGTAGAATCTATTTCCATGATTAATGAGTTTTCCAAGGTCTTTCCCGATGATCTTCTTAGTATTCATCCTGATAGGGAAGTTTTTTTTGGGATTGTTCTTATTTTTTATACTCATCCAATTTCTATCCCTCCGTATAGAATGATTTTCGCTGAGTTGAAAGTTCTTAAGGAGAAATAGAAAGATCTCTAAGATAAAGGTTTTATCCTTTCTAGTGTGTATTATTTGGATGTTATGGTGTTTTTAATGTATAAGATGGATGGTTCCCTTTGAATATGCACTGATTATTGTCAGTTGAACAAAGTAACCATAAAGAATATCTATTCTTTACCTATGATCGATGAATTATTTGATCAGCTTCAGGGTGTAAAGTGTTTCTCAAAGATTGATCTTTGGTTGGGTTGTCATTAGATTAAGATTAAGAAAGTGGATATCCCTAAGACTGCCTTCAAAAACCGTGTATACTCACCATGAATTCCTAGTTATATGTTTTGGGTTGACCAGTGCCTAGCGGCATCCTTAGATTTGATGAATTATGTTTCTTCTCTATTTCTAGATTCGTTCATCTTTGTCTTTATTGATGACATCTTGGTCTATTCTAAGAGTGAGGCAAATCATGTCAATCACCTCTGTGTGGTGTTGCAAACCTTAAAGGATCATCGTTTGTATGGCAAGTTCTCTAAGTATGAGTTTTGGTTGAAGGCTATGACTTTTATTGGTCAGGTTATCTCTAGTGAAGGTGGATCCATAAGTGGTTGTGGCGGTTATGAAGTGGCCTAGTATAGTGACTCTAAAAAATATTCAGAGCTTCTTGGGTCTATGGGGTTACTACAGGAGATTTGTGGAGAGTTTTTTTATGATATCTTCTTCATTGACTAAGTTGACCTAGAAAGAGGTCAAGCACTTATGGTCAAATGCGTATAAGGCTAGTTTTGAGAAGTTGAAGGATAAATTGACTTTCACTCCAGTTTTGACCTTGCCCAAGAGTAATGATGGTTTCGTGGTGTATTGTGATGCTTATCATATTGGGTTTGGTGGTGTATTAATTCATCATGGTAAGGCGGTAGCCTGTGCTTCTAGGTAATTGAAAATTCATGGTAAGAACTACCCTAATTATGATTTTGTGTTATTGGCCATGGTATTTTCGTTGAAACTTCTACATTATTTTCTCGATGGGGTTCGTTTTTACATATTTTCATATCATAAGAGCCTAGAGTATGTGTTTAATCAAAGAGAGTTGAATCTCAGGCAAAAAGGATAGCTTGAGTTGCTAAAGGACTGCGATATGAGTCTCCATTACCATCTAGGTAAAGATAACATTGTTGTTGATGCTCTTAGTAGTCTATCGATGAGGAGTTTAGCTCTTGTGGATGAGGATAAGCGGGAATTTGTGAAGGACATTCACCATTTGTCTAATCTTAGAGTTGATCCTATGGAATCTAAGGATGGTGATGTACTTATGCATTCGGTATTCCAGTCGACTCTTGTGGTTGAGACAAAGGATAAGTAAATGTGGGATCTTGATTTGATAATAATAAAGAGTAATATGGTTCAACAAAAGGTTGTCGATTTTTTGATTGGTGGCGATAGTATCTAGTGGTACAAAGGTAAGCTAGGCATTCCCAATGTCAATGGATTGAGGGAAAGGATTACAAGTAGGCTCATGGATCTCAGTATGCTATTCATCTAAGTTCAATGAAGATGTATCATGATCTTAAAGAAGTTTTTTGCTGGAATAATATGAAATGAGATGTGGTTCTCCATGTGGCTAAATTTATGGTATGTCAACAAGTGAGTGTTGAGCACTTGATACCTACTTATTTGTACCAAGAGATTGAGTTGCACAAACGGAAGTGGGAGGCAATTATATGGATTTCTTTATCGGCCTTCCTTATTCTCGAAATCAATATGATTCTATTTGTGTAACTGTGGATAGGATGACCAAGCCTGCTCACTTCATGTCGGTAATGACTAGTTATTCGGTAGAGGATTATGCAAAGTTATGTCATCCAGAGATTATGAAATTACATGGTGCTCTAGTTTCTATTATTTTGGATTATGGTAATCCGTTCTCATCTCATTTTTGGAAGTTATTTTAGAATGTTTTGGGAGCTAAGGTGTGACTTAGTACTGCTTTCCACCCACAGAAGGATGGACAAGAGAAGAAGACAATCCAAACATTGAAAGATATATTCCGTTTTTGTTTGATTGATTATTGTGGTAGTTGGTACAACCATTTTCCTTAGATTGAATTCATCTATAATAATATCTATCATTAAAGCAATGGCATGGCTAATTTGGAGGCATTGTATTATAGGAGATATTGTGAGGGTAAGTTACTTGGCCCTAATTTGGTTCACCAAGCCTTGGAGAAGGTGAAGGTGATTCATTATAGGTTAATAGCCACTAAAAGTTGCTGAAATTCCTATACAGATGTGAGGTAGAGGGATTTGGAGTAAAATATTGGTGATTGAGTATTCTTAGTGGTATCTCCCATGAATAGGATAATACAATTTGGTAAGAACAAGATGCTTAGTCCTCGGTATGTTTGTCCATATTTGATTTCAAAAAAGGTTGGTAATGTTTCCTATAAGGTGGAGTTTCCCTCTAGTGTTGGCTCCATTCATTTGGTATTCCATGTATCCATGTTGCGGAAATGCGTAGGGGATCCTTTGTAAATAGTTCTCTTTGAGGATGTAGGTGTCTCAGACTCTTTGTCTTATGAAGAGCTCTTGGTGAGGATTTTCGATCAGCAAATTTGGTGGTCGCAAATGAAGGAGGTGGCATCAGTGATGGTTCTATATAGGAACCAAATGTTTGAGAAGCTACTTGGGAGGCGGAAGAGGACATGAAGTCCACATATCCGCATTGTTTTCCATTTTAGAAACTCATGCTTGAGGTATACGTTAATCTTTATAACATGATTTATGTCTTTGATATTCAAAGGTTTTAGGTCCTTAAACACTAATTGTGCAAGCGTTTTGATAGACAATGGGTTCGAGTCCCAAAGTTAATTGAATGAATGGTTTATTGATAATGATTATAACATGTGTCTTATCGTTGTTGTGTGTCTTTTTTTCCTAACTTTGTTTGAGGCTAGCTTGATGTGGTCTAATGTGTTAAATCGTGCTTGTGATTCCCTTACCCATCATTTGAGGACAAATGATCCAAGTGGGGGAAAATTGAAAAACCTTGGCTTTGAACGCTTAGAAAAGTTTCCTAAGATTGAGTTTCCAGAGAAGGTATGGTTTAGGAATACCACTCATATTTTAGGGTATGAATAGTACCCATCCTCTTTTTTGATGATAAGTGTAGGTTGATAGAATTTTTTCAAGGGAACTGTTTGGCCTCTCCCAAGTCGTATGATAGGGTACAAGTCATAATATTCCAAGTTGTACGATGTCTTGAGTCTTGTCTAGACTGTTCTGCCTAAGGTACATATTAGAGGGTACTACTCATACCTTAGGTTATAACTTGGATAGGAAGAGTCATATGTTGATTAGTATGGGGTCCAAGTAGAGGTCTAGGGTACGAGTTGGCATATTACTCGCACCTTAGCGTACGGGTCAAAGGGGTGAGTGATACCCTCCTGGGTGCAATTTTCAGATTTTAAGCCGAGGACATTTTAGAAATTCCCACCCCTAAACCTTTATGACCCACGACTTGTAACATTCTTAGGACTTTCATTGTTCACAAAAACAAGATCAAAACATTCCAAAACACTCTCCAAAATTCCTCTAACAAAATTGGAGGCTAGGGTTTCAGATGGCTATTTAGGGGCTTGGGAACAAAATATCTCTCCATGTATCATTGTGTATAAGGCAAGTGACTCTTCTTTTATGGTTATTTGTAAAATATTATGAGTTATTAACCTTGATTAAAATTTGTAAATGGTTGTTTAAATCAAAATATTTAGGTTTCTAATGAATACTGATGAGTATTGCTTACTCTTATTTAACATTGTGTTTATACATGCTTTTGGTGAAGATTTACATATGTTGGTACTTGTTGATTGTGGTTTAATATATAGGTTATGAGTAACCCTAATTTTGATAGTTTTTACTTAGGTTTTGGTCATGTTATAGCTATGCCCTCAAGGTTTTTGTGTAGATGTCTAAGAGAAATAACTTCTTACATGCTAATAGTGTTCTGAAGTAAGAAAATGGTTTAATGGGTAAGAATGGTTGGTAAGTAACTTCTAAAGATCCTACTGGCCATGTAATGAGCTACTTGGTGACTTTGGTGGATTTCTCGATTAAAGAAGTTTAGAGTCCCTAACATGAAATTGAATTGTTATTTGAACTAAAGTTTGGTATATAAATGCTAATGTATAATGAATGGTGTTGTATAGGTCATGATGAAAACAAATTGATTTGAATGATCTTTAAAACTAAGGAATTGACCAATGGAAGTTATTAATTGTAAATGGTTATGAAGACCTATGGTCATGTTTTGTGTTGGATAGTAGCCTTAGTGGTTTGAATTGGCTAAATGTGTTACAGTCCTTGAGTGTTGAATTGAATGGATGTTAATGCATGGACAAAGGGCCAGAGTCCTAATGTCCACAAATAATGGTCACTACGGATTGAGGTTAGAGTCCTTTGCCTAATGAAACGACTTAAGGTTAGAGTCCTTTGCCTAATGGAACGGCTTGAGGTTAGAGTCCTTATTCTAACGAAATAGCTTGAAGTTAAAGTCTCTTGCCTGGTAAAATGCCTTAAGGTTGGAGTTCATTGCCTAATAATATGAATTGATGTTAGATTTCCCTTCTCAATGAAATGTCTTGAGGTTAGAGTACCTTGACTAATATGATCGGGGAGTTCAATCCCTCTGAGTATAAGGATGGAAGGTTAGAGTCCTCCACTCCATGTTTCATGATTTGATGTCTCTAGATGCATTCTAAGGCCTTGTTCCCTTTGACAATACTGAATGTATATATATATCTATACATGTTCCTATGTATATAAAGGTGGTTGCTTATGATAGTTTGACTTGGATTTGAATAATGACACTATTTTATCCTTACCCTTGAGTTACATGCTAGCTCTCCAACCACTAACCGTCTCCAGACGCTGTGTACCCATGTGACAAGGGGCCAGAGCGTTTTCTAATCTTTCTGCACAGTGACCAAGTGTTTGAGCGGTTTGTGTGTTAACTTTGAAGTGGTAAGCTTCCATACTTCGCAATGCATACATTTCATGGTTTTTTTATCTTATGTCATAGTTTTATTTTAGATTTGTGTTTTTCTATTGTCGAGGCCTTGTCCCGACATATTTTCACATCAAATTTGTAGAGGCTTTGCGGATGATAATGGAATTTTGTATATTTGTTTTGTATGTTCACATTAAGGGAATGATTAGACATTCTTACGTTATGTTTACTTGTCTTGTTTTTTCTATCTTTATTATATACTTAGAGTTTATCCAACACTTGTGGATTGGTGTAATGGTTAGGTTACGTTATTGGGTCAATATACGGTCTTTGTAGGGCTTTAGATGCCCATATGATAAGGATCGGTTTCAGGTCCTATCATGAACCATATTTATTCAGACGTTATGGTGATAACATTATTCGACGATGCCTGCTGAAGTTAGAAATGTTTAATATTTTTTAGGCTTTCATTCTTCCCTAGTGGAAGGGCATAATGCACGTGATCAAACATCTAGAAAGATCTTACAAAGTAGGAAATACTTTCCCATGATTCACAAAGACGTTTATGAGTTTATGCGAACTTGTGATCAATGTCAGTGATGAGGATCCATTTTTAGACATCAAGAGATAAATGTTCAGTTGTTTGACGTGTAGGGAATATATTTTTTGGTACCCTTTGTGAGTTCTTACGGTTACGAGTACACTCTGGACATTAAGGACTATGCGTCCAAATTGGTAAAGCAGTAGCATTAGCAGACTGTTAAGGATGAAGTGTGCCGACATTCTTAAGAATGAACATTTCTATAATTTTTGTACTCTGTGCATAATCATAAGCGATAGAGGTTCTCATTTTTACACCAAAGTGTTCCGAGCATTGTTGGTGAAGTATGGGGTTAATCAACACAAGGTAGTCACCCCTTATAACCATAAACTAGCGGGCAAGTGAAAATGTCAAAGAGAGAAATTAAGACTTCCTAGCTGAGATGTCCATGCAAATAAGAGTGATAGGCTGAGAAAGTTTCATAATGATCTTTAGGCATATCATACTTCTTTCAATACACCAATTGGTATGTACCCATACTATCTAGTATTTGGTAAAGCTTGTTATTTGCAGGTAAAGTTAGAATACAAGGCCTTATATGCCTAAAAAAGTTGAACGTGAGTTGGAAAGATGCAGCCGATGTGAGATAAGATTAGATAAATAAGATGGATAAGTTTAGATATTAGGATTATGAGAATGATTTCTATCTAGAGAGAATGAAGTTGTATCATGATAAGAATATTGAAAAGAGAGAGTTCAAAGTAGGTGATTTCATGTTTCTTTTCAACTCGAGGTTTAACCTTCTTCCTAAAAAGCTAAAATTGAAGTGTTCGGGATCTTTTCATGTTTATCAAGTTTTCCATTTAGAGTGGTGAAGTTGGAAACAAATATAGAAATATTTTCAATGTGAATGACCAAAGAATCAAAAAATATATTAGCCCAACAGAAGAGGTAAAAGGATTTTCACTGGTGTATCGTGACAAAGTCTAACTAGTCAACCAATCGAGTTGTGTTGCAACATCAAATTAGGAGGTAGTGATAGACAACATATACTTTGTATTGTAAATAATGTTAGAATATATGTGTTTATAAATATGGTTAATGTACTTGTTGATATTTGCAAGGGGAAACTTCAATATGCTTTGGTAGCTTGGAAAATTAGGAGGCACTATACATCAATATGTTAACAAGTTGTCAACTTTTTTCCACCAACTTGGATTGCAAAATCGGACATGTTGGATAGTGTTGACACAAGGATTAACAACCTGTCAACTAGTTTGTAGGCTGTCAGCTCCAGGCTTCAATCTTGAAGAATATTTAACACAATTCCTTATAGCATTAATGATAATAGTTGATGAGCCTTAAACTACGCATCAAGCTATCAACTTCAGTCATTAATTAGTAAAAATATTTTCGGAACATTTTGTATAAGGTTGAAGAGCGTAGTTGATGAGTCGTTAACTATAATACCCCGTACTTCTACCTAGCTAAACTTCATCCTAAAAATGTTAAAGACTTGTGTCAAAGATGAATCCACTTTTATACATATGGTATTTTCAAGATTTTCACTTTTTTCATGTGGGAAATTCAATATGCTTACCATCTCTACCATATTCGCCAAAATTTGACACCCGGACGAAAAGTTATAGCCTTTTTAGTGAGATAGTTTATCACCTGAGACATCAGCGCTTTACGGAATAGGTCAGAATAGCAATCGTCAACATTCAGTGAGCCTCCGCGATTATGGCGCGTTGCTCCAGGGCTCAAATTTAGAATCATCATTTTTCCCGTTACTCAGCGCGATACCACTGCATCGTGGTGAATTTCCAGATCCCATCCCGTATTCCAATGATATTTCACCACATTGCGCCGTCAGCCTAGTTCTCAGTTGGCAATTTCCAATGACACAGCATGATACTGCCGAATCGTGCCAGCCAGCCAAATTGGGAAATTTTCTCAGAAATGAAGTACGTGTCCCAGGGTTAAAAAGGTAAATTTATCAACCCTATATAAACCTAATAACACGTGATTCAGCCATATTTTATCCAAAATATAGGTTTTCTCTCAAGTTTCTCTCAAGAACAAGCTAGGGGTTTTAATTGGAGATTTGTATTCAAGACTCAAATTCAAGAATCTCTTTGTCAATATTCATAGAATCAAGAACTAAGTTATGCACAGTGTTCATTCATGGATTCCTTTCATCCATGAAGCCCAAAAAGCAAGTTTTAAATCTTGTATTGTGAATATTTTGTTGTGGGTTGATTATGTTCATGTGATTATGATTGTATGATTCCCAAGATGGAATATTTATGTGTTGTTCATGAACCTATGGTAGTATGTGGTCTGAACCATGTGAAATTGACTTGAAATATGAAGTTTTGTTGAGTGAATTTGATGGTCATGCCTATTCCCTAACTCATTCATCCTAGGTGTTTGATAAAATGCTTAAGAGAATAGAAACTATGCACTAGAGCTTAATTGTGACCCAAGTGATAAATATGTGCTTTACCCTATGACCTAGAATGACTTCTATGATATTGTGTGCATTATGAATGGTTGGGGAAATGTCCATGAGATTAGGTTGATGGAAGTATGACATATCTATATGCAATTCAATCCACGTAAAACATTATGATAACCATGTACTTCATGAAATCCCTAATTTATTCTATTATAAATTGTTGATATTGGTCATGTGTTCAAGGAGTGTCAAGTCTTGTCAGTCTCATGCTATCGAGTCCTGGGAGTACTTGTACCAGACAATTTAGCTGTGTGCCTAGAGCTAGTGTCATGTTTTAAGGATACTCTCAGTCAAGCCATGATCAGTAGAATTCAGTAAGTCATGTGACTCAGGAAATCTCAATAATCTTAGTAACCCTGTAATTTCGGTGATCTCAGTACTCAGTAATCTCGATAACCTAAGTATATCAAAAAAACTCAATAACTATAGTAATCTCCGTCAGTTCTTAAATCTCAGTAGCATTCCTTTAGTCAACAGTACTCGGTGAACTCAGTTTAGCTTTACTAAACAATACCACTAGTATCAGTTTAGTTCAGTATTCCATGATCAATGTCTATTTAGGTAAGAGTAGGAATTACTACTGAGTGAACCCAAGGATGGAAATAGACACTGTCAGATGAGGGTGTGTTTCTGAAAAGTCATCCTTGCATTCTAGAACTATGTAGCCAGCATAGGTTGATACATCAAAACTGTCAAATAAGGGTTGATGAGGTTGATAATCACTGTTAGATGAGGGACCCACCATTCTCTTTTTGGGATGCTGTTAGATGAGGGTTACTCACATCTTGTCCTTACCAGTGGTACAATATTAACACCCTTCCAATTAGCGTTATAGATTTGACCCCAACTCATCCATAATGGCATATTAGGGGCATGTCTGTTAGATAACTACTTCCCATAGTTTATGTTACAGAATCAAGACAGTCAGATAAAGTCATTTAGTCTCAGTAATAGAACTCAGTTAGTTCTTAAGATTTCAGGACTATCAGATACAGTCAACTCAAAAAAATACAAAACTTAGCTAGTTCTATTAGAACATAGACTGTCAAATACAGTCAGTTAGTATCAGTATTTTGGTTATATAGTTATAAGCATCTCATGTTATCAGTACTCAAACTCAGTAATCATGTTATCACAAACTCAATTAATAGTGTATAAATTATACGAAACCCATGTTATCAGTATTCAGTTTTAAAACTATCACATATAGTCAATCAGACCAATTCTTTATAATCAGGACTGTCAAAAATAGTCTTTCCATTATTAATAATATAACATCTATTCCTCAGTACCCTATAGACTCAGTTATTCACTATCCTAATATTGTACTTAGATATCAGTAAATCCATTTATCAAAATTCACGAGTCATGCTATTATGAATTCAGTCGTCGTCTCTTACTCATGCAAGTATTCTCACTTTCATTTTATTCAATCATTTAGTATTGTTCATGCTTATGAACCATTGCATTCAGCCTACCTCACTTACATACAAGTACATTCAACGTACTAACGTATTTGCGCTGTGGTGTTTTATATCATAGGTTTAGAACCATGAGCTCCCGAGCATCCTTAGTAGATCAGACATTCAGCATCTAGACTAGTAGTGAGTCCTCATCATGATTATTTTATTACTTTATTTTTTAAGTAGTTTAGAGTTAGGTAGGGACATGTCCCATCACCTCCACAGCTTCATACAGATTAGAGAATTTCAGACTACAACATGTTTTCCAATAGTTTATTTCAGTTTTTGGTTATTTTTATACCACATTTCAGACATTTTTCTATATGCAGTATTAGTTTAGTTTTAAACCTTATGGCCTTACAGCTTATATTCCACATATTTACTTTATACTATTCAATGCTCAGTTATAGATATCAGTCATGGGTTAGCTTGTGATCCTTTGGGGTATTGATCATCGTGTAACATTCTGGGTTCTAGATTCGGGGCATTAGAATAACCCGTTGATGAGAAATCAGTTGAGTCAACCAAGATATGTGCATAACCATACAAACTCCAAGCCCAAAACTCAAATAAAACCTAATCACCGTCTAGCTCACTCAAATCATTTCACTTTTCATCTTACCTAATCTATTTTTTTCTTTTAGTTTTATGCATTTAATTTAATATTAAAAATAATTAATAAAATAAAACTCAAATTATATGTAAATATAAGAGATCATCTCTTTTAAAAAATCTGCACCTTCTCTCCACTATCACATTGCTCATAACTAGTACTCTCCTTCAAAACCACGATTCACCCACTCCCATTACAAAATCACAGTTCAAACTCTCCACTCTCCTTTATTAAATAATATACTTAATGTCTCAATTCTAGATTTGTATCACTACACAAAGAATTGACAAGGTATACCAAATTTGTTTACTTTTTTCCTTCTAAAGCTCATGGTCATAATGAAGAATAGGTACAATTTTTTGTTATGTATTCTTATTTTAATTGAAAAAGTTAAGAGAAATAACACCAACAAAAATTCTTCATGCGAGGCAAAGTCTGAGTAGCCCAAAGATGTCATGCTAGAAAATTTTAAACTCCCCATTAGTTGATGATATTTATGCCTCATAAGTGTGGATAACCTCAAGGAACTAGCGGAAAATCTATAATTTCCTTAAGAAAATACTCATTATAAAGTTTAATTTAGTGATATATGTCTATTATTTAATAGATTGTGGCTAGCATTGACAAGCTGTCAACTAGTTGACAAACCATAAACCCAAAACATCTATCTTGTACATTCTTGTGTTTAAAATTATTTTGGGTTGACAATGAGAGCAGACGAGTTGCTAACAAGTTGATGAGCTGTCAAATCAAGTCGTCAACATTGTAAATAATTGTGCTGATTGTATTTTTTGTTGACGATAAGTGTTGACAAGCTATCATCACCTATCATCAATATTGTAAATAAATTTTATGATTTCACCCAAAGTTAACAAATATTATTGAAAACACATCAACCTCCATTGTAAGCATTTTTAATATAATAAGTTATTTAATTTAGATTTAATGACAAGAGTTGATGAGCCATCAATAAGTTAGCAAATTGATAACTCATTTCATCAAAATTATAAACACAACTTGAGTTTTTACATTTTTTAACATCTTACCCCAATGACTATATCACATCTTATTATTAAGGTGCAACCAAGCCTTCAAAGGTCAACCGAAATGCAATAGTAAATGACAACCAAAAACCCTTAGACTTGAAGACTATTTAATGAGTTTAGACATGAAGTTGATGAAGCTGGAACACAGAAAGATTACACTAGATGGAGTGTTTGTCTAAAAGAGTCGCCCTACTAGTATAATGAGAAGTAGTATCTATTGAGAGTGAATCTAGCTCCAAACATGTGATCTTTGAGAAGGAAGACTCTAATACATTCAAATCCCCAATGAATAAGTAGTAAAATCTCGAGGTAATATGATAAAAGCAACAACCTCAACATTCGAGAAAATTTGTGATGAAAAGTGTAGGGGTCATCAAAAATATACTATGAAGGGTTGGTTTCCACTTGTAAACATAAAACAAAAAGACCTTTGGATGAAGAGGTCGGGATCATTAAATTAGGGTTGAGAAAATATCCTAATATTGTGTTAACATTGAAGTTAAATGATTTGGGATGGACTACCACAGACGGAGGGTCATACTATATATCATTGTGCGTGAGTTTTATGCAAAATACATAGCCACCTTGGATAGTGTATGAAAAAATTTAGAGAAGGAAATGGACAAACCAATCATGGATAGGATACTATTTTTATATTTATCGATGCAATTTTCTTATCGAACTTTTAATTGATTCTTGCATGGAGAAAAATATGTACCACAAATTACTACTCTAGAGTCTACTATAGAATGAGTGATCAAGTAAATCAACATCCTTGGTTCGCTCAAGTGTTAGAGAAAGGAGAACCAGAGTGTGTGAATAACCCCAATGCGAAATCACAAAAGCTTAATTATCTCAGGTAGTAAAATTTTGGGGCGTGTTTCGTTATCTTAGGTGGTAAAATTTTGGAGGGTGTTGTGAGATTCAAGTTGATGCCAACAACAAGTGCTAACATATAGTAAAAGACAAATCAGTATTGATAGCAAGTTTGATGTTAGGGTTCCAACTAAACTTCAGAGAAATAATTGTTGATAAATCATAATAAGATCCATAAGAAAAAATACTTGATATCCAGTCCTATGGTCGATCGCTAGGTTATGTGATAATATCCATGTCATTATAATAATCTGAAATGGGTAATGAAGTGAAAGTAATGAAGACACACAATTTTGATTAAGCCAGAGATGAACGCATACCCATGATGAGTATGGGTAAGAAAGATAGTTTGGGAGTTGACACTCAAATTATTGAGGATAGACATACACCTGTAGCCACCTTAGGATCAACACTAGCTATAAAGTTTCATTAGTTGAGTCTCTCATCACTACCTCCTCTGCAAATACTACATATACAATAGAGACTATAGTGTGGTATTGTGCGATTACATATTTTAATTTTAAGGAAAATGGTCAAATAGGAAAAAAATTCGATGCTCAGTTAATGCTATTTCCCCAACAGTTTGAATTAGTTGTCGATAGAAAAATCAGACAAGATTTAGGACATTATGCTACTCTCTATCTACATATTAATGATATAATGCTGAGTTAATGATAAATTAAGAAATAATTGTACTCGATTTTGCTTGGTTTAAGGCAACATTGGAGAAATAAAGGGACAATATAATACCTTTATAAAAACAATAAGTTATGAAATTCTTATCTCTATTCGATGAAAAATCAAAAGAGAAAGAGGAGGTACTTTATTATATTATGGGAAAACTACATGACCACAAGTTATATGATAAAATAAAGAAAAGTGAGAGAAAAGAAAGGAAGAGAAGTGAAAAAAAAAGAAAATGAAAGGAAAGAAAAGAGTTGAAAGAAGCTATTAAGAAGTCCAAGGAATAAGATGAACCATGAAAATCACTGCAGGTTAGAACTGTTGAAGGCTTTGCTACTGGACCACCTAGGGAACTGGGTACAACTTGGCTGAGTATGGATTTCTTATTCAACCAATAACCGTTACAAGTTTCATTTGATGTCACTACTGATGTTTCTACTACTACTGATGTAGCTTCATACCCAGTTTCACATGACAGAAGTGCCTAGGGAGCCGTAGGTTCGTGCTCACATCAGTTTTTGAAATTTATATATAATGCATTGGAGACAATGCATAGATTTTTATTATGGGGTGGGGGTGCACATCCATAAAAGTTTTCTTTCTATTGTATTTCTGTTTATGCATTATCTAAGAGAATTGACATGCTTTGGACGTTTTGTTCTTATTTGTGTTTATGTGTTTTTTGTGTATTGTGTATTCAAAAAGAGTTGTTAGAAATTAATGGAAAGTGATGTTTTACATATTTTGGAAATGTGGAAATATGAACCTATCAAATTATTTTGTAAAAATGTTGTTGAATTACACATTGTGAGTTTATGCCTGTTATTAGAAGTATACAAATATAGGAATGCCTACTCAAATTTGAGTATAAAAGAAATGGTTGGTAATGATTGCGCTGTTATGTGTCATGAGTGTGTGAGGTTTTTGTACTGCTTTGTTGTTTTATGTATTACACCAAAGCATGCCCAATTAAGTATTAAGGTTATAAGTAGGCATAAAGGAAAGGATCACAGGCCATTTTTTATATTTAGTCCAGCTTTCCTAAATATGTAATCCAAAGATCGATGTTAAATCCCTGTTCAATATAACATCCTTTCATTGTTTAAAACCTTTATATATATATATTCTTATGGTTAATCCTCTAGAAGCGCATGACAAGTGAAAGAGGGTGTGAAAAAAGTAATGGATAAAGGAAGCTTTTATGATTGTGTACATCTATTGTGTATGTGTATGTGTATATATATATAGTTGTAAAGTATATGAGAAAGTTAATAAAAGACTCAGGGGCGTTTCAACACCAAGGGAGTGAATTGGATGAAGCATTTAAGTAAATAAGGATGAAATTTCTAGTTAAGTGGAAACTCATAGCTAAGTCATGTCATGAGGGGCTAATTCACAAATACTAAATTTATCCTACTTGCACATAATTCTTCATTACAATCCAGGTAAAGCCTTGTAGTGATCTTAGTCAATATATTGGAAAACCAATGTAGAATAGTAAGGGCAAGCCTACGACAAATTATGTGTATGGGTTGAAATCTCTTTGTCAGAGTGAGAGTGTTATTTAATGTTTCTTAAAAAAGTGACATTATATGCGAGGAACTTCTTTTTAGTTAGGGGATATGAATGGAACTTGAAATTGTTGATTATTACATCAAATACTTTAACTGTACGAAGTGTTGCCTATTTGAATTCTAATGCTAAGCAGGGAATCCTATGGTTATTTGGTAAAAATAACATTCATCTCACCAGGTTAAATTTGAAAGTTTCAATATGTCATTCTATCCATTGATATTATATTGTGTGCATAATACCATATTATTTTGTTGCTTGAGGACAAGTCAGTGTTCTAAGTTGAGGATGTTAATGTGACGACTTTCAGACAGCATATTTGAGGCTTTAAACTTAGAATAATTACAAGTTCCTAACAAAAGTGTTGTTTCTAATGGTATTTATCTTTATTGTAAAGAATAATTAAATTTTGTTAAAATTAGAGAAAATAAGAAAAAATATGTATTCACAACTTGAATAGATGACTTGTAAAGAAAGTGAAGAGCTTTTAATCATTATAGTAAACTTGAAAAATCTAAAGAAATTGTGGAAAACCTTAGTAGTGAGCCATCAACATCCATCAACATCCTAAGTACAATAATTCAAGCAGAAGACTCATTTGATATCACAAGTTGATGAGCTGTCAATTTGTAATAACCTGTGACTACCCCCTAGTCGTAACACGGTGTTTGCCACCCTGAAGGACCACAAAATAACTGATGAATGATATCTTCTATTATCACTAAATGAGAATAGTAAAATAATTACAGAATAATAGGCTGAAATGCCATAAGGTTCAAAACATCTAAAATACTAATAATAAATAACAATATTTGAATCTGAAATACTGTTTGAAAAGCCTTTAACTGAAATTGTCAAAATATAGAGTTGATGGGAAACTCCCCCAAATAACTCCATATAATAAAATACTGCTAAGGTAAAGAACTAAAATAAAATAATAACCTCGATAGATGAGGACTCACTGCTAAATCTGCAACTGCTGGCTAAATCTAGATAAGCATGGTCAGGAACCTGAGCGTCCGAACCTATGATATACAACATCATAGCCCAAGAAATGGGTAAGGTATTAGTATATGTGAATATACTGGTATGCCAAATGAGGTAAGGCTGAATGAATGTGGTCATATGAATGAACAATAACTAACTGAATGATATGCATGAGATGGATTAGCATACATGGAGGATATGCAACTACTGAACATGCTGTAACTAAGTATACTAGAACTGAATTTGATAAATGATAACTGAATATATTGATTATCAAAAATCACTAATTATCTGAATTACTGATAATTGAGTGACAATATCTGACAATCCTAATTCTACTGAACTGAATTGAGTTTTATTCAGAAGACTAAGATTGAAACTAAAACTTTGGGTGGTAATCATCTAACGAACATGCCCCAATATGAACTTATAGTGGTCTAATATATAACCCACAATTGGAAGGGTGCCAGTACCATGTCACAGGTAAAGACTAGCTGAAGAGTAATCTTCTAGTGGAAAGTTCCCTAAATGAGAACAGTGGTACCCTCTACTAGTAGGTAGAGCACCTCATCAACCCTCTAATGGAAGGTTTGATGTCTCAAACAACACTGGCTACGTAGTTTTTGAATGTAAGGATTGCTTCTAAGGATCATACTCTCTTCTAGCAGGTGAATCCCAATACTTGGGTTCACTCAGTGATGAATCCTACTCCCAACTTAAAGACTTCGAACTATTACACTTGACAGAACTTAACTGAATTCACTTTCCTGTATGTCATAACTAACTAAATTCTACTGAGTCCTATATCTAACTGAGAGTACTATTGATTGTGAAAAGACTAAAACTATTCTGTAATTTACACTGGCTCTAAATGAATAGCTAACTTATCGGGTATTACATACCCCTAGGACTCGATAGAATGTAAATTAAAGAAAAGCATAACCTTGAATAACATATAAATGTTCACTTAGGCATAATTCATTAATAGAGACATTCCATCAAAAACTTGTAATGCACTAAATTGTACATGGATGGGGAATACATATTAGCATTCTATAATGGTATTATTTCATTATCATCTACAATTTATCAAACACATAACAAGCATACTTGATTCATTCAATCATAAACACTTGGAGTTAAAATGGTTACAACAATCAACTAGGAAATTGAAATTTTTATCATGAATATCATATAATTCAACACATACTAGAATAAATTCTTGGAACTTGTAATCTAAATCATAATTTAAAACTCAAACAACATCTTGAAGATGATTTCAATCTAATTCAAACATGGAAATCACAAATCATAAATCTTTTATTTTGAAAAAGGATTCTTGGGTTCCGTGGAAGGTAAGGATCCATGAATGAACATCTAACATATCTTAATTCATGAGATTCTTAGTGTTCTTGGAGAGATTCTTGGGATTGGACTTGATTCTTGAGAGCTAGGATTTGTTTTCTTGAGAGAGAAATATCTTTTTTATTTTTTGGGAAAGTGAATAAAGAAGGCGTTTACATGTTTTTAGGGAAAAAATCCCACATTTGGGTGGAATACAAATCATGGGAAAAGACTATTCTAATCCTCGGCGCAACTTCTATTTTTCGAAAAATTTTCTGATCTGGACCCCTGGTACAATGCGCCACTATTTCACTAGGCCACTAAAAACTGACAACTAGGTAATTGCAAGATGGCGCGATGTGGTAGTATCGCGTTGCCACTTTGTCTATGAACTTGAAGTGCACCACGATGCGGTAGAATCACGTTGGTACACTAGAAATTGACATTTGAGATCTCGGTCTATGGTACGATGCGCCAATATCATGGAGAGAAACTCTAAATTAACAAATTCTATTTTGACACACTCCGCTATGCGCTACTAGCCTGAATGATGATGTTTAATGACTGAAACTTAATATCGCCATAACTTCTTCCCTAGTTGTTGAATTTAGGGGAATTTTATATCACTGGAAAGTTAATTGAATTTCCTATGCAATGGTATCCTCTGATCTGAAGATTACTAAGTATTCCAAAAATTTAATGTAGGAGAACCCATGTATTTAGGGTTAATCTAGGATAGGGAAATATAGGGTATTACAATATCTCCTCCTTGGTAACATTCATCCTCGAATATGGCTAGTAAGCTGAGAGAGTACGGATAGAATAATATTATGTACTGAACTAGACTTGCACAATTGAAGTATGATTATGTGACTGGCCTGAGAGACTGAACTTACATACTGGACATGCACACTTGATGCATGATTACATGGCTAAAATAAATTCATGAAATACTTGGCTAACATTAGGATAATATGAGAGGGTAACTAATACTAACTTTTTAATGGTACTGAATATGGACTGAGTAGGTTTAAGGAAAAATGTGATGATGTACAAGAAACCATCTAACTGAAGGACGATTGAATGACTTCGACACACTACTGCAGCCTGAGGAACACATGGCATAAACTAAACTTCATGGACTATTTAGACTGTAATATGAGTCATGAGAACTGAGCATACTGGAAACATAAATACATATGTCATGAACTGCATAACCTGATTTTGGTATTTCTGATCTTATGGAACCTGATTTGTACTACAGACTGAACTAGAACGCCTTATACTAAGAACTTTAAGCATGTATGGTCTTCTACCATGTACGATTCTACTATCTCCCCCTTAGCTTAAAGTAGTTATTCTATATCCATGGGTTACTTAACCCTACTACTATTTCAGGGTTTAACCTTGGTATGGACTACTATGTAACAAATTATAGAAGATAGAGAATTTTATAGATATAATAAGGAATAAACATATAAGTAGGAAATTTTTAACTTACTAGTGACCCTATCAAGAGGACTTTCTTGATCCTATCGAGACTGAAGTGCATAAAAGTTATTTTGGCATTGCCTACTAATGGAACTGGAAGAGGCACCGTGTTGATTTGGGTGACATGACTGAGTTGAAGGATGACTAAACTGAAACTGAGAACCTGATTGAGAATAGTCTCTAACTCTATGGCCTACTTTGTCACACTCGAAATAAACTTCACTACCAGCTCTACAAAAAATCTTATAATTCTTATAATACTCTCCACAAAATGGATTAGGATGACCATTTCTTACGCTATGCTGGGTCTTCGGTACCCTGGCTGAGGATAGAGCTGGGACTAAGAACTTTAGACAAAACTGGGAAACGGTTACCGCCTTCTAACTTAGGCTGACTAAAATTAAAGCTACATATTCTAACCCTCTTATTTTCCCTTTCCTTCTTCTTAAGTTTTTGCTCTTCAATCTATTGAGCATAGACCATAATCCTACATTTGTACATCTCCTTAATGAACATTGCAGTTCTGCACTCCTTAACCATACTATCTGGCACCCTAGATACAAACTTTCTTATTCTGGACCTATTGTTTGGTAATAAATGGGGAGCATACCTGGATTACTAATTAAAATTGAGGGGATACTCTTTTACGCTCATACTACCTTTCTTGAGATTGATGAACTCTAACACTTTGGCTTCTCTCAACTCTAAGGGAATTAATCTATCAAGGAAGGTAGTGGGCTATATCTTGTAGCTGATAGGTGGCTAACTCAGCACTCTCACTGGAATTCACTCCCATGATGTTCATGACTTTTTGAACCTGATCGAACAACTCTTGTGGATCCTTCTTAGTCTTAGATCAAATAAAGACAGGATACTATAACTATTGTTGCAGCGGCATTGACCAATAGGTTGGTCGGAATAACAGATGGTCATTTATTCTGGGCTACAACTAAATTGGCTAGAGTAGTGAATACAACTCTAGTTTTTTCATGAGAGACATGTTCGTCTAGGGGATCTACCTAAACGGGCTGAAGGGCTGGCTGGTTTTTGATTCTTCTTTCATTAGTACTTTTGAGAGGCATGTTTTGTAAAAAAAATAGTGAATTAGACTGAGAGTATAACTGGAGCTCATGCTCACTCGTAGGACATGAATACTGAAAAAAGGAAATCTTTTCATAAAACACGTCATAACCTCTTGTCCATAAGGGTGGTGCGCTACACACCCATTCATAAGACTCTACGCGATGCGGCTTTTCAGTCTCGCTTGGGCACTGTTGAACCTTAGGATATGATACCAAGTATGTAATGACCTGGGACTACCCTTATTCGTCACATGATGTTGGAGACCCCAAAGGACCAAAAACTAACCCATGAATGATATCTATTGTGAGCACTGAATGATAATATAAAAATAATTGAGGAATAATAGGCTGAAATACTATAAGTTTTAAAATATCGAAAATACTGATAATGAATAATAATATATGAATCTTAAATAGTGTCTGAAAATCTAGTGTAAGAAACCTCAAATTGAAACTATCTGAAAGTGGAGTTGATGTAACAATCCCCCAACAAACTTTATCAAGTAAAATACTGCTTAGCTAAAGTACTGAAATAAAAGCATATCTTCAATAAATGAGGATTCACTGCTGAATCTACTACTGCTGGATGAATTTGGCTAAGTGTGATCTGGAACCTGAGCGTCCAAACCTATGATATAAAATATCATAGCATAAGAAACGAGTATGCGATCAGTACTTTTGAATGTACTAGTATGCTAAATACGGGAAGGATGAATGAATGGGTTCATCTGCATGAACAATAATGAACTAAATGATATGAAGAGTTGGATTATCATACATGAAGGATCTGTAACTACTGAACATAGTGTGAATACTATAACTAAGTATACTGGAACTGAATTTGATAAATGATAACTGAATATACTAATAATCTAAGATCATTGATAATATAAATTATTGATAACTGAGTAACTGTATGTAAAAGTCCTTATTTTGTAGAACTAAACTGAGTTCTATTCTGAGGACTGACACTGAAACTGAAACTATAGGAGGTAATTAACTAACCAATATACACCAATCTAAACTAATAGGGGTCCAATCTATAACAAAAATTTGAAGGGTGCCGGTATCGTGCCACGGGTAAAGACAACCTAAGTAGTAACCCTCTATTGTCCGGTTCTCTAAACAAGAATAGTAGTAACCTCACTGGTAGGTGGAACACCTCATCAACCCTCAATAGGTAGGTTTGATGTCTCAATCTACGCTGGTTACGTAGTTTTGGAATACAAGGATTGCTTGTAAAGATCACACCTTCTGCTGGCAAGTAAGCCTCCATCCTTGGATTCACTCGGTGTTGAATTGTACTCCCAACTGAAAGACACTGAACTTTTATACTGGGCTGAACTGGAATGAATTCATTGAGTTTTCTAAGTTCCAGAACTGACTAAATTCTACTAATTTCTATATCTAACTGAGAGTACTATTGATAGTGACAAGACTTACACTATTCTTAAACTAACACTGGCTCTAAATAAACAACTAAATTTTTGATTATTAAATAACCCCAGGACCCGATAGCATGAAAAGTAAAGCAAAGCATCATCTTGAATAACATAAAAATGTGCACTTAGGAATAATTCATTCATAGAGACATTTCATTAAAAATTTGTAAAGCATTAACTAGTACATGGTTGAGGAAAACATGTTAGCATGCTATAATGGCATTATTTAATTCTCATAGATAGTTTATCAAATACATTAAAAGAATATTTGGTTCATTAAATCATAAACACTTAGGGTTTATATGGTTACAATAATAAACTTGCAAATTGAAGAGTTTATCATGAATATCATGTAATTCAGCACACACTAGAATCAATTCTTGGACCTTGTAATATAAATCATTGATTAAAACCCAAACAACATTATGGACATGAAATAAATCTAATTCAAACATACAAATCATAAATCATAAATCTTTTATTTTTAAAAAGGATTCTTGGGCTCCATGGAAGGTAAGAATCCAAGGATGAACACCTATCATACCGTAATTTATGAGATTATTGGAGTTCTTAGAGATATTCTTGGGATTGACCATGATTCTTGAGAGCTAGGGTTTCTTTTCTTGAGAGAGAAATAAATTTTAGATTTTGGGGGAAAGTGAATAATGAAGGGTTTTACACATTTTAAGGGCTTAAATCACACCTCTTGGCGGAATAAAAATCATGAGTAAAGACTATTTTAACCCATGATGCAACTTTAATTTTTCATGAAATTTTTTCAATTGTAGACCCCTGGCACGACACTCCAATATCGTGCTATGCCACTGGAAAATAATGATTGAAAAATTTCATGGTGGGAGAATGTGGTGGTATGGCGTTGCCACTTTGTTTGTGAACTGTAATTGGACCACGACGCGGTGGAATCGCGTTGGTACACTAAAAATTGACAATTGTAAACTAGGTCTATTGTGCAATTGGCCAATATTGTGGAGTAGTACTAAAAAATTGACAACTGCTATTTTGACGCACTCCGCGATGTGCTACTGGCCTACATGACGATGTTAAATGACTGTAACTTAAAATCACCATAACTTCTTACCAAGTTGTCAGATTTAGGGAAATTTTATATCGTTTGAAAGCTAATTAAATTTCCTACGCAATGCCAGGGTCTAATATGAAAATTAATAAGTATTCCAAAAATTTTATTTAGGATAAGCCATGCACTGAGGCTTAATCTATGTTCGAGAAATATCGAGTATTACATAACTAGTTAACGAGTCGTCAACTGTTGTCTATCAAATTAGTTAATTCATTTTTGAATGTTTATTTCCTATAATATAAATAGTAGATTTTAGGGTTTTATCATCATATTTTTACTACTTTTCTTTCAGACATTATTTTTGAGACTTGAAAAATAGTTTTGAATTCTGTTTTGGGTATTTGAAAATTATTGTTGATATAGCTAAGAGAATTAAAGTTGATTCCATATTTTTTAAGCATGTTGGTTTAATTTATAAATTCCTTTTCTACATTATTTCTTTAATTCTTGTGTAGCTAAACTCCCACAACAATATTATGGGAGCCATGGTGAATTCAACATTTGACATTCCACTGCTAGTGGTATTCAAATGAATATTGGATTCATATTGATAATTCAGTTATTTTAGTAGATTTCAATTGGTTTGAAATAGTAGAAAATGCCTTTATTTTAATTTACTTGAATTTAGGAATAAAAATGAAAGCATGGATTGTCTATGAAGATTCCGAGATTTCAAATCTCCGTCTAATGGTTAATGCTTTAATGAGATCGACAAACTTGAAATGAAATCAAACTCAAGTGCATGTTTCTTTAAGTTCAAAGCAATTAAAGCATTAACCACCAAAGTCAGGTTGAAAGACACTTAGTTGAATAGTGGGCAGAGATAATTTTTTATGTTCCAAATGTCATGAGAATGCTACTCGACAATTGATAAGTAATGAGGATATTAGCAATGGAAATCACAATTCTACTTCAAATTCACTAATGATTTACACCTCTACAAAGTTAATGTTTGTTGTATGAACAATTGATGTTTTTTTATAAATTATTACAATAAGACCCCATCTTATGGAAATTGTTTTGTATCGGTGACATAAATCACTTACATCTTCATTAGCATAAAATTTTTTAGGGATTCAACCCCAATATTTGTCGAGTTATATATTTGACGATGACTATTAACTCTTCTTAGAAGGAGTTTAATTTGACGAGGACTGTTTACTCTTCTTAAACGGAGTTTATAGTTTGGGCATATCACGCTAAATCTACTCTTTGACTGCTTAAGCATTTAAATGAGATATCATGCCCCAGATTTCTTTTAAATCCAAATTGACTCCGATTGGGTGCTCGAGATTCCTTTGGAACCCCTTTTGTGCAAACAAACTATGTTACCATTTTTAATATTCTAGACACAATATATACATCAAAACATTTATGGATGATCATTTCAACTAAATTTGGGGACCACACTTATAGTTCTATTTTTCAAAGAATCCACCCAATACACCATAATGTGTCCAAAAGTCTTGGGACCTAATCCAAGGGTTGCCCTACCTAAAATCAATATTCTAGAGCTTATGACACTATAAAAATTCTCATTCAAGGTTACTTACTAGAAGTACTGGTCCAAGATGAATATTTAGTAGCAAAGCCTCAATATGGAAATGAGCCTAAAATACAAACTAATTTCCCAATAATCGAACAAATAATTTTGGCAAGTCATATATGACCTATAGCTACAATGGGAAGCATAACTGGAAATGTGCATAGTGAGAAAATGATGTAGAGTGTCATTATAGATATCACGATGGCTAGCTTTATGATGACTCCAAGACAGTTGTTCCTTGGGACTTCACTCAAAAGTGGTCAGACAACTAAACTTATGATTATAGGTAGTCTGAAGACGAAATCAGCATCTACTTCTTTTAGTGTGATTCCTTGACAATTAATACACATTACTTTATAAAATATAAAGTACAAAATATGGGTTTCCTCACAAACCATGCTTTATTTCACATCGGGTAATGATGCGACTATAATAGGTACTCAAACATTACTAAATAGTCAATGGGTTACTTCTCATACAACACCTAATTTAACATCATGGAACGACCCAGCTCCCTTGACTACACAGACTTTATCATGGTTAATCTTTTACATGTCCTTATTTTCTTTGTCGTATCTATGTAGTGCTTGAGACGCTGGCCGTTTATCTTGAATGGGTAGATGCCACATCCTTAAATCTCAATAACACGATGAAAAAAAAAATTAACTCCATAGTTAATAATTCTATCAATTTGGATTTAACCTTGTGAGGGAACAAGTGGAGTATCGAATTATAAAGCAAGACCAAATGAACGAATTGTAATTCTGTTTGATCGATTATTTTATCATGCTGTAGTTAAATCTTTTCTTTGTATGTGGATAAGTATTCATACGCACATAGACTAAACCCTACTATTTTATTCAATTGCTCCAATCTCAATTTTAATGCATCACTCCAGTCAAGTTGTATTGAACGTCTAGGTCATTTTATGATTTTCTAATCATTTTTATTTTTTGAGCTTTAATATTGCTTCCCTAAGTCATTTATGACTTAATGGAACTAAAGATTTTGTTACCGGGTAGTTTGTCTTATTTTTAGAGCTAATCCTCCGGTTTGAAACATTTATTAGTTTAAATTGGCTAGCGGGTTATAAAATAAGTCAAATGATCTTGTTTGAATATCCTTAAAATTTTAACAACTCTATAACATTGATTTTAGGTTAGGTGGATCCTTGGTTTGTGTCCTAAGGCTCTTGGACTCATTTTGAGGTATTAGATTAAAGTTAAGATAAATAGCAAGTGGGTGTGGGACCTAGCTTTTATTAAAATAACCTCTTATGGAAATATAAACTATACTATTGAGTCCAAAGCATTAAATTAAATAGGGTATCATAGCTAATTTTTATATATGGGATTTTGGATAAATCCTAAGGGCTTGGTGGAGACTTGGGAAAAGGTCTTAGCTGGTGGTAGATCATCGCGTATGTGATGAGCCTGTCACTTAAAAGACATGGCTTGGACCAGTGTTATTCTGTAAGTGAGGTGCATTTGATATAAGAAAAAGATGCTTAATAAATATACTTGTCATTTATGCGACATGTACTAAGGCAACAAGTATCACTTAAGCAAAACATAATCGCTTAGGGGATGGTTAATTAAGTGATTTGGCGTCCCCATAAAAAGAACCTATGGACCCGTGGAAGGTATATATATGCCACTTATCTTGATATTCACCATTTTTCATCAATTCTTTAAAATATTGAATCCTAGAAAGTGGGTTATCCTGCTTTTCATCATTTATCATAAATTCTCTTCAATATTGACCTTTAGAAAGTGGGAAAACATAATAGTATCATTTTTGGTGGTGTTGGATATTGGTGAAGTTAATTTCTGAGATTCTTTTTAGAATTTATGGTAATATTCAATTACTTTCATGAATGAATGCTTTATTTTTTCTAAAATTCATAAAAGTTTTGTGTCTTAATTATAGCACCATTAGGTCTCAAAATTCATCTATTTGAGGGTAAATGTTCCTTGAGCATAGTGAGACAGTTTATTGGTTTCTAAATTATAATTTCCTAAATAGGCCCTACATGGGATTTTAATGCAATTTCTGACCCAAAGCACGATAATGCAATATAGGTACCATTGTCCTTGATTTGATATGTAGTGCTGTTTTCAAAAGCGTGGCACTTTACAAAAGTTTCTCAAAAAGGGAAATTAGTGGTTTAGCTGACTTCCTCGACTTTTTTCAGTGTCCTGGTAGGCTAGGTTCACCCTATTAATAGATTGAGATAAGTCACACTACCATTATGATAATATTCTATATTTGTGGTTGGATTTAGGCATTTGAGGTATGATTGAAGTTATTTGGGTTAGTTGGACTGTTTAGACTATCTTGGAACAATAATTTATTCATAATTGACTTGGTTCCTCAAGTTTTGGGGGAACTTACTATTTTAGGGAAAATTATGGTTAATTTAACATCTAGAAATAAATTTAGACACCTTATCCAAGTTTAGGGTAGAATTTATCTTAAAATGTATTTTGGGGAATAAAGTAGGCCCATCTATCCACCTTAGGGTAAGACTTGTGTTATCTTTTGTAGACTTATTTATACATGATATAAACTTATTAATGAATCTTTTAAGACTTTGAGGAGATTAAATGATTAACAATTATGCTTGTTGGGTAGTGGAGAGTAAGTGCTAATCCCGAGTAAGATTTTGTAGGATATTGCTATAATTTAGAAATATGACTTATGGATATGGGTTACTGGTATGGTTTGTTGATTGTTTCTATTTGTATTAGTTTCGATTCAAGTTTGACAATGGATGATGATACTTATATGAGTTTTGGTTCTGGTCCGACAATGATAATGACATTTGAGTTCCTGTTCTAGTCCGACAACTGATTATTATAATGATATATCAGTTTTGATTAAAGTCCATCAACTGATGATGATATTGATGCTATGAGTTGTAGTTCAGGTCCAATAAATGATATTAGGATATTGAAATTATAGTAGATCTATTGATGATAATGCTATTCACTTCTTGTTCATGTCCCACATTACGAGTTATTTATGATACAATACAGTATGGATGGATCCTTTGTTATGGCATGATAAATGTGTAATTTATGGTTATTTGGTTACTGAATTTCCTTTGATTGTACCCTTTAGGATTATGGGGGCCTACATTAGGTTATTTAGTTTTTTGCATTTATTGACTTATAGGGACCAAATTGATAGTTAAGATTGTGTGATGTTTACATTAATTTTTAGTATCTACTTATTTACTTATGCATAGTTGTGATGGGGTTTATTTCCAGGTTTTCCCTTTTACCTTGACTTAGTTATTTTATCATATAATTTTATTGTATTTATATCATGTTTAGCTCAGTCGGTCGATGATTCCTATAAGTACCCGTGGTTTTGGTACTTATACTACACTTTTATAACTTTTGGTAAAGATTTGAGTACTAGTTGTTGCCATTGACTTGATGCTCATTCATTGTTGATTTTAGAGATTGGGTTAGCTCGTAGAGTCGAGTTACCCTTTTTCCCTCAACTTATCTTTGTCTATTCTTTCATTTTTAAGACCGATTATATTTCACTCGTAAGTAATTATAGTTCATCTATAATAGCTATTGTACTGACATTACTGAATTTTAGGATGATTACGAACCTTTTATCTATTTGCTTTTGGGCTTATTGGCCATTTTCCTTCCAAGATATCATATTTCTTATCGCTTTAGGCTATGACTTGTTTTACCTAATAGTGGTATAAAGTAGATGCCATCATGATTCGTAAATTAGGTCTTGAAAAATTTGTATCAGATCCTAGGTTTCACCTTTATTGTTGGTATAAGAACAAATTACATATATAGTCCCACGAATAAGAATGATGACTTTTGTATGCTATCTTTATGAGGTTATATGACATTAATAAGAGTTTTCACTTATTTCACTCATTTCGTAAAAGGATTTTGAGTTTGTTTGTAATGCATTTCTTTAGTTTCACTTTTTCATAGATGGCTGGGACACGTGCTACCCCTATATAAGACTCAGGACTTAAGACCAAACGTAGGGCTATAATTATTGATTATCGATGAACTATAGGTCATTGAAAACCCAGGGATGTGCCTCCTGCTAGGGTACGGGATAGGCGTCCTTCACCAAACCCTATTCTTACTCTTGAGCCATAGATTCGACCACCACAACTAATGATTGGCCAGGGACCACCAGGCTGTATTAGGTTTTAATTATTATTTAGTTCTCATGGATGCTTTGGTTTAACTTTTGGGATTGGTTGGTGTTGCAACATCTAATTATGCACATTCTATGAATTATACTACTATAGAGTATAAGGCGCAACCCATAGCTATGGCTGCTAGAGTTGAAGTTCCTCCTACATTAACGGTTTTTTAGCTGGAGGTTTCTCGTCTAATAATTACTCAAATGATAGTTGCCCAACTTTTTATGCCTATTGACAAGCAAAATATATTGAGTCAATTTTTTATATTATCTTTTCTAGTTTTCTAGTGCACCAGACGAGGATACATATGAGTACTTGATTGCTGGTGTGGATAGGCTACATTATTTATGGCTAGTTGAGACTTTCGGCAAGGATAATGCTACTTTTTGGTTTTGCTTGGTAGCTCAACATTGGTGGAGAGGTCATCTTGATTCCAGGTTACCTAGATCTCCTCTATTGAAATAGACTCAGTTCTATGAGATCACCTTAGAGAACTATATTCCCCAGAGTCTTAGGAATCATTTAAGGAATCATTTCTCAAGGTTGGATCAAGGCTCTATGGTTGTTGTAGAGTATGAGGCTTAATTTTTTAAGTTGGCTAGGTATGCTACTTCTATTCTTACTAGTGAGTATGAGTTGGTTCGTTGCTATGTTCTGGGGTTGAGATTTATTTTTTATATGTCTGCACAAAGTTTGGTTTTTGTAGATAGGTCTTTTGATGAGGTTCTTTATCATGAGATACAACACAAAGACCAAGGAGGCAGTGATAAATGCCTACACTATTGGGGTAGTTTTAGTTAAAGTTGTAGCAGCTCATGATTTTGAGATAGTAAATCTCTTGGTAGGTACCCCCTCATCAATCTTATTAGCATTAGGGTTAATTTAGTAGGACTGTTCAGGACCTATATCAGATTACCAATAGAGGCCATTTAGATTTAGTGATCGTCCTAGGTTTAGTAGTGGTTCGTCTTTGAGAGGTTTTTCTTCTGCTTAATCTAGCTGTGGTGATCATTCCAGGTCTATTGGATCTTTCAGTTTCAATGCAACATCTTTAGCATGTTAGAGTTGTGGATCTTTTGGCCATTTCTCATGAGCATGCCTTAGCCGTGGTGTGATAGTTCTTTTAGTTTAGAGTGTTCCTCCTATTAGGGTAGTTTATTCCCTAATCTAGACATGGTATGCAAGGTCATCGAGGTGGTCCCCAATGTTTTTATGGATGTTCTCATGCATGTAGGATAGGAGATGGAGCAGGATCCTAGCCAAGTGTTGGGAGTGATTAGTTGTATGCATGACCTTCTATACCCAAGGCCAATTCGTTGGATATAATTATCATAGGTATTGTCTTGGTGTGCCATCAATCAGCTTTTGCTTTATTTAGTTATGGATCCACATATTCTTGTGTGTCTTCTGATTATGCCTCATAGTTTGTGTTTTCCAAGGATTCATTATCTATACCAATATGTGTATCTACACTTGTGGGTGATTCCTTAGTAGTGGATCAGGATTATAGATCATGTGTTCTCACTATTTGAGTGTTTAATACTCCGTATAATAATATTATGTTAGATATGGTGGATTTTAATATGATTTTAGGCATGGACTAGTTGTTGTATTATCATGTAGTCATAGATTATGTGGCAAAGGCTATTACCTTGTCTATGCCCGATGTACCCCGATAGTATGACAAGGAGGGGTTAGTCATGAACCAATGGGGATTATTTCTTATATTAATACAATGAGGCTTATTTCAAGGTGTTGTAAGTCTTATCTCTCTTATATTCATGATGTTCGTTTGGAGAGTCCATCACGTGACTATGTTCTTATTGTTCATAAGTTTTGTGATGTTTTCCTTATCGATCTACCTAGTCTTCCTCCTGAGCATGATGTAGAATTTGTAATTTATCTTGAGACGGGAAACAATCATATTTGTATGGAACCTTATCATATAGATTTGGTCGAGTTTAAATAGTGGAATCCTCAATATCAAGATTTTTTTGGTAATGGTTTCATTAGAATACGTATGTTATCTTGGTGAGGTTGTATGTTTTTTTTTTGAAGAAAAAATATGGTTCCATGTGTGTGTGTAATGATTATATATAGATTAATAAAGTGACAGTGAAGGACCAGTATCATATGCCTCATATTAATGATTTGTTTGACTAGCTTCAAGGAGCAGCAGTGTTATCTAAGATTGATTGGAGGTTTGGTTACCATAAGTTGAGGATTCAGGCAGAGGATATCCCAAAGACAGCCTTGAGGACATGCTATGGTCATTATGAGTTTCTAGTAATATCTTTTGGGTGGAATAACACCCCAGTCATGTTTATGGAATTGATGAACCATGTGTTCAGACATTATTTGGATTCGTTTGTGATTGCATCCATCGATGACATCTTTGTGTATTCAAGGAGTAGAGAGAAGCAGATGCAGTATTTGAGATTGTGCTTTAGAATTTAAGAGATCATTTCATTTTTGCCAAATTCTCTATGTGTGAGTTTTAAGTTGAATCGCTGATATTCTCTGGGCATGTGGTGCCTAAGGATGAGATTATGCTAGACCCAACGAACAACAAAGCTATTCGTGATTGGCCCCAGCCTACATTACTGTTAGAGTTTTGTAGCTTTGATGGTTTGACTAATTACTATAGGTAGATTGTTACAAGTTTTGCTACCATTACAGCACTGATGATCGTATTAACTAAAATGGAAGTTTCTTTCTAATAGTTTGAGGAATGTGAGTCTATCTTTGGAAAGCTCTAGGGATTTCTCACTTCAGCTCCTATCTTGATTCCTTCTATTGAGCGTTAGGGATTCATAGTGTATTGTGATGATTCTGGTATTTGTTTGGGCTATCTTTTGATGCAGTAGGGTCAAGTTATTACATATGCATGGAGGCAACTAAAGGTGCACGAGGGCAACTAACCTTCTTATGATTTACAATTGGTTGTGGTAGTTTGTGTACTGAACATTTAGAGGCATTATCTTTATGGAGTGCATTGAGAGATCTTAACAGATCATCATAGTCTTTAGCATCTTATGACCCAGAGAGTGGTTAATTCTAGGTAGTGTAAATTGATGGAGTTGGTTAAGTATTATGACATATCTATTTTTTATCGTCCAAGCAAGTGGGACATGGTAGTGGATGCCTTAATCTAGAATATGATAAATATGCGTAGCTTGGATTGTATTTTAGTTTCATAGGGGCTATTGGCATTGGACATTAAGTCTGTAGCCAACTTGCTTTTATGACTTGATATTTAAGACCCTAGGAGGATTCTTGCTAGACTTGAGGTGAGGTCTTTGCTATTTAAGCAGGTTTAGAGTTTTCAGTTAATGTATAAGAGGATTTCTAGTAGCCATGATTAGGTATTAATTATTGAGGACCAAGAGAGATACCATAGATTCTGAGGGTGTCTTGATATTTGATAGTTGCATTTGTGTTCCGCTGGTTGATGGATTGATTAAGTCAATTTTGCATATGGTTCACATCTCTAGATATTCTAATCACATGGGTACAACTATGATGTATAGAGATTTGAGAAAACATTATTAGTGGAGTTGTATAAAGAAAGATGTGGAAAACTTTGCATTTTGTTTCCTAAGTTATCAGTAAGTAAAGGCCAAGCATTAGAGAACTGGGGCTTGATTTTGTCATTGCCTATTCCCGAGTAGAAGAGGGAGCAGATTTCTTTAGACTTTTTTAGATGTTTTCCTCGCACTTCGCATGGTTTTGATTGTATTTTGTTCAATGTGGATTGGTTGACCAGGCCTTAATATTTAATTTGTATTAAGATTTCCTTTATCGCCTAGAGATTATCCCATATCTGTGTTAGTGAGATAGTCTGTTTGCATGGTATGCCTACATCTATTATTTCAAATTAAGTGTTCACTTCTAGATTTTAGAGAGTATTGTATGAGGATTTAGGTACTCAATTGGATCATAGTATAACCTTCTATCCTTAGAGCGACGATCAATGAAAGCAAACTATTCAAGGTCTCAAGGATATGTTCCAAGACTATATTATGGATTTTGGTAGTAAGCGGGAGCAATACTTATCCTTGGCAAAGTTTGCATAGAATACGAGCTACTATTCGAGTATTAAGATAAAATTTTGTGAATCTTTGTATGGTAGTTGATGTCCTTCTTCTATTGGGTGGTTTGAGACTTTTGAGATTAGACCTCACGGTACAGACTTGCTTTAGAAGCCATTTGACAGACTAAGGATAATTCAGGAAAGGTTGAGGGCAGGTCATATTAGGCAAAATATGTTTGAAGATAGTAAAATTTTTGCCATGAGAATTAAGTGGGTTATCAGGTGTTCCTTAGAGTATAACTCATAAATGGTGTGATGTGGTTCAGGAAGGATGGAAATCTCAGCCCTAGATATATTGGAACCTTTGAGATTCTTTGCACAGTTTTTGAGGTAGCTTACGGTTGGTCTTAACCCCAGATTTTGTTTTTGTCCTTTCAGTTTTCTATGTTTCTATATTGTGGTGATAGATTCTAGATCTATCTCATGTGGTTGGATAGGACACAGTTAAGTTGGATGTCATGTTTGACCTTCGTGGAGAATTATTTACTCATATTGGCTAGTGGTGTCAGAAGGTTGCGAACTATAGAGATTCCCGTAGTTAAGGTTCTGTAGAGGCACCGCCAAATGAAGGAGGCTACTTGGGAGATTGAGAGTGAGATGCGAACCCAATATTCTCACCTATTCAAGGCTTCAGGTAAATTCTAATCATTTACTTTGTCGGATGAGAGTTATTATAGTAGTGGATGTTATACTGACCTTCCATGTTATTTTTTATTGTACCACTTATTTTCTTCATTTAAAGCTTTCCTATATATGCCCCAGGTCCATCAAGACTTGTTGGAACAAACAATTCAGTTAGTTTGGTTTTTAGAGCCAATTCCTTATTTTGAAACCTTCATTGGTTCAAATTGTCTATCTGGGAAAAAATTCTATCAAACCACCTCGTATGCAAATTTTAGAAGTTCCAACTACTTCAAAACATTAATTTTAGATTGGGTGGACCTTTTGTTCGTGTCCTGAGGCTTTCGAACTCATTTCGGGCTATTGGCTGAAAATTAAGTAATCTTACAAGTGTGCATGGGAGAGACATTTTTGTAAAACCATATCAAATTGAAATTATGACTTGGATGTTTAGTCCACAACATCAAATATGATAGATTAGCATAGTTCATGTACGTTTATGGTATTCTGGATGAATCCTGTGGGGTTGGAAGAGACTTTTTCTAACACTCAAGTGGTACTGGTGCGTCGCGTATGCGACATGGATATACACACAGGTATTATGTAAGTAAAGAGCATGTTGTATAAGTGAACACCTCATAAGGGATGCAAGGGTCGCTTACGTGACATGTGCTAAGGCAACAAATATCTCATAGGCAACACTTGGTCGTTTAAGTGACCCGATGATCTCTTAAGAGATACTTGTGGGCCTGGGAGGGTATAAATACCCCATTTAGAAAAATTTTCACTATTTCTCATCCATTCCTCAAATATTTAACACCAAAAGTTCAAAAACTGGGTAGAATCATTTGAGGCTGATTTTGGAACTTGGATGATGTTAATTCATTTCATCTTTGATTTTGTGGTAAGCTTCTATTAATTTCCTGATAGAATACTTCAGATTTTTCTAAAATCCATAAAAACTATGTATTTATTGTAGCACCATTAGAGCTAGGGACGTTTTATTGGTTTCATAAAAGTAATTTTGTAAATAGGCACCCCAGATAATTTGTACGTAACTTTAGATCAAAAGCACAATAGTCAAATATGGATACCATTGGTCTTGTTTTTATGAGTAGATGGTGATTTTGATAACATGACCCCTTATAGAATCTTCTTGGAAAGGAAAATCAGTTGTTTAACAGACTCTTCGGGCTTTCTTTAGAGTCTAGGTAGGATAAGTTTACCATGTTCAAAGATTGATCTAATTCATAGTAGTATTATAATATTATTCTAGATATGGGATAGGATTTATGTGTTGATGTATGATAGAAAATATTGGGGTTAATTGAATTATTTAGTCTATCTTGAAACCATAATTTAGGCGTAATTGATTTAGTTGCTCATGTTTTAGGGTGAATTTCTATATTACACAATATTATGGCTTATTTAACATCTAGTAATGATTTTAGATATTTTAGCGTAGTCCACGTAGAATTTTATCATAAAATGGATTTCGGGGATTAGTAATAGGACCCTTCGACTAACCTTAGACCCAGACTTGTGTTAGCTTTTGTATACTTATTTATGCATGATATACCCTTATTAATAGCTTTTAATGGAATTTGAAGCAATTAAATGATTATAAAATATAGTTTTTAGTTTTTGAGAGGTAGAAATAATCCAGGGTAAAATCCAGTGGTATATTACAATGATTTAGTGATATGGCTAATGGATATGATTTACTGGTATGGTTTGTTGATATGCTCTATTTATATATGTTTCAATTCAAGTCTGGCAGTTGATGATGATAATGATATATGAGTTTTGATTCAAGTCCGATAATTGATGATTATAATGATATATGAGTTCTGGTTCAAGTCTGACAATTGATGATGAAATTCATAATATTAATTTGTCTTCAAGTTCGTCAAATGATGTTATGATATTTATACTATTGGGGATGTATTAATTATAATGCTATTGAGTTCCAGGTCAAGTCCAGCATTATGAGTTATTTATGATATCATACAGTATAGATGAATTATTTGTTGTGGCATGGTAAATGGGTAATTTATGATTATTTGGTTATTTACTTTCATTTGATTGTACCCTCTAGATTATAGGGGCCTTTGTTGGATTATTTATTTTTTTGCACTTATTGGCTTAAGGGGGGAAATTTAGTAGTTAGGATTATGTGATCGTTACCTTACTTTTTAGTATCAACTAGTTTTATTTTATGCACAGTGGTGTAGTGGCTTATTTCTAGGTTTTCCCTTTTACCTTCACTTAGTTATTTTATCTTGTATCTTATTATAATTATATCATGTTTTATCTTAGTTGGGCAATGATGCCTAAGGAGTACCCATGGTTTCGCTACTTATACTACTCGTTTATACCTTTTGGGTGCAGATCTGAGTTCTAGTTGACTCATTTGATGTGGTGCATGTGCAGGGTTAATTTTGGAGATTGGTTGAGCTCTTAGAGCTAAAGTTACCCTTTTTTCTTCTACTTATTTATGTCTTGACTTTCATTTTCTATATAGATTATATTTGACTATTCAGTACTTATAGTTCATTTTTAGTAGTTCTTGTACTCACAATACTGAGTCTTGGGATGATTAATGACCTTATATCTAACTTTTAGACTATTAAGACTGTTTTATTGCTAATGTAAGTATTTAGTTTTTGGTTCCCATCTTTTAGGTCATTTTCCACCAATCTATCCCATTGCTCATAGCTTCTGGCTACAGCTTGGATTACCTTCAGGAGGTATAAATTATTGTCATGAAGACTCATTAATTAGGTCACGACACAAGTTTAAGCCTTTTAAATGCCCATATTGACTTACGATCAATAAGCAAGTGATAAGCTTTTTGATAATCAAGGTAATAAGGAGATGCACTGATAGGAGTTTTGAATGTGGTCCAATATGCCCATAATAGATCATATAACTTCCTTGCCCATTTTGTCCAATTGGTATTCAAATTCTTTACCAAAATAAACTTGATATTCTTATTATAGACCTCAACTCGTTGCTTATCTACGTATGGTAATGTTTCAACAGCTTGTGTTTCACAACATATTTCTCAAGCAGGGCAATAAATTGATAGTGGCGAAAGTGGGGTCCTTCATTACTAATGATCTATCTAGTTGTCCTAAATCTAGAGGATATGTTTTTTTAAGAAAGTTGTGACACTTTTACCTTCACTGTTTGGAAGCACAACTGCCTCCACCCACTTTAAAACATAGTCTACCACTTCCATAATATACTTTATTACATGCAAGTGAACTCTCAAAGGGGACCATAAAATAAATAGTCCAGACATAAAACAACTCAAGCTCAAGGATAACATTCATTGGAAGCCATGTCCCCTGACTTTGACGTTGGTCACCTACCCTTGCATTCATAGGCATCTTTGTAAATTGTGGTCCAAGTAATATCCACATTGGAAAATCTTATCCATAGTTTGCATACGTCCATTGTGAACACTAACTGGTGAAGAGTCATAGACCTATAGGATACTCATCATGTGGACCTTTGGGTCATATCTTCTAAATACATCATCTGCAAAAACATAAACAAATAAGGATCATTCAATAAGAATTTATGATCTTCATGCATAAACTTATTGCATTGTTGAAATGACATATCTTGATGAACTAGGTAACATTCTAAATAATTGGCAAAATATGCAAATCAAAGGATTAATTCTTGTGATGCTTCAAAGTCCTTCTCATCCTAAAAAGTATGATCAACTTCAAGGTCATCCCCTAACTTTAGCATTGCCTCCTCCTCAAGGCGTGACAAATGTTCTGCAACTTGATTCTTCATTCCCTTTTGATTCTTGACCTTAAAATCAAATTCTTGCAATAGAAGTACCGATCAAATCAACCTTAACTTTATGGTCCCCGTAACTATAAGATATATAAAGGATACATAGTAAATGTGTACAATAACTTTTATGCTAATCTAGTCCGACTAGAATTTTTCAAAGGCGAACACCACTGTAAGCAATTCCTGTTGAGTCACAGTAGAATTTTTCTTTATAGAATTAAGTTCTTTTCTAGCATAGTATATGGGATGTAAGATCTTGTCCCACCTCAGGCATAGGACTTCCACTAGTGCCATATTACTAGAATCACATATCACCTCAAATGTCAATGTACAATTCAAAGACATGAAGATGAACCTGAAATCAACTTCCACTTCAGACACTCAGAGGATTTTAGATAGGCTTCAACGAACACAAATTTCAAATCCTTCTCCAGCAATTTGCACAATATATTAACAATTTCGGATAAGTCATTAATAAATCACCGTTAGAAAACCTGCATGACCAAAGAAACTATGAATGACTTTCAAATAATTTAGTGGAGGAAATTTTTGAACCACCTCTATCATAGCCTTGACAACTTCAATCCCTATATTTGAGATCTTGTTCTCGAGCACTATGCCTTCTTTTACAATAAAATGGCATTTTTCCCAATTAAGATCTATGTTGCTCTATTTAAATAATTGTAAAGTATTAGAAAAATAAGCCAAGCAATCGTCGAATGAATTACCTAAAAGTTAAAAGTCTTTTATGAATCCTTCAATAGTGTCTTCCACCATGTTAGAAAACATGGAAATCATGCAATACTGAAAAGTTTTGGGAGCATTACATCGACTAAAAAGCATTCTTTTAAATGAAAATATCGCATATGGTTAGATAAAGTGGTCTGCTCTTGTTCCATGGGAGAAATATTGATCTGATTGTACACCAAGTAGCCATCAATAAATAATACCATTATCTAACAACAAGTCGATCTTACATATGATCAATAAAAGTCATAGGGAAGTAATCCTTTTACGTATATGAATTAAGCTTCCTATATTCTATGCAATCTCACTATCTAATGGCTAGATTCATAGGGGCTAGACCATTCTTCCCATTAGATATCATAATGATTCTACACTTCTTTATCATACATTCAATCGGTCTCAACTATTTGCTATAGGCAGTTGGATAACCCAGTCCTGTATCTAACTACATGATGATATATTTCTTCACAACCTCTAATATGAATTTATTTAATATACATTTGTGCGTAATAATAGGTATACAATCTTTCTCTAGTTGGATGTAATGAGTATAAATCCCTAGTAGAATTGTGATGATGTCAACAATGTTCCAACAAATGGCCCCTATTACTCTCTATAAAATAGACACTAAGGCTTCAACCCGCCACTATAATAAATCAACTGAAATGATAACTGGAAAGGGCTTATTACCCCCAAAAATGCATACCACAAATGAGGAGGAGGGGTCTTTACATCTAAAAGATAAAGCTCCTCGATAGATTATTTAGCCAATGGGTTGCTCTATTCTTTTGATCAAGATCCATCTTCGAAGCATAAGTGTACAAGAAAATGCATTTACCATCTGATCATACCCGTCAATACTATCGTTTTCAAAATTCATTATCATAGATACAAGTGCCTCAACCCCGAGTGCTTAAAACTCATCTTCATGTATAGTATCTATAAAATAAACCACACACATATCCTTGTACGACTTCATGGATTTGCATACATTAAAGCTAACTTGCTTATCATTAAGTCATAATTTCATCTGTCCCATCTTTATGTCCAACCAATACTTTTCTCTTAGCTAGAAAAAGTCTTTCTAATATGGTGGTAACCTCTAAGTCGACCTCAGAATCAAGAATCAAAAAGTAAGTTTGAGATATAAAAGATTTTACCTTTACCAACGCATCAGATAAGATACTCACAATCTTTTTTATGGTGCTATCCTTCATTTGAATTCTCATAGAAGTTTGTTTAGGTAACCCCAACCCGAATTAATTGGATAACTTGTGGCATTAGATTAATACTAGCACCCAAGTCACATAAGACTCATGAAAAATTTGACGACCCAATAGTATAAGGAATTATGAAATATCTTCGGACTTTCTTATTTTACACTAAAAATAGAGAGGTAATGGTGCTACAATAGTGCACATTATTAGCAGGCTGGAAACACACTGTTCTCTTTTTTATCACAAAATATTTCATGAACTTTTAATAATATGGCATTTTCTCTAGACCTTCCTTAAAAGAGGTATTCAAAGATAATCCCTCGAACATAGAAATAATCTTCTGATAGTTTCCCACTTTTTCTTTCTTCTTCAATGTTTGGGAAAGGTAGAGGAGTTAAGGGAATGGTCTTTAATACTTGTGTGACCGCTAGTCTTTCCCTTATGATAATTTGCTTCTTTCTCAGTGACTAAAGGATTTTGACTTAATTTTTTATTTACAGTTAAATTCTCTATTTCTATTTTGTCCACATAATAAATTACCACAGACCTGTTCTTTATATTATCAACTACAGGCATAAGTGGATCAATACTAGCCTTACTGCTTTGACTACTAATGGATAAAACATAAGAATTATTATTAGAATGTTTATTGGGGTTGCTTGGAATTGTGTACAGTTGATGCTAGTTAGATGTGCCAGATATCTTCCCAAATTGATGCTTAAGTTTTTTATAATAGTTGCATGTGACTCCAACTTTTGACTCAACTTGAAAAGTCTACCTTTATTTGCTTAAGTTGGCTCTTTTGTCTCTTCAACCCCTTAACTTGTTTTTCGAACAAAAATTTTATTCTTGAGTTTCCAAAATCAACATTATGATTCCCTAGTGAAACATAAACTTCACTTTTTTCCTTTAAGTCATCTTTCCACCTTCATTCGCCATCAAACCCTCTACTCCTATCTTTATACCTATTGTAGTTTAGTATATAACACTTCTAACCTTGATCCCCTTGCATTGATTTCCAATTATATTTGTTAGATCATTATCCCTTTGCTTGAAAACCTACCACCTCTATGTCATGATATTTATCTTTTTTGTTGGAATCAAAATCTTCATGTATAAAAGCTTTACCTTATTCACACACTACATTTACATTTTCTTCTCCCACTTCTGCAAGTAGATTAATCTGCAAGCTAATCCTTAGTTGTGCTACCTCTTGACACACTGTTTCATCTAATGCTCACTGCTTATTCAATGCTCTAATTACATAAGTTCCTATTGATTTCTCTCCATCATAGCTGTACCACACTCGATTGGTTTTAGTATTAGAATCTATAATCATAGTGGCCTACACCCATCATACACCAATAAAGTCTTGATCAGTAATAACGTCTGCTATAACCTTAGTGTTAGAAGTCATAACTCTATAGAAGGTATCATGAATGTTTCTTCCAGTAATACTTTGATTTTACGTGTTTTAGAGCTTATTTTTGAACATCAATCATGTCTCATATAATACCTCTAAGTGAAGTTGTCATAAGTTATGTATCTTATCATTTAATTATAGTATTCGGGAGGGAGAGAATAATTTTTCTAAGAACTGAGTGATCAACTCATTCCAAGTAGTGATAGATCCATTGACATAGACTCAGTTCTTTGAGATCTCCTTAGAAAAGTATATGCCCCGGAGTCTTAGGGATCATTTGAGGAATTATTTCTCAAGGTTGAAGTAAGCATTTATGACTGTTATCGAGTAAGAGTATTAATTTTTTGAGCTGGCTAGTGATGCCACTTTTATTCTGACTTATAATTATGAGTGGGTTTGTTGCTTTGTTTGGGCATTGAGACTCATTTTTTGTATGTCTGCACAAAGTTTTACTTTTGTGGTAGGTCTTTTGTGGAGGTTTTAGATCATGCTTAGGTTATATAGGAGATGTATATCAAATTATTTGGGTAGTTACAATAAAAGTTATAGCAGCTCACAATTCAGAGGTAGTAGCTCTCTGGGTAGGTTCCCTCTACATCAAATATATTAGCATCAATGTTAATTTAGTAGACCAAATCAGGATGAAGAGAAGGATCCATGCAAAGTTCTAATTACTATTATCTTATGACAGTGATCTCAAATGCCTGCATCCTAAATGATATGACCAAGGAATCCTACTTATTTTAGCTAGAATGCACACTTGCTGAACTTAGTGAATAACTAGTGATCTTTTAAAGTTTGGTAAATGATCCTCAAATGGTTTGCATGTTTGTCCATACTATGAGAATAATCAAGGTTGACAACTACGAATATAATGATGAACATGTCCAAGTACTTCTTGAACAACCAGATGCAATATCTATGAATATAATGTTGAACATGTCGAAGTACTGCTCGAACACCTTATACATTATGACAATAAAGGCTAAAAGAGCATTTCTTTGTTTAAAAGAAATAACAAAAAATTCGCCCTTACTATATAAGTTCTAAAGGTTGTCTTCAGAATGTCATGTTCTCTGACTCTGATATGATGATATCCTAATCAAAGGTCTATCTTATGGAAATATTTGGCACCCTAAAGTTGGTCTAACAAGTCATCAATCCTAGGAATAAGATACTTATACTTAATTGTGACATTGTTAAACAGGCTATAGTCAATTCATATTTATAAATAAATGTATTTCTTGCATACAAGAAGAATTATAGCACCGCATAGAAATATGTTAGGCCTAATAAAACCCATGCGTAGGTGATCTTTAAACTCTTACTTTAACTCCTTATTCCGTGATGGATCTATTCTATAGGGTGGAATTTAAATAGGTTAGGTATCCTGAAGGAGATCTATTTTGAGGTAAATTTTACCTTTGGGAGGAACTCCGGGAAGATCATTGGGTAACACTTTTGAAAATTCATTTATCATTGAAACTAACTCAAAAGTTAGGGTTTTAGAATTTGAATCCTTAACAAGAAGGTAGTTGGACCTTTTGAAAACAATTTTCTATCCTTTAGGCAAGAGACAAACCAACCTATAGTTAGTAAGGTCCTAACCTTCAACTTTATGATTAAATCATTCAGGAATTGAACCTGGATAACTTTTTCTATACAATTAACTAAGGCATAACAAGAGTAGAGTCAATTCATGCCAAGAATAACATTAGAATCCCTCATTTCTAACTATACAAAATCAATTAAAGTGACTTTTTGGAAAATTGTGATTTGGAAATTTCCATATACCCATCTATTTAAGACTAAAATATCAAGTGGGTAGGGTTTGAGTTAGGTGTTGAGTAGATTTCGGGACTGACATCAATGTCGATAACTATAAATAGAGTCAAGAAGAAAAGTTTAGCTTTGGGATCTAACAATTCATTAATATAAATATAAACGACTTGTAATGTAATAGTTACCACATTAGCAGAACCTTTCTAATATTTTCCTGTATAAACGGAAAAGAACCTGTTCTAATACTATCCACAAGCTAAGCTTGATGAGGGACCCTGCTGAATTTGGTGTCCTACTACTGGTTCTAACTAAAGAGTTATACTAACTTTGATGATAAGAATTCCTACCTCTATATGATGTTATTAGCCTTTTCCTTAATTTATGGCCTGGCATTCACACCCAAATCAAACATCAATACAAGTCATACACTCAACATTGTAGTTCTTACAACACTTCTTGTAAATTTGGATCGTAAAACCATTATTCACACTACCCTAAGTCTTGGAGACTTATTCTATATATTGATTATCTTTCCTAAACTATGGAACTAGGTTACTAGTAGAAGATGGGGCTGGATCTGAAGATTTTTTATGATACTCAGAATGATTACCACCATCTGACCTATGTTGAGAAAAATTAAAGCTACTTTTTTCACCCTCTTATTGTTCCTCTCCCTTTCCTATGATCTCTTCTTCCTTAATCTGTTGCTCATATTCCATTAACCTCTACACACTTTGACCATATCTTTTGAAAGACCTAACACAAACTTACGTATTCAGACTCAGCCACCATATCATACTTTGCCAACTGAGTAAACTAAAGAGAGTACTCCATCAATTCATGTTACCCTACTTCAAATTTATGAATTTCTATATCTTTTCCTTTATTAGCTCAAATAGGAAGAACCTATAAAAAAATGTAGTTGCAAACTCATCCCACTCTATTGTTCCTACATCTGAAACTTTTTTTTCTCACGCTACTTGTACCACGTGTAAACCATACCTTAAAACTGATAAGTACAAAAGTTAGCACTTTTTGTTAGAAAAACATCCATGATTTAAATAAGTTTCTAAATACTATATAAGATCTCCTATGATTTAGACTTAGACCTAAAAAATACAAAAGGATTGATCTAAGAGAAGTCTCAAACTCTAGCTATTGTCGTATTCACTATCGGGATGCCTAATACAACAAGTTGATGATTATTATGGGTGGTCATAGACTATGCTAAAACTATGAAAGTAACTCCGAATTTGGCATGAAAGATTTGTTCATATAGGTGGTTTGATGGTTTTGGTGGTGGTTTTTTTTTATTCCCATTATTGTTGCCATTCTTGTTGCTTTTTCCATTAGTTATCTTGGGAGGTATTTTCTTAAATTTATAGAGCACATGTTGGATGAAGTTCTTAATAAAGTTCACATTCTATCACATGATATGAGCATAATATAAGTGAAACCTTTCCTAAATTATTTTATAGCATCTCTCACTCATAAGTGTGGCATGGTTCACACCTATGTATAAGACTCTAGTTAACATTGCTTTCAGACACTCTAGGATATTTTAAACCTGATTCTCAGATTCTATGTTGGTCTCGACCAAAGAATACCTATAGTATTACATGGTGCTTATATTCAACAATGACTCCAAGTTAATCCATTTCCTTACATGAAAAATATGTGGTATAAAACTGAATAACACTATATGGAAGCCAATGTTTGAATGTTATATGAAAATCAAAACCCAATGTCAATGTTAAAGAAATTGGAAATCATTGAATATAACATATAGTGAAATGTCTACGGTATGTGTTAAACATGTTCTAAGATGAATTGTCCAGAGAAGCCCCCAACTAACTTTAATTGTCTAAACCTTAAATCAAATAAAATAAAATACTAATATTAGTTCCTGAATAATAAGGACTCACCAAAGTACTATTGTTGATGTAGGAAGAGATCATACTATGCTTCTAAATATTGGACATTAGAACAATTATTATGAAATAATATAGGCTAAAGGAAAGTATGTGATCAGTACTTTGAATTTACTGAGTATGTGAGATAGGAAAAATAACTGATATAAATTGAAGATGATTCATATGACGTGATAAGCTAATGCAAGATCAAGTATAACATGTAATGTAAGGTAAGCTGAATAAATAAAGACAAGGCCATGCAAGTTTATGAATCTAAAGTATGGATTATGGACTGTAGGAGCTATCATTAACTAGCATAATCTAATATAAGCTAACGAAGGTCCAAACTATAACCCAGCTAGAAGGTTTTTCAGTACCTTACCAAGGGTAAGAATTTTAACTTCTACGGATCCACTAAATTGTTATCCGGGTGGACTAAGGTATCATGCTTGGTCTCATGGGTGACCCTTTGGAACCTAAGATGACTTCATAGTAGTGTAACATAGGGACTTTTACTAAAGGTCTCATAATAACTAATGGGTGAACCATTATCTTGCATTCTCTAAGTGAAAAGTACTACAACAAATTGTATGCCACAAATAACTGAAATGCTCAATATTAGTAATATTCTGAAAACTAAAAATAAATGCATTATCCAGGAGCATTCAAAATATGTAAATTAGAGGATATAATACACATAAGTATTTCGATGAAATTCTAGATCATTGGGTGATTATAGCCCATCAACTATCAAAAATTCAACTACTATGAAAAATTCATAAATTGAGTGAATTAAGGAATTTAATAACTCAAGTCCAAAAATCATGGATTTCACAATATAATTAGGGTTTGTAATTTTGAACATGTAATGATACTTAAATTCATGTTATAATGTGGGTTTATAACCCGGGGAGATCAAGGAACCAGAATATCAAGGAATCCACAACATTCATGAACCCTAAGTTGTGAGAAAAGAATTAAACTGAGAAATTGAGTTAACTTTGGGAATCAATGGGTGAAATTAAATCCCATATAATTAGAGGCGAGATCCATGAAAAAATCTCAAAAATTTGGGCCTAAGATTGGAGAATGATAGTTTGCAATGATAGTATAAAATCACCTCTTTCTTTCACTATAATATTGGGTATCGAGTATTTTTAAGTAATTATAGGTTAGGGTATTATTAATCTTAATACTTATCTTTTGGGTTGCCGAAATAATTTTATTTTGATGTTTAAACAGTTGGAAAATACTATAATTCCCCTTATAAAATATTATTAAAAATCTACAGAATGATTTTGAGGCTGAATTTAGTCTCTTTGAACTCCACCAGAATAACCTTGTACTGGTTATGCCTTAGTTCGTAGGTTGGAAGTCAAAGCTGAATCAACCTTTGGAGTCACAATTGTACCTAAGAATGTTGTTTCAACAAAAGATCATGGTTCCCTTTCATGGTTGGAAGGTATACTTGTCAACCTTAATATGTTTTGTATTGTATCGATCGGTAGTAGTGTACGGTTATATAATCTCACCAAGATTGTACCTATGCTTGTAGGTTCTCATTGTTGGATAATATTTTACTATAATGACAAAAACTTATTACTCGAATATCATATTAAGGAAAACTTGATGCACTAGAAAGATAATTCAAAGATATATTAGTTGATGGATTTTAATCTCAAAATACTTTAGAATCTATGAGTTATGCTAATTTAAATTTTACTATGTCAAGACTCTTCAAAAGAAATCAATCGATAAGGAATGTTTCCACTTGACTATGAGCTAGGAGTTACTTGGGACCTTAATACATATCTGGATCGCTTCTCATACTACCAAATAAAATTTGTTGATTCTACATGTACTTGTAGCATGGTTCTAATATTAGCTCAAATTTTTTGGATGTTACACCCACACCCCAAAATCAAAATATAGCAACTACAGAGAGAGAAAATGGTCTAATCATATTATAAGTAAGATTTAAAAATCAATTCCTTATATTAAAAATTTTAATCTTTTATAATTATAATTAGTGTATTCTCAACATCTATATGGAAAAGAATCAACAAGGCTCATCTTGTTGGTTAATGATATTTGAAGGAACATGTTATGTTGAGTGTTTGCTACTTTGATTAATTTTTAAATTAATGATCCCTAAAATATTTTGTTGACCTGTAACGTCACACAAATAGAGGGTGAAGTTATTATTAAGCATGTTATCCCATCATTATTAAAACTGTGAGGCGAAAAAGATCATCTTATTAGCCTATCTTTTCTCCATCAAGTCTTTTTCTAGAATATTTTTTTGAATGGTTATCTTTTTTCTGGTGCTCGCTTGTCATGATCCATTGTTCCTTCTAAATGCCACACTTCCTTATATCTTATGTTCTTAAAATTTCAAAATTGGACTCTTGTCCTTGAAATATTGTGTTTTTTAACAGATTTAAATGTTAAATATTCCTAAAAGAATTCTTTTCGGTTGGATTATTTTAATTATGTTCTTATGTGCAAAAATTATTTATTATACTTTATGATTACAATTCATCTTTTGCCATTACATAGTTCATTTTATGTCACAACCCAATTTCTCATGTCATGATGGCACCTACCATAACCTACCAGTAGGCAAGCCACCTCATAGTTTAGAATGGCTAGTAATGGACAACTCAATAATTTAGGAAAAATAATGTGGAATATATGAAATAAAGATCAATACATAGAAGAACCCCAAAACCTGGAGGTATCAGTACAAGAGTTTCTAAAATCTTAAGATTACAAAAGTAAATAATCCAAAGAAATACACTATTAAACTTATCTCCGAATATAACTTAGAGAATAGTCTAATACACAAGTGAGAGTTAAGTAATACTCCAAACGTCACTAGCTCACTCTAAGTCGCTGAAACATGATTGCTTCGCATGATGCACAAATCAATTGTGATAACCCTTTCAATGATCTGTAGGCTCCAGAAGTGTAGTATGAGTAACAAATGAATGGTACTTAGTAGGCAACTACCAACCGAGCTCCAAAGCTAAAGTAGATATATACAACATATCAATAGAATGGAAATACACCCAAGAGACCAGAAATCATATAATGAGTCAATGAGAATAATAATGGACAATAACCTTATTCATGTAAAAGAGACTAACATAATAAAAAATAAGAAAGAATCAAGGTGTACTAACCTATTTTAGCTGCATTCAATTTACGACAATACTATATTGTATATCCCAGGCGAATATACGAATAAAGGGCAAAAGAAAGATACATAGTATATACAAGGTAAAGAATGAATATACAATATAAACAATGAAAGGAGGGATATATGATAGTGCCATACTTTATATAGGTTGATATAGATACACAAAAACATGAGGTCATCTCAATCATAACCTATATCATCATATCCTAATTCTAAGACATCATAATAGGTAATAACCCGGACATCTACCTAGCTTAAATTTATCTAGAAGATGTCAAAGACATGCTTTAAAGATGAATACACTTTTATAAATATGAAATTTTCAAGATTTTCACTTTTTGTTGTGTGGGAAATTGAATAAGCTTTCCATCTATACCAAATTTTCCTAAATCTGATAACTAGGAAAGAAGTTATGGTGATTTAAAGTTTCAGTCATAAAACACTATCATTTCAGCCTGTGGTGCATCGCTCCATAAGACAAAATGACATTTGTCAGTTTATAGTAAGACTCCACGATTACACCATATCGCGGAGGGCTCCTAAATCCCAATTATCCACATCGTTCCAAACTTCAAGGTCGCAAACAAATGGCAACATGATAGCTCCGTGTTCGGCCATCTACCAATTTTTCAAATGTCCAATTCCAGGGACATAACAAGATAGCATCACATAGCGCCAGGTGCCCTTTTCAAAAAATTTCTACGAACATTAAAAGATTTGTCCAAGGCTAAAATATTCTTTTCACAAGGTCTTAACACGTACATGTACAAGATTTTATAACTAAAAAATGTTTTGAACTTTTATTACTCACTTTTTCCATAATATCAAGAACATTCTCTCTTAAGAAAACAAAACCCTAGCCCTTGAGAATCAAGGTCAATCTCAAGAAATACATCTAAGAACTCTAATAACCTTAAAGGTTTCCTTTATCAGGTAAGAATAGTGTTAATTCATGGATTCCTTTCATCCATGAAGCCTAAGAATAAAGTTTTAAACTATGAATTATGATATTCATGTCATGTGTTGATTATGTTCATGTGATTTTTTTGGTATGATTCTCAAGTTGGAATCTTTATGTGTTTTAATGAGAATATGTTATCACGTGAGTTGAAAATCATGAACTTTAGTTGGTTATGATATGTTTATTTGATGTTTATGCCATGCCTAATGTTATGCACCCTAAGTGTTTGACAAAATGCATAAGAGACTAGAAATTATGTAATATAACTAAATTGTGACTTAAGTGATGGATTCATATTTTACCCTTATTTTTAAATTACTCCCATGCTTTTGACGTGCAATGTAGAAGTTTGTTAAAATGCTCATGATGCCAGAATATGTAATTAAGACATTGATTATATGCATTCCTTCCATATATAACATTATGATAACCATATACTTCATGAAATTCCCAACTTATTGTATTATGGATTATTGATATTGGTCAAGTATTAAAGAATGTCATGCCTTCTCAGTTTTCTTTTATTGTGTCCTACAGATTCTTGTGCCCAAAAATTTAGCTGTGTGCCTTGATCCAGTGTCAGGTTTTTACGATATCCTCTGTCAAGCCATGTTCAATAGAATTCAGATAGTCATGTGACTTAGGAAAATTTAGTAAACTCAGTAATCCCAGTAAATCTCCGAAAGCTCAGTAATTCCATAAAATCAATAGTATTCCATCAGTCAACGAAACTCCATGAACTCAGTCCAGTTTAGTTTAGTTAATCATGTTCAATGTCTATTCAGATGGGAGTAAGAGTTAGCACCGATTGAGCCCAACAATGGGAAATCACCTGTTATTAGAGGGTGTGATTCTTTGAAGCAATCTTTACGCTCCAAAACTATGTTTCCAGCATAGGTTGAGACATCATAACCTATTATATGAGGGTAGATGAGGTGGCTTAACCTTTTTTATGAAGGTCTCACCGTTATTATTAGAGTAACCTGTTCTATGTATGTAACTCACAGTTTAACGCTACCAGTGGCGCAATATTGACATCCTTTTAATTGGGGTTACAGTTTGGACCCCAACTCAACTATAATGGCGTATTAGGGGCATGTCGGCTAGAAGAATACTTCTCACAGTTATAGTTTCAGGTTCATTCTCAGTAATAGAACTCAGATAGTTCTTCAAACTTTTAGGACTGTCAGATACAATCAACTAAGATTATTAGAACTCAGTTAGTTCCATCAGAATTTCACTTGCATGTTTACACTTTCCTAGAACTAAGATCTTCATTGTATTTTGTTACTTCTTGTGTAGAAGTAGATTTCATAGTCAATCCCGAAATTCTATCAGAGCCCTTCTCAGTATCTACCCTAATAGGTAAAACATCATAGCCCTATGGGTATACAAGAACTATAAAGTTATGATATTTCAGAAAGTCACCTCAGCAGACTTAGTCGAATACGAGATGACTGATTTTGATATCATTCTCAACATGGATTGATTTCATTCTTGCTATACCACAGTCGACTGTAGAAATAGAATAGTCCAGTTCTAGTTTCCAAATGAACTTGTCCTAGAGTGGAGGGGTAGTACTTCTACTTTTAGAGGTTAACTTGTTTCCTACCTTCGGGCAAGGAAAATGATATCTAAAGGATGTGTGTAGCATCATTTTCTAGTTAAGCACGCTATTTTTGAAACTTCCACTCTTGAATCAGTCCAAGTCATGAGTGAATATTTAGATGTTTTTCTCGAAGATCTTCTAGGAATTCCTCTCGAAAGGGAAATAAACTTTGGAATTTATATTCTTCCAGATATTTAGCATATATATATTCTATCATATAGAATGGCATCGGAAAAAATCAAAGAACAGTTGAAGGATCTCTTAGATAAGAGATTCATCAGACCTAGTCTATCTCTGTAGGGCATACCAGTCTTATTAATACACAAAAAAAATAGTTCCCTCAGAATGTGCATTGATTACAATCAACTCATTAAAGTCACGGTCAAGAATAAGTATCCACTACCCAGAATTGATGACTTTTTTGACCAACTTCAAGGTGCTAGCTATTTCTCTAAGATAGACATCAGATCAAACTATCATCTACATAGAGTCAGAGAATGTGATATTCTAAAAATAGCTTTCCAAACTTGTTATGGTCACTTCGTATTCCTAGTCATGTCTTTTATTCTTACCAATGCCCATGCAGCTTTCATGGACTTGATGAACGATTTGTTCAAGCAGTACTTGGACATGTTCATCATAGTTTTCATCGATGATATTCTTGTGTATTCCTGCAGTGAGCATGATTATGTAAACCATCTTAGAATTGTACTTTAGACACTCCAATCCCATCAGTTGTTCACCAAATTTAATAAGTGTGAATTTTGGCTAAGGTCAGCAGCATTCCTTGGTCATATTATTTCTGGTGATGGCATTTGAGTAGATCCCCAAAAGACTGAAGCAGTAAGAAACTGGCCCAGACCTATCTCTCCATCAGATTTCAGGTGTTTCTTCGGTTTGGCTGGCTATTATAGATGGTTTGTTGAGGGATTTTCTTCTATTGCATCCCCTATGTCTTGATTGACCCAAAAGAAAGTTAAGTTTCAGTGGTTAGATCCTTGAGAAAAGAGTTTTCAAGAGTAGAAGACTCGACTCACCTCAGTAATAATTTTTGCTCTTCTAGATGTTCAGATGGTTTCGTAGTTTAGTATGATGCTTCCATAGTAGGTTTTGGTTGTGTCCTAGTTCGGCATGGTAAGGTCATAACCTATTCCTCTAGATAGCTTAAACCCAATAAGAAGAATTATCATACTCATGATCTTAAGTTAGCAGCCGTAATATTTTCCTTAAAGATGTGGAGGTATTATCTATACAGAGTTCATGTTGATGTATTTGCAAACCATAGGAGCCTTCAATATGTCTTTTGTCAGAAAGATCACAATGTTCTTCAAAGAAGGTGGTTAGAGATCTTGAAATATTATGACATGAGTGTCCTTTATCATCTAGGCTAGACCAATATAGAGACCGACACTCTCAGTAGACTGTCTATGGGTAGTGTTACTCATGTTGTGGATACTAAGAAGAAGTTAGCTGAAGAAGTTTATAAGATTTCCAAACTAGGTGTGCATTTGGTCGATTCTTCAGAGGGTAGTATATGGGTTAAGAGTAGTTTAGAATAATCTCTAGTTTCTGAGGTAAAAGAAAAGCAAGACAGAGATCCCAGTCTAGTCAAGTTTAAAGAGTCAGTCAAGGATTGAAAGATGGAGGTTTTCTCTAAAGGGGGAGATACTGTATTGCATTGTCAAGGTCTTCTGTGTGTTCCAGGTATAGCTGACTTGAGGCAATAAATTCATACAAAAGCGCATGGTGTGCACTACTCTATTTATCTAGGGGCCACAAAGATGTACCCCTACTTTCGCGAGATCTATTAGTGGAGTGGGATGAGGTGAAATATTCCAGAGGTTGTGTGTAAGTATTCTACATATCAGTAGGTAAAGATAGAGCATCATAAGTCTAGTGGGTCCATAAAAGAGTTCAATATTCCTACTTGAAAGTTTGAAGAAGTGAAGATAGACTTCCTGATGGGTTTTCCGTATACTTGTAATCAGCATGATTTGGTTTGGGTCATTATAGATAGAATGACCAAGTCAACTCATTTCTTTCCATTCCTTACCTCTTATTCAGAGAGTTAGTTAGATTTCATGGTATTCAGTTATTTATTATCTCAAATAGAGGTACTCAACTCACCTCTTATTACTAGAAAGAATTCCAAAATGGTCTTGGTACCCAAGTTCATCTCAGTACAACCTTTAATCCTCAAATAAATGGTCAATAAGAAAGGACCAATTAGACTTTAGAAGATATGTTGCGAGCATATGCAATTGATTTCAGGGTAGTAGGAATAACTACTTGCCTTTAATTGAGTTTGCATAGAACAACAACAACTATTATTCCAGTATTAAGATGGCTCCATTCGAAGATCTCTATGGCAGTTGGTGTAGATATCCAGTTGGTTGGTTCAAAGTTAGTGAGGCCTCCGTTATAAGGCCTTACTTAGTATTTTATGCCTTACTCCGTTATATCCAGATATCAAGAATAGTCTCTCTTACGAGTAAATTCGAGTCAAAATTCTTGACTATCAGATCCACAGACTGAGGAACAAAAAATTTCCTATAGTCAAAGTTGTTTGGAAAAGTCAGTCTGTTGAGGGAGATACTTGTGAAGTAGAAGAGGACTTGCATACCAAGTATCCTCACCTCTTCTTGGCTAATTCAGGCTTACCCTATGGTAACAGCTTTCCTAAAGCCTTCCAGTTTCATGTTCAGATTTTAGTTATAACTCGGTGTCCAGTTCTTGTTCAGAATTCCATTATAAACATGGTATCAATTACCATTGCATAGTTAGTCATGCATTCATGTGTCAGTTTTGTCATGTATTCATGCATCAGATATACATGTTTATTTTTATGAGAAACTCATCTTATCAGTAATTCAGTCATGCAGTCATAAATCCATTATTCATGCATCAGATATGCATACTCAGCATAATACATTTAGCTTATCATTAATATCAGTCATGAAAACATGTTTCAATTGTTCTTGTTCAGCATGTATTCGGTCTATCATTTCTCCCATCTCAATTAGTTTTATTCAAGAATGAATGTTCCCAAGGGGGAGATATTATAATACCCCGTACTACTACCTAGCTTAACTTTATCCTAAAGATGTCAAAGACATGCTATAAAGATGAATAGGCATTTGATCTATACCAAATTTTCCTAAATACGATAACCGGGTAAGAATTTATGGCCATTTAAAGTTTCAGTCGTAAAACACCATTATTTCAGCTAGTGGCACATCCCGCCATAAGCCAAAATGATGTTTGTTAGTTTCTAGTAATACTCCACAATTACGCCACATCACGGAGGGCTCCTAAATCCCAATTGCCCTTTTTCCAGTGAATCTCTGTGATGTCTCCGTATCGTGTAAAATTTCCCAATCAAAAACAAGGTGGTAACATGATAGCTCCGTATCATACCATCTCCCAATTTCCCAATTGTCCAATTCCAGTGACACGGCATAATAGCGCTGCATCGCTCCAGGTGCCAATTTCAAAAAATTTTAACGAACATTAAAAGTTTTGTCCAGGGTAAAATAGTTTTTTCCCAAAGTATTAACACATCCAGGTACGAGATTTAATCCATAAAAGATGTTTTGAATTTTTATTACTCACTTAATCCTAATATCAAGAACATTCTCTGTCTAAAAAAAAACCCTAGCCCTTGAGAATAAAGGTAAATCTCAAGAAATAAATTAATGAATTCCAAGAACCTTCAAGGTTTCCTTTCTCAGGTATGCATAGTGTTCATTCATGTATTCCTTTCTTCCATGAATCCCAAGAATCATGTTTTAAATAATAAATTATGATATTCATGCTATGTGTTGATTGTGTTCATGTGGTTGTTGTTGTATGATTCCCAAGTTAGAATCTTAATGTGTTTTTATGAGAATATGTTATCTTGTGAGTTGAAAACCATGAACTTTAGTATATGTTAATTTGATGATCATGCCATGACCTAAATCATCAGCCTAAGTGTTTGACAAAATGCCTAATAGACTAAAAATTATGTGATATATCTCAATTGTGACTTAAGTGATGGATTCATGTTCTACCCTTATGTTTAAATTACTCCCATGTTATTGATGTGCAATATAGATGTTTGTTGAAATGCTCATGATGATAGAATATGGAATTATGACATTTATTATATGAATTCCTTTCATGTACAAGATAATTACAACCATATACTTCATGAAGTTCCCAACTCATTGTATTATGGATTGTTGATGTTGATTGTGTATTCAAGAATGTCATGCCTTATCAGTTTCCTTTTATTAAGTCTTGGGTGTACTTGTACCCAATAATTTTGTTGTGTGCCTAGAGCTAGTGGCATATTTTCACGATATCCTCTGTTAAGCCATGTTCAGTATAATTTAGCTAGTCATGTGAGTCAGGAAAATTTCGTAAACTCAGTAATCCTAGTAAATCTTTGAAAGCTTAGTAATTCAGTAAACTCATTAGTATTCCATTAGTCAATAGAATTCTATGAACTCAGTCCAGTTCAGTTCAGGTAATCATGTTCAGTAACTATTCAAATGGGAGTAGGAGTTTTCTTCGAGTGAGCCCAAGGATGGGAACTCACCTATTATTAGCGGGTCTGATTGTTAGAAGCAATCTATACACTCCAGTACTATGTAGCCAGCCTAGGTTGAGATATCATAACCAATTATATAAGGGTCCCACCATTCTCATTACAGTAACCTATTATATGAGAGTCACTCCCATTTTATCCCTACCATTGGTGCGGTATTAACATCCTTCTAATTGGGCTTACAGAATGGACCCCAACTCAGCCATAATGGCATATTAGGGACATATTAGTTAGATGATAACTTCCTACAGTTATAGTTCCAGACTCATTCTCAGTAATAAAACTCATATAGTTCTTCAACTCAGAATATTAAGGAACTCAGTTAGTTCCATTAGAATTTCACTTACATGTTTATGCTTTCCTAGATTCAGGAGCTTCAATTCGTTTTGTTATTTCTTATGTAGTAGTTGATTTTGGAGTCAGTTTTGATATTCTGTCAAAGCCATTCTCAATATCTACCCTAGTGTGTAAAACCATCATAGCCTGGCGGGTATACAAGAACTACCCGATTATGATATTTTAGAAAGTTACCTTAGCAGGCTTATTTGAATTAGAGATGACTAATTTTGATGTCATTCTTGACATAGATTGGCTTCATTCCTGCTATTCCACAATCGACTGCAGAAATAGAATAGTCCTATTCCAATTTCAAAATGAACATGTCCAAGATTGGAAGGATAGTACTTCAGCTTTTCGAGATTAACTTCTTTCCTACCTTCAAGTAAGGAAAATGATATATAAAGGATGTGTCTATCAGATTTTTTGAGTTAAGGAAACTAGTTTCGAAACTCCTCGTCTTAAATCAGTCCAAGTCATGAGTAAATATTCATATGTCTTTCACAAAGATCTTCTAGGAATTCCTCCACGAAAGGAAATAGACTTTGGCATTGATTTTCTTCTAGATACTCAATATATATCTATTCCACCATGCATAATGGCATCAGCAAAACTCAAAGAACTTAAAGAGCAGTTGAAGGATCTTTTTGATAAGGGATTCATCAGAACTAGTGTGTCCCCGTGGGGTGTACTAATCGTATTCATGCACAAGAAAGTTGGTTCTCTTTGAATGTGCATTGATTACCTCATCTCAACAAAGTCACGATCAAGAACAAATATCCACTTCCTAGAATTGATTACCTGTTTAACCAACATTAGGGTGCCAGCTATTACTCTAAGATAGACCTTAGATCAGGCTATCATCTTCTCAGATTCAGAGAATATGACATTCCGACAACAACTTTTCGAACTCGGTATGGTCAATTCAAATTCTTAGTAATGTCCTTTGGTCTTACTGATAACGCTCAAACTACAGCTCTCGTAAGAGTATAAGCGGTCGCTGTCAAATATAGAACCCAACTAGGTTGGGTGTCAAATCCCACAGGGAATACTTGGTCACTAAGTAAGCAACGATTGGTAGACTGTTGATCGAAAATTCTACAAAAAGGGGGGTTTAGGGTTTGGTGTGAACTAGAAGTATCAAAATAGCAAAGTAAAAACGGAATGTTTTGTTTAGCAAGATTATAATCAATGAGAATTGTAAGTTAGGGTTATGTCCACCTTATGAGTTCTACGTATCTATTGGCTATGAGTTAGGTGGAATTCAGAAAGGCATGCGCTTATAGAGTTTCGTATTCTATGGTAAATCCTAGCGTCTTTCGACCATCACAGATTATCTCACTTTAACTCTTTCGAGCTTAAAGCGTATCTAATGGTACAAATTCTCCAAGAGGTTAATCTAGTTACAGCACTAACATTTATGCAGGGGTTGGTAGCCCTATTTCCTTGTCATTCTCTCTTTTCCAGATATGTAACTTTTCTTTCGAACAAGTTAATGCTATACTGGCGTATTCTATATGTTTGCAACCACAGGAATTCAATTAAGATAAAGATAGTAATGATATAAGCAGCATACGTATCAAGAATTCACAAACTCATAGCAATAGATAGTATATCATAAGGCTTCCATAACCCTAATGGAGAAGTTTAGCTACTCATGAGAGCAACGGAAAACACAATAGACATTATCATCATACCAAAATAACAATCTCACGTGAAGTCTGTTTTGGTGTCACTTGTGGCGTGATTTCCTTGATAGTAGCGTTTCTCTTGTCGTGAAAATTAAAAGTCGAATAGATGAAGAATAATGTCAACAACGAATTAATGAAGAAGGGAAAGAATAGAAAGGGGGATAAGAAGATAATGCTGAAAAGTTTCAGCACAATAGGGCTTATATAAGATCCATATCCTAGTCCTATTGAAATAGGGTTTTTATCCTTGACCTAGTCCTACTGGGTTACTGCATACTTGTCCTAATCCTACTAAGTTACTGCTGATCCCCCAAGTCTTTAGAAATGTTGTTTTTCCCCGGGACAAGTTCTCCATGCATCACTTTTAGTCCACTAGTTTCAAGAAGCTGCCGTCCTTCTTACGTTGAGGTTTCCTTTGGCGTCCAACAGTCCACAAAATGCTGAAATCTTCATCATTTATTCCTGAAAACTTGCTAATCACGTTGGCTAGCTCACTTATAGTAAAAAGGACTAAAAGTGCAGGAATTATATATTTTGTCCTCAAAACTTCGCTAAAATATGGGTAAATTAAGGTGCTTTAGGCGTGTAAATACGCCTAACATTAACAACCCACACGTAAAGCTTTGTCCGTCCTCGAACAAAATATCATGTCCATATAAACATCTACTTAGGGTTTCACAGTAACAGCAAAAAATATTCAACAAGACATGCACGACAATTATTAACAATTAGTAGTTTTCTGATCACTACTAGAAACAATTTAACCTCTAACATAGACTCGTGATGATGGTTAATTTGTATCCATAAGTTAAGACACAAAGAATCATATAGAGCTACCCAAAACTCATCAACCATGTGTGTCTCACATAAGATGTTACCCATAATCACTCACAAGTATTGCATTTTTTGAAACATGGGTATAAGATTTTCCTTGCTCTAACTCTCACAAAGAATTCATATGTTGCAACTGATGACCATAGGCTTGCCCTTAGTGTAATGCTCTACTAATATCAGAATGCTAAGTTTAGGATCAAATAGGTCTTTTTACAGGTTGTAATGTAGGCTAAGGGACGGGTAGGACTATTTTGGCCAGAAATAGTGACTATGTCCCTAAGCGCTTTAATACATCACATTATGCCATTAACACTCTCTTTTAAACAGCTTCTCTACTTTCCTTTTATCTACCACCCCTTTTCACCTATTTTTCCATTCAAACATAACTACCTTTTTATTTGATCATAAACACAATTTATCTTTTTGTTTTTCGATTTCTTTTTCTTTTCTTCTGTTTTCTTTATAACACACCTCTATGATAGCCACTCTTTTTCATAACAAATTCAAGTACCAATACACTCTAAGGCATCACTCATACCCAATTTCCTCTTATTTTGTCACATGACTTTACAATTTACAGCACTTAGGAATTTGGATCAAATTATGGTCTTGAAAAAAAATGGATTAGGCTTACATATGAGGCTGTCCAAGAAAATAGCTAAAAGGCTCAAAGGGGGTTAACTACGATAATGTCCATGGGTAGGTAATAAGAAGGTAAACAAGTACAAGTTGCCAAATAAATGCCTAAATCATTTCCTAAACTTACACTCTTTATTTCGCTTTACATACACACCAGGCAAGTTCTAGCATCAGCCACAAACACAGAGTATACTATAATCTCACACACACAAGGCACATGGTCAACTTTATTGGGAGTATTGTAGACCCTTGACCCAATAAATGAAGGAATTAAACCACACGCTCATCACATAATGAGTCACACTTAGAGCCTAAACCTCTCAGTAGTAATGATTTTAGCACAACTCTTGTTATAATACCATGCCGCTTATCAGAACAATTTCATGTACTTCATTTAAAATCTAAAAAAAAACTTAAGGAAAAGAATTTTTTTTTGAAAATTTAACTACTACTAAAAACAAAAAAATGAACATAAATAAATGTAGGTAGGCAAAGAAATACAGCACATAAATACCATCTCCCCACACTTAGACAGGACACACTGTCCTCAATGGAAAATAAATAAGAATAACCTGGTTAGTCGGACTCCTCCTCTATGTCTGGGGTCATACCCCCTGCATCGGAATCATCATCGGAGTCGTCATCCTCAGAAGTTCCTCAAAATGTACCGCACTTGATTCCAAGAGTGCGTCGAGGTATTTGCAGCACGGAGGATTCAGCTTGCTCTTTTCTTCCTCTTTTCTTACCTTTCTGTGAGGTGAGCGCTTTTTTTTGTTTTCCTTGTCGTTCTTTTGAGGCCATTCTACTTGGTGTTGAACTCGGAAGATGATTTTTCAAGGTTAGATGAGCAAAAATAAAATTTTTGAGATATTTGGGGGGCAAAGGCAACGCTTATGTTATGGCATTGTAGATTAAGAGAGCAAAGACAATGGCATAGGCGGCGCCTTTAGCTTTGCCTAGTTTAGCAGAAGGCAATAGCATAGGTTGCGCCTAATGCTTTGCCTAGTTGAGCAGAAGGCAATAGCATAGGCCTTGCCTTGTCTGTTGCCTAGATTTGTATAGGCAATGCTTAACCGAAAGCCTTTTGCTCCTTCATTACTCACTTACCACCTTTAACATAGCTTACTTTCAAATCGAAATTTGAGACCAATCTCCTCCTTTATACGTCTTGAACCTACACTTACTCAAAAACAACAAAAATGATTATAACGATGGGTTGCCTCCCATCAAGCGCCTTAGTTTTGGCCGTGGCTCGACTACAAAAACAAACTCCTATGAAACAAAACAATTAAAGATGATTGGTTGCCTTCCATCTAGTGCTTGATTTATTATCGTGGCACAACATAGTTACCTCGATTACTTAGACTTCGTCGAGATAGGTAGTGCATCATTTTCTGAATGGATTCATACGACGCTGATCCTTACTTGTGGGCATGCAATCTTCTTCGAGATGACTCTTGTGCATACATATCCCAGGTGGGATACCAATTATATTATCAATAGACCAACCAATGGCTCTCTTGTACCTCTTTAGAGCAGATATGAGAGCCTCTACATGCTGTTCACCTAAATCAACCACAACACTCACCGGAAGTGTATTTTCACTTCCCAATAACGCATACCTTGGGTGACTGGGGAGCTCTTCCAATTCTAGCACTGGTGGCTCTTCAACGGAAGTCTTCACTGTTGGTGAAGGTCGATGCTTAAGATCAAGGTCCAAATTCTTAGAAGCATGAGAATATGACCCTATTCCTATTAGAGCACAAATAGTTTCTTCATGATACTTAACATCTTCACTCTCGAAATTCAAAAGCACAGCAGACAATGGCTCATCAGTAAGCTGCGTCTCTACAAATAATTATTTTTCATCCTCATAATAAGCATCAGCTACAGAGAAAACATCCATATCTTTGGGCTGCTTCATTGCTTTGCATACATCAAAATGGAATACTTTGTCATTCAACCAAAATAAAAGCTTATCAGCTCTCATGTCAATAAGCACACTTCCAGTTGCGAGGAAAGGGCGTCCCAAGATTATGGGAACTTCAGAATCCACCTTGCAATCAAAAATAACAAAGTCTGCAGGAAAGATAATGGTGGAAACCTTCACCAACACATTATTTAAGATACCAACAGGTCGTTTTACCGACCTATCTACCATCACGAGCCGCATATTAGTTGGTGTAGGGTCGCCCAACCCCAACTTTCTATAGACGGATAGTGGTATCAAATTGATGCTTGCTCCCAATTCAAATTCCTAGTAATGTCCTTTGGTCTTACTGATAACGTTCAAGCTACAACTCTCGTAAGAGTGTAAGCGGTCGCTGTCAAATATAGAACCCAACTAGGTTATGTGTCGAATCCCACAGGGAATACTTGGTCACTAAGTAAGCAACGATTGGTAGACTGTTGATCAAAAATTCTACAAAAAGGGGGGTTTAGGGTTTGGCGTGAACTAGAAGTATCAAAATAGCAAAGTAAAAACGGAATGTTTTGTTTAGCAAGATTTTAATCAATGAGAATTGTAAGTTAGGGTTATGTCCACCTTATGAGTTCTACATATCTATTGGCTATGAGTTATGCGGAAATCAGACATGCATGCGCTTATAGAGTTTCGTATTCTATGGTAAATCCTAGCGTCTTTCGACCATCATAGATTATCTCACTTTAACTCTTTCGAGCTTAAAGGGTGTCTAATGGTACGAATTCTCCAAGAGGTTAATCCAGTTATGAAACTAACATTTAAACAGGGGTTGGTAGCCCTATTTCCTTGTTATTCTCTCTTTTTCAGGCATGTAACTTTTCTTTTGAACAAGTTAATGCTATACTGGCGTATTCTATATGTTGTCAACCACAAGAATTCAATTAAGATGAAGAGAGTAATGATATAAGCAGCATACGTATCAAGAATTCACAAACTCATAGCAATATATAGTATATCATAAGTCTTTCATAACCCTAACAGAGAAGTTTAGCTACTCATAAGTGCAACAGAAAACACAATAGACATTATCATCATACCAAAATAACAATCTCACGTGAAGTATGTTTTGGTGTCACTTGTGGCGTGATTTCCTTGCTAGTAGCATTTCTCTTGTCGTGAAAATTAAAAGTCGAATAGATGAAGAATAATGTCAACAACGAATTAATGAAGAAGGGAAAGACTAGAAAGGGGGATAAGAAGATAATGCTGAAAAGTTTCAGCAAAATAGGTTTATATAACATCCATATCCTAGTCCTATTGAAATAGGGTTTTTATCCTTGTCCTAGTCCTACTGGGTTACTGCATACTTTTCCTAATCCTACTAAGTTACTACTGATCTCCCAAGACTTTAGAAATGCTATTTTTACCCGGAACAAGTTCTCCATGCATCACTTTTAGTCCACCTGTTTCCAGAAGTTGCCGTCCTTCTTGCCTTGAGGTTTCCGTTGGCATCCAACACTGCACAAAATGCTGAAATCTTCATCATTTATATATGAAAACTTGCTAATAACATTGGTTAGCTCACTTACAGAAAAAAGGACTAAAAGTGCAGGAATTATATATTTTGTCCTCAAAACTTAGCTAAAATATGGGTAAATTAAGGTTCTTTAGGCGTTTAAATACGCTTAATATCACTTACCAATGCCCCTGAAGCTTTCATGGACTTAATGAACCGTGTGTTAAAGCAGTACTTGGAAATGTTTGTCATAGTCTTCATAGATGATATTCTTTTCTATTCCCGCAGTGAGCGTGATTATGTTAACCATCTTAAAATTTCCATTATTTGTTAGCCAAATTTAGTAACTGCAAATTTTTGCTAAGGTCTGTAGCATTCCTTGGTCAAATCATTTATGGTGATGGCATTAGAGTAGATCCTCAGAAGACCGAAGCAGTAAGAAACTAGCTCAGACTTGTTTCCCCATAAGATCTCAGGAGTTTCTTGGGTTTGGCTGGCTATTACAGATGGTTTATTAAGGGACTATCTTATATTGCATCCCCTATGTCCAAATTGATCCAAAAGAAAGTCAAGTTGTAATGGTTAAGTCCTTGCGATAATATTTTTCAGGAGTTTAAGACTCGACTCAACTCAGCTCTAATTTTAGCTCTTTCAGATGGTTCACATAGTTTCGTAGTGTATTATGATGCATCTAGAGTAGGTTTATGTTATGTCCTCATACAACATGGTATGGTCATAGCCTACTCCTCCAGATAGCTTAAACCCTATGAGGAGAATTATCTTACTCATGATCTTGGGTTAGTAGCTGTACTATTTACTTTAAGTATATGGAGGCATTATCTATACGAAGTTCATATGGATGTTTTCACAGAATATCAGAGCCTTCAGTGTGTCTTTTCTTATAAAGATTTCAATGTTTGTAAAAGAAGGTGGTTACAGCTCTTGAAAGATTATGACATGAGTGTCCTTTATCATCCGGGAAAGGCCAAAGTAGTGGTCGACGCTCTCAATAAGCTGTCTATGGGTATTGTTGCTCATGTTGAGGATAGTAAGAACAAGTTAGGTCAGGAAATTTATCAGCTTGCCAAACTAGGTGTCCTCTTGGACGATTCTTCGTAGAGTAGTATATGGGTTCAGAGTAGTTCAGAATCATCTCTAGTTTCTGAGGTGAAAAAAAAGCAAGATAGAGATCCCATTCTAGTCAAGTTGAAAGAGTCAGTCAAGGATATGAAGGTTAAGGTTTTCTCCCAAGGGGGAGATGGTGTATTGCATTGTCTAGGTCGTTTGTGTGTTCCAGGTGTAACTGACTTGAGGTAGTGAATTCTAGTAGAAATGCATGGTGTGCACAACTATATTCATCTAGGGGCCACAAAGATGTACCGCAACTTGTTAAAGATCTATTAGTGAAGTAGGATGAAGATAGATGTTGCACAATTTATGTCTAAGTGGTCTACATGTTAGACGGTTAAGCTAGGGCATCAGAAGCCTAGTAAGTCCATGGAAGAGTTTAATATTCTTACTTAGAAGTGGGAAGAAGTTAACATGGACTTCGTGAGGTGTTTTCCTTGTACTCGGCATCAGTAAGATTCGGTTTGGGTCATTATAGATAGTATGACCAAGTCAACTCATTTCCTTCTAGTCCATACCTCTTATTCAGCCAAGGATTATTCCAAACTCTACATCAAAGAGTTGGTCAGATTGTATGATGTTCCATTATTTATTATCTCAGATAGAGCTACTCAATTTACCTCTTATTTCTTGAAAGCATTCAAAAATGATCTTGGTAGTCAAGTTCATCTCAGTATAGCCTTTCATCCTCAGGCAAATGGTAAAACAGAAAGGGACATTCAGACTTTAGAAGATATGTTGCTAGCATGTACAATAGATTTGAAGGGTAGTTGGAATAACCACTTGCCTTTGGTAAAGTTTTCATTCAACAACAACTATCATTCTAGTATTAAGATAGTTCCATTAAAAGATCCCTATAGTATTTGGTGCAGATCTTCAGTCGGTTGATTCAAAGTTAGTGAGACCTCCATTATAGGGCCTGACTTAGTATTCGATGCCGTAGAAAAAGTGTAGTTAATCAAAGAAAGACTCTGGGCTGCTCAGAGATGACAAAAGTCCTATGCAGATGTGCATAGAAAAGATCTTGAGTTTGAGATTGGTGACTATGTTTATCTAAAGATCTCTCCCATGAAGGGAGTGAAGAGATTCGACAATAAGGGAAAGCTCAGTCCCCGATATACGGGTCCTTTAAAAATTCTCAATCATTTCGGCCAAGTAACTTATGAGCTCAAGTTTCCTTAGGATCTAACTTCAGTTCATCCGGTCTTTCATGTCTCCTTGCTAAAACGTTCTTAGGTGACCCAGCATTTATAGTACCTTGAGGGCCTAGATATCTAGAATGGTCTCTCTAACGCAAAAATTCTAGTCCAAATCCTCGACTATCAGACCCGCAAACTGAGGAACAAAAAAGTGCCTCTAGTCAAAGTTCTTTGGCGAAGTCAGTCCATTGAGAGAGATACTTGGGAAGCAAAATAATACATGCGTACCAAGTATCCTCACCTCTTCTATTATAATTCTGACCCAACCCAAGGTAACACATTTTGATAAGACTTCCAGTTTTATGTTTCGATTTCAGTTACAACCGGTGTCCAGTTCATGTTTCAAATTTGATTATAAACTTTGTATTAATTACCATTGTATTGTCAGTCATGCATTCATGTGTCAGTTCAGTTATGTATTCATGCATCAAATATACATGTTCAGTTTGATGAGAATGTTATCTTATCAGTAATTCAGTCATGCAGTCATAAATCTATTATTCATGCATCAGATATGCATATTCAGCATAAGACATTTAGTTTATCAGTTATATAGGTCATAAAATCATGTTTCAATTGTTCATGTTCAGCATGTACTTTAGTCTATCATTTCTCCCATCTCAACCAGTTTTATTTATGGACAAATGTTCCCAAGGGGGAGATATTGTAATACCGCATACTTCCACCAAGGTTAAATTTATCCTGAAGATGTCAAAAACATTCTTTAAAGATGAATACACTTATATATATGTGGAATTTTCTAGATTTTCACTTTTTTGGTGTGTGGGAAATTGAATAAGCTTTCTATCGATACCGAATTCGCCTAAATCCGATAACCGGCTAAGAAGTTATGGCGATTTATAGTTTGAGTCATAAAACAACATCATTTTAGCTTGTGGCACGTCGCGCTAGAAGACAATATCACGGTTGTTAGTTTCTAGTAAGACTTCATAATTACACCGCGTCGCGGAGGGCTCCTATATCCTAATTTTTTTTCTAGTGAATCTCCGTGATGTCTCCGCGTTGTGCCAAACTTCCAAGTTACAAATAAAGTGGCAACGCGATAGCTCCTTTTTGCGCTGTCTCCTAATTTCTTAGCTGTCCAATTTGAGTGACACGGTGGGATAGCGCTTCCTCGCGCCAGGTGCCAATTTTGAAAATTTTTTAGGAACATTAAAAGTTTCATCGAGGCTAAAATAGTCTTTTCCTAAAGTCTTAACACGTCCATGTACGAGATTTAATCCCTAAAAACATTTTGAATTTTTATTACTCACTTTTTCCCTAATATCAAGAACATTCTCTCGCAGAAAAATAAAACCCTAGCCCTTGAGAATCAAGGTCAATCTCAAGAAATACATCCATAAATTCGAAAAACCTTCAAGGTTTAATTTCTCAAGTATGCATAGTGTTCATTCATGGATTCTTTTCATCCATGAAGCCCAAGAATCAAGTTTTAAACTATGAATTATGATATTCATGCTATGTCTTGATTATGTTCATGTGGTTAGTGTTGTATGACTCCCAAGTGGGAATTTGTATGTCTTTTTATTAGAATATGTTAGTATGTGAGTTAAAAACCATGAACTTTATTTTGTTATGATATGTTAATATGATGATTATGTCATTCCCTAAGTCATGCACCCTAAGAGTTTGATAAAATGGCTAAGAGACTAAAAATTATATAATATAGATCAATTGTGACTTAAGTGATGGATTCATGTTTTAACCTTATGTTCAAATTACTCCCATTCTATTGATATGCAATGTAGATGTTGGTTGAAATGCTCATGATGCTTGAATATGGAATCATGACATTGATTTTATGCATTCCTTCTACTTACAAGATTTTGATTACCATATATTTCATGAAATTCCCAACTTACTGTATTATGGATTGTTAATGTTGGTCCTGTATTCAAGAATGTCATGCCTTGTCAATTTCCGTTTATTGGGTCCTGGGGTACTTGTACTTGACAATTTAGCTGTGTGCCTAGAGCTAGTGTTATGTTTTCACGATATCCTCTGTCAAGCCATGTTCAGTAGATTCAGCTAGTTATGTGACTTAGGAAAATTCAGTAAACTTAGTAATCCCAGTAAATCCTAGAAAACTCAGTAATTTAGTAAAGTCAGTAGTATTCTGTGAGTCAACAAAACTCCATGAACTCAGTCCATTTAAGTTCAGGTAATCATATTCAGTAACAATTCAGATGGGAGTAGGAGTTAGCACCCATTGAGACCATGTATGGGAACTGGCCTGTTATTAGAGGGTGTAATTCTTCAAAGAAATCTTTGCTCTCCAGAACTACGTATCCAGCATAGGTTGAGACATTATAACCTGTTATGGGAGGGTAGATGAGGTAGATTAACCTGTTATATGGTAGTCCCACCATTCTTATTAGAGTAATCTATTAAATGAGGATCACTTACAGTTTCTCCCTACCAGTGGCGCCATATTGACACCCTTTCAATTGTTGTTACAGATTAGAGCCCAACTCATCCATAATAGTCTATTAGGGGTATGTCGGTTAGATGACTACTTCCCACAGTTATAGCTTCAGACTCAGTCTCATTAATAGAACACCAGATAGTTCTTCAAAAGTTTAGGATTCTCAGATACAGTCAACTCAAAATAGTACGAAACTCACTTAGTTCAATCAAAACTTAGACTGTTAGATACAGTCGCTCAGTATCAGTTATATCAATTATTAGTGACACATGTTATCACTAATTAGACTAAGTAGTCGGTACCATCATGAATTCAGTCACATTCACTTATTCATACATGTATTCTCATGTCTATGTTATACTATCAGTTAGCATTATTCATGCATTTAAATCCTTTGAATTTAGCCTACCTCACTTGCATACCAGTAAATTCATGTATTGACGAATTTGTGCTATGGCATTTTATACCATTAGTTTAGAAGCACGAGCTCCAGAGCATCAGTAGCATTGCAATTTCAGTAGTCAGAGTTAGCAGTTAGTCCTCATCCTTCGAGGACCTGATCATTACCTTATTTCTTCATTACTTAGTTTATTTTAGTAGTTAGAGTTAGTTGGGGACATGTCCCATCAACTCCTTATTCAGACAGATTAGAGGTTTTAAGACTACAGTGTTTTCAGAGTAGATGTTTTCAGATATTGTTTTAGTTTTGGTATTATCGTACCACATTATTCAAATATGGTTTTATCATATGTTTATTAGTTTTGAACCTTATGGAATGTTTCAGCCTACTATTTCTGCATTTATAAAGTATTTTATTAAGTGTTCAGGTACAAATATCATTTATGGGTTAGCTTGTGGTCCTTCAGGGTCATTAGCAGTATGTGCCATTACGGGTGCAAGATTCAGGACATTTCAAACTTGGTATCAGAGCCTAATGTTCAATTGAGTCCTAGGAAATCTGAATGCCACATCTAATAGAGTCTTGTACATAAGTGTGTTCTGCTCCACATTTATGTGCAGGACGGTATGAGATGTTTTAGGAATAGTTTCCCTTCTTTTAATATTCATGTCATTCCAGTGAGAGTGACCTCAAATTTAAATTTCAATCTAATCCATTTCTCCCTTTCTTCTACAGAACATGCCTGCCAAAAGAAGAAATGAAAATCAGTCAGCCCCTCAGCCCATCCAAGAAGATCCCTTGGACGAACACGTTTCTTATGTAGAGTTCAGAGCTACATTCACCACTCTTGCTAATTCATTTGCTGCTTAGAATGAACGACCAGTTGTTGTTCCAGCCTATCCAGTGTCTAATTCAGCTACAGACAGACTTAGGGATTTCACCCGAATAAATCCTCCTTCCTTTTAAAGGTCTAAGTCAGAAGAGGACCCTCAATTATTCCTTGATCAAGTTCATAAGGATACCGACATCATGGGGATGTCAGCTTTTGAGTGTCCTAAGCTAGATGTGTAGCAGTTGTAGGATGTGGCTCATACTTGGTTCAAACAGTGGAAGTTACAGAGAGTAGTTAATGTAGGGTCCGTAGAATAGGAGGAGATTGCCTCAACTTTTTTGGATAGGGTCTTTACCCTAGAGCTTTGAAAAGCAAAGGTTTTTGAATTTATTAACCTCAAGTAGGGAAATATGATAGTGAAAGAGTATTCTACTAAGTTTGCTTAACTAGCTAGATACGCTCCTCATGTGGTTGCTGATAGCAGGGCTAGGATGAGTAAGTTTGTTTCTGGGGTGAATGATAGTATGGTCAATGAGTGCAGGTCCGTGATATTAATTAGTGACATGAACATAGCTACGCTTAGGAACCATGCTTAGCAGATAGAAAATGAAAAGATTAAGATAAGAGAGCAAGGATAGAGAGTTTCAACTTTGATCAACCTAATTCAGAGGGAGGAAACAGTTCTCAGTATCATCCTAAGTCATCTGTTCTTGCTCATTCTTCAGCTAGTGCTCTAGTTCCAAAATTCAGAGATAGGATTAGAGACAGGGCGCTAGTCTCTAAATCTCAGGGCAGTGTTAGCAGTGTACGAACTGATCCTCTTTGTTAGACATATGGAAAGCACAATCAAGCTTCTTGCAGAGTGGGCAGTGATATTTATTTTGGAGGTGGCAAGCCAGGACACAAGGTCAGAGATTGTCCTCATCCAGGTCCTTACTGTTAGTTTAACTATTCCTTAGCCTAGTCCAGTCACCAAAATCAGCAAGGTACCACTTCCAATGCTACTAGTGGGCAATGCCCAAAAAGACTTTATGTTGTCCAGACCTGGCAATATCAAGAAAACTCTCCTAATATAGTTACTGGTACATTATAGATTGGTCATTGTCTTTTGTTACTCCTTATATAGCAGTTGATTTCAAAACAAGTCCTAAAATTCTAGCATAGCCTTCTCAGTATCTACCCCAGTGGGCAAAACCATCATAGCCCGACTGGTATACAAGAACTGCCCAGTAAAGATTTTTCAGAAAGTCAACTTAGCAGACTTAGATGAATTTGAGATGATTGATTTTGATGTCATTCTTGGCATAGATTGGCTTCATTCCTCCTATACCATAGTTTACTATAGAAATAGAATAGTCCAGTTCCAGTTTCTGAATGAATCTATCCTATAGTGGTGTATTGCCCCGAAAAATCCTCTTCCAGTCTCAGCCCTAAAATGTATTTTGGTAAAGTAAAAATCTGAGTCTAAATGTTTAAGAAATATCCTCCCACATATGAATAACTTTGAATAGTGTGGGAATTAATTAGAGTATTAATTAAGATCATAGAGGTCCCCTAACTCATGGACGAGTTGAAAGCTTTCCTATCGTTCTAGTTTTAGTGACCGTCAAAATTTGGGTCAACTTTAATCCACCATAACTCCTAGTATATATCGAAATAGAGGAATTAATATATATCAAATGAAATCACTCTGAATTATCTTTCCAACAATACCAATTTCATACAAAACCAATAACGGAGCAAAGAGATATTCTTAATTTACTCCAACATGTCAAGCTAAGAAATATATAAAGTCATTTCTGATGGCCCGTCACATTTCTGACAACATTTCTGATGGCCTGTCACATTTCTAATGACATTTCTTACTACATCGGCATCTATAGGGAGAAAATAAATAAATCCACCCTTTTTGTGACAATAATTCTTGACGGCCCATCACGGGCCTGACGGCTTGTCAAAGATGTCGTCAGATTTATTTTTCCAACAATTTTATAACATTTTTGCAAGTGTATTTTGGTATTTTCCCACCTTCTTGAATCCTCTATAAATATGGGCAACCTCTTTTAAAACCCTAATTTCATCATTTTTTCTTCCAAATTCTCTCAAGGGAATATAACTAGGGTTTCAACAAGAACCCTAATCATTCTAAAATCATCCATAAATTTGTCAAGATTTTTCAAGAATCAAGTTCCTCATAGTGTGGGCATCATGAATTATTTATTACAAGTGCAGATAGAGTCTCAAGCATTAAAATTCATCCAATTTCAAAGATTAAGGTATGTAGATGTTGATTCTTGGGTCCCTTTCATCCAAGAAGCTCAAGAATACTTTTTAAACCTAAAAGATTTTTATGTCTATGAGGTGTTAATGATTTGTATGAGTTGAAATTAATGTTTAATGTGTTGAGTTTTGATTTATGTTTGCCTACAAAATTTATGAGCTTTGACCCTAGTATATGGAATTCATGTGATTTTTGTGATCGACCCTCTGGAAGTTGTTCTTCTATGTTATGTGTTCATTGTGGAAATGGTTGAATAAGTGAAGAATTTTACCAATAGGTTTTATAAAGAGCTTAGGTGAAGCATAAGTGCCATTATAGTATGTTGAATGTGAAACTCCAAATTTTGAGCTAGTCCATGCATGCCTAGTGTTTGATAAAATTCTTTAGTAACTAAAATGTGCCAAATACCATGAAATACCCAAGTAGGTGTAAAATCGGTCATATCTAGTGGTTGTTGGTAGACCCTAGTGAACAAGTAGAGATATGATGGTTGTAAATTCCTCGATTATTTACTCTTTGATATATGTTAAGTTTTTTAATACATGTCAAGTGAATAGTAAGTAACTTGTAACATGATAGTAAGACGTTTCCTCAAGCTATGTGATTCCTAATTACTTGTCGAGATGTGTTAATGGTATGGAAGATGCTTTAATGCTTATGATGATGAATGAATGAATAATTGTGATAATGAATGATTACACTTTAATTTTATGAAGTCGAGTCCTAGGGGTATTTATACCCAACAATGGAGCTGTTATCTAGAGCCCATGTCAGTTTCTCAATAACTGCCATCGAGCCATGATTCTCAAAACTCAGTGAACTATAGAACTCTGCATCCTCAGAAAAGTGCATAACTTAGAAAAGATTAGTAATCACAGTTATCTCTGTAATCTCTATATCGCTAGAAATCTAGCCTCAATCCTATAATCATCTCATATCCAATAGTATTCAAGTGATTCAAATGTAATCTCAAAAGTAATTCGAGTAATCTATTCAAGATCTGTATCATCAGTCAGATACTATGATTCGATATCATTTTCGTCAGATATAGAACTAAGTAATCTCAGCGTAACTCAGTTTGCTCTTTTGAGAAACATGATCAGTATCAGATTTAATTTAGTTGTGTTTAGTTAAGATTTTAGTTCAGAGACTTTCAGTTGGGAGTAGAGGCTAGCACCGAGCGGGGGAACGGATAGCGGCTCTCCCATCAAAGAGGCCGAGTCATTAGGAGAAATCCCTAAAATCCAAAACTGTGTAGCCAATGCAAGATACATGAGTCCTCCATCAGTAAAGGCTATCACCGTCAGAGAGGTTTGCCGATTATATTGCCTAAGGCCGACTTTCTACGAGGGTCATCCCGTCAGAGAGGCTTGACCAGAGAGGTATTTCCTTGTGACATAGTATTGACACCCTTCTAGCTTGGGTCACAGGTTGAACCCCACCTGTGGTAGGTTGGGGTATGTTAGTTAAGTAACTACTTCACATAGTTGTAGTTTTAGTAGCGATCTTTAGAAATCCAGTATGTGTGGTAAAATAATCTATCTCAGTGAGGACCTCATATTGTTCCATTGATTCCTGGCCCATCCCGTTAGATAGGATTGGTCTCATTTACAGATGCTTATTATCTTATCATATCTAGAGATCTCCCATCAGATAGGTTTGATCTCCTTCTCAGATTCTATTAAGTATTAATGTTGTCAGATTCAAACATGATCATACTTCTTATTATTGAGAATCACTCTAGAATAATCTGTTAGAAAAGTTGATCTCCAATTCTGTCAGTCGAAAATAGTAAGATTAGAGTTAAGTCCTTGATGTAAGTATATCCAGATCCTCAGTTATCAAAATTAGATGAGTCAGTAATTCAGTATCTTAGTTGTATTACTGAGTTCAGTCTGCAGTAAGGTGGTATTCGAGTTTTAATATCTAGAGTTGCGATGACTGTGTTCGTATTCTATGCATTTATTGTGCATGCATGAGCCATTGTATTACTCTACATCGTCTACATACTTATTACATTCTTGTACTGACGCATATGCGCTATGGAGTGTTATATGACACCATAGGTTCAGAGGCACAGGATCTAGAGTATTCTTAGCAGTTCAGTCCCAGTCAGCAGCAGTAGCAGTGAGTCCTCTTCTTTTGAGGACGAATCTCAGTTTACTATTATTGTTTCAGACTTTGTTTATTTTCAATTGACGGAGTTAGTTGGGGAACTTTCCCATCAACGCATAGTACTTATTGTTTAGAGGATTTTTAGAAGGATGTATTAGTATTCAATTTTATGTATAATGAGTATTCACATATGTGTTGAACCTTATGGCTAGTTTCCATATTTATTTTAGATATATATGCAGTGTACAGGTACAGATATCAGTAAAGGGTTAGCTTATGGTCCTTCGGTGTAATAAGAACCGTGTGATGCCTCAAGATGGGATCTCGGGGTGATACAAACTTGGAAACAGATCCTAAGGTTCAAGAGTGCCCTAGGGAGTCTTAAAAGTCGTATCTAGTAGAGTCTTGTGTATGGGTGTATAGTGCTCCATATTTATGTACAAGAGGCTATGAGATATTCTTAGGGTAGTTTCTCTTCTTTCAATTATTATTTTATATGAGTGAGCATGAGAAAAAGTTGTTCCTTAGTCTAATGCACTTCTTTCTTCCAATTACAGAGTATGCCTCCACATAGAGATTTTGTCTGTAGGGTTCTTGATCAACCCCAATAGCCAGTACATCCTGAGAAAAAGAGTGTGTCACATATAGAGTTTTGGGCAGCTTTTCAGGTACTAGCCCAAGCTATGACTAATGTTCAGGGAAACCATCAGGCTGCTGCCACACCTTAGCAAGATGGGAATTTTGCCATAGCCAGGGTTACAAATTTCATAAAAATGAACCCACCAGAATTATTTGGGTCAGTAGTAGGTGAGAACCCGCAGCTTTATCTAGAGGTGGTGAAGAAAATCACCCAGATTATGCATGTTTCTTAAGAGAGAGAGTGAGTAAGAGAGCCAAGATAGGTAGTCATGGTTTCTCACAGTCAAGGTGTCAAGGTGTTAGTAGTTCTCAGTATGGTTGGTGAATTTTAGTTCCAGCTCCATCTTTAATTAGTGTACCCACACCTGTGTTTGGGGGTGTTAGATCTGAGGGAGTGCCAAGCTCCAAAGTCCAGAGTAGTACTAGTTGTGTTCGTACTCATCTGCGTTGTGGAGAGTGTCATACGTTCCACTAGGGTGTGTGTTGAGCTGGTAGTGATATATGTGTAGGGTATGGTGAGCTAGGCCATAGAAGGCGAGAATGTAGAGTGCTGACTCAAAGGGGTAGACTTCATGCATTTTTGGCTCGCCTTGATCGGGAAGGATTCCGTAATATAGACCCGGGTATGTTATGAGCCTTACATCTTTGTGATATTCATTTTTAGATCCTTTTCTCACACTTTGAGCTTATGTGTTAGAATGAGTCATGCATAAGTTTAAGATCTTGATCGGTCAATTATGACCCAGTCTGTAGGTGCCCTGCGAACTGCTCCAGTATTTCAGTGAAGTGTGTTTACGGAGACAAAGAGTCCCAAGGGGGAGATACCCCATATTATTATAATGTTGCATTTCATTAGATTGATCTCGATACATGTTCATTTATAAATTTAGCATAAATCATTGTTACATTATCAAGTCATGCTTTCAAAAGTCAGCTTAGCCGGACATTCATGCATTAGATATGTGTATTTAGTAGAAATAGTTCATCTTGTCAGCATGTGTTCAATCGTTTATTCATGAGATCATCCCAGTTATGAGTCCATGCATCAGATATGCATGTGTATTGTGAGAATTCAGCTATAAGTATAATCAGTCGAGTATTCCATGCATCAGATATGTATGCCAGTATGAGAACTCTATGTGTTAGTCATTCTAGTTGTGTAGTCCTAATTTGAGATGTTTCCATTTCTTGAATATGTTCCGTTGATCTGTATTCTCAGTATATCATGCGACATTTAAGGACGACTATTCTCAAGGGGGAGATAATGTAATGCCCCGCAAAATGCTCTTCCAGTTTGAGCCTTAGAGTGTATTTTAATAAAGCGAAAATCTGAGTCTAAATGTTTCATAAATGTCCTCACAAGTATGAAATACTTTGAATCATGTGGGAATCAATTTGAGCATGAATTAAGATCATAAAGGTCCCCTAACACATGGACGAGTTGAAAGATTTCCTATCGTTCAAGTTTTAGTGACCGTCAAAATTTGGGTCAAATTCAATCGACCATAACTCCTTGTATATATTGATGTATAGTACATAATATATATCAAATGAAATCTCCTTGAATCATATTTCTAACGATAACAAGTTCATCTAAAATAAATATCAGAGCAAAGAGTTATGCTTATTTTACTCCAGCATGTCAAGCTAGGAAATGTGTGATGAATTTCTGATGCCCCATCATATTTCTGATGACATTTTTGATGGCCTGTTACATTTCTTATGACATTTCTGATGATGTCATTAGCCTTAGGTAGAAACTCAAAAAATCCACACTTTTTGTCACGATAATTTGAGACGGCCCGTCACAGGCCTGATGGCTTGTCAACGAGTGTCATCATCAATATTTTTCCAGCAATATTAGAACATTTTTGCAAGGGTATTTTGGTCTTTTCCCACAGTTTATAAGCCTCTATAAATATGGGAAACCTCTTTCAAAACCCTAATTTTGTCATTTTTGTCTTCCAAATTTTCTTACGGGAAAATAGCTAGGGTTTTATTAAGAACCCTAATCTTCCAAAAATCATCCATAAATTCATCAAGATTTATTCAAGAATCAAGTCATCATAGTGTCGGCTTCAAGAATTATTTATTACAAGTGCGGATAGACTCTTAAGCATCAGAATTCATCCAATTTCAAAGATTAAGGTATGTAGATGTTGATTCTTAGGTCCCTTTCACCTAGGAAGCTTAAGAACCCTTTTTAAAACTAAAAGATTTTTATGTTTATGAGTTGTTTAATAATTTTTAGAAGTTGAAATTGATGTTTAATGTGTTTTTGAGTTTTGATTTATGTTTTTCTACTAAATTCATGTGATGTTTGTGATAGACCCTCTGGAAGTTATTTTTCCATGTGATGTGTTCATGAATTTTGGGTGTAGAAATAGTTGAATAAGTGAAGAATTTTTCCCATAGGTTTGATAAAGAGCTTAGGTGAAGCATAAGATCCATTATAGTATGTTAAATGTGAAACTCCAAATTATGAGCTAGTCCATCCATGCCTAGTGTTTGATAAAATGCCTTCGTGATTGAAATGTGCCAAATAGCATGAAATCCTCAAGTATGTGTAAAATCAGTTATGTCTAGTGGTTATTGACAGACCCTAGTGAACAAGTCAAGATATGATGGTTGTAAATTCCACGATTATGTGCTCTTTGATAAATGCTAAATTTTTAAATACATGTCAAGTGGTTAGTAAGTAAGTTGTGACGTAATTGTAAGAAGTTTGCCCTAGCTATGTGATTCCTAATTACTTGAAGAGATATGTTAATGATTGGGAAGATGCTTTAATGATTGTGATGATGAATGAATGAATAATTATGATAATGAATGATTATTCTTTACTTTTATGTCATCGAGTCCTAAGGGTACTTATACCCAACAATAGGGTTGTTATCTAGAGCCCGTGCCAGTTTCTCAATAACTCTAGTCGAGCCATGTTCTCAAAAATCAGTGAACTATAGAACTCTGTATCCTCAGACAAGTGCAGAACTTTGGAAAGATCAGTAATCTCAGTTACCTCTGTAATCTTTATATCGCATGTAATCTAGCCTCAGTCCTGTAATCAGCTCAGATCTAATAGTATTTAAGTGATTCAATTCTAATCTCAGAAGTCATTCTTGTAATCTATTTAAGCTCTGCATCGTCAGTCAGATACCATAATTCAATGCATTTTTTGTCAGATACAGAGCTAAGTAATCTCAGTGTAACTTAGTTAGATCTTTTGAGAAAGATGATAAATATCAGATTCAGTTTAGTTATGTTCAGTTAAGATTTTAGTTCAGATACTTTCAGTTGCGAGTAGAAGCTAGCACCGAATGAGGGAATGGAGGGGCTCTCCCATTAGAGAGGCCAAATTATTAGGAACAATCTCTAAATACCAAAACTACGTAGCCGGCGTAGGTGGCAGGAGTCTCCTATCAGTAGAGGCTATCACCGTCAAAGAGATCTGACTATTATATTGCCTCAGGATGATTTTCTATGTGGGTTATCCCATTAGAGAGGCTTGACCAGAGCGGTCTTTACCTGTGGCATGGTATTGACACCCTTCCACCTGGGGTCACAGGTTGGACCCCACCTATGGTAGGTTGGGGCATGTCGGTTAAGTAACTACTTCCCACAGTTGTAGTTTTAGTAGTGATCTTCAAAAATTAGGATTGTGCGGTACAGTCATCTATCTCAATGAGGAAATCAGATAGTTCCATTGATTCATGGACCATCCCATCAGATATGCTTGGTCTCATATACAGATGCTTATTTTTTTATCATATCTAGAGATCTCCCGTCGGATAGGCTTGATGTCCATCTCAGATACTATGAAGTATTCATATTATCAGATTTGGACATGATCATACTTCTTATGATTGAGAATCGATCCAGAATAATTTGTTAGAAAAGTAGATCTCTAATTCTGTCGATCAAAAAAAGTAAGCTCAAAGTTCAGTCGTTGATATAAGTACATCCAAATCCTCAGTTATTAGTATCATATGAGTCAGTGATTAAGTATCTCAGTTTTAGTAGTGAGTTTAGTTTGCAGTTAGGTGGTATCCGAGTTTCATTATCTAGAGTTGTGATGATTATGCTCATGTTTTGTGTATGCATGTATGCTTTCTCATGTGGCATCTTCATGATTATTCAATTTAGTTATTATGCAGCATGATCCCTTGAATTAGCCTACCTCATATACATACTCAGTACATTCTTGTATGGACACATTTATGTTAGGGTGCTTTATTTGACACCATAGGTTCAGAGGCACAGGATCTAGAATATTCTCAGTAGTTCAATCCCAGTCAGCAACAGTAGCAGTGAGTCCTCTTGTTTTGAAAACGAATCTTAATTTACTATTATTGTTTCAGACTTTGTTTATTTTCAGTTAACGGAGTTAGTTGGGGACCTGTTCCATCAACTCCACTATTCAGACAGTTTAGAGGCTTTTCAGACGGATGTATTAGTATTTAGTTTTTTGTATTATGAGTATTCATAGATATGTTGAACCTTATGGCTAGTTTCCCTATTTATTTTAGATATTATGCAGTGTATAGGTACAAATATTAGTAAAGTGTTAGCTTGTGGTCCTTCGAGGTCATAAGCACCGTGTGACATCTCAGGATAGGATTTTGGGTAATTACAAGTGAAGGGGTAGTACTTCAGCTTTTAGAGGTCATCTTATTTCCTAACTTCGGGCAAGGAAAATAATATCTAAATGATGTGTCTATCATCTTGTTCTAGTTAAGGAGACTAGATCCAAAACTCCCAGTCTGAATAATTCCAAGTCATGAGAGAATATTCAGATGTCTTTCCTAAAGATCATCCAGGGATTCTTCCCGATAGGGAAATAGACTTCGGCATTGATCTTCTTCTAAATGGTTAGCCTATATCTATTTTTTCATACAGAATAGCACCAGTAGAACTAAAATAGCAGTTAAAGGATCTTTAATATAAATAATTCATCAGACACAGTGTGTCCCAGTGGAGCGCACCAGTCTTATTCATGCACAAGAAAGATATTTCTCTTAGAGTGTGCATTGATTACCATTAGCTCAATAAAGTCACAATCAAGAACAAGTATCCATTTCTTAGAATCGATGACTTATTTGACCAACTTCAGGGTGCTAGCTATTTCTCTAAGACAGACCTCAGATTAGGCTTTCATCAGCTCAGAGTCACAGAATTTGACATTCCAAAAACAGCTTTCTAAACTTAGTATGGTCACTCCGAATTCCTAGGCATGTCCTTTGGTCTTACCAATGACTCTTTAGCTTTCATGGACTTGATGAACCATGTTTTCAAGAAATACTTGAACATGTTCATCATAGTCTTTATAGATGATATTCTTGTCTATTCTCGCAGTGAGCATGATCATGCAGACCATCATAAAATCATACTTTACACTCTCTAATCCCATTTGTTTTTTTCCAAATTAATTAAATGGAAATTTTAGATAAGGTCAGTAGAATTCATTGGTCATATCATTTTTGGTGATGGCATTAGAATAGATACTCAAAAGACTAAGGCAGTATAAAACTAGCCCAAACCTATCTCTATATCAGATGTCACGAGTTTCTTGGTTTGGCTGGCAGTTATAGATGATTTTTTAAGGGATTTTCTTTTATTGCATCTCCTATATCTAGATTGACCCAGAATAAAGTCAAGTTTCTATGGTCATATCCTTGTGAGAAGAGGTTTTAGGAGTTGAAGACTCGACTTAGCTTATCTCCTATTTTGGCTTTTCCGGATGGTTTAGATGGTTTTGTAGTGCATTGTTATGCATCCAAAGTAGGTTTAGGTTGTGACCTCATATAACATGGTAAGATCATAGCCTATGGCTCCGAACAACTTAAACCCCATGAGAAGAATTATCCTACTCATGATCTTGAGTTAGAAGCCATAATATTTTCCTTAAAGATATGAAGGAATTATATATACAAAGTTTATGTAGATGTGTTCATAGACCATAAGATCCTTCAGTATGTCTTTTCTCAGAAAGATCTCAATATTCATCAAAGAAGGTGGTTATAGCTCTTGAAAGAGTATGATAAGAGTGTTCTTTATCATCCGGGTAAGTCCAATGTAGTGGCCGACGCTCTCAGTAGACTATTTATGGGTAATGTTGCTCATGTCGAGGACAATAAGAAGAAGTTAGATCAGCAAGTTTATCAGCTTGCTATAATAGATGTCCATTTGGTTGATTCTTTAGAGGGTAGTATATGGGTTAAGAGTAGTTTAGAATCATCTCTAGTTTCCAAGGTCAAATAAAAGGAAGATAGAGATCCCAGTCTAGTCAATTTGAAAGAGCCAGTCAAGGATCAGAAGGTTGAGGTTTTCTCCCAAGGAGGAGAAGGTGTATTGCGTTGTTTGGATCGTCTGTGTGTTCCATGTGTAGATGACTTGCGGCAGTTAATTCTTGTAGAAGCGCATGGTGCCTACTACTCTATTCATCCAGGGGCCACAAAGATGTACCACGACTTGCGAGAGATATATTTGTGGAGTCAGATGAAGAGAGATGCTGTAGAGTTTTTGGCTAAGTTCTCTACATGTCAGCAGGTTAAGATAGAGCATCAAAAGACTAATGGGTCCATGCAAGATTTCAGTATTCCTACTTTGAAGTGGGAAGAAATGAACATGGACTTCATGACGGGTTTTCCTCGTGCTCATTATCAGCATGATTTAGTTTAGGTCATTGTAGATAGGATGACCAATTCAACTCATTTCCTTCCAGTCTATATCTCTTAGTCATCCAATGATTATGACAAATTCCACATTAGAGAGTTGGTCAGATTATACATTGTTCTGTTATCTATTATCTCAGACTGAGGTACTCAGTTCGCCTTTTATTTCTTGAAAGCGTCTTGGTACCCAAGTTCATCTCAGTACAACATTTCATCCTCAGATAGATGGTCAAGTAGAAAGGACCATTCAGACTCTTGAAGATATGCTGCGAGCATGTGCAATTGATTTCAATGGTAGTTGGAATAACCACTTGCCTTTTATTTAGTTTGCATAAAACAATAGCTATCATTCTATTATTAGATGGCACTATTCAAAGCTCTCTTTGGTATTTGGTGTTGATATCCAGTCGGTTGGTTCAAGGATAGTGAGGCATTTGCAATGAGGCCTTAGTTTATGATGTCTTAGAGTAAGTCAATTTGATAAGAGAAAAACTCTGGGCTGCTCAAAGCCGATATAAGTCCTATGTAGATATGCACAAAAAAGATATCAAGTTCGATATTAGTGTCTATGGGTATCTGAAGAACTCTCCCTTGAAGGGAGTTAAGAGATTTAGAATGAAGGGAAAGCTCAGTCCCTGATATGTCAGCCCCTTCAAAATCCTCAATCGTTTCGGCCAAGTAGCTTATAAGCTCGAGTTACCTTCAGTTCATTGAGTCTTTCATGTATCCTTAATAAACAAGTGCACAGGTGACCAAGCAGTTGTAGTACCTATTGAAGGCGTTGATATCAGGAATATTCTCTCTTATGAGGAAATTCCAGTCTAACTCCCCGACTATCAGACCCGCAGGCAGAGGAACAAAGAAGTCCCTCTAGTCAAATTTCATTGGCAAAGTCAGTCCTTTGAGGGAGATGCTTGGGGAGAATAACAATACATGCATAACAAGTATCCTCACCTCTTCTAAGCAAACTCAGACTTAGCCCAAGGTTACAGATTTTTTGAAACCTTCCAGTTACATGTTCAGATTTCAGTGACAACTTGGTGTCCAGTTCATGTTCAAAATTCCATTATAAACATGGTATCAATTAACATTGTATAGTCAATTATGAATTCATGTCTCAGTTCAGTCATGTATTCATACATCAGATATGTATATTTATTTTGATATAAAACTCATCTTATCAGTATTTCAATCATCCAATCATAAATCCGTTATTCTTGTACCTGATATGCATATTCAACTGAATACATAAAGCTAATCATCTATATAAGTCATAAAATCATGTTTCAATTGTTCAGCATGCACTTCAGTCTATCATTTCTCCCATCTCAATTAGTTTCATTGGAGGAAAAATGTTCCCAAGGGGGAGATATTATAGTACACCATACTTCTACCTAACTTAAAATTATCCCAATGATGTCAAACATATGATTTAAAGATGAATTCACATTTGCATATGTAGAATTTTCATCGATAGCAAATTCACCTTAATTTGATAACCGGGTAAGAAGTTATGGTGATTTAAAGTTTTTGTCGTACAACACCATCATTTCAGCTTGTGGCGCGTCGCGCCATAAGCTAAAATGACATTTGTCAGTCTCTAGTAAAACTCCACAATTACATCGCGTCATTGGGGGCTCCTAAATCCCAATTGTCCTTTTTACTGTGAATCCCTGCGATGTCTCTGTGTCGCTCCAAACTTCCAGGTCGCAAAAAAAGTTGGAACACAATAGCTCCACACTACAGTATCTCCCAATTTCACAGTTGTCCAATTCCACTGACACAGCGCAATAGCACTGCGTCGCACCTGTTGCCCATTTCGCAAAATTTTGATGAACATTAAAAATTTCATCTAGTGCTTAAATAGACTTTTCCCAAATTCTTAACACGACTAGGTACGTCATTTAATCCCTAAAAAATATTTTGAATTTTTATTACTCACTTTTTCCCCAATATCAAGAACATTCTCTTTCAATAAAAGAAAACCCTATCCCTTGAGAATCAAGATCAATCTCAAGAAATACATCCATGAATTCCAAGAACCTTCAAGGTTTCCTTTCTCTGGTATGCGTAGTTTTCATTCAAGGATTCCTTCCATCCTTGAAGCCCAACAATCAAGTTTTAAACTTTGAATTATGATATTCATGCTACGTGTCGATTATGTTCATGTGGTTATTGTTGTGTGATTCCCAAGATGGAATCTTTATGTGTTTTTATAAGAATATGTTAGCATATGAGTTAAAAACCATGAACTTTTGTTGGTTATCATATGCTAGTTGTTTGATTATGCCATGCCCTAAGTCATTCACCCTAAGTGTTTGACAAAATGTCTAAGAGACTATAAATTACGTAATATATCTCTATAGTAACTTAAGTTATGTATTCATGTTTCACTTTTATGTTAAAATTACTCCCATTCTATTGATGTGAAATGTAGATGTTTGTTGAAATGCTCATGATTAAAGAATATTGAATTATGACATTTATTATATGCATTCCTTCCATGTACAACATTATGATAACCATATACTTCATAAAATTCCCAACATATTGTACTATGGATTGTTGATGTTGGACATGTATTCAAGCATGTCATGCCTTGTTAGTTTCCTTATATTAAGTTCTGGGGGTATCTGTACCCGACAATTTAGCTGTGTGCTTAGAGCTAGTGTTATGTTTTCATGATATCCTCTGTCAAGCCATGTTCAGTAGAATTCAGTCACAATCACTTATTCATGGATGTATTCTAACGTTCATGTTATACAGTCAGTTAGCATTATTAATGCATTTGAACCCTTTGCATTTATCCTACCACACTTGCATACCATTACATTCATTCGTACTAACACATTTGTGCTATGGTCTTTTATACTATACGTTCATCAGCACGAGCTTTAGAGCATCAGTAGTATTCCAGTTTTAGCAGTCAAAGTTAGCAGTGAGTCCTCATCCTTTGAGGACATGATCATTACCTTATTTCTTCATTACTTAGTTTATTTCAGTAGTTGGAGTTAGTTGGGGACATGTCCTTTGAATTCCTTACTCAGATAGTTTAGAGGCTTTTAAACTGTAGTATTTTTAGACTAGATGTTTTCGGATATTGTTTCAGTTTTGTTATTGTCGTACCACATTATTCAGGTATGGTTTTATCAGATGTTTATCAGTTTTGAACCTTATGCAAGGTTTTAGTTTACTATTTCTGAATTTATACAATATTTTATGTAGTGTTTAGGTACGGATATCAGTCATGGGTTAGCTTGTGATCCTTCGAGGTCATGAGAATCGTGTATTATCCGTGTACCAGATTTTGGGCATTACATAATACTATCTGGATTTAAATAGGATCATACTCAGGGTATCTAATCCACATGGATAGACATGAAATAATTGTGCATAGGGATACAACAATAAGATAGAAGAGGCCAAAGACATACCTTAAATCCCAATACCAGATCAATGACAAATTAATCATAAGATTGCCATAATAATGATCATAACATTGATAGTAACAATATCAATAACATCATGAATAATCGACTACACCATAAAACCAAATACCTAGTCGAGTGTATGCGTACCCCGATTTCCCTAAACTCAGAAGGTTCAATCAACATATAAAAAAAGGCATATGCATTACCCATATCAATGCAACCGTCCCATAACGGATGATAGACATAGGTGCATACTACTGATAGGCGATGGTCATGTAGGAATGAATGCAAAGTACATAATCAATATCACCACTTATCATAACAGTCCTCATCAGGATCATCATCATCATAATCAACCTCCAACCTTGTCGGGTATTGACATATATTAATATTTCCTCTGGCCTCAGAGGATATTAGCATCATCAAAATGATACTCTTTCGCGTTACAGATTATTTATAATGCTTAACTTACACGGCAATTTAAGTGTAAGGAAGTCGTCATCAATATCATTACCCAACAAAGGTTGGGGTCGAATCCATTAGGAGCAATTTGAATGGCAATAAAATTTGCTTGGAATTATCGATACTCGCTAAAATTCAAACCTAGAATCCAACAATGTAAAATTAGGGGGTTTGAATCATATTTCAACTAGTACCTAATTTTGGGATTTTCTGGCATAAATTTATGGTTGGAAATAATTAGAGTTTAGTTAATTAGGTGCTGATTTTGGGATTATCCTTTCCTATGAGCAACTTATGCATGGACGTGTGATGACTTGAAGCAAATTATAAATATTGGAAATGTGGTAGTCTAGGTTGAAATTTCTAGATGCTATTTTGTCAACTAAACCTTAAGGGTGTCACTCATTGACTCGTTTGAGTACCTAATGAGTGCTTCAATCAAAACCATTTAATACCTCAATTAGGCAACCCTATTTTTAGGATGGGACCCTAAGTATGGTCAAATTTACAATCAACCTTATCTCTATGATACTACAAATAAGCCAACCATGTTCATCAACTATCTACTATTGTCTTGGTTCCCATATCCCTCTTTTAAGGATAATAGAGTTCCTAAAGTTCACCCAATCCTTTTTTTTCAAAGATGCTTTAGGCTTTCAAAAGTTTGGGATTTTTACCCATAAACCTAATTTTTGTATTTAAGGCTTTCACCTACAAATCCCAACAAATTTAATCAAACAATAATAGAACCCAACATCACAAACTAGAAAATGCACAAATAAATCACATCCCACACAAATTTACACCCTAATATTGCATAATCATAAGAGAAAACACTAGCTACACATAGAAATAGTAAGAAAGATATACCCAATAACCTTCATTGATTAGATCTATGATAGACTAAGTTAATGTTATTTCGACTTTGAACATCTATAAATCCTCAATGGGAGTGAGCTAATCCTTCACTTGGAAGCTACCCCAATATGTTCTTCACCTAAAATTTATACAATATTTTCTTCTCCAAAAATGGAGGCTAAGATATAATGTTCAATGAATAAGAATTTTAGAATGAATGAAATGACAATAGGATATGAGTCTTCTTTACAAAAAATTTAGGATTGGATTGATGAAAATATGTGTCTGCCGCTGGGAATAATCCTGTGATGCCACAATCGCACCAGCTTTTCCACGATAGAAGCAGTGCAACCGCAATAGAACTCATGCGATTGTGTTAAAAGACCAATCTTGACTAACTATGATCATGGCGCATAAACTTTGATCACGGTAAATAATGACATGTTCTGTTCCAGGTGTTTAGTTGCAATTCCTTACTCTTTTTTATTCTCTGTAGAGCTACAATCCAAACTTTTCCATATTTTCACCTTTATGTTTGCAAAATGTGGATGTTAGTTAATACAATCACAAATATGTATCTCTTTTAAATTCAAAACATGGTAATGTGCACGAATATGGAGTATGATTGATTGGTAGATTCATCTCTCATCAACACTTCCAACTTAAAGCTTTGTTTTCCTCAATCAACACTATCTCTTACCATTTGACAATGCATATATATGCCCAAAATAGATGACCCAGTGATCATATTAACTTTAAGCATAGTCACCACCACATGTAGCTCTTTGCTTATGGGCCAAGCTACTCTCACTTCACCCCTTAACACAAACAGCAATATCTAAGAATGAAAGAGACTTCAAAGAAAAACAATTCAAGAACAACTAATACACGAGAAGTAACTAACTTTTGACCGTCAGTAAGCTATACTCCTTTTGCTTTATCTCTTGGAAGGTGACAAAATCACCCACCTCAACTTGTTCACATGCCTCCTCACAAGAAGAAAAATTCCAAACACCTATATACCAAAAATGCACCAAGGAATTTTAAGTCTAAAACTCTACCCCTCAATAGAACTCTCTATGATGACAAGTTTCATACCATAGGCTTGCCTCTATTTTTGATCGCCACTATAATGAAAGCAAATGGTTGGACATCTGGGATGTCTTTTAGAACTTGTAACATAGGATTGTGTTAGGGTACGATATCATTTACGAAAAACCTAGTTATACCTTTCTTTAACATCTACATTACATTATTTGCTTAATCCTTTGTCTATGGGCCACTTCCTTTTGTTTTCATTTTCTTATTACACAAGTGCCTACTATTTCTTCCTTGTTTCACCAATTTTCTTTGATTTCTAATTCATGAAAATTTCATGCAATTCCTTTCTTTGTTAGGTCCTTTCTTTTTTTGAGATCATTGATTTTCAATGTTTAAGCTTTGAGGCTCTTATTAAAAACTTCGTGGACCAAAATTACGTCCTTCAATCTTCAATACTCCCAACTTAGGCTTTTATCCTAAAGTTGAATTTTTAAATTCAAGGAGGGTATGGTTAAAAAAAAGGATAATAATTTAATGGATATGACTTGTAAAGACTTTACCAAAGAATGTCCAAAGGCTCAAAGTAGGTGACTAGTGATAACATATATGCACGAATAGGATTTTTAGGTTGAGTGGGGTTCCAATTTCACAATGATTGCCTAAGAATATATCACCAAAAAAATACAATCACTATTATCCTTGAGAGACTAATGGGGTAAGTTCTTGAAAACACAGGTATACATTAGATTTTGACAAATAAACTCACAATACATGGCATGTGGACTCGCCAAGGAGGCACAATTTCCCCTCATATGAGAGGAAAAAATTGTGCTTCTATCAATATATACAAGTCAAAAGTTTTGGAGCGACAACAAGAGACAAAGTTTTATTTTAGGTTTCTCATGTCCATGCCCTTGATTTTTTTGAAGAAACTTTTGGATAGAGGGGGATCGTTTGCTTTGAATTTGCACCTCACACAATTTTCTAACTTATGGAAACAACCGAAGCCTTCGTCTCATATTTTTTCTTACTATGGTCAAACAAACTATATGGCTACTCAGACTTCACCAATAGCATATGTATAACCCTAAATTGATAATGCCACAAGTACTTTGACTTTTCTAGCTTTTGTGATCTTGATGCCATGGGTACTCAGAATTTTCCTGCATCTAAGCTCAAAACACAAATCACGATGCCTTTCCCATAAGAATATTGTCACGCAATCTATCATATGGAAAATATCATCCAGCATCGCCATAATAAACATAAACTAGAGTGAAATAAAGAATCTAAAATCAAAAACAAACAAAATGACTAATCCATAAAATGTGGGTACCTTCAGATTGCCTAAAAAATCCAATCCAGCATACAAGTCAACCTAAATCATCCACAAATAAAAGCATAAAATACCCAAGAATATCTCAAAACCAATAATATAAAATGCAAACACAAGAAAAATAGCCCCCTACACATAGCTTATAAAGACCTTATTACGTAATCCTACAACCAATAAAAGGGGGTATAGATATGTTCCCTATGTCTACATCATGATCTTCTATCTCCTATGAGCTCAACATCATCACTAGCATCAGCATCAGACAACTCAGTAGGTGTCTCGTCATCACTTTCGACTCTGGGAGAAGTCAGCTTGTCACAAGGTTTCAGGACCTTCTACGGGCCCTTGACCCCATTCCATATTTTGCTAAAGAACTTGTCTCTCTTCTTCTCCCTTTTCTTAATTGTCTCATTGGAGGTATAAATATCCCTATGAGACTCTTCCAGTGCTTAATATCCTCTTTGAGCCTAGCAACTATAGCTTTTTGCTTATTCTACTCCTCTCAATATTTTTCATAGTCTGAACGAGACACATTAGAGTGATTCCTGGTGGACGAATCTTTGGGACCTTGAGGCAAACTCAATACTAGATCATTGATGGCCTTGATATAAATACCAATGTCTTCCTGAGGACCAGCCACAAATGGTCTACATGATTTTGGTTGCTAATCTATTGACTTTCCTAAGTCAACTTTTCTCTTTTTGCTCGAGTTAGGTGCACCCTCACCCCTAATTTCTAGTAGAGTGATACGGGGGATTTGTTTCACCCGAGTATCTATGGGATACTCCTATACCTCGGTCCTCCTACACAACTCAGTAATAAGAGAAGGAGAAGGAAAAAGTATACCACCCTGAGTCTTGAAATGCCTCCATTCTTCTATCATAATCTGGCCTATGTTCAGAGCAATACCAAACATAAGAAAGTATACCATGTGAACTCGCAGATCACTTACTAAAGTCATATGTGTATGAGGAAAAACTCTATTTCATCTAAAGTTCATCCATATTTTGTCCTCTACTATTAAGTTATGCATGAAGATCACTCATTTGGTGATAGACCAAGAAACCTCTCTGTAGGGGCATAGAATGCCAGCCATCTAGGTCCCTGGCTCACAGCCCTATGCCTGGAAGTCATTCATAGCTGCATCTGGAAGCAGATATACTTTTTTTACCTGTACAACTACAAAATTGACCTTTTTCTCCCAAATTATCATTATCAGGTTTGCGAGGGGGGCTATAATAAGATTTGCATAGAACTTTCTTGCCTTGTGTTCATTAGACTCACAGATGTCTATGGAAAAGAATATCCCTCCAGTAGTAGCAATCCTATTGAAGAAGTCCAGAAATTTTTTAGGCACCGTGTCCATGAAGATATCCCTCTCTAGGGTGGTTTGGTCCTTGCAAAGTCATTATAATATGGGTTCTAGAATTCTGGAGCCATGAAAAGGACGTGGTTGTAGTCTCCCATGTTGATTGCCTATAGGCATCATAATCCAGACCACTATTAGCATTTTCATGCCAAAACTATTCAAGATTAATAAGATAAGCGCATGTGGTAATGTTATAGTAGGTTTTGAGGTGAGAAATGGGAATGCAAAAATTTTGGACTCAGCTAAACACTTGCTTCAGTTATGGGAGATAGAAGAACATTCACCATGATCTCGAACAATAGACCACCATTACATTTGAGAGATCATGGTAACTGAGACCATGCTTTACAATTTCTGCAATTCTATTTAAAATTCTACCTTTTAAACCCAAATTTAGTTTCAATCGGCCTATTGATTTTCATGGTTATGAAATATATATCCTGACCGCTAGATTATACCCTCAAATATTGGGTCATCAAATAAAGAACATGGTGTACACGTCCATTCTATTATTTTTGCCCAAATCTTTGTACTCAAAACTTCCAATCAATGTGTACACCAACTATAACAGCTACCATAACAATAACCACATACAATCATCGATTTAGCATTGTAATATTGTTAAAGCTCATAAACTACAAGTTCCAAGGCTAAATCAGCATCAAAGTGAGAATTTTGATCACTTACGCATTTATAGGATGAAAATGAACTGAAATGCACTCTAGGAATCTGAACAAGTGCTTAAAACTTAGAGAATATTAATACAATTTAAAAAAAGAGTGGGTAGGAGAGGTAGTCCAATGGTCTTTTTAAACTTATTTGATCATAATTGCGGTCCTAGTTCTACGATCGAAGACACTCGGCTACCGTGGTCACTGTGACACAGGCTGCAATCGTGGTAACTGAGACCAATTTTAGGTCCCTTTCACTCCGTTGTTCAGTTAAAAACATGATAATTCCACACTTTTCCTTTTTTAGTTTTAATTAAAACTCCTCATAGTATAATAATTTCAAGTATTATGAAAAAAATAATTAAATCAACTCTATCATGCATAAACAAAAGGATACCTACCCCTTTCGTGGCATGATGGGTTTCTTCCCATATTCTGTGGTAACTATCATTTGTATTTCCATATAGAAGATTTGAATCTTCATCCTAAATTTTTCCTACTATGAATTGAGTGGCAGAGGGATAAAAGATTCAAATCTTCCAAGGTAAATCAAGATAAAGGTTGAGACATGAAAATGAAGCTTCTATCTCCCCACTTTGAAGACTTGACCATTTTATCCAACTTCACAAAGATTTTTGATTTGGCTCCTTGGGTAAGGGTTGGAACATCAATAGGCTATTAGTTTAACATTTAAAGTTTATATCCTTGGCCTTGGAGTGTGGGTTTATCATGTGCTCATTAGGAACATCAAACTCAAAAATGTACGGGAGGTGATCCTTCTCACCAAAATACATCATTTTCTCAGGTGGATAGATTTTCATCAAATTCACCAAGCATAATGTAGAATAGTGGTTCAAATGAGGTCCACCCCTTAGTTCTTTAATTACATACTTTTTGGCATTCTCAGCGCGAAATGGGCTAGAGTCTTCAAAAGGGATTTCCATGGTACTTATTTTGACTATAGAACCATTCCATAACTTTTGGCATCTTTAACAATATGTTGTTTGGTTGGTAGGGAAATCTTCGTGGATTCTTTGCTACCAAGCTCATCATTGACCAGATAGCTTGGCTCCTCTTTTTGATTTACTTCCTCTTAGGAAGTGGGCAAGGGTGTGGCGTTTGAATGATTTTCTTCCCTGCCCATCTCCTCCATCTTCCTAATATTCATTCCAAATGCCTCACTAGATTGATGCTTATATTGCACATTCTCCCCCGTTGTAGTTACCCGATCCAAAATAGTTTGAAGAATTGCTGTAAAATTATTGGACTTGGCTTGTTGTTATTCCCTTATTGGATCATGATACCTGTAGAACTCATAAGAAGAAAAAGAAATAGCAATTGGGTTAGCATAACTATGGAGGAACTATTTGGACAATTACTCTAATGTCCATCGCGACCACCATATAAAAAATAATCATACTTTTAATAGGATCGAGATGGTGAATCCACCTCTCTCCTGGGAGCATATCGACAATCGCTCCAAAAGTATGGTCTGCGATAATATGGACATAGATCATCAAGATAGGATATCTAACTACAAAAGTCATAGTAGCCCTGAGATATCATAGAGAAAAGTAAATAAGAAGAAAAATCTACCTAACACAAGAAACAAAAGAAAATCAAAAATACTTATTTACAAGTTTGAATTTAAGTAAGCTAGCTAAAATTTCAATCTAACTCAATACTCCAAATATTTCCCAGACAACGGTGCCAACTTTTCATGATGTTCAACTTACACGTAAATTTAAGTGCAAGGAAGTCATCATCAATATAAATACCCAACAAGAGACGAGGTAGAATCCATGAGGAACAATGTGAAACGCGATCAAATTTTTACAAAATTATGGACACTCGTTAAAATCCTAACCTTTAATACAAGAATATAAAAATGGGGGGTTTGAATGGTATATAAAATTGTATCTCTTTTTGGAATTTCTAGTATAGATTTGGAGTTGTAAAAAATTATAGTTTAATCAATTAGGCATGGATCTTGGGATTATGCTTTCCTATGGGAAACTTATACATAGCTGTGTGGTGACTTGATATATATTCTAAATGTTAGTGTTGTGGTAGGCTAGGTTGAAATTCCTTTAGACTAGTTTGTCAACAAAACATCAAGGGTATTACTCATTGACCCTTTCGAGTACATAATGGGTTCTTTAATCAAAACCACCTAATACCTTAATTAAAAACCCCTATTTCTAGGATGGTGACCTAAGTATGGTCAGCATCCCAATCACCCCTTTTTCCTAAAGGGTCTATTATTTCCTGGGTTCCTATATCCCTCTTTAAAGGATAATGTGAGTTTCTAAATTTCACCCAAACCACTTTTTAAAGGATGGTTTAGACTTTCAAATGTTTAGGATTTTCACCCACAAACTCAATTTGGGTATTTGATGTTTTCAGCTCTTAATCCAAATAAATTTAATAAACAATAATAGAAGCCAACATCATAAACTAGCAAATGCACAAAAAAATCAAAATCCACACATATATACACCCAAATCTAGCATATTTCCAAGTGGAAGAACTATCTACACATAGAAAAAGTAAACAAGATATATCCAATAACCTCCATTGATTATATCCGCGAAAGATTAACTGAATGTTACTTCTGCAATGAACATCCACTAATCCTCAATGAGCGCTATCTAATCCTTCAATAGGAAGCTACCCCAGTGTGTTCTTCACCTAAAATTTATATAGTTTTTTCTTCTCCAAAAATGGAGGCTAAGAAATAGAACAATGTTCAATGATTAAGGATTCTAAAATGAATAAAATTATTATAGGGTTTGAGTCTTCTTTATGGAAAATTTTGGAGTGGATCTGTGAAATTACACGTGTCTTCCCTTGGGAAAATTCCCATGCTACAGCGGTGGCACCTGCTTTTCGACGATTGTGACTACACAACTGCGATATAACTCATATGATTGCTTTAGAAAACTGATCTTGACTGACCATAATCGCGGCCCATGGACTGTGGTCGTGGTAACTGAGGCCATGTTCTGCTTCAGGTCTTAGTTGCACTTATTTTCTCCCTTTTATCTCATTTTAACTCCAATCTACACTTTTTCAACTTTTTACCTTTGTGCCTACAAAATATGGATATTAGTGAATTCAATCACAATTATATCTCTCTTATCAATTAAAAATGTGGTAATGTGAACTAATGCCGAGTATGATTGACTGGTAAATTCACCACTCATCAACACCCCTAACTTAAACCTTTTCTTGTCCTCGAGAAATGCTACCTCTTACCATGACATCACATTAACTTTAAGCTTAGTCACCACCACAAGTAGCTCTTTGCTAATGGGCCAAGCTACTTTCACTTCACCCCTAAACATAAAAAACAATATCTAAGGATGTAAAGGACTTCAAAGAGAAACAATGCAACAACAACCAATACTTCAGAAGTGACTCACTTTTGACCATCACTAAGCTATACTTCTTTTGCCTCATTTTTTAAAAGGTCAAAAAATCACCCACCTTAGCTTGTTCACATACCTCCTCAAAAGAAGAATAAAATCTACATACTCTAGCTACCAAAAATGTAACAAGGAATTTTATGTGCAAAAATCTCCCCTTTACAAGAAATCTCCATGTTAACAAGTAGCATATCATAGGCTTTCCCCAATTATCAATCACCACTACAGTGAAAGAAAATAGTTGGAGATCTCAAAGATATTTTTTAGCTAGTAATTTAGGTTCCAGTTACGGTTGGATAACATTTAGAAACAACGTGGATACACCCACCTTGAACATCTATATCACAGTTTTTGCTCAATCCTTTTTCTATGGGCCACTTTTGTTTGTTTTTATTATTTTGATTACAAGGCCTACTATTTCTTACTTTTTTTACTAAATTTCTTTAATTTCTTTTTGTTAAGCAAATTTTATGCAATTCCCTTTTTTGTAGGGTCCGTTATTCTTTTCTAATCATTGGTTTTCAATGCTTAAGCTCATAGGCACTTATTAACTACTTTGTGGCCCAAAGTTAATGCTTTCAATCTTTACCACACCCAACTTAGGATTTTAGCCTCAAGTTACATTTTTAAATTCAAGGAGGGTATGCTTCACAACAAGGATATTAACTGCATGGCTTACAAATTATAAGGTGTTTGCCAAAGAAAGGTCCAAAAGGCTAAAACTGGGTTACCAGGGATAACATCTATGCACGGGTAGGCTTTTTAGGTTAAGTGGGATTTCAATGTCACAACGATGGCCTAAGATCATTTCAACAACCAAATACAATCACAATTAGTCTTGAGAGACTAATAGGGCAAGTTCTAGATGACACCTTTATACATGAGATTTAGATAAGTAAACTCACCGCACATGGAATATGAACTATCCAAAGAGGCTCAATTTCCTCTCACATTAGAGACAAAAATAGGGTATCTATCAAGATGTACAAGTCTAAAATTTTGTAGCCAAAAAATCAGAAAAAGTTTTGTTACAAGGTATCTCACGTACATGCCCTTTAGTTTTTTCAAAAATTTTGGACAGAAGGGGGTGGTTTCTTTGGCATTTGCACCATACACAATTTGCTAACTTAAGGCAACAACCGAAGTCATCATCTTACATTTTGGCTTACTATGGGAGAACCAACCATATGGATACTCAGACTTCACTAATGGTATGTGTGCAATCCCAAATTAACAATACTACAGGTACTCAGAATTTTATTGCATTTGTGATCTTGATGCCGCATATATTCATAATTCCCTGTATCTATCGCTTAAAACCCAAATCGTGATGCTTTTCCCTTAAAAATGTCATCACTCATTCTGTCAGAGGGAAAATCTCATCATGAATCATCATAATCAAAATAAACTAAAGTGAAATAGAGAATCTAAAAACAAAAACAAAAAATGACTATTCCATGAAATATGGGCCCTATCAGAACCAAAAATGCCTGTCCACCATCAAAGTCAACATAGAAACTCGACCAATAAAAAAATATCAAAAATTGTCTAAAAACCAATAGTATAAAATAAAAACATGGGGAAAACAAACCCTAACCCATAACTTTTAATGACCTTGCTGACAAATCATGTAATCAATAGCAGGGGGGAAAAGATATGATCCCTCTATCTATGCCATGTGTTGCTATATCCTGCAGACTCAACATCAACATCAGGCCACTCAGCAGTTGTCTCATCATAACTCTCAAATCTGGGAGAATGTAGATTGTCATGAGGTTTTAGTACCTTTCACATTCCCTTAGCCCCTATTCACATTTTCTTAAAGAACTTGTCTTTCTTCTTATCCTTTTTTTCATCTTCTTATGGGAGGTCTGAAGATCCCTGTGAGACTTTGCCAATGTTGAATATGCCCTATCAAGGATAGTAACTATAGATTTTTTGTTTCTTCTGCTACTCTTGATATTGTTCATAGTCTGGGTGGGACAAATAAATGTGATGCCTAGTGGATGACTCTCCTGGTTACTGAGACAAATATGATACTAGCTCATTAATGGCCCTAATATCGATACCAATGTCTTCTGGAGGACCATCCACGGATTTTCTACAAGATTCAAGCTCCTCAACTATTCACTTTCCCATGTCAACTTCTCTAATTTTGCTCAAGCTAGTTACACCCTTGCCCCTTATTTTAAGTGTAGTGATGTAAGGGCTTGGTTTTACCCAAGTATCTGTGGGATACTTCTCTACCCCGAACCTCCTACATAACTCAATAATATGAGAACTAATGAGAAAAAGTATACCACCCTTAATCTTGAAAAGCCTTCATTCTTCATACGCAATCTAGCCCAAGTTCAGAGTAATACCAAATATAAAACAGGATATATTATGCAGGCATGTAAATTAGTGACAAAAGTAATTTGAGTACAAGGCAAAGCTCTACTGTATATGATGTTCAACCAGACTCTGGCCTCTAATATGAAGTCATGCATGGAGATCCCTCTTTTGGTGACATCTCAGGAAACCTCTTAGTCCGGTAAAGAATGCAAGCCATCTAGGTCCCTGTCTCAAAAACCTTTGCCTTGAAGTCATCCATATCTGCATATGGTACCACATATACTTTTTTTACCTGTGCAACTCCAAAATGCAACTCATACCCCTTAAACATCATTATTCGGTTTGAGAGAGAGACTACAATATAATATACATACAACTCTCTTAACCAATGCTCATAAGACTCCTAGGGGTCCAGGGTAAATGAAATCCACTTGGTAATAAAAATCCTATTAAAGAATTCTAGAAATTTTTTAGGCACCCTGTCCATGCGGATACCCCTCTCTGGGAGTAGTTCAGTCCTTGAGAGGTCACTGTAATATTGGCTATGGCTTTTTGGAGCCATAAAATGGATGTGGTTATAGTCTCCCATGCTGAGTATATTTAGACATGAAAATACGAACCACTATTAGTATTTCCATGCCAAAACTATGGAAGATTAATAAGATAAGCTCATTTGGCAATATTATGTGGGTTTTGGGTTGAGAAATAGGCATGGAGAAATTTTGGACATAGCAGAAAATAGACTTTAGTTATGATGATCGCAGACCATTCACCGCAATCGTGGATCCAACATCATGGACTATAGACCGTGATTACAGGTCCCTGATGGCAATCCCAATAACCGTGATCACGGTAGCTAAGTCCATGATCAACACTTTCTGCAATACCTTTTAAAATTCTAACTTCTAATCCCAAATTTACTTTTAGTGGACCCACTTATTTTCATGGTTATTATATCTTAAATGCTCATTATAACATCAAATCATTAATAAAGCAATATGAAAATCACTAGGGCATCATATCAAGAACATGGTGTACACATCAATTCTATTATTTGTAGGCCAAAATTTGGGTACTCAAGACTTCCGAATCAATGTGTACACCAACTACAATAGATAACCACAACAATAACACCAAGAAAACATGGATTCAATATTGACAAAACTGTTGCATCTCCTAAACAACAAGTTCCAAGCATAAAAAACATCAAAGTGAGGTAGTTCGGGTCACTTACCGAGTTATAAAGTGAAAATGGATTGAAATTCACTCTAGGACTCTCAACAAAAGCTTAAACCTTAGAGAAATTTGAGATAATTTTAAAAAGATGTATGGAGGAGGAGAGGTAGTCTTAAGGTTATTTTAAATTAATTTGATCATGATTGCAGTCCTACTTCTTCGATCCTAGACACTCAGCTACCTCATTTATGGAGATACGGGATGCGATCACAGAAACTGAAGGCAATTTTAGGTCCCCAATACTCCCCTGATTAGTTCAAAACATGATAATTTCTTACTTTTCCTTTTTCAATTTCAAATAAAACTCCTCATTTTACCATAATTTCATGGATTATATAAAAACAAAGAATAAAATCTACTCTATCATGCATAAAAAAAAGGATACGTGGCACTTTCATTGTATGATAGGTTTCTTCCCATAATTTGGGGTAAATTAACTCTCTAACTATCATTTATATTTTCAATTAGAAGATTCGAACCTTCATCCCAAATTTTGCTTACTATGAGTTGAGCGGTAGAGGGACAATAGATTCAAATATTCCAAGGTGAAGCTATATAGAGGTAGGGACATGACGATGAAGCGTCTATCTTGTCACTTTAAAGACATGAACCTTTTACCCATCTTTACTCAAATTTTTTATTTGGCTCCTTGGGTAAGGGCTGGAACTTTAATAGGCCATTACTTAAACATCAGAAGTTAAAATCCTTGGCCTTGGAGTGTGAGGTGACTATGTGATCATTAGGAATGTCAAACTCCAAAATATAGTAGTGGTTCTCTTTCTCCCCAAAATCTATAAATTTTTCAGTTGGATGGATTTTCATCAAATCCACCAAGCACGATGTTGAAATATGGTTCCAATAAGGTTAATTCCTTAATTATGGAATTACATCGATTTTTCCATTCTCAGCCTGAGATGGGATAGAGTCTTCATAAGAGATTTTCTTGTCTTATTCTTTTGTCTCTAGAACCTTTTCATCACTTTTGTCATATTTAATAATATGTTTTTCAGTTGCCGGGAAATCTCTGAGGATTCTTTGTACCAAGCTCATCATTTATTAAATATCTTGATTTTTTTTCGTATTTAACTCCTCTTGGAATGTGGGAAATGCAATGATGTTTGAAATATTTTCTTTCTTTCCCATTTCCTCTATATGCCTCAATAGATTGATGCATGTCTTGCACATTGATAACGCCCAAACTACAGCTCTCGTAAGAGTGTAAGCGGTCGATGTCAAATATAGAACCCAACTGGGTTGGGTGTCGAATCCCACAGGGAATACTTGGTCACTAAGTGTTACAATTGTTAGCAGACTGTTGGTCGAAAATTCTACGAAAAGGGGGGATTTAATTGTGGCGTGAATTACTATTATTAAAATAACAACGGAAAGCTTTGTTTAGTAAGATTTAATCACAGATAATAATAAGTTAGGGTTATGTCCATCTTATGAGTTCTACGTATCTACTAACTATGAGTAATGCGGAATTCAGACATGCATGCACTTATAGAGGTTTGTATTCTAATGGTAAATCCTAGTGTTTCTCAACCATCAAAGATTATTTCACTTTACCTCTCTCGAGCCTAAAGCGTATACTAATGGTACAAACTCTCCAAGAAATTAATCCGGTCAAGGCATTAACGTGTAAATAGGGGTTGGTAGCCCTATTTCCTTGTCAAACTCTCTTTTCCAAACATGTAACTTTTCTCTCGAACAAGTTAATGCTATAATGGCGTATTCTATATGTTTGCAACCACAAGAATTTAATTAAAATGAAGAGAGTAATGAAATAAGTAGCATACACATCAAGATTTCACAAACTCATAGTAATAGATAGTATCTCATAAGGCTTCCGTAACCCTAACAGAGAAGTTTAGCTACTCATGAGTATAACGGAAATCAACGAAGTCATCATCATCATACCAAAACTATATTAATCTCACGATGGATAAGAATTGGCGTCAATATGAGAATGACGTGATTCCCTCTCTAGCCGTCCGTGTAGTGTTTTTCTCTGTCTTAGACTTACAGAATCTGTACACTGAATAATACTAGTGTCGAATGAATAAAAAAATCGGATGAATAATAATGCTTGCTGAAAAATTCAGCAAATAGGGTTTTTATAACATCCTTGTCCTAGTCCTACTTTGTTACTGCTGCACCCCTAAGTATTAAGAAATACTGATTTTGCCCGGGACAGATTCTCTATGTATCACATTCAGTCCACAATCTTCCAAAAGCTGCCTTCCTTCTTATGTGAAGCTTTCCTTTGCTGCCCAAAGGTTCACAAGGTGCTGAAATCTTCATCGTTAATACCTGAAAACATGCTAATCACGTTGGTTAGCTCACTTACAAGAAAATGGACTAAAAGTGCAGGAAGTATATATTTTATCCTCAAAACTTAGCTATAACATGGGTGAATTATGGTGTTTAGGCGTGTAAATACACCCAACATCAGACATTCTCCACCATTCTAATTACCGATCCAAAATAGTTTGAAGCATTTCTTTACAACTTTTAGACTTGGCTTACTGTTCTTTCGTTATTGGATCATATTACATGTTAAAATCATAAGAAAAACTATTAATTTGGTTAGCATAATGGGGGGAGGGGGCATTTGGACAATTACACCAATGTCCATCACGAACACCACAAAACGAACAATAATACTCCCAACATGATCGACCTGGTAAATCCATATTTCTCCAGGGAGCATATCTACAATCTCTCCAAAAGTGTGGTCTACCACAACATGGACATAGATCATAAAGATAGGATTTCCTTAAACCAAAGTAGTAGTAGTCCTAAGATGCCATAGAAACTTATAAATAAACACTTATTTATAAGTTTGAATTTAAGCAAGAAAGATAAAATTCTAAACTAAAACAATACGCCAAATTGTTCGCCAAAAATGGTGTCCTTTTCTTATAACGCTCGACTTACACGTCAATTTAAGTGCAAAGAGGTCATCATGAATATAAATACCAAATAATATTCGGGGTCAAATCCACGAGGAATAATGTGAATGGAAAACCAATTTTCTCGAAACTATGACACTCGCTAAAATACAAACCTAGAATACAAGAATGCAAAAATGGTGGGTTTGAATGGTATCTCTACTAGTATCTTTAATTGGGATTTTCTTGTATAATTTTGGGGTTTTGATTAATTAGAGTTTAATAAATTAGGTGCGGATCTTGGGATTAGCTTTTATATGGGCAACTTATGCATGGGCGTGTTATTACTTGATACAAATTCAAAATAATTGTAATATGGTAGGATAGGTTGATTGTACTTGAGGTTAGTTTGTCAACAAAACCTCAAGGGTGTCACTCACAGACGTTTTTGAGTACCTAATCATTGCTTCAATCAAAACCACCTAGTATCTCATTTAGACACCCCTATATCTAGGATGGTGCCCTAAGTATAGTCAACTAAACAATCACCATTATGTCTATGATTGTGGAAATATCCAAGTATGTTCAAAAATTGTCTATTATTGCCATATTTCCCACATCCATCTTTCAATTATAATGTGAGTTCCTAAGTTCATCCATACCCCTTTTTCAAGGATGGTTTAGGCTTTCAAAAGCTTTGGATTTTATCCCACAAACCCAATTTGGGTATTTGAAGCTTTCACCTACAAATTCAAACAATTTTAATCAAACAATAATAGAATCCAACATCCCAAACGAGCAAATCCAAGAACAAATCTCATCCTACACATATTTACACCCTAATCAAGCATAATCTCAAGAGGATGACTGAGCTACAAATAGAAATTATAAGAAAGATATACCAAATAACCTTCATCGATTAGATCTATGAAAGACTTAGTGAATGTTACTTCAACTTTGAACGTACACAAATCCTTAATGAGATTTAGCTAATCCTTCACCTGGAAGCTACCCCAATGTGTTCTCACTAAAAACTTATAAATTATTTTCTACTCCAAAAATGAAGACTAAGAACTAGAATAATTTTCAATGATTGGTGATTCTAGAATGAATGAAATGATGCTAGGGTTTTAGTCTTCTTTAGGGAAATTTTGGGATTTGATCGCTAAAACTACATGTCTGCCCTTGGTCAAAATCTTATGCTGCCACGATCGTACCAGCTGTTCCATGATCTCTCTAGACAATCAATCTTGATAGATCGGGATCAGAGCCCATAGACTGTGTTCACACTAACTGAGGCCATGTTCAGCTCTAGGTCTTCAACTGCACTTCTTTGATGTATTTTATTCTTTTTTTAGCTCTAATCTACACTTTTCCATCTTTAAACCTTTGTGTCTGCAAAATGTGGATATTAGTGCATTACAACACAATTATGTCTCTTTTATAAATTCAAAAAATTGTAATGTGCATGAATGTAAAGTATGATTGGGTGGTAAATCACCACTCATCAGGTATCAATATCATCACAAAAATATTCGCTGGCCTTGCCGAGTACCAATATCATGACAATAGTATCCTTTGGCCTTTCCAAGTATCAACATATCATCAATATAGACATTATCGAATATCATACACTAAAATACTCAAAAACATAGTCATACCACCATAAAATATCTATCTAGTCAATACTTCTAGACTATACCCTATTAGTCAACCAAAGCTATATTATAATTAAAGCAGTAGATCTCTAGACATTACATGACCTCTAGTTATTAGAATAAACCTTATCCTTATTCATAGAGTAGAAACCAAATATTATGTATTAAGTATCCAACATGTAATATCTAGTAATGGTTCATCACTAGAAAATAATCACCTTTTGTCCTATGATAAATATTATCAACTAATCTTCATATATCCGCTCATCATTATTAGATAACACAGAACCACTTATCATATAACCATCTTTTATTAACTAACGCTATTCATTAAAAACCCACTATTTACCAACTAGTCCTTTTTAAATATCTAGTAATTAGCCATTTAGTAACTATTTATCGATTTTAGCTAGTCACCTCTTATTACAAACATCTTTTAGTATCTATCATCATTAATACACAACTCATCGGTTATCAACTAATCGACATAAAAAACATAGTTATAAATATCAACTAATCCATACCTATGGTAGATGCAACATCATTATTAGTCATTGATTAAGCATCGCTAGCTACCATATTTCAACTAAGCAAGATTTATTAACTAACACATTAGATTAAGTAGACACCAAGTATTACAGTAGCCTAATAGACAATCGGTTACCACATAGACTAACCTCTAATTCGGTAGAATAATTAAAAGGACATAATTATCTAGCACCATATAAGGTACTAATATAAAAATCATGAATGTACCAAATCGATCCATTCCATCACCAGTATAAAATCAATAAAGTGTTGAGTACACTAATGTTCTACTCTTTGAAACAAAAAATATTAGTGCAAGAAAAAATGAGTAGTCCACTAGCAAAAAAAATGGTAAGAATGAATGTTGTCACAACAATGATAGTTCTGAGGTATTCATAACAAATTATAAAATATAGAGGGATGATAAAGTCAAAAGGAAAAAATGCAGCTGAATATATGGTAAAGCAAGCTCTAATAGCATTTGAAGATTCCTCTAGTGAACCTGGTAAAGATAAATAGGAATAAAAGATAAACCTTTTTTGTAATAAGGGTGGTCTAGATAAAAACCCTGTTAAAAAGATAAAGAGGCCTGCTAGTTTATTGATAAACTATGTATATGAACTAAATACTGAGAAAATTGCTTCTGAGAAAAGATAAAAGAATGAAACCTCAAAGTTTTACATTGCACTTAAAGAGAAGATGAAAGATTCTCAGGAGTACCTTAGGTATAATCTTCACAATGATTGAAAAAATAAGAAGGGACCTGGTCTATTTAAAAGAAGAGGTAAATGAATATCTTGAATGGGTTGATTCTTCAGAAACTCTCTTTTATTAGAGTAGTCTAAGTAATGCTTATGTCAAAATCCTAGATTATAAAGAAGAAGCTTGGCTTATTGGATCCAAAGAGAAGGATGAAAATGATGTTGGAAACAAGGCTTTCAAGGCTTAGAGAAATTATTCAAAAAGTGAAAGGTCACATCATAGAAAATGGTCAAAGTTGGATAAGAGTTGTAATAAGATAATTCAGATAGGTTTAGTAGGAGTACATATATCCAAATGAGATAAAAAGGAATTCCTACCTAAATAGAACAAAGACTTGTGCCTAATTTTCAAAACCAATGGTAGATTTCTAAACAGTTCAAAAAAGAGGATATGATGAGGTTAAAAAGGTTAAAGAAAATAGTGATTCAAATAAACAAGATCTTTCCTGTCACTTAGTGTTTCCATATAAAATTTTTCCATCTCAAGGAGACAACTATCCATGATGAAGTAGGTATATGCTAGTCTAACTAAGATTTATACCTTTACAGATATACCTCAAAGGAACGACTTTGGTAGAAAATAACTAAGCCAAACACAAACAGAAAATTTACTCTAAAGGAGAAGGACCTCGTCCTAACTCTCAGTTTAGTACTAAAATAATATTTTTTAAAATCATTAAATACTTTTGAGAAAGGATCACATGTCTTCTTCTTCCAGAAGAAAAGTTGTCAAGCTCAAATATATGCAAAGAAAGACTTTCATCCATTAAAAGTATCAACTCAAAAAATTCGTCTAAAGTAGTCATTGCATTAACTAAAGATTTAAACCCTTTGATTTCATCCTCTTAATATGTAATTCAAAATGTTTTCCATAAAATATAAAATATTCTCCTTTATCCTCTCATCCTATCTCAACAAAATTAAAAGATGCCTAAAATACCATAAGTTTCAAACCCCATGGAAAAACTTTTCTCAGATCAACCTTAAGATATATATAGTACCTTATCCAGCAATCTTTTATATGATATGTCTGAGACATTTAGAGAAACTATTCTAGTCAAATCTCTAGGTTCAAGTAAAAAGTCTAATGAATTAGTCTTAATGGTTGACCTAAAAAAATGGTTGACTCTCTAAATGACCTAGAAATATTACATATAGAGACTCCCCTTTCCATAGAAAATTCAGAGACTTTTAAGCTAAATTTGATACCTACCAAGTTTGTTGATGAAGAAATTCCAATAAAAAAAGCAGATTCATTCAGTATCATAAATTGGATAGCTCTGAATTTAATTTTACTTACACATGATCTTTAGGAATGTTCTGCTGATGGGAAGAATAAATAGCAAAGAAATAAAGAATTTGAAAAGGTATATGGAGGTTGTTTTACCTTTAACTATGGAAAATAAAGAAGATAAGGATGAACAACCTTTGGTTTGGAAAGTGAATAAATTGAAATTCAGTAAAACAAAAGGGAAAGAAATTATTACTAGCTAATAAGTTCCTAAGTCTCCTTCTGCTTAAAAGTTTGAAGAGAGGTTGTTAGAATATGACATGAAGAAAAATAGGTCCTCTTACTCAATGTGTGGCAGCTCTGCTGAAAATCTAAAAAAGTAGTTAGCTATAAAAGGGAAGAAAGTCTCTAAGGGACCTGGTCCCTAAAAAGGGAAAATAGAGGAAAATAAAGAACTTAGTGAAGACTCAATGAGAAGGAGAAAAGTTGATTAAAAGAAGTCTGTTCTTAAAGAAGCAAGGATTTCTATCTTGAAAACTCAAAAAGTGTTTTCTGGAAGAGTAGTTGATCCAAATATTCATGAAAAGCTTGGTATGGTAGACGTGGTGGAATATGTAAAGCTCTAAGGATGGTTAAACCCATTGAAAGAATCAGCTCCTATGCTATTTGAGAGTGAAGCAAGGGAAGTTTATTATACCATTAACTTCTTAGAAAATGGCATGAGTTTTACCAGTCTAGTGCAAGGAAAAGAGATATACCTAGATAAAGAAACTCCTAAGAAAATCTTAGATAAAACAATTATGGGGTTGAGAATTATGACATATTAACATACTACTACAGAGTTCATGATTGAAGAATCAAAAGTTGGGGGAACATCAACAACTGTAGTGAAAAAATAGTTCACAAAAAATCAGTATCGACTGGTATTTGGGTTCATCAACAAAGTCTTTCTACCAAGGTCAACAAAAAAAATAGTTCCTCTACAATTGATATGTTCTTGAGAAAGTTTGAGTTAATTAACTTACCTACTCTGATGATAGAGCAGATGAAGAAACTAATCTAAGAGAAGGAAGTGAAACATGGGATGCCATAAGGATATTTCCTGAACAATGTATTTGGTCACTATGGGGTAATTTGGACATAGGGAACACCAGGAACTCTTAAACAAAAGTGTAGTCTGACAAACTTGGTTGAAAATAGGTTCTTCAAAGTAAATTAGGTATAGTATCCCATGTGTCAGAAATTGTGGCTGCACAAGAATGCTTTACAATGAAAATTGAGGAGTTAAAACCTTTGTTAGCATCTAAGGACACTAAAATAATACACCTAGAATTGTAAAATCTGAAGTTGCCTTTTGAGGGACCAGGTTCCACTAAAAAACTTGTAGCAGAAAATGCAAAGATCAAAGGTAAAGTGGCAGAATTTACGGATGAGGTTCAAAGGCTGAATGTTGAAGTAAAAATCCTCAGTAAATAATTATTGAATGACCATGCTACTGAGGCTGCTAGAATGGTTGTGCTGCTAAAATCACTTTTCCCTAGAGCTCCGTCAACCTTAATCCCAGTGTGCCTGACTTAGGTATCAGCATCTATTATGGCCCTTGTAAATGGTTATTTGTTGTTTTAGTAGATGTATTGAATTTATGCTAATAATAATGAATAAATTTTTGCTTGTGTGCTTCAATTGTTTCCTTATATTAAGATGTTCTTCAGGGGTAAATTAGTTTGCACTTATCTTTACTTTTAGTTTATTGCTAATCATTTTCAATGATTCCAAAGGGGGGAATACTAACTTCATATGGAAGTACCAGAAGTGTATGAATGTATGTGCTAAGCTAAGGTGCTAAAACTACAAATTAGGAATCATGTTGATAAGGGGGTATGCAAATTCACTAAATGATTAAGGTGCATGATGACAGGGGGAAGAAATCAGGGAGCTTGCAAAAAATAACAAAAAGGAACTAGGTCCTTCTATTACATGATGAAAGAAGAAGAATGATAATAGGGGAACATTTATCTTTTGGTGGTAATCACTCTAACTAAATATGATGAATATGCCCTAATGTTCAAATTGTATGGTTTGATTTATATTCATCAAAATAGTGGCAAATTGCTAAATGTAGTTTTAATGATGAGCAGGTAATCTTCAAGGGACAAGGTTCAAGGAAATTCAAAGTACTATACAGTTGGCACGTGCCTTCTACACAGTTTGGTCATCTTGTGGAACAAAATTACATGTGTTATTTTGTACCGACTTGGACAGTTAGTTCAATGATATTCGACTCCTTATAATTATCCAGCTATAAAAGGAAAAAGATCATCATCATTAGTTGGGGTTTTGCACATTCTAAAGAGTGAAAAGATAGGCAGCAAAACACCATTTCAATAATTCTCTAGTTCTTAGATTTATGTGTGCTTAAATTGAAATAGTTCTTGAGTGAGTAATGATTTACAATCAAACTACTTATCTTATAATAATAGTGCTTTCTTTTGAGAGAGTTTTTTGGGTAGAGTTACCTAAGTTTGTAACTGGTTAGGTGTAACCAATTTTGAAGGGAAATATGAAAGAGGTGTGCTTGAAATAAAGGTATTGCAGGTAGAAATAACGTAGAGTTAGGTTCACAATCGACTCTATAGTCAAGAGTTTGGTTATAGTGGACTATTTTAGTTCTTGTGAGTGAAAGTCATGGTTTTTCCCATAGATTTTCACGTAAAAATCCTGTGTAGTTCTTTCCTGCATTTCTTTTGTTTTTTCAATGCCTAATACATCACTTGTGGTGCAGCCCCTAAGAGTTCCAACACTTCTTTTGACGATCCTTTTGTCGTGGATCTTAAATCTCTCGCATATAATTTTTGCTAATATTTTATAGGAGCTATAAATACTTTGCTAGCCACTGTAGTAACATATTTTGTTATATGGAACATTGAGGATCTAGTATTAGGTTTAAAGGAGTTCAAGAGGTCCATTGGATGGTCCATTGATGACATTATTGGTATTCCCCTAAGATTTTGCACTCATTAAATCTAACTTGATCTAGATTGTATTCCTAGTATTAAGTACAACATAGGCTTAATCCACTGATGCAAGAGTTTGTGAAGAAGGTAGTTTTGGTTTAACCTATATACATAAGATATGGGTGATCCCAATTAAATGTGTACCAAATAAGGGTGAAATCATTTTTTTCCAAATGAGAAGAATGGACATAGTTTGATGAGACCAGTCATTGGTTGGCAAGTATAAATTTATTTTAGAAAGATTAACATATCGAATAGAAAAGATCATTTTATGATGCCTTTTATTTATTATATTTTAGACCATTTTCCTGGAAGAGGGTGGTATTATTTTCTTGATAGTTATTTGAGTTGTAATCATATTTTCATGTCTCACAAATACTAATAGATAACCACTAACACTTGTCTATATGGGACGTTTCCTTTCAAGAGGATGCCTTTTGAAATACATAAAGTCCCAGAGACATTTCAACGTGGCATGATTTCTATCTTTAGATACATGGTCGAGGAGTCTATTGAGGAATTCATCGATGATTTTTTTTATAGTTGGTGAATCTTTTGAAGATTGTCTAGCCCATATGGTGAGTATTTTGAGAAGGTACGAAGACTCTCAATTTTGTGCTTAATTGGGATAACTATTGCTTTACGGAAAATTAAGGCATAATACTTCATCAAAAGATTTAATAGAAGGGAATTGAGTAAGACAAGGAAAAAATTTAGGTGCTTGAAAAATTTCCTCCATTGGTTTTTTGAAGGGTGTTTAGTGATTTTTTGGTCTAGCTGGATTTTATTATAGGTTCATCATGGGTTTCTATAAAATTATGAATCCTCTATGTAAATTGTTGGAGAAGAAGGTAATGTTCCTGTTTGATGATACGTGTCTAAAGACATTTGAGTCCCTTACAGAAAAGTTGTCATCAACCCCTATCAACGTGTGACCTAATTGATCAATACCTTGCGTGGTTATGTATGAAACTAATGGAGCAGTGCTAGGTTGGCCCTTAAAAAATCCATCAGAACATATTTCATCTAATCTATTATGATAAAAAGGAAGTTAACCTAGCATAAGAAATTATACTGCGATAGAACAAAAGTTGCTTGATGTGGACTTTGATTTTAGAAGTTTCTACCGCATTTGCTTGGAACGAAAGTAATTGTCCATACTGACCACACTAATCTTTTGTATATTATGGTGAAAAAGGATGCAAATTTATTATGACCCAACTAACCGTTTTATGTGATCACATAATCTAATCCACCTAGGAAGGAAAACCCCTATCACCCAATTTGAAAATGTATGGAAGTCATAAAAGAAAACAATAAACTATTCAATTTAATACAATTTGGTTATAATTTCTTCAGTAAAAAATGAAATACCTTAACCAAAGATCTAGCTTAAATAGTTTGAGTAGCTACTACAAGTGAATTTAGAGAAATACACATGACCTAGCTTCCACTGTAAGATACAATAATAAAAGTTGTTGGAGATCGCTATCACATTAAGTATGAAACATATACTGATCCTACAACCCGACTATACCCTTGAACAAGCTATAGCAAGATTATTATCAATACTCCCATGAACACCACATAAATATCTAAAAGAAAAACATACACTTTTAGAGTTTTATAAATCAAAAAAACTTTTCCTCTTAATTTTTCACCCCTCTTCTCTTTTGCCACTCTTATTAATATTTAAGTAAACCTCTATACCATATTCAACTCTAATGAACTAATTTCCCACATTATCATTAGGTCATTCCTTAAACACTTATTAAAATATGATTGCAATAATACATAACTTCAACAGTTTCCAACCCTTAATGACCATTAATTTATACTCTTACACAATACTGAGCATTATTTAGTTACCCTGGTTATGTGTTTGTTTTAAGACAATAAGAGAATTAAATTAAGGGCTGTAGATAATTGGGAAAAAGACAATAAATCTCCGCCTACACAATCTAAGAAATATCGACCAGTAGACAAATGACCATTACCATGCAAACAAGAACAACTATGAACCATCAATTAACTTTATTCCAACTAAGTAACACTTGTTTTTTTAGACAAAACCTTAGAATCCAGTTAAGTACAAGATAATATAAAGAAAAGCCCAAGTTTATACCACTATTACCAACATTAATCCAAGTCAACAAACCATGACTCAGAAACATTATGATACACCCTATCCCAAATATAAATGAGTTGATTATAAAGCAGACATGCCAATTATTTTCAATAAAGAAAGGACTACTCAAGGTTCCAATATAACAATAATAATCATAAATCATGATCCATTCAAGAAACCAAATATATGTCAAGACCCAATTTCTCGGGTCATGAGGACCCCTACTATAACCCACCAATAGTAAGCCAACCCATGGATAAGAACTTCTAGTAACGAGCTACAAAGAGAAATAAAGGAAAAATGTGGAACAAAAATAGTAAAAGGCTAAACTACATAAAATAGTTCTAAAACCTGATGGAATAAGAACAAGAGCTTATAATATAATAAGACTACAAAATAAGTACTATATGAATATATTGAAACAATCTATGTTTGAATACAATATAGAGTTTAGTCTAGTACATAGTAGGGAGAATAGCAATAACTCGAATGTCAGGAGCTCACCCTATGTTTACGAACGATAGCTGCTATACATGACGCACACAACAATAGTGAAAACCCTACAGTGATTTGCAGGTTGTAAAAGTGTAGTATGAGTACCAAAAACATGGTACTTAGTAGGCAACTATCAACCAAAATCTAAAGTTAATTGAAATATACATAACATGAATGCCAGATTGTAAACTACGGTCAAATATACATGGAACTAACATAGTAAATCTAAGGAAGCATAAGGATAAACAATCTTATTTTACCCATACTCAGGAACCTAAGAACTATACCATATATCGCTGGCCTATAATAAATAAAGAATTGATGAAGGATATATAATAGTATACATGGCCAATGAATGGATATACAACATGAACACATAAAGGATGGGAGGGATATATAGTAATACCATCACAACATTCATAATATTTTTAAATAATCCAGGCTAACCAAAAAGTAAAGCAAAAAGTAGTCATACTAGCATCTTTAGGCCTCCTAATCATAATAGGAACTAGTATTAACATAATAAGGAACTTTATTCCATACTTATTAACATGAGATAATTATCAATACAAAAGAAACCATAATGAAAGGAATCAAAATCATACCTTAAATCTTAGTACCAGTCCAGTAATTAACCTATCATAAACTAACCATAATAATAGCACAATACAGTAACCGGCTTAGCTCGAGCAAATAATACCTATACATCCCCATAACCTAGAAGGTCCAATAAACATACAACACACTACAAGAAATACTCATCACCTATACCTATGTAACCTCTCATAAAGCTGATAGATATAAGGTAATACTGGTGATCGGCAATTAATATGCAAGGATAAATGCAAAGTATATTCCATACTACTCTAACCAAACCAACTACAATAATGTTACCTACTGTATACATCTCTCTAGCTCAATGACTCCCAAAAGAAGAACCTACGATGACCTCTTTTCTCAATATATCGGCTCATTAATGAAGTGGCCCATAGAGGGTTTGAGAGTATCCGTATAGACCAACCTGGACCCAATCTAAGAGTTTCAGTAACCATTAGTATCAATAATCTCCATGTCTAGTACAAGATATACTTATATATATATACATAAACACACAGGCTAAAATCATGTCTAAAATAGTATGTCTATAAATCCATTGCTTGAGGTAAAACCTGGGACCAAATCATTATTAAAGTGTTAAAAGTGTCAGAATCTCTCTTGACCCGGGTAAATGGTAGTATCAAAATCATGGATCCGAATCAATCTCGGTCAAATATCATAACCATCATTTTTAGTCTCAAAGCCTCATAAGTTATTCATTACGATAGTACAGTTCCAATTATGATAAAATTCATTTTAGAAAAAACAATACTAGAACTATATTTAATTGGAATCGTACCATTTATCATTTTAGTGAGCATGAATGTACTGAATCTATGTATTCCATCATTAGTATTCAAACAGTACAATCATAAGCTTCTAAATGTCTTCAAACTACGGTCACACCTTTTACAGGGGTAAAACACGTCCAAAAATCCAACAAGTATCATAATTATGGCCTAGGACCCAATAATAAATATATCCAAAAAAAACATATCCTAGCTCAAGAAACCATCACAGTCCACTGAGTGTTGTAGTAAACATTATACTAAAGGTTCATTAGTCTCAACTATGCCTAACATACTAGCAACCTAGAGTAATAGGATCCTATAAGCATAATAATTATTTCATCTTAAGGTTCGATTCACCCATCTAATTCTCAAACTTATTATTTAGGCTATGTCATGGTGTTCTACTAAATATCAAATCCCAACATCCCTATCTAACATGCAACATATATAACACATAAACTCAGGTAGAAGAGTAGAAAAATGTCGACCTCTATGCCAAACCAAAAGTCCTTAAATCACACAGAGGTCGTCTTTTCTCACTCAATAATCTCAAAATATCATTATGCTATCTAAATAGTAATCAATACATCATTTGGAGTAAAATGATACCCATATTGCTCTGTTAAGGATCAGGTAAAAATTGAAGTCAAGAATGGGCCCATGGGGCTCACTTATAGAATCCAAAACTAGATTCAACATGAGGTCCCTTGAATAGTTAAGGAACAAGGGCCCAAAACTTTAGTGCAAATGGAGCATAGATTGGGTCTCAAATCGACCCTTAAAGTATAGGGATTCAAGACATAATTTTTAAGAATTTACCATGAATAAGGATGGAAATTTAAGGGAAAAATAATAGGAAATGACCAAGGAGAGTTAGGCGGGCTTACTTTATCTTCTATGGATGATTTCCCACCTTTTCCTATCTTTATCTCTCAATTTGGTATGGAAATAGTGCAAAATTAGTAGGAGAAAAAAAGGATAAATAGTCACCTTGTTGCTTAATTGGCTCCACAATCCCTTAAGTGATCTTGCACTAAAGGGTTGGCTATTTCTTAAGCAACTCCCAAACTGCTGAAGAGATGTCCGCTTAAGTGGACACACAATCACTTAAGCATACCTTGAAAAAATGGTTAAGGTCACATAAGAGAAACTAGCAACACTATGTCACATACACAAAGATCATTTAATTAGTCATATGTTTGGTTAAACGGTTGCATCAGCAAACTAAAGCACTAGATTACTTTCAAGGCTAAACGGACTCTAACCAGATGCCTGGGATTCATTCAGAATCCTGTGTGTTCAAACAAAATATGCTACCATACTAAATTTGATGTTCCATACTCAATGAAACTATCAAAACTTCAATCCGAGATCATTTCGACTAAGTGTGGGTCCCAAATCTATTGTTCTATTTTTAATATAATCTGTCCAATAGCAAAAAATGAGTTTGAAGCATTGGGACCCAAACCAAGGGTTTCCCAACCTAAAACCAATGCTCCAAAGCTGAGGGTGTTGTTAAAATTTTAATCCGATGTCATCTACTAGGAGATTTGGTTTGAGACCCAATCCTAAACATAAAAATATCCAAGACAAGGAAATGAGCCTAAAATCAAAATGAACTGTCTGATAAATGAATTGGTAGTCATAAATGATCTATAACTAATGTAGGAAGGCTTGAAATTCTTAAAAAGCACACAAATGGAGGAAATTACCTAGCGAGTCATTACAATACCCACTACTAAAATGACTTTTATCCGCAAAAGTCAATGGATTGAAAGTTCACAAAAGTTGTAAGGGATGAGTTATTGGGCCTGCATGCTCCCAGCACAACTTCCTAGATAAACTTTAAGAAGAGACAACACTTCCAAGGGATTTTACTATAAGTAAAACTTTTTCAACCAACTTTCTTCCTTCCTTTCTTAAACAACAAAAATTCAATCTCATGAATTAGCTGGCCTTCAACTAAACCGAGGAAGACTGATGCATGTGGATTCAAACTATGACACATTGATACTAGTACAATCAATAGAAAAACACATTCAAGCCAAATACAAACCAAGACATGAACAAGGAATATAACTCCAAAATAAAAATTTGACTTTCTTTTGCCTTTCAAAACCTACTAACCACCACAACCAAGAAGAAGGTCACCTGAGTCTTGTCTGTACAATCCCATCATGTTAACCTCGAAGAACGAAAGTTGATCCACTGAAAATCCATAATGTTAACATTAAGAATAAACCAATAAGGTTCTACCTGGCAAACAAATGGAGATAACCATGGTATGCAATCTATGCCAATGCTACTACTGGTTTAAATGACCCTTAAAACTGATAGACAGTAATCTGAAGCATTCGCAATCACCATGGAATGATCCACTTAGAGATGTTCCATCAACTGAGGATGAAACTATGTTTAATCTAACTTAGCATACTTCTCTTATTAAGTAGATCATCCAAAGTACAAAGATAACTAAAATGCAAAGTCAAAGTTGAAGGAACTAAACTATGCCAATGTACTATTATCTAAAGCTATCAACCATAATCCATCAAAACCGAATGAGACCAAATATGTAGACAATGAGTAGACTTAACCAGCCTATAGATAAAACCCTAATTGAGACAAAATATAAAAATAAAGGTTGTACCTATTCTCTACATTTCCAAACTAAATTCTTGACATTAAGGTTGAGCCGCCCGATCACAACCACCCAAGTACTCAAGAAATCACCAAGGCCGCAAACTGTACTAGAGACAACCCAAAACTCTAGCAACACGAAGAAATGCAACTTTAGCTAGAAACTAATCAATCTAACAATCCATCTCAACAAAGAATACTCAACTACCATCTTAAGAAGCAGTAGTAGGAAAGATCACCTATCTCCAACTCTATTAACTCCACTAAGACAAGAACCATATCATAAAAATAATAAAGAATCTAACCTTTAACCAATACCAAGAGTGAACCATCATAAGGAAACAAACCCAATAATCATAAAAAATAAATCCAAGATCTCTCGACATCAACATAAAGACAACTACCAGTGAAGAACTAGCTAAATCAAAAGAATGAATCCCAAATTAGTTAACCTTAAATAATGGGCAATATAAACCAATCACCAAAGCATGGAAAATCAACTTACCTTCACTATCAGTGACACACTAAATAATTGGTCTAGACTCACCAGTAAAATAAGAAATGTTAAACCTCACCTCGCCATTGAAGAAAAACCATCCAACTAAGCTAGCCAAAAAATCCAATGAATAAGAACCACCATGAAGGAAATCTCTAAATATATATTGCTAGTCTAGTCGTCTAATAAGCTAGAATAAATAAACATCAAACTATGAAAATAATAGCAATAATAATATAAACATAAGTGTATAGAGTAGGTGGTACCAAAATAAAAATCAATAAGTACCACCATAGGTCCATAAAATAGACAATGTGCTAAGATAAATGAGACTCAAACCGATATGCTATACCCATAGGGAAAATATCAATAATGACCCACTCAATCCACCATAAAAAGAAATAATATATGTAGTAGTCATAAAATTATGAACTCAATATCAAGGTACCCAACAATCAGTATAAACCTCCAAATAATCCACTTATTGATAGGTATGAGAACCCCGTTACACTCAAATAAAAAGGTAAAGGTAGGAAACAAAATCACACCTATTATGGTGGAATCCAAAGTCATATGACTGAAGTACTAAAGGAAGAATGAATTTGAGCAGCTCCAAACATGGACTGAGCGTCTGAATCATCAACTGAGGTGCAAAGCATGTTGCCTCTAACTGACAGTGCCACAATACTATGGGATTGAGTTGAATGACTAATAATCCCTCACCGAGGACACTCTTTAGACTATTGACCAATTTCATTATAGTTGTAACCAACCTCTGAAGCCCTAACCTTATGAGAAACATGATCTAACCCCAACTAGCAGACCAACTAACACCGAGGACACTTTCTACTAAAATGATCACAACTTTCACCCAATACACATATAATTAAAACATATTTTAGGAGATCTAGGATAGGGAAGAAAATATCCTAAATATGTCTAAACAACCAACACCTATTGGGGGAACTTTATAGACCAATGTACCATCTTGCCTAAACAAAAAAAAGCTCCTTAAATACGCCATTGAGTTACCCCTCCTAATCTATAATGGTCACCCAAGACTGAAGAACCATAACAAAAACTTTACAATGTTCAATGAGAACTCTACCTATTGTGACCACCATGACTGATCTGATAGCTACTCTTAGTTTAAGATGCCACTGCACAAAACTAATGGTCTAGAAATAAAGCTGGCCTTTATTAAGAGGGTCCTTACTCTCAAATAAAATACCAAGTATATTATACTGATGATATGGCATCTTATTACCATATCCAAAAGTCTCAATACATGCTCTTTCTATGGCTTTCACAAGATAAATAACTTGAGAAAAGGAAGACCCACCTACAATTAAATTCTCCAATGCCAAATAGAGTGGAAATACTAATGCTCTAATAAATCTATGCACAGTAACATGATTTGAAAGATATAGTATTGTCATATTCATGGCCCACTTAAGAAAACCAATCGCATTCTATGAAATTGACAAAGAACCTAATGAATACAAACAAAGCTAACTCTGGCTCGAGAACTATTTGATAAAGCAAATGTCATCCCTGGCTGTGTGATATCCTTCAAAAGACTTGGGATCCTCATTGCTAAATCTCAAAAGTCTTAAGTTCTTACAAACTCTACTAGAGCCTAGGTTGGGACAAAATTCTCAGATTTTTGTAGAAGATCTTCAACATCCATCTATGACTCTTTTAGCCGATGTTGTCTAAAGGTTTGAAAGTTCATGCCAAAGTTTTATCTATATATATTGACAACCTCAAACCATCTATTTGGGATAGGATATAGTTAAAGAAAGTACTTGAGGTTCATATCAATATGGTGTAACACCCCAAATCTAGTACTCGAAATGATACACGGTGCTCATGACCCCGAAGGACCATAAGCTAATCCATGACTGATATCTGTACCTGTATACTGTATGATATACTATATAAATGCAAAAACGTGAACTAAATGGCCATAAGGTTCAAATTTGTAACATAACTAACAAATTATAATAGCATTGAAATAAATGCCTGAACACACTAGTCTGAAACGCCTCTAACTGACTAAACTTTCTGAATAAGGAGTTAATGGGACAGTTCCCCAACTAACTCCAACTAATAAATTAATTAATGAGATAATTAAGAAATAATCATTTCCTCAACGGATGAGGACTCAACGCTAAAAGACTACCGATATCTATAATTTACCGATACTCTAGAGCTTGTGCTTTAGAACCTATGGTATAAAACAGCATAGTGCAAATGCGTCAGTACTTTAAATGTACTGGTGTGCATGTGAGGTTGGCTAAATTCATGGTGTTCATATTCATGAACAATACTAGATAACTACTAATATGAATGTGGAAATACATACATGAACACATAGTAACTATATCTGAGATCATGATAACATGAGTTTACTGATAACTAACATGACTGATAAATGAGTTTTGATGACTGATATAACTAATAACATGATTAACTGTATCTGACAGTCCTAAATCTGATTGAACTAGCTGAGTTTCGTACTTTTTTGAGTTGTCTATATCTGACAGTCCTAAATTCTGTAACTGAAATAGTGTGAAATTGTTATCTAACTGGCATGCCCTTAATATGCCATTATGGTTGAATTGGTGTCCAATCTATAACCCCAATTTGAATGGTGTCAATTCCGCACCACTGGTTAGGACAATTTACGAGTAACCCTTATATAACTGGTAAATCTAGTGAAAACAAAAAAAAAACTCATATGATAGGTTAAGTCACCTGATCTACCCTCATATAGTACTCTATAAAGTCTCAACCTACGTTGGCTACGTAGTTCTGGAACACAAGGATTGCTTCTAAGAATCATACCCTTATATAAAAGGTGAGCTCCCATCCTTGGATTAACTAAGTGCTAGGTCCTACTCCCATTTGAATGGAAACTAAACATGAATTAATAAATTAAACTGGACAGAATCAATTGAATTTCCACTGACTAACAGAATAGTACTAAAATTACTGAATTACTGAGCTTTCCTGAGTCATATGACTGATTGAGTTCTATGGATCATCGATTAAATCAGAATATCATGAAAAATGTCACTAACACTAGGCATAAAACTATATTTTTTGGGTACAAGTACCGTCAGGACTCGATGGAAGGAAACTAACAAGGCATGACATTATTGAATACATAACCAATATCAACAATCCATAATACAATAGTTGGAGATATTTCATGGGCATTTGAGTATCATAGCTTGGTATGTGAATAACATAGCATCTATAGAAAGCATAATTTCACAAGGCAAACTCATGATCAATCCCACAAGTAATTTCAATACATAAGAATAATATGGAAGTCATTTTGAACATAAGGTTAAAGCAAACATTGTCATTTGGGCTACTATTTAGCTATAGTGGATAATTTCTATCCCTTTAGGCATTTTAACAAACACCTTACATGCACAACTTAAGGTATAGGTTAAATCATCGAATTTAACCAATCATAAACCACAAAATTCATGAATTTCAATTTATATTCTAATATAGTTTTCATAATTTCACATAAGGATCCAAACATGGGAATCAAACAACAACCATCACATAACTTGAGCAACCTACAACATAATAATCATGATTAATAATTTAAAATGGGGTTCTTGAGCTTTATAGATGAAATAAATCTATAACTCAACAAAACACATACCTTAGTTCTTAGTTTTTCAAAGATTGACGGAGGGGCTTTCTTGAAATTGAATCCGCAAATGAAACTCTAGCTTGTTCTTGAGAGAAAATTGAGAGAAACTAGTTTTTTTTATGAAGAATGGCTAAATCATGTGTTAGAAGGATTAAATAGGGGTGGCAAATTGACCTTTTTAACCCTGAATGCATTTTTTAAATCGGTGAAAATTTCTGAAACTTGACCCCTGGTGTGACACAGCACAATCATTCTACATCATTGGAATTTAACAATTGAGAAATAGGAAAATAGCATGAAACACAGCCATAGCATTGCCACTTTGTTTATGCCCTGGATGTTTGACGCGATGCACCACTATCGTGGACCCCCACTGGTATTTGACAAATTCCATTTTCTCTTGCCGCGCGGTGCGCCACTAACTAATATGGCATTGTTTTGGGACAAAAACTCAAAATAGTCATAACTTCTTACTCGGGTAGCAAATTTAGGCAAATCTTATATTGATGGAAAGCTTATACAATTTCTCATATGTCAAAAGGTGAAAATCTTATTAATTCCCCATGGAATAAACATCATTAAATTTAGAAGACAATACTAGGCATTTTGGGGATGAAATTAGTTTTAAAACTTTGGTGTACTACAATATCTCTCTCTTGGGAACATTCATCCTCGAATAAGATTGACTGAGATTGGAGAAACGATAAGCTATAGTACATACTAACCATGAAGAGCTGAAGCATGACAGTCATGTCTGAGATTCATACAGAGCATGCATATCTGATGCATTATTTCATCACTTAACTGACTTATGAACACATGACTGAGATTTCCAATAACTGAGTTTCTCACTAGGAGATACATGTCTGATACATGAACACATGACTAATAAGATGCATGAATATATGACTGGATATATAATGGTAGTTAGTACCAAGTTTTAAAAATGGAATCCTAAACATAAGATTGATACCAAGTAGTAACAAAAATCTGGACATGAAAACTGAAAATCTTTCTTCGCATATCTGCTTATTCTTCCTAAGTAGCTCCCTCAACGGATGGATTCTACCAAAGAAATTTGATTAAAAGGACTTTTTTGTTCCCCAGTCTATGAGTCTGATCATCTAGAATTTTAAATGGAATCTCCTCATAAGTGAGGTTGTTCTGAACATCCATTCTCTGAATAGGGACTACAACTGTTCGGTTTACTATGCACTTCTTGAGAAAAGAGACATAGAAGACTAGATAAACTTCTTGAGCAAAGAGACATAAAATACTGGATAAACTTAAGATATATATAAAGGCAATTTAAGCTCATAACCTACCTTGTAGAAGCGACTAATAATTTTGAAGAGACCGACATATTGGGGACTGAGCTTTCCCTTCTTGCTGAACCTCTTCACTCCATTCATGGGAGTGATCTTTAGGTAAACATAGTCACTAATATCGAAATTGAGATCCTTTCTAAGCACATCCTCATAAGACTTTTGTCAGCTCTAAGCACCCCAAAGTCTGTCTTTGTTCAACTAGACTTTCTATAAAGCATCGAATACTAAGTCAGGCCCTATGACTAAGACCTCACTAACTTCAAACCAACTGGCTGGAGATCTTCATCACCTAACATAGAGAGCTTCAAATGGAGCCATCTTAATACAAGAATAATAACTGTTGTGGCAAACCAACTCATTCAAAGGTAAGTGGTCATCCCAACTTCCCATGAAATCAATTGCACACGCTCGCAGCATATCTTCTAGAGTCTGTATTGCCCTTTCTACTTTACTATTCGTCTAAGGATAGAAGGTTGTACTGGGATAAACTTGTATACCAAGACCCTTTTAGAATGCATTCCAAAAATAAGAGGTGAACTAGGTACCTCTATCTGAGACAATAGACAACAGAACACCGTGTAATCTGACCAAATCTCTGATATAGTGTTTGGCATAATCCTTGGCAGAATTAGAGGTATGGAATGGAAGGAAATGAGCTGATTTGGTCATCTATCTACAATTAGCTAAACTGAATTATGCTAATGATGTGTTCTAGGCAAACCTAACACAAAGTTCATGTTCACTTCTTCCCATTTCCAAGTAGGAATACTAAACTCCTGCATGTACCTACTAGGCTTCTGATTCTCTATCTTAACCTACTAACATATAGAGAACTTAGCCACAAACTCTACAACATCTCACTTCATCCCACTCTACCAATAGATTTCCTACAAGTCATGGTACATCTTTGTGGCCCATGAATGAATAGAGTAGCACGTACCATGCATTTCTGCAAGAATTTGCTTCCTCAAGTCATCTACATCTTGAACTCATAGCTGAGCCTAAAATCATAATAGACCATCTCCCCCTTGGGAGTAAACATCTACTTTCTGATCCTTGACTGACACTTTCAACTTGATTAACTGTGGTCTTTATCTTGCTTTCCTTTCACCTTAAAAACTAGAGATGATTTTGAACTACTTCAAACCCATATGTCATCCTCCTTTGTATCGACTAACCGAACACCTAGTCTGGCAAGTTGATGGACTTCCTAAGTTAACTTTAGCTTACTATCCTCAACATTAGCAATAATACCCATAGATAGTCTACTGAGAGCGTCAACCACTATGTTGGCCTTGCCCAAATGATAAAGGACCCTCGTGTCAAAATCTTTCAAGATCTTTAACCACCTTCTCTGAAAATATTGAGATCTTTCTGAGAAAAAACATACTGAAGCCTCTTATGATCTGTGAACACATCTACATGAACACTATATAGATAATGCCTCAAAATTTAAGGGCAAAGACTATGGATGCTAACTCAAGATCAAGAGTAGGATAATTCTTCTCATGGGGTTTAAGTTATCTGGAGGCGTAAGCTATGACCTTACCATGCTGCATAAGGACACAACCTAAACCTACTCTGGATGAATCATAATACACTATGAAATCACCTGAACAATCTGGAAGATCCAAAATAAGAGCTAAGGTGAGTCGAGTCTTCAACTTCTAAAAACTCTTCTCGCATGGATTTAACCATAGAAACATGAATTTCTTTTGAGTCAATATGGACATAGGGGTTGTAATAGAAGAAAATCCCTCAAAAAACCATCTTTAATAAGACTGGTCTGGGCCAGTTTCTTAGTGCTTCGATCTTTTTAGGATCTACTCTAATGCCATCAGTGGAAAAGATCTGACCAAGGAATGCTACTGACCTTGGCATAAATTTGCAATTATTGAATTTCGAAAATAATTGATGATCTCTGAGGGTCTAAAGTTCGATTTTGAGATGGTCTACATGATCATACTCACTGCGGGAATAGACTAGAATATCATCTTTAAAGACTGTGACAAACATGTATAAGTATTGCGTGAGCACATAATTCATCAAGTCTACGAATAATGTTGGGGCTTTGGTAAGACTAAAAGACATGACTATGAACTTGAAATGACCATACTGAGTACAAAAGGTTACCTTTAGAATGTCACATTTTCTGACTCTAAGCTAATGGTAGCCTGATCTGAGGTCTATCTTAGAAAGATAGTTGGCACCCTAATGTTGGACAAATAAATCATCAATTCAGGAAAGCGGATACTTGTTTTTCACCATGACTTTATTGAGTTGACGGTAATCAACTCACATTCTAAAAGAACGTTCTTTCTTGCATACAAATAAGACTGGTATGCCCTACAGAGACACACTGGGCCTGATGAATCCTTTATATAAGAGATTGTTACACTATTTTTTAGTTCTTTGAGTTCTGTTGGTTCCATTTTGTATGAAGGGATAGATATAGGCTGAGTATCTAGTAGAAGATTAATGCCGAAGTCTATTTCCCTTTTGGAAGAAATCCCTTGAAGATCTTCGTGAAAGATATCTGAAAATTCACGTACTACTGGGACTAATTCAGGACTGGGAGTTTCAGAACTATAGTCCTTAAATCAAACAAGATGATAGACACATCCCTTAGATATCATTTTCCTTGCCCGAAAGTAGGAAACAAGCTGACCTCTGAAAGTGGATACACTACCCTTCCACTGTAGGACGGGTTCATTTGAAAAATGGAATTGTAATATTTTGTTTCTATAGTCGACTGTGGCATAGTAGGAATGAATCCAATCTATGTCAAGAATGATATCAAATTAGTCATATTTAATTCGACAAAGTCTGCTGAGGTGACTTTCTAAAATATCATAACTGGGCAGTTCCTGTATACCTGCTAGGCTATGATGGTTTTACCCACTGGGGTAGAGACTGAAAAGGGCTCTGCTTGAATTTCGAGACTAACTCCAAAATCAACTTCTATATAGGGAGTAACAAAGGACAAGGAATCTCTTGGATCTATCAAAGCATAAAAATGTAAGTGAAAGATCTATAATATACCAATAACCACATCAGGAGAATTTTCCTTATCTTGCCGTGACTGGAGAGCATAAAGTCAATTTGGGTATTGCCCACTATTAGCACTAGAAGTGCTACCCTACTGATTTAGGTGACCAGACTGAGTTGAGGAATGATTCTACTAACCCTGAGGACCTGGCTAAGGATAGTATCTAACTCTGTAGCCTGGCTTTCCACACTTGAAACAAATACCACTATCGGCTCAGCAAATACCCTAAGGGTGATTTCCACAATTCTGGGAAAGAGGATAGGTACAGGCACTGCCAACACTACCCTAAGACTTAGAGCCTGGCACTTTATCTCTATTACTATCCCTAAACATAAGATCTGGAGCACTAGCTAAAGGAGATGGAACTGATGACTTAGGAAAAAACTAAGATCGATTTCCTCCTTTTAATGTGGAATGAGCAAAGATGAAAGTACTAGTTCTTGCTCTCTTATTCTACTTCTCCCTCATCTTAATCTTGTGCTCTTCCATCCGTTGAGCATGATTCATAGGCCTGCCTATGTTCATGTCACTATATAAATATCATTGACCTATACTCATTATCAACATTATAATTCACCCTAGAAATGAACTTTCTCATCTTGGCCCTGCTATCTATAAACACATGAGAAGCATATCTGTCTAATTGAGAAAACTTAAGAGAATACTCTTTCACCATGATGTTACCCTGCCTGAGGTTGATGAATTCTAACACCTTAGCCTCTCTCAACTCTTGGGAAAAGAATTTATCTAAGAATATGGTGAAAAACTCCTCTCACTCTATAGGCCTTACATTATCTGGCCTTTCTGACTTCCACTTCTTATACCAAGTATGAGAAACATCCTACAACTGATATGTATCTAGATCAACACTCTCACTAAGAGTAACCCCCAAAATTTTAGTAACCCTATAAAGCTGATCGATGAATTCCCAAGGTTCCTCATCTAACTTAGACCTGAGAAAGGATAGAAGATTCATTCAAGTGAAGTCCCAAATCCTGGCTGCAACCAAATTGGCCACTGGGTTTGCCAGAACGACAGCTTGTCATTCATTATAAGAAGTATCTTACTGAACAAGAGTAGTGAATGCAACTCTAAACTCTACATGAGAAACATGTTCGCCCAAAGGATCTTTGGACCGAGGGGCTGATTGATTCTCGTTTATTCCTTTAGAAGGCATGATATATAGAAGAAAGGGAGAAATAGATTAGGCGGAGAGATTGACTAGAAATTATGTGTACTGGAATGACATGTATACTAAAAGAAGGGAAACTATTCCAAAAACATTTCATAGTCTCCGGTACATTAATGTGGCGTCTAACACACCCATGCACAAGACTCTACGAGATGTTTCTTTCAAACTTACAAGGACTCTATTGAACCAACTTGGCTCTGATACCAAGTTTGTAATGCCTCGAATCTAGTACTTGGAATGTTACAGGGTGCTCATGACCCTGAAGGACCACAAGCTAACCCATGACTGATATCTGTACCTGTATACTGTATGTTATACTATATAAATACGAAAACATAAACTGAAAGGCCATAAGGTTCAAATCTATAGCATAATGGATAAATCATAGCATATGGATGGGGTATGAAATAGCCAAAATACTAAACTAAATGTCTGAACACACTAGTCTAAAAAGCCTTTAACAGACTAAACTGTCTGAATATGGTGTTGATGGGACAGGTCCCTAACTAACTCCAACTAATAAATTAATTAATGACATAATTAAGAAATAATCATATCCTCAATGGGTGAGGACTCACTGCTAACTAACTTTTGATCTATGGAATCTACTGATGCTCTTGGTCTCGTGCTTTGGAATATATGGTGTAAAACACCATAGCGCAAATGTGTCAATACTTTAAGTGTACGGTTATTTATGTAATGTAGGTTAAATGCATGGGGTTCGTATGTATGAACAATACTAGCTAACTGACTAATATGAATGTGAGAATACATCCATGAACATGTAGTAACTATATCTAAGATCGTGATAATATGAGTATAATGATAACTAAAATAACTGATAACTGAGTTCTGCTGATTGATATATCTGATAACATGAGTGACTGTATCTGACAATCCTGAATCTAATAGAACTAGCTTAGTTCCATACTATTCTGTGTTGGATGTACCTGATAGTCTTGAATTCTATAACTGAAATTATGGGAAATAGTTATCAAACTGACTTGCCCCTAATACGCCATTATGGCTGAGTTGGCGTCCAATCTGTAACCCCAATTGGAAGGGTGTCAATACCACGCCACTGGTAAGGACAATCTGCGAGTAACTCTCATATAATAGATAACTCTTCTAAGAACATTGGGACCCTCATATAACAGGTTAAGACACCTCATATACCCTTATATAACAGGCTATGATGTCTTAATCTACACTGGCTACGTAGTTTTGGATCGTAAGGATTGCTTCTAAGAATCACCCCTTCATAAAAGAGGTGTGTTACCATCCTTGGGTTCATTAGGTTCTAACACCTACTCCCACCTGAACAGACACTAAACATGAATTACTGAACTGAACTAGACTGAATTAAATGAATTTTTCCTAACTAACAAAATAGTACTGAGATTGTTGAATTACTGAGCTTTCCCAAGTAACAAGACTAACTGAGTTCTATGGATCATGGATTCACTGAGGATATCATGAAAACATGTCACTGACACTAGGCACACAACTATATTTTTTGAGTAGAAGTACCCCCAAAACTCAATGGAACAAAACTGACAAGGCATGACATTATTGAATACATGAGCAATATCAACAATCCATAATACAATAGTCGAGATATTTCATGGGTATTTGAGTATCATAGCTTGGTATGTGAACAAGATAGCATGTATACATAGTATAATTTCATAAGGCTAACTCATGAGCAATCCCACAAGCAATTTCAATACATAAGAATAACATGGAAGTCATTTTGAACATAAGTTTAAAGCATACATTGTCATTAGGGTCACAATTTAGCTATAGTACATAATTTCTATCCCTTTAGGCATTTTATCGAATACCTTACATGCATAACTTAAGGCATAGGTTAAATCATCAAATTTCACAAATCATAAATCACCAAATTTATGGATTTCAATTTATATGCTAACGTAGTTTTCATTATTTCACATAAGGAGCCTAACATGGGAATCAAACAACAACCATCACATAACTTGAGTAACCCACATCATAATAATCATGATTAATAATTTAAAATAGGGTTCTTGAGATTTATGGATGAAAGGAATACATAAATCAACACAATGCATACCTTAGTTCTTTGTTTAGCAAAGATAATGGAGAGACTTTCTTGAAATTGAAACCCTAGTTTGTTCTTGAGAGAAAATTGAGAGAAACTAGTTTATTTAGGATGAAGAATGGCTAAATCACGTGTTAAAGGGCTTAAATATGGGTGGTAAATTGACCCTTTTAACCTTGGATTCGTCTTTTAAATTGGTGAAAATTTTCTGAAATGGACCACTGGCGCGACACGGCGCTATCGCATCGTGTCACTGGAATTTGACAATTGGAAAATAGGGGAATGGTGTGATGCAGAGCCATTATGTTTCCACTTAATTTGCAACCTAGAAGATTGGCACGACATGGCACAATCTCATATCTGTACTAGAATTTGCCAAATGTCATTTTCTCTTGTGGCGCGGCATGGCACTGACTAATATGGTGTTATTTTACGACAGGAACATTAAATAGTCATAACTTCTTGCCTAGTTTTTGGATTTAGGCAAATCTTATACTGATGTAAAGCTTATTGAATTTCCCATATGAAAAAAAATTTGAAAATCTTAAAAATTCCCTTTAGAATAAACATCATTCAATTTATATGATAATACTAGACATTCTTGGGATAAAATTTGTTAGAAAACATTAGGTTATTAGATATGGATACAAGATAAGTAGTCAAGAATAGAATTAAATAATATTGACTTGTAACCTCTCAAAGATAAGATACAAATCTCTTCGCATATTTTTGCAAGACTACACTAGACAGTAAACACTTGTACCAACACTGATAAACTTGGTGTCAAATATCAATTTTTCACAACCTGATATCTTAGGTCAAGATAACACCTAACATAACGCATAAATAGGTAAGCTATCTAATAGATCAAAAAAACTAGTGGAAGAATACTAAGACAAATGAATGAAGAATTCAAAATAAATATAGTAAAAAGGCTAAAATGGAAAAGATTGTCCCAAAACTTGATGGAATTAGTACAAGTGCTTCTGATATAATAACACAACAAAATGAAGTACTATATAAATAAGTTGATACAACCCATATCTGAAAAGAAATAGATATTAGTCTAGTATATAGGAGGAAGAATAATAATACTCTAAATGATAGGAGCTCAACATACGTCTGTAAACCATAGTTGCTCTACATGACTCACAAAATAATGGAGAGGATCGGTACTATGATCTATAGGGTGAAAAAATGCAGTATGAGTATCAAACATGTGGAACTCAGTAGGGAGATATCGGCTAAGCTCAAAAGATAATGCATATATGCATAAAAAGCAAGAATGAATGTAAACTATACTCAAATATCTAGCAAACAAACATAGTAATCTAAGGAGGCAAAAAGGATAAACTATCCTATTTTAGACATACTCAAGAACCTAAGCACTATACCATATATAACTATCCCATATACAAATAAAAAAAAAGATGATGGATATATAATAGTATATTAGTCAAGGAAATTGATTTACAGCATGTAAACATAAAGCAAGGGAGGGATATATGATAATACCATAATTACATATATAAATGTAACTACATAAACAAGGCTAACCCAAAGGTACCACCTAAAGTCGTCATACAAGTATCTTAGGTCCTCCTAATCATTGTGAGAATTCTAATCCATACATCTAAAAATGAGATAATTATCCATAATAAAGCACCCGTAAAGAAAGAAATTAGAATCATACCCCAATTCTTAGATCAAGTCCAATAATCAATATGTCACTAACTAACCATAATGATAACACAATACATAAATACACTAGCCTTAACAAACAATATCTAAATCAAGCCCTATAACGCCAAATTTCCAATAAACACACAACACATGGAAAATAATACCCATTACCCATACCAATGCAACCCCCTTATAATACTGATATATATATAGGCTTGTACTGGTGATAGAAAATGCACATACATGGATAAATGCAAAGTATAATCCATATTACTCTAACCAAACCAAGTACTACTATGTAACCTAATGTATATACCTCCTCCATCTCGATAGTTTGTAAAGGTAGGACTTAGGGCGACCTCTCATTTACAAAATGATGGCTCATGTATAAAGGGACCCATATGGGGTATAGGATTACCCATATACACTAACCCGGTCTAAATCTAAGATTTCAATAACCCTCATTATAATAAATTTACTCCATCTAGTATTAGATATATATATATATATACAGACATAAATGTACCGAATAGAACTATGTCTAAAAGAGTGTAGGCCTATAAATCTATTGATCAGGGTAAATTCTGGGACTAAATCATCATAAAAGTGTAGAAAGGGTCACAATATCTCTCGACTGAGTTAAATAGTACTAGCAAATTGTGGATCAAAATATATCTTGATCAAATCACTAAACATTATTTTTTGTCTCAAAGGATCATAAGTTATTTATTAAGATAGTATGGTTCTCGTTATGATGAAATCGATTAGAGAAATAGTAGTAGAATCATATTTTTGTTGGAATTATACCATTTTTCATTTTGGTGAGCATGAAAGTGCGAATTTATGCATTCTATCACTAGTATTAAAATAGTACTGTCATAAGCATATAAATATCTATAAACTATGACAATGTCTTTTACAAGGATAAAACACTTCTTAGATTCCATCAAATATCATAATTATGGCCCTGGTCCTAATAATAAATATCAAATAAAACCATATAATAATTTAGGAAAACATCAAAATCCATTAAATAGCATAGTAAACATTGTACTCAAGGTTCACTGGTGTTAACTATGCCTAACAAGCTAACAACCTAGGGTAATATCATTCTGAAAGCACAAAAAGTAATTCACCTTAAGGGTTAACTCACCCATCTAATCCCCAAACTAATAATTTTGCCTAAATCATGGTGTTCTGCCCAATATTATATCCTAACATCCCTCTCTAATAAGCAACATATAAAATACACCATCCCCTCCAACGACACCAAAATTTTATGTTGCCTACATTAAACCTCCTAATAAGTATAATCGATCGCTTGTCAAATATAAAACCCAACAAGGTTGGGGTAGAACCCATAACAAAAATAAGTCGAAGATTGTTGATGTAGCTCAAAAGTGTAGAAAGTAAATAGGGGGATTTAAAAGAAAGTAGTGGCAGTAATAATGCTTTGACAATTTTGGTTGTTATCAATATGAGACGATCACTAGGATTGTGCTTCTCTTGACTTCTCAACCTTGTAGACTTTTTATTCTCATAAAATTATCTTGGTGCCTAACTTGAAGAATCTAACACATTATGTATCACCTAACTATCTTTAGACCTTGGTTTGGGTAAATTTTAGTCAACTCCTCTTAGTTTAAGAGTGTAACATTACTAAACTTTGTTCTCGATCATATATTAACTATCTATTCTCGATATCAAGTTAATTGGATGAAGGTTGGTGGCTTTAAATTATTATTAGGATCTTATTTTCCTAATCTTAAAATCTCTCTCTGGAGGTAATATTGAAAACAGGAAAGATTCTAATGCCTACAGTCATTAAGAAAGCAATAAATATAAAGAAAACCACAACACATGCAAGAACACCAATCAAGAATGACTTTTCCCTTTCTCTACTTTGTCAATCATTAGGGTTTCCATAACCCTAGTGATGGGGTCTAGATGCTCATGATCATAAGAACACACATATAATTCATAATTAAGAAGGTATAAATGATCTCACAAAGAAATATGAATGATACCAGATCTCACATTGGACTATACCAAGATCCTCCTGCTCACAATTGAAGTTCAGATAGTGTGCATAAAATGCCATAAGCATTCTCTTATTTTAAATACCTAAGTTTTTCGGACAGTTGGACTAGGTTATTATAGCACTTTTTTGGGCTTGTAATATTTTCTTAGGGGTAGGTATGGTACATTTGGGTTATTGTGCCTCACCCTCCTTGACACTACACTTACATAGTTTGTTCCACTTCTTAGCTATTCTTATTTTACTTTACATTTTTCTCCTTTATTGATTATTCATATTGGGTTTGGTTTTCTTCATTCTTTCAATTTATTCAGTTTCTTTTCTTATTTTTCATCATTCATTTTTGTCTTTTTTTTCCTTTTTCTACCGCACCTAACCTTACTTCTTTTTTTCCATTTTATATCAAACAACTTTTTCATACATAATTTCAATTATACACCCATATAATAACCACTCTTAACTTCTGTAATTTTCTTGGATTTAGGTGCATAGTGTGCAAGGAGGGACTAGGGCAAAAATAGGTTCATTGTAATTAAATTTGAAAGTGAAGGGGTTAAAAAAATAGGTTAGCTTACACTCAAGATAGGGATTAAGAGATACCTATGTACCTTTCATTAGTCATTTAGGCTAAGAGTGGACTTATTCAAACATGGACTATGAAAATTCCTAATCAACTATGCTACAACCTAAGCAAGACTAATTCAGAAATATCTGGAATAAATGCAGAAGGTGAACAAGGTAAATACCTTACACCCACATGGTACAATTTTTTTATTATCAACTACTACTTATCAATTTCATGCAATGCTAAGTATTGATTATTTGTTCATAATACAAATGCCATAACAATATTCGTATAATGGCAACACAAATCTTTACACACATAGTCAACAAAAATTTTTGGAGAGGTATCGTATGATGTCATATTTTTTAAACTCTTAAACACAAAATGTAATATGTCAACATCACTTAGGTTTTGTATTTTTATTCTAATTAAACCTTAACAACACATAACACAAAATAACAATAAAACAAACCTAAACATGTTGATTCTAACAAAAATACTATATATGAAAAGAAACATGATAAGAAAACACATGACTAGGGTATACCCCTACCCAAATAAAAATTGTTGCACTGTCCCTACTGCATATTATAAACCAAAACATTAAAACTAAGGAGTGAATACATACCTGGGTGCACTAACTATGGAATCATGATGTCTCAGCAAGAGGGACCTCAGATTGGATCCATCTATGAGTAATAATGGCCCCGCTGGTGATCGAGTCACTCAAGTCAATAGTGGTATCGATGGTGGCCGATGCACTCAATCATGGAAGGATCTTAATATGCAACATTGTGCCCTAACGCATATATCCTATAGCTACAATCATTATCTAACCATCTCATGGACTTCGATCCAGTGTTACTTTGATGCCTGTTGGCTAGTTTCCCATATCTTATCTCCCTTTTGCCTTCTCTACTCTTTTGTACTCACTTGATCACCACCTTCCTTTTTAGCTCCTCGTTTCTTACCTTTTATGCCACAAATATCTAGAACAGCCTAAATCAGTATATCCTCAATAATAAAAAAATCTAGAAATGACCATGTCCTCTATAAAAGACCATAAAGCAGCCAACTCTTTATAAATACCCTCTAAATTTAGAGCTTGAACTCTTGCAAGCATCTAATTAATACAATATTTAAGATATCAAATATTGTATGCATACCCCACATCTTACTCTAAATCTTCTTCTTTAACTAAGGTTGAACCACCTTTTAATATTTATCACGTACCACTCGAGGGTGCCTAAATGCTATAGCAGACCAATCAAAAATATTTATGAGACCGAAACATATCTACCTAATGGTAGACTTAAGGTTGATGGTCTTGAGGATAGAGGAGTTGGGGACGGTGAGATCCTAGAATCAGTAGACCTTGTTATATAAATAAAAGCATGCGACTCAAATCATGTGGTCTAAACTAGAGTATCTCCTAGGTCAAAAAACCCAAAGTATTAATATCCATATACATACTTGACTAAGAAGCTACCTATAAAACTTATGTTCCTACCTTTGCTTTTTAAATAGGGTTGGATTAGTGCCAAATAAATCTAATATAGTGGTTAGGTGGGCCACCATAAAATTATCAATGTTTGGGAGAACAAGCCCCAGCTCATCCAGGCATGTCAACATCAGTAAGAATGGGAAGGCCAAGTTAGCTTCTATACTGACAGATCTATCACAGATATCCTGTATAATAATCCTAAATATATTAATCTCATATCCATCTATGAAGCCAGCCAACAAAGTTGTACTGTTAGGGCCCAAAAAATTATCTCTCATGGTCGAGATCAACTGATGCCTAAACACCATCCCCCAGGCCTTTACATAAAACTCAATCTAGACATGGTGATTTGCACGGATGGACCCACAACCCAAGGAATATCATCTTGTAAAGTAGCACTGACACAAGTAATCCACTTCAAGTGCATATATTTTTTATTCATCCTAGTCTACTTAGTATTTACTATTTTTATTTCCACAATCGATTGATCAATCTAAAATTATTGGTGGTGGAAAGCTCAAACTCAGATCTATGTAAGTATCTGGAAATTGTCTGCATAGAAATATTAACACAAATACCCCAAATTATGAGAAAGTGCAATGGATTACCTTCTTTTCATGATAAAACCTACTGCTATATCCCTCTCATATCTATATGCTATATAACATATATTTCTTGAATAAGGGTTTGGTTATATCTCCTAGTCACTCTCATCATCAACATAAAATGGTACTTCTTAAACCAGGTCTCAAACTCAAAAGTCTCAAACATGCAAAAATTCAATAATTTGGGTTAAATATAGAACTTTCTCTTTGACTTCCCTATTCTTAGGGACAATCAAACTATCCCTCTCAAATAACTCGTGTATCCCTGGGTACCCCTATAAGTTTAAAATAGGCATGAGGGCTAGCAAGATATAAAATAGACCCTGGACCTATGGTGGAGGAGGAATATCCACTAGTGCACTTATCACTCGATTCTCCTTCCTTACTACCTTCAACATCCTCCAAACACAACTCAGAACCCTTACCTCCTACTTTGTTGTAAGATGTAGTATTTTCTATATTTTTGAAGATATCTTTCTTTCTTTCTTCACCTCTTTTAGGGCCTAACTCTAAATTCTTTCACTCCTTAGACTATAGAGGGATGTGTGATAGTGATTGGCTTGAATTCATTATTTGAGGTTCTTTATTCTTTCCCTAAAGAAAGTTTCCCCTTTGTTCTATTAGTTTCGATATGGGATATTTTTCTACGGAACCATTGGATTCATCATTCGTTATCTAATCCCTATGTTAATAGATGGGATGAGCTTGTTTCTTTGGGATATATATTTCCCCCTTAGTAGTGCCATTCTTAGGTCCCATTGTACCTTAAAAAAGAACAATATTTGTTTACACTAAGAAAAGTAAGGAGAACAAGAAAAACTATTAGTTTAAACAGTAGTTAGCCACCCTACGAGTTAGGATATGACATTTTTCTAGAGGATATGAGTCATTATAATAGTTATAGGTTTTGGTGTCCTTTAACGATTGGGTACTTGTTACCTTACTACTCATTATGTCACTTAATGGCTCATAGGGTAACTCGTTAGGCAACAAGAAACCTATCTTTTAATTGTCATGCATATCCAATCACTATGATTAAGGCTATGAGTAGTTGGGTAAGATAATGATCTATCTAGAATTCCGAGTACCTGATTTGGGGCAAAACAAATATAGTATCAGAACCTAAGGTTCAATAGTCTCCTAAAAATTCTGAAAGCCATATCTAGCAGAGTCTTGTGCATGGGTGTGTTGCATGCCATATTTATGTACAGGAGGCTATGGGAGATTTTAGGAAAAATTTCCCTTTATTCAGTGTTCATATTATACTAGTGAGCATAATCTCAAATTAATCACTCAGACTAATCTATTTCTTTCTTTCTTTTGTAGAACATGCCTCCTAAAAGAAGAAACGAGAATCAATCAGCCCCTCAACCTGAAAAACCTTTGGGATAACATGTTTCTTATGTAGAGTTTAGATCTACATTCACTACTATTTCTCAGTCAATTTAGGGAGGTTGGTTGATGAAGACGTATAGAGTGGGAGGAGTTTGTCACTGCATTTTTAGAGAGGTTCTTTCCCCTAGAGCTGAGAGTGGGTAAGGTGTTAAAATTCATCAAACTTAGAAAAGGAAACGTGATGGTGAAAGAGTATTCTCTTAAGTTTACTCAATTAGCTAGATATAAAACTCGTGTGGTTGCAGACAATAGGACTAAAATCAGTAAGTTTATTTCTAGGCTGAATGATAGTATGGTCAACGAGTGTAGGTTTGCGATATGGAATAGTGACATGACTTTTGCTAGGCTTATGATGAATGCTCATCAGATAGAGAAGCAAAAGATTAAGATGAAGGAAAAGCAGAATATGAGAACAAGGGTAGGTAGTTTCAACTTTCTTTAGCCCAAATCAGAAGGAGGAAACCATTCTCAGTATCGTCCTAAGTCATCAGATCCAGCTCCTTCTTCATCTAGTTCTCCAGCTCCTAAGATTAGGTATGGTAATAAAGAGGGATCTCCTGGCTCTATGTGTTACGACAGTATTAGCAGTACCCGTACCTATCTTCTTTGCTAGACTTGTGGCAAGCACTATCAGGGTATTTACAGAGCTAACTGTGGTATTAGTTTTGGATATGGTAATCTAGCCAACAGAGTCAGATACTATCCTCATCCAAGTCCTTATGGTCAGTAGAACCGTTCCTCAGCTCAGTCCTGTTGCCCAAATCAGCAAGGTGCCACTACCAATGCTACTAGTAGGCAATACCAAAATAGACTCTATATTATTTAGTCCCGGCAATATTAGGAAAATTATCTTGATATGGTTACTGGTACTTTAAGAAAGCCTCTGAGATTCAATCATAAACCACTTTGCCTCGGTTCTATGTAAACCCCCTCTTCAACCCCACCCCCCTAAAGTAGTAAAGTAAAGGAAGGCTCTTTGGGGTCTAATTTGCTTTCAATCTGTCTGGACAAACAAAGAAATAGGAAGGGATGGTTCTTTCATTCTATTTATAGATGTCTAACTAGAAAAAAACTCTCTCTATTACTTTGAGAAGAGAATCGTTGGTTTGACTGACGAACTATGTGGGAAAATAGACCTTCTTTCTTTGATTTGAAGCAAGATTTTTGGATTTTTCATATGCATCTTTATGCTTTTCCAGATCCAAGAGATTTTCTGTCTTTAGTTACTCCCTATATAGCAGTAGATTTCAAAGTCAATGCCGAAATTCTAGCAGAGCTCTTTTCAGTCTCTACCCTAGTGGGTAAAATCATCTTAGCCTAGTAGGTATAGAAGAACTACCCGGTTAGGATATTTCAGAAAGTTACCTCAGAAGATTTAGTCGAATTAGAGATGATGGATTTTGATGTCATTATTGTTATGGATTTGCTTTAATCCTGCTATGCCATAGTGGACTGTAGACACAGAATAGTCTAGTTTTAGTTTCCAAATGAACCTATCCTAGAGTGGAAGGGTAGTGCATCTGCTTTTTGAGGCCATCTTGTTTCCTACCTTCAGGCATAAAAATGATATCTAAGGGATGTGTCTATCATCTTGTTCGAGTTAGGACACTAGTTCTAAAACTCCCAGCCTTGATTCAGTCATAGTTATGAATGAATATTTAGATGTGTTTCCCAAAGATCTTCTGGGAATTCCTCCTAAAAGGGAAATAGACTTTGGCATTGATCTTCTTCCAGGTACTCATCCTATATCTATTCTTCCATACATATTAGCACCAGTGAAACTCTAGGAATTGAAAAAAAAAGTTGAAGTATCTCTTAGATAAGGGATTCATTAGGCCCAGTGTGTCTCGTTGGGTGTACCAGTCTTATTTGTGCATAAGAAAGATGGTTCTCTCCGAATTTGTATTGATTACCATTAGATCAATAAATTCACGATCAAAAATAAGTATCATCTTCCCAAAATCCAAGATTTGTTTGACTAACTTTAGGGTGCCAGCGATTTCTCTAAGATAGACCTCATATCAGGCTACTATCAGCTTAGAGTCAGAGAATGTGACATTCCAAAGGAAAACTTTCATTCTCAGTATGGTCACTTGGTATTCCTAGTTATGTCATTTGGTCTTAAATATTCCCTAACAACTTTCCTAGACTTGATGAACCACCCCTCCAAGCCGTACTTGTACTTTAGACCCTCAAAAATCATCAGTTGTTTAACAAATTTAGAAAATGTGAATTTTGGGTAAGGTCAGTAGCATTCCTTGGCCATATCACTTTTGGTGATGGCATTAGGGTTGATCCTCAAAAATTGAATTCCAAAGAAATTGGCCTCCACCTGTCTCTCCATAAGATATCATGAGTTTCTTGGGTTTACCTAGCTATCACAGATGGTTTATTGAAGAATTTTCTTCTTTTGAATCCCCTATGTACAAATTAACTAAGAAGAAAGTCAAGTTTCAGTGTTCATATCCTTACGAGAAGAGTTTTTAGGAGTTGAAGACCGACTTACCTCAGCCCCAGGTTTAGCTCTTCCAGATAGTCTAGATGGGTTTGTAGTATACTTTGATGTATCCATATTAGGTTTGGGTTGTTTCCTCATGCAGCATGGTAAGGTCATAGCCTACGCCTTTAGACAGCTTAAACCCCATGAAAAGAATTATCCTACTCATGATCTTGAGTTAGCAGTTGTAGTATTTGCCTTAAAGATTTGAAGAAATTATTTATGTGTTCGTATAGATATGTTCAGAAATTATTACAATCTCTAGTATGTATTTTCTCTGAAAGATCTCAATATTTTTCAGAGACGGTGGTTAGATCTCTTGAAAGATTATGACATGAGTGTCATTTATCACCCTAGCAAGGACAACATAGTGACCAACTCTTTTAGTAGAGTGTCGATGGGTAGTGTTGCTCATGTTGAGGATAGTAAGAAGAAGTTAGCTCAGGAAATCCATAAACTTTCCAAACTAGGCATCCACTTAGTCATTACAGAAGAGTAGTTCAGAATCATTTCTTGTTTTTGAGGTGAAAGAAAAGCAATATAAAGATCCTAGTCTAGTTAAGTTAAAATATTCAATTAAAAAATAGAATGTAGAGTTTTTCTCCCAAAGGGGAGATGGTATTTTCCATTTTTGGGGTTTTTTGCGTGTTCTAGGGTAGACGACCTAAGGTATAATATTCTTTTAGAAGCGCATGGTGTGCGCTACTCTATTCATCTAGGGGCTATAAAAATGTAGCGAGAATTGCGGTAGATCTATTGGTGGAGTGGGATAAAGAGAGATATTGCAGATTTTGTGGCTAAGTGCTCTATACGTCAGCAAGATAATAAATAGCCTCAGAATCCTAGTGGGTCCATGAAAGAGTTTTGTATTCTTACTAGGAAGTGGGTAGAAGTGAACATGGACTTCATGACAGGTTTTCCTCGAAGTCATCATCAGGTTGATTTAGTTTGGGTCATTATAGATAGAATTACTGAATCAGCTCATTTCCTTTCAATCGATACCTCATTTTCAACAAAGGATTATGCTAAGATTTTCATAAGAGAGTTGGTCAGATACACGATGTTCCATTATTCATTATCTCAGACAAAGGTACCTAGTTCACCTCTCACTTCGGGAGAACGTTCTAAAATGGTCTTTGTACCCAAGTTCATCTCAGTATAGCTTTTCATCCTCAGACAGATGGTCTAGAAGAAAGGACCATTCAGACCTTAGAAGATATGCTAAGGGCATATGCTATTAATTTCAAGGGTAGTTGGGATAACCACTTGGCTTTGATTGAGTTTACAGACAAAAATAGCTATTATTCCAGAATTAAGATGGCTCCATTCGAAGCTCTCTATGGAAGGAGATGCAGATCTCCAGCCAGTTGGTTTCAATTTAGTCAGGCCTCAGTTATAGGGCCTGACTTAGTATTCGATGCCTCAGAGAAAGTCCAGTTGATCAGATAAAGACTCTGCGCTGCACATAGCCGACAGAAGTATTATGCAGATGTGCGTAGAAAGGATCTCGAGTTTGATATTTGTGACTATGTCTAATTAAAAATCTCTCCCATAAAAGTACTGAAGAGGTTCAGCAAGAAGGGAATGCTTAGTTATGTATTGATGCATCAGAAAAGCATTCTCCTAGTGAGAAATTCAGTTATCAAAAATCTTATTCATGTGTTCATGAGTAAGATAAGTCATGTAATTATGCATCAGATATGTACGCTTAGTATAAATCCCAGAAATTTCGATCATGTTAAAGTTGTTCCTGATCAGTATGTACTTCAGCTCATTGTTTCTCCCATCTCAGTTAGTTTCCTTCGAGGACGAATGTTCCCAAGGGTGAGTATTGTAATACCTAAAAGTTTCTTAACTATTTTCGTCCCAAGAATATCAAGTATTAGCTTCTAAATTGAATGATATTTATTCTATGAGGAAATTTTAATCTTGTGGGTAATTTATTAAGCTTTCCATCGATAGAAGATTCACCCAAATCCGATAACCAGGTAAAAAATTTTGACTATTTCAAGTTCTGGTAGTAAAACAACGCCTTATTGGTCAGTGGCGCACCGCACCACAAGCTAAATTGGCAATTGTCTTTTATCCAGTGTCCCAGCACGATTTTTCCCGCATCAAGACAAAATTTCAGGTCATAAATAAATTGGCAATGCGATGGCTCCACGTCATGTCATTCCCCAATTTCCTAATTGTCAAATCCTAGTGACATGGCGTAATAGCGCCGCATCGCGACAGGGGTCCAGGTCGGGAAATTTTCTCCCATTTCAAAAGACACATCCAGGGTTAAAAGAGTTAATTTCCCACCCCTATCTAAACCCAATACCATGTGATTTAGCCATTCTTCACCAAAAATATACTAGTTTCTCTCAATTTTCTCTCAAGAACAAACTAGGGTTTCAATTGGGGATTTTATTTCAAGAAAATCTCTCCATAATCTTCGCTAAATCAAGAACTAAGGCATGTGTTGTGATGATATATGGATTTCTTTCATACATAAAGCTCAAGAACCCTATTTTAAATTATGAAGAATGATTATTTTATTGTGGGCTGCTCAAGTTATGAGATGGTTTTTGTTTGATTCCCCTGTTGGGATCGTTATGTGAAATTATGAAAATTACGTTAGCATATAAATTGAAATTCATGAATTTGGTGGTTTACGATTTGTGAAAATTGATGATTTTACCTATGCCTTAAGTTGTGAATGTACGGTGATTGATAAAATGTCTAAAGGGATTGTAATTATACAATATAGCTAAATTGTGACCCAAAAAAAATGTATGCTTTAACCTTATTTTGTAAATGACTTACATGTTATTATTATGTATTGAAATTGCTTGTGGGATTGCTCATGAGTTAGCCTTATGAAATTAAGATATTTATACATGCTATCGTAATCACGTACCAAGCAATTATCATCAAATGCCCATGAATTATCTCCAACTATTGTATTATGGATTGTTGATGTTGGTCATGTATTCAATAATGTCATGCTTTGTCAATTTCCTTCTATTTATTCCCGGGGGTACTAGAACCCAAAAAATATTGTTGTTTGCCTAGATTAAGTGTCATTTTTCACGGTATCCTCAGTCAAGACATGGTCCATAAAACCCAGTTAGTCATGTGATTCAGGAAAGATCAGTAATTCAGTAATCTCTATAGTATTCCGTCAGCTAACGAAACTCCGTGAATTCATTCTAGTGCAGTTTAGTTAATCATATTCAGTGTCTATTCATATGCTAGTAGGAATTAGTACCAAGTGAACCCAAGGATGGAAACTTACCTTTTAAATGAGGGTGTGATTTTTAGAAGCAATCCATGCATTCAAGAACTATGTAGCCAGCATAGGTTGAAACATCATAGCTTATTATATGAGGGTAGATGAGGTGGCTAACCTATTATATGAGTGTTCCAACTATTATCATTAGAGTTACCTATTATATGAGGGTAACTTATAGATAATCCTTACCAGTGGTGCGGTATTGACAACCTTCCAATTCAGGTTATTACTTAGACCCCGACTTAGCCATAATGGTGTATTAGGGGCATGTCAGTTAGATGAATATTTCCCATTGTTTTTGTTACAGAATCATGATTGTCAGATACAGTCATTTATTCTCAGTAATAGAACTCAGATAGTTTTACAAAATTTAGGGCATTCAGATACAGTAAACTAAGAATAGTCCGAAACTCAGCTTGTTCCATCAGAAACTAGACTGTCTGATACAGTGGCTCAGTATCAGTTATTTTAGTTATTCATTTATTAGTATGTCATGATATCAGTACTCAGACTCCGTAATAATGCTATTACGACTCTAGTTATAGTTATTAGGTATTCATACACGTATTCTCACATTTATATTATTTAATCAGTTAGTATAGATCATGCATGTAAACCCTTTATATTCATCCTACCTCACATGCATACCAGTACATTCAAAGTACTGATGCATTTGCGCTATGGTGTCTTATACCATAGGTTCATAAGCATAAGCTTCAGAGCATCAGTAGTACTCCAGTCTATGCAGTCAAAGTTAGCAGTGATTCCTCATCTTAAGAGGACAGGATCATTTGTTTATTACCTCATTAATTATTTACTAGTTGGAGTTAGTTGGGGACATGTCCCGTCATCTTCTTATTCAGACAGTTATGTTTTAGAGGTTATTTAGACTAGAGTATATTTTGACAGTTTTGTTTTGGGCATTTATACCCCATTCCAGATGTTATATTTTATCGGATATTATGTTACAGTTTGAACCTTATGTCCTTTCATTTCATGTTTTTGCATTATATAGTATATCACGCAGTATATAGGCACAAATATCAATCATGGGTTAGCTTGTGGTCCTTTAGGGTCATGAGCACCGTGTAGCATTTTGGGTACAAGATTCAGGGCATTACAAACTTGGTATCAAAGCCTAAGGTTTAATAGTGTCCTAGGAAGTCTCAAAGCCGCATCGAGTACAGTCTTGTGCCTGGGTGTATTGCGCGCCATATTTATATAGATGAGGCTATGAGATGTTTTTGGAACAATTTCCATTCATTCAGCATTCATATCCTGCCAGTGAGCATAATCTCAATTCAATATCTCAGTCTAATCTATTTCTCCCTTTCTTCTATAGAACATGCCTTCTAAAAGAAGAAACGGGAACCAGTCAGCCCCTTGGCTTGAAGAATCATTGGGCGAACATGTTTCTCATGCAAAGTTTAGAGAAACATTCACTACTCTTGCTCAGTCATTTTCCGCTCAAAATAAGCATCCAGCTATCATTCCAGCCAACCCAGGGGCCAAGTCAGCTACATCCAAGATTCAGGATTTCACCCGTATGAATCCTCCATCCTTTCTAGGGTCTAAGTCAGATGAGGACCCTCAGGAATTCATCGATCAGGTTCAAAAAATTACTAACATTATGGGGGTATCAATTTTTTACGGTGTTGAGCTAGCTATATATCAGTTGTAGGATGTTGCTCACACTTGGTACAAGTAGTGAAAGTTAGAGAGGTCGGTTGATGCAGGACCTATAGAATGGGAGGAGTTTGTCACCTCATTTTTAGAGAGATTCCTTCCTATAAAGCTAACAGAGGCTAATGTATTAGAATTCATAAACCTCAGGTAGGGCAACATGACTGTGAAAGAGTATACTCTTAAGTTTACTCAATTAGCCAGTTATGCCCCACACGTTGTTACAGACAGCAGTGCTAAGATGAGTAAGTTTGTTTCTGGGGAGACTAATAGTGTGGTCAATTAGTGTAGGTCTATTATGTTGAATAGTGACATAACTTTAGTTAGGCTTAAGACTCATGCTCATTAGATAGAAGTGAAAAAGATTAAGATGAGGGAGAAGCAGAATACGAGAGCAAGGAAGGTAGTTTCAACTTTGATCATCCCAAATCAGAAGAAGGAAAATGTTCTGAGTGTCATCCTAAGTCATCAGTTCTAGTTCTTTCTTCAGCTAATGCTCCAACTCCTAAGTTCAAGGATGGTAATAAAGAAAAAGCACCAGGCTCTAAGTCTTAGGGCAGTATAAGCCATGCTCTCACCTTTTCTATTTGCCAAACTTATGGCAATCACCATCAGGGTATTTATTAAGATAGCAGTGGTATTAATTTTAGATGTGGCAAGCTAGGCCACAGATTCAAAGACTGTCCTAGGCTAGGTCCTCAGGATTAGCAGAACCATTCCTCAGATCAGTCCAGTCACCCTAATCAGTAGGGTACCACTTCCAGTGCTACTAGTGGGCAACACCCAAATAGACTCTATTTTCTCCAGTCTCAGAAAGATCAGGAAAATTCTCCTGATGTGGCTACTAGCATGTTACAGAACATTCATATCTATTTTTATGCATTGACAGATCCATGTGCTTCCCTATTTTTTGTTACTCCCTATATAGAAGTTGATTTCGGAGTCGATCCTGAAAGTTTAACAGAGCCTTTTTCAGTCACTATCCCTATGGGTAAAATCATCATAGCCAGGCGGGTATACAGGAACTGCCCGGTTAGGATATTTCAGAGTCACCTCAATACATTTAATTGCTATGCCACAATCCACTGAAGACACAGAATAGTGATGTTTTAGTTTCCAAATAAACCCAACCTAGAGTAGAAAGGTAGTGTATCTGCTTTCAGATATATGTTTGTTTCCTATATTCGGACATGGAAAATAATATCTAAGAGATGTGTGTATCATCTTGTTTGAGTTAACGACACTATTTCTAAAACTCCCAGCCTTGATTCAATCCCAGTCGTGAATTAATATTCAGATATCTTTCCCGAATTTTTCCCAAAAAGGAAATAGACTTTGGCATTGATCTTCTTGTAGATACTCAACCTATATATATTCCACCATACAAAATGGCACCAGCTGAACTCTGAGAATTGAAAGGGCAGTTTAAGGATCTCTTAGATGAGGGATTTATTCGGCCCAGTGTGTCCCCATTGGGTACACCAATCTTATTCGTGCACAAGAAAGACAGTTCTCTCAAAATGTGTATTGGTTACTGTTTGATCAATAAAGTTATGGTCGAAAACAATTATCCTTTACCCAAAATCGATGACTTGTTTGACCAACTTCAAGGTATCAGCTATTTCTCTAAGATAGACCTTAGATCTGGCTACTATCAGCTCAGAGTTAGGAATGTTGCATTCTGAAGAAAACCTTTAATACTTGGAATGGTCACTTAGAATTCCTACTCATGTCCTTTGTTATTACCAATACCCCAGCACATTTGATGGACTTGATAAACCGTGTGTTCAAGCAGTACTTGGACATGTTCGTTATAGTCCTCATAAATTATATTTTGATCTATTGCCGCAGTAAGCATGATCATGCAGACCATCTCAGAATTGTACTTCAGACTCTCAAAAATCATTAGTTTTTCAGCAATTTCAGTAAGTGTGAAATTTGGCTAAGTTGAGTAGCATTACTTAGCCATATCATTTATGGTGATAGCACTAGGATTGATCCTCAAAATAATAAAGCCATAGGAAACTGGCTTCGACCTATCTGTGTATCAGATATCAGAAGTTTCTTGGGTTTGGCTGGCTATTACAGATGGTTTATTGAAGTATTTTATTATATTGCATCCCCTATGTCTAGATTGACTTAGAAGAAAGTTAAGTTTTAGTGGTTAGATCCTCATGAGAAGAGTTTTTAGGAGTTGAAGACTCGACTCACCTTAGCACCAGTTTTAGCTCTTCCAAACGGTCCAAATGGGTTTGTAGTATACTGTGATGCATCAGGAGTAGGTTTTGGTTTTGTCCTCATGCAACATGGTAAGGTCATAGCCAACACGTCCAGACAACCTAAACCCCATGAGAAGAATAATCCAACTCATGATCTTGAGTTAACAGCTGTAGTATTTTCCTTAAAGATTTGTAGGTATTCTTTACACGGTGTTTATGTAGATTTGTTGATAGATCATAAGAGTCTCCAGTATGTATTTTCTAAGAAATATCTCAATCTTTCTCAGAGTAGTTAGTTAGAGCTCTTGAAAGATTATGACATGAGTGACCTTTATAATTCAAGCAAGGCCAATATTGTGGCTGACGCTCTCTGTAGACTGTCTATGGGTAGTGTTACTCATGTTTAGGACAGTAACTAGAAGTTAGATTAGGAAATGCATCAGCTTGCTATACTAGGAGTTTCCTTAGTCGATACAGAAGAGGGTGATATACGGGTTCAGACTAGTTCAGAATCATCCCTAGTTTTTGAGGTGAAAGAAAAGCAAGATTGAGATCCCAGTCTATTCAACTTGAAAGAGTCAGTCAAGGAATAGAAAGTAGTGGTTTTCTCCCAAGGGGGAGATGGTGTTTTACATTGCCAGGTTCATCTATGTGTTCCATGTGTAGATGACTTAAGGCAGTGAATTCTTGCAGAAGTGCATGGTGCACGCTACTCTATTCATCCAGGGGGCACAAAGATGTAGCACAACTTATGAGAGAACTATTGGTGGAGTGGGATGAAGAGAGGTATTGCAGAGTTTGTGACTAAGTGCTCTACATGACAGCAAGTAAAGATAGAACATTAGAATCCTGGTGGGTCCATGCAAGAGTTCCATATTCCTACTTAGAAGTGGGAACAAGTGAACATGGACTTTGTAATGGGTTTGCCTCATATGGACTTAGCTCATTTCTTTCCAGTCCATGCCTCTTATTCAATTGAGGATTATGCCAAGATCTACATCATAGATTTATTAAGATTGCACGGTGTTCCATTATCTATTAGCTCAGACATAGGTTCCTAGTTCATGTTTAACTTCTGGAAAGGATTCCAAAAGGGTCTTAGTACCCATGTTCATCTCATTACAACCTTTCATCCTAAGTTAGATGGTCAAGAAGAAATAACCATTCATACCCTAAAAGATATGATAAGGGTTTGTGCAATTGATTTCAAGGGTAGTTGGGATGACCACTTGCCTTTCATTGAGTTTGCATACAAAAATATGTATCATTCCAGTATTAAGATGGCTCCATTCAAAGCTCTCTATGGAAAGAGATGTAGATCTCTAGAAGGTTGGTTCAAAGTTAGTGAGGCCTTGGTTATAGGGCCTTACTTAGTATTTGATGCCTTAGAAAAGGTCCAGTTGATCAAACAAAGACTCCAGGGTGATCAGAGCTGACAGAAGTCTTATGCAGATATGTGCAGAAAAGATCCCGCATTCGACATTAGTGACTTTGTCTACCTAAGGATCACTCCCATGCAGGGAGTGAAGAGGTTCGGCAAGAAGGGAAAGCTTAGTCCCTGATATATCAGTCCTTTCAAAATTCTCAATCGCCTTGGCAAAGTAGCTTATGAGCTCGAATTGCCTACAGATATAGCCACAGTTCATCAAGTCTTCCATGTCTCTTTACTCAAGAAGTGCATAAGTAGCCCAGCAGTTGTAGTCCCTATTCTAAGCATAGATGTTCAGAATAACCTCTCTTATGAAGAGATTCTAATAAAAATCCTAGGCTATCAGACTCGTTTATTGAGGAATAAAGAAATCCCTCAATTCAAAGTTCTTTGGAGAAATTTGTCTATTGATGGATCTACTTGGGAAGAAAAAGCAGATATGTGAACCAAGTATCCTTACCTCTTCTCCAACAACTCAGATATAGCTCAAGGTAATAGTTCTCCTTAAGCTTTTCAATTTTCCTATCCAGATTTTATTTACGACTTGGTATTAGTCTCATGTTCAGGATTTCATTTAAAACTTCGTACTAATTACCATTGGATATTTAGTCATATGATCATGTATCAGATTAGTCATATTTTCATGCATCAGACTAGCGAGAAATTTAGTTATCAAAAATCTCAGTCATATGTTCATGTGTTAGTGAAGTCATGAAATCATGTATCAGATATGCAAGCTCAGTATAAATCCCAGAAATATCAATCATGTTTTAGTTATTCGTGATCAACATGTACCTTAGCTCATCATTTCTCCTATCTAAGTCAGTTGTATTCAAGGATAAATGTTCCCTAGAGGGAGATATTATAATAAACCAAAGTTTCTTAACTAATTTCATCCAATGAATGTCAAGTATTATCTTCTAAATTGAATGGTGTTTATTCTATAAGGAATTTTTAATCGTGTGGGAAATTCAATAAACTTTCCATGGATATTAAATTCACCCAAATTCGATAATCGTTAAAAAGTTACGACTATTTCAAATTCCTATCATAAAATAGTGCCATATTGGTAAATGGCGCACCACGCCACAAGCTAAAACGGAAATTGTCTTTTTATCTAGTGTCTCAACGTGATTTTTCCTGCGTCTCACCAAAAATCCAGGTCGCAAGCAAAGTGGTAACGTGATGGCTCCACGTCGCACCATTCCCCTATTTCACAATTGTAAATTTCCAGTGACATGGCGCGATAGCGCCACGTCATGCCAGGGGTCCAGGTCAGGAAATTTTCTCCAATTTTAAAAAACGCATCCAGGGTTAAAATGGTCAATTTCCCAACCCTATTTAAACCCAATAATACGTTATTTGTCCATTCTTCACCCAATATATACTAGTTTCTCTCAATTTTGTCTAAAGAACAAACTAGGGTTTCAATTAGGGATTCAATTTGAAGAAAATCGCTCCATCAATCTTCGCTAAATCAAGAACTAAGGTATGTGCTGTCTTGATTTATGGATTTAGTTCATCCAAAATTTTCAAGAACGCTATTTTAAAGTATTAATCATGATTATTATGTAGTAGGTTGCTCAAGTTATATGATGGTTATTGTTTGATTCCCATGTTGGGATTGTTATGTGAAATTATCAAAACTATGTTAGAATATAAATTGAAATCCATGAATTTGGTGGTTTATGATTCGTAAAATTTGATGATTTCACCTATGCCTTAAATTATGAATGTAAGGTGTTTGACAAAAGTCGGAAAGGGATAGAAATTATGCACTATAGCTAAATGGTGATCCAAATGAAAATGTATGCCTTAACCTTATGTTCAAAATGACTTCCTTGTTATTCTTATGTGTTGAAATTGATTGTGGGATTGCTCATGAGTTAGCCTTATGAAATTATGCTATGTATGCATGCTATCTTATTCACTTACAAAGTTATGATAATCAAATGCACATGAAATATTTCCAACTATTGTATTATGGATTGTTGATGTTGGTCATGTATTCAATAATGCCATGCCTTGTCAGTTCATTCCTTTGAGTCCTCGGGGAACTTGTACCCGAAATATATAGTTGTATGCCTATATTTAGTGTCATGTTTTCATGATATCCTCAGTCAATCCATGGTCTATAGAACCTAGTCAGTCACGTGACATAAGAAAGCTCAGTAATTCAGAAATCTCAATAGTATTCTGTCATTTAATGAAACTCCATGAATTCAGTCTAGTCCAGTTCAGTTAATCAAGTTAAGTGTCTATTCAGATGGGAGTAGAAATTAGCACCGAGTGAACCAAAGGATGGTATCTCACCTGTTATATGAGGGTATGATTCATAGAAACAATCCATGTGTTTCAGAACTACATACCCAATGTAGGTTGAGACATCATAGCCTGTTAAATGAGTGTAGACAAGGTGGCTTAACCTATTATATGAGGTTTCCCACCATGCTCGCTAGAGTTACCTATTATATGAGGGTTACTCATAGATTATCCGTAACAGTGGCGCGGTATTGACACCCTTCCAATTAGGGTTACGGATTGGAGCCCAACACAACCATAATGGTGTGTTAAGGGATGTCGGTTTGATGACTACTTCCCACAGTTTCAGTTATAGAAACAGGACTGTCAAATATAGTCATTCAGTTTCAGTAATAAAACTTAGATAGTTTTATTGAATTCAGGGCTGTCAGATATAGTCAACTAAGAATAGTGTGGAACTCACCTATTTTTATTAGAAACTAGACTGTCAGATACAGTTGCTCGGCATCAATTATTTTAGTTATTCAGTTATTAGTTTCTCATGTTATCATTACTCAGACTTAGTAATCATGTTATCACGACCCTAGTTACGGTTATTATGTATTCATGTATGTATTCTCATATTTATATTATCCAGTTAGTTTGTATAGATCATGCATGTTAACCCTTTGCATTCAGCCTACCTCCTATGCATACTAGTACTTTCAAAGTACTGATGCATTTGCACTATGGTGTCTTATACTATAGGTTCAGAAGCACGAGCTCCAGAGCATCAGTAACATTCCAGTCTCCGCAGTCAGGGTTAGTAGTGAGCCCTCATGTTTCGAGGACATGATCATTTCTTTATTATATCATTAATTAGTTTATTAGTTGGAGTTAGTTAGGGACATGTCCCATCATCTCCTTATTCAGACAGTTATATTTTAGAGGCTCATCAGACTACAGTATGTTTAGACAGTTTTATTTTCGGCATTTATACCCCATCCCAGATGTTATATTTTAGTCGATATTATGTGAAAGTTTGAACCTTATGTCCTTTCAGTTCATGTTTCCATATTATACAGTATATCACACAATATACAGTCTCCAATATTAGTCATGGGTTAGCTTGTGGTCCTTCGTGGTCATGAGCACCTACTAGCATTCCGGGTACCAGATTCGGGGCGTTACATGAACCATGTGGAAATACTCTAACCATAGTGAATATTCCAGCCAAACTAGACTTGAACTTTCCTAGTAACAAGCATAGTATCAAATTATTCAACAAGACCATATCACCTAGTTGTAATACCTTTTTCTCAATCATCTTGTCATGATAAAACTACATCTTCTCCTTATACAAAGTTGAACTGTCATAACCAAGGAGGCAAAAATCATCTAACTCATTCATCTTATTCATTCTCGAGTGTGTGCCATCAGTCCACTCAAAATTTATCTTCATCAATGCCCATGGTGCCTTATGATAAAGTTCGACCAACAAGTTTCATGCCTTTTCGCTCACAAGATGATAAGAAGAGGAACCTATTAGAGTTTATCAGTTTTTTAATCGGCCCAAATTTCTTTATCTAGCTTTCTCAACTAATTAGTCTTGTTGGCAGTCATAGTCTTCTCTAAAATGGACTTCATTTCACGATTGGATATTTCAACCTGCCCATTTGTTTGGGGATGGTATAGTGTTTCCACCATTTTTAATAATATATTTCTCAAGTACGGCCTTGAATAGACTATTTCACAAGTGGTACCCATTATTCCTAGTCAAAGTATGTGGAGTACCAAACTGAGATAAAAAATTCTTCTTGAAAAAGGTAGTGACACTTTGACACACATTATTTAGAAGCACAACTTATTCTACCTACTTAGATACATAGTTGACTTCCCCCAAAATGCACTTGATGCTATGCAAAATCATAGATGGACCCATGAAATCAATACCCCATACATCAAACAACTCAATGTCAAGAACATATGTCATAAGGAGATCATGCTATAGATATTTCTTTACCGCTGGCATTGGTCATAGGATCGATCATAGTCATGTGCATCATTATAAATTGTTTACCAATTCTAACAACACTAAAAATTCATATGGTCAGTTGGAGTACCTACATATTGGCACCCAACTGGAGATGAATTATATGTCTCAGGAATAATCATCATCATAACTTCGGGAATACACCTCCAAATCACACCATCTATAGATACCCAAAATTAGTAAGTTCATCTAAGAAAACTTTTGTACCTCATGTATAAATCATTTTTGTTTCTGAAACAACACATCTTCTAAGACAAACTCAATTGCCAAATAATTGTTAAAATCAACAAACCAAGGGATTAAGTCGTTTGATGTTGCCAAGACACACTTATATGGAAAAGTATCATCAATCTATAGCTCATACCCTAGTTGAAACATTGAATGTTCTTCTAGGCAGTATAACTGGTGTGAAAAATGGTTTTCTATGCTTTTCCAATCCTTCACCTCAAAGTCAAACTCTTATAGAAATAGTACCTATCGAATCAATGTAGACTATAGATTTTTCTTCACCATAAGGTACCTAAGTCTTGTATGATTAGTATGCACAATGACTTTTCTCCAAATCAAATATGACTAAAACTGCTCAAAAATAAACACTACTACATGCAACTCCTACTACAAGTAGTGTTCTCATTTTTGTGTTTGTAGTTAAGTACTTTGTTTGCATAATAGATGGGATGAAGTATTTTCTGGCATATTTGACCTAGGACAGCTCCTAGGGCAATAGCACTAGCTTTATACATCACCTTAAATTTAAGGGTCTAATCTAGAGACATGATAATAGAGTAAAGATCAACCTATATTTCAGGTACTCAAACTCCTTGCAACAAGCTTCATAAAACACAAACATTACCTCTTTCTTTAATGATATGCATAATGGATTTAAAATTTTAGAGAAGTCCTTGATGAACCTCTTAAATAACCGTACATGACCCAAGAAACTCTGAATTCCTTTCAAAAAAATTGGTGGATACAATTTTCAATGACCTCAATTTTAGCACTGACAACCTTTATTCCCCTCTTCAAAATCCATTGCGCCAAAACTATCTTCTCTATAATCATAAAGTGAAACTACTACTAACTAAGAACTTAGTTACACTCCTCACTTCTCTAAAGCACATTAGCCAAGCAAGCCAATCAGTTATCAAATGATTCACCCGAAATTAAGAAATCATCCATAAATACCACTATAGTACCTTTCAAAATATTAGAAAAGATAGACATCATACAATGCTTAAAGGTAGGGGAGCATTACAAATTCCATAAGGAATCCTCTTGAATGTAAACATATCATATGGACATGTAAAAATTATTTCTCTTTTTCCTTGATAATGCTCAACTAACACGCCAATTTAAGTGCAAGGATGTAATTGTTAATAAAATTACCCAACTATGAGTGGGGGTTGAATCCACAAGGAACAATGTGAGTGGCCATCGGGTAAGTTCAAAATGAAAGTCACCTACTAGATTTAAACGTAAGATGCAAACTATTAGGGAATTTAAAATATTTTCAAGAATGCAACTAGTATTTGGGTCTCTAAAATTCTGATATGAGGCTACGAATAATTAGAGCATAATGAATTAGGAATTTATCTTGGGGCTTTTCTTTTACTAGGGGAAACTAGTGTGTGGGTACATGAAAATTGAATTCAAATTTATGTTAAATTGTGCATGGAAAGGCTTGGTTAGGAGTTTCGATGCTACCCTTTAGACAAAGTACCAAACTATCACCCATGGATTCTTTCAAATACCTTGTGGATGTGGTCAACCCTTCATCAGAAAGCCTCAATATGTAGATCCCTATTTCTAGGGTGATTCTCAAGATATAAAAATTCCACGATTTATCATTATTTCTAAGATAACAAAAAGGGGCTAACTATCATCTATTTCATTGTTAACAATTGCTCTTGTCATATACAACCCTCTTTCAAGGATGATATAGGATCTAGACTACCCACTTCCCTTTTTCAAGAATGATGTTCAAATAATTTGAGGCTTTCACCAACAAATAACATTTTAGAATCAAATATTTGTGAAATGCAACAACATCAACTAAAAGTTAAGCTAACAATCACAACCCACACACACTTGCACCCTATGTAAACATAACTCCTAGAGGGATAACTAGCAACACAATAGAATAATAAACAAAGATGTACCAAAACCTTCATCAACTTGATTCACAAAAGATAATGAGAATGCAAAATCAAGCTTTAAATATGTACAAATCTTCAATGGAAATTGCTAATTCTCTACTTAGGAGTTACTCTAATGTTTTCTTCACCCAAATTTTAGTACGATAAAGTTCCCTCTAAAATTTAAACCTAAATGGTGGAAAAAGACTTCCCAAAATTAGGATACCTCCTATGAGAAAAGGTTTGAGCCTATTAAAGGAATTGGTGATGGCTGTATGAAATTACCAAACTACCCATGGGCACAATCACATGCTACTGCAATCACTGACACTTTATCGTGATCACGGAAAATAGGAGTGCTGTAAGAACCTCATGATCATAGTACTTTGACCTGGCTTGACTAGCCCTGATTGCATCCCTCATACCATAATCGCGGTAACTGATGTTGATTTCTACTTCAGGTCTTTCAATTGTATTTCTTTCTCCTTTTTGATCCTTTTTAGCTCAAATCCATGTATTTCCAACTCATAACTTATATGCTTGCAAAATGTGGAAATTATTGTATTTAATGACAATTTGTCTCATTGATACACTCAAATCATGGTAATGTGCACTAATATTGAGTGAAAATGAGTGGTAAATTCACCACTCTTCAACACCCCAACTTTAGACTTTGCTTTTCCTCAAGTAACACTATATCTTACCATGAGACAATCCTTATTTATGTACAAATTAGATGACCCAATGATCATAATAACTTTAAGCTTAATTACTACCACCAGTAGTACTTCAAACATGGGTAAAGCTATTCTCTCGACACCCCTCACATAAAATGCAATTTTCAATGATGCAAAAGATTTGAAACAAAAAGTGTGAGACAATCACTAATACTCTAGGAGTGACTCACCATTGACTTGAACTGTACTATACTTCTTTTGCCTCATTTTTTGGGAGATGACAAAATCACCCATCTCAACTATTTTTACATTCCTCCTCGCAAGGAGAAAAGTTTCACACACCAATTTATCTAATATTCTACAAGGGATTTAAGTGCAAAGCTCTCTCTCACACAAGGACTCTTAATGCTAACAAGTACCATGCCATAGAATTGCCCCTATTTTTAATTGCCACTATAATAAATACACTTGGTTGGAGATCTCAAAATTCTTTTTTAGCTTCTAATGTAGGCTTGGGGTAGGGTAGGATATCATTTAGGAACAGCAAGCATAAACCCTTATTGAATATCTACATTACACTATTCCATCCAATTTTTTACCATAGTCCACCTCTTTTGGTTTCACTCTTTACACTTTTGCCTACTTTTATTTCCTTTGTTCACCTATTTTATTTTCATTTATTTTTCTTGCACACTTTATGCTTTTCGTTCCTTTGTTGAATCCTTTCTTTTTCTTATTATATTATTCTCAATTCTTAAGCTCTTAGGAACTCACTTAAGACTTCATGGCCCAAAGTTACCTCCTCCAATCATCACCGCCCCCATCTTGGGATTTTAACCTCAAGTATATTTTTAAGTTCAAGGAGGGTAGCATTCAAAAGAGGGCTAATAATAAAATATCTCACGGCTTACAATGTGTTTTCCAATAAAAGTTCCATAGGCTCAAAGTAAGTGACTAAGGATAACATCTATGCAAGTGTAGGCTTTTTAGGCTAAAGTGGACTTCCAATATCACAAAGGTGGCCTAGGATCATCTCACCGAAAAAGTACAATAAAAATTAATCTTGAAAGACTAATGGGGTGCGTTATAGATGGTACAAGTATGTATGAGATTTAGACAAATAGGATTACCGCACATAACACACAAATTTGTTAAGGAGGCCCAATTTCCCCTCTTAGTAGAGACAAAAATGTAGTATCTACCAATTTTCACAAGACAAAATTTCAGTTACAAAATAGAAAAAGTTTTGAGACAAGGTCGCTCACTTCCATGCCCTTGATTTTTGAAATGAGTTTTGAAAAGTTTTGGATGAAAAGGGGTGTTTACTTTGCATTTCCACATGTATAATTTGATAATCGTGGCGCAAACATAATCCTTCATCTCACATTTTAGATTTCATGGGTAAACCAAATGGCTACTCATATATCGCCATAGGTATAATGGTGATCCCAAATAAAAATTAGCAAAGGTACTCATACCCTTTTTTCATTTGTGACCTCGATGCTACGGGTACTTAGACTTCCCCTAAATACATGGATAAAACACAACATGACTTTTTCCCCTTAACAATGTTATCACTCAATCTATCATAGGGAAAAACTTGTATTATATCACCATACGTATAACAAAGATAAGTAAATAAATCTAAAAACAAAAACAAAAAACTAATCCATAAACTGTGCGCACTATCAGATTACCAAAACATTACAACCCAAAAATAAAAATAAAAATCATAAAAAATGTTTTTAAAAAATCCAAAAAGATCTAAATAATATAGGCCCGGGGATAGTCACCCCCAACTAAAAAGATAGTAGTGTCATCACTACATAAAACATTAAACCACAACAAAGACTTTAGGGTTCTCCCTGAAACTGCATCAGGAGTTGCTCTCGCCTGTGGACTCTTCATCATCTCAATAGCATTAGCACCAAACCACTCAGTACAGGACACATCATCATTGTCCACTTTGTGAGTAGGTAATCTGTCATGAGGTTTGAGGACCTTCCATAGGCCCTTTACCCACTTCCACAACTTACTAAAAATTTTATTTTTTTTTTCTCCATTTTATTCATCTTTTCATGGGAATTTTGAAGCTCCCTGTGAGACCGTACTGATGTTGAGTAAGAATTCTCGATCCTTTAAATGATGGATCCCTACGTCTATTGATCCTTTCGATACTTCTCATAATTCATTTGGGACACATATTGTAATGACCCTTCAAGTCATTTTCCACGTTCTTTCATATCTTTGCCGAAAGAGCTTCTTCATAGCCAACCCAAGTCATTAGTAACAAGCCAAAACTGATAGATCAGTTACCTGGTAGTTTATTTGGTTCCTTGAACCACTTTCTGAATTTGAAGTCTTCATTGGTCCTAATTGACCACTAAGTGAAAACCTTGGTAAAAATTCCTCATATGTAAAATCAAACTTTGCCAACATGTCCAGGATGTCGAAAACTATTAGGTTACGTATCTTGATAGTTTGAAACAGACCCCAAATACATCTCGATGCATTGGCCAAAGATCAGAATCAAGTTCTATGCTTCAGCCATGCCTTGTGTCGATTGAGATGTTGCGACCACAATGGCTAAAGAGCTATTGAAGTTCTGCTACCACAGCTAGGCACGGGTCACGACTGTAATACTTGAGGGTTGGACAAACCTATTTGAAGGATGTTTTCTCTAATATTTGCTATTTTGTGCCTCTATTTAAACCAACAAAAGCTAATAGAGTTTAGATCTTCTAAGTAAGTCTTGTGGGTTTAATTGGAGCTTAAACAACTTGTGAAATTGAATCTTGCTACAATTTAAGGTAAAATCTTTTCTAGTTTGGTATTGATTTAATGTTTTCTTAACTCAAAATCCCTAAATCATTGAGGCTAAAATGTAGCTAGACGAGTGAATGTATCTAATAATCCTAATTCTATAGAACTAAACTGAGTTCTATACTGAGACTAAAAATAAAAATATAGGAGGAAGTCATCTAATTGACATGCCCCTTTCATAATAGATTTAGGGTCTAACTTGTAACCCCAGCAGGAAGGTTGTCAGTATCGTACCACGAGTAAAGACAAATGGAGAGTTACCCTCATCTGGCTGATAATCTATTAAGAATGGAGGTATCCTTAACTGATAGGTTAAAACACCTCATCAACCCTAAACTGATGGTTGATGTCTCAACCTACGATGGTTTTGTGGTTCTTGAATTCAAAGACAACTTCTGAGGATCACACCCTCAATTGGCAAGTGAGTCCCTATCCTTGAGTTCACTCGGTGCTGAATCCTACTCCCAACTAAACAGATTATGGACTAATTACTAGACTGTACTGCATTTGACTGAACTATTACTGAATGTGTTGACTTACTAAACTTGACTGAGATTATTGAGTTTTGTAACAGTCTAATTACTACTGTTTTGTGACATGATTGGGACTATTTTGTAACTATAGTATCTCTATGTAAATAGTTTAATTTTTTGGGTATTATATACCCCAGGACTCGATAGTACGAAAAGTAAACTATAGCATGATCTTGAAAAGCATAACAATGTCCACTTGTTCATAACGCATTCATAGATGTATTTTATAAAACACTTGTATGGCATAAGTTTGTACATATGCTAGTATGTAAAGATTTCACTGTTAAATTCACATGGACATTCCATCAAATATATGGGGAGCGCAGCTTAATGCATAAAATCATGGACAACATATAAACATCGTAACTACAACACCCAAACTTGCTAACAAGGATTATAACATGGGAATTACACAATTCAATATACATGATATTTTGATTTCATGGGATCTATAATTTATCATGTATTGAATCTCAATTAATGTTATGAACATGAATAGAACCCAATTTCATGTATGTAAATCATGAATCAATAACCTTGTAGTTTTAAAAATGTATTCTTAGACTCTATGGGTAAAAGGAACCCATAGATGAACACCTAAATACCTGAGAAGATTAATTATTGAAGGTTTTTGGAGGTATTTAGGTGTTCAAGAAATAAGAAAAACCTTCAATAATTAATCTTCTCAGGTATTGAAGGTTCTTGATAGAAAGTGAGTAAATTATTGGATATTAGGTTTTTTAGCGGTTTAATCTCATGTTTAGACTAATTAGGGCCCTGGAAAAATACCAAATTACCCCTAGGAAAAATTAAAATTTTTGTCAATAGGTGCCTTATTTTGGGCATCACTGCGATGCCACCGCATCGTGGTGAGCCACTTGAATGTGGCTGGCACTGTGTAAAAATGGATGACTAGGAAATTAGCTCTTGAATTCGACAACTGGGAAAATGTCCCTTAACGCAGTACGGTGGGATTGCGATGGCACACTAGAAAATGATAATTACCATATGATCCTTTAGAGCAATGCGGTAAAGTACCAGGTGGTTCAATGTTTTACTAAAATTTCTCTACCTCTTCACCCAGGTATGGGATTTGGGCGAATTTTATATCCTATGAAAGATAATTGAATTTCCTACCCAATGGTAAGCTCTAAACTGAAAAATCCTGAGTACTTCAAAATTTTATTTATGAATACTCATGTATTGAGAATTAAATTAATCTAGGGAGATACGGGGTATTACAATATCTCCCTATTCATAACATTCAACATCGAATAAGACTGACTAAACTTAGAAATACTGATAGAATGAGTTCAGACACTGAACATGCTAACTGAAACATGATTGCATAACTGAAATCTTTGATAAGTTGAGTTTTCATACTAAACATGCATATCTAATGTATGAGTATATGACTAAACTGATTCATGAATGCATGACTGAATATGCAATGGTAATGGATACCAAGTTTGTAACTGTAACTAAACAGGGAACCAAACAAAGCTAAAAAAGACTGTCAAGTCAAGCTAAATTTGAGTTTACGAAGAAGAGGTGGGGATACTTGGTTCGCATATCTTCTTCTGCTTCCCAAGTATCTCTCTTAATGAATTGATTCATCCAAAAAACTTTAACCAAGGGAACTTCTTTACTTCATTGTCTGCAAATCTGATGATCGAGGATCTAGATTGGAACCATTTTAAAAGAGAGATCATTATGGATATCTATGCCCTCTAAGGGAACTATGATTGCTAGCTCACAAATCCATTTCTTTAAAATGAAGATGTGGAACACTGGGTCTACTGAAGCTAGATCAGAAGGAAATTGAAGCTAGTATGCTACCTTTCCAAAATGGCTGAGAATTCTTTAAGTACCAACATATCTGTGACTGAGCTTTCTCTTCTTGTTAGACCTCTTACCCACTTCATGTGCGAAATTTTCAAGTACACAAAATCGATGACATCAAGCTCGAAAAATCTTTTCTTCTCACATCTGTATATGATTTTTGTCGTCTTTAGGCTGTCCTACGACTTTCTTTGATCAATTGAACCATCTCTAAGGAATCATACACTAAATCAGGCCCTACTACTATGACTTCACCTACCTCAAACCAACCAATTGGAGATCTACATCTCCTTTCTTAAAGAGCCTCAAACGAAGACATCTGAATATTAGAATGATAGATGTTATTATATGTGAATTTGATCAAAGGAAAGTGGTCATCCATAACTAGATTTAAAATCAACAACGCAGACTATTAATATATTTTCTAGAGTTTTAATGGTTCTTTCTGCTTGTCCATCTTTCTGAGGGTGAAAAGTCGTAATAAGGTGAAATTAGGTACCAAGACCTTTTTGGAATGCTTTCTAGAAATGAGAGGTAAACTAGGTACCCCTATCTGAGATGTAGACACTGGAACTTCGTATAATTGACCAACTCTCTGATAAAGTTATTGGCATAGTTCTCAACTGAATAAGAGGTATGGACTGATAAGAAATAGGATGATTAGGTCATTCTTCGTATGATGACCCAAACATTATCAAGTTGATGATGAGTACGGGGTAAACCTATGACAAAGTCCATGTTCACTTCTTCCCATTTCCATGTGGGAATAATGAACTCTTGTATGGACCTACTAGGCTTCTAGCGCTCAATCCTAACCTGCTAACATGTAGAAAACTTAGCTACATACTCTTTGATATCTCTCTTTATCCCACTCCACCAATAGATCTCCTACAAATTACGGTATATTTTAGTGGCCCCTGGATGAATTGAGTAACGCGCACCATGCGCTTCTACAAGAATTTGTTGCTTTAAGTTATCTGCGCCTGGAACGCATAGCTTACCCAGGAAACGTAACATATCATCTCCTCTTTGGGAGAAAACCTCTACTTTCTGATCTCTGACTAACTCTTTCAACTTAACAAGGTTGGGATCTATATCCACTTTTTCCTTTACTTCAAAAACTAAAGATGATTATGAATTATTCTATGCCCACACGCAACCCTCTGCTAAATTGACTAAGAGGACACCTAGTCCGGCAAGCTGATAAACTTCTTGAACTAACTTCTTCTTACCATTCTCAACATGAGCAACACTACCCATAGACAACCTACTGAGAGCAACTACCACTACATTAGCCTTTCCCAGATGGTACAAAATACTAATGTCATAATCTTTCAATAACTTTAACCATCTTCTTTGATGCAAATTCAAATATTTTAGACAGAAAACATAATACAATATTTTGTGATCTGTGAACACATCAACATGCACCCCATACAAGTAATGCCTCCAAATCTTTAAGGCAAACACTACAATTTCTAACTCAAGATCATGGGTAGGGTAATTATTCTCATGGGGCTTAAGATGTCTAGAGGAATAGGCTATAACCTTACCTCTCTACTAGAGAAAACAACCTAATACTACTCTGGTTGTATCACAGTACACAACAAACCCATCTAAACTATTTGGTAATATTTAGACATGGGCTGTAGTGAGTCGAGTGTTCAATTCTTGAAAATTCTTCTCATATGAAGCTGACAATTGAAACTTCACTTTCTTCTTAGTCAATCTCGACATAGGGCATGTAATAGATGAATACCCATCAACAAACCAACGGTAATAGCAAGCTAAACTCAAGAAGCTCCTAATATCTACTAAATAAAAAGTTTTAGGCTAGTTTCTCACCACTTTAGTCTTTTGAGGATCAACTCTAATGCCATAGCTGAAAATATTATTACCAAGGAATGCTACTGACCTTGGACAAAATTCGTACATACTGAATTTGGTGAACAACTAATGGGCTCTGAGAGTCCGGAGCTTGATTCTGAGGTGATCTGCATAATCATTCTCACTATGAGAAAAGACAAAAATGTCATTGATAAAGACTATGATGAACATGTCCAAGTACTGCTTGAACACATGATTCATTAGTCTATAAAAGTTTTTGGGGCATTATAGAGACCAAAGGATATGACTAGAAACTTAAAGTGACCATACCGAATTTGGAAAGCTATAATCAAAATGTCACATTCTCTAAATCTGAGATAAAAATAGCCAGATTAGAGGTCTATCTTAGAGAAGTAATTGGCGCTCTATAGTTGGTCAAAAAAACAATCAATTCTAAGAAGTGGATATTTATTCTTGACTACGACTTTGTTAAACTAATGGTAATCTACACACATTCTAAGATAATTATCTTTCTTATGCATGAATAAGTCTAGTGCACCCTATGGGAAAACGCTGGGTCTAACAAACCCTTTGTATAAAATTTCTTTTAATTGTTCATTTAATTTTTTGAGTTCAGCTAAAGCCAATCGATGTGGAGGAATAGATATGGGCTAAGTATCTGGAAGAAGGTCTATTCTAAAGTCAATTTCACTTTTGGGAGAAATCCCCCGAAGATCTTCGATAAACACATCTGAGAAGTCATTCAGTATTGGACCTTACTCAAGACTAGGATTCTCTAAACTAGAGTCCTTGACTCACACAAAATGATATAAGAAACCTTTGGATATCATTTTTCTCACTCTATGAAATGAAATAAACTGACCCTTAAGCGCTGTAGTACTACCCCTCTATTTGGAAACTAAAAATGAACAATTTTATTTCTACAATCAACTGAGGCATAACATGAAAGGAGCCAATCCATGCCTAGAATAAAGTTGAAATCTATTATCTCTAACTCTACTAAGACTACTGAAGTGACTTTCTGAGATATCATAATCGGGCAGTTCTTATATACCCATCGAGCTATGAAAAATTGACCCATTAGAGTAGAGACTTAGAAAGGGTCTGTTAAGGTTTTTTGTTTGAACATAAAGTTGACTTCTATATAATGAGTTACAAAAGACAAAGAAGCACCTAGATCAAGTAAGCCATAAACATAAAAATAAAAGATTTGTAACATATGAGTGACAATATCAGGAGAACTTTAGTAATCTTGTCTGGACTGAAGTACGTAAAGCCTATTTAGGCGTTTCCTAATGGGGGCACTGGAAGTGACACCCTACTAATTCGGGCAACCAAACTTAGCTGAAGGATGATTATACAGACCTCAAGAACCCGACTAAGGACAATCTCTACTTTGGTAGACTGGCTTACCACACTCGAAACAAACACCAATACTAGCTCTGCAGACACCCTAATGGTTTCTACTATATTTCTTGTAAAAAGGATTTGTTCGATCACAGCTAACGCTACCCTGATATTTAGAGCCTGGCACCCTATCCTTGTTGCCATTTCTAAACTTAAGGAATGGAGCACTAGCTGAGAATGGAGCTAGAACTAAAGACTTTGGATAGAACTAGGAACGGTTATCTCCTTCTAACTGAGGTTGGGTAAAATTAAAGCTTCTTATTCTAGATCATTTGTTTGCCCTCTATCCTTATTATTAGCCTCTTCTATCTATTATATATAAACCATAAGATTGGATATATCCATCTCCTTAATCAACATTACAGTTCTGCACTCCTTAACAATGCTCTCTGAAACCTCAAACACAAAATTTCTCATTCTGGGCATACTATCTGCTACTACATGGGGAGCATACTTGGCTAACTGATTAAATTTAAGGGAATACTCTTTCACTCTCATACTGCCTTAACTGAGATTGATAAAATGTAACACCTTTGATTCTCTCATTTCTAAGGGAAAGAATTTATCTAGAAGAGCAGTAGCAAACTCTTCCTACATTATGGGCTCTTCATTTGTGCCCTTCCAGTACTTAACTTAGGTATTATCTATATCTTGTAGCTAATAGGAAACTAACTCAGCACTCTTTCTTTAAGCCTCTCCCATGATATATATGACTTTTTAAACCTGATTGAAGAACTTCTATGGATCCTCTTCGGGCTAAGATCCTAAATATAGGGGAGGATTCATTCGGGTGAAGTCCTAAATCATAACTGCAGTAGCATTAGCCACTAAATTAGCCTGAACAATAGTAGGTCATTTATTCTGAGCTATTATGGAATTTTCTAGAGTGGTGAACGCAACTCTGAATTCAGCATGGGAGGCATGCTCGCCCATGGACTCCACCTGAATAGGCTGATGTGCTGGCTGGGTTTCTATTCTTCTTTTGTTGTTCTTTTTGAGAGGCATGTTCTATAAATAAAAATATTAAAGAAATTAGTTTGCGAGTTTAACTTGAGCTCATGCTCACTTGTACGACATAAGTACTAAAAAAAGGGAAACTTTTACTAAAATATCTAATATTTAATAAAGAATAACATTAGTAGTAATATGTAATAAAATGTCTGAAATCTTAAATACTGTCTGAACTAGTCCAGTCTAAAAAGCCTCTAACTGAACTGTCTGAAAGTGGAGTTGATGGGAGAATCCCCTAACTAACTTCGACTACTGAAATACTGAAGCTACCGTAATGCTAAAATAAAAGAATATCCTTTATAAATGAGGACTCACTATTGAGTCTGTTACTACTAACTGAATCTTTTAAAGCATGGTTGGGAACCTAAGCATCCGAACCTATAATATGATACATCATAGTGTAAAGAAAGAGTATGTGTCAGTACATAGAAAGTACTAGTACGCTAGATGTGGTAAGGCTGAATGCAAGGGTTCATAGGCATGAATAGTAACTGACTGAAAAATATGAAGTAATTGAATAGGAGTACATGGTTAACTAGAGCTACTTTAAATTACTGAGTATACAATACTATGCATATACGTGTATACTATATCTGATCTTTTACTAAAGATGAATACTGAGTTCTGATAACTAAGAAAGTTATATCAGGGATTACTAATAACTGAATTATTGTTAGTTGTGTGACTGTATCTAACAGTCCTGATTCTATAAAACTGAATTGAGATTTATATTGGGACTGAAACTGAGACTGTGGGAGGTAGTCATCTAATCAATATGCCCCTTTCTGAATAGATTTGTGGTCCAACCTGTAACCCCAGCTGGAAGGTTATCAATACCATGCCATGAGTAAAGATAACTAAAGAGTTACCCTCATCTGGCAGGTATTCTAATGATAATGATGGTACCATCAACTGGCAGGTTAACACACCTTGTCAATCCTCAACTGACAGGTTGATGTCTTAACCTATGCTGGCTCCGTATTTCTTGAATTTAATGACTACTTCTAAGAATTACTCCATTAACTGGTAGGTGAGTCCCCATCCTTGGTTTCACTTAGTGCTTAATCCTATTCCCAACTGAATAGACCATGGATTGATTACTAGACTATACTGGATTTGACTAAACTTTTACTGATTATGTTGACTGATTGAACTACACTGAGTTCACCGAGTTTTGTAACTATCTAAGTACTAATATTTTGTAAAAAGACTAGGACTATTCTATAACTACTGTAGCTCTATGTAAACAGCTAGATTTTTGGGTATTAAATATACCAGGACTCGATAGCATGAAAAGTAAAGCATAGCATAATCTTGAAAATCATAACAATGTCTATTTGTTCATAATTTATCCATAGAGACATTTTATCAAACACTTGTAGGGCATCAGCTTGTACATATCCTATTATGTCATGATTTCACCATTTAATTCACATGGATATTCCATCAAACACATGCAAAGCACAATTAAATGCATATAATCATGGACAACACAGAAACATCGTAACAACACCTAAACTTTCTAATTAAAGGATTATAACATGGGATTACAAAATTCAATATACATGCTATTTCAATTTCATGGGATCTATAATTTATCATGGATTGAATCTCAATTAATGTCATGAACATGAATACAACCCAATTTCAATCATGTAAATCATGAATCAATAATCTTGTATTTTTATAAATGGATTCTTGGATTTTATGGGTGAAAGGAACCCATAAATAAACACCTAACATAACTAAGAAGATTAATTCTTAAAGGTTCTTGGGATTTGTTCTTGTTTCTTGACGCTAGGGTTTTTCCCTTTGAAGAGAGAATGTTTTAATCTTGATACAAAGTGAGTAAATAATGGGATTATAGGTTATTTAGGGGTTAAATCTTGTATTTAGACAGATTAGGGCCATGGAAAAACACCAAATTACCCCTGGTAATGATTCAAATTTTCGTCATCGGATGCCCAATTTTTGGCCTCACCGTAACATGGTGAGCCACTAGAATATGGTTGGGACTCTGTAAAAATTGATAACTAGAAAATTTGCTCTTGGCACGCCGCACCACCATCGTGGAGCCTCACAGGTATTTGACCACTGGGAAAATGGACCTTGGCGCAGTATGATGGGATTATGATGGCACACTAGAAAATGAAAATTTTCATATGAGCCATTAGAGAGACACGGTGAAGTACTAGGCGGTACACTATTTTACTAAAATGGCTCTATCTCTTCGCCTGAGTATTGGATTTGGGCAAATTTTATATCGTTAGAAAGATGACTGAGTTTCCTACATAATGATAATCTCTAAACTAAAAAATGTTGAGTACTTTAAAATTTTATAGATGAATACTCATATACTAAGAGGTAAATTAATCTAGAGAAATATGGGGTACTATATTTGGTGTCCTTTTGAACCCATGGCACAATGGTGCCATAGTAAGTATTCTTATTCTTGTTGTAATGATTAGACTATATTGTTCATAACTTTTCTCATGAAAAATAAGGATTTAATAAAAGAAAAAGAAAAGTTTTTTGGCTCATGAGTCGCTTGAACTCAAAGTGTGTTAGGCTTACTTGTATATAGATTGAGCTTGATTATAATATAATTATTGATATCTTGTGAGATTGGGTGGGGTTTAGATGATAAATAGTTGAATGGTGAAATTTTTTATTAGTTGGTTCTTGTATGTTATTGAACTTGTAAGGTGTAATGCTTGACCCTTAGCCTAGAATCTTGGATAGTCTAGTAGTAGTCTCATGAATAGTATTATAATACTATAGTTTCTCTTATAGATGAGAATGAAGTTGCACCCAAAGCTTTGGAGTATATTGACTTTTTTAGTGCTCAGTTAGGAAATGACCTCGGTGTTGGGTTAACTTAAGAAGAATACGTGAAGAAGATTTCCCCTATAGGCTTAGTGAGGATTGATAAGCCCTTGTGATATGATTTAGATAACTTAGCCTAATTTGGATAGAAGTTATACTTATGATGGTGGACTTTGGCATTCTTGGAGTTTATGAGTGGGAGTTCACCCATCTAAAGCTTGAACTTTGTAATCCCTTGGAGAGCTATATACTAGATGAATTCTAAATTACATTTTTAAGATTATTAATGGTTAAACTTTGGTTGTTCGGTTATACATGTGGATAATTATTGGTTTATATGTATACTTGATGGATTATCTAGGGGGCATGATATGCGTAGCCTTTGGAAAGTCATGATTATATATATCATATATATTGCCTGATGAATTCGGAGGATATGTTGATATGATGTTAATTCCTAGTAAATCCAGAAGAGGTGATGATGTTATAATGATACCTAGTGAATTCGAAATAGGTAAAGATGTTATGATGTCATGTAGGGCAAATTTATATAAATATATTAATACTTGGGAGGTTGGGCCGTATGGGGCCAAACCACTTATGTACGTGGGACATGATGTCTCCTTTGGTAAATGGTTATTAATTCCTTATCCTTATTCACTAAATGAGAGGTGTGACACTTGCTAACCCTAATTGGTAAATAGAAGTAACTTATGCCTGTTAATGGGTTAAGCTAATTGGTAAATGTAACATTGTGTAGAACCAAAGGATTACTTAGAAAATTTATTAGACTTTGAATAATGGTTATGATTTGGAATTTCTCCAAGTTAAGTGGCTTATGTGATAAATAGTTATTTCTAATAAATGACTATGACTTGAATACTAGAACTCTAGTGACCTAGTTGGTGGACCTTACTTAAAATATGGGAATTAGTCCATAAGCTTATAACGTGCCTAGTGATAATAAGCTTAGTATTGCATGATGAATAACAATGTTGACTTCTAATATGTAATACCGTGGTGGCTTATTTGATGACTTCTATAAGGAGAGTGCTAACGATAAAATGGCCTTGTGATAGATGAATAATTTATTATAGTGGTAAATTGTAACTTTTCTCTATTTGATATCTAGTAACTATAAGACTTGTATCCTAGTGGCGTATGGAAATAGAGGTTAACTAGTTTAGACCTTACATGGAGTTTAGTGGAAAATTGGAGGATAAGTAATTTTATGATTAAGCTATACCAATATTGGTTTTGTTGTGATTAAATTAAGGTATAGATGATGATTGTGGACCTTTGTATAAGCCATGGCGGGTTGGGCTACCCACGGCTCTGGTTAATGGTTGAGTAGTTGTACTTTAATGTATTATTGGTTGAAATTTTGATGTAATCTCTGGTGGTATGGGACCTCATGAAGAGTTCTTATATTGTATTCCTTGGTGTACTCGCCGGTTTTATGAGATGCCATGATAAGTTTTTTATTGTGTTCTTTTTTATGTACTGCCCAATGATATGGGACGTCATTGTAAGTTCTTGTGCTTTGTGTTCTAAAGATTATTGGTGATGATTATGATAGACCAATTCTTGTTATTATACATACGACTTTACGCTTCAAAAAGATACTCAGTTGGTATGGGGTTGATATGGCGATTATGGAGTATATTTATATAGTATGGCGTTTTATTGCCTTAGTAAATTGATATTGTACGGTGATATTGGAGGATATTCAGGTTTGATCCTATACCTTGACTTCAAATTTTTGTCTTACTTTATATCATCTTTATATTAAAATTTTACTCAGTCCTTGAGAGTCCTTCACATATTTCACTCATATCGTGCTAAGAGTTTGAGTTGGTTTTTAGGATATTCTATTGACTTTACTCTTTCACAGATTCCTAGGACACGTGCTTTTGTGATACATAAGCAAGGTCCTGAGACCTAGACTCATGATTTATCCCCAATTAGGAAATAAGGTGTACCTCTCTAGGATCACATTCCTGTACCCAAGCTAGAGACTCTTCCGCCTCAGCAAAAGATGGGCCAGGGACCAATGTGATCTCCACTAGTATTTATCTTCTCCTTTTTTCTTAGGCATGCATTAGTTCATCTATTGAGTATTGTTGATATTTAGCAGTCTTCTGGAGTAGGAGTGCAACCTGCAGCTGCAGCTCTTGGAGTTAAGGTTCCTCCTATTCTGGCTGTTGTTCATCCTAAAGTTTTTTAGCCAACTGTGACCCAGCCTACTATGTCTAGTGAGTAGAAGAAAATGATAGGTAGGTTCTTGATATTGTCTCCACCTATATTTTATGGTGCTCCTGAAGAGGATGCATTTAAGTTTATGACTGCTTATGTGGATAGGCTTCATGTGTTAGGCCTTGTTGAGACTCGTGGTATGGACTACACCATATTTTAGTTGGACTTGTAAAGGATTTTATGTGTTTTAGACTAGTTGGATACTCCCCCCTCTTTCTCCTAGGCTTAGTTATCTAAGATGTTCTTGGAAATATTTATGTTATGTAGCCTCAGATATTATTTGAGAGATCAGTTCTCTAGATTAGAGTAGATTCTATGACAATTGTTGATCATGAGACTCATTACCATAAGTTCGTCAGGCATGCAACTTCTATATTAGATAATGAGTATAAGAGAGTTTGTTTCTTTGTGAAGGATTGAGACTTCCTATTTGGATGGATACTCAGTGCTTGGTTTCTCCAGGTAGGACATTTGCTGAGGTTGTTGATCATTCTAGAGTGAAAGGGGACATGCAACGTGAGGGCCATGATAAGAGGCCCAAGTATTAGGGCAAATTTGGTGGGATTCATAGTAGTTCCCAATTTAGAGATAGTATTCCTTGTGCTAGACATCATTCCCATCTATATTTTTAACCTCAGAGTTAAATTAGTCGACCAGTGTAGGCTGCTGACGAGGATTAATTTATTTCTAGTGGGTGCCCTAGTAGAGGCGGTAATTAGTGAGGTTTATCTGTGGGCAATGCTAGGCATGGTAGTTATGCTCAATTAGCTAAATTTGTGAGTTATGGTTAGTCTTGTGAATCTTGTTTTACTTAAGGACTTTTTTGTCATTTGCCTCAAAATTGACCTAGTCGAGGGGCGATGGTTGTATCAACCTGGCGAGCTACTCCTTAGGGCAGTTCATCCTTCAGGTAGGAGTGGTGAGGGAGATCATAAAGGTGGTTACCAAGGTGCTCAAGGTTGTACTCAGGCAGGCAGGTCATGTGGTCGTCCAGGTGCCTAGCCATGTGGCAGGCATGGTCAGAAGTATGTAGTACCTGTTAGGCTCAATGCAGAGACGTCAGACGTAGTAGTCACAGGTGCAATTTTTGTGTATCGCAAGTCGGCTCTTATTTTATAAAATCCTGGATTGACTTATTCTTATATAACTACTTATTATACACCATGGTTAGTGTTTTCCAGTTATTGATTATCTGTGCAAATGCATTTATCTACTCCCCTAGATGATTCTTTAGTAGTGGATCAAGTATTTCGATCAACTGTCATGACAGTTAGTGATATTAATACTTATGTTAATCATATTATTCTTGATAATCTAGAATTTGATATGATTTTGGGCATGGACTGGTTATCTTACTATTACACAGTGATGGATTGTCTTGCAAACACCGTTACCTTATTCATGTTCAGTGTACCCCCAGTCATGTGGCAGAGAGTGATTTTTCATATATTGATAGGGATTATTTCTTATTATTATGCTAAATGATTTATGTAAAGGTCTTAAGAATCTTGTCTCACCTATGTATGTGATACACATGTAGAAAATATGAAACTTGACTCTTTTCCAATTGAGTGTAAGTTTCCTAATGTGTATCTTGACGATCTTCCTGGTATCTCTTATGACCATGAGATTAATTTTTCTATTGACCTTCAACCTGGTACTCGACATATTTCTATGACACCTTATCGTATGGCTCTTGCAGAGCTTAAGCAACTGAACTCTCAGCTCCATGATCTTTTTAAAAAGGGTTTCATTAGACTAAGTGTGTCCCCATGGGGAGCCCCTGTTTGTTTGTAAAAAAGAAAGATGGTTCGATGCAGATGTGTAGTGACTATAAATAGCTTAAAAAGGTGACGGTGAAGAACCATTGACCTATGCCTTGCATTGATTATTTTTTTAATCAGCTTTAGGCGCAACTATATTCTCTAAGATAGATTTGAGGTCCGGTTATCATCAGTTTAGGATTTAGGCTAAGGACATCTCTAAAATAGCCTTTAGGACCCATTATGGTCACTATAAGTTTTTGGTGATGTCCTTTGGGCTGACTAATACCCCAGCCGCATTGATAGACTTGATGAACCATGTGTTCATACTTTCTTTAGACTCTTTTGTTATTGTGTTCATTGATGATATCATTGTGTATGCGACAAGTAGTAAGGAGCATGCACAATATTTGAGGATTATGCTCCAAGTTTTGAGAGAGAATATGCTTTTCACCAAGTTCTCCAAGTGCAAGTTTTTTCTTGAGTCAATATCTTTTCTATGTCCTCAGAACACAGTATATTCCATCAGTCAATAAAACACAGTAAATTCAATTTAGCTACGCTCGACAATACAACTAGTATCAATTTAGTTCTATTAATCATCTCATTTCAGTTCAGCCAATCAGTTCAGTTTAGTAAATTAGTTCAGTTTGGCGTCTTTCTGATGGGAATAGGATTCAGCATCGAGCGAGCCGAGGGATAGTGACTTATCCTCTAGACAGGACTGAGATCCCAAAAAGCAATCCCTAAGTTCCAGAACTACGTATCCAGCATAGGTATGAGATGTCACCTATTTGATAGGACTAACATACTCAGGGATTACCCGTTAAAGCATTTAAATGTATAGGACTTATCCTAGGGATCACCCGCAAGATTAGGATTGACTCCAAAGCAGTTGTCTTTACTAGTGGTGCGGTACTGACACCCTTCCAATTTGGGGTATAGGTTGGACCCCAGTTAGCTTAGTATGGGAAATATCAGTTAGATAAATACATCCTACAATTTCAGTTACAGAAATCAGGACCATCAGATACAATTAATTCAGCTCAGTAATACAGATTTAGAACTGTCAGATACAGTCAATCCTTGTCATTATAAATAGACTACGAGATCAACCATAAGATAGGACTGATCTCAAATATGGTCAATCAGTAGCAACATAATCAGATTCAGAGATCACCCGCTTGGTAGGAATAGTCTCAGACAAAGTCAAATCTTCTTTATTATTAGTATACTCAGAGATCCCCCACTATATAGGAATGATCTCAGTTTCAGTTACTCTATTACAATATGAAACTCAGCTAGTTCCATCAGATTTAGGACTGTCAGACACAATCACTCATGTTATTAGTTATCAAACATATATAATCGGTCTTCAGCTTCAGTACTATCAGATACAGTCAACTAGAAAAGTTCTTTATAATCAGAACTATTATACACAGTTATCCATGTATCAGTAACATAGTATCATTCCCTTTGTAATTAATAATATAATATTTAGTCCTAATACGATCTCAGTTACAGTTATATAGTCATGCTTGTATTCTCACGTTAATGTTAGTCAGTCAGTTATATTTGTTCATGCATATGAACCCCATGTATTTAGCCTACCTCACTTGCATACCAGTACATTCAAAGTACTGACGCATTCGCACAATAGTGTCTTATACCATAGGTTTAGAGGCACAAGCTCCAGTTCAGCTTTACATTCCAGTCTCAGCGGTCAGATTTAAATGTGAGTCCTCATTTTTTAGGACGTGATGATTACATTACTATTTTAGTTACTAGTTTATTTCATCAACTCCTTATTTATAAAGTTTAGAGGCTTTCAGACTACAGTATTTCGGACAGTTATTTTAGATTTTTTTTAGTATTATTATACCATTTTCAGATATTATGTTATCAAATATTTGTTCAGTATTAAACCTTATGGCCTTTCAGTTCATGTTTCTGCATTATCATGTTATATTATGCAGTGTACAGGTATAGATATCAGTCATGGGTTAGCTTGTGGTCTTTTGGGGGGATAAGCACCATGTAGTATTTCGGTTCAGAAAATCGAGGCGTTACAATCTTATTCAATTATGGCCTTAGTATGATTGAAATCATGCTTGTCTATGTTCTATGTCTTTTTTCGGGGATTAATGATCCTAAAGGGGATATAATGTAACACCCCATAGTTTTGTTCGACTTGATGTCACCTATAGGCATGTGTGAGACACTAGCTACTTGAAAATACTCTAAGTGTAAAAAGGAACTTAGTCATTTTGACCTCCAAATCCTAGACGATTCTATTTTCGACCCTCCTGACCCTCAATAGTTCATATGTTAGCTAGTTCATGATTCTTAAGGTTAATAGGTGTTCTCAGATAAGTTTTAGATTTTTTAAACTATGTTTGGACCTTGTTCGGCATTGTAAAATAGTGGACCAACCCGATCTCGGCGTACCGCATCGCCCATCGCGTTGGTTAATAATAGTGCCAGAAAAGTACTGAGACTTGATGCAGTTGAATCGTGTTGTGTCGAGTATCACGTCAATACCCATAACATACCATGTCGCCTACACCATCGATGCCCATAGGGTGCCGCATCGCCAACAGAGTCGATGCCTGGTTATTTCAGATTTTAATATTCGCGTGTTTAAGGGCGATGGGGTCGTTTTGCCTTATCTAAATATGCCTCAAATACTAAATTAACACACCATATCAGAACTTTAGGTTGGTTTTCATAAAAATAACTCCTTTAATATCAAATTGAAAACCCTATCCTCTTCTTTCAAGATCAAGAACTCATCCTTTGAAGTCAATACTTTCAAGAACTAAGGTTAAATTTGGAATTCGCTCTTTCACCTAAACAACCTAAGGTATGTGGGGTTTATCCTAAAACTACTTGGGCTTGTTGAAAAAACTCAAATATTTTTTAAAGTTTATCAAGCATGAATTTAGAAAGGGGTTTCGAAATCCATGATTTTAATTATGCTTCCTGAATGTTTTAGTGATATATGTATGAAAATTGAAATTCAATATTGTTTGACAGCACGAATTAAGAAACCCCTCTCTTGTGTTGAATTAAATTTTATGAACTTGTCGGAAAAAAATTGAAATGCATGTTTTATGATTTGAAATTAGTTTTATCAATGTCATAGCATTTGAACATAATTTAGAAATGATGAGAGGGTGTTTCTTGATATAAATATGATTTTGTGTTAAAGATATGGAAATTTTATGTGATTGAAAACTTCGATAGGACCACCTTGAGTGTTTTGAACTCTTGGAAAATAGAGTTTCTTGCATATATTTACGTGAGCTTTAAGAAAGAGTTCTTTGAAATGATTTATCGATATAGTGGTCCCAAACTTTTTTCTTAAAAATAGAGACTATAATATACTATTAATGGCTCAGAGATGTTACTTGTAGGTCAATGGTATGACGATACCATATGTATGAATGCCATAACAGAGTTAGAGTTTTCAAAGTATTTCTCAGAGAATACACATTTTAAAAGAGTTAAAAATGTCCTTAAAGAGGGTTAGGTGGTTACCTAATGAATTCTTGTGTTCAAGTAACTCTTAGCCTAAAACGGTATTTGTCCATATGCTAGCGATGACCCTATGACGTAATAGAGACAAAGACTACGTCCCTTGTGGAAAACTTGGGTTAGGGGCTTGAATTTTGAGTTAGTGGCATATTCCATATAGCCCATATAATTTCGGAGTTGTAGGGTATACCACTTAATCTAGAAGTAAAATAAAGATTTGTTACAGAGTTCAGATGATTCTTGTAGAGTTTTTTAAATGTGCCCATGTGATTCTTACAATATGATATATTTATGAAATATTTTAAATTGCTCTCATATATGATGAATATAAATTATTTTTTTGTATTTACTCTGCATATCTGTACAACTGTATTGACACTCCCTACCTCTCAGGGTCTGATGCTCAATCTAACAATCCGACTAAGCAGTAGAGATTGTAGAGAGAAACGAGTTGTAGAGTGGTGAGCCTTCTTCGTTCTAGAAATCCTGCTTACTTTAGACTATGTCATTTATTGTGTTTTGGGTCTACTGGGGCCCTTGTCCCAGTTTTCAGACAGTTGTCATTTTATCATGTATTAGAGATTTTGCAGACTAGTTTAGATATTATCTAGTTATTGTTGGGTTTTATTTTCCATCTGTAAATTTAATTTGGAAAAACCATGATTTTGTATTATATTTTATTTTGTATCTTCTTTTATTGTATGACTACCAGATAGAGAGAAGTATTCAGGACTTTATGGTTTAGGATGCTCGTCATAGCCAGGGCCTCGACGTCGGTCGTGACATTGACCTACCTTAATCTTGAACTATGAAATCCCTTAGATACATAGATACTAGATGGATGTCTAAATTACATTATTGAGATTATTAATAGTGAAACCTCAGTTTTTAGGCTATCTATATGGATAATGGTTGGTTAATATATATATTTGATGGATTATCTAGTGGTCAAGATATTGATAGCCTTGGAAAATTAATGATTATATATATATCATATGGATACTCATGCTCATGTTTATGATTATTTTTGTGGTAATGCTTAATAGCAAAGTAGGATGATACATGTTCTCTTACATCCTTATTACTCTATTATTGTGAGATTGTATTTACTTATTTATTTGGCTATGTACGTGTATGCATGTTGTTTTCTTGAGAAATGTTAAACGGCATGATGATTCCCAGTGAATCCAGAAGATGTGTTTATGTGATAATAAAACCTGAAGAATCCATAAGTGATAATGATGTATGATGTTGCCCTGTGTATTCGGAGGATATGTTGATGTTATACTGTTGCCTGGTGAATCTAGAGGATATTGTGATGTGATGTTGATACTTGGTAAATTCAGAAGAGGTGATGATAATATAATGATACCCGATGAATCTGGAGGATATGTTGATGTTATATCAATACCCAGTGCATTTGTAGGATATGCTAATGTTATTATTGATACCCAGTGAATCTTGAGGATATGTAGATGTTATGTTGATACCCGGTGAATCCGGAAGAGGTAAAGATGTTATGATGCCGAGTGGGGCAAATTTACATAAATGCATTGATACTTATGAGGTTGGGCCATGGTGGGATAAACCGCTTATGTACGTGGGACATGATGTCTCCTTTGGTAAATATTTATTTTTTTCTTTTCATTATTCACTAAATTAGAGATGTGACCCTTGTTGAAACTAATTTGTAACTAGATGTAGCTTATGCCGATTAATGGGTTAAGGTGAATTGTTATATGAAACCTTGTGTAGAACTAAATGCTTAAATAACAAAGCTATTCTACTTGGAATAATAGTTATGATATGGAATTTCTCCAAGTTATGTGGCTTATATGATAACTTCTTATTTATAAAAAATGACTATAACTTGAATACTAGATGTTTAGTAAACAAGTTGGTGGACCTTACTTGCTTAATATATGGGAAATAGTCCTTAATGGTTATAACATGCCTATTGATAATAGGATTAGTTCTATGTAATGAATAACTAGGTTGACTTCAAGTATGTAATGTCGTGGTGGGTTAGTTGATGACTTAAATAATGAGAGTGCTAACTATAAAATGGCCTTGTGATAGGCAAATAATTGATAGTAGTGGTAACTTGTAGCTTTTCTTTATTTGATAGCTAGTAACTATAAGACTTGTAACCTACTGGTTTATGGAAGATGTTAACTAGTTTAGATCTCACATGGAGTTTGGTGGCAAATTTGAGGATAAGTAACTATATGATATGCTATAACAATATTGGATTTGTTGTGATTAAATTATGGTATGGATAATGATTGTGGACCTTGGTATAAGCCATAGCAAGGTTGTGCTACCCGCATCTCCGGTTAATGGTTGAGTAGTTGTACTTTAACTTATTAATTGTTGAACTTTTGGGGTACTCCCTGGTTGTATGGGCTGTTATGATGATTCCTTGTATTGTATTCCTTGGTGTACTCTCCGGTGGTAGAGGATGCTATGACAAGTTCTTTGTTGTGTTCTTTTTCGTGTACTTCCCAGTGGTATGGGATATCGTGGTAAGATTTTGTGCATTGTGTTCTAAAGATGGTTGGTGATGATTATGGTACACAAATACTTGTTATTGTACATGTGACTTTATTCTTCCAAAATGATACTCCGTTGGTATGGGGATTATAGAGTATATTGATATAGTATGTTGTGTTATTGCCTTGGTAGTATAGATATTGTTATGGTGATATTGGAGGAGATTCAGGTTTGATCCTATACCATGACTTTAAGTTATTGTCCTAATTTATATCGTCTTTATATTACAATTTAGCTCAGTCAGCCGATGATGCCTACTAAGTACCCGTGTTTTGGTACTCATACTACACTCTTGTAACTTTTTAGGGCAGACCCAGGTTCTAGTTGTTGTCATTGTGCTAGTTTGTACCGCATTGACTATTTGGAGATAGGGTGAGCTCTTAGGGTTCAATTTGCCCTCTTTCCCCTATATCTTTATTTGTCTTTTACTTATGATACATATGTATGAGACTATCTAAGACAGTTTAGACTCTGAGATTTTAAATTCCTATTGTCAAGTTGAGAAGCTTTTGTATTAATACTCTTAGGTCATTGGATTTGTTTTTTAAAATCGGTTGTCTTTAGTTATGTAACACTATTGTTTATATATTATATCCTTACATAGGGTCTATGTTGGATGTTCTTATCAAGGAAACCCAATGTAAACACAAGGATTCCTTTGTAGTAAACACACAATCAACCACATTGATTGATTCCTTTTCTTTATCATTGTCATTTTGAAGCTTAGGCATATCTGTGGTATTTGATGGATTGGTCCCCTCACCCACTTCTTCTTCTTTTTAACTCTATGTTCCAAATGTCTCCATGAATTAATGTAAGTGATGCATCTCCTCCTCCATTTTCATTACCTGATAAAAAGAGTTAGAATTATTACTTTAACACCATTGTATTCGCCGTGTTGTTCCTCCCTTACCACATAATGAGTCCTTGATAACTAGTGATTTTACCTCTTATTTGCACTTAACTTTTATGCACACTACATAGTTTTGTATACATAAATGAAACATAATAGTGATTTAATCTACTAATATCCATATTATGTAGGCATAGAGTTGGTGAGAATAAAAAAATATGGATTGAAGATAAAAGAGATCAAGTAGAAGCAAAGAAGTGCAGATGAAGACCAAGAGCAGTCATCAGCCATAGTTACTACAATTGTGGGCCAAAGGTTGTGGTCTCGATCAGTCAACATGATAACTAGAACCTGATTTCAGAACCATACTGCGGTCGTGTTGGCCGCGGTCATGGTCTACCTCATGCGATCGCAGCTAAGTGGGAATGTTGCCTAGGGCAATATTTTAATTTCACTTGGCCGAATCTCAAACCTTATATAGGGAAAAACCCTTTCTTCTACGGGTATTTCTTACCTCATAGACTCTTTTGAATTTGAAACAAGAACTTTAATTGGCAAAGGGTGTAACTAATATTTTAGACCTAAATTCTTAGTGTTTTGTAAAGAATGGATGCTTTGAATAATCCTTATGGTATAAAGTTCTCTACATTCTTCAGGAGTAGCTAAGTAATTTAGTCTTGGGATTACGTTGAGCTAAAGTGTAATTATGTGTGGGTATTGTTGTGTTTGAATGGTTTTTAGTTGTTAATAATGGATTCCACCATTTGTTATGTTTAATAGTTGGAATTTGTGGGTGAAACCCCCAAATCTCCAAATGGGTTTGTTGGGTGAAAACCTTAAACTCTAGAAACCCTTTATTATCCTTAAAAGGGGGATGAAGGTGAACATATGGGAACCCATAGCATCCTTGAAAGAGTGTTATAGGTGGACAAGCTAATGGTGGACAATTAAGCATGTGGTTTACTACCTTTTACAATATTAGACTTAAGCGTAAATAAAGTGTAAGTCATATCATAGGAATTTTCCTAGAAATAGGGATGTCTAATTTTGGTTTTGGGTGACTATGAATGACACACTTGTTAGATGATCGAAAGAGCCAATGGGGGACATTTTCTGGTTTTGTGTAAAGACTATCCAAAAGGACCCTCGACCTACCCTATCTCTCACTTAACAATTAAGGTTCTTGTTAAACCATGATTCACCCACATGCTCTTACTTTTAGGTAGGCGTAATCCCAAGATTACCTTCAAACTTGGTTTAAAATAAAAATTACTATACTAGTATGTTGTTTGACTAAAGATTTTTGTAAACAAATTCAAAACAACTCCCATTTTATTTTAAATGATGTTTTTGTTTCATTTCAAGTATCCTTTTAGTAATTAGAGCACCTATAGTACTTGAAATTTAAATTGCAATCATTGTGGATTCGACCACAACGTGAGTTGGGATATTGACAACGGTCGCCTTACCTCTCAAGAGTGGGAGTAAGTTTAGAATTATCAAAATGGAATTGTTGCCAAGGAGTGGAATATAGATTTTACTTGTACAGCGTAATTTTTTCTTGGATATTCCCAGGGTAGAGTGATTTATTTTCTTTGTTGCTTTTTATTTTTGTAGGTAATCTTAGTGTTAACACAACAATGAGTGACAAACAATGCTAGTAACATGGGTCCCTTTGATGTTCCTCTCAATAACGAGGTACAACTCAATGATGTGGGTCAAACGAGTGCAATTTGTATCATACCAACTAATCGAAATAGTGTTTTCCATGTTATTAGTGTTATATTACACATGTTACAAATGAAGAGGCTATATGGTGGACAAGAATAAGTGGACACCAATGTTCACTTGAAGAATTTTGTGGAGGTGTGTGCACCTTTCATCGTCTCACACATCACTCGGGAGTCTATTCATCTTCACCTTTTCCAATCCTCTTTAATAGGGGAGGCAGTGTTATCGCTCTATTCACTCCCACCTAGTTCAGTCACTAATTGGGATAATCTTACCATGGTTTTTCTTGATCGATACTTCACACCATCCAAAATTCTCCAAATGTAGGATGAGATCATAAATTTTAGGCAATTGAGCGGGGAAACACTGTTTAAAGCTTGGGAAAGATTTAATGGAAAATTGGTAAATTGTCCAAACTACGAGGTCTCGAAGAAGATACTTTGACAAATATACTACTAGACCCTTGATCCTCTTAACAAAACTATGGTGGACAATGCAGTGGGAGTTTCCCTACTGAAGATGTACTACCATATGGCAATTAAATTTTTGGGAGAAGTGACAAAGCAAAATCAGGGTTTGGCATACCCAAAATACCAAATTTCCCAAAAGCTCTACTTATACATCCGTGGTTGACAAAGAATAAAGAAAGCGGGATGACTAAATAGAGGAGAGCATGGAAAAAATAATGAACTAACTTGAACTATTAACAATGCATGTTATGGGTGTACCCGCAGAAATGGTAAACGCCTTAGAAAATGAAGCCCATGAGGATGCCAAGAAGTTGGATAATGAGATCTAGTATTTAGAAAATTATTTGAGGAGTTCATGGCTCGAAAATCCAAGGCAAGATGGGAATCAAGGTTGGATGGACTTTGATCGTGATAGGGACTAGAGAAATAGAGAGTGTGATTATGAATCCTATGTTCCTCCCCATGATTGAGCTAAGAACAATGAGTCAAGCTTAATTAACCTAAAAAGTTCAAGACAAAGGATGGTTTGGCTTGAATTTTGAATAGGGTGGAAGGTACGAACAAGATGGTCCGTGAACTAAAAGGTGACTTCTCTCAAATCTCTCAAACTATGGTATCCTACTCTGACTCCATCAAGCAATGGGAGACCCAAATTGGGCAAATCTCCAGACAACTAAATACTAGGCCTAGAGGTGGACTCCCTAGTGACATGATTGCTAATCTTAAGAATAATAATCAATTTCTAGAAATTGTCACTAGGTGTAGGAATACCCTTGATGAGTACTGGAAAGGAAACTTTAGTAGAAATATGCCTAAGGCTAAGCCAAGGAAGGTCTTACCGCAAAATCAAGTAGAAGATGATAAGAAAGATGACAAAAAAGTGGTTGAGGTTTAAAATCCACAAAGTGAAACAGGGCCTACAATACAATTTCTTTCACCATTCCCTCAACGATTGCAAAGAAAACAGGAAGCTGGCAAGCTAAAAAATTTCAAGCTTAGAAATCTATTGATAAACATCCCATTGCTTGAGGCGATCCAAGAGATCCTGGGATATGCTAAGATAATGAAAAAATTGATGTAAAAAAATATTCTTATCAAAGGTGAAAACATTGAAGTCACCCATAGTTGTAGTGCTATCCTGGATAGTACAGTTGTAGAAAAGATAGATGATCTTGGTGATTTCATAATTCCTTGTACCATTGGAACTCATCTGTTTGCAAAATCTATATGCTCCCTTGGTGAAAGAATCAATCTCATGCCCTTTGTAATCTACAAGAATCTTGGTTTGAATGCCCCTACTCCGACCTCTATGTGACTCTTAATTGCGGACCGGTCTATCAAATGGCCGATGGGAATTTTATTTGATATGGTAGTTAAAGTGGACAATTTTATACTCATGGTGGACTTTTTGGTCTGGGACTGTGAAATAGACCAAAAGGTACCTATAATCCTTGGTCATCCATATTTATCCACTAGAAGGGCCATTTTTCACTTAGAAATAGGGGAGGTTAAGTTTAGGGTGCAAGAAGATGAGGTCATTTTAAAGGTTTGTAAGAGAAAAAACAATCTGCAGATCTTCAAGTTGTGTCCATGGTGGATGTTGAAATTAAGTAGGAGAAATAAGGCAGGCTTGAGGACCCGCCTTGAGAATAAAACAAAAAAGAAGACATTGTGCCATGACATTAACTAAGGCATTGTGTGGGAGGTAGCTCATAAATGCCACAAAAGCGTCTTATATCCTTTTTTTATGATGTTGTAGCTTAGATTTTGGTTTTGGAATTTCAATAACCGATGCACTTATCGCACTATAGAGAGCATTGGATTAGCTTTAAAAAGGGAAAAAGTGTGAAATATTTGTATTAAAAACTAAACAGGGGAAAAGCTATCAATCTGTGAATTGATTTGTATAGGGGAAAACAGGGGAGCAAAAATGCTCTCAGTTGCCGTAATTGTAAGGCCTTGGTTACAATTGTGGTCACCCGTGTGCCCATAATCATGATCACTTAAGTACGACCACGGTTGTTTCAACAATATAACTAGTTGAATCCATTATTTTCCTTACAATCCCTTTTTAGATCTTTACTCGCTAATTGGACCAAATTCTAGCCAAGCTTATGAGGTCTCTAACAACATCGTTGCATTTCTCTTGCATCACAAATCTGGTAGGTGACTTGAATCCATTCTTTGATTTCTTTTGAAAATAGGCCAAAGAATGCATGATGCAAAAAGGTCCTAGGTCTTTCATTCTGATGTTTCCATGTTTTCATACTTGGTATTTGTGTGGTGTTTAGCTGCTAGAGTACGGTGTACACAAGTAGGGATACCTTGAGAACCAAAAATTATGTGTGAAGGAGAGTGGGCACACCAAGTGTTCAATATATTGCCCAAATGATTATTCAATAATGGTTTTTGCATTTGAAAAGGAATAATCGAGCACCTAATAGCCTTGATCAATGGTCTTAATGTGAATTTATTGTAGAACATGCTTGTGGTCTAAAATTTTGGAAATGTTGAACATAGGAAAATGAAGGAACTAGTCTCAGCTACCCCGATCGCGATTGCATGAGCACGAACACAGTTATGACCCATAATCGCGGTAACCGAGGGTAATTTCCTGTCATGCTAAAAAATCCTGTACTCAAAAATTCTAAACAAACACCACCAAGTGCCCATTCAATGATCTTTAGTGACCAATGTGGCATAGTTTGTGTATAACCATCTCATTTATTAACATCAAGTGTGCCTACTACTCTCAGGACAAATCTCATGGAAAAGTATAATCATATTCGATTCAAGGCACCCGAGTGCCACACACACTATAATAGTAATCTTATAAGGACGAAGCTGCTCCTGAAGAGAGGAATTTGCTTGTACAATTTGCCGGAAAATATTTTGGCATTCCATGAGAATCTTGAAGCCACATGGTGGCGGTGTTTTTCCCCAAACCCATGCAATACAAATTAGTAATGGGTCTATGAATTCCATGCAAAAATTAGCGTAGTTTCTTTATTTGATCCATCCAACATCACTATTAAGATATGGGGACAAATAGTACGCTTTAGGGTGAAGCAAATCAATGATGTTTATGGGCTCCCACATGCATACATGGGGGATTTAAAATTGAAAGGGCGTAAGCCGGGATGTTGGCTGGTAGAAAGATTTGTGTTTTTGAAAGGAAGTCTCGTGGATGAAAACAACAAGAAACATCTCCATGAATGACTTCATTTCTGATGGTCGAATTTGGTGGCATATTATATGAAGCCAAGTTTCCCCTTGCGCCGATATGACAGTAGTCCACGATCTGCGTGCTTGAAAGGTTTCTTATATTTTTTTACGGCATTCCCTTGGATGTTGGTCATCTCATGGTCAATAAAATAGACCACTTCAAGGACCTAGATGGTATGTATCTCTTCTTTTCCTCATTGATTATTGAGCTTTGCAAGAGAATAGGGGTTTAGAAATATGTTGGAGATACTTGGGTGCACCCTGGACTCCCCATCTACCCCTTGAGGATTCAAAGGGAGGTAGCAACTGGCAAAGTTCAGAAGAAAAATATTGACTTAGGAAAGTCATCATATATTGAGCCTGAGTTTCAAAGGCCATCCACCACCAGTCCTCTTGAGGATATTGGAGTTGACATTACTTCCATTAGGGATCTTGTGTCTAGTTTTCCCTAGGGACCGGAAGAGCCCTCCACCACTCATCTTTTATATGTGTCACTGTCCGATTATGATAACAATAGAGAGGATCAAAAGAGGAAGGAAGCTACCATTGCTAGGCATGATAAAGCCTACACATCTTTGGCAGAATTGCATCAAGATCTCAAGATTGTGAATAAAAAGATGGTTATAAGAGATAAGAATAGGGATGAGTTATTTACCAACATGTATAAGTGGGTGAAGGGCCTATAGAAGTTCTTAAAACCCTTACATCGACTTCCATCCTCCTAGGTTGAGAGTGATGATGAGGCACCAACCAATTTTACTGATCTTGAGTAGAACAATGATGATGCAGAGTCTGACAGTGTCTATAACACCCCGAAACTAGGTCCCGAGGCATCACACGATGCTTACGACTACAAGTATCCTTAAGCTAACCCTATCTTACTTCTACTAAGTCTGAATCTAATAATACAAGAAATATAGAAATAAATGCCATACTAAATACAACAATTCGTCCAAAATAACCTAGAATAATATTAATATAATCTCTGAAAATCAAATACTATAAGTTTGTATCAAATCTAGTAGTTTGACAAGCCTCTACTACTAATGTCTATAGAGCGACTGGGACAAACCTCCAGCTGACTCGAAATGTCTGAAAAATACAAAAAATTTCTATACTAGGAAGCTAAAAATCTGAATGACTAAGTTCCCGAACTCTGAGGACTCAACAACTATTGGATGTAGATGGAGATGCTCGAAAATCACTCACACTACTGGAACTGAGCACTTGAACCTATATTATGAGACAATAAAGCACATAGACATATATGTCGATCATACTTTGAGGATGTACTAAGTATATGGTGGTGAAATTCATAAGTAAAAGATCATCTCTTTATCATATTTTATAAAATAATGCATGCTAAATGTAAATGTCTCACATAAGCTGGAATGTCTGAAATACTGAAAATTGGAAATAATAAGAAGCAAATTATACTTTTAAATCTAGTGAATCGTAACATTTGGTTCTAAAAGTAGTACTAATGTTTTGTCTATAAATCATGCTATCTAAGTGTAAAAAGAGCTCACTTCTATATCTCAAATCAAAATGCTGAAATCTTTAACTATCATCTTTTTGTAAAGCAAAATCTAAAACAAAACTGTGAGTCTCTACACATAGTTTCTAAAAGATTTTTTGTTATTATTTTCTGAAAGACTTTACTGTTAGGGAGGTTCTTCTAACCAACACAAACCATGTGAGTTATCATCTAGTCCAACATCTGTTCCTCTTTGGGGTAAACCTCACGATGGGTAGAGGTGTCATACTCTTGCCAAGGAGTATAACTTGAGCTAAGTGATCACATCTGTAACTGTCATCCATATAGAAATGGGAATAATCTTATAATTTATACCTACGTTGGCTATATAGTTCTATGGAATATAGGGAACGCTAATCCCACACATCCCACTCGGTGTTAAATGCTACTATATTTTTAATCTATGTGCTCATTCAATTGAAAATCCATTTTAAATTAGCATAAGGGTTTATTCTTAAACCAGTTATGCATTTATCTGATTAAATTTGTAAATAAAGTTATTCTGAGTTCTATAATCTGTAATAAATCTATAAAGTGGATTCCAAATCATATTTAAGGATTAAAATATCAAAATTTTATTGAAAATCTATAAATAATTTCATCATAAGATGCTGAAAGCATCATCTTTCTTGAAATATAAATAAATAAACTTGGGCTTAATAACCTATGAAACAAGTTCAGGTCAAAACACCATAAAATTCATGCTTGATATTGATAACAAATGATAATTCACTTCAATATTTGGAAATTACTGCTACAGGCATGAAAATATTAAATTAAACATGAAATTCATCTTTATAAACACTTGAAATCTCATAATCTTGAAAATAACAGTATTGGGTATGAACCCGAATTCAAAACTCATGAATTCATTTAAAATCATATGAATTTTAAATAAAAACTTATTTTCAGGCAAAATGATGGAAGAAGATCCTTGTTTATAAACCCCACATACCTTAATAAATGATTAGATGGAGAAACTTAAATTTTTGATTCCTATTTAAGTTCTTTAAGATGGATTCTTGATTATCATGATTTGGAAATCGTCAATTTTTAGCTTTCTTTGAGAAACAATGGAGGAATTTGATTTCTCGAAGAAGAAGCTTTGGAGCTCTAGGGTTTTCTTTTTAGAGAGAATGGATGAAAATTAGCGTAAAGTGCTTAGAATTCCTAATCCTTTGATTTGGATGGATTGGTGGCTTGGGAATTGACCAAAGAGACCTGTTTAATTTTTGATCGGAACTGGAAAAAGAGAACAAAATTCCCGATTTAATATGCCACCGCGATGCGCCACTATCGCAGTGGCTCAATGGAACTGACGACTGGGAAATTGGGGACTCCACGACATGGAGCTATCGCTTTGTCTTACTAGATTTTGACAATTTGGAACTTGAGTTTCTCCGCGATGCAGGCCAATCACGGTACTCTATTGGAATACCATTTAGTCCATTGTCGCGATGCGGTACCATTGTGCTGGCCTAGTAGAAATGTACAACTAGGAAATTAGACCTCTCTACGATGTGAGCTTGTCGTGAAAGTCCACTTGAAATTGACAAATGGGAATTTAACCTTCACCGCTATGTGGTGATTGCCCAAGTGACATATTGTATTACTAAAAATTCCATAACTCTTCAACAAAGTATTTGATTTTGGTGAAATTATTAATGATGGAAAGCTAATTCAAATTTCCACCTAATGGAGAGCCTAAATCGGTAAAAATACATATAGAATAAATGTTATTCTTTTTTAAGCTAACCCTTGACATTGTAGGAGCAAAATTAATCTTGGAAAAAGTGTGAGGTATTGAAGTATCTCCCCCTTGGGAACATTCGTCCTCGAATGTGGCTAGCTAAGTTGAAAATACTAAGGAATATAAGGCTATAAGATATTATGCACAAATGAAATAAACTGTACGACTAAATCTTGAACATACTAAGCAACTGAACTAATCTGTGAGTGCATGAATTATCATTAAAATAGCTATATGGCTGAATCTGAGACTGGAAAAGAACTGAATGAAGGAAAACTATTACCTTCGGCTGAATCTGAGTTCATGGAGAAAAGATGAGGATTCTTGGTATGCATGTCTACTTCTGCTTCGCAAGAATCACCCTCAACGGATTGATTTCGCCATAGAACTTTGACCAAGGAAACGTCTTTGTTCCTTAGACTACAGATCTGATGATCAAGGATTTCTACTAGAACTTCTTCATAAGAAAGGCTATTCTGAATATCTGTACTTTCTAGAGGAAATATAATAGTTGAATCATCCTTGCACTTCTTCAACAAGGACAAATGGAATACTGGATGAACTGAGGATAAATTTGTGGATAGCTCAATATTATACGCCACCTTCCAATCAGGACTCAAAATCTAGAAGGGGCCTACATATAGAAGACTAAGCTTTCCCTTCTTGCCAAATCTATTCACCCCTTTCAGAGGTAAAAATTTCCAATACACAAGATCATCCACCGCAAACTCAAGATCTCTTCTTCTTATGTCTGCATAAGATTTCTGACTACTCTGAGCTACTTTTAATCTCTTTCAAATCATCTAAACTTTCTCCATAGCTTCAAATACCATGTCTTGCCCAATCAAAGCAGCCTCACAGACTTCGAACCAACCAACTAGGGATCTACATCTCTGTCCATAAAGAGCTTCAAATGGGGCCATCTGAACACTAGCATGGTAACTATTATTATAATCAAACTCAATCAACGAGAAATGTTCATCCCAACTTTCTTTGAAATCAAGAAAATATACACTCAACATATCCTCTATAGTCTAAATGGTCCTTTCTTCCTCACCGTCTATCTATGGATGAAAAGCTAAACTAAGATGAACTTGGGTACCAAGACCTTGCTGAAAGGCTTTCCAAAAATGAGAGGTAAAATGAGTAACACTATCATAGATGATAGACAAAGAAACTTCAATCAATCTAACTAACTCGCTGATAGATAACCTAGCATAATCATCATCTATATAGGACGTGTGAACTGGTAAGAAATGCACTGACTTAGTCAATCTGTATACTGTAACCCAAATTAAATCATGTTGATTACGCGAATGGGGTAATCCAGTCACAAAGTCCATATTCACCTCTTCTTACTTCCAAGTGTGGATACTAAACTCCTATAAATCACCACTAGATCTTTGGTGCTCTACCATAATATGTTGACAAGTTGCACACTTGGCTACAAATTCTGAAATATTTCTCTTCATACTACTCCACCAATAAATTTCCCACAAGTCGCGATACATCTACTCTAGTACCTTAACACACCATCTCCCTTTCGAAGAAAACCTCTACCTTTTGGTCTTTAATCGACTCCTTCAATTTGACCTAACTAGAATCCTTATCTTTCTTCTTTTTCACTTTCAAAACTAGGGAAGATTCAGAACTATTCTTAAACTAAACATTCCCTTCAGCTGAATCAACCAATCTAACACCCAATCTAGCTAAATGATGAATTTATCAAACTAGATCTTTTTTATAATCCTCCATATAAGCTACACTTTGCATAAAAAATCTATTATGGGCATCTGCCACTATATTGGCCTTGCCCATATGATACAACACACTTATATCATAATCTTTCAATAACTCTAACCACTTTATCTGACTAAGATTTAACTCCCTCTGATTAAACACATATTGCAAACTTTTGTGATCCGTGAACACATCAACATGCACCCCATAAAGATAGTGTCTCCAAATTTTTCAAGCAAACATAACTCCAGCAAACTCAAGATCATAGGTAGGGTAATTCTATTCATGAGGCTTAAGTTGTCTAAAGGAATAGGCTATGACCTTACATCTCTGCATCAAAACACAACCTAGACCAATTCTAGAGGCATCATAATACACAAAAAAGCCATGTGTACCATCGGGTAATGCTAGAACTAGAGCTAAAGTGGGTTGAGTCTTCAGCTCCTGAAAACTCTTCTCGCAGGAATCTAACCACTGAAACTTAACTTTCTTCTAGGTCAATCAAGCCATGGGAGATGCAACAGAGAAGAAACCCTTAACAAAACATCTGAAATAACTAACTAAACCCAGTAAACTTCTAGTGTTTGACAGAGAGAAAGGTCTAGGCCAACTTCTTATTACATTTGTCTTTTGGGGATCAACTCTAGTACCCTAACTACAAACAATATGACCAAGGAAAGCTACTGACCTTAGCCAAAATTCACATTTGTTGAATTTGGCGAATAATAGTTGATTTCTAAGAGTTTCCAACTGAATTCTAAGATGGTCTGCATAATCATCCTTACTATGAGAGTAGACAAGAATATCATCGATAAAGACTATGACAAACAAGTTTAGATACTGTTTGAACACTTTATTTATCAAGTCCATGAAGGCTGCTGGGGCATGTGTTAGTCAAAAAGACATGATGAGAAACTCAAAATGACCATAACAGGCTCTGAAAGCTGTCTTTGGAATATGACATTCTCTTACTTTAAGCTGATGATAGACATATCTAAGGTCTATCTTTGAGAAATAACTTGCACCTTGGAGTTGATCAAATAAGTCATCAATCCTAGAAAAAGGATATTTGGTTTTTACTGTAACATTATTAAGATGATGATAGTCATTGGACATATGCAATGAACCATGTTTCTTTCCCATGAATAGGATGGGAGTGCCCCATAGAGAAACACTTGGCCTTATGAAACCTTTATCTAAAAGATCTTTGAGTTGCTCTTTTAAATCTTTAAGCTCGGCGGAAGCCATATAATAAGGAGGAATAGAAATACACTGAGTATCTGGGGGAAGTTCTATCTCAAATTCTATTTCCCGATCGGCAAGTACCCCTAGAAAATCTTTAGGAAAAATATCATCAACTTATTGACTACTCTAACTTACTGAACTGTTGGAGTCTTAGACTTAGTGTCTTTGACTCAAACTAGATCATAAATATACCCTTTAGAAATCAAATTTATGGCTTTAAGATAAGATACGAAATGACTCATAGGAGATACTGAATTCCTTTCCACTCGAAGACTGACTCATTTGGAAACTGAAACTTCACAACTCGAGTGCAAAAATCTATGGATTCATAACAACAATAGAGCCAATCAATACCTAGAATAAGGTCAAAGTTAACCATGTCTAACTCTATTAGATCTTCTAACTTGATTTTATAAAGGATAGTGATAGGACACTTTTGATAGACCTATTTAGTAACAACTAACTCACCTACTAGGGTAGAAACAAAGAAAGGTTCAGGGATCTTTTTAGGACTTATTTAAAAATTCACTACAACTAATAGGTTCACAATAGAAAAATTCAACCCTAGGTCTAACAGCATATAAATATCACGATGAAATACACGAATCATACCAATAACAATATTTGGTGAGTCCTTCTGCTCCAATGGGGATGGTAAAGCAGACAACCAATTCTGCCGCTGACCGCTACTAGTACTGGATGACATGTCCAGAGGATGTACTAGGTGACCTAGAGGAGATGGAGCACTAGTAGCCTGAGTCGGGGGATGAACATCTCTATTTCCCATCTTAGCATGTGGACACTCTCTAATTCCATGAGCTAACTTAACACAACTATAATAACGTTTTTGTCCATCTAAACACTCACCAGGGTGATTCTTACCACGCTTACCACATAGACGATAACTGGCCTTCCACTTACACTATTCTTAGATCAGGACATAGGAGACTTACCCCACTACTCCTGTCTAGCTCTAAGAGTAGGAGCACTAGCTGATGATGGTGCTGGAATAGATGAATGATTTTGAAACTGCAAATGATTTTACCTTTGAGACCTACCCTGGCCATATGAAACGGCCTTGTTCTAGCCTTCTATTTTCCCCTATCTCTTTCCTTTAACTTTTTTTCTCAGTCTACTGAGCATGAATCATCAATTTAGCAAGATCCATGTCTCTAATAAGAATGATAGTCCTACACTCCTTGACTACCAAACTAGATATGCCGGTAACAAACTTACCCATGCCTACCGTAGGATCAACCATCGAATAAGGGGCATACTTTGACAACTGATTGAACTTAAGGCAGTAATCCTTTACTTTCATTAAGCCCTACCACAGTTTCACAAACTCTTCAATCTTAGTTTCTCTTATTTTATGCAAAAAGAACATATCTAGAAATACATCTTGGAATACCTGCCAACTCATGGGGGTTGCATTCCCACCTCTATCATTGTTCCACATAACTACCCAATAATATGATACATCCTTCAACCTATATAGGATGCAAACTCTACATTTCACTCCTCAGAATAATCTGGGTGATCTTTACCTCATCTAAATAAAGTTATGGGTCCTCGCCGTCTTTCGAGCCAAAGAACTCTAGCGGGTTCATTCTCATGAAATCTCTAATTCTGCCTACTGCTAAATCACTATTTTGATAAAGTGGAACTACAGCCTGATAGTTTACTTGAACATTGGTAGTCACTATTCGGGCCAACTCCTGACAGGAAACCCAAAACTCAGCATGGGATACATTCTTCTTCAGAGGATCAGTAGAGTGGGGCGGATGTTTATCATTTCCATGAGCATTATGTAACACCCCAAAATATCATCCCGAGATGCCACACGGTGCCCAAGGCTACACGTAGCCTCAAGCTAACCCTTTAAGCCAAAACACTACCCTTGGGTTCCAACACAACAACATACATACTACCCTAAGGATATATATATAAGTACATATCATATCATATCACACATGGCACGAAATGGCACGGAATACCATTAGACTGTACATATATAGAATGTCTATACACAAACCAACCCAACAATGCACTAGTCTGACATAGCCTCTATACAGCAAAATCAACGAGCCGTTAGGACAAACCCCCAAGTTACTCAACAGACCAAAGGGATCACAAAACAACAGCACCAAAACTAGCAACTTAATCCTCGATCCATGAGGGCTCACCACTGAAGGAACGTAGATGCGGCACTCGAATACCACTGTCGCGGCTGCGGCCAAGTACCTAACCTACATCATGGTAAGAATGTAGCCCATAGTGAAATATATGGGTCATCGTAAGATACGTACTGAGTATGTTGGGGAGCATGCAAAATATAAATAGTATCAAAAATTTCATAAAAACGTACATACGAACCATAATGACACACCTGGCTTGAGTAACATTGAATCATGCCACTCATAACATCTTCGATAGGAAATATTGGAGAAAAACCTCATAAATCAATATAGATAATCATAGGCAACTTGACTTACCACATAAAAACTTGGTGTGACTCGGTATTTCAATAAACATGACTCTTATGGAATACAAACGTTTGAAACCTTTATTGGCCGGAGCGTCATACTCTTTGCCAGAGAGTACGTCCCTAAAACTGCAATAACCATAATCAGGCTCTCTAGCCAATAATATCATCATCAAACAACCCTACGGTGGTGCATAGTTTTGGGGAAATACAAAATTTTTCTCTCGGTGCTAAGTACCACTCCCCGACAAGCTCAGAACGCATTAGGAAATCCACCTTAACATCCCAATGGTCTATCATAAAGACCAAGTCAAATCTCTTTCTCATTTATCAAATCATATCAATTTGTGGATTCCTAACTCAACACATTTTAGCTCAAAACATTTTAATCTTCCTCAACATCAACAAGGTATCAATACATCGAACCATAACCGAGTCAAAATTTGGACAAGGATATGAAGACTCAATACATAATATTTTCAACAATTTAACTCATCAAAACCATCTGGAAAAAATACCAAGACTCATTGCAACTTCAATATCAACATTTCTCAATTTGCCATCCAACTCTCATTTAAAGGTACTTGAGATATCAACCCATAGTAGGGATATAGAATTTTTAATATCAAATATAAATTCATAATATGAAAATAGTGGAATGATAGTATAAATCAAGGCTTAACAAATTAAATCATCATACTCTCATAATTAAATACTTTTTGGACATAATTCCAACTCAACATCATACACATATTGGATGACATAATCCTAAAGCTCATGGACAATAATATAAGATATAGAACCATATTTTCAATTCATGGTAAAACATGTAAAATCTCATATCAATGTAATTCATCAAAAATACCGGGCACAAGATCGAAAGGATAATCTTATTCAAAGCCCCACATACCAAAAAATGGAATATGAATATAAACTTCCGACTCCGAAACATTATTCACAAAAATAAAGGGTACTTCTCGAAGCCCTTAACATGATCAACTCGAATCCCAAATCAATTTGAAATTTCTATAGTTCAATCAAGAGACATAGAAGGATGAAATTTGGAGTAGTAGGGTTGGGGTTTGAGCCTTAGGAAATTTTGGAGAAAAATGAGCTATTGAATGCTCTTAATGGACTTAAATCTACAGTTCACCCAGATGGATTAAAGTGGCAATGACCAAAATACCCTTAAAAATTAAACAATGTCAAATCTGTCCTTTGGTGGACTGTTTTGATAGGCTGAAGTAGATCGACCATAATTTTTTGCTCTGATGGCCAAATTGGATGAACCCAATTTCATTGGAAAGAGGACTTTCAGAGCTTTCTGTTGATATTTAGTACCTCACCCATATAATTATGTATAAGGAGTTATGATCATTTGAAATTTATCCTAAAATTCACCTAGCCTCGGTATTTTTTTCCTGCACATTTATTGTTCACCACTATTTACAGTTAGATCAGAATGATCATAACTCATCGCTCGAGTGTCTATTTTGGATGATCCACATATCGTTGGAAATCTTATTTGATGTTTTATGCGATGATGGGTCGTATATCTAGATATTCTACACAAGAAAATTATTAATCATGATAAAGAATAGAATTCAACATATTTTCGTTCGAGATCTTAACAGAAAATTTTCCTGGGGCATCACATCTTCTCTCCTTGGAAACATTCATCCTCGAATGTTGATAGGTAGGTCAAGAATACTATGAAAATGATTATATAGAGAAAAATCATCTTTACCTAGCATATACTCCATTCTAGATTTTTTGGATATCGTAGAAAACACACGACCCAAGACAAATATAGCAATAAGGATTAAATCAATAGAGAACGATACCTTTGACATGATCAGGACTCATAGGAAAGAGGTGGGGATATTTGTTATGCATATCCACTTCAGATTCCCAAGTAGCACTCTCCACAGATTGATTTTGCCAAAGCACTTTAACCAAAGGAACTTCTTTGTTTCTTAGCCTATGAACTTAAAAGTCAAAAACCTCAACCGAAATCTCTTCATATGAAAGACTATCTTGAATACCTGAGCTTTCATAAGGATCAATCACAAAAGAATCACCAATAGACTTCTTAAGCATAGAAACATGGAAAACTGGATGGACGTTAGATAACTCCGCGAGAAATTTAACCTTATATGCTACCTTCCCAATGCAATCCACAATATTATAGCGACTAATGTAATGGGGACTTAGTTTTCCTTCCTTCCCAAATCTCTTCACCCCTTTCATGGGTGAAACTTTTAAGTACACTAAATCACCAACATCAAATTCAAGGTCTTTCCTCCTTACATCTGCATATGATTTTTGATGACTTTAGGCAGTTTTCAACCTTTCCTGAATTAACTTAACCTTCTCCATGGCCTCGAACACCGCATCAGGTCCAGTCGCGGCATCCTCACCAACTTCAAACCAGCCAATGGGTGATCTACACCTTTTACCATACAAAGCTTCAAATGGGGCCATTCCAATAGTAGCATAAAAACCGTTATTATAAGCAAACTTGATTAATGCTAAGTCCTCATCCCAACTACCTTTAAAATCAAGCACACAAGCCCTCAACATATCTTCTAAAGTCTAAATGGTCTGCTCGGCCTGACAATCTATTTGCGGATGGAAAGCATAACTTAAATGAATTTGGGTACCGAGACCCTTCTGGAAAGATTTCCAAAACTAAGAGGTAAACTGAGTACCTTTGTAAGAAATAATAGCCAAAGGGATTCCATAAAGTCTTACGAGTTCCTGAATATATATTGTAGCATAATCTTCAGGTGCATACGATGAATGCACAGGCAAGAAATGAGCTAATTTCATCAGCCGATCTACAACAACCCAAATCGAATCATGATGGCGATGAGAAGGAGGCAAATCGACTATAAAGTCCACATTCACTTCTTCCAACTTCCAAGTACGAATGCTAAACTCTTCCATCACGCCATTGGGCATTTGATGCTTTATTTTAACCTGTTGACACGTGGAACACTTTGCCATAAATTCTGCTATGTTCCTCTTCATACCGTTCCACCAATAGATTTCCCGCAAATCATGGTACATCTTGTTAGCACCAGGAAGGATAGAGTATCACATACCATGCACTTCTACCATAATCCTCTGCTTTAATTTATCAGAATTAGGAACACATAATATTTCTCAGAGTCTCAAAAGGCCATCTCCCCCTTAGGAAAAAACCTCCACCTTTTGGTCTTTAACTGACTCTCTTAACCTGACCAAGGTAGGATCCCTATCTTGATTCTCCTTCACTTCCAAAACTAAAAAGGATTCGGAACCGCTTTGCACTCCTATACAACCCCCAGCATCCCCAAAATACCTAACCCCCAATCTAGCCAAACAATGTACCTCACGAGCCAACTCCTTCTTACCAATGTCCAGATGTGCTAGCTACCTATGGACTTCCGACTAAGGGCATCTGCTACTACATTGGCCTTGCCCGGATGATATAGCATGCTCATATCATAATCTTTCAAAAGTTCTAACCATCGTCTCTGCCTAAGATTCAACTCCTTTTGGGTGAATACATACTTCAAGCTCTTATGGTCCGTGAAGATGTCGACATAGACACCATACAAATAATGTCTCAAGATTTTGAAAGCAAAAACCACAACAGCTAATTCAAGGTCATGGGTAGGATAATTCATCTCGTGAGCCTTTAGCTACCTGGAAGCATAAGCTATAACCTTGCCCTTTTGCATCAATACATAACCCAAAATGACTCTGGAAGCATCGTAATACACCACAAAACCATCAACACCGCCAGGCAAAGTCAACATAGAGGCTGAAGTGAGTCGAGTCTTCAACTCCTGAAAACTCTTCTCGCAAGATTCGAATCACAGGACCTTCACTTTTTTTGGGTCAAACGAGTCATACGAGATGCAATAGATCAAAAACCTTCAACAGAATGATGATAATAACTAGATAGACCCAAGAAACTTCGAATATCAGAAGGAAAAATAGGTCTAGGCAAACTCTTTATAGCCTCTATTTTTAGAGGATCAACTCTAATACCTTCGGAAGAAACAACATGACCCAAGAAGGCTACAGAGTTCAGCAAGAACTCACACTTACTGAACTTAGCATACAAATGATGATTTCGAAGAGTTTCCAACACAATTTGGAGATGATCCGTACGATCACCCTCACTTCGGGAGTAAATAAGAATCTCATCAAGGAACACTATTACAAATAAATCCAGATATGGCCAAAATACACGGTTCATAAGATCTCTGAAAGTCGTTGGAGCATTAGTTAACCCGAAAGACATTACTAGAAATTCAAAATACTTGTAACGGGTTCGGAAGGTTGTCTTGGGGATATCACATTCCCTATCATTAAGTTGGTGATAACAGAATCTGAGGTGTATCTTTGAAAAGTAGCTTGCACCTTGCAATTGATCAAATAAATCATCAATTAGAGGAAGTAGATATTTATTCCTGATAGTAACCCTATTAAGCTATCGGTAATCAATACAAATCCGCAAAGAACCATCTTTCTTATGCACAAATAGGACAGGTGCACCCCACCGCGACACACTAGGTCTGATAAAGCTTTTTTTTGAAAGTTATTTCAATTGCTCCTTCAACTCTTTAAGTTCCACGAGATCTATGAAAAATAGAGAAATAGAAATAGGCTGAGGATTGGGAAGAAGGTCAATCCTTAACTCTACCTCTCTATCAAGAGGTACTCTACGGAGATCATCTGGAAAGATATTGAGGAACTCATTAGCAACATTAATTGACTGAATGGTCGAGGTTTCAGACTTAGTGTCTTAGAATTGGTTTAATCCCATGTTTGGGAAGGATTGGGGGCTTGGGAATTGACCAAAGAACCCTTTTTAATTTTTCATCAAAATTGGAAAAAGGGAACAAAAATTCTTATTTAACATACCACTGTGATTCTCCATTATCACGGTGGCCCACTTAAATCTGACAAATGGAAATTAGGGACCTCCACAATGTGAATATATCAATTTTTTTCACTAGATTTTGACAAATGGGAATTGGAGTTTCTCCGTGATGCAGGCCAATGATGTGCAATATTTTTGTAGCACATTTAAGACTTTTTAACTTGAAATAATTGTAAGTTCTTAAGTAATTATTGGTGTTTTTTATGTTATTTCTTAAGTTTTTATAGGAAAGTAAAGATGGATGGAATAAATAACAATGGACCAAAAGAGCTAAAATATGAGCAAAAAGAGATGAAAACATGGTTGAAGACGACCATGATAAGTCGTCAGCCTTGTGATTGGCTATCAACATTGGCGTCATCCCTAACCAGAGAGTTGAAGTCTGAGAGAATGTTCTGACGACATTGGTGACATGGTGTCAAAGAGCTGATAAGGCATCACGATGGGCGTTAGCCTAAACTAGAGAATTGAGCTTAAAGAAAAAATTTTATAGTGCTAGTGTCACACTGTCATATCGGTGATGTCGCATCAGATACGTCATTAGCCTAAGATAGATTTTGAAGGAAATTGGAGCAATTTTTATGTCATCCATGGTAAGGCATTAGAACCTTGAAGTGGGAACATTGATGGCGTCACCTAATCCAAAGAATTTTATGATTTTTATTATTTTATTTCCATAATTAGGGTTAAGTATAAATAACATCTTTTAGGGTCTTATGGAAAATCTTCTTTTGATCCTTTAATCTCTCAATCTTGTTTTTAAGATAACTAGGGAGGAACGTACATTGCCTCATCTTTTTTGTCAAGTATTTTTCTTGTTTTCCCTTAAACACTTATCAACTATTGTTGGTTATTCTCTTGTGATTCAATTGAAGAAACAATTATTGATTTCATCCATTCGTAAGTTTATCCATACTATCATGAATTCAACTTCTTATTTTGTTCATCAAATCATGAGCGGCTAATTCCATTAGCTCGAGTTTTGTGATCCATGAATTAGGGTTTGATATACTGCTAGGTACTTAAAGGGTTCAAAGAGTAGCATGAGGTCTTGAAATTCTGTTTTTTTAACTTAAAATCTATTGGTTTCAAACAATAGGTTATGCCTTAGGTTTATTTGCTTGAATAGAGAAATAGACTAGAGGAAGTGAATTATCAACAGGGACTCGGAAGCTACCAACCTTCTGTTTAATGATTAATGTCGCAACTAGATTAACCTACCTGAGATAACATCCTATTTGAAATAGATAAGTTATCTAAGTTCAAAAGAATTAGATAATAAATTGCCTGTAAGGTCGAGAGATAAGTCAGATAGTATAGTCATCAGGGATATTCTACTGTTCCTACTTACTTCAAGAGCCTTAAGAAATACCTAGTATCTGTCAATTCCAAAAACCCACAGTGAACATAACTCTGGTTTTCCATTTATATTGATAACAACACTATAATTAAGAAAGTGAAGATTGATTCATCGTGAACTTTAAACCCCCATCTTTTGAAAACAATAATCTACCAGTAAAATATTTCATAAATAAATTGGCGTTCACACTCTATTCCCTGTGGGATTCGACCCATACCTAGTTGGGTTTTATATAGACAACGATCGCTTACACCCATTTAAGACTATAATTTAAGTGTTATCAAAAATGGCGCCGTTGTCAGGGAACAATTCGGTGTATTGAGTTGGTTTGAAATTTTACCTTACTTGCTTGATTTCCTTTGTTTCGTGTGTTAGGTAGGTTTTCTTTATTTTTTATTATTTCTTACTATGGCATCATGGAATGAATGTTAGTTTAAAGGTTTGACATCTTATCTGGATGAACCAAGTCCATACTGTGATGGACCCTAATTTTGGCATGACTATAGATATGCTCCCCAGAAAGAGATGTGTGCACCATCTCCATCTTATCGAGAGTATAATTGGTCTTTACGTAGTGTTCAAGATGTACATTGGAGTGATTTCTCAAATCCCCCCTCCCCCTATTGTGCTAACCCAAGTTCTAGTTCTTTTTATGAGTATGACAAGTCTTATGGTCAAGAAAAGACAGAATGCAACACAGGAAAGAGTGACATTGAAGCTATGCTTCAACTAATGTTGGACCGTATAGACATGATGAATGATACCATATGTTACATACGTCAAGATATTAGAGCATTTAATGAAGAAAGAGAAAGGATAGAAGAGATGGATATCGAGGTCAATCATCCAAAAAACTTTTCTACATTATGTTTAGATGATATCTTATCTGTGGAATCATTTAAAATAATGGAAGAGTTTAATGATGAAGCACAACATTCATCTACTGATAATGAGTTTGATGTTGAGCAGACCTTGGAGATTTACCAACCAACCGAACCAACCATGAGGGATAATGCCATGAATGAGGAAATTGTGCTAGAGGCTAAAGAAGAAAATAAGCCAATCTCTTACAAAGAAGACTCTTGCCCAATTCAATGTAAAAATATTGAGAAGATGAATAAAAGTGAGTGTGTAGAGGATAGTGTAAATTTTGACCTAGGATTTGTTGGGCCACACTCGAAGCATTTGTCCACATTATATTTAGATGATATCTTATCTGTGGAATCATCTAAACTAGTGGAAGATTGTGAAGATGAGGAACAAGAATCCTATATTCTTTATTTTACACTTGATAAACAACATAAAAACACACCTCACTTTAATGTCGAATTGTTTACCATGCATCATTCATTACTCGGCTTCTTAATCTTTGTACCACCTCCCTATGAGTGAGTAAAGAAAATGGACTTTAAGTTGGGGGTGAAATTCATATCCTCAAGGTAGAGGAAAGAGTTGAGTTGGGTCATGTTGTGATGTTAAACTAGGCATTTCTTGGGAGTAAACCCAAGGTATTTTGTTGATTATATTCGTATTATCTGATTGACATCAGATCTTCGCACCATGATGCCATAGGTATGTTTGTAACTCTCTTGTTTAGATTCGATGTGTTGGTAACAATGCATGATATTAAGTTGAGGGTAGGGCTACTTGTGGGTGTTGATTTCCTCTTGGGGTTTTTGTTCCCATGCCTTTTTTCCCTGAAGTCTTGTTCCTAGTGGAGCTGGCATGTTTAGGCGTATTACGTTTGTTTCGTGATGTGTTATGGTTAACTGGAGAAAAATAAGTATCTAGAGTAGTTGACATATTTTTGTTTATTTTTCATAGTGATAAAAACCTCTCTGTTGGTCTATTTTATAACTATCTGATATGCATTTATATATGGATACTGTGAATCTTTTTATGGCATTAGTACTAGGGACATAATAATCACTGCTAACAATTGCATGAACCAAATGGGTAGTAGCTTGTGATGTACCATTTTTCTATGTGTGTGTGTGAGGTCATACTCAATTCCCTGTGTGTGTTGAAACTAGAACTTTCCCAGTTAGTGTTACCTTGGTTGAAAGATAGGGGTTAGGAAAGGATCATAGGTCATTTTGGATTTGAAGTCACATTTTTGCCTAAATGACCTTCCCTGTATGCATGATATCTTTTGATCCCTATTTTAAGCCTAAATTGACCATTTCTTTCTATGATACCTATCACCTTCTCATTTAGATCATAATGAACCTATTTTAGCCCTGGTCCTCCTTGGACACTGTGCACCTTGACTTAGAAAAATAACCTAAGTTGAGGGTGGCCATCATAGGGGTGCATGATGTAAACTGGGTATTAAAAAAGGTATAATAAAAGAAAAAGACTAAGTGAAAAAGAATAAAAAGTTGAAATGGTGCGGAAGAATGAAAACGAAAAGTCACATCCATCCTGAAATGTGTGATCAAGAAATGGAGAAAAAAAAAGAAATAGGTTAATAAGTGAACCCCAAAAGTTAAGGTAGTGCCAAGGAGGCTTAGTCAGTCTAAATGCCATTGAATATCATATCAGCCCTTATCCTACATTACAATCCAAAGAAAAGACCTATAGTGATCCTAACTTACCTATATGGACACCTTGGTAATGAAAATAAGGGCAAGCATATGGTATTTGACATGCATTGATTAGAATTTTTTTCTGAGAGTGAGTGTTTCTTGACTGTCCCTCATTTTCCTATCTATTATGCCATCCTAGATTGGTTTTAGTTATCCGTTCTAATGTTTTTACTTCTTGCTCCCAACGAAGACTCATAAATGGCCCAACAATAATAGTTTGAGAAAAAACTTTGGTGTTTGCATTCAGGGCTCTACAGAATATCTCAATCAAGCTCTTCTCTAAAATTCTATGATTGGGCACATTCATTAGATTCTTCTTAAATATCAACCAAGTCTCGTATAGTTTCTCAAATTGCAATTGTCTAAAATTATAAATTTCATCCTTCTAATGCATTATTCTAGATGGCGGGAAAAATCTATCCAAGAATTATGTCCGCAACTCATTCTATGTGGTAATTGACCTATGAGGTAGTTACCCTAACCATAATGTCGCTTTACCTATAATATAGAATCGTAACAACTTGTGTATCAAAGTTTCCTAAATCACCCTCGGTAGATTATATGAAATGCAAATTGCAATGAAATTCTTAATGGATTTGTTTGCATCATCAGTCGCTAAACCAACAAACAAACACTTTAGGTCAAGAAATAGAATCATTGTATTCATAATGTCAAACTTTATTCCTTAGGAATACTGTGGAGGAACGATAGCTCCTATCTCAATCGGTTCAACATACCCCAAATCCTCCTTAAGATCATCATGGATTGGCAAGTAATGATGAAAAGGTGGTCGAACTCTTATCTCTTCTATCCATGTCCCTATAGAGTGATACACAACAATATACTACCTCCTGTCTAGCCCTTTCTTAGTATTTTAGTTTATTCCTAAACTTGCATTCTCTTCGGCTAATAGCCGGTTAGTACTTTCCTAGGTAGTTCCATGAACACCATGGGGAGGTGGCCGATTCAATGCATTTTGATTATACTAAAGACCTTAGTGTTTGGCTCTATGTTTATACTTTTCTATCTTATGATTCTGTCATAAGGTCCATTCAAGCTCAGAATAAAAAAGAATTAGGGGATCGCCTTGACTCATAGTGTTGTGCATACACTGGCGTATACCCCTAATAGTAGTAGAAAACAAAAAACAAACAATCTCAACAACCTTAATCAATAAATCCGCAATTACTATCCCCAAGAAAGACAACAAAATTTTATGTTGTCCAAATTACACCTCCTAAAAAGTATAACACCATTGCTTTTCAAATATAAAACACAACATGGTTGGTATCAAACCCATAAGAAATAAGACAAAAATTAGTCAGAAGATTGCTAATATAGGTGGAAAGTACAAAAAGTAAATAGGTGTTTCGTAAGAATAGTAGTAGGAGTAACAATGCTTGGAGAATATAGGTTGTTATCAATATGAGATGATCACTAGGATTGTGTTTCAGTTGACTTCTTAACTCTGCAGACTTATAGTACTTGTCAAACTATATTTGTGCCTTGCATGCACAATCTAACAAGTTATGTATCACCTAACCATCTCTCGACCTTAGTTTGGGTGGATTTAACTCATTTTCTCTCGGTCTCATAGTGTTGCATTACTAACCCTTCTTTTGGATCCCAGATAAACAATCTCCTTACAATCTAAAGTTATTTAGATGAAGTTTGGTAGCTTCAAATTGTAGTTTGGATCTGCTTTTCCTAATCTCAACCTCTCTCTCGAGTTAGTATCAAATACAAGTAGGATTGTAATATCTGTAGCTGTCAAGAAAGTAATCAACATGAAGAAAACCACAATACATTCTAGAACACCAATCAAGAATGACTTTGTGTTTCCACTACTTTGTTAAGCCATTGGGGTTCCCACAACCCTAGCTATGAGGTTTAGCTTCTCATGATCGTAAGAACACACATAGGATTCATGATTGTAAGCATACGAACAATCTCATAAAGAATTAAGAATGAAAACTGAAATATCAAATTAATATTAAATCTAAAAAGTCAATAACAAGAACTACAAGATCAAATGTGTATCTTAGAACTCAGAATAAAGTATCAACTGTATAAAGTGCATAAATTAATAATAAAACATCAAATGGGTATTTATAATTACATCATAAATTTCCTAAACAAAAAAGGCTAATAAAGGTCGGCAGTGGGAATGCCTCAGAAAATAAGCCATTTGAACTAATGATGACTCATTGTAAGCTCTGACTTGTAGACTCTAAGTGGCTGGTGATGACTTGTATGTAGACACGTAATTTTTGACTCTACCCAAACTTTAACCTATTTCTTGTTTTTGGCATTAAATATTTATTTATGTCAAAATACTACTTTAATTTTTATTTAATTTTTTTAGTAGGTTTCGTTTTTAAAATTATGAAAAAGGAACCAAAAAGTAAAGTTACATTTTAAGATGTCTTTTTTTATTTTTCAAATCAAGAAAAATTTCAAAAAATGGGTTTTCATTTTACTTTAGATTTTAATAAATAAGTTAGAAATTTTAATATTTCGTAATTATATTTTAGGTTTACTTATTTGAATTTTCTTATATTTATGTTAGCTAGTATTTTAATTATTACACTATATATATATAAATTTTAAAAAAATATTACTAAAAAAGGGAGTCATTATCCTAAAATCTACCCAAACTCCCAGTCCTCGTCCCCCCCCCATTATCAACCACCTCCAACATTTCCCACATTACACGCACTAACCTATACATACACCCATGCACACGTACATCATATATTATATAACAACACATACACACACAAAAACATGGGGGCAAAATGAGAGAGAAAACTAAGAAAAGAAGAAGCAACAAGCTTATGAACAAAAGAGAGGAGAAAAAGCTAGGGAAAAAAAGGAAGACGAACACAGATTAGTCAAAAACGAGAAAGAAAAAAAAAGAAATAAAGAAAAACAAGTGAAACAAAATTAAAAAAATAGAACGTTCTTTTGGGTTTAGAGTTCAGTCCGTTTCGAGTTTTCGTTAACGGTGTTTTTGCTTCCATACGCATCATTTAGTATGGGAAGTTGATTACTTATGTGAAGTTAATTGAAATTTTAATGAGATTTTATTATAATTAGTTTTGTTAATATTTATGATAATATGTTCATGCTGAGTTAGCATATGTTGAATTCATCCATTCACTAGAGGTGGGGATTGAACCCCCATCCTCTTGCTTAAGGGATGAGGTACTTAACCACCACACCAACTCTAGTGGTTGACTTCACTACTAAAAATATATTATGCATACATACTCAAATTTTGAATTAGAATTTTATGTGTCAAAATTAATGTCTCAATCAAATTTAAGGCCTAAATTAATTTACTAGTGTGAGATAAAATGCGATGGGTTACAAATTTATTCAAGATCCATTGTAATAAAGAAAATGAAAAGAGAGGGAAAACTCATTTATGAGAGAGAGGGAAAGAGAGGATAGTTGCGGATTAATCCAAAACTTGTTACGAATTAAAAAGGAAAGAGAGAAAATGAGTAAAAATAAAAAAAATGAACTTTGGGGTTTAGAAATTAAACGATGGAGTTTCTTTTTTGAAGTTTCAAATTTAAGTCTTAAAATTATAAAAGAATATATTTGTTTTAATATATTGAGGTTCATCATGTGTATGGTTATGCTCCTCTGCCAAACATACAAGTTAATTTTAGCAAAATAAATGTTACATATACAAAAGGCTAATTTAATACTTACATAAGTCACTAAAGCGACCATGATAGAACCATTAGATTCAATGGATCCCCATAACAAAAAAAAGTATTTCAATGCTTCAACTATAAGATACACTGAGAATTAGTCCCTAGGTAACTACTACAATTACCGCATCGTATACACTCCCTATTCTCCATCTTCTCTATCCTTCCTTCTGCATTAAAATTTGAAAAATTCTCTTACTAACAGTTGAGACCAATTTCCCCTAAAATGGAAAATGAAAAATATTAAGAATGAATGACCATTAGAGGAAATTAATATTTAGCTAAAGTGATAACAAAATGACTGGAAAAAGTGTACATCCTTAAAGTTTGTACACTGTCATGTACATGAAAATAGTTTACTTTGTTTGGACTTTTATTCCAAAGGAAAAGTGATAACCATTCTCCTCTACTTTACATACCCTTTCACTTAACGTAAATGTGACGGTCAAAAGACTATCGTTGAACTCTTTTTACTATAAATAGTCAGGTAGCATGATTTGGTTATTCAATATTTCACCTTTCCCCTACCACTGTTGTCTAATTATTTTTGGAAAGTACATTCAAAAGTAATGTTGACTCATAATATAAAGCAAACTAATTTTCCAATATTTAGTTCATAAGTATGACTAGCTTTTAAAACTTTGAGAAAAAAATAACCTTTAAGTAAATCAACAAAAGCACCAACACTATGAATACATTAAATCAAATGCCAAACTAATTGGCCAACAACCAAATGAATCCTCCATGCCTGTTTTGGTCCATATAGTTTCCCCTGTTTCACCCTAATAATTAATACATTGAGTTCACCTACATAGTAGGAGTTATATCATGTGTTTTTTCATCATGCTTTCTCCTCTCATTAAGGATAAAACCATTTCCCAATGTTTCCTAAAAAAAGTTTTAAGGTTTTTTAACGAGCAAATCTTGTAACAAGAGGAACCAAATAATTTCCTAAAGTAAGACAAAATGACTGAAAAAACTGTATGTCTAGAAAATCTATAAGTGCTTGTGTACATGACCACGGTTTAATTTGTTTGAATTTCCATTCCAAGGGTAAAGTGATAACCATTCACTCATGAAAAGGAACAACTTAAAGCTATAAAATGTTCAATTTCTAGACTAACTTTACATGCTATTTGATTTTCAGTTATATAAAATCTGACTTTTTAAAAAATTTGATTTCCAATTTTGGCTAAAGCTATATAAAATCTTTGTTGTTTGGTTTTCCTACATCTTCCACAGTTTCTTCGTTTATTTGTTTAGATATCAATGAATTTGAATTACGAACTCCACAAGTTGTCTACATGCTGCTATTGATTGCTAACATGTTCAAATGCTTGTAATGGATGTAGGATATGTGCACATTCTTTTTTAGTCAAGTAAATTCTCTATGTGTGTCTATTTACCTGGCTAAAAGTTAAGTAATACTACTTTATATCTTTTTGTTTTAAAATTCTCCTATGCATTTAAGCAGTGCTTCTATTTTAATCATAACTTCCACTTAGAACATGACAGTATGGATGCCAGCGATACAATTACAATAACAAACTCAGAAACGTTGGGAGAAAGAATGTTGTTCCTAACTATCGAAAAAATATATGAAAGTGTTGTTAAGCACAATGCACACATCAACGATGATAACTCATACGATGATCTTCAAGAAGCGGAAGTGTAGTATGAGTACCAAATAAATGGTACATTGTAAGAAACTAGCAACTGAGCTCCATGGATAAATTAGATATATATATATATAACATATAAGCAGAATAAAAACTACACTCAAATGCCCAACATCGGTATAATGCAACCAATAAGATAATAAGGATAAACTATCCTATTCTTGACTAAGAGACTAACATATTGAAACTAAAGAAGTAATAAGGATGAAATCTCCTATTCCAATCATATTCATTAATCTCGATACTATACTACATATCACGAGCCAATATGTAAGCTATAAGTGGATGTAAGATACATATAAATGTACAAAGATAAGGAATGAGTATACAATATGAAAAATTGAAGGAAGAGATATACGGTAGTTCCACAGCTAGGTATATATATATATATATATATACATATATAAATGAAGTCAACTCAAAGCATAACCTAAATCATAATGTCTTTGTTTTTAAGGCCTCATTATAATCCTATTTTGATCTAGCACTGTCATACTTAGGCTTTCTAATCCATATATCTAAACATGAGATAAACATGCATAATAATGCTATCTTAAGATAGAATAGGCCAAAAACATACCTTAAATATCGATGCTAAATTAATTACCAATCTATCATAACTAGCAATAATAATAATTAAAATAATGACAATAACAATATCAACTACAACGCGAGTAACAGACTATTTTTGATAATCAAATACATAGCTGATCCTAAGCGTATCCCCACCACCCCAAACTCGAAAGGTTCTATCAATATACAATAACGACAAGGTATAGTCATCACCCATATCTATGCAAATGTCCCATACCAACTATTAAACATAGGTGAATACTGGTGATAGGCGATGCACATGTAAGAATAAATTCTATAGAATGCACAATACCATAATAATCATTATCATAATCGTCTTTATAATAATAAACCTCCGACTTTATTGGGTATATAATCATCACAACATTCTCTGGCATTGAAGGGTATAAATATAATTATCACAATATCCTCAAGTCTCGTCGGGCATCATCACATCATCATAATATCCTCCTATATTGTCGAGTATCAGCATCATCATCACTATATCCCTCGGCCTTGCCGGGTATCATCACATCATTAATAATATCTTTCGGACTTGTTGGGTATCAATATCATCATCATAATATCCAAACTAATGTCACATAATAGTGAGCAAGCCCCACAAGGGTTAAAGTAAAGTAAAAGCCCTAAGAGGGATAAACTAAAGTACAAGCCCCATGACGGGTAAAGTAAATAGATATGAAAAGATAAGAAAGGTAGAGTATATTTTCATAATTCATCAATATCATATCCTTATTTTGTGTATATATAATAGGTGCACAGACTCAAGTCGTGGGTAAATGAGTTTAAATCTATAAATTTGTTATCCGGAGTGACCTTTGGGACTAAATCTCCATAAAAGTATATAAAGTGTTGGAATATCTCAAGACAGGAGTAAATAGTAGTGCCAAATCATGAAAGAGAATCTATCTTGGTCAAATTTGTAAGATGTCACTATTAACCTTTTTAACGTATATAATTTACTCATTAAGTTAGGCAGTTACTTCTGTGAAGAAATCTATTTTTAACGTAGAAAGTGGGATTTTAGTCTTTAGTTAGTGGAAAAAATAATAAGATTATAATCTATTTGGAAGTGTATCAATCACCTATGAGATAATCATGAATGCACTGAATTTGTGCATGCCATCACTAGTATTCAGACATTGGAATCGTAAACATCATACCACATCTTCCTCTGTCTCATACCAAAGAGATATGTATATAAGCATATATATATATATACAAATATATATATATATATATATATCAAATATTTTAAATCTCACTATTAACCTGTTTTACCTATATAATTTACTCATTTAGTTAGGTAGTTATTACTGTGAAGAAATCTATTTTTAAGGTAGAAAGTGGGATTTTACAACTTTTAAAAAAGTGTAGAGTAACCTCTAATAGTCCAAAAATGTCAAAAAGTATGTAAAAACGTGATATAACATGTATTTATAGTCTAGGAGAAATCCAAATCTGTGTTGGAGTTTAAAATTGTTAGTTATTAAGCCTAGGAGTGGAGAGGGCGCCGCCCTGGCTATAGCCCCACTCCAGTCAAGGCTCCGCCCTGGTTTGACTATCGCTCCAGACAAGGCATCACCTCTCTATCTCCTTGGTTCACTGTTTTGGTGCCTTCTGAACTGTTTGGAGTGTTGCACGCACCAAAAATCTTTCCCATATGCCCACACTCTCCATGTTCATTTCATGTATCCAAATTTGAGTCAAGTTATGTATTGTGCTTTCGTGATCAATTCCAAGCCTTTTTGAGTTATTTCCACTTGATTTAAAGCTTGTATATCCTTCATATATAATCATAATACATTAACCAAGCATCCTATATCATTAAGCATAATAATTTAGAGCTCAAAACAATACAACATCCAAGACGGTGAACTAGAAACATGAGCTAAGACTGGGCTTCATTCACTTTGATCTTTAGCTTATTTTTTTGACTCTTGTCTTCATCCAATTTACCCTTGAACATTACCAACAAGTTTTTTCATATATAAATACATAATAACAAACTTAGGAACTTATTAATCAAATTAGAACCTAACACGTTAGACTAGAAAAACACGTATCTCAAGCTAGTAGCACTAGTCTTCTCTGTGAACTCTAAATGATCAATTTGAATAAAAAATTTTGTGAAATCACCATTAAATATTTTAAACACATATATGGACACTTAGATGATCATTTATATCATTATAAACATATTAAGCACATGAATCATCCTCTAAATAAGGCTAAAAATTCTAGAATAGTTACTCTAGAATGCATAAATATGCCGAACATCAGTGTACATCTCTTATTTGGTGGTTACAGAAAGGTAAAGGTAATTTAGGTTAGGCTTAAGGATTCCCAAAGTTTCCAAAAGTCCTATGCAGATGTAAGGCGTAGAGCCTTGGAGTTTGAGGTCGGGGATAAGATGTTCCTAAAGGTATCTCCCATGAAGGGAGTTATGTGGTTTGGTAAAAAGGGAAAGCTTAGTACCTGAGATATTGGTCCTTTTACGGTTTTGTGGGGGGTTTGTAATCTGGCATAAGAATTGGAGTTTCCTTCTAATTTGAGCTCCATTAAACTGGTATTTCATGTCTCAATGTTGAGAAAGTGTCTTAATTATACTTCTTTGGTGGTTCTTTTTCAAGGATTGGAAATCTCATATTTTTTATCTTATGAAAAGATTTAGGTTAAGATCTTAGGTCAGCAGGTTCGTTGGTTATGAACCAAGGATGTGGTCTTGATTAAGGTTGTATGGAGGAACCATAGGGTGGAAGAGGCTTCATGGGAAATGGAAAAGGACACTGAAATAATCCTAGTGTGGGATACTGAAACACCCTGGGTTTTGGTCCTTAGAAAATTTCCTAGATTTCTAGTTTTGGGACAAGATACGACTAGGGGGTATGGGTCGTATGCTTGGGTACAATTTGTAAGGCTTGGTCGTACACTAACCAGTAATAGTTGGTGGGTTTGATTGATTTCTAGAATGGGTACAACTTGGGCATGTATTAGTCATATGGTTAGATTCTAGTCATATGGTTTAGGTTTTCCTTCACTTTATTAGAAAATTATGGTCGGATTCTAGTCGTACGGTTTGGGTTTTCCTTCATTTAATTTGAAACTTATTAAAGTAACTTAGATCTGAGTAAGAGTGGTTCACCGTGGGTCTTGAAATAGGGTACGATTTGTATTGTCCTACTCGTATGTTAGACAGTGTCAGCTCCTCTTGGTTTTGTTATGGGTACAGGTTGAGGGTAGTAGTCATATCCTTAGATATAACTTGTCTTGCATGGTTCATAAGTTGACCAGTGTGGGGGTCTAAGGGGGTCTAGGGTAAGGGTGTTTGGTACCATTCGTATTAGAGGGTACAATTGGTATGGTTGAGTCGTACCCACCAGTGGGGATTTTATGCTATTAAGTTGGGGTAATCTGGATATTTCTACCTCTTAACCCATTATGAACCTATGACTTATATCACACTTGGGAGGTTATTTGCCTATTAGTCTATTCACTAATACTTAGAAAACACTCTCTAATCATGTTTAATGCTTTTAGGTAAAAGAAGGCTAGGGTTTTACTAAGGTGATCTAATTGGGGCTTGTATTGGAGATTTCTCTCCATATTCTTCAGTATCTATGGCAAGATAATTCTCCCTCATATTAGTTCAAACTAAAGGCATGATTTATACGATGTTTTCATGGCATGATTATTGTATGGTTTTGGGGTTCTCAATTATATGTTGTGGTTTTTGTTTTAAATACTTGTTTATAGTTTTCCCATATTTTAATTATGTATTTGCATGATTTAATGTTGGTTTGGAAAATTGGTTGCATGGGAATGGTTAATTTGTAATTGGAATTAGTTTTGGAAACACTATGCCCCTAAAATGTTTAATGGAACTATTGTATGGTATGGTTTGGTAATGGAATGCTAAATGGTTTAAATGGTTAAATGGAATGGTTTGGTGGTTATGGTTATGGTTAATTGAACTCGTTGTAGGGTACAATAGAATCTCTCAAGTAAACATATTAATGAATAACTTGTAGGGTACATGGGAATTCTCCAAGCAATTATAATAATAGAATACTTATGGGGTACATAGGATTCTCCCATGTTAACTTGATGATGTAATCTATAGGTACATGGGAATCCCTTTACATTAAAAGATTTCCTAAGGAAATTTCTTTCAAGCTATAGTCGATATGACGATGCCACTTCTTATAGACTTGGTTAATAATAATGGAATAATGGTTTAATTTATTTGGGAACCCCTTACTATTATAGTATCTACGATTTATGTGGCTACACGAATCGAGGCCAATTCAGGGGGAAACACTAGTCCCAATTAGCTCGTTTGTGGTTTTAGGATGATTAAGCTTTACATACCCAGGTTAATTGTTTTATAGGGATAGGAAACCCAATCCCCTTTCCTGGCATGGTTATATATATATATATATATTATATGTATGATTTGTATACATGTGGTTAGTTTACTTGGTTTTCCTAGATGACATTATTTTATTCTTATCTTGAGTACTTGCTAATGTTTACCCACTAACCCATCCTCGGGAGACTGTATTCCCACATGATGCAGGGACCGACCATTATACCCCTCTTACATAATCCTCAAATTTGGGATCAACTACTAGATTGAAGTGATGAGCTTCCATATTTTTGAAGGATCAATTTAATGTTAATTGAGTTTTTACACACTTTGATTTATTTATGGATATTGGTTTTTGCAATGATTGGGGGAAAGTCACAACCGAATATTTTTTTTTTGTTAGAGGCATTTATGGAGCTACTATAGGTAGGTATGGGTGGGATTGGTAGTGGTGTCAACCTTTGTGTTTGCATTGGCATTGGGGCTGATATCGTGGGACTAAATTTCTCACTGTTCTATCCTTGTGTATTATGTTATGGAACTTTGTTTGGTTATTGTTATGGTTTGGTTTTGTTAAGGTTATTATTGGTATCGGATGATTGGATTCGTTTGGGTGGTAATGGTCATAGATTAGACCTATCTGATAGTCATGGGTTGCATAATAATGCTATCTTTTTATACAATTGGAATTCATCCGACTGAGGATATGCGTAGGTTAGTTGGGTTGGGTAACCAGGGTGGTCTCCATTCCTGGTTGGACTTGGGATGCCCATTACGATAAGGCTCTAGTTTAGGTCGTGTTAGATTGATAACTTCAATTCAAAGATACTCGCGATAATAAAACTATAATCCAGATTCTAAATCACCCATATACCTCAATTTTGTGTTATCATATGCATTTAGGGGTTTTGACTCTCAAGAGTGAAGAGAAAATAATCAAAATTGTGACCATAGGGTAAATTTATAGAACCACCGGCAAGGAGATACAACGATCACCCTTAATGGGCCTCTATCATACAAGGAAGATCACCATAGGGTGCGTACCATGATCGCACTATCCTTTGCCACCACCGATGACAGGTGAAACTTGGAATTTTGTATGTTTCGGCCGACGCCTCAGGACTCATTCGGAATCTGATTTTCACAAATAAACTATGTAACCATACAAAATTTTATATTCTTGACGTGTTGGAAAAGTTGATTTTCAATATAAGGTCATTTCGACCAAATGTATTTCCCACATTTAAACATCCAAATTTCCAACTTTTTGGCCAATAGGTCAAACTAAAATTAGTACTATTTGGACCCAAAACAAAGGTGAAACTACGCTAAAATTGATATTCTTGATTTACTTGTATAGTTGGAATTTGCATTTGAGATAATTTTACTGTAGTTTTTGCTTAGTGACCATTTAGAACCAATGAAGATTTCTAAAAAAGGATTTGGTGTGAAAAACCAAAAAAAACTATTCGATAACTGAATCGTTATTACTAGGAAGTCATAAATGACTTGGGACATCTATGGAGAATCCTTTATGATGAAAATAAGTAGAAATATGAAAAATTACCAAAAGGGTCATTACACGTAGGTTTCCCAGGTTTCTCTTAGTTGAGCTTTGTAACTATTTATTTTGTTTTTTTTGCATGAGGACACGCAAATATTATAAGTTGAGGGAATTCATGTTCTATGGTTTTAAGGTAATTCCAAATCTTAGAACAAATAAAATACGTATGATCTTAGGTGTATTTGTGAATATGATGTGGTTTTTTAGTGTTTTATAGGAAAATGGGTCTTTGTAGTAAATAGACAGAAATGAACTAAAATTTGGTAAGTGTTAGCATCTGGTGTCTGGCCATGACTTATTGGATCATGCTATAAGTCATGGAATAACTTGTCCTAAAAATTGTGCTCAAGATACTAAAGATTAGAAAATGAGGTATAGGCTTTGATTGCATACTATGAATCATTGAAATAGGTAACGAGTTATGATATCTCTCATCCTTAAGAAAAAATCCAAAAGTTCACATTGGTGAAAATCCCTGTCAGTAGCTATGAGACTTTACTATAAGGCATTAGGAGAGGCTATAAGTCATTGATAGACTCATCCTGAGCAGTTATACACCAAGCCCCGATAGTTGACAAAGTATGCCTCAGTGGCTATGTATTACCCCATGATCTGTTGGGAGTGGTTATGAGTTATCTTCAACAATAGCCGTCTGCTATTATAAAAAAAGCCAATAGGCTATAGATGGATGGAACAAGGTTTAGCCAATCTCAATGATCTGTTGCCACCACCGACTTAATTGTCCTTTTTTTAATGACATAATTATTTACTAGCTATAAATACTTTTATTATATTTTATGTTTTAGTTTACATAACATATTTTGAGGCCAAATACTTGTTCTTGAGAGTTGTAAACACATTCTATGAGAGATTTAAACATATTTGAGGTTTGTGGTAATATTCTTTTTGTAAGTGTATAATGATGTTTTGCGCCCAGAAATATTATTGTATTCTTTTAATTATGAGTAGCTAAACTCCTAAACTAGGATTGAGAAAACCATGATGGAAATATGAATTAGGGTTCAAAGTACACAATGATTCTTAACTAGTATTTATGTGTGCACTATTGTTCTATTTTCTTTATTGATTTTTAATGTTTGCAAATGTCAAAACTCGCCTTATTATTACTTAATTTGGACAAAGGGGGTGCTTGATGGAAAAAGGGAAAAACAACATAGACTTAGAGATATAAAACTTCACTTAATATCTTTTGTAGATGGGGAAAAGCTAAACTAGGATCCATGATAAGGGTTAATTTCTAAAATTCATTAGACTTGAAAGTGTTAGTCAGGATAGTCTTTAAATAAGGGTTGAACATCCGTTTATGTGAACTTAGCATATTGACTCGTTAAAATAAACACACTTGGATAGATCACTGATACGAAGAACCAATTGAGTTATGAAGTTATGGTAAACATAGCCCTAGTGCCTCTCCTCTAGTGATTACAATTCAAAGAAATTATCAATTTTTACGTGTTCACAAACTGTTTTCTACGACTACTCTAAACCCCCCCCCCCAGCCCCTAAATTTTATAAATAATTTACTAACGGATTAAATAACCATATTGATCAAGCTTCTAGCCTATTTCTTGTGGGTAGACCCAAACCTTGGTTTGGTTCTATATTTGATTAATGATGTTTTTATATTTCATTGCTAGGTAAAGTTTTTGAACATCATTAGTAAGAAATAAGACCGCTTAATATTTGCGTACAAGTAAGATATATCATGTACAAGTGTTGATGAGATACAAAGACTATATGGTGGTGTTCTTTGAATGCGTAAGATCCATTTGTTGTGAAGGGACTGCTATGTTACATGGTTTCTTATATGAATTGACTTGGTTAGGTTATGATTATTATGAAATAACTTAATTATGGAATGGGATGCATTCTTAGTTTTAAACTGTTATATATACGATTTTTATAATGGATTTTACTGATTTCTATATGGTTTTGTGTAAAATAATCCTGGTCAAAACATAATGCTTACCAATATGTATGGTGTACTGATGTTAATTTTGATACATCCTTTTTGGGATATATATATGATGTATGTCAACTTGGAGTTTCCTTAGTTGGAGTGGTGAGTACTCATCATCAACTTATGCATCTCATTCTTATGCATAAGTTATGTCCATTATTTATCTTGTCTTACTTTGTATTAGAGCTCCTATACATTTCTAGACTAGATCTTAAAAATAATTTAATTCATTGAGTTAAAATCTTGTAAAGGTTGATGAATATTCTTTATTATTTGGTATTTTAAGTGAATCACTTATCGCATAAATATTATCTTTCATAATTTGCGCAGAGAAAATGTTTGGATGATGAAGGGTTCTCCTATCTAGTTAGAATAGTGTAGGTGTTCGCACTACTTTGTAATTTCGGTCATGACAATGTTCTTTAGGGAATATATTTTTCTATTTTGTCAGACACATACACCTCTGGTATATTATGAGTTACATCTAGCTGGTGTACTAAAACTTTTTGTATTAACAACCTATATCACAAATTTTAAGGCAATGTGAGATCAAGAGTATTTTCGATTCCTTATTTATCAATAAATATTTATTTTAGCCCTTGTGATATTTAACTGAACGCATTTAACCTTCGATTAAATTAAATATGCTTTTTAAAAAAACACTTTAATTTTGTGAATATTCTTAAATATTTTAGAATTCTTAATTCTTTATTCGTTTAATTATTCATATGTCATGTTATCTTGTATTGTTACTACATAATTATGTGTAATATATATTTAAGAATAGTCCAAATATAATATACTTATTAAATAAAAGGATAGAAAACACATGTTTAATTAATTACAAGTTTGATATGTCTATTAATATGTTGCAAGTATCTTAATTAATATTTTTTAATAATTAAGAGATCAAAGTGTTATTTTCTCAAATAATTTTATTATTTAGACATTAGAATTTATAGTTTAGGGCTAGAAACTATATAGAAATAACATTACCATTTTAAAGTCCTGATCAACATCTAGTCAATAGGACACTATTTTAATACTTTTACCTTTTTTAATCATGCAAACAAGATTTACTTTTAATATTTTACAATTCCTAATCATATGATTATGAATTCCCTATATTACAAGCATCAAAATCTAAATTTATCAATAGTTAGGAAAGCAAATAGCCCTAATAATATTCTTATTTGGACGTTTGAACTAATCATCTAATGCAAAAATGATTAAGAGGAAATGAAATTACAATTTTAAACTACTAGACAATACCTTATTCGATAGGATAATAATTTTTTATTGTATTTGTTTTTCTATAATCTTGACTTATGACTTTTGAATATTGGAGATAGCTTTTGTCTTTCTGACTTTTTGCATGTTGTTTACATATTTCATTTGAAAATTATTGTTATTTTACTCCTTCTGTTTTCTAATTATTTTCATGATTTGGGTGTTGATTTGGCTTATCTATCACAATGGAATGAGAAATGTGCCATCTAGATTCACCACACCCGTGCAACCCATAGTGAAAAATCAATAATAAAGCATGAACTATGCCAAATAAACCATAAGTAATAAATTTAAGAAACAACCATGCCTTAATCCCCAACCCATATATAAACCATTCTTCAAAACCACATTAATAAACATATAATCTCATGCTTTACTTGAAACAAGATTAAGGGTACAGTCGCATGCCTGTAATAACAAGATTTACGGAGATAATTTGTCCTTGAATTCTCTATTGACCCACCTCTTAGAAAACCTAAGTTTTGGGGCTCGAGAGAATTTTTAGAAAGAAGAATATTTATTTTGTTGAGTTTTAGATGAAAATAACATATCAATAGGGTTTATAGGTCGCGGGTTATGTTTAGAAAAAGAGAGGAATGTCTAAAATACCCTTAGTAAAAAGAATGAAAAATAACCGCTAGTTGTTATGGGTGATGATACGACTCGTAGGGTCACCCTACGACTCTTTTTGTCCAGTCGTAGGCTGGATAGTATCTAGGGTCACCAACATTGACTTGGCTATGAGTTATACCATACGACTTTTAAACAATCATTATGACTCGCTTGGTCATGTTATTGTCAAAACAAAAAAAATTAGGGCATCACACTGGTTAGGCTATGATGCACACCCTATGACTCATTATGAGACGCTTCGACTCGTAGGGTCCATGTCACAGTCAAGACAAAAACTCTAAGCCAACATATTGGTCTGGTTGTGATTAAGTCCTTAGGATCCGTCAAGACTCACTACGACTTGTATGGGGAGTCGTAGTCTGGGTAGTACACATAAAATTTCAGAAGTTTTATACGACCAAAAATTCAGGGTGTGATATTCTCCCCTTCTTTGGATCATTCGTCCTTGAATGATGTGGCAAGGCATTCGTTAGCATGATTTAACACGGAAACACACCCAAACATACCTTTACAAAAGACATAAAAACAAAGATATCAACGAAATCATAATTTCCTTTACAAAAGTCAAAAAACAAAGATGCTAAGATCAACACTTACTTTAAGAATGATTAACGTGAAGGAGAAACCAGAACAGATAATTAGAATTCATGTCCTCTTCAGCTTCCCAAGTGGCCTGCTTAACCTTATGGTTCCTCGATTGAACCTTTACCGAAGTCACATTATTAGTCCACACCTAATTAACTTTTCCATCCAAAATCTCCACAAACTTCCTAATCCAACAAGGTACCCGATACACCTACACTTTCCACAGAACCACCAAGGAAGGATCATACAAGCACTTCCTTAACATCGAGACATAAAAGACTAGGTGAATAAAATCCAAATTCGAAGGCAACTTTAACTCATAAGTCACATTACCCACTCTCCACAGAATCAAATAAGGGACCATATAAAAGGGACTGAGTTTCCCCTTCTTTCCAAACCACATCAGTCCTTTTATGGGAGATAACTTTAAGAACACCTAATTGCCAACTTCAAATTCCAACTCCCTTCGCCTCAAAAGCGCATAGGACTTACGCGATTTTGGGATGTTGTAATCCTATCGCGGATAATATTCACCTTCTCCATAGCTTGATGAACAAAGTCAGGACAATACAACCTATTCTTACTATCTTTAAACCATTCTTCAAGAGACCTACATATCCTACCATACAAAGCTTTGAAAAGGGCGATTGTATTACTCTAGTGATAACTATTATTATACGCCAACTCAATAAGGTGCAAATGGTTAACCCAACTAACACCAAAATCGATCATATAGGACCTTAGTATACCTCCAAAGTCTTTATTATTCTTTTCGCTTATGCATTTGCTTGTGGGTGAAAGGCGGTGCTAAGGTTCACCTTAGTCCCTAAATTTCTCCAAAAGGAATGCCAAAAGTAAGATAGAACTAAATACCTCAATCAAATATGATGGAAACTGGAGCACCATGCAGCTTAACAATTTGTTTAATGAATAACTTAGCATAACCCTCACTAGAGTAATTAGTTCTCATAGGTAGAAAATGGGTAGACCTAGTCATCCTATCCACAATGAATCAAATCGAATCAAACTGATGGCGGGACTACAGATGTCCACTAACAAAATTCATATTAATCACTTCTCACTTTCATTCAGGCAACTCAATAGCTTAGGTCAACCCATCGGTCCTCAAATTCTCCACCTTCACTTGCTGACACACCAGGCACTTAACCACAAAATTTAATACATCCCTTTTCATATTACACCACCAATAAATCTTCTTAAAAATATGAGACATCTTTTTTGAATAAGGATGAACCATATACTACGACTCATAAGCTTTAACCAAAATCCTACCTCGCAACCCATCAATATTTGGAACACACAACCTACCGTTTTATCATAAGATACCAGCACCACCAATCTTTAAATCTATCACTTTTTGTTTACCAACATCACCCTTGATCCACATCAAGATAGGATCCAAAACCTTTTTATCTTTTACCTCAGCACAAAGATATGACTTCACTACCTCTTGCACTATTACACCACCACCCCAGAGTTTAAGAGACAAAATCAAGGATTAGCCAACCAGTGGATATCCTTTCTCAATTCTCACTTCTCTTTATCCACGTGAGACAAACATCCCATAGATAACTTACTAAGAATATTAACAACCATATTATCTTTAGCTGGGTGATAGTAGATCCCCATGTGTTACTAACTCTGAAGATCGTAATAAATATCAAGATGAACCCCATATAGATAGTGACACCAGATCTTAAGTGCTAACACCACTGCCAACAACTTTAAATTATAAGTCGGATAATGTTTTTATAAACATTAATCTTTCTAGAAGCATATGCCATAACTCTTCCATGTTGCATCTACACACAACCAAGTCCCAGATAGGACATATCATAATAAACCACGAAGCCATCAGTACCCTACGATAGATTTAAAGACAAAGCCAAAGTTAACTTATCTTTTAGCTTCGCAAAAAACCCCTTACAAGAATCAAACTAGAGAAACAACACCTTATTCTAAGTCAACTTAGTCAAAGGTGTTGAAATCGACAAGAAGCTTTGCACAAACATCCTACAGTAACTAGCTAAACCCAAGAATCTCTAAATATCGATTGGATTTATGGGTCTAGTCCGCTTCTTAATCACTGCACTTTCTATGGATCAACCATAATCCCTTCACTAAAAAGAACATGACAGAGATATATCATAATATTTAACCAGAACATATACTTTAAAAATTTCGCATACAACCAGTGATCTTTCAAGGTTTGCAACACAAGGCAGAAGTGATTGGCACGATGCACCTCACTCTTAGAGTACACTAAAATATCATCAATAAACCTAGTTAGGACAAATCCAAGAATTGATGGATTACCCGATTCATAAGATCCATAAATATCGCTAGGGAATTAGTCAACTTAAAGGACATCAAAAAAAACTTAAAATCACCATACCAGGTTTGAAAGGCAGTTTTAGAGATATCCACTTACCTAATCTTCAGCTGATGATATCCAGTTCGACGAGCAATCTTTGAGAAAAAAATAGCACATTAAAGTTGGTCATAGAGATCATCTATCCTAGGAAGAGGGTACTTATTCTTTATCATCACCTTATTCAATTGATAATAATCTAAACACATTCGAATAGAACCGTCCTTAAAATGTAAAAAAAATAGAATCACCTAACATAGATACACTAGGGTGGATAAAACCTTCTTTAGAAGATCCTTCAATAGTTTCTTGAGTTTTTTCAACTCTACTGAAGCCATTCTGTAGAGAGAGATAGAGATACGATGGGTGTCTTAAAATAGATCAATCCAAAATAAATTTCATATCAAGAGAGACACTAGGAAAATCATCAGGGAAGACCTGTGAAATTCATTAACCACGGGATCAGAATGTAATCAAGGACCCTCCAAGTGAGCATCTTTGAACCAGACCAAATGATAAGGATATCCCTTGGAAATTAATTTTTAGTCTCTAAGATACGATATGAACCTCACTTTAGGTGCTAAGGAACTCTTGTACTATTCTATAACGAGCTTATTAAGAAATTTGAAAATGACGCTACGGGCCTTACAGTTTAAGAGTCATAGCACGAATGCAACCAATCCATCCCTAAGATGAAATCAAAATAAATAATGTTTAATTTAATCCAATCCACCAATGTTTCCTTACCAACAATAGATACAACACAACCCCTATAGACTTTTAAAAACTACAGAGTAACCCACTAGGGGAAATAGAAAAGGGCTTCGAAATATCTGGATCAAAACCAAAATGCACAGCCATAAATAGGGTCATACAAGAAAGAGTAGAACTATAATCAAGGAAGTAATACATATCATGAGAGATGAGTTTCAACATACCAGTCATGACATCAGGATATGACTCAGACTCCTAACAGGTAGTGTGAGATAGAGTTAGTTTCGACCAGGGCCAAAGCCAAAAGTTGAACCCTTTGGTGTAGGAGATGATGAACCATCGCCACTCCAAAAATGTCAATTACCAGATCACTTTGGGTAACGAGCATTAGCAGTTGAATAGGAGTTAGAACTCCCCAAATTGTTCTTCTAAGACTTTTTCGCATCATCTCAACCACTCTACTACTGGTCTTCACCCTCCTCTAAATGTATAAATATCTTACTCTGTCTTTCCCTATCTCAGCTTATTTCTTTATTTCCTCTTTAATTTTTTCCATATCCACCACAAGTCTAGAGATGTCCATATTCTTGCTCAATAAGGTAGCCTTTCTCTCCAGAATCAAATCACAAGATAATGCAGAAGGAAACTTCCTTATTCTAGCCCTTATGCTTGATACTAACTAAGGAGCATAATGCGACAACCAATAAGACTTCAAGGTATACTCCTTTACTGTCATCCTTCCTTACTTCAAATTTATGAACTCCTTAGCGCTTGCCTTCCTTATCTATTGAGAAAAGAAGTGATCATGAAAGGGACTCAAAAAATTATTCCACGAAGCTAACTCATCATCATGACCCTTACACTAATCCCACTCCTTACACCTCTAATACCCAATATTCTTCAACTGATAAATAGAAAACTCCACACCCTCTACGTTAGTAGCATGCATTACTCAAAAGAAATTTTCTATTTTATCGATGAACCATTGGGGATACTCCTCAATAATAGTACCAGTGAAAGTCAGAGGGTATAACCTCATAAACTGGCCAACTATAATTGAATCAATAAAACTCACAGTATTACTAGTAGGACCCGACCATTGTGATTAAGATGTCACCAATTGGGTCAACTGATAAATGAAGCGATGAAACTCAACATTTGTAACATCTTCCTGAGGTGAGTGAGCATGACTATCACCATTAGAAATAGGATCAGTACAGGTGAATTGGACTCTACAGGGGTATTAGAAGTAGTGACCCTAGACCGAGTATGTAACATAAAAATAGGATGAGCTCCATCCACACTGTCCTCAAATAGGGTAGAAGAGTTTCTATGAATACCAGATCTTTGACCGACCCTAGACCGATTATGTAACACAGAAATAGGATGAGCTCCATCCACATTATCCTCAAATAGGGTAGAAGAATTTCTATGAATACCCGATCTTTGAGGCATGATTTTAAAGGTAAGAAAATAGGAATTAGAAAGATTTAAGGCCTTAGATTTTATATCTCAAAAATAAGACATAAATAAAGGGAACCATTCCTAAATTTCTCGTATACTCTCTCTTATAAGTGTGTCACACCACACACCCATAAAAGAGACTCTACTTTAGATGAATCTTTGGACATCCAATAAAACCAAACCTAGGCTCTAATACCACCTTTGTCATGACCCGTACTAGGGCTTAGAACTTAAAGATATCTCAAGTCCACCAAGGACTGGTGACTATCCCTATTTCCTAGTCAACAGAACACAATATAAATTAACATGGAAAGAAGTCTGATCATATAAAAAGATAGAGTAAAATATATTAAATGATTTTGAGTTTTATCTATAACCACCAATGAACGCCGATAACCAATATCGGTTACAAACATAATTCCCAAGTTCACAGTACCCACAAAACCCCTAGCAAAATTTAATACCTATATAGTGTCGGGACATGCCCCCGACCATATCGAAAATCAAATCTGAAACAAAGTCTAAAACATGAGAAACCAAAACATAAAATAAAGTCTTTTGAGGATGAAACCTCACCACTTTAAGTCAACTCATGAACAATCCAAGAGAAACTTGTCACTGAGTAGGAGAAGTTGCGTTATGTCTTGTTCCTGAAGAACATGGGGACACATTCTATATAGACGATTAGCCGGTTCAGCTCTAACATGTAATTTAAGGCTATAGGATAAAGTAATATCATAATGAATAATTCAAAACCAATCCTAATCCAGCATAAATATCCATATGAATATATATATATATATCACATAACGGGGTAGGGAACAAGGGTTAGCATGGACTTTTAAAATCTTAACCTGAATTATGTAGAATAACCGTCATACCGAGGCATCCATCAGCTATATAGGCCCAACTCTCCCACAGCTCAAGGTGCCCCAGTGTGTCTGCCACAAGAACTAGAGGATATCCATATATCGTATGCCTTAAAAAGGACTCAAACATTCTAACATAAACTAAAGGTTACTTACTGATAAATTTATATAACATGGGGGACTCAAACCTCAAAATCATATATTAATATTATAGGGGAATCGAACCTTTTGATCATTTAGATCTCTATAATAGCTAGGGAAATTTTTAATGTTTGTCCTTTGGGACCTCCAATTTTATGGCTCGGCTACACAACCCACTTTTAAGCCTAAAAAAATATTTAATACGTATTCCTAATTTATTGAACCAAGTATGAATTTAGGTATCCCGTATGTATCATCATACCAACATCACTTGCAAGTTCATTATCATCCTATGTAAATATTACTTAGCTATTTGGGAATCTAACCCATTTAATCGGTTAGGACACAAACCTATTTATGTTTAATTAACATTCACATAGCTAATCCACATGCGCAAATGTGGAAAAGTACAAAACCCCTTAGTTTATTCAACATACCAATGCAATACATAAGTACAAAATCATTAATAAGACATGAATATTGCAAAATAAAACGTACGAAATTAATTTAAGAATCAACCATTCCTTAATCATCAACCTATATGAAAACCTTTATTCAAACCAAATGCGTAACCATACAATCAAATGCTTTACATACAACAAGTTTAAGGATAGAGTCCCATGCAAGTAATAACAAAATTTATGGAGTTAATTTATCCTAAATATTGTGGCTTGAGAGAATTTTGAGAGAGAAGAGTGTTTTTTAATTTAGTTATGGATGAAAATAAAGTCTTAACAAGGTTTATAAGTCATGGGTTATGTTTAAAAAAAGAGGGGAATGTTTAAAATAACCTTAGTAAAATGACTGAAAAATCATTGCTAGTCGTTACAGGTGACCTTACAACTCATAGGGTCAACCTACAACTATTATCGTCCAATTTTAGGCTGGACATTCTCTAGGTTCACCAACATTGACTTGGCTATGAGTCATGCAATATGACTATGAGTCCTTGAGTTAGACAAGATTATACATGCATCCCTTAGAGATCATCTTCCCTGCATTAAGGTTGGAGATAAATTGACCTATAAACACTAAGGTACTATCTATTTATTTTATGTCTGGCTCATTAGGAAACTAAAACTGGATTATTCTATTTCTACAGTCGACTGAAGCATAACTAGAGTGGATAAAGTCCATGCCAAGAATGACATAAAAATTAGTCATCACTAATTCAATAAGATCAACTTTGGTGATTTTGTGGGACAATGTGACTGAGAAATTTCTGTATAGCTATGAATGAACTATGGACTGGAGAAGAAACTAAGAACCACTTTACTAGAATTACAGGACTGACACCAAAATATACTACTATATATTGGGAGTCATAAAGGAAAGTGTGGCTATGGGGTTTAATAATGCATATATATGAATACGAAAGGCCTGTAATGTACCGATAACCACATTAGGTGAATCCTACAAATATTTGTGAGTCTAAAGGGTGTAAAGTCAATTCTTGTGTTTTTTGATGGTAGCACTAGAAGTTGTACCCTGCTGGAGATGATGAGAAGTTTCTCTGACCTTGTTGATGATGATCAATACCCCTCTACACAACCACTGGGAAATCCTTATTCTATATCATGGCTTACCATATTTAAAACAAATATCATATCCAGCCATGTACTCGCCTTTGTGGTTCCTACCATATCTCCTGTAGACTAGGTTAGTATGACTACTGTTCATACTACTTTAGGACTTAGATCCTGGTGCTCTATCCTAGTCATCCTATCTGAACTTAGGCACTAAAGCCCTATAAGATGATGGGGTTGGAGCTAAAGAAAAATTAAGATTGGCTCCCACCATCTAATCTTGGCTATGAAAAACTAAACCAACCAATTCTGGCCCTATTATTTTCCCTTTCTTCTCTTTATTCCTCTCTTATTCGATCTGATGATCGTTTACCATCAATCTAGAGATATCCATCTCCTCGACCTACATGGCCATCCTACAATCCTTGACCATACTTCAAAGACACCCTACACAAACTTTCTTATTTGGGACTTAGAATAAGCCATAATATTTAAAGTATATCTCACCAATTGATGAAAATTGAGTGAATACTCCCTAACACTCATATTACCCTACTTCAAATAGAAGAAATCTTGCACGTTGGCCTTCTTCATCTCGAGTAGGAAGAACCTATCTTGATAACCAGTGGCAAACATATCCCACTCTATAGGACCTACTTTAACATCCTTGTCTCTCTTTCACTACTTAAAAAAAGTATGAGCCACTCTTTAAAATTAGTAGGTAGCCTAATCATTACTCTTATTTAAAGTGAAACTGATGATATCAATCATTTTTGGAACAATATCTAGGAAATCTCTAGAATCTTGCTCAAACATAGATCCAAAGAACATTAGATTATTCATCCAAGTAGAATTCTAAATTTTGGTTGCTTTTGTATTCACAAAAGGGTTGGTTGGGGCAATAACCTATTGGTGATTTTTAGTAAACATGGATTGGGCTAGTACCATAAAATAGCCTTAAATTTAGCGTGAAAGACATGCTCATTTAGAGGGTCTTATGGAATAGGCAGTGGTGTTAGCTGCTCCACATTTCTTTTTCTATTAACACTTCTAGGAGAAATTTTCTATAAATACTATAGAATAAGTAAGAAGAAAAAGATTAATAGAGCTTACACTCTATTACACAACATGAATACTAAAAGAAGTGAGACTTTCCAAAAATATTTTATAGCCTCTCGCCCATAAGTGTGATGCGCTTCACATCCATGAAAAAGATTATACTTAAAGTTGCTTTTAGACACCCTCGGATACTTAAAACCTGATTCTTTGATACCATGTTTGTCATGACTCGAGACTACCCATTAGTTGTAACACGATGGTCAGAGTCACAAGTGACCCAATGCTAACCCATAGCCTAATATAAAAATTAAATACTGAAATAAAGTAACCAAAGTACTGGGTGGAAGAAAACTTAAATAAACTAATGGGAAATAATCATAAGGTCAAGGTAAATACTCAAATAAAACTGAAAACATGTCAAACTATCTAACTCTTTAAAAGACTCTAAACCTGATACGTTGTCGAGGTAGGTCCACAACTAACTCTAACTACTGAAATAACAATAAATTACTAAAATAAATAGCTAATAAGATAACTCTAGTCCTCTACTGATGAGGACTCACCAAGACTACAATTGAGTGGTGTGTGAATACGCTAAGGGATATCCAATTACTGAGCGTCAAAACCTATATTATGAGATAACATAGCATAAAAATTGTGCAATCTACACTTTTAATGTACTGAATATGAGAGATGAAAACTAGATGATATATATATATATATTCATAGATCGGAAAATTGATTTCAAGAGTAAGTACAAACTTATGTTGTTTATCAAAATAACTAAAAAAATGTATATTGAACACTTGATCAAACAAATTTGAATGAAATATAATTTGAATATTAAACAAAGGACTATAGGCGCTATCATTTAATCAACAACCCCAGTCTGAGCTAATTAGGGTCCCATCTGTAATCTAGGTTGAAGGGTGTCAGTACCTTGCTAAGGGTTCCAACATTAGCTAGCATGGATCGACTAAACTGATGTCTCGAGGGACTAGGGTTTCAGTCCTATACTGCTAGGTGACCCATCATAACCTATGGTGGAAACATAGTTTAGGTACTTAGAGACTTTTACTAAAGGTCTTAGTCCTTACTAGAAGGTGATCCTTCATCCAAAGGTTTTCTTGGTGCTAAATAGGAATCCCAACTGAAATGATACTATAATTAATCTATGCTAAACAAGATTTGATAATTGGTACATGCTCAACATCATAATATTCTTATTCTAACAACACATACATAATGTGAATTGCTCAAAATATATAAACTGATATATGCATGGATTTCTTAAGTATCGTGCGCTCATAATCCACCAACTCTATCTCATGCAACTTAACATAATAGTCCTGAAAGCTGATCATAACAGGTAATTTCATAAATAAAGCCCAAAAAGTCAACAACTGATCACAATATGGAAATTTATAATTCTTAATTATAGGAGACCACTAATCTTATGGAAAATACATGATCATGGTCAAACATAAACTTAGAAGAATTAAGAGATTTATATTTAACCTAAAACCTAATTGACGGAAAAAAATTATGATTATAAATATAGAGAGTTGTTGGGACTCGGTAGGTGGAAGGGACCCACTGATTAAATCCCACTTAGCTAAAACCAAACCCCTTAGAAAATAATTTTAAAACTTGTTCTTGTATTTGATGAACACTAGTTTTCTTTTGCGAAAATAAATCACCTCTTTTTTTATATATAGACATTTTTTTAGTTTTGAGAAGTTAGGGTAATGTTTCCCCTTGATAACTAATGTTTCTTAGGGATTAAACATTAATGGTTAGGTTAAACGAGGATGGAATTCGCCAAATATCCTTTGTTAAAGACATGCAATAATTTTGGTTCCTGTGGTCATGATTCACCCTACGACTCATACTCTAGGGTCACAATCATGGTCTGAGTTATTACCTGAGGTTCTGAGGTCTGGGCTCTTCACTGCTAAGGTAATGACTCCCCCTACTAATGAATCATAAGTTCTTATTATGAGTCATTAGGAGTAGTTATTATCTGAGACTCAATTTTTGTGTTCCTTTCTTCTTGGGTGACAAGATAACCTAACGACTCATCCTCACTAGTAATAAGTCACCGGGTCTTTTCATTGCCCCTAGGCTAAAATTTGAGGTCTTCACTAAATTGTTAATGACTTACATATAATGACTTGTTACAGCTGGTAACGACTTATTACTAGAGTTGTGGTCAAAGTAATATGACATGCCCTCAAAGAAATTTCCATAACTTTTTTTATGACATCAGAATAAACCAAGACCTGCAGCCTTAGATAACTAATAAAATGAACTATCTTCTGATGGGTCTAGAGCTTGAAAAATTAGCATATTACACTAAACATCTACTTTAATTCTTTTACAAAAGAAAAATTAAAAAAATAGGTCTTTCAACATCAACAAGAACTTCTGATACTTCTCTTTCTCTTGTTTCTTTTTCAATATCTAAGGAAAGGGAGGGGAAGGTCATGGAGTGGTCTTCAATTTAGGATGGACTACCTTCCCCTTACTTTTATCCTTGTCAATACTCTTATCAACATTGCCAATTTTAAATATGACTCCTCACTAGTCACAGACTTTCCTATTTCCTTTCCAGATTCCTCATTTACATCAATATCATTATTCCTAGCTTCATCAACTATATACATGAAATGACCAATGGTGTCCTTACCACTCTGATTGGTGATGGAAAAATAATGGTTGTCTCTCTTAAGATTCTATGTTATATTATTGCAAAGGGCGCCTAGTTGACGCTGATTCAAAGTTGTTGACACCGATCCAAATTTCTTCTCTAATTGCATGATCATAGTTTCATGTGATTCTACGTTTTGGGTCAAACCTGAATTGTCTTCCTTAATTTTCTTAAGGAAAATCTCTTGAGTTTCCTGACCCTTTACTAGGTATGACAACATAGCATCAATCCTTGGTTCAGTGTTAAGATTTCCTAGTGGAACATATGCACCACTTCTTTTCTTATAATCATCTTTACCTACAGTCACAATCTCTCTTTACTCTGATCCTTGTATTAATCCTTATAGTATTTTTGACTTTAATTCCCTTTCTTGAAGGTCCTATGGCCTTGAGTGGACAATTGGTCCTTGGTTTTTGGTTCAGAAATCCACCAACTCTCTATCTAGATACTTTGCCTCTTAATTCATTTCACAAAGATATGACCTAGAAAATTTTCCATGTGTGCCTCCAATATTCACCTTTTTAGAATTCATTATTGCACACTACTTCATTAGTAACCCAATCTTTGTCTTCAGCTGTGTAACCTTATAACCCACTGAATAATCTACCAATCTAGGTTCACCAAAAATACCAAATACCGACACCTCTCTCTATCTCCCAAGTATGCCACCCTTGATTCATATGAGAGATCCAATCTAAAATATCTTATGTTGTTTCCCAACACAAGTTCAATAATCCTCTAATTGTAATAGTGTTTTCCATAGTTCTAGAACAATTATTTAGGGCATGATAGAAAATTTTCAACAAATTTCTCCCCAAAATTCATTCATTAGGTTCCATCATCAATTTCTTCTTAAACCAAATTGTGCCTCATACATCGATTCTGAATGGAAATGCCTTAAATTAGAGATCTTATCCTTCAACTATATCATTTTAGTTGAAGGGAAAAAATGTCTAAAATTACTCTATAACTTATTCCAAGTAGTAATGGACCCATAAGGTAGTTATCCTAACCATAATATCGCTTCAGCAGTTAGAGAGAATAGGAAAAACCTTAGTCTAAAAGCTTCTGATCCACTCTAGGTATAGTGTATGAAGTGTAAATCCCAAAAAAAATCAATAAGGTGCCCTTAATCTAAATGGTTTGGCTATGCGTAATGCTTTCAAGTATGGTGGTGTGATGATACCACGTGTTTATCAAATAGACTTAGTTAATAAATATATAATATGATTTTTTGGACTTGGTTTTAATTAGACATTAATGGCAGGAAGTGTAAGCTTAGCCGCAGAAGGTGGCTATCCCGTGAAGATCAGAATCAAAAACTCATATTTGCTGGTATGAGGGGCCTTTGATGGCCACGTCCGAATGTCATATTTATATTAGAGAGATATACTAGTCATCCCAGGGTTATTTCCTGGTCGTGTGGCTACACTGATCGAGACCCTTTCAGCAGAGAGAGCTAAACCCATTTGGCATGTGGGTGGTACGATGGATAAGCTACCCGAACATGGTTAAGGTTTTTAAATTTTATGCTAAACAAAGTCTGTTAGACCAGCACTTATATATATTTATGGTTATTTGCACTTGATGGTTTTCACTTGATTTTGATAAATGGCATTACTTTATCCTTATCCCGAGATTCTTGCTAGTGTTCACCCTCTAACCAATCCACTGGAGGATGTATACCCATGCTTTATAGGAATTGGACATTTGAATCCTCCTTCATAGTACTTGATTTGAGGATATCTTATTGGGATGAAGTGGTGAGCTTCCATCCTTTTGGAAGGCATTATTTCACGTTTGACATTCTTAAACTTTTATTTTTTTTTCGGATATTGGTTTTCGCCTTGGTTAGGTGCATGTCCCAATTGGATATTTTTCTTCATTTGGATAGATCCTTTATAGTACTTCTAGGGGTTTGAATGGTCGGGATTGGTATTGGTGTTGATGTTGGCATCGAGATGGATGTTAGGGCTAACACCCTTGGATGACATTATCAATTGTTCTATCATATTACATTTTAGGTTTGACTTTCAAATTGTGTTTTAATATATTCTTTGGTTTTGTATGGTATGGATGGTTTGGTTGGTATGGACAAACATGGTTAATTCATTCATCGTTGTGACCTTAACCAAAGTCTTTATGAGAGCTTTATGAAATCTTGTGATATGCTTGAAATTTAACTTACTTAAGGTTGTATAAGGTAGTTGGATTAGGTTAAGTTTGTGGTCCTCTATCCTAGGTGGACTTGGGATGCCCATAATGATAAGGCCCTAGTTTGGGTTGTATTAAGTTTGTATCAGAGCCTAGGTTCATGGAAAATTGAGAGTACACAAAGTCGTGTTAAGTAGAGTGTCTTTTAGGGGTGTGTAGTGTACCACTCTCATTAAGAAGAGGCTAAAAGACAACTTGGAATGTTTCACTTTCTTGGCATTATTCTTCAAGCTTGACTTCTCAGTCCTGCAACATCCTTTAATCCTTTTTTTTCATCATTCAGATCATACCTTCTAGATCTTTACCATAGGGAAATTATTTTGTCCATCTAGGGATAATGCTGAAGGAGTACCTCTTATGTCTCGAATACATCTTTAATCTCATGTTCCTAATCTTGATTGTACCAGAATTCCTTATATTCCTTATACTACTCCTCAGGTCCCTCCAGGCAATGTGACAAAAGTAGAGTTTTATCAATCTGTTCATGTTATTGCCCAATTAGTTACTGCTTATATCGAGTGAGTTACAACCAATATTATATCTCCTAACATAGCTAGCTTAGATAGTTTATGAAGATAGGTCCTCCAACTTTTATGGGGTGAAGGAGAAGGAAGACCCATAAATATTTCTTTGTGAGATGGAGAAGATTTTTTAGTTAATAAGGGATACTAATGTGAAGGAGTAAACTTTGCAACTGATCACCTCAAAAGAAGTTACTTATCTGTGGTATGAGGAGTAGGACAGAGATAAGGGTAAAGTAGAAGAGGATGGTTTGTGGGAGGACTTTCCTAATGCCTACATGGATCTATTCTTTTCTTGAGAGCTAAAGAAAGATAAGATGGAGGAGTTTGTGAACCTAAGGCACGGGAGAATATCTATGAAGGAGTATTCTTTAAAGTTCCATCAGTTGTCGAGGTATACTCCTAATTTGGTGGCTTATATAAGATCGAGAATAAGGAATTTCACTTCAAGGATGAATAAAGGATATAGACATATCAATGCTGACTTTTCATATGTAGCAAGTTGAGGATGAGAAGAGAAGGCAGGCAAAATATAGGGACAGGTAGGGCAAGCGAGGTAATTTTTTTTATCATGGAGGTGCCCAGTCTCAAGGTGGTAGAGATGGTGGGAAATAGCAAAAAAATAGTGAGGGGGTTTCGGTTCTTTTTTTTATGTAAGTGCTCCTTACCACTAGGTGTCAGGCTACAGGTATTATCAAGGTGGTTATAATTCTCGAGCGTAGGGATCCCAGTCTCAGGTAGGAAAAGGTCAGTCTATTTCTTTGTGTCCTCTTTTTTTATTTTGCGATTGTCCTCAACGGGGATTTTGTGAGAAAAGTAGGGATAAGTGCTTCAAGTATGGCCAAGTAGGCCATCAGCTTAGGGATTATATGTCTAACAAGGTTGCTATAGTGGTGAATAAGAATTTAGTGGCTTCAACTTTTGTTCCTACACCTGGTGGTGCAGCATCTTCATCTATTCTCCTAGTTCAAATCCTGGTCAAAACAGGTGGTATGTTTTGGTATCCCATCAGGAGTCTGATGCATCACTTAAAGTTGTTACTAGTACATTATATTTTTTCTCTTGTGACATGTATTGTTTGCTTAATTTAGGTTCTACCCTTTCGTATGTGACTCCTTATGTAGCTGTGTATTTTGGTTTTGATTCAGAAATTATTTTGGATCTATTTTCTCTTTCTACCCTGGTAGAAGACCCAGTCATTACTGAATGAGTCTATAAGGGGTGTATGGTATCTATCAGTGACGGTCAAACTTTGTTGTATCTGTTTGACTTGGGTATGATAGATTTCGATGTAATCTTGGGACTAGATTGGTTGCATTTTTGTCATGCAAATTTGGATTTTTGAATCCGTAGGGTCATATTTAGGTTCCCTGGTGAGCTTGAAATAGAATAGGAAGGTTGTTCCTTAGCACCTAGGGGGAACTTAATTTCTTATATTAGAGCCCAAAGGTTAATCTACAATGGTTGTATATATTACTTGGTCCAGGTTAAAGATTTTAATTTGAAAAGTCCTCCTTTATCCTTGGTCCCTATAGTTAATGAATTTCCAGAGGTCTTTCTGGATAATCTTTTAGGTGTTCCTCCGGGGAGGAAAATATAGTTTGGTATTGATCTGCTTTTGGGCACTCATCAAATTTATATTTCTCTAGATAGAATGGCTCCGACTAAGTTAAGGGAACTCAAGGAGCAAGTTAAATATCTTTTCGATAAATGGTTTATTTATCCTAGTATTTCTTAATTGGGTGCAATGGTGTTGTTCATCCCAAAGAACCATGGTTCTATTTGTATGTGCATTGATTATAGGCTGTTGAATAAGGTAACATTAAGGACCAAATATCCTTGATCTCCCTCGGATAGATGATATATTTGACTAGTTACAAGGTGCAAAGTTCTTCTCTAAGATAGATCTTTGGTCTAGGTACCGTCAGTTTAAGATTAGGGAGGTGGATGACCCTAACACTAATTTTTGCACTAGGTATAGGCATTTTGAGTTTTTGGTGATGTCATTGTGTTAATTGATGATATTCTGGTGTATTTGTAAAGTGAGTTGGATTATTCTAATCATTAATTTTTGGTGTTGCAGACCTTAAGGAAACAAGGGTTGTTTGCTAAGTTGTCTAAGTGCAAGTTGGTTGAATATTATGACTTTTTTGGGTCATATCACATCTAGTGAAGGGATACGACTCTATCTGATATTCAGAGCTTCTTGGGTTTAGCCTAGTATTATAGGCGGTTTGTTGAGAACATCTCATCAATTTGTGCTTCTTTGACTAAGTTGACTTAGAAGAAGGTTAACTTTTCTTTGTCATATGTGTGTGAAAGGAGTTTTCAAAAGTTAAAGGATAAATAGACTTCAGCTCTACTTCTGACTTTGTCGAAAGATAATGATGGTTTCGAGGTTTATTGTAATGCATCTCGGGTTGGTTTGGTTGTGTGTTGATGCAGCATGAGAAGGTGATAGTCTATGCTTCCAAGTAGCTGAAGGTGCATGAGAGGAACTATCCTACTCATGATTTAGTAATGTTAGCCGTTGTACTAGCTTTAAAGATATGGAGGAATGAACTGTGTGGGGTTCGTGTGGTTATCTTATCTAATCACAAGAGTTTGCAGTATGTGTTCTCACAGAAACAGCTTACTCTAAGGAAGAAGAGATGACTTGAGCTTCTTATGGACTATGATATAAGTCCTTACTACTATCCAGGTAAAGCTAACATAGTTTCTGATGCTCATAGCAGGTTGTCCATGGGTAGTTTCACTCATGTCGAATAAGAAAAGTAAGAATTGGTTAAGTATATTCATTGATGTGCAGAACTTGGGGTTCATCTTTTAGACTCTAAGAATGGTAGTGTGATAGTGCAATAAGTCGTTAGATCGTCTCTTAGTATAGAGATTAAGGAGAAATGAGTGTTGAATTCAACCATGATGAAAATCAAGGGTAGCGTTGGTGAGCAAAAGGTGTCATATTTTGAGATTAGCTGTGATGGTACTTTGCGGTACCAAGGGAGGTTGTCTGTTCCTGATGTAGATTATTTGTAGCAAAGGATATTGGCAGAAGCACATGAGTCACTCTATGTTGTCCATTCTGGTACTACTAAGATGTACCATGATCTAAGGAGATCTGTGGGTTAAGTGGCATGAAGCAGGATGTGGTTGATTTTGTATCCAAGTTCTTGGTGTGTCAATAAGTTACGGTTAAGCACATAAGTCCTGGTGGCTTATATCAAGAGATTAAGTTGATTGAATGAAAGTGGGGAGAGAGCAATATGGATTTTGTTACCGGTCTTCCTCGGTCTCAGAACTAATTTCATTATGTTTTGTTCATTATGGATAGGTGACGAAGTCTAAGCATTGCTTTCCTAAGCGCACTAACTTCTCGGTGGAGGATTATATTAAGATTTATCTTCAAGAGATTGTGAAACTGCACGGGTTTTCTATTATTATTATTTCCTATTGTGGAATACAATTTATGTCCCACTTGTGCCGGTCTTTCTACAATGGGTTAGAGACTAAGGTGAGTCTGAGTATGGATTCTCACCCACAGTCGGATGGGCAGTTGGAAAGAACTTTTGAGACATTGAAGATATGCTTCAAGCCTGTGTGATTTATTATGGTGGCAGTTGGGTGGAGCATCAACCTTTGGTAGAGTTTCCTTGCAACAGAAGCTATCATAAGAGTATTAGTATGGTTCCTTTTGAGTCATCGTATGGTAGAAGGTGTAGATCTATTATTCGTTGGTTTGAGCTTGGTGAGGCTAATTTGTTTTGTCTGGATTTGGTTCATCAAACTACAGAAAAGGTGAAGGTGATTCGAGATAGGCTTAAGGCTGCCCACAGTCATCAAAAGTCATATGCATATATTAGGTCTAGAAATTTGGAGTGTACGATTAGGTATAACATTTTCCTTAAGGTATATCCTATAAAGGAAGTAGTGCGGTTTGGCAAAAAAGGTATAGCGCAGTCCTTGTTACATTGTTCCTTATGATATTTTGTGAACAACAAGCAATGTTGCGTCTGAGTTAGAGTTTCCATCTATTTTGAGTTTGGCTCATCTGGTCTTTCATGTTTCTCTATTGAGGAAGTGCATTGGTTATTCTCCTTTGATTGTGCCTTTGAAAGGGTTGGATATCTCGGATTCTCTACCTTATGAAGAGGTCCCAATTGAGATATTAGATAGGTAGGTTTATTGTTTACGGACCACGGATGTGGCTTTGGTTAAGGTTCCGTGGTAGAACCACAAGATGGAAGAGGCAACATGGGATGTGGAATAGGACATGAAGTCCAACTATCTGCTCTTGTTTTCTACTCTTGATATTCGCACGGAAGGTATGTGTTCTTATATACATCTTTATTTTCTGAGTTTGTTAAAGTAAAGATTAACATATTTGCTTCTTTTTTGTCAAACTTTCTTAAAGGGATGTTTGATAATGAAAATGACTATATGAGTAGTTACCCCTACCTTATTTGTCATTTGGGGATGAATGTTCCTAGTGGGAGAGACTGAAGAATCCCTGCTTTTGACCCTTAGAAAATTTCCAAGAATCTTGTTCTTCAAACCCATTATGACTCATGGTACGAGCCATACACTAGGGTACGACTAGTGAAGACCTGGCGTATGCTGACCAGTGTTAGTTGATGGGATGATCTTGGACACCAGAATGGATACAACATGAGGGTATGAATCATAAGGTATAGGAATGAGTCGTATAGGTGACTCATAAGGTGGCCTGTGTTTGAGCATCTTGGTGTTACATTCTACCAAGGATAACGATCATGGGTACGGATCGTATACTGAGGTTACAACTAGGTTGGAAGAGTCTTATACTGGATCGTGTCTGATCCATGTTTTAGAATTGGTGACGATTGGGTAGGTATCAACTCTAAGATAGGTTACGACTCATAAGGAGGTTAGTCAAAACCCTGTGTTGGGTTTTCATGGGATTTAAGTGGTGCATTCTGGACATTTCCCAACTTACCCTAACAAGGAGCCATGACTTCTAATATACTTAGGAGATTATTTACCCTATCATCTAATTCTTAAACACTAAGAATCTCTTACAAAATATATCAAAATTCTCTTAAGAGCTTTTGGGGCAAAATCTAAGGTTTCAACAAAGGGATTACATTGGGCTTATCTTGGTGAATTGTTTCCCTCAGTCTTCTTGGTTTAAGGCATGATTCTCTTCCCAACTGTTAATTTAAATTAAAGACATGGTTATAAGGTAGATTTTAGTGCTTTTACCTTTACATGGTTTTGCTTTTCAGTCATTGATTTGGGGGTTTTGATGTTACAGTTTTGGTTATGATTTCTTATGGTCTTAGTTATGCTTTCTATGCATTAATGGTAGTCTAGGACAATGGAATTTCATGGTAATAATTAATGGTAATGTAATTTTGTTTTGGTTGTACTATGTCCTCAAGGTATTCGAAAAAATGCTTATAAAGATATGTTCAATGTATTGACTTATGTTAATGGAACTCTTGCTTTTTTTCTGCATATTTATGAAACCTTAAATGTTTTCCAATGGTTTTCAAAGGTTAATGGTTAATTGGTAAATCTTGTGGAGAACATGTTAGTGTACAAAGAGGTTAATATGGTAAACGAAAAGGGCATCAAGAGTACCCTTAATCTAAATGGTTTGTCTATGGATAATTCTTGCAAGTATGGTGGTATAATGTTACCACTGGTGTATCTAATAGCCTTGGTTAATAAATAGATAATTGGATTGTTTGGACTTGGTTATATTTGAGAATTAATGATGGAAAGTGTAAGCTAAGATGTGGTAGGTGGCATTTTCGGGGGGATGATAACCAAAAACTCTTATTTATTGATATGAGGGGTCTTTAATGGCCACATGTGAGTGTCAAATTTTTATTGGAGGGATGGACTAGTCATCCCAGGGTAATTTCATGGTCGTACGACTACACACATCAAGACCCTTTAAGTAGGGGGATCTGAACCCATATGAACTTTATATGGAAGGACAGCTAAGCTACACGACCCAGTTTAAGAATTTTAAATGGCATGCTAAACCCAATCCCTTATCCTAGAACTTATATATATGTATGGTTGTTCGCATTTGATGGTTTTCACTTCGTTTTCATGAATGTATTTACGTTATCCTTATCTTGAGATTCATGCTAGAGTTCACCCACTAACCCATCTATTTGGGGTTGTATTTCCACTCTATGCAGGAACCAAACGTTTGACTTCTCGTTCATAGTACTTGATTTGGGGATAGTTTATTAGACTAAAGTACTGAGTTTCCATCCTTTTGAAAGGCATCATTTGATTTTGGACATTCTTAGACTTTTATATTCTTTCCGTCTATTGGTTTTGGCTACGATTGGGGGCATGTTCTAACTAGATATTTGTCATTATTTGGATAGAGACTTTGTGGTACTTCTGGGGTGGAATGGGCGGGATAGGTTTTGGTGTTTACCTTGGCATTGAGATAGATGTTCGGTCTTACACCCTTAGACGATATTGTTGGTTGTTCCATCGTATTACATTTTGGGTTTGACTTTTATCTTATGTTTTGATATTATCTTTGGTTTTGTATGGTAATGATGATAAGTTTTGGATGGACAGACTTGGTTGTGTCGGTCATATTTTAGACCTTCTCCCAAAGACTTTTGGAGATCATTGCGCAATCTTGTTATATGCTTGAAATTCAGGTCATCGACGGTTGTATAAGGTGGTTAGGTTGGGTTAAGGGGTCATCCCCAGTCGTAGGTGGACTCGGGATGCCCATTATGACAAGGCCTCATTCTAGGCTATGTCATACGAAAAGTCAGTCCACAGAGTTAGAGATTACCTAAAGAGTTGTCAGCAGGGTTAGTTCAATTATTATCAACTCTAGTAGGTCGCCCGAATCAACAGGGCACCACGTCCAGTGCCACCAGTGGTCAGTTCCAGAACTGACTGTATGCCCTCCATTCCCTTTATGATCAAGAGAGCTCTCTTGATGTGGTTACGGGTATGCTACAGGTCTTTCACCTTTCTTTTTATGCTTTATTATACCCAGGAGCTTTGATCTCCTTTGTAACCCCCTCCCCCCATATAGCATTAAATTTTGCTATCAGTCTTGAATGTTTAGTAGAACCCTTCTCAGTGTCTCCTCAAGGAGGTGTCTCTATTGTAGCCAGGAAAGTATACAGGAACTTTCCGATCATAATATCCCAAAAAATTACTTCAATAGATCTTGTCGAGTTGGAGATTAATAACTTTGATGTAATTCTTGATATGGATTTGCTCCACTTATGTTGTACAACCTGAACTTAAGCTCACTACTTTCCATATCCGCCAATTCTCTATTTATGGAAATACATGTTCTTCCCTAAATTATGGGTATCTCAAAATCAACACCACAATCCAAGATAACAAGATATGTTGAAAAGATGAAGTTGTCCATCTTTACCAACACATTAAACAATATGCATAAAGGCTTTCTAACAGTACATTTTTCAATCAATAGCTGCAACATCATTAGTTGAGGAGGCCGTAAGCTTAATCTTTTTGAACACTGTCAACGACATCAATTTAATTCTTTCACCGAAGTCACACAACTCCCTTGCAAATCTAGATGACACAATCATATGAGGAATTTGAAGGCGTCGGGGTCACCTTTCTTTTGCACATGAGATCAAGATATAATTGCACTACAATTATGTTAATTACCAATATGCATATAACTGATAGTTCTCCTCTTTGACACCAAATCCTTCATAAACATTGCATAACCATGTATCTACTCGAGATCCTTAAGAAGATATATGTTCATAGTGAAATCTTTAAGCATTGAAATAAACTTCTTATATTTTCCTTCTTTGGCTTACTGCTTCAATCGTTAGGGGAACAGTGGAAGATGTTAGGGAATGGGCTTCAATAATGGTGTGACCTTCTTTTCTTTTCCTTTGTTTTCATCCTTTTTATGTATTCGTAGGATTATGTGATGCCGTATCATTTAACACCAACTATTAATTTTTATCTTTGTCTGAAACATTAATGTCCACAAGGTCATTCCTCGCATTATCAACCACAGGCATGGATTAATCAAAAGTGGCCTTTCTGCTTCGAGTAGTAATAGATAAATAATGATTATCATTCTTTACTTTCTGAATCTAGTGGCTAAGAAGAGTTCTTAATTTATGTTGATTCAAAGTTGTAGACATCTACCCAAACTGCTGCTCAAGCTACTTAATAGTGTTCGATTACAATTGGAAATTTTAGCTCAACCATTATATATCATGACCCAAACCAGGTCCAGGCCATGAAGGGTATCTCAAGTCCCACGTGGAGTTAAGATCACCCCATCACGGATCCTAACCAACACAACAACCATAAATGTCAGATAAATTCCGAACATATAAAAAAGTAGTGTAAAATAAAACTAATAACAATTCAATAATAAGTCAATACCAACCACCGACAATCGATCAACCATCCATCGCCCAAAAACCAACCAAACCACCTAAGTACACAGTAGTCAAACAAAGCCTCTACAAAATTTGAAATCAATAAAATCTCGGGAAAAGCCCAACACAGTAGCCAAAAACAACGTCTAGACAAGGTCTAAGTCATATGAGATAAGGACCATGAAATAAAACCTTCTAAAGTATGGAAGCTCACCATTTCAATGTCAACTCACAAACTAACTCGAGCACATGATAACTGCATAGGAAAAGTAAAAGAAGTTCTGGTACCTGCATCGCATGGTGATAAAACATACAAAGATGGTTAGCAGTTGGAGCACTAGCATGTAACTCTTGGATAGAGGAATAAAATAATGTCATCATTCAAAACCAAGTCAAATAACTGTATGTAATCACATATGTACATGTATATCGTGCTGAGCTAAGGAACAAGCCTTTGCATGTATTTAAAAAAACCATAACGTAGGTTGAGTAGCATAACCGTCGATTGACAAGGCAGCCACAGTCTATATGGGCCCAACTCTCTCCTATATAGAAGGTCCTTAGTGCATTTAGCCGCACAAATAAGATAATATCCATAACCGTATATGCCTTTATAGGGTACTCAAACCTCCGGACATAGTCAAGGTTACTTAAGCACAAATGTATCCAATATGGGGGACTCAAATATCCAATTCATATATTCATTAGAGGGACTTGAACCTCCCAGTAATATACACACCTTAACCAACTATCAGAATTTCCAATGTTAGTTCGTCGTACTCCACTTTCATAAACCAGCTACACATCCCTCTTTAAAGACAAAATGAAAACATTCATTATATATACACAATAATTCATCCAATTACTTACCAAAGGCATATCATTGTTATAGTTATATCATCCCCACTTGTAAGCATACAATATGTAATAATAATTACTAATCAACTTGGGACTCGAATCCATTTTCTAAACAAAGACATCAGTTCAATTCAACCTTTAGGGACTCGAACCCATTTAGTATTTCAAATACACTTATGATGAACAAGGCCCTCATAAACCATTTACCAATTATTAATATTCATAGGCCTATGCCTTAGTTCAAAACACAATTAACCATGTGAAAAAATCATTCTCATTGGTAATTTCACAAACAAGTTGAGGTAAAACCATTATTAATGGCCACAACCAATAACTTTAGGATTAAACATGATCCATTTATTAATCCATAATTCACCATGAACCACATGTGCAAAATCATTATCAAACATGTATAATTAAAATTTAAACCTTGAGAAAACCATACTCAACATTATGCATATAAACCTTAACCATGGTTTTCAAAACCACCATTAATAAGATATGAACAATGCTTAAAATGTATGCTTTTTGTAAAATAACATTGAAGGAAGAGTCACATGCCTTAGTTGTGAAGCTTCACAGAGAGAATTTGATCTTTAAGCCTCTAGATAACCACCTTGAAGAAACCCTAGCCTAATATTTCTTGAGAAGTCTTTGAGACAGTTTTGAGAGTGTTTTATTTCTGCTAAGTGTAGAATGAGTACTCAATTTGTGTTATAAGACATTGTTACTTAAGAGATTGGGGTGGAAAATGTCCTAAATACCCCCAGCTTAAGAGTAGTAAAATCCTACAAGTGGGTACGAGTTCACCCCCAACTCGTCACTGCATCATACGAGTGGTAACATGAAGTCATACCCAGAACAGATGGTTAGACACCATATTTTGTCCAACTTATGACTCCATTGCCCAATTCGTTACTATACTATATGATTAGTAAGGTCTAGTCATATCTAAGGAAGAACGTGAAGGGATAGACACTAGAAAACATACAATTAGATCCTACCCTCTCATCATATAACCATATGACTCATATGGAGTATCTCGTAGCCGAGAAAAAATTTGACAAACAACACACTGATCAACATATGACTAAGGTCCCTTGAATCGTCACCAAACCATATAAAATATGGCATAAGTCATATCATGAACAGAAAGCTCAAAACTCAATAAATTCGCAAGGGCCTAAATTTGGGGTATTTCAGTCTCCTTTAATTTGGATCATTCGCCAGTGAATGATTGGACAAGGCAATACAAGCATAATTTTTGCTCTACATTTCTGTACTGTTACCTTTAACTTTGTTAGAAAACAAAGACGCCAAGGAAATGAATTTTTTTTAACAAAGTTAGAAAACAATGACGTTAAGAATACATACATACCTCAAGCACAAATCCCCAAAATTTGGAATAGGAATGGAAACTTGGACATCATCTACTCCTTGGCTTCAACAGTAGCTTCCTCAAAATTTTGGTTCCACCCCAGAACTTTTAATTAATCCACAACTTTCATTTGCAACCGATTAACTCACTGATCTAAGATCCTCACTAGGACCTCCTTATGTAAAAAAAAATCTAAAATACTAATGCTCTCTAAGGGAACAACCAACGAAGGATCACCCATGCATTTTTGCAACATAGACACACAGAATACCAGAAGAATATAACTCATGCTTTGAGGGAAATTCCAACTCAAATGCAAAACTTGCAATCCTTCTAAAAATCAAGTACGGGCTAACATGCCGGGGACTAAGCTACCATTTATTTCAAAATTGCATAAGTTCCTGATGGGAAACACCTTCAAGAAGACCCAATCTCCTTCTCAAATTCTAAGTCCCTTCATCTTTTATATGCAAAGGATGTTTGGCGACTTTAGGTAGTCTTAAGCCTATCGTGCATCACCTTAACCTACTCCATAGATGTCGAGACAAACAACTTTACTTCATCTACCTCGAACCATCCAATAGGAGATTTACAACCCCTTCAATAAAATGCTTCAAACGGGGCCATACCAATGCTAGAATGGTAACTATTTATATAGGAAAATTCAATGATAGGAATGTGGTCATACCAACTACCACCAAGGTCGATTGCTTAAGCTCACAATATAACTTCAAATATTTGAATAGGTCTTTATGGTTGCCTATGTTACTGCGGTTGAAAGGGGGTTCTAAGGCTCACTTTAGTCCCCAAACCATACTTAAATAAGCACTAGAATTGCGATTAAAACTAAGTCGACAACCAAGAAACTTTATAATGTTCTGAATGAACCATTTCACATAATCGTTAGATAAACATTCGTACTCATAGGTAAGAAGTGAACGGACTTAGTCATTCTATCCATGATTACCCAAATAAAGTCACACTAATTCCGCAATCGTGGAAGGCCGGTAAAAAATTAATTTTAATTATTTCCCACTTCCACATCGTCAAATCAATTTCTTGAATAGCCCATTGGGGCTCATGTGCTTAATCTCTACTTGCTCACACACTATACGCTTGGCCACAAAGTTGGCTACATCACACTATATGTTATTCCACCAATACATATCCTTGAGATCAGGATACATCTTTGTTGAATTGGGATGAATCGTATACCACAATTCATAGGCCTTGACCAAAATTCTCCCTCTAAATCCATGCACGTTGGGAACACACAACCTCCCTTAGTACCTCAAGATTCCATAACCACCTATATCGAGAGCCATTACCTTCTACTTACCCACATTATCCTTTATTTTCATCCAAAGACGGTCTAATATTTATTTCTTCTTAATTTAAGAACCAAGAGATGATTATGCCACCTGTAGCACAAACACACCACCATCCTCAAACTCCAACAGAAGAACTCCAAGGTTAGATAAGTTGTGAATATCCTTCACCAATTTCCACTTATCCTTATCCACCTAATCTAGACTCCCCATGGATAACAAACTAAGAGTATCAACAACCAAATTAGCATTACCTATATGGTAGAAAAGGCTAATATCATAGTCCTTCAGTAACTCAAGCCACCTTCTTTTCAAGAGATTGAGCTTTTTTTTAGTGAACAGATACTCTAGGATCTTATAATGAGAAAACCTATTAACATGCACCCCATATAAATAATGACTCCAAATTTTCAATTCGAACAGTGGAACCAATAGCTCCAAGTAATGAGTTGGATAATTCTTCTCATAAACCTTCAACGGTGTAGAGGCATAAACAAAAAGTTTTCCATTCATCATCAAGACACAACACTAGAAAACCCGAGATGCATCATAATAGATGATGAAACCCTCGGTGACTTCAGGTAGAGTCAAGACTAGAGTTAAAGTCAACTTATCCTTCATCTACTTGAAACTACCCTTTTAAGCATCCAACCGTAAGAACATTACCTTATTTTGAGTCAACATTATCTATTGAGCAGCAACAGAAGATAAACTTCCACAAATCTCCTATAATAAATGGCTAAACCCAAGAAGGTTCGAATATCAGTTGTAGTAATGGGCCTAGGCCACTTCTTAACCATAACAACTTTTTGAGGATACACCATGCTTGCATCAATTCTGCTTAATTGTTTGTCATACCGTCACTAGAGTATTATTGTTGAGTTATTTTTTAATTAATTTACTTATTATTGTTCTTTTCTTTTCACTTTTTGTAGGATTGAAACAAATAACAATATGGAATAATCGGCTTAAGGTGTGAGAGTTTAACTTCACTTCCATATACCTTAAGACTGACTAATTTGGCCTTAAGATGGTAACTGTTTAACAATCGACTTAGGGTACGAGAGTTTAACTTTACCTCTATACACTCTAAGACCGTCAAATTTTACTTTAATATGGTGCATATACAACAATCGTCTTAGGGTGTGAGAGATTAACTTTGCCTTCGTACACTCTAAGACTGACCAATTTGACTTCAAGATAGTGGCTATGCAATATTCGACCTAGGGTATGAGAGTCTAAATTTGCCTTCGTACACTCTAATACCAACTAATTTTACTTCAATATGGTAGATATGCAACATTTGTCTTAGGGTGCAAGAGTTTAACTTTACCTCCATACGCTCTACGATCGACCAATCTGAACTCAAGATGGTGGCTATGCAATATTCATCTTAGGGTGCGAGAGTTTAACTTTTCCTCCGTACACTCTAAAATAGATCAATTTGACTTCAATATGGTTATTTGATTCTAGTGAACGTGGAAATTTACCTTTTCTTTGTATAAAGACACAATATAGAGGAACTTTCTATCAACACTCATTTGTACAGGTATTTTGTCCAACTTCAACTTTGTATTTAACTAAACATCCTTTGTTCATGCAGATTTCTGCAATGGTTCACTTTAAGGACTATACCTCTCTATCCTCAAAGAACAAGTATCTCCTTATTGAGCCTAATTATAGTACAATTTTATACAAGATATTGACTCATACTCTACTAGCTGGTAGGTGTGCAGATCCATGGCCATCCTTGATAAATTCTCTTCATATCCAAATTGGACTTCAAAACATGACATTGGTTCTACTCTATCCCTTAAAGTATGTACTCTTCAGACTCCAAACCAAAGTCAACTGATGTTGCAAGCACCTTTTCTTGCTAGGAGCACAGAATACTCCATGGAGATGTACGTTGGGGAAGTACCATGAAGATAGATGGTTAATTTCATCATACTCAAGGATATTCGCTAGGATTTAGCAAAAATTGAAGGTTGCAAAAGAACATGATGTCATTTATTCTTCTCTGTTTACCTATGATCGAAATTCAATCATATTGCAAGCCTTTTGAAACACCATGGGTTTTGGCCCTTAGAAGATTTCTAGATTTTAAGCTCACTGGATATCAGACGACTTATGGGTGCTAGTCATATAATAAAGGTACAGTTTAGGAGGTCTTGGTCATATGATAAGTAGTGTAGTTTGGGGTGATTTTTTTCTAAGGTATGACAAGAATCTATACAAGTTATATGGAGATGGTACAAGAAGGATAGGAAAAGTTTTATAATAAACAGTATCAAGACCTTGAGGTACTGTCTAGGGTATGAGTTAGGGATACCACTCGTATGATTGGGTACGAGTAGGGTGCCCAAGTCGTACCTACCTTCGAGAATATTTATAGTTTAAGTTGGGGTGTTTTTAATATTTCCCCCTTATAACTCCTTGGGACCCCATGACCTAAAATACCTTTTGGGACTTTATTAACCTATTTGTAATCAATCAAACACTCTTAAACGCTCTCAAGTCTCTTTTAAGCTTCTAGTTCAAGAAACGGATAAGGTTTCATCAAGGTGATTCAATTAATGGATTTTAAGGGAAAATCTCTTTGTACTCTTTGATATCTGAGGAATGTTTCTCTTCCCTCATTGTTAGATCAAATAAATTCATGTTTTAATGAAGGGTTTTAATCATTTATTATGGGTATTATTTGGTTTTAAATTATATGTTGGGGGTTTTATTGTTGTTTGTTGTACAATGTTTTCCTCATGTTTTCTTATGGTTTTCATGTTATAATAGTAGTTTGAACATATGGTTGCATGGGAATAGTTAATTGATACTTGTTTTTGGTTTTGAAAACTATGTGCCCTCAACGTGTTTGATAAAATTCTATGAGATGTTTTTGTTACATGTTTGGATTTTCATTGAAAACTTTGCATGGTATAATATGGAAATGTAACTTAAAGATGGTTTGAATAATTTAAATGGTTAAATATTAAGTCCTTGGTGTCCATGGCTTTGGTTTAAATGAAAAACCTTGAGTACACGGGAATCACCCAAGAGATTTTAACAATGGAAACTATAGGGTACATAGGAATTCCAAAGTGTTGGCAAAGGACATTTCTTGCAATCTATAGTTTGTAGGACGATACCACTTTATAATGCCTTGGTAATAAACTTTAGAGTTGGTGGTTTGGTTATGTGTGCTAAAGGTTTTAATTAGGCAATAATGGCGGGTTGTGATAGCTTAAAGGTATAAGTCCAATGGGCATACGCTGGAAACTCATGTTTGCCGGCATGAGGGTTGGTCATGATGACCATATACTTGTGGGGTACATAGAAATCCCCTAGTCATATTTGTATATATATATCATGGAGGGTGAAGGGTACACGGGAATCCCCGTCCCTTATGATATCTCCAATTCATGTGGTTACACATACTGTGGCCCGTTCAAGGGGTAACACTAGACCCATATAGCCTGTGGGTAGTTTTAGGATAATCAAGATACACATCCCAGGTTAATGATTTAAATGCATGCTAAACCTGGTTCCCTTTTCCAACATGGATTATATATATGTATATATATATGGATGTGGTTACATATGGTTATTTTCCTAGTTTTAAATATTGGCATTATTTTATCCTTACTTTTGACTACATGTTAGTGTTTACCTACCAACCATTTTCAAGAGTTGTATCCCCACATGATGCAGGAATCTGCCATACTACTTCTCTTATACAGTGATTTAATTCAGGGATATCTTGGTACAGGATTAAAGTAGTGACTTGCATACTCCAGAAGGCGTTATTTCATGTTATGGTCTTCTCTACATACTTTGGTTATTTCTTAGAATTTGGTTTTGACTATGGTCGGGGGCATGTCCCTACCGAATATTGTTTGACTATACTTTTAGGAAGTGTCGTTATTGGTATCAGTCATGACATTAGCATTAGTATTGGGGCTAACACCGTTTGACTATATTTGATTTATGATTCTTCTATTTTGTCTTGTTATAAATAATCAGATTTTATCAAACATATGATGTACGATGGTTATGGTTAGGCATTTGGGGTGGTCTCTGGTCCCCAAATGGGGATTGTGGCACCCGATATTACTAGGCTAAACTTTGGGTCATGTCAGATTGGTATCAGAGCTCTAGGTTCTTGGTCACTTGGGAGTCCACAAAGTTATGCAAAGTAGAGACTCTTTTAAGGGTATATAGCGCGTTACACTCAAAAGGGAGAGGTTACAAGGAATTTAGGAATATTTCTCTATCTTGTGTGCTGTTTTCAAGTTATAGAGTCTAAGTACTGAATTTTAAATTCAATCTTGACTCAACAATCTGAAGTTCACAAAAACTCCTTTGTCCTAATTGGGGACAATATTGATGGGACACGCTCTACTCACGGGATCCATACTCGGTCTAAGGGTCCAATTCCTAACAGTCCTCCTAGAGTCCCACCAGTTCCCTCTAGTCCATCTCAAACTCCTCAAGCTAAAGTGATGAATGTTGAATTTTGTTAATCTAATCATGTGTTGGCACAGTTGGTAACTACTCATTCTGAACGTGGTGTTCCTGTTACTCCATCTTCTAAGGCCACAAGGGTTGGATAGTTTAGAGGTTGAGTCCTCCGGACTTTAGTGGTGTTTAGGTGGGGGAGGATTCTTAGGGTTCTCTGGATGAGATCGAAAGGAGTTTTAGGGTTATGCATCCACAAATATGGAAGGGGTGAAGTTTGAGCCTATTAGTCGAAGGATATGGCGTACCAATTATAGGAAGAATGGGATTAGGCGAGTGGTCACATAGATGAGTCAGCTCTATAGAAAGATTTTTATAATATAGTTATGGACCGCTTCTTTCCTCAAGAGTTAAGGGAAGCTAAGGCAGAAGAGTTTGTTAATATGAAGTAAGGTAAAATATTTGTCAAGGAGTATGGCATGAAGTTTCACCAGTTGTCTCGATATGCTTCAGAAATGGTTTCTAGCATGAGAGATAGATGATAAAGTTCTCTTTTGGGTTGTTTAGAGAGTTGATATTGGAGAGTAAGGCTGCCTTATTGATCAATGACATAGATATATCTAGGTTGGTTATGTACATATAACAAGTAGAGGAAGAGAAGGAAAAGTAGGCTGAAATAGGAGAGAGGTAGGGCAAGAAGTTCAGGTTCTCAGGGTAGGGCGGTGTTTAATAGTAGAGTGGCAGGGATAGTTGTAAGTGGACCAAGAAAAAGTAGGGCAATTTTGGGTCTTATTTAATAGCTAATGTTCCATATTCAAAGCTGCTATGGGGTAGGTGTTTCTAAGGTGGCGATAACTTTAGGGAATAGGGTCCCTAATCTCAGGCTAATGAGGCCCAGTCAGCTCTATCATACCCTCCTTGAATGTTTTATGGTAGATTGCATCAGGGGTTTTATGATAAGGGAAGGTAAAGGTGCTTCAACTATGGTCAGCCAGGGCAGATGCTCTAAAAATATCCTATTGATAAGGTTTTTTGGGGGGCGAATAAGGTTCCAGTTGCTTCATCATCTGCTCTGGCACCAAAGGGTGCTCCATCTAGTTTTGTCACTGGTCAAAATCATCTTTATGCTCTCACTACACAACAGGAGTCTGAGGTATCGCCTAATGACATTACTAGTATATTTAAACTCTTTTCTCAAGATGTACACTATTTTCTTGATATGGGGCCCCCTCTCTCTTATATGACCCTATTTATGGTTGTGCATTTTGGTTTTAGTTAGGTATGTATTTTGGACCCTTTTTATATTTCTACCTTGGTAGGGGACTTTGTGAATGCAAGAAGAGTCTGTAGGGGGTGTGGTATTTGTTGGTAGTAAGGAAACCTTGGTCGATCTTTTTGAATTGGATATGGTTGATTTTGATGTCATATTAGGGATAGATTGGTTGAACTCATGCTTTGCTTCCTTAGACTGTCAAACCCATAAGTTTTTTTTATGTTCCCTAATGAGCCAGTTATTAAGTGGGAGGGTGGTTCCCTAGCTCTTAAGGCAAAGTTTATATCATATATTAGAGCTTGGAGATTAATCTCCAAGAGTTGTGTCTATTATCTAGTTCGGGTTAGAAATTCTAACTCGGATTGTCCTTCTTTACATTCTATCCCGGTGGTGAATGAATTTCCCAAGGTCTTCCCTGATGACCTTCTTGGTGTTCCTAGGGATAGGGAGATTGTGTTTAGGATTGATCTTGTTCTGAACACTCATCCAATTTCTATTCCGCATATAAGATGGTTTCAACTGAGTTGAAAGAGCTTAAGGAGTAGCTAAAAGATCTGTTACATAGGGCTTTCATTCTTTCTAGTATGTCCCCGTGGGGTGAACCAGTGTTATTTGTTCATAAAAAGATGGTTCTCTTCAGATATGCAATGATTACTAATAGTTGAATAAGGTGATGGTAAAGAATAAGTGTCCCCTTCTAAGGATAGATGATTTAATTGTTCAGTTGCAAAATGCTAAGTTTTTCTCCAAGATTGATCTTTGGTTTGGGTATCATAAGTTAAAGATTAGGAAGGAAGTCATCCCAAAGACTTCCTTTCATACCCAAAATGGGTATTTTGACTTTCTAGTTATGTTTTTTGGGCTGACCATTGCCCCGATGCCATTTATAAATTTGATGAATAGGGTCCTCCATCAGTTTCTAGATCTGTTTATTATTATTTTTTTAGATGATATTTTGGTGTACTCTAAGAGTGAGGTGGATCATGTGAATCACCACCGCATTGTATTATAGACTTTGAAAGAGCAGCAGTTGTATGTTAAGTTTTTGAGAACTGAATTTTGGTTAAATGTTGTCACTTTTCTAGGTCATATCATTTCTAATGAAGGAATCGTGGTGGATCCATAGAAAGTTGCAGTAGTGAAGAAGTGGCCTAGACCCACGACTCCAACCAACATTCGGAGCTTCTTGGGTTTAGCGGGTTACTATTAGAGGTTCGTGGAAAGTTTTTCGACTATGGATGCCCGCTTAATAAGTTGACTTAGAAGAAGGTAAAGTTCTTAAGGTCTAATGCTTGTGAGGGGACGTTTGAGAAGATAGAGGATAAGCTAACTTTCGCTCGGCCTTGACTTTGCCTAAAGGCACTGATGGGTTTGTGATCTACTATGACGCATCTCGTGTGGGACTTGGTTGTGTTATGGTGCAGCATGGGAAGATGATAGCTTATGTTTCTAAGCAGTTAAAGGTGCATGATATGAATTATACAACTCAGGACTTAGATTTACTAGTTGTGGTATTTGCATTGAAAATTTGGCATCACTATTTGTATGAAGTGCATATGGATATCTTCTCTGATCATAAGAACCTACAGTATGCATTTACTTAGAAAGAGCTTAACCTCAGACAAAGGAGATGACTTGAGATTCTCCAGGACAATGAAAAGAATCTTCATTACCACTCAGGTAAAGCTAATATGGTTGCTGATGCTCTTAGAAGGTTATCCATAGGGAGTCTAGCTCTTGTGGATAAGGAGAAGCGGGAATAGGTGAAGGACATTCACCATTTGGCTAAACTTGGAGTTCGCCTCTTGGACTTTGAAGATTGTGGTGTGTTAGTGCAGGAAGTGACGCAGTTGTATCTTGGTGCTGAAATTAAGGAGAAACATATGTTAGATCCTATCTTGATGAGGATCAAGGTTGAAGTGGGTGGGAAGAAGGTGATGACTTTTGAGATTAGTAGTGATGGTACTTTAAGGTAACAAGAGAGGTTATGTGTTCTCAGCATCAATGGTTTGCATGAGAGGATTTTTGATGAGGCGCATGAGTCTCTCTATGTTTTTCATCCCAGTTTGACAAAAATATATCATGACCTTAAGGAGATATATTGGTGGAATAATATGAAGAGGGGTTTGGCTAATTTTGTAGCTAAGTGCATGCTATGCCAACAAGTGAAAGTTGAGCACATGAGGCTCAAAAGTTTATATCAAGAGATTGAGTTTCCCGAATGGAAGTGGGAAGTAATCAATGTGGATTTTCTTACCGTTCTTCCTCGACCTTAGAATTAGTTTTATTCGGTTTGGGTCATCATGGATAGGATGACAAAGTCAGCTCACTTTTTACAAGTAAGGACTAACTTCTCGGTTGTGGACTATGCAGGGTTGTATCTTTATAAGATTGTGAAGTTATGTGGGGTACCTGTTTCATCATCTCAAATCATGGTACACAGTTTATATCTCACTTTAGGCATTTAATCCAGAAAGGTTTATGGACTAAGATTAGTCTTTGTACTACTTTTCACCCACAGTCGGATGGGCAAGAAGAAAGGACTATTCAAATATTGAAGGACATGCTTTCTATTTTCATTATTTACTATGGTGGTAGTTGGGTTGAGTTCCTACCTCCTGTGAAGTTTTGCTTACAATAATAGCTACAACTCTAGCATTGGGATGGCTCTATTAGAAGTGTTATATGGTAGGAGATATGGATATCCTATTGTGTAGTTCCAGGTAGGTGATGCGGGGATGTTTGGCCCGAATTTATTTCACCAATCCATAGAGAAGGTAAAGGTGATTTAGGATAGGCTTAAGGCTTTCCAAAGTCTCCAAAATAAAGATACGGATGTGAGGTAGTGAGAGTTAAAGTTTGAGATTAGGGATAAGGTGTTCCTAAAGGTGTCTCCCATGAAGAGAGTGATACGATTTGGAAAGAAGGAGAAGCTCAGTCCCCAGTATTAGGGTCCTTATGTGATTTTGAGGAGGGATGGAAAAGTTGCATATAAATTGGAGTTACCTTCGAATTTCATCTCCATTCAACCGGTATTTTATGTTTCTATGTTGAGAAAGTGTATTGGTGACCCTTCAAAAGTTGTGCGTATCAAGGAATTAGTATTTCTGATTCCCTGTACTACGAAGAGATCTGATTGAGATCCTGGATCATTAGATTCATCGGTAGCAGAACAAGGATGTGGCCTCGGCAAAGGTTCTATGGAGGAACCACAAGGTAAAAGAGGCAACGTAGGAAGCAAAGTGGACAGAAAGTCCAAGTATCCGTCCCTGCTTTCTTCTCTGGAAATTCGTGCGGAAGGTATGTGATCTTCATAAAGTCATTATTTTCAAACTTTGTTAAAGGAAGGTTGATTCCTTGTTATCTATGTTTTCTATCTTAAAGGAAAGAGAAGAGGTATTTGGGGTATATTTGTGCATATACTTCCCTGTTCCATCATTCCAGGATGAATGATCCAAGAGGGGGAGAATTAATATACCCTGGGTTTTGATCCTTAAAAGATTTCTGGATTTTGAGCTCACTGTACATCATATGATTTGTGGGTATGGTTTAGAGAGTCTTGGTCGTATGATGATCAGTGTAGTTTGGGGTGGTTTCTATACAACGTATGACAAGACTCCATACAAGTCATATGGAGATGGTACGAGAAGGATAGGACAAGTCATATGATAAATAGTGTCAAGACCTTGAGGTACTGTCTAGGGTAAGAGTTTGGGGTACCACTCGTATGATTGGGTACGAGTGGGGTGCCTAAGTCAAACCTATATGAGGAAATTTATATTTTAAGTTAGAGGTATTCTGTACATTTCCCCCATATAACTCCTTGGGGCCCCATGACCTAAAGCACCTATTGGGACTTTATTAACCTATTTGCAATCAATCAAACACTCTTAAAAACTCTCAACTATCTCCTAAGCTTCTATTTCAAAAAAGGGCTAGGGTTTCATCAAGGTGTTTCAATTAGGGGTTTTCAAGGGCAAATCACTCCGTATTCTTTGGTATTTAAGGTATGTTATTCTTCCCTCATTTTCAGTTCAACTAAATTCATGTTTTAATGAAGGATTTTCATGGTTTATTTATGGGTATTGTTTGATTTTGAACTATATGTTTGGGGTTTTTGTTGTTGTTTGTTGGACAAGTTTTCCCTATGTTTTCCAATGGTTTTCATGTTATAATAGCAGTTTGAACATATGGTTTCATGAGAATGGTCAATTGATACTTGGTTTTGGTTTTTAAAACTATGTGCCTCAATTTGTTTGATAAAATGCCTATGCGGATAGTTTTGTTACATAGTTGGACTTCCATTGAAAACTTTACATGGAATAATATGGTAATGGAACTTAAAGATGGTTAGAATGATTTAAATGGTTAAATAGTAAGACCTTAGTGTCCATGTCTTTGGTTTAAATGAAAAACCTTATGGGTTACACGGAATCCCCCAAGTTACTTTAACAATGGAAACTAAGGGGTACATGGGAATCCCCAAGTGTTGGCAAAGGACATTTCTTGCAAGATGTAACGCCCCGAAATCTCATCCCGAGATGTCACACGGTGCTTAAGGCTACAAGTAACCCTAAGCTAACCCTTTGAGCCTGCTACTACTTCTAACACTTACTTTAAGATAATCTAGTCAAGAATAATTATTGTATCATATCAAATCTAAACGAATAAAATATAGATACTGTCTGAACAACAAATACTAATAGTTTTTAAACAAACTCATAGTCCGACAAGCCTCTACTACTAACAAAGAACTAGAGAGCCATTAGGACAAACCTCCAACTGACTCGAACTAAACTAAAAAAATGATAATCCAAATACTAAAAGAAAACTGAAAGTCTAGGAAGAAGGCCCTCGAATCATGAGGACTGACCACTATGGGAACGCAAATAAAGATGCTCGAACTACTCACGATGCGGATACTGAGCACCTAAACCTACATTATAAGACAATGGATCACACAGACTTATATGTGGATCAATACTTTGAGGATGTACTAAGTATATAGGGGTGTGTGCATTAAGTAAACAATATCATTACTCTTTATAAAACCATGCATGCAAATATGAATGGCTCACATAGCATGAATAAGTTAAAGTACAAATCTCGTAAATCATGAATACTGAATATGTAGTGTAAATCTCGTGAGTCATTACACTTAATTCTAAAATTTGTATCCTCTTCTAGTTCTCAAAGCTTATAAGCAAAAAGGAGTCTTATAACAATAACTTTCAATCTCATACTTTTATCGAATCTTATAACAATAGCTTTCAATCTCATACTTTTATCGTAAGGAAAATAGAGAACTTCATTTAAAACTTAGGGACTTAAAGACTTGAGATTATGGAATTTTCAGACTCTTTAGGACTTGGGAGTTTCTTCTAATCGATATAAACCATGTGAGCTGACATGGAGACCAACGTCTTTCCCATACTTAGGCTCAGAACTTTAGGAAATCAACTTTAAATAATACTAGAATGTGTAATGGAAGCTAACTATGCTTCACTTTTCCTTAAATCATAGATAATGTGGATTCCTATCTTTACTTGGTTCAAAAGATCAACTTTCTTTATCAACATATGAAAATAGCCATTCATGGGAAACTTAAATCATAATCATTTTTGAAATATCAAGATGAAATCTTAGAGCTTTTAACCCATGGTTCAAATTCATATCAAACACCATAAAGTTCATGCTTTATAACACAATTGTTCTTAGATTGTGAAATTAATGAATAGACTTGTTTGTGAGATGCTACTTGTACCCCTGAATGAGGGTTCTTGGAGTTCTTGAACTAGGAGCTCGGAATATTTACTTAAGTTAGAGAATAGATGGAGAAATCTTAAGTTTCTTGGAGGTGAAGTATGGTGAACTAGGGTTTTTTGTTTGAAGAGAATGATGATTAGGGCATAAAATGCTTTTCTATTTGATAGATTTTATGTTATTGGGCGGATTGGGGGTAGGGTAATTGACCAAAATATCCCCCTTTTAACTTTTAATGAAGTTGGAAAAAATTGAACTGGGAGCCCGATTTTATGGGCCACCGCGACGTGCCACTATCGCAGTGCCTCACTGGAAATTGACAAATGGGAATTTGGGGGTCACCGTGACGTGGAACCTTTGTTCTGTCCAACTGGTTGGGACCTGGAACTTTAGTGCGACGTGCCCCAATCACGCTAGGCTATTCAAAATTGACTATTGGGAAATTGGGATCCTCCATGACGCACCACCATAACGGAGTCCCATTGGAATTGGAAAAACACTAATTAAGCACCCTCCGTGATGCGCTAAATACCAGAATGACGAGGTTTTACAACTAGAAGATAAATTAGCCATAACTTCTTGCTCAGTTATTGTAATTCATCCCTTAATCTTTTAGAGATAAAATTAGGCTTAAAGAAAATTCGGGGTATTACACAAGATATAGCCAATGTGACCATACTACTTTATAATATCATTCTCATAAACTATGGAATTGGTGGTTTTGTTATGTGTGTTAAAGGTTTTAATTGGGCAATAATGGCAGGTTATTATAGATAACTGTGAAGGTGTGAGTCCAACTAATAGACACTAGAAACTCATGTTTTCCAAAATGAGGGTTGGTCATAGTAACCATATACTTGTGAAGTATACAAGAATCCCCTAATTTATACTTGTATATATGTTTCATGGAGGGTAAAGGGTACACGAGAATCCCCCACCCCTGTGATATCTTCAATTCCTATGGCTACACATTCTAAAGCCCATTCAGAAGGTAAAAGTTGAACCAATAGCCCATGGGTGGTTTTTGGGTGATCAAGCGACACAACCCAGGTTAATAATTTAAATTTATTCTAAACCTGGTTCCTTTTTCCAGAATAGATTATATGTATATATATGTATGGATGTGGTTGCATATGGTTTTTTCCTTGGCTTTAAATGTTAGCATTATTTTATTGTTACTCCATCGTATATGCTAGAGTTCACCCACTAAACAGTCTTTAGGCATTGTGTCCACACACGATATAGGATCCAACCATACTACTCCTCTTGCTCAATGATTGGATTCGGGGATATGTTGCTGCTAGATTGAAGTGGTAAGCTTTAATACTTTGGAATTCTCCATTTTGTGTAATGGTATTCTCTACATACTTTGGTTATTTCTTAGACTTTAGTTTTTGCTATGGTTGGGGGCATGTCCCGATCGAATATTATTTTACTTTAGGATTGAGGCTTTGTGAGACTACTTTGGGTTGGCATGGGCGATGTCAGTATTAGTGTCAACCTTGGTATTGGTATTGGGACTAACACCGTTTGACTGTATTTGATTTATGATTGTTCTATTTTATCTTGTTATATAAAATCAGATACTATCCAACATATGGTATATGGCGGTTATGGTTGGGCATTAAGGGTGGTCTCCAATCTCAGGTGGGGCTTAAGGCATCCAACACGACTAGGACATGGTTCAGTTCATGTCACCTTTCTTGAAGCTTGGTACTCAAGGACATACATATTGCTGACATGTATTGGAGAGTTTTCTATATCCATTTGGGATTTAAATGAAATTAGGGGCCTATATATTAGAGGTCTTCCTTATGAAGAAGTAGCGCCTAAATTCAAAGATCTCATCGGTGTTGATAAAAATAATGAGAGATTCATCCTTTGTGCCTATGAATTCTTATTTTTAGCATTTCAACATCTTCAAGAAGGAGATACTCATAATCCAAGAGTTACTCTAAGAAAGTGGATAAAGTTTTGGTGTAAAAGAATCTTGAGATATAAGGTAGCTCCAGTGAGGAAGGAGAAAAAAAATTGTTTGCTTGAAGTCAACACATAATCTATCTGGGACTATTACTAACACAGCAAAGTGGTTGATCGTAGATGATGGGACATTTTCTAAACTTAGAGTAGTGTATGAACATAGGGTTGATCCATATTTGGAAGCAATTTTATCATGTTGGTTATGCACCTTTGTGTTTCCTTCTAAGGATGGGGATTTCATTCACCTGAAAACTTTTAGAACTACATCTATGATAGCCAATAAGAAAAATTTTAGTCTTGACATTCCTGTCTTTTTAAGCATTTATAATGGTTTAAACAGGATTACCAAGTGTTCGCAACTTAAGCACATCAAAGTATCCTTTCCAATCCATTATGTGTATAGTTCACTTGCTTACTATTTCAAGACATATTTTTCTCTGCCTAATGGATCATCCACTCCATTAGTGGTAGCATATTCTGGAGAAGGTGTTGCAAGATATTTTGATGACGATCATGCCAGAAAGCATATTTGTCGAGGAGATAGCATTTCTTAGACTTCTACCATGCCAAACAAATCCAATATTAGCTATTTTGTTCATAATGATAAAGATTCCATTTCATACATAAGTTACTTCATGAGCCTCCATTTTAAATTTTATCCCTTTCAGTTATAAATTCTCTTTCATCCTAGAGCCATACAACCCCCTTTGATTTAGCCATCAGTTTGGATTCTATCAAAACCTCCCTGGTAGCTTAGCCAATGATATTTGCAATGCATCACTTGATGAAGGACTCGAATTTTATCGCATTTGTGTATTGCATGGATCCATGGAAAAGGTAACTTTTCCTATCGCCACACCTAATGTGGGAAAGAACTTTTCTACTGCGTATAAATCTTGGTGGGACAAAGTTCATGGGAACTTTCTTAAAGCTAACTTGCAATATTTTGTGAATGTCTTAGGTCCTATTACCTACACTCCTAAAGAACATGGCGAGGAGGTTCCAATTATGGTTAAGCCTGTTGTTTTAAAATCTAAAGTAGTCATTCCATACAAAGTCAAGGGTCCTTTATGAGAAGAAACTCAAAAATATAAGCTACCTACACAGACTCAATAGGCTTTCAATAAACGACCATCTCAAGACGACAGCAATAGTAGTCATGGATTTTGTCGTTGAAACAATGTAAAACTATCTTTGGACAAGCCAGGTGATTCTAACTCCCATGTGGAAATTCTTGCTATTAATAATAGTTCATCGAAGACTCTGCCATCCATCAAATAGGTAACGACTTAACTCTCTACTATTTCATTAAATATGAATCGCCTTTACATACCCCTCATATAATGTTTTTCTTTGTGTATGCAGGGATACAATGTCTAAGTTTTAGAAGATCCTAACCAAAGTAAGCTACAAGGTAGTAGTGAGTCCATGGTATGTCCAGAATCGAGAGAGTTACTTCTGCCATCCAAAGAGGTCACTTCTAATCCTTGTGGTAAAGTCAAAGTAAAGCTTGAGTCAAACCTTTCCCGGTGACCAGCGGTAACTATATCTATTTTTTATGGAAAGAAGATTGTCTCAGAGCTTAAAAATGAATTTATCATGAAGGCCTGGGCTAGTATCCGTGCCAAACTTGCAGGCCTTACTTTGAATTGTTTTTCTTTTATCCAAGAAAATGTCGAAGTTATACTCAACGATATGATTGGATTGAGTGCACATATTTCCTCTTTTTAGAATTTATTGGGGTCTTTCTTTGAGCTTACGACTTCTTATGACTAAGAACTATACACCCTTGTTGATTAAACGACAATAATTAAAGAGTAAAAGCCATATTTTAAAGTTAAAGAGCATCTTGAGCTTGATTAGAGGAAGAGGGACGAAAAATATAAAGAAGTTTGTGCCTCCTAAAAACATCTTGAGAAGGCGAGAAAGAAGGTGAAGAATTTAAAAGCTCACTAAGATAGTGCCAAACAAGAAGTTGCAGAGATGGAATCCAAAGATTCAACTGCTGAAAAAGAGTTTTCCAAGTGCTCTGACGTGTCCCTGGCAATAATAAATGCCTCAAAGGTCACGGACTATAAGAAGCAAGTCTTAGAGGCCGCTTTACAAGATTTAGTCAATTATAAGATATACTTAGATTAGCCTTAGGAGATGTTTCCTTTACTTCAACCTTTTTTTTCATTTCTTTTATCCCTTTTTTGAGTAATTGGATCTATAAATTGTAATAGAAACTAATTTTCTTTGTATTGCACTTTTTTTTTATATTTCTTTTGAATTTCAACTTCAAGAATTGCTTTCTTATTTTGATATGTGATGTTGTAGTAGTAAACTCTGGATTTCTCTTTAAAATTGATGACCATTGGCTTCATGTCTTTGTCTAACTACCTAGTTCAATTTGGAAGCCTTAAGAATTAAAGCTTTTGAATTGCAAAAATGATCATTATATGGTTTGCAGATCTATGCCCCAAACCATAGGCTTTGGGTATTGCAAATCATCTTAACGAGATTCCTTTCTTTTTTACAAGTTGCCCCGTTGAGCCATAAGTATTTTCCATAAGTCCAAAATATAATTGAGATGTGGCATGCTTATTTTTAATATGGAGGATCAAGCGGGAACATGTATTTTTTTGACACTCATGTAACTGAACTCAAAATGAAATTCCAAGTACCTACGTACCTCAATAAAGAGGATCAAGTCACAACGTAGTTTTGGGTTAGTGCTTTTTTTGCATCCTAACTTTTTCCAAGGCCACCTCTTTTGAGGTTTTCAACCTAGAAAACTTTTTTGTTTTGAGCCTTAAACAGTTTATACTCTTACGGGCCAGGAGTGAACATGCATTTTGTACTTGTGACTTTAGAAGTATCATCTTTCTTCAAGGATAATACTTTTTCAATATCTTGGCGTTAATAGGACTAATTTTCATGCCATCTTCATCAACAAGCTTGTAAGCACCATTTGAATATACTTCTTGTACGACATATGGTCCATCCCACTTTGGGGTAACCTTGCCCCCAGACTGACGAGAAGTAATAATGGGTCTACTTACTGCAAGGACTTAATCTCCAACTTGGAAGAACGTCAAGAAAACTCTTTATTAAAAGAAAGAGATAGATGTAAGATTCAACATTTTGTTGAGCCTCTAGTATCTTCTCATTAAGAGCTTCCAATCCATAAGATACAACCTAGCATTTTCTTCATCGGTGAGCCTTTATTGAATAGCTAGTTCCAAAGAAGGTATTTGACACTCAAGTTGCAGGACTGCGTTAACTCCAAAAATAAGTAAATATGGGGTTACTTGCATTGGTTTACGGTAAGTTATTCTATATGCCCATAAAGATTCTTCCATTCATTCATGCTAGTCTCATTTGGACTTGAACACAATTTTCTTCAACAGATTGCATACAATTTTATTAAATTAATAGGCTAGACCATTGGCGACAGCATGGTACATAGAAGACTTACGTTGCTTGAAAATAAAGAGATAACAAATCTTGTTTATCAGCTTGTTATCAAATGGCTTGTCATAGGCAGTTATTATGTACTAAGGGATTCCAAAGCGGTAGATGATATTCACTCGAATGAAGTTCACAATATTCTCCTTTTTTACTTCTTTTAGAGTAACATCTTTAACCAATTTGGAGTAGTAATCTATCACGGACAAAATATACAGGTGCCCACCAGAAGATTTTGTTATGGTCTAACAACATCAAATTCGTAATAGTTAAATGGCCAGGATGCTATAGTTGGATGTAGTATGTCAGGAGGCTGATGTATGAAATTATCATAGAATTGACAAGCTTTGTATCTTCTCGCATAGTCCAAGAAATCCTTTACCATTGTTGGCCAATAATATTCAAGTCTTTTAATGTGAAAGTGAAACTTCGGTCCAGACTTATGAGATCCACAAACTCCCAAGTATGCTTCTTGCAAATCTTGAGTCACTTCTTCCTCTCCTAAAAATTGCAAGAGTACTCACTCAAATGATCTTCTATATAACGTGTATTTATAGTAAATAAAGTGAGGTGCGTGATGACAAATGTCAGTCCTTCTCCTTAGATCTTCTGGAAGTATTCCATAACATAGATAATCAATGTAGGTTATTGCCAATCTTACTTTATATCAATAGACATAGAGACTAGGTGATCCACCTTATTTTCTACGTCTTCATGCTCATTCGGCGGTAGTACTACCCATTCTTAGTGGATATAACTCGTGTCTGATTCGAAAGAGTTAAGGTTGAGGCCAAAGCAGCTAGGGCATCAGCTTGCTTATTTTCTTTCCTTATCACATGTTGGAGGGTTAATTTTCTAAGCTATCCCATCAACCTCTATGCATAATCATGATATGATCTTAGATCAGGATTTATAACTTCATAGCTTCCCAAAAGCTTCTTGATTACCAATTAGGAGTCACCAAAGACTTGTAATTGTACTTGTTTCATGTCGACAGTTATCTCAAGTCCGAGTATTAGAGCTTGACATTCAGCAACATTATAAGAGCAATGATTTGTCAAGGTAAACATTGCAAGAGTACTCCCTCAAATGATCTTCTACATAATGTGTATTTATAGTAAAAAAAGTGAGGTGTGCAATGACAAATGTCAGTCCTTCTCCTTAGATCTTCTAGAAGTATTCCATAACATAGATAATCAATATAGGTTGTTTCCAATCTTACTTTATAGCTATAGACATGGAGACAAGGTGATCCACCTTATTTTCTAAGTCTCCATGCACATTCGATGGTAGTACTACCCATTCTTAGTTGATAGTAACTCGTATCTGATTCAAAAGAGTTAGGGTTGAGGCCAAAGCATCTAGGGCATCACCTAGCTTATTTTCTTTCCTTATCACATGTTGAAGGGTTACTTTTTCTAGGCTATGCCATAAAACTCTATGCATAATCATGATATGATCTTAGCTCAGGATTTCTAACTTCATAGCTTCCCAAAAGCTTCTTGATTACCAATTAGGAGTCACCAAAGACTTGTAATTGTAGTTGTTTCATGTCGACAGTTATCTCAAGTCCGAGTATTAAAGCTTGATATTCAGCAACATTAATTGGGCAACGATTTTTCAAGGTAAACATTTGAAGAGTACTCCCTCAAATGATCTTCTATATAACATGTATTTATAGTAAAGAAAGTGAGGTGCGCGATGACTAATGTCAGTTCTTCTCCTTAGATCTTCTTGAAGTATTCCATAACATAGATAATTAATGATAGGTTGTTGCCAATCTTACTTTATAGCTATAGACATGGAGACTAGGTGATCCACCTTATTTTCTATGTCTTCATGCTCATTTGGCGGTAGTACTACCCATTCTTAGTGGATAGTAACTCGTGTCTGATTGGAAAAGTTAGGGTTCAGTCCAAAGCAGCTAGGGCATCAGTTTTCTTATTTTCTTTCCTTATCACATATTGGAGGGTTACTTTTCTAAGCTATCCCATCAACCTCTATGAATAATCATGATATGATCTTAGCTCAGGATTTCAATCTTCATAGCTTCCAAAAAGCTTCTTGATTACCAATTATGAGTCACCAAATACTTGTAATTGTAGTTGTTTCGTGTCGACAGTTATCTCAAGTCCGAGTATTGGAGCTTGATACTCAGCAACATTATTAGAGCAACAATTTTTCAAGGTAAACATTGCAAGAGTACTCCCTCAAATGATCTTCTATATAACGTGTATTTATAGTAAAGAAAGTGAGGTGCGCGATGACTAATGTCAGTCCTTCTCCTTAGATCTTCTAGAAGTATTCCATAACATAGATAATCAATGTAGGTTGTTACCAATCTTACTTTATAGATATAGACATGGAGACTAGGTGATCCACCTTATTTTCAACGTCTTCATGCTCATTCGGCAATAGTACTACCCATTCTTAGTGGATAGTAACTCGTGTCTGATTCGAAAGAGTTAGGGTTGAGGCCAAAGCAGCTAGGGCATCAGTTTGCTTATTTTCTTTCCTTATCATATGTTGGATAGTTACTTTTCTAATCTATCCCATCAACCTCTATGCATAATAATGATATGATCTTAGCTCAGGATTTCTAACTTCATAGCTTCCCAAAAGCTTCTTGATTACCAATTAGGAGTCACCAAAGACTTGTAATTGTAGTTGTTTCATGTCGACAGTTATCTCAAGTCCAAGTATTAGAGCTTGATATTCAGCAACATTAATTGGGCAACGATTTTTCAAGGTAAAAATTTCAAGAGTACTCCCTCAAATGATCTTCTATATAACGTGTATTTATAGTAAAGAAAGTGAGGTGCGCGATGATTAATATCAGTTCTTCTCCTTAGATCTTCTTGAAGTATTCCATAACATAGATAATTAATGATAGGTTGTTGCCAATCTTACTTTATAGCTATAGACATGGAGACTAGGTGATCCACCTTATTTTCTATGTCTTCATGCTCATTTGGCGGTAGTACTACCCATTCTTAGTGGATAGTAACTCGTGTCTGATTCAAAAGAGTTAGGGTTGAGTCCAAAGCAGCTAGGGCATCAGTTTGCTTATTTTCTTTCCTTATCACATGTTGGAGGGTTACTTCTCTAAGATATCCCATCAACCTCTATGCATAATCATGATATGATCTTAGCTCAGGATTTCAAACTTCATAGCTTCCAAAAAGCTTCTTGATTACCAATTATGAGTCACCAAATACTTGTAATTGTAGTTGTTTCATATCGATAGTTATCTCAAGTCCGAGTATTAGTGCTTGATATTCAGCAACATTATTAGAGCAACGATTTTTCAAGGTAAACATTGCAAGAGTACTCCCTAAAATGATCTTCTATATAACGTGTATTTATAGTAAAGAAAGTGAGGTGCGCGATGACAAATGTCAGTCCTTCTCCTTAGATATTCTGGAAGTATTCCATAACATAGATAATCAATGTAGGTTGTTGCCAGTCTTACTTTATAGCTATAGACATGGAGACTAGGTGATCCACATTATTTTATACATCTTCATGCTCATTCGGAAGTAGTACTACCCATTCTTAGTGGATAGTAACTCGTGTCTGATTCGAAAGAGTTAGGGTTGAGGCCAAAGCAGCTAGGGCATCAGTTTGCTTATTTTCTTTCCTTATCATATATTGGACAGTTACTTTTCTAAGCTATCCCATCAACCTCTATGCATAATAATGATATGATCTTAGCTCAGGATTTCTAACTTCATAGCTTCCCAAAAGCTTCTTGATTTCCAATTAGGAGTCACCAAAGACTTGTAATTGTAGTTGTTTTATGTCGACAGTTATCTCAAGTCCGAGTATTAGAGCTTGATATTCAGCAACATTATAAGAGCAACGATTTGTCCAGGTAAACATTGCAAGAGTACTCCCTCAAATGATCTTCTATATAATTTGTATTTATAGTAAAGAAAGTGAGGTACGCGATGACAAATATCAGTCCTTCTCCTTAGATCTTCTGGAAATATTCCATAACATAGATAATCAATATAGGTTGTTGCCAATCTTACTTTATACCTATAGACATGGAGACTAGGTGATCCACCTTATTTTCTACGTCTTCATGCTGATTCGGTGGTAGTACTACCCATTCTTAGTGGATAGTAACTCGTGTCTTATTCAAAAGAGTTAGGGTTGAGGCCAAAGCTGCTAGGGCATTAGCTTGCTTATTTTCTTTTCTTATCACATGTTGAAGGTTACTTTTCTAAGATATCCCATCAACCTCTATGCATAATCATGATATGATCTTAGCTCAGGATTTCAAACTTCATAGCTTCCCAAAATCTTCTTGATTACCAATTAGGAGTCACCAAAGACTTGTAATTATAGTTGTTTCATGTCGACAGTTATCTCAAGTCCGAGTATTAGAGCTTGATATTCAACAACATTATTAGAGCAACGATTTGTCAAGGTAATATACTATAGGATGACCTCTTCTTGGGGAGCAAGAAACACTACGCAAGTGTAACACCCCAAAATATCATACCGAGATGCCACACGGTGCCCAAGGCTACACGTTGTCTCAAGCTAACCGTTTAAGACAAAACACTACCTTTGGGTTCCAACACAACAACATACACGCTACGCTAAGAATATATATATAAGTAGATATCATATCACATCGCACATGGCACGGAATATCATTAGATTGTTCATATATGGAATGTCTATACACACACCAACCCAACAATACACTGGTCTGACATAGCCTCTATACAACAAAATCAACGAGCCATTGGGACAAACCCCCAACTAACTCAATAGACAAAAGGGATCACAAAACAATAGCACCAAAACTAGAAACTTGGTCCACAAACCATGAGGAATCACCACTGAAGGAATGTAGATGCGACACTCGAATATCACTGTCGCGGTTGTAGCTGAGTACCTGAACCTACATCATGGTAAGAATGTAGCCCATTGATAAATATGTGGGTCAGCACAAGATTCGGACTGAGTATGTGCGGGCGCATGCAAAATATAAATAATATCATAAATTTTGTAAAAACGTACATACGGACCATAATGACACTCCTGGCTTGAGTGACATTGAATCATGCAACTCAAAACATCTTAGATAGGAAATATTGGAGAAAAACCTCATAAATCATTATAGATCATCTTAGGCAACTTGATTTACCACATCAAAACTCGAAGTGACTCGATATTTCAATAAACATGACTCTTATGGACAGGGGAGTTTCCTATAACCGAAAACCCCATGTGAGCTACGTGGTATACAAACGTTTGAAACCCCTACTGGAGGGAGCATCATACTCTTTACCAGGGAGTACGACCTTAAAACTGCAATAATCACAATCGAGCTCTCTGATCAATAATATCATCATCAAACAACTCTACGGTGGCACATAGGTTTGGGGAAATACCAAATTTCCCTCTCGGTCCTAAGTACTACTCCTCGACAAGCTCAGAACGCATTAGGAAATCCACCACAACATCACAAGGGCCTATCATAAAGACCAAATCAAATCTCTTTCTCATTTATCAAATCATATTAATTTGTGGATTCCTAACTCAACATATTTTAGCTCAAAACATTTTAATCTTCCTCAACATCAACAAGGTATCAATGCATTGAACCATAACTGACTCGATATTTGGACAAGGATATGAAGACTCAATATATAATATTTTCAATAATTTAACTCATCAAAACCATCCGAAAAATACCAAGACTCATTGCAACTTCAATATCAACATTTCGCAATTTGCCATCCAACTCTCATTTAAAGGTACATGATTCATCAACCCATAGTAGGGATATAGAATTTCCAATATCAATTATAAATTCTTAATAAGAAAATAGTGGAATGATAGTATAAATCAAGGATTAACAAATTAAATCATTATACTCTCATAATCAAATACTTTTTGAACATAATTCCATCTCAACATCATACACGTATCGTATGACATAATCCCATAGCTCATGGACAATAATATAAGATAGAAAACCATATTTCCAATTCATGGTAAAACATGTAAAATCTCATGTCAATGTAATTTAACAAAAATATCGGGCACAAGATCTAAAGGATAATCTTATTCAAAGCCCCACATACCTAAGATGAATATGAACTTCTGACTCCGGAACTTAATTCACGAAAAATAAAGGGTGTTTTTCAAAGCCCTTAACATGATCAACTCGAATCCCAAATAAATTTGAAATTGCTACGATTCAATCAAGAGACATAGAAGGATGAAATTTGGAGTAGTAGGGTTGGGATTTGAGTCTTAGGAAATTTTGGAGAAAAATGAGCTATTGAATGCTCTTAATGGACTTAAATCCATGGTTTACTCGGATGTATTGGAGTAGGAATAACCAAAATACCCTTAAAAATCAAATAAAGTCAAATCTGTCCTTTGGTGGACTGTTTTGATAGGCTGAAGTAGATCGACCATAACTTTTTGCTCCGATGGCCAAATTGGATGAAACCAATTTCATTGGAAAGAGGACTTTCAGAGATTTCTGTTGATATATAGTATCTCACCCAGATCATTATGTACAAGGAATTATGATCGTTTGAAGTTGACCCTAAAATTCGCCTGGCCTCAGTATTTTTTTCCTGCACATTTACTGTTCACCACTATTCACGGTTAGATACAAATGATCATAACTCATCGCTTGAGTGTCCATTTTGGATAATCCACATATCGTTGGAAATCTTATTCGATGCTCTTCTCGATGATGGGTTGTATATCCAGAAATTCCACACAAAAAAATTATTAATCATGATAAAGAATAGAATTCAACACATTTTTGTCCGAGATCTTAATAAAAAAAATTTTTGGGGCATCACATCATCTCTCCCTTGGAAACATTCATCCTCGAATATTGACAGGTTGATCAAGAATACTATGAAAATGAGTATATAGATAAAAATCATCTTGCCCAAGCATATACTCCATTCTAGATTTTTTTTGGATATCGTAGAAAACACACAAGCCAAGATAAACATAGCAATAAGGATTAAATCATAAGAGAACGATACCTTTGACATGCTCAGGATTCGTAGGAAAGAGGTGAGGATATTGGGCGCGCATATCCGCTTCGGCTTCCCAATTAGCACTCTCCACGGATTGATTTTGCCAAAGCACTTTAACCAAAGGAACTTCCTCGCTTCTTAGCCTACAAACTTGAAAGTCAAAAACCTCAACCGGAATCTCTTCATATAAAAGACTATCTTGAATACCTGAACTTTCAGAAGGACCAATCACAATAGAATCACCAATAGACTTCTTAAGCATAGAAACATGGAAAACCGGATGGATGTTAGATAACTCCGTTGGTAATTTAACCTTATACGCTACCTTTCCAATGCGATCCACAATCTTATAGGGAACAATGTAACGGGGACGTATTTTCCCTTTCTTCCCAAATCTCTTCACCCCTTTCATGGGTGAAACTTTTAAGTATACTAAATCACCAGCATCAAATTCAAGGTCTTTCCTCCTTGCATCTGCATATGGTTTTTGACGACTTTGGGCGGTTTTCAACCTTTCATGAATTAACTTAACCTTCTCCATGACCTCGAACACCGCATCCAGTCTAGTCGTGGAAACCTCACCAACTTCAAACCAACCAATGGGTGATTTACACCTTCTACCATACAAAGCTTCAAACGGGGCCATTCTAATAGTAGTATGAAAACTGTTATTGTAGGCAAACTCGATTAATGCTAAGTGCTCATCCCAACTACCTTTAAAATCAAGCACACAAGCCCTCAACATATCTTCTAAAGTCTGAATGGTCCACTCGGCCTGACCATCTATTTTCAGATGGAAAGTAGAACTTAAATGAATTTGGGTACCGAGACCCTTCTGGGAAGATTTCCAAAACTAAGAGGTAAATCGAGTACCTCTGTCAGAAATAATAGCCAAACGGATTCCATGAAGTCTGACAATTTCCTGAATATATATTCTAGCATAATCTTCAGCTGTATACGATGAATGAACAGGAAAGAAATGAGTTGATTTTGTCAGCCGACCTACCACAACCCAAATAGAATCATGATGGCAATGAGAAGGAGGCAAACCAAATATGAAGTCCATATTCACTTCTTCCCACTTCCTAGTAGGAATGCAAAACTCTTGCATCACGCCACTGGGCCTTTGATGCTCTATTTTAACCTATTGACACGTGGAACACTTTGCTACAAATTTTTCTATGTTCCTCTTTATACCGTTCCACCAATAGATTTACCACAAATTATGGTACATCTTGGTAGCACCAGGATGGATGGAGTATCGTGTACCATGAGCTTCTGCCATAATCCTCTGCTTTAAGTAATCAACATCAGAAACACATAATCTTTCTCGAAGTCACAAAATGCCATCTCCCCCTTGAGAAAAGACCTCCACCTTTTGGTCTTTAACTGAAACTTTAAACCTGACCAAGGTAGGATCCCTGTCTTTCTTCTCCTTCACTTTCAAAACTAAAGAGGATTCGAAACCGCTTTTTACTCCTAAACTACCATCAATATCACCAAACAACCTAATCCCCAATCAAGCCAAACGATGTACCTCACAGGAAAACTCCTTCTTACCTATCTCCATATGTGCTACGCTACCCATGGACTTCCCACTAAGGGCATCTACTACTACATTGGCCTTACCCGGATGATATAGCATGCTCATATCATAATCTTTCAATAGTTCTAACCATCGTCTCTGCCTAAGATTCAATTCTTTTTAGGTGAATACCTAATGCAAGCTCTTATGGTCCGTGAAGACGTTGACATGGACACCATACAAATAATGTCTCCATATTTTCAAATCAAAAACCAAGACAGCTAATTCAAGGTCATGGGTAGGATAATTCTTCTCGTGAGGCTTCAGCTGCCGGGAAGCATAAGCTATAACCTTGCCCTTTTGCATCAATACACAACCCAAACCAACTCTACAAGTATCATAATAAACCACAAAACCATCAACAACATCAGGCAAAGTCAACACAGGGGCTGAAGTGAGTCGAGCCTTCAACTCCTGAAAACTCTTCTCGTAAGATTTGGACCACAGGAACTTCACTTTTTTTTGGGTCAAATGTGTCATAGGAGATACAATAGATGAAAACCCTTGAACAAAATGACAATAATAACCAGCTAGACCTAAGAAGCTTCGGATATCAGAAGGAGAAATAAGTCTAGGCCAACTCTTTATAGCCTCTATCTTTTGAGGATCAACTTTAATACCTTCGAAAGAAACAACATGACCCAAGAAGGCTACAGAGTTCAGCCAGAACTCAAACTTACTGAACTTAGCATACAACCGATGAGTTCAAAGAGTTTCCAACATGATTCAGAGATAATCCACATGATCACCCTCACTTTGGGAGTAAATAAGAATATCATCAAGGTGTCTTAAGGATATCAGATTCCTTAACATTAAGTTGGTCATAACCGGATCTGAGGTCTATTTTTGAAAAGTAGCCGCACTTTGCAATTGATCAAATAAATTATCAATTCGAGGAAGCAGATATTTATTCTTGATAGTAACCCTATTAAGCTATCGGTAATCAATACGCATCCGCAAAGAACCATCTTTCTTACATACAAATAGGATAGGTACACCCCACGTGGACACACTAGGTTTGATAAAGCTTTTGTCTAAAAGATCTTTCAATTGCTCTTTCAACTCTTTAAGTTCTGTGGGAGCCATGTGATATAGAGGAATGGAAATAGGCTGAGTATAGAGAATAAGGTCAATCCCGAACTCTATCTCTCTATCAAGAGGTACTCCAGGGAGATCTTTCGGAAAAATATCAAGAAACTCACTAACAACATTAATTGACTGAATGGTTAGGGTTTCCGACTTAGTGTCTTTAACCAAAACCAAATGGTGGATGCAACCCTTGGAAATCAACTTTCTAGCTTTGAGATAGGATATAAAGCGACCCTTAGGAATCACAGAACTCCCAGACCATTCGAGGATAGGTTCGTCACAAAACTGAAACTTGACCACACGGGCATGACAATCAATAGACGCATAGAATGAGTGAAGTCAATCCATACCCAAAATGATATCAAAGTCAACCATATCTAGCTCAATCAAATCAGCATACATAACCCGATAAAAGACAGTAATGGGATATTTTTTATACACCCGCTTAGAAATGATAGACTCTCCTACCAGAGTAGAAAACAAAATAAGCTCAAAAATTATTTCAGGATCCATTTCAAAATTTACAGCAACCAGAGGCGTCACTTAAGGAAAACTCGAATTGGGGTCCATCAATACATAGACAACAAAACAGAAAACACGGAGCATACCAGTGACAACATTGGGAGAGTCCTCCTGCTCCTGATGAGGTGGTATAACATAGAAATGATTCTAGCATTTACCACCAGCAGTACTAGATAAAGCACCCTGAGGAGGAACTGGACGGGCTGCGGGAGGCGGGGTACTGGTAACCTGACTCTAAGGACGGGCATCACGACTCTGTTGTCTAGTATACGGGAAGTCTCTAAGTATGTGTCCCAATTTTCCATAACCAAAATAGCCCCACTGCCTTATATAACACTCCCTAAAATGGTCTTTACCACACTTAGCACATGAAGGCGGATGAGGCTGGTTGCTTACACTATCCTGAGACCTAGAAGGTACCGACCTATTCCCGAGCTCCTGCCTACTCCGATATATGGGAGCACTAGCTGAGGAAGTCGCAGGCATAAATGGACATCTCTGAAACTGAGGGTGACTCCTTTCGGAGAATCTAATCTGACCAGACCCCTATTGCTTCCACCTGACTCTCTTAATCCCTCTTACTCATTCTCTTTTCTTTATCTTGTCTGACTCAATCTGTTGGGAGTGAATCATTAACATAGGAAGATCAATCTCCCTATTGATCATAGTAGATCTATATTCTTTCACTACATAACTCGACACCCTAGTTAGAAACTTGCTCATACTAGTCCTCGAGTCAGCCATCATATTAGGAGCGTACTTCGATAGCTGATTAAACTTAAGACAATACTCTTTAACCAGTATGGAGCCTTGTCTTAAATTCATAAACTCCTCTATCTTAGCTTCCCGTAACTCAAGAGGAAAGAATCAATCCAAGAAATCATCTTGGAATAATTGCCAAGCCACCGGAGTGGTATCTTTCGATATACCCTTATTCTACATCTACACCTAGTCATAGGCAACATCCTTCAACTAATAAGAAGTCAGCTCCATACTTTCTTCCTCGGTCATGTGCATAATCTGTGTAATTTTCTTTATTTTATCAACATATATCTGTGGGTCCTCACCTGCTCTTGACCCATGAAACTCTGGCGGATTCATCCGCATAAAGTCACGAATTTGTGCTGCTACCGAATTATTTTCCTACGGAGGTTGAGTGTTGGCCTAAGTATTGGCGGTAACTGACTAGGCTAGCATTTGAAAAGCTGCCCAAAATTTGGCATGGGATACCGTCTCATGTAATGGATCAACGGGTTAAGGTTGGTTGTTGTTTCCATGAGCTCGACGTGGAGGCATTTTCTGTCATAAGAACGCATGAATTAACAGCAGAAGGAAACAGTTGTAAGCATGATAAACTATTATAGAAAGAAATAAACGACTTTTCCTAGAACGCCCCACAGCCTCTTGATTATAGGTTTGGCATGCAACACACCGATGCACAAAACTCTACGTAACGTGGATTGTCAGACTCCCTAGAACTCTTCATAACCTTAGGATCTGATACCAAGTTTGTAATTCCCCGAAATATCATCCCGAGATGCCACATGGTGCCCAAGGCTACATGTAGCCTCAAGCTAACCCTTTAAGCCAAAACACTACCCTTGGGTTCCAACACAACAACATACACGCTACGCTAAGGATATATATATATATATATGTACATATCATATCACATCACACATGGCACGGAATATTTTTAGACTGTACATATATGGAATGTCTATACACAAACCAACCCAATAATACACTAGCCTGACATAGCCTCTATACAGAAAAATCAACGAGCCATTGGGACAAACCCCTAACTAAATCAACAGACCAAAGGGATCACAAAACAACAGCACCAAAACTAGCAACTTGGTCCTTGAACCATGAGGACTCACCACTGAAGGAATGTAGATGCGGCACTCGGATATCACTATCGTAGCTACGGCTGAGTACCTGAACCTACATCATGGTAAGAATGTAGCCCATAGAGAAATATGTGGGTCAGCACAAGATACGTACTGAGTATGTGGGGGCGCATATAAAATATAAATCATATCATAAATTTTATAAAAATGTACATAGGGACCATAATGACACACCTGGCTTGAGTGACATTGAATCATGCAATTCATAACATCTTAGATAGGAAATATAGGAGAAAAACCTCATAAATCATTATAAATCATCATAGGCAACTTGACTTACCACATCAAAACTCAGAGTGACTAGGTATTTCAATAAACATGACTCTTACGGATAGGGGAGTTTCCTATTACCGACAACCCCACATGAGCTACGTAGAATACCAATGTTTGAAACCGCCGTTAGCGGGAGTGTCATACTCTTTGACAGGGAGTTCATCCTTGAATCTGCAATAATCACAATCGGACTATCTGGCCAATAATATCATCGTCAAACATCCTTACGGTGGAACATGTGTTTGGGGAAATACTAAATTTCCCTTTCGGTGCTAAGTACTACTCCCCGACAAGCTCAGAACACATTAGGAAATCCACCACAACATCACAAGGGTCTATCATAAAGACCAAATCAAATCTCTTTCTCATTTATCAAATCATATCAATTTGTGGATTCCTAACTCAACACATTTTAATCTTACTCAAGATCAACAAGGTATCAATGCATTGAACAGCAATTGACTCGACATTTGGACAAGGATATGAAGACTCAATACATAATATTTTCAACAATTTAACTTATCAAAACCATCCAAAAAATACCAAGACTCATTGAAACTTCAATATCAACATTTCTCATTTGCCATCCAACTCTCATTTAAAGGTACTTAAGACATCAACCCATAGTAGGGATATAGAATTTCCAATATCAATTATAAATTCATAATAAGGAAATAGTGGAATGATAGTATAAATCAAGGATTAACAAATTAAATCATCATACTCTCATAATCAAATACTTTTTGGACATAATTCCATCTCAACATCATACACATATCGGATGAAATAATCTCATAGATCATGGACAATAATATAAGATATAAAACCATATTTCCAATTCATGGTAAAACATGTAAAATCTCATGTCAATGTAATTCAACAAAAATACCTGGCACAATATCGAAAGGATAATCTTGTTCAAAGCCCCACATACCTAAAAATGGAAGATGAATATGAACTTCTGACTTCGGAACTTAATTCACAAAAAATAAAGGGTATTTTTCAAAGCGCTTAACATGATCAACTCGAATCCCAAATCAATTTGAAACTTTTACGATTCAATCAAGAGATATAGAAGGATGAAATTTGGAGTAGTAGGATTGGGATTTGAGTCTTAGGAAATTTTGGAGAAAAATGAGCGATTGAATGCTCTTAATGGACTTAAATCCATTGTTTACCCAGATGGATTGGAGTGGGGATGACCAAAATACCCTTAAAAATCAAATAATGTCAAATTTGTCCTTTGGTGGATTGTTTTGATAGGATGAAGTAGATCGACCATAACTTTTTGCTCCGATGGCCAAATTGGATGAAACTAATTTCATTGGAAAGTGGACTTCCAGAGATTTCTATTGAAATATAGTAGCTCACCCAGATCATTATGTACAAGGAGTTATGATCGTTTGAAGGTGGCCTTAAAATTTTCCTAGCCTCAGTACTTTTTTCCTGCTATTTATTGTTCACCACTATTCACGGTTAGATCGAAAATCATAACTCATCGCTTGAGTGTCTGTTTTGGATGATCCATATATTGTTGGAAAGATTATTTGATTCTCTACACGATGATGGGTTGCATATCAAGAAATTCCACACAAAAAAATTATTAATCATGATAAAGAACAGAATTCAACATATTTTCATCCAAGATCTTAACAAAAAAAATTTTTGGGGCATCACAGTGAGCACCAGATACATCTCGATGCATGACATCATCAAAGTACATCTTTCATGGGTATAACTTCAAAAACCGTTGCATCTTTATCAGGAAGTTCATCGGTGAGTTCCCAATCATCGAGTATTGGGTGGTCTGCCAAGAAGTCCACCAATGGTTGTCCTTTTATATCCTTTTAGGGGATGTACACAATCTTAAACTATTGAAATTGGAGGTACCACCTTGCAATTTGATCACTAGGAACTAGTTTCGACATTACAAATTTGATGGGATTCGCCTTAAACACAAAACAAACAATGTGAACTTGAAAGTAGTGTTTTATCTTTTGTATTGAGAAAGTCAATGCCAAACATAAATTCTTGATCAGAGAATACTTCAGCTCATTTGGTGTCATCATTCTGCTCAGATAGTAAAGAGAGTTTTCTTTGCCTTCACTATTTTCTTGAGCTAATAGTTCTCTAACTAACCTTTCTTGGGTCGTGATATATAGTATCAATGGTTTTCCAAGTATAGGTGCCACAAGAACTGAAGGATTTATTATGTACGATTTGATACTCTGAAAGTCTTTGCTACAATCTTTATCCAATTGAAAAGAAGCATCCTTATTCATGAGATGGCAAAATGGTCGACATTTTTTGGCCAAGTTTGAGATAAACCTCCTTAAATATTCTAGCCTTCCTCGTGGTATTTTTAACTCGTTAATGTTTCGTGGCTCGAGCATCTTCAAAATTGCATTGAGCTTGGCTTGATTAATTTTAATTCCTTAGTGTCGTAGAAGAAACTTTTCAGAAGTAACTCCAAAGGCACATTTCAATGGATTCATCCTATGTTGATATCTTCGAAGCAACTCAAATACAATTCTTAGGTCTTTTAAGTGGTCGTCTCTCTTTCTTGACTTTACCACTAAATCGTCTACATAGCATTCAACATTTTTATGGAGTAGGCCATCAATGATATTTTGCATATCCCTTTGATAAGTGGTGCCAGCGTTCTTTAAACTAAAAGGCATCACCTTGTAGCAATAAATACCTTTGGGTGTATGAAATACAGTGAGTTATTCATTCTTTGGTGCCATCCAGATTTGATTGTAGTCAGATGAACCATCCATGAAGGACATTTCCTTATAACTAGTGGTGGCGTCAATCATCAACTCTGGTATGGAGATTGGAAATTTATTCTTAGGAAAGGCTTTATTGAGATTTTGATAGTCGAAACAAAATCATATTTGGCCATTTTTCTTTCATACTAGAACAATACATGAGGTCCACGTGGGGTATTTGATTTCGCAAATAAAGCCAGCTTCAAAGGGTTTGTTAACTTTATTTTTAATCAATGGAACCAACTCTGTCCTAAAACACCTTTGAGCTTGCTTAATAGGACGAGCACAATTCTTGATTGCCAACTGATGGACTTCTACTTTTTGATATAAGTCAGGCATCTCCTTATATCTCAACAACAAGGCATCCCTATACTTTTTGAGTACATCCATATAAAAGATTTCCTCCTCCATTCCTAAAAAAGTGCTCAGGTAAGTTGGCCTTGGGTTTTCATCAATTCCAAGATTAACTTCCTTCAAGGGGTCTATTGTGACCTTCAGTCCTTCTTCAAGTTGCGATAGAGAATCTCCAACATCTCTCTCTTCTTGAGTATCATCATCGTTGATAGATATATGGTAACACCAGAAAAAATCTTTCATATGTTTATCAACCTTAATTTAAGATGAGACATCATTCTCATTTTGGGTTGTAATAGGATATGAGGAGCTGACACTTTCTTTATCTTCCTTACACTTCTTGGTAAAAACCACAGAATGAGTCCTTGCTTTTATAACTTTATTGCATAAAACCACTAGCTCTTACTGTCGCCTCATTCTAGATGGAAGAACACTTTGAAAATCCTTCTAGATCTTGGATAAAGAGTGTATTATCGTTCTTTGGCAACCTTTCTGACACTCGTTTCTTTTCTTCTTATTTATAGGTCCCAACCTCTCAAACATAGAAGTTCTTATGGTTGATTCTTCCAATTGATCAAAGATAGAAGGACTTTTGTTGGATACAGTGGATTCTTCTTCCACGATGTTGTAGTTGCTAACTATCCTTATTATAGAGATGCAAACTAGAGGTATTACTATTTACCCTAGTCCTTCACGTATTTTCCTGGTTGTATTTTCTAATAGAAGTTTACCTAACCTTGATGGCTCATTAGGATTATATCCAGCCTTTACAAATAACTTGTAAGCATTTGGATCAAAGCCTTTTTTTGTATGTTTAACAGGAAGTGTCATATCTTGTAGTGGATTTTTAGCCACAAACTTTCAAAGTAGCCTTAAGGAGGATTTATTGTGTCAATTTGCCTGACAGGTAGAGTTAGCCCCTTTAATACATTATCTTTGACATCAGATGAATAATCCTTTTCTTTCCTTACCTTTTGTACATAACGAAGAACAGAGTTGCCTTCTTTTTCATATATGCAATTCTTTCTTTATTCAAAGTGGAGAGAGGCTTCTTGACGAAAACTTTTTTAACAGTCATTGAGACCTTCTTAGCTTCAAGATCATCTCACTTGGTCTTGGTGACATCATCAACCCTTTTTTCATTTAGAACATAATTATTAAAGTAGAATTTTCCATTGGCAAAGTATGATTCAGCTTCGGTGAATGGCTTATCATCGGCAACTATCTTTTTTTCCACTCCACCTTTGAGATACATAAGACATTGATAGTAAGAGAATGAGATAATTTTGTTCTTATGTATCCAAGGCCTACCAATTAATATATTATATTAAGTATTAGGAAAAATCACATACATCAATGCATTTGACCAGAAATTATCCATACGAATTCCCAACTTGGTTGATCACATGGCCCTATGACCTTCTTAGTTGAAGACCTGGATTATAAAACAAATTTAGGCAAGTTCGTCAGTAGAAATTCCAAGTTCCTTCATTGTAAGAATAGGCATAATGTTGACTCTAGATCCTCTTCTATAAAGATTCTATTTATCTTCTTTCCTAGAACTTGACCCGCCATGTATAAAGGACGATTGTGTAGTTTCACCAAGCAGAAGATCATTATTTGTAAATATGATTTTTGTATCAAATACATATGCCTCTTGTCCAAGAGTTTCAACAAGTTGTTTAGAAGATAAAGGAACTTCTATGGGTAGATTTTCACCCTTTGCCCCCTCTTTGGCAATATTAAAACAAGATGCCTCAAGGTTGACATGAGCAGTCATTGCACGGAACCAACTTGGTAAGAATTCTTCCAAAGTCACTGGAAGTCATGGCTTTTGGTAGTGAAGCTCTATTACACTTGTCTTCTTTGGAAGCTCCACCAGTTTTTTATTTCCTCGATTTTTTACCATCCCCCTTCTAGTTGGTTGTTTAGAAGACTCCTTTCATAGACTCGTCTTCTTGCATCTGCGCCTAGTCACTAGAGTCAAACCTCCATCAACATCTTTATTAACTGAATACTTGTCATTTTCTAATAGTTTCTCATTATTCTCTTCAACACATATTTGGATTGGATTGAGCGAGCCAAAAGTGATAAAGATTTGATGAGAACTGGCCATCTCATCATCAAAAATGATATTCTTCTTATTTGATAATTGCATGACTTTGTCCTTAAAGACAAAACTCTTTTCCAAATGGTGACCCACAAGCCTATAATACTTGTAATAATTTGGGTCATTGGTCCTTCCAGCTTCATCGGGCTGCTTTATCTCTAGTAGTTCAATAAGATTATACTCGAGAAGTTCATTGAAAATATCAGCCACATCTAAATCAAGGAAGGGGTATTTTTTTTCTTACATCTCCTTTAAAGTTAACTTTTGATTTAGACGTGCTCGAGATGTCATCTTTATGCTTTGCTTCTTACTCACTTTTGTGGTGACCTTCACAAGAGATACATCAACATTCATGGATTTTTATTGTCATTTTTTGTGATAAACTTACCCCATCTTTTGGGTTCCTACTTATCCATTCCCCTTCGAGGGTCATGAATAGAAGCTATTCCCTTTTCAATAGAAGACATGCTCAACTCCATATTGTGAGTGTGCATAGCTAACTCTTTAAAGGATTTTGGCTTAATTCTTTGCAAGATATTGAGGAGCTCCAAGTGTATTCATTGGACGCATATCTTTATTGTAGAAGCTTTTTTAAGCTTATCTTTGTAGTTTAGGCCAATATTTCTCCATAGATTGATGAAGTCAATGACTAGCTCATTCTTTTTTTGTTGAGTATTTGTAAGCTCTACCATCCTCACTATATGCATTGTGCTATAACAACAATTTAGGAACTCATGCTTCAATTTCTCCCTCTATCGATGGAGTTAGGCTCAAGGTTAGTATACAAATCAAAGGAGTTTCTCCTTAGGGAATGAACAAACTATTTGACAAGATGGTCACCGTAATTTCCAGCATTATTACATGTCTCAACAAAGTGTGCAAAATATTGTTTTGAGTTCTTTTTTCCCTGAAATTGTTGAAATTTAGGGGGTTAGGAGCCTGCAGGCATTTTTAAGTTATCCATTCTTACAGTGTAGGGATTGGCATATGTCAAGGAAGACTTGGTGGCTAAATCATACTTGTGTTTGAGGGTCATTTCAATGAACTCCTTCAAGTGATCAATCGAGATCGTTTCTTTAGGAGAAATTTGTACCTTCTTAGCTGGTGGTGTTTGATTTACATGATATTCTATCTTGTGAACCTCAATAGCTTTTCCAAGTGTATGGCTAGACTTTCAGTCTATCAGGTCATCCATCCTATCCATGAACTTATCAATGCGAGCTTCTTGATTCTGAATATATTTGGTCATACCCTCAATTGTCTTTGTCTAATTTACAAGTTGCTTCTCCATAGAGGAGGCATCAGTCACCATTGCTTGCATGATCATTGGAGATGTTGGAGATCAACACAAATTATCACATAAGTTAATCTTCTAAGTGCTCAGCTTATGCGGCATAAGTGGAGATGACGCATTGGTTGAACAACCATCATTCTGTTCCAGAGTATTTGGAACTAGAGTGCTCAAGTAGAGCTAGAGTCTTCTTAAGTAACTCTGCCACATTTTTTTCTCTTTCTGAAGTAGCTGCATGGGATATCTCTCCTTTTGGGGTTGAAGATCCAAAAACTGGAGTTGGCGCGGATGACACTTGATGTGTTTGTTATCCTAGCTCATTCACCTTGATCCTCATGACAGTTTCAGAGCTTCCAAAAGTAATTCCAAGAATACTTTCTACTTTTGCAGAAAATTTGGAATCAGTAGCTTTGGAAGTAGTTGATTGAGAATTGACCTTCTTGGAAGTCATTTTGTTGTTATTAAACTTTGAAGTTGGAAAAGTTGAGATAAGAGGTAGAGATCGTTCCACTGGACATGCCAGAATTTGTTGGACAGTAAATTTTGAAACCATAAAAATACTGCAACAATCATTTTATTGATTTCAATAAGTGAGTGTTACAATCTCTATGAATCCTCTTATTTACCTTTTCAAATATAAATTCAAGGGCTTAAAGCTTAATCTTGAATGTAAACTTAATTTGTTGATTTGATGGATTTGATCTTGACTTGTGCTTGGATTCAAGGGCTTTTGAGCCTGTTCTTAAATCTTGCGGTCTTGATCTTGAATCTCGATGAACTAAGTTTGAATGCTTGAGCTTTGTAGTGAAATTGAAGCGTTTGATCCATGAGCTTTCTATTGCTTCTTGTTTGAGATGTTGCTCTCCTTTTTCTGAATTATGAAACCCGTATTTATAGTTGTAGGAAGTAAAGAGTCATGATAAATATGAACTTTATTTGATCAATCAGATTTAAGTGACGTGGCGTATTTTATGGGCTTTAATTTCACTAGGCCTGCTGTGTCATTTTGACATGTGGCATGGTCCTATTGGCTTCTTCACCTGACTGGTCATGCCACATCATTTGACACATGACACTTATTTAGGCCTCTAGAATATGATAATATCTTGGGCTTAACAAAATGGTCTCCTCATTTGTAGCTCAAATAAATGGGCTAGCCAATAAAAATTAAACTTTAATTAAATTCATATATGTTTAGACTTAAATAATTAATTCTTTTATATTAATTCGTAATATTTATTTAGGACTAATATATTTTTAATTTAATATAATCCAAATTTAGTATGGATTTTTATTTAATAAAATTTTATTGTCCACACATATTTTTGTTTTCCCTCTTTCTAATGAGCGTTTTTAATTTTTGATTTCTAATAAGTTTTTTGAACTTTTAGTGATAATGTATTATATTTAGCCAAATGAATCATTTTGCAATATCGATATTGTGACAAGTGATCAAAATTTCTCAAGCAACGATCTAAGTATTTTCTTTTGCAATATATCATTTTAAATTATTGTATTTTGTTTATTTATAGCGAAGTTATGTTGAGTTTAATTGAAATAATAAACATGCCATTTAAAATATTATTCAAATTACATGTAAGTGGATTGTGTTTAAAAGAATGAAAAAGATATCGTCTAAAGAGAGATTCAAAACAAAGATTAATGTTGTAAGATGAAGGACAAAAATATAACATAAATTACTTATATATTTATGGAATGATGAATTTAAATATTTAAAACAGCTTTAGAAATTCTCCCTCTCTCTTTCTCTCTCTCGCTCTCTTAAAAATAATATTAACTTGACAAAGTTGAGTGACTTTTGAAAGATAAAACAAAGTTAAGTTATTATAGAGGTCAGTTATCCTAATTTGAATAACTTTTGAATGAAAAAAAAAGTGAATATAGAATTCAATTATCCAAGAAGCTTCTAACTTCCTAAATCCCCCTGCAATAGCAAGTAGTTGTTATAATTTCTGACATAGCGCAGTCAAGTACAAACAAATGTAACTTTTACTTTTCTTCGATCACTACTCATACTCATGCTGGGAACAAATAATTATGTTTATCATTTTCATGTTCATAATTGTATGTTGTAAAACTTATAATTAATATGTGGAAAATTATTTTGGCAGTAACTTCTTTACGAAAACAACAGAAAAATACATAGTTGAGTAAAAAATGCATGCAGTTAGCCAACGGATTCAGGATAAAATCAACCCACATGCGATTTCAAAGGTAGTAAATTTGTAACTTCTTTTTTTTACTAGAAAGAGTAATTTTTATTGGAACAAAACCAAAAAGTTAATACAAGCTGAAATTGTAAGGGTAGAACCCAAACTTTGAGAATTTTTCAGAAGTTCTTGTAAAATAAAATACGGGGTAAGGGGGAATAAAAGTTATTGAATTATTTTCCGTGCACGTCAGATGTAACTTTTCAAATGTTGCCAACTTGTCTGCTACAACATTTGCCTTCCTGTAGACGTGATGAATTTCAGGTTCACTCAATAATTTAATGATGGACCTGCAATCAGAAATTATATGTGACACATGTTCATTTTTTGAGTTTAATATTTAAATAAGTACCTATGAGTCTGTTTCCATAATAATAAGGGTCAAATTCTTTTCAAAATCCAAATGCAACCCATGATACGTCGCAAAAGTTTTCATGTGTAGAGCTGATGTGGCTATGTGTCAGAATGTCATTCCAACTAGCCAATTTCCACCATGAATTTTGATAATTCCTCCTCCACCGCCATAATTATTTGAATGATCATATGCTCCATCTATATGAAGCTTATAATAGCCCTCTAGGGGGTGTTCCATTTTACATTGATGGTGTAGGTTTTTCTCCGATTATCCGACATTCCTTTTGGGTATCCTAAATGAAAGTATTCAATAACTTGGAATTTTATTTTTCTGACAGTTATTTGATTGATTTTATTTTTGGACAGTTATTTGATTGGTTGTATTATTAAAGAGGTAATCACTTCTATTTTTTCAAATGGACCAAAGAATGAGTGAAGTCAATACGGAGAACGATATAGATATGTTGCCGCACAGATTAGTGGTATTGTAAGAAAAAATTAAATTCTGAATACCTCTTAAGAAGTTGTTTTCGGATGGAGAAAGGTTAAATTTGGTCCAAATTTCATGCGCTTTGGGACAAATTAGTAAAGCATGAGTTAGTGATTCAGTTACAGTAGAGCAATATCAACAAAGGTTTGTAGGGATTATAGTCCATTTATTAAGAGCTTCTATTGTAGGAAGTTTATTTAGAGAGGTGATCCACAAGAAGAACTTTATCTTATTTAGGGTGTTGGTTTTTCAAACCCAAAGGTTAGTAGATTTGTTCGTAGGGAGTAATTTGTATGATGAATTTAGAAGAAGAATATAAGCGGAGGTCGTGGTGAAAGTTCCTAGAAAAGAAGTATTCCAGAAAAATTTATCCAATTTTGGCTCCATTGTTGTAATTAAGTATTGTGGATAATTTTTAAGATATCTGGTATTTGTATAGATACATCTGAAGTATCCTAAGTACCGTTATAAATAATTTGTAAAAGAGTTTGCTTAGTGTATTTTCTTGAGAGGGGTCCCTGGATGAGCTCTCTTAGGTTGTAGTTGTTGAAAAGCCATCTATCTCTCCATATAATTATTTTGTTACCATTTTCTATATTTCAAGAAATGCCATGATGAAAGACTTTTTGGTTCATGCTAAGGATTTTCCGTATATAGGAGTCTATCTATTTATGGTGAATTTGGTTACCTATACATTTATTTTTATACTTATTTTGGAGGATTTTAACCCAAAATTGGAAATTGTTTTTAAGAATCTCCAGTTAAGGATAGATATAAGTGCATAGTTTTCTCATCCGATTTATGGATGTCTAGCCCTTCGGGAGATTTTTGAAGGGTAACGAGATTCTAATTTGAATGATGAATATTTTTTTCTCGTCAGTTGTACCCCAAAGAAAATTTCTCTGGATATGATCAATGTGGTAAATTTTTTTTGGTAGGGAGAAGATTTATTTGCATTGGTATGTAGGGATAGCTACGAAAACTGATTTGACAAGAATAGTTCTTCCAGCTATATTTAGCATTTTTTCTTTTAAACCTTTTAGTCTATTGTTCATGTTATCAATTATGAATTGATAGTTATTTTTATTAGGCTGGGTTTGGTCATTGGCAGGCCTAAGTAATTTCCAAAGTTCGTTAAAGTTTTCACATTAAGTTGATTTACAATTGGTGTAAAAATATCTAAAGCAACGTTATTTGAGAAGATGACTTTTGATTTACTAAAGTTAATTTTTTGGCACAATATTTTATCAAATTTTTGAAATACCGAGGTAATAGTATTAGCATTCTCCATGTTTGCTTTGGCGAATATCACTAAGTCATCAGTGAAAAGCAAGTGGGATGATGTTGGGGAAGAAGTAGAGATTTTAATAAGTGTCCATTTTTTATCGTTGACTGCTTGATGTATGAATCGTGAAAGAGATTCCATACATATAATAAAAATATAGGGGGAAATCGGATCACTATGTCTAATACCTCGTGTTGGATGGAAGACATTAGTATGGTTTCCATTAACAGTGATAGAGATGGAAGAAGTAGTGACACATTCCATGATTATGTTTGTTAATTTTCAAGAAAAATTTAAGCTTTTAAGAGAGAAGTATAAGAAGGACTACTCCATTCTATCAAAGACTTTTTCAAGACCAATTTTTGTCATTATTGTTCTTAGCCCACGTTTTGATTTATGAATAGAGTGGATGATTTTCTGCACAATAATAGCATTATCCGAAGCTCTTTTTCCTGAAATAAAGCTACATTGGGTAGGGTTAATGATTTTGTCTAGGAACAGACTGATATGATTGACTAAAATTTTTATTATAGTTCTGTAGAAAATATTACAGAGACAGGTAGGTCTGTAGTGGTTGATTTGCTCCAGAGTATTAATTTTTAGAATGAGCACTACATTATTTTTGTTAATTTCAAGGTCGATGGATTCTTTTGTAAAAGCATCTATACAGGTTTGGCTTATATAAAATTTAGTATCTCCCTAGAATTTTCTGAAAAAGATTGGGTGTAGACCATCCGATCCCGAGGCTTTTAAAGGTTTAGAAGACCCACCAGCACTATAGATTTCTTTAATAGTGAGAGTTGAATTGAGGATGATATGATTATCCACAGTTAGAGAATTACCAGTATAAGGGATATTATTACGATTGGATATTGTTTGCTCCGTAGTGTAGACGTTTTTAAAGTGATTTAAAATAGTAAATTTTATATGAGTAGGATCAAAAGACCAGTAACCCACAGATTCCAAAAGACCCAAGATTTTATTTCTTCTTATCCTATTGATTGTAGAAGTGTGAAAAAATTTAGTATTAGCACACATTCCATAAGCCACTAGACTCTTGACTTAAGCTTCCAAAAATCTTCTTCTTGTTGAAGAATATTATTGAAATCATGAGTAAAAGTATTTTTGAGATTATAGTGAAAAAAGAGTTTTTTCTTATAGGATCTATTTTTTGGAGACCTTGATCCTAGCTTTTACAACTTTTTTTTTAAAAAAAATGTTACCAAGCATTTTTTGTTCCAATCATTGACATTACTGGCAAAATAATTAACAACATTTAAGTAGTTATAATTGTCATGCCAAGAGTTTTTGATAATTTCTTGGAATGAGATGTAGTATAGTGAAAAGAAGTTTTCTCTTATAGGATCCATTTTTTGGAGACCTTGAATCCTAGTTTCTAGAACTTTCATTGTAAAAAAAAAAATGTTACCAAGGGTTTTTTGTTCCAATCATTGGCATTATTGGCAAAATTATTAACCGCATTTAAGTAGTTATAATTGTCATGCCAAGATTTTTTGACAATTTCTTGGAATGAGATGTAGCGAAGCCACATTGTTTCAAATTTAAAAGTATAGCTAGATTTTCCATTACTTTTAATGAGATTAAGCATTATAGAAAAATTATCGGAATGCATTCTCGGAAGATGTAAGACATTAGAGTCTACGTAAAGATCTATCCATGTAGGATTGCATAGGAATCTATGTAATCATTCCATAATGATACTATTATTTAGCTTACTCATATTAGTCCAAGTAAACCTAGGACCCGTAAATCCTAAATCTACCATGCTATGATTATTTATGCACTCAAGGAAGCTTGAAACCCAATTGTAATTAATAGGGTTTCCACCAAATTTTTCTGCTGAGTTAGTTACATCATTAAAGTCCCATACATGAACCAAGATCTTGGATTGAAATTATTAATATCTTGAAGGTTTTTTCAAAGAAACTTATTTATAAAAGGAGTTATTTCAGTCATATATAGTAGTAATGATCCATTGAGTTAAGTTTGGACAAAACCTTAAGAGATGCATGAATCTCTTGCTCTGTCAGTACCATGGGATTTATTATAAGTCTGTTGCTATTCCAGAATAGAGTTATGCCTCCCGAGAAGCTGGACTTAGGTACCTGCAGCATGTCAGAAGATGACAGTAGCTTCAAAAGAGAATTATGGTCGCCATTCTAGTCTTAGTTAATGCTAGTATGGCAGGATTATTAGTAGAGATCATTTATAACACATTCCTTCTAAATATGGAATTGTTATCCCCTCTATAATTTCATATTATAATCTTTATTGAGAACTGATTCTATTATTGTTGTGAGCCTCCTGGAGCTAAGGTCATCTCCAGGTTCAAAGAGAATTGATTCTAGAAAAGTAGAATATTTCAGGGGATTCGTTGCAATCACCATTTCATATTGGTGCATTGGTGATTCTGGTGTCGATGTTATGTTTATTGATATTTTAGAAAATGGAGGTGGGACATGCACTAGAATTTTTTCTTCTTTGTTTTCTAGGAGAGTGAAGGTGAGCATATCTTCTAATATTATAGGATTCAATTCCTGTTTGTTGTCTCTTTGTTGTTCCTCTTATTCTTCTGTCATCTCCAGGACTCATATATGGGATGATAGAGTTGTCCAGGTTTGTGTCTGGTTGATTTGAGAAACTACCTATTCTTGTGAGTATTTGTCCACCAGTGTGTTTGGTAGGTGTGGAAGTGACCAATCAGAGTAGCTTATTGGTGGGTGTGAGAAGAAGATTAAGCTTTCCATCAGGGAAATCATGTTGTTGCCTGCATATCTATCATATTCCTTTTGATTTTGATGAGATATTAGTTCTGAAAGAAGTGTGTATACAATAGGTTTTGATAGCTTTGCACTATTTCTGGCATTGTCTCTAACTGAGGTATGTACTCCATCGGAATAAATTTTTTTATATTTTACCTATAGTTCATGCTTATCATTTCAATTTTGTCGAGTAGAGTGGGATAAGAAAGAGGTTGATATTGGTTTTATGATATGAGAAGGCTCCAGTTTTCTTGGTATAATGTGACATTGTAGGTTATTTGTTGGGGGTTCAGCATATTTGGATTGGGAGCATTCCTCTTACTAGCTTGTGCATCCCATATTTGCTCATACATGTTGTTTTCCATAGGAGTGTTTGGAGTGTTGTTGAATTATCTTCTCGTTCTTGGGTATCTTCTTGACATTTTGAGTAAGAGTGGGATTGGGTTTGACAGTTTTTATCGGTGTGTCTTGAGTTATAGTAGAAGAAATTATAGGTTCTGTAGGTGTAGTAATAGGTTTAATGATGTGAGTTTAGTTGTAGGTATCTTAGGTATTTCATAGGATTCATTTTATTTTTTTTTTCTATTTTTTCATTAATTGAAGTGACTATTTTTTTAACTATTCCCTTGTCTTTATAATTGTTAAGAGTACAAGTATTAAAGACTTGGGTAGTTCCAAGACCAGTCCTATCTGGAGATGTGTCCGGGTGATTTGATGTGGTACTGAGATGAGTTAATAGGGGATTTGTTTTATTGTCTAAAGATTTGGATGCATTTAAAGGGTTTTTGGGATATTTTTGGACTATACGTGTGTTTGTTGTTTAACTATGGTGTAGTAGTTGTAGAAAGATTTTGTTGGGGACTAGGGATAGAGAATAAGGAGTTAGTAGGAGTAGTTTGGAAGGACAAGGAGTTATTGTGAGTTTTGTAGGAGTTACAACTATTTTGAGTAATAGTTGTAGTAGAACTATGATTAGTTTGTAAAGCTTCTAGTTTAGAATAGGTATTAGGAGTGACAATATTAGGGTGCTTTGATGGGATTTCCCTAGTAGTAGTAGTATACGTAGTTGGGGTAAGTTATGTGGAGTTGGAATTGTTAAGAATTTGGGGTTAGACGTGGAGGGGGGAATTTCAAAGGATTTTGTGGATGATTGGGGTGAATAGTATGTAAGTTTGTGTGATAAGGGAGCTTACACATAGGAGAAGAGGAATTATTCACCAGAGGAGCTTTTTCATTATTTTCTAAATGATTAAAAACATTAGAATAATTAAACGACACAGTATTTTTTTTCTTTTTTCATGGACGTTATACTTTTATTTTTTATTTTTTTCCTGTAGGTAACAGTGGTCCACGTATTTTCATCAATTTTTTTTCATTTTTTTAATTTTAATTTTTTTGTTTTTTCATTTTTTCCATCGTTTCTCCATCTTTCATTGAATTATTTTGGAGATTTGATGATTCCGGCTTCTCACAACTTTTGGTCGATGTATTGATTTTGGACAATGGTAGAGATTATGATCGAGGCAACCACAAGATTGACAAAAGGATAGTGGAACTTTTGAAGTGAACCTTTTGGAGATGGGATCTAACAAAGGATAGTGGAACTTTTGAAGTGAACTTTTTGGAGGTGGGATCCAATGAGAATATTTTTTGGTAAAGGCTTATTCAATTGGGCTAAGATGCAAAGTCTAGCATATCGTCCTCTAGAGGTATTTTTGGTACAACTATCAATTTTTAGTATTGTACCTATCATGTTCTCAATTTTTTGAAGGATGTATTCAGTGGAGAGTTCGGGTAACCTAATCCAAATCGTAGTGTAGGGTATGATTTCGGTCGTTGGGTTGATTTAGGTTTTCATTTGTGTGTTGAGAGGTATTGGGATCCAATGAACCAAGGTTCTTGGTGGAGTACTTTTTGATAGTTTGGTTGGTGGATGAACTTAATGAGGTAGTAATCTTCCCCAAGGTGTATTAGGTTTAAATCTTCGTTGAGGTTCGAAAGGTCTTTGAGGTAGTTTCTCAAGCAATTGTAACCTATCTTATTTCCAAGTTGTTTAACGATAACAGCTTATTCCCGTGGTGCATAGAGTCTTTCCTTGTCGGAGGATGTTATAGGTATGAAATAGGGGTGGTTTGAGGTGTTTTGTTGCTCGTCTTCGAGGTTTATAAGATTGAAGTATTTTTGTATAGAGTCTATAGGAAAAGTATTGTTATCAAATATTAATTTATCTCGGAAACTTACTTTTGATATGGGCTCCTGGTTTGTGGCTGCGTCCTTAGGTTTATCCGTACTTCACTGCAGTAAATCTTCTGCTTGCGCATGCATAAAAGGTATGGGAAGTTATCCGTACTATACCTTGAAATTAAAAGGTATAGTACTTGTGAACAGTTGGGGCATTTAGTATGGTAAGTTAGTGCAGGCAATGTGTCTCTCTCTTGAGTTCTACAGAGAAGCTAGAGCATTTTGCGACCTTGTAAATTTGTAGCTTCGGTATTATAGTGGATAAACTTTTATAGCAGTTGGATCTGTTGATATACAAATAAATTACATATCGGACTAATCTAATTCAATGATTTTGACTCAACACTTATTTATATATCAAAAAATTTATTAAACATATGCCGAACCCAATAACTAAAATGATCTTTGAATTCAATAATATCTCAAGTTGATACATTTTAAATCCTAAATTACCTTTGTGACGGAAACTTTATAAGTTGACGTTTTGTCATTTATGAGAAGAGTTTATTAGTGGTAAACATGAAACTTAAACTTTTTAATGACTGAGAATAAACTTTTTAGTGATTGAGAAAGTGTAGCGAGGGGAAAGAACACTTCACGTGGAAAGATTCATCAGGTGTAAAGATTCATCAGGTGTTTGGTGATCCCAATTCCCGACAAGCGACATGCCTATCCTAATTATTTAATTAAATAACACGTACACATATGTAGAAAGATCTGCCAGGTAGACGTCGTAAAAGTTCCCTCTAAATGGTATCCTATGCAATTTTGAGTGTGACTCACTCTCAGGATAATGAATTCTATAGTTACATTATAATACTGCAAAATAAATCCATAGTCCTAGTATATTTTCCTTTTTTTTTCTCTTATATAGAAGCGGCATGAATGATCAGATTAGATCAACATGACTGCTTCATCAACACAGACTAATTACAATGCCAATTGTCCTAAAAACCTAGAGTTGGTCCTACTCTAAAAACTAAAGAAAACATTTTTTACTATTATTAATCGTTACTCTACTACTCTTCTATTTATTTACTAGATATCGAAGGTCATACCAATACGGGCCCAATATGTATTACTATTAAGTTGTTTGTTATTATAATTTATAAAACACTTCCTGTTCAAACTTTGGTGGTATTGATAATGAATTTAGATTTTAAAAGTAATTTAAGTTTTTAATTATTGTGATTCAGAATAATTTTTTTCTATTTCAATTTAAGCGATATTGATATAATTTCGATAGTCAACCAGATATCACGATTGAAATACTAAAACCGGCCCGTCTTGAATGACTCATAATAACTAATTAGAAGTGATACATCAAAACTGCTATAAAAAATACTTGTAAAAGAATTTAAGCGGGACTCATATAAGATGTCAAATTAATTTAAAACATCAAAAGTAAATTTATTTCTTTATGTTTATTTCGCCTTTTAAAAATAAATATTATTAATTTTAAATACTTATATGACTCATAATAATTAATTATGGGTGATATAGTAAAATTATAGTTGAAGTAACTGAAACAACCATGTCATAAATGTCTATTTTACTTTATAAATGTCTATTTTATTTTTTTATTAAATGTTATTATTTTTTTCGAGAGTCAACACCAAATATCACGATTGAAGTAGCGAAACCGACACGTCTTGAATAACTCATAATAACTAATTATAAGAGATATAGCAAAATTGCTATTGTAATTTATAATGCGTTTCTTGTTCAAACTTTTGTAGTATTGATAGTCAACTTATATTCTAAAAGTAATTTAAGCTTTTACTTATTATTATTTATAATATTTTTTACTATTTTAATTTAAGCGACACTGATATAATTTTGAGAGTCAATCAAATATCACGATTGAAGTAACGAAACTGGCACGTCTTGAATGACGCATAATAACTAATTAGAAGTGATATAATAAAATTGCTATAAGAAATACTTGTGAAGATTTTTTAAGTAGGCCTTATATGATATGTCAAATTAATGTAAAACATCAAGAATTAATTTATTATTTTATGTTTATTTTATCCTTTTTATTAAGTATTATTAAATTTTTAATACTTACATGACATATAATAATTACTTAAAGGTGATATAGTAAAATTACGGTTGAAGCAGCTGAAACGGACATGTCATAAATATCTATTTTATGTTTTTAAAATTAAATTTTATTAATTTTTTAATACGTAAATGTCATAATTAAGAGTTAATTTATCACTTTATGTTTATTTTACTTTTTTATTAAATATTATTAATTTTTTACTACTTAGATGACTCATAATAATTACTTAGGGGTGATATAGTAAAAAATTACGATTGAAGCTACTGAAGCGGATATGTTATAAATATCTAGTTTATTCTTTTTAAAATTAAATTTTACTAATTTTCTAATACGTAAATATCATATAGTAATTAATTAGGGCCAATATAGTAAAATTATGGAACAAGAAGGCAGCTGGAAGTAGGCATGTCGGCCAATAGTTGCCTACTTCCAGCAGCTCCCACTCGCGCTTCTATTTAGTAAGAATTTATTTACATTTCTTTAAAATTTATCGTATATTTAAATATTATATTAAAAGTATCATAAATCAAAATGACTAATAATATAAAATAGTTTATTAGATATTAAAAAAATAATATAACAAATACTATAAATTATAGTAATATTTAACAACTTACAAAATTTGACGAGCATATAAAATATTTGATTGATTCTCAACATCAGTGTTACATAAATTAAGATAGAGAATGTAACATATATTATGTGAAAATTAAGTTGAAAGTATTATAAATAAGTAAATGACAACTCAAAATATTTAAAAATTATTTTGATTGACTCTTCAAATTTTATCTGTGTCACATACATTGGGGTAGAGGAAGTAACATATGTTATTTGGTATCATATAAGACAAAATGATGTAAAATGTACTATAAATCACAATAATTAACAACTTAATATAATTTAATAACATATTTATCGATGTCATATAAATTAAAACGGAAAAAATAATATATATTGGGCTCAAACTATCATAGGCTTCTAAATCTAGTAACAAATCGGTGGGACGTCTTCTCCAAGAAAATTATATGGCATTGACCCCCATAGGTGGTGACGTTATTTTTTTGTCCCTCATAACAAAAGTCTTTAAAGACTAGCCTTTCTTCTTTTTTATGTCTTATAGAAGTACATTTTTGTTCCTTTACACTTCAAATATTTTTACATTTTTCATGTGCATTTGTCTCTCAATTTCTTCCTTTTTTTGTCTTTTTTATTTTTCCTTTATTTTTATTTTTTATTTTTCTTATTTTTTCTTGTTTTAGTTCATTTGTATCAACCTCTATCGTTTTCTTCTACTCTTTTTCCTTTTATTCTCAAATATTATTTATTTTTAATTTACTTTTTTTCTTTTTTTTGGTTTACTTGTCTAAACTTTATTTTTCTTTTCTTTTTTATTTTTTTATTTTTTATTTTTCTCAAGCTTTATTTTTATTTTTTCTTTTCATTTTTCTTTTTCTCAATCTTTAATTTCTTATGATTTTTGCTTTTTATTCTACTATTTTTTCGTTTTACCTAAATTGTATTTTTTCCTACTCTTTTTCTTTTTTTGTTCTCAATCTTTAACTTTGTCTCTTTTTTTCTTCTTCTCAACTTCTATTATATTTTGCTAATGAATAGAAAGTTGGATAATATAGCAAGGAGAATCTTATTTCTTTAATACCGAAGTAAAATTAAGGGAGTGACGTGTTGTTTGGAAGTCTTTTAGGATACATCTTACTTCTAACGCAAGAATTAGAACATCTCATAAATCAAGACACTATGTGGTAGTGTCAACTCTTGCCCAAGAGGCGTAACTTAATGCTTGGAAGTCCTTCGGCTAATGTTTCCTGTAAGGAAAGAAAATCTCATAAATCAAGACACAACGTGGTAGAGTCAACTTTTGCCCATGGAGCCGAACTTGTTTTATGAAATTCCTTGGGCTTATAGAGCATCTCATAAATCAAGACACAATGTGGTAGCATCAACTCTTGCCTATGAAATGTAACTTGTTATTTGAATGTTCTTGGGCTAAGTCTTGCCTCTAAGGCCAAAGTTATAGAATATCTCATAAATCAAAACATAATATGGTAAAAATCCTTAGGCTTAGTCTTGCCTCTAAGACAAGAATTATAGAACATCTCATAAATTAAAATAGAATATTGTAGTGTCAACTCTTGCCCATGGGGCTTAACTTCATCTGTGAAAGCCCTTGGTCTAAGTCTTGCCTCTTAGTCAAAAGTTATAGAACATCTCATAATCATGACACAATGTGGTAGTATCAACTCTTGCTTGTAGGGAATAACTTATTGATTAAATTTCATTGGGGTAAGTATTGCATCTAAGGCAGGAGTTATAGAATATCTCATAAATCAAGACACAACATGGTAGTATCAACTCTTACTCGTGCAGCATAACTTGTTGCTTGAAAATCATTGGCTAAGTCTTGTCTCTAAGGCAAGAGTTATAAAATATCTCATAATAAAAATATAATTTGGTGGTGTCAACTCTTGTCTATTAGACGTTACTTGTTGTTTGAATGTCCTTGAACTAAGCCGTAACTCTAAGGCTAGATTTATAAAACATCTTATAAATCAAGAAAATATATGACTATGTCAACTATTGATGAGGTGTAATTTGTTGTTTGGACAAAATCGAAGAAAAGAAAAAAAATAATAGTTGAGGAAAACCAAAAAATGAAAAAATGTTTTTAAATTAAAAAGTAAAAATAAAAGAAAATAAAATGTAAAAAAAAAAAAGAGAAAAACACTGAAGTTGGGAAGTGACAGGAAAGAATAAAGAAAAAATTTAAGAAAAAATAGAAAATAATAAATAAAAGAAAAATAAAGATTGAGAAAAATAAAAATGAAGAAAAATTAAAAAAACAAGAAAAAAATAGTAAAAAAATAGAAGTTGAAAGGAGAAAAGAATAAAAAATTAAATGTTGAGAAAAAAAAATTAAAAAATAGAAAATAAAAAATAAAAATCAAGGTAAAATAATAAAGAAAAAAATAGAAGTTAAAAGATAAATAAACATGTTGAGTTGTTTAAAAATATTTGAAAATAAAAGGCTAAATATGTATTTGTTCTATATAAGAAAGAAGACTAGTTTTGTAGAACATTTCTCACGGAGGACAAAAAAATAAAGTCACTCACTATGAAAGTCATTTATGTGCTCTACTCGTCTTTCTTTGTTATTATCAGATGTAGTGTTTCCCTGTGGGGTGCACCTGTTCTATTTGTGCGGAAAAAAGATGGTACATTACATTTGTGCATGTACTACCATCAACTTAAAAAGGTGAATTTTAAGAACAAGTACCCTCTTCCTAAAATTGATGATTTATTTGATCAACTACAGGGAGCAATTTATTTCTCAAATATAGACCTTAGATCCGGCTATCATCAGCTTAAAGTGAGAGAGTGATATTCCAAAGATAGCTTTCCAAACCCGCTATGGTAATTTTGATTTTCTTGTCATGTCTTTTAGGTTAACCAATGCTCCAACGGCTTTCATGGATCTTATGAACCAAGTATTCATGTTGTATCTGGATTTGTTTGTTATTATGTTCATAGATAATATTCTTGTATATTTTCAAAGTGAGGATAACCATGAGGATCATCTTTGAATCGTGTTGGAAACCCTTAGAGCTCATCAATTATTCGCTAAATTTAGTAAGTGTTAATCTTGGTTAAGGTCAATTACTTTTTTGGGTCACATTGTTTCTTCCAAAGGTATTAGAGTTGATCTTCAAAAGACAGAAGCTGTGACGAATTGGCCTAGACCTACCTCCCCATCTGATATTAGAAGTTTCTTGGGTCTAGCTGGTTACTACAGTCATTTTGTTGAGGGCTTCTCTTCTATCGCATCTCCCACGAGATACCTGTGAGAAGAGTTTTCAAGAGTTAAAGACTGTACTCACTTCAGCCCCAGTGTTAGCTTTACCTAATTGTACTGATATTCTTGTGGTGTACGGTACTTCTAGAGTTGGTCCAGGTTATGTGTAGATGCAGATGGGTAAAGTTATAGCTTATGCCTCTAGACAGTTGAAGCCTCATGATAAGAATTACATAATCCATGATCTTGAATTAGCATCTGTAGTATTTGCTTTAAAAATTTGGAGACATTATCTATATATTGTTCATGTTAATGTGTTTAATGATCACAAAAGCCTGCAGTATGTTTTTACTCAGAAGGATTTTAACCTTACACAAAGAATATGGTTAGAGTTGCTAAAGGACTACGATATGAGTGTGATGTATCACCCGGGCAAGGCCAATATTGTAGTAAATGCTCTTAGCAGGTTGTCTATAGGTAGTATAGCTCATGTAGAGAATGATAAGAAAGAATTGGCTTATGATGTGCATCGTTTGGCTAGGTTGGGTGTTAGATTGCTTGATTTCGCTGAAGGAAGTATGTTAGTTTAGAGTAGTTTGGAGTTTTCTTTGGTCTCAGAGGTAAAGGAGAAGCAGGACAGAGATTCTAGTTTGGTCTGACTGAAGGAGTCAGTTAATAACCAGAAGGCAGAGGTTTTCTCTCAAGGGGGAGATGGTGTGTTGAGATTGCAAGGTAGACTTTGTGTTCCGAATGTTGGTGAATTAAGGTAGAGAGTTTTGGCTGAAGTGCATGGCACGTGATATTCTATTTATCCCGGTGCTACCAAGATGTACCGCAATTTACACGAAATTTATTGGTAGAATGGTATGAAAAAGGATATAGCAAAGTTCGTAGAGAAGTGTTCAACTTCCCAACAGGTTAAGATAGAACACCATAAACTCGATGAAATGATGCAAGAATTCAGTATCCCTAATTGGAAGTGGGAGGAAGTGAATATGGATTTTGTGACTAGTATACCTCCTTCTCAAAGTCGTCATGATTCAATTTGGGTCGTTGTAGACAGGTTGACTAAGTCAGCCCATTTTCTACTAGTACATACATCTTTCACCACTAAGGACTATGCTAAGCTATACCTTTGAGAGTTAGTCAGGTTGCATAGAGTTCCATTGTCTATCGTCTCTGATAGAGGTACTTAATTTACTTCTCAGTTTTGGCAAGCCTTCCAGAAGGGTCTTGGCACCCAAGTTCATCTTAGCTCCGCTTTTTATCTGCAGACAGACAGTCAGGCTAAGAGGACTATCCAGACTTTGAAGGATATGTTGAGGGCATGTGTTCTTGATTTCAAAGGAAGTTGGGATGAACAGTTGTCGTTGATTGAACTTTCTTACAACAATAGTTTTGATGCTAGTATTAGAATGGCTCTATTTGAAGCTTTGTATGGAAGAAGATGTAGATCGCCCATAGGTTATTTTAAAGTGGGTGAAGCTGCTGCGATTGGACCTGATGCTGTGTTCGAGGCTATGGAGAAAGTTAAGTTAATTTGGGAGAGGTTGAAGATAGCCCAGAGTCGTCAGAAGTTGTATGCAGATATAAGAAGAACAACCCTTGAGTTTGACGTTGGTGATCTGGTGTATTTGAAAATTTCACCCATGAAATGGGTGAAAAGATTTGGAAAGAAAGGGAAGCTTAGTCCCCGATTGTAGGCCCTTATAGAATTTTTAATCGTGTTGGGAAAGCAGCTTATGAGATTGAGTTGCCTACAAAGTTGTCAGCTGTCCATCCTGTATTTCATGTTTCTATGCTCAAAAAACACATTGGTGATTCTATTGTTGTTGATCCATTAAAGAGCTTTGATGTTCAATATAGTCTTTCTTATGATGAAGTTCCAGTTGAGATTCTAGATTATCAAGTCCGAAGACAAAGGAACAAGGAAGTTCCCTTGGTTAAAGTTTTGTGGCAAAATCAATCAGTCAAGGGTGCTACTTGGGAAGCAGAAGAAGATATGCAAGCCAGTTACCCTCATCTCTTCTCCATGAGTTCAAATCAATCCAAAGCTACTATTCTTCCTCAATTCAATTGTGCATTCAGCTATATGGTTACTCTCTCTATGATTCGTGCATTCTGTGCAGTACTCAAATGTTTAGAGTAAAGTAAACTCTTCGAGTGGGTCGTTCCAGTTGTGGTCCTCATTTAATTTTCTTTCTCTCATTCTTGACCTATCTGGCAACATTGGAGGATGAATGTTTACAAAGGGGAGATATTGTAATACCCCGATCGTTCCTTAAGCCTAAATCTATCTTTTGAGTGGATAAGGGTGGATTCCAAATTTATTGATGTATATATTGTGTTGTATTTCTGTAATTTCTACTTTTTTTGATGTAGAGCATTGAATAAGCTTTCCATTGATTCCAATTTCATCAAAATCTGACATCGGACGAGGAAGTTATGGCTATTTCACTAAGCAATGACAGAATCGCCCAGGCCTGACGGTAGACCTGAAGGACTGCCAAGTCCTTGGTGGACCTTCAATTGTCCCATAAGGACAAGGAAGTAACCCTTTTTTCTAGCCATCGTGCAATGTCCAAAATGGTGGGCCGCCAAAAATTTGACAGACTGTCAAGAGGACTGTCAAGTCGAGGCAGAATGTCCCATTTTTGGCCCTCAAATGACGAACGATCTTGTGGACCATCAGTTTCCTGATAAATTGTCACTTCAACCGTCAGATCAAGGCAGAATGTCCCATTTTTTGCACTCAAGTAACAGATGATCTGGTGGACTATCAGTTCCTCTAACGGACTGTCAGTTTGACCATCACAGACCCCGATCAGCAATTTTTAACTCTTTTTAAAATGGCATTTTGGTCTTATCCGCCCATTTTGGTTTTATATATATCTATCCAAGTGGAGGAGTAAAGATCATTTTTCTCTCATTTCTCCTCCAAAATTCTCTGGAAACTAAGTTTTCTTCTAAAATCCTAAATCAAATCATCTCTAAGAAATTCAGGAATCTTCCAAAGATTTCGCCAAGTTATTCAAGAATTAAGTTCTCCAGGCCAAAGGCATCAAGAAACTTTGCTCAAAAGTGTAAATAAGAGTTTCCTTTCAAGCTTGTTCATCTTAAAAAATTATAATCCAGGGTATGTGGGGTTTTGAACAAGAGCAATTCTTTCGTTCTTATGCTCAAAGCTTTGATTTTTATGATGGATTTATATGATTTTGCAAGTGGGTTTATACCCAAATTACTTCATCATTAGATTATGAGAATATAAATTGTTCAAGATTTCTTATACATGATTATTTTACAATTTCCAAGTTATAATTGATATTTAATATTGTAAATTTCAAGTTTCTATCGTTAGTTGGTATTTCAAGTGCTTTCAAGATATGTATCAAGCTTTAAGCTTCCTTATCAAAAATTGGATTATTGAGTATATTGATTCATGAGAATGGAGTTGTTACAATGAGTCTTCATATTTCCTCAAAGTTATTGATATTGTCATTACTTAATGAATTGATGCATTTTGATATTGAGAAAGATTGATTTGATTTAAGTCGAGTTAGGAATCCACAAATTGATTATGATTTGATAAATGAGAAAGAGATTTGATTTGGTCTTCATGATAAACCCTTGTGATGTTTGTGGTGGATTTTCTAACACGTTCTGAGCTTATGTCTGGGAGTAGTATTTAGCACCAAACGGAAAATGTGATATTTCTCCTAAAACTACGTGCGACCGTAGGATTGATGTCGATAATTGTGGGTCGGAGTCCAACTATGAGATTGTGATCACTAAGTTTAGGTTGTACTCCCTAGCAAGAGTATGACGCTCCCACCAATGTGGTGTTCTCTCCTAGGAGGACAAAACATTGGACTCCATGTAGCTCACATGGTTTAGGTCGGTTATAAGAACCTCCCATGCCATAAGAGTCGAGTTTCTTGAATTACATAGTCACTCCGAGTCTTGAGTTAAAGAGTTGAGTTATGTATGATGATTTATGAGGTTTTAATCATATGATTTATTATCTAACTCAAGCCAAGTGAGCCATTATTGTACGTATGCATCTTTTCATGAAATTGATGATGATATTTACATTGTTACATGCACCCCACATACTCAGTACATTCCAATGTGCTGACCCACATATTTTTCTATGGGCTATATTTTCTCTTAATGCAGGTTTAGGTACTTAGCCACGTTAGCAATATTTGGGTGCCTCTTTTCGTCTGCTTAATAGTGAGTCCTCATGGTTCGAGGACCGTGTTCATATTTTGTGATACCATTTAGTTGTTATGGCTTTCAGTACTGTTTAAGTCAGTTGGGATTTGTCCCAATGTCTCCTTGATTTTGATATATAGAGGCTTTGTCAGACTAAAGGGTTGGTATGTACAGAATTTCAGTATTTTTGACTGTACATACTAGTTTCTTATCTTATTCCAGTATGTTTATGATATGTCATTCTCTCTTATATTAGCACGACTATTGTAAAAGTTAGTTCTAGAAGTATTGGCAGGTTTAGAGGGTTAGCTTGAGGCCGCTTGTGGCCTTAATCAACATGTGACATCTCGAGATGGGATCTTGGGGCGTAGTAGTTTGAGTTCTATTCACCGGATATTCCTTGTTTCTATGATGAAGAAGTGTGTGGGTTAACAATCGCAGATTTTACCTATCAAGGATATTGGTATTTCAGATTCTCTATCTTATGAAGAGGCCTCTGTGGAGATTTTAGATTGACAGGTTTGTCAGTTGTGAACCAAGGATGTAGCTTCAATGAAGATTCTGTGGCGGAACCATAATCTTTAAGAGGCTACTTAAGAAGCAAAAGAGGACATGAAGTCTAAGTATCTAGTCTAATTTTCTACTTCAAAAATTCATGCGTAAGATTTTTGTTGATCATACCATCATTGTTTTCTAACTTTGTTAAGGGTAAAATTGATTTCCTTAGTATCATTGTTTTCTAACATAATTTGAGGTAAGGGTGGATTGTGAATCCCTTAGTAATCTATTTTTTTTGTATTAAAGGTAAGAGTAGAGACATCTGGGTATCCAAATTGTGCTTGTACTTCCTTGTTCCTTCATTCGAGGATAAATGATCCAAGTAGGTAAGAATTCAAACACCCTTAGTTTTCGACCTTTGAAATTTCCTTAGGTTTGAACACACTAACCTTATAATAACCCACCATATGATTCGTAAGGTGTGAGTACGGGTATAGGGTCCCTAGTCTTATATTGGTCAGTGTGTTGTTGTCCATGTTCTTTCCTAGCCATGGTAGACTCTATACAAGTTGTATGGTCTTCTGATGAGAGGTTTAGGGTTCAATCGTATGGTTTCTAGTGTCTAGCCCTTGGTGTTCTGCTTAGCATACGACTAGATGGTACTGGTCGTATGGTATGGTCACGGATTGGTAAGGGATTCATATATTAGACAGAATGTGGTTTCTAACTTTTTGACCTACTGACGACTTAAAGTTACCACTCGTATGTTATGGTGACGAGTTGGAGGGTCCACTCGTATCCAGATGCGAGTTTTCTACAATTTTAATATGGGGGTATTCTGGATATTTCCTATATTGATTTCTTTTGACCCCAAAACACCTTTAGGGACCTCATTTACCTATTATTCTAAATCAAACACTTTTAAAATCTCTCTCAAACTTTTGGTTTAAGAAAAGGCTAGAGTTTCTAGAAGGAAATCAATTAGTGGCTCTCAAGAGTGAATATCTCCGTCTTCCTTGGTGTCTAAGGAATATTACTCCTCCCTCATTATTAGTTCAGCTAAAAATATGTTTTAATGTATGGTTTTCTTGGTATTGATGTGGATTTGTTTTTGTTTAAAAATAGTTGTTGAGGGTTTTAGTTGTTCATGGTTGGATAATGTTTTCTCATGCTTTTCTTATGTTTTTTATGTTATAATTATGGTTTGAACATGTGGTTACATGGGAATGGTCAATTGATTTTTGGCTTTTTGGTTTTGGAACTATATTCCCTCAACATGTTTGTTAAAATGCCAATGAGATGACTTTTCTCACATAGTTTGAATGTTGTTGAAATCTTTGCATTGTATAATATGGTAATGGAACCTAAATTAGTTTGGTTGATTTTGAATGACTGGTAAAAAGGCCTTGGTGTCCATGGTTTTAGTTTAATTGGAGATTTTGTAGGGTACATGGGAACCCCCTAAGTTTTGGCTAGTGAAATTGCTTGCAAGATATAGCGCTATGATGATACCACTTCATAATGCCTTGATAATGGACTCCTTGAATTGGTGGTTTGGTTATGCGCTAAATGTTTTAATTGGACAATAATGACGGGTTATGATATCTAACCGTAAAGGTATGGTTCCGATGGATGGACACTGAGAACTCATGTTTGCCGACATGAGGGTTGGTCTTGGCAACCATATGCTTGTAGGGTACACGGGAATCCCCTTAGTTTATAATTGTATATATGTATAATAGAGGGCGAAGGGTACATGAGAATCCCCAGTGCTATGATAACTTCGATTCGTGTGTCTATATGCACTGGGGCCCGTTCAGGGGGTAACACTGGACCCATATATCTCGTGGGTGGATTATGATGGGAAATCTAAACAACCCAGGTTAAGGTTTTCCCTTTCCCTGCACGACATATATATGTATCTATGTGATTGGATGTTGTTATTTGCTTTGTTTTGAGTTACTAGCTTATTCCTGAGTACATGCTAGTGTTCATTCTGCTATCCGTGTTTAGGCGTTGTATTCCATGCGATTTAAAAACCATCCATACTAATTGTTCTACTCAGTGACTAGTATTGGGGGACAACTTAGAGTCAGACTGAAGTGGTGATCTTCCATACTCTTGAAGGCTCCATTTCATGTTATGCACTTATTATATTTTTGTTATTACCTTGGTTTGGGTTAGGCTATGGTCAGTGGCTTGTCTGGACCAGATGTTATTGATTTTTGATAGAGGATTTGTCAGAGAACTATGGGAATGGGCGGTGTCGATATTAGTGTCAGCCTTGGTATTAGTATTGGCATTAGGGTTGACGCTGGTTGGACATTTGGTCGGATATTTTGTTGGGTATGGTTACTGACTTTATTGAATGTCTTTCAATTACTGTTACTTTATCTTGTTATATGTTTGAAATTCATCCTACATAGGGTGTTGAGCGATTACGGTTGAGTATTGGGGGTGGTCTCTGATCCTGATCATACTTAAGATGCCCGACATGACTTGGGCCTAGTTCAAGTCATGTCATAAAAAGAGTATAAATTGGACCTCAAATCAAAGAAAAGCCTAATTTACAGTTTACCAGGGTAAACCCCCCAAAATCACATTTAAAAACTAGGCTTTGAAGCTATTTTGCAGATGAATTCAATGGAAACCGATGGATTAAGGATTTAGAAACTTAACCACGAAAAAAAAATCTCTAAACACCCTTTGAAAATGACTTAATCCAAGCTCTAGAAGTTTAAAAATGGAGAATGAGGCTTTGGGTCGAGATTGGGGATTAAATTCTATCCAGGCAAAAATTACCCTTTGTGAATGTGATTCAATGATTTCGAACGCAAAGGTCAACCTTACCGGAGTCTCGTGTTTATGGTCAATACTTCATGAATATGCCGATGGCCGCCCTAAACAAGACCTAATTTCCCTTCGTGAATGCGGCTGGGATACCGCGATCACAATAAATATAGAAGCTACCCTTTGCAAATGAGGTCCCACCATCGCATTCACGATGCCCATTATTTTTCTTCTCTGGGAATGCATCCCGGGTCCCCTAAATACAAAGAAAAACAAGTGTCTACACCAGCAATAGAAGCATCAACAACACACTTGGTTAAAAAGCTCTCCAAATGAACCCTTGATATTTGTTTGGGACTCCACACAGACAGGCTAATAATGCTACTAGACTAATTCTAATATTTCAAACTTAATGGCAATGTTGAATTTACAATAAAGGATCATTTTCAACAAATTAACCATCAGGACCCCCTTTAGGCCAAAATTTAACTAGTTTTCATATGGAGGGTTGATGTCACGAACCGACCCCAGGCCTAGTAATGACGGGTTTCTCAAGCCTGCCTAAGGCCTGAGACCACCCTCTTGGCCTAGCCAACTAGAACACAAAATCCAAATCAACAGTGAAAGACATCCAAAATATAAAGATAAAATAGTTAATGTAACTCGATGTAACTAATAGTCAATAAACAATAACCACCCACACTTTGTCAACAAAAGACTCTAAACCAAATACTAAGTTGGGTTAGGACATTCCCCCGACCTTGACCAAGGAGGGAATCCAAAATATAAAAAAAACTATTGAGATTTTGATAATCATAAGAGAAAGCAGAGAAATGTCTGGCCTTTCGAAAGATACAAGCTCACCACTTTAATGCAAACCAACCGATGAACCAAAACCATCTAACTCTACACAAGGAAATAGAAGAAACCCCAGGACCCTACATCATGAAACAATATAGCATCTATAAATGTTTAGCGGGATGAGCGCTAGTATGTAACTCAAGGAAGGGATAAAATAATGCCATTTTCCAAACCAAACCTATCTCAATGTACATGTTAACATATATGAATTAAGCATAATGTTTTGAACAATTTGAAACTATGGCATGGCCACCGAGGCCTGTTTTAGAACCATTTTATACATTTAGACATTAATGCAATGCGATAACTTTGAACAATAAGCATAACCATGTAATTGTCCATATTTCAAAACCAATTATGCAAATAGGTTGAGGTTAATACCAATTCCAAACTAAATTCCACAAAATTTGAGGGAATCCACAACCCCTTTCCCATTCATCATACCCATGCACAATATTAGTTCAAAGACCATGAAATAAAGCATGAAAAACTATTCCAAAACCATAAGAAAACCAATCAAGTAACAACGATTCAAAACCCTCAACCCATCTTCCAAACCCATAATTTAAAATCACATAAATAATGATTAAACACATGACTTTTGGAAAAACCATTTATGGAAGATATACATGCCTGAAAATACCAAGAATTTGGAGAAGAAAACCCTAATTTGAACCCTAGGTGCTCAATCCTTAGAAACACTAGCTTCATTTTGCTTTGGGAGAGTTTAAGAGAAGAGGATTATGTTTTTATTTGTGTGTGCATGAAATAGGACCCTAGAAGTTTTTTTATGTCATGGGTAATGAGTTAAGTATGGGAAAAGAATGAAAAGACCTTAAAAAAAATATACAGGAAAACTGTTGCTAGTTGTTATGGGTTAGGTGATGACTCATAATGACTGGTTACGAGCCTTTGCTTGGACTCATAGTCTGGGCAGTTACTTAGGACACCTTTACTGTAGTGATTATGATTCCCTCACCGTGACTTATGAAAACATATTATGACTCATAGGTTCTTAGTCGTGGTCAGGATACAAATATGGGAAATCCTCACTGGTTAAGCTACAAGTGACTCTATACGTCTTGTAACGAGTGATAACGACTCATCACGTGAGTTGTTTCCTGGGCATTGATGACAAAAGTCAAGAAATTTGCAGAGGCCAAAACCTGAGGTATTATATTACCCCTCCCCCAAGGATCATTCATCATCGAATGAGGAGCCAAGGCACCCATTAGCACGATAATAGGGAAGAATACACACATACCCAAACAACAAATTTGAAAGGCCACAAGAAAAAGAACGAAAGTCATACCTCAAGCATTTTCATCCAACACGGGGAATAGGAATTGATATTTGGACTTTATGCCCTCTTCAACATTCCAAGTAGCTTCTTCCACCTTTTGATTTCTCCAAAGAACTTTCGCCAAAGCTATATCCTTAGTCCTTAACCTACGAACTTGTCTATCCAGAATTGCAATTGGGACTTTCTCATAGAACAAGGAATCTGAAATACCAACATCCTAGATTGGGAAAATAAAAAAAAGATCACCTACATACTTTTTCAACATTGACATATGGAAAATAAGATGAATAGAACCCAAACTCCCAGGAAAATCCAACTCATAAGCAACATTCCCAACTTTCCTCAAAATATGATATGGACCAACATAACAGGAATTGAGCCTCCCCTTTTTCCGAAAATTCATCACTCAACTCATAGGAGAAACATTCAAAAAATAGACAATCACCTATAGCAAAATCCAACTCCCTTCGTCTCACATCCATATAAGACTTTTGGCGACCCTAAGTAGTCTTAAGTCTTTCTCTAATTAGCTTCAACTTTTCCATGGCTTGGTGAACTAAATCAAGACCAAACAATCTAGTCTAACAAACCTTGAACCACCTAATAGGAGTCCTACAACTCCTACCATAAAGAGCCTCAAAAGGATCCATTTGAATACTCGAGTGATAACTATTATTATACACAAACTCAATAAGAGGTAAGTGATCCACCTAACTTTATTTAAAGTCAATCACGCAAGACATTAGCATATCGTCCAAGGTTTGATTAGTAAATTCCACTTGTCTATCCATTTGAGGGTGGAAAGTGGTGCTAATATTTACCGTAGTCCCCAAACATTTCTAAAATGAATGCCAAAAGTGAGAAGTAAATTCATACCTCAGTCTGAAATAACGCTCCATGTAATCTAACTATCTCCTCAATAACAACTTAGCATAATCCTCTTTAGAGTAGGTAGTCCTTAAAGGTAAGAAATGAGCAAACTTAACAATCCTATACACGATGACCCAAATCGAATCATACTAATTACGAGATTGAGGAAGACCCATAATGAAATCCATTTTGATCACCTCCCTCTTCAAAATAGGCAACTTTATCTCTTGAGACATCCCACCAGACCTTAAGTGTTCAACCTTCACTTGCTGATAGACCATATACTTGGCCATAGAGTTTGCCACATCATTCTTCATATTGCTCCACCAATAGATTTCCTTCAAGTCATCATATATTTTTGTTGAACCTGGATGAACTGTATACCTTATCTCATGATCTTCAATCAATATCCTATCCCACAGTCCATCCAATCCAAGAACACACAAACTACCTTGATATCTCAAGACACCATCACAACCAATATCAAAAGGCATAACCTTTTGCTGACCCCTATCACCATTAATTTGCATATTAACAGGGTCCAAAACCTATTTTTCCTTTACCGCTGCACCAAAAGATGATTTGACCACCTCTTTAACACCTCTCCATCATCAAAATCCAGGAGAAAAACTCCCAAGTTAGCTAGCTATTAGATATCCTAAACCAATGAGTAAGCTCCCTATGGACATCCTGCTAAGAGCATTAATAACCACATTAGCTTTACTTGGATGGTAGTGAAGACTCGTATCATAATCCTTAAGCAATTCAAACCACCGCCTCTACTGAAGATTCAACTTCTTTTGAGTGAACACATATTGTAAGCTCTTATGGTCTGAATAAATGTCCACATACACCCCATACAAATAATGACGCCAAATATTCAATGTCAAAACCATGCCGTATGAACCTTAATCTGCCTAGAAGCATAAACCACAATCTTACCATGCCTCATCAATACACAACCTAGTCTCATATGGGATCAATCATAATAAATAATAAAATAATCGGTACCCTCGAGTAGGGTCAAAAATGGCACAGAAATTAAGTTATCCTTCAACTTCTTAAAGCTACCTTTACAGGCATCAGACTATAGGATCTTTACCTTTTTCTGAGTTAACTTCAACAATGGAGCAACAATAGAGGAGTATCTCTCTACTATCCTTCTATAATACCTGACCAAGCCTAACAAGCTCGAACTATTGCATAGAGTCGTGGGTCTAGGCCACTTCTTAAGAGCCTTCACTTTCTGTGGATCCACCTTGATCCCTGCGCTATCAACAACAAGCCCAAGAAAAGTCCTAACATTCAACCAAAACTCACTCTTAGAAAATTTAGCATAAAACCTTTATTGCTTAAGAGTCTACAACATAATTCATAGGTGATTGGCATGATGCTCCACACTCTTAGGATATACTAAGATATCATCAATAAACACTATCGCAAATAGATCCAAGAATTGTCTAAACACTCAATACATAAGATCCATGCAAGTATTTGGAGCGTTAGTCAATCGAAATAACCTAACTAGGAATTCATAAAGACCATATCTTGTTTGGAAAGCAATCTTGGGAATATAAGACTCCTTAATCTTCAATTGATGATACCCTAAACAAAGATCAATCTTACAGAAACATCTAACACCCTAAATCTGGTAAAACATATCATTAATCATAGGAGGAGGGTACTTATTCTTCATTATAACCTTATTCAATTTTCGATAATCTATATACATCTGAAGAGACCCATATTTCTTACTCACGAAAAACATGGTATCACCCCATGGAGAAATACTACGATGAATAAAGCTCCTATCAAGGAGATCCATTTATTGCTCTTTTAGCTCTTTCAATTCAGTCAGAGCCATTCTATAAAGAGGAATAGAGATAGGAAGAGTATCCGGTAGAAGATCATATCCCAAAGTCTATTTTCCTATCGAGAGGAATGCTAGAAAGATCTTTGGAAAACACTTTAGGAAACACATTGACAATAAGCATAGATTGTAACGAGGGACCCTCAGAACTAGAATCTTCAACCCAAGTGAGGTGATATAAACACCCTTTAGAGGTCAACCTTCATGCTCTAAGATAAGAGATAAATATCTCTTTAGTCACTAAGGAACTTCCCTCCCATTTAATCATCGGTTCATTAGGAAATTAGAAACTGACCTTTCATATCCTACAATCCAGAGAAGCATAGCACGAATGAAGCCAATCCGTCCCTAAGAATACGCCAAAATCTATCATATCAAGCTTTATAAAATCCACCAATGTCTCTTTATGATAAATAAACACCACACAACCTCTATAGATCTTTTTAGCCACAATAGAGTCACCCACTGAAGTAGAAATAGAGAAAGGGTCAAAAATATTCAGGACCAAAACTAAAATATACATACATGTAAGGGGTAATATAAGATAGGGTAGACCCCGGATGAAGAAAATAATACATATAACCAAAGAAGAGTTGCAACATACTAGTAACAACATCAAAAGATGTCTCAAATACCTGACAAGTGGCAAGAGCATAAAGATGATTCCGGGCAGTGTCGGTACCAAAAATAGCACCTTTTTCGAAAAAAGTCAAAGAAGTAGTGACCAAAAATTTGTTATCCCTAGTGGCAAACTTAGCCGCAGGATAGTCTCTCCCGATATGGCCAGGATGACCATAATTAAAGCATCAATTCCTTGCCTCATCACAATAACCGTGATGAAGCTGACTTTAAAATCTACAAAGAGGATAAAGTGGGGATGACTGATCTCCAATAGCCTAAGACTGGAAACCCTGTGCCTTAGGACCACTACTATCCTAAAAATGACGATCACCAGATGACTTCAGATAAGGAGCACTAGCCAAAGAATATGAACTAAAATTTCCCTCTTTTTTTCTTACTCCTCTATCTACTATCTCCCATACTTGCTTGCTGACCTCCAACCTTTTTTGAATACCTAAACTTCTTATTCTGCCTCTCTCTTATTTTTACCTACTTCTTTTTTTTATCTTTAACCAACTATCTATAAACCAGCAGTATAGAGCTGTCCACATCATTGTTCAATATCGCAGCCTTACACACTAATACTAATTCACGGGATAACCCAAAGAAAATTTTCTCATCTTAGATCTCTTGCTGGACACCAATTTTAAAGAATAACGAGATAATTGCTTAAATTTTAGGACATAATCCTTCACAATCATCTTGCCCTACTAAAAATTCATAAACTCCTCAGCTTTAGCTTCCCTCGGCTTTGAAGGAAAGAAATGATCAAGAAAGGCCCCTGAGAACTCATCCCATAAGGCTAGCTCCACATTATCACCTCTCAACTTCTCCCACTCATCATACCACTGATAAGCTACATCCTTTAACTTGTATGAAACAAAATCCACAACCTTAGAATCGATAGTATGTAACACCCTGAATATCTTATTTATTTCATCATCAAACCCTTGAGGACCATCCTCAACCTTAGAGACTATGAAGGTCAGGGGATTCAACCTCATGAACTGGCCAACTCTAGTGACTTCATAAGAAGAAGCAATAGAAACTGCACGGTCCAACTGACGAGACTGAGATATCACCAATTGAGTAAGCTAATGAATGGACTGATGGAACTCCGTATTAGAGATATCCCCCTGAGGTGGCTGATCATAAGTATCACCAGCCTGGAAGCCTGAGGAGGATTAGGTAGGGATGGGTAGAACTCCATGTATGACAATACAATTAGGAGAAGGGACCCTAGAATGTGTCTGCACTCCATATATAGGAAGAGTTCCATACACATTGTCCTCAGGTAGGATAGAGGGTCCATCAAAGTTTCTATGAGCATCAGATCTTCGGAGAGGCATGATCTGAAATGAGTGTAAATCAAAGATTAGAGGAATTTCAAGACACCAAACTCTGTAGCCTGAAATAGAATGCAAGAAAGGAAATCATTCCTAAATGACTGGTAGCCTCTCCCTTATAAGTGTGGTGCACTACATACCCATAAAAGAGACTCTATGTGATATAACTTTGTGGACACACAAAGACCCTGAACCAATGCTTTGATACCAAGCTTATCATGACCCAACCCCAGGCCTAGTTGTGATAGGTATCTCAAGATCGCCTAGGGATAGAGACCACCCCCTTATCCTAGCCAAATAGAACACAAAATCCAAATAAACAGGGAAAGGCATCCAAAATATAAAGATAAAATAGTTAATGTAACTCAATGGAACTAAGAATCAATAAAAAATAACCACCCACATTTTGACCATAGAAGACTCTAAACCAAAATACCAAGTTAGGTTGGGACATGCCCCCAACTATGAGCAAAAAAGGGAATCTAGAATATAAAAGAAACCTTTCAGATTTTGATACTCATAAATGAAAGTAGTGAAATATTTGGCCTTTCAAAATATGAAGGCTCGCCACTTCAATATAGACTAACCAACAAACCAGAATGACCTAAGTCTGCATAAGGAAACCAAAAAACCCTAAGACCCTACATCATGACACAATGTAGTGTCCTAGGATGGTTAGCGGGGTTATCTCTATCATGTAACCCAGGGAAGGGATAAATTAATGCCATTTTTCAAAACAAAACCAATCTTAATATACATGTTCGCATACATGCATATGCATATACATAAGATGCCGAGATAGGGTATAGGATTTAAAAACCATTAACCTGGACTGTTTAGCTCTAACCATCCTAAGGGCACCCAGAAGCTATATGGGTTCAGCTCCCCTTGCTGCAAGGGTCGAGTACATGTTAGCCGTATGAACTAGGAAAAATATGAGGAAAGTCTTGGTAATCCATGACCTCATTCATTCAAAAATATGTATAAAGTGTGAACTATGCACATGGTCATAAAGATCACCACGTCGGCAAATAGGGTTTCAAGTATTGGCCCCTTCGGGACCTCTGCTTCCATTACAAGCTACACAACCCTCTTTAAGCCTAATTAAAATATTTGTACATAACCCATCCATTTAACCAAGTGATAATCCATTTAGGCATTTACAGTTGGTATCGTCATACCAATTAATTATGCTTGCAAGCTTATAGAATTCTATTATCTAATTATCCATCATCCTGGGGAATCCACGACCCCTATGTTCCAATTTAAACAATACCATGGCCAACGAGGAACTTTTCAAAACAATTTTTATCCATTTATACATAATGCAATGTGATGGCTTAGAATAAGCAAAACCATGTAATTGTCCATATTTCAAAACCAAGTATTCATGTGGGTTGAGGTTAATAACAATTCCTAATCAAATTCCATAAAATTTTAGGGAATCAATGACCCTCTTCCCAGTCACCATGCCTATGCATAATTTCATATCAAATACTATGAAATAAAGCATCAAAAAACATTCTAAAACAATGAGAAAACTAACCAAGTAACAACTATTCAAAACCCTCAACCCATCATTCCAAACCCACAATTTTAAATCACATAAAAAATGATTAAACACATGGCTTTATGAAAAACTAGGTTAGGACATAGATACATGCCTAAAAACAACAAGAATTTGGAGAAGGAAACTCTAATTTGAAACTTAGGTCCTCAATACTTAGAAACCCTAAATTCCTTTTGCTTTAAGAAAGTTTAAGAGAAGAGAAGTGTGTTTTGATTTGTTTATGGATGATAATGGGACTCTAGAAGTGTTTTTATGTCGTAGGTAATGTGTTAAGGATAGGAAAAGACTAAAAATCCCTAAATAAAAACGTGCAAGAAAATTGTTTCCACTCATTATGGGTTAGGTGATGACTCGTAATGAATAGATACATGTCTTTGCTAGGACTCATTCTCTAGGAAGTGACTCAGGGTACCCTTACTGTTATGGTCATGAGTCCTTCTCCATGAATCGTGATCACACCTTATGATTCATAGGGTCTTAGTGGTGGTCAGGACAAAAACACGGGCAATTCTCACTGGTTAAGCCATGATCAGGCTCTATACAACTTGTGATAAGTGATAATTACTAGTCACGTGAGTCGTTTACTTAGGCAGTGATGACAAAAGTCAAGAAATTTATAGAGGCCAAAACTTGGGTTATTAAATTTGAAAGGCAAAATAAAAGTTTCAAATCCAAAGCAACCCTGCTATTGTCCCAAATTCAACATTCTAGATCTAACAAATCTGTTAGAACCATCATGCGATGCTTGAATCATTAAATGTTGTCAAAAGTAAAAATAATCTCTTTAAGGAATTTCAAACCACAAATTCATATATAAAACTTCTAAATGCATTGAGGACCATGCCAACCATACCTGCAACTCACAAATATGATAATAAAATAGGGAAGTTAAAATAGTTGAAACACAAATGTTTCTTAATTTCAATATGAGGGTCATTACTGTGTCCACCACCAACATCACGTTCGTCCTCAAGCATACAATAAAGAACACACCAAAATAGTTAAAGGATAGAAAAACACCCATGAGAAACATCAAGCAAGAACTCCAACATGGTGTCACAAATATAGAACTACTGGTCTCACCATAGAACAAAAAATCTATCACATTAGGACTCACTAGGTTATACACTAGCATCTAAGACCAAATTCTCAATGAAGTCAAATTTCTATATTTTCAAACTTCCTGTATATCCAAAATCTGAGTCAAACATAATAGAATTACTGAATATACTTGGATAAACTAAACCTGGCCAAGACATTACCGAAAATCACAGGACCAAAAATCATCTTTGGATCCACCATATATCAAGGTACTCATAAATCACATAACAGATTTGATACTATCACTATCAAATCAAACCACTCTATAATCTCAAGCTAAAGATACTAGATAAGAAACTGGTATCAAAACTATATAAAAACTTAAAAGTTACATTTAGTTTGCTAGATCACTATTCAATAGTCAAATCCCACTGCTTAACCCTTTAAGGCAATATAAAATCATCATAATACTCTATATACCATAGACATAAAATCTTTAAATAACACAAGAAACCACAAGAAACTCATCACAAGAACATATACAACACTCAATATCTAAAAGCCATCAAACAACTTGAAGTATTTAATAATTTGGTTGAAGAAGTAGTCATTATGATCCCGCATATATAAGTAACCCATCATAATAGAAAAAAATAAACCCATAGAAGTTGTTCAATAGCCACTATATATCACTAACGGATGACCAAATCATGAATCAAAACACAAGAAAATCACCACCAAACTCTACATAAGCTATTGATGAACCATACTATCAGGACTTCAAATTTCTATCTCAACCCTATGGCTAAACTTTGAATATAACAAATATACGTTTGCAAAAAACTCTATATCTTTTTCATTAACTCTCTAATATACGTTTGCAAAAAACTCTATATCTTTTTCATTAACTCTCTTCCCATTTAATATTTATTAACACGAGAGTAGTGGACTAATAAGGTACAAACTAGACTAGCTCGATTATCATTTCACATTCCTTAACACAAAGTCCATTGAGAAGAACGCATACTCTAATTGAAGCTTATGGGGAAGAATATTCCACCAAACCAGTTAGCTACTATTAAGGAGCAATTTTATAATGAAATTTCCCTTTCTATTTAGAACTCTTTTAAAAGAATCCATTATAAGCTAAAATCCTTGAAATCTAATCGAAAAGTGTCTTAATACCATCAAATTCTATCATGCAAGCACAGGCTAATCACTAAGAAAGTAACAATACGTAAGGTATGAACGTCTAAAAATATTCCCTTATCCAACTAAAATTCTTCAATTGCAATCCTTCCAAGTTGGTTGCATCAAGTCCGACCTATCACAGGGTCTTCTTGCCTAATCTTGTAAGTACCACTAGTTATTCCACAAACTTGATATCGTTAACATGCATTAACTCAAACCACCAATACGTAAAAGTGACCTTCTAAAGCATCTAACTCATGTACATACTCTAGCATTAACACTTATAGACAACCTACACAAGCCTTCTAGGGATAACTTTCTTTACTTACAACTCCCTGCCCCAATTATCGAATTACTTTTTCGATCTCAATTGACCATTGACTCTTCTGTTAACCTCTGTATTGCTTTCTAAAATTTAAATATGTCGAAACCCATAATCGATCCACCACTAGTCCATAAAATGATCATCAAAGAGATCATACCCAAACATATGAAAATCCATAAAACTCATGAAATCAAACAAAATTTGTCTATGCACTCTAAGTTAGTCACAACATAGGACCTATCCACCTAATCCACCACTAAGGAACCATCTTCAGTGCAACAATATGAATAGAACCCAATCAACTCTTGAATTATCTCAAAACTCAATGTCGAATAAATAAACACAAAGCACAAAAAAGACTGTTATCAAACGCTACAAAGATAGATCAAAGGTGGACTAAAATCATACTTGTATCTACGATACCAAAAACTTGTACCTCATTCCCATTCTATGGAACCTAATATAAAAATCAATCTTCTCTTGAAGCAACTGATAAAGTATCTCTCTGTATAAGTTATGGGAAATCCCTCCTATAGTGCCAAAGATCACCACATAAAAAGTAACCCAAAGAAGTCAGAGCCCACTAAACTAGGCTTGAAAACCTTATCGACTACCACAATGTAACTCTCTCTAACTATAATTAGAATAAACCTAAACTCCATCATGTACCTAACTATCCTCATCAAATCTATGGGCCTCTGGCCCATAAGGCTCTTATATCTCCATTAGATTACTCTAAAAACTCTTGAGAAAACTAATCCTATAAAAAATAAGGTAATCTAACTGATATACTCTCTATAAACCTCCACTACTATTTTGCTAGACCAAATAATTGAAAGAAAGTGAAGTCTACGCCAGTAGAATGCACCAGAATCCACCAGGCTCAACTAATGTAGCCTCTCACAACAACTAAAAACGAACATATAAGAATCAACACTGGATCACCATCAAATTTAAGAAGGTCTGTCCTCAAGAACTCTCTATATATAATCTATACTTCCATGGATATGAAGGGTAAAGTCACTGGATGTGCAGTAATCTCTGGAAATATCTTATTAACACTAGGAGATATAATAGGATTCACATGTATATCTAGAGTTTGAAGCCTTAAAATAGCATGTTGAATTAAGATAGAAGCTACTCTTTGAAGGAAATTAGACACTCAAACCAAAAAATCCTCAAGCATAGTTATGATTACAGACAGTGCCTTCACTAGCCTAAACCGCTCTAACTCACTAGGCCTATAACTACTACAAACTGTAAAACCTAAAGAGTAAACATTGACCTAAACTCTAGCTGGTCTGGATATCCTGAACTAATCTCTACCTTAATCCCTACTTATACTATGCACCAAAGGCATCTGAATCTTTAGCTAAGGAAGAATCTAGGCTTACCATCTATGAGAGAATGAATAAGATATTTTTGAGTTATTTAAAGTTATGAATAGAGAAACAAGAATAAAGAAATAGATTTCACCTAAAATCATATAGCCTCTCAAAGATAGATTATGAATGTCTCCATACAGATCTACAATACTTTACTAGTCTTGGCTTGTATTAATGAGATTAATAAACCTGGAGCTATAATAGCAACTTGTCACAATAAAAAATAAGCATGTAATGGAACTTGTCCTACCCTTGGAACAAGTAACCCTAACCCAACCAAAAGAACACAAACTAAGAAATAGAAAATGGAAGCAAAAGAATAGTATAATGTCGAATTTATATAAATAAGACATAAAACTCCAAAATGCATCCCAGATCTAGTTGTCACAAGTAAAAGCCTCTAATATAGATTAATATTAAGAATAACCATCTAAAATTTCTTAGATATAAATAAAATATAAGATATAACTCAATATATTCGAGAAGTTTCAAAGTGCATCAACTGCTTGAACCAATACTTGCACAGAGTGCAAAAAATAAGATAAAAAAAGCAAGGGTGAGTATGAAACCACGTGTACTCAACAAGCATCATCGATGATCAATCCTAATCCAAAGAAATGATGAGAAATACTTCCCCAAATACCCAAGGTTTCCTAAATAATTTATGGCCAAATATACACTATTTCATCCTATCAAGGTAACCCAACATAACAGGCACATAAGGAAATATATAGGATAAGAAATTTAGTCTAGATGAGTCAATTCTAGACATTTCATGATCCATAATTAAGGAAAATCATTTCAGAAGGAGACTCACTATTACAATTCATCAGGCTTGGTCAATTATAATCAACCAATAATATGGGATACAGTAAGTAGAGTGAATGTACAAGTGTTTGACATACTACAAAAAGGTGTGATACAATAGTGTCTCAGATTAAGCTACATCTATATCCCAAGTCCAATACTATCTCAACCTAAAAGCCAATAACAAGATGATATATGAGATAATATGATAAAGTGGCATGAATTCTCAACCACATACCATAAACAAGGTTATATTACAATAATTCATTATAAAGAAAGGTACTAAAATAGTATCAAACCATAGCAAGGGAAGAAGTGCAATGTAATAATGCGATGTAATGTAATGATGATAAATAGTTGAAAGTCATTACATAAATTTTTCTATACACCTATTGAGCCTCAATGCTCCAAAAGTAGGACCCATAGGGGGTTCACAATCCATCTACTTTCCATAATGTTGATCCACTCTCCAACTTATGTTCACAGATTAAGATTCCTACAATATCTCATAAAATATCTCAGTCAACCCGACTGACACATTCCTTGGTCTAGGCATTTAAAAGTGTCTCCTAATTTTTTAAAGTATATGTCTCTTAGTGGTATCAATATCATGAACATGTATGAATGATATGAGTATATATGCTCATAGATAAATTAGTATGAAGATATAAATCACTTAATACAAGTATAAGTGAATTGAAAATCAACTCAATATAACAATGTTCCATGATTTAAATTATCATAACAAATAGTCATTCCTGACATTAATAATATCATTTAAAGTCACTCATTTAGGAATCATCAATATGACAAAAGCAATTAATGCACTAACATGGTTTATGATAACAAGTGAAGCTTTTACTTACTGTTATGTTAATAATATGTAATTAAATGAAGAATCATCGCCAACAATAATGACTCAATCTCTCACTTAGGAATCACCACAATACATGCTCTTAAAATCAGTAATAATATGCACAAAAGTCCTCACTTGAGCACATGATAATAAATAACATTTCCAACGACAAAATATTATGGAACTACCCAAACCTACCTTTTTTGGTACAATAAGTTTCATCCTCTATTACAAGTCTATTTTTACACTAAGAGAGTTTTCCCGTATGATAAGTTTAACCCTCTATTACAAGTCTATTTATACACTAAGTATTCTCTAAAGATCAACAATTCTATAACCAACAATAATAACATAATTATTCTCTAAAGGTCAGTAAGCCCTCATCATCACAACAAAGTCCACTAAAAAAGATTCAAGATCTAAAATTAGCATCCAATAGCAACTATTCAAGATCACTATAATATCTACCTACATTCTACTCTAAGGATAGTTACAAGTTGTAATACTAACTAGGAAAGACCAAAATCTAACTACAATTCACTAAAAAACTTTGTTTGCCATGGAACTTCTCATTATTTAACCTAAGTGGGACCTCTATATTCTAATTGAATCATAACATACCAATAAATAAGTATACAACACACAAAAACTTTTGAAAAAATTAAGACACATCTCAACTTGCCTTTAAAGAAGATCGACAAGCCAAAACACAACCAAGAAATCAATTAGAACCTCTACTTCCTTGAATAATATCCAAACACAACAAATCTAATCAAATAATACACCTGAAAGTCAAAAGGAGTCCGATGATATCTATATCGACTATATTTGCTTTAAGTCTAAAATTTGCTTCAAAAATAATTTCAAATTAAAAGCATAAAATATAAATAATGTTTAAGAATGATCTTCCCTATATCAAGAGGTGTTCGTAGCTAAAATCCCATTCGATATTGCATAAAAATTGGACCTAAAATTAAAGAAAACGCCAATTTAAACTTTACTGGGTAAACAACCTCAAAAATCATTTTTAATCAAGTATTTAAACTTTTTATAAAGATAAAATCAATATAAAATGATGGAATAAAGATTTAAAAACTTTTCCATGAATTAATTCTCAAGAACTCCATTGAAAATGCCTTAATTTGATATTTATAAGCCTAAAATATAGAAATAGGGCTTAGGATAGAGATTGAGCGTTAAATTCTATCAAGGTAGAAATTACCTTTCATAAACACGATCTAGTGGATGTGAATGCCAAGATCAACCCAACTCGAGTCCCATGTTCAGGGTCCATCCTTCGTAAAGTGGATGAAGGTCAACCCAAATCAGACCCTCATAACCGTTCGTAAATGTGGTTGGGACACTACAATTGGGATGAAAAAAATGCTACCTTCATAAATGTGGCCCCACCATTACATTTTTGATGCATAACATTTCATTCTCCATGAATGCATCCATGGGCTTGCGAGCACAAAAATGGTCTGGTAGCTGCACCAGAAATATCAACATCAGTAACACACTTGGTTCAAAAACTCTTCCAATGGTCCATCGAAATTTGTTTGGGATTCCACAGAAATAGATTAATAAAGCAACTAAACTAATAATGTTCTAGACTCAATGGTAACGTTGGATTTTGAAAAAGGATCATTTTCATCCAATTAACTCCTGAGATCCCCTTTAAGTCAAAATTAACTAGTTTTTTAGTGGACAGTGGAAATACAAAATAAAGGCTCCAAACCTAAACCAACCTTTCTACTTACCTAAATTTGATATTTCAGATCTAATGGAACTATTAGAATCATCTCCCAAGGCCCGGTTCACAAAACATTGGCCGAATTTAAACAAATCTCTTTAAGGAAGTTCAAAACTTCAAATTTATATATCACACTTTTGAATGCATCAGAGACTATGTCAACCATCTCCACAACTCATAAATGAGATAAAGCAACCACAAAAAATGACAAATAATCAAAACACAGAAATTTCAAATTTTTGTATGGGGGTCATTACATCTCAATGATACAATCACAATATATCCATAAAATATCATAGTAACATTAAGGAGGTCTATTTCAGTCCTAGATGTTTTCATCATAGTATGTAGGAATACTATGATAGTATCATAGAGGATTGTTCCAATCCACCTTTTATTATTTTAACAATTTATTCTAAGGTTTATTTGTTATTCCTTTATATTTAGTTAGTTTAAAATTAGTAAGATAATAAATTTATATTTATATTAATTTTAATATTCAAAAGAAATGACAATTTATATATATATATATTAAAAAAGAATATTAATTTTATTTATTTATATATTCTTATTATTCAAAAAATAAATAACTACTCTACTTATTGTTATATTTAAATAAAATAAATAAACAACACAGCAAGAAAAATAAAGTATCAAAATAATTAAGGGGGGGGGGAGAGGGTAGGTAAGTTCCAAAAACTAGGTGACTAACACAAAAATAGTTTTTTTAAAGCTTCCACTTTAAAATGTTTTAATCATAAAAAAAAATTATATTACCAACATGGGTTATGGTGTAGTGGTGGGACTACTCCGTCCTTAACCAGATGAATCGGTTTCGAGCACTGGGTATGAAAAAAATCCTATTGGGAGCGCCACCCGTAGAATGAGACCTATAGTGCACGATCCAGATTAGTCAGGGGTCTAATACAGGTACCGACATCGGGTTGGAAACCCAAAAAATAAAATTGCATGAAGATTTAATGTTAAAGAATCCATTAAAATCTCACAATTTGCGCAAGGAGAAGAAAGGAAAATTGCACAATAATTTATCAAGTTGGCCGAAATCAAAGTTCCTTTGAATGGGGCATGCACTATAATTATTTTGTAGCTCCTGGATATTTTTTGAGTTATTAAGGGATGAGGTATTGGGATGTAAATACTTTAGGTTTTACATCTATTTTATGTTTTTATTTTGCACTCAGTGTGCGGTATCCATATTGATGTCCGACTAAATTCAAATTCGCATTAAAAAGTCCCAGATTGGGGTGACACTCTCTAACAAAGGTGACTCCAAAGTGGGGAAGGCTCAAACCCAAGACCTCTGATTAAGAATGAAGGATTACTTACCACTATATCACAATCCTTACTGGTATCATAAAACCTTGTTAAAAATTACCTTATGATCAAAAACCTTTTAGAAAGAGACATACAAAAAATCTATTAAAAACATAAAAATATTAGTACAAACAATTAAGATGATAAAGATTAGAGTTATTATGGAATCCTACGAATTCACACTATTTTAGAAATATTAAAGTTCAATGTTGAAATTCATGTTCTTGATAATTCATGTGAACACTCATAGTTTTCATGTAATACCTTGTACTTCAACCTAGCTTAAAATCATCCCGAGTATGTTAGAAACTTACTTTGAAAGACGAATCCACTTTTATATACGTAAAATTTTTAAGATTTTCACTTTTATCATGTGAAAAATTCAATTAGATTTCCCACGATACCAATTTCGTCCAAATACGGTATTGGAATAGAAAGTTATGGCCATTTTATAGAAAAAAGTCAAAACTGCCCAGGTGCGATGATGAGGGCCGAGAGGCCATCGAGCTAGCGATGGATCCCAGGTGCGATGATGATGGCCCACAGACCATCGAGATAGTGATGGACCCCATGTGCAATGATGAGGGCCGACCGACGCAGTAAAGGCAGTGAGACCACCTTCTGCCTAAGAGCGACGACTCAGGATGATGGATCATCAAACTAGCGATGGACAGCCGCCCAAGCCATCTTAGTAAAGATAATAAAGCCCTATTATGCCTAGGTATGATAGTCAGGACTGATGGACCATCGACCCAATGATGTACCATCGCACCCACCGTCGCATAGTTCATTCATTTATTCTAGATTCATTCTTTTACGATATTTGGGCCGTTTCTACCCATTTTAAACCTAAATTATATTAGAATGAGGCTCATAAGTTCATTATCCATCTACAACATCAAATTAGTGTTTTCTCTCAAATATAATCCCTAATTACAAGATCCAAATCCTTCTTCAAGAAACTAAGAGATTCCAAGTTCTTCAAGTCCAAGAACTTCAAGAAACTCACAAACCAGGTATGTCATGTATTGATTCATGGGTTTCTTCCACCCATGAAGCTCAAGAATATCTTTTCAAAATCTAAAATTTGTGTATTTATGAATGTTCATGATTTAAATTGAATTAAAATTCTTGTTGATGTTGTGGGGTTTTGATTCATGTTTGAAATTACATATTCCAATGATTGACCCTAGGATGTGGTGATTTGCATAATAATCATGGTAAACCCTTAAATTTACATGTTGATTGATGTATCCATGATTATTAGATGTGTTAATGATTGTATAACCAAAGCATGCTCCCCATGTGTTCGATTAAATGCCTATTTGAAGGCAAACAACCATGTGTACCCAAAAATTTAGTAGTTTGCTTAGAATCAGTGTCATGTTTTCAAGATACTCTCAATCAAGCCCTGATCCATAGAATTCAGTCAGTCTCATGAATCAGGAGAATTAAGTAATCTCAGTAGTATTCCGTTAGTCAACGAAACTCAGTTAACTCAGTCCAGTTCAATTTAGTTAATCATGTTCAGTGTCTATTCAGATAGGAGTAGAAATTAGCACCGAGTGGACCCAAGAATAGGAACCCACCTATTATATAAGGGTTTCATTCTTAGAAGCAATCCTTGCATTCCAGAACTACATAGCCAGCATAGGTTGATACATCATAGACTGTTATGTAAGGGTAGATGAGATGGCCTAACCTGTTATATGAGGGTTCTCACCATTCTCACTAGAGTTACCTACTATATTAGGGTTACTCATAGATTGTACTTACCAGTGGTGCGGTATTGACACACTTCCAATTAGGGTTATAGATTGGACCCCAGCTCAATTATATTGCCTTATTTAGGGTATGTTGTTTAGATGAGCAATTCCCATAGTTTCAATTTTAGATTAGGTCTGTTAGATGCGGTTATTTAGTCTCAGTAAAAGAACTCAAATAGTTTTCAGATTTTAAGACTGTCAGATACAGTCAACTCAGAATAGTATGAAACTTAGCTAGTTCCATCAGAACCTAGACTGTCAGATACAGTTACTCAGTATTAGTTATTTTAGTTATACAGTTATCAGTATCTGATGTTATTAGTACTAAGACTCAGTAATCATGTTATCACAAACCTAGTTATAGTTATTATGTATTCATGTATGCATTCTCACGTTCCCTTCTTTTAATATTCAAGTCGTGCTAGTGAGCATTATCTAAAATCAAACCCTCAGTCTAATCCATTTCTCCCTTCCATTTATAAAACATGCCTACTAAAAGAAGAAATGAGAATTAGCCAGCTCCTCATCCCGAAGAACCTTTGGGCGAACATATTTATAATGTAGAGTTTAGAGCTATATTCACTACTCTTGATTAGTCAGTTGCTGCTCAAAATGAAGGACCAGCTGTCGTTCTGGCCAAACCAGTGGCCAATTCAGCTGTAGCCAGGATTCAAGACTTCACCCGAATGAATCCTCTATCTTTTCTCGGGTCTAAATCAGATGAGGACCCTCAGGAATTTATTGATCAAGTTTAGAAGGTTACCAATATCATGGGAGTTACTCCTAGTGAGAGCGTTGAGCTAGCTATATATTAGTTGTAAGACATTGCTCATACTTGGTTTAAACAGAGGAAGTCAGAAAGGCCAGATGATGCAGGGCCAATTGAGTAGGAGGAGTTTGTCACCACATTCTTAGATAGATTCTTTTCCCAAGAGATGAAAGAAACTAAGGTGTTGGAATTTATCAACCTCAGGTAGGGCAACATAATGATGAAAGAGTATTCTCTTAAGTTTACTCAATTAGCCAGATATGCTCCTCATATGATTGCAGATAGCAGGGCTAAGATGAGTAAGTTTGTCTCTAGTGTGAATAATACTATTGTCAACAACTGTAGGTCTGCGATGGTGAATTGTAACATGACTTTAGCCAGGCTTATGACTCATGCTCAGCAGATAAAGGTGTAAAAGATTGAAATGATGGAGAAGCAGAAGAAGAGAGCAAGGACAGGTAGTTTCAACTTTTCTTAGCCTTAATTAGAAGGAGGAAACCATTCTCAGTTTTGTCCTAGGTCAGCAGTTCCAGCTCCTTGTTCAGCTAGTGCTCCAACTCCTACATTCAGAGATGGTAAAAGAGATAGAATGCCAGGCTCTAAGTCTTAGGGCAGTGTTAGTAGTTCCTACACCTATTTTCTTTGCCAGACTTATGCCAATCACCATTAGGGTACTTGCAGAGATGGCAGTGGTATTTGTTTTGATGAGTAAGCCAGGCCACAAAGTCAGAGATTGTCCTCAGAATCAGTAGAACCATTCCTAAGCTTAGTTCATTCGCCCAAACCAGCATGGTGCCACCTCCAGTGCTACTAGTGGGCAATGCCCAAATCAACTTTATGCTCTCCAGTCCTGACAAGATCAGGAAAATTCTCCTTATGTGGTTACTAATATGTTACAGATCTTTTATGTGCATGTTTATGCTTTACTAGATCTAGGAGCTTCTTTGTCTTTTGTTACTCCCTATATAGTGGTTGATTGTGGAGTCAGTCTCGAAATTCTAGCAGAGCCCTTCTCTGTCTATACCCAGTGGGTAAAACTATCATAGCCCGATGGGTATACAGGAACTATTCTCTTATGATATTTTAGAAAGTCACCTCAATAAATTTAGTACAATTAGAGATGACTGATTTTGATGTTATTCTCGGCATGGATTGGCTTCATTCCTGCTATGCCAAAGTCGACTATAGAAATAGAATAGTCTAGTTTTAGTTTTTGAATGAAATTGTCCTAGAGTGGAAGGGTAGTACTTCAATGTTCATAGGTCAGCTTGTTTCATACCTTCGAGCAAGGAAAATAATATCTAAAGGATGTGTCTATCATTTTGTTCGAGTTAAGGATACTAGTTCTGAAACTCCCAGTATTGAATCAGTCCCAGTTGTGAATGAATATTCAAATGTCTTTCCTGAAGATCTTCTAGGAATTTCTCCCAAAAGTGAGATAGACTTCGGCATTGATCATCTTCCAGATACTCAGCCTATATCTATTTTACCATATAGAATGGCACCAGCATAACTTAGAGAATTGAAACAGCAGTTGAAGAATCTCTTAGATAGGGCATTCATCAAATCCAGCATTTCCCTATGGGGTGCACCAGTCTTGTTCATGCATAAGAAAGACGGTTCTCTGAAAATATGCATTGATTACTGTCAACTCAATAAAGTCACGGTCAAGAACAAGTATCCTCTTCCCAGAATCGATGACTTGTTCTATCAACTTCAGGGTGCCAGTTATTTCTATAAGATAGACCTTAGATCATGTTACCATCAACGCAGAGTCAGAGAAGGTAAAATTTCTAAAACATCTTTTCGTACTGGGTATGGTCACTTCAAATTCCTAGTCGTGTCCTTTGGTCTTACCAATACCCCAGTAGCTTTCATGGACTTGATGAACTGGTTGTTCAAGCAGTACTTAGATATGTTAATCATAGTCTTTATAGATGATATTCTGGTCTATTCCCATAGTGAGCGTGATCATGCAGACCATCTCAGAATCATACTTTAGACCCTCGGAGATCATTAGTTGTTCACCAAATTTATCAAGTGCGAAATTTGGCTAAGTTTAGTAGCATTCCTTGGTCATATTGTTTCCGATAATGGCATAGGGTTGATCCTCAAAAGACCAAGGCAATAAGAAACTGGACCAAGCCTACCTCTCCATTAGATATCAAGAGTTTTTAGTGTTTGGCTGGCTATTATAGATGGTTTGTTGAGGGATTTTCTTCTATTACATCTCTTATGTCCAGATTGACTCTAAAGAAAGTCAAGTTTCAGGGGTCAGATCCTTGTGGTAACAGTTTTTAAGAGTTGAAGACTCGATCACCTCAGCTCTAATTTTGGCTCTTCCAGAGGGTTCAGAAGGGTTTGTAGTGTATTGTGATGCATCCAGAGTAGGTTTGGGTTGTATCCTCATGAATCATGGTAAGGTCATAGCGTACACCTCCAGACAACTTTAACCTTATGATAAGAATTATCCTACTCATGATCTCAAGTTAGTCGTAGTCTTTTCCTTGAAGATTTGGAGGCATTATCTATATAAAGTTCATGTAGATGTGTTCACAGATCGTACAAGACTTTAGTATGTCTTTTCTCAGAAAGATCTCAATTTTTTCAGAGAAGGTAGTTAGAGCTCTTGAAAGATTATGACATGAGTGTCCTTTATCATCCGGTCAAGGACAATGTCGTGGACGATGCTCTCAGTAGACTATCTATAGGTAGTGTTGCTCATGTTTAGGACAGTAAGAAGTTAGCTCAGGAAATCCATCAGCTTGCCAGACTAGGAGTTTGCTTAGTCTATACAGAGGAGGGTGACACTTGGGTTCAAAGTAGTTAAGAACCATCTCTAGTTTCTGAGGTAAAAGAAAAGCAAGATAGAATTCCCAGTTTAGTCAAGTTGAAAGAGTCAGTCAAGGATTATAAAGTAGAGGTTTTCTCCCAAGGGTAAGATAGAGTATTGCATTTTCAGGGTCATCTGTGTGTTCCAGGTGTAGACGACTTAAGGAAGCGAATTCTTGTAGAAGTGCATAGTGCGCGCTACTCTATTCATCTAGGGGCTACAAAGATGTATTGTGACTTATAGGAAATTTATTGGTGGAGTGGGATGAAGAGAGATGTTGCAGAGTTTATGGCTAAGTGCTCTACATGTTAGAAAGTTAAGATAGAGCATCAAAAGCCTAGTGGGTCTATGTAGGATTTTAATATTCTTACTTAGAAGTGGGAAGAAGTGAACATGGAATTTGTGAAGGGTTTGCCTCGTACTCATTGCCAGCATGATTCAATTTGGGTCATTGTAGATAGGATGACCAAATCAGCTCATTTCCTTCCAGTCCATACCTCTTATTCTGCCGAGCATTATGCAAAACTCTACATCAGAGAGTTTGTCAGATTACATGGTTTTCCGTTATCTATTATCTCATACGGAGGAACCAGTTTACCTCTTATTTTTGGAAAGCATTCCAAAAGTGTCTTGGTACACAAGTTCATCTCTGTATAACCTTCAATCCTCAGATAGATGGGCGAGTAGAAAGGACCATTCAGACTTTAGAATATATGTTATGAACGTGTTCAATGGATTTCAAGGGTAGTTGGGATGACCACTTGCCTTTGATTGAGTTTGCATATAACAATAACTATCATTCTAGTATTCAGATGGCTTCATTCGAAGCTCTCTATGGTAGATGGTGTAGATCTCTAATAGATTGTGTAGAAGTTAGTAAGGCCTCAGTCATAGGGTCTGACTTAGTATTCGATGCCTTAGAGAAAGGCCAATTGATTAGAGAAAGACTCTGGGCTGCTCAGAGTTGATAGAAGTCTTATGCAGATGTGCGCATAAAGGATCTGGAGATCGAGATTTGTGACTATGTCTATCTAAATATAGCTCCCATGAAGGAAGTGAATAGATTCATCAAGAAGGGAAAGCTCAGTCCATGATATATCCATCCTTTCAAATTCTCAGTCGTTTAGGCAAGGTAGCTTATGAGCTCGAATTGCTTTCAGATCTAGCCTCAGTTCATCGAGTCTTCCATGTCTCTTTGCTTAAGAAATGCATAGGTGACCCAGTAGTTGTAGTACCTATTCAGAGCATAGATATTGTAAACAACCTCTCTTATGAAGAGATTCCAGTCGAAATCCTAAACTATCAGACTCGTAGACTGAGGAACAAAGAAGTCCCTTTAGTCAAAGTTCTTGTGTGAAATTTGTTCGTTAAGGGAGCTACTTGTGAGGCAGAAGCAGACATGCATACCAAGTATCTTTACCTCTTCTCCGCCAACTCATACCTAGCTCAAGATAATAGTTCTCCTTAAGCTTTTCAGTTACATGTTCAGATTTCAGTGACAATCTTAGTATACAGTTTATGTTTAGAATTCCATTATAAACATGGCATTAAGTACCATTTCATATTCCGTCATGCATTTATATGTCAGTTTAGTTATATAATCATGCATCACACGTACATTATCATTATGAGAACCTTAATTCATCAGAAACATTTAGCCATGCATTCATGAATCAATTACACATGCATCAGATATGCATGTTCAGTATGATATATTCAGTTATCAGTCATGAAATCATGCTCCAATCATTCATTGTTAGTATGTATGTCAGTTTATCTTCTCCCCTCTTATTAAATCTAATTGAGGATGAATATTCTTAAGGGGGAGATATTGTAATATTCCGTACTTCTACCTAGTTTGAAATCATCCCGAGTATGTTAGAAAAATACTTTGAAAGATGAATCCACTTTTATACACGTGGAATTTTTAATATTTTCACTTTTTTTCATGTGGAAAATTGAATTAGCTTTCCAACAATACTAATTTTGTCCAAATCCGATATCGGGGTAAAAGTTGTGGCTATTTTATAGAAAGTAGTCAAAACAGCCAAAGTGCGATGATGAGGGCCGACGGACCGTCAACCTAGTGATGGACGGTCTCCCAAACCGTCATAGCGGAGGCAGTGAGACCACCTTTTTCATAAAGGAAATGGATCAGGCCAACAGAATGTCGAGCTAGAGACAGACCATTGCCCAAGTCATTACAGTAGAGATAATGAACCCCAATTCTGGCCAGGTGCGATTGTCAGGACCGACGGACCGTCGACCTAGCAATGGAATATCACACCCACCGTTGCATAGTTTGTTCAGTTATTTTAAATTCATTTTTTAGGGTATTTGGTTCTTTTCCACCTATTTTAACCCCTAATTATATCAGACCACGACTCATAAGTTCATTATCCATGTACAACATCAAATTAGGAGTTTCTCTCAAAGATAATCCCCAAGAACAAGATCCAAATCTTTCTTCAAGAAACTAAGAGATTTTAAGTTCTTCAAGGCCAAGAACATCAAGAAACTCACAACCCAGGTATGTCATGTGTTGATTCATGGGTCCCTTTCACCCATGAAGCTCAAGAATCTCTTTTCAAAATCCAAGATTTGTGTATTTATGAATGTTCATGATTTAAATTGAATTGAAATTCATGTTCATGATGTTGTGGGGTTTTGATTCATGTTTGAAATTACATATTCCAATGATTGACCCTAGGATGTGGTGATTAGCATAATAATCATGATAAACCCTCAAATTTACATGTTGATTGATGTATCCATGATTATTAGATGTGTTGATCAATGTATAACCAAAGCATGCTCCCCATGTGTTCGATTAAATGCCTATGTAAAATAAAAGTGTCATACTAGTATGATAATATGAAATCCCCATTTATGTACAAGTTTATGCATGTCCAATGTTTGATGAAATGTCTTAGTCAATGAATTATGGATATATGTGTAGCCAGTGTGGTGCTTTAGAACTTGTACTTCATGAAATCTCCAACTTATTATATTATGGATTGTTAACATTGGTCATGTATTCAAGAAAGTCATGCTTTGTCAGTTTCTTCCCATCAAGTCCTGCAGGTACTTGTACCCGAAAATTTAGTTGTTTTTCTTAAATCAGTGTCATGTTTTCAAGATACTCTTAGTCAAGACATGATCTTTAAAATTCAGTCAGTCTCATAACTCAGGAAAACTCAGTAATCTCAGTAGTATTCCATCAGTCAACAAAACTCAGTTAACTCAGTCCAGTTTATTTCAATTAATCATTTTCAGTGTCTATTCAAATGAGAGTAGAAATTAGCACCGAGTGAATCCAAGGATGGGAACCACCTATTATATGAGGGTGTAATTCTTAGAAGCAATGCTTGCATTCCAAAACTACATAGCCAGCGTTGGTAGAGATATCATAGCCTGTTATATGAGGGTAGATGAGGTGGACTAACTAGTTATATTAGGGTTCCCACCATTCTAACTACAGTTACCTATTATATAAGGGTTACTCACAGATTGTCCTTACCAATGGCAAGGTACTGATACCCTTCAAATTGGGGTTACAAATTGGACCCCAACTCATCTATATTATGTTATTTGGGGCATATCGGTTAGATACTACTTCCCACATTTCTAGTTACAGATTAGTACTGTCAGATATAGTCATTCAGTCTCAGTAAAAAAACTTAGATAGTTCTTCAAATTTTAGGACTGTTAGATATAATCTACTCAGAACTGTACGAAACTCAGCTAATTTCATCAGAACCTAAACTGTCAGTTACAGTCACTCAGTATTAGTTATTTTAGTTATACAGTTATCAGTATCTCATGTTATCAGTACCTAGACTCAGTACTCATGTTATCATGAACTTAGTTACAGTTACTATGTATTCATGCATGTAATCTCACGTTTATGTTATCCAGTTAGTTAGTATAGTTCATGCATATGAACCCTTTGCATTCATCCTACCTCACATGCACACGAGTACATTCAAACGTACTGACGCATTTGCGCTTTGGTGTTTTATACCATAGGTTATGAAGCACGAGCTCTAGAGCATTAGTAGCATTCTAGTCTCAGCAGTCAGAGTTAGCAGTGAGTCCTCATCCTTCGAGGACATGACCATTACTTTATTATCTCATTAATTAATTTATTTAAGTAGTTGGAGTTAGTTGGGGACATATCCCATCAACTCCTTATTCAGATAGTTCAGTCAGTTAGAGGCTTTTTAGACTTGCATGTTCAGACAGTTATTTCATTTATTTGGGTATTGATATACCATATCCTCAGATGTTATGTTTTATCATATCTTTGAACCTTATGGCCTTTTAGACTTTATTTCCACATTTATACAATATATTATGTAGTGTTTAGGTACAGATATCAGTCATGGGTTAACTTGTGGTCCTTCGGGGTCATTAGCACCGTGTAGCATTTCGGGTAACAGATTTGGGGCGTTATATTTCAACCCTTTTTAATAGGCCACATGAACCCCAATTACCCCGTAAACACTATAAGTAATCAAGGAACTTAATTGTAAAAAATCTCCTAAAAATTCATCTTCAATTGATCTTGAGTTAAATTTCAATAATCTAGGATTGGAATATTAATATCATGCTAATTCTCGATAATTTGATAATAATTACAAGAGGTCCTAGGAGTTTTTTTTTTTTTTGAAAAAATCAGCCAAAATAAAGTGGAATAAAAAATGCTGAAATTTTACATATTTACAGATTTTAGGCTTGACATGTGACAAATAACCACCAATGTGGTCTGTATATTGAACATACGGCCCACACGTTCATTCCTATGTCAACCCCATCTTTTTATTTGACATATAATAAATATTTGGCCTGTCTATCAAACATGCATTCTATATTCTGACTCCCTATATCAACAAATAGAAACATAAATTTTTTAGCTCAAAGTACTTTTACATACGTTTGACATACGACCCATATGTTTAACATATAGTCCATATGTGACTCACATAAGTAAACTTTAGATACCTTAAATGTTCTAACCTTCAGTAGTTTCACATATGTTTGACACAAGGCCTACCTGTCTAACATATGACCTGCAACGTATAGCAGGATATGTGGATAGTATGTTCAACATACATGCAGTTTAATGAGCGGTTCGTCTTTCGAATATGCGGCTCGTATGTCCACCGCATCTCAACTCATTTTTTTAACTTTTGTTCTCTTCAATTATTTTCAACTTCAGTCTTTTTGTACACTCGGCACATGCTTAAATATTAATTTTTACATGCAAAAATTATTATTTCTAAGATCTAACCACATGTATTTAATGATTCATATCTAACTAGAATTTGTGAAGTTCTATAGAGTATCACTTTACAAGCCTTCACCAACTCTAATTGGGCTAGCAATATTGAAGATTCCAAGTTGATTAGTGCTATATATGATGTGGAGGAACTATGTAATAGATTGGGGGTACCACGACTGTCACAACCCAATTTCTAAGTCATGATGACATTTACGTTATTCCATCAATAGGTAAGCCAAACCTATCCCAAAGCCATAAGAAATGGGCTAATTTGATGAAAATGGTATAAATGCCGAAAACACACAAGTAAAAGATTTACAAGTAATAAATCATAAAATGTTATAAACGGAAGATAATAAGAGAAACAATAATATCCCACGACATAGTAATGTTGGCATAAGAGCCACAATCCAAAATGGTATGAGTATTATCATAGTCATAAATAAATCAGTCTCAAAAATGAAAGACTAAGAAAAATACAGAGGATTGATAAAAGATCAACTCCATTTCCGAGAGCTCACACTATCTTCGAACTCGATCTCGCACGATCGCAACATCAATGGCGGAAACTAGTACTTGGATCTACACCAAAAAAGGTACAAAAGTATAGTATGAGTACCAAAGCCATGGGTACTCCAGTAGGCATCATCGACTGACTAAAATAAACCATAATATAGATATAACAAAATGCAAGATAAATAATGCTAAGTAATGGTAAGAGGTCAAAACGTGGAATAATACTCCAAATACTGTAAATTAATAACCGGAACAACAATGATAATAATAAAACACAACTACCACTATGAAATTGACCCCCATAACCCAGTAAATGGAATAAAGTAAATAATTCAATGTGGGCCTCCATAAGCCCGAAGGGTGCAATTAAGAGAAGTAATAATCAGAATTATACTAATTAGTCATATCTCAAATCATGACCATGGATCCTTCCATACCATAAATACAAGACTCAAATGATTATATAACCACCTTAAATAACCTTTTATTTCTATACTTGAATCGGAATTCATATAATCATTTGCCAGACTTGAACCGAAACTCATGTCATGAATACAGTTGGAATCAAACTGGTCTTAAGATCATAAATTGCCTGACTTGAATCAGAACTAATATCATCTACCAAGTTTCAATCTAAAATAAAACATCATATATATGACATACTCAAGCTCTAAAATACACAATTTGATTGTATATATGTATATTAAGTTTACAAGGACCTAAGGGTTGTCTCAGCCTAAGGTAGGCTAGAGGGCCCACTTCTAATCCCCGAAATCCACTAATAGGAAATTCTATCCTAACTAGGATAAGGTATCTAATTTCGTTATTAGAATTAAATAAGCTATATTTAGTCCTATGATAGAAATTGTACCTAAATCATGAATAACAAAGTCAATTATGCCTAAATTACAGTTTCCTAACAGACTAAATAATCCAAATTACACTAAATATGCCTCCAAGACTTCATTTTCATTCCATATCTAGCACATTATAATAAAATATACTACAATTAGGATCAATCTAAAGGAAAGGTAAACCAAGCATACCTGGACGCCAAAGAAAGCCTGGTGAAATCAACTAAGTCAATGATTTCCCCTTTTGAGAAGCTTCACATAATACCACACCATCAAAATAATAACCTACTTATCAATACGAGAACAACGGTACCCATATTTATTTTTGTTCTTCGATTTCAAAATTACATAAAAATTTCATTTGGAGCCCGCTTGTGGAATCGTACTTTCGAAACCATTAATGCATCTCCCTATGCTGAAGAAACTTTAACCTCGAGAGGTAACTTTTGAGCTTAAATGATACTAAAATCAAGTTAACAAGAAAATTCTAGGATTTTGGAAAATAATCGAGAGATACCATGAATTTAATGGAAACTTACTAAGAATTCGGGGAAGAAAGGTGTAATCCATGCTCTCAAATGCTCTAAAATATCCTAATAAATATTTCTCCAAATTTCAACACTCTCTAGGGCTCCAAGATCTTGAACTTATGGAAAATATGGAGAAAATTTGGTAGGTGGGGGATTTAATGCCTCCTAGATCCCATTTAAGTAGACACTATACCGCTTAAGTGGCCAAGTACCATTTCAGCAGTATCTGCCAAGTCTGCACCCTCTATTTAAGAGGACCAACATCCTCTTAAGTGGTCTTTGCTTAAGAGGAAAGTGCTCTAATTTAGTGGCCCTAAACTGGAAAGTTATGCAACGACCCATGAAGCAAGTCAGTACCACGGCATCTAATATTAAATGTCTCAAACTATCCAATGACCAGCTGGACGCTTAAGTGGCCTCCTCTTAAGCGACCCAAGTGCCACTTAAGTGAATGCCCTATTTGAGTGGTGCACCATTTGGGAACTTGTAAAATTTCAAGTCATCACTGATCCCTTGGGATTTATCCAAAATTGCATAGATACGAATGAACTACGCTACCCTATAAAATTTGACATTTCAGACTCAGTAGCATAAATGAAATTTACATCTATACTTCAGTATGACATCATAGACCTCCACCCCAATGCTATCTTCTTTATCAGTGAACCGAAATATAGTGCATAGGTACTCTTTGATATAGCGGGGATGAGGTCATTTTGACGAAAAGTAGGCCCCATACCCAAGGGCCATTTTTATCAAATTTTGACTAATAACCCAAAATGAGTCTAGAAGCCTTGGGATCCAAACCAAAGGTAAATTGATGTTCTGGAGATGATAGAACTCTCAGAATTGGCAAACGAGGTCGCTTAGCAAGAGTTTATTCTCGATAGCCTTTTCTTACTAGCAAAGAGTTCAAAATAGGGAATGAACTCTAAAAACCAAAAAAACTACCCGATAACTGAAGTGTGAGCTCTAGAAAGTCATAAATGACTTGGGGGCAGCTATAGGAAAGCTCTAAATGACCAAAATATAAGGAAATCCAGTAAATGACCTAGAGGATCACTATAACATCCACTACTAAGAGGACTTTTGTCCACAAAAGTAAAGGGTTAGGATGTACCTAAAGCCTTGAACAGGTGAGGATTATTGGTACGCATCTCGCACTAAATCTCCCTAGTAACCTTCTCTACTGGGTGGTATCACCACTAAACCTTAACTACTAAAATCTCTGTAGAGAGTAACCGCCAAACATCCTTGGCTAATATGAACACTGGCTCCTATGAGAAGGTCAATCTCTTATCCAACTAAATCGAGTCCTACCAAAGCACATGAGACTCATCGAGAATATTTCATCACAAGATAGAAACATGAAAATCTAGATGAATAATAACAAAATCTAGGGGTTAGGCTAACTCATTAGCCACCTCTCGAATTGTACAAAGGATCTCAAAAGGTCCATGGGCCTGAGCTTGCCTTTGTTCTCGAACCTCATCACACCTTTTGTAGGTGACACTTATAGGAATACCCGATCTCCATTTCCAAATCTCAAGGCATAAAGTTTATGATTCGTATAAGACTTCTTCCTACTAAGAGCTGACTTCATCCTATCTTGAATCACCTTGAATCTATCCAATAACTCCTAAAGTAAGTTAGTAATATGTGGTCGAATATCCGAGGTCTCAAACCATCTAATCAAAGATTGACAATGCCTACCATATAATGCCTCAAATGATGACATCTCAATGCTTGAATAGTATCTATTATTATATGCAAACTTTGCCAATGCTAAGTATTGCTCCCATTAACCTAAAAAATCCATAACACAGGCATAGAGCATATATCCTCATGAACATGAGTATTCCACTCCGATTGACCATCGATCTAAGGGTGAAAAGTTGTGCTAAGAACCATCTGAGTACCGAACTCCTCCTAAAATTCTCTCCAGGAGATAGAAGTGAAAATTGAAACCCAGTCTAAGATGGTAGACATAGGTACTCCTTGCAAACAAGCAATCTCATAAACATTAATACGGGCTAACCTCTCAACTCTAAAGGACATCTAAATAGGAATAAAATATGTCAGTTTGGTCAATCAATCCACAATGACCCAAATACCTTTGGAACTATGGCTGGTGCAAGGCAAACCATTAAAAAAGTCCATGATGATCTACTCCCACTTTTGATAAAAAATGGGAAACCTTTGAATCAAGCCACCAAGTCTTTGATGCTTGGCCTTCACCTATTGACAACACAGGCAATCAACTACAAAGTATGCCACAACTCTCTCTATTCCACCCCTCTAATAATGCTTTCTCAAATATCTATACATCTTATTATTACCAGGGTGAATAGAATATCTATGTTATGAGCCTCATCCAATATCAATTGAATTAAGTCACCAACAGTCAAAACCCAAATGCGACCATCAAATCTTAGAATACCTTCAGAGTCTATGGTATCCCTCTTGGACTCACTATTTAAGACCTGATCGAGAATAATGCAAAGTATCATCTCCTCAAACTGATGACTTTGAATCTACTCAAAAAAGGTAGACCTTGCCACAACACAATCAAGAATCCTCAAAGGGTCAAAAATGTCAAGTTGCACCATCAAGTTGGCTAAGGACTTGATGTCCTACACAAATGGCCTCTAAGAAACTAAGATAGAAATAAAACTACCCATACTCACCATCATCCGATTTAAGGCATCCACTACCATATTCACGTTGACCAGATGATTAAGAATAGAGATATGATATTCATCAAGAAACTTCATCCATCTACAGTTCCTATAATTAAGCTCTTTATGGGTCATAAAATGCTGAAGACTATGATAATCAGTGTAAATCTCAGTATGCATGCCATAGAGATAATGACTCCACATCATAAACACGAAGACTACTATTGCTAAATCCAAATCATGAGTGGGGTAGTTTTGCTCGTACAAATTCAACTTCCATGATGTATAAGTTATAACTTAACCTACTGCACAACATAAAACCCAAACTAATATAAGAAGTATCATAAATATTTTGAACCTCTCACCTTCTATAGGAAGATATAAAATAGAAGTGAAATTAAGAAACCCGTGAGCTTTTGAAAGCTCGAGTCACACTCCTCGAACAACTAGAAAGGAACCACTTTTTGGGTTAATCTAGTCATTAGCTATCCAATAGTAGAAAAACATTCAACAACCACCTATAAAAATTGACCAAACCAATGAAGGTTTGAACCTCAGATGAAGAAGTTAGCCTGTCCCAATCACGAATTCCCACAATATTCACTAGGTCTACAATAATCCTATTATTAGACACCTTATGTCATAGGAATGTCACAGACAGAAGCTAGAACTCACACTTTGAGAATTCAACAAAAAACCTATGATCTCTTAAAGTCTGGAGCACAATTCTCAAATACTGTATATGGTCCTCCCTACTCCTCAAATACACATGGATATCATCGATGAACACAGTCATGAAGGAATCCAAATATGGGTTAAACATGCAATTCATCAAATACATAAATGAGGTTGGGGTATTGGTAAACCCAAAAGACATCACCAAGAACTCATAATGACCATAGAGAGTCCTAAATGTTTTATTTGGAAAGTCCTTAGCCTGAATCCTCAACTTATGATAATCAAACCTCAATTCAATCTTACAGAACATCACTGCTCCCTTAAGCTTGTTAAATAAATTATCAATACAAGGCATATAATACTTATTCTTCACTGTTACCTTATTAAGCTGGATGTAGTCAATACACATATGTAATAAGTTATCTTTCTTCTTCACAAACAAGATATGAGTACCCAAAGGCGACACTCGGTCTAATGAAGTCCTTACCTGGAAGATCCTAAAGTTGAGAATTCATCTTCTTTAGCTCGGAAGGAGCCATACAATAGATTTCTACGAAAATAGGTTGAGTGCCTGACTTATGATTAATAATAAACTCAGTATTATTCTCAGAAGAAAGAATAGGTAGATCAATGGGAAAAATATTTGATAACTTATAGACTATAAGTACAGAGTTAAGCGAAGGACTTTCCACACTATTACCATGAATATAAGAAAGATAAGACTCCTAATCCCTCGATATGTCTCCTAGCACAAACATAAGAAATAATCCCTAAAACCAAAGCATGAACGAAATAGGAGAAAAAATGGTCAGTGGAAACTTGTGTCCCTATATGTGCCCTGGCCTTGGGCACATGTGGCACATGCAGCCTATTGGGTACGCGCCTGTAGTGAACACATGTGCTCGGACCAAAAAATCCTGCAGGTTAGCTCTCAAGTGGACTTTTGATATATGCTTTTCCCACATGTGGTCCACATATGTACATGAGGTTGTATGTTGACTTAGCATGTACCGGAAGTTATTTATTTCAACTCTTCTTCAATTCCTCCACATGGTTTAGTCACGAACAATCCAAAAAGTGTCCCGAACATCCATAATTGCTCCCATAAGTAGCCAAAAAACACCTTTTTATATTTTCCATGAACTTAGCATCCAAAATATGATTTCCTACTAAACATACCCAAAACGCTGATATCTAACAAAACAACCTAAAAATCATGCATATTTTTCTCATTTTAAGTGTCGAAAGTTCTATATTCTTATATAACATCAATAACCTTGAATTTGAAAGTTTGCATATCCTTAGGCAATAAAACACAACAAAACAAAACACGATGCTTAACTAGGAGAATCTAAGCTATTCAAGGTAGTCAGTCAACACTTTAAGCTCAAAACACAACACCCCTTCCAATCTCACCTTTTAAACCCAACTATGTATAAACATGTAACACAACAATGTGACACAATATGATCAAGGTATGACATTACATTAGCATCAAATAACACACATATGTATAAGTTATACTACCCAAAACAAGAAAATAGATAGCAATATGACTCAAGTGCCCTTGCAACAAAGAAGTCCCCAATCAGTCATATGAAATAATACATGTGAATGTAGGGTCAATAAAGAGACACTCACACTCATAAGATAAATTCCAATCGATGTGCATCAAATACCATAGGCTTGCCCTTATTTTCTTTACCTTAACATTCAGACAATCAAGTTAGGATAACTATAGGACTTTTCTTAACTTATAATATAGCTTAGGGGTTGGTATGGTATATATAGAGTGACTAAACCTCCTTGCCACTACACTAACCTTGGGGTCTCACTTATTCACCAATTTTTTTTAATCCACCCTTATTTCTCCCTCTTTGTTCTTTATTGCACATTCAAGTTTGGTGTGGTATTTTATTCTTTCAATTTCATTTTTTCATAATTTTTCTTTTCTTTTTCTTTTTTCTTTTATTTTGCTACCACAGCCAACATTACTAACTTTTTCTTTTATTTTACCATTCTACATACCCATTTTACACTGCATGCCCCTATCATAGCCACCCTCAACTTAAGTATTTTGTGTAAGTTGAGGTGCATAATGTCGAAGAATAACGAAGGCCAAAATAGGTTCATTGTAACACAAATGGAAAGGTGAAAGGTGAAAATAAAGAAATAGGCTACGAGGTCCAAAATAGGGATCGGGGGATACTATTTCACACATGGACGGTCATTTAGGATAAAAGTGGACTAAAATAAAAAACAACCTATGATCCTTTTGTAACTAACCATCCTTCAACCTAGGCAAGACTAATCGGGAAAATTCAGAATTCAACACACAAAGGGAACTAAGTACCGTCTCACACACACATAGCACAAAGTTAATTTCATAGGAAACTACCTTTCCGATTTATGAAATTATTAGCAAGTGATTATCATGTCCCTAATGGTAGTTCCATAACAAGATCCATAATATTTATGCCTATATACTTGCACATAGTTCTAAGACACAATTTTTGTAGGGTTATCAAAAATCAATATAAACCATGACTACTGTCCTAAATACTTAAAAATGTCCAAATTACACCAAAATACAACACATTATGAAACAAAACACAATATGACATAAATTATCCTTCACATGCCAGTTCTACAACATATTATGGTTGATAAGAAAAGAAGCACGACAATAACAACCTAATGTTGCTATGGTATATACCACCCCAACTAAAAATTATACACTGTCCTTAATGCACAAAAATAATACAAAACAAAGGGATGTGAGAACATACCTGGGATGCACTAAGAGTCCATGTAACTTGGGTTTCCTCCTAAGCAACCCCTGATTTACCATCACAGCACTACTCAGTTCCCTTGGCTACTCAAACTTTGTCAAGGTCCATGTCAACACAGACTCTAACTTTCTTCAGGTTTCCCATATAGTGCTTCATTCACTGCCCATTTACCTTGAATGGGATATTACCATCACACTTTATTTTTATAGCACCATGTGGGAATACCTTAACCACAGTGAATGGTCCAGTCCATCTATATTTTAGTTTGCCAGGAAACAAGCATAATCTTAAATTATTCAACAAGACCAAATCACCGGGTTTAAATATCTTTTTCTTGATTTTCCTATCATGATATAGCTTCATTCTTTCTTTGTATATAGATGAGCTCTCATAAGCATGGAGTAGGAATTCATCCAACTCTCACCTTGGTCAACCTTAGGTTTGTTGCATCACGCTACTCAAAATTTAACCTTTTTAATGGCCATAGTGCCTTATGATCAAGCTCAAATAGTGAATGGCTTACTTCTCCATTTACAACCTGATATGGAGAGGCACCTATGTGGGTATTATAGGTTGTTCGATAGGACCATAATGCATCATCAAACTTTATAGACTAGTCAGTCCTATAGGCCTTCACAGTATTTACTAATATAGACTTTATCTCTCTATTTAAAACTTCTATTTGCCCACTAGTTTAAGGATAGTAAGGTGCCACTGCCTTATGCCTTATACCATATCTTTCAAGCAGAGCTTCGAACTAGCAATTGCAAAAGTGAGACCCGCCATTGCTAATAATTGCACGTGGAGTGCCACATTGAGAAATATATTTTTTTTCAAAATGGTGGTGACCTTTCTACCTTTTTTATTTGGATGATCAACCTTCTCCACCCATTTTAACACATAGTCAACTGCTACCAAAATGTATCTTATTCCATAAGAGCTCACAAACGGGCCTATAAAATTTATCCCTCATACATTAAATAACCCCAACTCTAGAATAGGTATCATAGGGAGTTCATGGAATCGTGAAATATTACCTTGACTCTAACACTAGTCATAGGCTTGTGTAAAATCATGATCATCCTTATAAATTGTAGGCCAATAAAATCCACACTAGTCATAGAGATAAATGATAAGCCTCTTGAATGATCACCGTCTCCACCTCGAGGATACATATCTGAATCACATCGTTAACATAAAACCTAAATAGATATGACCCATCCTAAAAAAAGTTCCTTAACTCATACATAAATCTTATTCACTACTGGAAGGATAGGTCTTCTGGGATAAGATTGATTGACAAATAGTTGGAAAAATCATACAATCAGGGAATTAGATCTTAAGTTGCCGCCAACACTCGCTCATTAGGAAATGCATCATCTATCTCAAAATCACCCCCTATATTCTCTTTGTAGGGGGGTGCGGATAACTAGGTTAATAAATAGATTTATTATAACTAATGAATCTATTCTTTTTTGTGCGTGGATATTTTTTAAATTTTGTTTTAATAACTTATTCTTTTGGTGAAATGTATTCATTAATTTATTTACTTTATTATTTTATCCTGTAGTAACTGCTGAGTTACAAATTTCTGTGTAATAATTTATTCTTTCTGTACTGTAGTGTATATCTAATTCTAGATTTTCTATGTCATTTATTATCTTGTGTTGTTCTTCTCGTAGTGAGTTTTTTAAAGTATATAAACTATCACATGTACTTTTTTCTAAATTTTCTAAAGTTTTTGTATCCATATTAACTTTTCTTTTAGATTCTCCATTATTTTTCTAATTCGGTTTCTATAATCAATTTCATTATTTAGATTATCTTGGTTTTCTCTAGTTTTTCTAATATATTCTAACATCCACAATCTTGATCTGAATAATATCCTTCTGGGTAAATGTCTTCGTATATTTGTTCTAAGGCATTTATCATTTCAATTTCGTAGTTTATTACTTCTTCTAATATCATTTTCTTAATATCTATTATTTCTATATCTTTAAGTATATATAAGATTAAAACTCTAAGGTAGTCTAAATGACCTATTTTCTAGAATTGATATTTTGTAGTTGTTTGTTTTAGCCTTAGTAGTTCTTGAATATTTTTATTAAGAGATTTTATATATTTTTTTTATTTTTCATGTATTTGTCTATATTTATTTTTATCTGTTTTTCTAGTAACTGTATATTTCGCATATCTTTAAAATTTCTACGTGATCTTAACATAATAAATATTTATAAGAGTAGTTAGGTATGTGTGGTATATAATTTATTCTATCCATATAATATTCTCCAAATACTTTTTCTAATATAATTTTTCTTATATCTGCAACATTTATATCTCTAAGTGCATACAAAATAAGTATCTTAAATTTATCTACCATGACATCAGATATATTATCATTCATTATAATAAAATTGTTTTTTTTCAAAATATTCCCTTCAACCATGTACATAATAAAATATAGTCATCCCAGATTACTATATACTAGATTATTCTTAAATAACATGTTCTTCGGTCACTATTAGCATGGTAATTCGGATACTTTTTCCCCTTAAACAGCGCCTCGACTTTGGTTACTCCCTACCACGGCTTCTTGCCTCATTGGTTTCACCTTTAGGATGGCATAGTTCTTAGGGATTTTTTTCCGTTTCCACTTTGCTAATAAACTTCTTAACATATTATTTTTCGAATAATTCTACTATAAAGTAACTAATATGAATTTATTTTATCATATCATGATTGTCGGGAATTATGAATTTAGCTATTCATAATCATAAATAGATATACCTGTTCCGGTAGCTTTGATATTTCTGAGGTTTTTTGATCCATAGCTTTTTCCATTGCAGTGTACATATTTAATTAACTGGGCAAAAGTATTTTTGGTCAGAGAGAAGTTTTGCTTGAATGTGAGAAGGCTTGCCCCTAGCAATGCCTTCTGAGCTTTTATTTATAGAAAGAATGTATCTTTACATTGTTTTACATCTGTCCGCTATGAAACAAACTAAAACTATTAAAGAAAGACCAAACTATTAAAGACTTAAAAGTCTTTCATTCTAAAACCTACCCTAAAAAATTCAAACTTTACATAAATGCTACATAAATGCTACCAACTACTTTTACTATTTTTTCTTTTACGTAAATCCTTCTAAAGACTATGACTTTTACAAATTTGTACCATATATTAAATATCTTGTCTTCCATTTATTTTGTCATATCTGTTGTATCTCCATTATTGCTCTGGTCTTATCTTTCCAGCTGGCGTCCTTATCTTCTTTTATTCTAACTGGACTGTTGGGACGTCATTATCTCCTCCATTACATTTTGAACATTTGTGGTCTGGATATTTGTGTCCAATAGTCTTGCAATATCTGGTCAATAATTCTTCTGAAATAAATTTTTCTCTGATAGCTCTAGCGATAGGTTCTGTTTCTGGTTTAAGCAACGTGATAATCCATTGCCTAATAGTTTCCATATCTGTTTCTCGTAACTCTTTTGAATTTTAATATATTAATACATGATTTCTTGAATAGTAAGCTCCATATAGGATTTTTGTTGCAATATGTATTTTCTATCTCTTGCAAAATTGTAGATAGTCCAATAATTTTTTTGTTCGCATAAAATTTTGGTATCTCGATTCTAGGTATCTCTGGTTGTGAAATAATATCTTGTGGTATAATCATATCTCATGTCATCCCTATCTTTACAACTTGTACAGGTTTTTTAACTTCATCAAATAATATCTCTGTTGGTGCCGTGTAAATTTTTATAAAAAACAAAGAACCTTTGGTTATTATTTTAAAAGTGATAAATGCTTCATATATCTCTGGTATAGTGGATATCTCAGTTCCGTCCATGGTATATACGGTACTAAGTAGTCCATATTCGTAGCAAGTTTTAACTAAGCTTGGTTTGGTTTTAGGTAAGGCAATTAGTTTATTATATCCGGTCAATCTCTGGGTTATATAGTTTGTATCTGGTTCTTGGATATTTGTAGCTTTGGGGTTTCTATTTAAAAAGGTTTGTACATTGTAGATATTTTCTATGTATGTACGGGCTGTGTAGTTGTAAGTCTTTTTGTCTTGGTTTAAACTATCTCGGTATGTGGTAACTTGTGGGGGTAAAAACATGGGGTCTTTTGATGTATTTGGTGTATATGGTTTATCAAATAGCTTGTTTAGGTTCATATTTTTTCTAACTCCTCTGCTTGTACCTGCAAAAGTAGATTGATAAACGTTATGGGTTTCATGGAGTATCCCAACATCTACTTCTAGCTCTGGAATTTTATTGTCTTCCGATCGACATAGCTCTGCGCATTGCTGAGTTAGCTGATTCATAGCTATAGACTTCAGTTTATCTTCACTAGTCTTTAGCTTTAGCGTTTCTATCTCAGTACCCATCTTTACTATCTCAGTACCCATACTGTCCACTTTCAATGAAAGCGTAGTCAGGGCGTTGAGTATCTTTTCATGTATATTTTCTTCTATCATTTCAGTTTGTGTAGCTTTGTCTTGATATGTAATCTGCAATAACATTTTTGTTAGTACTGATTACTTCTATTATAAATGTAAAATTTAATATGTTTAAAACTAGTCTCCGAATCTCTTTTGTTGTAACTGAATTTTGTATTTTCTTTGTTAGCCACCAGCGCACCTGTGTATTATCTGTTCGCACAATAAATATGTTATATACAATATATGGCTCAAATGCTAACAAACATTTATATAATGAACATAATTCTTTTCTATTTATTTCCCATTTTATTTCTGTCTCGTTGAACGTACCTGAGTAGTATCTACAATGGTGTTCTATTTTTTCTGCTTCATATCTATATTTAAGTACTCCTCCGTAACTATATTCACTAGCATCTGCTTCTACTATGTATATAAATTTTTTGTTTTCATCTAGAAATTGTAATTTTGGTAATTCTTTACAAAGTAATTTTATTTTTTGAACATGTTTTTTATCTTCTTCGTCATATTTATATTCTATATCCTTTTTTAATTTTTTCTGTAGTGGTTTTAAGTTTTCTGCTAATTTTGGAATATATTCTCTTACTTGGTTTACTAATCCTAAAAATGATTGTAATTTCTTTTTTGTATCTAATTCTTCTTTCGAATTTATTATTTTTTGTACTATATGTTGTTGCATTTTTACTCCACTTTTATCTATTTGTATTCCTAAAAATTCTATCTGGTTTTCATAATTTCGGATTTCTTTTCATTTAGACTTATTCCTGATTTTTCTATTATATCTGTGAACTGTTCTAATAATTTTATATGTTCTTCTTTAGTTTTTGTATATAATAATATATCATCTATGTATACTATGCAATTAGGTAATTGTTTAAAATAACTGTCCATAAAATGTTGATATCTACCTGGTGCATTTTTATATCCAAATGGTAATACATTCCACTCATAAAATCCTTGTGGTACCGTAAATGCAGTTAATTCTTTAGATTCTTCTTCTAACTTTAGATGGTAAAATCCTGATTTACAATCAAATTTGCTAAAATAATTATATCTTTGGATTTGTCTTATTTTTAATATCGTATTTGGTATCGGATAATTATATGTTATAGTTTTTGCATTTAAATTTCTATAATCAATAACCATTCTACTTTTTCCTCTTTTTTGTTCACTATGTTTATTTACTATAAATGCTGGACTATTATGTTTACTATTACTTTTTTGTATATATTGTTTTTCTAATAATTCATCTATATGCATTTTAAATTCTTTTAAATCGTTAAAATTATATGTTACCGCTACTGAATAATTTGCACTTATTTTTTCCTGTTATTTTATGTTTTGTTGTTAACACATATAAATTTTTACATCTTGCTGTAAATATTTTACTTCCTGGGGTTAATTCTATTCCTGATATCTTCCAATATAATACTAGTGATTTATCTATATTTCTATCTGTTACAGCTACTGAATAATTTGCACTTATTATAAATTTAAATTTTTGGTATATTAAATTTTCTTTTAATATAAAACCTATAGAAAAAAGTATAATAACTGCCGTAAAAGGAAATTTAATATACTAAAAATTTAAATTTATAATAAGTGCAAATTATTCAGTAGCGGTAACAAATAGAAATATAGATAAATCACTAGTATTATATTGGAAGATATCAGGAATAGAATTAACCCCAGGAAGTAAAATATTTACAGCAAGATGTAAAAATTTATATGTGTTAACAACAAAACATAAAATAACAGGAAAAAATAAGATTAACAAGATACAAATAGATAGCCCATTTGAACAAGTTGTAAAAACAATAGATTATAATGATTATAGCTATAGAGACATAGATATAGAAGAAAATTTAGAAATAGTAAATGATAGAATAAGTACAACAAAAAGAATAGCTAATGAAAACCAGAATCATCAACCTCATCAAAAAGAATGAGCTATGAAATAAATTCAATAAGTAATCTAAATCAATATTACATAACAGGAAAAATAAATGAAAAAGAATATTTAATACTATTAAACACAGGACAAGAAGAAAATTATATAGCAAAATGTGTAGTAAAAAATGAAGAAATAAAAACTGATAATGATATATGCCCAGATCTACCGAGAAGTTTAATAAATAGTAAAGATATAGCAGAAAAAGAAAAAATAATAGGAGGAATTAGAAAAATAAAAATAGAATTTGAAGTAAACGAAGAAATGCAAAAAGAAGATATAATATTAGGAATAAAATGGTTAGAACAAGTAAAACCATATAATATAGAACATACACAATTAGCCATAACATATAATAGGGAAAGATTATTCTTAAAAAAAGCCTTAACATAAAATGAAAATATATGTATTAATGAAGATAGTAGTGGAAGGATATTACAGTAGATATTATACGCCTATGATAGATACAGGAGCAGAAGCTAATTTATGTAGATATAATTGCTTACCAGAAAGTAAATGGGATAAATTAAAAATACCAATAGTAGTTAAATAATTTAATAATGAAGGAAGCTTAATTACTTATAAAGCTAGGAATGTAAAAATACAAATATGGGATAAGATACTAACAATAGAAGAAATTTATAATTATGAACTAACATCAAAAGATATACTTTTAGGAATACTATTTTTAGATAAATTATATCCACATATAATAACTAAAAACTATTGGTGGTTCACAACACCATGTAAACAAATAGTAAGAGCTAAAAGAGTTAACAATAAAATAAGAAAGAAAACTGATTGGATAAAAGGAAGTGAAAAAATTACACAAAAGTTAGAAAATATAAAAACCACTGAAGATACAATAGAATTAGTAGTATTTTTGATAAATAAAACAGAAATAACTATATTTTCAATAAATAAGATAGAAATAGTGAAGAAAAAATTAGAACAATTATATAGTGAAGATCCATTAAAAGGATGGGAAAAACATAAAACTACCATAAAAATTGAATTAATAGATAAAAATAGCATAATAACCCAAAAACCATTAACATATAATTTTGACGATTTAAAAGAATTTAAAATGCATATAGATGAATTATTAGAAAAACAATATATACGAAAAAGTAATAGTAAACATAATAGTTCAGCATTTATAGTAAATAAACATAGTGAACAAAAAAGAGGAAAAAGTAGAATGATTATTGATTATAGAAATTTAAATGCAAAAACTATAACATATAATTATCCGATACCAAATAAGATATTAAAAATAAGACAGATACAAGGATATAATTATTTTAGTAAATTCGATTGTAAATCAGGATTTTACCATCTAAAGCTAGGAGAAGAATCTAAAGAATTAACCGTATTTTCGGTACCACAAGGATTTTATGAGTGGAATGTATTACCCTTTGGATATAAAAATGCACCAGGTAGATATCAACATTTTATGGATAATTATTTTAAACAATTACCTAATTGCATAGTATACATAGATGATATATTATTATATACAAAGACTAAAGAAGAACATATAAAATTATTAGAACAGTTTAGAGATATAATAGAAAAATCAGGAATAAGTCTAAGAGAAAAGAAAGCCGAAATTATGAAAAATTAGCAGAAAATCTATAACCACTACAGAAAAAATTAAAAAAGGATATAGAATATAATTATAATGAAGAAGATAAAAAACAAGTTCAAAAAATAAAATTACTTTGCAAGGAATTACCAAAATTACAATTTCCAGATGAAAATAGAAAATTTACATATATAGTAGAAGCAGATGCCAGTGAATATAGTTACGGAGGAGTACTTAAATATAGATATGAAGCAGAAAAAATAGAACACCATTGTAGATACTACTCAGGTATGTTCAACGAGACAGAAATAAAATGGGAAATAAATAGAAAAGAATTATTTTCATTATATAAATGTTTGTTAGCATTTGAGCCATATATTGTATATAATAAATTTATTGTGCGAACAGATAATACACAGGTACGCTGGTGGCTAACAAAGAAAATACAAAATTCAGTTACAACAAAAGAGATTCGGAGACTAGTTTTAAACATATTAAATTTCACATTTATAATAGAAGTGATCAGTACTAACAAATATGTTATTGTAGATTACATATCAAGACAAAGCTACACAAACTGAAATGATAGAAGAAAATACTCTTGAAAAGATACTCAACGCCCTAACTACGCTTTCATTGAAAGTGGACAGTATGGGTACTGAGATAGAAAATCTAAAGCTAAAGACTAGTGAAGATAAACTGAAGTCTATAGCTATGAATCAGCTAACTCAGCAATGCGCAGAGCTATGTTGATCGGAAGATAGTAAAATTCCAGAGCTAGAAGGAGATGTTGGGATACTCCATAAAACCCATAATGTTTATCAATCTACTTCTGCAGGTACAAGAAGAGGAGTTAGAAAAAATATGAACCTAAACAAGCTATTTGATAAACCATATACACCAAATACATTAAAAGACCCCATGTTTATACCCCCACAAGTTACCACATACCGAGATAGTTTAAACCAAGACAAAAAGACTTACAACTACACAGCCCGTACATACATAGAAAATATCTACAATGTACAAACCTTTTTTAATAGCAACCCCAAAGCTACAAATATCCAAGAACCAGATACAAACTATATAACCCAGAGATTGACCGGATATAATAAACTAATTGTTTTACCTAAAACCAAACCAAGCTTAGTTAAAACTTGCTACGAATATGGACTACTTAGTACCGTATATACCACGGACGGAACTGAGATATCCACCATACCAGAGATATATGAAGCATTTATCACTTTTAAAAGAATAACCAAAGGTACTTTGTTTTTTATAAAAATTTACACGGCACCAGCAGAGATATTATTTGATGAAGTTAAAAAACCTGTACAAGTTGTAAAGATAGGGATGACACGAGATATGATTATGCCACAAGATATTATTTCACAACTAGAGATACCTAGAATCGAGATACAAAAATTTTATGCGAACAAAAGAATTATCGGACTATCTACAATTTTGCAAGAGCTAGCAAATACATATTGCAACCAAAATCCTATATGGAGCTACTATTCAAGAAATCATGTATTAATATATTCAAATTCAAAAGAGTTATGAGAAACAATTATGGAAACTATTAGGCAATGGATTATCACGTTGCTTAAACCAGAAACGGAACCTATCGCCAGAGCTATCAGAGAAAAATTTATTTCGGAAGAATTATTAACCAGATATTGCAAGACTATTGGACATAAATATCCAGACCACACATGTTCAAAATGTAATGGAGGAGATAATGATGTCCCAGCAGTTCAGCTAGAATAAAAAGAGATAAGAACGCCAGCTGGAAAGATAAGAGGAGCAATAATGGAGATATAACAGATACGACAAAAACCACGGAGACAAGATATTTATTACAAGTTACGTAAAGTCTTCAAAATAATTGTACTTTACTATTTATGTAAAGACTTTTTTGTTTTAGGCCTAGACTTTAGGTAGTAGGCTTTAGTAGCCTTTAGGACTTTTTGTAACCTTTTTTGTTTTCTTTAACATTATTAGTCTTATCTTTTAGAACACATGTAGAAAATACTTTGTAAAGTTGTAAAGTTTACTTATAAATAAAAGCTCAGAAGGAATTGCAGAGGGCAAGCCTTCTCACATTCAAGCCAAAATTCTCTCCGTTCAAAAATATTTAGCCCAGTTAATTAAATATATACACTGCAATGGAAAAAGCTATGGAGCAACAAACCTCAGAAATATCAAAGCTACCGGAACAGGTATATCTATTTATGATTATGAATAGCTAAATTCATAATTTTCGACAATCATGATATGATAAAATAAATTCATATTAGTTACTTTATAGTAGAATTATTCGAAGAATAATATGTTAAGAAGTTTATTAGCAACGTGGAAACGGAGAAAAATCCCTAAGAACTATGCCATCCTAAAGGTGAAACCAATGAGGCAAGAAGCCGTGGTAGGGAGTAACCAAAGTCGAGGCACTGTTTAAGGGAAAAAGTATCCGAATTACCATGCTAATAGTGACCGAATAACATGTTATTTAAGAATAATCTAGTATATAGTAATCTGAGCTGACTATATTTTATTATGTACATGGTTGAAGGAAATATTTTGAAAAAAGCAATTTTATGATAATGAATAACAATTTATCTGATGTCATGGTAGATAAATTTAAGATACTTATTTTGTATGCACTTAGAGATATAAATATTGCAGATATAAGAAAAATTATACTAGAAAAAGCATTTGGAGAATATTACATGACTAGAGTAAATTATATACCATGTCTACCTAGCTACTCTTATAAATACGTATTATGTTAAAATCACGTAGAATTTTTAAAGATATACGAAATATACAGTTACTAGAAAAACAGATAAAAATAAATATAGACAGATACATGGAAAATAAAAAATATATAAAATCTCTTAATATAAATATGCAAAAACTACTAAGACAAAAACAAATAACTATAAAATATCAATTTTAGAAAATAGCTCATTTAGACTACCTTAGAGTTTTAATCTTATATATACTTAAAGATATAGAAATAATAGATATTAAGAAAATGATATTAGAAGAAGTAATAAACTACGAAATTGAAATGATAAATGCCTTAGAACAAATATACGAAGACATTTACCCAGAAGGATATTATTCAGATCAAGATTGTGGATGTTAGAATATATTAGAAAAACTAGAGAAAACCAAGATAATCTAAATAACGAAATTAATTATAGAAACCGAATTAGAAAAATAATGGAAGATCTAAAAGAAAAGTTAATATGGATAGAAAAAACCTTAGAAAATTTAGAAAAAAGCACATGTGACAGTTTATATAATATAAAAAACTCACTACGAGAAGAACAACACAAGATAATAAATGACATAGAAAATCTAGAATTAGATATATACAACAGTACAGATAGAATAAATTATTACACAGAAATTTGTAACTTAGCAGTTACTACAGGATAAAATAATATACCAAATAAATTAATGAATACATCTTTCAAAAAGAATAATTTATTAAAACAAAATCTAAAAAATATCCACGCACTAAAAAAAATAGATTCATTAGTTATAATAAATCTATTTATTAGCCTAGTTATCCGCACCCCCTACAATAGTTTTTTCTTAGTTTTCAAGAGTTATTATGAATTGATTGTAACCTAAAAACTCATGAAAAATAGTATTATCCCCTTCCTAATAGTCTATCTAATATCTGATCCATGAACGATATATGAAAGTGGTCCTTTTGTGTCCACTGGTTCAGCTTTCTGTAATTCATGCATACTCTCCAACCAGTCACTAGCCTCATTGGAACTAATTCATTCTTTTCATTTGAAACGAGCCTGATTCCCCCTTTGTTTGGCATATATTAAATCTAACTTACCTACTTCCTATCTACAATGGGAAAAACCACCCTAATATCTAACAACTTAATTATCTCCTTTTTACTACCTCTTGTATAGGAGGGTTCAGTCCCCTCTAATGCTCAATATTGGAAATGTTGTTCAGCTCAAGCTATATTTTTTGTGTGCATAAACCTAGTGGAATCCTCACAATATCTTCTATGGTCCACCCAATAGATCTTTTGCATTTCTACAATACTAATGTCAAAACTTCCACACATGCTCCTACCATATCAACCGAAATAATCACCGGTAAGGTTTTGTTGGCCCTCAAGAATTCATAATACAAATGAGAAGAAAGGGCCTTAAATTATAATACCGATGGCTCCTCGATAGATTCTTTTATAGAAGGTGTAGTTCTTTTTTTCAGATAAAGATCCACTTTATTAGGGGCATATTTGTAAGAACCTATGCCATGTAGTACATCAACTATCTCATCATATTCATCTATATCGTCACTCTTAAAATTCATAATCACTGCTTATATTTCTTCTACCCCTAATATTTCCTTAATATGCACCTCTACAACAACCACATCATCATCCATAACATCTATCACGTCCACCACTCTCATATCATTTGGCTGCTAAACTGTCATGCATACATCTAATACTAGTTGCTCACTATTCCATTTAAAGGTGATCTTTTCTAAGTCCATATCAATTAATACCCAATCAGTGGACAAGAAGGGTCTACCCAAGATAATCGAAGATTGGGAATGCACTTCACAGTCTAAGATCATGAAATCTGTTGAATAAGTTAGTAATGCCACCCTTATCACTACGTTGTGCATAATACCCACTGAATTCTTTACAACTAAATAAGCCATCAATAGATTTGAAGGTGTAGGATTAAGTTCTCTTAACCCCAACACATTTTATATCACCAATGGGATTATATTTATTCCTGCTCCTGAATCAGATAAAGCCTGATTAATATCATAATGGCCAATAGAAATAGGATGGTGACTGCACCTGGGTCCCTCTTTTTTTTTCCTACTGATATTGTATGAGAATCCATTCTAATTTGCTCACTATATATTGGAGCTCTTCTGTAACCCATTCATTACTGTAATCACTCTCAAAATCGTTATTACTATAAGTCAGCTTCTTAAACATAGCTTTAGGTGTCTCATTTACAATAATATTATCCTTATTATGCTCATTAGAAGTAGGAAGAAAATACTCATTAGGTGCGGAACCACTCATAGTGTTAATATCCAGACAATCAATATATGTCGGAGGATTTTGCACAATGTCACTTAGAAGGGCACTTGTCTGTCTTAAAGACAAAGTAGCAAGGATTTGCCAATACTACTACTCCAACTGCTTGATAGTAGTTGAATATGATTCAAAATTCTGGGTCAATCCTAAAATATCAACCTTGAGTTCTTTAAGGCAAGTTTCTTGACTCTCTTGACCCTTCATTAGCTTAGTCAACATTCTGCTAGGTGGAATATTTTGTTCTTTATCATCATAATAGTTCTGACCTTGATTCCCTTGCCTTTGGGCTCAATAATCTATCAAATGATAATCCACATACTTTGCCACCTTCGATATCTAGGACTTATAAATTCTAGAGGCTCCACCTTGTGTATCTACCGTATCAACCTTAAAGAATTTATTGTTGCAAACTATTTGGACAACTTACCAATATCAGTCCTTAATAATAAAATTTTTTGAGCTACATCATCCTTAATTACTCTCTGCTCATCCAAAGCTCCTATGACATAAGTGTCAGAACCTCTCTCAACCTCCCAATTTTGCCACCCTTTGTTAGTCAATGAGATCTGATCCATAATACTAGAAGCTATCTCCCCTCATAATCTCATAAAGTCTCCTTCGGAGATAGTGTCTTCCATTACTTTGGAACTATTTGTCAGGGCTCTATAAAATATCTCTAACAAGCTTGTCCCTGAAATCAGTTAGTTAGACACCATGCTAAGTTTTCTTTTAAACTGGAACCATGACTCATACATAGACTCTAACTACAGCTTCTTGAAATTATATATCAGATCCTTGAGCTATAATAACCTGTATACTTGAAAGAACTTATTTAAGAACTATCTACCTAGCTCATTCCATGTAGTTATAGATCCTCTTGGAAGCTCCCCTAGCCATAAAAATGCTTCTCTAATAAGCAAGAAGGAAAGCAACCTCAATCTCAGTGCCTTCTGATCTACTCAAGTTATGGTATATGAAGTGCAGATCCTAGTAAAATTTGCTAGATGCATATTTGTGTGGTCTATAGGCAACCTCAAAATCATAACACTTGATATATTAAACTTGACATATGGGGAAAACCAGGACGTAAAATGGCTTTAGTCATAATAGAATCAACGTATCCCAGATCTTCTTCCTCATCTAGATATGGCTGTACATACTAATATACTGAGATACTATAATGAACCTTCATGTCATTTTCCATATTTCCTCTTATCTTAACTATTTGATATTCTCCATATTTACCCCAAGTTATTTATGACTTGTTAGGATTGGTGGTTTGATTATCAGGCAGTTTATTTGGTTTTTAGAAATAATACAATATTTAGAAGTCTTCATTGGTTCCAAATGGCCACCAGGAAAAAACTTTAGTAAAATAATCTCAAATGTAAATTTTGACTATGCCAACAGATCTAGAATATTTATTTTAGGCTAGTTAGAAATTTGGTTTGGGTCTCAATGCACCCAAGATCATTTTGATCCATCGATTGGAAAGTTGAAAATTTGAAACTTTAAGTATGGGACCCTCATTTTGATCAAATGACCTAGGATTAAAAATCTGACTTTACCAACATATGTAAAATATAAAATTTAGCATGGTTATGTATTTTGTTTGTGAAAATTGGATTCTAAATGAATCTTGAGGCATTGGCCAAAACTTGGAATCAAATTCCAAGTTTTAGTTATCATGTAGTACACCAAAAGTACTGCAGTTATGGAGGACTTATTGATAATACGATGTCAAAATCATGGCTAACATAGGTTCATGATCGCCTTATTTGAGGGCCTGGAAAGTGATAGTTTAATTACTCTTTTTGGCTGAAAATAGACCATTTCTCTATTGTATTGAGACCCATAAACCCTAATAGACTGTGTATCCCTTAACTTGAGTCCTGGGTGTTTATTAGGATCATGAATAATTTGCATATTCATGATTAACATCGAATGTAAGGTATGAATCCTCTAATATTTGTGTTAAATTCTTAATTGTTTGACCCAAAACCTTAATTGGATCGAGGGCATGATTTTAGCCCAAATAAGCATAATAATTACTTTATTGTTGAGGTTTATAAATTCCTAATAGTATTTGGACAATGGGTTTACCTCAGAAACTTATTTTCTGAATGTGGGACCCACTTAGGGTTTTGGTCATCGTTTTTGGCCCCAAAGCACAATAGTGCAATATGGATATCATTAGACTCACATTGATGAGTAGATTATGGTTTTTTTAGTGTGATGGCAATCTGGGGATTCTAAAGTAAAGTCGAGCATATGGTGAATGATGTGAAGTTTTGCAGTTTGACTTTGAGGTAGGCTTTTGTCTACTCTTCTTCATAGATGATGTATGATATATATTGCATGTGAATTTGGATGTTAGGCTTGAATATGCGTAGAATAACCTAGCCTTGATTGTTGATGTTTAGGGATTCAATGAGGGTTTTTGTCTCGTAAGATGGTATGTTTATAACCTTCGAGAATCTTATTACCTTTTTCCTAGTTAGATTAGTTGGTATTATAGATACAATATAATTCTATGTTTGGGATATGGTTTTAGCATTGAAAGCATGCTTACCATATTTTAATCTTGTTGGGATAGTGTGGTATTACTTAAATCGTGATTGAGTAGAGTTGACTTAAATGACCTTGATTCTAGGCAAAGTTCCGATCTAGGATTGGTTATGGCTCTCTTGACATCTTGAGATTGAACTAGATACCTTTTCCAAAATTAGGGAATAGTTTGCCTAAGTATGGAAACTGAGGATTAGAAGTGGAATTATCCAGCTCACTTAGGCCAAGACTTGTGTTAGCCTTGTGGACGTAGTTGTGGATGTTATGCGTAGTTGAGACTATAAACCTTAGTATTGGTTACTTTATGGCTTATTAAATGACGATCTATTTTTACCCGAATAATGATATTTGGGCCTATAGAGATGCTACTTCCTCTTTGATATGATAATGGACCTATAGAGATTTTATTTCCTCTTAGACTTGATATTTGTCTCATAGAGATGATATTTCCCCTTAGACATAATGTTTGATCCTTAGGTATGCTTTTCCTCTTATGATGTTCGGCCTACAGAGATTCTTTTCCCTCTTATATGTGATGTTGAGCCTATAGAGGTGCAATCTTCTTTTAGTTATGATTATTGGACCTATAGAGATGATATTCCTCTTAGATATGACAATTGGCTGAGAGAGGAGATACTCTTCATAGTCATGATGTATGACCTATTGAAATAAGATATCTTATAAATGAATACATATTTATTGATATTATGTTGCCTATATGCGAGATGCCTCCTAGATGTGAGATGTCTCCTATGTGATAGATGATTATGTGTATATTGATATTATGCCTCCTAGATGTAAGATGCCTCATATATGAGAGAAAATTATATACCTATTGATGTTATGCCTCTTAGATATGAAATGCCTCTTATATGAGAGATGATTATATACTTATTAATGTTATGCCTCTTAGATGTGAGATGCCTCTTATATGTGATGTGCTTAGAGATATGCTACTACCTATAAATATGATTATCGATATGAGTTTTAAATATTTATATGGGTCAAAGGCCATGATGATGATGATGTGATTATTTTGATCATGTTATTAGGATGAGGGCCATATTATGATATTGGTTGGATATCTAGGAAGTGTTATCCTTGTAAAGAATGCGGTTATTATATATGAATATATATTTATGCTTGTATACACATCTCTCTAGTATGGGACAGAAGAAAATGTGGTATGATGCTTATTATTCCACTGATTGAATACTAGTAATGGCATGCATAGATTTGGTACATTCATGATTATTTATTGGTAATTGATGTGATTCTTGCTAAAATATGATCTTATGTCTGTTCTTCCTAATTAAGGGATAAGCTATGTGGTAGCTAGTTGTCTGTTATGTGACTAGTGAATTAGTGGTTTAATGATCATAAGTATTGGTTAGCTAATGACAAATAGTTGGGAAATATTTGTAAGTTAGATATTTTTTGATGATACGATTATGATTATGAGTATACTAGTAGTCTTGTAGATTTGCCCTCCTTTTCCATGTCTTAAGTCCATGCACCTATTATATGCCTATAAATATTTGTATTAATGTTATGATTATATTGATACCCAGGAAGGACGGAGGATACTGTGATGATATTGATATCCAACAAAGTCGAAGGATACTATGATAATATATTAACACCCACAAAGGCTGGAGGATACTTTGATGATATTGATATACGGCAAGGTCATAGAATACTATGATGATATATTAATACCCAGCAAGGTCGTAGGCTACTCTAATCTTTGATTTAGTTTCCATTCTGTTTATACACTGTATATATATGCCTTATCTATGGAGCTCAGTTTGTAGTTGCCTACTGAATACCATTCATTTGGTACTCATACTGCACTTTTGTTGCCAACAGATCATAGTATAGGTTATCGCCGTTAATTTTTATCATGCGGAGAAGCTATGGTTCAGAGACTTAGAGTGAACTCCTGACGTTCGGATTATTACTCATCTCTCTCTCTTATGTATTAGAATAGTTTCTATATTTTATAGAGACAAGTTGTAGCAGTGTAATATCTTGATATTTAACTTTTGTACTCTTATTATATTTAGAAGCTCTTGTGTTGATACTACCAAGTTTTGGGATTTCCTAATGTATTTGTCTTTTTCTCATTTATTCTGCGTTCTTTTCCTTATAAAGTTGAGTAGTCTGTTACTAGACATTCTGGACTACTGGTTGGCTTGCCTACTAGTGGGTTATGGTAGGCGCCATCATGACCTTAGAAATTAGGTCGTGATAGATAACTTGAAAAAGGGTATCTCTAGCTCTGTTTTGATTTCCACTGAGTGTTGCTCGACGGTCTGCTTCGTGTCTCTGCTTATCTAAGTCTAACTCCCTAGCTATCCGCTGAGCTTCTTATGTTGCCCTCCTCTCATTTTAAGATTGAGTTAAAAGCTCACGAGTCTGTGTATCAACAATATCTTGTACTCCATTAGGAGGAGGCAGAGGCACATCATCATAATCCCCTTCAGGAATATCATCTCATTTTTGTTCCACCATCCTACTAGGTGTCTGTAGGATCCTCTCTAGATTCGAATTTACTGGGAGTAAGGGATAGCCTATACTCCGTGTTCTAGGTATATACCGATGTATACCAAACTAAGAAAAAAAATAAAAAGTAAACTCAAAAACTGCAACAACTTTAATTGACGAACCAACACCGTGTTCCCCAACAATGGCGCAAAAACATGGTGACATCCAAGCTATACCTCTTCTCAGAAGATGATATGGTCGCTGCCAAATATACTGACCCAAAAAAGGTTGGGGTCAAATTCCAAGGGAATATGTGGAGTCATGGATCATAGTTGTTGTAATTAACTAGCGAAACAGGAACAGTAAATAGGGGTTTTTAGTAGCAATATTTAACAAGTGGGGGGTATCAATTTTGATTTTAATCACTCATAGGTGAACACTAGGATTGTGTTCCCCCTGGGTTCTAACTCCATAGGATTATTGTTTTTTGTTGAACCAACCCAATACCTTTCATGTAGAATCAATAATTTATATACCTTCTACAGTCTTTTGGATGAATAGTTAGATTTCACCCTTTACCTTTTGAGTCTAGGAATGTTGCCTTACTAACCCTTATCTTGATCCTAGTTAACTATTACCTTTTCAATCTCTAGTTATTAGATTAAATCTAATCATATTACTTAGATTGTACCTAGTAGCGTGGATCAACAGTTAAACTCCAAATTACTATTGTCATTATCTTTTCCTATTCACTACTACTCTTTCGGAGTAACTAGCAAAAATCTAGGCGGGATCCTAACATGTGCACCCATTAAGAAAACTATTAAAGAAAAGATAATATAATGCATGCTTGGGTATCGATTTAGAACAACAATAGCACTTCCTCTACTACGTCAATTTGCCAAGGTTTTCATCACCCTAGCTAATGGTTTTTAGCTGCTCATACTTGTGAAGTAATCAACAATATTCATGATTTAAAGCAAAAGATGAAATCACAATAAGAAGAATTCAAAACCCAAAACCGTAACTGAATTAATAAACAGAAATTAATACAAGAAAATCTCAAGACTAAAATCGAATCTTGGAATCAAAGTATGTTTATAAGTATCAAGCGTGTGTAACTACTACTAAACTATACAAAAGGGGTATTTATAACGAAATAGGAGAAAAAAGGGTTGGTGGCTACTTATGGTCCCTATATGCGCCCTAGCCTTGAGCGCATTAGGCACATGCGGCCAGTAGGTTGGGTGCTTATAGTGACCACATGGCGACGGACCAAAATATCCTATAGGTTAGCTCTCAAGATTTTGGACTTCTGATACATGATTTGCCCACATGCGGTCCATATACACTACATGCAGTTTGTATATTGACTTAGCATATGCTGAAGGTTATTTTTCAGCTCTTCTTCAATTCCCGCACATGATTTGATCACGAACAATCTAAAAAATGTCCCGAATATTCATAATTGCTCTCATAAGTAGCCGAAAATCACTTTTTCATCTTTTTCACAAACTTAGCATCCAAAACATGATTTCTCTCAAAACATACCCGAAACACATCATATATAACAAAAAAACCACAGAAACTTGTATCTTTTCCTTGTTTTAAGCATAAAAAATGCTACATTTCAACGACACATCAAGCATCATAGGGACCTGACACAACCCAAACCAGGGCCTAGTCATGTCGGGCATCTCAAGTCCAACCAAGATCGGAGACCACCCCCAATACCAAACCATCACCGCCCTGCACCCTATGTCGGATGAATTCCAAACCTATAACAAGATAACATGACGATAATTAAAAGACATTAAGTAAAGTCTATAATCATAATCCAACAACCTCAATCAAATATGAAACCAGTGCCCACCCAAATCCATTAGCAAGGCTCACACCAATACCAACACCGCCCATGCCCATAGTTGTCTGACAAAGCCTCTATCTAGAATCCATAACATCAAGTCGAGATATGTCTCGGACCATAGCCAAAACCAAACCAAATTAATAACAAAAATAAGAGAAGTCCATAGCATGAATGGAGCCTTTAGGAGTATGGAAGCTCACCACTTCATTCTGACTCTAAGCTGTCCTCGAATACAAGTCACTGAGTAGGAGGAATGGTAGTATGGACGATTCCTGCATCGCGTGGGGATATAGCGCCTGAAGATGGTTAGTGGAGTGAATGTTAGCATCTACTCAGGGATAAGATAAAATAATGCCAGTAGTTCAAAACTGAAGTAAATAACCACACACAATAACATATATACATATATATATATGTATGTATGTATATATATATATATATATATATATATATATATATAAAGGGATACAAGTTTAGCATACATTTAAACCTAAACTTGGGCTGAGTAGCTTGACCATCCAAAAACCACCCACGGGCTATATGAGTTTAGCTCCCCATGCTGAAAGGGCCCCAGTGGGTGTTAGCCGCACCACCAAAAAAAGATCCCAAGTGGCCTACTACATCTTCAAAAATATAAACTTTAACATCATACACACGGTCACCAAGACCACCCTTACATCAGAAAATGTGAGTTTCCAGTGTCGGTCCCCCCGGGAGCCCCACCTTCTATGATTTTGATACTCGACCGAATTTAAGCCTAATTAAATATTTTTCACATAATTAAACCATTTAAAAATGAGTCTTTTATTAGGCATTTTAACCATTGGTATGGTCATACAAAAATTAGAGCTTGCAAGTATACCCTTTTATGCAATACCAAAACTATTAAACCAAGTTGACTCCCAAGTTTCCAATTAAACCAAAACCATGGCCATCAAGGCCTTTATATAATATTTAAAACCAATCAAACCAATTTAAGTTCCATTACCTCTTCTGTAATGCAAAACCATTATCATTGGCATTTTAAAAAAACATGTTGAGGGCATCTAACTTCCAAAACCAAAACAAAATATCATTTGGTCATTACCATGAAACCATATTCTCAAACCATAATTATAACATGAAAGACCATAAGTTAGACACGGGAAAACTTTATCCAACCATAACCAACCAAAACCCCCAACATTTATTTCAAAACCAAACAATACCATGAAAACCATCATTAAAAATGCTTTTAGTTGACCTAACAATGAGGGAGGAGTAACATGCCTTAGACACCAAGGAAGACGAAGCGAAACCACTCTTGAAACCCTAATTGATTATCTTGAAGAAACCCTAGACTTTGGCTTGAGAGAGAGTTTATAGAGATTTTAAGAGTATTTAATTGAGAATAGTTGGTTAATGAATCCCCAAAAGGTATTTTATGTCGTGGTATCAAAAGGAGTTACAAAGGGGAAATGTCCAGAATGCCCCCAACTTAAAGTTGTGGAGAACTCGTACGTTGGTACGAGTTAACCCTCTAACTCATCAACATATAATACGGCTAGTATGATCAAGTCATCACTAGAACAGAAAGTTGGATAACATATTTTGTCCTATATATGACTCCCTAACCCCGCCCATTACCAGACCTTATGATTGGTATGGTCCAATCATACCCAAGAAGAAAACCAAGGGTATTTGACAGTAGACAACATATGACTCAAGTTTACTATTCGTACCCTATCCTCACATCTCATAGTGGTCCACACATACTTAGAGCCAAGTTAAGTTGCTAAGTTACAGATTTAATTAAGGGACCGACCTAGATGAATTATCAGCACCCCTAATGACTCTTACCTACCAAACCATAACCACAACAGTAGCCCAACAAACCTTCACTATTCTCCTAACAACTTCGGTCCCCTGACCCGTACCCACACCATATAACTCGTATGGTGAGTCTTTACAAAGATAGTGAAGCAAAAACACAGGAAATTTAATGGCCAAAACCCAGGTGTTTTAATTCTCCCCCTCTTGGATCATTCATCCTCGAATGAAGGGACAAGGCAGTACAAGCACTATTTGGACCCCATACTCGTCTACTCTTACCTTTAAGATAGAAAATAGATTACCAAAGAATCCGATATTTTTTTTACCAAGGTCAGAAAACAAACATAGTAAGATCAACATATGCCTTAAGCATGATTTTCCAAAATGGAGAATAGGAATGTATACTTTGACTTCATGTCCTCTTCAGTTTCCCACGTAGCCTCTTCCACCTTATGGTTCCTCCATAGAACCTTTACCGAAGCTACGTCCTTGGTCCATAATTAATGAATCTTCCGATCTAAGATTTCAACAGGCATCGCCTCATAAGAAAGGGAATCTAAAATACCAATATCCTTTTTAGGTACAATCTGCAATGGATCATGTCTCATCGGTTTGAGAAAATCAAACAGTTTTTTGTCTTTTTTAATTTGTCCAATAGATGGGTAATCTGTTGCGAAAAATTATACGCAGACTTCCTACTATTTTAGTTTGTTCCAATAGAGAAACATAAAATACCGGTGAATGGAGCTCGGAGCTCAAACTAGAAGGTAACTCTAACTCATATAACATTACCAACTTTTCTCAAAGATAAGTACAAAACCTACATACTGGGGACTGAGCTTCCCCTTCTTCCCAAAATACATCACTCCTTTCATGGGAGAAATATCAAGAATACCATATCCCCAACCTTAAACTCTAACTTCCTACGCCTCACATCCGCATAGGACTTATGGTAAATTTGGGTGACTTTAAACCTATCCAGAATCACCTTCACCTTCTCCATAGCTTGGTGAACCAAATTTGAGCCAAACATCTCCACATCACCAACCTCAAACCACCCAATAGGAGATATACATCTTCTACCATACAATGCCTCAAACGGAGCCATCCCAATGCTAGAGTGGTAAATATTATTGTATGGAAACTCTATAAGAGAAAAATTCCCAACCCACCTACCACCCTAGTCAATCATAAAAGCTCTAAGAATGTCTTCCAATGTCTGAACAGTCCTTTCTAGTTGCCCATCTGACTACGGATGGAAAGCACTATTATGACCCACTTTGGTCCCTAAAACTTTTTAAAATTACCGCCAAAAGCATGATGAAACCTTCATACCATAACCCAAAATAATGGAAATAGGTACCCCATGTAACTTGACAATCTCTTGGAGGCACAACCTTGCATAATCCTCAACCAAGAAATTTGTCTGTACTGGCAAGAAGTGAGCCAACTTTTTCATCCTATCCGTGATGACCCAAACTGAATTGAATTGATTCCAAGACCAAGGAAGATCGATAACGAAATCCATATTGATCTCTTCCTACTTCCATACAGGCAACTCAAAATCTTGATATAATCCTTCGGGCCTTATATGCTCAACCTTCACTAGTTGTCACACCATGCACTTAGTCACAAAACTAACCATATCTAACTTTATATTATTCCACCAATACATCTCCTTAATGTCATGGTACATATTCTTCGAACCAAGATAAATAGCATAGCGTGACTTATGTGCCTCAGCCATGATCCTCACAAACCATCTTTATAGAGAATATATAACCTCCCTTAGTACCGCAAGGTACCATTACCATAAATCTTGAATTCCATCACCTTCTTCCCACCTACATCACATTTAATCCTCCTCAATATAGTAGCTAACACTTGCTTCACCTTTATGTCAGCACCAAGAGATGACTGTGCCACCTCCTGCAAAACCACACCACCATCCTCTGAGTCTAAGATATGAACTCCAAGGTTAGCCAAATGGTGGATATCTTTCACCACTCCTGCTTCCCTTCGTCCATATAAGCTAGACTTTCCTTTGATAGCCTGCTAAGAGCATAAACAACCTCAATAAATTTACCTGCGTGATAGTGAATACTCATGTCGTAATCCTTGAGTAGCTCAAGCCATCTCCTTTGCCTGAGGTTAAGCACTTTTTGAGTAAACACATACTGCTGGTCTTATGATTAGAAAAGATATCGACATGTATGCAATAAATATAGAGATTCCAGATCTTCAACGCAAATCCCACAACCAATAATTCCAAGTCATTGGTTGGATAATTCCTCTCATGCATCTTTAACTATCTAGAGGCATAAGCTATCACCTTATCATGCTACATCAAAATACAACCAAGCCCCACACGGGATGCATTACAATATACGGTAAATCCATCCATGCCTTCAGCCAAGGTCAAGACTGGAGCCGAAGTTAGATTATCCTTTAGATTTTTTAACTACCCTAACAAGCATCCGACCATAAAAATTTTAAATTCTTCTGTGTTAACTTAGTCAATGGGGTAGATATAAAGGAGAAACTTTCCATTCGTGTGTTAGGCCACCTCTTAACCACTGCAACTTTTTCTGAATCCACTATGATCCCTTCACTAGAAATGACACGACCCAGAAAAGCGAAAACGTTCAACCAGAACTCATATTTCAAAAATTCAGCATACAATTGCTACCTTTTTAGGGTTTGCAACACTATACCGAGGTGATTAGCATAATCCACCTCACTCTTAGAGTATACAAAAATATCATCTATGAACACAATAATGAACATATCTAGAAACTTACGGAACACCCTATTCATCAAATCCATAAATGCTGTTGGGGTATTGGTCTACCCAAAATACATAACTAGAAACTTAAAATGCCCATACCGGGTATGAAAAATAGCCTTTGGGATATACACCTCCCTAATCATTAGTTGATGATACCTAGATCGAAGATCAATCTTGGAGAAAAACTTAGCACCCTGAAGATGATCAAACAAATTATCTATCCTTGGAAGAGGGTACTTATTCTTTATTGTCACCTTATTAAACTGTCGATAATCAATACACATTAAAAGGGAACCATCTTTCTTAGGCACAAATAATAATGGTGCACCCCACAGGGACACACTAGGATAAATGAAACACTTGTCTAAAAGATCTTTTCATTGATCCTTAAGATCCTTTAATTCACCTAGAGCCATAATTTACGGGGGGAATAGAAATAGGACGAGTGTTATTAACAAGATCTATCCCAAAATCAATCTTCCTATTAGGAGGAACACCAGGGAAGATCTTAGGAAATTCATTCACTACTTGGATAAAATTCAGGGAAGGACACTCCTAGTTAGATTCTTTAACCTGAACTCGATGATAGATACACCCCTTAGATATCAATCTTTGAGCTCTAAGATACGATATGAACTTCCCCTTAGGAGCTAAGGAACCACCCTTCGGGTTCGGCAAGCTAGAGAAGCATAGCATGAGTGCAACCAATCTATCCCTGATATGACATCAAAATTAACCACGTCTAATTCAAATAGATCCACCAAGGTTCCCTAACCACCCTCAGATACCACATAACCCCTATAGACTCTTCAAGACACACTAGAGTCACCCACTAGGGTAAAATACAAAAAGGGTCTGAAATACACTTAGGACCAAAACTAAGATAAAAAAACCACAAATGGAGTCACATACAAAAAAGTGGAACCCAGGTCTAGTAAACGGTACATATCACAAGAAAAGAGTTTCAACATACTAGTCATGACATCAAGTAATGCCTCAAACTCCTGGTGAGTAATGTGAGCATAGAGTTAGTTTTTACCTGTGCCGGAACTATATGGTTCCCCCTTCAGTGCTGGAGCTAAAGATGAGGCAATAGGAATCATGTTTGCCTTAGAAGAAACCTTACAAACAAGACAGTTTCCAATCATGTGCCTTGACTGATCACAGTTAAGGCACTTGTCCTTTCCGTTATTGAAGTAACTTCGAAATAATCGACCATAAAATCTGTAGAGAGAATATGATAGAGCTGATTAGGCCTCACTACACTAAGATTGGGCACCTTGTGCCATATAATTATCGCCACTCTAAAAATGCCTATCAACTAACAACTTTGGGTAGGGATAAATAGCCATAGTAAGACCCAGAATTACCCCACTTCTTCTTGGTCCACTTTTCACCATACCTTCCACTCTTCTATTGGCCACCACCCTGCTTAGAGAATCTAATCTTTTTGCTCTACCTCTTTCTAATATCTGCCTATTTCTTTTTCTCTTTCTCAACCTGCTGCATGTACACAACCAACTTGGAAATGTCCATTTTTTTGTTCAACAAGGAAACATTAGCCTTCAAAATTAAGTCTCGATAAAACCCAAAAGTGAACTTCCATATTCTATCTCTCATGCTAGAGACCAACTCCGAAGCATACCGAGATACCTGGTGAAACCTCAAGGCATTCTCCTTGATTGACATCTTGCCTTACTTCAGATTAACAAACTCTTCCACCTTTGCTTCCCTAAAATCATGAGAAAAGAAATGGTATAAAAATGAACTAGAGAAATCATTCCTCAGGGATGACTTAGCATCGTTACCACTTGACTACTCTTATACCTCATACCATTGGCATGCTATATCTTTCAGTTGATAGGCAGAAAATACCACACCCTCCACGTTAGTAGCATGAATAACACAAAAGATCTTTTCTATCTCATCCACAAAAGCTTTAGGATTCTCCTCAACCTTAACACTTGTAAACACAAGAGGGTTCAATCTCATGAACTAGTAAATCCTTGCAGCCTCAAAAAATGGATTAACAGAGGCAACATGCTCTTCTTGAGAATCTACCAACGTGAAAATATATGAATAGACTAACAAAACTTAGCATTCATAACATTAGACTGAGGAGTTAGAGAAGGACTAGAGGGAACTGGTGGAACTCCAGGAGGAAAATTAGGAAATGGACCCCTAGACCTAGTCTGGACCTCATAAGTAGAATGTTTTCCATCAAGATTGTCCTTGGGTAGGACAGAGGGGTTTTTGTTATCTTTAAATTATCGAAATGGCAAGATCAAAAAAGTGAACAAACAAGGATTAGAGAAGATTTTAGGACCTTAGACTCTATAGCTTGAAAATAGAACACAAGAAAGAGAAACATTCTTAAATAACTCGTAGACTCTGCCTTATGAGTGTGGTGCACTACACACCTTTAAAAGAGAATCTACTCGATATGGCTTTTCAGACACCCAATTTCCCATAAACCTCGAGTCTAATACGAAACTGACATGGCCCAAACCAGGGCCTAGTTATGTTGGGCATCTTATGTCCAACCAGGATCAGAGAACACCCCTACTACCAAACCATCACCGCCCTGAACAATATATTGGATGAATTTCAAACATATAATAAGATAACATGATGATAATTCAAAGAGGTCAAGTGAAGTCTATAATTATAATAAAACATCCTAAACAAAATATCCAACCGGTGCAAACCCTAATACAACTAATAATACCATGACTGACACCAATATCGACACCGCTTAAGCCCATAGTTTTTTTATATTGCCTCTATCCAGAATCAATAACATTCTGCCAAAAAATGCCCCCAACCATAGCCAAAACTAAATCAAAGTAATAATAAAAAAATAAGTCCATAGCATGAAATGGAGCCTTACGGAGTATAGAAGCTCACCATTCTAGATTGACTCAAAGCTGTCCCCAAATCCAAGTCACTGAGTAGGAGGAATGATAGTATGGATGGTTCCTGCATCTTATGGGGATACAATGCCCAAAGATGGTTAGGGGAGTGAATACTAGCATGTACTTAGAGATAAGATAAGATAATGTTAGTAATAAAAAAACCAAAGTAAATAGCAGTATCAATCACATATATATATATATATATATATATATATATCATGTAGGGAAAGGGAACTAGGTTTAGCAGGAATTTAAAACCAAAACTTGGGTTGAGTAGCTTGACAGTCCTAAAACAAGCCGGGGCTTTATGGTTTCAGCTTACCCTAGTGAAAGGGCCCCAATGCGTGTTAGTCGCATGACCGAAGAAAAGATCCTGATATGAATAGTATATCTCGAAAAATATAAAGTGTGACATCATGCGCACTATCACCAAGAACAGCTTTACATTGACAAATGTGAGTTTCTAGTGTCGGTCACCTTGGGACCCCTATCTTTCAAGATTTTGCTAATCGACCCTCTTTAATACTAATTAAACCCTTTTCACGTAACAAAACCATTTACCAATGAGTCTTTTATTAGGAGTTTTAACCATTGGTATTTTTATACCAAAATTAGAGCTTCCCAGTCTATCCATTTATGCAATACCAAAGCCATTAAACCAAGCTGACTCCCAAGTTACCAATTAAACTAAAACCATGGCTAACAAGGACATTCCATACCATTTAAAATGAACCAAACCAATTTAAGTTCCATTACCTCTTTTATAATGCAAAGATTTCAATAATAACCAAACTATGTGAAAAAACCCATTCTCATTGGCATTTTAACAAATATGTTGAAGGTATATAACTTCCAAAACAAAAACCAAATATCAATTGACCATTCTTATTTAACCACATGTTCAAACCATAATTATAACATGAAAAACCATAAGTAAAAAGTGGGAAAATGTTATCCAACCATAAACAAAAAAAACCCCAAAATCTATTTCAAAACTAAACAATACCAAAATAATACCATGAAAACCATTCATTGAAATATGATTTTAGTTGAACTTACAATAAGGGAGGAGTAACATTCCTTAGACGCTACGGAAGACAAAGAGAAACCACTTGAGAAAGCCTTAATTGATTATCTTAAAGAAACCCTAACCTTTTGCTTGAGAGAGAGTTGAGATAGGTTTTATGAGTCTTTGATTGAGAATAGTAGGTTAATGAAGCCCCAAAAGGTGTTTTATGTTGCAGTGTCAAAGGGAGTTACAAAGGGTAAATGTCCAGAATGCCCCCAACTTAAAACTGTGGAAGCGCGCAGGTAGGTAGGTGTTGACCCTCTAGCTCATCACCACATCATATGACTGGTATCATCAAGTCATCACCAGAACAAAAAGTTGGACACCTTATTCTGTCCAACATATGACTCCCTAATCCCCACTCAAGACCAGAACATACGACAGGTATGGTCAAATTGTACCCAAGACAGAAACCAAAGGAATTGGACATTGGACAATAAATGACTCAAGCTTACCATTTGTACCCTAACCTCACGGCTCTTAGTGAGCCACTCATACATAGAACCATGTCAAGTTACTAAGTTACAGATTTGATTAAGCGACCGACCCAAATGAATCATCACCACCCCTAACGACCCATACCCACCAAACCATAACCACTACAAAAATCCAACCACTCTTTACTGCTCTCCTAATGACTAGGATCTCCTAAACCATACACACATAATACGACTCGTATGGTGAGTCGTTACAAAGAAAGTGAGTCCAAAATATAGGAAATTTACAAAGGCTAAAACCCAGGGTGTTTCAGGACCACCCCGATGACTATGTATACCATATCCTAATTAGTGGAATGCTCTAAGCTATTGGAATAACTAACCCACGATTGGGACTCTCTCATAAAATGACCAATGGCCTCATAACAATAACAGACCCTCGGGATGTACTAAAGCTAAATGTTTTGAATAATTGGTAATAGCCACCTCGATTAGAATACCTAAAAGATAGACCTTTTGGGGGATGATGGCTGCAACTAGATTGACCTCAATCGGTAAATTACATCATGGTATGAACGAGCCTACTATACTAACGTTGATGTTGATTGGCTAATGCATATGGTACCTACCTTGAGAACCACTATCTCTAAATTATGAGCCACTACTCCTCCCACTGAAACTTCCTTGATATCACGACCTCTTATCACTACCCTCTTAGGACATATTATGCATCTTGTTTATAAACTAAGCATGATAAAAAACCTCAACAAAAGACCAACCAGCAGCAACCAAACTCTGTGTATCCATGCAAAGAGGATGTCTTAATCCCTAAATAAAGAACCAAAATCATTTTTTCTTTATCGACAATATAGATATAGCATTTCAAGACAACTCATGAATCAAGCCTCATACTCGACGACAGTCATAAACATCGATTCCAGCCTTGAGAATTGGTTCTTTAAATGATCTTTAAGGCTATGAGGCATATACTTCTGTAAGAAAACCTTTGAGAATTGATACCATGTCAAAAGGAAAGATCCAACTGGCCTGGAATTGAGCTAACCTCTTCACCAATGTCAAGCTACCAAATCCAATTGGAAAATAGTGTAGTCCACACCATGAGTCTCAACTAGGACCAATTTAAGAAGCCTATCCTCATAAGAAACCAAGAACTCTTAAGTAGGTAAGGCCACTACAGGTTAAGAAACTACGTTGCCAGAGGAATCTCAACCTTGGGAGCCGTAGCTATAGATTGTGCTCCTGCCTCAGTACCACTCTGATCCACAGATTATGCACTATTAGATGGTGCACCACTAACTAATCCGAATAGATAAACTATTATATCACTGAGCAATGATGAAGAAATAAACCCTGGTAGATCCTAGGCTAGCCCTTGGCACACCACTAAATGGGGTGGAGGAATCTCTAGTGCAGGTATGGGAATAGGGTCTGGTGAAGGCTTCTTATCTTGGTCTTTGGCTAGAGTTGCATCTATAAAATATCCTTTCTCTCTAGTTCATCCACAAACTTTAATAGGATCCCTAGTTGCTGCTTGGGGTCCTCATCTTATATAGCAGTAACACACGTCATAGCCATCTACAAAATAGTGAAACCAAAGGAATCTTTAGAAATGTACTCAGGCTCTTAGCACAAAATAAGCGAAGCAAGTTAATATCACCCAAGAATGTACTATAACTTCCATAGATAAGAAACAATCACCATTGTTTCGATCCATGGGACTATACTAGACACTTGCTCTTGTCCAACAATACTGGTGAACCTAGTGCCTTGATACTAATTTTTCAAGACCCTATTTTTGAGCATGATGGCTCCTACTTTTCCCATAAGTAGGTAACTTAAACCATAGCCAAGAGTAATAAGCAATGGGCTAATTTGATAGAAAATAGTATAAATACAGAAAATACTCACATAAAAAACTTACAAGAAATAAATCATAAGATATGATAAATAGAAGATAAATAAGAGAAATTATAAATAAGTAACCGACCAAAATAGTCGACCAACATGACCCAAGACCATAGTAATCCAACAAAGCCTCTATGCAAATAAAACCAAAACTAGTTTTGGTCGGGATATGTCCCCAACTCAGACAATGACAATGAAATAATATTGTTAATGATAATGAAAACTCTCAATTCTAATATATGATAAGAACTAATGAAATGTCTAAGTCTTCCAGAGAATGAAAGCTCACCATTTCATTATAACGAACCAACGAACCGAGAAGATCCACTTAGCTCTGTGCAGGAAAAGTAGAGGTGTTTTTGGTGCCTACATCATATGGGGATACAGTTTTCGGTGATGTTTAATAGGTGAACACAAGTATGTAACTTAGGGCTAAGGATAACAGAATGTAGTAATCAACAATTCAAATCATTATATGCTGGGATAAGGAACAAGGCTTAACATGAACTTTAAAACTTTAGCTTGGATTGTATAGCTCAATCGTTACAACATAAGAAGGTGCCTACGAGCTATATGGGCCTAGTTATCCCCCAGCTATAGGTCCCAATGTGTGTGGCCGCATGAGCACAAGGGTATCCATATGCACTATGGGGGACATAAATCTCCTGTCATATCAATGTGACACAAGAACTTAATCATGTAATATAATATGGAAAACTCAAACCTCCCAATCATATGATAATAATAAAATGGCTCAAACCACCCGACCATATAACCCCCACCACAACAACCATGGTTTCCATTATTGGTCCTCCAGGAACTCAACTTTTATGACTCAGCTACACAACCCTCAATAAAGCCTAATTAAATCATTTATCACACAATCCTATTCATTGAACCATATTACACATTAAGGCATACATTGTTGGCATTGTCATACCAACTACACTTACAAGGTAACATCATGTAAAACTAATTACATCACTGAGGGGACTTCACAACCCCATTGGATTAGTATACAATAGATTGGGGAATTACATAACCAGTTAAGGTTCAATTGAAAAATCATTACACTTCATTGAATTTTCACATTATGCAGTAGTTCATTATGCATAATTTTCAAATTCAAAATTAATTTCAAAATGTGGGGTAGAGGTTGTAACCACTTCAAAAGCACAAGTTTAGGGAAATCACAATCCCCTTTTTTATTTACCATACCCAGATACCCACAAGTTTAAAAACTATAACTAAATTATGAATAATCATATGTAAGCCATAAGAAACATTGTTCAATCAATAAGCATTCAAAACCCTAAACCATTGTTTCAAAACTAGCATTAATATCTCATGAAAAACCCTTTATATCACATGTTTTTACAAAATTAGCAATTAGGGAAGAATAACATGCCTAAAATATCCAAGTTTATGGAAAGAATTCCACCCTTGAGCCCTTGGATGACCTACTTCTTAGAAACCCTAAGTATGGCTGCTTGAGAGACTTGAGAGAGCCATGAAAGTGTTTAAGTATGTTATGAATGAGAAATAACCCCTCTTAAGTGCCTTATGAATGTGGGGTTTAATTGGTAAAGGAGGGAATTTTCCAAGCTTCCCTTAATTTAACACTAAAATTTAGTTATCAGTGACTACAGGTCACTATACGACTCATAACCACACCTTATGACTCATTGCCACGAGTCATAACCAAGACAGTGTCAGGGTACCAACATATTGTTGACCCTACGACTCAACAAGTATAAATCATAATGGGACCATGCGATTCCTAGGGTCTAGTCATAGTCAACACAGAATGTATTTGGGGTAAACACTAGACATCCTACTATTTTAACAAGGAATTTATTACAACTATATGTCTCCAAACACTACCACATCTACCTTTAACAAAGACATAAAACTAAGATGCCTAGGAAATCACAATTTTCTTTAACTAAGCTAGAAAAACAAAGATTTTAAGGAATACACATACCTTAAGCACGATTTTTTGAAGCAGGGAACAAGAATGGATATTTGGACTTAATGTTTTCCTTGGTTTACAAATTATCTTCCTCAACCCTTTGGTTACTCCAAAGAACCTTTATTGATTCTATGTCATTAGTCCATAACCGATGAACTTGCCGATCCAAAATCTCAATTGGGACTTCCTCATAAGACAAGAAATCAAAAATGCCTAACTTTTCCAAAGGAACGACCATAGAAGGATCCCCCAAGCACTTTCTCAATATCGAAATGTGAAACACTAGATGAATGGAGCTCAATCTAGAAGGAAACTCTAATTCATATGCAACATTACCAACCGTCTTAAAAACCAAGTATGGACCAACAAAACGGGGATTGAGTTTTCCCTTCTTATCAAACCGCATCTTTTCCTTCATGGGAGACACCTTCAAGAATACCCAATCACCAAAACTGAACTTGAACTACATTTGCCTCACATCCGCGTTGGAATTTTTGAGAATTTGGGCAACTGTAAGTCTATTTCGAATTACCTACACTTTCTCCATGACTTAGTCAAACACATAAGGGCTAAATAACATATTTTCACCAACCTCAAACCATCCAATAGGAGATTACACCTCCTACCATACAAGGCCTCAAATTGAGCCATACTAATAATAGAGTGATAGCTATTGTTGCAGGCGAATTCTATGAGAGTTACTAATCAACCCAATTTCTACCAAAATAAAATACACAATCCCAAAGCATATCTTCTAAGGCCTGACTGGTCTTTTTTGCTTGCCCATCCATCCGTGGGTGGAAAACGGTACTAAGGGTTACCTTAGTCCCCAATCCTCACTGAAATGACCTCTAAAAGTATGATGAGAATTGGGTACCTCGATAGATAAGATGGAAATCATAGTATGATGCAACCTGATGATCTTCTCAATGAAAATCTTAGCATACTCAAAGGAGAAATTAGTCCTCACTGGCAAGAAATGAGCAGACTTAGTGATTCTATCCATGATGACCAGAATTGAATAAATTGCTAGCAAGACCATGGAATTTCGATAATAAAATCCATATTAATTATTTCCTATTTCTATACCAGCAGCTCAATCTCTTGAGTCAACCCTCTAGGCCTCAAGTTCTCCACCTCCACTTGCTAACAAACCATTCACTTAGCCACAAAATCGGCCACATCCCACTTCATATTATTCCACCAATAAATTTCCTTAAGATCATGATAAACTTTTGTCAAACCGAGATAAACCGTATAACGCGACTCATGTGCTTCAACAAAAATTCTTTCCCACAACCCATCAACATTGGGAACACATACTCTTCCTTCTTACAATAAGATACGATCACCACAAATCTCAAAAACCATCACCTTTTGCCAACCTACATTATTCTTGATTTGGATCAAGATTGGGTCCTACACTTGCTTCTCTTTTACTTTCTCTCCAAGAGATGAGATCGCCACCTCTTCAATGATCACATCATCATCCTCAAAATCCAAGATACGCATTCCAAGATTATCCGTTTATCGAATATCATTTAATAAATCTTGCTTTTACTCATCCAAATGAGATAAGCTTCCTATGGACAATCTGCTAAGAGTATCTGCAATCGTGTTAGCCTTACCTGGATGATAATGAACACTCATGTCATAGTCTTGAGCAACTCAAGTCATCTCCTTTACCTAAGATTCAACTCCTTCTGAGTGAACACATATTGCAGGCTCTAATGCTAAGAATAAATATCAACATGGACCCCATACAAATAGTGTTGGCAGATCTTCAATACCAACACCAAAACTAACAATTGCAAATCATAAGTTGGGTAATTCTTCACATGAACTTTCAACTGTCTAGAAACATTAGAAGCCACCTTGCCATGATGCATCAAAAAACAACCCAATCCTACTCGGGATGCATCACAATAGATAACAAAACCAACAATGACCTAAGGAAGAGTCAAGACCGCAGCCAAGGTTAATTATCCTTCAACTTCTCAAAACTACCCTCACAAGTATCAGACCACAAAAACTTCACCTTTTACTGAGTTAACCTAGTCAATAGGGCAGATATAGAAGAAAAAAATTCCACAAACCTTCTCTAATAACTAACTAAACCCAAGAAGCTCTGAATGTCGGTTGGCATCGTGGGTCTAGGCCACTTCTTTCCCACCGGAACCTTTTATGAATATACCATGATTCCTTCACTAGAAACATGACTAGATAAATCACAACATTCACTAAAATCTCACTGATAGAGAATTTAGCATCCAACTGTAACTTCTTAAGGGTCTACAACACAAGACAGAGGTGATTAACATGATCTACCTCACTTTTGAAATACACCAAAATATCATCAATAAAGACAATGATAAATAAGTTTAGAAACTACCAAAAATTCCAATTCATACGATCCATAAATACTGCTGGGGCATTAGTCAATCCAAAGGACATCACCAAAAATTCAAAATAACCATACCAGGTTTGTAAAGCAGTCTTAGGGATATATGCCTCCCTAATCTTCAACTGATGATACCCAGACCAAAGATCAATCTTAAAAAAGTACTTAGCACCTGAAAATTGATCAAAGAGATTGTCAATCCCCAAATGAGAATACTTATTCATCATGATCACCCTATTCGATTGGTGGTAATCAATACACATTTAAAGGGAACCATCCTTCTTACACACAAAGAGAATGGGATCATCCAATGAAGACATATAAAGGTGAATAAAACCCTTACTAGGAGTTATTTCAACTTCTCCTTGAGTTCTTTCAACTCGACCGAAGCCATTCTATAGGGAGGGATAGAAATTAGATGAGTGTCTAGAAAAAGATCAATCTCAAAATCAATTTCCCTATCAGGAGATTACCAGGAAAATTGTTGGGGAACTCATAGACCATAGGACCTTTAATCTAGAACCCTTTAGAAACCAATTTCCGAGCACTAAAATATAAAATAAACCTTCCCTTGGGCGCCAGTGAACTACCTTTCCATTTAATCACCGGCTCATTAGAAAAATGGAAACTAACCTTTCAGGTCTGAAAATCTAGAGATGCATACGAATATAACCAATCCATCCCCAAAATTATATCAAAGTCTACCATGTCTAACTCTATCAGATCCACCAAGGTCTCCCTACCACAGACCAATATTACACAACCCCTATAGACTCTTCTAACCACAATGGAGTCACGCATCGGGTGTGGACATAAAGAATGGGTCCAAAATACAATAAGGGTAAAAACCAAAATAAATAGCCACACAAGGGGTTACAAAAGAGATGGTAGACTTGAGATCAAATAGATAGTATACATCTCGAAAGAAGAGTTTGATCATACTAGTAAAAACATTGGGGGATTCCTTAGAATCTTGATGGGTGGAAAGAGCTTATAGATGGTTCTGACTAGTGCCAAAGCTAAAGGCAGAAGTAGCACTCTTTGGTCCAGGAGTTGATGTAGTAGATACAGGAATCTTGTTTGCCCCAAAAAAAAGCCCTAGAAGGATAATCCTCCTGTATATGTCTAATCTTCCCATACTTAAAACATTTGTTCCTCCTTTCTTCACAAACACCATGGTACACCTGACCATAAAATCTACAAAGAGAATACGATCGAGCTGGGCTCCTAGCACTCTAAACCCACTATCATACTTAGAGCGACGATCGCCCATCATCTTTAGATAAGGAGCACTAACGGTACAGTAGGAACCTGAATTTCCCCACTTCTTCTTAGACCATTTTCCACTATCTATACCACTCTTCTACTAACCTCCACCCTAATTTAAGTAGTGAAGCTTCTTACTCTATTTTTAACTCATCTTCACTTTCCTTTTCTTTTCCTCTTCTACTTGTTGCATATATACCATAAGTCAAGAGATGTCCATGTCTTTGTTCAACAAGGCAACATTTCTCACCAAGATTAACTCACAAGACAACCAAGAGGCAAACTTTCTAATTCTAGCTCTTATGCTAGACACCAACTCAGGAGAATAACGCAATAGTTTATTAAACTTCAACATATACTCCTTTACTGTCATCCTGCCTTACTTCAAGTTCATGAATTCCTCAGCCTTTGCGTCCCTCAACTGTTGAGAAAAAAAGTGATCAGGAAAAACAGTAAAGAATTCATCCCATAAAGTAAATTCATAATCATCACCCCTAAGCTGCTTCCACTCTTAATACCATTGGTATGCTGCATCTTTCAATAGATAAGTAGTAAAGTATACACCTTCCACGTCTATAGCATGCATGACATGGAAGATTTTTTCCATCTCATCAATGAAATTTTAAGGATCTTCTATAATTTTAACAAGTGAAAATAGAAGAACTCAACCTCATAAATTAGCCAACTATAATGGCCTCAGAGAATGGAGAAACAGAAGCAACCTGCTTAATCTAGAAGGCTACCAAATAGGTAAGTAAATTAATCGACTGGCGAAATCGAGCATTAGACACTTCAGCTTAAGGTTCCTGAGGAGGGATATGGGGAATCAATGGAGCTCCATTAGGAAAATTAGAAGAAGCGACCCTATATTGAGTCTAAACTCTAAAAGTAGAACGAACTCCATCCACATTGTCCTCAGATTGGAAAGAAAAGTTCTCACGAGCATAAAATCTTCTAAAAGGCATAACATAAAAAATGAACATATGGGAATTAAAGAGACTTTATAGCTCAAAATAGAACAAAAATAAAGAGAAACATTCCTAAATGCCTTACCCTATCCAAATCTGGCTAGCATAATCTCAATATCAATGTCAATAAATACTAGTCGAATCTCCATTAAAAAAGTACGGAAGTGTATTATGGGTAATAAATCCATGGGTACTTAATAGGCATCATCGATATATTGAACTAAATGTCATGATCCGAACCAGGGCCTGGCTGTAACGAGCATATCAAGTCCTACAAGGATCGATGACCACCCCCAAAACCTAACCAAGTTAACAAAACATCCAAAATGTCGGATGAATTTCAAACATATAGCAAGATAACATAAGGTAAGATTAAAGAATGAAAGATAAGTCTATGATCGATAACCAGTAACTAACCAAAACTACCAACCAACATGACCCAAGTCCATAGTAATCCAACAAAGCCTCTATATAAGGAAAACCAAAAATAGTCTTGGTCGAGATAAGTCCCTGACTCGGCCAATGACAATAAAAGTGAGAGTGCTAATAACAATGAAAAATCTCAATTCTAATATATGATAAGAACTGATGAAATTTCTAAGTCTTTCAGAAAATAAAAGTGCACCATTTCACCAGAATGAACTGACGAATAAAGCCGATCCACTTAACTTTATGCAAGAAAAGTAGAGGTATCTACGGTGCCTGCAATGCGTGGAGATACAACATCTGGAAATGGTTAGTGGGGTGAACACCAATATATAACTCAGGCGTAAGGATAACATAATGTCGGAATCAATAGTTCAAATCATTCATATCTAATACACATAATCAAATGCATATACATATATATATCATATGCTGGGATAGGGAACAAGGCTTAAAATGCACTTTAAAACTTTAGCCTAGATTGTTTAGCTAAATCATCACAACATAAGAAGGCACCCATAGGCTATATAGACTCATCTCTCCCCCAACTGGTAGGGCCTCAGTGTGTGTGGCTACATGAACTAGAGGGTATACATATGCACTATAAGGAACTCGAACCTCCCAGTTATATAATAATAATAAGGTTGACTCAAATTATCCGATCATATAGACCCCTCTATCAGAAATTACAGTTTCCAGTATTGGTCCTTCGGGACCTCAACTTTTAAGATTAAGCTACACAACCCTCATTCTAGCCCAATTTAATCATTTATCATGATTAAGATACACAACCCTAATTATAGCCTAATTTAATTATTTATCCCACAATTCTATTCATAGTACCACATTACACATTAAGGCATACATTGTTGGCATCGTTACACCAACTTCACTTGTAAGGTAACATCAACATGCCACACCAATTACATCACTAGGGGGATATCACAACCCCCTTGGTTTAGTATACATTAGCTTAGTGAATTACACAACCACTTAAGGTTAAATTAAAATATCATTATACTTCATTGACTTTGCATATTATGTAATAGTTCAAGATTAGTTAAATATGCATACTTTTCATATTCAAAATCAATTTCACAATATGGGGTTGAGTTCATAATCACTTCAAAAGTCACAAATTTGGGGACATCAAAATCCCCTTATTTATTCACCATACTCATGCACCCACAAGTTTAAAAACCATAACTAAAGTATGAATAATCATATGTAAATCATGGAAAACATTGATCAATTAATAAGCATTCAAAACCATCAACCCTTGTTTTAAAATCAGCATCAATATCTCATGACAACCCTTTAAATCACATACTTTTACAAAATTAGCAATTAGGGAAGAGTATCATGCCTAAAATATCCAAGTTTATGGAGAGAATTGCACACTTGATGACTTGGATAACCAACTTTTGGAAACCCTAAGTATGGCTGCTTGAGAGACTTGAGAATGCTTTGGAAGTGTTTGAGTACGTTATGAATAAGAAATAAGCCCTCTTAAGTGCCTTGTAAACATGGAATTTTTTATAATTAAAATTTTATTAATTAACCCATTTATTATAAATAAATAAATAATTTTTTACATTCAAAGTGATATAATAAATATTTAACACTGCAAATTGTTGTATGATAACATCAATAAAGTTAATTTATAAATAACGATAGAATTTAATTTAAATAATTTAAAAGAACTTGGTTCAAAAAAATACCATTGTAGTTTTTCCTTTATATCAAACCATACAAAAGAAATTGAAAAGTTACTTTTTTTCAACTTTAGTAGTTTCTTTTTCCTAAAAATACATGTTAAAAAATTTATGTTGATATTTCTTAAATGTGATATGAAACTTTAATACTTCATGTTAAACTACTTATTTTGTCCTAAATTCTATAAAATATTGATAATCCCATTTTTTGTTAAAAAAAATCACCATAAAAAATAGTGAAAAAGAATTACTCTCATTTTTCATTTTATAGTATCATTAATATTTGTAGAGTTAAATTAAATTTTTTAAAAATTTTAAAAAATGATAGTTTTTTAAAATTAAATTTTCAAACATTTTTAGCTATATATAAAATAAAACTTTTTATTTAATAATCAAGCATGCCCTGAGTTCGAAAGGGAAAGTCAAGATACGTTAATTACTTATTCATGCTAAAGAAATAATGAAAAATTAAAGTAATATTATAAACATTTCTACAAAATAGAAAGACATTAAATCCTTGGATCAATTTTAAACTTGAATGTACAAATAGTTTTTATGGCGTAACTATCATTTTTCCATGACTCATCATTTTTGTAGCATTTAATAAGCCCATATCATTGTTCAAATTTACCAAAATGGAAGAAAAATCGTAAAGAAATTAAAATTTAAATTAGAGATAAAATTGACAAAAAAAGATTTATGTGAGAATTATATATAAGAGAGAATGTGAGATTTTTGTAGTCTTCAGATCAAATTTTTTTGTCAATTTTATCCCTAATATATATATATATATATTTGAAAAGTGATAATCAAAGGATTTGGAGGACAATTTTGTCATTTTATAGCTTTATCCCAAGGTAATATTTTATACCATCCAAAGGGTGGGATAACTTATCCTGGTAGTATTTGTTAATCCCAGAATTAGTTATCCCAAACTTTACAACCAAACAAAGTACCAAATTTTTATCCTACGACTATTATTTTATCTCGGAATTATGTACTTTAATACCTTACACCAAATGGTTCCTAAGTGAAATAATGTAAATAACCTAATATAGGCCCGCATAAGCCCTTGGGTGCATTCAAGAGAAATAATAACCGAAATTATACTATTAGCAATATCTTGAATCATAACTGTGGATCCTTCCATACCGTAAGAATCAGACTCAAACCGATTCCACAACTATCATAAATTACCTATCATTCCTAGACTTGAACCAAAACTTATATCATTATTTGCTAGACTTAAATTGGTGGGACTCATATCATGAATAGTATTAGAATCGAACTTATATTAAGATCATAAATTGCTGAATTTAAAGATAAACTAATATCATCTCCCAAGTATTAATCTAGAATAATGCACCATATATCTAACCTACTAAATCTCTAAAATGTACATTTACATGAAATACAGATCGATTGAGTCTACTAGGAGCCCTAAGTTGGGCCGTAGGGGCTACTTCTAATCCCAAAAATTCGGTTTAAGGAACATTTTAACCAAACAATTTTAAGGTATCTAATGTCACTACTTGATATTAAATATGACACATTTGGTTCTAAAATAGCGATTCTACCTAAAGAATGAGTAACTAAGCCAATTATGCCTATGATTTCTTAATCAGCTACAAGGTTAAAATTACACTAAATACACCTCCAATACCTAATTTACAACCCATATCTAGCACAATATGATAAATATACTACAATTAAGCTTAATATAAAAGAAAGGAAAACCTAGTCTACCTGGATGCCAAGAAAGCCTGGTGAAATTTGCTAAATCAATGATTTCCCCTTTCGAGAATATTTTTCATGATACCACAATATAAAAATAATAATACATTCATCAATATGAGAACAACAATACCGATATTGCATTTTTATACTTTGAGTCTGAAATTACGTAAAAAAATGGGATAACTACATAAATTAACAAACATAGACTCCTAATTACCCTATTTAGCCTAAATTTTAATTAATTACAATCCATTACACCATCTTACCCATTAATTATCCCTAATTATAATTCATAGCCTCTCTCATGTATTCTCTCTATTTTCTATTACCCTCATTTTTTGTCCTTTCTTTAGTTTTTTCTTCATTTTTTCTCTTACATTTTTTGGTTTTCTCTTTCTTACTTCTTTTTACACTTTTTTTCGTTTTTTCCTTTTCATTTTTTCTCCTTCTTTTTCTATTTTTATTTTTTCTCTATTTTCTATTACTCTCCTTTTTTTTTGTATTTTCTCCTTTTTCTTCTCTCATTTTTTCTCCTTCTTTTCATTTGTACAAACTAGCAAACACAAATACAAGTGTGAATTATAAAATAAAAATATAAATGCGAACTATAACATACAAATACAAGTGTAACAATAAAATACAAATACTAATGCGAACTATAACATACAAATGCAAATGCGAACTATAACATACAAATACAAGTGAAAACTATAAATACGAATACAAATGCGGACTATAACATACAAATACAAGTGCGAACTATAAAATACAAATACAAATGCGAACTATCATTTGTATTTTTTAATTATTGAAAAAGAACAATTGATTTTCTTTTATTAATACTTGTTTGTATTTATTAATATGAGTTGTATTTATTGATACAAAGAAATACAATTCAAATTTTTATACAAATACATATTGTATTTGTATTTGTAAAATCATTTGTTTCATCTATTTGTAATTGTATCTGTATCAAGTGATATTTATTTATTTACAAACATTAATGATAATTTTGATATATAAATACAAAACGATACATTTGTATCAAATGATATATCACATATTTATATATTTTAGAATCAAGAAAATACACTTAATGCATTTACTTGTTTGTATGCAAATACAAATGATAAATTGTACATAATCACGGCTAATTTGATATGCAATCAACTTACAAATACATACATAATAATTCTTTAAAAATAAAAAGGCATCGATGAAAATAGAATACAAATAAAAATATAATATAAAGATTCAAACACAATAGAAAAATAATACAAATATAATCCAATATAATATACAGTCAATTATAAATACAAATACAAAATAGTTCTTTAAAATACAAGTGCAAATTATACAAAATATAAATGATAGTGCGAACTCAAATACAAATACAACTGCAAATTATAAAATACAAATACTAATGCGAAATACAAATCTAAGCGCGGACTTTAAAATACAAATACAAATATAGTTGTATCAATGAATACAAAAATATAAATGATTGTGTGACTACAAATACGATAAATAGTTGTGGTATTTATGTTATCATCCATGACTTGTGCTCGAGTAGCGCTATTTTTCATATTATATAAAAAATGATAAAGAAAATAAGTGCAAAAAAGAAAATAAAAAGAATCAAAGAAGAAAATAAAAAAAGAAATAGAAATAGAAATTAGAGATAGAAGAGAGAAAAAAAAAGAAAAAACGAGGAAAACACGAAAAAGAAAAAAGTATAAGAAAACAAAAATTAAAAAAACGGTAGTGTTTTTGGCGAGACTAAATATATAGTGTATTTATGTTTTTTTATGAATACATATCACTGAGTAAAAGTGAATACAACAGTTGTGAATCGAATACAACAGCTAAATAGGCACTGTATTTATATTTTATATGAATACAGACTATTGATAAAATCAAATACAGCGGGCGTAAACTGAATACAACAGCAATAAATGGTAGTTATGTAAAATACGACTATGGAAGGTGAGTTTTAGAGCAAAGTATCGCTATTTCTGAAAGGTCCACTAAAAAATTCCATGTAGGGCCTACTTGCGGTATAACACTTTTGAAACCATCAATGCACTCCCCTCAAGGAATATTTACCCTAAAGAATGGGTAAATTTCAAGATCAAATGAGACTAAAATCAAATCAACAAAAAATCTAAGGATTGTGATAAATAATTGAAAAATTAACCATGAATTTTATAGAAACTTACCGAGAATTCAAAGAAAAAATGAGTAATCCAAGATCTCAATAACTCCAAAATGTCTTAATAAATGTTTCTCCAAGTTTCCGCACTCTCTGGGCTCCAAGATCTTGAACTTGTGGGAAAATAGGGAGGAAATCAAGCAAGAGGGGGATTTAATGCCTCCCAAGTGCCACTTAAGCGGACACTAGACCGCTTAAGCAGTCACCGCTTAAGTGTTACCGTCCAAGTCTGCGCTCTCCGCTTAAGCAAACCAACAGCCACTTAAGCAGATAGAAATCCACTTTAGCTGCCCCCAACTAGCAAACCTGGTCATTTAAGCAATCAGATGGACTCTTAAGTGACCTTCACTTATATGACCCATGTGCTTCTTAAGTGGATGCACCAAATGAGTGGTTCACTAGCTAGGGACTTGGAAAATTCCAAGTCTCCACTAGCCTATCAAAATTCATTAGGAATATTGTAAACTAAAATAAACTATACTAACCTATAAAATTCTACATTCCGAACTTAATGACACAGCTGAAATATTCATCTGAGGTTTTTAAAAAAAAAGTGGGCCCCACATTCAATGACCATTATTATAAAATTTGGACCAATAGCCCAAAATGAGTTTGGAAAACTTGGGACTCAAACAAAAGGTCCTCCTAAACTAAAATCAATATTTCAAAGATGATGAAACTATTAAAATTGGCACGTTAGGTTGTTTAGCTAATGTTTACACCTGATAGCTAATTATTACTAATGAAGAGTTTAAAATAGGGAATTGGCTCCAAAAACAAATTGAACTGCCCATCAACTGAACTATTAGCTCCACGAAGTCACAACTGACTTGGGTTAGCTATAGGAAATCTCTAAATAAAAAAAATACAAGGAAATGCATAAAATGTCTTGGAGGGCCATTACGACAATTGGAGTCTCAATGTATACTCTCTCTCTTATATATATGGGTGTGAGTGTGTGTATGTGTGGGTGTGTAATCTTGATTATTTTATTTCCTTGCTCTTCAAAGCGATTATAAGGAAGATTGTATCTTTTTCTAGATATGAGTATATGTATATATATGGGTGTGTATGTGTGTGTGTATATATATCTATGTGTTTGTATGTATGTATGTATGTTTATTTATATATATATATATCTGTTTATATTTTTTAAGAATTCATAAACTTATTAACTGAGGAAACAAAAGTTATAGTGGGGCTTATGGGGCCATTGTCTAAAGATCACTATTTTTTCACTGGGGACACAGGTTCGAATGTAGCTATGGAGTTCCTTTTTAAAAATATAAAGCATGTTGCATCCATAGAAACTTGTGGGTATATAGATTAAAACACATGTCTCTACTAACTAAGAACCTAACCACATTAAATATATAAAATTGTACCTTTTTTTAAAGGTAGCTTCTAGATTTAATTGTAGTTTTCCTCTATGAATATGGAGACCACTTTTGCCAAACTTTGCATACTTTGTTGTTCAGTGTGACACCCAAACATCAAAATTCTTGATTCATCTCTATATAAATATTAGCTTATCTCTAATATCCTGGTCTTTCAAAAGGCAGTGAATGATATCTCAGTCATCTATTTAGTGTGAATGTAAAACATTGGTTGATGTTGTTTACTAAACGTTGACACAATTAGTTATCTTAGAGCTTGTCATCTTACTTCTTTGAGCTTCTGTCTTATGGTGTAATAATATTAGAGCTTCTAATCTCTCCACTAATCTATTGTTTCACTATCACACCAAACATATTGAAATTAACTTTAATTTATATTAGAATAACATTGGGTGATGTGATTTCATGGTATTGTTTCTCTCTTCAAAGGATTAAGAGACAAACATAATGTAATGACCTACAATGTGAAATCTTTTCTTTATCTATTTAGACCATTTTTCCTTTTCCCATAATTGATACATATTGATTTTGTAGTATGGGGATGGTTGGCATGGTTCTCGATGCCATCGTGAGTGATATGAGAGAGTTTGTGATTTTTAAAGATTTTACAAGTTCCATAGTTAACTTCATTCAGTATTTGAAGTTTTGAGTTCTATTAGGTCTAGACTTTTGAGTTTAGATAATAGCAGGGTTGGTTTGGGTTTGGAGCCTTTTTAGTTTTCATTTTGATCCCCTATTTAAAATCTAGTAAAATATGCCTTATAGTGTCTCGAGATTTAATTTGTTGAAAATAATCTTAATAAAAAAATTCAACATCCCCATCAAGTACGGAAGATTAAAATTAGCCTGTTAGCATACATAGGTTTTCTATGTGGGGTCCCGATCAAATCCCAACAATACGTATAGAACTTGGTAGGCTTGCACCAACTTCGACAATTATTGACATCTAGTGTAGCTACTTAAGTATCGAATGTTCGCTTCAGCACTAACTACTTTACCAGCCCCATACCATTTTAGTAGCAACCTCTTAAGTGGAAACTGCTATATATAACTCTCTTTTCTTGATTTTTCACCTTTTTTGAACTTTAAACTTCATATTTGGGTTATTTTTAGGGTTGTTTCACCATTTGAGCGTGGGTAAGCTCGAAAACTTAAATCCATTTCTATCCTTTGATTTATATCATAGTCAATCTTTGTTTTAACATAAGATGTTCAGGATTTTACTGATAAAGCTTGAAAATAATTTTTCTTTGATTTGAACCACATTTTTGCATGGGTTTTGAACTATATATTACTTTAACCTTGGGAAATGTATTTATAAAATAAAATTCTAATTTTATTCCTTTTATTTTTGAACTTATTTTTTGAACCCATTTTGGACTCGACTCAAATATGGGCAGTATGGGTATCATCAGTTTTCTTTTAATGCGTAGATACTATATTTGAATGTTATACTTAATTTAGTGGCCATTCAAAAAGGGAAAGGTCTGTGTTGAAGAACTTATATTTGGATTTCATCATTTCAAGGTAGGTCATGGCATAACTTCTTTTAGATTGAGCTTGTAGTTAGTAAATAAGTAAAGCATACTATGGGTTGGGAAATAACTATGGGGTTTATATTTTGAGATTATTATTACTTTTATATGCTTGGGTGAGGGCTCATATTTTGTCGTTACTGGTGATATATATTATTGCATGTTTCCCCTATGAGGGCTTCATTTAATATCATTGGTCTTATCTATGAAGTTAAATATCCTTTATTCAAGATATAATACTCGTCTGGGGGTTGAATTATTATAATAGGCCTTATTGAGTATTGCTTGCGTTTATAATGATAGGAATTCCCAAGTTAGGGGTTGATATGATATTAATAATGTCTTACATGCATATTTAATCTGATGGTGTCTAATTAGAGTTAATGACCAAAAATTATGGACATATTGAGCTGATTTTTAGGCTCACGTATAAACGTATTGAATGGATTAAATATCTGTATACTAATTTAATCATGAGAATAAAATCTCCATTCCATACACATTCATTCATGAGATACTAGGACCATTGGGACACACTGGTTTGAAAGAAGATGAGACATTTTTATAAAAACCCTCTCCATGACCGTAAGCTAGAGAGATAGGTTGAGATTTGAGATATGGGTTATAGAATATAGGTTGTGAACCCCCCATTGGACATATCTTAAGAGATGTGAACTCAGTAAGTGTATACAGAAAATCATACGATGACTTTTACATTTATCCAATCATCATTGTATTGCATTTCATATGCATATTTCATGAATCTTTTAGTTTTTCTTGACTTGTGTTTATCTCACGTATACTTTTTGTATATATATTTTATTGTTTCACTTAAGTATTTGTATTATAACTACTAGTGAAGATAGTGTGAGAAACTATGTGGGAATTATTTTTATTTTTAGCTGATATGCTCATAATTTTCTTTACTTATATTATTTTCTACTTTGCTCAGTCAGCCTATGATCCCTACTTAGTACAAGTGTACCATACTCACTCCTATTATTCCTTTTCGATGCAGATCCTAGCTCAAGTGAGACACATAGAAGATGAGTTAGTGCTATTAAGTTGGTGACTTTCTGAGGTACTAGAGTGCTCTAGAGTTTAGAGTTGCTTTTTTGAGACCTCATACTATATTTTTTTATGTCTTTATGTCATTTCTAGAGACAAACTATATATTTTCAGGTTCCATTATATATTATATGCTCTTACATTTCTGACTCCATATTTTAAGAGTCTTAATTACATCTTTAGATATTTGCTGTATTTATGTTTTGTGTTTGCCTAACTTCATTCTAGAGGTTTTATCTTGCCTTATTTATTATTATATTGAGATTTTCTTTTTCAATTTTTGGGGATGGGTTTACTTTTCAAGGTTGGAACATAAAATTATTATCATGACCTTGTTTTAGGTTGTGAAAAATTGGTATCAGATCTAAGCTCACTAATTCATAAGTATATGAGTAAGATGTCTAGTAGACCCTCGCAGATTAATATTTAGATGTTCGTATCTATCTTCAAGAGGCTGTAAGATATCCTTAGGAAAAACATTACTAATTTGATTCCTTATCGTTTGGGTTGTTCATACCCAATTTTCTAAACTTGTATTCCATTATTGCTAAGAAGATAGTGAGGAAAACATCTAGAGAGGCTAGGGATACTGAGTTGGCACTAGATATGGGAGCTTTAATTCGAGGATGAGGCAATTTAATGGTTAATTTAGAGGTATAAAACGGGTATAAGAAACTTCCTTAACTAGAGGATGTTCTAGGAAGGCCTTTTCTAAGTTTGAGGTTATGTATTCTAGGGATGATTATCAAATAGGGGTGTGAGGCCATCTTAGGTTCCATAGATTTAGTCGATATCCAAGTATTTTAGGGTCTTTTGATTCGCCTCTTGAGTCATTTGGAGGGTGTTCCCTTGAGTGTACATGGTATTCTCAGATTTTGAGTGTTATCCCACTATCAGTGCATGCATCTGCTTATGGTAGTCCTATTTTTCTGGTACAACCATCATCTATGGTACTCCCACATATAGACTCTTTGCTTTCTAGGATTACTAGCTATCCAGTTGCTTTTGGTATAGCTATGTCTTCTGATGATCTTAAAAGATTTGAGAGGTTTATTTTCTTGGGTCTGGACAAGTTTAGTAAAGCTATTGGCGAGAACACCCGTGAGTTCTTGATTGATCGGTAGGAAAAGTTACATAATCTTGTATCCCTTGAGTTTCATTGCATTGCTTATACTACCTAAAAGTTAACAGATATGTCTAGGGATTGGTGGAGGTCACTTGCTTGTTATAGGCCTTTAGATTTGACTGCTAAAGTTTTAGACCCAGTTCTTAAAGGCCTTCTTGGATGGGATTATACTGTATAGCTTAAGAGGCTAGATGAGGGATGAGTTGGATCACTTAAAGCAGCATACCATGTTTATATATGAGTATGAGGAACACTTCACACCTTATTTAGATATTTAGCTGCTAGCATCGCCATTGAGTTTGAGATAATTTAGAAATTTGTGAAAAGATTTGATAGTATATATAAGTTGGATACAACCTAAATTATAGTTTTTGGGGATTCTTTCTAGAGTGGTATAGAGCATACCAAGAATATAGAGTTTATTATCCAGGATATTCAGGGAGGCACAGTAATACCCCGTACTCTTTCTAACTTAAAATGCATTCCTAAAATGTCAAAGACTAGCTTCAAAAACGAATACTATTTTATACATCTGGAACTTTTCAGATTTACACCTTGCATTATGTGGGAAATTGAATAAGTTTTCCATCAATACCAAATTCACCCAAATCAGATACTCGGTCGAGAAGTTAGGGCATTTTAGTGTTGATAGTGTGCCACCTGGGCAGTCACCGCGTTGCGGTGAAGGGTGATTTCCCATTTATCATTTTCCAGTGGACCTCCGCAATAAGCTCGTGTCACGAAGAGGTCCAAAATCCTAATTTTGGATTTCCAGTGGCCCAACGCGATAGCACCACATCGCACCAGAGTGCAAATTTACATTCGTCCTTTTCAAGTATCTTAATGTGATTTGACCACGTAGCGGTGAAGGTGTAATTGGTATACTATTGATCCATAATTCTAATGTTTGTGTCATTACTTTAATCCTAAGCATGTGAAGTTCTTATTAGGTGAATAATGTTCATAGAAGTCACTTAGATCCAAGTGGAGCTAAGAACATTAGATTCGTCCAAAATTTGGCATTTGATTCTACAAGGGTCTAATTTAAACATGTATAGATATTATACATGGTAATTTTAAGCTCAAGACTAACCAAATTTAAGATAATTGAATTAACTTTTCAACGATACACTTTTCTCCTAAAATCGATACTCGAGCGAAAAGTTATAGCCTTTATCGTGTGAGGCAGTAATCTACCACGATGGTACCACGTCATGGCAAAGGGAAAAATAGGGATACGAGTTATGAATCTTTGCTTTAAATAGATGAGGGGCAATGGGGTCTTTTACCCTCTCAACCTAGTCATAATATATCAATACATAGCCGCTATTGGGGCATTATTTTACCCCCATTATCCTACTTTACTCCCAAGAACAAACCCTAATCAATTTTCTTCAAGATTCATCCATTCCACCACCTTGTATTCAAGAAAACAATCAAGAATTAAGCTTTCTATTCCAAGAAGTTCAATAAAATCATTCAATAACATTCCCAAGAACATCAATTTGAGTTATTTTCTTCAATAAACAATATTCAAGAACACAAATAGGAATTAAAGTCAAACTTATTCATCAATTCTCTTTCAAAAGAAAATCCTAAAGCTCAAACTTACTCTCCACCAAATCTAATTTTCCTCATCAATTCTCCAAGATAGTTCAATATTAAGAATTTTCAATTCAAGAACTCATCTTCAAAAGTATCATAGGAATCTAAGATTCAAGCTTTATCAACTAAGATCATCAATTAAGGTATGTGGGTTTATGAACAAGGACAATCTTTTCGTCCTTGTGCCCAAATTATATTTTTAGAAAATTTCATATTATTTGAATTTAGAGTTCATACCCAATTATCAGTATTTAAAGATTATGAGTTTACAAGTGATTGAATGTTGAATTGCATGACTATTTTCATATATTTATGCATGTAATATGATTTTTCAGATTTTCCAATTGAGTTTAAGCAATGTATTGTGATTCTTGATTTTTTTTTTATTTTGATATTGTTGAAGTAATTTCAAGAAGTATTTTGAGCATGATGATTTGCAATAAATTTACACGAGTTTGAAGCATGGGTTATTAAGCCCTATTTTGAGTATTGATGTTTTGAGAACTCATACTTTTAAGCACCTGAGATTAGCCTTTTTTCATATATTTATATAGTATTTGATCTTCAGATCCTCAATTTACCTATGGAATCCATTTTACAGATTTATTACATATTTCAGAAATCAAATTATCTTATCTTACAGATTGACTCAGACAAATGCATAGTTGGTTTCATAATGAACCCTTATTCTAGTTTCTAAAAGTGGATTTCCAACAGAATGAACATAGCAATTAAAAAGGGAGTAGTATTTAGCACCGAGCGGAAATATGGGATTAGCATGTCGTATATTCCATAGAACTATGTAGCTAACATAGGTACAGATTATTAGATTTTTCCCACTTCTATGTGGATGATAGTTACAGATATGATCACATAGCTCAGGTTATACTCCTTGGCAAGAGTATGACACCTCTCCCCAATGTGAGGTTTCTTTCTTAGGAGGATGAGACGTTGGACTCCATGTTAGCTCATATGGTTTATGCAGTTAAGAGAACTTGCCTATAGACTTAATATTATAGAAAAGATTAACAAAAATGATTTTAGAAAACTACAAGTAAAAGCTCACAAATTTTAGTTAGATTATGCTTTACAGAAAGATATTAGCTACAGATTTTAGCTTTCAGATTTTAGATTCAGAAGTTAGTTCCTTTTTACACTTAGATAGTATGATTTACAGATAAAACATTAGTACAAAGAACTGAATGTTATGACTCACTAGATTGATAAAGTATGATTTGTTACTCATGATTTTATATTTTAGTATTTTAGATATTCCAGCTTATGTGAGTCATTTATATTTAGCATGCATTATTTTATTAACTATGATGATGAAATGACATTTTACTTATGCATTTACCCCATCCACATATATGTCTATGTGCTATATTGTCTCATAATGTTGGTACAAGTTGTAGTATGCATACCATATTCAGATAGTTTGCAGCTTCCATTTAGCAAGTGATGAGTCCTTTTGATTCAAGATCTCGAGTTAGTTATACAGTTTGAGTAGTATTTTATTCTTCTTTATTTAGTCGATTGATTTAGGATAGTTAGAGGTAATGTCCCGGCTACCTATAGTAAATACTAGTAGAGGTTTCATAGATAGTCAGTAGAGTTAATGTATTTGAATCTAGTGTTGTTTTGTAAAAGTAGAGATATAGTTATTTAAATTTAGTTCTGTATTGATCAGATTCAGAAAAGAGTCATATTCTGCTTATTTCATTCAAATTTATGTATTTAATTCAGTTTCTTATGAGTTATGCTAGTAAAAGGGTTAGCTTTGGGTTACATGTTGTCCTATGCACCGTGTGACATCTCAGGACCCATTTTTGGGGCGTTCAAACTTGGTATCAGAGCACAAGGTTCAAGTGTCCTGAGGTATCTGTGAAGCGGTGTCTACTAGAGTCTTACGGAATGGTACGGAGACATTTGTACTTTTCTTCAAGAGGCAATCGAGCATTTAAGAAAAAGTTTCCTGTCTTTCCCACTCTAGATCGTGCAGTAAAGTTGTTCCTTCAGAAATTCCTGTCTACTCATGTGTTGCCCCAAATTTCTTCATCTATGACTTACTCTTGAGATAACATGATCAGCAAGTTCCAATTCCTCTTCAAATAGTGCTCTCAGATTTACTATTAGTAATCTTAGAAGTCATACTAAGGGTATGAGAAAATATAGTATGAACCTAGACTGTTAAATGTAGTGCGCATTCGAGGGATATTATAAACTTTAGTGTTATGATTTATTAATAGTAGAACCTTATTATAGTTAAAAGTATGGGTATAGAAGAGTAGCGGCAAGAAATTAGGAATAACGATTGATAGAAAGTATAGGGATAAACTTAGGCATATTGTCTAGTTTTGTTAAGGTGATATGTCTGTGTTCTAGTTTAGTGGAAGGTAGAGGAGGAGTTATTAGTTAAAGAGAATTTTTATTTGCTTCAAGAACGGAAGGAGTTATGGATGATATTTATTTTGATCGAAAAGTATAGGTTATTAATGAAGTATTTGGTGATTGAGTACCATTAATTTAGGTGTATAGGAGGGTAAATAGTAGTGATGTGTAGAAGTAGTATGTGCTAATGGATTATAATGATATAGGTCATATGATTTTGACCGATTACTATTATTATAAAGTTCTAGTAGACTAGTGTTCCTTGATGTTTTATTTTTCCAAGTTAGAATTATTTGTAAGGTGGGTTGTTAAACCATGTTTAGCACTAGACATTAAGTTTTAATAGTAGGTGCTCATAAAGGTGGAAGAAATGATTGCTTGGTTAATAATGCTAGTTATGTGGAAGTGATCTAGTAGGCTTTAACAATATGTGCAAGAGTTTGAGTCTATTTTAATTCATAATTAAGTATAATGTTGTATGTATGGTAAAGAAGTATGCCCAAGGTGATATGGGGTTTCATTATTCTCCAAGGTTATTACGTGTTGTGTGTGGTTAGTAGTACCGTTAAGTTTCTAAGAAGAAAGAGAGTAGTTATATAGTATATGATGTTCTTAATAGGTAAGTTAAGAAGTTGAGTTATGGATAGATGATGTTGAGCGTTTTTTGTTTGATCTTGGTTCTCATGGTTTTGAAATATAAGTTTAGAGATGCAATATTAGTAGGCTATGATGAAAGTAGTATGGGTTAGTAAAGTTTGAAGAAATCTGTGTTAAGTGTTAGAATCTAGGTTTGAAATTTTAGAGATTGAGCGAATAGAAACAAGAGTTGAAGCTCTAGATGGTGTGAACTCAGGATGTGCTAATACTCATGAAGATTCTAAGTTAGTAGGTGTTTAATGTATTTTATGATGACTATTAGGCTATAGAAGAATAGAGTTGTACCTCAGAAGAAAGTATTAGAAGTAGGTTTTACACTTTCAAGTGTAGTCTTTTAGAGTAAGTTTATTATTTGCGTGTATTATTATGTTTCAAGATCTAGAGTGCAGTGATTGTAGTTCAGTTTAGAGTTTAGTAAATGGTTCCACAGACTTAGAGTGATGGCTTAAAGAAAAGGAGGAGGTGATAGAATGAGTTCTAGATTCTCGTAGTAACGCCAGTATGTCATAGAATATCAGAAAGGGTGGATAAGGCCCAACCCATTCTTATTTAAGTATTTGAACTTCAGTTTTCCTGATATCTACTTTTACCTTATGTGTCAGTTCCATGATCATAGTTTATGTTCATATGCATAATAAAGAATCATGTAATCCCTAGTTTCTAATATGAGGAGTTCTACTTAATTCAACAGTTGGAATCATATTCCATAAAGATATAAACTCCAAAATTCAGGTCATGCAGATCATGACTCATGTACTCATTATTTACAGTATGTTCAGTTCCAGTACTCATGCAACACTCTTAACGATCAAGCAAAATCTAGATTCATATCGTGTTCTCCCTCAAATTCGATCTCTTTAATGAATCCATATCGTGAACCCTCTATTTCTCAGGCCTTGGTAAAGTGTCAAGCTATGCTTAGTATCCCTTCATGTTCTGGATCTTAATATTCCAAACTTTCAGTGACCTTTCCCAGGTCAAGATAGTGATGATGAGAAATTGTGTGGATGGGAGAGAGTAAATGTGTTATGTTAGAAAAATAGTTGTATGCTTGTTTTATATAAGTCTATAATTGAAGGAATATTGAGGTGAAGCTTTTTGTGTATGACTTGGTTAGTTGAGAATATTTTATGTGTGTCTTCCTAAGTATTGAATAGTGCATCAAAGTTGTTACTGATAGAGGTATTAGAGAATATGAGAAAGATACTCTTATGGGTATTTGTTTAGAAGTGCATATGTGGTTATGAAAATAGGCTTGAATGTTATGTTGGTACATAATTGGATGGGCGTGTTGTGCGCTAAATATTTCCTAGTAAGAGGTTGATTTTTTTTATAGAAGTAATAAGAAGGATTATCTTAGAGAGGAGTAGTTATGACAATAGTTGGGGTATCAAATCCATGGTTTAGACTAGTATTATGGTGTTAGGTGCAGTACCTTGTGATTCTTAGTTAGGCTTGACCACGATGAAAAAATTTAGTTCAGTTAGAATTTAGTAGACGGATTTATCAATGCCATGTGAAAATTATTAGTTAAATCAAGCGAGTATGGTATTTGAGGGAAATAGTATAGTTGAGGGAGTGTTTAAGAAGTGCTGCTAAGCTTGAAAGTAAGAAGTTACATTGCTTAAGGCCTAGTAATTTAATCCAAGCTTATGATGTATGGATCTGTGTTCCATTCTATAGAGTGGTAGCAATGTTATAATTTCTTATTCAGATGTTTTGCTCAGGTTATGCCAAAAGTTTTTTACTTCCCAATAGCATTAGAAATTTCTTAGAAAAGTGTTGAAGAAATACTTTATCTTGGTATGTGCGTTTAGTAATCTTTAGTCTGTAGAGCCAGGAATCCATCTTAACAATTAGACAGACAAATTTCAATAGTTTCTCTATTTTCTAATTTAGTCTAGTCGTACTACTTGAAATTTCATGAGTATGGTCATTTCAAGAAGTAGTTTGTTCGCATCCATGTAAATTGTGGATTCATCTCATTATATGCATCAGGCATCAGTTTCACATTCAGATATTAAGTCGTGATTTAGTTCGTCAGTATCCTGTGCATCATCTCAGTCTTTTTCCTAGTATTTTAATGAAATCAGTATTATTCGGGGATGAATGATCCCAAGGGAGAGATTTTTTAATACCCCGAGTTTTTATGTCATAAACCTCTCATCTTTTTCCTCAAAAAGCAGATTCAACGTAAAGTAGTGGTTACTCATAAGTTGACTCTCTTGTTTATATCTCAGCCTTATAACCATTGTCACGTCAGTGCATGTATTTAAGAAATCAGCTCAGTCATAATATTCAGTTCGTGTATCATGTTTCAGACTTAGTGAAGAAATCATGTTCCTAATCATGCATGTTCAGTATAGGATTTAAGTTCCTTAAGTACTCTCAGTATAACCAGTCTCATTCGAGGACGAATGTTCCCAAGGGGGAGATATTATAATACCTCGTACACTTTCTAGCTTAAATTCGTTCCTAAAATGTCAAAGACTAGCTTCAAAAATGAATATCATTTTATGCCTATGGAGTTTTCTAGATTTAGACCTTGTATTGTGTGGTAAATAGAATAAGCTTTCCATCAATACCAATTTTGCCCAAATTCGATACTCGGTTAAGAAGTTAGAACGTTTTAGTGTTGATAGTGTGCCACCTGGGCGATCACCGCATCGCAGTGAAGGGTGATTTCTCATTTGTCATTTTCTAGTGGACATCTATGATAAGCTAACATTGTGGAGAGGTCACAATTCCCAATTGTCAATTTCCAGTAGTGCAACGCGATAGCACTATGTCGCACCAGAGTGCAAATTTGCACTCGTCCTTTTCCAGTAGCTTAATGCGATTCACCGCTCTGCGGTGAAAGTGTAATTGGCGTACGATTGATCCATAATTCAAATTCTTGTGTCATGACTTTAATCCTAAGCATGTGAAGTTCTTATTAGGTGAATACTGTTCATAGAATTCACTTAGAGCCAAGTGGAGCTAAGAACATTAGATTCGTCAAAAATTTGGCATTCGATTCTACAAGGGTCTACTTTAAACGTGTATAAATTTTTATGTACATGGTATTTTTAAGCTCAAGACCAACTAGATTGTAGATAATTGAATTAAGTTTTTAGAGATACACTTTTCTCCTAAAACTGATACCCTAGCAAAAAGTTATAGCCTTTTTCATGTGAGACAATAAGTTGTCGCGACGGTACCGCATTGCGATAAATGGCAAAATGGGGATACGGGTTAAGAATTTTTTCTTTAAATGGATGAGGGGCAATGGGGTATTTTCCCCCCTCAACCCAGGTCGTAATATATTAGTGTATAGCTGTCATTGGGGCATTATTTTCCCCTCATTATCCTACTTTAATCCCAAGAACAAACCATAATGAATTCTATTCAAGACTCATCCATTCCACCACCTTCTATTCAAGAAAACAATCAAGAATTAAGCTTTATATTCCAAGAAGTTCAATAAAATCATTCAAGAACATTCCTAGGAACATCAATTTGAGTTATCTTCTTCAATAAATAATATTCAAGAACACAAATAGTAATTCAAGTCAAACTTATTTATCAATTCTCTTTTAAAAAAAAAAATATCCTAAAACTCAAATTTACTCTCCAAGAAATCTAATTTTCATCATCAATTCTCCAAGATAGTTCAAGATTAATAATTTCCAATTCAAATAATCTTAGAACTCATCTTCAAAAGCATCATAGAAATCCAAGATTCAATCTTTCTCATCTAAGATCATCAATTAAGGTATGTGGGGTTATGAGCAAGGACAATCCTTTCGTACTTGTGCCAAAAATTATATTTTTCATCAAATTTCTTATTATTTAAAATTAGGGTTCATACCCAATTATCAGTATTTAAATATTATGAGTTTACAAGTGATTGAATGTTGAATTGCATAACTATTTTTATATATTTATACATGTAATGCGATTTTTCAGATTTTCCAATTGAGTTTTAGCATGATAGTATGATTCTTGATATTTTTATTTTGATATTGTTGAAGTATTTTCAAGAATCATATTGAGCATGATGATTTTCTATAAATTTACATGAGTGTAAAGCATGGGTTAGTACGCCCTATTTTGAGTATTGATGTTTTGAGAACTCGTGCCTTTAAGCACCCTGAGATTAGCCTATTTTCAGATACTTATACAGTATTTGATCTTCGGATCCCCAGTTTAGCTATGGAGTCCACTTTACAAATTTATTACATATTTCATAAGTTAGATTAGCTTTGCTTATCGATTAATTCAGGTAAATGCATAGTTGGTTTCATAATGAACCCTTATGCTAGTTTTTGAAAGTGAATTTCCAACAGAATGAGCGCAACAAATAAAAAGGGAGTAGTATTTAGCACCTAGCGAGAGTGTGGGATTAGCGTGAACTATCTTCCACAAAACTGCGTAACCAACGTAGGTACAGATTATCAGATTATTCCTACTTCTATATGGATGACAGTTATAGATGTGATCACTTAGCTCAGGTTATACTCCTTGGCAAGAGTATGACACCTCTCCCCAATATGAAGTTTCTTCCTTAGAAGGACAAGACGTTGGATTCTATTTTAGCTTACATAGTTTATGTCAGTTAAGAGAACCTCCCTATAGACTAAATATTTTTAAAAAGATTAACAAAAAAGCTTTTAGAAAACTAAGTGTAAAGGCTCTCATATTTTAGTCAGATTATGCTTTGCAGAAAGATATTTGCTAGAGATTTCAGCTTTTAAATTTCATATTCAAAAGTGAGCTCCTTTTTACACTTAGACAGTAGGATTATAGACAGAACATTAGTACAACTTTCAGAACTAAGTGTTATTACTCACTAGATTTATAAAGTATAATTTGTCATTCATAATTTTAGATTTCAGTATTTCAAATCTCCTAGCTTATGTGAGTCATGTACATTTAGCATGCATTATTTTATAAACTATAATTATGAAATAGCGTTTTACTTATGCATTCACCCACATATACTCAACACATCCTTAAAGTACTGATCCACATATATGTCTATGTTCTACATTATCTCATAATGTAGGTATGATTTGTAGCACACATACCATATTCAGACAGTTTATAGCTTCCAGTCAGCAGGTGATAAGTCCTTTTGATTCAAGGGCTCGAGTTAGTTATACAGTTTGAGCAATATTTTATTTTTCTTTATTCAGTCATATTGATTTATGATAATTGGGGTTAATGTCCCATCTACCAATAGTGGATACTAGTAGAGGCTTTATAGACAGTCAGTATAGTTATTGTATTTAAATCCAGCATTTTTTTGTAAAAGTAGAGTTGCAGTCATTTTAATTTAGTTTTGAATTGTTCAGATTTAGAAAAGAGTCATCTTCAATTTATTCTATTCAGATTTATGTATTTTATTCAGTTGCTTATGAGTTATACGATAAGAAGGGTTAGCTTGGGTTCACTTGTGGTCCTAAGCACCGTGTGATATCTTGGGACCCATTTTAGGGCATTTTAGGCACCATAAAGGTGCATCATCTGGGAAAGTTTACTGAACATGCCTCTTAAGGTATAGATTTCTCTAGTTGAGGTTCTCATGGATATTTTGGTAGGCCAGTTCAAGTCATGTTGTAGGGGTCAGGTGGTAGGCCTTCAAGTTCTGTAACTTCTAGTATCCAGGTATTAGGTCATGCGGGTGGAGGGTCCAAGTTTGGTTTTTTCTATTAGGGTAGTCATTTTAGTTCCTTCACACCTCCTCGGATTAAGTTAGGCCACTAGGAATGTTTGTATATGAAGATTTTGGAAATGTGACCTAGAATTTCTCTTGATTTGTGCATGTACCCACTCAATAGGGTTTTTAGCTTTAGGCTAGCCCTACTATGATATTTTTAGTGATATACATTCATAGAGTAGTAGTGGGTGCTAGTGGTACTAGAGATAGAGGTAGGGAAACTCACAAAGGTGGTCACAAGGCAACTCAATCCAGGATTGAACGTGGTCAGTGTTATGCTTTACCTATGAGACCTAAGGTTGAGGCTTCTAATGTAGTTATTATAGGTATCTATCATTCCAGTTTGATGCAAATCTTCCTTTATGTTATTTGACCCTAGGTCTATATTCTATGCTTCTATATACTTTACTTCTAAATTTGATATTGCATATGAGCCCCTTTTTATTCTTCTTTATGCTTCTACCCCCATAAAAGATTCTTTAGTGGTGGATTGGGTGTACCAATCTTGTGTGGTTACCTTTGTATGCCATGAAACTTGGGTAGACTTGATTATCCTATATATAGTTGATTTTGATATTATTTTGGGTATGAATTGGTTAGCTTCTTATAATGCTATTTTGAACTATTATGCCAAGACTATAACCTTAGCTACGCCAGTTGTTCCAAGGTTATCTTGGAAGGGTATGCTTGATTCTAGCCAGAAGGGTGTTATATCTTTGTTGCTTGCTTATCGCCCGTAGGGAGGATGTTTGTCTTATTTTTATTTTGTCTTTGATACTAGTAGTGCCCTACCTCCTCATGTGGATTCTATTTGTGTTATACATAAGTTCATGGATATATTTTTTTTATGGATTTGCATGGTTTGGATCTCAATTGTGATATTGATGTGGAGCCGGATACTAAGCCATTTCCATTCCTCCCTTTAGGATGGCCCTTGCTGAGTTGAAAGAATTGAAGAAGCAATTGTAAAATTTGTTGAGTAAGGGTTTTATTTAACCTAAGGAATCTCCTTGGAGTTCTCATATTTTTTTTGGGAAGGAAAATAATGATTTTATGCATATATATATTGATTATAGGGAGTTAAACAAACTAATGGTTAAGAATAATTTTCCTTTTCCTAGCATTAATGATCTTTTTCACCATCTTTAAGGTTATTTGGTATTTTCCAAGATTGATTTGAGATCCATGTATCACTAGCCTAAGATTAGACCTTCGGATGTACTAAAGACTGCTTTTCAAACTCTATATGGTCATTATGAGTTCGTGGTCGTCTCTTTTAAGTTGACCAATGCTCCCAAAATATTCTTGGAATTGATGAACCAAGTATTTTGATCGTATCTCGACTTTTTTTATGATTTTATTTATAGATGACATCTTAGTTTATTCAAAGAATGAGTTCGATCTTGTGAAGAATTTGTGGATTGTACCTCAGAGGTTACATGATAAGTATTTGTATGCTAAGTTTTCCAAGTGTGAATTGTGGTTGGATTCTATCTCTTTCTTGGGTCATGTAATGACCAAGGATGGTATTATTATTGATCCGACCAAGATAATGATAATTTATGATTGGGCTAGACCTATTTCTCGTACCAAGATTTCATATTTATATTGGTCTAGAGGGTTGTTATCAGTGTTATGTGTAGGGTTTCTCATCTATTTTGTATTTTTTCACCAAGTTGACTCAGAAAAAGGGGGTATTTTAGTGATTGGATACATATGAGAAGAGCCTCCTAAAGCTTACAGATTTATTGTCTTTGACTCCTATTTTGACCTTGCCCAATGAGGATTTGGGTTTTACATATTTTGTGATATTTCAAGTGTTGGTTTAGGTGAGGTATTGATGCAGAAGGGTATGGTGATTGTTTATAACTCTCACCAGTTGAAGCCTCATGAGAGAAATTAACCTACCTATGATTTGGAGTTGGCAGCCTTAGTATTTGTGTTGATGATGTGGCATCATTACTTGTATAGAGCTTTAGATTTTCTCGAATCATTATATCCTTTAGTACTTCTTCAATAAATAGGATCTTAATATGATACAATGGTGTTATCTTGAATTGTTGAAGGATTATAAACTCACTATTCTATATCACTCGAGTAAGGCTAATGCAGTTGTGCATGCCTTGAGCCAAAAGTCAACTAGCATGGGGAGTTTATCTCATATCTTGACCCAAACGTGGCTTTTAACCTTAGAGGTTCAGTCTTTAGCTAACCAGATAGTTGGGCTTGATATTTTGACAACCAAATGTATTTTAGTTTTATTGCTACTAGATCTTCTTTAATGGAGCAGATTCGAGCTCACTAGTTTGATAATGATAGTTTAAGGGTGACTAGAGATAAGATGCTGAGTGGAAAGCTAAAATCTCTTGATTTTGATGGTATAAGGATTAGAGGCCGATTTTCTATGTCAAAAGTTGGTGGCTGGTTGAGATTGTATTTGGAGGGGCGCATCAACCTCTGTATTCTGTATCGCCCTTATGTCTCGTATTTCATATTTCTCTGATCTCTATTTTATTATTGCTTATTCCTAATTTTCTATTATGTTTTCCATCCCTTTGTTTACAGTTCTCTACTTTGAGCCAGGGGTTTATTGGAAACAACTTCTCTACTTCCTTGGAGGTAGCGGTATGGACTGCGTACATCTTACCCTCCCCAAACCCTACTCTTGTGGGAATACACAGGGTATGTTGTTGTTATTATTGTTGCATCAACCTATGTATTCCATTTACCCATAAGTGACTAAGATGTATCATGATTTGAAGCAACATTACTACGAGGGTGTCATTAAAAAGGTTGTGGCAGACTTTGTTGGTCATTACTTGTGTTGTCAATAGGTGATGGACGAGCATCAGAGATCGGGCGGTTTTCTTTAGATATTAGTCATTACTTAGTAAAAGTGAGAGCAAATCACTATGGACTTCATGATTGGGTTGCCTCATACTTTTTATGGTTTTGACTGCATTTGGGTCATCATGGATTGATTGACCAAGTCAGCCCATTTAATACCTATTTAGATTGATTTTAGTGCTGGGAGGTTGGCTCATATCTATGTTCTAGAGATAGTTCATCTTCATGGTTTTAAGGCCTTATAAAATTTCAATCATTTTACTTTTGACCCTCCTATATGCGTAATATCTATTTTTGACTTGAATAATTATTAAGGATGTTAAAAGGGTGTTTTATAAAGTTTAGGAGTTTTCAATAGGGGTTCGGGGGTCATTACGGAAACCCGAGGTAGTGAGGGTCCACGATAGTGGCATGCCATACCACTTATGCTCTGCGATAGGATCATGGCATGGAGGACACCCTCTGTGATAGTGATGTCTCAGCTGCTAAATATTTTTCATCCATTTTTTGTTTTTTTCACTAGGGGTGAGGCGCTTTTTGGTCTTTTAGCCCTTGAACGACTTTAAAACGCCAAAATAACCCTTTTCCTTTAGTTGTCAAGATCAAACACTATACTTTTCTCTCTTTAACTCTCAACCAAAGAATTTTTATTGGTTTTACAAGGAATTCACCAAAACTGGCATTAAACTTCAAATTCTCTTTGATTCCTTCTATATTTCAGGTATGTTTCTCTTTCCTTAACTTGAATTTGACATTATGACATCAATTTATTCAACATTCATGTGATTTAACATAATGGGTTTGAAGTTGGGATGAGGATTTTTTGTTATTATTTCTTGAATTACTTTTTCTATGTTTTATATGGACTATTCATGCTTTAGTTGATGTTTTTGTGACTTAATTGGTGTATTATGATTATGGTTGAAATGGGTGACATGGATTTCATCAAAATTTATGAATTTTTGGCTTGGTAATGGCATTAACCTCATCCATAATGGAAACTTGGTTTTGAATATTGATTTTTACATAATTTAATTTATCTTTTGAAAGTATTGCATTGCATTAATGGATAAATGTATCTAGAATGCCTTTGTTGTCCATGGTTATGGATTCAATGAATCTTGGGAGTATAATAGTTAAACAAACTGGTTTGGCAAAACTGAATTAGCTTGGAAGCACATTGGTATGATAATACCAAGTTGGGAAATACCTAAATAAATGACTCCTTGGTTAATGGTTGGTTTATGTGCAAATATTTTTAATTAAGGATTAAAGGGAATTGTGTAGCTTACCATAAGGTGTAGTCCCAGGGGGACCAATACTAAAAAGCATATTTGCTAACGTTGGGGGTCTATATGACCATATGTCTGATAAACATTATATATTGGATGGCTATTGCCTTGGTGTCTTTAGCCATTCCTCGATACATATGACAAACATAGACTGGGGCCTTTTTGGTAAGAGGAGTTGAAACCATATAGCCCGTGGATACATTTAAGATGAAGCTAGCTATATAGTTCCGGCTAATGGTTTAAAGTATCATGTTAATGGACCCTTCCCCTATCTCGACATCCTTTATATATATATATACAAATATTATGCATGTGGTTTTGATTAGTTTTTTATAAATGCACTATTTTATCCCTTTCCCTCGAGTTACATGCTAATTCTTGCCCCACTAACCATCCCTGGATCCTGAATCATTTAATAATGTATTTTTGGAGGTCTTTTTTATTGCTGTTGTGCAATGTTAGTTGGTTTGGTACGTCTGTTGGTCTGTTGTGATGTGGTGAGCCTCTATCTCTTGGAAGGCCCAGTTATTTCATTGGTTTTATTATTGCCTTATTATTTCTTTTTTGATTCTCTTCTTTATAGTTGAGGGGATGCCCTGACTTAGTTGGTATTTCTTGTTTAGAGGCTTTTGTGGATAGTTTAAGGGATTACATAATTGTTTTATTTTGAATCATAACTTTCTTCGGATCCATATATCTCTTGTAGACTTATTTGACTTCCGTTGTTTTTATTTATATGATGTTGATGTAAGGCTAAATGGGTTCTCTCTGGTCTATGGTGGGATTAAGATTATCCATCATGGCTAGGCTCGAATTCGGGTCGTGACAAGATTTGTATTAGAGCACGGTTCAGGGTCGCTGGGTTTCCACGAAGCCATGTAGAGGAGAGTCCCTTTTATGGTTTTTTAGTGTGCTATACTAATAGGGGGAATCTATAAGGCACTTATATTCCCCTTTCTTGTGTTCTATTTTGGGCTATAGAGACTAGTTGATATGATATTTCTCTAACTCCAGTCTTACTCGCATTTCAAATTATGACTCTTTAAAAATATAATGGTTGTAGAAACTCTGTTAGAACCTTTGTCCTACCTGCAAAAGATATGTAGGGAACTCACCCTATTTATGAAGAGCAGACATGGTCTAAGGTCCCTGCTCCAGACTGTTCTGCTCTATGTCCCTACTAGTCTATCCTAGACTTCTTGGGCTATAGATGTAAATGCTCTATCGCCTCAGGGAGATATATCTAATATGGTGTTCTGTTAGTCTATTTCATATGCTTGCACAGCTGGTCGCAACATAATCTTATTGATCTTACCATGTTGGACCTATTGCTAATTCATTTGAGGTTACCAGGGTTGGACCATTTATGAGGTTGAATCTCCCAAGTTTTATATGCTCTAAGGTAGAGGAGGAACCTCAGGGATTTATTAATGAGATGGAGAAGATCTTTAGGGTGATGTATGCTACTGATTTAAAAGGTGTGGAGTTTTCTGCCAATCAGTTGAAGGATGTGACTTACCTATAGTATGAGGAGTGGGAAATTATGAGGGCAAAATATACTGATCTTATAGTATGGGATAAGTTTTTAGTTGCTTTTCTTGATCACTTCTTTTCTCGGGAATTGATGGAGGGTAAATCCGAAGAGTTTGTGAACTTGAAGCAGGGTATGATGAGTGTCAGGGAGTATGCACTGTAATTTCAGCAGTTGTCCCGTTATGCTCTTGAGTTGCTATCTAATATGAGGTCTAGAAGGAGGAAGTTTGCTTCTAGGTTGATCCTTGATTTTGTGTTAGAGCGTAAGGTTGCAATGCTGAATAATTATATGGACATATCCAGGTCGGTGTTTTTTATGTAGCAGGTGGAGATGAGACATAGGCAAAGCAAGAAATTTTGATATGCATAGTAGGGGGCAAATCAGTAAAACAGTGGAAGGGATAATAGAGTGCAAACACTAGAGTGAACTCTATTCGTAATCTAAAGTATTGCTTGAATTGGTCGGCTAGGTTGATATGAGGATGATACGATGGATAATAAGAATACCTACTATGAGAACTACCATCTCGATGTTAAGAACTACGACTGCTCCCACTGAATCTGCTCTAAAATCTAGGCCTCTTATCACGACCCACATAGTGTATCTCCTTCATCACCCGAGCATGATCCAACACCTTATTAAAAGACCTATCACAATAACAAAACTTTAAGTAGATATATAAATAAGGAGTCTTAATCCTATGACAAAGCAAACAACTCTCTCATACTCAGTGTCTATAATAGAAGTTGCGTGCCTAGCCAACTTGTAAAAATGATCCTCATACTCTACAGCTGTCATGGAGACCAACTCTAATATAGAGAACTGATCCCTCAAATGATCTCTAAGGCTACGAGACATACATTTCTCTAAGAACACCTCACAAAACTGAGCCAAAGTCAAGGGAGAAGATCCAATTGGTCTAGAATCCATATAACCTTTCCAATAATATCGAGCAGCCAAGTCCAACTGAAATATGGTGTAATTCACATTACAAGTGTAAACAAGGCCCAAAATACAACGTATATCCTTACAAGCAATCAGGAACCTAGGGAGAGAAAATCTTAAGAATCTACCCAGTATTTTTAACTTCTTGATAGATATAGCAAGTTGGGGAACAAATGCCTGAGAAACTAATAGCTGAGTAACAACCGGTTTAGGAGAAACCTCAACTCTGGGAGTGGCAGCTATAAGATCTGCCCCTGCTTCAGTACCACGCAGATATGTAGACTATGCAACATCAGATGGCACACCACCAACTAAACCAAAAAGATAAACCAATACTTCTCTGAGTATTGAAGAAGAAATAACCCTTAGAGTAGCCTGGAATAGTCCCTTGCCCACCACGGGCTGGGCAGAATTATTCCTCGATAAAGAGAAAGAATATGACCTGGGTAAGTCAGCCTATCCTTACCTTTTGGTTGGGACACATCACACGTCTATCCACGATCTCTAGGTCGTCCAAAAATAGGAGTAGGATCCCTAGGCTCAATCTTGGGACCCTCATCTCGTATAGTAGTAGAACGTGTCTTGGCCATTGCGGAAAAGTAAAGGCAAAGAAATACTCTACAAACCAATTCAGACTCTTAGCATGAAGTGAGTGGAAGGAAGTTATGAACTCCTAAGAATGTCCCATAGTCTACTGAAAATAGGAAATAGATGTCATTATTTTGATCCGCTGGACTCCACTAGACATTGCTCTTGTACAAACCATACCGGTAAAACCTCGCTCTAATACTAATTTGTCACGATCCAATTTATGATTTATGATGGCACATACTCTATCCTGCCAATAGGTAAGCCAAAACCATACCCTAGAGTTAAGCACAATGGGTTAACTTAGATAAAAATAAACAATCATAGGCAAAAATGAACATCATACTTATAAATAAGCTAAGAGTTCTAGATAGATAAAATTGTCAATATAAGATACCATCCCATGACCTGGCAGAGCCAGAACAAGAGCATCTAATAATAATACAACTCCAGTATCTAGAATAGTCAATAACATATGTCTCAAAAACAAAAACCTAATAAAAAATAGAAGGAAATAGGTGACACCGACTCCAAGAGCTCACCCTATCTTGAGAAAATTAACACAGCATGATCAATGATCAATGACAATAGCTAGTACTTGGATCTACACCAAAAAGAAATAAAAGTATAGTATGAGTACCAAAACAATGGGTACTCAGTAGGCATCATTGGCCGACTGAGCTAAATTATGATATAAATATGATAAAATGAAATATAACATAACTGACTCAAGGTACAAAAATGAACTTGAATCATTTCCAATACTTCTGTACATAAATAGTAGTTTAATCGGAATAAAAATATAACATAAGGGATCAACACATGACGACATCACTATGCAATATAAGTAAATAAATTGGAATAATAATGCATCACAAGACGTCACACAAGCAATCACAAACTATAAAATTGGCTCTCATACGATAATTGGTGAGTAATTGGTGAGCAAAGTAAGTAAATCATCACAGACTCCCATACATCTGGAGAGTACACACAAGATACAATAAAGCAATCATTAATAACTTAAAAATAACCAGCTCATTATCTAACCATTATTCCATAATTTATCACCAATTAGTAATTTATCAACACTACCAATGTACACATATCCCATAATATTATCATCACTTAACCAACTTATTATTATTGTTCACTAACTATCATTTATTAGCTAACCCTCTCCTATTAGCTAATCCATTTAATTACTAGTCATCATATAATCTCTAGTCAACATTTAACAAGTATTCACCACATATCCGTTAACCATCCTTTATTTGATAACCAACATCTATCAACTAACATCATTTATTAACTCATCATCCTTTACCAACTAATCCATTTATCAACTACTCATGATTATTCGCGTAAATAATATCACCCACTAATCCTTATTTATCACTAATCAACAACTATACCACTTTATAATCATTTATCACTAATCCTCAGTAGTGTACTAATATCATATTTACCATATTTAGGCTATGTCTGACATCCCAAATATCGACATCATATCCAACTTGTATATGTATTTATATATATATTATAGCCACACATAAGGCATAGCCTAACTCGAACTAGTAGATGTACACATAAACACATCAATATAATTATCCTCCGACCTTTTTAGGTATCAATATATCATCATAATCATTATCCGGCTTTAACAGGTAATAATATATCATCATAATCATCCTCTGGCCTTGTCGGGTATCAGAGTATTATCATAATCATCATCGATCCTTATCAAGTATCAATATATCATCATAATCATCTTCTGGCCTTGCAGAGTATCAATATATCATTATACCTATCCTTCAGACTTTCGGGGTATTAATATATCATCATAATAATCTTCTTACCTTGTTGGGTATAATATATCATCATAATCATCCTCTGGATTTTCTAGGTATCAATATATCATCATAGTCAGTAGCAAAATCAATAGCATAATTGGTCATATAATCAAGAATCACAATTTCAATTATAATTAATAGCAAAACTTTCTATAAAATCAATAAACATAACTTTTAACATAAATCATGGTTAAATTTCTAATATCATAAATAGGGATATTTTCTAACATGATTACTAGAAAATTTCTTAGCATGATCATAATCATAAGCAATATCATGAGGAACGACTTATCAATAGTATATTTAATGGCTTATCATTAGCATAAAGGAAAGTTTATTATTTGTATCATCAATAGTTATCATAGTATGATTTATAGCACCTTTATTGAGAAATCCATGGCATTTTCACTAACTTACCCTAACATGATCCATAGCTTATCATAGCATAACCACAATCTAATTAATTAGTCGATGAGCATTACTTGTAATTACAAGCATAATCAGTTACCATGGTTCCTCAATATTGCCTCAAAAGGGAATTCTCTAATATTCAATAAGTATTTAAGGATTTCAATAAAACTAATCATTTATCTTGGCCAGACCCCACTATGTGGGAATATACTGGGTTTGTTGTTGTTGTTGTTGTTGTAATCATTTATCTTGGTTTAAGGTGGGTCAAAGAGCTTACTTCTAAATCCCCAAAATGTACTCAAAGAAAAATTATACCCTGGAGTAAGCTAAGGTATCTAAATCCAATCTTAGATGTATAGCAAGACACAATTAGCCTTAAGACAAAGATTCTTGTCAAGCACTTTAACTAATTCAAATAGAACTAAGGCAACCTTCATTAGCATATACAACTAAGGCTAAATTACCATAAGAACAATTGAAGAAGTCACTCCCATCTTGCTAGATTAATTTATATCATTCTCATCCTAAATATGAGCCATAACGTCTAATTTACTACGGTTCAAGGCATCGAGATAAGTAATTCAACACGATTTTAAATGACTTAAAGTGTTCAACTAACCACAAGTCTTACATATCATCAATTTAACACATAAAATCCTTCTCAATCCAATAAGGTATCATAAACATACTATAACACAGCTCAATCTAATATGGGATGAATCTAGCCTACCTAGACACTAAAAAAAGCTTAACGAACTACTAAACTGTCGTCTTTCTCTTTCAATAAGCATTCTCAAGATGCCAAGCTATTATAAACACATTCTATGCATCAATAAAAGAATAACGATACTCATATCACTACATTGTACTTTGGTTCCAAAATTAATACAAAAAAACAATGTGGGTCCCACTAATAGAAATCATATTTCTGAATCCAACCCAATATTCCTTCCAACTCAATGAATTATTTTTCTGAAAAATGGGTGAAAACTAAGCTAAATTAGGACTAAAATAAAGACCTCAAAGTTTTGGGGTATTCAGCTATAAATTAATAATTATCAACAAAAAAAAAGTGAATTCGTACCTCAAATAAGAATAAAACCTAAAATTAATGTTAACTTAGATTCCCAATCACCAACAAAATTCCATTTAAAGTTATCACACTATTTAGGATTTATGTTTTCAAGAAAGGGGTGAGAAATGACTAAATTCACGATATTTGGTGTCTATTTATACCCATATCAGGTACTCAAGTCCCACTATTACGGTCCCATACCTGTAATTACACCACTTTGGAGATGCACTGGCGAGTTGCAATCACAATATTTCCTTCATGGTTGCACTACTTTCCCTACCAAGGGTACCGTGATCGCAAGTTTTGGCTTGCGATTGCAGCTGCACCAGATGACGTCTAAAACTTGGAAAATCTTCAAAGTTTACGTTAAGACCTCGAGATTCATTTGGAATCTAGTATAAACAAAAAAAATATGTAAACGTATAAAATTCAATGTTCAAAATTCAATGTCACACCTAGAATTTCCATCCGAGGTCGTTTCAACCAAATGTGAGTCCCACACCCATATATTATTTTCCTTACTTTCCAACTAATAGGTCAAAATGAGCTTGGGTGTCTCGAACCCTAACCAAATGTTCGCTTGTCTAAAATCGATATTTTGAAGCTACTGGCATTTTCAGAGTTTGAATATGAGATCACTTTACTAAAGTTCTTTCCCGTGGCCATGTGGAACTAACGAAGACTTCCAAATAGGAAATTTTCTCTAAAAAACAAATGAACTGCCTAGTAACTGAACTATCAACTCTTGCAAGTCATAAATAACTTGGGTCATATATGGAAAAGGTTCATAGGAAAAATAAGCAAAAATATTTAAAATGGCCTAAAGGGTCATTACAGTATCATAGCTTAAAGACATCATTCTTTCCATCTTAAAGCAAATGCTCATGGCCCAAAATAAGAAATTACATCATGTTTAGAGACTTACAATAATTACTTATCATTTATATAATTCATATGCTCTAGCAAATTTTGTAGGGATGTTGAAAGTGCACAGGTAAAAAAGGAAGAATGTGTTACGAACGGGAAAAACTTTCACTCCTATTTTTAGTATATAGTTCTACTTATCACGTCATCACTCCAATTCAACTTTAAATAAATTGTCATTTCAAATTCACACCTCTCATTATGTCGTTGCTTCAAATACTAACAACTCCAATCTCATTGATCCATAATACTGTTATTGTTGTTTGTAGCCCTTATCATTAACATTCTTTAGAAATATCATTCATTGATAAATTTAGAGCTATACACAACCTGATTCTCATAACCTCGAGATATGAAGATGACTTAAAACCAAAGTCTCAGCCATAATATTTTAATAACACCCACTTGTTATTTTTATTTTAGCAAACCACCACACGGGTAGAAAAAATTTGTTACTATGTCAAAGTTCATTTCTCAATAATTCTTTCATAATTACTGAGAAATTTGTTGACACTCAATTTTGACCTCTTGATATTTCTCCCAAGCTGCTATTTTACAGAAATTATTAGTTGTTAGTATTAATATTCCTATACTTATTATTTTAGTATCTAAAAAATCTTGACATTTTGTATTCATTATTTTGGAGTATACAATTCATTTTTATCATTTAATTTTATATTGTATATAGTATATATAATTTATTAATTTAAATATCATATTTTACATATTAAATTTTTTTCGCAGTTATGCATACTCATAATTCACAAACACATAGATTATTACTGTTGTTGTTGTTGTTGTTGTTATAGTTTTTCTTAAAATTCGTATTCATAATTTACAGATGTCTAGTTTATTTCAAACTATTATTATTATTACCACCAATTTTATATAATAATTTATGTAAAATTAATTTTATAAACATAATTTATTTTAAGAATGATGACTTTGCGATGTTTTATTATTTTCTCATTATTATTATAGAATCATTATTTTATTTTATTAACTAGCTACTCAATTCAACCCAATTTCTTTCAATTTATTTAAATTTTTTCTAATTTTATTTAATTAGTATCAGTTATAGCCTAATTAGGTCCAATTGGACTCAACCTTAATTTTCAATTCCAATTTCAGTTAAACCAAACCTAAATTAGACCCAATTTTATATCATACGTGACACATATTTCTAATTTTAGTCTTAGTCATCGATTAAATTTGATTCAACGGCTCAACTTGCATTCTCTCTTTCTTTCCTTGTTTAATAAATTAACCTACTCCTGAACCCTAATCATTTTTCTCTCAACCAAGATACCTCTCACTCTTACTCTCCACAACCATCACCACTACACTTCTCCACTAAATTTACTTTTTTTAACCCCAACCACCGAAGCTCCTCTTATCTTCTCTCTTCTTCTACTATTATCTCCTCTTTTCTCTCCCTCATCTACTCTCTCTTCTCTATCAAAAACCACCACAATACTCCCTCAAAAGACACCTCTACCAATGTTATAAAACACTATATTGCGAATCCCACTAATAAACCTCTACCACTAAACAACATCATCAATCTCTATCTTACCGATGAAAACCCCTAAACCACCATCATTCATCGATCCCTATTGTATTTGATCGTCACTCTCTTTCTTCTCCTTTTTTGTTGCTACATCACTGAAGACGATAGCCGATGAACCCTTAATCTATCAATACCACCATGAGAACGTCACCAAAGAGATTATTTGTCTCTTTCCCCGTGATTCAGAAATGACATAGGTCACTATTTTAGGGAGAGAAGCTCATAAATTATTTATTCATATTTTAAATTGAAAATTGCATGAGTATTCCCATTTTTTATTTCTCTTACGAGTTATATTTTAGTCTTTCATTTGCGTTGCTTGATATTAGATTTGGAACTTATGAAAACAGCGCTATGATTTCGACTTGATTCTTCTAATTTCATGATTTTTGATAGTTTTGATGGCCATATGTGAAGAGCCTCAATTTTTATAATCTTTCTTTAAACCCTAATTTCTTAGGCTCGAATAATGATTCCTGCATCCACTTAGGTAACCCTCTATTTGATTTTACTTTGCATGATTCACATCAAAATGTTACATATTTAATTCTCACAATTTAATTGTTTTCTATAACTTTGCTTAGTATAATCTTGTAGTATAATTGGATGGCAATTCAGGATTTTGCTATATGTTTTACTAAATGTTTTGTGTATCTTAGATGCTATGTTATACTAAAAAATATTTAATGTGTGTATATTTATTTCAAAATGCTTGACAGATTTTAATTTTCAGTATTTGGTATTCAAACATGAATTTTCGCCCCTGATTGATTCTGCTATACTTCATAACAAAAGTACTTTATTAATTGATTCTTAGACTGATGCATGTGCCTTATTTAATCAGAAAATATTTTTTTACTACCTCGTTTATGAAAAACTCCAACATGTCATTCAATTATTCTTGATTAGATAGATTCTTACGTGCTTAGTTATGGTAAATGGAGATTTTTTTTATACTTAATTTATTCAGTCTTCCTTTTATTGATTTTTGAAATAGTCTTCATTTGTTTTAAATATTGATTCACTACAATTCTCATGCTATAAACACATCCCTTCTCCCTCATTATTTTTTACGCTTTTTACAACATCTAATCTCTTACACACTTATAAAATATACATATATATATACACAAACATATACATACATATATATATATATGTATGTATGTATATGTGTTAGTTCTATTGCTTTAGTTCACTGTTGGTTCTACTACCAAGTATATTGTGAAACAATATTTCTCTAATCAGCTGTTATTTTATTTCTATTCTTCTAAATTATATGTTCCTTTCAACGAAGCATCTATTGTTGCTTTAATATGTCTGTTTAACTTTTTTATGCCGTGGACTCCTTTTTTTTTACTTGAATGATTAATGTTTTGTGAATTGTTGAAATTTTCATGTTTTTTACCGTTATTAGCTTGCCATAAATAGGGTATTTCCCTCCTCTATTTGTAATTAAATGTCTCCCCGATGTTGAATCTGAAATGACTAGCGTACATTCCACAACCCCCTTTGGCACGATCCCTCTTAGCGTCCTTGAAACCTTTAGGATCCCGACAATGTCAAAGGTTGGTTATGGTCTGTCAAAGGTGTGTTTTGAATTCAAGTGGGTTTGGTTCTTTTGTTTTATATTAACAGGTTGAAGTGTTGCTTTGAATAAGGTAGCTAAAGGGGACTTTATTACAATATTCCATATGTTTTTAAAATTTTAATTTTGACATTTCATTCATGTAGATAAAATGTAAAAACTCTATGTATAATGAAATTACAAGTACTGCTTTGGGGGTGGGGTGGGGGGGTGGGGGGATTGACTTAGTTTTTTTTTTAATAATGCAACTATTTATCACTTAGGCAACACGTTCTAGGTTATTAAATAATTTATAGCGTGCTACTTAAATTGTTTGATCATTTAGATATCATGTTTTAGGATTTTCAATTAACTTTCATCATATTAATTTAAATTCAATCTTTTTAAAATTTGATTTATAGTATGTTTAACTAATTTCAGTATATTTAATTATTTTCGGCACATCCTACCTAATTTACAACATTTTATTTATTTTCCAGCTTGTCTATTTAATTTTTCCTGTGTTTTATTAAATTTTTTAGCATTTTAAATTAATTTCCAGCATTTGAATAAAATTTTTGGCATATTTAATTTGATTTCTAGAACTTTAAATTAACTCCCAGTATGTTAACATCAATTTCCAGCAACTTTAAATCAAGTTCCAGCATATTTAAAAGAATCATACTCTTGGTCCATCTTATTAATTTTAGCATCTACGTCTATAAATCATGCATATTACTTATTCTATTTTTTCAGCATGTTCAATTATCCCCAAGAACTAGAGATTATGCCTATAGGTTTCATTTATATAAAATGGATAGTTGCTTGCAGCATGTCTATCACCTAATCAAGTATAATTAATTAAGAGTCTTATTTGACATAGGTACATGCCAAATGCTCAGTATTGGTTTTTTTCGTAGGATGCTAATCCCAAATCCAATTAGGTAGTCTAAGATTTTCTTTTATATAGACCCAAATTCAAGATAGCAAGTCCAATGCCTCTTGAACATTAAATTGGGATGAGTAGGCATCTAGGAAATTTCAATTTTATAATTTTCTTTAATGTGCTCCTATGATTAATAAAAACTTAGTGATCAAACTAGATGGATAGATAGATGGAAACGATAGACGTTAACCCAAGAAAAATACGACAATGCAATATATGACACTCTTATCCATTAATAAGTCGAGCATTGATTCGAATAGGATAAAATCAACCCCTTGTACAAATTTTCTGAATCAACTCTTATTTCCTTTATTTTGAGTGCTTTAATTATTTGGGGAAGTTAAGGTTTATAATTTAAATAAATCTTTTCACTATGTAAATTTTTTCCTTTCTATCTTCTCCATAGCTGATTCACATTTTTTACTTATCTAGATAATTACTAACTAGAAATTAATTGAGTTGCATGTTTAGTTTATTTATTATTTTTATGTTAAACACTTAGTTAATGTTAAATTAATAAAAATAATTGACCTTTGCTTATCACATTGAATTCCGACATAACACATAAATTCAGTTGGAACCCATATTTGTGGACCTCAAAAGGTGTCTAATATCTTTCTTTTAAGGTAACTTTAACCCTTATACATGTTTCTATTGAAATAAACTAAATAATAATAAAATAAATTTGTAATTAGATTAGAATGGTGCCCTAATGCACCTTAATTCATTTAGTGGCGACTCTTCTATTTTTAAACTTTTCTAAAAGAGTTTTCATGTCAAATACCTCTTTTTGCATAGAAAATAGGGTTCTACACCTGACATTATTGATAAGTGGTAAAGTTACCACTCATTTACATTCAAATTCATGCGCACTACTATGATTTAATGATATGAATGAGACAATTGCATTATTTAAATGCACTAATTTCCATATTTTGTAGGTCTACATGTGATAAGAAGAAAATGAGTGAAATGAGATGGGAAGGAATCAAAAGGAGAAGAAAAGTACAAAAGGTTGAAGCAAGAAGAGGATATGAACCTCAGTTACCATGATCGCTGACTGAGGGTCGTGATCGGGACAAGTTAAGATTGGTCAACCATTGGTGATCAAGATGTTCTTACGACAATCGTGGTAGACGCAATTGCGGACAACAAGCAGTGATCCTTGTATAAGGGGTTTATGACTAGGGGCAATTATGTAAGTTTTTATAGTCGACCCCAAATCCTACAAAAGGCAAAAACACTTTCTTAGTTGGAATTCATCACTTTGAAAATTGAATTAGGAGACTTTGTTAACCCTACTAATTTGGGGAAACTATTGTGTTTAAATTTTCTATTTGAATTGAGTGAAATTGAAGTTAAATTGAAGAATCTTCGTACTTTCAATCTCCATGGACGCATTGAATGACACTTTTGGTATATTTCTTCTCCCTAAATTCATGAGTTTCTCAGTGTTTATCTTTAGATTACGTTTAAATAGGGTGCAAATATGTGTGGGTTATGATTTATTAGTGGTGATTCTTGGTTATTGATTGTGGGTTTCACTAATGATTTCTTAATTTAGTTGGGATTTGTGGGTGAAATCTCCAAATTCCTAAAATGGATATGTTGGTAAAAAAACTCAAATTTTCAAACTCTTACATCATCCTTGAAAGAGGGATACGAGTATACTTTTTGATCCAATATCATCCTTGAAAGAGGGATATGGATGACAAGGCATTAGTGAAAAATAGTTAGATGTAGTTTATTCTCTTTTCATTATCTTAGAAATAAGGGTGAGTTGATAATTAGCTAAGTCTTGGGCATCTTCCTAGAAATAGGAATGCCCAATTAAGGTATTAGGTGGATTTTATTGCCACATCCATGAGGTATCCGAAAGATCCATGGATGATAATGTTGAGATTTGGTTGAAAAACTAAACCCAAGGACTCAGCCTACCCATGCAGTTGTTGAATAGAATTTGCACTCAGCGATCATGAACCTATGCATTATTTTTCCCTATGAAGACATAATCCCAAGATTTATACCATTTTGAAATCTTATTCAAAATTATTGCCTTAAATGGCTAGTTTGAATAAACTTTGGTGGAATAACCTTCCAAACCAACCAAGCCCCCCTTATTTAAAATGTATGTATTTCATTTTGTTTACACTACTGCCATACACTTAGGTGATATCAACACCTATAAGGTTTGAAGACTAGACTCACGCCTCGAGGATTCTACCTAAATGTTAGTTGAGTTTTACTGACAACGATCATTCTATATTAAAACTATGGTACGGGTGTGTATGCAATGGTTTTTCAATTGCTAAACCATGGTTTAAATTTTTTTAATGGTTTGGTTAGCTAGTACCCAAATTTTGTTCAAAATTGATAGAAATAGTGTGTGCACACCAAGTGCTCGATTAAATACCCACATGAATTCAATGATAGTTTTTTCATGTTCCAAGGGCATAATCAAGATCCTAGGGACTAAGTTTCATATGCATAAGGTTACTTCTTTATTTGAAACATAATTTGGCAATGAAATTGGATGATTTGAGTTTTACGAATTTTTGTCCGATCTAGCCTCTAATACCGCAATCGCGGCTAGTGGTCCGCGATCGCTATAACTGAGAGTTATTCCCAGTATTGACCAAAAATTTTATAATTCCATTCCTTGCCCAAAACCATCCAAGAAACAACCCCATGAGATAAATTGGAAAACTTAGCATAGTTTTTACGTGAAAATGTTAATGATAAGTGTTGTTGTGTTGTTCTTAGGTTTTCAGGGCTCAACCTGTAAGAATATGATCAAACCCGATTCATGGACCCCGAATGCAATAGTCAATATTATACCGACCTCCCCAAAACCAAATTGCACCTAAAGAGAAGTATTTTCTTAAATAAGGTGCTAGAAAAGCTCGTAGCATTTTATGCCAACTTGGTAGCCACCGGAGGAATTATTTTTCCCTTCTTCCTTTCTGGGAAAAAGAGATGTGGGTAAATAAATTCTATACTAACCTTAGTGCAGAATCTTTTCTGAACAGGTTATGTAGATACGGGGGAAGAATGTGCACTTTGGGGCTGAGAAATTAATGATCTATATGGATTATTGGATCTACACCAAAAAAAAATAGAAGTGTAGTATGAGTACCAAAACAACAGGTACTCAATAGGCATCATTGGCCGACTGAGCTAAATTATGATATAAATATGACAAAATGCAAGATAACATAACTAACTCAAGGCACAAAAATGAACTTGAATCATCTCCAATACTTCTGTACATAAATAGTAGTTTAATCGGAATAATAATATAACATAAGAAATCACCACATGACAACATCCCTATGCAATATAAGTAAATAAATTAGAATAATAATGCATCACTAGGTGTCACACAAGAAATCACAAACAACAAAATTGGCTCTCATATAATAATTGGTGAGCAAAGTAAATAAATCATCATAACTCCCATACGGTTGGAGAGTACACTCAAAGATATAATAAAGCAATCATTGATCACTTAAAAAAAACCAACTCATTATCTAACCATTATTCCATAATTTATCACCAATCAGTAATTTATTAACACTACCAATGTACCCATATCCTATAATATTATCATCACTTAACCAACTTATTGTTATTGTTCAATAACTATCATTTATTAGCTAAACCTCTTTTATTACCTAATCTTTAATTTCTATTCATCATATAATCTCTAGTCATCATTTAACAAGTATTCACCACAAATTCGTTAACCACTCTTTATTTGATAACCAACATTTATCAACTAACATCATTTATTAACTCATTATCCTTTACCAACTAATCCATTTATCAACTAGTCATGATTAGTCACATAAATAATATCCACCACTAATCCTTATTTATCACTAATCATCAACTATACCACTTTATAATCATTTATCACTAATCCTTGGTAGTACACTAATTATCATATTTACCATATTTGGGCTATATCTGACATCCCAAATATCGACATCATATCCAACTTATATATGTATATATATATATATATTATAGCCATACATAAGGCATAGGCCGACTCAAACAAGTAGATGTACACATAAAAACACCAATATAATTATCCTCTGGCCTTTTCGAATATCAATATATCATCATAATTATTCTCCAGATTTATCGGGTAATAATATATCACCATAATCATCCTCTGTCCTTGTCGGGTATCAATGTATTATCATAATCGTCATCAATCCTTGTCGGGTATTAATATATCATCATAATCATCCTCTGGCCTTGTCGGGAATCAATATATCATCATACTCATCCTCCAGCTTTATCGGGTATCAATATATCATCATAATCATCCACCGACCTTGTCGGGTATAAATATATCATTATAATCATCCTCTAGCTTTTCTAGGTATCAATATATCATCATAGTCGATGGAAAAATCAATACCATAAGTGGTCATGTAATCAAGCATCACGATTTCAAGTATAACTAATAGCATAACTTTCTATAAAATTAATAAACATGACTCCTAACATAATTCATGGTAAAATTTTAATATCATCAATATGGATATTTTCTAACATGATTAATAGAAAATTTCTTAGCATGATCATAATCATAAGTAATATTTTGAGCAATGACTTATCAATAGTATATTCAATGGCTTATCATTAGCATAAAGGAAAGTTTATTACTTGTACCATTAATAGTTATCAAAGTATGATTTATAGCACCTTCATTGAGAAATCCATGGCATTTTCACTAACCTACCCTAACATGATCCATAGCTCATCAAAGGATAACCACAATCTAATTAATTAGTCGATGAGCATTACTTCTAATTACTAGCATAATCAATTACCATGGTTCCTCAATATTGCCTCAAAAGGGAATTGTATAATATTTAACAAGCATATAAAGATTTCAATAAAACTAATCATTGATCTTGGTTTACGGTGGGTCAAAGAGCCTACTTCTAAATCCCCAAAATGTACTCTAAGTCAAATTCTACCCTGGAGTAAGCTAAGGTATCTAAATCCACTCTTAGATGTATAGAAAGACACAATTAGCCCTAAGACAGAGATTTTTCTCAAGCACTTTAACTAAGTCAAATAGAACTAAGGCAACCTTCATTAGCATATGAAACTAAGGCCAAATTACCCAAAAAAAACGAGTAAAGAAGTCACTCCCATCTTGCTAGAGTAATTTATAGCATTCTCATCCTAAATATGAGCCATAACGTCTAATTTATTGAAGTTCAAGGCAATGAGCTAAGTAATTTAACATGATTACAAATGACTTATCATTTATCCAACACATAAAATTCTTCCTAATCCAACAAGATATCATAAACATACTATAACACAACTCAATCTAATATAGGATGAATCTAGCCTACCTCGACACTAAAGAAAGCTTAACGAACTGCTAAACCATCGCCATTCTCTTTCGATAAGCATCCTCAAGATGCCAAGCTATTATAAATAGAATCTACTCATCAATACAAGAATAAAGACACCCATATCATACCATAGTACTTTGAGTCCAAAATTAATAAAATAAAAGCCCATGTGGGTCCCACTAACAGAAATCATATTTTTGAAACCAACCCAACATTCTTACCAACTCAATGAATTATTTTACTCAACAATGGGTGAAAACCAAGCTAAATTATGGCTAAAATAGAGCCCTCAAGGTTTTGGGGTATTCAACTATAAATTAAGAATTATCAATAATAAAAGAGTGAATTCTTACCTCAAATAAGAATAAAATCTCAAAATAATGTTAGCCTAGCTTTCCAATCACCAAAAAAATTCTATTCAAAGTTATCACACTATTTAGGATTTATGTTTTCAAGAAAGGGGTGAGAAATGACTGAATTTATGATATTTGGTGTCTGTTTATACCTATATCAGGTACTCAGGTCCCACTATTACGGTCCCAGAACTACGACTGCACTACTTTAGGGATGCACTGGCTAGTTGCAATCGCAATATTCCCTTCATGGTTGCACTAATTTCCCTAGCAATGGTACTACAATCGCAACTCTTGGATTGCGATTACTGCTGCACCAGATGACGGTTAAAACTTGGAAAATCTTCAAAGCTTATGTTAAGCCCTCGAGATTTATTTGGAATCTTATATACACAAAAAAAATATGTAAAAATATAAAATTGAAAGTTCAAAATTCAATGTCATACGTAGAAAATCCATTCGAGGTCGTTTCAACCAAATGTGGTTCCCACACCTATATATTATTTTCCTTACTTTCCAACTAATAGGTCAAAATGAGTTTGGGTGTATCGGACCCTAACCAAAGGTTCGCATGTCTAAGATCAACATTTTGAAGCTACTGGCATTTTCAGAGTTCGAATATGAGATCACTTTACTAAAGTTTTTGCTTGTGGCCATGTGGAACTAATGTAGACTTCCAAATAGGGAATTTTCTCTAAAAAACCAAATGAACTACCTAGTAACTGAACTATCAACTCTTGCAAGTCATAAATAACTTGGGTCATATATGGAAAAGGTTTAATATGAAAATAAGAGAAAATATTTAAAATGGCCTAAAGGGTCATTACAATATCATAGCTTAAAGGCATCCTTTCCATCTTAAAGTAAATGCTCATGGCCCAAAATTATAAATTACATCATGTTTAGAAAATTACAATAATTACTTATCATTTATCTAATTCACATGCTCTAACTATTTGTTTAGTTATGTTGAAAGTGCACAGGTAAAAAAGGAAGAATGTGTTAAGAACGAGAAAAACTTTCACTTCCATTTTTAGGATACAGTTCTACTTATCACTTCATCACTCCAATTCAACTTTAAATACATTGTCATTTCAATTTCACACCTCTCATTATGTCGTTGCTTCAAATCCTACCAACTCTAATTTTACTGATCCATAATACTGCTATTTTTGTTTGTATCCCTTATCATTAACATTCTTTAAAAATATCATTCATTGGTAAATCTAGAGCTATACACAACCTGATTCTCATAAATCCGAGATATTAAGATGACTTAAAACCAAAGTCTCAACCATAATAGTTTAATAACACCCCTCTTATTATTTTAATTTTAGCAAACCACCACATGGGTGGAGAAAATTGGTTACTATGTCAAAGTTCTTTGCTCAATAATTCTTTCAACATTACCGAGCAACTTGTTGACACTCAATTTTGACCTCTTAATATTTCTCCCAAGCTGCTATTTTACCAAAATTATTAGTTTTGGGTATTAATATTCCTATACTTTTTATTTTAGTATCTAAAAAATCTTGACATTCTGTATTCATTATTTTTGAGTATGCAATTCATTTTTATTATTTAATTTTATATTGTATATAGTTTATATAATTTATTAATTTAAATATAATATTTTACATATTAAATTATTTTTGCAGATATGCATACTCATAATTCACAAATACAAAGTTTATTACTGTTGTTGTTGTTGTTGTTGTTATAGTTTTTCTTAAAATTCGCATTCATAATTTATTGATGTCTAGTTTATTTCAAACTATTATTATTATTAGCGCCAATTTTATATAATAATTTATGTAACATTAATTTTATATACATAATTTATTTTAAGAATAATGACTTTACGATGTTCTATTATTTTCTCATTATTATTATAGAATCATTATTTTATTTTATTAACTAGCTACTCAATTCAACCAGATTTCTTTCAATTTATTTAAATTCTTGTCCAATTCTATTCAATTAGTATCAGTTATAGCCTAAATTGAGTCCAATTTGACTCAACCTTAATTCTCAATTCCAATTTCAGTTAACCCAAACCCTAATTAGACCAAATTTTATATCATATGTGACCTGTATTTCTAATAAACTACGTCGCGAACCCCACTAATAAACCTCTACCACTAAATAACATCATCAATCTCTATCTCACAGATGAAAACACTTAAACTACCATCACCCATCGATCTCTCTTTTATTTGATCGTCACTCTTTTTCATCTCCATTATCTGTTGTTGCATCACTAAAGATGATAGCCGATGAGCCCTTAATCTGTCATTATCACCATAAGAATGTGACCAAAGAGATTATTTGTCTCTTTTCCCGTGATTTAGAAATGACATAGGTCACTATTTTAGGGAGAGAAGCTCATAAATTATTTCTTCGTGTTTTTATTTGGATATTGCAGGAGTATTCTCGAGTTTGATTTCTCTTATGAGTTAAATCTTAGTAGCTTGGAATAGTCCCTTGCCCACCACAGTCTGGGTAAAATTTTTCCTCTATAAGGAGAAAGAATAGGACCTGGGTAAGGCAGTCTGTCCTTACCTTTTGGTTGGGACACATCACGCAGCTATCCACGATCTCTAGGTCATCCAAAAATAGGAGTAGGATCCCTAGGCTCGATCTTGGTACCATCTCATATAGTAGTAGAACGTGTCTTGGCCATCTGTGGAAGAGTAAAGGCAAGGGAATACTCTACAAACCAACTCATACTCTTAGCATGAACTGAGTGAAGGAAGTGATGAACTCCTAAAAATGTCCTATAGCCTTCTGAAGATAGGAAATAGATGTCATTATTTTGATCCGTTGAACTCTACTAACATTGCTCTTGTACAAACCATATCGGTAAACCCTCGCTTAATACTAATTTGTCACGATCCAATTTATGATTCATGATGGCACATACTCTATCCTTCCAATAGCTAAGCTAAAACCATACCGTAGATTAAGTACAATGGGTTAACTTGGTTGAAAATGCCCAATCATAAGCAAAAATGAACATCCTACTTATAAATAAGTTAAGAGTTCTAGATAGATAAACCTGTCAATATAAGATACCATCGCATGACCTGGAAGAGCCAATATAAGAGCATCCAATAATAATACAACTCTAGTGTCTAGAATAGTCAATAACATATGTCTCGAAAATAAAAGAATGATCAAAAAAAGAGAAGGAAATACGTGACACTGACTCTAAGAGCTTACCCTATCTTAAGAAAATTAACACAGCATGATCAATGATCAATGGAAATAGCTAGTACTTGGATCTACACCAAAAAGGAATAGAAGTGTAGTATGAGTACAAAAACAATGGGTACTCAATAGGCATCATTGGCCGACTGAGCTAAATTATGATATAAATATGATAAAATACAAGATAACATGACTAACTGAAGGTACAAAAATGAACCTAAATCATCTCTAATACTTCTGTACATAAATAGAAGTTTAATCGGAATAATAATATAACACAAGGAATCAACACATGACGACATCCCTATGCAATATAAGTAAATAAATTGGAATAATAATACATCACAAGGAGTCACACAAGCAATCACAAACTACAAAATTGGCTCTTATACGATAATTGGTGAGCAAAGTAAATAAATCATCACAGATTCCCATACGTCTGGAGAGTACACTCAAAGATACAATAAAGCAATCATTGATGACTGAAAAATAACCAACTCATTATCTAACCATTATTCCATAATTTATCACCAATTAGTAATTTATCAACACTAACAAAGTACCCATATCCCATAATATTATCATCACTTAACCAACTTATTATTATTGTTCACTAACTATCATTTATTAGCTAACCCTCTCTTATTAGCCAATCCATTTAATTACTAGTCATCATATAATCTCTAGTCCTCATTTAACAAGTATTCACCACATATCCGTTAGCTACCCTTTATTTGATAACCAACATTTATCAACTAACATTATTTATTAACTCATCATCCTTTACCAACTAATACATTTATCAACTAGTCATGATTAGTCACGTAAATAATATCCACCACTAATTCTTATTTATCACTAATCATCAACTATACCACTTTACAATCATTTATCACTAATCCTCAGTAGTGCACTAATTATCATATTTACAATATTTGGGATATATTCGACATCCCAAATATCGACATCATATCAAACTTGTATATGCATATATATATATATATATATATTATAGCCATACATAAGGCATAACACGACTCGAACTAGTAGATGTACACATAAACACATCAATACAATTATCCTCCGGCCTTTTTTGGTATCAATATATCATTATAATCATTCTCCGGCTTTATCGGGTAACAATATATCATCATAATCATCCTCTGGCCTTGTCGAGTATCAATGTATTATCATAATCGTCATCATTCCTTGTCGGGTATTACTATATTATCATAATCATCCTCTGGCCTTGTCGGGTATCAATATATCATCATACTCATCCTCCAACTTTATCGGGTATCAATATATCATCATAATCATCCTCCGACCTTGTCGGGTATAAATATATCATTATAATCATCCTCTAGCTTTTCTAGGTATCAATATATTATCATAGTCGGTGGCAAAATCAATAGCATAAGTGGTCACATAATCAAGCATCACGATTTCAAGTATAAATAATAGCATAACTTTCTATAAAATTAATAAACATGACTTCTAACATAATTCATGGTAAAATTTTAATATCATCAATAAAGATATTTTCTATTATGATTACTAGAAAATTTCTTGGCATGATCATAATCATAAGAAATATTATGAGCAATGACTTATCAATAGCATATTCAATGGCTTATCATTAGCATAAAGGAAAGTTTATTATTTGTAAAATCAATAGTTATCAAAGTATGATTTATAGCACCTTCATTGAGAAATCCATGGCATTTTCACTAACTTACCGTAATATGATCCATAGCTCATCATAGGATAACAACAATCTAATTAATTAGTCAATGATCATTACTTCTAATTACTGGCATAATCAATTACCATGGTGCCTCAATGTTACCTCAAAAGGGAATTCTGTAATATTCAAAAAGTATATAAGGATTTCAATAAAAATAATCATTTATCTTAGCTTAAGGTGGGTCAAAGAGCTTACTTCAAAATCCCCAAAATGTACTCAAAAGGCAAATTCTATCCTGGAGTAAGCTAAGGTATCTTAATTCACTCTTAAATGTACAACAAGACACAATTAGCCCTATGATAGAGATTTTTCTCAAGCACTTTAACTAAGTTAAATAGAACTAAGGCAACCTTCATTAGCATATGCAACTAAGGCCAAATTACCCTAAGAACGAGTGAAGAAGTCACTCCCATCTTGATAGAGTAATTTATAGCATTCTCATCCTAAATATGAGACATAACGTCTAATTTACTAAGGTTCAAGGCAACGAGCTAAGTAATTCAACACGATTTGAAATGACTTAAAGGGTTCAACTAACCCCAAGTCTTACATATCATCAATCCAAAACATAAAATCCTTCCCAATCCAACAAGGCATCATAAACATACTATAACACAACTCAATCTAATATGGGATGAATCTAGCCTACCTAAAACACCAAAGGAAGCTTAACGAACTGCTAAACCATCGCCTTTCTCTTTCGATAAGCATTCTCAAGTGACAACTAATTATAAACACATTTTACTCATCAATACAAGAATAACGATACACATATCATACCATTGTACTTTGAGACAAAAATTAACACAAAAACCCTATGTGGGTCCCACTAATGAAAATCATATTTCTAAAATCAACCCAAAATTCTAACCAACTCAATGAATTTGTTTTCTCAAAAATAGGTGAAAACAAGCTAAATTAGGGCTAAAATAAAGCCCTCAAGGTTTTGGGGTATTCAACAATAAATAAAAAATTATCAACAAGAAAAAAGTAAATTCTTACCTAAAATAAGAATAAAATCGCAAAATAATGTTAACCTAGCTTCCCAATCACCAACAAAATTCCATCTAAAGTTATCACACTATTTAGGATTTATGCTTTCAAGAAAGGGGTGAGAAAGGACTAAATTCATGATATTTGGTTTTTATTCATACCCATATCAAGTACTCAAGTCCCACTATTCAGGTCCTAGACCTGTGATTGCACCACTTTGGGGATGCACTAGAGATTTGCAATCATAATATTCCCTTCATGGTTGCACTACTTTCCCGACTAAGGGTACTGCGATTGCAACTCTTGTCTTGCAATTGCAGCTGCACCAGATGACGGCTAAAACTTGAAAAATCTTCAAACTTTACGTTAAGCCCTTGAGATTCATTTGGAATATTGTATACACAAAAAATATATGTAAACATATAAAATTTAAAGTACAAAATTCAATGTCACACATAGAATTTCTATCCGAGGTCATTTCAACCAAATATGGGTCGCACACCCATATATTATTTTCCTTACTTTTGAACTAATAGGTCAAAATGAGATTGGGTGTCTCGGACCCTAACCAAAGGTTCGCATGTCTAAAATTGACATTTTGAAGATACTGGCATTTTCAGAGTTTGAATACGAGATCACTTTACTAACGAAGACTTCCAAATAAGGAATTTTCTCTAAAAACCAAATGAACTGCCTAGTAACTGAACTATCAACTCTTGCAAGTAATAAATAACTTGGGTCATATATGAAAAAGGTTTAATAGGGAAAATAAACAAAAATATTTAAAATGACCTAACAGGTCATTACAATAACATAGCTTAAAGACATCATCCTTTCCATCTTAAAGAAAATGCTCATGGCCCAAAATTAGAAATTACATCATGCTTAGAGACTTACAATAATTACTTATCATTAATTTAATTCACATACTCTAACAATTTTTTTAGTCATGTTAAAAGTGCACAAGTAAAAATGGAAGAATGTTTTACGAATAGGAAAACTTTCACTCCCATTTTTCGTATATAGATCTACTTATCACTTAATCACTCCAATTCAACTTTAAATACATTGTCATTTCAATTTCACACCTCTCATTATGTCGTTGCTTTAAATCCTACCATTTCCAATCTCATTGATCCATAATACTATTATTGTTGTTTGTATCCCTTATTATTAACATTCTTTAGAAATGTCAATCATTAGTAAATCTAGAGCTATACACAACCTGATTCTCATAAACACGAGATATGAAGATGGCTTAAAACCAAAGTCTTAGCCATAATATTTTAATAACACCTCTCTTGTTATTTTAATTTTAGTAAACCACCACACGGGTGGACAAAATTTGTTACTATGTCAATGTTCTTTGCTCAATAATTCTTTCATCATTAACGAGGAACTTGTTGACACTCAATTTTGACCTCTTGATATTTCTCTCAAACTGCTATTTTACAAAAATTATTAGTTTTTTTGGGTATTAATATTCCTATACTTATTATTTTAGTATCTAAAAAATCTTGACAGTTTGTATTCATTATTTTGAAGCATGCAATTCGTTTTTATCATTTAATTTTATATTTTATATAGTATATATAATTTACTAATTAAAATATAATATTTTACATATTAAATTATTTTCGCAGATATGCATACTCATAATTCACATAGTTTATTACTGTTGTTGTTGTTGTTATAGTTTTTCTTACAATTCGCATTCATAATTTATAGATTTCTAGTTTATTTCAAACTATTATTATTATTACTGCCAATTTTATATAATAATTTATGTAACATTAATTTAACATACATAATTTATTTAAAGAATAATGACTTTGTGATGTTTTATCATTTTATCATTATTATTATAGAATCATTATTTTATTTTATTAACTAGCTACTCAATTCAACCCAATTTCTTTCAATTTATTTAAATTCTTGTCTAATTCTATGCAATTAGTATCACTTATAGCCTAAATTGAGTCCAATTTGACTTAACCTTAATTCCCAATTCCAATTTCAGTTAACCCAAACCCAAATTAGACCCAATTTTATATCATACGTGACCCGTATTTCTAATTTTAGTCTTACTCGTTGATCAAATTTGATTCAATGGCTCAAATTGTGTTCTCTCTTTCTTTCCCTTTTTAATAAATTAACCCACTCCTGAACCCTAATTATTTTTCTCTCAACCAAGATACCTCTCACTCTTTCTTTCCACAACCATCACAACTGCACTCATTCTCTAAATTTTCTTCGTCTAACCCCAACCACCGGAGCACCTCCTATTTTCTCTCTTCTTCTCCTATTATCTTCTCTTTTCTCTCCCTCCTCTGTGCTCTCTTCTCTGTCAAAGACCTCCACAATACTCCCTCAAAATCCAACTTTACCAATGTTTTAAGAAACTACATCACGAACCCCACTAATAAACCTTTACCACTAAATAACATCATTAATCTTTATCTCACCGATGAAAACCCCTAAACCTCTATCACCCATCGATCCTCCTTTTATTTGATTGTCACTTTCTTTCTTCTCTTTTCTTTGTTGCTACATCACTAAAGACGATAGCCGATGAGCCCTTAATTTATCATTACCACCATGAGAACGTCACCAAAGAGACTATTTGTTTCTTTTCCTGTGATTCAAAAATGACATAGGTCACCATTTTAGGGAGAGAAGCTCATAAATTATTTCTTCGTGTTTTAATTTGAATATTGCATGAGTATTCCCAGTTTGATTTCTCTTACGATTTAAATTTTAGTATATCATTTGTGTTGCTTGATATTAGATTTGGAACTTGTGAAAACAGTGCTATGATTTCGACTTGATTCTTCTAATTTCAAGATTTTTGCTAGGTTTGATTGCCATATGTGAAGTGGCTCAATTTTTATAATCTTTCTTTAAACTCTAATTTCTTTGGCTTGAATAATGATTCATGCATCCGCTTGGGTAACCCTTTATTTTATTTTACTTTGCTTGATTCACATCAAAATGTTACATATTTAATTCTCGCAATTTCACTATTTTCTATACCTTTGCTTAAAATAATCTTGTAGTATAATTGGATGACAATTTAGGGATTTTTCTATATCTTTTACTAAATATTGTGTGTATCTTAGATGCTATATTATAATAAAAAATGTATCATATGTGTATATTTATTTCAAAATGCTTGATAGATTTCAATTGTCAGTATTTGGTATTCAAACATGAATTTTTGCCCCTAATTGATTCTTTTATACTTCATAGCAAAAGTACTTTATTAATTGATTCTTAGACTAATGCTTGTGCCTTATTTAATCAAAAAATATATTTTTACTTGCTTGTTTATGGAAAACTCCAACATGTCATTCAAATATTCATGTTTAGACAGATTCTTACGTGCTTAGTTATGGTAAATGGAGATTTTTTTTACACTAAATTTATTCAATCTTCCTTTTATTGATTTTTAAAGTAGTCTTCCTTTATTTTAATTATTGATTCACTATAATTCTCCTGCTATAAACACATCCTTTCTCCCTCATTATTTTTTATACTTTTTACAGCATCTAATCTCTTACACACTTATAAAATATACATATATATATGTATGTATGTATGTATGTATGTATGTATGTATATGTGTTGTTTCTATTACTTTAGTTCAACTGTTGGTTCTACTACCAAGTATATTGTGAAACAATATTTCTCTAATTGGCTGTTATTTTATTTCTATGCTTCTAAATGGTATGTTCCTTCAACGAAGCATCTATTGTTGCTTCAATATGTCTGTTTAACTTTGTTATGCCGTGGACTCCTATTTTATTGACTTGAATGCTAAATGTTTTGTGAATTATTGAAATTTTCATGTTATTTACCGTTATTAGCTTGACATAAATAGGGTATTTCCCTCTTCTATTTGTAATTAAATGTCTCCCTAGTGTTGAATCTGAATTGACTAGTATGCATCCCACAACCCCCTTTGGCACGATCCCCCTTAGGGTCCTGAAACCTTTAGGATCCCGACAGTGTCAAAGGTTGTTTATGATCTGTCAAAGGTGTTTTGGATTCTTGTGGGTTTGGTTCTTTTGTTTTATATTAACAGGTTAAAGTGTTGCTTTGAATAAGGGATCTAAAGGGGACTTTATTACAATATTCCATCCGTTTTCAAAATTTTATATTTGACATTTCATTCATTTAGGTAAAATATAAAAACTCTATGTACAATGAAATTACAAGTACTGCGTTGGGGAGGTGGGGGGGGGGCGGGGGGGCGGGGGGGGGGGGGGCGGGGGGCGGGGGGCGGATTAGTAGACTTAGTTTTTTTTTTTTAATAAAGCAACTATTTATCACTTACGCAACACGTTCTAGGTGATTAAATAATTTATAGCATGCTAATTAAATTGTTTATTATTTAGATATCAGGTTTTAGGATTTTTAATTAACTTTCATCATATTAATTTAAATTCAATCATTTAAAATTTGATTTGTAGCGTGTTTAATTAATTTCAGTATATTTAATTATTTTTGGCACATCATAACTAATTTACAACATTTTATTTATTTTCCAGCTTGTCTATTTAATTTTTCATATGTTTTATTAAAAATTTTAGCATTTTAAATTAATTTCCAGCATTTAAATAAAATTTTTAGCATATTTAATTTGATTTCTAGCACTTTAAATTAATTCCTAGTATGTTAACATCAATTTCCAGCAACTTTAAATCAAGTTCCGGCATATTTAAAAGAATCATAGATTTAGATATCCGCCAAGGAATTATAAATATAACTTGAATGAATAAAGAGCAAAAATACAAAGAATTAAAACAATTTATCTCTGAAAGACGTAAAGAATTAAAAATAATAAAAGAAAGACTACATTATAATATATTTGCCGGAGTTAGTAAAAATTCAATAAATATACAAAAAGATGAAATATCAAAATTAGAATCACAAATAGATAGTTTAGAATATATATACCAACATGAACTATTCACAATAAAATGAACAAAAAAGAATTCATAATAGATGAAAAAATATACGAAAATCACGAAGGATCAAAAATAAAAATAACATTTTCTAATCTAGGAAGAAGGTATAAGAAAATAGGTGAACATTTATATCTAATGTTAGAAAAAGAAGAATTAAAATTAGAAGATAAACTAACAGCAATGGTAAGAATAGAAAAAGAAAATGAAGAAATAGATAGAAAAAAGGAAATAGAAAAAATTAAACAACAAACTACGGAAGAAATACGAAAAATAGAAGAAACTAAAAATAGTAGAATTGCTGAATTAGAAAAAGAACTACAAATGTTAAAAGACCTGTATGAGCAAAGACAAAAAGAAAAAAAAGAAAAAGATAAAGAACAAAAATTACTAAACGAAATAAATCAATTTAAGGAAAAATTAGAAATAAATAATATAGATATTGAAGAAACAGATAATTATGATTCAGAAGATAGTGAAACATATACGGAAATATTAACAAATATAAAAAATTTAGAAATTAACGAAAAACAAGAAACAATTAATGAAGAAAACTTGGAAAATAACAACACAGAAATAAATACTCTTGATAAAAAAAAAGATGAAAATATAATACCTAAAACAACAGAAATAAGAAAACCCATATATTATAAAAGTAAATTTAAAAGATATAATGAATATGACAAATGGGCACCAAAACAAATAGTTAATAAAAATTATAACTTTTTAGACCTAGACTGTGTAATAGATACAGAAAAAACAATACAATTATGGATAGGATATATGACAAAACAATTATTAAATAATAACATAAACATAACAGATGCACCAGAATATATAGAAAGAACATTAATAGGATCGGTAAAACTATGGTTTTCAAACTTAACTGAAAATAGTAAGAAAGTATTAAGAGCTAATAAACCTATGGAAGGAACGTCATCAACAACAACTAAACTAACACCTATAGAATTATTAAAAAAATATGAAACAGCTATAAAAGATGAATTTGGTAGTATGACAACAATAGAAGAAGAACAAGATGAAGAAAAAGATACAAATAGGAATTTAATGTTAAAATTAACAATATGTAATATGTGTTATATAGACGAATATACTTGCGCATTTAAAGAATATTATTATAAAGGAGCATATAGTATAGAAGAAAGTAAAGAAATAAGAAAATTATATTTTAATAAATTACCTGAACCATTTAGTTCAAAAATAATAAAAAGTTGGAAAGAAGCAAAAATAGTAGATACGTTAGGAGCAAGAATAAAATTTTTACAACAATGGTATAGAAATTTATATGAAAAATATAGAGAAGAATTAAAAATGAAAAAAACATTAATAAGAAATTTAGCATGTTGCAAAAATAAAATAGCACCTCAATTTGGATGTGAAGAAAGATATTATAAGAAAAGAAAAAGACATAAGAAATATAAGAAATATAAAAAATCAAAATACAAATACAAGAAACCAAGGAAAAGATATTATGTAAAAAATTACAAAAATAAAAGACCATATAGAAAAAAGAAATCTATAAAAGAATGTACTTGCTATAATTGTGGAAAGTTAGGACACTTAGCTAGAGATTGTAAATCACCTAAAAATCCAAAAAATAAACAAATATCAGAAATAAAAATAGATAATACAGAATATATACAGATAGATTATATAGATTATGAATTAGAAAGTGAAGATAGTATATATGAAATATCAGAAAACGAAACAGATAGATAGTGAAATAGATGAATCAAATGACTGAAGAAGATATAAAAATAATAACAAAGGAAGAATATTTAAATGATGAAGGAACGGAACAAAAAATAATATTTGACAGTAATATATTTGATGAAATAAAAGGAAAAGAGTTAGATTTAAGTGTAGAAAAAATATTTAAAATACCAACAATAAAAAATATTTTTACTAGGAAAAAAGATGAATATTATGTAGTATGCCAAAAAGAACATGTAATAGACTGTAGATATGCAAGAGGTAAAGCTAGTATACCACTAGTAACAAAAAGAATAATTAATAAAGAGATAAATGATATAAAAAGTAAAGGAGATCCAATAAAATATGTACACCTTGGAGGTAGAGAGATATTAATAAAAACATGTTTTAGAGAAGGAATAGATACACCAATAGAATTATATCTAGCAGATGATAGAATAATAAAACCTATAGAAAAAAGCATAATAACTGCCGTAAAAGGAAACTTAATATACCAAAAATTTAAATTTATAATAACTGCAAATTATTCAGTAGCGGTAACAGATAGAAATATAGATAAATCACTAGTATTATATTGGAAGATATCAGGAATAGAATTAACCCCAGGAAGTAAAATATTTACAGCAAGATGCAAAAATTTATATGTATTAACAACAAAACATAAAATAACAGGAAAAAATAAGATTAACAAGATACAAATAGATAGCCCATTCGAACAAATTGTAAAAACAATAGATATAATGATTACAGCTATAGAGACATAGATATAGAAGAAAATTTAGAAATAGTAAATGATAGAATAAGTACAACAAAAAGAATAGCTAATGAAAAACCAGAATCATCAAGCTCATAAAAAAGAACAAGTTATGAAACAAATTCAATAAATAATTTAAATCAATATTACATAACAGGAAAAATAAATGAAAAAGAATATTTAATACTCTTAAATACAGGACAAGAAGAAAATTATATAGCAAAATATCTAGTAAAAGATGACGAAATAAAAACTGATAATGATATATGCCCAGATCTACCAAGAAGTTTAATAAATAGTAAAAATATAGCAGAAAAAGAAATAATAATGGGAGTTAGAAAAATAAAAATAGAATTTGAGGTAAAAGAAGAAATGCAAAAAACAGATATAATATTAGGAATAAAATGGTTAGAATAAGTAAAACCATATAATATAGAACATACACAATTAACCTTAACATATAATAGAGAGAAATTATTCTTAAAGAGAGCCTTAACATAAAATGAAAATATATGTATTAATGAAGATAGTAGTGGAAGTATATTACAGTAGATATTATACGTCTATGATAGATACAGGAGCAGAAGCTAATTTATGTAGATATAATTGCTTACCGGAAAGTAAATGGGATAAATTAAAAATACCAATAGTAGTTAAAGGATTTAATAATGAAGGAAGCTTAATTACTTCTAAAGCTAGGAATGTAAAAGCACAAATATGGGATAAGATATTAACAATAGAAGAAATTTATAATTATGAACTAACATCAAAAGATATACTTTTAGGAATGCCATTTTTAGATAAAATATACCCACATATAATAACTAGAAACGATTGGTGGTTTACAACACCATGTAAGCAAAAAGTAAGAGCAAAAAGAGTTAATAATAAAATAAGAAAGAAAACTGATTGGATAAAAGGAAGTGAAAAAATTACACAAAATTTAGAAAATATAAAAAACACTGAAGGTACAATAGAACTAGTAGTATTTTCGATAAATAAAACAGAAATAACTATATTTTCAATAAATAAAATAGAAATAGTTAAGAAAAAATTAGAACAATTATATCGTGAAGATCCATTAAAAGGATGGGAAAAACATAAAACTACCATAAAAATTGAATTAATAGATAAGAATAGCATAATAACCCAAAAACCATTAACATATAATTTTGACGATTTAAAAGAATTTAAAATGCATATAGATGAATTATTAGAAAAACAATATATACAAAAAAGTAATAGTAAACATAATAGTCCAGCATTTATAGTAAATAAACATAGTGAACAAAAAAGAGGAAAAAGTAGGATGGTTACTGATTATAGAAATTTAAATGCAAAAACTATAACATATAATTATCCAATACCAAATAAGATATTAAAAATAAGACAAATACAAGGATATAATTATTTTAGCAAATTTGATTGTAAATCAGGATTTTACCACCTAAAGTTAGAAGAAGAATCTAAAGAATTAACTGCATTCACAGTACCACAAGGATTTTACGAGTGGAATGTATTACCCTTTGGATATAAAAATGCACCAGGTAGATATAAACATTTTATGGATAATTTTTTAAACAATTACCTAATTGCATAGTATACATAGATGATATATTATTATATACAAAAACTAAAGAAGAACATATAAAATTATTGGAACAGTTTACAGATATAATAAAAAAATCGGGAATAAGTCTAAGCGAAAAGAAAGCTGAAATTATGAAAAATCAGATAGAATTTTTAGGAATACAAATAGATAAAAGTGGAGTAAAAATGCAACAACATATAGTACAAAAAATAATAAATTCAAAAGAAGAATTAGTTACAAAAAAGAAATTACAATCATTTTTAGGATTAGTAAACCAAGTAAGAGAATATATTCCAAAATTAGCAGAAAACCTAAAACCACTACAGAAAAAATTAAAAAAGGACATAGAATATAACTATAATGAAGAAGATAAAAAACAAGTTCAAAAAATAAAATTACTTTGTAAAGAATTACCAAAATTACAATTTCCAGATGAAAATAGAAAATTTATATATATAGTAGAAGCAGATGCTAGTGAATATAGTTACGGAGGGGTACTTAAATATAGATACGAAGTAGAAAAAATAGAACACCATTGTAGATAGTACTCAGGTACGTTTAACGAGACAGAAATAAAATGGGAAATAAATAGGAAAGAATTATGTTCATTATATAAATGTTTGTTAGCGTTTGAGCCATATATTGTATATAACAAATTTACTGTGCGAACAGATAATACACAGGTACGCTGGTGGCTAACAAAGAAAATACAAAATTCAGTTACAATAAAAGAGATTCGGAGACTAGTTTTAAATATATTAAATTTCACATTTATAATAGAAGTGATCAGTACTAACAAAAATGTTATTGCAGATTACATATTAAGACAAAGCTACACAGACTGAAATGATAGAAGAAAATACTCTTGAAAAAATACTCAACGCCCTAACTACGCTTTCATTGAAAGTGGACAGTACGGGTACTGAGATAGACAAGCTAAAGCTAAAGACAAATGAAGATAAACTGAAGTCTATAGCTATGAATCAGCTAACTCAGCAGTGTGCAGAGCTATGTCGATCGGAAGACAATAAAATTCCAGAGCTAGAAGGAGACGTTGGGACACTCCATAAAACCCATAACATTTATCAATCTACTTCTGCAGGTACAAGCAAAGAAGTTAGTCGACCAAGATACCAAAATACGAACATGAATAAAATATTTGAAAAACCATTTACACCAAAAATACAAAAAGACCATTTATTCATACCCCCACAAGTTAACACATACTGAGATAGCCTAAATCAAGACAAAAAAGTTTATAATTACACAACCCAGTAATATATAGAAAACATCTATAGAGTACAAACCTTCCTAAACCATAACCCAAGAGCTATAAATATCCAAGAACCAAATACCAACTATATAACCCAAAAATTACAAGGATACAACAAACTAATCGCACTACCAAAAACTAACCCAAGCTTAGTAAAAACATGTTTTGACTACGGACTACTAAACACAATATACACCCAAGACGGAGCAGAATTGACAGCTATGGAAGAATTATACAAGATATTCACGACCTATAAAAGAATAACGAAAGACACTCTATTTTATATAAAGTGTTATACTGCACCCACGGAGATATTATATGACGAGATAAAACCAGTTATACAAGTCGTAAAGATAGGATTAACGAGAGATATGATTATACCAGAAGATATTGTACAGCAACCGGAAATACCTAGAATCGAGATACCAGAATTCTACGCAAACAAAAAACTTATTGGACTATCTACGATTATACAAGAATTAGCAAATAACTATACAAATGGAAATCCAATATGGAGCTACTACTCAAGAGATCACCAAATGATTTACTCGAATTCAAAAGAGCTACGACCAACAGATATGGAGGATGTAAGACAATGGATAATGACACTCCTCAACCCAGAGAAACCATCTACTGCACGAGCTATCAAAAAAGGATTTAATTCTGACAGACTACTAACAAGATATTGTAAAATAATTGGACATAAATATCCAGATCACCAATGTTCGAGGTGTAATGGAGAAGATAATATTATTTCAGAACTGCATCTAGAATATAAAATTAAGAAAGCAAGATGACAGCTGGAAGATAAAGATCAGAAGCAATAATGGAGATACAACAGATACGACAAAAATCAACGGAGGCAAGATATTTATTTTAGTTACGTAAAGCCTTCACAATTATTGTACATTACTATTCATGTAAAGACTTTCTTATTTTAGACCTGGACTTTTAGGTAGTAGGCTTTAGGACTTTTTGGAGCCTTTTTTGTTTTTTAGTTTTTTAGCTTTTACGTAAGGTTGTAAAACATGTAAAGTGTTTGTAGAGATCACTCTATAAATAAAGAAGTAAGAAGGCATTGCAAAGGCAAGCCTTCACACATTCAAGCAAAAACTCTCTCCATTCCAAAAAAAATATTTTTCCCAGTTAATTAAATATATACTCTTCAATGGAAAAAGCTATGGAAAAAACTTCAGAAATATCAAAGCTACCCGAATAGGTATATCTATTTATGATTATGAATAGCTAAATTCATAGTTCCCGACAATCATGATATGGTAAAATAAATTCATATTAGTTACTTTATAGTAGAATTATTCGAAGAATAATATGTTAAGAAGTTTATTAGCAAAGTGGAAACGGAGAAAAAATCCCTAAGAACTATGCCATCCTAAAGGTGAAACCAATGAGGCAAGAAGCCGTGGCGGGGAGTAACCAGAGTCGAGGCGCTGTTTAAGGGAAAAAAGTATCCGAATTACCATGCTAATAGTGACCGAAGAACATGTTATTTAAGAATAATCTAGTATATAGTAATCTGAGATGACCATATTTTATTATGTACATAGTTGAAGGGAATATTTTGAAAAAAGCAATTTTATGAAAATGAATGATAATTTATCTGATGTGATGGTAGATAAATTTAAGATACTTATTTTGTATGCACTTAGAGATATAAATGTAGCAGATGTAAGAAAAATTATATTAGAAAAAGCATTTGGAGAATATTACATGACTAGAGTAAATTATATACCATGTCTACCTAACTACTCTTATAAATACTTATCATGATAAATATACAGTTACTAGAAAAACAGGTAAAAACAAATATAGACAAATACATGGAAAATAAAAATAAATCTCTTAATAAAAATATGCAAAAACTACTAAGGCTAAAACAAATAACTATAAAATACCAATTTTAAAAAATAGATTATTTAGACTATCTTAAAGTTTTAATCTTATATATACTTAAAGATATAGAAATTGTAGATATTAAGAAAATAATATTAGAAGAAGTAATAGGCTACGAAATTGAAATCATAAATTCGCTAGAACGAATATACGAAGAAATTTACCCAGAAGGATATTATTCAGATCAAGGATGTGGATGTTAGAATATATTAGAAAAACTAAAGAAAATCAAGATAATCTAAATAACGAAATTAATTATAGAAACCGAATTAGAAAAATAATGGAAGATCTAAAAGAAAAGTTAATATGGATAGAAAAAAAACCTTAGAAAATTTAGAAAAAAGTACATGTGATAGTTTATATAATTTAAAAAACTCACTACGAGAAGAACAGCACAAGATAATAAATCTAGAATTAGATATACACTACAGTACAGATATAATAAATTATTATACAGAAATTTGTAACTCTGCAGTTACTACAGGATAAAATAATAAACCAAATAAATTAATGGATACATCTTACAAAAAGAATAAATTATTGAAAAAAAATTTAAGAAATATCCACGCACAAAAATTATTGAAACAAAATTTAAGAAATATCCACGCACAAAAAAGAATAGATTCATTAGATATAATAAATCTAAATAAATCTATTTTATAACTTAGTTATCCGCACCCCCCTACAAATGGTAGGCTTATTTGACATAGGTACATGCCAAATGCTCAGTCTTGGTTTTTTTCGTACGATGCTAATTCCAAGTCCAATTAGGCAGTCTAAGCTTTTCTTTTATATAGACCCAAATGCAAAACAACAAGTTCAATGCCTCTTGAACATTAAGTTGGGACGTGTAGGCATTTAGAAAATTTCAGTTTTATCACTTTCTTTAATGTTCTCCTGTGATTAATAAAAACTTAGTGATCAAACTAGGTAGATAGATAGATGGAAATGATAGACGTTAACCCAAGCAAAATACGACAATGCAACATATGACACTCTTATTCGTTAATAAGTCGAGCGTTGATTCAAATAGGATAAAATCACCCCTTGTACAAATTTTCTGAAGCAGCTCTTATTTCTTTATTTTGAGTGTTTTAATTATTTGGGGAAGTTTAGGTTTATAATTTAAGTAAATCTTTTCACTATGTAAATTTTGTCCTTTTTATCTTCGCCATAGCTGATTCACATTTTTTACTTATCTATGCATCTTGTTACTTTATAACCTGGATAATTAATAATTATAAAATAATTGAGTTGGATTTTTTTTATTTATTATTTTCAAGTTAAACCCTTAGTTAATGTTAAATTAATAAAAATAATTGACCTTTGCTTGTCACATTGAATCCTCACATAACACATAAATTCAGTTGGAACCCACATTTGTGGACCTCAAAAGGTGTCTAACATCTTTCTTTTAAGGTAACTTTAACCTTTATGCATGTTTCTAGTGAAATAAATTAAATAATAGTAAAATAAGTTTGTAATTAGATTAGAATGGTACCCTATCACACTTTAATTTATTTGGTGGCGACTCTTCTATTTTTAAACTTTTTCTAAAAGAGTTGTCATGTCAAATACCTCTTTTTGCAAGAAAAATAGGGTGCTACACACCTGACATTACTGATGAGTGGTAAAGTGACCACTCATTTACTTTCAAATCCATGCACACTACTATGATTTAGTGATACGAATGAGACAATTGCATCATTTAAATGCACTAATTCTCATCTTTTGTAGGTCTAGATGTGATAAGAAGAAAATGAGTGAAATGTGATAAAAATGGATCAAAAGTAGAAGAAAAGTACAAAAGGTTGAAGCAAGAAGAGGATATGAGCCTCAGTTACCAAGATCGAAGACTGAGGGTCATGATCGCAATAAGTGAAGCTTGGTTAGCCATTGGGGATCAGCGGTTCTTACGTCAATCTCGGTTGCCGTATTTGTGGCCAACCAGCAGTGATCATTGCATAAGGGGTTTATGACTAGGGGAAATTATGTAATTTTTTGGATCCAAACCCCAAATCCCACAAAAGGCAAAAACACTTTCTTAGTTGGTATTCATCACTTTGAAAATTGAATTAGGGGACTTTGTAAACCCTAATAATTTGGGGAAACTATTTTTTTTTAAATTTCCAATTTGAATTTAGTGAAATTGAAGTTAAATTGAAGAATCTTCTTACTTTCATTCTCCATGGATGCATTGAATGACACTTTTGGCATATTATTTCTCCTTAAATTCTTGAGTTGCTCGACATTTATCTTGGGATTATGTTTAAATAGGGTGCAAATATGTGTAGGCTATGATTTATTAGTGGTGATTCTTGGTCATTTATTATGGGTTTCACTAATGATTTCTTGATTTAGTTAGGATTTGTAGGTGAAATCCTCAAGTTCCTAAAATAGATATGTTGGTAAAAAAACTAAAATTTCCAAACTCTTACATCATTCTTGAAAGAGGGATACGAGTATACTTTTTGATCCCATATCATCCTTGAAAGAGGGATATGGATGACAAGGCATTAGTGAACAATAGTTAGATGTAGTTTACTCTCTTTTCACTATCTTAGAAATAAGGGTGAGTTGAGAATTATCTAGGTCTTGAGCATCTTCCTAAGTTTCATATGCATAAGGATACCTCTTTATTTGACACACAATTTGGCAATGAAATTGGATGATTTGGCTTTTGAGAATTTTGGTCCGATCTTGCCTCTGATACTGCGATTACGGTTTAGTGGTTCGCGATCGCTATAACTAAGAGTTATTCCCAGTATTGACCAAATATCCTGTAATTCCATTCCTTGACCAAATCCCTCCAAGAAACAACCCCATGAGATAAATTGGACAACTTAGTTTAGTTTTTACGTAAAAATGGTAATGATGAGTGTTCTTGTGTTGTTATTAGGTTTTCAAGGCTCAACATGTAAGAATATGATCAAACCCAATTCATGGAGCCCGAATGGAAAAATCAATATTATTCCAACCTCTCCAAAACCAAATTGCTCCTAGAGAGAGGCATTTGCTTAAATAAGGAGCTAGAAAAGCTCCCAGCAATTTATACCCACTTGGTAGCCACCGGGTGGCGTTATTTTTCCATGCATCCTTTTCGGTCAAAAGAGAAGTGGGTAAGGGAATTCTAAGATAACCTTGGTGTAGTATATTTCTCTTAACCAGTTACGTAGATACGGGGGAAAAATGTGCACTTAGGGGCTAAGAAAATTAATGATTTATATGGATTATTGGATAAGGACATGAGCTAATTTGGTGCGAAAGGGTATGAACTCGGTAGTTGGATGGCTGGAAAGTTGTGCCCTGACAGGGAGGTTTCTTGGGCGATCACCAAGAAGTGTATATCGATGAATGATTTCACAGTGGATGCAAGAATATAGATGCATATTATTTGTAGCCAAGTTTCTCCATGCACAAACATGACTATTGTTCCATTTAGGTTAGCCCGGATGATTGCTTGTATACTAGTAAACATTAAATTAAATATTGGTCATCTTGTATCTCATACATAAAGCATTTTATGATCCATGGCAATACTTACCTCTTCTTTCCCTTCTTTGATTAATGAGTTGTGCAGGAGAGCAAAGGTTGAAGGGTACACTAGAGAAACTTGAGTGCGCCTAAACCATCCCATTTATCCTCTCAAGATTTGAGGCGAAGGATCACCAAGAAAAACCTAGAAGAAGAAAATTGTCTCGAGAAAGTTGACATTTAAGGACACAGAGTCGTACAAGTCATACACAACGGGTCCCTTTGAATAGATATCTGTTGATTTAGGGGGAATAAAGGAGCTTGTAGCAGGTTTGCCTCAGGTGTTGGGAGAGCCTTCCTGTAACATCCCATATTTTTCTTGTACTTGTTCTAATTATATGGAACCTAGTATAGCTTTGTGGTATAGGTAACGGATGATATTTTTTATGCAAGTATTAATGGTGTAGTTGGAATTATAGATGCTGCCCGTACAGTTTAATGTGATGCGACCAAGTTAATGTCAATACGACTATTTAAAATTGGGATCTTAAGCTAGTATTTGAATCTAAAGTTTAAATAGACCAAGTGTGTATAAGTTGAAGGTTAGATTAAAGGGATTAGGAGATGGAAATGGAATAAAATATTGAGGTGTTTGCTTGACTTAATTAAGCTAGTAGGCGAATCACCTACTTAAGCTATTTGGACCAAATTAATGCAACCAAGGATATGGAACAAATTTGGGCCTATACTAATGTACTCATTTGGGCCCAAATTGAATAAAAGGAGAAGAAAATGGATAAATGGCCCAACACACAAATCTGCCAAAGGCCCAAGTTAATTGAGCCCAAAATAAGAATTTCAGTAAGTAGGTGCATCACCTACTTTGCAAATTTGAGCATCTTGAACCCTTAAGTAGGTGCATCACCTACTTGGATCAATTTGACCAATTTTAAGCTCAAAAATGCAGCTAAGGAGGTGGACAAAATAGGGCCTTTATAAGGCCAAGTTACTGGTCATTTTACTTAATTTCTAAGACACAAAAAAGAATATATTTCACAAAATCTCTCTACTCTCACTAAAACAACAAAGAGCAACCCAAAAATTCCTTCTAGGGTTCTTGAAGAAACCCTCACCTTTACAGCCCAAGGTAAGTGAAAACACTTATGGTTTAGCTTAATTATCTCATGGAAGATTAGAAAAACATGCTATAGGTGCCTAATTTTAAATACATGGCTGGATATAGAACAAGCTACTTGCTCACTTTTTCTTTGTTACTAAGAGAGATCTTTTTTCTTCTTTGGTTTTAAGTGTGAATGAAAGTGAAAGTTGAAGTTTTGAGGATTTCAAATTAAAAAAATAAGTTTCAAAATTGAGGTAAGGTGACTACTCCATTTGTTCTCCTTGTATGTGAATTTGAAAGAGAATTATGGATGTGTTGTTATTGAGAACTCAAGAGATGATGTGTTAAATAATTGATTGCTACAATAAAAGGGATTTGAGGGTACTTTGTGGACTGTTTTGTATGTATGTGTTATGGGATGCTAGGTTGATGTTAGAGAAAGTTATGATTAATGTGTAATGAAATATATAAGAAAGATGTGATGGTACACCACCAAACCAATTATTGTATTTGTTTACTGCCCAATCTGCTTTGAGTATTCTTTGGAATATGTAATTAAACCGATGTGGTTTCGGTGAATCTTATAAGAACTTGTATGGTATGTGGGTGTAATTGGAGGAGAAAAGGGTTAAAATAACACCCTTGATTGATAGATTAATGGCTTACTGCTCGGTTACTATTTTGGATAAAGTTAAGTAGCCTAAATGTGTTAGTTGGTTGCTAATACTAGTTCACCATATATTCTATTGTAGATAAGTAATATAAAAGGCGGGAAGTCAAGTCAGGTTAGTTTTGGAGTTATATAACTAGGTATGTAAGGCATACTCTATTTTGCACTCTTTGGCATGAAATTGGACATTTATTCCATCAAGTAAGCTTCCAAGTTTATCCTATAACAAGTGATACATAATAGCAGAACATTACATTCCATGAAGCCAATGACCTTGTTGCCACTCTCTAACATATTAAAGCACCTTAATGCATGTTTTTTATTAAACCTGCACGTCTATCTTTACTAGAAAATTTCAGGTGTTCTCCGCTTGTTCAAATAAGACCCATGTATTATTTTTAGCTCCTAAACACTTCATTTGTATGCCAATAGCTACCTGCCTCATTGTTGTTGCATTAAGTGTCCATTTATATGTCTCTTATTAGCAGATTATTGGTTTAAGGTACCATAATTTTATGATCACCAAAGTAACAATCTCAAAGGATAAATAAACTAAGTAACATAAATCTGTGAAATAAGTGGCAGCTCAGGGGCATAAGCCTAGCATGGGCCGATCTCGATACCTTTATATGTGGGTGGCAGCTTAGGGGCATAAGCCTAGCATGGGTCGATCCCAATCTTTATATGTAGGTGGCACCTCAAGGCGTAATCCTAGCATGGGCCAATCCTAATTTATCTATTTACCACTGATCAACTAGTCATTTACATTATATATGGCTTACAAAGATTATGAAGTCAGAAAGGTAAAAATGAAGAAAGGAACGTAATGTATGTTGTCCCCCAAGTATATATAAAGGTGGTCTACTAGTACTACTTATACACTTGTATCTGATTTCAATTGAGCTCTTGTATCATGTGTTGTTACCTTTAGCCTTACATATTCAGTACATATTTTTGTACTGACATTTCTCATGGGGGATCTGTATTTCATGCTGCAGGCATAGGTACATCAGCTCATACACCTCATTAGTAGGAGCGCAGACTATTTAGTGACTATTGGTGAACTCTAGGTTGATTTGGGGCCCACCGAGTTTGTTCCATATATTTTGGTATTGTGTAGTAAGTCAAGAGTAGGGCAGGGTTTTTTCCCGACCCTAGCTAAGTCTATGTATCTTTTAAAGGCTTTGTAGACTAATGTAAAGTTATGGTAATGTCTTGCCTTTAAATGTGGTAGCCCCAACGGCCAAGTTTTGTATATATAAGTTTGTGCTTTCCTATGTAATTTTTCTCATAGATACATAATATCATTTTTGTCATAACCTTTGGTTGTCGTAGTTACATGTATGAGAATTACAAGGTTATGAATTTGTATTCTCAGGCCTTTACGGCTATGGGTGCCTATCCGCCCCAATAGGATTTGATGTGTGACAAAAGTGGTATCAGAGCAGGTTTTCCTAGGGTGTCTACAAATCCGTGTCTATATAGAGTCTTGTTTATGGGCGTGTTATGCACCACATCTATAAACAGGAGGCTATGGGACATTTAGATGTTGGCTTTTTTTCTTCATATCTTAGATCGTACAATACAGCCCATAGTGTACGTGAAGTCATATTTAACCATTTAACCTATTTTTTCCTCTTATTATAGTAAAGATGCCGGTTACGAGAAGGAGTAAGAATACATGTAAGCGAATAGATGTGGCTGCTAGAGAAGAGACCATCAAGTCACCACCTAGACAAGCTAATCAAATCAAGGCTCAAGTTGAGTTTGTAACCCAAACTTCTTCTACTCCTCCATCTTCAGAAGATCTAAGACAGAGAAGAACCATATCCTCAGAACCACCTATTAATGCTACTGACCAAGATCTAAAGAATACGGTACAATTATTGGCTCATATAGTTGTTGGACAAGCTCAAGGACAAGCCATTCCAACCACAGGTTTTAGTGGTGCAGATAGGGCAGCTAGCCTACAAACGTACGATTTTTTTTAAATTGGATCCTCCCACATTCACTGGATCAAATCTTTATGAAGACCCATAGGACTATTGATAAAATCCAAAGGGCTCTAGATGTCATGAATGTGTTGGGTAAAGAGACAGTTGAGCTAGCAGCATATGGATTCAATGGGAAGGATATATTTTGGTATGAAGACTGGAAATAATCTAGGGATATTGATAAACCTTCATCTACTTGGAAAGAGTTAAAAGAGAAATTTCTTGATTATTAACTTCCATTTGAGATTTGAAAAGCCTGTGTGGATCAGTTTGTGAATCTTCTCCAAGGGAATATGAGCGTGGGGGAGTACAACCTCCGGTTTAACTCTTTGGCTAGGTATTCTCTTAATATAGTAGGTACAATGGATGATAGAGTTCATCGATATGTGGATAGATTAGATCCATATATAGTTAGAGATTGTACTATTTCTTCTTTGAACAAAGACATGGACATATCAAGGATACAAGCATTTGTACAAAAAATGGAGGATCAGAGGCAAATAAGAAGAACCTAAGAATGGGAAAGAGGGTATTCCAAGAGGTCTAGATCTACAGGGAAGTTTATGGCATCCCAAAGAGAGTTTAGGCCTTGGTTTTCTAATAGAACGCCTAGGCCATTATCTTCTTATTCTACAGCTAGTGCTCCACCATAGTTTCAAGGGTCTAAGGGCAACCAGTTTGGGCAACGAAGTGGAAGTTGGAGTTCACAAACAGCGGGGTATCAAGAGCAAGGTGGTATAAGCCAATTAAGGCCTCCTCGGTAGCCATGTAAATAATATGGAAAGCTTCATTTAGGTGCATATCAGTTTGGGAAAGATGCTTGCTTTTGGTGTGGTATGTCAGGACATATAATGACAAAATACCCTCAAAGGGGAATAGGTGGTATGGCATGACCTACTGGATCAGCCGTTGCATCATAATAATCGGTGCCTTATTCAGGTACAGGTGTACAGCCTATAGGTCATGGTAGAGGTGTTAAAAAGAAGCTAGCTCTAGTGGAGTTTGGAATCGTACATATTCTTTAGCGGATCGATAAAATTCAGAGGCTTCTCCAGATGTGGTTACAAGTACATTATCCATATTTTCACATGATGTATATGCATTAGTTGATCCACATTGTAAATTATCATATGTAACTCCATTAGTTGCTGGAAAGTTAAAAAAAATACCAGAATTGCTAGTTAAGCCACTTGAAGTATCTACGCCGATTGGTGAATCTATCCTTGCTAGGAGAGTGTATCAAAAGTGTATAATAACTATTTACGGTCGCAATACAATTACTGAAGTGGTTGAGTTATAAATGGTAGATTTTGATGCTATAATGGGTATAGATTGCTTGGCTTCTTGTTATGCCATAATAGATTGCCTAACTAAGAAGGTGTATTTCCATTTTCCAAAAGAGGAAATCCTTGAATAGAGGGGTAATATTGGTGCACCAAGAGGTAAATTTATTTCTTATTTTAAGGCAAAAAAGATGATTTTCAAGGGTTGCATATGTCATCTAGTTAGGGTGAAGAATACATATGCAGAGCCAACAACTCTTCAAACTATTCCAGTAGTGAATGAATTTCCCGATGTATTTCCTAAAGATCTTCCAGGTTTGCCTCCAAAACGAGAAGTAGATTTTGGTATTGATGTGATTTCAGGTACTCAACCAATTTTAATTCCTCCGTTTAGAATACCCCGGGCAGAATTATGGAAGTTGAAAGATCAATTGAAAGACTTGCTAGAAAAAGGATTCATAAGGCCTAGTGTGTCACCTTGGAGTGCACCAGTGTTATTTGTGCGTAAGAAGGATGGCTTATTGAGAATGTGTATTGACTATCGGCAACTGAACAAGGTGACTATTAAGAACAAATATCCCCTTCCAAGAATTGATAACTTATTTGATCAGTTGCAAGGCAACAAGTGGTTTTCAAAGATTGATTTGAGGTATGGTTACCACCAAATGAGGGTCAAAGAGAAGGACATACCCAAGAAAGATTTTTAAACATGGTACGGTCATTATGAGTTTTTAGTCATGTCCTTTGGGCTAACTAATGTACCTGCAACTTTAATGGATTTGATGAATAGGGTGTTCAAGCCATTCTTGGATGTGTTTGTGATATTTTTTATAGATGATATTCAAGTTTATTCGAGATCAAATAAGGACCATGCCAGTCACTTATGACAGGTGTTACAGATTCTTCGTGATCGTAAGCTATATGCAAAGTTCTCCAAATGTGAGTTTTGGTTAAAATTTGTGGCATTATTAGGTCATATTGTATCTGATGAAGGAATAAAGGTTGATACTCAAAAGATAGAAGCCGTGAAGAACTGGCGAAGACCTATAATGCCTATAGAGGTTCGTAGTTTCCTTGGGTTAGAAGGTTATTATAGAAGGTTTGTTGAAGGATTTTCTTCAATTTCTACACCTTTAACAAATCTAACACACAAGACATCCAAGTTTCAATGGAATGATACATATGAAAGAAGTTTCCAAGATCTGAAGAATAAGATGACTTCTACACCTGTATTGGTACTTTCAAAAGGCACAGAAGGGTATACAACGTATTGTGATGTTTTAAGAATTGGATTAGGGTGTGTATTGATGCAGTATGGTAAAGTCATAGCATATGCCTCAAGACAATTGCAACCACATGAGAAAAATTATCCAACGCATGATCTATAGCTAGCAGGGATTATATTTGCTTTAAAGATATGGCGTCACTACTTGTATGGGATTCATGTTGACATATATACTAACCATAATAGTTTGTAGTATATCTTTAATCATAAGGACCTCAATTTAAGGAAGCGAAGATGGCTTGAGTTATTAAAAGACTATGATGTTGATATCCTGTATCATCTGGGAAAACAAAATATGGTAGATGATGCAATAAGTTGTAAGTCTATGATGGTCACTTATGGGTAGTCTATAGAACGAAAAGGGATGACTAAGGATCTACACCAACTAGCCAATTTGGGGGTTCGCCTTCTTGAAACTCTAGATGAGGGGCTTATTGTGCATAATGCTGCAGAATCTTCACTAGTAGTTGAAGTAAAAGAGAAGCAATATGCAGATCCTGTTCTATTACAGCATAAGGAGAATGTCCAATGTGTTATGATAAAGGAATTTGAGCTTATGCAAGACGAAGTACTTCGGTGCCAAAACAGATTGTGTGTGCCTAATGTAGATGGGATAAGAAAGAGGATTATGACATAAACACAACATTCAAGGTATTCCATCCATCTACGGTTAACAAAAATATACCATGATTTGAAAGGGAGATATTGGTGGGGTGACATAAAGAAGAACAATGCATGGTTTGTAGCTGAATGTCCAAATTTTCAAAGAGTTAAAGTAGAGAACCAAAAGCCCAGGGGTTATATGCAGTGTATGGATCTTCCAATCTTAAAGTGAGACATGATAAACATGGATTTCATCACTGGTTTGCCTCGTACATCTTGAAGGTTTGATTCCATATGGGTGATAGTTGATAGGCTTACCAAATTAACACACTTTCTACCAGTTAGAACCACTTACACAGTTGAAGAATATGCTAAATTATATATTACTTCGACTGCACGCAGTTCTAATTTCTATTATATCAGATCGAGGAGCTCAATTTACTAAAAATTTTTAGAAGTCTTTCCTAAGAAATTTGGGAACACAAGTGAATCTAAGTACAGTTTTTCACCCTCAAACAGATGGACAAGAAGAATGTACCATTCAAATACTTAAAGATATGCTACGAGCTTGTGTATTAGACTTTAAAGGTAGTTGGGATAATCATTTACCTCTTATCGAGTTTGCCTACAATAATAGCTAGCATTAAAGTATAAAATTGCACCATATACAACTTTGTAGGAAAGAAAGTGTAGATCACCAATTGGATGGTTGGAAGAGGGTGAAACTAACTTATTCAAATAAGATCTTGTTCATCAAGCTATGGGAAAGGTTAAACTAATCCAACAGCGACTAGAAATAGCCCAAAGTCGACACAAGTCATATGCAAATATTAAAAGGAGGGGGCTAGAGTTTACTATAGGTGATTGGGTATTTCTAAAGGTGTCACCAATGAAGAGGGTTCTGAGATTTGGTAAAAAAGAAAAACTAAGTCCACGTTATATAGGCCCATACAAGATTACTCAAAGGTTTGGCCAAGTCACTTATGAATTAGTGCATGGGAGATCTATCTCATATCACTCCTACTGAAGATGTACAAGTTACAGAAGATCTTACCTATGAAGAAATACTTATTGCTATCCTAGATCGAAAAGTTAAGAAGTTAAGGAATAAGAAAATAGCTTCTATAAAAGTGCTTTGGAGGAACCAACATGTAGAAGAGATAACATGGGAAGTTGAAGAAGCGATGAAATCTAAGTACCCCCATTTGTTTAAATATGAAGAGAAAGTCCAAGATGCTAAATTAGAGAAAAAACAAGTATGTGTAATATATAAGTACTATGTGATAATAGGGATACTAAACTTAGGCTTAAACTTGTTTTGGTTGGATAGTTATGCTAATATTCGAGGACGAATGGTCCTAAGGAGGGAAGGATGTACGATCCCGTATTTTGCTTGTACTTGTTCTAATTCTATAGAACCTGGTATAGCTTTGTGATATAGGTAACAAATGAGATTTGTTATGCAAGTATTAATGGTGTAGATGGAATTATAGATACTTCCCGTACAGTTTAATGTGATGCGATTAATTTAATGTTGATATGACTATTTGAACTTGGGATGGTAGGCTAGTATATGGATCTAAAGTTTAAAGTGACCAAGTGTGTACAAGTAAAAGGTTAGATTAAAGGGATTAGGAGCTGGAAATGGAATAAAATATTGAGGTGATAGCCTTACTTAATTAAGCTAGTAGGTGAGTCAACTACTTAAGCTATTTGGCCAAAATTAATGGAACCAAGGCTATGTACCAAATTTGGGCTTATACTAATATACTTATTTGGGACCAAATTGAATAAAAGAGGAAAAAAATGGATAAATAGCCCAAAATAGAAATCTGCCAAAGGCCCAAGTTAATTGATCCCAAAATAAGAATTTAAGTAAGTAGGTGCATCACCTATTTTGAAAATTTGAGTAGCTTGAACACTTAAGTAGGTGCATCACTTACTTGGACCAATTTGACCAATTTTAAGGTAAAAAATACAGCTAAGGAGGTGGACAAAATAGGGCCTTTATAAGGCTAAGTTGCTAGTCATTTTACTTCATTTCAAAGTCACAAAAAAGAGCGTATTTCACAAAATCTCTCTACTCTCTCTAAAACAACAAGGAGCATCCCTAAAATTCCTTCTTGGGTTCTTGAAGAAACCCTCACCATTGTAGCCGAAGGTAAGTTAAAACACTTATGGTTTACCTTAATTATCTCATGGAAGATTAGGACAACTGCTATAGGTGCCTAACTATAAATACATGGATGAATATAGAACAAGATAATTGCTCACTTTTTCTTTGTTATTAAGAGATAACTCTTTTTTTTCTCTGGTTTAAAGTGTGAAAGAAAGTGAAAGTTTAAGTTTTGAGGAGTTCAATTTAAAAGAATAAGTTGCAGAATTGAGGTAAGGTGACTGCTCTATTTTATTGTCCTTGTATGTGAATTTGAAAGAGAATTATGGATGTTTTATTATTGAGAACTCAAGAGATAATGAGTTCAATAATTGAATGCTACAATAAAAGGGATTTGAAGCTGTTTTATGGACTGTTTGGTATGTGTATGTTACAGGATGCTAGGTTGATGTTTGATAAAGGTATGATTAGTTTTTAATGAAATATATAATAAAAGTATGATGGTACACCACTAAACCAATTATTGCATTTATTTACTGACCAATCTATTTTGAGTATTGTTTGGAATGTGTAATGAAGCCGAGGTGGTTTCAATGAATCTTAGAAGAACCTGTATGGTATATGGGTGTAATTGGAGGAGAAAAGGATTAAAATAACACCCTTCATTGAAATATTAATGGCTTACTGCCCGGTTATTATTTTGGGTAAAAGTAAGTAGCCTAAATGTTTTAGTTTGTTGCTAATACTAGTTTACCATATATTTTATTATAAATAAGTAATCTAAAAGGAGGGAAGTTAAGTCGGTTTAGTTTCTACGTTATATAACCAGGTATGTAAGGCATACTCTATTTGCACTCTTTGGAATCAAATCAGACATTTGTTCCATTCAGTAAGCTTCCAAGCTTATCCTATAACAAGGGATACATAATAGTAGCACATTACATTCAATGAAGCCAATGACCTTGTTCCCACTTTCTAACATGTTAAAACACCTCAATACGTGATTATTATTAAACCTACATATCTATCTTCACTAGAAAATTTCAGGAGTTCTCCGCTTGTTCAAAATGAGACCCATGTGTTATTTTTAACTCCTAAACACTTTATTTGTGTACCAACAGCTCCGTACCTCATTGTTGTTGCTTTAAGTGTCCATTTATGTCTTTTATTAGCATATTATTGGTTCAAGGTACCATAATGTTATGACCACCAAAGTAACAATCTCAAAGGCTAAATAAATTAAGTAACGTAAATCTATAAAACGAGTGGCAATTCAGGGGCATATGCCTAGCATGGGACGATCTCGATACCTTTATATGTGGGTGTCAGCTCAAGGGCATAATCTTAGCATGGGCCGTTCCTAATCTTTATATGTAGGTGGTAGCTCAGGGGCATCATCCTAGCATGGGCCGATCCTAATTTAACTATTATGAAGTAAGAAAGGTAAAAATAAAAAAATGAACATAATGTATGTAGTCCCATAAGTATATATAAAGGTTGTCTACTAGTACTACTTATACACTTGTATCTGATTTCTATTGAGCTCTTGTAACATGTGTTGTTACCCTCAGCCTTACATATTTATTACATATTTTCATACTGACATCCCTCATGGGGGACCTATATTTCATAATGCAGGCACAGGCACTTCAGCTCATACGCCTCACTAGTAGGAGCGCAATCAATTTAGTGACTATTGGTGAGCTCCAGGTTAATTTGGGACTCTTTGAGTGTATTCCATATATTTTGGTATTGTGTAGTAAGTCAAGAGTAGGGCGGGGTTTTTCCCAACCCTAAATAAGTCTATGTATCTTTTAGAGGCCTTTAAGACTAATGTAAAGTTATGGTAGTGTCTTGCCTTTAGACGTGGTGGCCCAACGGTCAAGTGTTGTATATATAAGTTTTTGCTTACCTATGTAATTATTCTTATCGATACATAATATCATATTTGTAAGAACCTTTAGTTGTCATAGTTACATGTATGATAAGTACAAGGATATGAATTGGTTCTTTTAGGCCTTTACGGATACAGGTGCCTATCTTCCCTAATAGGATTTGAGGCATGACACTTCTACCACCTGACATTCCTATGCAGCTCAGTCTGATTATGTGATGTACTTGGAGGATCAGAAGATGCAGGGATCCACTATTAAAACTCTTAATAGGGCCTACTCATCTTTGGCAAGAGTCTCACAGAGGGCTCCGGGACTCACATAAGAAGATGAAGAAGAGGGAGAAGAAGAGAGACAAGTTTTTCACCAAGATATAGAAGGGGGTAAAAGGCCTTTGGAAGGACCTGAAGCCCAGAGACAGTCTCCCTACATTCAGAGATGATATTGATGTTGAGGCCCCAACTGAGTGGTCCGTTGTGATGATGCTAAAGATTATATAGAGTTTGAGGGGGACTGCGTCACTTGATGCGGTCACAGGGAGGAGCCTTTTTTTTATGCTTTACTGATTATGCAGTGTGGTCACTGCACGCTTCATAGTTGGGGTGACTATCTCCATATTCATTTATTTGGCCTATATTATTGAGATATATATGGATGTTTTTATGTTATTTTTGATGGATTTTATTTACATTCTGGGTTGTAATGTTAGGGCACTCTGATGGTGCCCATATTTAATGGATTAGTTGCTTGTTTCATTTTTAGTTTGTTTATTTTTATCTAGGTCATGATAATATTGGACGAGCCATTCCCTATGATACATTGAGTAACTACATTCCTATGGGAAAATCATCATGATTGGTTTTTATACCATGGATGCAGGGAAAGTATGACTACACGTAGCATCAGCTCTATAAATGGAATGGAAATCTAAGTACCCATGGCATTTTGGATTTAGGATCACCCTTATACCAATGATGAAATATTGGTAACCATATGGTTTTCCCTTATGAAATATGAAATGTGCGATGATAGCTTGGTTTGATGACATAAATAGAAAATTATGTATGGTGGAAATGCGAAGCATACAACCCCCTTCCAAAATTTTTTGAAAATCAAGGGCATGGACATGAACAATTTTGTAACAGTAATTTACCTCTTTTTATGACTCCAAAGTCTTTAGATTGTATAAATTGGTGAATACTCCTTTTTATCTATAGCAGGAAGTATAGTTGAGCCTCCTTGAAAAGTTTGCATACCATGTGTAGTGAGCATAATTATCTAACTCTTATGCATACTTGTTCCATGTAGAACTTGACCTGTAAGTCTCTTAAGGATAATTGTGATTATAGTTGGTTTATTAAATGATCGTAAGCCTTCTTGGTATATATTAGGATCCCACTTTAGCCTAAATAGCCTACCCATACATAGAATAGTATCCTTAGTAGCCCATTTTGAGTCTTCAAAACTTTATTTGGGAACCACACTACAAGCCTTGAACCATGCCAAAATTTTCTCTCTTTTGAAACCTACCCTCCTTGAACTTAGAACATAAAAATTGAGGCCAAATGCCTAAGTTGGGAGTGGTAAGTTTGGAAGAGATTACCTTGGGCCATGATAATCTAAGTTGATATATATAATGCTAAGAAAAGAGAGAAATCAAACAAGTGAAAAAAAAGGACTCATCAAAAGAAGGAATAGCATGGAGTGTAAAAGAAATAGTCAAAAGAAAATGCTTTCAAGGAATTTGGTAAATCAAGGTAGTGAAATTAGGCATATGTGAATTTTGTAAACAAATAAAGTGGTCCATGGTCAAAAGTTTGGTTGAATTGGGTGATGTAGGTGTTAAAGTAGGATGTAGTCACTTTGTACCCAAATGATAGCATACCCTTTCCTGAACCTACATTACAAGGGGAAAAGGTCTTTGGCTATCTCCAACCAAGTTTATTTATTGTAGTGGTGATTGAAATTAAGGGAAAGCATATGGTATGATACCTATTAGCTTGAGAGAGTCTTTTGGAGAAAGTGTGTTCTATACTAAAATCCCTTGTTTCATATTAGATAATGTGGTGTTTGGGATTTCTTTAAAGTGAGGCGGCATGTAGACGAACCGAGAAATTTAAAATTGTCATTCTCTGAAAAAATAGGCAAAGGAGTATAGTTGAGTTGCTAATGATAACCCCAAATTCTCTTAAAATTGTGGGTTTTTCTTATGCTTTCTTGATTTAGTTTGGATTTTTGGGTGAAAACCCCAAATTCCCAAAATGTATTTGTGGGTGAAAGCCCCAAATTCCCCAAGTATCACTTCATCTTTGAAAGAGGGATTGGAGTATACCTTTGGATTCTAAATTATCCTTGAAAGAGGAATATGCATGACAAGTCACTAGAAAACAATAGTTAAATGTAGCTTATTATCTTTTCATTATCTTAGAAATAACGGTGAGCTGAGAATTAGCTAGGTCTTGGGTATCTTCTTAGAAATAGGGATTCCTAGTTGAGGTATTAGGTGAATTTGATTGCCACATCCATGAGTATCCGAATAGGTCCATGGATGATAATCTTTTAGTTAAAAAATTAACCTCATGGACTCCTAAACTGTTCTAACCATGTATTTGTTGACTATAATTTTCTCTCAATGATCATGAACCCATGAATTATTCGCCCGTAGGAAGACATAATCTCAAGACTTATTCCAGATTGAAATCTTATTAACAATTATTGCCTTAAATTCTTAGTTTGTTTAGACTTTGGTAAAATAACCTTCCAAACCAACACCCCTCCCCCCCACATATATTTTAATGCATGTATCTCTTTTTCTTTACACTATGGGAATACACTTATATACTATCAAAACCTATAGGGTTTAAAGACTAGACTCACTTCTAGAGGATTCGTGGTAGCGCCCAAGCACACACCCAAGTGTACGTGGTCTATCAAGTAATATAATGGCCTTAAATAAAGACGAGTATGGATCCCACAAGGACTAGTTACATCAACTATTCAATTCTAGTTTAACTTCTAAGATTAATTTGATGCAAAGTAACCAAAAAGAGTTCTGAATATTTGTAAACTAAAGTTAAGTAAACAATGCATAAAATAAATACTTAAGACAATCAATAGAGTAAAGCCCAGGGTTAAAGAACTTAGAACAATCATACTACGCTATTAAACTTCATTCATTAAATAATTTATCTTGGTTGTTGATTCGTAGGGTTTATCGCATGATCATTGTCTCCCAATCTCTAATTGTTTACATAACTTGGACATTACAACTACATCATTGAGAAGGGATGTAATAATCCAATTAATTGAATAAGGATATCATCATTCGTGTGAATCAATAAAGGATTCTAGGTATATCCTTGCCCTAGATGCTAATTCGAATTCCTTATTTCAGGAAGGAATAAGAACCTTACCTTGTTTATCCCTAAGTTCTATCTTCCTATTCCCCCTCCTGAGATCACAAGGTTGAAAATGAATATATAAGGTCCATGCATCCTTAAAATAGTTAAAATAAGTATAATCAAACAACCAAATGTGATAATCAAATCAAATGACATCAATTCATAACGATAGTAGTCTTGTTCTTGTCTTTAACCCCGGAAAGGGGGCATTTTGCCTCTAATAGACATAATCATCATCCAATTAATTGAATTGATGATCTAAACCATGAAAGAAACTAAATATAAAGAATATAAAAACCTAAAAACGTGTATCATCAGCCTCTCAATTGTTCCAAAACATCACAAAGTGAGTACAATGTGTAAAACAAATCCTATTTATATTGGAACGTTTTGGCCGTGTAGGGAATTGTCAATGTGTCGCGTTGCTCTCTTCATGGGCATGAGTGGATGGTCGATGTTGTTATATCATTACAATATTAACATTCCACATTTCCTATCTCGTGTCAAGAGTAATGTGCTTCACCAAAATCATAATGGTTCACTAGAATGTGCCATTTCAACGTCCAAACTTTACCTTATGCTTTGTGTTTAATTCCATCTTTTGTAGTGTGTTTCAAATGCATTTCCAACATTTTTATCACAAATATATCTCCATAATTATCTAAAAAAAGATAATAAATAAGTTTACACCACGGTTTAGAGATCAAAACAACATAAAATGTAGAATGGTGAACTCAAAACATGGGCTAAGACAGGGCTTGCCCTTGTTGATCTTTAAGATATAGTTTTGATTCTTAGTTTGATTAAATTAACCATTGAACATTATAAAGAAGAGGTTAAAAATATAAATACACTATTAAATCATTTGAAACTCATTTAACAACTTAGAATCCATTAATATAACCTAGACAAGCACCAAGCTCAAGCTGGTAACACTAGTTTCCCCGATTGGACTCTAAGTAACCCAGTTAAGTACAAACTTGTTAGAAATACACTTTGCACATTGTAATCACACACTTGAACACTTATATTCTAATTTATATCATAATTAGCACATTAATCATACAATTTATCCCCAAAACATGGAAAACTAAGCTAGAATAATGACACCGAAGTGTATAAAATCACCTCAGATCATCACCCCATACTTAAACCCTTATTCGTCCTCGAACAAATCTTCACTATAAGAATCATAAGCAGAGGATACTCTAAACTTCTACTACATGCAAGACACTCAATCTAGTACTACAATGAATACACAAAGTGCAAGCTACTACAATAAGCATGTTATGTACCCAATTGACAATTCAAGAACACTACTTATAAACATCCGAGCCTCGAGAATTGAATCACCAAGTTGGAAACCCATGCACATTGATCAATAAAGGATATCATACAAATCACCCATATTCATCAAACATGTGCCCTCACCACAAAAGATTTACCCATAATCACTCATATAAATGTGATAACGCTTAACTTACATGTCAATTAAGTACAAGATGATTGTCATCGATATATTTACCCAACTTTGCAGTCAGGGTCGAATCCACGAGGAACAATGTGATTGGCGATCAAATTAATTCAAAATGATAGGTACAAATTAAATTCAAACAAACTGTACAAAAAGATAAAATGGGGGAGATAGGTTCCAGCAATAATAATCCTTTTTGTGTTTTTCTAGTATAAATTTGGGGCTACGAATAATTAAACTTTAGCAATTTTGCACAGATCTTATGATTATGTGTTACTAATGGAGTGGCATATGGGAGTTATTAATAAAAATCAATTTAGTAAATCAAATATAGGTAGGCTTTTTTATATGTTTTGATGCTAGTCTTTTGACAAAATAACGAACTTTCATCCATTGATTCTTTCAAATACCTAATAGGTGTGTTCAACAATTGGTAACCACAACCTCAATCTAGGCATCCCTATTTCTAGGATGATACCCATGGCATAGTTTACCTCATATTCACCCTTATGTCTAACATAGTGAAAATTTAAAAAACTACACACCTAATTGTCTATAATTGTTTTTGTCTCCACATCCCTTTTTCGAGGGTTATATAAGTTCCTAAAGTTCACCCAAAACCTTTCTTTTGAAGATGGCCTTGAACTTTTTAGTGCTTGGAGTTTTCAACCATCAAACCCTTATAGGTGTCTAGGGATTTCACCCATAAAATCCCAACCAAAGTATCATGGCAATGACTAACCCATAAACATGAAGTACCAAATGGATGCTAACAATAACAACCTGCACACACTCAAACCCCTATTCACGCATAACCTCAGGAGGGAGATATATCTACAAATAAGATAAATAAGCATAGATATACCCATAATCTCTATTGAAATGATTTGTTGAAGATTTAAGCGAATGTTACTTCAATATTGGCTCTCCCACAATATCAACAATGGAGGTGAGAAAAATCTTCCACATAGAAAGTCTCCAATATATTCTTCACCCAAAATTTAAACATTATTTTCTTCTCCCAAAATGGAGGCTATTAACTACAAAAAACTAAACCTAAAAATTAGAGAAGATGAATTTTTTTTAATGATTGGGTTTGAGTCATTTTTGTAAAATTAGGATCATCACATGCAATTACAGTTTTGCCCTTGGGCTAAACTCCTCGCTAGGTCACGATCGTGCGCGTATGTCCGCGACCAAGATTATCTTTAATGACCGTGATTTTTTGACCATTATTGACTTCCGAGACCGCAATCAGAAGATCACGACTGCGGTACCTGAGGTCCTTCTATTGTAGGTCTTCGACTGCACTTTCTTACTCCCTTTTTGATCATTTTGAGCTCCAATCCTCATCATTCCAACCTTTAACACTATGCCTTTAAGATGTGGATATTAGTGCATATAATTACAATTATGTCTCATTTGTTCATCCATAACAAGGTAATGTCCACGACCATTGAGTGTGGTTTAGTGGTAAACTCACCACTCAACACCCCCAACTCAAAGTGTTTGCTTGTCCTCAAGAAACACTACCTCTTATCATGAGACATAATTATTTAAGCCCAACCTTTATGGCTCAAAGATCACAATGACCTTGACTCTAATCGCAACCACATATAACCCATTGAACATAAGCTAAGTTAACTTTGCTACACCCCTCCTTATAAAATACTAAAATCCAGGCTACATAGGAATTTAATGAGTGACCAAGCAACCAAAAACCAATACTCTAGAAATGACTCCCTTTTTATTAAAACTAAGTTATATGCCATTTGCTTCATTACCGGAAGGTGACAAAATTACCTACCTCAACTTGTTTCACAAGTCGTCCTCAAAAGAAAAAGAATTCCTCACATAAAGCTACAAAATATGCAATAAGGAATTTTAAGTGCACAAACTCTCTCTCTCACACAAAAGAAATCTCAATGCAACAAGTGTTATACTATAGGCTCGTCGCTATTTTCAATAGCCACTACAGAGAAGGTAAATGGTTGGAGATCTCAAAGCACTTTCTAAGCTTGTAATGTAGGTTTAGATTAGGGTAGGATATATTTGGTAAAAACATGGCTACTCCCTTTCTTGAACGTCAACATCACACCTTTTAAACTTCTTTTTTGACTATTGGCCACTCTTCTTTGTTTTCTCTCTTTTCTCATGCCTACAACTCGCTTTCTTTGTTCACCACTTTTCTTTTATCTTATTTTCTTGAACCATTCATTCAGTTCTATCCTTTATTGGATCTTTTTTTTCTCTAAACATTTGTTTACATCACTTAGGCACCTTGGCATTCTATTAACACTTCGTGGCCTCCAACTTCTCTCTGTTAACTATACCACCCCCAACTTAGGCTTTTACCCTCAAGTTGCATTTTCAAGTTCAAGGAGGGTATTGTTCAAAAAAAGGATAAAAATAATGGTTCACGACTTGTAATGTGTTTGCCAAAGAAAGGTCCAAAGGAAAAAAGTGGGTAACTAGGGGTTACAATTATATTTGGGTTGGCTTTTAATGATAAAGTGGCTTTCAAAATTACAAAGATGTCCTAAGATCATTTCTCTAACCACATACAATCAAAACTAGCCTTGAGACACCAATGGGGCAAGTTCTAGATAAGATGAATGCAAAAAGCTCACCACTCATGGTATGCAAAAACTCATCAAGGAGGCTCAATTGTCCCTTATCCGGGACAAAATTTGAGTATTTAACATTATTTACAATCCAACAATATGCAAGGCCACAAAAAGAGAAAAAGTTTTTTTATAAAGTCGCTTACGTCCATGCTCTTGATTTTTGAAAAATATTGGACTAAGGGGGTTGTTTGTTTTAAATTATCACCACATGCAATCTGCTAAACTATGGCTACAACCAAAGCCATAGTATCACATTTAGGCTCAACATGGGAAAGCTAACCATATAGATACTCAGACTTTGTTAATGGTGTATAAAGCGACCCCCAATTTACAAAAAATAAAATACCACAGGTAGTCAAACATCCCTTGCATTCCTTACATTTTTGCTACGGGTACTCAAAATTCTCCTACATCTATGCCTCCAACCTAAACATGATGCTTTACCCTTAAGAATGTCGTCACTCAATTCGTCATAAGGCAAAGCTAGTCATGCATCAACAAGATAAAAAAAATTAAATCAAAAGAATTCTAAAAATAGAAAAAAAGCATGATAATCCATAAAACGAGGGCATTATCAGGGTACCCAAAAAATGTAGCATCTCAAAACATGATAAAAATAATATCCAGAGTGTCATCCCAACACAATCATAAAAACATATATCCAGCAATGCATCACCCAAATAATATAGATATGGGGACACCCCCATCAAAAAGGAATGTATTGTCCTCACTGAATGTGTAAGAAAGAAAAAGTAGGAGGGTCTCCCTATATCTGCATCAAGAGTTGTCTACCTCGGTTGACTCAGCATCACCACCACCCGCATCATCAGCTGATCACTCTATAGGCGCCTCATTCTCACTATCTATTCTCGATGTAGGTATTGGATGGTTGGGTTTGAGCACCTTAAAGATGTTTTTCACCCTCTTCTACAACTTTCAAAAAAATTTATCTCTTTTCTTTTATCTCTTCACCATCTTCTCATGTGAGTTTTTGAAGTCTCTGTGAGAAGCAGCCATGACTGAATAAGATCCCTCCAAATGGGCGATAGTGGCTCCCTACTTCTCTTGCTCCCACTTGTATTTTTCATAGTCTGATAGGGATATGTATGAGTGATGAGCAATGGAGGACTCTCCTATTCCCTGAGGCAGTCTGGATAATAATTCCCTCACCTCTTACATCTGAATAGATATATCATCAAAGGTAGTGGTTGGTGAGGGTCTACAAGAGTCTGTGACCTCTTAGACTAATTTGCCTGAGTCTATATTCCTCTTCTTACTCTGACCTAGTGTGCCTTCTCCTTTGAATTTTAGTAGGTAGATGAGAGAGCCAGGGTGCACTTAAGTGTCCGTGTCGTGCTTCTCTACTTTTTCTCTCCTTTATAATTCAATGATAAGAGAAGGAAGGAGAAAATAAATACCTCCCTGGTTTTTGAAGTACCACCACTTGGAGAGAGAAATCTCGTCCATATTCAGAGCAATGTTGGATAAGATCCAGGCTGCCATTTGAGCTTTTATCTCTATGTCAATTCTCATATGAGTGCATGGTGAGACTCTACTACAAATGATGTTCAGCCACAACCTAACTTTAGTCTTGAAGTCTTTTATCAAAATATCTCTCTTGGTGGTGGCCCATGGGACTTATTTTCCAAGACATAAGATATCAGCCATCCAAGTCCCTTGCTCGCATGCCTTGGCATGAAATTCCCCTATGTCAGCATTTGGAAACTCGTACACTGCATTAATTTTCTCTACTCCAAAGTGCACCTACTTACCCAAAATTTTCATGACTGAATTTATGAGGGAGACTACTCAGAGGTTTGCACAGTACTCATATACCCATTGCTCATTAGCAAGGAATGGTTTAGGGTCAAAACACATCCACCTAGTTGTAGTGAGCTTAGCATGGAATTCTGGGAACTTCTCTTCTACCTTGTCTAGCTTGATACCCCTTTCAGGGAGTGGCTTTGTTCTAGGGAAGTTTATGTTGTACTAGTGTTGGCATTGCGCGGACATGAATCGAGTGTCGTTAAAGTCTCCCATTTTAGATTAACTTAGAACCTATAAGGAAAGCACTTCAGGCCAATATTAGAATTATCAAACCAAATTTATGCTAGCACAAATAGATAAGCTCATGAGGTATTGATATAGAAGGTTTCGGGGGCAGCTAAGGGTCTACAAAAATTTTGATTTCTGCCAGAACCAGCCCTCAAGTATGAGATCACGAAACTTTTGACCACGATTGCGGTGATGCAATCGAGGTTATTCAGACTACGATCGCGGTACATGAGACCGAGTTGATAGTTCTGCACATGACCTCGACATAAAAATCTAACCCCAATCCCTTCTTCCGACTAGGCATAAGAACATTATAAATAGGGAATTTCATGCCTAGAGTGTGTGAGCACAACCCTGAGCATAAAAAAATTTAACATTGATTTCGTAAGGGATTTTTAGTTGCACACATGGTGTAAAAGTCCATTCAAATGGTTTAAGGCTTACTTTTAGGTACTCAAGACTTCCCTAATAGTTTGTACAACAACAACAACAGCTAACCACAACACAATGATAACTAAGCATGAATTTTGTAACACAAAATTATTTTAGACCTTTTTTATTGGTACGAGTTCAAAGTATGCAATTATATCAGAATCAAGGGAATTGGGACAACTTACCAAGTTATATGATGCTAATAAAATAATATTCCACTTGGATATGCAATGCAATGCCAAAAATTAGAGACAATTTTAGAGAAATTGAAAGAGGGACAATGGGAAGAATGGGTATTTGGATGGTCTTTTGAACTAAATTAACCGCGATCGCGGTCATGGTTCAGTGATAGCAATCATGCGACCTCTGTGATCGCAGGGACATGGACCACAGCCATGATAACTGAGACTAAATAGTTGGGTTTTCTAAATTTGCTGCTCAGTCCAAACTTGCCAATTTCACACATTTCTTTCTCAACATTGATCAAAATGCCTCGTGGAACCACATTGTAGAGATTATGAATGCACAAAAATAAAAACCAAAATCAATTCTAGAATGCGTAAATAAAAGGATATGGGACACTTTTCAAGGAATGAAGGGTTGCCTCCCATCAAGTTCTTAGTTTAACATCGCAGCACGATGGCTTCACTCCTTCCTTTTTTGTCTCCACTTCAAAAATTTTAATCTCCATCCCAAATTTCTCTCAATATGAAATGATCAGTAAAGGGATAGAAAATTCAAATCTTTCAAGATGAAATTAGAAGAGGTGGTAAAATGGCAAGAAGTTTTGATACACCATTTTGAAGACTCAAACCTTTTATCCAACTTTACATTGATCTTTCGGATTGGTTCTATGGGTAAAAGAGTGCTCATCAATAGGTCATTCCTTGTACTTTGGAAGTTGAGCATCTTGGACTTTAATGAATGGGGTTCTATGTGCTCCTTAGGAATGACAAACTCAAAAATAAAAGAGTCAGACTCCATCTCCCTATAATCCTCTATTAGGTCAAAGGGATGGATCCTCATCATATCCTATATGCCTAGCGTTGAAAAGTGGGTTGAACAAGGTCCAACCCCTAATTTCTGGTTAGCATCCTTCAAAGCATATTCACCCCTAAATGAGCTAGAGTCATAATAAGAGGTTTGTTGTGATTCTTCTCTTGACTCTAAGCTTATTTATTTTATTTTGGCTTCTTCTTCCTCATATGCGTTGGACTGTTGGGAACATATTGAGGATTCTTTGCCACCAAGATATCGAGTATTCTTCGCCCATTACCTCCTTCTTGACACTTGTCCATTCTTGATGGATGTGTTCTAAGCCTCCTCCGTTTTTTCTACCGATCCAAAATGGCTTGTAACCTTGGGTACAACTATTGGACTTGGTATATTGCTCTTCCTTATTCTCTTCATCATACCTATCAATCTCATAAGAAGGACTAGTAACTCGGATGGTATAATGAGGGGAAGGGACACGTGGACTCACTCCAATGTCCATATCGACCACTATATAAATAGCATCTATACTCCCTATAGGATTGGGATGGTGAATCCATCTCTCTCCGGGGAGCATAGTCAGAATCGCTCATGAAATATGGTACGTCATGATATGGATATGGATCGTCAAGATCGGACTTCCAACTACCAACATCATATTTTTCAGAAGATGCCATAGAAAAATAAAAATAAAATAAACTCTGCCTAAAAAATAAAATCACAAACAAATATATACAAGCTTGAATTCAAGCAGGTAACTAAAATTCCAAACTAACTTAATATGCCAAATTGTTCCCTGGCAACAACGTAATTTTTGATAATGCTCAACTTACACGTCAATTAAGTGCAAGGCGGTCGTCATCAATATATTTACCAAACTTTGGAGTCGGGTTTGAACCCACGTGGAATAATGCAAGTGGCGATAAAATTAATTCGAAATGATAGATACAAAGTAAATTCAAACAAATGGTACAAAAAGATAATATGGGGGAGATAGGTTCCTGCGCTAATATTTCTTTTTGAGTTTTTCTAGTATAAATTTGGGGCTATGAATATTTAGAGTTTAACAATTATGTGCGGATCTTGGGATTTTGTGCTACTAAGGGAGTGACATGTGGGAGTTATTAATCACTATCAATTTTGTAAATCAAATATGAGCAGGCTTGGTTAGAGATTTTGATGCCAGTCTTTCGACAAAAGACAAAACATTCACACATTGATTCTTTCTAATACCTAATAGGCGTGTTCAATAATTGGTAAATACAACCTTAATCTAGGCATCCCTATTCTAGGATGATACCCATGGCAAATGTTACCTCATATTCACCCTTATGTCTAAGATAGTGAAAATCTAGCAAACTACACACCTAGTTGTCTATCATTGCTTTGGTCTCCACATCCCTCTTTAGAGGATGATATGGGTTCCTAAAGTTTACCTAAAACACTTCTTTCAAAGATGACCTTGAAATTTCTAGAGCTTGGAGCTTTCATCAATAAAACCCTTGTGGGTATTTGGGGCTTTCACCCATCATATCCCAACCAAAGTAGCATAGCAATGACAAAACCCATACACATGAACTAACAATAACAACTGACACACACTTAAACCCCTATTCACACATAACCCCAGGAGGGAGATATAGCTACACATAAGATAAATAAGAATAGATATACCCATAATCTCCATTAAAATAATTTGTTGAAGATTTAAGCGAATGTTACTTCATACTTAGCTCTCCCACAATATCAACAATAGAAGTGAGCAAATCTACCACTTAGAAAGTCTTCAATGTATTCTTCACCCAATATTTATACAATATTTTATTCTCCTAAATTAGAGTTTATGAACTACACTAAACTAAACCTAAAAATTAGAGAAGATGGATTTTTTTTAATAATAGGGTTTGAGTCATTTTTGTCAAATTGGGATCAACACATGCAATTACATTCTTGCACTTGGGTTCAACTCCTTGCTAGGTCACGATCGCGTGTGTGTGGCCACGGTCGTGGCTACGTTACCGCGATTATCTTTAGCGACCGCGATTAGATGACCATTCTTGACTGCCGCGACCCCAGTCAGCAGATCCCAACCGCAGTACCTGAGGCCCTTCTATTTTAGGTCTTCAGTTGTACTTTCTTGCTCCCTTTTTGATCATTTTGAGCTCTAATCCACATCATTCCAACCCTTTAAGTCTATACCTAAATGAAGTGGATATTAGTGCATCTAATCACAATTATGTCTTATTTATTTCTCCATAACAAGGTAATGTGCACGAAATGAGTGTGATTTAGTGGTAAACTCACCACTCATCAAAAACTGCAATTTATAACACAATGGGTACAAGAATCAAATTGCGCTCACTCTCATGAGGAATTCACAAGTTCACATAATGAACCATAAGCTTGCCCTTAGTGTAGTACTCCACTAATATCAGAATGATGAAGCTTAGCATCAAATAGGTCTTTAAAGGTTGTAATGTACGCTAAGGGATGTGTAGGAACTATTTTGGCTTAATAGTGACTATCTTCCCTAAGTGTTTTAATTCATTATGTTATATAATAAATTGACCATTAACAACCAGGTTACACCACTTTTATCTACCCCATTATTTTGTTTTTCACCCTATATCATTAAGCTCATTTACAACCACTATGTTAGGAATATGGTAAGTACATATCTTTCAATTTTACCCTTTTTTGCACACTTTTTTCTATGCACCTGTAACGTCCTGAAATATCATCCCGAGATGCCACACGGTGCCCAAAGCTACACGTAACCTCAAGCTAACCCTTTCAGCCAAAACACTACCCTTGGGTTTCAACACAACAACATACACATTATGCTAAGGATATATATATATAAGTACATATCATATCACATCGCACATGGCACAGAATATCATTAGACTGTACATATATGGAATGTCTATACACAAACAAACCCAACAATACAGTAGTCTAACCTAGCCTCTATACAAAAAAATCAACGAGCCATTGGGACAAACCCCCAACTGACTCAACAGACCAAAGGGATCACAAAATAACAACACTAAAACTAGCAACTTGGTCCTCAAACCATGAGGACTCACCACTGAAGGAACATAGATGCGGCACTGGGATATCACTGTCGCGGCTGCAGATGAGTACCTGAACCTACATCATGGCAAGAATGTATCCCATAGAGAAATATGTGGGTCAACACAAGATACGTACTGAGTATGTGAGGGCGCATGCAAAATATAAATAACATCATAAATTTCGTAAAAACGTACATACGAACCATAATGACACACCTAGCTAGACTAACATTGAATCATGTAACTTATAACATCTTAGATAGGAAATGTAGGAGAAAAACCTCATAAATCATTATAGATCATCATAGGCAACTTGACTTACCACATCAAAACTCGGAGTGACTCGGTATTTCAATAAACATGACTCTTACGGATAAGGGAGTTTCCTATAACCGACAACCCCACGTGAGCTACATGGAATACCAACGTTTGAAACCCCCGTTGGAGGGAGCGTCATACTCTTTGCCAGGGAGTACGACCTTAAAACAACAATAATCACAATCTGGCTCTTTGGCCAATAATATCATCATCAAACAACCCTACGGTGGCACATAGGTTTGGGGAAATATCAAATTTCCTTCTCGATGCTAAGTACTACTCCCCGACAAGCTCAGAACGCATTAGGAAATCCACCATCACATCACAAGGGTCTATCATAAAGACCAAATCAAATCTCTTTCTCATTTATCAAATCATATCAATTTGTGGATTCTTAACTCAACACATTTTAGCTCAAAACATTTTAATCTTTCTCAACCTCAACAAGGTAACAATGCGTTGAACCATAACTGACTCGACATTTGGATATGGATATGAAGACTCAATACATAATATTTTCAACAATTTAACTCATCAAAACCATCCAGAAAATACCAAGACTTATTGCAACTTCAATATCAACATTTCTCAATTTACCATCCAACTCTCATTTAAAGGTACTTGAGACATCAATCCATAGTAGGGATATAGAATTTCCAATATCAATTATAAATTCATAATAAGGAAATAGTGGAATAATAGTATAAATCAAGGCTTAACAAATTAAATCATCATACTCTCATAATCAAATACTTTTTGGACATAATTCCATCTCAACATCATACATATATCGGATGACATAATCCCATAGCTCATGGACAATAATATAAGATATAAAATAATATTTCCAATTCATGGTAAAACATGTAAAATCTCATGTCAATGTAATTCAACAAAAATACTGGGCACAAGATCGAAAGGATAATCTTGTTCAAAGACCCACATACCTAAAAATGGAAAATGAATATGAACGTACCACTCCGGAACTTTATTCACGAAAATAAAGGATGCTTCTCGAAGACCTTAACATGATCAACCCGAATCCCAATCAATTTAAAATTTTCACGGTTCAATCAAGTGACATAGAAGGATGAAATTTTGAGTAGTAGGGTTGGGGTTTGAGCCTTAGGAAATTTTGGAGAAAAATGAGCTATTGAATAATCTTAATGGACTTAAATTCATGGTTTACCCAGATACATTGGAGTGGGAATGACCAAAATACCCTTAAAAATCCATTAATGTCAAATCTGTCCTTTGGTGGACTATTTTGATAGGCTTCAAGTAGATCGACCATAACTTTTTGCTCCGATGGCCGAATTGGATGAAACCAATTTCATTGGAAAGAATACTTTCAGAGATTTCTGTTGATATATAGTAGCTCACCCAGATTATTATGTACAAGGAGTTATGATCGTTTGAAGTTGACCCTAAAATTCGCCTGGCCTCAGTATTTTTTTCCTGCACATTTACTGTTCACCACTATTCACGGTTAGATCGAAATGATCATAACTCATCGTTCGAGTGTCCGTTTTGGATGATCCACATATCGTTGGAAAGATTATTCGATGCTCTACACGATGATAGGTCGTATATCTAGAAATTCCACACAGAAAAATTATTAATCATGGTAAAGAATAGAATTCAACACATTTTTGTCCAAGATCTTAACAAAATATTTTTTTGGGGCATCACATCATCTCCCCCTTTGAAACATTCATCCTCGAATGATGATAGGTAGGTCAAGAATACTATGAAAATGAGTATATAGAGAAAAATCATCTTGCCCAAGCATATACTCCACTCAAAAGAGAACGATACCTTTGACATGCTCAGGATTCGTAGGAAAGAGGTGGGGATATTTGGCGCGCATATCCTCTTCGGCTTCCCAAGTAGCACTCTCCACGGATTGATTTTGGCAAAGAACTTTAACCAAATGAACTTCCTTATTTCTTAGCCTACGAACTTGAAAGTCAAAAACCTCAACCGGAATCTCTTCATATGAAAGACTATCTTGAATACCCAAGCTTTCGGAAGGATCAATCACAACAGAATCACCAATAGACTTCTTAAGCATAGAAACATGGATAACCGGATGTGTGTTAGATAACTCCGCAGGCAATTCAACCTTATACGCTACCTTCCCAATGAGATCCACAATCTTATAGGGACCAATGTAACGGGGACTTAGCTTCCCTTTCTTCCCAAATCTCTACACCCCTTCCATGGGTGAAACTTTCTAGTACACTAAATCACCAACATCAAATTCAAGGTCTTTCCTCCTTACATCTGCGTATAATTTTTGACGACGTTGGTCAGTTTTCAACCTTTTTTAAATTAACTTAACCTTCTCTATGGCCTTGAACACCGTATCCGGTCTAATCGCATCAGCCTCACCAACTTAAAACCAACCAATGGGTGATCTACACCTTCTACCATACAAAGCTTCAAACGGGGCCATTCCAATAGTAGCATAAAAACTGTTATTGTAAGCAAACTCGATTAATGCTTAGTGGTCATCCCAACTAACTTTAAAATCAAGCACACAAGCCCTCAACATATCTTCTAAAGTTTGAATGGTCCGCTCGGCCTGACAATCTATTTACGGATGGAAAGCAGAACTTAAATGAATTTGGGTACCGAGACCCTTCTAGAAAGATTTCCAAAACTGAGAGATAAACTGAGTACCTCTATCAGAAATAATAGCCAAAGGGATTCCATGAAGTCTGAAGAGTTCCCGGATATATATTCTAGCATAATCTTCAGCTGTATTCGATAAATGCATAGGCAAGAAATGAGCTGATTTTGTCAGCCAATCTACGACAACCCAAATCGAATCATGATGGCTGCGAGAAGGAGGAAAACCAACTATGAAGTCCATATTCACTTCTTCCCACTTCCAAGTAGGAATGCTAAACTCTTGCATCAGGCCACTAGGCCTTTGATGCTCTTTTTTAACCTGTTGACACATTGAATACTTCGCTATAAATTCTGCTATGTTCCTCTCCATACCGTTCCACCAATAGATTTTTCGCAAATCATGGTACATCTTTGTAGCACCAGGATGTATGGAGTATCACGTACCATGTGCTTTCTCCATAATCCTCTTCTTCAAGTTATCAATATCAGGAACACATAATCTTTCTCGGAGTCTCAAAACGCCATCTCCCCCTTGGGAGAAAACCTCTACCTTTTGGTCTTTAACTGACTCTTTTAACCTAACCAAGGTAGGATCCCTCTTTCACTTCCGAAACTAAAGAGGATTCGGAATCGCTTTGCACTCCTATACTACCCTCAGCATCACCAAACAACCTAACCCCAAATCTAGCCTAACGATGTACCTCACGGGCCAACTCCTTCTTACCAATCTGTACATGTGCTACGCTACCCATGGACTTTCGACTAAGGGCATCTTCTACTACATTGACCTTGCCCGGATAATATAGCACGTTCATATCATAATCTTTCAATAGTTCTAACCATCATCTCTGCCTAAGATTCAACTCCTTTTGGGTGAATACATACTGCAAGCTCTTATGGTTCGTGAAGACGTTGACATGGACACCATATAAGTAATGTCTCTAGATTTTCAAAGCAAAAACCATGGCAGCTAATTCAAGGTCATGGGTAGGATAATTTTTCTCGTGAGGCCTTAGTTACCTGGAAGCATAAGCTATAACCTTGCCCTTTTGCATAAATACAAAACCCAAACCGACTCTGGAAGTATCACAATACACCACAAAACCATCAACACCATCAGGCAAAGTCAACACAGGGGCTGAAGTGAGTCGAGTCTTCAACTCCTGAAAACTCTTCTCGCAAGATTCGAACCACAGGAACTTCACTTTCTTTTGGGTCAAATAGGTCATAGGAGATACAATAGATGAAAATCCTTCAACAAATTAACTATAATAACTAGCTAGACCCAAGAAACTTTGGATATCAGAAGGAGAAATAGGTCTAGGCCAACTCTTTATAGCCTTTATCTTTTGAGGATCAACTTTAATACCTTCGGAAGAAACAACATGACCTAAGAAGACTACAGAGTTCAGTCAGAACTCACACTTACTAAACTTAGCATACAACCGATGAGTTCGAAGAGTTTCCAACATGATTCGGGAATGATCCGCATGATCACCCTCACTTCGGGAGTAAATAAGAATATCATCAAGGAACACTACTATAAATAAATCTAGATATGGTCGGAATACACGGTTCATAAGATCCATGAAAGCTGTTGGAGTATTAGTTAACTCGAAAGAAATCACTAGAAATTAAAAATGATCGTACGGGTTTGAAAAGCTATCTTGGGGATATCAGATTCCCTAACCTTAAGTTGGTGATAACCGAATCTGAGGTCTATCTTCAAAAAGTAGCTCGCACCTTGCGATTGATCAAACAAATCATCAATTCGAGGAAGCAGATATTTATTCTTGATAGTAACCCTATTAAGCTGCGAGTAATCAATACACATCCGCAAAGAACCATCTTTCTTAAGCAAAAACAGGACAGGTGCACCCCATGGGGACACACTAGGTCTGATAAAGGTTTTTTCTAAAAGATCTTTCAATTGCTCCTTCAATTCTTTAAGTTTCGTAGGAGCCATGCGATACGGAGGAATAGAAATAGGCTAAGTATTTGGAAGAAGGTCAATCTCGAACTCTATCTCTCTATCAAGAGGTACTCCAGGGAGATCTTTCGAAAAGATATCAAGAAACTCATTAACAACATTAATTTACTGAATGGTTGGGGTTTCAGACTTAGTGTCTTTAACCCAAACCAAATGGTGGATGAAACTCTAGGAAATTAACTTCCTAACTTTGAGATAGGATATGAAACGACCCTTAGGAATCATAAAACTCCCAGACCATTCGAGGATAAGTTCATCAGGAAACTAAAACTTGACCACACAGGCATGATAATCAATAAACGCATAGCATGAGTGAAGCCAATCCACATCCAGAATGATATCAAAGTCAACCATATCTAGCTTAATCAAATTAGCATACATAACCTGATGAAAGACAGTAATAGGACATTTTTTATACACCCGCTTTGCAATGACAGACTCTCCTACTGGAGTAGAAACCAAAATAGGCTCAGAAACTAGTTCAGGATCCATTTTAAAATTTACAGCAACAAGAGCTATCACATAAGAAAAACTTGAACCGGGGTCCATAAACACATAGACATCAAAATACAGAAAACAAAGCATACCCGTGAAAACATCGGGAGAATCCTCCTTCTCCTGACGAGGTGGTATAGAATAGAAATGATTCTGGCGTTGATCGCCAGCAGTACTAGATGAAGCACCCTGAGGAGAAACTGGACGGGATGCGAAAGGTGGGGCACTGGTAGCCTGACTCTGGGGACGGGCATCACGGCTCTTCTGTCTGGCATACGGGCAGTCTATAAGTATGTGGCCTAACTTTCCATAACCAAAACAGACCCGCTGCCCCATATAACAGTCCCCAAAATTATCTTTACCACATTTAGCACATAAAGGAGGATGAGGCTGGTTGCTTACACTGTCCTAAGACCTGGAAGGTACCAACCTATTCCCGAGCTCCTACATGCCTCGATATATGAGAGCAATGGATGAGGAAGGCGTAGGTATAAATGGATGTCTCTAAAACTGAGGGTAAAATCTTTCGAAGAATCTAGTTTAACCAGACCCCTGTTGCTCCGATCTGACTCTCTTAATCCCTCTTACTCTTTCTCTTTCCTTTATCTTGTCTGACTCAATCTGTTGGGCATAAATCATTAATATAGGAAGATCAATCTCCCAATTGATCATAGTAGATCTACATTTTTTCACCAAATAACTCGACACCCCAGTTAGAAACTTGCTCATACTAGTCTTTGAGTCAACCATCATATTGGGAGCATATTTCAATAGTTGATTAAACTTAAGACAATACTCCTTAACCGACATGGAGCCTTGTCTCAAATTCATAAACTCCTCTATCTTAGCTTCCCATTACTCAAGAGGAAAGAATCTATCCAAGAAAGCATCTTGGAATAATTGCTAAGTGATCGGAACGGTATCTTTCTCTCTACCCTTATTCCATATCTGCACCCAGTTATAGACAACATCCTTCAACCAATAAGAAGCCAGCTCTATACTTTCTTCCCTGTTCATGTGCATAATCTGTGTAATTTTCTTCATTTCATCAACATACATCTGCGGGTCCTCACCTGCTCTCGACGAATGAAACTCTGGCGGATTCATCCGCATAAAGTCATGAATTCGTGCTGCTGCAGAATTATTTTCCCGTGGAGGTAGAGCGTTGGCATAAGTATTGGCGGTAACTTCCTGGGATACCATCTCATGTAACGGATCAACGGGTTGAGGTTGGTTGGTGTTTCTGTGAGCTCGACCTGGAGACATTCTCTGTCATAGGAATGCACGAATTAACAGCACAAGAAAACAGTTGTAAGCATGATAGACTCTTATAGAAAGAACGAAATAACTTTTCCAAGAACGCCCCACAACCTCTTGATCATAGGTGTGGCACGCTGCACACCGATGCTTAAGATTCTACATAACGCGGCTTGTCAGACTCCCTAGGACTCTTCACAACCTTAGGCTCTGATACCAAGTTTGTAATGCCCCAAAATATCATTCCGATTACCACACGATGCCCAAGGCTACACGTAGCCTGAAACTAACCCTTTAAGCCAAAACACTACCCTTGGGTTCCAACACACGAACAAACACACTACGCTAAGGATATATATATAAGTACATATCATATCACATTGCACATGACACGGAATATCATTAGACTTTACATAAATAGAATGTCTATACACAAACCAACCCAACAAAACACTAGTCTGACATAGCCTCTATACAACAAAATCAATGAGCCATTGGGACAAACCCCCAACTAACTTAACAGACCAAAGAGATCACAAAACAACAACATCAAAACTAGAAACTTGGTCCTCGAATCATGAGGACTCACCACTGAAGGAACATAGATGCGACACTGGGATATCACTGTCGCGGCTGCGGATGAGTACCTGAACCTATATCATGGTAAGAATGTATCCCATAGAGAAATATGTGGGTCAGCACAAGATATGTACTGAGTATGTGAGGGCGCATGCAAAATATAAATAATATCATAAATTTTGTAAAAATGTACATACGAACCATAATGACACACCTAGCTAGACTGACATTGAATCATGTAACTTATAACATCTTAGATAGGAAATGTAGGAGAAAAACCTCATAAATCATTATAGATCATCATAGGCAACTTAACTTACCACATCAAAACTCAATGTGACTCGGTATTTTAATAAACATGACTCTTATGGACAGGGGAGTTTTCTATAACTGACAACCCCACGTGAGCTACGTGAAAATACTTGAAACCCCCATTGGCACGAGCTTCATACTCTTTCATAGAGAGTACGACCTTAAAACTGCAGTAATCACAATCTGGCTCTCTGGCCAATAATATCATCATCAAACTACCCTACGGTGGCACATAGGTTTGGGGAAATACCAAATTTTCGTCTCGGTGCGAAGTAGTACTCCCCGGCAAGTTCAGAACGCGTTAGGAAATCCACCACAACATCACAAGGGTCTATCATAAAGACCAAATGAAATCCCTTTCTCATTTATTAAATCATATCAATTTGTGGATTCCTAACTCAACACATTTTAGCTCAAAACATTTTAATCTTCCTCAACATCAACAAGGTATCAATGCATTGAAACATAACCGACTCGACATTTGGACAAGGATATGAAGACTCCATACATAATATTTGGAACAATTTAACTCATCAAAATCATCCGGAAAATACCAAGACTCATTGCAACTTCAATGTCAACATTTCTCAATTTTCCATGCAACTCTCATTCAAAGGTACTTGAGACTTCAACCCATAGTAGGAATATAAAATTTCCAATATCACTTATAAATTCATAATAAGGAAATAGTGGAATGATAGTATAAATCAAGTCTTAACAAATTAAATCATCATACTCTCAAAATCAAATACTTTTTGGACATAATTTCATCTCAACATTATACACATATCAGATGACATAATCCCATAGCTCATGGACAATAATATAAGATATAAAACCATATTTTCAATTCATGGTAAAACATGTAAAATCTCATGTCAATGTAATTCAATAAAAATATCGGGCACAAGATCGAAAGGATGATCTTGTTCAAAGCCCCACATACCTAAAAATGGAAAATGAATATGAATGCTAACTCTAGAACTTTATTCACAAAAATAAAGGGTGCTTCTCGAAGCCCTTAACATGATCAACTCAAATCCCAAATTAATTTGAAATTTCTACAGTTCAATCAAGAGACATAGAAGGATGTTTGAGCCTTAGGAAATTTTGGGGGAAAATGAGCTATTGAATGCTCTTAATGGACTTAAATCCATGGTTTACCCGAATGAATTGGAGTGGGAATGACAAAAATACCCTTAAAAATCAAATAATGTCAAATATGTCCTTTGGTGGACTGTTTTGATAGGCTGAAGTAGATCGACCATAACATTTTTCTCCGATGATCAAATTGGATGGAACCAATTTCATTGGAAAGAGGACTTTCAAAGCATTCTGTTGATATATAGTGGCTCACCCAGATTATTATGTACAGGGAGTTATGATCATTTGAAGTTACCCTAAAATTCGTCTGGCCTCAGTATTTTTTTCCTGCACATTTATTGTTCACCACTATTCATGGTTAGATCAGAATGATCATAACTCATCGCTCACATGTCCATTTTGGATGATCCATATATTATTGTTAAGATTATTCGATGCTCTACGCGATGATGGGTTGAATATCCAAAAATTCCACATTGAAAAATTATTAATTATTATAAAGAACAGAATTCAATATATTTTCGTCTGAGATCTTAACGGAAATTTTTTTCGAGGCATCACAGCACCCCTATGATAGCCACCCTAAACTTATGTGATTTGCCTTAGTTTAGGTACATAATTAGAAAAAAGGACCAAGGCTAAAACAAGTTTATTGTAACATAACTAGGCTATGAATGGGAATTTCCTTAGCACAAATTTTCTTTTTCACTCCCAACCACACAATTGTACACACTAGTAACTATTACTTTGGGAAATCACCTTAACCTTTTTTTATTTTTATTTTTCAAACTCCTTACTTTATTAATTTTACACTAAAGCTCTTAAGAGAATTTGGATCAAATTCAGGCCTATCAACGAAAGGACTTAACTATACCTGGGGCTGCCAAAGAAAAAGCTAAAGGCTCAATGGGAGTTAACTAGGATTATTCACAAAGGGTAGGTAAAAAGGAAGGTATAAAAAGGTATCAAATAAATGCCTCTATCATCTTCTAAACCCACACTATTTATTTTGCTTCGCACACACAGTTAAGTTGTTAACATCACATTAAATATTAAGCCAACAAGTATAAGAGTCATAATCGTAAGCCTAGGAGTCTCAAAAGTAGAAATTCACACAATCAACATGCTCTTTACAACTAAAAAAACTTGCATCATGCATTCACATATAGTACTGACAAGAATATCCCACATTCGTTCTTAACAAAAAAATATTAAAATTGCCCTAAAATGGGAATTTCCCCCACCCCAAACTTATGATTTACTTTGTTCCCAAAGTATACATTAATAGTAGAGATAGAAATACTCCCTAAGGCCTCTAGTCCTAGCTAGTAGCATCCTTATACATCAAGGGGTTCTAGGGACCCGACACTTAGTCTTTGCCATGCTCTTTAGCTCAGGTTTCTAGTACTCACACTTCCTGTCAACCTATAACTCAATAAAACAAAAGGTAGGGAAGTAAAAACTAAAATACTAAATATAAAACATACCTACTATTCTTGAATGGCCTCCCAATCAACGCCTAATTTAGTGACGTGGTATGACCAAACTCAACTCAACCAAATTCCTTCATACTTTTCCTCATACTTGGAGGTTATCTTCTTGTTTATTTTCACCTCTTGAGTGTGAACTCTCAAGATCAATAGCATTCTCAATTATAGCATTTTTAGGCTCATCAATCTACATCCAATCGGGCTGAGGTAGTTGTTGCTTAGGTTGCTCAATGAGAAAGTCCAAAGAAGTTTTTTATGGAACCATCTCCACTACCCCACACTTATCCATTTCAATAATAGTAATCAGGGATAATTTTTTGTAATGGGATTGTGTGTTCAGCGGTTCGTACACTTTAAAAACTATCTCATCATCTTCCAACCTCATTGTGAGTGTGCCCTCTCTTACATCAATTAAAGCTCCTCCCATTGCTAAGAATGGACATCCTAAGATAATTGGTACCTGTTCATCTTCCTTAACATTTAAAATAATAAATTTTGTAGGAATAATAAACTTACCAACCTTTATGATAACATCCTTTATCACTCCTTTAGAATGGGTTGTGGTCCCATTTGCCGGCTGCAATAGAACAAAGCTCGGTCTAGGCTTTCCCAAGGCGAATGTGTTAAACAAAGATAGGGGCATCAAGTTGATACTGGTACCTAAGTCATTAAGTGCATGAACCACCTTGTTGTAGCCAATCTGAATGGGGAGAGTGAACTTCCCAGGGTCCTTAAGAATTTTAGGCATATTTTGAGTCACCACAAAAATAAACTCCCCAGTGAGTGTTACTGCCTCCATATCCTACAACTTAACTTTGTTAGTAACCACATCTCTCAATTACTAAGCATACTTGGTTATTCCCTGCACAATAACTAAAAGAGTTAAGTTAATGTGTAGCTCACTGAATGTGTCAAAGAACTTCTTAAAGAACTCATCCTTATTTGCCTTTATATTATTCTATAGGAAATGTAGTTGTGGAATCTTCTTCAATTCTTCAACAACTTTTTTATTTTTATTACTCAGACTTCCTCGACTCTATAGAAACTTGGTCGTTTACCTATTTTGGACTTGAATCAGCATCTACATCCTTAGATTTCTTTGGAGTCCTCCATGAAGATCTTCATTACTCCTCAAAGTGATTACCATAACTTGTTTTGGATTTTCAGTATCACTTAGAAACCCACCTTAAGGCCTGGTATTTTGTGCCTGCTATATTTGACCTAACTATAACTCCATGCTCCTTGTAATGGTCTGTAATTCTTGATATTCTCTGCCAATTTTGATTGGGCATCTAGAATCTGTTTTATTGCTATTTGTGGTGTGTTTTACTTGAGCTTGGGGTTGCTGAAACTGCTACCATTGGGCATTCCATTATTGATTTAATCAATGAGTCTGCCACTTTAAGTTATAGGCTTTCCCATAGTTAGGCTTCTGAACATTGCCCACAAATATCACACAATTAGGATTTGCAGAACACATATTTGCAGAGTAACCAATATTTCAACATACAACACACCAAGTCTTTGTGTACTGGATTGCATTCACTATGGTTGCAGGCTGTGTGATACCCAATTTTATATTGCTAAAGTGTGTAGTCAACAACTATCTGAGTAGATATTATAGTAAACTGATCATCCTCTAAAACACCTGTAATTTTTTTATAGCACTCCTTGAGTCTGAATGCTACTCAGGATTACCTTTCTCAATTTGGTTCAACAAAATATATAGCTCGTCAGACGTCATCTCCAGAGCTTGACCAACGGTAGCTGAATCAAATAAAATCTTTGTGTTATGGTCAAGTGCCTCAATAAAAGTAAGAGCTAATACCCTATTAGACTATACATATTATGGAAAGTCCCATAGAAGAGCCTTGAAATCCTCCCAAGCATGATATAAATTTTCTTCTGTCTTCTGTTTGAAGCACAAAATCGTACTGCAAAGTCTCACAGTCTTCCCAAATGAGAAAAATTTGATGAGAAATCTCTGAGCTAAGTCAACCCAAGTAGTGATTGAATTTTTCCTGATCAACATTCAACCACTTCTTTGCTTTCCCAACAGTGAAAAGAGGAATAGTGTCAGCCTCACATAGTTAGTTGACACACTCGTAGGGATGAATAAATCACTGATATCCAAATAATTCTGCGGATGGACTTGTAGATCTTTATGTGATAGCCCTATGAACGGTCCACTGTTGATCAGAAGTTGCACCATATTCTGTTTGAGCTTAAAATTACCACCCACAACCAATTTTTGAAAGGGGGAGGTCAAATTTGTTAGAAGTGGGATTGCCACTTCTCTAACTGTCCTGCAGACTACTTGTTCTTCAGCCATGAGAGCATGATTTTCATAATCTTTTTCTATTGTGGAATATGGGGGAGAAGGATTACTTCTCTCCTTCTTTAGTGGAAGAGTTGCTTGGGTTCGGGGCTTGGTTCAACTAATTCCCTGTCCCTTGCCATCTTACAAGCCTGAAAACCTATTTCCTGAAAATACAAAAACATTACCAAGCATAAAGCACCAAAGAAATCTAAAAGGTAAAACTAAAATAAAAATAGATTCCAAATTACTAGTCCCTGGCAACGACGCTAAAAACTTTGCAGCGCCCTAGTGCACACGCAAGTGTACGTGGTCTATCAAGTAATATAGTGGCCTTAAAGAATGCCAAGTATCGGTCCCACAGGGACTAGTTCCATCAACTATTCAATTCTAGCTTAACTTCTAATATTAATTTGATGCAAAGTAACTAAAAATAGTTTTTAATATTTGTAAACTAAAGTGAAGTAAACATTGCATAAAATAAAGACTTAAGACAATTAATAAAATAAAGCCCAGGATTAATGAACTTAGAAAAATCATACTATACTATTAAACTTCATTCGTTAAATCACTTATATTGATTGTTGATTCATAAGGTTTATCTCATGATCATAGTCTCCAGACCTCTAATCGTTTATCTAACTTAGACATTACAACTACATCATTGAGCGGAGATGTAATAATCCAATTAAGTGAATAAAGTCATCATCCTACATGTGAATCAATCAATTATTCTAGGTACATCTTTATCCAAGATGCTAATTCAAATTCCTTATTTCATGAAGGAATAAGAACCTTACCTTATTTATCCCTATGTTCTATCATCCTATTCCCCCTACCAAGATCACAAGGTCGACAATGAAAATATTCTAAAAGTCATGAATCCTTAAAATAGTTAAAAAAGGATAAACAAATAACCAAATATGATAAGCAAAACAAACAATATCAATTCATAATAATAGTAGTCATGTTCTTGGTTTTTGACCCCGGAAAGGGGGCATTTAGCCTCTAATAGACATAATCATCATCGAATTAATTGAATTGATGATCAAAACAATGAACGTAATTAAATATAAAGAAAATTAAACCTAAAAACATGTAGAATCATCTCCTTAATTGTTCCAATATGTCACAAAGTGAGTACAATGTGTAAAACAAATCCTATTTATAGTTGAACATTTTGGCCATATAGGGAATTATCAATGCATTGTGTTGCTCTCTTCATGGTAAAGAGTGGAATTTAATGGTAATTATATCATGTAAAATTTAATGTTCCATACCTAAATTTTGTTGGTTCACTTGAATTAGACAAGTTAACATTCAAACTTCACCTTGTGCTTTGCATTTAATTCCAGCTTTTGTGGAGTGTTTACAATGTATTTCCAACCTTTGTATCATCAATATTTTACTATAATTAGATCAAAAGATATACTACATCATTTTACACCATGGTTTAGAGATCAAAACAATACAAAATCAAGAACGGTGAACTCAAAATACGAGCTAAGACTAGGTTTGCCCATGTTGATCTTTAAGCTATAGTTTTGACTCTTTGTTTGATTCAATTAACCATTGCACATTATAAACAATTGGTTCCACATATAAATATACTATTAAACAATTTTAAACTCATTTGACACCTTAGAATCCATTGAGATAGACTAGACAACCACCTAACTCAAGCTAGTAACACTAGTTTCCTCGATTGAACTCCAAGTAACCTAGTTAAGTACAAACTTGTTTGGAATACACTTTGCACATTGTAATCACACACTTAAAGACTTAGATTCTTATTTATATCATAATTAACACACTAAGAACAAAATTTATTCTTAAAACCAGCCAAATTAAGATAGAATAATGACACAAAGTTTCTAAAACCACCTCAGATCAATTCAACCTCAACATGAGTCAAGCTTTATTGACAACAATCTTCCCCATCAAAAATATTGTTTAGGTAAGCATGATCAATTAATAATAACATTATATCTATCTATACCAAGTCTAGTTACTATAAAATAAACTATATCTTACCTCTCTGGTGAAACGTAATGCTACAGAGAGAAGTGAGTTGTCTTAAATGTTCTATATATATTCCCGAGTCAGGTGTTTTTTGAGTGTGTCTCAAAACCACTCTCAAAAAACTTAGACTTTGAAATATCGTGGTTGGGTAGATAAGGGGGGAAAATAAATTATAGGGTTTTAAAAGATCGCTCAACTGGGCTACTGCTTCTTACTGCTGCAGTAGTTACCCAACAGTTGTAGTGGTTACTGGTTGTCTAACCCAGTTCAGAATTAGGCCTCTTGTCCCAATTCTTTTCGAACCCAATTTTTCTCCTTAATTTAACTTTTTTCGGGTCCATTTTGTTCCTATTATTTATTATATGTTATTTTTGGTGCATTTTCACAAGTAACTACTGCATGGATCATTATATTAGATACCAATTTATGCACCATTCATCTTCAAATTTTCCTAAGAGTGAGGTCTGAACATCTTCACAAACGCTTGACAAATTTTAATATAATAAGCCATTAGGGGAATTATTATAATGTATGTTAGCTCGTTAAACATCCCTGCTCCCCAGTGCATCACTATAAAAGTACTGCCTAAGCAAGGCTTGATGGTTATTCCCATATTTTTTCCTGAGTCAATGTATACAATCAATTCATGGGATAACTTTCTAATATGACTACCTAAACAAGGTGCGACAACACAACACACAGAAGGTTTGGATAAAATTGTAACAACCTAAGTTTTCTAGTTTTTGTTTTATGAGATCTGACAATTTTACCCTTTTCCATGATTTCCACATATTGATTTTGAGGTTTAGGAATGGTTGGCATGGTTCTCGATATGATCAAGAACAATTTATACAAGTTTATGGTTTTTAGATATTTGGACGCTGTATAGTTGACTTTGATCAACGTTCATTATTTTGAGTGTTAGATGGTAATTTAGACTACACCAACAAATCCAGAATATCATCGGTTTAGTTTAAGGGCCTTTATATCTCATTTCAACCGTTCATTTGAAAAATAATGAGAAGGGGATCGGGGGTTAATTTTTTAAAAATAAATATTTTTTTTTAAAAATATGATAACACTATTGAATCCAAAATATTAAAATTGTCCTAATAGCATATATGGTTCATTTTTATCAGGTTCTGAACAAAACTCGAGGGTCCATTCAGAGATTTTGGAAACAATACTGATGAGTTGGTTGTTGAAGATGGTGCATGGAGTCATCTTCTTTTCAAACGCATGACCCTGGCTACGAATAGGGAGAAGGAAATCTCCCTTCATCATGAATACGACTGTGGATCTACTATCATAAGAGGTAATCATGTTGGGTTGGGTCAAAGACTTTTCTTCATGAATGCAACATGGCTATCATAAATTTGAGTGTTCAGGACTTGGACGTTCACGAACGTAAGACGTTGGCCATAAACAAAAGACTAATTTAAATGGCCAGTCAGTATTGACCCTCACAAATATGAAGGGTTGGTTGCATTTCTGATGTACTGTTCACTGAAGAGTATAAAAATCCAATTTCATGCATTCCCTCAATTTTTAGACCTTTGAGCTACAGAATTAGGCAATTCTTGAGGATTACATCACCATTTGATCATGGGTAAGATCATAAACCTTATTTACATTATTTTTCATTGATTATGTCATCTAAAATACCTTTAATCATGATTTTAAAATAAAAAAATTTGAGATATTATTGGTAATCATAAAATAATTTCATTGGTTTGGACCTCACTTTTAACCCATTTTATTGTGAGTTTTCTCCGGTAGACTAAATAACCTTGGGAAATGTGTTAAAATATAATTCTAGTTTTACCCTTTTCATTATCAAACTCAGTTTTCAAACCAATTTTTTACTAGCCCAAATATGGGTAATATAGGTATTGTTAGCTTTCTTTTAATGTGTAGATTCTATATTTTAATGTTTTAGTTGATTTTGAGTCCATTTGTAAGAGAAAGGCTCCATGTTGAAGCATTTTAGGCTAGGATTTTATTTTTTTATGACAAGTTATATATTAACTTCTTTCTAATTAAGTTGGGTGGTTAATAAATAAGTATAACATGTTATGGATTAGGAAAAATATCAATGGGGTTTTTATTTTGAGATTATTATTAGTGTTCTTTCCCATGTGGGTGCTTATAATATTTTGTTGTTGACTTTTGTTACTTGATATTGTGTTTTGCCTATGTGGTGGCTTTATTTGACATCATTGGCCTTATCTATGCATTTATATGCCTTCATTGTAGATATAATGCTCATATGGGGACTTGATTTGACAACATTGGCTATATTTGAGCATTAGTTTCCTTCATCATGATAGAAATCCCAATTTAGGGGTTGATATGATGTAAATGATGACTTATTCTGATGATACCTAAATAAAGTTGATAATCAATAATTATAGACATATTAAATTTATTTTTGGGCTCACTTATATACATATATATATATATACATACATACATAAATACATATATATGTGTGTGTATGTGTGTATGTTGGATGGATTGGATATCAACATATTAAGTTGATTGTCAGAATTACTGTCACATCCTAAATTTCTGGTCCTTGAAACTTTCTGAAATTTTATCCTAACTGAATAGAAATGACTCCCCTTACGAATCATAGGGAGCTTGACGGGTCTTATAGACCCAATTAGAGCTTGGCTAGTATATTGGCCTAGAGTTTTTCTCCTGACTACGACATAAAGCCTACAAGTCATAGGGTCTCATATAAAGTCGTATGGTGCCTTCCATAGCCTAACTAGTGTGATATCTAATTGGTTTTTCTTTGATAATGACTAGATTATGTGAGTCATTATGAATAAGTATGAGTCATATAGTATGATTCGCAGCCCAGCTAGTGTTGGTGATCATGGGAACTGTCCAAACTACGAGTAGAGTGGGACTTTACAAGTCGTAAGGTGACCCTTCTAGTCGGAAGGTCATCCGTAGTGACTGAGCGGTCAGTTTTAAGTCTTTTCATCAAGGGAATTCTAGTCAATTCCTCTTTGATCTTTCTTGAAGCCCATAACCATAAAGAACTTTAAGGGGTTATTTCTCATTCATAACACAATAAAAAACACTCTCAAACTCTCAAAATTCTCTCAAGAAAGATACTTAGGGTTTCTAAGAAGTTCATCAATTAGAGATCTCAAGGGAAAATTTACTCCATAACTCTTGACATTTAAAGAATGTTACTCTTCCCCAATTATTACTTTAAGAAAATAATGTATTTAAATGGTTTAATTAGATGGTTTTGAATGTAGGCTTTGATGTGGTTGAGGGTTTTGACATAGTTGAATCTTAAAATTTTTTTCCAGGATTTGATGCATTGTTTATGCTTTGTTGGTGGTTTTGAAATTATGTGATGTATGGAAATAGTGAATAAACTAAGGGGTCATGGCTTTCCCCAAAATTGGTAATTTGAAATTAGAATAGGTTTTGAATAATTATGTCTCATAAACCCACTTGTGTAAATTGCTTTGGATATTTGCCAATTGGTTTGACTTACTAACCTTTTATATTGCATTGCATTAATAATTAAACAATGAACATGGAATTTGAAAGTCCTATTGTCTATAATTTGATTTAATGAATGAAAATGGTTAAAGAATTCCCCTAAGTTAATGTGATGGTAATGGCATAGAGATAAGCTTGTATGTATAAGGATATGACGATACCCATGGTATGCCTTAATGGTTGGTTCATTGGTTATGTGAAACTTTCTTTAAATTAGGCTTAATAGGGGTTCTTTAGCGATGCCATGAAAGTGTGGGTCTTGGATGACTTGTACTGGAAACTCATGTTTACCAACATAAGGTTTTGTCTTGATGACGTAAGTGCATAGTTGACACTGTTGATATATTTTTATCTTTAATTGATGTGGGGTCGGGGTATTCCCTAGTCTTCTTTGACACCTCTAGTTCATGCTGCTAATATGCATAGGGCCCTTTCATAAAGGGGATCTGGACCCATATATATTATGGGTGCCAGTTTATTATGGTAGAGCTACATAGTCCACAATAAGGTTTTACTTCATACAAAGCCTCGTTCCCTTTCCCAGCATGACATTCTTAAATGTATATATGAAATGTGTACTGGCTTGAATGGTTTTAAAAATGTGGTTCATAGGATTATTTTATCTGGTACCCTTGAGTTACATGCTAGTGCTCAACCAACTAACCGTGTATGAATGTTGTATCCCCACGCAATACAGGTACCAAAGATACTTCTACTTCTACTATGTAGTATTAGCTAGATCATCTTTGTTCGTCGACTGTTGGTGGTGAAGTGCTCAGCTTCGATTCTTTGGAAGACTTGGTAATTTCATTAGACTTCTTTCATAGACTAGAATTGAAGAGTTCATATTAACATTATCATTGTCATTGTCACTGTCATTCTCAGAGTCGGTGGCATGTCCCATCACTTCATTGATTTCTATTTTGTTAGAAGGCTTTGAGGATTACTGTGGACTTGGATGATGTTGGTTGGTTAAGGCACTCTTAACAATCATATAAATCTGCATACTTATCGTGGTCGGGTTGATTATTGGATTATTGATTCACAGAGTTTAGGTTATGATCATGGTCTTCCGTGCCTCTAATATTCTACCTAATAAGACATTGCAACTATATCATTGAGCAGGGATGCAACAATCCACTAAGGTGTGTTAAGTTATCTTCCTACAATTGAACCAAACAAGGCTTCTACGTATATTCCTATCCTAGCCACTACTTCCCATCCTTCATTCTGCAGAAGAATACAACCTTGCTTTATAAACCCTTTGATTTATCCCCATGATTCTCTTTCTGGGTTCACAAGGGGTTTATAGATTTATTCTAATGGTGTTAATTCTTTAAAATAGTAGAAATAAGAGAATAAGAATAATCCATATAATAAATCAACGTCAACCACTCTAAGAATATCAAAGTATAATCATGCTCTCGCCCTCAAACCCAGGACAAAAGTTTTTAGCCACTTATCTTCAAAATCAACACCAATGAAATGTGATAAATCATACCAAAGATAATGTTGAAAGATGAAAATTCAAAGAACACGAAGAGAACTCTCGTATTAGGTTTTTCCCTTGCAATGCGTAAGCCAAGATGATCTAATTTGTGTTTAAGTCGTCCTTTTATAGTGCGGCACAACTTGCACGTATTTTACTCTTTACTGCATTGCGGAAGTCATCGCGGACTATAGGTTCCATGGTGTGGGGCCATCGCGGACCCTAACTGGAAATTATCTTTCCAAAATAATTAGGCTCCACATTGCGGTAGCCATCGTTGATACTAGGGTCTACGACGTGGGGCTATTATGGAACCGTACCAGAAATTTCTATCTAATTTTTACTTCCCCAATTAATTCCATGATTTCCGAACCTTTTTCTAGTGTCATCATCTTCAGTATGTCGCGCTAAGTTCCTTGAAAGTCCAAAATGTCCTTATTATTGCATCAAAGAACGTCCAATTTTATCACAATCAATCCCTGCACCGACTAATCATGTCCATTAGCTAGAGAATACAATTATAGCTGAAACCTAATATAATTAACATATTTTAGCTTATAGAAAAATTAACACAGTTAACTCATTACCACCATAACCAAAAGGAAATAAGGACCTTCCAAATTTGAATCTTTAACCTGAACTAGATGATAGAGACACCCCTTGGAGATTAATCTCCGAGCTCTAAGATACGATATAAAATTCCCACTGAGGATCTATAGAACCACCCTCCAATTCAATAATTGTTTCACCAGGGAACCTAAAGACAACCTTATAGGTCCGACAATGTAAGGATGCGTAACATAAATGTAACCAATCTATACCAAGAATGACATAAAAATCCACCATAATCATACAAATCCATCGAAGTCTCCTTACTACCAACAGATACCACACACCTTTAATAGACTCTTTTAGCAACCCCAGAGTCACCTAATGGGGTAAATAAATAAAAAGTCCAAAATAACCTCAGGACCATAACCAAAATACACAGTCATAAATGGGGTCATATAAGAGAGAGTGGACCCCAAATCAAGTAAATAATACACATCAAGAGAGAAAATTTCAACATACCATTCATAACATCAGACGATGCCTCAGAATCCTGTTTAGGCGTAATAACATATAACCAATTCTGGACTGTGTCGATACCAGAAGTAGAAATAGATGCAGAAGTAGCACCCTTTGGTGTAGGAGCAGATGAAAAGGCAACTAGAATCTTTTTCGTCCCCAAGGCGACCTTACCAACCGAGAAATTTCGAAGTATCTGGCCTAGATAACCATATTTGAAGTACCTGTCCCTCTTTTAATCATAAAAACCCCCAATGTAACCATCCACAGAACCTACAAGGAGGAAATAATAAGGCCGACTAACCCCTACTCGCCTAATATATGGCACCTTGTTCCATAAAGTTATCGCCACCCTGCTAACACCTGTCAATCGAAGGGTTCGGGTAGGGAGCATTAGCTATGGAGAGAGAACCAGAACTCCCCCACTCTTTCTTTATCTAGTTACCACCATCCCTACCCCTTTGTTGATGACCACCCTACTCAGAGAACCTAAAATTTTAACCATGCCTTCCCCCTACCTCATCCTTCTTTCTCTTTTCCTCTTACACCTATTGCATATGAATAACCAAACTAGAAATATCCATGTCCTTAATTAGTAAGAAAGTCTTACTTCCAAAGATCAACTCATGAGACAATCCTAAGGAGAACTTCCTAATCCTAACCCTCATATCAGACACTATTTTTAGAGTATACCTAGAAAACTAGTGAAATTTCAAGGCATATTCCTTGACTGATATTTTCCCCTATTTTAGATTAATAAACTCCTCCACTTCATCTACCTCACCGATGCCTAGAATTCCATTCACAGCATAGGCTGAGAAAGTACTGCCTGTCCATGAATTTTCACTTTAGAATTGGGATCTATGGGGTACCAATTAACATAAAACTCTAGGATAAGGTGCAAGTTGCATTCTATAGACTGCTCAACTATGAAATTCGTATATAGCCGCTCTAGTCTTCTTACCATACTAGGGTACTTCTTGAGAAAACTCTCCCGATTGATGAACTCTTTTGGGGCATACTTGGTCTTATTGTACTTTGAGTACCATTTTTTCTCATTTCCTCAACCCATATAGTTCCATATCTCCATGACTAACAACGGGGAATTGCAGGATCTCTCGGTACCCTGCCAGTTAGCCTATTTCTTTTCTTGGATGGCTCAGGTGGTCAAGCAATATGCTTTAATGTTTGTTGTTGGTAGTACACAGTACCTGTCAGTCAAAAATATGCAGTAAACAAGTTATAAAGGGTATCCCTTGTATTTAGAAAACACAAAATATGGTGGGATATAGAAACCACACTACACCTAGTTGCTTGTATAGGTGCGTAGATTGATAAACTTGGGTACTCAAACTTCCCTTGTTTAACTTTATAATCTTACTTTCATAGTACCTACACAACCACATTAAACCATATAGATATTTCTCTACTCATACTTCAAGAACACATCATCCTTGCTTCCATAAAATTCAACACCACAACATTACCAAATCAACTCCTTTAGTACGACTCATATCAACCTTGTAAGTTCAATTTAAACACAGATGCCACCCTTATTTTTTGAGTTCAACTGTGTGACTACGTACAAAGGAAATTCTTATCAATACTTCAAGTTAAATGACACAACGTAGACCTACAAAAATACTTGACTTAATATATGCATCACATCTCCTAAGGAACGACATTAAGTGCTACAACATTATCCAAACACAATTGTTAAACACTAATGGGAAATTACAGTGCCATACTCAATAATTTAGCAAGAGTACATGGTCATGTCACTCTACACTTAAACTAACACATACAAGTCACAAGGAGGATCGACACTAGATACTTAAAATAAATCCAAGATTTCAACTCATAACTGGCAACAGTTGAAAACATCCCACACAATAACCACATACTCACCATGCCCAATTCCAGCTAAAACCAAATAAGGAGTCACTCCACTAATGTACTCAGCATACACAAACACATAAGAAAAATCTAAACTCACAATCCAAAGGGTAATTCACCGAAGTGTAGTTGTGTGTTCGTGTAAGAATTAGTGCCTATGTTTGAATGACACGGAATAACTCAAAGCACATAATGTCACATACTACGATGATTAATTAGGCACCCATAATTCATTTCACTCAACACCCCATAAAACATCAAACAATTCAAATACTTCACTTTTTTAGACCTAGAAAATATTCAACTACTGCATTTAGGCCAGATAATGAAACCAACAAATAAGAACTTACCTTGTTTAAAGTTGTAGAGAAGAAAAGTTGAAGAATTTGGGTGAAAATTATCGTGAAACACTTTATGAATGAGAGAATTTTAGAGACCCATTATGTTAGGTAAAAAAGAAATGGGGAGAATTGGGGACTTAAGGGGTGTTTTAAGAAGAGATTTTGAGTTATAAGGATTTAAGTCGGGTCAAACCCAACTTTTTTCTTTGAAAATCAAAAAAAATAGCCTCTCTTCATCGCGGAGGTTGGTATCTATTATAGACTCTGCGATACAGGGATATTGCTAAGGCTAACTGGAATTGGCCTCTGCAGTTTTCTTTTTTGCACAATGTGGATCCTAATATGAAGGTTAGGGTCTGCGATTCAGCGCTATCATAGAGGGTCACTATTTTGTGCACTTGGGGAAATTTTTCCCTTTTTCTTGCCTTTCTTTTTCATCAATGGAATACATCTTTTACATACCTGATAGCCTCCCAACATATAAAATTTACTAACTTTTTCTTCCACATGCCTGAGGTTTCTCATTCCTTCACTCTCAATGAAAAAAGGTAGAAATACATAAGAAAAAATGGGTTACCTCCCACATAGCAGCTTAGTTTTGGTCATTGATCGACACATCTTTTTGTTTGTTTTATTTTTTTTTCTTTTTTTTTCAAATAACAAAGAAATAAACTAAGATATTGTATTACTTTCTTGGGTTGCCTCCCATATAGTGCCTTATTTAATGTCTGGAACAAACATCTCAGTTTCATTTATCTTCAATTGTGATGGATATCTTATGCTTGTCCACATTATCCACCTAATAATTCTTAACTCTCTGCCCATTCACCAAGAACGAAGGACTTTTGTCCTTATGGAAAAGTTCAACAACCCCGTAAGGAGTCATTTTAACAACCTTGAAGGGTCCAAACAACTTAGACCTCAATTTTCCTGGAAACAACTTTAACCTCAAATTAAATAGCACCATTTGCTAGCCAGACACAAAGACTCAAATTATAATTTTCTTATGATTCCATCTTTTGGTCTTTTCATTATAAAATTTTGCATTTTCATAGGCATGTAATTGAAACTTGTTTAGTTCACTCAATTGTAATAGCCTCTTTCCTACTAACATCTTCAAATCAAAATTAAATTTCTTCACTGCCCAAAAAGCCTGATGCTAAAGCTTTGTGTATAAGTGACACGCTTTTCCATAAACTAAATGATAAAGAGAGGTCCTAATAGGCTTTTTATAGGTTGTCCTACACGCCCATAGTACATCCTCTAGATTATCCCACTCATCCTTACGCTGACCATTAATTGTCTCCTACAAAATCTACTTGATCTCTCTATTAGATACATCTACTTGGCCACTCATCTATGGATGATATGCAGTGTCCACCTTCTATCTGACTCCATATTTTACCAATAAATCTTGAACCAATGATTAAAAAAATGTATTTCTCTATCACTAATGATCACTTAGTTGTGCAAAAAGGAGAAAATATAACATTCTTAACAAATTTCATCAACACATGAGTATCATTAATGGGGATTTATGTAGCCTTTACCTACTTGGAGACATAATTTAAAGTCACAAAAATATAAAAATTACCATTAGATGGTGGAAACATTCCCATAAAATCAATCCCCCATACATCAAAAATTTCAACTTCAAGAATATTATTCAGGGAAATTTCAAGGTGCTTTGAGATAGTGCCCATTATCTGGAAATGATCATATTCCCTGACATAAGCTATAACATCTCTAAATAATGTAAGCCAACAGAAATTAGACTATAATACCTTTCTTGTTGTCCGTTCACCATCGTGTTCTCTTAAAGGTGATAAATGGAAACTTTCCAGGACTTGATTGGATTCAGCATCTGAAATACATATTCTCACAATTCTATCAACACTTTATTTAAAAAGATAGGGCTCATCTTATATGTATGAACGGGAATCAAAGAACAAATTCTTTTGTTAACTTGTGGCATTTGAAGGATAAGAACTACTAACCAGAAAATTCACTATGTCAACATACCAATGAACCTCTTCTAAATCAAATGCCATTAAATGCTCATCCAACAAAACCTCCCAAATACATATTGTTTTTTTATCAATATGAGCATGACTTTGAAGCCTCAATAAATGGTTAGCCACTTGATTTTTAGCTCATTTTTTGTCACACTTCCAAATAAAATTCTTGAAACAGAAGAATCTACGAGATTAACCTTGGCTTCACATATTTATTTTTAAACAAATAACAGAAGGCAACATGATCCATATGAACAATTAACTTTGTGCCCACCAAGTATGCTCTAAATTTATCAAATGCATAAATGAGTGTCAGCATCTCTTTCTCTATGACTTTATAATTAACCTGGGATGTATCTAAGGTTTTACTTATATAGTAGATAGAGTGAAATACCTTATATTTTTGTGGCCCCAATACTGCTCCTATATCCATATCACTTGTATTATACATCAGCTCGAACATTAATGCCCAATAAGGAGCAATTAGAATGGGTGCTTCCATCAATCTTCTTTTCAAGTTCATAAATATTTTCTGACACTCAGCCCTAAAGTCGAACTTTACCTCTTTCTCCAGCATCTTACATATGGGACTTGCTATCTTTGAGAATTCTTTGATAAAGCATCTGTAAAACCTCACATGACTGAGAAAGCTTCTCACGCCTTTTACTAACACCAAATATTTGTAGATTTTCAATGACCTCTACTTTAGCTCTGTCTACCTTAAGTCCTTTATGTGATACTTTATGACCAAGGATGATATCTTTCTTGACCAAAAAGTGGCACTTCTCCAAGATTAATATGAGGTTAGTCTCTTCATAGCGAGATAAGACACTAATTTCTACAAGCATACATCAAATGAATTACCAAAAATAGAAAAATTATTCATAAATAGCTTGACAAAATCTCCACCATATCATAAAAATAGCTATTATGCATCTCTTGAAAGTTACTGGTGCATTGCAAAAATCAAAGGGCATACGTCTGAATGCATAAGTTCTATAAGTACATGTGAATGTGGTCTTCTCCTGACTTTCTGGCACTATTTCTATCTGATTATAGCCTGAATAACCATTCAAAAAGAAGTAATATGATTCTCCCGCCAACCTGTCCAGTATTTAATCAATAAAAAAATGGGATAGTGATCCTTTCGAGTGGCATCATTTAATCTTTAATAATATTGCATGCTTTCTTGATATCCCTCCTCTATTAATATTTTGTTCATACAGAAGGAGGGATTGATTTCTTAAATATCCGACTTTGTAATTCAATTTTCTTCTTCCTTCTCTTCAGTACTATCAATTCCACTTTCACCGATACATAAGATAAATCTACATAAAAAATGATAGAAAAAGTATCATCCTCAACCCTAGGCAAGATATTAGGAGACAGAGTCCATATGGTTACCACCTGAAGAGGACAATTTTTTACAACCGTAAAATCGAGGTAGAGAAAGGATATTTCAAATGAGACAGTAGAGCTTTAAGCTCTACCCTTGGTGCTTTATCAATAGATGCCTTGGAAGATGGACCAATTGGTTTATTCAACTGCTAAAATTCATTATTTTTGGTTATAATGCTTGCCACATCTAAAAGTTATATCATTTCAACTTCTTCAACATCACCAAAGAGATCATATATCTCACCAATGCTCGCTCCAAGGGATCCTTGGCGTAATAAGGAGAAAGTCAAACTCAAGATCTAAGACTGTGATAATGGACAGTTCTTCATATACTGTAGGCAACTTCATTGCCTTGTACATGTAAAACACCTAAAGTTTGTCATGAGCACCATGGTCAACTGTTCTGCAACTACATTAATCAATGAATGCCCAGTTGCTAAAGAGGGATGTCCCAAAATAATTGGTACTTCTAGATCAACATCAAAATCAAGAATAATGAAATCCACTAAGAAGATAAGTGACCCCACATACACTAATACATCTTCCACAATACCATCTAGTCTGGAAAGCAAACAATCAGATAACTATAAAACAACTGGGTGGGTCTTGGGTTGTATTGCCCCATCTTTCTGAACAATGATATGAAAAAATATTTATGCTTTCCCCAAGATAACATAGACCTCGAGCACTTATTGATTGTATGATTGTAATGGAATGATGTAACTCTCTTGATATTTTAGCTTTATGGGAAACCTATTCTGGATTCATGATATGCACTCCTCAGTATGTACCACAGGAGTATATTCAGTCCTGCAGTTCTTGTTGGCCAAAATGTCTATTATGTACTTACCATACTTTGAAATACTCTGTAAAATATCAATGAGAGGCAAGTTATTGTGAATCTACTTCACCACATCAATAAATTTCTTGTAATTAGATTTCTATTGCCATTTTCAAAGCCTTTGTGGGAAAGGTAGAGATGGCATCACACTTTCCACCTTGGTTCCCTTGCTTTCAAATTTTTCATCTATAGTTTTATCTTCATCCTTTGTTGTTTCACCTTCAGTAGCCCTGTGATTCACCTGTACATGTTCTAATTTCTTCACTTGCAAACCACTTTGAGTAGTAACTGCATTCACCTATTTTGGATTTGGTTCAACATCACTAGGTAGACCTCCTTGAGGTCTAGTGTTCTGTGCTCCTGCAATCTGGCCAACTTAAACCTCCAAGTTCTTTTTAATCATTTACTACTTCTTCACATCTACTACAAAATATGCTTGAGTAGCCATAATCTACTTTAGTATCTCTTCAATATTGCTTGTTTGAGTTGAGGCTTGATTCTCTAGAATATGTTGTTGTTAATTCTGACCTACAGGCCCACGGTATTGATTTACATTATGTACCTGATTTCTACCCCATGAGAAATTAGGGTGATTCTGCTAGTTAGGATTGTAATTATCACCTAAGTTCTATTGTCCTTGCCGATTAGCATTTCCTACATATTTAACAGACTCTATATTAGCTGCACAAGAATCAGCTGTATGATCACTACTTCCACAAATCTCCCACTGAGTCTTAGCCTAATGATCTATATTTGTTGTTGCTTGTATGGATTGTGTGACTCCAAAATTCATATTACTAAGTGGTGTAGTTAGCTGATTATGTAGTTTAACAATTTGGGATGATATAGCCATAAACTGATCAACCACCAGCACACCTATAACCTTCTTTAGAGCACTACATACATTAGCATGCCACTCAGGATTCCTCGATAAAGTCTTATTTAGCATTCCATATAATTCATCATACTTCTTCTCTAAATCCTACCTACCTGCTGTTGAATCTAGTAGAATCCTTTTGTTTGGCTCAAGACCCTCAATGAGAGTATGTACCAACACATTATTAGTCTGATGATGAGGAGGACAATTCTTGAGCAATTCCTTGAATCTTTCCCAAGCTTGGGAAAGATTATCCCCATCTTTATGCCTGAAACTTAGAATCTCACTTCTTAAAACTGTTGTCTTCCTAGATGGAAAGAATCAAATAAGGAATTTTTGAGTTAGATCATTCCAAAAAGTGATAGAGTTTGGTGGTTCAGCATGTAACCACCTCTTTTCTTCCCAGTAGAGAAAAAGTAATGAGAGTCAATCTGACATAATTAAGAGATACCCTAGTAGGAATGTAGGTATCATTGATCTTAAGAATCTTTTGTATGGGCTGTTGTGGGTCCACAGGAGATAAACTTGTGAACCGCCTACTTGAGTGTAAGAGTTGCACCATATTCTACTTCAATTCAAACCGACTACCCACCTATGGCTTGTGGATTCTATTAGTAGCATTTTTCATAAGTGGGATTGACACTTCACTAATAGGTCTAGCTTATGTTCTAGCAGGAGTAGCTGGAGCTATCGACTCTAGATCCACTAAGGCTAAAACAATTGGATCATCAGGATTAGGATTCATCTAATCTCCTATTTAAATTTACTGAATTGGGTATTAAAGTGCAGCTACTCTTTGCCTTATATAAAATATCTGTTTAGGTTTTGAATAAGGCTCAACTGATTATTTTTCTCTTGCAAGTCTGATAATTCACTTTTCCTACAAAAGTCAGCTGGTAAGATCAAGTTTTTAAGACTTAAATTTATTATCGAAAGCAAATGTTTAGAAAATTACTAATTATTTAAGTCTCTAGCAACATCGCCAAAATCTTATTGCGGTCTATCTTACACGAAAGTTCACATGATCATACAATTAATATAGAGACTCAAAGAATCAGATATTATACCCATAAGGACTACTTGGTTAGTAATTTACAAAATTTTAGTTTTGACAAAAATGTATTCAAGTGTTTCAGAATATCAAAATAGGTTAAAACTATTTTATGAATAATTTAATAACAATATGACTAATAAGGTAGTGAATATCGCAACGTAAAATAGGTTTTAAATAATACGAGAGAAAATTCCAGGATTGAGGCACTCTTAACAATCATATAAATCTCCATCCTTATCGTGATCGTATGGATTATCGGGTTATTGATTCGTAGGGTTTAGGTTAAGATCATGGTCTTCCGAGCCTCTAAGCTTCTACCTAACAGGACATTGCAACTACATCGTCTAGCGGGATTCAAAAATCCATTTATATGTGTTAAGTTATCATCCTACAATTGAACCAAACAAGGCTTCTAGGTATAATCCTATCCTAGCTGCTACTTCCCACCCTTCACTCTGTAGAAGAATATAAACTTTCTCCTTAAACTCTTTGATCTATCCCTATGATTCTCCTTCTAAGTTCAGAAAAGTATTATCGATATATTCTAATGGAGTCCATTAAATAAAATTCTAGAAATAAGAGAAAAAGAATAACCCATATGATAAATGAAGGTTAACCACTCAAAGAATATCAAAGTATAATCCTTTTCTCAGCCTCAACCCCAGAACAAGGGTTTTTATCCACTTATGTTTAAAATCAACATAAAAAAAATGTAATTAATCATACGAATGTAAATGTTGAAAGATGAAAATTCAAAGAACCCTAAGATAACTCTCGTAATTGTTTTTACCCTTGCCATGCGTATGCCAAGATGATCTAATTTGTGTTTAATTCTTTCTTTTATAGTGGGGTACAACTTACATTAATTTTACTCTTTACCACATTACGGAGGTCATCACGGATACTAGGGTCAATGGCAGAAGGCCATCGTAGACCCTCACTAAAAATTAATTTGCTAAAATAATCAGACTCCACATGGCGGGAGCTATCACGGATACTAGGTTCTGTGACCTGGGGCTATCGCAGACAATTACGGGAAATTGCTATCAAATTTTTAGTTTCCCACTTTATTGCATGCTTTTTGAACCTTTTTATAGTGTCTTTGTCTTTAGCATGTCACTTCAAGTGCTTCAATAGTCTAAAATCTCCTTATTATTGCATCAAAGCACATCCAATTTTATCTCAATCAAGCCCTGTAACAACTAATCATGTCCATTAGCTAGAGAATATAATTGTTGCTCAAACACAATCGAAGTAATATGTTTTAGCTTATAGAACAAGTCTAAATATAGATAAATATTGGTACTTGCACATATAAATACATCCAAGATCACTCTATAGTTTTTTTCTTTCCCCAAGGTAATTTGTCATATGGCTTCACCTTTCCATTTATTGGTATTCTTTAAGGTCACCGCTTGAATCACCGTTGTCCTTATTTGTCAAGTGAAAATTAGACTTTTGGGTAGGTTTATTCTTGGTGTTCTTCTTTGGCGTTTTCTTTAATGATGAATCACCCTTTACAATCATTTTGTACCTATTTCAAAAGACCCAATAGTGAATTCTAAGTGAAGGAAAAGGAAACCTGAAAGTTTGGTGTTAGTGTACTTATACTGGACTCTGTATGACTTTGGGGTATAAGTCGTAACCACTAGGTACGACTCATTTCAATGAGTCATAATTTAAGCAAAGGCCAGGATAGTAGTTGTTGGTTAGATTACTAGTCCTCCTAATGAGTCATAAGGTAAGGTTATAAATCATTACTAACACACGTATTCTGACCAAAAACATTTAATAGTATGCATAAGTTTCCCCAGTTGTTAGTACTCTTGTCTATGAGTCGTAAGGAGTGATTACAACTTATTTAGTTGAGTTGTAGTGATACCAGAACCCATACTCTTCCAATCCTCCATGTTATCAATGGTTACAAATCTTGTAATGACTCGTTAAGAGTTTTTACGAGCCGTAAGGGTCCCGTATCTACTGTAACATAGGATTTAAACTTACGTTATTACAATACTCGATCTCATCATAATATTATCCATTTAAGTTCATTATAAAACTCCATTCATTGACCCTCAAGTAATTTTTAAATCATAACATCTAATTTTTTCCATTCCCATTATCACTACTCACCAATATGCCATGAATAGGACTCTATTACACTTATGCGGATATTTATCTGTCAAGAGATCCATGTACTCATATAAACTCCAAGAACAAGTTTTCTAGATATAGTATCAAATCATAAATCACTTACTTATTTAATTGAGACTCGTATTCCTTAACTTCAAATGATTTCCAACCATAATCTTGGTGATTTTTGAACTTTGGGAGGATTGGACTTGGTTGATTTTGTGTTTTGGAGTAATGTGAAGTGTTTTTTGAGTTTTTGTATCCAAAAAAATGGAGGGAGTCTATGAATTGAAAAGTTGGCTGCCCAATTTAGTTGTCGCTTTAGTTTTAAATCATGATTTGGAACGGGTTGACATGCGTAGCCTGATATGTCAGGATTGGTTACAAGTCTTTATTATGACACGTAACCATTGCTTATGAGTTTTAGACTTCCTCCATAAAGTCTAGAACCGTAACTGAGTCTCGAAACATTACAAGTCAAGGTAATGAGTCGTAGCCACTAATTACGACTCGCTCTGAGAGTGATAATGACTCTAGAGACCAATTACATAAAATTGATCTTAGTTTTAGTCCCTTACGACTCCTAATCACGAGTCGTAATATTTGGTTAGGACCTAAAAAAGCATTGTATGGCTTGATATCAACAAATTTTTTGATTGAATTTTCCAATATCCAATCATTCACACTGATCACATATGTTAACCTATATTTAAATAAGTACAAACATGGGTTGCCTCCCACGAAGTGATTTATTTAACATTGCGGCAAGATGTGGCTATGTTGGGTACTCAGACATTACCAACCAGACCCATGGGTTGCCTTCCATGCAATACCTAATTTAATGTTGTGGTACAACTCAGTTACCCAGGTTACTCAGACTTCACCATGGCTTACATCATCAATGACTTTAACTTCCTCAAAGTTACCCATATAGTGCTTCACCCTTTGCCCATTAACTTTGAACGAAGCTTCATCATAATGCTTCAATTCTAAAGAACCATATGGAAAAACTCGCACCTCAATAAATGGCCCATACCACCTAGACTTTAACTTACTTAGAAACAAGCGAAGTCTTGAATTATACAACAATACCTGGTCACCCGGCTTAAATACTCTTTTCACTATTTTTTAATCATGATACAACTTTATATTCTCCTTGTATAGTTCATAAATTTAATAAGACCGGAGTCGAAATGCATCCAACTTAGTTATCTTACTCAATCTCAGCTTTGTTGTATTAAGCCACTTCAAATTTAGCTTTTTCAATGCCCATAATGCTTTGTGCTCAAGTTCTACAGGAAAGTGGCACACCTTGACATACAAAAGCTGGTAGGGTAGGAACCAATAGGGATTTTGAAAGCTTTCCAGTAGGAACATAACGCATCATCCAACTTTCTAGACCAATCAGTCCTATTGGCATTTACATTCTTCGTCAAAATAAACTTGATCTCTCTATTTGAAACCTCAACCTATCCGCTTGTTTTAGGGTGATAAGGTGTGGCCACCTTATTCTTTACTCCATATTTGTAAAGTAGAATTTTGATTAAGTGATTGAACAAATGCGACCCACCATCACTGATAATATCATGAAGAGTACTAAATTGAGAAAAAATATGTTTTTTCAGGAATGCAGTGACACTTTTTCCTTCATTGTTGGGGAGAGCTTCCACTTCCACCTATTTTGACACAGAGTCCACTACAAAAAAAATATATTTCATACCAAAGGAGCTCACAAAGGGCCCTATAATGTCCACACACTACACATAAAATAACTTCAATTCTAGAAAAGGGGTCATAGCAAGTTCATGGCACCTCGAGATATTAAATTGATATTGCCATTGGTCATAAGTTTCAGCAAAGTAATGAGCATCCTTGTAAATTTTTGGTTAGTAGTACCCACACTGTAGATCTTGTGAGTTGTACGGGCTCCTCCATGGTGACCCCTAACTAGTGAAGCATGACAAGCCTTAAGAAAACTCATCATCTCTACTCTAGGGATACATCTACGTATAACCCCATCCACACATATTCTGAAGAGATATGGTTCATCCCCAAAAAACTTTCTTACCTCATGCATAAATTTTTCTCTACTGAAAGGAAAAATATTTTAGAATGAGATCACTAGCAAGGTAATTTAGGAAGTCAGCAAATAAGAGAATTAGGCATTGTAATGTTGCCAAAATCTGGTCATCCAAATAGTATCATTAATTTCAAGCTCATTCCCTACTTTTTGCGTTTTTTCATCCTCAAGTTTGGACAGATGATCAACAATTTGATTCCCTGTACCCTTTTAATATTTTACCTCAAAATTGAACTCTTCCAACAAGAGAACCCAATGGATCAATCTAGGCTTTGCATCTTTCTTCGCCATAAAGTATCTCAAGGATGTATGATCTGTATGCAGAACAACCTTAGTTACAATAAGATAAGACCAAAATTTCTCAAAGGAAAAAGATATTGTTAGTATCTCTTTGGGCTTAATGCCCTACTAGCATAATAGATAGGGTGTAGAATCTTTTATTGCCTTTGGCCCAGGAAAACACCTAGGGCCACACCGCTTAGATCACACATGATCTCAAATGTCATCGACCAGTTAGGAGACATATTAATAGGTTCCAACTCTAGCCGTTCTTTCAAGCACACAAAATCTTTCAGACATGCTTCATCAAAATCAAATTTCACCTCTTTCTCAAGAATCTTAGATAAAGGGTTAGCAATCTTTGAGAAATCCTTGATGAATCGCCTATAAAAACTTGCATTGTCCTAATAAGATTTGAATTCCCTTGACTAAAATTGGAGGCGACAAATTCTCAATCACTTTAATATTTTCCCTGTCAACCTCTATGCCTCTTTTTAAAATTTTATGCCCAAGCACAATTCCTTCTTTCACCATAATGTAGCACTTTTCCTAGTTAAGTACCAAGTTGGATTTCTCACATCGCCGCAAAGCATTGGTCATGTGAACTAAATAGTCATCAAAAGAATTACCAACTATAGAAAAATCATCCTTAAATATCTCAATGGTGTCTTCAACCATGTCAGATAAAACGGACATCATGTATCTCTGAAATATGGCTGGAGCATTTCACAATCCAAATGGAATTCTCTTTAATAGAAAGGTCCCATATGGATAGGTAAAGGTTGTCCTATCCTGATCTTCAAGAGAAATCGTGATCTAATTGTACCCGGAATAGCCATTTAGAAGACAATACTATCCCATTCCCGCAAGTATATCTAACATTATGTCTATGAAGGGCATTAGGAAATGGTCTTTTTGGGTCTATATGTTAAACTTTCTATAGTCCATGCACATTCTCCAACCTGTGACAGGCATCATTCACATTTCTTTGAGATGCATTGAACATGGTTGATCCACTTGTTATCAATAATGGGATAAAAACTATAGCATCCAATAACTAAATGATCTCTTTCTTCACCACCTCCTACATAAGAGGATTCAATCATTGCTAGTGCTCAAGAGTTAGGATACAGTCCAGTTCAAGTTGGATCTTGTAAGTGCAAATTCCTTGTGAAATACCTAAAATATCCATAATTGTCCATCCTATAGCTCATTTGAACTTTTGCAATACAGATAATATTGCCTCTACCTCAGTCTCTATCAAATCTGCAATAATAATCACTAGCAATATGTTGTTGGTCCCTAAGAAAGTATAGCGCAAATGGGATAGGAGGGCTTTCAATTCAAATACTGGTGGTTGTTTAATTGATGGATGAGTGGGAGGAGTGGTTCTATTCTTCAAATCTAGATCAAGCTTCCTTTGAGAGTAACCATATAAACCACTTTCATATAGAGCACACCCTATATTATCGTACTCCTCAATTCCATCACTGTCAAAATCCATAATCATTATTGCTAATGATTCAACACCCAGACTCTCTAATTAAAATTGTCAATGCTTCAACTTCATCGTCAATTGTTTCTATTACAGACACAACTCTCATATTGTCTGCTTGCCGCATTGACTGGCATACATTGAAAGTTATTTTTATTGTTGAGTTTGAATATCATTTGTCCCAACTCCATATAAATAAATTCCTTACTTGTTGCTAGGAAGGATCTACCCAAGATGATAGGGACTTGGCAGTCCACTTACAATCAAGTATCACAAAATTGGCTGGGAAGATAAAAGATGTCATCTTCACTAACATATCACATATAATACCAACTAGATTTCTCACGATCTGGTTAGCCATCAATAATCTCATCAATTTGGTTTAGGTTCTCATAACCCTAACTGCTTAAACACAACTAGCGGCATAAGATTATTACTTTCTCCTAGATCATAGAAAGCCCAAGTGAAGTTCAAGGACCCAATAGTGCATGGAATGGTGAAGGATCCAGGGTCCTCCTTCTTCTCTACTAATAAACTAGAAGCACTAGCACTACAGTGATAACTATTGTCAGCAAGCTCATAGCTTATAGTATAATTTCTAGTGACCAATTTTTTCATGAATTTTGCATAGTATGCCATTTCCTACGATGAATCAACTAGTAGAATGTTTATAGATAGATCCTTCAACATAGATAGGAATTTCTTATATTTACCCTCTTTCTACTTCATTTTCAACCTCTGAGGAAAAGGGGGAGAGTTCTCGAAATAGTCTCCTCAACCTTATACTTACCTTTATTTTTCTTACTACTACTTTCTATATCTAACAATTTTTAAGCTTCAACATCAGGCGTTTTCTCAATATCAATAAGATCAATATCATTCTTTGACACATTGAAAGTGGGCACAGGCGAATCTATAGTAGTTTTACTACTTTGAGTAGTAATTACATGGCAATGACTATGATTTTTTGGGTTTTGTACTATATTATTAGGATGATTTCTATGCCGTATTTGATTCAACATGGCTGACATTTATCCAAAATGTTTCTCCAGTTATTTGATCGTGGTAGTATGTGACTTAACTTTCTAATTCAACCCTGATAAGTCTTTCTTAATCTCCGTAAGACAGCTCTCTTAACTTTCTTGGCCTTTTACTAATTTTAACAATGTTGCTTCTATTCTAGAATTGGTATCTCGTATATCTGATGGAACATATTTGTCGTTCTTCTCTTTGTAATCATCCTTATGCCTCCAATCACCTTATCATTCTCTGTTCCTGTCTTGGTACCTATCACCATTATAGTTTTGAACTTGATTTTCTTTCCTTTTGGCTTGGAAACTTGCCACTTTGCAATCCAAATATTTTGCTTCCTTATCTGCATCAGACTCATAAGATCTGGAAGTAGATCCCTATGCCACTACTATGTCACTTTTTTAGCTGTCATTGCAGCAAATTATTTTGAAAGCATCCTAATATTAGTTTTGAGGTATCCAACCTTTTGTGCCATCGTATCATCACTATCTTTGTAGTCACTAACAGCTCCAATAGAATATGTATTAGCTCCAATAGAATATCTATCAGTGAATAAGGGAACAAGCATAGCCTCAATACTTTCTGATTCACCCCAGGGATGGTATATGAAGTGCATATACTAGTAAAATTGTCAAGATGCATGATTTCATCATCTATTTTTGCCATTGAGAATGTGCCCTTTAGATTCACCAATGGAGTCATTACATTGGTAATATCAAACTTCATATTAGGAAGTAAAGAAGTTCAATCAATGGCTCTAGTCCCAGTAGACTCTATATGACATATGTCTTGATCTTTATCATATGGCGGTAGATATTAATTGGATAGGATTACTCTAGCTCTACCATAACACCCTCTATCACGATTTGAATTGAGTGTAGCTTGATGATTATCTATAGGTCTTGGCAAAGCCAGATGTTCCGGTGGATACAATTGGGCCTCCTCGGTTGCTCTTCTACCTTTATTTGCATTTTCTAACAATTGCTCCTTCTATCTATTCGCAACATTCATGGATCTTGGACCCCAATAGGAACAACATCATGAACTTGATCTAATATAATTTGTGGTGTTTGTAAAATTATCTCTAGTTCAGAATCAATAGGAAGTAAGGGATTCCTTGACTACTAGTGTTAGGCATACATAGTCATACACCCAACTACAAATAGAAAATAAAAACTCATGAACTTTTCAAACTTCAATAAACAATTCATACTGTCTTCCCTAAAAATGGCACCAAAATTTGATATCACCTAAAACTAATATCCAAAAAAGTATGCTATGGTTGATGCCAAATATAGTAACCCAACTCAGGTTAGGAACAAACCCATAGGATATATGCTTAAGAGTATCTCAAAATTGAAAAAATTCATGAGCAGTGCAGAAAAATAAATGGAGTAAATTTGAAAGGCAACAGTAACAAGTAGATGAACTCGAATGATTGAGTGTGTAAATAATAGATGATGAACACTAGGACTATGTTCCTCTTGGCTTAACAACTATGTTAGATTCTTGTATTCTATCAACTGTGTTGTGAATGTATTCATAGATCTCACCCTTTGCCTTGTGAGTTTTGGGGCATCGCCTTGCTGTCCCTTATATCTAATCTCAGTACAAGCATCACCTTTGAATCTTAATTTGATTAAACGAGGGTTGATAGCCTTGAATCACTACTATAGCCTCTTTTTCCCAATCTCAAACTCCTTTGTGAGGATGTTCTCAAATACAGGCAATTCTCAAGCTTCTATAGTAGCTTGGGTAAAATTAATACGAAGAATATCGCAACACATGAAACTATAGTAGAATAGATAAATCTCCCACTTCCCTTATGTAGCTAATCCATTAGGTTTCCCACAACCCTAGTCAAGAGATTTAGCCGCTCATGCTTATGCAAAAATCCATGATAGTCAATAAATAAGGAATCTAACTAATTCCATAATACTGAAAGAATAAACTCAAAAATCTCTAGTTTAATATGAAACCAAAATCTTAATGATCAAAGTATGCGAAGAGTATCAAAAGTATTGTAAAAGTGTGTAACTTAATATTTAATTAACCCTAAGGTATTTATAGTATCACAAAATAATTAAAAATCCTAATAAAAATAGAATAGGAAAATTAAATCGGCAATCATTATGACTCGTAAGTCCTCCATAAGAGTCGTAATCTACTAGTTGTAAGCATTCCAGTGAACATTCATCCTCCTATCTTCAAGATTCTGTTGTCATTATGACTCCTTACCATGAGTCATAGTTAATCCTTATGACTTATGGTCTTTACTCATTATCACTTGAGCCTCGAACTTCAGGAACTTGCACATTGCTCTCATTACAATTACCCACTACGAGTGGTAGTCTAACCTTACTACTTGTATTCTTCTATGACATTAAGATATCACACCATGACTCGTAGCCACTCTTTACCATTCAGGGTCACTTTCTACTTAGCTTCTTAGCTCAGCTTGCAGGCACAATCCTGTTTACGAGTTTGGCTATGAGTTATTTAGTTAATTAACAACTTTTGTCCTAACCAATGCTTCAATTTTTTTGATTTTTTTCATCTATTTCTTATTTTAATCCATGTTTTTCATAATTTCCCTATAATTATGTAACAACTGCATCATATCTAACACTATAACCTAAGACTAAGTAAGAATTCCTTATTTTAAGCATTGAATGTGCCATGTTTCCACAGCAAATCACATGTTGATGACCTTTTCCTTGTGTTACAGATCTTGAAGGATCAGTGGTTATATGTGAATTTCTCTAAATATGAGTTTTGGTTAAAGTTCTAACATGTCTAGCTCATTTTGTTTCTAGTAAAGGGATCATGGTGGACCCATAAAAAGTTGTGGTGGTTAAGAAGTAGCCTGGACCCATGACTCCAACTGATAGTTGGAGCTTCTTGGGGTTAGCTAGCTACTATAGGAGGGTTGTGGAAAGTTTCTCTTCTATTGATGCCCCATTGACTAAGTTAACTCAAAAGAAGGTGAAGTTCTTATGGTCCAATGCTTATGAAGGTAGTTTTGAGAAATTTAAAGATAAGTTAACTTCAACTACAATTTTAACCATGCTCAAGGGTACCAATGGTTTTGTTGTTTAATATGATACGTCTCGAGTGAGACTGGATTGTGTTTTGATGTATCATATTAAGGTGGTTTGTTATACTTCTAGGTAGTTGAAGGTGCATGAGAAGAACTATTCAACTCATTACTTAGAATTGTTGGCTGAGGTCTTTGCTTTAAAAATTTGGTGCCATTACCTGTACGGGGTTTATTTTGACATTTTCTCAGACCATAAAAGTTTGCAATATATGTTTACCTAGAAAAAGTTAATTCTCAAGCAAGGGATATGGCTTTACCTGCTCAAGGACTATGATATGAGTCTTTTACCTTCCAAGTAAACTTAACATAGTTGTTGATTCTCATAGCAAGTTGTCTATAGAAAGCTTATCTTATGTAGATAAGGAGAAGCAAGAGTTGGTGAAGGATATTCACTTTTTGGCTAATCTTGGATCTTATTTATTTGACTTTGGGAATGTTGGTATGATTGTCTAAGAGGTGTGAAGTCATCTCTATCTGTCGAGGAAAAATAGAAATAGGTTTTGGATCTTATCTTGTTGAAAATAAAGGATGATGTAGGTCACCAAAAGGTAATAGCCTTAGAGATTGGTGGTGATGGTATCTTAATGTACAAAGGTATTTTGTGTTTTCTTGATGTTAATAGGATGCATGATAGGGTCTTGACCAAGGCTCATGAGTCGAGGTACACTGTTCATCCGTGTTTGACAAAGATATGTAGCTAATTTTATGGCTATGTGCAAGGTTTGTCAACAAGTGTAGGAGAAACACTTGAGACCCAGTGTGTTATCTCAAGAAATCGAGCTGATTGTGTGGAATGGGAAGTAACTAATATGGATTTCGTTACTGGTCTTCTATAGTCATGCCATCAGTTTGATTCTATTTGGGTCATCATGGATAGGATGACTAAATCTACTCAGTTCTTTCCAGTGAAGACTAACTATTCGGTAGAAGATTATGCTAAGATCTTCATTGAGAATATCGTGAATTTGCATGGTTCTCCATATTCCATCATATCTAATCGAGATATTTAGTTCTCATCGTACCTTTATCATTCTATCCATAGAGGTTTGGGAACTAAAGTGAACCTTGGAATCGCCTTCAAACCTTAGATGGATGGACAAGAAGAGAGGATAATATATACTTTTTAGGATGTGTTAAGGTCCTATGTGATCAATTTTGGTGGTAGTTAGTTTGACTATTTGCCTTTCCTTAATTTTGGTGGTAGTTGGGTTGTACGATCTCGACATGGCTTACCAAGCTATGGAGAAGGTGATGGTGATTCGAGATATGGTTAAGACTACCCAAAGTCACCAAAAGTCCTATGTGGATGTAAGGAAACAGGACTTGGAGTTTGATGTGGATGATTTAGTATTCTTGAAGGGGTCTCCCATGAAGAGATTGATGTAATTTGGAAAGAAGAGGATGCTCAGTCCTTGTTATGTTGGTTCATATCATATTTTGAGGTGAGTGGGCAATGTGCTATGAATTGGAATTGACTTTGAGTTTAGGTTCTATATATCCAGTCTTCCAAGTGTCGATATTGAAAAAATGTGTGGGTGATTCTTCATTGGTTATTTCTTTGGATGGTGTGGGCATCTCAGATTCATTATCCAATGAAAAAGTCCCAATTGAGATCTTGTATTGGCAAGTTCGCTGATTGTGTATGAAGGATGTGGCTTTGGTAATGGTTCTATAGAGGAACCAAAAACATAAAGAAGCTACTTAGGAAACTGAAGAGGAAATGAAATCAAAATATCCATATTAGTTTCCCTCTTTAGATAATTGTATGAGAGGTATTGTATTCCATAACATCTTTATTTTCTGACTTTGTTAAAGGAAATTGTGAATTCCTTGATTTCTTGTTTTCTGTCTTTATTAAAGGTAAGAGTGGGTGTGTTTTTGTGTTAAATCATGGTAAGGGATACCTTGTCTCATCATTAGAGGATAAATGATCCTAAGGAATGGAGGATGTAACACCTTAAATATTTGGTCCTTGAAACTTTCTAAAATGGTATCCTTAGTGCCCAGACTACAACTCCCCTTATGAGTCGTGGGGATTCTTGACAGGTCTTATGGACCCAATCATAGCCTAGCTAGGATGTTTATCTGGATTTTTGATCCTGATTATGACTTATACCCTACGAGTCATAGGATCTCATAACAAGTCGTATGGTGCCTTCCGTAGCCTAACCAGTGTGATGCCCAATAGGTTCTGCTTTGACAATGACTAAACTATGCGAGTCGCTATAACTGAGTACAATTCATATAGTATGAATCCTATCCAATCTAGATAGGTGATCATGGACACTATCCATACTACGAGTGGGACCTTACGATATGTAAGATGACCCTTCGAGTCGCAAGGTTACCCATAGTGACTTGGCGGTCAATTTTTAATCTTTTTATTAAAGGCATTCTAGTCACTTCACCTTTTTCCTTACTTGAACCCCACAACTATGAAGAACTTTAAGGGGTTATTTCTAATTCATAACATAAGGAAAAACACTCTCAAACTGTTGATATTCTCTCAAGAAAGATACTTTGGGTTTCTAATAAGTTCATCAATTAGACCTCTCAAGGGAAAATTCCCTCTATAACTCTTTATATTTCAGGCTTGTTACTCTTACCCATTTATCACTTTATGATAAGCATGTATTTAAATGGTTTAATTGGATTGTTTTGAATGTGGGTTTTGATACGGTTGAGGGTTTTGATATGGTTGGATCTTAAATTGTTTACCCATAATTTATTATGCATTTTTATGATTTATTGGTCATTTTGAACTTATGAGATGCATGGGAATGGTGAATAAACTAAGGAGGCATGATTTTCCCCAAAATTGGTATTTTGAAATTAGAATTGGTTTTGAATAATTATGCCCCCTCAACCAACTTGTGTAAAAGGCTTTTGATTGTGAAATTACTAATTGGTTTTACTTACTCTCCTATGATACTGCGTTGCATTAATGATTAAAAAATAAACATGTATTTTGAAAGTCTTGTTGGCTAAGATTTGATTTAATGAACAAAGGGGGTCGAGGCATTCCCTCAAGTTAATAGAACTGTTATGGATAAGAGATAATCTTGTAAGTGTTAGGGTATGACGATATCCATGGTTTACTTGAACGGTTGGTTCATTAGTTAATAAATGGGTTATGTGAAACTTTCTTTAAATCGGGCTTAATAGGGATTATGTGGCGAAGCCATGAAGATATGGGTCTTGGATGACTTGTACTAGAAGCTTATCTTTGTCGACATGAGGTTTGGTCTTGATGACTTGTGTGCATAGTTCACACTATTAATAGATTTATATCTTGGACTGACATTGGTTTGGGTCATTCCCTAGTCTTCCTTGATACCTCTGGTTCGAGCGTCTAACATGCACTTGGTCTCTTTCAGTAGGAAGAGCGAAACTCATATAGCCCATGGGTGCCTATTTATGATGGTTGAGAGACATAGTCTAGGATAAAGTTTAACTTTATGCTAGGCCTTATTCCCTTTCCCAGCATGACATATGTTTATGTATATATGATTATGTGCATTAGCTTGAATGGTTTATAAAATGTGGTTTATGGAATCATTTTATCCCCAACCCCTGAGTTACATGCTAGTGCTTAATCCACTATCCATCTTCAGATGATGTATCCCTAAACAGTGTAGGCACTAGAGATACTTCTACTTCTCCTGTGTAGTGTTAGGTGGATCGACTCAGTTCATCGATCGTTAGTGGTAAAGTGGTGAGCTTACATTCTTTTAAAGACTCACCTATTTCATCAGTTTAATTTCATAGACTAGAATTGAAAAGTTCATATTAACATTATTATTGTCCTTTTTCTTGTCAAAGTTGGGGGCATATCCTGACACTTTATTGATTTTAATTTTTCTAAAATGCTTTATGGTTAATTGTGGACTTGGGTGATGTTTTTTGATCATTTTTGGTCGGTTACCAGCTATCGATTATAGACATGACTAAAATTTTTTGAGATTCTATTATTCTATCCTGTTATATGTTTGGAATACATCTATTGTTGGGGGTACTGTGTTCTATTTTTCTAGGTGCAGAGGGTAGTCACCGATCTTTGTTGGACTTGAGATACCCATCATGACCAGGCCCTGGTTTGGGTCATGAAAATTACATCCTCAGTCCATGTAATGACCTTTTTGGTCATTTTCCATATTTTAGTTTATTTTTCCCATTAAAGATTTCCTATAGATTTCCCATGTCATTTTTGATTTGCTGGGACTGACAGTTCGATTACGAGATAGTTCATTTAGATTTTAGAGAAAATTTACTATTTTAAAATCCTCCCTGGTTCAAATTGGCTACCAGGTAAGAACATTAGTGAGACAATCTTATTTGCCAATTCTGACTATTCCAATAGCTTCAGAATGCCAAATTTAGGTTGGGTGGACTCCTGGATTGGGTCTCGAGGCACCCGGATTTATTTCAACCTATTGTTCCAAAAGTTAAGAAAATGGGATATGGGTGTGGGATCCTTTTTTCATCAAAACGACCTTAGATAGAAATTTTTAGGTAAATTTTGTATAGAAGCATAGTTCATTTGCTTATTCGGGATTTTGAATGAATCTCGAGGGGTTGGCGGAGACTTGGAAAATTCTAAGTCTCAGTTTGATCTGGTGCACGTGCTAACAGCTACCATGGGTTGGGATTGCGGTACCCTTTGCAATGCACCATATGTCACAATTATGGTGCCCGTGTCGCAATTGCAACACACTTGGCAGCCCAACATGTGGTGATCGTGATAGTTGGGTTGCAATTGTGATACCCTAACACCTAGAATGGTATAAAAAATCCTTTTCTCAGCTTGTCTTTACCTATTCCTCATCCATTTTTGGGAGACTAAAACCTTAAAGAGTGCATTAGCTTAACATTGGAGCTTGTGGGTGATTTGGGGACCTTGGAGAATGATTATTACACAATTTTCCTTTGAATTTGATATAAGATTCCTTCTCATTTATGGTGAATTTTGTCATTCCTTGATCAAAATCCCTAAAATATGATGACTTAATTTTAGCACCAATGTATCTTGGATTCTACCCATTTTTAGGTTAATTACTCCTTAAGCATAAGAGAATGTTGGGTTGGCTACTGAAACATGATTTTCATGGGTAGGACCCACATAGGATTTTTGAGTATTTTTGGACCTAAAGCACAATGGTGCAATATGGGTATCATCGTTATTATATTGATGTCATATAATTTGATAGCATAGCACCTTGTAAAAGCTTCTCAAAGTAGGCTAGGTTTTCCCCCCTTCTTAGATTGAGCTATGTCACAGTATGCTTATGATATTATGTTAGATTTGGGATGGGATTTAGGTATTGATGATGGAATTTGCAATACTTGGGCTAGTGGAAATTTTAGGTTAACCGAAAACCTTAGGTTTAGTGTATTTGATTTAGTTGCATAGATCCTTAGTAGAATATCTATCTTAGGGATAATTAAGACTTTTTTTAAATATAAAAGTAGATTTAGATAGCTTAGTCTAGTCCAGGGTAGAATTACCTTAAAATGATTTTCAAGGATTAGAAATTAGCCCTTCCTACCCAGCTAAGGCAACGAATAAAGATAGTTTTTTTGACCTTTATACGCTCGTGATATACCCTATATTGCTTAGTAGGAGGCTTGATGAGGCTAGAGACCTAATGGTCATGATCATTTGAAATTAGGAGTTGGTTCTAAATATGGTAAAACTCGATGGTGTTGATTTTTATTTTTATATAGATAACATATTTATATATATATATATACCAATTTGAGTCTGGATAATAAATATGACATTGACGATATATCTACCAATTTGAGTCTAGATATTGATTATGATATTGATGGTATATGTACCAATTTGAGTGTGGGTAATGATTACAACATTGATGATATATTTACTGGTTTGAGTCCAAATAATATTTATAATAATGACAATATATTTACAGTTTCAGTCTGGATAATGATTATGATATTGATTATATATTTCCTTATTTAAGTCTAGAAAATGATATGACATTAATGATATATTTATCAGGTTGAGTCTAGCTAGTACTTATGATATTGATTATATGATATCAGTTCAAGTCTGGCAATGGAGTGTGACGTTGAGATATGGATACGGTTTAAGTTTAAAAATAAAAAATTATTTATAGTGTGACATGAAATGGATGGATTTTAGTTGTAATATGAGGATTTGGTAAATGATAATGGTTCAGTTTATGCCTTACTCGATTGTACCCTCTAGGCTTATGGGTGACTACGCTGGGTTATTTATTTTTCCACACTTATTGGCTTACTAGGCAAATTTGGTAGTTATAATTCCATGTTTTTGATTTCTTTATTTTATGTTATTATTTTGGTTATATATTCGCTTATGTATAGTGATACTGGAGTTGTTTTGGTTTTCCCCTTTACTTTGACTTAGTTATATTATCTTGAATTTTATCATATTGACATCATGAGTTAGCTTAGTCGGCTAATGATGCTTTTTAAGTATTCGTGGTTTTGTACACATACTATACTATTGTACATTTTTGGCACAGATTCGAGTACTAGTTGTCCTCATTATTTCGTTAATCGTGTTGTGTTAGATTCTGGAGATAGGGTGGGCTCTTTGAGGTTGAGTTGCCCATTTTCTTTTATCTTATCTATGTCTAGTCTGTTGTTTTGAGATAGATTATATGGACAATTTAGAACTTGAGTTGTATTTATAATAGCTCTACTACAATCTCTAGCAGGTAGTGGGATGGTTATCTATATTGTTGGCTACCTCTTGTCTATTTCTACCAATTTGCATAATTATAAGTTACAATTGTCTATCTTTTGCCCTTTTAGGCATTTTTCACCAAGATAACCCATTGCATTTAGCTTTGAGTTACATTTTAGCTTACCTACTGGTGGGATAAAGTAGGTGCCATCATGACTCATAAATTGGGTCATGACAAATTAGTATCAGAGCCTAGGTTTAACTTTTATTGTTGGTATAAAAGAAAGTGTCTAGTAGAGTCCTATGGATTGAAACGATAACTTTAATTTCCTAGTTTTGAGAGGCAATTAAGGTCCTAATACCAATCGTAGGGATCCTATTATCATTCATTGATGACCTAGAGGTCGTAGACGGCCTCTAAATATGTCTCCATCTATGGCCCAGGATATGGGGCCTTCACCAGACCCTATTCCTGCTCTTGAGCCAAAGGTTCTTCTGTCCTAGCCAGCGATGATCCAAGGACCAGCCTAGGCTCTACCAGGATTTAATTTTTCTTCAGTTCTTAGAGATTCTTTAGTTCATATATTGGGGTTGGGTGGTAATAAATCATCTGAGGATACACAGTCTACAGATCAAAGTGGTAGTGAAGTGGGGGCGCATTATGTAGCTGCAACTCCCAGGGTTGAGATCCCTCTTGCATCGGTGATTTCTCAGCCTGTTGTTGCTTAACCAGTGGTTGCCTAGTCTGCTATGTCTGTTGATAAAAAAAATGCTGGGTAGATTCTTGAGATTGGCTCTGCCTAGGTTTTTTGGTGCACCAGGCGAGGTTGTATACAAGTTTTTGATTGCTTATAAGGGTAGGCTCCATAATTTTAGCCTAGTTGAGACTCGTGGTGTGGATTACACTACATTTTAGTTAAACTTAGAAGCTTAACATTTGGAGAGGCTATCTTGATTCCAGGTAAGCCAGATCTTCTCCTTTGACATGGGCTTAATTCTTTGAGGTTTTATTGGAGAAGTACATGCCTCATAATCTTAGGGTTGTTTGAGGTATCAGTTCTCTAGATTGGAGTAAGGCTTCATGACAGTTGTGGAGTATTAGGATCATTATCATTAGTTGGCTAGGCATGTTACTTCTATTCTGTATACTGAGAATGAGAGGGTTTTTTACTTTATTCAAGGATTGAGACTTCCTCTTTGTATGTCTACTTAGAGTTTAGTTGTCAAGGGTAGGTCTTTTGTTGAGGTTTCTGATCATGCTTAAGTGATGGAGGAGATGCATCATAAGTTCCAAGGAGGTAGGGATAAGAGGCCTATATATCATGGTAGTTTTAGTTGTAGTCATAATAGCTCCCTTTCAGAAGCAGTAGTTTTTAGGGTAGGTACCCTCTTCATCAATCATATCAGCCTTAAAGTTAGCCCAATAGACCTATTCAAGCAGTTTGACAAATTACTAATGAAGGTTTGTCTTATGTTACTGATTGCCTTGGTAAGTTTAATGGCCATTCTTCGAAGACTTCATCTTCTGGTTATTCTAGTTAAGATGACTATTTTATGTTAGTTGGATCTTTTGGTTCTAGTTTGGCTTAGGTGATATGTTATAGTTGGGGAGCTTGTAGTTATTACTCGCAAGAGAGGCCCAAGTCATGGGACAATTATTTTTTTAGGTTAGAGTATTCCCCCTAGTAGAGTAGTCCATCCCTTAACTAGAGATGGTATACATGGTCATAGGTGTGGTCTCTAGGGTTCTCGTAGAGGTCCTCAAGCAAGTAGTACAGTAGATCAGTCAGAAGCCTAATAGAGTAGTCCATCCCTTAACTAGAGAGGGTATAAATGGTCATAGGGGTGGTCTCCAGGGTGCTCATGGAGGTCTTCAAGCATGTAGGACAATAGATCAGTCAGGAGCCCAGCAAAGTTGAGAGGATGGACAGTTTTATATAGTACCCACTTGATCCTAGGTTGAATTTTCAAATGTTATTATCACGGGTATGATATTGGTGCATTGCTAGTCGACCTTTGCTTTATTTTATTCGTGATCCACTAATTCTTATGTGTCTTCTTATTTTGCTCTACAGTTAGAGTTATCTTGGGATTTATTATTTGTGTCCTTATATGAATCTACTCTGGTGGATAATTCTTTAGTCGTGGATATAGTGTTCAGATCTTATTTTTTATATGTGTGCTAAGATACTTTTCTTGAGGGGTTGTAAGTCTCACCTCGCTTATATTCATGATGTTAGTGTGGAAAGTCTGTCGCTTGACTTTGTTCCTGTAGTCCGTGATTTTCCTTATGTTTTCCCTACTTATCTACCTGGTATTCCTCTTGCCCGTGAGATTGAGTTTGTCATTGACCTTGAGCCTAGCTCCCGACCTATTTTTAAGGAACCTTACCATATGGCTCCTATCGAGATTAAGGAGCTAAATTCTCATCTTTAAGATCTTCTTGGTAAGGGTTTCATTAGACCAAGTATATCTTTTTGATGAGATCCTATGTTATTTGTGAAGAAAAGAGTTGGATCCATTTGTATGTGCATCGACTATGGTTAGATTATTAAGGTGATGGTGAAGAATTTTTATCCTATGCCTTACATTGATGATTTTTTTACTAGGTTCAGGATGCAATAGTATTTTCCAAGATTAATTTGAGGTTTGGTTACCATCACTTGAGGATTCAGGCTGAGGACATCTTGAATACATCTTTTAGGACCCATTATGGTAATTATGAGTTCCTAGTGATGTCTTTTAGGATGACTAATGCACCAACCATGTTAATAGATTAGATAAACTAAGTACTAGGCCATATTTGGATTCCTTCCTGATCGTGTTCATCAGCGACTCCTTGTATATTCGAGGAGTACAGAGGAGCATGCACAACAGTTAAGGATTTTGCTCCAGAATTTGAGGGATCATGTGGTTTTTGCTAAGTTCTCCAAGTGCGAGCTTTGTCTTGAGTCGATGACATTCCTTAGGCATGTGGTGTCTAAGGATGGGATTATGGTAGTCCCAAAAAAGATTAAGGCTATTCCTGGTTGGGCTAAACCTACATCTCCAACTGAGGTTTGTTGCTTTATTGGCTTGTATTGTTATTATAGTTGATTTGTTGATGGTTTTACTACTATTTCAGCACCGCTAACATTCACTCAGAAGGAGGTTCCTTTCCAAAGGTCCGAGGAGTATGAGTCAAGCTTTAGTAAGCTCAAGAAGTTTCTACTTCGGCCACTATTTTGGCTCTTCCTGTTGGGGGTGAGGGATTCACCGTGTATTATGATGTTTCTGGTGTTGGTTTAGGTTGTGTATTAATGTAGTAGGGTCATGTTATCACTTATGCTTTGAGGCAGCTTAAGGTGCATGAACTAAACTACCTCACTTATGATTTGGAGATGGTAATGATAGTTTTCATGCTTAAGATTTAGAGGCATTATCTCTATGGTGTGCATTGTGAGATTTTTGCAGATCATTGTTGTCTTCATCATCATATGACCCAAAGAGAGCTTAATTATAGGTTGTGTAGATGGATGGAGTTGCTTAAGGACTATAATATCTCTATCGTGTATCATCCTGGCAAGGAAAATATAGTAGCATATGGCTTGTATTTCGGTCTCTCAGAGGTCATTGCCATGGGATATTCAATTCTTAGACAAATAATGGTCAGAATTAATATTACAAAATCTAGGAGTATTTTTGCTAGTGATGAGATGAGGTCCTCATAATTTAAGCGGATTTGGGATTCTTTGATTGAGCATATAGACTTTACATCCTTCGACATTAAGTGTTTGGTGGTGAGTTCGAGAAGGATACTATAGATTTTGAGGGTGATTTGATATTTGATATCCGCATTTGTATTCGAGGATCGATGATTTGATTCAGCTGATTTTGCCAGAGGCTCACATCTTTTGGTATTTTATTCATCCAGGTATATCTAAGATGTATAAATATTTGAGAAAACATTATTGGAAGAGTGGCATAAAGAGAGATATGCCAGACTTTGTGGCTTATTGTCTGAGTTATCAGTAGGTGAAGGCTAATAACATCGACCTAGTGGATTAATTCAAAGGTTACCCATTCCCAAGTAGAAGTGGGAATGGATTACCATGGACTCCATTAGTAGACTAGCCCATACTTCCTGTGGATATAATGGCAATTGGGTTATCATGGACTATTTGCCTAAGTTGTAATTTTTCATTCCTACTCAAATATCATTAAGTGCTGAGAGGTTCGACCCCATTTATGTGTGTGAGACAGTTGGCTTGGATGAGGTGCCTATATTTATTATTTTAGATCGAGGTTCTGTGTTCACTTCAAGAATTCTAAGAGTTTTTCGTGAGAATTTGGGTACTCAGGTGGACCTTATTATAGCCTTTCATCCATAGACAGATATTTAGTCAGAGCGAACAATCTAGGTTCTCGAGGATATGCTCCGAGCTTGGATTATGGATTTTACAGGGCAGTGGGAGGATACATAGCATTGGCATAGTTTGCATATAATAATAGTTATCATTTGATTATTGAGATAGAGACTTTTGAGGCTTTATATGTTAGGCAATGTTGTTCCCTAATTAGATGGTTTGAGACTTCTTAGATTGGGCCCTATGGTACTGATTTGCTTCAGTAGTTACTGGATAGAGTCAGGGTGATCCTGGACAGGTTGAGAGTAATTGAGAGTAGGTGGAAGGTTTACGCATATCGTAGGCTTCGTTCATTGAGATTTGTAGTTGGTGATCAGGTATTCTTTTATGTGTCTCCTATGAAGAGTATGATAAGGTTCGGTAGGAAAGGAAAGCCTAGCCTCAAATATATTAGACCTTTTGAGATTCTGCACACAGTTTGTGAGGTGGATTATGAGTTAGACTTACCTCCATATTTTGTTGTTGTCCATTCAGTTTTCAATGTTTTTATGTTGGGACAATACATTCCTGATCTATCTCATGTGCTTAGATGGGACTCGGTCCAACTGGACGAGCGATTGACCTTCGTGGAGGAGTCTATGATTATTTTGGCTAGTGATATTAGGCATTTACGTACTAAGGAGATTCCTATCGTCAAAGTTCAATAGAGGCACCACCTAGTGGAGGAGGCTACTTGGGAGATCGAGAGTGAGATGCGGACCTAGTATCCTCACCTGTTTGAGACTTCAAGTACATCCTAACCATTGACTTTCACATATGAAAGTCCTTTTAGTAATGGATATTGTAATGACCCTTTAAGTTATTTTCCCTTTTTCCACTTATTTTTTGCCATTAGAGCTTTCCTATACCTGCCCTAGGTCATTTGTGACTTTTTGGGACTGACAATTTGATTACCAGGTAGTTTATTTGATTTTTAGAGACAACTCCCTATTTTAAAGTCTTTACTGGTTCAAATTAGCTTGGGGCAAATACTTCAGTAAAACTACATCATATGCCAATTTTGACTATTCTAGCAGCTCTAAAATGTTGATTTTAGGATAGGTGGACTCTAGGTTTGGGTCCAAGGCACCCCAAACTCATTTCAACCTACTGGTTGGAGAGTTAAGAAAATTGAATATGGGTGTGGGACCAATTTTTCATTGAAAGAACCACAGATGGAAATTTAAACTGCACCATTGAGTTCGAAATGCCAAATTGGTAGCCTAGTCCATTTGTGTATACAGGATTCCAGATGAATCCTGATGGGTTGACGAAGACTTGGAAAATTTTAAGTCTCAATTGTATCTAGTGCACTCGCTGACAACAACCATGGATTGAGATCATACCCTTAGCAGGGCACCATATGCCGCAATCACAGTGCCTATGTTGCAATAGCGACTCACTTGGCAGCCTTAAGATATGGCGATCATGACAATTGGGTCACGATTGTAATACCTGAACACCTCGGAAAGGTTAAAAAGTTCCTTTTCATCATGGTTTTGCCTATTCCTCATCCATTCTCAAGAGAGTAAAACCCTAAAGAGTGGATTAACTTAGGATTGGAGCTTATGGGTGATTTAGGGAGCTTGGATTGCAATTATTATTCCATTTTACTTCAAATTTGAGGTAAGATTCCTTATCATTCATGTTTTATTTTCTCATTCCTAGTTTGAAATCCCTAAAAATTAGTTACTTGATTTTAGCACCAATATAACTTAAATTTCACCCATTTTTAGGGTAATTACTCCTTGAGCATAAAAGAACGTTGGATTGGCTTCAAAAATGCAATTTTTGTAGGTGGGACCCATATGGGAACTTTGAGTATGTTCAGACCTGTAATACAATGATACAATATGGGTGTTATCGTTCTCGTATTGATGAGTAGAATATGATTTTGATGGAATGGCATCTAGCGGAAGCTTCTCAGAAGGGTAAGTCGGTGGTTTAGCAAATTTTTGAGTTTCTATTAGCATCGATGTAGACTAGCTTTTTCCTTCTTAGATTGTTTTATATCATAATATGTTTATGATATTATGTTATATTTAGGATGGGTTTTAGGTGTTGATGATGGAATTTGTAATACTTGGGTTAGTTTGAACTTTTAGGTAAATCGAAAAACTTAACTTAGGTGTATTTGGTTTAGTTACATAGCTCCTTGTAGAACCTCTATCTTAGGGCTAATTGAGACTTATTTAATAACTAAAAGTGAATTTAGATACCTTACTCTAGTCTGGGATAAAATTGCTTTGAAATGGATTTTATTGATTAGAAGTGGGCCTTTTCAGCCTGCCTTAGGCTAGGACTGGAGATATTTTTTTGACCTTTATACACTTGTGATATACCTTGAAATACTTTGTACGAGGCTTGATGAGGCTAGAGACCTAATGGGCATGATGGTTTGATATTGGGAGTCGGTGCAAAATATAGTAAAACCTAGTGGTGGTGGTTTTGATTTTTATATTGATGATATATATATATATATATATATATATTTACCTAATTGAATCTAGAAAATGATTATGACATTAATGATATATTTATCTGTTTGAGTCAAAATAATGATTATGATACTGATAATATATTTATCGATTTGAGTTGGGATAATGATTATGAAATTGATGATATTTTTATTGATTTGAGTTTACATAATTAGGCGGGACTTGGAGCAGTTACAGCTTACTAAGGATATGACCCTAGTTAGGATGATCTGGAGGACACAAATTAGGCTAGAAGACTAGTGCTAGTTTGGGGTCATTGGGGTAGGTCTTTACTTGGTGGGTGTATTATTCTTGTTATGCCACCTTTTTGCAAGCTTTATTACGAATTTGTTTACTATAATTTGCTTATTATTTATTGTGGGTGACGTATTTATGTCTTCTCATCTTGTTTTGTGTTTTATTATGGATTTGGTAATTATCTCGTGTCTTGAACCGGGGGTCTATCGAAAATAACCTTGCTACTTCTTCGAAGGTAGTGGTATGGACTGCATACATCTTACCCTCCTCAAACCCCACTATGTGGAAATACATTGGATTTATTATTATTGTTGTTGTTGATTTTTGATAATAATTATGATATTGATGATATATTTATAGGTTTGAGTCCATATAATGATTATGCTATTAATGATATATTTACCAATTTGAGTCCTGATAATGATTGTAAAATTTATTATATATTTACTAATTCGAATCAGGCTATTACTTATGACATTGATTGTATGATACTGGTTCAAGTCTTGAAATGGAGTATGAGGTTGAGATATGGATATTGGATAAAGTTCAAAATTGGGTGATTATTTATAGTATGATATGACATGGATAGATTCTAATTGTAATATGAGGGTTGGTAAATGACGGTGGTTCGTTTTATTCCTTACTTTATTGTACCCTCCAGGCTTATGGGGTCTGCATTAGGTTATTCACTTCTCCACACTTATTGGCTTATAAGGATTATTTGGTCGTTATAATTGCATGTATTTGATTCCTTTATGTTTAGTTATTATTTTGGTTACTTATTTATCTCTAGTCTTTTGTTTTAGGACAGATTGTATTGACTGTTTAGAACTTGAGTTTTATTTATAGTAGCTCTTGTACTGGCTCTACCAAGTTATGGGGTAGGTATCTATATTGTTGGCTACCTTTGGTCTATTTCTACCACTTTGATTATTATAAGTTGCAATTTTCTATTTTTTTACCCTTTTGGGACATTTTCCACTATGATAACCCATTATATTCAGCTCTGAATTATCGTTTAGCTTACCTATTAGCGGGATAAAGTAGGTTCCATCATGACTAGTAAATCGGTTCGTGACATTCCATTCATATATATTCATGAGATAATGGTAGCATTAAGAAATACTACTTTGAAAGAAGAAGACTCAATTTTGAAAAATCCTTGGCCAAGGTCATTACAAGCAAGGTTGGTTATGAAATTTTGAAAACCTTTGGCTGAGGTTTTTATCGGTAAGGTTGGTTTGAAATATGACTTATATGGGTTATGAAAATCCCCCATGGTCCTACATTGACGTTCTGAGCTCATTAGATATATACAGAAAGTTATCTGATGGCTTTCAATGTACATCTCATTGACATTATATTAATTGCATTTGCATATGCATATTTCATGTTTTCTTTAGTTCCTTGACTTTTGTTAGTTTCTATGTATGATTCATGTATGTTGGTGTTGTTTTGGTCTCTGTTTATATATTAGAACTATTAGTAGAGACAATGTGAGCTACTGTTTGGGACTTTTCTACCAACAGGTGACGTGCTTATAGTATTAGATGTGTATTCTTAGATTTTGGATATTGTATTAGATGCTCTTACACTATGACACGAGAATTTAGGGACTTATGAGCTTTCTTTTAGATTTCCATTTTAATTTTATTTCATGTTTGGCTTAACTTTATTCTTGAAGTCTCACCTTGGGGCATGGTAATGTTAATTTTATGTTTCTTTATCAGATTGGGTAATTTTCTTACTTATAATGATTAAGCTGTGATAAGTGCCATCATGACCCTTTTTGGGTCATGACAAATTGGTATCAAAGTAATGAAGTTCACTTGTCTCATAAGTGTAAGAACAGAATGTTTAGTAAGGTTTCACGGAATGGTATGTAAACCTTCATCTTTATCATAGAGAGGCTATAAGATATCTTTAAGAAAGGCTTGTCTCTTTGATTCCTAGTCGTGTGAATTGTAGTAACCCAATATTCTAACATCTGTTCCACTCTTTTTTGTGTAGATAATGCGAACTAAATCATAAGAGGCTATGGACATTAAGCCAACACCCAAGGATAGAGCCCAAACTAAAAGGAGAGGTAAGGATCATGGATGGCCTTATGGTAGAGTACGAGAAAAAGAAGCTTCCTTAGTCAAAGGACATACTAGAGAGGACTCTCATAAGCCTGAGATTATGTGTTATAGGGATGATTATCAAATAGGGAATTCAAGGCCAACTCAGGTCCCATTGGGTTCAGTTGATACTCTAGTACTTCACGGTCTTTTGGAACTTCTCTTGAGTTGCTTATAAGGTGTTCCCTTGAGTTTAGCTTATGTTTTTCAACTTCGAGTGATCTTTCAATGTTAGTTATAGCATTTTCTTATGGTATTCCTTCTTCTGGGGTACACCTATCATCTATAGTACCCTCATATATGGATTTATTGCCTGTAAGATTTACTATTTCACCAGATTCTTTGGGTATAGTTATGTCTTTAAATGATCAAAAGAAATTTGAGAGGTTTATTTACTTAGTTCTCCCAAGTTTAGTGTTGTCATTGCAAGGATTCCTAAGATTTTCTAACAAATTTCTAGGAAAAGTTACAAAATCTTAGATCCCTTAAGTCTTATGGAGTTTATATACTACGTATCAATTGACGGATATGGCTAGGACTTGGTAGAGGTTATTTACTAGTTATAGACCTTTGGGTTTGCTTGTTATTACTTGGACTTGGTTTTTTGAGGCCTTCTTAGAGCGATTAGTACCATATAGTTTTAGGATATTAGATGTGTGTTGAGTTTCACCACTTGAAGCAGGGCTCCATGACTATTGCTGAGTATGAGGCTTGTTTTCATACTTAATCAAGGTATTCAACCACTAGCATCTCCACCGAGTCTGAGAGGATTCAAAAGTTTGTAAAGGGGATAGATGGTATGTATTAGTTGGATATAGCTCAGATGGTAGTATTATGAGCTTCTTTCTAGGGAATTATTTAGCATACAAAGATGAATAAGTATATTATCCAAGCGACATAAGGAGGAACCAAGAAGGTGTGTCATCAGGGTGGTTTAGTAGACACACCTCTTGGGGTAGAGATTTCTCTAAAAGAAGTTCCCATGGTTTCATGGTAGGCTAGTTTAGGCCTCTTGCAGGGATCAGGTGGTAGACTTTCAAGCTCTATGGTTTTTAGTACCTAGATGTTAGGCCCTACAAGTGGAGGTTTTAGTCTCAGTTCAATGGTCTAGGGAAGTCATTCTATAGCTTTCGGGCCCTTTAAGCATGTGTGTTTTGTTTGTCCAGATATTGGTCATTAGTGAGTTATTTCCATCAACGTGTATATGGTTCACTTGGTATGGTTCTCAGATTTATCTTTTCCCTACTCCTATATTTGTAGTAAGAAGTGGTGCTTGAGGTAAAGATAGGAGTGCACATAAAGGTGGTTGAGGGGTGACTCAATTTGAGAGCAAACGTGGAGAGTGTCAAGCTATCCCTAGTAGACCCTAGGTAAACGCTCTTGGTGTAGTTATCATAGGTATTGTCCTATTTTGCTACAAATCTTCTTTAGTGTTATTTGACCTCGGATCTATATTCTCCTATATGTCTAACTTTTTTTTCAAATCTAATATTGCATGTGAGCTCCTTTTTATGACTCTTCATGTGTTTACACCCGTAGAAGATTCTTTAGAGGTTATCACGTGTAATGATCTTTTGTGGTTATCTTCACGAGCCATCAAATTGGCGCAAACTTGATTGTACTAGATATGGTTGATTTTGACATAAACTTAGGTATGGATTGGTTATCTCCTTATCAAGATATTTTGGATTGTTATGTCAAGACTATGACCTTAGATATGCCGGGTATACCGAAGTTAGCATGGAAGGATATGCTTAATTCAGTTCAAGGGTGTTATATCTTTATTGTATGCTCATCACATAATAGAGAGGGTATGTTTGCTTGCCTTAAAGCTTCTTACTAATTCTATTTGGTTGGTTCATGAGTTCATGGATATGTTTCCTATGAATTTGCTTGGTATGACTCCAAATTGTGATAGTGATTTTGCTATTGATATGGAATCAAGCACTATGACTATTTCCATTCCTTCCTATAGTATGGTCCTTGTGGAATTGAAGGAGTTAAAGAAGCAGTTGCAGGATTTATTGGGTAAAGATTTCACCAGACCTAGTGTATCTCCTTGGGGTATATTGTTTATGTAGATGAAGGATGGTTCTATGCATATGTGAATTAACTACAGGATGTTTAACAATTTGATGGTTAAAACTAATAATCCTCTTACTCTCATTGATGATCTTTTTGACCAGCGTGTAATGACCCTTCAAGTCATTGTCCATATTTTTACTTATTTTGTGGGTAGAGCTTCTCCATAGTCACCCCAGGTTATTAATAACTTGCCAGAATCGATAGATTGGTTACCTAGTGGTTCGTTATGTTCCTTGAATCACATTCTCAATTTGAAGTCTTTGTTGGTTCTAATTTACCACCAAGAGAAAACTTTAGAAATCGACCGTAAATGGGAAATCCGACTTTTCCAATGCATCCAAGACGTCGAAAACTATGTGATTACATATCTTATTTGTTCAAAACGGACCCTACATGTATCTCGAGGCAATGGCCAAAGCTTGGAACCAAGTTCCAATCTTCAGCCATGCCTTGCATAGACTGAGGTGTCGCAACCACGAAGGCTAGGATGTAATCACAGTATCGCAACCACAGCTAGAAGGAGGGAGCGACCACACTATCCGAGGTTGGGTGGAACCTATTTAAAGGTTTCTTTGTAAATAAATTTTTCCCATTTGTGCCTCCTTCTTGAACTTATAAACCCTAATGGAGTGTGAAATCTTCTAACTGAGTAAAAATGCATCAAGTTGGTGTAAAGTTGTTGGTTTTAAGACCCAAAACCCCTAAATCATGGAGGCTCAGTTGTATCCCAAAATGTGATGAATTTACTCAAGTTTCTTGAGGGTTATAACTCCTTAATTCAATTTGAGTAAGGGGTTAGTCTCGAAAACTTATTTTCCAAAGGCAGAACTCACAAGGGGGTTTGATGTCATTTTGAATCCATGGCATAACGGTACCATAATGGGCATTATTATCCTTGTTGTAATGCTTAGATTTTATTATTGATAGCTTGGCTCGTGGAAGAAGAAGCTTTGAGGAAACGAAAGGAAAAGCTTATTGGTTTGTGAGTTTCTTGGACTCAAGGTAGGTTAGTCTTACTTGTAGATAGATTGGTCTTAATTATATTATAATTATTGATATCTTATGATATTGGGTGGGTTTTAGATGATAAATGGTAGAATGGTGATATTGGGGATTAGTGGATTCTTATAGGTTATTAAACTTGCAAAGTGTGATGCTTTACCCTTAGCCTAGAACCTTGGATAGTCTATTTGTAGACTCATGAATAGTATAAGAATACTCTAGTTTATCAAATAGATAAGAATGATATTGGTCCCTAACCTTATTGTATGTCTCCCACAAAGCTTAAGAAGTTGAGCTCTTAACTCTAGGATCTTCTTTGCAAGGGGTTCATTAGAGCGAGTGTATCCCCGTAGGGATCCATTGTTTTGTTTGTAAAGAATAAAGATAGTTTGATATAGATGCGTATTGAATATAGGTAGCTTAACAAGAAAATCGTGAAGAACAATTATCCTATGGATTGCATTGATTATTTATTCGACCAGCTTCAGGGTGTATCTATATTCTTTAAGATAGATTTAAAGTTTGATTATCATCAGTTGAGGATTCGAGCTGAGGATATACCTAAGACAGTCTTTAGGACCCTTTATGGTCACTATGAGTTTTTGTTGATATCGTTTAGGCTGACTTATGCCCCAGCCGCATTTATGGACTTGATGAATAGTGTGTTCAGACCTTATTTAGACTCCTTTGTTATTTTGTTCATTTGTGATATTCTTGTGTATTCAAAGAGTAGTGAGGAGCTTGTGCAATATTTAAGAGTTGTGCTCCAGGTTTTGCAAAAGCATGTGCTATTTGCCAAGTTCTCCAAGTGCGAGTTTTGGCTTGAGTCTGTGCCTTTTCTTGGACACATGGTGTCCAAGGCGAGTATGATGGTAGACCCAGCTAAGATTTCAGCTATTTGTGATTAGGCTAGGCCTCTATCTCCGACTATAGTTCGCAGTTTTATTAGGTTGGCTGGTTATTATAGACGCTTTGTTATGATTTTTGCTACCTTGTCAGCCCCTATGACTAGATTGACCCAGAAGAAAGGTCCCTTCTGATGATTCGATAACTGTGAGTTGAGCTTTAAAAATCTCAAGGATTGTCTCACTTCAGCCTGGTGTTAGATTTTCCAGTTGAGGCAGAAAGGTTCACAATGTTTTTTAAAGCTTTTGGTATTGGTCTTGTTTGCATGTTGATGCAGCAGGGTCGTGTCATTGCCTATGTTTCTAGACAGCTTAAGGTACATGAGCGCAACTACCCCACTCATGATTTGGAGTTGGCAATGATAGTTTTAGCGCTCAAGATTTGGTGGCATTACTTGTATGGTGTGTGTTGTGAGATTTTCACCGATCATCATAGTCTTCAGCATCTTATAACCCTACGAGAGCTTAATGCTCTCCAAAATAGGCGAATAGAGTTGCTAAAGGACTATGATATATCGATCTTGTATCATCTAGGTAAGGCAAATATTTTGGCGGATGCCTTAAGTCGCAAGATAGTAAGTATGGGTTGTTTGTCTTGTATTTTTGTTTACCAGAGGCCCTTGGAATGGGATATCATTCTTTAGCCAATTTGATAGTTTACCTCAATATTTTGGATCTTATAAGGATTTTTTATTGTGTAGAGACGAGGTCCTCCCTGTTTGAGTAGATTCGTGATCATTAATTTAAGTATAGTAAGTTGTGTCTTCTCTATGATTGGGTAGTGAGTGATGAGCCTAGGAGACACACCATAGATTCTGAGGGTATCTTGAGATTTTAGGGTCGTATTTGTGTTTCTTGACTTAATGACTTGATTCAATCAATTCTGCATGAGGCTCACAGTCCTAGATATTCTATTCATCCTGATACGCCCAAGATGTATAGAGATTTGAGACAATTGTACTGGTGGGATGGTATGAAGAGAGATATGGCAGACTTTGTAGCTCGTTATCTATGTTGTTAGCAGGTTATGGTCGTGTATTAATGTCTAGGTGGATTGACTCAATGATTGCCCATTCTCAAGTGGATATGGGAAAGGATCACCATGGACTTCATTAGTGGCTTGCCTTGTACTTCCCGTGGTTATGATGGTATTTAGGTTGTTGTGGGTTATTTAACCAATCATCCTATTTCATTCCTATTTAGATGACCTTCAGTTCTTAGAGATTAGGCTAGATTTATGTTTGGTAGATAGTTTGATTGCATGGGGTCCCTTATGTCTATCATATCAGATCGTGATTCTGCGTTTACTTCAAGGTTTTGGAGGGCATTTCAGGAGGAGCTGCGTACTTGAGCGGATTTGAGTATAGCTTTTCATCCGCGGAAAGATGGTCAGTCCAAGAGGACTATTTAAGTGATTAAGGATATGCTCTAAAAATGCATTATGGGTTTTGGAGTTCAATGGGATCAGCACTTAGTGTTGATAGAATTTGCCTACAACAACAGTTATCATTCGAGTATTGAGATGGCACCTTATGGGGCTTTGTATGGTAGGAGGTATTGTTTCTCTATAGGATGGTTTGAGACTCTCGAGGTTAGACCGTGTGGATCGAGTCAGGGTGATTCAGGATAAGCTGAGAGAAGCCCAGAGTAGGCAGAAGCCCTATGCCAATCGTAGATTTTGTGACTTGTGATTTAGAGTTAGTGATCATGTGTTCCTTTGTGTTTAACCTATGAGAGGTTTGATGAGATTTGGGAAGAACGTTAATCTTATCCCTCACTATATTATTCCTTTTGAAATTCTCTGAGTAGTTGGCCAGGTGGCCTATGAGTTGGATTTATCTCCAGACTTTGTCGCGGATCATTTGGTTTTCCATGTCTCCATGTTATGAAAGTATATTCTTGATCTTTCTCATATACTTAGATGGGACTCGATCCAGTTGGATAATTAGTTGACCTTTGTGGAGGAACCAGTGCTTGTTTTGGCTAGAAAGGTAAGGAGACTACATACAAAGGAGATTTCGGTAGTTAAGATCAGTGAAGGCATCACCCAGTAGAGTAGGCTACTTGGTTGATCGAGAGTGATATGCGAGCCCAGTATTCTCACTTATTAGAGGCTTTAGGTATTTTCTTATTTTAACTTTTAGGGACAAAATTTCCCTAGTGGTGGATGTTGTAATAACCCTTCAGGTCTTTGTCTGTATTCTTATTTATTTCGCTGGTTGAGCTTCTCCATAGCTGTCCCAAGTTATTAGTGACTTGCCAAAACTGATACATCGGTTACCTAGTGGTTTGTTTGGTTCCTTGAACCACTTTCTCAATTTGAAGTCTTCACTGATCCTAATTGACCATCAAGCAAAAACTTTAGAAATCAACTGTAAATGCAAAATTGTACTTCGCTAATGTGTCCGAAATATTAAAAACTATGAGATTACACATCTTATTTGTTTAAAACAAACCCCTAATGTATCTCCAAGCATTGGCTAAAGCTTGGAACCAAGTTCCAAGCTTCAGACATACGTTGCATAGACCGAGATATTGCAACCGCGGAGAAAAGGGTGTGACCATGATGTCGTGACTATAGCTAGGTGGAAGGTGTGACTGAACTACCCGAGTATGGGTGGAACCTATTTAAAGGCTGCTTTGTCCAAAAAATTTTCCCATTTGTGCCTCCTTCTTGAACTCTAAAACCCTAATAGAGTGTGAAATCTACTAAGTGAGTCTTGTGGATTGATTTGGAGCTAAAACAACTTGTGTTACTGAATCTTTCTACTAATTTAAGTTATGAATCCATCTAGTTGGTGTTAAGCTTTTGATTTCTAGATCCAAAACCCCTAAATCATGGAGGCTCAATTTTAGCACAAAATATAATAAATTTACTCAAGTTTCTTAAGGGTTATAGCTCCTTAATGGTATGTGTGTAATGGGTTAATCTCGAAAACTCATTTCTAAAAGTGGAACTCACTTAGGGGTTAGATGTCATTATGAACCCTTGGCATAGTGGTGACATAATGGGCATTGTTATTCTTGTTGTAACGCTTAGATTGTATTATTGATAGCTTGGCTCGTGGAAAAAGAAGCTTCGAGGAAAGAAAAGGAAAAGCGTGTTAGTTCGTCAGTCTCTAGGACTCAAGGTATGTAAGGTTTACTTGTTGTTAGATTGAGCATAATTGTTGTATAACTGTTGATATCTTGTGAGATTGGGCGGGGTTTAGATGATAAGTGAAATTTAATATTAGGGATTAGTGAATTCTTATAGGTTATTGAACTTTCAAGGTGTGATGCTTGACCCTTAACCTAGAACCTTGGATAGTCTACTTGTAGTGTAATGAATAGTATAAGAATCCTCTAGTTCTTCTAATAGATGAGAATGATGTTGCTCTCTAACCTTAAGAGTATGTTGGCCTAGATATTGCTTAGTTAGGAAATAACCTTAGTGTTGGGTTGACTTAGGTGGAATACTTGATAAAGATTTCCCCTATAGGCTTAGTGAGTATTGATAGGCCCTCAGGATATGATTTAGATAACTTAGCCAAAAATCTGGGTTGACATTAGTCTTCTGATAGTGAATTTGGCATTCTTGGGATTTAGGAGTCAGACTTGACCCACCTTAAGCTTGAACTACGAAACACCTTAAAAACCTAGATACTTGATGAATGTCTAAGTTACTTTATTGAGATTATGTTGGTTAACCTAGTGGTCAAATTATACATATAGTTGATGGTTGGATAATGTGTATACTTGATTAATTATCTCTTGGTAATGATATGGATTGCCTTGAAAAGGGGATGAATGTGTATATCATATGAATGCTCATGCATTTTCTTATACTCATATTGTTTGGTGATGCTTAGTAGCAAAGTAGGATTATATATGTTTCCGTATATCCCTATTACTCTATTATTGTAGACTGGTATATGTTTATTGATTTGGCTATGTATGTGTATGTATATTGTTATCTTGAGCAATATGTAATAGTATGATGATGTCCGGTGAAATCCGAAGAATATGTTGATGTTATGATGATACCCGGTGAATCCAAAAGAGTTACTGATGTTATGATGTTGCCCGATGAAATTCAGAGGATACGTTGATCTTATGATAATACCTGGTAAATTTGAAAAAGGTAATAATTTTATGATGATGCTCGGTGAATCCGGAGGATATGTTGATGTTATGATATTGCCTGATAAATTTGGGGGATATGTTAATATTATGATGATGCCCTGTGAATCCAGAGGATATGTTGATATTATGATGATGCCCAATGAAATTTAGAGAACATACTGATATTATGATGATGCCCGGTGAAATTCGGAGGATATGTTAATATTATGATGATGCCCAGTGAATCTGGTGGATATCTTGATGTTGTGATAATGCGCATTGAATCCATAGGATATGTTGATGTTATGATAATGCCCGGTAAATTCGGAAGAGGAAAAGATGTTATGATGCCATGTGGGGTAAATTTACCTAAATGCTTGAATACATAGTGAGGTTAGGCTGTGTGGAGCCTAACCACATTTGTACATGGGACATGATGTTTTTATTAGTAGGTTGTTGTTAATTCCTTGTCCCTTTTTTCACTAAATAAAAGGTATGGACCTTGTTGACTCTAATTGGTAACTAGAGGCAATTTATGCCTATCATTGGGTTAAGACTAATTAGTATGTGTAATCTTGCGATAAAACAAAGGCTCACCTAGTAAATCTACTTGACTTTAATTAATTGTTAAGTTATGGAAATTTGCCTAGTAAAATGAATAATGTGATAACTAGTTATTTCTAATAAATGATTATGACTTGTAGGATAGAATCCTAGGGAACTAGTTGGTGGACCTTACTTGGTGAATATATGGTAACTAGTCCTTAAGGTTGTAATATGCTCAATAATAATAGACTTGGTATTGATCAATGGTAGTTAAGTTGTCTTCTAGTATGTGATGTTGTGGTGGCTTAATTAAGGGTTTATATAATGAAAAAACTATCTAGATATTGTCCTTGTAATGGGTGAATGAATAATAGAATTGGTAATTTGTAGTCTTTCCCTTAAGTGATGACTAGTAACTATAAGACTTGTAATCAAGTGGCATATGAAAACAAAGGTTAACTATGTTATGTCGATGTTAGTTTCGTTAAATTGCGGTAATGATAATGATTGTGGACCTCAAATATGAGCCATGGCGGGGTTGTGTTACCCGCAGTTTTAGTTAATTGTGGTGTAGTATTGACTTGATGTATTGAAGTTTGATTCTTTTGGTTTACTCTCCAGTGGTATGGGATGCTGTGACAAGTTATTTGTTGTGTTCTTTTACGTGTACTTCCCGGCGGTATAGGACATCATGGTAAGTTCTTGTGTTTATTATTCTAATGAAGGTTGGTGTTGATTATGGTAAATTCATGGTTGTTATTGTATATATATGGCTTTACACTTTCGAAACAACTACTTATTTGTAGGATGCATAAGGTATGTAATTAATATGATATGCTATGCTATTGCCCTTGTAGTTTTGTTATTTTATTTGGCAGTATCGAAGAAGATTTAGGTTCGATGATATACCTTGACTTTAAGTTATTGTCTTTCCTTATGTCGTATTTATATTATAATTTTTCTCAGTCGGTTGATGATGCCTATTGAGTACCCGTGTTTTGGTACTCATACTACACTTCTGTACCCTTTTTGGTGCAGACCCAGGTTCTAGTTGCCATCATTCAGTCGGGTTTATGTTGCATTGACCATTTGGAGACAGGGTGAGATCTTGAGGTATGAGTTGCCCTTTTTCCCTTCTATTTTTATTTGTCTTTTGTTTTCAAGACAAATCGATGAGATTATTTAAGATATTTTTATTTTTGGAGTTGTAAAAATTCTATTGTGAAGTCTAGACACTCTTGTACTAATATTACTAGGTCATAGGATTGTTATTTTAATATCGGTTGTCTTTAGTAGTGGAATGCCACTGTTAAAATTATGTTCTATTATAGGGTCCATATTGGAATTTCTACAAAGGTGACCTATTGCACTAGTTGTGGGTTACGATATCGGCTTACCTACCAGTAGGATGTGGTAGGTGTCATCATAACTTAGAAATCGAGTCATGGCACATCGTCAGGGAGCTTCAGTGCTCTCCAATATTTATTTGACATACAGGTATCATCAGTTAAAGGGTAGAGCTTTGGATGTTTTCAAGATGACTTTTTGGAATAGATACAACCATTAGGAGTTCTTAATCATGCCTTTTGGATTGTTCAATGCCCCAAAAGTGTTCTTAGAGTTGAGGAATCGGGTGTTTCAACCATATCTTAAATCCTTTGTTATTGTATTTTATAGATGACATCTTGTTTTATTTTTAGAGTGAGACTAATATGTGAAGCATTTGAGGATTGTATTTCAAAGTTTGTGTGATGAGAATTTATATGCTAAGTTATAAGTATGAGTTTTGGTTGGATTCTATCTCTTTCTTGGGTCGTGTGGTGACAAAAGATGGCATTATGGTTGATCCATCCAAGATAAATGGGATTTGAGATTGGTTTAGACCTACTTCTATTACCGGTATTTGGAGTTTCCTTGGTTTGATGGGGTATTATCGGCATTATGTAGAGGGTTTCTCATCAATGGCAACTCTTTTGACCAAGTTGACCCTGAAAAAAGAGTGGTCGGATGCATGTAAGAAGAGCTTCCAAAAGTTCAAAGAGCTGTTGACTTCGGATCCTATCTTATCTTTGCTCGGGGATGCTATGGGTTTTTCTATGTTTTGTGATGCTTCTGGTGTTGGTTTGGGTGCGGTGTTAATACAGGAGTGTAAGGTGATTTTTTATGCCTCTCTTCTCTTGAAGCCTCATGAGAGAAATTATTCAATCACGATTTGGAGTTGATAGACATGGTGTTTGGGTTATTGTTGTGGCATCTTGACTTGGATGGAGTGCATCTCAAGATTTTCTTGGACAATCATAGCCTTTAGTACTTTTTTTGACAGTGAGATCTAACTATGAGGCAGCAATGTTTGCTTGATTTTCTTAAGGATTATGACCTTACTATTTTATATCATTTGGGTAAGGCTAATGTGGTTGTGGATACCTTGAGTCGAAAGTAGAGTAGTATGTTAAGGTTTGGCTCATCGCTTGAGCCAAGAGTGGCTGTTGTCCTTGAAAGTTCAGTCTTTAGCTTACTATATTGTTAGACTTTATATTTTGACACCAAAATTGTTTTAGCCTTTATTAATGCTAGATCTTCTTTGATGGAGCAGATTCGAGTCCATCAACTTGATAATAAGAGTTTGAGGGTGATTTGAGATTATGTTTTGAGTGGTGAGTCTAGGGCAACATCTCTTGATTCTGATTGTGTTTTGAGAATTTGAGGCTGAGTTTTTGAAATGAGAGTTAGTGGATGGTTAGATTGATTTAGAAGAGGATTTGTTCCAGATATTTTATCCAACTAGGTGTGACCAAGATGTATTGTGATTTAATGCATCTTTACTGGTGGGGTGGTACGAGGAAGGATATAGCATATTTTGGAGTTTATTGATTGTGTTGTCAGTAGGTGAAGTCCCAGCATCAAAGACTGATTGGTTTGCTTCAGAGGTCACCCATTCTGTAGTGGAAGTGGGAGTAGATTACTTTGGACTTTGTAAGTGGGTTGCCTCGTACTTATGATAGTTCTGGGAGCATTTAGGTCATCATGGACCAATTGATCAAGTTAGTTTATTTTATATCTATTCAGCTTTCCTTTATTATCGAGAGGTTGGGTCTAATCTACGTTTGTGAAATAGTTTGTCTTTATGGAGTACCCATGTCTATTATTTCAAACAGAGTTTCAGTGTTCACTTCTACCATCTAACAAAAGTTTCAAGATTAGTTGGGTACTCAAGTTAACCTTATCATAGATTTACACCCCCAGACAAATGCTCAATCAGAGCGGATAATTCAGGCTTTGAAGGATATGCTTTACACAAGTGGTACGAAATTCAGAGGTCAGTGGGAGTAGCAATTGGCTTTGGCGGAGTTCACTTATAATAATAGTTACCATTGAAGTAATGGGATGGCCCCTTTAGAGGCGATAGTTATTTTAGATCTTCTATTAGTTTATTTGAGACCTCAAAGATTAGACCCAGCTTTATTAACTTGGCTTACAATTCTTTAGATAGAGTTTGGGTGATTTAGGATAGGGTTTATTTAGCCTAGAGTAGGCAAAAAAGTAATGCACACAACAGGCTTCGTGCCTTGAAGATTGGTATTGGTGATCGAGTCTTCCTTCATATGTCACCCATGAAGGTCATGATGAGGATCAAAAATAGGGGCAAGCTTAGGCCCAGGTATATAGGACCTTTTGAGATTCATTGGAATTTCAGGTAGGTCCCTTTTTAGTTGGCCTTACTTTCAAACATTTCAGCCATTCACCTATTTTTTCATGTATCTATGCTTTGGCTCAATATTTTAGCTATGTCTAACATGCTTCATTAGGACTCTGTTCAATTGTATGAAAGGTTGACCCTATTTAAGGAGCAAGGCGTCCATTTAAACAAGGGATGTAAGACGATTATATTCTAGAGATAGTCTTGTGGTTAAGGTTCAGTGTAGACATCTGTAAGACACTGCATAGTTTCCTCATAGTTTGAGCCTTAGAGCATGTCAACTGAAGTGTAATTCCAGCCCTAAAATATTGAGAAGAGACTTCCAAAGTGATTGGTATTTAAACCATAGAGAATTGAATTAGCTTTCCAATGATACCAATTTCGTCCAAATTCGGCATCGGGGTGAGAAGTTATGGTCGATTTACTGAGAGTTGTCGAAACTGCCCAGGTGTGATGGACGATCCAATGGACCGTCGAGTCTGGGAAGGACCGTTGCTCGGACCATCACGACCAAGGCAAAAACTCCCTCTTCTAGCCCAAATGCAATGGCCAGGACGACAGACCGAAAAGGTTACGAGAGACTATTGTTAAGATCGTTGCTGCTAAGGTAGTATGGTGTTATCCTGGACAGCGTGCGATGACTATAAAAAGGGATAGCGTGCGATGACTGTTCTAGCGACGGACCATCACTCCGACCGTTGCAGCCCCTATTTAGTATTTTTAACTCATTTTTAAAGGGATTTTTGGTCTTTTCAAATCTTTTATCAACCAGATATATTCCAAATGAATCAAATGGCTTCATTCATCATCTAAAACACAAAATAGCTAAGGTTTCTCCCTCAAGATCAAATCCAAAACCCTTCTCCAAGAAATCTAAGAACTCACCATAGATTCTACAAATTGAGTTTAGATTTGAGTTCCCCAAGTTCAAGGGTTGCAAGAACCCTCTCTCAAGAGTAAGAAAAAGAGTTTAAAGCAAGCTTCTTCATCCAATTTCATAATCTAAGGTATGTGGGGTTTTGAACAAGGGTAATCCTTTAATGCTTTTGCCCAAAGGCTTATTTAAATTATGATTTTCTGCAATCTATGAGATTTAACATGAATTTAAATTAGGGTTTTTCACCCATTATTATTGATTCCAATATTTTGATGTTTTCCATGAATTGAGAGTCTAATGGGATGATTTTCACATGTTTTCTTGAGAAATTATAGCTGGGTCTATACCCCATGATTTTAATCCTTGAGAAATTAATAGTTTAAATGTTTGAGATATTGAAATATATGAGTATGTTGAGATTTTGAGATAAAATGCTGAAATTTCCAGATTTCTACATGAGTTATGAATCGATATGCTATCTATTATTCTTTTGATGAGTTTTAACTTGAGAGTTAATTATGGGTCCTTAAGCCCTACTTAAGACTGGCAATTTTATGAACTTTTGTGCTATAAGCACCCCTGATTTCAGTATTCTGAGATTATTGAGAAATGTTTTAACCTAATGGTCATAGAGCTTTGAAATCCACTTCACTACATGAGATTACAGATTTGATTATTGGGTTCTTAGAAACCATGAGATAATTTTGAAAGAGGATTTTCCTAAGATGAGCGAAATAAACTAAAGGGAGTAGTATTTAGCACCGAGTTGGGTAAGTTACTACGGTTTTTTACCCCAAAACTACTGCCACCGTTGGTTCAAGATTTTGGGCCTAAGGCTGAGATGATTGGTCCCGAGGACGATATAAGTGATCACTGAGTTGAGGTTATACTCCTTGGAAAGAGTATGATGCCTCTCCCCAATGTGAGGTATCTTCCTTAGAAGGATAAAACGTTGGACTTCATATAGCTCGCCTGATTTATGTCGGTTCAGAGAAGCTTCCTAAACTAAAGTATTTTCCATTAAGATATAATATTTTTTCCTAAAGCTTTAAGAAGAGATATTTTCAAAAGTGAACAAATTGCTTTTGAGTATTTTCCAAAGAAGGAAGTAGTTATCTCTACTAATATGAGTTGATCACCTATTTTTAAACTAAAGTTATATGATTTCGAGTTCCAAGTGTTTGAGTTCAAAAGATTTATAAGTTCTTGACCAATAAAGAAGTTTTACACTCCATGAGATATACGCATGATGTGAAAGTATTTTTTGAAAGCTTCCTTCATCCTATGAGTAATGAGATTAGAGAAATGTACAGATTTTAAAGCTAAAGTATAATGACTCAGAAGATTTGTGTTACATACTTCGTCATACATGATTATGAGCTTTACATTTTGACTTATTCAGGCCATATGAGTTATTCCTAATTGAATATATGATTGGATTGAAGAGTATTGATACTATTTTTACATAAATGCATACACCCCCATATACTCAGTACATTCCTAAATATTGATCCACATATACGTCTATGTGCTGCATTGTCTTATAATGTAGGTTCTGGTGCTCATTCCCATCCTCGCCAATGATTACCGAGTACCTTTGTCTACATCTCTCCAGTGGTGAGTCCTCATGATTCAAGGAACTATCTTTAGATATTTTATTATTCGAGTGTTTATGTTATTACTTTCAGTTTAGTTTGAGTCAGTTGAGGACCTGTCCTAATGGATCTCGAGTTTGTGAAGTAGTAGAGGCGTTGTCAGACTAGCTATCAGATTATGGTTGGGTTGATATTTCCAGTTTTATGGTCGGTTAGATTGAGTGTTATCTTCGTATTTCCTTTTGTTTGATATGATTGTGCCAGTGTTTTGTATATTTTTTCTTAAATGAGTTAGTATGGGATGTGATAGGCTCAAAGGGTTAGCTTGGGGATACTTATAGCCCTAAGCATCATGTGACGTCTCGGGAGGTAATTTTGGGTTATTACAAACTTGGTATCAGAGCCTAAGGTTTTTTAAGGAGTCCTAGGGAGTCTAACAAGCCGTATTGAGTAGAGTCTTGATCATCAGTGTGTAGCGCACCACATCTATGAGCAAGAGGCTACATGATGTTTTAGGAAAAATTTGTTTCTTTCTTTCAGATTCCATTATGAATGCAGTTGTCCTTCTCATCTAATAATTTGTTCTCTCCTATTTTAGAAAATGCCTCTCTGAAGAGCGAATACCCACAGAAATGAAGATGAGAAACCCCCACCTGTTGATCCTTTGAATGAAACTGTGTCTCATGCTAAGTTTCAGGCGGCCTTTCAGGAATTAGCCCAAGTAGTCACCGCTAATGCTCAGGCCAATAACCAGGCCACAGTTGTAAATCAGCAGTGAGGTGATTTAGCTGCTGCTAGGATCTGTGATTTCATGCGAATGAATCCGCCAGAGTTTTATGGGTTCAAGGCAGGGGAGGACGCACAGTTGTAAATTAAGGAGGTGAGAAAGATCACGTTGGTGATGCATGTTTCTGAGGAGGAAAGTGTTAAGTTAACGTCTTATAGGTTGAAGGGCATATCTTATGACTGGGTTGTATTATGGAGGAAGGGTAGAGGTGAGGATGTTGCTCCAATGACTTGGCAGGTGTTCCAAAATGCATTCTTGGACAAGTTCTTTCCGCTTAAGATGAGGGAAACAAAGATTGAGGAGTTTATGAACTTGAGGTAGGGCTCCGTGACTGTTAAGGAGTACTACTTGAAGTTTAACTAGTTGGCCAAGAATGCTCCTGATTTGATTTCTAAAACTCGAGCTAGTATGAGCAAGTTCATGACAGGTGTTTCTGGTTTGGTGTTGAAAGAGTGTAGGACTATGATACTGTATAGGGATATGGATCTGTCTAGGTTGATGATGCATGCACAGCAGATAAATGTGGAAACGATTAGAAAGAGACAAAGGGCTAACAAGAAGGCTATATCTGAGTAGTATGAGTATAGTCAGCCTAGGTTCCATGTAGGAAACCACTCTCAGTTTCAGAGATGTTCGCGAAACCTAGGAAACCATTCTCGATTTCAGATATGTCCATCTATAGTGCCTTCATCAGCTAGTGCTCCCACGCCTAGAAGTAGGCAGGAGCAAGGGAGCAAGTCTTTTATGTCTAGGTCACAGAACAGTTTTGGTAACAGGCCCCGTTATCCTCCTTGTTCTAATTGTGGTAGAGATCATCCCGGTGAGTGTTTCACAGATTTGAGGGCTTATTTTGGTTGTGGGAAGCAGGGCCACAGACTTAGAGATTATCCACATGCTAGGCAGGGTACTAAAGATGCCTGACCTCAGGTACAGACTACTAGTACAATAGCTAATGTCCCTCGTCCCTCGTCCCACCCCTATTCAGGGCACTTCATTTGGCACTGCTGGTGGTCAGCACCAGAACAGATTCTATGCCTTCTCATCTCATCAAGAGCAAGAGCACTCTCCCGATATTGTTACTGGTATGCTTGATGTCTTTTGTCTTGATGTTTATGTGTTGTTGGACCCTGAGTCAAGTCTCTCTTATATAACCCCACTTATAGCTGTGAATTTCAAAATGAGTCCCGAAAATATTCCTGAGCCTTTTCTACTTTCTTCACCCGTAGGAAAGTTAGTTATTGCTAAACAATTGTATAGATATTATCCTGTTACTATTCTTCATAGAGTCATACTTGTTGATTTAATAGAGTTAGACATGGTGGATTTTGACCTTATCTTGGGTATGGATTGGCTTCATTTTTGTTATGCATCAATAGACTGTCGTACCCATGTGGTCAAGTTTCAGTTCCCTAATGAGCCAATTTTTGAGTGGTTCGAGAGTTTGGTACCGAGTCATTTTATCTCCTATCTCAAGGACAAAAAGCTGATATCTAAGGGTTACATCTATCACCTAGTTAGAGTCTAAGACACTAAGTTCGAGGCTCCAACTATTCAGTCAGTCGATATTGTTAACGAGTTTCCAAATATTTTTCCAGAAGATCTCTCAGGGGTACTTCCCGATAGAGAGATAGAATTTAGGATTAACCTTCTTCCCAACACTTTTCCTAGTTATATTCCGCCAGTATTTCTCTTTGGGGCGCACCTGTTCTATTCGTGCAAAAAAAAGATGGTTCTTTGCGTATATCCATAGACTATCGTCATCTTAATAAAGTCATGGTTAAAAATAAGTATCCTCTTCCAAAAATTGATGACCTATTTGATTAGTCGTAAGGTTCAAGTTATTTGTCCAAGATAGACTTTAGATCTGGCTATCATCAGCTTAAAGTAAGGGAATGTGACATTCCAAAGACAGCCTTCCAAACTCGCTATGGTCACTTTGAGCTTCTAGTTATGTCTTTCGGACTAACCAATGCCCCAACAGCTTTTATGGACCTCATGAATCGAGTGTTCAAGCAATATCTTGATATGTTTGTCATAGTGTTCATAGATGACATCCTTGTCTACTGCCGAAGTGAGCATGATCTGCAGATCACCTTAGAATTATCTTGCAAACTCTTAGTGGTCACCAGTTATTCGCCAAATTTAGTAAGTGTGAATTTTGGCTAAGGTCTGTAGCCTTTCTAGGTTATGTTATTTCATCCAAAGGTAATAGAGTTGATCCTCCAAAGATAGAAGCTGTGAAAAATTGGCCTAGATCTATCTCTCCGTCTGAAATTAAAAGTTTCTTGGGTCTAGCTGGCTACTACCGCCATTTTGTTAAAGGTTTCTCTTCTATTGTGTCTCCCATGATCCGGTTGACCCAGAATAAAGTTAAGTTCCAGTGATCAAATTCCTGTGAAAAGACTTTTTAGGAGTTGAAGAGTCGACTTACTTCAGCCCCTGTGTTCACTTTGCCTGATGGTACAGATGGTTTTGTGGTGTATTGTGATGCCTCTAGAATTAGTTTAGGTTGTATTTTGATGAAAAGAGGTATGGTTATATCTTATTCCTTTAGACAGTTAAAACTGCATGAGAAGAATTACCCAACCCATGACCTTAAGTTAGCCGTTGTGGTCTTTGCTTTGAAAATCTGGAGACACTACCTTTATGGTGTTCATTTTGATATGTTTACTGGTCATAAGAGCCTGCAGTATGGGTTTACTCAGAGGGAGTTGAATATTAGGCAAAGGAGGTGGTTAGAGTTGTTAAAAGACTATGATATAAGTGTGTTGTATCACCCAGGCAAGGCTAATGTAGTGGCAGATGGCCTTAGCAGATTGTCTATGGGAAGTGTTGCTCATGTAGACGAAGGTAAGAAAGAGTTAGCTCGTGATGTGTATTGTCTGGCTAGATTAGGTGTTAGATTGCTTGATTTAGTTAAAGGAAGTACTTTGGTGCTAAGTAGTTTCAAATCATCTTTAGTTTCAGAAGTGAAGGAGAAGTAAGATAGAGATCCTAGTTTGGTCAGACTAAAGGAGACAGGTAAGGACAAAAAGGTAGATGTTTTCTCCTAAGGGGAAGATAGTGTGTTGATATTGTAGGGTAGATTGTGCATTCCGTGTGTTGATATCTGAGGCAGAGGATTACGGCTGAAGTGTATGGCGTGCGGTATTTTATTTATCCCGGCACTACCAAGATGTACCGCAACTTGCGGGAAATCTATTGGTGGAATGGTATGAAGAAGGATACAGCTGAGCTTGTAGCAAAGTATGCATCATGACAACAGTTTAAGGTAGAACACCAAAGACCTGGTGGTGTGATACAAGAGTTCAGTATACCCACTTGCAAGTAGGAGATGGTGAATATGGACTTGTGGTTGGGTTAACTCTTTTGCGTCGTCATCATGATTCTATTTGGGTTGTTGTAGACAGACTAACTAAGTCCGCGCACTTCTTTCCTATACATATATCTTATACAATAGAGGGTTATGCTAGATTGTATATTTGAGAGTTAGTCAGGCTACACGGAGTTCCCTCGTCTGTCATTTCGGATAGTGATACTCAATTTACTTCTCAGTTTTGGAGGGCGTTTCAGCAGGGTCTTGGTACCCAAGTTCTTTTGAGTTTTGATTTTCATCCACAGACTGATATTCAGGATGAGGGGACCATTCACACCCTAGAAGATATATTGAGGGTGTGTGCTCTTTATTTTAAAGGTAATTGGGATGAGTATTTTCCATTGATAGAGTTCGCCTATAACAATAGTTACCATACTAGCACCGGGATGGCACCATTTGAGGCCTTTTATGGTACGAGGTGTAGATAACCCATAAGTTATTTTGAAGTGAGTGAACCTACTGTGATTGGGCCTAATGTAGTATTTGAAGTTATGGAGAAAGTTAAGTTGATTAGAGAGAGGTTAAATATAGCTCAAAGTCGTTAAAAATCCTATGTCGATGTGAGGAGAAGGGATCTTGAGTTTGAAGTGGGTGATTTTGTGTACTTGAATATTTCACCCAAGAAAGGGGTGAAGAGATTTGGTAAAAAGGGAACGCTTTGTCCCCGTTATGTTGGCCCGTATAGAGTTTTGAGTCGTGTTGTAAAAGTAGCCTATGAGGTTAAATTGCCTACGGAGTTGTCAGTCGTTTATCCTATTTTTGATGTCTCCATTCGTAGGAAGCATATTGCTCATTCCGTTGTGGTAGATCCTTCAGAGAGTGCTGATATTTAGAACAATCTTTCATTCGATTAGATTCCTGTTGAGATCCTAGATTTTTAGATTCGTAGATTGAGGAACAAAGAGGTCCCCTTAGTCAAAGTGTTGTGGAGGAACCAGTCAGTTGAGCGCGCTACTTGGGAGGCAAAAACAAACATGCGAGCGAAGTACCCGCACCTCTTTTCTGCGAGTTTAGATCAATCCAAAGGTATTATTCTTCCTTAATTCAGCCCTTCTAATCTAAAGTTCAACTATATATCTATTCTTGCATGAGTTTTTGCAATTTCTGAGCTATTCAGGGGTTTAAGAAGATTTTGAGCCCATTTAGCAAATTGCTTCAGCTATGTGTACTCCATTTTCCTGTGTTCCTAGTCTAACTAGCGACATTTGAGGACGAATGTTTCCAAGGGAGAGATATTGTAAGACCCTAAAAAGTTCCCTTGTAGTCCGAGACTTAGAGCGTGTCAAGTGAAGAGTAATTCTGGCCCTAAAATATTGAGAAGAGACTTCTCCAGTGATTGATATTTAAACCATAGAGAATTGAATTAGCTTTCCAATTAGACCGATTTTGTCCAAATCTGACATCGGGGTGAGAACTTATGGCCATTTTACTAAGAGTTGTCTAATTGCCTAGGTGCGACGGACGATCCGACAGACCGTTGAGTCTGCGATGGACCATCCCGACCAAGGCAAAAACTTCCTCTCCTGGTCCAATTATGACAGCCAGGATGACGGACTATCAAGGCTGTGACGGAACATCGCACTGACCGTCGCCACTAAGGTAGTGTAGTCTCATCATGGCCAACGTGTGATGGATGTTTCGATGGACCTTCCAGATTGAGACGGACGATCACTTCATCCGTCATACCAAGGCATTGTGTTCTTTTTCTGACCGGCATACGACGGATGATCCGACGGACTGTTAGGCTAGACATGGACCATCGCTCCGACCGTCGCAGCCCCCGTTCAGTATTTTTAACTCATTTTTTAAAAGGGATTTTCATTTATTTCCACTCTTTTATCAACCAGATATATTCCAAATGAAGCAAATGGATTCATTTATCATCCAAAACATAAGAGAGCTAGGGTTTCTCCCTCAAGATCAAATCTAAAACCCTTCTCCAAGAAATGTAAGAAATCACCATAGATTCTACAAATTGAGTTGAGATTTGAGTTTCTCAAGTTCAAGGGTTGCAAGAACCCTCTCTCAAGAGTAAGAAAAAGAGTTTAAAGCAAGCTTGTTCATCCAATTTCATAATCCAAGGTATGTGGGGTTTTGAATAAGGGTAATCCTTTCATCCTTGTGCCTAAAGGCTTATTTAAACTATGATTTTCTGTAATCAATGAGATTTTACACAAATTTGAATTAGGATTTTTCACCCATTATTATTGATTGCTATATTTTGATGTTTCCCATAAATTGAGAGCCTAATGGCATGATTTTCATATATTTTCTTGAGAAATTGCAGCTAGGTCTATACCCCATGATTTTAATCCTTGCGAAATTAATAGTTTAAATGTTTGAGATATTGAAGTATATGAGTATGTTGAGATTTTGAAACAAATTTTTGAAATTTCTAGATTTCTACATAAGTTATGAATCTATGAGGTATCTATTATTCTTTTGATGAGTTTTAACTTGAGAGTTAATTATGGGTCATTAAGCCCTACTTTAGACTTACAATTTTATGAACTTTTCTGCTGTAAGCACCCCTAATTTGAGTATTCTGAGATTATTGAGAAATATTTTGACCTAATGTTCATACAGCTTTGAAATCCACTTCACTACATGAGATTACAAATTTGAGTGTTGGGTTCTTAGAAACCATGAGATTATTTTGAAAGTGGATTTTCATGAGATGAGAGAGATAAAATAAAGGGAGTAGTATTTAGCACCGAGTTGGGTAAGTTACTATGGTTTCTTACCCTAGAACTACATGCCACCATAGGTTTGAGATTCTGGGCCTAAGGATGAGATGATTGGGCCTGAGGTCGAGATAAGTGATCATTGAGTTTAGGTTATACTCCTTGGGAAGAGTATGATGCCTCTCCCCAACGTGAGGTTTCTTCCTTAGAAGGACAATATGTTGGACTCCATATTGATCGCATGGTTTATGTCAGTTAAGAGAACCTCGCTAAACTAAAGTATTTTCAATTGAGATAGAATATTTTTCCTTAAAGCTTTGAGATGAGATTTTTTCTAAAGTGAACTAACTTCTTTTGAGTATTTTCCAAATAAGGAAGTAGTTTTCTCTACTAATATGAGGTGATCACCAATTTTTAAACTAAACTTATATGATTCCTAGATCCAAGTGTTTGAGTTTGAAAGAGTTATAAGTTCTTGAGCAATAAAGAAGTTTTACTCTTCATGAGATATATGCATGAGTTGAAAGTATTGTTTAAAGCTTCCTTCATCCTATCAGTAATGAGAATAAGAGAAGTGTACAAATTTTAAAGCTGAAGTATAGTGACTCATAAGATTTGTGTTACATACTTCGTCATACATGATTTATGAGCTATACATTTTGACTTATTCAAGCCATATGAGTCATTCCTAATTACATGCATGATTTGATTGAAGAGTATTGATACTGTTTTTACATAAATGCATACACCCCCATACACTCAGTACATTCCCAAGTGTTGATCCACATATACGTCTATTTTCTACATTGTCTTATGATATAGGTTCAGGTGCACATTCCTAGCCTCGTTAGTGATTTTTGAGTACCTTTGTCTATATCTCTCCACTGGTGAGTCCTCATAGTTCAAGGACCTATCTTCAGACATTTTAGTATTTAAGTGTTTATGTTATTACTTTCAGTTTAATTTAAGTCAGTTGGGGACCTGTCCTAACGGCTCTCGAGTTTATGGTGTAGTAGAATCTTTGTCAGACTAGTTATCAGACTGTAGTTGTGTTGAGACTTCTAGTTTTGTGGTCATTTGGACTGAGTATTATCTTCGTATTTACTTTTATTTGATATAATAGTGCCAGTGTTGTGTATATTTCTTATTCAATGAGTTATTATGGGAAGTGATACGCTCAAAGTGTTAGCTTGGGGCTACTTGTAGCGCTAAGCACCATGTGACATCCTGAGAGGTGATTTTGGGTCATTACAACATCATCCTATTAAGGAGGCTACTTGGAAGGTCATGTCTGACATAGTATTACTAACACTCAGTTTTTCATATATTCAGGTACTTCTGTGTCATTTAGTTTAGGGATGAATTGGAGTTTTCATGATGATGTTGTAATCATTTAAATTTGTAATTTTCTATTTTTATGTAATTTGACCATTTTTCCGGTCCTCATAGTCGTAAATATTGATTTTGGGTTTTAGGGAAGTTGGCCCGATTCTTGCTGTGACCAGGAATAATTTGTACGAGTTTGTGGTTTTAGAGGCTTGAGAATCTACATATTGACTTTAGTCAACATTCATTGTTTTGAGTGTCGGAGATTGTTCTAGCAGATCCAAATTTTGAATTTGGGTTAGTACCAAGGTTGTTTCAATTTTGGAACCTTCATATCTCATCACAACCCTTTATTTAGAAAATATTGAAAAGGGGAATGGGAGTTAATTTTGTGAAAACAACCTTTTTTTAAAAAATCTTATGTCATGATTGCGTCCAAATCATTTAAATTAGCCTAGTATCATATATATTTTATTTTTATTGGGTCCCAAAAGAATCTCAAGGGTCTGTTCAAAGATTTTGAAAACCATGTTAATCAGCTGGTCGTTGATATCTAGTGCATAGAGTCATCTTCTTCGTGAATGCAGGACCCTTGATCCAAACACAAATAAGAAAATCTTCCTTCATCGCGAATGCAATGGTGGGGCCATGATCACGATGGTTAATCTGGTTAGGATGGGTTGAAGATCTTTCTTTGCAAATATAATAGGGTTGTCACGAACATGAGGGTTCAAGAATTTGACTTCACAAATGTGAAGGCCAATTTTTGCCACTCAGTGTTGACCCTCATAAGTATGAAGGATTGGCCACTTTTGTGGGGTAGTATTCACTGAACAATTTAAAAACCCGTTACATTTTCCCTCTATTTTTGGAGCTTTGAGCTTTGAGTTTGGCATATTCTTGAGGATTTCTTCACCATTTGAGCTTGGGTACGCTCCAAAACCTTATTTCCATTATTTTTCATTGATTATATCATCTAAAATACCTTTAAATCATGATTTCAAAATGGAAAATTTGGGGGGTTTATCAATAAAGCTTAAAAAGAGGGTTTCTTCAATTTGCATCCCGTTTTTAACCTATTTTTCAAGGGTCTTTTTTAAACAAAATTTGGTTTTACCCCTTTTGTTTTCAAACCCATGTTGGGCCTGTCCCAAATATGGGAAATATAGGTATCATTAGCTTTCTTTTAACGCCTAGATGTCATGTTTGAATGTTGTAGTTGATCCTTAGGATATTGGGAAAACATCCATATTGAGGCACTTTAGGTCAGGATTTCATCATTCCGACGTAGGTTATAGCTTAACTTCTTTCAAACTGAGTTGGGTAGTTACTATTTTTTTGGTTAGGAAAGAGATATCCTAGGATAATTAATCCTGAGATTAGTTATCCCACTATGTTTCTGGGATAATTTTTCCCATTACCATGGTGTAAATGTGGGATAAATAATTTCAGTACTAACAATACCTCACACCAAACATGGGATAAAATAGTCTTTTATTTTATCCCAGGACTAATTATCCCTTATACCTCACACCAAATGACCCCATAATATATAAGTAAAGCATGCTATGGGTTGGGAAAATAGCTATGGAGTTTATATTTTGAGATTATTATTACTTTTTTGTACCTAAGTGGGGGTTTAGATTTTATTGTTATTGACTTAGATATCTAATAGGGAAAAGGGTCAAAAAATACTCCTCTTCTTTGATAAATAGCTAAGTTTGCCCCTCGTTATTCTATAGGGAAAAATATGCTTATACTATAGGGCCAAATATACCCGTTTCACTAGAAAAGTTATCAAAAGTACCCTCTTTTTAACATTTCTCCACCATGGCAAGGTGAGAGCCATATGGCGGGACATTTGGGTCAGGTTTATGCCATATGGTGTGTTACCTCAGCATTAGAATTTTTTTCCCTTTTTTGTTTTAATTTTTTTTCTTCAAATTTTATTACTTATTATAAGAAATTGACAATTTCAATACTCATATATTTTATTTAATTCGAGTAAAAAAACGTCATCTTTACTAAACATCTATGTCTCCTCACCAAACGAAACAGAACCACCACCAAAGACGGCAGAAGGAAAAGATGTGCCACATCTCAAGTTGTAAAGAAAAAAGCGACGAGTTTGAAACTGAGTTGCCGGAGAAGGTGCTGTATTTTGGAAAGTTTGGTGGAAATGTTTCTGAAATGGGGGTTTAAGGTTAGCGAAATGCTAGAAAAAGTTGACACTGCCAAGGATGTTTTACTAATAGTGATAGTGATCAGTTATTAGAGATTATTCCTTTTTTTGTTTTAAATACTCATATATTTTATTTGTTTGAAAACTGAAAAATTAAATAAATAAAATTTGAATGAAAAATATAAAATAAATAAGAAAAAAATTCTAATGTTTAGGTGGCATATCACATGGCATCGACCTCACCCAAATGTCACGCCACATGACTCACACTTTGCCATGGTTCATAAGTGTTAAAAAAGGGATATTTTTATTACTTTGCTAATGGAAGGGGTATATTTGGCCCTATCGTACAACAAAAGGGGTATATTTGATCTATTAGTATAACAAAGGGCAAACTCAGCCAATTTATCAAAGTAAAGGGGCATTTTTGACTCTTTCCCCTATCTAATATTTTGTGTTTCTCATGTTGGGTCTTTATTTGACACCTTTGGCCTTATTTCTACATTTATCTTCCTTCATTCTAAATAAAATGCTCGTACGGGTGCTTATTTTGGTTAATATGATATAAATGATGTCTTACATGCATATTTATTCTTATGATGTTTAAATGGCATTGATAATAATGTATTGTTGGACATATTGAGTTGATTTCTGGGCTCACTCATATATACATACTTATGGATGCATTAGATATCATCATATTGAGTTGATTGTGAGCGTTATATCCTCATTTCAAACATATACATTCATGACATATTGCTATCATTGACAAACATTGTTTAGAAATAAAATGACTCACTTTTGAAAAACCCTTGGTCGAGGTCATTACTAATAAATATAGTTTGAGATATGAGTTATAGTACATGGGTTTTGAAACCCCCCCCCCCCCCCAAGTGGTCCTACCTGGAAGTTTCGAGCTTGGTGTGTGTATACAGAAAGTCATGTGGTGGCTTTCACCATTCATCCCATTCACATTGCATTCGCATATGCATCTTTCATGTTTATTTGTTTCTTGAGTTGTTAGTTTCAGTATATTCTTCGTGTATGTTTGTGTTCTTTTCATTCCTGTATATATAAATATTAACATTGTTCGTAGATATGGTTTGAGCTATAGTTTGGGACTTTTCTACTTGTAGGTGACGTGCTCATAGTAATATTTTACTTATCTTATTTTCTATTTTGATTAGTCTTCCTATAATACTACTAAGTACAAATGGACTGTACTCACTTCTGTTGTTCCCTTTAGACGCAAATCCTAGTACGGTCACCTCTTATGGTGGTTTATTTCGTGTGAATTTTCCAAGCTTTGAGGTACTGATTCCCTCCGGAGTTTGGGGCTAGTCATCCATCCTTATTTATCTTTGTTTTTGGTTATTAAAGACAAATGTGTATTTTCACTGTTTGGATATTGTACTAGTTGCTCTTACACTATGACACTAGATTTTGGGAACTCATGAGATTTCTTTAGATTTCCATTTTAATTATGTTTCTTGTCTGGCTTAACTTGTTTCCAGAAGTCTCTCCTTGATGCAAGTTATTGTCAGTTTCGTGTTTCCTTTATCAATTTGGCTGAGCTGCAATAAATGTCATCATACCTCATTTTTGGTTCATGACGGGATTTGGTATAGGAAATGTTTTACGGCTATAGTGGTAATAAATCTCAACAGTGGTTTACATCATTTAAGTAAGGGAAAAATTTATTTCCCCCATTTTCGCTCTATTCGATACAAATTCTCTCATTTCCTATTGTGAAATCCCTTTCTTGCTAGGAATTCAAGGTATTTTCTTTATCTCTTCTACTTACGGAATTTATTTCCTATTTTAGACTGTTGAAATCCATTGGAAATAAGGATTTTTTATTATAATGTTAGTGCAACTTTGAACTTGATTTTTGGTGGTGTTCTTGAACATATTGGTTGACATGCTAAGATTTCTTATTTTATAGTTCTCCTATAGCATTTGTGACATAAGATTAACGTAGATCATGGTAAATTTCTCCAAGGAGAGGGGCGAAAGATGAATGGTTATCTTCTCCAATAATTTTCTTTGATTAAGGGTCGATTTAAGGGACCCTTCCCTCTATTAGTATAAAACGTCTCCTACTTTCCCTAGCCCGATATGTACTTAATTTTCTAAATTACATAGCAAAGTCAAAAATCCACCATGGGTGGGAAGATTGAAGCATTGAAGTTGATGAATCATTGCAATGGTAACTTCTACCATTCTAGATGTATTCAGTAGTAGTAGGCTCCAGTACAGCGGTACCACGACTATAATACTAGGCAGTAACTTCCCAGCCTTTGCATTTTATAAAATATTGAGTTCTCCTTCTCTCCTTTGGTTTTTAATATGATTCTAAACTAGTTTTTTTGTGGCATTTACAGATTATCATGGACCAACAACCTTTCTACTGCAGGTTTCCCAATATTGAATGTCATGAACTTTATGAGCATGAGTTGCATAGTAGGGGTACTTATTGCATTGTAGGGGTTTTCTTTGCAAATGGCGGATGGTGATGTCAAAACCCAATTTATAAGTCATGATGGCGCCTACTCTTTACTACCGGAAGGTAATCCAAATCGTAACCCAGAGCAAAACAAAATGGGTTAACTTGGTAGTAAATGCCCAAAAGGCAAAAAGCTACAAATGCAACTTGTAAATAAAATTGGGTATTAGAAATAGCTAAAAGATATTTGATACATAGATACCACCCTATTACCTCGTAGAGCTAGTACAAAAGCAACTATAAATACAACTTAAGTATCTAATAGATTTAATACAATCTGTCTTGAAACAAAAGACTAGACATAAGTAAGATAGAAGGAATGGGCGACTCTGACTACTAGGGCTCACCCTATCTTCAAAAATCAACACAGCACGAACATCGATCAACAGCAATAACAAGATCTAGACCAAAAAGATACAGAAGTGTAGTATGAGTATCAAAACCACGAATACACAGTAGGTATCATCGATGGACTGAGCTAAATTATGATATAAGTATGATAAGATGCATGATAATGTAACTAAGTCATGAAAAAGAGATGAACCTAATAACAGCTCCAACATTATTGTGCATAGGAAAGTAAGTAAATCGAAATAATAACATAACATAAGGCATCAACACATACAATCACAACTACAAAATTATCCCTCATAAGCCAGTTTTTGTGGAACCCATCGCAAGCCCCCATAAACTTGGAAGGTACAAACAAGACAGTATAACCCACCACTGTCATTTATCAACTCTTAAGATGCAACAAGAATTCACCCATGTCTGCCATACCATATCTATTATTTACTCATTAGCCAATATTTATACACTAACCACCAATTATCAACTAATCACCAATAATAAACTAATCATGGTATCACTAAAGTTCATTCATATCATGCCACATTATAATCATTTCTTCATTTTCAAACTTAGCTAGAATCACAATTGTCAATCTCACAGCCTGATATCGTCATATCATAATAAGAATATTATCATAGTATAATGTATATGTTTGAACTCAAACCGGTAAGTATAATCAACAATATCATCATCAATATCATTTTTCATTAATCACCAACATTATCAAATGTCGTCATCAATATCATAGCCATCCTCCGCACTTGAACCGGGCATAATAATCGATATCATCATCATTATCCGGACTTAAATTTATGTTGGTATAGTTCATAGCATAATCGATATCCATGACTTATATCGATAACCATATCATCATTACAATAGCCAATAGCTTAATCATTAAAGTATTTAATAGCATAACTACTAGCATAGCTATTTAGAATGATCACCAATCATAATCGAAGCATGACCTCTAGTATAATCACCGATATACTAAATAAGCATAAGCTTTAGCATAACCAATAGCCTAATAATTATTATAATCAATAAGGATAGTCTTAAGTATAATCAATAGCATAATTGCAAATGTAGACAATAAGCGTTGTTTTTAGTATAAACAATAGCATGATCACCAACATAACCACTAACTTAGTCAATGGCATACCCAATGGCTTAATTAATAACCTTATCAATGTCTTAATCAATATCATAATCAAGGGCTTATTCAATAACATATTTAATTATCTCATCATTAGCTTAATAAATAATTTATTAATTTCATAATTAATAAGTGTTACTCTGATGCAAACCCATCATAATGATCAAGTACTGAGGGATCTCAATATCACCGCAATAAGCATTTTTGAGATGTACACAAACATATAAAAGGTATTCAATAACTAAAACAAGTCTTGTCCTAAGGTGGGTAAAAGAGACCACTTCTAAATCCCGAAAATCCTTTACCAAGCAATGTCCACTCCAAGAAAGGCTAAGTTATTTAAATCCACAATTAGATATTGGATAAGCCGTAACTAGCACTAGAATAGCAAAACTTCCCAATAGAGGGCAACTAAGTCAATTCCACCTAAGGTAATGACACTAGGGAAAGTTCCACTCTAAACTCAAGTGACCAAGGCAATGTCCTAATCAGTTGAGAAGCTAAAGCATTTTCATTCTAAACAAGAGCCTACAAGGTCAACTTCACCTAATGTATGGTTAACTAGGCAATTATGCATAAAAGTGATATCCAAAATAGCCTAAACGATCCAAATAACCCAAGTATTGTATTATCACACCAACACCTAAAACTTACCCCAAATATAACAAAATATCATAAACATACTATGAAGTATCTCTATCTAACAAGGGATAAAACTAGCCTACCTGTATGCCGATGAAAGCTCAAAAGATTTGCTAAGTCATCATTTTTCCCTTTTGAAGAAGATTTTTCAAGATGCCAAGTTATCAAAATCATATTTTACTAATCAATACAAGAATAACAACACCTATATTGAACCATTGTGATTCGGATCCAAAAATCACACCAAAATCCCATGTGGGTTCTACTTATGGAAATTGCATTTTCGAAACTCAAGTAGTCATTACCTTCAAAAAGGGTGAAATCCAAACTAATTTGGGGCTTAAATCAATCCTCCATGGTTTAGGGATTTTGAAAAAGAAAATATAAAAATCTACCATGAAAAAGTTGAAATCTTACCACAAGTCTAAAGATAATCGCGTAATTAAGTGTTAGCCAAGATCTCAAATCACCCACAAGCTTTAATTTCAAGTTATCTCACTATTTAGGATTTTAGATCTCTTAGAATGGACGAAGACTGGCAAAAATGGGCTAAAAAGGGATTATTAATACCCATTCTAGGTGTTCGAGTGTTGCTATTGCGATAATCGCTTTCGAGATAGTCTCTTTTGAGACTCTGATATTATCGCGTTCTGGCAAGGAAAAGTCACATCTCATGATTAAAATTTATTCCCATTCACGATCAGGGTCTTCCAAGGCATAAATCACACATGGACATCACAATTTATAGCTATAGCAATCGCGATCACACCAACAAGCCTGATGTACCAGATTTTTGTTAAGTTTTAAATGAACTTTGACCGGATGCTAGAGATTTATTTGGAACCTCGTGCTTGTAAAGAAACTATGCTATCATACCAAATTAAATTTTTTAGACTCAATGATGTAGTCAAATTTTCATCTGAGGTCATTTTGATGAAAAGTGGGTCCCACACCTAATTTTTACTTCTTAACTTTCCAACCAATGGGCCCAAATTAGCTCGGGTGACTCGGGACCCAAAACAGGAGTCCACCTAGCCTAAAATTGATATTTTAGAGCTGTTAAAATAGTTAGAATTTGTATTCAAGGTCATTTGACTACAGTTTTTTCCCAATGACCATTTGGAACTAGCGAAGACTTCAAAATGAGAAATTGTCTCTAAGAAACAAATGAACTGCCCGATAGTCGAACTGTCAGTTACAGCAAGTCATAAATGACTTGGAGATGTTGTAGGAAAGCTATAATGGCAAAAATAAGTGAAAATATCAAAAATAAATTAAAGGGTCAATACAGATGATAAGGGATGTGGATTAGGAGTTACTAGTTTTTTCATAAAGTTGAAAGCATTCGGGTGGGATATTTTTAGTGAATCGGTCCCTCAATACTACATAAATTTTGTTTAGGGATTTTATTCTAACCTCTCATATGTCGATTGGTTGAAAACCCCACCCATACCCTCTTTCCCCTCCCAACATACACATACTATTTATGTTTGAGGCAAAAATGTCCAGGCAGATGTCTCCACCGTCAATGATACTTTGGGCATCCCAAATCCTTAAAATTTTACCTTACACAAGAAATCAATCATCGAACATAAAGACACGTATTTCTCAACCTAATCCAGGGTGTGGTTACAATTGGTGTCCCAGAGAATGCATCCCTCAAGAAATTGTAATGACCCTCTAGGTCATTTTCTATATTTTCACTCATTTTCACAATTAATAGCTTTCTTATAGCTACCCCAAGTCATTTATGACTTCCTGGAGATGACAATTCAGTTACTGGGGTGGTTCATTTGAATTTTAGAGACAATTGTCTATTTTGATATCCTTGCTGGTTAAAAATTAGCTGTCGGGCAAAAACTTAAATCAAATGTCCTCTATGCCAATATTTATAATTTAAACAACACTAAAATATTGATTTTAGGCTAAGGGGATCCTTGGTTTGGGTCCTGATGCTTCCAGACTCAATTTGGGCTATCGGCCAAAAGTTAAGAAAAATGGCATATGGGTGTGGACCCACTTTTCATTGAAATGACCATGAATGTAAATTTTGGATGTGTCATTTAGTTTTCAATGTTGAATTTGATAGGATATCATAGTTTTTTTGCATATATAAACTTTGGATGAATCCTAAGGGGTTGGCGGAGCCTCATATTTTTTTAGAGTTCAACTAGTGTTGGTGCAGCCACTTATGCACCCTTTTAGGATGCTTAAGCGATGAGGGAACCAAAACAACCGGCCCATTTCTTAAGGCTGACCCAATTGATGGACGCTTAAGCAGACCCCTCATCACTTAATCAATGGCCGCTTAAGCGGCATGAGGACTATTTAAGTGGTAAGAGTACAGGGTAACAATGTTTCTAAAGTGACACTAGGTCTTTTAAGAGATAATTACTTAAACAACCCTATATCCCCATAAGCGACACCTGTATACCTAGAAACACTGTAAATACCCCCACTTAGCTTGATTTCTCCTATTTTTTCACCTATTTTCAAGAGTATAGAACCCTAAAAGTATGATAACTTAGGAGAATCATTGGTGGGTGATTTTCAAGCATTTGGGAACTAAAGTTATGTATTTTTTCTCAAAATTATTTTTAAGCTTCCATCAATTTCATTATTAAATACTTCACCTTTTTCCAAAATCTCTAAAATATTCGTGAGTTGACTATAGCACCATTTGAGCTCGAAGTTACCCATGTTTGAGAGGAAATATTCCTTGAGCATAGAGAGATGCATTTATAGTTTAAAAAGTGTGATTTTGTAAATGGGCCCCATATGGGATATTTTACGTAATTTTTAACCCAAAGCACAAAAGTGTAATATGGGAATCATTATTCTTATTTCGATGAGTAGATTATGATTTTAATAGTGTTGCATCTTGTGAGAGCTCTTCAGAAGGGAAATTCATTAATTTAGAAGATTTCACCAGGCATTCTTCAACATTGAGATAGGCTAGGTTTACCTTTCTCATTGATTGAGCTTAGTCTTAGCATATTTATGATAGTGTGTTAGATTTTGGTTGAGAATTTGGTCTTAAAGGTATAAATAGTAAAATTTAGGACATTTAACACATTAAGTAATCATACATTTGGGCAGAATTGACTTAGTTGCTCATGATTTAGGTAGAATTATTATCTTAGGATTAATTGTGGCTTACTTAACACCAAGAAGTTGATTTAGATACCTTAGCCTAGTTCGAGGCCAAATTTACCTTATAATGGATTTTGAGGATTAGAGGTGGGACCCTTCAACGTACCTTAGGCCAAGATTCATTTTAGCTCTTGTAAACTTCTATACACATGTTATACCCTTATACGTAATTTTGGGTGTTCAAGGACATTATATGCAAGATATTAATATGAGTTTGGTACTTGGGAATTGTAGCTAATATCGGACAAGACCTAATAGTTTATTGATATTGAGTTTCAATTCAAGTTCGACAACTAATAATGATATTGACGACATGAGCTTCGATTTAATCAAGAAAATAATGATAATGATGATGATGTTGTTGAGTTTTGTCTCAATGCCGACATTTAAAGTTTATTTATGATATGTTACTGTATGGATGGATGTATGTTTTGGCTAGATATTCGGTAAATTTATCCAAGATTATGGGGGCTCGTATTGGATCATTTACTTTATGTAGTTATCTTGAATAGCCTATGATGCCTACTGAGTACCCATGGCTTTGGTACTCATACTACACTTCTATACCTTTTTTTGTGTAGATTCGAGCATTAGTGTCTATCGTTGATGACACGATTATGATGATTTGAGCGTGAATATAGGGAGAACTTTTGGACCTGGAGTTTCCCTCTTTCCTTCTATTATATATATCTGGTCATTCATTGTTTAAAATTGAGTTGTATTTGAATATTACAATACTTATGTTCATTTTTGCCAGTAGGTCGTGTACTGACACTACTAGGTTGTGGGATGATATTATTATCTATATCTATTATTTAGACTGTTAATATTATTTGAATTGTTGTTATATGTCGTTACTTGTGAATTTTTGACTTTTATGCCTTTTTCTACCAAATTAGCCGATTGCTTCTAGCTCTGGGCTATAAGTTGGCTTACATACTAGCAAGATAAAGTAGCTGCCATCATGACTCATAAATTGGATCATTACAGAAGTAAATATGGCCTTCCACTGAGACATGGTGGTGGATTGTGCTCTCGTGGGGATCCGAGTAAATTTAGGGGCACGATTATGAATGAGTTTATGCTCGAGAGAGGTTGGCATAAGATCTTTTACTGTGTTCCTTGGTTACTATACTTTGTTAGAGCATTAAACTGCCTCAGGAGATTTAGGACACTGTGGACGACTGTGAGGAAGAATATAAATCATTGTGGGGTAAGGAAATATAAGGAATAAGAAGTAAAAAGATAAAGGTGGGGGAAAAGGGTAAGAGTAGTTGGGCTAGTGGGGCTGAAAGGATGATTACTCCTTCTACTTAGGCTCTCTAATATTTCAATGGTTGGGAGTCTAATCTTTATACAATCCAAGTCTATCTAGAGAGGTCTCACCTGCTCTTTCTAATTGTCCCCTTTGATCTCTACTGCTCCATCGGACTCGGCCCAAGCTAATATAAAGAATTGATAGAGCTAAATAAGGAAAATAAAAGTATCGCTACCATGATCGCATACTCGTAAGGATGTGAAGGGAAGTTTAAGTGATGTTTAGGTACCGCTCCCCCAAAGAAGTTGTCATAGATGACTAGGAAACACGCTGAGGAGATTTCTTTTCTCGATGGCATGGACGGGGAGGGTTTAGATACCTTGAGTCACCAAGATAGTGCCACCAGCAAGTCCTCCCCACCCCTTTCCCCTCCCCTCTCCCCTATTTTTATGTCTCATTTTGGATTTGGTTTGCCTCTGTTTAGGGCTTGTAGAAATAATTTTTGTTTTCTTTTTATTTCTTGCATTTTAAGACATTTTGTTATTTTATTAATACAAACACATGGTTACTAAACAATGATTGGCAAAACCACAAAAGTGGAAATGCCTGGAAAGGAACTAACTGGAGCTGCTGTAGTAGTTAATCATAGTTCTACAGTGACAGCCTCTAGTAGATCCGCCTTTGTTTTCCTTACACAAACTCAGTTTTTTTTATATAGTATAGGATTTTTATATAAGACTTATTGTTGTAATAATATATCATTTATACGTAATGTAAATTGAATCTGCTTTTCCCTTGCTCACTATAAAGTGCCATACTTTCATCAATTATCTTTACTTACTCAATTCAATCTTTTCAGAAGTGTTTCAACAATAGCTAGGCACCAGGATGTACGGAATTAGATAGAAGTCAAATAGTACTCCAAATCATAAGATATGAGCCATAGCTCAAGTTGCAAAAATAAAGACACACTCCGGATCACATCCGATCCTTACATCCATCGGTCCTCTTGTCTACACAGAAAACAAACACACACGTGCTGTCAATTAATCACATTTGAGAGTTTAAGAATCTCAAAGCAATTTATCATGCATTACCATTAACAACAACATGCATTTTTAACACATCATTGCCTTACCAATAATAATCCACTTCATATATTCCTTCTTGGCCTCTATTCATTGGGTGTTTAATTGCAACCTTTTCATGTTAAGAGATACTAATTGAGACTAAATAGTCGCAATTGTAATGGTTGAGTTACCAGTTGGAATAGACTAGATACCAATTGGACTCAACCTAGGGATATGATATTGCAAGGGCACAAAAGAAAAGAAAAAGGTGAAACTGATTTCTAGATGCCTTATAGAATCCAGAAGATTTGTTGTGGATGTCAAAACACCAATCTGCAGGACTTTACTGAATATTTTCTCCTACACTGGGAGACCGTTAACCAAAATTTGATACCATATTTGTCATGACCCAACCCACTATATTGTATCAAATTCCTACCTACACCTACCCCAGATAGGATAACCCTAACTAATCCACTATTGAATCAATGTAGGAATAACTACAATATTCACTTACTCAATTTATATCTGTCATATGAATAACTAATCAATAGTTGAAATATGATTACTCACGTAATTCATTCCATGACTTGTTTTAATACACTAGAATGAAAATTAAATGTGGAAAATAACTACATGTATTCCCCATAACCTAGGCCAAATTGGTATAAGAGCACTAGACAAGGAGTAGGTACATCCATGATAGAGCATCCATGCAAAATAGATATAGTAGGAGCTACTACTGCATGATCGACATCGCTACTGTAAAAACTCCAAGCAACCTGCATCATGCCTAAACCCCCCAGTAGAGGTATAGTAAGGGTAGCATCAGTACAACAACACATTAGTAAGCATCACCTGTCGACCAGATCTAGAAACAAATAATCATTAATAATAACTACAGAGAAATCATAACATCAAGTTAGATTATAATTCTAAACCCCTAATTATCAAATTCCTAACACCCCACTTTGGCATCTCTATGACATACCTATCATTTAACATTTATTTATATATTTATCCTTAGATTAACCATTCTAACCTATACCTCTGCTTTCCCTACCAACTCATTCTTATAGTACCCATAATTCTTAATCTACGTCTACCCCTAAATTTTCTAGGTACTCACTATCTCATCCATCACTATGCCATACCACTGTAAAATTAAAATTTTACCAAATCAAGTTCAATGATAATCAATTCTCTAAGGGAACTATAGATTCTCATCCCCAACCCAATCTATACAAGGGACCTATGTATATTCATAAATCATCTTCTATCACTTACCATAACATGATTAGAGCACATAAAAAATAGATTCAAAATCAAAACACATGGATAATGCATATATGCAAGATATGCACATCATCTCTTCTTACCCCTTCTCATTAACTACATCATTATCATCAGCATCATATTGTACCAGCATGGTATCTGACCCATATCATAATATATCATATCCATACCAATAGGGTACTTGATACATATCACAAAAATATATTTTTGTACCAGCATGGTAACCAAACCACCATTTCAACACATTAGCATAGTGCAAATGAAATGTAATGTTGTCATTAAGTCACAAGGAATGTTAGAAGTCAATCATAGATGTCAAGTTTACAATAAAGCACAAATCTAAGAAAATCTATGTGATACAACAATCATCTAACTTATTTTGATCAATGATCCTAGTCTATACATATGCATATAAATAAATATATATATATATATATATATATATGTATGTATGTATCCAAGACTGTTATGTACCATCCCTCATTATGGGCTACCATTACCCAAGCACACACCATCACACCCTTCCTCTCTATCTAAATCCCCAACTTCACATTCTTTTTACATTAACCTCTAGTATTCACTAATTATTTCTAACGGTGATTCTATTCCTACTTCATGGTATTACTCATTTATAATCGTTCATTAGTCACGGGATTGGATTATGTTAATTACTGACCCCCAATTATCCATACCTCATCTTTTTCCATTTCTTTTAGTATAATCTAAGTATTTAAGATGTTTAAAACTAAATTAATTCCCTTAATTTTCTTTTTTCTATTATGTGTTGTCTCATTCAACTTTCCTCTATATTCTAGCCCTAAAATATATTAAACTTCACACACTCACTCCATTCTTCTACTCCTATCATAATTAAAATATTAACATAATGTAAAGTTATACAATTATATTTAAGCCTAACTGGATTTCAAATTGTTCATCCTTCCAACTTTTTGCCCAAAGGCTCAATGCATGAGATTTCTGACATTACTATTAATGTTAAATGTATCTAGCCTATGTATAGATTCTACCAAATAAATCATAGCTTACCTCTTATGTAAAACATATTTCTTTAGAGAGGAATGAGTTGTCCCATATTTATTAAAAGTATTTCCAAGTCGGGTTCTGTTTGAGTGTGTCTGGAAAGTGCATTTATGAAATTTTTCCATTTAACTATTGTGGTGGGGAGATAAAGTTCTTCAGAGTATTTTTTTTTTAGGAAGAGGGCGATCTAGACAATAAAAAAAGAATGAGTTTTTCAAAATCCCTTAAATGGGCTACTGCTTCTTACCATTGCAGTAGTTACCCAACCTTTGTAGCAGTTATTAGTAGTCCAACCGAGTCAATTATTGGTCCTTTTGGTCCAATTTCCTTGGGCCAAAATTATTTTCCCAATTTAAATTTTTCTTGGTCTATTTTAATCATATTGCAATCCTACCACACAAGCGAGTGTTTGAGTTGGATGTCGAACCCACAGGGACTTGTGTCTAACAATAATCCAATTCTAGCATCACTAAAAAGATTAAACAAGTGCAATTGTGAATAATAAAGTTCAAGATTTTGAGAATTCTAAAAAAATAGTAAACACTAACGACAATATAAAGTGTTGGAGAAAATGATTATGAGAAATCCAGGGTCAAGGCACTATGAACAATCCTACTAAGTTATTCGATCGACTTGGTTAAGTTAATTATCTAGGTTGTTGATTCACGGGTAGATAACATGATTATGATCTTTCGAGCCCCTAATCATCTATCTAAGGTATCCTTATAATTACATCATTGGATGTAACAGCCACTTAAATGCATTTGTATATCTTCCTATATTTGAACCAAATGGGTGAATTAGGTAAATTCCAATCCTAAACAAGAATTCATGTTTCAATTAATTTAAAGTATAAGGTCCTTCTATCGATCTCACAATAGAAATATAGGTTTATTCTAAGGGTCGTGAATCCATAGAATAGTACTAACAAGAATATATGATCAACCAATCATGATAATCAACATTACACCAACTCAATTAAAAGCTAAGTATTCATGCTCGTAGCCTTAACCCTAGAACAAGGGTGTACTTAGAGTTTTACAACGAATCACAAGATTGAAATTCATACATAAAAACTAAAGGTAATCTAAAGTAATGAAATAAGAACCCTAATTAAAGCCTCCTCATGTGTTTTCTCTCATTAAAAGTCATCTAAGGAGATTAGGATAGGAATCAAGTGTCCTATATATAGGGTAGAAGAACTAGGTGGAATTTTACCCTTGGGCAGGCCATGCCCCTAATCACGGATGTCCAAGGACATGATACACCCTTAATGTGGATGGCCATTGGAAATTTACAATATTTGTGTATTAATGTGTGGCATGCCCTTATCTCTAAGGGTGTGGCATGCCTTTGTGCTTCAAAATGCCACTTTTATTTATAGATGACTTCTTCTACTTGCCTTCATGTTCCACACTTTAGGAATTCCTTTCCAACTTTATTTTAGCTTGTATTGCTTCCTAGAATTGTTGCTATATCATTCAATGGTCTCCTAAAACATCACATACAAAGGATTAGTGCACACAACACCGTAGAATTTATCCAAGTACTGTAGAACCAAGCATAGCTCAAGCTAGCATAACTGGTTTCCTCATCGAAGTTCTATGTGATCGATTTGATTCATAACTTTTTTTGAATACACCATATGCACTATAAACATTTAAATCTACACATAGATACTCAATTACACCATTAACAACTCATTAAGCACACAAAGTAATCCTTAAAACTAGATTAAATGCGTGTACATAATGACACTTAGGTGTATAAATACACCTAAGATTACCACCCCACACTTAAAGCCGTGTTAATCCTCAAAAAACTCTTTATATTAAGCACTATAAAAGGATATCTAACATTACCACTACAAATAAGACACTTAAGCTAGAATTATGACGACTACAAGAATAGCAAGTTCCACACCAAGCATGTCATATTATTATTGAAAACTTATGAACACTACTTTAAAACATCCTATCCTCAAGAAATGACTCTACCAAATTGGCAAACTGATTACATTACTTAATCAAAGAGATGATACAAATCACCTAATCATCATCAAACATGTGCCTTCACCACAAGAGAGTCACCCACAGTCACTCACAATTATGTAATTTATCACACGAATAGGTATAAGAATTAATGTTTTCTCACTCTCACAATGAATTAACATGACACACAAGATGAACCATAAGTTTTCCCTTAGTGTAGTACTCCACTAATATCAAAACATCAAGGCTCAAAATCAAATAGGACTTTAAGGGTTGTAATATAGGCTAAGGGATGAGTAGGAACTATTCTGGGCAATAATTGTGACTATCTTTCCTAGGCATTTTAATACATCACAAATAATAATGAGTTATTCTCTAACCAACCAAATTCTCACCACGTTTATCTTCCAACTTCGCATTTTTTTTGCCCTATATCTTTAAGATAGTTCACACATCTTTAGGAAGAAGTGTTCCCTATTAACACAAGTTGTACTTTTGATTAATTTTTTCTTTCCATTACATCACTCCCAACCCCAAAACATATATTTCTAACACACAAATAGCTACTTTTTTAGGCTTTACTTTCACTTTTACTTCTTTAACTCTACACTCATTAATATCTTAATTTTTCACTAAAAGTGCTTAGGAGCTTTGGATCAAATTATGGTCAATTGAAAGAAGAGGAATAAGCTACATATGAGGCTATCAAAGAATAGGCTAAAGTCTCAATAGGGCTAACTAATATCATGAAATAAGGGTAGATAAAAAGGATATAAAACATGGCTATTAAAGAATTGCATTTATCATCTCCTAAACCCAATATCTTTTATTTCAATTTGAAAACACACCATGAAAGTTCTAGACATCAATATGCAACACAAAATACAATAAAAGACTTTACTCACACATGGCATATGCTTAAATCAACTAGGATATCTATAGCCTACAAACCAAGCAATAGCAAGAATCTAGAACTAAGTGAACATCGCATAGGAGTCATACAAATAAGCCTAGGTATCTAAAAAATAGGCATTCAAATTATTCAACATGTTTTAACATTAAAAACCAATTGGATAATGTATCAAACATAGAAAATATCAAGAACATCTATGTTATTTCTAATCAAATATTGTAAAAGTACTCTTAAAAATAAAAAATAGATATTGGGTTCAAAAGACGCCCCTTCGAAAAAGAACTGAAATGAAAAATCAAAGGGTGGATGAACTGTGCTACTACTATACTAATAGCAATAAAACTTAATATAACCAATAATAAAATATTTTTGTGATTTTTTAATCAAAAACTAGAAAATAACTAAAAATAGAAATCCTATAGTAGCACTTCACCTTAAACAATCAGAAGATTACCCACCCCACACTTAAAATCATATTTTGTCTGTAAAGTATAACTTAAAATCATTGTAGAAATACTCCCTGTATTATCAAAGCCTAGCTCGTAGCATCTTAATCATCAAAGAGGCCCGATGGACCCTACACTCGATCCTTGCTATGTTCTTAGCTTAGATATCTCGTACTTAGACTTTTTTGTCAACTTGTGACTCAAATAAAAACAAAAACAACTGTGATACTATATAAAACCAGAAAATAAAATACCTATTTAAACTAGTTACCTCCTATGCAATGCCTAATTAATTATCGCGGTAGGACTCACATCGCTTCTCTCAGCCATATTTATTCATCCTTTTTTTCCTACTCAAAGCCCACCATCTTATTCATTTCTGACCTCTAGAGTGTCTACTCTCATGGTCTATAGTTGTCTCCATACTTGCCTTTTCAGGATTTTCTTCTAAATTTCCCCGTTTTGGTCTTAGTTGTTGATTTTGGCAACTCCATAAGAGTGTCTAAAGAAATCATCAGAGGCTTGCACTCCTCCACCCCCTCACTCATCTACTTTTATAACTGTTATCATGCATAAATCCTTATAGTTTAAGGGTGTGTTGAGTGTTTTATATACCTGTAGGACTACATTTTTATCACTGTCTCATTGTGAAAGGGCCTTCTTTTAAATCAATAAATACTCCTCGAGCTGCCAAGAATGGATGTTGCAGTATGATCAGTATTCTATCATCTACATCATAATCAAGAACAATAAAGTTATCAAGAATAATGAACTTACCAACCTTAATGAGGATGTCCTCGATGACTCATTCGGGCACTAATCTTGTTCTATCTGCTATTTTGAACACAACAGAATATGGCCTCGCCTTTTCCAAACCCAAAGTAGTAATATATAAAGGCATCAAATTTATGTTTGCTCCAAATTACTTGAAGCATGGACCACATCATTTCCACTAATATGTATGGGGAGGGAAAACTGTTTTTGTCCTTAAGCTTTTTCGGCATATTGATCATCACCACAGATGTGTATAACTCAGTAAGTGCTACTATCTCAATGTCATCCAATTTTTTGTCTTATTGATCACCACATCCTTCAAGTACTTGGTGTACTTAGGCATTGTTTGCATAACATCTAATAAAGGAAGATTAATGTAAAGTTCTCTAAATATGCCAAATAACTCCTTGAAATATGTATCCATATAGGACGTTTTAAGCATCAGAGGGAATGGTAGTGGTTGTCTCTCTTGTATACGCTCAGCTACCTTTGTCTTTGGGTACGCAAAATTCCCTAAATTTTTAGTTTATTCTCTTTGTACTTGCTTCTCTTCTTCCTGTTGAGGAACTAACTCTACCTGTACCTCGAATTTTTATTTCGAGGTCTCTCAGTTAAGTCTGTACCACTCTTTAAGGTTATTGCCATTACTTTCTTTGGAGTCTCTGTATCACTAGGAAACCCCCTTGAGGTATTGTATTTTGTGTCGAGCTAACTACCCCAACTGCATCTCCAAATTCTTTTGAGCAAGTTGCTAACTTCTTATCCTTGCATCCATTTATTCTTGGTTTACCAAGATCTTTTTCAATGTCTCTTAAATATTATTGGCCCAATTTTATTTTGAATATTTTGCTACTGCTAAAACTATTGAGTTTGATCATGATTATTGCCACATAAGCAATTGGCTGACCCTATAAATTGGAATTGTAGGCATTACCATATATTAGATTTCCCTTCTGGGCACTGCCCACGAAATTGACCGAATCTGGATTTACTTCACATGAGTTTGCAGAGTGACCATTAATTCCATAAATCTCACACCATGCTAAGCCTACTAAACTATATTTAACTAGGCCTGAGGTTGATTCACACTCAATATGATAAAGTGTGTCATCATTTAATTTTGAAAGGAGTCCAACTAAGAGACAAAAATTGTGACACTTTCAATCTCAATCATACCTGCCGACTTCTTTACTGCACTTTTAGACATATCACCTTGCCACTCTAGATTTCCTTGTGTAATTTAGTTCAGTAGAGTATATAACTTATCATACATTTTCTCCAAAGCTTGAACACCTATAGCTGAATCTAATAGAAATTGTTTGGTATGTTCTAGAGCTTATGAAATTATGAGTTGATACCTCATTGGTATATTGATGGTGCAAACAACCCCTGAGAAGAGACTTGAATCTCTTCTATAAATGAGATAGGTTCTCATCTAGCTTCTATTAGAAACTCAGGATCTCTCTTCTTAAACTTAAAGTTTTGCCAGACAAAAAAAAATAGATGAGGAACTTCTTCGCCAATTCATCCCAAGTAGTGATCGAGTTTGAAGGTTTTTCCTTCAACCATTTATTTTATTCCCCCAAAAGTGAGAAGGGGAAAAGAATGATCCTTACGTAGTAAGTGGAGACTTTAGAAGGAATAAAAGTATCATTGATCTCCAAGAAGTTCTATAAATGAGCTTGTGTATACTCATGTGATAGGACTGCAAATTGCCCACTGTTATGCAACAATTTCACTATATTCTTCTTGAGCTCAATTCTATCTCTAGGTTCTACGCTATAGATGGCGTAAGTAATATTAGTTGCGATTAGGATTGCCACTTTGTGTACTGTCCTACGGGATGGTTGTTACTCATCCATGACTGTATGAATAGGTTCTTCCTGTGAACTTACAGGATGCAATAGAGAAGTACTTTTTATTTTCTTAATTGATCTAAGTAGCACTCAGGGCTTAGGACATGCATCATCTAAATCCCTTTCCATTGCCATCTTACTTGATATTTAGACCTGAACCTACAAATTAAGAATCTAAGACCAAGTTGTTGGAACTTATAAAATAACATAGCCAAACTAAAAAAGATAGATGCCAATTTTTATGTCCCCAGCAATGGCGCCCAAAACTTGTTGCGATCCTACCGCAGACACAAGTGTACGTGGTTTGCAAGTAATAAAGTAAGAATTTTGAGTCGGATGTCAAACCCACAAGGACTTGTGTTTAGAAGCAGTCCAATTATAGCATTACTAAGAAGATTAAACAAGTGCAATTGTGACAAATAAAGTTCAAGATTTGAGAATTCTAAAGTGCAATAATGACAATATAAATTGTTGGAGACAATGATTATAAGAAATTCATGGTCAAGGAACTATGAACAATCCTACTAAGCTATTCAATCTCATTGGTTAAGTCAATTGTCTTAGTTGTTAATTCATGGGGTTGATAACATGATTATGATCTTCCGAGCCTCTATTAGTCTATCTAAGCTATCCCCACAACTACATCATTGAGCGGGGATGTGAGAACTAAATTAAATGCATTTGTATGCCTTGTCGTATTTAAACTAAATGGGCGAATTAGGTATAATCCTATCCTAAACATGGATCCTAACTTTAAATCATTCAAGGTATAAGAAGCCACTCCATATATTCCATGATCTAATTTATTATTCCTTTTTGCGGGCTCACAATAGAAATATAGGTTTATTCTAAGGGTCGTGAATCCATAGTATAGTAACAACAAGAATATATGAATAACCAATCATGATGATCATCATTAAACTAACTGAATCTAAATATTCATGTTTGTAGCCTCAACCCTAGAACGAAAGTGTTTAGCTACTCATAGTTTTATGTAAAAACTATAAGTAAACTAAAGTAAGGAAATAAGAACCCTAATTGAAGTCTCCTCATGCGTATTCTCTCTTCAAAAATCATCCAAGTTGATCAGGATAAGAGTCAAGTGTCCTATTTATAGTGTAGAAGAAATTGGCCAAATTTTAACCTGGGCATAGCACACCCCTAATCACATATGTCCAATGGTGTGGCATACCCTTAACATGGATGACCACTGGAATTTGATATTTACTTTGTATCTCATGGCGTGGCACACCCTTATCTCAAAGCGTTGAGGGTGTGGCATGTCGTTGTGTTCCAAAACTCCACTTTGCTTTGTAGCTGTCTCCTTCCACTTGCCTTCAAGTTCCGCACTTTGTGGATGTCTTTACAACTTAATTTCAGCTAGTATTGCTTCCCGGCGTTGCTCCTATATTATTCAAAGGTCTCCTATAACATCACATACAAAGCATTACTGCACACAACACCATAGAAATCATCCAAGTACAATAGAACCAATCATAGCTCAAGCTAGCAATACTAGTTTCCTCGTCTAAATTCTATGTGATTAATTTGATTGTTAACTTGTTTTGAATACACCTTAAACACTATAAACAAGTACGTCAACATATAAATACTCAATTACACCATTAACATCTTGTTAAGCTCACAAAGAGGTCCTCAAAACTAGGCTAAAGGAGTGTAGATAATGACACTTAGGTGCATAAATGAACCTAAGATCAAAGTCTACTATTTGTTGTAAGTTATTTCAAGGAATTTTCATACATAGCGATTGTTGAATCGTTATAGATACTTCTTCAAAACTAATGGAAATTTTGAGGAGGTCCCGACTTAAATTTAGAATAAGTTTAATCACTGATACATACCAAAGATGTTGATCAAAATGATGGAAGAATAGAGACGTTGGGTGAAATAATGGAGTGCGATAGGGAGAGACCAAAAAGCACCAAACATAAGACCTACAGCGTTGGTTCGATCCATATTAGGGGTCATGACCTTCAAAAGAAAAGCATGAGCCAATCAGGAAAAAAATAAATAGTGGCCTTATAATGGAAGAAATGGTGATGGCTTTACAAACCACCTATAAGGACCTGAATCACCCATTATTATGGCTTACAACTTTAGCCTCGGCTCAACAGACTTAGTTATATACAAGTGAAACATAAAAGAGGCCCTATTCCCCAAAGAAAATTGTTCCAATCCAAATAAAAGGAATTTGTTTTTATGGTGTGATTATCATAATAACTTTGGGCACTTGTTTGTGGATTGCCAGCACTTAACAGTCGAAGTAACTCAACTGCTCTAAGACAACACCTTAGGAATTTCTTACAAACTGAGACAAATACTATCTCGGTTAGAACAAAGTGGGGTCTAATCCAGCAAAACATCCATCCCTGAACATACTGTTCATGTGATTTTTGGTGGAGAAGTATTAGCAAAGGTAACTATCCAACGAATGATGAGAAAAGGAAAAAGGTCATATCACTGCACACGCAAAAAAATAGGATGCACTTAAAGCTTGATTGGATCACCCTCACGATAATAAAATTTGAGGCCTCACACTTCCACATAATACGTGCTAGTAACATCTATTCATATTTGGGAGCCATGAATTAAATGTGTTCTAATCAATCTAGGCAGTTCCATCAATATCATTTAGCTACTTTATCTCAAGAAAATAGGGGTAGCAGAAAGGATTATCCCGTAGCCAGGCTGTTAGCCAGATTTAACATGGTGAGTGGGACAAATTTGGGTGCAATCATGTATCTAGTTACACTAAAAGGGTGGTCAAGGATGTGACATCCAATTTTAGTCATAGACGTATTGTACAACATTATTTTGGAAAGACCGTAAATACACCTTATAAAGGTTTTCGCTTCTACTTACCATCCGGTGGTTAATTTCCAATTTTGTAGGGAATTAAAGAGGTTTAGAGAGACTCGTTGGTTTCCCAAGAAATAAGTGCCCAGGCAATAATAACAAGAAAGAAAGCATACTATAAATAACCCTTCTCCCTTCTTGCATTTTCTTTAGACTACAAGCAGTTTGTGTTTGCGTGGGGCTACAAAGCTATAAGTAGATTTGGATGAAGATAGTAGAAGACATCAAAAATAATTCAAGAAAAAATCAGGGTGAAATTAGGATAACAAGCTAGATACCTGTTCAAGATCTTGAGGATGGTAGAAAGTATGCATTGCACTCTTTTCTTTATCGAATGTTTATATCCTGATTGTGTTTCTAAGAAAGGTTTTAATGAGGAACCCCCAAACGTCGCACTATCGACCAAGCCCTCAAGAACTGATATTATGTAAAAGTTTGGTCCATCGTGACATGTAATTTATGTGAATATGTAGATAATGTGTGATCAAAATTACTTTAATAAGATTAATGCTTCTACAAATTTTGTCTCTCCTTTCCTAATTTTGCAGTCCATGGGTCTAAGAACCTAAGTACACATATCCTAGTGACGCTTCATGATACAATCTATTAGTCTAAACCACAAAAATGCTACCACTATCATTACACATGACAATCCTAAATGTAAAGATTCAAATGAAATCTTGTGCCACAAATTGAGGTCAAGACGTCCTTCTCACTAGCACCAAGGAAAATAAAAGGCTCATTTTCAGGAGAAAGACGATGATAATTCTTACTCCTTCTATCCAATAATACTTGACCATTATTAACTTCACACACTTGTTAAGAAATAATAAATAATAGGGATAATTTACAAGATCACCTTTTGAATATAATAAATTTAATGACTTACGAAATGTATTGAGTAATGAATAGTATTAATTAGCAAGGGTAAAGAGGTAGAAAACAGTAAATTATACATTGGTTTTCCAAATAGGATAAGTATTGTTGGACATATTTTTTTAGTAATATGCAAAAGTAAAGATGGATGGAGAGAGTAGTTTTCTGAATTAGGGTTAGACATAACATTCCTAATCCTCGATTGGAATTGTTATCTCTAATTGCAGTGTAGAACATCATTGTAACTTGAGAATTGCGAAATGATCCCTGAGACGACAATGGATTATTCCCTCCCAATATAAACGACCCTTAATCACTTGATAGAGAAATAAACTCTGAAAAAAGTTGAGGCGAATAATAGATTGGGGTGAGTGTTCTGAAGAAATTCATCCAATGATGATAAAAATGAATGACAAAAGATAGATGAATATGGAAATGTCAAGTAACTGAATACTCATGTCTGTCATGAGTTAAAAGTCGAGGCCATGATGACACCTATCTCAATCCAGCCTTGGTAGGTACGCCAAAAGCCAATAAAAGGAAAATTAAAAAGAAATTTAAAAAGATAAAAAAAAAATGAGACTTATAGAATGAAGTCAAGCCAAGAATATAAATATAGCGAAAACCTAATAGAAATACAATATAACCCCCAAGATACAGGTGTCATAATTATAAAAAGCACCTAGTAAAAAATTTGAATATCTGAACATACTACATAAATCTGCCTTTTATAGTAAATAAAGGCAAAAAATAGAATGAGATGAGGTCCAAAATTATTCTCGAACTCTAGAGATTGCCAGTACCTCAGATGTCAACTCTGATAGCATGAAATTAGCTGGCACAATACTCAAACTAGGATCTACAACGAAAAGGTACTATATGGGTGAGTACGATCCACTTGTACTTAGTAGATGTCATAGGCAGACTAAGCAAAGTAGAAAATAATATAAATAAAACATACTATTTGCACATCACCTGCAAATAAAAAAGTTTTCAAACAGTAGCTCACATTGTCTCCACTAACAGCTCTACAACATAATAAGGTAATAAGGAAACTATACACAAAATATATGTAAGAAAACAAGACACACATCAATGAATACATAAATGAAATACAAAAGATAAAAATGCAATGCAATGCAATATCGGTGGTACTTTTATACACACCATCCAAGCCTCAACGCTTCAAGGCAGGATCCATTGAAGGTTCACAACCATATGCTTTTATAATCTCAATCTCTTATCCTAATGAATATTACCGGCATATACCTAGGTATAGGTATTTAATAAAGTGTCTTATTTTTCTATAAAAATTAGTATCTCTCAATCATCCTTACGGGGACATCCCTCGATATAGGTATTTTACAAAGTGTCTTATTTTCTATCAAAAATTAGTATTTCTCAAATAACCTTACCGACACATCCCTCAATATCAACTTAGTGGTACCAAGTCTCATGAATATACAAATATGAAAAGAGGATGTAATGCTTAAAGAAAATCAAAATAAAGATAAGATTAACTCAATACGAATATGAATAAGCTCAAAGTTCACTCAAAATGAAAAATTTAGTGATAACAAGCATTGCACGGCACCATCAGGATAAAAAATCTTGTAAGGCATCAATAATAATAACAATAATGCTCAACTAAGGCCAATTTTAACAAGTCAAGCCCACACTCAGGTGACAAAGCTACATAAAGCAAACTAATGCACACGCAAGGCCTATAATATCATATAAATCCCTCACTCGGGTATCATGAATCATAATCCTTCAAGTCAGTAACACAATACAAATAAGCCCTCATACAAGCACACACTAATAATAAGGATTACAAAATACAACTCATAAAACTAAACTCCCTAACCATATAAATCCCTCACTCGAGCATCACGAATTATAATCCTTTAAGTCAGCAACACTATACAAATAATCCCCCACACGAGCACACGTTAATAATAAGGATTAAAAAATACAACTCATAAAACTAAACTCCTTAACCCATAACATGATTTACATGATCGTTAACTACCCAGTCTAATCTGAAGAAAGTTAAGTCATAACCAACCTTGAAATGTTAAAATTCAAGCCTAGACCATTCAACGTATAGCCTTTCCTTCACGAACAAAATACACAAAAACTAAAACTACCCAAAATATAGTCTAGCATATTAAAATATAGGTAGTGATATCCATATTAGCTATATTTAAAATAGGTCCAAAATTAATCTAAGAAATAGGTTCAAAATCTAAAGGGATAAAACAAAAATTTTATTTTTAAATTATGTTTCACATATCTATAGGAGTCCGTAGCTAAAAAAACCCATTTGAAAATCAGTTAAAATTGTGGCTCAAATCGATTAAAAAAACAATTTTAATTCTAGTTTGAAATCATGATATTTGAGGATGAATCAATAAAGAAATCAAAGGAAATTGATAAACTAAAGGTTTAGAAGTTACTCATATGAATTATTAGTAAAACCCCCTTAAAAATTGCCTCCTCCCAAGCTCCAAAGGTCAAAAAATAAAAGATAATCATGAAAATAGAGTTTTATTTTGTGAACAATACCTCGCTATCACAAGGGTTAAAATTGACTGGTAATTAAATTTCCCATCGCATTTGTAGCCAAGCTTTCGCATTCACGAAGGTTGATGACTCAAACCTATCATTACAAAATAGCCTCATCCAATTTGCAATGAAGGAAGTAACCTGATCCGATCCCAATTATTCTTCATGATCGTGGATTCACTCCTCAAGATTTTAATGCAAATAATATTCTTTTATGTATTCACAGCCAAGGGCCTGCATATGCAAAGAAGGAATCAGAATGCACAATATATCAGCAAAGTTACTAATTTTGTTTGTTTTCAAATCCTCTGAACTAAAACATCCTAGGTTTTGTCCCTTAGAAAAATTACTGAAAATCCATTTTGCGGACCCCATACGACTCTTGGGTATGAGCCGTATCCTGGTGTACGAGTGGTATGGTTCTGTTATATGTTGACTAGAGTTTGTTGGTGGGATAGTTTTGATCAATGAAATGGGTACGACTTAGGGGTATGAGTTGTAGGTCTTGGTATGAGTCATATCATGGAACCATATGGTGGGCAGTGTTTGATCCTCCTGGTATTTCATTCTGCCAAGGATACGAGTTATGGGTACGGATCATATACCTTGGTTACAACTTGGCTGGATAAGTTATATATTGGACAGTGTTTGATCCAAGGGTTGGCTTGGATATAAGTAGTGGATACCAATCTTATAGGAGGGTATGACACATATGGGTCAGTCGTATCCCTGTGATAGGTTTTTAAGGGATTTAAGTAGGGGTATTCTAGATATTTTCCTACTTACCCTAGTTAGGACCCACGACTTCTAATACACTTAGTAGGTTATTTATCCTATTATTCTATTCATTAATACATAGAAACTATTCCTAAATATCTAATAATTCTCTCAAGAGCTTTTGGGGTAAGAAGGCTAGGTTTTCATCCTACGGATTGCTTGGGGCTTGTATTGGTGATTTCTTTCCATCAGTTCTTTGGTATAAGGCATAATTCTCTTCCATCGTTGTAATTTTAAATAAATCCATGGTTTATATGACTGATTTCCTAGTTTTAATAATTCGTGATTATGGTTTTTCAACTATTATTGGGGATTTTGATATTGAATGCTTGGTTATGGTTTTCTATTATTTTAATTAAGCTTTTATATAAATTAATAGTGGTTTTGGACAATTAGATTGCATAGTAATGGTTTAATGGTCTTTGGAATTTGTTTTGGTTATATAATGCCCCCAAGTTGTTTGATAAAATGCATATAAAGATCAGTTCATTGCATTAACATTTTTTAATGGAACTCTTGCATGTTTTAAACTGGACAGGTGATTTATGCATGTTTTAAATTAGAAAGGCTAAAGGCTAAATGGTTATGCTTTTGGAGAACATGGAAGTCTCCCAAGTAGATTTAATATGGTAATTAGAAGGTTACCTAAGGCCCCCTTAACCTAAATAGTTTGGCTATGGATATTGCTTGCATATAAGGGATGGTATGATGATACCACAAATATTAGCATTGGTTAATACATGGTAAATGGATTGTTTAGACATGGTTTTAATTGGTAATTAATGGCAAGATGTGTAGCTAAGCCGTGAAAGGTGGCGGTCCTCGGAGGAGCAAATATGAAAACTCATATTTATTGATATGAGGGGTCTTTGATGACTACATGTGAGTGTCATATTTTTATATTGGGGGAATGTTTTAGTCATCCCATGGGATATTCCCTGTTCATGCAGCTACACGCACTGAGGCCCTTTCAGATGGGGGCTAAACCCATATGGCCCATGGGTCGTTAGTAAAGCAAAGCTACACCACCTAGGTAAAAGTTTTAAGTGCATTCTAAACACGGTCCCCTTTACTGGAACTTATATATGGATGTCTATTTGAATTATGGATGGTTTTACTTGGTTTTATGACTGAGATTATTTTATCCTTAAAGATTCATCAGCTACCAAGGTACGCTCCTGATTTGGTTGCTGATATATGGTCAAGAATGAGAAAGTTTGCTTCTGGGTTGAATAGAGATTTTATTTTAGAGAGAAATACTAATTTTCTGATTAATTACATGGATAAATTGATGTTGATTATTTATATGCAGCAGGTTAAGGATAAGAAGAGAAAGCAGGCAGGGTTTGGGTATAGGTAGGGAAAAAGAGCTAGTTTTTTTACCATGGAGGTGCGCAGTCTTGGGGTAGTAGGGATGGTGGCAAGTGGCAAAAAACGAAGTAGGGAAGATCGGGCTCCCTTTCTGCTAGTGCTCCTTACCCACAGTAGTCCGGAGACAAGCATCATCAAGGTAGTAAAAATTCTTGGGCATAGGTTTCCCAATCTCAGGTGAGCAAAGTTCATTCAGTTTTTTTATGTCCTCCTTGTTAGTTTTATAGTCGTCCTCATTAGGGTTATTGAGAAGAAGTTAAGGATAAGTGCTTCAAGTGTGGCCATATAGGCCATCGACTCCGGGATTATCCAGTCAATAAGATTGCTCCAGGGGAAAATAATATTTTAGTGGCGTCATCTTCTACTCCTGCACCTGGTGATGTGGCATCTGCTTCTATTATTGATCCTGGTTCTTGTATTGGTCATTACTGGTACGTTACAGCTTTTCTCTTATGATGTATATTATTTTCTTGATCTGGGGTCTACTCTTTCTTATGTGACTCCATAAGTAGATGTGTCATTTAGTTTTGTTTTGGATGTTATCTCAGATCCTTTTTCTAATTTTACCCCAGTAGGTGACTCAATTATGGCTAAGAGAGTCTAGGGGGTTGCTATTGGTGGCAATCAGACCTTGGTAGATCTGTTAGAGTTGGATATGGTAGATTTTGATGTAATCTTAGGTATAGATTGGTTGCATTTTTATTATGCATCTATGGATTGTCAAACCATAGGGTTATCTTTAAGTTCCCTGGTGAACCGATCATAGAATGAGAAGGTAATTCCTTAGCTCCTAAGGCAAGGTTTATTTCTTATCTTAGAGCTTGGAGGTTAATATTTTTGGGTTGTCTTTGTCACTTGGTCTAAATTAAAGATTCTAACTCAAAAGGTCATTCTGTATCTTTGATCCCTGTGGTAAATAAATTTCCAGAGGTCTTTTTGGATAATCTTCTTGGTGTTTCTCCGAATAGGGAAATAGAGTTTTGTATTGACTTGCTTTGGGACACTCGTCCAATATCTATTCCACCATATAGAATAGCTCCAACTGAGTTGACAAAACTCAAGGAGCAACATAAGGATCTTCTAGATAAGGGGTTTATTGATTCTAGTGTTTCTTTGTGAGGTGCACCGATGTTGTTTGTGTGCAGGAAAGATGGTTGCCTTAGTATGTGCATTGACTACAGGAAGTTGAAAAAGGTAACAGTTAATAAAAGGTATACTCTTCCTCGGATAGATGACTTATTTAACTAGTTACAAGGGGCCAAGTTCTTTTCTAAGATAGATCTTAGGTTTGGTTACCATCAACTTAAGATTAGGGAGGTGGATATCCCTAGGATGGATTTTCATACTCGCTATGGGCATTTTAAGTTCTTGGAGATGTTATTTGAGTTCACTAATGCTCTGTAGCATTTATGGACTTGATGAACAGGGTGTTCGGGCAGTATTTAAATCTCTTCATAATTGTGCTTATTAATGATATTCTGGTTTATTCGAGGATGAGGTGGATCATGTTGATCACCACCATGTGATGTTACAAACCTTAAAGGAACAACAGTTGTATGCCAAGTTATCTGAGTTCTAGTTGAATATTATGACTTTCTTAGGTCATGTTATTTCTACTGAAAGGGCCAAGGTGGATCCGCAGTAGGTTACTATGGTGAAAAGGTGTCCTAGGCCTATGACTCCATCAAATATCTGGAGCATCTTGGGTTCGGATGGGTATTATAGGCGGTTTATAAAAAGTTTTTCTCCGATACCTGATCCTTTGACTAAGTTGACTCAAAGAAGGGTAACTTTTATTGGTCGGCTACTTGTGAGGGAGTTTTAAGAGTTAAAGGATAAGTTGACTTTGGCCCTAATCCTGACTTTGTTGGAGCGCAATGATGGATTTGTGGTTTATTGCGATGCATCTCGAGTAGGTCTTGGTTGTATGTTGATGCAGCATGGAGAAAATAATTGCCTATGCTTCCAAGCAGTTGAAGGTACATGAGAGGAATTATCCTACTCATGATTTAGAGTTTCTGGTTGTTGTGTTCACTTTTAAAATATGGCGGCATTATTTGTATGGGGTTTGCGTGTATATTTTTTCTGATCACAAGATTCATCAGTGTGTGTTCACTCCAAAAGATCTTAATTCAGGCAGAGAAGGTCGCTTGAGCTTTTCAAGGATTATTGTATAGTCTTTACTCCTATCCAGGTAAGCTAATATGGTTTTTGATGCTCTTAGCAGGCTATCAATGGGGAGTTTGGCTCACATAGAGGAAGGCAAGCGGGAATTAGTGAAGTATATTCACCACTTGGCTAATCTTGGAGTTTTTCTTTTGGACTCTAAGGAAGGTGGTGTGATGGTACAAGAAGTAGTTTGGATGTCTATTAGTACAGAGATTAAAGATAAGAAAGTGTTGGATTCTATCTTGATGAAAATCAAGGGTGATGTTGTGGGCAAAAGGTAGTGGTGTTTGAGATCAGTGGTGATGGTACTTTATGTCACCAAGAGAGGTTTTGATTTCTTGATGTGTACAGGCTATGGCAAAGGGTTTTTGCTCAGGCGCATAAGTCGCATTATGTTATTCATTCTGGCTCGACTAAGATGTATCATGATCTCAAGCAGATCTATTGGTGGAATGGCATGAAGAGAGATGTGGTTGATTTCGTGGCCAAGTATATGGCATATCAACAGGATAACATTGATCATATGAGGCTAGAAGGGTTGTATCAAGGAATTGATTTTCCTGAATAGAAGTGGGAAGTGATCAATATGGACTTCATTATCGATCTTCCTCGGTCTCGGAATTACTATGATTTAATTTGGATCATCATGGATAGGATGACCAAGTCAGAGCATTTCCTAGCAGTACTACCTTTTCGACAGAGGATTATATGTGGTTGTATGTTCAAGAGATTGTAAAGATGCATGGGGTACCTATTTTGATTATCTCTGATCGTGGTATGCAGTTTACATCTCATTTCTAGAAGTGTTTCCAGAAAGGGTTGGGGACTAAGATTAGTCTGAGTACTACTTTTCATCCACAATCGGATGGGCAGGTAAAGAGAACTATTCAGACATTGGAAGATATTCTTCGAGCCTTTGTGTTTGACTATGATGGTAATTGGGTTGAGCATCTACCTTCGGTAGAGTTAGCTTGCAACAATAGCTATCATTCTAGTATCGGTAAGGCTCCTTTTGAGTTGTTGTGTGGTTGGAGTTGTAGATCTTCTATTAGGTGGTTTGAGCTTTGTGAGGCGGATATGTTTGGTCCTGATTTGGTTTATCAGGCGATGGATAAGGTTAAGATGATTTGGGATAGGTTTAAAGCTGGCCAAAGTCACCAAAAGTCCTATGCGGATGTTAGGCAAAGAGACTTAGAGTTTGAAGTTAGGGATAGGATGTTCCTCAAGGTATCTACCATGAAGGGAGTGGTACGGTTTGGAAAAAAGGGGAAACTTAATCCTTGATTCATTGGTCCTTATGTGATTTTGCGGAGAGTTGGCAATATTGGATATAAGTTGGAGTTGCCATCTAGCTTAAGTTTGGTTCATCCGGTCTTTCATGTTTTATGTTGAGGAAGTGTCTTTGTGATCATTCTTCGATTGTTCTATTGGTAGGATTGTGTATTTTAAATCCTCTGTCTTATGAAAAGGTCCCGATTGAGATATTAAATAGGCAAGTTCGCAGGTTGCGGACCAAGGATGTGGCTTCGGTTAAGGTTATATGGAGAAACCATAAGGTCGAAGAAGCTACTTGGGAAGCATAATAAGACATGAAGTCTAAGTATCCGTATTTTTTTTCTACTCCTCGGGTTTATGCAGAAGGTATGTGACTTAAACACATATTTATTTTCTGAGTTTATTAAAGGAAAGATTATCATCTTTGTCTCTTTGTTTTAAAACTTTGTAAAAAGGATGTTTGATAATGCAAATGACTCTATGTGTGGTTACCCCTACCTTGTCCGTCATTCGGGGATGAATGTTGCTAGCGAGGGAGACTAAAACATCCTGGGTTTTGACCTTTTAAAACTTCTGAGAAATCTATTCGCCGACCTAATATGACTCATGGGTATGAACCGTATGTTGGCGTGCCAGTTGCATGGTCCTATCATATGCTAACCAGAGATAGTTGGTGGGATAGTTTTGATTACTAAAATGGGTACGACTTAGTGGTACAAGTCGTAGGGCTTGGTATGATTCGTATCATGGACTCGTATGGTAGACAATGTTTGATCCTCCTGGTATTTCATTCTGCTAGAGATACGGGTTATAGGTATGGATTCTATACTGTGATTACGACTGAGATGGATGAGTAGTATATTGGATAGTGTTTGATCCAAAGGTTGAGGCTTGGATACGAGTTGCGGATACCAATTGTATAGGAGGGTACGACTCATATGGGTCACGTATACCTATGACGGGTTTTTAAGAGATTTAAGTGGGGGTATTCTGGACATTTTTCTACTTACCCTAATTAGGACCCGGGACTTCTAATACACTTAGGAGGTTATTTACCCTATTATTCTATTCATTAACACTTGAAAACTATTCCTAAACATGCAATAATTTGCTCAAGAGCTTTTGGGGAAAGAAAGGCTAGGGTTTCATCCTACGTATAGGTTTGGAGCTTGTCTTGGTGATTGCTTTCCATCAATTATTTGGTATAAGGAATGATTCTCTTCCCTTGTTGTAATTTCATCTTAAGACATGGTTTATATGATTGATTTCATGGTTTTAGTATTTCATGATTATGGTTTTCAAATATTATGGTTTTGACATTGAATTCTTAGTTTTAGTTTCCTATGGTTTTAATTATGCTCTTATATGTATTAATGGTGGTTTGTACAATTGGATTGCATGGTAATGGTTTAATGTTCCTTGGAATTGGTTTTGGTTATATTATGCCCCCAAGGTGTTTGATAAAATGCTTATAAAGATATGTTCATTGCATTGACTTCTTTTAATGGTACTCCATATTTTAAACTGGACAAATGATTTATGCATGGTTTAAATGGTTTGGAAGGATAAAGGCTAAATGGTTATGTCTATGGAGAACATGGAAGTCTCCCAAGTGGATTTAATATGGTAATTTGAAGGTCACATAAGGTCCCCTTAACCGAAATGGTTTGGCTTTAGATATTGCTTGCAAGTAAGTGGTGGTATGACTATACCACTAATATTGGCCTTGGTTAATAAATGGTAAATTAATTGTTTGAACATGGTTTTAATTAGGCATTGATTATGGGGTGTGTAGCCAATCTATGAAGGTAGCGGTATTGGGAGGATCAAAACCAGAAATTCATATTTTCCTATTTGAAGGGTCCTTGATGACCACGTGCGAGTGTCGTATTTTGATATTAGTGGGATGTACTATTCATCCCATGGTATATTTCCTGGTCATACGGCTACACGCACTAGGGCCCTTTCAGCAGGAGGAGCTGAACCCATAGGCCCTGTGGGTAGTTAGGATAGCAAAGCTACATAACCCAGGTAAATGTTTTTTAAGTACATGCTAAACCTGGTTCCCTTTCCTGGCACCTATATATGTATGGTTGTATGCATTATGGATGGTTTTACTTGATTTTATGACTGGCATTATTTTATTTGTATCCTGAGATTCATGCTAGCAGTCATTCGCTAAACCCATCTACTAGCACTTTTAGAGCCACGCTATGTAGGAACCAGCTATTCTACTTCTCCTACTTAGCACGCGAATTCGGTATCAGCATTTGGACTGAAGTGGTGAGATTTCTTTTTTTTGGAAGGCATCATTTCACGTTATGGATTCCTTTAGACACTTTTATTTTATCTTGGATATTGGTTTTGTCCGTGGTTGGGGCATATCCCAACCGTATATTTTTGCTCCTTTGGATATAGGCTTTGTGGTACTTCTAAGTGTTGGTATAGGCGGCATCGGTATTGATATTGGCCTTGGCATTGGAATAAGATGGTGGCCTGACATCATTGAACGATATTGTTAGTTGTTCCACCCTATTACATTTTGGGATTGATTTTCATATTATAGTTTTGTATTCCCTTTGGTTTATGGTCTATGGTTTTCTTTGGCACGATTGGACGATTGGTGCGGTATGGCTGGACTTAGTTAGGCCAGTCACGGTTGTGACCCTATCCCAGAGTCTTAATGAGAACAATAATGCTATATTGTTATATGTTTGAAATTCAATCCATCTAAGGCTGGATATAGGTGGTTGGGTTGGGTAACAGGGTGCAGTCCCGGGTCCTGATTGGACTTGGGATGCCCTTTACGACAAGGCACGGGGTCAGTCGTGTCATAAACGGACCCTCAAGATTCATTTAGAACCGCATAGAAATAAATCATATATATTATTGAGATGTTTATAATGTTTCAGACTCAATAGCAATGTCCAATTTTCAGAAAAAGATAATTTACAACAACTTAACCACCGCGACCCTATTTTGGCTTATTACACTAGTTTCAAATAAAGGATCAAATGCAAAATAAAAGCTGAGGGCCCAAACTGACTATGTTTCTAACTGAATAATTTGGTTCTCGAAACATAAAATCTTGTCTGAAGTCAAACTAATGGCTTTTAAATCCTCTAAGAGTATCAAACTCTTTTAAATCATTCCTTAATGCATCGGGGATAGTGCCAATGATTCCCACAACACAAAAATAACATATGAAAACTAGGGAGAAGGGCAAATCGATCAAAACATATAAAAAGGGGAAAATTTCTACTACGAGTATTACACTCTCCATCACTAAAACAATGGTTCCTCCTCTAGATAAATGGCAAAAGAAATATATGAAGCAGTAAAATACTCAAGGTATCTATGACTTATATTGGAATCAACCTCCCAAGTATCATCATCAATAGGGATATGTCTCCAGTGGACTTTTACTGAATCAATACTCTTAGAACTCAAATTCCTAGTCTGTCTGTCTAGGATAGCAATGGGCTCCTCCTAAAAAGATAATTTGTGGCCTAAAATAACAAAATCCCATAAAATCACATGTGCATCATCAGGTCGGTATCTTCTCAATTTGAAGATATTGAATATAGGATGAACAATTGTTATATATGGAGGCAAACCTATCCTATATGTTAACTAAGGATCTTGAAAGGGCCAATAAACCTCATACTAAGCTTCCTTTTCACCCCAAGCCTCATCACACCATTTATGGGTAAAAATTTCAACAAAACTCTATCTCAAATCATGAATAATACATCGTGGATTTAAAGGTCGACATAACTTTTTTTTCTACTCCTGGCAGCAAATAACCTCTGTTGAATTAACCACACACGATCCATCGAATCCATCAACAAATTTATACCCTAAGGCCCTAGCTCAAAAGATTCAAATATCCCACAGGGGATCTATACCTTCACCAATACAAACCCTCAAAAGGCATCATTTAGATACTGAAATAATAATTGTCGTTATAGGGAACTCCATTAGGGGCAAGTGTTGGTCCCAATGACCTTTAAAGCCCATAACACATAATCGAATCATGTCCTTCACCACCTGAATAGTCCTTTCACTCTGACCATCGATCTAAGGATGAAAGGTTGTTTTCAAATCAAGTTGAGTACCCAACTTACTCTTAATAGTGCTCTAAAATCCCAAGGTAAATTGAGTACCTATATCAAATATAATATACAAAGGACACCAGGCGAATGAACAATCTCTATAGGGTAGATCTTGGCCAACTTTTTTTCATAATAATTTGCCTTCATGGTATAAAGTGCGTTGAGTTGGTCTGTTGATCCATAATAACCCAAATAAACACAAAAGGTCTGGCCTAATCAAACGATAAAATCCATGGTGATCCTCTCCCATTTCCACTTTAAAATGGGTATCCTCTGCATCGCACCGCATAATTATTGAAGCTCAAACTTCAGCTACTAACAACTGAGGCACTTAGACATAAACTCCACTTAGCCGTCTTTGGGTGAATGGAATATCTAAAATAATGAGCCTCCTTCAAGATCAATTTAACCTACGCACCAACCCTCGGGCCACTAATCCTCAAAATATCATCAGAGTCAAAAGATGGTTCCTTTGCTTCACCACTCAACACACTAACGGGAATCACTCTCAATCTATCATTATCAAACTAATTAGCTTGAATCTGCTCCATCAATGGAGAGCTTGCCTAAACAAAGTTAACACGTATTTGGGAGTTGAAATATCAATCCTAACAACTAGTTGTCTAAGGACTAAACCTCCAAGTCCAAAGGTCTCTCCTAAGTCAAAATATGAGCTAAACAGCCCCATACATCTCATATTTTGGCTTAAGGCATCAGAAACCACATTTCTCTTACCTAGATGATAAAGAATGTTGAGATCATAGTACTTAAGCAATTCAAGCCAAATTTTATCTTATATCAAGTCTCGCTGGTGAAGAAGTAGTGAATACTATGATAATTCAATAAAATCTCACAATGGACCCCATACAATTAATGCCACCAAAACTTTCTGCATCAACATAGCACCCAAACCAACATCTAAAGCATCACAAACCACGGTAACACCTATTCCATACTTAGGCAAGTCAAGATATGATCCAAAGTCAATAACTCTTCAAGCTTTTGAAAGCTCTTCTTACAAGTATCCGACCACTAAAATATAATTTTCTTCAAACTCGCCTATGTCACAGGGGCCGCAATAAAAAACAAACCCTCCATAAAATTCCTATAATAACCCACTTAACCAACAAAAATCCAAATCTCAATAGGAAAAGTAAGTTTAGCTTAATGATAAATAATTGGTATCTTGGTTAGATCAACCATAATTCCATCTTTGGTCACTATATGACCTAAGAAGGAAATAGAATTCAACTAGAACTCACACTTGGATAACTTAGCATAGACCATCTCATCTTCCAACCTTTAAAGCATAGTCCTCAAATGTCTCTCATGGTCTGCCTTATTCTTGGAATAAACCAAGATATTTTCTATAAATACAGTCATGAAAATAACAAGATATGGTCAAATACTTAATTCATCAACTCTGTTAACGTTGTTAGGGAATTGGTCAACCCGAAAGACATAACCCAAATCTCATAATGTCCATACCAAGTTCAGAAATCCATCTTTAGAATATCCAATGGTCTAATCCTCAACTAGTGATATTCATATCTCTAGTCAATCTTAGAAAACAGTGAAGCTCCCTTAAACTAATCAAATAGGTCATCAATTCGAGGAAGAGAATACTGATAGTCACCTTATTAAGATGCCTATTTTCAATACATATGTGCATAGATCCTTTATTCTTTTTCACAAACTAGACTGGAGCACCCCAAGGAGACACACTAGGTCTAATAAATTCCTTAATTAACAAATCCTACAAATACTCCTTTAATTTCTTCTCAGTTAGGAAAATTATAAGAAAGAATAGAATTGGGCTTGGTCCCCGGCTCAACATCAATAGCAAAAACAACATTATGATCTCATGATCCAAAAACCATGGTTCATGATGGCACTTGTCGCGACAAGCCTTGACAAGTAAGCCTATCATCCAAACTAATATGAAATGTAAGATAAAACTAAAACCCAAGGAAAGACTCCTTGAGAAGAGTCAAACCATACATATATATATAGTAAAAACATAAATACATAGTCAATAATAGAAAAAAAAAAATCCCAAAACCTAGTGTCACAATGTAAGAACATAACTACTATAACTCAAGATCAAAATACATGAGGTATCCAAACAAGAACAACTTTATCTCTAAATACAAATAAGGACATAGTCTAAATAAGGAAAGGTAGTAGTCAATTGCAGATGTATGAAATCAACTACTACCTTGAAAGCTCCAAATATCACCTAAATCAACCACCATGAGGATCAATCAAACTTTGATCTTCACTAAAAAGGCACATTAGGGGTGAGTACGATCCACTTTTATTCAATAGGTATCATAGGATGAATGAGTAAGTAGAAAATAAAGCATAAAAAATGCTCACTAATGGCATGTCACCTGTAACCAAAAAATATCCCAAATGGTAGGCCACACCATCTCCACTAGCTATTCTATAATGTTCACAAACAATGTAGCAATATGAAAAAGGATTACAAGAAAACAGATGACACATAAAAATACGAAGGAAGAAATACACTATCACGCCTCAAATCCCATTGGGGCGGATAGGCACCCTTTAGTCATGAATACTCAAAAGAACCAATCCATAACCTTGTACTTCTCATGTATGTAACTATAATAACCAAAGGTTTTACCATACATAGATATAATTCATTGATGAGAAATGAAATACAAGCCGAAAACTATATATACTAGACTTGACCGTTGGGTCCATAACATCTAAAAGATAAGACACTATCATGCTTAACTTTACATTGGTCTACTATAATACCCCAAAAATCTAAAAAAATGTTATCATCATGTTCCAAGATTATGCATCGTAAATTATGGTTCTTTGATAGTTTTATGAGTTAGTTTGATGTATATTAAAGTCGCAAATAACTCCCAGCTATTAGACAAATCAATATATTCCTTACTGATTGAAATTTCGATAAGGATGTCGCTTTAGTCAACTTCAAACGAGCATAAATTTTGTTATACTCAGAATTTTCCAAATCAAGACCCACATAGTTATGGGAAATTAAATTAGCCTTCCAATGATAACAATTTCTCCTAAATCTAATACTCGGGTGATAGGTTATGGCACTTTTAGTGAAAGTAGTAGCTCAATAAGAGCAGCACTGCATTGCAGTGACCTCAAAAATGGTATTCATTCTTTTCTAGTGTGCCACCGCGATAAGCATCGCATCATGCCAAGGGGACATTTCGCAATTGTCACTTTCTAGTGAGGCTCTGCGATTGGCATCGCGTTGCGCCAGAGTGCCAGTTCACACTCATCAATTTCCAGTGACGCAACGCGATTCCACCACATCGCGTCAAAGAGTATTTTCTCATTTGTTCATGGAATATTGTTTCAGCCAAATTCCAGTGGATCACCGCGATGGCACCGCATCATAGTGAAACCCAAAATGGGATTCCAGTGACTAAAATTTTTAATTATTTTAGGGGCAGTTGGGTGTTTTTCCATGACCTCAATTAGTCCAAATACAAAATTAATGCCCTAAAATCCTACTGAGTCATTTGTAACGCCCCAAAATTTAGGTCCTGAGATGTCACACAGTGCTTAGAGGCACAAGTGACCCCAAGATAACCCGCCTACTGGCTTAATTCGTAAATAACTGGATAAAATGCTTAAATCTATATAAAATTTGCAAAAATATAAAACTTCTCTGAACTTGATCAATATAAATATGAACATTTACAAGATTAAAACTCTACTTTTACCAAACGAAACTAAAATTGAATACATCAACTTCTACTGACTGTCTATGAAGCCTCTACTGGAACTGAATTTATATAGCTGGGTCATGACTACCAACTATCTAAGCTCAATATGACTTAAATAAGAAAAATACAATACTTCTCAAACTATATAACCACCTCAAGCCCTCGAATCAAAAGGACTCATCGCCTGCTGAATGGGAGCGGCAGACTGACTGAATGTGGTATCTGCACTACAACTAACACCTATATTTTAAGACACTGTAGCATATAGAAATATATAGGGTTCAGTACTTTAAAGAATATACTGAGTATGTGGGGCTGCAATTCAACGTTATAAATAATATCATAAATTATTATGAAAATCATGCATGCTAACGATAACAACTTTCTTCGCTTGAATTAACTAAAATATATTCCTTGTAAATCACCAATAATAGTATACGCATTATAAATCTCATAAATCAGTATACTCAACTCAAACTCTTTAAATCATGACTTAGAGTCACTCGGTAACTCATGAAAACATAGACTATTATGGACTTGGGAGTTTCTTATAACCGACATAACTACACTATGTGAGCCGCATGGAGTCCAACGTATTGCCCTCCTACTGAGAGAACCCCACATTGGTGGGAGCATCGTACTCTTGCCAGGGATTACAACCTCAATTTAATAATCACAATCCCACACTTGGCCTTTAGCCCACAACTATCAACATCAATACTAAGGTGGTATGTAGTTTTGGGGAGATACCAAATTTCTCGCTCGGTTATAAATACTTCTCCCAGACTCAGCTCAGAATGTGTTAGGAAATCCACCTTAATCAATATCAATTCATGGGTCTATCATGAAGACCAAAACAATAATATATCTCATCGGTAAATCATATACAACTGTGGATTCCTAACTCGACTCAAAATCAAACAATCTTTCTCAACATCAAGATGTATCAATTCATTTAGTCATGGAAACATCAATAACTTTGAGGAAATATCAAGACTCATTATAACAACTCAATCTTATGATCAATATACTCAATAATCCAATTTGTCATAAGGAATCTTAAAGCTTGACACATGTCTTCAACGCACTTGAAATACCAACTCATGGTAGAACATGAAATTCACAATATTAAATATGAAGTTATAATTGCAAATTGTAAAATAATCATGTATCAAAAACTTCAAGAAAACATCATATAACTCATTATTGACTCTCAAGCTCAAATATTAATATATATATTCAATAATCAAACTTATCATAGAAAATATTAAATCATGACTCTTATCTCAAATTATTCAGAAATCATCAACTCATAATAACAATATTCAACTGATGGCATAAGTTCTCAATTTAAGAAATAAAATGATGAAATAGTCATGTGTATCAATCTTGAATAGATCAACTATCATAAATATTAATAAAGTAATTTAGGTGTAAACTCACTTTGCCAAATCATGGATTTCAATTGTAGAAATTGAATCATTGGGCACAAGAATGAAAGAAGTGTTCTTGTTCAAACCCCGCATACCTTGGATTATGGATTTAAGATGAACAAGCTTGATTGTGAAATATTCTTCACACTTTTGAGCTAAGTTTCTTGATGTATTTGACTTGAAAAATTTGATTCTTGGGTAACTTGGTGAAATCTTTGGAAGATTCTTAAATTTCTTGGAGAAGATTTGATTTAGGATTTTAGGAGAAAACCCTTGTTTCTTGATGTTTTCCTTGTAAGAGAATGAGAGATAATGAAAGTTTTATCCACTATTATTATATATAAAGAGACTAAAAATGAGTGGAAAAGATCAAAATATCCTTTTAAAAATGTCCTTGAGTTGCTGGAAAAATATGCTTGACGCTATCCGTGACAGGCCGTCAAGTCTGTGATAGGCTGTCACGAATGATCGTCACAAAAAGGGGTCCAATTCTTAATTTTCTACCCAGAGCTGACAATGTCATCAGAAATGTCATCAGAATGTGACGACGTCATCAAAAATGGCATCAAAAATGTGACAGCCCATCAGAATCGTCGTCATCATTTTCCAGCTTGACATGCTGGAGTAAAATGGGCATACCTCTTTGCTCCGATATCGAATTTTGGTGAAATTGGTATAGTTGGAAAGATAATTAAAGTATATATCTATTCATAGGTCATGAGATCAAAAATTTCAAATATAATGAGAGATATGATCGTTTGAAGTTGACTATACCAATATCCTTCCCAAGAATTCAATCGGTAAGGAATATTTTGATTCTCCCAATCGTTAGGACATATTTAAGGACTTAATACACACCATACTTGATTATAAAACAACCAAATCACTCTAATTTATTTCTAAAGATCTTAATTGATGGTTGCACTATTGGTTAGAGTCTCGAGGAATTACAAGATGGCTCTAACTTCCTCACTGGGTGTCCGATTCGGGTGAATCTTATGTCGATGGAAAGTTTATCCAATTCTCCACATGATGAAAAGTATAATTTAGGGAAATAAAACATGAGATAAACAACAATAAATTTGGAATTCATCCATATTCACTCAAAAAATGGATTTAGGCTTAAGAAATGATTGGGATATTACATCATTATTTTATTCAATTCCTCTCAAATCAACAGCATTCTCTTTCAAATAGAAAGCCCTAGACTTCAAGATTCAAGATCAATTCCCAAGAAAATTTCTAAGAAACTCCAAGAATTTAACTACTCAGGTATGTTAAGTGTTCATCCATGGGTTCCTTTCACCCATGTGGCCCAAGTATCCAATTTTAAATACAAAGTTATGATCTTCACATGTTATTATTTTTAAATTGTGATCTGAACCATGAAATCCCATGAATTGCTATTGTATACCATGTTTACATAAAATTGTTTTTATTTATCAAACCCCATATGTTCTAATGTTATTATTCACTGATTTAAATCATGATTAAGTGTTATTGATGTCGAAATCAAGATATTACTCCAAGTTTCATACTCTTCCCATGATTAGATTAAGATATGAATATCAAGTGTTTGATAAAATGCCTACAAGAATGAATATATGATAAAAGCTTTCATTTTATGTCCTTCAAGCTTAAGTACTATCTTACTGTTATTGCTATTGAGTCCTGGGGGTTATGAATTCTCGAAAACTTAGTTGTTTATCTAGTCTTAGCATTTTCATAATAGTTTTATAATATTTTATGAGAATTATCAATTTAATCAGTCAATAGAATTAGTTAAACTTAAAATAGACCTGCATTCTGAGTCAGTTCAGTTGGGAGTAGGATTTAGCACTGAGCGAGTGCAGGAATGGTGGTTTCCCCATTAGATAGGCAGAGTTGTTAGTAGCACTCCATGTACTCTAGAACTACATAGCTAGCGTAGGATATGAGGATTCACCCATTAGATTAGGCTTGACTACCACATAAGGGCACCCATCAATTTAGGCTTGACACTTATAGTCCTTCGGGATAGTACATCAGTATAGTGGATCTACAAAGCCAGCATTGGTACCCGTGGTACGGTACTAACACCCTTCTAACTGGGGTTATAGGTTAGAATCTGATTAGCTTAGATTGGCGCATTCTGGTTAGATGATACCTCCCAAAGTCTCAGTCAGTAATCAGTTCAGTAATTCAGTTTCCGATGCTTAACCATAGCATATAGATATCAATGATTCAATTATCAAATTTTAGTATTGCAATATTTATAGATTTTATTCTAAACATGTTATATGCTTGGTCATGCATCCTCGGTACTTACAGATTTTATGCACTCTATTCAATACTTTATTTTACACATATATATTTAGATAGTTATTATTAATGTTCATAAAACCATGAATATTAGCCTACCTTATTTAGCATACCAGTACATTCAAAGTACTGATTGCATACTCTTTTTTGCGCTATGATGTATTATATCATAGGTTCGGACGCTCAGTTCCTTGATCGCCCATAGATTTTTCATACTATCAGTTATAGCTGTAGTGAGTTCTCATATTTTGAGGACATGATTTACTTAGTTCAGACTACTTTATCAATTTCAATATTTTTTGTTCAGTCAGAGTTAGTTGGGGATTGTCCCATCAGCTCCTCAGTCAATAAGTAGAGGCTTTTCAAACTATTTCAGACAATTAGTATCTTAGGTTTCAGTTGTCATTGTCAGACGTTTTATCAATATTATCAGTTATGCCTTACAGATTTTATCAGATTTATGACTTAAAACCTTATGGAATTCCTCAGTTAAATTCCATAAATGTTATGTCATTATCAGTTATACTTAGTGCTCACAGTAGGTACCAGCTCATGGGTTAGCTTGTGGTCCTTCAGGACTGTAAGCACCATATGGCACCCAAGGTATACTCTCAGGGCGTTACATCTGCAAAGCCTCTAAAATATACCTATACACCTAGGTAAGGTCATGACAAACCCCCCGCCATACTCTTAACTTGTATATAATATCAAAAAATATAAAACATACTCGGAAAGCCCCGAATCAATCTGGAGCTCACTAATAGCCATTGGATATCCTGGGTTCCTACTGAGAAGGTGTATTAGTTGAAGTACCTATACCTGCAGCATGAAATACAAGTCCCTCATAAGGGGCTTCAGTACAAAAATATGTACTGAGTATGTAAGGTTGAAGGTAACAACGCATAATACAAAACCTCAATAGAAATCAGATATTAGTGTATAAATAGTGCTAGTAGACCACTATCATAAATACCTGTGGGAGTAGGTACATTACATTTTTTTCTTTATTTTTACCCTTCTTACTTCATAATCTTTGTCAGTCATATAATTCAAATGACTAGCTAATCAGTGGTAAATAGACAAAGCGGGATCGGTCCATGCTAGGCTTACGCCCCTGAGCTTCCATTTATATATAAATATTGGGATTGACCCTTAATGGACTTACTCCCTTTAGCTTCCACCCACATATAAGGTATCAGGATCGGCCCATGTTAGGCTTATGCCCCTGAGCTACCACCTGTTTGATTAAGATTTCCATTACTTAGTTAATTTATCCTTTGAGATTATTACTTTGTTGGTCATAACATCTTGGTACCTTTGAACAATAATCTACCAATAAAATATATGTGAATAAACAATTATGCAATGACAAAGAGGTACGGAACAGATTGTACACGGATGAAATATTCAAGAGCAGAAAATAACATATGGGTCTTATTTGACTTAAAGGAGAAATCTTGAGACTTGCTAGTGAATGTAAAAATACAAACTCAATAATAAGCATGTGGTGAGGTATTTTAATATGAATAAGGTCGTTATCTAGATGGTAGATCATGTGTTTCAATTGGGTATTACTTACTATAGGAAAGGTTTAGAAGCTTACATTGTACCAAAAGAGCTAGATTTCATGCCAAAGAATACGACATAGAGTAGCATTACATTCCTGGTCGTACAACTCCGATAATAACCCAAATTGAACTCCCACATTTTTGATTACTTATCTACAATAAAATAAATGGCAAACTAATAGTAGAAACCAACTGACACATTTAGGCTACTTAACTTCACCAAAATAGTAGCCGGGCAGTGAGCGCTTAATTTACCAATAATGGATGTTATTTTAACCCTTTTCTCCAATAACTACATCTATATACATACAGATTCTTTTAAGATCCCCCGAAAAAACATAGACTTTAATACACCCTCTAAAATGGTATACAAAATAGAATAAGTAATAAACGTGTACAACAAGTAGCTCGGTGACATACCACCACTATATTACAATACGAACTAATCGCTCCTTTCCCCAATATCAACCTGGCATCCCCCAATATATACACACAAAATAGTCCACAACCAAAAAAAATATCCTTTAATATATCAACCAAATATTGAACTCTCCATCCTTTGAGTTCTTAACAACAATATATGTGTATTCCTATACCAATACATGTATTTAGGAAAAGGGAAAAAATGGACAGTAGCTATGCCTTAATTTCAATGGTAGTTTTGTTTCTTAATATGTATCTCTTTAATAGATTTATCCCTTCACACATAAACTAAAACTGAAAACAGAAATCCTTTTATAACTAAGAACAATGAAAAATCCAAACTTATCGGGGGGATGTCCTATAATTTAATCATAAAGAACATAATTTGAATAGTTTCCTTAAGATAAGCTCATGACTTGTTCACATAAATTTACTTGGGTAGGAAGGTAAATCCCAAGAACCCTAGTAGAAATATAGGGTTGTTGTATAGCTAAGAGAGAGAAAGAGAGAAAACCTAGAAAGCTTTTTTTGGTCTAACTTAAAATGAGCTAAAGGAGCTGATTTCAATCAATTTAAAGGTAGCTCCTCTTGGCCAATTTTCTTGGCCATTTTTTGGACATACTTTGTAAAGTAGGTGATTCACCTGATTTCCCATTAAATTGGGCCTTTTTGGATCTGAAACTATTGGGCCTTTGTTGCTCATTCTCCTCATTTTCTCTCCTTTAATTTTGGCTAGAATTAATTTAGGTAGGTGGTAGTGTACTTGGCCCAATAATATGGTCAGGGGAGTCTTAGTAGGTGATGCACCTACTTAGTTCTTAGGTTGGTCAAAAGGTTAAATTTGGTGACTCACCTACTAGCTTAAATAAGTCAAGCAAGCACCTTAACAAAATACTCTATTTTCAGTTCTTAATCTCTTTAATCTAACTTAAAACTTGTATATACTTGGTCACTTTATGATTTAGATACAAATACTAGCTTACAATCCCACGTTTAAATAGTTTTATTGATGTTAACTTGGTCGCGTCACATCAAAATGTACGGGCACTATCTAGAACTCCATCTACATCATCAATACTTTCGTAACAAATCTCATCCGTTATCTGTACCAGAAGGCTATACCAAGTATCATATAATTAGAATAGGTGCATGCAAAAATACAGGGTGTTACATCCTCCCCCCCCTTAGGGACATTCGTCCTCGAATGTTAGAATAATTGCCAAACCAAAATAAGTTCAATCCTAAGGTTAATATTTTTCTCATCACATCGTACTTATATATATATATATACTTCCTTGTTATCGGTATGATTCAGCATCTTGGACTTTCTCTTCATATTCGAATAAATGGGAGTACTTGGATTTCATTGATTCTTCAGCTTCCCATGTGATCTCTTCTACTTGCTGATTTTTCCAAAGTACTTTTACAGAAGCTATTTCCTTATTTCTTAACTTCATCACTTGTTGATCGAGAATGCAATAGGTATTTCTTTATAGGTGAGATCTTCCGTAACTTGTACATCTTTAGTAGGAGTGATATGTGATGGATCTCTGATGCACTTCTGAAGCATTGAGACATAAAATACTAGATGAACTGTTGATAACTCTTAGGGTATCTCTAACTCATATGCGACCTAGCCAAACCTTGGAATAATTTTATACGGTCTTACATAACGTGGACATAGTTTCCCTTTTTTACAAAATCTCATTACCCTTTTCATTGTTGACACCTTTAAGAATACCCAATCACCTATAAAAAAATCTATCCCTCTTATTCTAACATATTTATATGACTTATGTCGACTCTGGGTTGTTCCTAGCTGTTGCTGGATCACTTTAACCTTTTCCATAGCTTGATGAACAAAATCTGGCTCAAACAAGATTGTTTCACCCACTTCAAACCATCCAATTGGTGATCTACACTTCCTCCTATACAAAGCTTCATATGGTGCCATTTTGATACTTGAATGATAGCAATTGTTGTAGGCAAATTAGATGAGAGGTAAATAATTATCCCAACAACCTTTAAAGTCCAATACACAATCTCATAGCATATCTTCAAGTGTTTTAATGGTACGTTTTGCTTGTCCATCTATGTGAGGGTGAAAAGTTGTACTTAAATTCACTTGAGTTCCCAAATTTCTCTAAATAGACTTCTAAGAATTTATAGTAAATTGAGCTCCCCTATCTGATATAATGGATATTATTACTCCGTATAGCCAAACTATCTCTTTGATACATACTTTAGTGTAATCTTCAACTGTGTAAGTGGTCCTAATCGGTAGGAAGTGTGCTAATTTGGTAAACCTGTCAACTATCACCCATATGGAATCAAACTTTTGAGATGTACGAGGAAAAACAGTGATAAAATCCATGTTGATCATGTCCCACTTCTAGATTGGAAGATTAATACATTGCATATAACCCCTGGCTTTTGGTGCTCTACTTTAACTCTTTGACAATTTGGACATTTGGATACAAATTCTACAATGTCTTCTACATGTCACTCCACCAATACATTCCTTTCAAATCCTGATACATTTTAGTTGACCCCGAATGGATGGAATCCCTTGAATAAAGTTCCTCTGTCATAATCCTCTTTCTTAGGCCATCTACATTAGGCACACACAATTTATTTTGGAACCAAAGTACTCCCTCTTGGGTAAGCTCAAATGCCTTGGTCATACCACATTGTACATTCTCATTAAGTTGTAATAGAATCAGATCTACATATTGCTTATCTTTTACTTCAGCTACTAATATAGATTCTACCATATTATGCATAATAAGTCTCTTATCTTGAGTTTCAAAAAGTACAACCCCCCAAATTGGCTAGTTGGTGTAGATCCTTAATCCCTTGTCTTTCCATAGACTACCCATAAGTGCCCACCATAGCCTTATGACTCAATGCATCAGCTTCTACTTTAGCTTTCCCAGGATGCTACAAGATATCAACATCATAGTCTTTCAATAATTCAAGCCACCTCCTATGCCTCAAATTTAGATCCTTCTGTTAAAGATATATTGCAAACTCTTATGGTCAGTATGTATTTCAATATGAATCCCATACAAGAAGTGGTGCAATATCTTTAAAGAAAATATAACTGTTGTTATCTTAAGATCATGTGCAGGGTAATTTTTCTTATGTGTCCGCAATTTTCTGGAGGCATATGTTATTAGTTTACCATGCTTTATGAATACACATCCTAAGACAATTCTTGAAGCATCATGATACACTGCATACCCTTCGGTGCCTTCTAGAAGTACTAATATAGGAGTAGAAGTCAACTTATTCTTTCGATCCTGAAAACTCCTTTCACATGCATCATTGTATTGGAACTTGGATGCTTTGTGTGTAAGCTTAGTTAAAGGTGCAGAAATTAAAGAAAATCCTTTACCAAACCTTCTATAATAACCTCCCAACCTAAGGAAACTATGAATCACCACAGGAGTTATGGGTCTTGGCCAATTCTTCATAGCTTCTATCTTTTTAGTATCAACCTTTATTCCTTCATTAGATACAATATGACCCAAGAATGCCATAGATTTTAACCAAAACTCACATTTAGAGAACTTTGCATATAAATTACGATCACAAAGAATTTTCAACATCTATCATAAATGATTAGCATGGTCCTCTTTAGATCTCGAATAAACCAGAATATCATCTACAAAAACTATCATGAACATATCTAAGAATGGCTTGAACACCCTATTCATCAAATCCATAAAAGTTGCGGGTGCATTAGTTAACCCAAAGGACATGACTTGAAACTCATAATGACCATACCATGTTCAAAAAGATATCTTGGGTATATCATTCTCTTTGACCCTCACTTGGTGATAACCCGACCTTAAATCAATCTTTGAGAAACACTTTGTGTCTTGTAACTGATCAAATAAATCATCAATTCTTGGAAGGGGGTATTTATTCTTATTAGTCTCATTTTTCCATTGTCGATAGTCAATATACATTCTCAATGACCCATCTTTATTAGGCATAATTAACACTGGTGCGTCCCAAGGAACATACAAGGCCTTATAAATCCTTTTTCTAGCAAGTCCTTTTATTGCTCTTTCAAATCGCGTAATTCTGCCAGGGCCATTCTACACGGAGGAATTGAGATTGGTTATGTACCTGGAATCACATCAATACCAAACTCTACTTCTTTTTCTAGAGGCAAAACTTGAAGATCTTCATGAAATACATTAGGAAACTCATTTACCACTGGAATAGTTTGAAGAGCGAGTGGCTCCGCATCTGCATCATTCTCTCTAACTAGATCATATATGTAACCTTAGGAAATTACCCTTTTTGGATTAAAATAAGAAATAAATATACCTCTTAGCACACCAATATTACCCCTTTATTCAAGAATTCCTTCCTTGGAATATAGAAATACATTCTCTTAGTTCGGCAATCTACTGTGGCATAATAAGAAGCCAACCAATCCATACCCATTATAATATTAAAATATACCATTTCTAACTCAAAAAGTTTAGCCATTATACCACAACCACATATAGTTATTACACAATTTTGATACACTCTCCTAGCAATAGTAGATTCACCAACTGGCGAAGACACTTCAAATGGCTTAACTAGTAATTTCGGTGTTCTTTTAAACTTTTCATCAACCCATGGGGTGACGTATGATAAAGTAGAATCCGAATCAATTAATGCAAATACATCATATGAAAAGATGGACAATGTACCTGTAACCATATCCAGAGAAGCCTCTAAATTTTGTCAATCCGCTAAAGCATATGTACGATTCTAAACTCTACTAGAGCTAGCTGCTCCTTCAGCACCTCTACCATGACCTATCGGTTGTACACCCCTACCTGAATAATACACCAATGATGATGATACAACAGTTAATTCAGTAGGCTTTTCCATACCATCTATACACTTTTGTGGGCATTCTTTCATCATATGCCCCAACGTAAAGCACCAAAAGAAAGCATTTGTCCCAAATCGACATGTACCAACATGAAGCTGTCCACACTATTTACATAGCTATCGAGGAGGTCTAAATTGGCTCATACTCCCTTGCTCTTGATACCTCGTTGTTTGTGAAATCAGACTCTCACTTCTTTGCCCAAACTAATTGCCTTTGGACCCTTGAAACTTTGGTAGAGTACTAGCTACAGAATTAGAAGATAATGTCCTAGGTGGTCTATTAGAAAACCGATGCCTAAACTCCCCTTGGGATTCCATAAACTGCCCCGTAGATATAGCCCTTTTGGTATACCCTTTTTCTAATTCTTGTGTTCTTCTTTTTTGCCTTTGATCCTTCATTTTTTGTGCAAAAGCTTGTATCCTTTCTATGTCCATGCCTTTATTCAAAGCAGCAATTGTACAATCTATAACCTGATATGGATCCAACCTATCCATATATCGATAAACTTTATCATCCATAGTACCTACTACATTAGGAGCATACCTAGATAAAGTGATAAACCAGAGGTTGTACTCCCTCAAACTCATATTCCCTTGGAAAAGATTCAAGAACTGATTATCACGGGCCTCTCAAATCTCAAATGAAAGGTAATGATCATAAAATGCCTCTTTGAACTCTTTCCAAGTAGCTGAAGGTGCATTGATACCCCTAGATTATTTCAAGTCTTCATTCCAAAATATAGCCTCCCTTTTGAATCTAAATATTGCTAACTCAACTATCTTCTTACCCAATACATGAATGACATCTAGAGCTCTTTGGATTTGATCAATAAAATCCTGTGGGCTTCATTAATAACTAATTTGGTGAATGTGGGAGGATCCAATTTAAGAATATCTTGCATCTAAAGGCTAGCTTCCCTATCTGCAACACTAGAACCTATGGTAGGAATAGCTTGTCCTTGAGCTTGTCCAGCAACTATACGAGCTAACAATTGCATAGAATTCATTAAATCTTGCTCAATAGCATTAATAGGTAGTTTGGAGGATGCGTTTCTTCTCCTTCTTAGCTCTTCTTGAGATGGAGGAGTAGAAGAAGTTTGTGATACAAAATCAACTTGAGCCTCACTTTGACTAGCTTTTATAAGTGGTGACTTGTTGGTCCTTTCTTTGGTAGCCACATCTACTTGCTTACCTATATTCTTACTCCTTCTTGTAACTGGCATATTTACTATAATAAGAGGGAAAAAATAAATTCAATGGTTAAATATGACTTCACTTAAAACATGGGCTCTATTGCATGATCTAAGATATGGAGAAAAAAAAACAACCCCTAAATTTCCTATAGCCTTTTTTTTATAGATATGGTGCAAAACACGCCCAAAAATAAGACTCTAAATAGCCACGGCTTTGTAGATACCATAGGATGACCTGCTCTAATACCACTTTTGTCATAACTTAAATCCTATTGGGGCAGACAGGCACCCGTAACTGTGAAGGCCTGAGAGAACCAATCCATAACCTTGCACTTCTCATGCATGTAAATATAATAAATAAAGGTTTTTCCATACATGGATATAATGTATTGATGAGAAATGAATGAGAAGCCCAAAACTATAAATACCAGAATTGGTCATTGGGGCCATAACATCTAAAAGATATGACACTATTATGCTTAACTTTACATTGATCTACAAATCCTATAAAAGATACATAGACACCTAGTCAAGGTCGAGACAAACCCCCGACATACTCTTAACTTCTTTAAAATACCAAAATATATAAAATAGACTCGAAAAGCCCCAAATCAATCTGGAGCCCACCAATAGCTGTTGGATATCCTGGGCTCCTACTGAGAAGGTGTATTGGCTAAAGGACCTATGCATACAGTATGAAATACAGGTCCCCCAAAAGGAAAGTCAGTACAAAAATATGTACTGAGTATGTAAGGTTGAAGGTAACAACACATGAAACAAGAGCTCAATAGAAATAAGATACAAGTGTATAAATAGTGCTAGTATACCAACTTTATATATACTTATAGGGTCGGGTACACTACATTCTTTTCTTCATTTTTACGTTTCTTACTTCAAAATATTTCTAATCCATATAATGAAAATGGACAACTAAGCAGTGGTGAATAGACAAATCAGGATCAGCCCATGCTAGGCTTACGCCCCTGAGCTTCCACTCACATATGAACATTGGGATCGGCCCATTCTAGGCTTACGCCCCTGAGCTACCACCCACATATAAAGTATCGAGATTGGCCCAATCTAGGCTTATGCCCCTGAGATGCCACCCATTTGATTAAGATTTGCGTTACTTAGTTAATTTAGACTTTGAGATTACTACTTTGGCGGTCATAACATCATGGTACCTTTGAATAATAATCTACCAATAAGAGACATGTGAATAAGCACTTATGCAATGTCAAGGAGGAATGGAACAGATTGTACACGGATTAATTGTTCAAGAGCTTAAAATAACATAGGGTCTTATTGGACTTAAAGGAGAACTCTTGAGACTTGCTAGTGAATGTAAAAATGCAGACTCAATAATAAGCATGTGGTGAGGTATTTTAATTCATTAGGGAGCAGGAAAAATGTCATTATCTAGATAGGAAATCATGTGTTGCTATTGGGTATTACCTACTATAGGAAAGCTTTAGAAGCTTACATTGTAGCAAAAGTGCCGGATTACATGCCAAAGAATATGACATAGAGTAGCCTTACATACATGGTCGTACAAATCTGATACTTACCCAACTTGACATCCCGCCTTTTAGATTACATAGCTACAATAGAATATATGATAAACTAATATTAGCAACAAACCAACACATTTGGGATAATTAACTTCACCAAAACAGTAGCCGGGCTGTAAGCCCTTAATTTACCAATCAAGGGTGTTATTTTAACACTTTTCGCCTCCTAGTACATCCATATAAATACAGATTTTTTAAGATCCCTTGAAATAAATTTGACTTCATTACACCCTCCAAAATGGTATACAAAACAGAATGAGTAATAAATGAGTACAATAAGTAGCTCGATGGTGTACCACGATACCTTTCTTCTATATTTTAATACGAACTAATCACACCTTTCCCCAATATAAACCTGGCAGCCCCCAACATATACACCCAAAATAGTTCACAAACAACCCCAATGTTCTTTAATATAGCAACTAATTATTAAACTCACCATCCCTTGAATTCTTAACAACGATATATGTGCAATCTTCTACCAATTAATATATATAGGAAAGGGGCAAAAATGGACTGTAGCCATACCTTATTTTCTATAGTAGTTTAGTTTTTTAATGTGTAACTCTTGAATCGCTTAATCCATTTACACATAAACCAAAAGACAAAAGAGAAATACCTTAATAACTAAGAACAATGGAACTGCCAAACTTATAGAGCGTTGTCCTATAATTTAATCATGAAGAACATAATTCTTAGAGTTTCCTTAAGATAAGCTCATGACTTATTCATTTACCTTTAGCTTGGAAAGAAGGTCAATCTAAAGAACCCTAGTGGAATTATAGGGTTGCTTTATAGCTAAGAGAGAGCAAGACAGAAAACCTAGAAAGCTATTTTTTGTCCAAGTTAAAATGAGCTAAAAGAGCTAATTACAACCCCTTTAAAGGGAGCTGCTCTTTGCTGACTTTCTTGGCCATTTTTGGGCCATATTTTGTCAATTAGGTGATACACCTACTTTCCTATTATATTGGGCCATTGTGGATATAAAACTATTGGGCCCTTGCTTCCCATTCTCCTCTTTTTCTCTCCTTTAATTTGGGCAGAATTAATTCAAGTAGGTAGTAGTACTTGGCCCAATAAGTTAGTCAAGGGAGTCTTAGTACATGATGCACCTACTTAGTTCTTAGGTTGGTCAAAAGGTCATAGTAGGTGACTCACCTACTAGCTTAATTAAGTCAAGCTAGCACCTTAACAAAATACTCTATTTTCAGTTCTTCGTCCGTTATCTTTACCACAAGGCTATACCAAGTCTCATATAATTAGAACAAGTACATGCAAAAATATGAGGTGTTACATACACATAGACAGGTATTACATCAAGGAATAATACATCATAAAAAATACAGAGTAAATATATTGCAACGAAGATGATGATTATAATGATGCCCGAAGTTATCGCATAACCACTGTTTACACCTATGGAGATAAAGCTTCCCAATGTATGGCCCATGGTGATTCGTCAACTCGTATACAACCAATATACAATACCACTATCCATAAATCCTCAGGTAAAGTCAAGAAAGTAGTTCATGTCAATAAGTCATTGAGCTTTTGAAAGATCACCTGACAAGCATCAAACCATTTGAAATAAATCTTCTTTCGAGTCAACTTGGTCAATGGAGCAGCAGTAGATGGAAAAAACTCAAAAATATGCCTGTAGTAACTTAATAAACCAAAAAAAAAACTTCAAATCTCGATAGGAGAAGTAGGTCTAGCCCAATCATGAACCACTACAACCTTGTTCTGATCAACCATAATACCATCCTTGGTCATTACATGGCCTAAAAAAGAGACAAACTCTAACCAAAACTCACACTTAGAGAACTTTCCATACAACTTCTCATCCCTTAATCTCCGGAGCACAATTTACAAATATTCCTCATGATCGGCCTCACTCATGGAATAAACTAAGATATCATCTATAAATACAATAACAAAAAAGTTGAGATAAGGTCAAAATAACTGGTTCATCGACTCTATAAATGCGGGTGTGGTATTAGTCAATCCAAAAGACATGAACAACAACTCATAATGACCTCACCAAGTCCAAAAGGTTATCTTTGGAATATCCAAAGATCTTATCCTTAACTGGTGATACTCGTACCTCAAATCAATCTTCTAAAATACTAAAGCACCATGAAGCTAATTAAATAAATCATCAATACGAAGAAGAGGATACTTATTCTTAACTATCACCTTTTTCAACTATCAATAATCAAATACATATATGCATAGACCCATCTTTTTACTTCACAAAAAAGATAGGTGCACCACAAGGTGATACACTAGGTAAGATAAATCCCATATCCAAAAACTCCTGCACTAATCCTTCAATTACTTCAACTCGATTGGGGACATCCTATAAGGAGGAATAGAAATAGTCTTAGTTCTTAGATCAACATTAACAAAAAAGTTAATATCATGATCCCAAGGCATACCAGGCAATTTCCTAGGGAACACATCCATGAACTCATGGACAACCTGAATAGAATCTAAAAAGAGAGGTGAAGCAACACTAGTATCATGAATATGAACCAAATAAGACAAACATCCTCTCTCAACCAAGCAACGAGCCTGGACATAAGATATAACCCTTATGGGACCTGAATAAAGTGTACCCTTCCAAGCTATCCTTGTCACAGTCAATAAAGCTAAAGTCACGATCCTAGTATAACAATATAAGATAGCATAGTAATAAGCCAACCAATCCATACCAAGATAACATAAAAGTCAACCATAACTAGAATAAGCAAATCTACCTAAGTCTCGTGCCTAGATAAAGTCACAATATAGGATTGATACACTCAATCCACCACTAAAGAATCTCCTACAGGGGTAGATACACCAATAGACATGGCAAGAAGCTCACTAGTAGAATCAAAACCCAAAGAAAAACATATAGACACAAAGGAAAAAGTCAATCCTAGATAAAATAACATAATTATAGATTTGGAATAAATGGGTATGATACCTACATTAAAAGCATCAAAACCCTCTACCTCTAGTATAATAGGTATTTCATGGCATTGTCCACAACCACCAACTAGATGACCATCACCACAAGATCTACTACCTCTACAATGTGCGCCTTTAGTAGAACCCCTACCTCATATATCTGAAATAGGAGTAGACCAGAACACACAGTGGGGATAGTCATTGGCCAGATAGCTAGTCTAATCAAACATATAGAAAATGCTATGACCCAACTTAATAGGAGAAGGTATGACTGCACCAAAATATCCATCTGGAACTACTTAACCAGAAGACCCACTACCTAAACTCTGCAAGTTTGTATGCATAGGTCTACTATAATAGCCACAGAAACCTCTAGAATCCCTACCTCGAGAAGAATGACTGGTGAACTCGCCCAGATAGAGTACTTTCTTGGCACCTCCCTAAAATGCTCAAAGAATACCGTCAGTCATCTTAGTATGATCCTCTATACTCTAAAATGATGATCCATACACTACTATCTGAGATATAGATAGATGAAGGGAAACATTCAACCCCTTTATGAACTTTTGAATCTTGTATGATTTTGTGGCAACACTGGCATTGGAAAATCTAGACAAGAGATGAAATCATATATCATACTCTACAAAAGTCATGGAGACCTTCTCCCGGCAATCAAACTCATCTCTCATTCAATCCCTCTAATAGTAAGGCACGAACCTCTCTAAAAAGGCCTTAGCAAACTAATCCCAAGTCCTCATAAAAGAATCTAGAGGTCAATAACCAATGAGTGACCTCCACTAATTTCTAGTGGCATCCCTCAATTAATAAGTTATATATGTAATACCATACGAATCAAGAAAACCCAGGTTATGTAACTTCTCACGATAGTCAATCAAAAACTCATAGGCACCCTCACCCATAACACCACTAAACCTAGGGGTACCCTAGTGAGTGAACCTCTCAAACCTTTTCTAATCCTCAAAATACATAATTGTACAACAATAAGATGAGGCATCATGAATTTGGCAGGCTGCGCTCCCACCTGAGGAGGCAACATAGATGATGGCTGAACTTTTGACCTCAAAATACCATACTCAAATGCAAGTGCTAAAGAAGGGACAACACTCAGAATCCAATGGAGTACCAAAAGTAGATGTAGACACTACTAGAGAGTCCCAACTCAGAATTGAAGAAGAACCATAAGCAAACACTAGGACAGATGAAGGTACATTACACCAGGAGCACTTAAAGGATCACCCTCCAAATGGGCCAACAAGAAAACTAATAACTCCTCCAAGAATGTAGTAGAATAACTCTATAGGAACAAAGTAGGACCCACATCCGTAACGCATTCAACCGAGGCTCAGGGGAGAGTCCCTTAGCACTACTTCTAGATTGGACAAATTCTTGTGCTCATCCACTATCTTAAGCCTATTCATGACTCACAACTTGCCCTTTAGATCGAGCTCTCTCCTTGGATGAAGACTTAGCATCCCTAACCTTATGAGATCTAGTCATCACTATCTGCATAAAAAAGAGTGAATTTGACTTAGAACATAAGGCATGTAGGAAATTTGCACAACAAAGAACAAAATAAGGTAAATTTCCTAAAGATATCATATAGCCTCTCAAAGATAGATATGGATGTCTATGCACTAATCCGCAAGAATCTATTAGATATTTCATTCTTACACTATTGAAACGAATAAAACTAGCAGCTCTGACACCAATTTGTCATGACTAAATATCCAAGGGTCATAATGCCACTTGTTGTGGTGACCCATTATAAGTAAGTCTGTCACTCAAACTGCTATAAAATAAAAGATAATACTAAAACCCAAGACAAGACTCCTAGAGTGGAGTCAAACCACACACATATATAGAAAACACAAAAATACATAGTCAATGATGTCACAATGTAAGAACATAACTAGTCAAGATGTCACAATATAAGCATATAACTAGTACTACTCATTTATATAGTAAACACAAAAATTCCAAACCTGATGTCACAATGTAAGAACATAACTAGAACTACTCAAGATAAAAATACACCAGGTCTCTAGACAAGTACAACTCTATCTCTAAATACAAATGAGGACATAGTCTAAATAAGGAAAGGTAGTAGTCAACTCCGGACACATGAAATCAGCCGCTATCTTAAAAGCTCCAAATATCCCTCAAATCAACCATCTTGAGGTGCACTCGAACCTGGATCTATGCCGAAAGAGCACAGTAGGGCTGAGTACACTCTATTTGTACTCAGTAGGTATCATATCCCGAATAAGCAAAGTAGAAAATAAAGAAGACAAAATACACAATAAGGGCACGACATCTACAATAAGAAAATGTCCCAAATGATAGCCCACACTATCTCCACTAACAACTCTATAATGTTCACATACACCATAGCAATATGAGATAGAAATACAAGTATACAAACAATACATATATGAATATGAAGGAATAAATACACATAGATAGGTATCACATCAAGGAAATAATACATCAAAGAAAAATATAAAGTAAATACAATGTAATGGAGATGATGATCATGATCATGAAAATAATAATAATGATGCTTGAGGTCATCATACAATCTTTGTAAACACCTATGGAGATAAAGTGTCATGGCCTGAACCAGGTCCAAGCCGCGATGGGAATCACAAATCCACGGGGACCAAAGACCATCCTTTTAGCACCTAACCAAATAACATAGTATTCTCAATATCGGATGAATTTTGAACATATAAAAATATAGCACAAGATAAGATTTAAAGAATAAAAGATAAGTCTATGACCGATAACCACTATCTAGCTAAAATAACCAACTAACAATACCCAAGTCTATAATAATCCAACAAAGCCTTCTAACTGAAGAATTAAAAACTAGTCTTGGTCGGGACATGTCCCCAACTCTGACAATAATAATAATAGTGTTAATGATAATGAAAGCTCTTAAGTCTAAACTAAGATAAGAACTAATAAAATGTCTAAAACTTCAAGAGAATAGAGGTGCACCACTTCACCATAATGAACTAACGAACCAAGCTGATCAACCTAACTTTGTATAGGAAAAGTAGAAATATCTCCGCTGCTTGCATCGGATGGGGATACAATGTCCAAAAATAGTTAGTGGGGTGAACACTTGCATGTAACTCAAGGATAAGGATAATATAATTCCATGATCAATAGTTTAAAATCATTCAAAACCAATGGGCATGAGCAAATACCTATATATATATATATCACATGCTAGGATAGGCAACAAGGATTAACGTGCATATTAAAACTTTAGCCTCGATTGTGTAGCTCAACCGTCATCACATAAGAAGGAACCCACAGTCTATATGGGCCCAGCTCTTCCCACTCTGGTAGGGCCCTAATGCATGTAAACAGACAAACCAAAAGGTATATCATTGAACCTGGTATTAGATCTCCAAGGGGTATCTATACCATTTAGCTTGGGTTAAGGGTTCTAATTTTAAAAGCCCTTCTTTACAATTTTTCCCTATTCTTAAGGAATTTTCCTCTAGTATTTCCTAATAATCTTGCCGATTTTATCCTAATAGGTAAATATACTTTGGGATTGATCCCCTACAGGACACCCATTTTATTTTTATTCCACCTTATAAAATAGCTCTGATTGAGTAAAAAGAGCTTAAGGAGTAGTTTAAATATCTCCTTGAAAAAGGTTTCATCCACCCGTGTGACTCTGTTGGGTGCTCCTATGTTTTTCATACGTAAAAAGGATGACTCTCTTTTGATGTGTATAAACTATCGATAATCTATTAAGGTTGTAGTGAAGAAGAATGTGCTTATGGTTCAAAGGCAAGTTAAATAAGGAATTTTAAGATAGTTTCTCTATTGAATGGACTAGTATTTTAGGAGGGATATTTCATTGGTGGTGCATGATTATTGCTTGACCCTGAGTTTGAACCATAGATGTTGGTAGTGGTTATAATAATTTAACTCGAGGATAGTGATGTGAAATTTATAGAAGTAAATTTATTGTCTTGATTTGATATGTGAAGAGATTAAATTTATAACCTATGAAATATTGGAGTGGTTAAGTGTGATATATACTAGAGGTCTAGTATTGAGGTGATAAATTTGGGCTAAGTTATTGGGTGGATGAGAGCATCAAGTGTATAATATTATGTCAAGCCCGGGATAGCATCTTATTAGATGAGGTTTTAAGTAGACAAGTGTAATGTGTACCTAATGTCTGTACAATGGTGATACCCTATGGTATGGAGTTTTATACTTATAGGTTTAATAAGAAGTTATGTCTGCAAATATAGGATGATGAGTTAAGGATGATATTAAGTATCAAGGAAGAGTTATGGTAAATCTACTCTAATCCTAGAAAATTCCTCCTACTTTGGTTTAATAGGACATCCTACCAATATCTTAAGTGTTAAAATTATTCCTATGCATGAGTTCTAAGTTCTCTATACAACTTATGTCCCTAATGATTCTCAGAAATCTAAGCTTCCAAATAGTCAATCTCTATGTTATGACGCTCATGAATCCCTAAACTCATGTCTCAGTTTATGTTTGATTCTAAGGAACTATATGTTCTAATTGCTATTAATTCATATTATATCATGTCTTAACCTAAAGTAATGTTATATATGTAAGCTTGTAACCATTCTCTATACTTAGAAGGAGAGACAGTAGTTTCAAGAGGCAGCCCTTGTCTTATTTCTTCAATATATATAAGTCTCAGCTTCATGTTTTATGATCCTTGATATATGCACTAGTGATTCTCACTATGCTAGTCCAAAGAACTTATGCTATGTTATGCTTACACCGAAACAACTCTCTATTTATGATATAGGTGGTTGCTGTAAAATATTTCATGCCCATTGTACTGTGTCTTATTCCTCGAGTCTTACTTTAAGTAGTATAACTCATAGGAGTTAGAATTGAAAAATAACCCTTCCATCCTTGATGCTTGTACTATAGTTCCGTAGTGACCCTCCTTCTTGGTAGTATGGTAGTAGCTGTGGAAGTGTAGTAATGCTTTAGATAAGGGAGTGGATGTTCTTAATATGAAAATTTTAGGGGTGATTACTCGGGCTGGGGACATTGATGAAGCTGGAAAAGCAACATGAACTTTTGTTAAGTGAAATAGTTAAGAAGGAGAGATATGGTGAAACCATTGTGATAGTGATTAAAGTTAGGAAATCCATGAAGTGGGTGTAGAAAAGATGGGCATGAATAGTGTGATTGATAGATACACAAATTTTTGAGTTATGTAGTTAGTACTCCTTGATTTAAGACCTAGGGTTGTTTGACTATAGTGATGAAATAAAGTAGTGATTTTGAAAGGGTGTAAAGTATAGGGTCCTATAGTTTATGCTAGCACCTTTAACTCAAATTTAGGCTTTAACATGGAAGAAATATGTACTTATACTCAGACTATTGTAGTTGGGTGTTTCACGGAGGAATTAGAGATTGAAATAATGGAGTATTGTATTCATGGATTAATACATAGTGGCGAAACATGGTTATATTTAAGGGTTATTAGGAATATTATTTGAGGTGGAATAAACAACTTGGGAAAATGAAGAGAACATGACGTCCAAGTATCCATTCTCATTTCCTTCTTTAGACAATCGCGCTTAAGGTATGTGTATTTCGTGATATCTTTATTTTTTGTCTTTGTTAAAGGTAACTGTGGTTGCATTTCTATGTTAAATCATTCTAATAGATTCCTTAACTCATCATTCAGGGATAAATGATCCTAGGGGCAGAGAATAAAACACCCCAATTTTTGGTCCTGGAAAATTTCTAAATTTCTATACGCACTACCTTAACTACGATTGACCTTATGAGTCGTAAGGTGTCCATACGGGTCATGGGGACCCAAAGCATAAGGTGACCAGTGTGTTACCCCAAAGCCTATGACCTTAGCACAACTAGGATACAAAGAGTAACATGGACACTTTATGAGTTGTAGGGTCTCTTCCGTAGCAATACCAGTGTAATGTCACTTATTTTTGTTGTTCCTACGATTGGACCTAGCGAGTCGTAAGGTCTGAATATGATTCATAAGATAAAACTTATAGGCAGACCTATATGGATACTTTGAGCTACTGCACAGACCATGGGTCATGGTGACAACTTGTAAGGAGTCATCACGAGTCATATTGTGACCCATGAAGCATGGCATTTTTTCTTGTACTTTTAAGTGGCGGAATTATGGTCATTTACCTTCTTCCCCACTTAGGACCCATGTCTATAAAAAACCAAAATCAGATTATTTCCATCACTTTAATAATTAAATACATGCTTACTTCTCTCTGAAATCTCTACATCAAGAAAACTATGGTTTCCTAAGAAATAGTTAATTAGAGCATTCAAGTGTTGATTTCTCTCCCTAATTCTCTGTACTTTTAGGTATTTTACTCTTCCCCAAATCTTATTTTATGAAAAACATATGTTTTAAATAGTTTATTTATATGGATTTGAATGTGGGTCTTGAGATGGGTAGAGGGTTTTGGAATGATTCATCCTCAAATTGTTTTCCATGGTTTTAATGAGTTGTTCATACTTTGAATTAAATTTTTTTGAAACTAATGGGGTGCATGGGTATGGGAACTATAGTGGGTGTCGAGGAATTCCAAAACACCCAAGGTTTTGGTCCTTAGGAATTTCCTAGGTTTTGGATTTCTTGGACATTATACAACTCACCATACTAGTCATATATATGGTTATGGGTCAAATAACCCCATCGTATATTGTCAAGTGTTGGGTGATGATTGGGTGGTTGAGTTTTTGGTATGGATACAATTAGGTGGGTATAAGTCGTAATGTTGGTGATGGGTCATTGGGTTGGGTTTTCCTTAACGTAATCTAAAACTTAGTAACTTAACTTAGATCTAAGTATGAGTGGCTTATCATGAGTAGTAAGGATAGGATACGAGTGGTATAGTCTAACTCGTATGTTAGACAGTGTCAAATCTCTCTTGATTTTATTATGGGTATGGGTTAAGGGTACAGGTCGTATTGTTGGGTACGAGTGTCCTTGGTGGTCGTATATTGTACAGTGTTAGGTGTCCAAGGGATACCTAGGGTATGAGTAGTGGGTACCACTCGTATGATAGGGTATGATTGGAGGGGCTTAGTCGTACCTTCCTACAGGAAATTTGTACAGTTGAAGTTGAGGTATTCTGGTCATTTTCCCATATAACTCCTTAGGACCCAATGACATAAAACTCCTTTTGGGGCATCTTTTACCCTATTATTCTAATCCAAAAACACTCTAAACTCTTTCTAATCTCTCTTAAGTTGTTGGCTTAAAAAAAGGCTATGGTTTCCTATAATATGGTCAATTTGGGGATTTCAAGAATGGTTTCTCTCTATCTTCTTCATAATCTAAGGTAGGTTACTCTTCCCTCATCGTCAGTTAAACTAAAGGCATGATTTATTATATGGTTTTCATGGCATAATTATGGTGTGGTTTTGGGTTTTGAATTATATGTTGGGGGTTTTGGTTTCAAATGGTTGGTTATGGTTTTCCCATGTTTTGATTATGTTTTTTCATATTTTAATGGTGTTTTGGACATATGGATGCATGGGAAAGGTTAATTGGTACTTCGTTTTAGTTTTGGAAAGTATACGCCCTCAACATCTTCGATAAAATGCCTATAAGAATGCTTTTATTACATTGTTGAACTTTTATTGAAAACTTTGCATGGTATAAAGTGGTAATGGAACCCTAAATTAGTTTGGATGGTTTCAAATTATTTTAAATGGTTAAATAGTAAGGTCCTGGTGGTCATGGTTGGTTTAATTGATAGCCTTGCGGGGTACATGGGAATCCCCCAAGCAACCTTAATAATGAAACACTTGTAGGGTACATAGGAATCTGCCAAGTAAACTTATTGATAATGTAATATTTGGGTATATGGGAATCCTTTAAAAAGGTTGGCTAAGGACATTTCTTGCAAGTTTTAGTTGGTATGACAATACCGCTTCTTATAGCCTTGGTTAATAATAAATGGAATTGGTAGCATAGTTGTGCGCTAATAGTTTTAATTATGAATTATTGGTGGGGGTGATAGCTAATCATAAAGGTGTGAGTCCAATGGACCGACACTGGAAACTCATATTTGCCGACATGAGGATTGGTCATGGGGAGCATATACTATACTTATAGGGTATACGGGAATGCCTAAGTTACACTTGTATATATGTATTATGGAGAGTAAACGGTGCACGAGAATCCGTGACTCCTATGGTTTATCCAATTTGTAAGGCTACATGCATTGGGGCCCGTTCAGGGGGTAACACTAGACCCATATAACCCATGGGTGGTTCTAGGATGGTTAAGCTACACATACCCAAATTATTAGTTTTAAAGGCATGCTAAACCCGATTTCCTTTCCCGACATGGATTATATGTATATATATATATATATATATATATATATATATATGGTTGTGAATATGTATGGTTGGTTTTTTTTTGTTTTAATGGTTGGCATTATTTTATCCTTATTCCTGACTACTTTCTAGCTTTAACTCATTAACCCATATTTGGGAGGTTGTATACCTACGCGATGTAGGAATCGGCCATACTACTTCTCTTGCTCAATGATCGAATTTTGGATCAGCATGTGTTAAATTGAAGTGATAAGCTTCCAAACTCTGGAAGGCTCTATTTCACATCATGGATTTCTTAACATACTTTTGTCATTCCATAGACTTTGGTTTTGGCTATGGTCGGGGGCATGTCCCGACCGCATATTGTTTTACATTCAGATAGAGGCTTTATGGTACTACTATGGGTTGGTATAGGCGGTGTTGGTATAAGTGTTAGCCTTAGCATTTATATTGGTATTGAGGCTGACACCGATTGACTATATTTAATTTATGATTGTTCTATTTTATTTTAGGTTATATATATATATGTGTAACTTATCTGATATAGGCTATAGGGCGGTTATGGTAGGTATTAAGTATAGTCTCTGGTCTCGGTTGGGCTTGAGGCACCCGACACAACTAGGCCCCGATTTGGGTCATGCCAGATTGGTATCAGATCCCTAGGTTCATGATCAATTAGGATTCCACAAAGTCTTGTCAAGTAGAGTCTCTTTTATGGGTGTGTAGCACGCCATACTTATACGTGAGAGGCTATAAAGTATTTAGGAATGTTTCACTTTCTTGTGTTCTGATTTTAAGTAATAAAGTCTAAGGTTTTGGATTCTTCTTATTTTCATTTGCTTGTTTTTAAAATCATGCCTCCTCGACGATCTAAAGGTCATAGAAACGTTTTTACCCTAACTGGGGATGATGTTTATGGGGAACACTCTACCCATGCAATTCATACTCGATCTAGGGGTCCAGTACCTGATTTTCTTGGAGTTTGACCAGTTGTCTCTAGTTCTCCTCAGGCTGATGTGATGAATGCTAAATTTTGTTAGTTGGTTCATATGAATTCCCAATTGGTAGCTTCTCAGGCCAAGCATGGTACATCTATTATTCCATTTTCTTAGGCCACAAGGGTTGGCCAGTTCATGAGGTTAAGTCCTCCAACTTTCACTGGTGTTATGGTGGAGGAAGATCCTCGGGGTTTATTGGATAAGATGGAAAAGAATTTTAGGGTTATGCATGCCACGAATATGGAAGGGGTAGAGTTTGCTACCTACCAACTGAAGGATATGGCTTACCAATGGTCTGAGGAATGGGATAGGGCAAGGGGTGATGTTGAGGACTCATCATTGTGGGAGAATATCTCCAATGCATTTTTGGACCGCTTCTTTCCTCAAGAGTTGAGGGAAGCAAAATTGGAGAAATTTTTTAATTTGAAGCAAGAGAAAATATCAGTCATGGATAAAGCCTTGAAGTTTCACCAATTGTCTTGGTATGCTCTAGAGATGGTGTCAGATAAGAGGGTCAAGATGAGAAAGTTTGCCTCAAGATTGTCTCATGAGTTGATCCTTAAATGTAAGACTGCCTTGCTTACCAAAGACAAGTACATCTCTAGGTTGGTTGTACATATGCAATAAGTAGAGAAGAAAAAAAAATAGCAGGGTGGTGGCCAACAGCAAGGTGATAAGGATGGTGATAAGTGGCCAAAGAAAAAGTTAAGGAGTTATGGTTCCTTTTCCACAGATAGTTCTTCTTCCTTAAAGTTGTTGGGATATAAACGCTAGTAGGGTGGCGATAATTATAGAACACACGATGCCCAATCTAAGGCTAGTGGGGCTTAGTCGGGTTTATTATGTCCTCTTTGTAGGCTATGTAGTCGGTTATATTAGGGGTTTTATGATAAGAGGAGGGATAGGTGCTTCAAATATTGTCATCCAAGCCATATAAATAGTAACTATCCGATTGGTAAGGTTCCTTTGGGAGTGAATAGGGTTTTGGCTGCCTCTTTATTTGCTCCTGCACTAAAAGGTGTTGCTTCTACATCTATTTTTGCTTCTAGTTTTGACACTAGTTAGAACCATCTATAAGCACTTACTACCTGATAAGAGTCTGAGGCATCGCCTGATATCGTGATTGGTATGTTGAAACCTTTCTCTCGTGATGTTTATTGTTTACTTGATTTGGGGTCCACTCTCTTTGTATTTTGGTTTTGGTCCTGAGGCTATTTCTAACCCTTTTACTATTTCTACCCCGGTAGGTAACTCTGTGATTGCTAGAAGGGTCTATAGGGGTGTGTAGTATTTGTTAGTGGTAAGGAAAATTTGGTGGATCTATTTGAATTAGATATCGTGCATTTTAATGTTATTCTGGGTATGGACTGGTAACACTTGTGCTACGCATCTTAGACTATCGGACACATAAGGTTGTCTTTAAGTTCCCTAGTAAGCTGATTATTGAATGGGATGGTGGTTCCCTAGCTCCTAAGGGGAAGTTTATATTTTATCTTAGGGCTCGAAGATTAATCTCCAAGGGGTGTCTCTATCATTTAGTCTGAGTTACAGATTCTATCTCGGAAGGTCCTTTCCTACATTTGGTTCTGATAGTGAATGAATTTCCTGAGGTTATCCTTGAAGACCTTCCTGGTGTTCCTCTTGATAGGGAGATTGAGTTTGGGATTGATATGGTTCTGGACACTCATCCAATTTCTATTCCCCCATATAAAATGGCTCTAACTGAATTGAAGGAGCTTAAGGAGTAAATTAAGGATCTTTTTTATAAAGGTTTCATCCATCCTAGTGTATCCTCGTAGGGTGAACCAGTGTAATTTCAGTGCAATAAGGATTTTTCTCTTCAGGTGTGTATTGATATACATAGTTGAATAAGGTGGAAGTTAAGAACAAGTATCATCATCCAAAGATAGATGACCCATTTGATCAGTTTCAAGGTGCTAATTTGTTCACCAAAATTGATCTTCAATCTGGGTATCATCATCTTAAGATTAAGGAGGTGGATATCCCTAATACTTCCTTTCGTACTCGTATGGGCACTTTGAGTTCCTAGTTATGTCATTTGGGTTAACCAATGCTCCGACGGCATTTATGGATTTGATGAATAGGGTTTCTATCAGTTTTTAGATTTGTTTGTCATTATGTTCATAGATGACATCCTGGTGTATTCTAAGAGTGAGGTGTATTATGTCAATCACCTTTGTGTAGTGTTGCATACCTTGAAAGAGCAACAATTGTATGCTAAATTATTGAAATATGAATTCTCGTTGAATATTATCACTTTTTGGGTCATTTTATTGCTAGTGAAGGGATCATGGTGGATCCGCGAAAGGTTGCAGTAGTTAAGAAGTATCCTAAACCCATGACTCCAACCGATATTCAGATCTTCTTAGGTTTAGTTGGTATTACAAGAGGTTTGTGGAGAATATCTTGACTATAGCTGCCCCTTTGACTAAGTTGACTCAAAAGAAGGTGAAGTTCTCTTGGTCAGATACTTGTGAGGGTAGTTTCGAGTAGATGGAGGATAAGATAACTTTGGGTCCGATTTTGAATTTTCCAAAAGGTATGAAGGGTTTGTAGTTTATTATGATGCATCCCGAATGGGACTTGGTTGTGTTTTAATGCAGCATGGTAAGGTAATCTCCGATGATTTTAGGAAGTGAAAGGTGTATGAGAGGAACGATCCGTATGATTTGGAACTGTTAGATGTGGTGTTTGAATTAAAAATCTGGTGGCACTATTTATATGGAGTACACGTGGATATCTTCTCTGATCATAAGAGTCTGCAGTATGTGTTCACTTAGAAGGAGATTAATCTTAAGCTGAGAAAATAACTTGAGCTTCTCCAGGACTATGACATGAGTCTTGATGACCACCCAGATAAAGCTAATGTGGTCTCTAATGCTCTTAGCAGGTTCACCATGGGGAGTTTTGCTCATGTGTAAATGGAAAAGCGGGAGTTGGTGAAGGATATTCACTGTTTGGCTAACCTTGGAGTTCATCTCTTAGATTTCAAGGATGGTGGTATGTTGAAAAGGAAGTGGTGCGCTCGTCTCTTGGTGTTGATATCAAGGAAAAGCAGATGTTAGATCCCATATTGATAAAAATCAAGGGGGATATAGGTGAGCAAAAGGCAATGTTATTTGAGGTTAGTAGTGATGGTACCTTGTAGTATAGAGGAAGATTATGTGTTCCTAATGTAGATGGTTTACATGAAAGGATCATGGTTGAGGTGCATGAGTCCCCCTATTTTATTCATCCTGGTTCGACAAAAAGTATTATGACCTTAAAAAGATGTATTGGTAGAATGGTATAAAGAAGGATGTGGCTGATATTGTGGCAAAGTATATGGTGTCTCAACAAGTAAAAGTTGAGCACATGAGGCCCGAGGGGTTGTATCAAGAAATTGAGTTTCCTGATTAGAAATATGAAGTAATAAACATGGATTTCGTTACGAGTCTTCCTCGGTCTTGGAATCAATTCGATTCAGCTTGAGTCATCATGATATAATGACAAAGTTGGCTCATTTTTCGCCAGTGAGGTCTAACTTCTCAGTTGAAGATTATGTGAATTGTACCTTCAAGAGATTGTGAAGTTGTATGTGATACCCTTTTTATTATTTCTGATTGTGCGATGTAGTTTTCATCTCATATTTGGCGGTCATTTAAGAAATTTTTGGGGACTAAGGTTAGTTTGAGCAATGTTTTTCACTCGTAGTCGGATGGGCAAGCAGAAAAGACTATTCAAACGTTGGAGGATATGCTTTGGGATTGCGTGATTGGCTATGGTAGTATTTGGACTGAGCACCTGCCTCTTATAGAGTTTGTTTATAATAATAGCTACCACTCTAGCATTGGGATTGCTCCCTTTGAAGGATCGTATGGTAAGAGGTGTAGGTTTTCTATTAGATGGTTTAAAGTCGATAAGGCAGATATATTTGGCCCGAATTTGGTTCACCAAGATATGGAGAAGCTGAAAGTGATTTTGGATAGGCTTAACGCTGCCCAAAGTCACCAAGAGTCCAACGCAGATAAGGAGTTCATGAAGGTATCTCCTATGAAGGAAGTGATGCAGGTTGGGAAGAAGGGAAAGCTAGGTCCCCGATATGTCGATCTTTATGTGGTCTTGAGGAGCGTTGGCAATGTGGCATATTAGTTGGAGTTGCCTTCTCGTTTGAGATTCATCCACTAGGTATTCCATGTCTCTATGTTGAGGAAGTGTATTGGTGATCTGTCACAAGTTATGCATCTCAAAGATATTGGTATCTCAGACTCTCTGTCTTTTAAAGAAATCCTAATTAAGATCTTGGATTATTAGGTTTGTCGGTTACTGACCAAGCATATGGCCTCGGTAAATGTTCTATGGAGGAACCACAAGGTGGAAGAGGATGCATAGGAAACGGAAGAGGACATGAAGTCTAAGTATTTGCATTTATTTTCTACTCCGGATATTTATTCTTAAGGTATGTGTTCTTTGTGACAACTTTGTATTTTAATTTAGTTAAGGAAAATATCGACTTCCTTACATCTTTGTTTTCTATCTTAAAGGTAAGAATAGAGGCATCTAGGGGTGTGAATCATGGTTATACTACCTTGTTCCATCATTTAGGGAGAATGATCCAAGTAGGGTAGAATTGAAACACCCAAGGTTCTGGTCCTTAGGATTTTCTTGGGTTTTGGACCTCCTAGACATCATATGACTTACCATACAAGTTATATGGTGTGGGTAAAGATCAGATAACCCAATTGTATATTGTCTAGGGTTGGATGGTGATAGGGTGGTTGAGTTTTCTGTATGAGTACGACTAGGTAGGTACGAGTCGTATCATTGGTGACACGTCATTGGGTTGGTTTTTCCTTCACTTAGCGTGAAACTTTGTAACTTAACTTGGATCTGAGTATAAGTGGCTCATCATGAGTCGTAAGGATAGGGTATGAATGGTATAGTTCAACTCGTATGTTAGACAGTGTCCAACCCCTCTTCATTCTGTTATAGGTACGGGTTAAGGGTACTGGTCGTATGCTTGGGTAAGAGTGGCCTTAGTGGTAGTATGTTGGATTGTGTTAGGTTTCCAAGGGTTGCTTAGGGTACGAGTGGTGGGTACCACTCGTATGGTAGGGCACGATTGGAGAGGGTTGATCATACCTTCCTATGAGAAATTTGTACGGTTTAAGTGGGGGTATTCTATACATTTCCCCTTATAACTCCTTGGGACCCCATGATATTGTAAGACCCCATAAAATTTCTAGCTTAATTCAGCCCTGTTAACTTGTTAAGGGGTCCCAGACTTAGAAAATTCTAGCAAAGTATTCAGACTTAGTTTATTTTTGGGCCTTCGAAACTAAGCAATCTCATCTCGCGACCTTAAAGTCCTTTAAATGTCTAAATTTTAGTTAATTCATGATCTAAAAGGCCAATAGGTTTTCCCGAATAAGTTTTGGATTTTTCAAACTTTGTTTGAAGCTCTTTTTGAATCCCAAATCAGTGTACCAACGCGATCTTGGCGCGTCGTATCGCCTATTGCATTGGTTAATATTTTCCCAAGCTACCAGCATCAAATTCTAGTGAGTCAGCACGATCATGGCATGCCGCATCAACCTGCGGATCGGTAATCCAGTTTTCACTCATTAAAAGACCTCATTCTTGGGGGTATTTGGGTCTTTTCCCCAACTCTCAGCCCCCAAAACAGAAAATTTAATACCCTAGAAAGAAAATAAACTCATTCTTTCTCAATTTTTCTCAAGAACAAGCCTTAGGTTTTTTAAATTTCAAATCAAGAACTCAAGATTCCACTATTAATTTCTACATATTCTTCAACAAGGTATGTAAAGTATTCATCCAAGGGTCCCTTCCACCCTTGGAGTTTAAGAAACTTCTTTCAAAATAGGAATTGTGATTTCCATGTTGTGGGTTTGAATGTAATCATGTTGATGTTGTGGGATGGGTTCCAATTTGAAATCTTTATGTGTTTCTTGATATTATGATAGCATGTAAGTTGAAATTTGATTCTCTTGTATTGAAACCCTTGAATTATGAAGTCATGATGTATTAGCATTGTTGATCATACCCAAGTATAAAGCTACCATGTGTTTGATAATATGCTAAATTGAGAGTATGGTGCTTTTGTGATCCTTTGGTGGTCTAAATGATGAACTTATGCTATACCCATATGTTCACAATGTCTTCCATGTTAAAGCTATACCTTGTATGTGTTTGATGAAATGCCTCATAAGATCATATTGTGAGTTGTTGACTATTGTCAAGTATTTATGAATTGTCATGTCTTATTATTTTCATACTATCGAGTCCTGGGGTATTAAATACCCAAAAACTTAGCTGTGTGCCTAGAGCCAGCGTCCGTTACAGAATAGTCTCAATCATGTCACGATCAGTAGTACTTTAGTTCAGTTACAGAACTCAGAAAACTAGTAAACTCATTATCAATCCAGTCCCATTTAATATTAAGTTAAGTCCTCAGTAAACTCAGTAAGATAACAGTACTCAGTAGTATTCCGTCAGTTAACAAAACTCAGTAAACTCAGCTCAATTTAGTTAATTAGTACAATCAGTAACAGATCAGTCTAGCCTAGTAAAAATTAGGAAATTAGTTAGTGTCTATTTAGTTGGGAGTTGGATTCAGCACCGAGTGAACCCAAGGATGGGGACTCACCTTCCAGCAGAGGGTGTGATCCTTAGAAGCAGTCCTTACGTTCCAGAACTATGTAGCCAGTGTAGGTTGAGACATCAAAACCTTTTAGTTGAGGGTTGATGAGGTGGCTTAACCTGACATTTGAGGGTCCCACCATTCTCATTTAAGAACCTGCCAGATGAGGGTATCTCCTTAGTGTTTTTACCCACGGCAGGGTACTGATACCCTTCCAACTGGGGTTACAGGTTAGACCCTAAATCTATTCGAAAAAGGGGCATGTCGATTAGATGATTGCCTTTCACATTCTCAGTATCAGACTTCAGTAAAAAACTTAGATAGTTCTACAGATTATAGGACTATCAGATACAGTCACTCAGCTCGGTATAAAACTTAGATATTTCCATCAAAAATAGGATTGTCAGACACAGTCACTCAGCAAACAGCATATTAGTTATTAGTTATATGAGTTATCATTAATCCATGTTATCAGTAAACTTAGCATTCAAAATCCATATGACTTCAGTTACAATAATGTATTCATGAATGTATTCTAATTCAGTCACGTTCATGTTATTCAGTCAGTTATAGTCCATGCATATGAACCCTTGTATTCATCCTTACCTCACTTTGCGTACCAGTACATCATATGTACTGACGTATACTTTTATTTTACGCTATGGTGTTTTATACCATAGGTTCAGACGTACGAGCCCTAGAGCATTCTTAGCAGTCCAAACATACAGCCAACAGAAGTAGACTAATAATGAGTCCTCATCATTTGAGGATATTCTTTTATTTCATTATCTCATTAGATTTAGTATTTCAGTAGATAGAGTTAGTTGGAGGATTGTCCCATCAACTCCTTATTCAGACAGTTCGGTTTAGAGGCTTTTTAGACTAGATGTTTAAACAGTATTCAGTATTTCAGATTCTAATGTTTTATCAGACTTTATTATTTTCTTTTCATCAGTATTACAGATTTGAACCTTATGGCATTTCATCCCATTATTTTGCATTATACAGTGTTATTACTCAGTTATTGCAGCAAGTACTAGTCATGGGTTAGCTTATGGTCCTTTGGGATTTTGACCACCGTGTAGCATCGGAGGTACCAAACTCGGGGCCTTATAGATATAAAACACCTTTTGGGGCATCATTTACCCTATTATTCTAATCCAAAAATACTTTAAACTCTCTTCAACCTCTCTTAAACTCTTGGGTTAAACAAAAGCTAGGTTTTTCTTCAAGGTGGTCAATTTGGGGATTCCAAGGGTGGTTTCTCTTCATCTTCTTCGTAATCTAAGGCATGTTACTCATCCATCGTTGTTAGTTCAACTAAAGTCATGATTTATTATATGGTTTTCATGGCATAATTATGGTTTGGTTTAGGGTTTTGAATTATGTTGGGGGTTTTGGTTACAAATGGTTGGTTATGGTTTTCCCATATTTTGATCATGGTTTCTTATGTTTTAATAGTGGTTTGAACATATCGTTGCATGGGAATGGTTAATTGGTGCTTGTTTTTGATTTTGGAAACTATACGCCCTCAACATGTTTGATAAAATGCCTATAAGAATACTTTTGTTAAATTGTTGAACTTTTATTGAAAACTCTGCATGGTATAAAGTGGTAATGGAACCCTAAACTGGTTTGGATGGTTTCAATTGGTTTTAAACAGTTAAATGGTAAGGTCTTGGTGGTCATGGTTATGGTTTAATTTAAAGCCTTGTGGGGTACATGGGAATCCCCCAAGCAACCTTTATAATGAAACACTTGTGGGGTACATTGGAATCCCCCAATTAAACTTAATGATAATGTAATCTTTGGGTACATAGGAATCTTTTAAAAATGTTGGATAAGGATATTGCTTGCAATCTATAGTCGGTATGACGATACCACTTCTTATATCCTTGGTTAATAATAAATGGAATTGGTATCTTGGTTGTGTGCTAATGGTATTAATTGGGAAATAATAGTGGGGTATGATAGTTAACCGTGAAGGTATGAGTCCAATGGACGTACACTAGAAACTCATGTTTTTTGGCTTGAGGATTAGTCACGGCGACCATATACTATACTTATGGGGTACATAGAAATCCCCTAAGTTACACTTGTATATATGTATCATGGAGAGCAAAGGGTACACAAGAATCCCCTACTCCTATGGTATCTTCATTCGTGCGTCTACATACATCAAGGCCCGTTTAGGGGGTAACACTGGACCTAGATAGCCTATAGGTGGTTCTAGGATAGTTAAGCTACACATACCCAGATTAATGGTTTTAAAGTCATGTTAAACCTGGTTCCCTTTCCCGACATAGATTATATATATATGTGTGTGTGTGTATGTATGTATGTTGTGAATGCATATGGTTGTTTGTTTGGTTATAAAGTTTAGCATTATTTTTTCCTTATTCCAGAGTAATATCTAGCATTCAGCCGCTAACCCATCTTCAAGCGGTTGTATCCCCACGCGATGTAGGAACCAGCCATACTAATCCTCCTGCTCAGTGATCGGATTCGAGATCAGTTTCTGTTGGATTGAAGTGGTGAGCTACCATACTTCAGAAAGTTTCATTTCATGTCATTGATTTCTTTACATACTTTGGTCATTCCATAGACTTTGTTTTTGTCTATGGTTTACGGCATGTCCCAACCAAATATTATTTTACTTTTAGATCGAGGCTTTGTGGAACTACTATGGGTTGGTACAGTTGGTGTCGGTATTGATGTCATCTTTGGCATTGGTATTGGTATTGGGCCTAAAACTGGTAGATTATATGTGATTTATGATTATTCTATTTTATTTTAGGTTATATATATAATTGGAACTTATCTAATATAGGATATATGATAGTTATGGTAGGTATTAGGGGTAGTCTCCGATCTCGATTATTGGGCTTGAGGCACCCGACACGACTAGGCCCCAATACGAGTTGTGTCACATTCCCCCAAATTAATGTTTTGAACTTGGAATTGGTTTTGAATAATTGTGTTCCCTCAACCACATGTGTAAATGGCTTTGAATTGTGATATTGTCACATGGTTTGACTTACTCACCTATACTATTGCATTGTATAAACGGTTAAAAACTGAACATGATTTTGAAGGACTTGTTGGCCATATTTTAACTGAAACTAAAACCTCAAGGGTCAAGGCATTCCCCCGAGTTGATTTGACAAACTGAAAGGGGTTGAGGAATTCCCCAAATTTGATTTAATGAACAAAGGGGGCTGAGGCACTCCCCCAAGTTAATGGAATTATAATGGCATAATTACAAGCTTGCATGTATAAGGGTATGACGATACCTATGGTGTGACTTAAAGGATAATTCCTTGGCTAAATGGATGGGTTACGTGAAATTTTTCGTAATTGGGCTTAAAGGGGGTTGTGTAGCTCATCATGAAGGTGTAAGTCCTAGGGAGGACAAACACTCGAAACCACAGTTCACACTATATTATACTCATGTATCGTGGATTAATATGGGCTTGGGGAATTCCCTGATCTTCCTTAGATATCTCTAGTTCATGTGGCTAACACGTACTGGGTCCCAACTAGCAATGGGCGCTGGACCCATATAGCCTGTGGGTTTTAAGGTGATGGAAAAGATACATAGTCTAGGCTAATATTTTACTTTCATTCTAAATCTTGTTACCTACCCCAGCAAGTTATATATATATATATATGTATGTATGTATATATGTTTGAACAATGTGTACATAGGGATTTTAGTGTGGTTTTGAATTGGCATTATTTTATCCTTGTCCTGAGTTACATGTTACTGCTCAACCCGCTAATCATCTCTGAATGCTATATCCCCATGTAATGTAGGAATTGGAAACACTTCTACTTTTTCTAAGTAGTGATAGAATTTTTGGGTTCTCAACAGTCAGCTTGAAGTGGTGAGCCTCCTTCGTCGAGATGGTCGTTTCGTCTTGGTTTATCTATTATCATAGAAATTTCTTTGGATTTATTTTTTCTATCGTTGGGGGCATGTCCAGACTTAGATTAATTTGGTTTTATTAGAGGCATTGTAGATTACTATGGATTAGGTATTATCGTTGTTATTTTAAGACTCCTTTTAGCTTACATTATCCAATCTTGATATATGTTCGGAATCCATCCACTTCTAGTTTTGCTATGTTCCGTGAGGCTAAGCAAAGGGAGTGGTCTCTGATCCTCGGTGGACCAGATATACCCGTCGCGGCTAGGCTCTAGTTTGGGTCATGACATCAATTCCATTTCCAAAACCAATCAAAACCACATGCACACACGTTCATATATATATTTATAGAATGTTGGATAGGGGCAAGGGTCATGAACATGAGATTATAAAATACTAACTTTGATCGTGTAGCTCTATTCGTCCTAAGGTAACCCATGGTATATATGAGTTCATCTCCCCCTATTAAAAGGGCCCCAGCATGTGTGAGCCACACAATCAGAGGAAATTTGAAGGAGAGACAGAGACACCACGGCTTTAGCCATCCCCAAAAAAAATATATTGTGTAAATCAAGCACACGGTCATATAGACCACTACTCTAGCAAACGTGGTTTCCAGTATTGGTCTCCCCGGGACCTCCACCTTCACGGTGAGCTACACAACCCCCTTTAAGACCAAATTAAAACTATTTTTTCATATATTCCCAACCATAACAAAGGAGTCTTAGATTAAGACATTTACCACTTGGTATCGTCGTACCAATTATGCTTGCAATCTTATATAATCATGCTACTACATTTCAATTAACCAATTGACTCCCAGGTTCCCTTAAAAATTGAAAACTATGGCCACCAAGGCCTTTCAAATCCATTTTTATCCATTTGTTCGTTGATGTAATACAATAGTTTCAAAAGTGAGTTAAATCATGCAAATTCCACATTTAAAACCAAAATCATGCAGATAGGTTAGGGTTAATGCCATTAATAAGCCAAAATCCATAAATTTGGGAAACCCATATTCCCCATTAAAATTACACAATGATGACCCATTCAGTCCCAAAAATCATCAATTAAAGTAGACACAAGACATTTAAACCATGGAAAATATAATTCAAGTGATAATCATCCAAAGCCCTCAACCCAATTTCAAATCAGTAATTAAATCACATGAACAGTGATTAAAACACATGCCATTGTATAAAATTCAAGTTAGGTATGAGATACATGCTTGAAACACCAAAGAATTTGGAAGAAAATCCAAAGTTTGGGGCTTGAAGAATGAATTCCTTATGAACCCTAGTTTTCTCTTTCTTTGGGGAGTTTTAGATGAAGAGAGTAGGTTTTGATTTGAGTAATAGAAGATAATAGGTTCCATTAGAGTTTTTAGTACATGGGAAATAAGTATAAAGGGAGGAAATGATCAAAGATCCCCAAATTAAAATATGGAGGAAACCTGAGTCTATTCGTCATGGGTTAGGTGAAGACTCATGATGATTGACCATGAGTCGTTGCTTGGACCCGTTGCCTAAGGGCAAAACCCTGTACCTCTACTACTATGACAATAATTTGATCACCATGACATGTTGTTCGACATTACGACTCATGGTGTTGACTCGTGACCAGGTCAACACACCTAGGCAACCTCATATTGAGACAACAAGTCTCACCCCACGACTCATAATGAGTGATAATGACACGTCACCTATGTTTTAGCCATGGTTGTGTTGTCAACGCTCCATAAATTTCAGAGCCCATAAACTAGGGGTATTACATTACCTCCCCCCCCAAAGGATTATTCATCTTGAATACTAAGTTAGGGCATCCTTGGCACGATAACAGAAAGAACACAACAAGATTTCCAGGAAAATTTATACATGTGATATGAGGTAAGACGAAATTCATACCTCAAGCATTTTCATCCAAGGTTAGGAAGAAAAGAGGATACTTGGCCTTCATATCTTCCTCATCTTTACATGTAGCTTTTTCCACCTTTTGATTCCTCCAAAGCACCTTTACCAAAACAATATCCTTAGTCCTCAATCTATGAACTTATCAATCAAATATCTTAACCGGGAATTCCTCATATGATAAGGAATTTGTAACAACAATGTCTTCAAACGACACTATAAAAGAAGGATTTACACACTTTTTCAGCATAGACAGATGGAAAATAGGATGAATAGAATCCAAACTATCTGGTAAATCTAACTCAAATGCAACATTCCAATTCTTCTTAAAACTTGATATGGACTAACATAACGGGGACTGATTTTCCCCTTATTCTCAAATATCATGACATTTTTAACAGGAGAAACCTTCAAGAACACCTAATCACTAGCCTCAACCTCCATCTCCCTCCGCCTCACATCCACAAAAGGCATTTGGCAACTCTAAGCAGTCTCATATCTTTCTTTAATCACTTTCACCTTCTTTATGGCTTGGTGAACCAAGTCAAGACCAAAAATCCTAGTCTCACCAACCTCAAACCCCATACTAGGATACCTACACCTCTTACCATACAGAGCTTCAAAAGGGTCCATCTGGATGCTTTAATGTTAACTATTGTTATACGCAAACTCAATAAGAGGAAAATGATCAACACAACTCCCCTTAAAATTAATCACACAGTCCCTCAGCATATCACCCAAAATTTGAATAGTCTACTCTGCTTGTCCATCCGTTTTGATGGTGGAAAGAAGTTCTAAGGTTCACCTGAGTACCTAAACCTTTCTAAAATAAATGCCAAAAGTGTCAAGAAAACTGTGTACCTCGGTGTGAAATGATTGGCACTGATACTCCATGCAACTTAACTATCTCCTAATAAATAACTTAGCATAATCCTTTCTTGGGTAGTTAGTCCTCACAGGCAAGAAGTGCGCAAACTTAGACATCCTATCCATAATGACCCAAATAAAATCATACTAATTCTGAGACCTCAAAAGACCCTATAAAATCCATATTTATCATCTCCCACTTCCATATGGGAAACTCTATCTCTTGAGACATACTACAAGGCCTCAAGTATTTGACCTTAACTTGTTGACAAACCATACATCTAGCTATGAAACTACCATATCTCTCTTTATATTATTCCACCAATAGATTTTCTTCGAGTCATGGTACTTCTTAGTTGAACCCGAATGAACTATATATCTAGACTCATAAGCCTCAGTCAAAATCCTTTTCCACAGCCCATCAATTCAGGAACACACAGTCTACCTTGATACCTCAAGATGCCATCTCCCCCTATCTCAAATACCATAACATTTTGCTAACCCACATCATCCTTAATCTGCATATGTATGGGATCCAAAGTTTGCTTCTCCTTCACCTCAGCAACAAGAGATGATTTAAACATTTCTAGAACAAAGACTTCCCCATCTTTAGAGTCTAGAAAATGAACTCCAAATTAGCTAATCTATGAATATCCTTTACTAATCCACTTTTATACTCATCAACAAGGGATAAACTCCACCGAGATAACCTTCTAGAACCATCAACAACAATATTAGCTTTACCAGGATGGTAGTGAAGGCTCACGTCATAATCCTTAAGTAGCTCGAGCCACCACATTTGCTTGAGATTCAATTCCTTCTACATAAATACATACTGCAAACTATTATGATATGAATAGATGTCTATATGCAGTCCATATAGATAATGGCACCAAATCTTTAAATCAAAAATCACAAGTACCAACTCTAGATCATGAGTTGGATAATTCCTCTCATAAACTTTAAGCAACTAGAAGTATACGCTACTACCGTACCAAGCTGCATCAAAATATAACACAGTTTTACACGAGATTCATCACAATACACAATAAAACCCTCAGTACAATTGAGCAGGGTTCAAATGGGTACAAAAGTCAACTTATCCTTCAGCTTCTCAAAACTTCCCTCCCAAGCATCAGACCACAAAAACTTAACCTTTATATGAGTCAACTTTGTCAATGAAGCAGCAAAGAGAAACTATCCATAAACCTTCCATAATAACCACCCAAGCCCAAGAATCTCATAATATTGGTTAGAATTATGGGCCTAGGACACTTTTTAACTGCGTCAACCTTCTATGGATCCACCTTGATCCCCTCACTAGAAATAACATTCCTAAGAAAAGTAACAACATTCAGCCAAAACTCACATACAAAAAATTTAGTATACAGCTTCTGATCCTTACGAGTCTGTAATATAATTCAGAAGTGATTGGCATAATCGTCTTCACTCATGGAGTACACCAAGATGTCATTAATGAAGACAATAATAAATAAATCCAGGAACTATATGAACACCTAAGTCAAAAGAACCATAAAAGTAGTTGGATCATTAATGAACCCAAATGACATACCCAAAAACTTATAGTGGTCATACCGGGTTTGGAAAGTAGTTTAAGGAATATACAAATAACTAATTTTCAACTGATGATAGCCCGAACGAAGATCAATCTTAAAGAAACACCAAAAAACCCTGAAGCTGGTCAAAAAGGTCATTAATCCAAGGAAAAGGTTACTTATTATTCACTATAACCTTATTCAACTAACAATAATCTATATACATTCAAAGAGACACATCTTTTTCACACGAAAAGCATGGGAGCACACCATGGAGAAATACCAGGATAGATGAAACCCTTATTAAGAAGATTATTTAACTACTCCTTAAGTTTATTTAGTGAAATTAGAGCCATCTTATAAGGAGGAATAGAAATAGGATGGGTATCTAGTAGAAGATCGATCCCAAAATCTATTTCCCTATCACGAGAATTCCAGGAAGGTCATCAAAAAAGACCCTAGGAAATTCATTAACCATAGGGACAAAATGCAATGAGGTACATTTAGAACTAGAATCCTTAACCCAAACTAAATGATATAGACACCCTTTGGAAATCAACTTTTGAGCTCTAAATATGAGAAACTCCCCTCCTATTCAATCACTATTTCATTAGGGAAATAGAAACTGGACTTTCGAGTCTTACATTCTAGAGAAGCATAGCGTGAATGAAGATAATTCTTCCCTAAGATAATATCAAATTCCACCATATTCAATTCTATCAAATCCAGCAATGTCTCCCTATAAAATATGGACACCATACAACTCTTGTAGATTTTCCAATACAAATAAAATTACCCACTGGAGTAGACACATAAAAATGGTGAGAAATATTTTTAGGACCAACCCTAAAATATATAGCCACATAAGGGGTCACATACCTCAAAGAAAATTTGTAACATCATCGCAGGATACCTCAGATTCCTGGTGAGTTACAAGAATATAAAGAAAATTTCAGTCATAGCTAGCACCAGAAGTGGAACCCTTTGGTGTAGGAGATGAATTAGTGGAAATCGGGACCTTATTAGCTTTAGTGGAAACCCTAGTTAAAGGAAAATATCATTGAATATGACCAAACTGATAGTAATTATAGAACTAATTCCTCCCCTCCTTACAATAACCACGTAAGCTACCAATAAAATCTACAAGGAGGATAAGGCAGGGTTGACTAATTTACCTATTATATGAGGGTTACTCACAGATTGTCCTTAACAGTGGTGCGGTATTGATTCCCTTCTAATTGGGGCTATAGATTAGACCCTAACTCAGCCATAATGGCATATTAAAATCATGTCGGTTAGATAACTACTTCCCATAGTTTCAGTTACAGAATCAGGACTGTCAAATACAGTCTTTCAATCTCAGTAATAAAACTCATATATTTATTCAGATTTTAGGACTGTCAGATACAGTCAACTCAAAACAGTACGAAACTCAGCTAGTTCCATCAAAACCTAAACTGTCAGATACAGTCACTCAGTATCAGTTATTTTAGTTATACAGTTATCATTATCTCATGTTATCAGGACTCAGACGTTGTAATAATGTTATTACAAACTCTGTTAATAATAAATTAATTATACGAAACCCATGTTATCAGTATTCAGTTTCAAGACTGTCTGATACAGTCAACCAGAGCAGTTCTTCATAATTAGAACTGTCAAAAATAGTTTTTTCTCTATCAGTAAAATAACATTAGTCTCTCAGTATTCAGTAGACTCAATTATTTAGTATTCCAGTATTAGTACTCAAATATCAGTAAATCCATGTTTTCAGAATTCATGAGTGAGCATTATCAGAATCTCAGTTATTGTTATGTATTCATGTATGTATTCTCACATTAATGTTATACAGTCAGTTATTATTGTTCATGCATATAAACCCTTGCATTTAGCCTACCTCACTTGCATACCAGTACATTCAACGTACTGACGCATTTGTGCTATGGTGTTTTATACCATAGGTTTAGAAGCACGAGTTCCCAAGCATCCTTAGTAGATCAGACATTCAGCAGCCCAACTAACAGTGAGTCTTCATCATTTGAGAATAGCATGATTATTTTATTAATTTATTATTTCATTAGTACGGAGTTAGTTTGGGACATGTCCAATCAACTCCATAATTTTTAGACAGTTTAGAGGCTTTCAGACTACAGCATGTTTCAAACAATTTATTTCACCTTTGGATATTGTTATACCTATTACAGATATTATATTTTATTCAGTATTAGTTTAGTTTTGAACCTTATGGCCTTACATCTTATATTCTGCATATCAACAATGTATTATTCGGTGCTCAGTTACAGATATTAGTCATAGGTTAACTTGTTGTCATTCGGGATCATGTGCACCGTATAGCATTCTGAGTACCAGATTCGGGGTATTCCAGTAGAACAACATAACTTATCCTAGTATATTGAAGCTGAGGACTAGATGGGTGAATTAACCCATAAGATGAAATGCTTATTGTACTTCTATAATCCTATTACTTTCCTTATAGATAGAGCTAGTTTATGGAATATTTATGATGTTATTCTAGATATGAAATGAGATTAAGGTATTGTAAGCATATATAGTATTTTTAGCCTTATTTGAAACATTTAGGCTACTATAAAACCATAAATTAGGACTAATTAGCTTAGTTACTCATATCTTAGGCAAATATGGCATCGTATCTCGTGTTTGGAAAGAAAATGCCTTAGTTTTTACTATTTAGGTAAAATTACCTTAGTTGCTCATGTTCTAGGAGGAATTTCTATCGTAGGGCTAACCATAATTTATTTATCATCTAGAAGTGGATATGGATACCTTAGCCTAGTCCTAGATGGGAATGGTCTAAGTATGGATCTCGAGGATTAAGAGTGGCTATTTAGGCTCTCCTTTGGCCAAGACCTATGTTGACTCTTGTGAACTTATATACCTGTAGCGTGTTAGGCATAGTTGAGACTAATGAACCTTTGATATAATTTTTAATATATTACTCGATGAATGGTGATGGTTTTTCCCGGATTAGAAAAAGTGGCTCATAAACATGATATATCTTTCATATTTTACTAATGATATGGCTTATCAACATTCTTAATGATATAGTCATAGACATGATAGATGATAATAGTAGACCTCATAAATATTATATGGACCATGGACATAATATGTCGACTAGATATAATATGGCCCATAGACGTGATATGCCTCCTAGATATGATATGTCTTATAGATATGAAATGGATTATAGGTATTGTTATTGATATAGATTCCAGATATGCTTAATGGAATTGCTTATAGACATGAATATTGATACATATCTTGGATATGCATAATGTTATAGCTTATAGATATGATTCATGTTATAGACTCTGGATATGTTTAATGGTATATCTAATAGATATGAATATTGATATAGATTCTGGATATGGCTAATAATATAACTTATGATTTATATTAGGTATCCACCTATTATTGGGCCTAGGGCCATGTTATGATACTGGTTATATTCTAGAAATGGTTTATCATTGTCAAGGATGTGATTGTGGTTTGTAGATGTGTTGATGCTTATGACTGCATTTTTTGAATACTGGTGATGGCATACATAGATTCGATATATTCATAATAACTAATGCGGTAAGTGGTGCAACTCTAACTAGAATGCACCATCTTAATAAACAACTTATGTGCCTTGAGATTGAAAATGATATTTTAAAGAGTTGGCCGAGATTGACCCAGGTCCACAGCTTTACTACTATTATTCACTATGGTCGAAAGAGATTCTGACATTTTCTATACTCCTATGATGATTTGGTCCTGGAGTTTACCTCAAATAATAGATTTATAGATTTATACTATTTAAGACACGGTACTAGTCACGTATTTAATAATTATATATATACATATACATCCTTCTGGTACTGGATAGAGTAGAATAATAATTATGATTATGATGAGAATAGTTATGATGATGATGATGATTAATATGAGATGGTTATGATTATAATGTTTATAATATAAGCTTCAGTTTGAGTCCGACAATTGATGATGATGTTGATGTTGTAGGTAATACACTAGGTTACACTATGATACTTAGATTGATTATGGTATTGTGTATTTTATTGCATTTATCCTTGCATGTGCATTGCCTATCATCAGTATGCTCCTATATCTATGAGCTTTATGGGGGGTTGCATAGGTATAGGTAATAAGTATGGCTTATGATGTGTTGTGTGTTGATTAAACATTTCTAATCCTATGGCAGTGGGGATTTATAAAAGGCCCGGTTAGGTATTATTTGCCCGAACTAGCTGGTTACTCGCATTGTCATTGTAATTGTTATTATTATTATATTAATCATGGTTATGGGTAGTTGTGATAGCTTGGTTAATGATTTGGTATTGAGATTTGAGGTATGATTTTGGTTTTTTCATATTAAGATTATATCATTATGCATGATTATTAATTGGTTAGGCATTATGATTTTAGACCTTGATACCTTGATTACTTTTTTTACGGTTGCTCTAGTATAGTAATTATCTCATGACTAGACGTATGGATTAGAAACACAGAGTATACTACCACTATTTTCTTCTATGGTCATGAGGTATTAAGATGTTTGTATGATGATTTAGGTTGTACCTTGAGTTGACCTCGTTTAAATATATATGTATATCTATTTATATATAGCTATGGTATTACCGTATATCCTTTCTTTCTTTATTTACTAAGATTGTATATTCATTCATATGCCTTGTATACTATTATATATTATTCTTTCACCCTGTTATTCATATTTTAGCCAGTGATATATAGTATAGTGTTAAGATCCCTAAGTTTAGCCTTATTATGTTAATTTCTTGGGTATGAGTTGGATAGTTCACCCGTAATATCTTTAGTGTTATTATATAGTTGTAGGACATTTGGGTGTAGTTTTTATTTTTGTTTATATGTTATATGTATTTGCATTATCTTTAGAACTCAATCGGTAGTTGCCTACTGAGAACCGCGTGTATGGTACTCATACTACACTTCTGCAGCCTGCAGATTATAGTACGGGTTATCATCGTTAGTGTGTGCGTCGTGCAGAGCAGCTACAGTTTGGAGACATCGAGTGAGCTCCAATCATTCAAAGTATTACTTTTCTCCCTCTTATGTACTAGACTAGTTTCTATGTTATATTTGGAGATAGTTGCATCAGTATATTCATTTAGTACCTCATTTCTATCTTAGTTTACAGTAGAAGATCTAGTACTGATTCCACTAGGTTTTGGGATTATCTTATGTATGTTAGTCTCTTAATAAATCTATTTTGTGTTCTTTCCATCATTCTTTTGGTAGTATGTTACTAACAGTTCCAGACTATGAGATTGGCTTGCATACTAGTGGGCTATAGTAGGCACCATCATGACCTGAGAAATTAGATCTTGACATCCATTGATAATGTAAATTCTTGTTTTGATAGCTTTTTGTTATGGAGATTGGTTTGTATATACACTATACTTTTTGATATTTATTGGTATTGGAGGGAGTTGAAGTATGTTTTTATTGATGCGTGCTGAAAATCGTTTTTGTAAAAATTTAACTGTTGTAGTATTCTTGTGTTTCTTTAGGTTAAGCGTCTTGATAGTATAGTTTATTTTATTTGCCTAAGTACATTCAAACGTTCTATGTTGAGGGTGTTGATGTGCCATGAAATTAAGGCTCTTGAGATACTTAAAATGGTGAATATTTCTAAGTACAAGAGTCTTTCTATATGGTTCTAATGGGTTTTTGGATGTTTGCAAGTCAAATAGGTCCAAAAGAGTGAAGTGTTGGATTTTGAACAAAAATGGGTCTCATAAGATAATTTCCATGAACATGGGATCTAATCATGGTCGTATTTGAGTATTGTATAAACAAGTAAAGAAGCAACTCTCATGTGTTACTCAGACGAGAGGTCCCATGATCGTACCTTGATCATATGATCATACAACCTGATCGTGGGAATAATGTCCTAGAAATAGTCCTGCAGAAGCTATGTATGAAGAGGATCAAACGATTGTATTGCATGACTTTATCATGATGTGAAGGTTGTAACATAAAGTCATGGGATTGAAGGGCAGAAGTAGAGTTTATAAAAGTTGAAGTGAAGAATGGTCAGACAATCATGTTGTATGATCATAAGAAAAAGTCATAGAGCCATACTGAGGGTCGTACCATTGAAGATCTGAAGATGAAAAAGTCCATAAGCAAACCACTAGCACCAAAGAATGATCATGTCTTTTATATGCTATTACATTATTGTAAGGTTCTAAGGAATATTATTGGCTTTGGAATTAGACAAACGTCAATTTTAGAGTTTTAATTCTAAGTGACATTTTAGAGTTTTTCATATTCTTATTGTAAGTTCGTAATCATGCTTTCATCTCAGATTTCTTCTTATTTTATTGTAATTATGAGTAGCTAAACACCATAACTAGGGTTGCGGAAACCATGTAATATTAATAAAGTAGGATTCATATTATGGAGCTATCTTCAATAGGTGTTCACATGTACTGATTGTTTTCTTGGTTTTGAATGATTTTTTATGGTGTGTCACATTAGAACTCACCTAATATATATTTTGGATGAAAGGATGATTATGGATGGGAAGAAAATAATAACAACAGAGACTTGGAATTTTCAACGTTCACTTAATAGCTTGAGTCTATAATATGGGATAGCTATCAGGGATCTAGGATAGGGTTAGTAACGCAAGGTCAAGAGAAGAGAAAACTTACCTGGGATGTACTTAGACAAGGGCGTAAAGCTATTTTAAGTGTACATAACCTATCAATTCTATATATCCAACTTCGAGAGAGAATTTAAAGTACAAGAAACCTATGGAGTTATAAAGTTATTGAGAAACATAGTCTTAGTGTTTTTCTCACATTGGTTACAAATCAACAAACAGTTACTATTAAATTATTATTTACAAATCCCCCTCTTTTATAAGAAATTGTTATTGATTTCCTTGATGAACATATTGATTGATAATTTGGCATATTCCTTGTGGGATCGACCCCAACCTCATTGGGTTCTATATTTTATCAACAAGCACTTTATAGTTTGCTTAGAGGTGTAATTTAAGCGACATCAGCCTCATTGGATCTGTTTCTCTCTCTTTTTGTCCCCACCTACCTCTTCTTCTTTCTCTATCCCTATATATCCATCACCTAAAAAGTGTTGAAGGAGATATTATTCTCCACATCTCTATCAGCTTCTCTTCACCCTCTTCAGCCTTGTGTCTTATGAGTGTTTGGAGGTTAAAGGTATGTTAACCCTCCAGGTCCATGTCATTATCCTGTTTAGGCATACCCATACCAATTCATAGCTCAATAATCAAGCTAAAGTAGTAAAGATCTTTCTTGATGCCCTAATAGAAATCCCTTCGCTCCAACACTATTTGTGCTTCCACATTGAGCAGAATCCTTTGAATTGCAAAAACTGCCACTAGAGCCTGAGGGTATGTCACATCTATGGTTTTACCCAAAGGACAAATCCTCTAAGTCACCAAGTTAATCCATATTCGTACATACACTAAACTACGTACTCTTGATCTCCTCAATGTAAACCTAGTAAAGAATTCCCTAGTTAACCTCTTCTATCAAAGTTCCACTCAATTATTCCAAGTCTATCTCTACAAGCATTGCCTCGAACTCAGCATTGGACATTTATTAGCCCCAGAACCTCATTGATCAAAGTCATATCCATGGGAACCTTCACTCCCCTGATATACATGGTAAGGTGAGGGTCATCCGAGCACACAGTTGGCATAAAAGCATGGAACTACTGCTCATTCCCCATACCCAATCTTGATCAGGCTCTGCTAGCGATATTAACTAAGTTGTTGTAGCCAGATGTAGAATTTGGGTGCCTCCTCTACCACCTCTGTCATCATGAAGCCTCGATAATGGAAAATTCGATCCTTTAGTAGTATTTGTACCCCAGTTGATATTTCCAATCAAGAAATCTTTGAAATGAAGGGTGATACAAGACGAAACACAAAAAAATAAAAGAACAACAAATATAATGATAATCAAAGCATGAAATCAAAACCATAATACAAAGAACAAGAAATGAAGATCAATAATGATAAAGGATAATAGATTTACACGAGAATGGAACTAATAGAAAACCATGACTACATGGAAATCAGGACCTCCTATTAATAAAAGCACTGAATCTCTAGAAACACCTTCAAGAGGAATGACATCCTCAAGAAAGCAATTCCATAAACATTCAATAGAAACAAAGGTCATAGCCTCAATTCTCACAAGATTTTCTTTCATCAAAATAGTCGATCTCTAAAAAGAGTTATTCTCTCTTAGCTATAGCCTACACTAGTAATAACATAATAACCTTAATGAAATAACGGTCTTCTTTAGTGTGAGGCTTGAATCTCAAGAATATCCACTTTTTAATCCATAGAAACTTTCTTTATTTTTCTCCTTTCTCCCTTATAATTTCACTTAAGCATATTATTGAGCTTCAATTCTTCATTCAATGATATTGATAAAGCTTGGATTATATCAGAGGGTAAGTGTTGTCTGGTATTGGTCAGCCATTAAGTTAGCATTTCTGGAAAAAATGTGTGAAACACAAGTTAGAAACTATAGAGATGTTAAATAAGTTGCAAAGTTTTAAGAAGTGTTGAGTATAAAGATCCTAAGAAGGCTATTGCCTGCCTCCCAAAATAGTAAAAGGGATCCCACTACTATGGGACTGCTACAGCAGAAATATTTCCATTATAATGGGACTGTTATAGTAGGGCTGCCATAGCGGCCTTGATCTTCCCCAACTCGACCTTCGACGTATCAATGACATATTTAGGTAATTTTTGCCTTTTTGATTTCTTAACATAGATCAGGGTTGGTAAAGTACATGGAACTTCTATATACCAAAACCAGGGTGTTTAGATCTTGATTCACCCCCCAGTACCATAAAACTTTTAAAAAGTGCCCCTTTACATTCTACCCGTTATTCAAGCCCCAACTTTTCCTCAAACTCCATAAATATTATGCATAGAATGTCGTAGAAGTATTGGAAATGTATTAGAAGAAGGCATGCTTTTAATTTTATTCCAGTTTAAATAAGGCAAAATGACTCGATGGCCCCTTGTACAATGTCTGTTTTGTAATATGGATACTCTTACTTACATATTTTTCATCTGGACCCTTGAACCCACTAAAAATCAATATGTTAAACACTTTTTTGTTGAGTGTAACGCACTCGCCCCATGTCAGCTTCCATGTCAACTTCCACATTATTTTATTAAATTTCACATCCTTTTTAAAATGCCACATAAGACAATAAATATTAAAAATTTAAAATTGAGAATTAAAAAAAAATCAAAATCATGTGAAACTCTCTCATCTCCATCTTCTCTCTTCACCATCTCTCCACTCTCTCTTCAAATTGAAATAAAACTTAGAATAATTTGATGGGGCTTTTGTGAAATTGAGCTTTTCCAAATCATTTTCAAGTGAATTCAATTGCCCCAATTGATTTATGTTCACCAGAACAGCTTCGTCGGCCAAATCCATATCCCTCGCTAAATATGAAGCCAGCACCAAAACCACCATTATAGCAACTCATTAAAGAATTGCATAAAAAGTTTTGAAAATTACAACATTAAATCACATAACTAGAAAAGATTGGCACAAACAAATCAAATCAAGAAAACTCAATTTCCATAATTTCAGAAAAAAGCTCTACAAGGCTGCACCTTAACAACAATCATTCGATTACAAGATAAAATTTAAGGTGCTAAAGCCATACTTCTCCTTGTTATTGGTGTCCTTACTGCCACTCTAGTCCAAAAAGTCCAACTATTTTTTATGTACAAAATCAAGAAAGTTTATTTTTTGGTGAAACGTTTTAAGGGGAAATGAGTCCTAACAGTTTTCTTCCCCTGCTAAATATAGAATCTTCAAAGTGTAACTCAAAATAAAACAATGAAAGAAGAGAAAATCTAAATGGTTACAATTCAACTGGATATAAAATTCAACTCTCACATGTTTTCCTTTCTTATTTTACTCTACAAAGTTAGTAGTAGTACAGTAGTATTAAAAATAGACAGGTGTGTGTGGTTTTGGTTGGGGGTTGAGGGAAGGGGCAGCAGGAACAGTTGTGAGAGGGGATGCTAGTCGGAGGGGAGAGGATGGGGGAGGGGGCAGGAAGGGTGATTTTTTATAAAAATTAGTCCTTTTTTTATCTTTTAAAAAAATATTATAAATGTTTTTTTAAGTCACTCGCTCAAAATATGCGTGTTTACACGCGTTTTGCCACATCATTGAGGTAATGCCACATAAGCAAAAAAGTGTTTAAAATTTTGTCTTTTAATGGGTTCAAGGGTCCACATAACAAACATGTAAGTAGGATTATCCATATTACGAAATGGATACAGTACAAGAGTCCACCGAGCTATTTTTCCTTAAACTAATAATCATCCAATTTAAAAACCAACCTCAACACTCTTCAATTCTACGATTTCCAGCATTATTCATTGATAATAAGAGTAACAAAGAGATGAAGTTAGAATGAGACTTACCTTAATCCCAATGTAGAGTGAGAGGTTGATTGGATAGGGAGGGGACACAAGAGTTTTAAAATGAAAAATAGGGTGAAAACTCAGTTCTTTTCCTTGAAACTGTTTGTTTCCTTCTATAGCAGCCTGCATTTCACTATAGCAGGGACTAGTTAAAATTAGGGTATAAAAATTTTCATCCTACCTTTTTTAGGATTATTTAAATGCTTGGAATTATTGGTGAGGCCCCGGTTACTTTGTAAACTTGTGAAATCTTGTCAAGGGTATCTTTATGCGAACTCCACTATGGTGTATTACATAAAGGTGTTCATAGGAAAATAGATGCATTACAGGTTCATGCAAATTCTAGCATAAGGTTGGTGAGTGGAGATTTGAATTAAAAAGTTCCTAAATTAGTCGGTGACTATTAATGACCAGGGAATTCATCAACTTAGTTCCTTTCTGACCATTGTTGTTCGTAAATTATTTATAGATAAATTAGTATATGTTATAATGATTTATTCTGTCATTACTATAACCACTGCATTCGAAGTGCTCGGTATATGACAATTTCTTTACAAATCTGTAGGAGGTCCATTAAATACTATGGTTAGATGAATTCAGAGTAGAAAAATTCTAAGGAGTGGGTTTATGTCATGCTTCTATATAAGAAATTTTTTGCTATAGCAATGACACGGTAGCAGTATATGGGCCGCTATCACAGGTCCTAAATAGTCTCTCCAAAATTTTAAAAGCCCTCTTTTTATCTTTAAACAAGAAAGTTGCCTCCTTCTTGAGAAAAATACATCATTTCACACCAGAACTTGTCTACATAACTTACTTTAGACCCTAAACTACACGAGCAATTAATGACTTTTAAGTAAATTTTATACCACCCCAAAAATATTACACCACTCTCACAACGGAGAGTGTAGTACACCCACGTCATGTTGGAGCCATGTCACTGCCACATAAATGAATTTTTTTAAGAAAAAATCCCCCAAATACATATATATATATATATAGAGAGAGAGAGAGAGAGAAAGAAATAACTTACCCCTAATCTTTGTTCTCCAGTACACCCACCCTCCACCCCCACCCACCCATCAACCTTTATCCCTACACACAAAATACTACCACTGTCACCTAACCTGTTCTTCATTTAAAAATTCAAATTAATCCTAATTCTCGACCACCCACCCACCCATTCCCCCACACTACCTAAAATACCTAGGCTTTGGACCCTTAGAAAAATCTCATGAATTATTCATTCTAACTAAGATACAGTTTAGTTGTTTCATTCATAGACTAGTGTATGATTCGTACCCTTCTACACTCCCCCTATTATTTTTTAAATATCCTAGTATGGTATCATACTGTCCATAATATCACTTGTCCTCTCCTAGTGATATCTTAGTGTATGAGTCGTACATAACATAGTCGTATGGAAGGTTGTCTTGGTCTAGAGTGGACTATTTTTGGTATAAGTCAAGGGTACGATTTAGGATACAAGTAGTACCATTTGAATACGAGTCTAGAATGTGTGGTCGTACCAGGAGCAGTGTATAAGTCCTCAATGAAGCCTAGGGTATGAGTTAGGGTACCACTCATACCCCAGGGTATAATTGACTTAAGTGAGTCTTACCCTAACTTGGGGTCATTTTCCAATTTATAAGTTAAAGTCCCTATGGTCATTTCCCACCCCAAAACCATAAAGACACCTCACTATATAATGTTTTTGGCCTCTATAACATTCATTCCAGTGGATTAAATACTCCAAATACTCTCTCAAACATATTTTTAAAGAATTGGAGGCTAGGGTTCCAAGGGTGTTTATCTAGAAGCAAAGTGAAGTCAAGTTTATTGGTGGATCATCTTCTTTAAGTCATGTGACTCTCTCCTTTGTCAAATAACTAAAAAACTATGTATTTTACACATGGACTAATAATTGTAAATGGTGATTTTGAAATCAAATGATAAGGGTTTTTTTGCCTAGTGATGAATAATGTTGGTTCTTGCTTAAACTTATGCTTATACATGTCATTGGTGATGATTTACATGTGTGGGTCTTTGTTGCTTGTTTTTTAACAAATTGGTCTTGAGAAACCCTAACATTGATGAATTCTACCATGAATTTGGTCTTGACAAAGGTATGCACACAAGGTGTTTGTAAAAATATCTAAGTAAAATATCTAGTCACATAGTGATGATGTTTTGAACTAGGGCAATGGCCCAATGAATATGAATGGTTGATAAATGCTATTATAAAGATACTGTTAGCTATGTAATGTGTAAATTTATGACCTTGTTGTCGATGACTAAAAACGGGCTAAATTCCCTAAATATAAAATTGAATTGTGTTTGAACTAAAGCGTGGTATAAGATTGTTATTGAGGAATGGTTGGGTTGTAAGGGTCAAGATGACCATAAATTGAATTTCATGATGAAATGTGTCAAGGCATTGGCCTATCCGAGTGATTGATTGATAAATACCCCATAAGACCTTATGGTGAAATATGGTATTGAATTGGTTAAATGGGGTAAAATCCCTAAGTATTGAATAGAATGTGTGTTGAGTTATGGACAAAGGGTTAAAGTTTAAATATCGACTAATGATAGTCGTGATGGCTTGTGGTTAGAGTCCCTTGCCTAATGAAAATGCAAGAGCTTAAAGTTCCTTGCTTAAATACGCTGGCTTGGGGTTAGAGTTCCCGTATCTAAAATGGCTTACAGTTAGAGTCCCTTTTCCAATGAAATGGCGTGAGGTTATAGTTTCTTTCCAAATAAAATGGCTTGAGGTTAAAGTCCCTTGTCCAACGAAATGGCTTGAGGTTAGAGTCTCTAGCCCAATGAAATGGCTTGTGGTTAAAGTCCCTTGCTTAATGAATGTGTGTATGTGGTTAAAGTCCCTCACAGAATAAGACACATTTGAATCTATAAGTGTGGAAGGGCAGAGTCCTCCACTTCATGTCTCATGATTAAGTGTCTCGTGAATGTTATTAAGCCTTGTTCCTTTGATTGGCATGTGCTATATCTATATGTATGTTTATGTATATAAATGTGGTTGAATATGATGTGATAACTTGATATTGAATGATGGTGATATTTTATCCTTACCCTTGAGTTACATGCTAGCGCTCCAACTGCTAACCGTCTTCGAATGCTATATCCCCATGTGATATAGGGGCCATAGAATATTCTTCTCTTCCTGTATAGTGATAGGTGTTCAAGCATTTTGTATGATTGACGTTGAAATGGTGAGCTTCCATACTTTGGAAGTCATGAATTTCATAGTCCTTAGTTTATGTCATAGACTTGTCTTGGATTTGGTTTTGGCTATTGTCGGAGGCATGTACCGACGTATATATATATTGACTTTGGATTTGTGTAGAGGAATTATAGGTGACTGTGGACTTGGGTATGTTGGTTGTATGTTAACATTAATAAAATGCTTAGACATGATTAAGTTATGATCATTAGTATGGTTTCTTCTATCTTGATGTATGTTTAGAGTTCCTCTGACTCTTGTGGATTGATGTGATGATTCGGTTGGCTTAACAGCATAATCCTTGAGGTGCCCATACAATAGGGCCTAATTTTGGCCCAAAAAATGGTATCAGAGCCTAGGTTCATGGTCAGTTGAGAGTCCACAATGTCGTGTCAAGTATAGTCTATTTTATAGGTGTTAAGTATGCCACACTTATAAGAGAGGGGCTAAGAGATATTTTAGTAATGTTTCCCTTTCTTTTGTTTCAATCACAAACTATAGTGTCTAAGGTCTTAGATTCCTCTAACTTTTGTATGCTATATTTCAAATCATGCCTCAGAGGAGATCTGATACACATCGAAACCCTTCTAAAGGACCTATGGATGGAGCTCGTCCAACTTTTGAGGTCTAGAACCGGGTTAGGGCTACAGCTTTTAACCATCCTCATGGGGTTCCACCAGTCCCCACTAACCCTGCTTATGAGAGTGACACTCCTATTCAGTCACCACCCTGGAATTTCTTCTCATGTTAAGTTTTGTCACTCTATCAACCTTTTAACTTAACTGATAGCCTCTCAATCGAAGCGTGGTTCTTTAATTATTATTTCATCTAAATCTATAAGATTTGGCTAATTTATGAGGTAGAACCCTCCTATGTCTACGAGTATGAAAGTTGAGGAGGATCCTTAAGGCTTCGTTGATGAAATAAAGAAGATCTTCAAAATCATGCATGCTTCGGAGCTTGAGGCCATTGAGTTTACTTCCTACCAGTTGAAATATATGGTGTACCAATGGAATGAAGGGTGGGAATTATCTAGAGCTATGGATGCTAGTTTTGCTATATGGAAAAATTTCACTGAGGCTTTCTTAGATCTCTTCTTTCCTCAGGAGTTGAGGAAAGAAAAGGTGAAAGAATTTATGAACTTAAAGCTAGGGTGGATGACCGTTGAAGAGTATGCCTTGAAATTCAATCAGTTTTCTAGGTATGCCACTGTGATGGTCTTGAGCATGAGGGTTAAATGTATAAACTTATTTTAGGATTATCCCGTGAGTTAGTGCTTGAAAGCAAGGAATCCTTGTTAATTGAAAATATGGACATCTCTAGGTTGATCGTGTATTTGCAACAAGTGGAATAAGAGAAAAAGAATCAGGTTTTGTTTAGTGAAATTTAGCATAGACATGGTCTAGTTTCATTTCAAAATCCCTCGGCTAAAGTCTCTTACGAGAAAATTAGCTGACTTGCTTAGGTGATGGTTTATTCTTAGCCAAATGAAAAGGACCTCTTTCTACGCCTAAGTTAATGTTGATCCAAAGAAAAGAAGCCATTTATATCTGAGTTAAGGAAGGAAGTAAATTTAAGCAAGAGAGCGATAGGATAGATAGAAATCATAGACCAATAGGAATCTTAGGAAAGCCGGTATCTTTTTAGGAAAAAAACTATATTAGTAAACAACCTCTTGGTGTTTCTGTTGCTCAGTCTATATCTTTCTCACATCTGACACTCTCTTCTATAGACCGCTAAGTCACATCCAACTGCCTGTACTCTAAGAATGAAGGTTGAAAACTACCTTAACAAGCGACCACTGGACTTGTGAAAAAGAGCTCTTCTTCGCATCGAGAATCGACTGTTTACCCTCTCTTCTTACATCTGTGCATTTCGAGCCTTGGGCAAGCTCCCGACATTCCTGGATCAGGCCCCTCTTTGCCGCTGTCCAATCCAATGTCTACTTCATCAAATTCCCTGTCTATCAAAAATGGATGAACCTATCCACAGGGATTTTGAGCATCATTTCTTTTTTTCCCCAACGACAAAGGAACTTATGAGTGGGGCATTTTCGAGGACTAGCCCACTTCCCATTACTAAATAGGGCAATTCCTCATACATAATTAAAGGATCCATTGAAAGGTGACTAAAACACCACAAACGAGGACTACCCGAGCTAATGATAGAGGCAAGAACACTTTCTGACCAAGTCCCATTAATTAATCATAACGATATCGTGGAAATGTTGCACGGACCCATATATATAGGAACAGAAAAAGAATCACCGTGATACTAAACCAGATCGAGCCCGAGATCTTCTTGGAAATGGGAAGATCTAGGATAGGCGGCCAACCTCCTGGAGAGAGCGATGTGCATAAACCAGGTGAGTAGGGATACAGCTCCGTGGACCACTCGTCGGGCCTGATAGGTGGTGGTATCACACCCTTCTCAAAGGAATCGTACGTGACACTCTCGCGCCATACGGCTCCGTCCCGGAAGCAGGACCTTCCCTTTCTTTTGACAAACGGGCACTCAAATCTTTATGATTTCGTGCCGAACCTGGTCTTCATCTTTGAACTTCTCATTCGATGAGACCCCAGGTCTCGCTGTTTCCATTTTCTAGGTCACGCCTTAACCTCGTTAGAAAGAAGAGTTGGCTAGCTGCCGGCATATCTTTTACGTCACCGGCCACATAGTCCGTAGCGTCTTTCACTGCATCGCATTTGCCAGGGTTGAATCCCCTTTCTTGAGCGATCGCCTTCGCTCGTTGGAAGAATGCCTTGATGCGTGCATCTAGTTTGTTGGGGTGATACTCCGCTTCTTTATACTCTTAGGAGGCGAGAAACTCCCATTCCCTTCTCCTTCCTTACTCTTCCGAGGATGGTTCAGGGGGAGCCGGTTCGCAAAATCGTATGGATACGATTCTCATTTTGCATCTTGATTAATTGGATCATTTCTTTATGGATTCCTATCCCAAACTCTTCGAGATGTGTTTCTGAGTATTTCTTGATTATTTCGTCCGACCTTTCGATCATAGTAGTAGAGGCGGTGGCAAGTGACCACGAAAGAAGTGAGGGAGTTTTAGTTCTTTTTCTTTGAGTAGTGCACCATACCTAAATTTTTTAGATGATCATCGATCTCAGTTTGGTGGTGGGTTTCGAGCACCAGGTGTCCAATCTCAGATTGGTGGGGCTTAGCCAGCTCCATCTTACCCATATTATAGATTTTGTGGTCAGACTCATCATGTTCAGTGTGAGAAGAGGTGGAATATATGTTTTAGATGTGGTCAAATTGGTCACATGCAGTGAGATTTCTATTCTTAAGCAGTTTCTTAGGCCAACGGGGTCCCTATTTCTACTCCTGCACCAAAGAATGCTATGTTTGCTTCTACTTCTGTTTTTGGTACTGGTGCTGGACAAAATCATTTGTATGCACTTGCTACTCACCAAAATTCTTAGGTGTCTCCAGATGTTGTCACAGGTATGTTGAAACCTTTCTCCCATGATGTGTATTGTTTGCTTGATCCACGTTCTACTCTTTCTTATGTGACCCCATTTGTGATTATACATTTTGGTTTTGATCCTGAGAGTGTGTCGATTCTTTTTTCTATTTCTACCTTGATAGAAGACTTTATGGTTGTTAAAAGAGTCTATAGAGGATGTGTGGTATCTGTTAGTGGTAGAGAAACTCTTGTGGATTTGATAAAGTTGGACATGGTTGATTTTGATGTTATTCTGGGGATGGATTGGTTGCACTCATGCTATGCTTCCTTAGACTGTCAGACCCACATGGTCGTGTTTAAATTCCCTAATGAGACGGTCATTGTATGTGAAGGTGGTTCTTTAGGGACCAAAGGGATATTTATTTCTTATCTTAAGGCCTAAAGGTTGATCTCTAAAGGGTTTTTATAACACTTGTCTGAGTTAAATATTCTAACTTGGAAGACCCTTCTCTAGGATTTGTTCCTGTGGTTAATGAGTTTCCTGAGGCTTTCCCCAATGACCTTCTCGGTATTTCTCCCAATAAAAAAACTGAGTTTGGGATTAATCTTATTCCAGACACTTATCCGATTTCTATCCCTCCTTATAGAATGGCTCCGACGGAGTTGAAGGAGCTTAAGGAGCAATTAAAAGACCTCTTAAATAAAGTTTTTATCTATCCTAGTGTGTCTCCTTGGGGTGCTCCCATATTGTTTATGCGTAATAAGGATGGTTCCTTTCATATGTGCATTGATTATCATCGGTTGAACAAAATGACCTTAAAGAATAAATATCCTCATCCTAGAATTGATGACTTTTTAGATCAACTTAAAGGTGCCAAGTATTTCTCTAAGATTGATCTTAGGTTGGGTTATCACCAACTAAATTAGGTAGGTGGACATCCCAAAGACTTCCTTTAGGACCCGATATGGTCACTATGAGTTCCTAGTCATGTCCTTTGGATTGACCAATGCCCTGACTACATTCATGGACTTGATTAATAGGGTCTTCCCCTCGTTCTTAGACTTGTTTGTCATTGTCTTAATTGATGATATCTTGGTCTATTCTAAAAGCGAGGCGGATCATGTTGATCACCTTCGTACTATGTTGGAAACTTTGAGAAATCATCGTTTATATGCCAAGTTCTCTAAGAATGAGTTTTGGTTGAAGGTTGTGACTTTTCTTGGTTATGTTATCTCTAGTGAAAGGATTATAGTAGATTCTAAAAAGTTTGCGGTGGTTAAGAAGTGGCCTAGACCTGTGACTCCAATCGATATTCGGAGCTTCTTGGGTCTAGCCGGTTACCATAGGAGGTTTGTGAAAAGTTTTTTCACTATAGCTTCCTGATTGACTAAGTTGACCCAAAAGAAGGCCAAGTTCTTATGGTCCGATATATGTGAGGGTAGTTTGAGAAGTTGAAAGTTAAATTGACTTCGGCTCTAATTTTGACCTTGCCCGAGGGTAATAATGGTTTTGTGGTATATTGTGATGCTTCTCATATTGGGCTTTGTTGTGTATTGATGCAGCATGATAGGGTGGTGTTCTATGCTTCTAAGCAATTAAAAGTTTAATGATAAGAACTACCCTAATCCTGACTTGGAATTATTAGCCGTGGTTTTTGCTTTGAAAATTTGGCAACATTATCTCTATGGGGTTCATGCTGACATCTTTTCCGATCATAAGAGTCTTTAGTATGTGTTTACTCAAAAGGAGTTGAATCTCAAGCAAATAATATGGCTTGAATTGTTGAAGGACTACAACATGAGTATTCATTACCATCCGAGTAAAGCTAATGTAGTCGCCGACTCTCTTAGCCGATTTTCCATGGAGAGTTTGGCCCATGTGGATAAGGATAAGCGGGAATTGGTGAAGGATATTCACTGTTTGGCTAATCTTAGAGTTCATCTCACAAACTAGTATAATGGTGGTATGATTATACATCTGGTATTGCATTCGTCTCTTGTTTTTAAAATCAAGGAAAATAAAGTGCTAGATTCTGAATTGATGAAGATTAAGAGTAATATGGGCCAACAAAAGGTTGTTGACTTCTTGATCGGTGGTGATGGTATCTTGAGGTACCAAGGTAGGTTTTGTTTTCTCGATGTCGATGGATTGAGGGAAAGGATCATGGTCGAGGCTCATTAATCTTGGTATGCTATTCATCCCTGTTCCACAAAGATGTATCATGGTCTTAGAGAGTTCTATTGGTGGAACAATATAAAACAAGATGCATCTAGCTATGTGGCTAAGTTTATGGTGTGTAAAAAGTGAAAGTTGAGCACATGAGACTCGGGGTTTTGTACCAAGAAATTATGTTGCTCGAATGAAAGTGGGAGGAAATTAACATGGATTTTGTTACTGGTCTTCCTTGGCCTCAAAATTAATGTGATTCTATTTGGGTCATTGCGGATAGGATGACAGTTCGCTCACTTCTTTCCCGTGAGGACTAATTATTTAGCAAAGGATTATGCTAAGTTATATCTTGCATAGATTGTGAAATTGCATGGTGCTTTGGTTTCTATTATCTCGAATCATGGTACTCCGTTCTTATCTCACTTTTAGAAGTCCTTCTAAAAAGGTTTGGGGACTAAGGTGTTCCTTAGTACCGCTTTCCACCTGCAAATGGACGGACAGGGGAGAGGACTATCCAAACATTAAAAGATATTTTGCGGCCTTATGTGATTAATTATGGTGGTAGTTGATATAACTATTTTCCTTTGATTGAAATTGCCTATAACAATAGTTACCACTCTAGAATTGGTATGGCTCCTTTTGACGCATCATATGGTAGGAGTTGTCGTTCTCCTATTGGGTGGTACGAAGTTGGTAAGGGTAAGTTTCTTGGTCCTGATTTAGTTCACCAAGCCTTAGTGAAGGTGAAGGTGATTCGTGAGAGGTTGAAAACCGCTCAAAGTTGCCAAAAGTCTTATACAGATGTGAGGCGTGGGGATTTATAGTCTAATATTGGTGAATGGGTATTCTTGAAGGTGTCTCCCATGAAGGGAGTGATGCAATTCGGTAAGAAAGGGAAGCTTAGTCCCCGATATGTTGGTCCCTACTTGATTTTTAAAAGGGTGGGTAATGTTTCCTATGAGTTGGAGTTTTCTTCTAGTTTGAACTCCATTCACCCGATTTTCCATGTCTCTATGTTGTAAAAATGTGCAGGTGATCTTTCGTTGGTTGTTCCCTTAGAGGATGTTGGTATTTCAAACACTTTATCCTATAAGGAGATCCCAGTGAGGATCTTAGATTGGCAAGTTTGCCGGTTGCGAACTAAAGAGGTGGCTTCGGTGAAGGTTCTATGGAGGAACCAAAAGTCTAAGGAAGTCCAAGTATCTGTATTTGCTTTCCATTTTGGAAACTTATTATTGAGGTATGTGTTAATCTTCCTACCTTGACTTGTGTCTTTGTTAGACAATGGGTTAAATTCCCTAAGTTGTGAAATGAGCAAGTGTTTTCATAAGTAATGGGTTTGAGTCCCAAAGTCAATGATAAAAAAATAGAAGAGACTATTCTTGGGTCAAAATCCTCCAAGCTAATTTAGCTAACAACGGTCGATTAAAGGAGATTAACTCTCTAAATCCTATGCCCCCTTGGGATTTTTCTAAACAAAGGTTTTCCCATTTCTTAAAGTGCATTTTTCTCCTATTATCATCATATCCCTAACAAAAATTAGAGAAAATAGTCATAATTTTCTTACATAAAGTCTCTGGGAATTGAAAACGGGATAAAGCATACGAAGGAATAGAAGATAAGACAGATTTAAGCATAACTTTCTTTCACATAGGACTTAAAAAATTATTTTTTCACCCTTTTATCTTCGCCTTCACCCAACTTTTATGAACTCTAACATTTTTTTCTTCGATCTTCCAATTACTGCAGGTAACCCAAGATATATTCCTAAATCATTTTTATGAATTTATCCTAACTCCCTAATAATCTCATCCATTTCTACATTAGAAGTATATTTACTAAAGAAGACCGCCGATTTTTCAAAGTTCACTTTTTGACTGGAACATTTTTCATAAGTGCTTAAAGTTTCAGAAATTTTTGACTCACTTTGAGGATTTTCTTTATAAAAAATAAAGGAATCATCTGCATAAAATAAATGGTTTACTGTCGGTCTCCCTCTAACTAGACTTAACCCTTGAATATCTCCTTACAACTCCGCTTGATTTAGAAGTCTAGAGAGGCCTTCAGCACATAATAAGAAGAGATATGGAGAAAGAGGATCGCCTTTCCTTAGACACCTAGTAGGTCTAACTTCCCCAGCTATATCCCCATTAATGTTAAATTTATAAGTTGTGGTGGTGATACATTGCATAATCCATTTAACAAAGGTTTCATGAAATCCCATTTTAAGAAGTAATTTATGCATGTAATTCCATTCCACTCGGTCATAAGCTTTGGCCATGTCTAGTTTTAGAGCCATATACTTTATCTTTCCTTGTATTTTATTTTTCAAAAGGTGGATGAATTTATGCACAAGCACAACATTGTCAATTATCTGTCTTTTACCTATGAAAGTAGATTGGTTCAGAGATATAATATTGGGAAAATAAGTTTTGAGCCTTGTGACTATGATTTTAGCGATAATGATATACACTATAGAACATAAACTTATGGGTCCAAATTGGCTAATATTACTAGAATTTTTTACTTTAGGAATCAATGTTATAAGGGTTTGGTTCCAAGAAGGTAATAAGTATCCTAAGAGAAAAAACTATTTATAGCTTCACATATATGATTAGACAGAATTTTTCAATATTTTTGAAAGAAAAAAAGGGTTATGTCATCTATTCCTGGAGCTTTTAAGGTGTGCATATAAAAAGTAGAAGATTTTATTTCATCATATGTGAACTCTCTAATAAGAATATCATTAACGGGATTGTCTACTAACACAAGAATTAAATTCAGGATGGGATCCAAGTTACTAAGTCTAGACGTAGTGGATAAATTTCTATACTATATAGCCACTTCATCCACAATATCACTATGCTCATAAACCCAATGACCATTCTCTAACTGAATCCCCTTAATATTATTACACTTTCTCATCTGCATAGTTTTCATATGAAAGAATGAGGTATTTTTATTGCCTTCTTGTGACCATAACGCTTTGGATTTTTGTTTCCAGTAGGCTTCTTCATCCTTATACGTTTGACCTAATTCTTTTCGGAGCAACTTCAGCTTATTAAGATTAAAAATACCGGGATTATTATCAAGCTCATTGATTGTAACCTTAATTCCTTGAATTTTTTTCCTAAAGTTTTCCTTCCCCCCTCGAAGCTAAGCTACTAAAGCATTTCATCAGTTTTTTATTTTCAAGCTAACTTTTAACTGTTTACTCCCTCCCACCTGTTTATTCTAAGATTGCATAATAGTGTCGTTCACTTATTCTTTTTTGCTCCAACGTTTATCAAAATAAAACCTCTTCTTTTTTCCTAAACTCGGCCTCTGTATTTAGAAGTAAAGCACTATGATCGGAGGCTTCTATTTCTATATGATGGATATTAGCAAGGTCGAATTCTAGTCTCCATTTCGGGGAGTTAATAACTCTTTCTAGCCTCTCTTGAATAATTCCATCATTTTTAATAAAGCACCACCACGTCCAAGGTTTTACTTTGAAGCCTAAGTCTATAGCTCCTATATCCCATAAAAATTCTTAAAATCTCTAAATGATGCGTCATCTCTAGTTATGCGTCCTACCTTTTTAGAGTGGTCAATAATATCATTGAAATCTCTTTACCCAACGTGTACCCAATTTACTTGATCCCCAAGCAAGTTCTTTTGTAATTGATTTATATGAAGAATCTTATTCGTACTTAAGTAAACAAAAATATACCAATATTGATAGTCTGCCACCAAGTCACGTATGTATGTTTCAATATAAAAAGAAGTTGAGTGAGACTGGCATACCTGAATATCGTCGTTCCATAGTAAGCACAAACCTCCAGAGAGTCCAATCAGATCCACAGTAATGATGTTTCTCATAGTAAAATGCTTTTGAACTCGTACTAACACCTTTTCTTGATTCTTTTTTTCACTTAAGAATATCATGATAGGGGAATGGAAATATTATGCTTCCTTCAGGAAGGAAATTTTCAAGGTGCCGCCCCCCCTACTCCTTGAAAATTCCACACCAATGTTTTCATTTAGGTGGGGGAAGCCACTCAGGGCTGGTTTCTCGATCCACCTCGATTTTCTATTTTTTCCCTTCGTTATAATTAATCTGGCTATCCTCTCCTTTGCGTTTCTCTCCTAGATTTTGTGTGCACAACTCGGTAACCATAACATCTACCAAATTGTCGTCTAACACATTAAATTATGGTTTTTACCTTCTTTTAACATATTAGCTCTAGCTAATTTTTTTCAGTTTTTCCTACTCTTTTCTACCTTTTCATATGATTTATTTTGCTTAGAAAAATCTGGTCCAGCACCTTCGGTAAGACCTATTTCTTTAGCTATTTTAACACCTGATTTTGCCTTACTGCTATTCTCTGGGATAGAAAGTACCTATTTTTTCGCACTTTCCACCTCGGACAGCTTGTAGTTCTATCCTTGTACAGTTGTGTTCTTTGCTTTCTTTGGATAAACATCTTGATCCTGCTCCATTTATGTAGCCATACTAATGTTTGCTGGACGATTTTCAGTAACTCATCGTTCTTGTTGGTCAGCTGTAATTTTTTTTCTTGTTGTGGATCTCATGTCATCATGTTGTTGTAGTATATATCAATATCATTTGATCAAAGGTAATGCCCAGCCCTATTTTTGATATGATATAGTATTATCCTGATTCCCTACCTTCTGTGTTATCTACAAAGTCGGATTCATTTGAAACAGTCTTCTTCTGTGAGTTTCCCGACACCAAGGCATCCATCTACATATTCATCTGATGCATAACTGTTGTATTTCCCTCCTTAATTTTCTTATCATTACCATACTCTCGATTCAATCTTTTCCTAGCGTTGTTTACCTTCTACTCAATGGAATGGTCCTCCTCAAAAGGATTCCCATTCTTCTGATTCTTAAAGAAATCATGTAGTGAAAATGATGGAGGTTTTTTGTAACTCCCAGTATAACATTATATTTCTAGTTCATCTTCATGATACCTTAATTCATTTGAGCCATTACCTTCAACACTTCAACACGATCCATCACTTTTTCCCCTTTACCATTCTCGGCTACAGGAAGTCATATGTTGGTATTACCTTGACGTCTTGAATTTTTGCCATTTCAGTCATGATTTTCTTCCCTCATCCAAGCACCAAACTGCTCTTTCTTAATATTACCCGTGCACACATCTTCCTCGCGAAGAACGCAAGATATTTCTGTATGTCTTAGTATCCCACAATAATACATACATATGGCATATTTTCATACCGAATTTCAACCCATTTTTCCTCTAATCCCATTTTAATTAACTTTCCATGAGGTAGAGGTTTGATGATACTTATTAGAACCTTCAGACGTATGTATCACCCATTTTGGCTTCTAAATTCTGGAATAGCAATATCAGTCGTCTTTTTCAAAGCTTGTCTAATTTTAATACCTACTTTATAGGATATCCAATGTAGTGGCATGTTCCAAACTTTAATCCATAATTCACATATGTTAAAGACATGGGAATTAGCATTCAAATCTGGTTTTCATTGTTAAATGTTGAGAAGATACTTATCGTAAGGACATGGCGTCCCGTATAACACCATTTTTCATGTCTTTGTTGTGTTAAAACACAAATTCAAACAAGTTTTTGCCCACCATTAAGACTTTCAATCCAATCGGGCCACCCCAAACCTGATTCATTGTGTTTCTCACCCCAACCACACTAACTTGTTTGTCCGCAATCACCTTCTCGAGCAAACTAACATCACAATGTTCCATGCTAGTCATAATATCTTGAACTTTAATTTTAATAGTCTTTTTCCTCCTCCGTTAGGATAAACTGTCGAAGTCTATCCGTAATATCATCGGCTATTAAACTTGACTATCTACAATGAACTTTTCCATATTAGTTGTTGTAGGCGAGGTAGATTTTGTTTGAGAAAGTAGAAGAAAACTGAGAAAACAACACAAAGAGCTGTAACTTGAGATTAAAATGGTGTTTTAACTAGTTTATGAAGGAGCAGGTGAGGAGAACGTGTGTTTTAGTGGATAAATCATGGTCAGTTTTCTTCATAATTGACAATTTTTTTCATGTATTCCCCCACTAAAAAGGAAAAAGGCTCTCACGTCTAGAGAGAAAAAACCCTTAGTTTACACGGGGGACTATGCCTTGGAAAAATATTTCTCTACTTTTCTCAAAAATAGTTGTCCACTTTATTAAAAATAGTTATCTTATATTAATAATAAATTAAAAGAGAATTAATTAACCTTTTTATATTACTCTTACAATTAATTCATTTTTAAAGTATGAACACTTTAGAATTGTGCATAAATTGAATCAACTCAAATTTTTGAATTAATTTTGATAATACAATTTGGACTAGACAATTCAAATTTATAAATTCAATTTTAAAATATCAAAGATTTTTAATTTGGATGTGGTTGGGTGTGCTTATATTCCAAAACCGATTCGAAAAATCAAAATGTATATACATATACTAATAATGATATTTACCTATAATAGATTTATACGACTTTATGCAATGTGTATACGGTAGGTCTAGGTATAATGACGGGCGAAGCCCAAATCTAGGATATTTAAATACACATTTTATATAGAAAATTATATGGTGTGGCCCCATAGTTGGTGGCTTTATTTTATTGCCTCTCATAAGAAAAGTTTTTAAATACTAATCTCTCTTTTTTATGTATGGTATAAATACATTTTTCCCTTTACATCTCAAATATTTTTACACTTTTCATGCTCACTAGGTTAGGGTACGTGCTCCGCATGTGTATCTTGCTGCAATAAGTTTAGTTTTATAAAATCACTTCAATATTATAAAAGAAAATATGTTTTGATTAATAAATAAATATGACTTTATTAAATACGAAAAATACTTAAATAGAAAATTAATATATTCAGACAAAATCATATAAAAGCATTAAAAACACCTTTAAACTAAATTAAGAAAAACTACCAGACCAATATTACATATGAACACTTTATTATGGACCACATAAAATTTGTGAGAAGTGCCAGTATGAACACTTTATTTTGTGTTCAAGTGCTTGATTGACGCAAATCATAATTCGTGTGGTTAAATAAAATTCCGAATAATTTAAAGATTTGTCAACCTATTTCATCAATATATCATATTATTGTATTTACCTTGTGAAAGATAGCTTCTACTACTCCTCAGATCCCAAATAAATCCTAAAGGTGTATTCTTATAAACAATTACCAAACATGAAGAGACAATATTTCAATATAATAGAGAAATAAATATATAGCTCTTAATGGAGTATTATAATTTTAAATCAGTGCTTGACTTCTTGCCACTTGAACGGATGACCCTCTTATCAATGATGGCTTTAATGTCTTTTCCATATGATGCGGTTACGGCTATAGGTGCGCGCGGTGACAATCATCTTCTACTAGGATCCTCTTTGTCTTCATGATAAAGTTATAGACAACTTGCATTGCTTTAAGTGTAGTATAAATTTAGTCGATAAGAAATCTTAAGATAAAATTATACTTGATTTTAAACTCCTAAATTTTAGTTCCCGAATTAAGAATTAGTAAGCTTATTTTTAGTTTATTTTAAAATTTTAAATATTAAAAAATTAATTAAACAATAATATTATCCAACGTTAAATCTGTTTTTTAAATGATAAAAAGAAAAGAAATCAAATGCACATTAAAGTTGTCTCAAAAAATTAAATTCACATTCAAACTAATCAGGGAATTTATTACTCCTACACATCCTAAAAATGTATTTGTTTACTTATTGTTAGACTCCGTTAGAATTTAAAGAACAAATAAATCAGAAAGAGGAGGAGGAGATTTTGAGAAGCACACCTTGAAGGATAGTTGATTGATATATGTGGATATATAAATTAGTTGATAGTGTTTACATATTTTTTGATGAATTCTTTTTTAACCCACATTTTTTTTTGTTTTTCATCTGGTATTCAATAGCCATATTGGTGTCCGACTAAATTCAAAATTGCGTTGAAAAGTTTCACATTAAAGGATACTTATAGGAACTTGAACCCCAGACCTATGATTAAAGATGAAGAATTTTAACCCTCAATCCCAAACAACATAATCATTTGTCTAAAAGAAAACTGAATTCTAAAGAGAATAAAAAACGAAAAAGACTATATCCATAAAGATTTGGAAAGAAACTATTAGTTAAGAAAGAAAACATGAATACTGATTTTATATAACTTCATATTGATACCACAACTGACAGCTACAACAACAATAACAACATACTTAATGAAATCTGATAAGTGGAGTTTGGGGAGGATAAAGTGTATTCAGATATGATCGCTACTTTATGAAAGTAGAGAAGCTATTTTCTAAAGACCCTTGACTCAAGAACAAAAAATGATGCAATCTGAGTGAAAATCCACTTTCTTGGATCATATCACAATCATAGATTCAAAGTGTTATTGACGTGTCTATCGTCGTGTCAAGAATCTCCTAGACTACAGTAAGAAAAAAGTTTTCAAAAAAAAATTCATAAACCCCACATTACCCAATTGTATAATCAAACTATAGACAATAGATATAAACAAAATTAACCTACATGTATAAACAAAATTCAGGTTAGGAACACTCTATCCAAAAATTAAAAAACAAAATTATTTCCCTTCTCATGTTCACATTTATTATACAACTAAATTATCCCTAAAATCTATTACCAACAAAGAATTGATTATCGATCTGCTAACGAATACAACATTGATGTTTAAACCTTTTATTGGAAACGTAATTCCTTTTTATTTAATCTAAATAGTAACATCATAATTATTTATTTATTTAAAAAAAACAGAATTGAATGGTGAATTAGAAAATATTTAAATAAAAAAAATTCTTCAAGCATAATAAAAAATTTAAAACAAAAGTAAAAGTTATCAAAATCTACAAACTAACATAAATAAAGTTCGAAAAACTCACATAGAAACAATTCATATGAATCATATGCAAGAGTAGATGATGTCTTCCTTTTCCTTCTCCTTTGAGTTTCAAATTTTCGTTGACTAAAAGTAGTCGCTCACTATTACTCGTCATTCATCAATCTAAAGTTCAACAAATAATATTATATTCGATCTCTATCATCAAGTTTACTCAGCTATGATTTTAATTTTAGATCTCGTCAATATTTTGAGAGCATGAAAAACTGCATAAAAGAAAAGTAATTAAAATAAATTTTCAATAATTCTCTCAAGCCATTACACCTATAACGTAAATAATATTAAATTTTATTTTAAAAAAAAAAAAAAACATCAAACAACAATTGTGAGCACAAAGGACTAACAATTGATCTTGTTTATGCACCAAAAATCAAATACAATAGTATTTAATTAGTACTCTATTTTTATTTCTTTGAGCAAAATAAATTATGTTAGATCAAAAAAAAAAAAACACCCATCAAAATACTTTCAAATCTTTGTACGTCTCTTACACTTTATATAAATAACTTTTAAAATTAACTTTTCACTTCAGAACTCTCAAATGTCATTACACTAAAGGAGATGTTCTCAACCTTTGATACATCTGCAAAATCATTTTGTGGGCGCTCAAATTTTATTAAATTTAAATTCATATGAAATTCAGATTATATTAAATTTAAATATATTAATCTCAAATAAATGTTGTGTATATTGCAGATTAATATAATTAGATTTATTATTTAAGCCAAAACATGTATGGATTTAAATAAGGTCCAATATTTATTGGGTTAGTCCATTAATTTGGGCTATAAATGATGAACTCACATTACTAAGCCCAAGATATTGTCATATTCTAGAGGCCCAAATAAGCGCTACGTGTCAAATGATATGGCATGCCAAGTCAAGAGAAGGATCCAATAGGACCATGCCACATGTCAAAATGATGCGTCAGGCCCATGAAATCAAAGTCCATAAAAGACGTCACATCACTCAAATCTGATTGGACAAAGAAAGTCCCTTCATCAAGACGCTTCTCTTTTCTACAACTATAAATAAGGGTCTCATAATTCAGAAAAGAGGACCTATAATTCTAACAAGATAGAAGAGAAAGCTCGTGGGTCAAACGCCGCAATTTCTCTACAAAGCTTAAGCAGTCAAATCAAATTTATCAAGATTCAAGATCAAGACCGCAATATTCAAGAACAAGCTCAAAAGTCTGAATTCAAGCACAAGTCAAGATCAAGTCCCTCAAATCAACAAATCAAGTTCAAATTCAAGATCAAACTTTAAGCCCTTGAATTTATATTTGAAAAGGCGAATCAGAGGATTCATAGAGATTGTAACACTAACATATTGAAATCAATAAATTGATTGTTTCAATATTTTCTTGTCCTGAATTTATTTATTTTTTTATCTTAAAATTTTATAGTCCAACACACTCCAAACCGAAAGGGACATCATAACAAATGTATAGATACAATAATCACAAGCAATGTCTGTCATCATCAAGTTTTGGCTTAAAAAGTGATTCATAATAGATTTGTAAATCAAATGAATAAATCTTTTTGCAAACTAAATTTTGTAGAACATAATGCCACACGAAAATTAACAACAGAAATCATCATATCATAAACAAAGCATAAAACAAAAATTCAAGCATTTTGATGTTGTCTCCTCTTGCAACTTGTGGGATAGACCTTTTGGTTGCAACATGAGTATTAGAAATTTAATATCATTCACAATATAAGAATATGTTTGGATAAGAGAAGGCTTTAATAATTCAATTAACTGCTGGTATTGTAACTCGTCAACACAAAATCATTTGTTGGAGATTAATATTGTCTCGACAACTATTACTAAACCTAAACCTAATCTCCCCACGCCTAGGCACAACAGTAGTACCTTCGTGGTAAACCATGCTAAACCTAACTAATAAAGAGAAGTCAACATAATTAATAAAGAGAATTGATCCCCTTTTTCTCGGGCTTGGTTCTTATATTTTGTATCCTTTTTGGTCGTTTTTTATTTTTTACTTTCATAGTTTTTTAATTCAAACCAATTAAATTTTCCTAAAATTATTAATTATTTATGGAAGTTCAAGGAGAAAGGCCATAACATACAGGTATGACACTTTAATATTTTAAAAAGAAATTATGTAAAATTGATTAACTATTTTTAAATTAATTTTATGTTTCTTTTTTTCTAAATTTAGGATCCTTTCTCCTTAGCGTTTGGCCTAATTTTCTATCATAATTAGAATTACCTTTTAAGTGATTCCTTTAACTACATATTTTAGGACTCTTTTATTCCAAATATTATAAATATAATGATTTAATAATTAGAAGATATAAGTAAAAAGACAATTTTGTCTAAAGTGCAAACTTTAATGAAGGGTAAAACGTTCAAACAATGTTTTTAAGATTCTTCACACTTTTAATATAACTAGTCTAACCGCACGTGTCTTGCACGTGTAATGTTTGATTATTTAAAATTAAATAATTTTATTTATTACGAAAATTTTTAATAAAGTATAAAAGTTCAGTCACTCTTCAAAAATCTCACGCTTTAATATAATAATGTAAATATAAATATATACACATATATATTTTACCACCAAAAATTTGAAGTGTTGATGGATCATTACTTTTGCATTTGTCATATAGCACCTCTTTCCATGTTGCCACATGCTAAGAGAGACATATCAATTTGAACCATATTTGTGTTACGATTTCTTTTTTATATTTAAAATCTTTTCTTATTTTTAAAGTCAATTTTTTACAAAACCATTTATTACATTCTTAAAACGTACTTAAAATTTTTAAAAATCTGGTACTTCTTAAATTTTTCTTATTCTAACAGTCTTATATTTATTTCTAGATTTTATAAATTTCTTAAAATTAAATTTGGTTGATTTAGAATATTTAAACTAATGAAAAATATTAGTTGTCATTAGTTTTGATGACTTCTAACAAGGAAAGGTTTTACCATAAATATATTTAATTAAATTTCAACTCTTAAATTAGAAAAAAATAATAAAATTCTAATGACTTATAATAAGGAAAGGTTTTACCATAAATATATTTAATTAATTTTTTAACTCTTAAATATTAGAAAAAAAATAGTAAAAAAATGATTTTGTCTAAAGTAAAGACTTTTAATGAAGGGCAAAAATTCCAAACAACATTTCTAAAGTCCTTTACACTTTCAATATATTATAGCTTATAGATTATAGATATAGATTATATAGATAGATAGATTATAGATTGTAGATTATAGATTATAGATACAGATAGAGATTTGTCTCTCAACTTCTATTTCTATTTCTTTTTTTCCTCTCTTATTAATTTTTTTTATTTTTTTCTTATTTTAACTCATTTGTCTCAACCTTTATCGTTCTTTTTTTTCTCAAAATATTATTTATTTTTTATTTTTGAAATTTATTAGTCTCAATCTTTTTTTTTTATTTTTTGTGTTTATCTTTTCTCTTTTTTACTTCGTTTTTTCATTTTTCTCAAACTTTGTTTTTATATTTTTCTTCGTATTTTTATTTTTATCAATATTTATTTTTTTTAAAAAAAATATTCTTCTCTTTTTTCTTTTTCATTAACCTTTATTTTGTTATTTTTTTCTCAATCTTTATTTTTTTTCATTTATCTCTTTTTTCTTCTCTTTTTCTTTTTTCTCAACTTCGATTATATTTTGCTCATGAATAGAAAATTGAATAATCTGCAGAGAGGATCTTCTTTCTTTGATATCGAAGTAAACTTAAGAGCATGACTTGTTATTTAGAAGTCCTTTGGAATAAGTGTTGCCTCTAAGGCAAGAGTTATGAAACATTTCATAAAATGACAAATATGATAGTGTCAATTCTTGCCCATGGGGCATAACTTGTTGTTTTAATTATTTATCCTAAGCCTTGCCTCTGAGGCAAGAGTTATAAAGTATCTTGTAAATCAAGACACAATGTGGTAGTGTCAACTCATACCCATGGAGCGTAACTTGTTGTTTGAAATTCCTTGGGCTAAGTCTTGCCTCTAAGACAAGAGTTATAGAGCATCTCATAAATTAAAACATTGTGTGGTAGTGTCAACTCTTGCCCATAAGGCGTGACTTGTTGTTTGAAATTCCTTGGGCTAAGTCTTGTTTCTAAGGCAAGAGTTATAGAGAATCTCATAAATCAAAAATAATATAGTAGTGTCAACTCTTGCCCATGGGGCATAACTTATTATTTGAAAATCTTGGGCTACGTCTTGCCTCTAGGGCCGGAGTTATAGGTTATCTCATAAATCAAATCACAATGTGGTAGTGCCAACTCTTGTCGACAGGGCGTAACTTATTGTTTGAAAGTTCTTGGGGTAAGTCTTGCCTCTAAGACAAGAGTTACAGAACATCTCATAATCAAAACACAATATATTAGTGTCAACTCTTGCCATTATACGTAACTTACTATTTGAAAGTCCTTGTGATATGTATTACCTTTAAAAACAAGAGTTATAGAATATCTCATAAATCAATACACAGTGTAGTAGTGTCAACTCTTGCCCATGGGGCGTAACTTATTGGTTAAAAGTACTTGGGTTAAGTCTTTCCCCTAAAACTAGATTTATAGTACATCTCAAAAATCAAGACACAATGTAGTAGTATCAACTTTGCCCATAGGGCGTAACTTGTTGTTTGAAACTTATTGGGCTAAGTCTTGCCTTTGAGGCAATAGTTTTAGAATATCTCATAACTAATAACACAATGTGGTAGTGTCAACCCATAGGATATATGTAACACCCCAGATTTTTGGTCCTTGAAAATTTCTAAAATTTGATCCTCACTATCTTGAATACGACTCACCCTACGAGTAGTAGGGTGACTATAAGTGTCATAGAACCCAGTCGTAAGGTAGCCAAAGAAATTTGCCTGAGTTACTATTTTGGTGGCGACTTGGGGGTAACGAGTTCTAATGACTCTATACGAGTCGTAAGGGGGCCAGTCGTAGTGTGTCCAGTATGAAGTCTAAATTTTACTGTCCTAAGTATGAGAGGCTGGTACGAGTCATAAGGATTAGATACGAGTCGTATGATATGACTTGTAGTCACACCAATGCAACGCCTTGGTGATTTTGTCTTGGCTACGACTCATGGAGATGAGTCATAAGGAGTCCTAACGAGTCGTTAAGAGACCCATAATGACTGGCGGTATTTTTTAGTCTTTTAATTAAGGGTACCTTGGTAATTTTCCTCTTTACCCACTTAGACCCAGATCCATAAGACACCTTTGGGGCATTATTTTAACACTTTAAAAAGTCACGAACCCTCTTTACTCTCTCAAATTCCTTCAAGCAAAATCAGTTAGGGTTTCCTCAAGGTTGAGTATCTAGGGGTCAATTCAAGGTTTCTTCTCCATAATTGAGAACCCTTTAGGCATGTTACACTTCTCAAATTATTACTTTTCTAAAAGCATGTATTTTATAGTATTATTCATACGATTTTGATGTTGGTTTTGAACATGGGTTGAGGGTTTTGAATAATTATTATTTATGTGATATTTCATGTTTGTATATGCAATTAGTTATGGTTAAATAGTGGTTTTTAAACCAATTTGATGCATGGGTATGATGAATAAACTAGAGAATTATGAATTCCTCAAATTTGGCAAATATTGATAGTTGAATTGATAATGACCTCAATCCTTATTGTAAAATTTATTTTGAATATGAAAAGTATGCATATTGAATTACTCTTGAATTGTTGTATAATTGGAAGAGTCAATGAAGCATAATGATTTTAAATTAAACTTACAGGGTCGTTCAATTTTCCAAGCTAATGAATAATTGAACCAAGAAGTTTGTGAATTTTTCCAAGTGATGATAATTGTTTTGGCATGTTGATGTTACCTTGCAAGTGGAGTTGGTAAGGCGATACCAATGATGTATGGCTAAATATGTGTCATGGTTTAATGAATGGGAATGTGTGTTAAATATTTTAATTGGGCTTTAATAAGGGTTGTGTTGTTGAGTCGTAAAAGTGGAAGTCTCGAGGAACAAACATCGAAACCGCAGTTGTCGATGCGAGGGTCTACATGATCGAGTGGTTCGAGTCCCTCTTTATTAGTATCACATGATCGAGAGGTTTGAGTCCCTTATATTATGTTACATGATTGGGTGCTTCGATCACCTTGGTATGCCGGAAGGTTCGAGTTCCCCATGGTGCATACGTACATACTCTAATTTGTACAGCTACACACACTAGGACCTTTCAATTGGAGGAGAGCTGGACCCATATAGCCCATGGGTGCCTTCTTATATTATGACGGTTGAGTTACATAACCCAGGCTAAGATTTTAAAAGTTCATGCTAAGTTTTGTTCTCTATCCTAGCATGTGATATTATGTATATATGTATTTGCATATGATTATGTGTATTGGATTTTGGACTGGATTGATTTGTTACTCATGACATTATTTTATTCCCTATCCCTGAGTTACATGTTAGTACTCAACCCACTAACTGTCTCTGGATGTTGTATTCCCATGTGATGTAGGCACCGGAGATACTTTTACTTTTTCTGCGCAATGTTATGTGGATTGGCTCGGTTTGCCAATTCATTATGGTGAAGTGGTGAGCTTCCATTCTTCGAAAGACTTAGACTTTTCATCAGTTCCTTTCATAGAGTAAAACTGAGAGTTTACATTATCATTAACATTGTCATTGTCAGGGTCAGGAACATGTTTCGATACTTTATGGATTTCGATTTTATTTATAAGGCTTTGTTGGATTACTATGGACTTGGGTGGTGATGTTGGTCGGTTACCGATTATCGGTTATAAACATGTCTTAAATTTCTCTGAGATTTTCTTATGTTATCTTGTTATATGTTTGGAATTCATCTGATGTTGGGGGATTGTGTTCTATATGGTTAGGTGTAGGGAGTGATCTCCAATCCTCGTTGGACTTAAGATACCCATCACGGCCATGCTCCGATTCAGATTGTGATAATGTAACTTGTTGATTAAACATCCTTGGTCTAAGTCTTGCCTTTTAGGCAAAATAGACATAACTTGATAGTGTCAATTCTTACTCTTTGAGTGTAACTTGTTGTTTGGAAGAAATTGAAAAAAAAAAAAGAACATAAACAGAAAAAAAAAAGAAAAATAATATAAGTTGAGGAAAAAGAAAAAAATTAATTTTTTTTTAAATATATAATTAGACAATATAATAAAGAGAAAACGAAAAAAAATAGGAGTTGAGAGAAGAAAAAAAATAGGAGTTGAGAGAAGAAAAGAAAAAAATATGGGTTGAGAGAAAAAAAAAGGACAAAACAAAAAATAAAATAAAAATAAAATTGAGAAAATAAAAAAGTAAAAGTAAAAGTAAAACCAACGAAAAATAAAAAGTAGAAAAAAATATAAAAAATGGATGTTGAAAGGAGAAAAGGAAAAAAAAGTAAAGGTTGAGAAAAATCAAAAGAAATAAGAAAAGAAAAAATAAAACTCAAAACAAAATTAAAAACAGAAAAAAAGTGTTGAAAGAAAAATAAGCATGAAGAGTTGTTTAAAAATATTTGAAGTATAGAGGAACAAATAAATATTTATATTATACATAAAAATGAAGAAAGACTAATTTTATTGGACTTTATTTATTGGACTTTATTTATGAGAGATAAAAAAGTAAAGTCACCCATTATGAGGGTTATTTATTGTAATACCCCGCAAAGTTCTCTTCTAGTCTGAGCCTTAGAGCGTATCCAGCAAAGCGAAAAATCTGAGTCTAAAAGTTTCAGAAGTATCTTTCCAAGTATGAAACACTTTGAATCGTCTGTAATTTTCCTAATTTCTACTTTTAGTCATGTAGATCATTGAACAAGCTTTCCATCGATACTAATTTCATCAAAATTTGACATCGAACGAAGAAGTTATGGTCGTTTTACTAAGCGTTGTCGAAATCGCAGATTTGACGATCGATCTAACGGACCACCAAGTCCTTGGTGGACTGTCAAGTGTCCCGTCAGACCAAGGCAGTGGTTTTCTTTTTTCGGTCATCATGAGACGACCAAAGTGGTGAACCGTTAGAAAGTTGACGGACCCATCACTTCGACTGTCACTCCGAAGCAAAACATCCCAGTTTTGGCACTTGAGTGACGGACGACTTAGTGGACCGTCAGCCCCTTTGACGGACCGTCAGGTCGACCGTCACAGACCCCGATCGAAATTTTCTAGACAAATTTTAAAGGGGCATTTTGGTCTTTTTCACATCCTCCTCAAGCTCTATAAATACCGGGCCAAGGGCCTTCAACTTCATTTTTCTCTCTTTCACCCAAAAATTAGGGTTTCCAAAATCAAAATACTCTCTTCTTCTTTTATAAAATTCAAGAGAGATCAAGAAGGATCTACAGAAATCAAGAACTCCTTTCAAGAGCCTTCAAGAAAAGAAATTCTCAAGTATGTAGATGTTGATTCTTGGGTCCCTTTCATCCAAGAAGCTCAAGTACCCTTTTTTAAACTTAAGGACTTTATGTTTTGTGATATTCCATAGTTTGTATGAGTTGAAGTTGATGTTACTTGTGTTGTTGAGTTTGGATTCATGATTTTTTGCAAGATTTATGGTCTTTGACCCTAGTATGTGGAATTTATGTGATGTTGTGATGAGCCCTTTTGAAGTTGGTGTCTATGTGAGGTGTTCATGACATTAAGGTATAGGGATGGTTGAATAAGCAGAGTATGCACCTCATAGGTTGGATGAAAGGTTGAGGTGAAGCATAGAGGGGCATTGTAGTATGTTAAAGGGGAAACCCAAAGTTGTGGGCTAGTCCATGCACACCTAGAGTTTGATAAAATACCTTCGTGAGTGGAATGATCCATAATAATAATATGGAATCCCCGAGTAGGTGTAGAACCTGACATGTAGGTGTAGAACCGGACATGTCTAGTGGTTGTCAAAAGACCATAGTAAGTAAGTTGAGACGAAATAGCGGTAAATCAACTAAGTGAGTGCTCTTTGATTTATTTTAAGTTTTGATACATGCTATGTGGTTAGCAAGAGAGTAATGACATGATAGTGTGAAGTTTTCCCAAAATCTCATGATATCTAGATATATGTCGAGACCGATATAGGTGTGAAGTACTTGATGTAAGACTTCGTTGAATGGGGTATAATTTAATAGCATGTCTTCCTTAAGGTAGTTTGTGACGATGAATTGATATTGATGACCCCCTAAATGTTGGGAGCGATCCTTTGGTAATCATGATGGTGAATAGAGGTTTATATTTCCTAAATGATAGATGCAATGTCATAAGGTTTGGGGGGGGGGGGGGGGGAAGTATGTTATGATTCTGAAACGCATAAAGTGACCCCTTAGTAGTTGTGATGATGAGTAGACGTTTGTGAATCCTTAGAGGCTTGAGGTGATGTTCTAATGATTGTGAAATTGAATATATGGCATGATTTCTGAGTTTCTTGTGAATATGCCTGAATGATGGTAATGATGCATGAACGCTTGTGATGCTTGAATGAATGATGATGCTTTACTTCTATGTTATCGAGTTCTGGGGTATTTATACCCGAAAATAGAGCTGTTTTCTATAGCTCGTATCAGTTTCTCGATAATTCCAATTGACCATGATTTTCATAACTCAGTGAACTATAGAACTCTGTATCCTCAGACAAGTGCAAATCTTAATAAAGATCAGTAATCTCAGTTATCTCTATAATCTCTGTATCGCGAGTAATCTAGTCTCAGACCTGTACTCAGCCCAGTCCTAATGGAACTCATATGATTCAATTCTAATCTTAGAAATCGTTTGAATAATCTAATCAAGCTATGTATCGTCAGTCAGATACCGTGATTTGATATTGTTTCTGTCAGATACGAAACCAAGTGATCTCAGTGTATTTCATCCAGATCATTTGAGAAACATGATTATATAAACAGATTCAGCTTTATTGTGTTCATTCTAAGAATTCAGTGGGAGTCTTTCAGTTGGGAGTAGAAACTAGCACCAGGCGAGGAAAGGGATGGCAATTCTTCCCGTCAGAGAGAGAGACCGGAGTAGCAATCCCTGAACTCCAGAACTGCGTATCCAGTGCAGGATACAGGAGTCCCCATCAGTAGAGGTTGTCACCGTCAGAGAGGTTGACTATTATATTACCTCAGGTCGACTTCTTATAATGGGTCATCCCATCAGAGAGGCTTGACCCGAGAGTGAGTCTTTACCCGTGGCATGATATTGACGCCCTTCTAGTTGGGGTTACAGGTTGGACCCCACCTGTGGTAGGTCGGGGCATGTCGGTTAAGTTACTACTTCCCACAGTTGCAGTTTCAGTATCAATCTTCAGAAGTCAAGACCGTATGGTACAGTCGTCTATCTCAGTAAAGAACTCAGATAGTTCCATTGATTCATGGACTATCCCGCTAAATAGGTTTGGCCTCATATACAGATGCTTACTATCATATTTAAAGATCTCCCATCAGAGAGGCTTGATCTTAGTCTCATATCATGTTGAATATTCTTATTATCATATTTAAAGATCTTCTGTCAGACAGGCTTAGTCTCCTTCTCAGAATTTGTTGAGTATTCTTGTTGTCGGATTCGGATATAATCCTAATTTTTTATCATTGATAAAGCTTCCAAAGTTATCTGTTAGTAAAAGTTGAATCTCTAATTCTTTCGGTTGAAAGTGGTAAGCTCAGAACTCAGTATTTGATATAAGTATACTCAGATCCTCACTTATCAGTAGCAGATGAGTTAGTGGTTAGTATCTCAGTGATAGTAGTGAGTTTAGCTCACAGTAAAGAGGTATTCAAGGTTAAGTCTCTAGGGTTGTGATGATTATGAGTATGATTTATGCATTCTTGTATGTGTGCTTGTTTTTATGTGGTATTCTCATGATCATTTAGGTTATACATATTTTGCATGCATGAGCCCCTGTATTTATCCTTACCCCGTCTACATACTCGATACATTTTGTGTTGACGCATTTGCGTTATGGTGTCTCATTTGACACTATAGGTTTAGAGGCACAGGACCCAGAGTACCATCAGCAGATCAGTCCCAGTCAGCAGTGAGTCCTCTTCTTTCAAGGATGAGTTTCAATTTTCTATTATTGTAATCAAAACTTTATTTACTTTCAGTTAACGGAGTTAGTTGGGGGACCTGTCCCATCAACTCCACAGTTCAGTCAGATTAGAGGCTTTTCAAACGGATGTATTGTATGGTATTCAGTTTTATATTTTGAGTATTTATAGATGTGTTGAACCTTATGGTCAGTTTCTACATTTATTCCAGATATTATGCAGTGTACAGGTACAGATATCAGTAAAGGGTTAGCTTGTGGTCCTTCGGGGTCAAAAGCACCGTGTGACATCTCGGGATGGGATCTTGGGGCGTTACATTTATATAGTTTACCCTACCTTACGTGTCTTTCTTTACATATTTATAGACCTCTTTTCCTTCATTTTCCTCCCAATTCTCTTGATCTCACTCTCTTACTTCCAAAATCTCAATATTTCACTCTTTCTCTTTGATTTATAGACTATCTCACTTTGATATTTTTCAATTTCACACTCTCAGTCTTTCACCACTAGGTAATGAATTGTTTTTGTTATTTGATGTTTATTGATATAATCATTGATTCCATTTCTATATTACAAGCAATGCAAGAAATTATGAAATTAGTTGCTTGTTGAAATTTTAAAATCAAATATATCTATTTGTAAAATCGAATCGAAGTAGTAAAAAATGAACCGAATAGACCTACCTGGAACAGATTGAGTTAGGTGAGGATTTTAAGAAATCACAATTTGAAATTTCAATTTGATGATGGTCAAATCGAATCGATGCATGCATAGGCCTAGAACACTTGTTTGTAAAATTCCAAAACAAAATTCTTAAGGGGTGAACTAGTAAAACTACATTCTTATTTATAATTTCTTAATATGTATATAAAAGAAAGGTGAACAACTAATATCGATAGGAGAGATTTCTTAAACTTAACGCTGATGGCTTATTCACTTAGTCATTTAAGATTGGAGTGGTGGAAGGATTTATTCGTAATGATACTGGCAATTGGGTAAAGGATTTTAGCGCAAGGAATAATGTCAATGCGCCTTTTGATGCTGAACTAACTGCTTTGTATTATGGATTCACTTGGCTGGAAAATTGTAGATTAGCCAATTGAAAATTGCTACTGATACTTTAGAGGTAATAAACATATTACATAGTTTTGAAAATAATTCTAATTCAGCCTTAACTTGCAGGGATCTTCTCCACAGGCTGGCGAGCCCTTCGATGATGCATGAGTCAAGGCAGTTGAACAAGATAGCTGATTTACTAGCTAAAGAGGGTTGTAAGCTGGATTTGGATTGTCTTTTCGCAGAATGGATAGTCTCCCCTTTGTTTGTTCGAAGATTGCTAAAATTAGCTAGCGTTTGTCCATAGTCCCAAATATTTTTTGACAAGTCATTTTTGGGTTAAGATTTGGGTTAAGTTTCACCATGTGTTTAGCCATAGTATTTAGGAAACATATTTTACCTTTAAAAATTGTCAAAAAATAAAATTTGATTCAAATACTAATTTTTTTCTAGAATTTAAAATTTTGAACTAATTATTTGCCGAAACTATTTACCAAACAACGACAAGTTGTATGTCATACACTACTTGTCAATTTTTTTTTCGAAAAAACTACTTGAAAAATCTATGACCAAACGGGTCCTTATACAAGAATGAAACTTCTTTTGTAGGGACAAGTATTCCCAAATATTATTATGTTTGTAATAATTGTTCTACGTCAATACATTCTCTTGCTAGCCTATCATAGCTGCGTTTCTATGTTATGATAGCATAATCTTAATGAATTAAAGGTGTCGAACGGGTCGGGTTAGGCCGGGCCAACCCGGAACCGACCCTTCCATTTTAACCGGGTTGAGGGCCGGTTTTGACGTTGGCCGGGCCGGGCCGGGCCAAACAGTAAAAAAATTAAAACCCACTCTAACCCGGCCCACTTAACCCAAACCGGTCAAACCCATTTAAAAAATAAATAAAAAAATACAATATACACTATATACACTCCAATATACACTATATACACTCCAATATACAATATAGATTTTTAAAAAAATATATAAACAATTACACATATATACGTACCATTCAATATATAATTATATATGACTATACGTATTACTTTAAATAAAACATATGCTATAATAGTATAATATATATATATACACTACAATATATATATATATATATACTAATTTATAAAACATATACACATGTATACGTTAAATATATACTACTTTAGAAGATATATACACATATATATGCACCATTCAATATATATGTACTACTTTAAATAAAATATATACTACAATATACATATATATATATATACAACAATATGTGTATATGTATAGTTACATACTAATTTATAAAACATATACACTTGTATACTTTAAAGATATACGTCTATAGAAGATATATACACATATATACGCACCATTCAATATATATGTACTACTTTAAAAAAAGTATATACTACAATATATATACTAATTTATAAAACATAAAGTAATGTATACGTTAAATATACACGTTTATAGAAGATCTATTCACATATATACACTCTATTCTATGTATATGTAATACTTTAAATCAAATATACTATAATATATATATATATATATATATATATATATGCATTACAATATATATTTGTATAGTTATATACTAATTTATAAAATATATACACATGTATACGTTAAATATACACGTCTATAGAAGATCCATTCACATATATACACTCTATTCTATGTATATTTAATACTTTAAATGAAATATAGTATAATATATATACATTACAATATATATTTGTATAGTTATATACTAATTTATAAAACATATACACATGTATACGTTAAATACACACTTCTATAGAAGATCTATTCACATATATACACTCTATTCTATGTATACGCACCATTCAATGTATATATACTACTACTTATAAAATATACTACATTATATATACATTACAATATATGTAGATATACTTATATACTAATTTATAAAACATATACACATGTATACGTTAAATATACACTTCTATAGAAGATATATACACGTGTATACTCACCATTCAATGTATATATACTACTACTTATAAAATATACTACATTATATATACATTACAATATATATATAGATATACTTATATACTAATTTATAAAACATATACACATGTATACGTTAAATATACGCTTCTATAGAAGATATATGCACAAATATACAAAACATATGCTACTTAATGTAATAAATTAATAATATTTGGTAGTAAATTAATAATATATTAGAAGTAAGTTTTTAATTTAAAGTAGAAAACTAGAAATTCAATTTAAAATTTTAAATCGTTAAATGAAAAAAAATAAAAAACAAGGACTAAGGAGTGAATGAATTTGGGGAATTTTATTGATTGCAAAATAATCCAAAATTTATAATTTACATGAATGAAAAATCTCTAAATTATGCATCATTTTTTCCAACTCATTCATGTTAATATTAATGAGAACTTGCATAGGATAGTCGAAGTCAACGGGGGCAATGCATTGGACTTGATTCTACTGAGTTCTCCCGTGAAGTCATAATTTCTTCAAGTTTCAGCTCGTCGCTCGGCTCCGGTTCCATTCCTTGGTTTCTTCTTTCCGCTCTAATTCAATCTCTGAGGCAAATTAGGACATTCATTCCATTGCTTCCCAATGAGTGTTGGTTGTCTCCAAGCTGCTGTCGTCCCTGACTAAAGGCGTTCTCTGATACAACGGTTGACATTGGAACATTCAAGATGTCTCTAGCTAATCTTGAAAGCACAGGATATTGTGTTTCATTACTCTTCCATCAATTCAATGTGTTGATCCGTCGTCTGCGATCCTCTGGTGCCGTCCGAAGATAATATTTCAGCCCTTCCCGATAAGTTGATGTGTAAGTTCTCTCATCAAGACTGTTCCAACAATTTAAATCATAAAACGAATCAGAAAAAATACTATGTACCAGCCTTTTAGAAGATGATGGCTCCTCGGGAGGATGAGGAGCGACAGTTGGAGTGATATTTGTAGGTACGGCTAAATCAAATAAATCAGCATAGTGATTATATAATTTTTCTATGTAATCCTTTGCATCAGCCGTAGCCGTCCACAAATCAGGTTGTACTTGTTCAGAATCATGGTTAGTATTTATTTCTAAGTTAGTATAAATAAGAGTACTAAAGTAACACATATGATTATATTTCATGCATGGATTTAGCATAGCACCAACCAAGTAAATAGGGGGAATCGAAAAAAAATATTTTTTAAATTTCGTAAATATGGCGCCAACAGCTTCTTTATAACCTTCTTTATTTTTATATTCTTTGAGCAAACCAGAAATATCGGCTATATATGCCAAAATATTACAAACAGTAGGATAATAAGCATCGAAAAATTCAATTGTAGCTACATAAAATTTTTCTAAAAACTTAACAAGATCATTAATTACAACCCAATCAGAATTATGTAGCATGCAATCAGCAGAATCAGCAAATGAACCGCAATGTTGGCTAAAATCTAGTGTAATAGGAATTCTATATTTATAACAAGTTTTTAAAAATTCATACGTAGAATTCCATCTAGTATCAATTTCCTCAGGCATCAAAATCGGTGTAAGTCCATTTTCTTGACATTTAACTTTAAATTCTCTAATTCTCGATCTATAATTATTTTCTTGAATAAAACCAACGGCAAGACAAATTTTTTCAATATAAAGCTCAAAAAACTCAAAACCATCTTTTACAATTAAATTATATATATGACATGCACACTTAATATGAAAAATTTCAGGCAAGGGCGGAGATAGCGTAGATTTTATTTTTGTTATAGCAGTCTTGTTGTTAGAAGCATTATCAAAAGCAATACATAAAATTTTATTTTCAATACCATAATATCCGATAATTTTAACAATAAAATCAGCAATAAATTGTCCAGTATGTTTACAATCTTCATCATATAAAAAAGCAAGAATACGTTTTTGCATCACGAAATTACTATCCATCCAATGACAAGTAACGGTTAAATAATCATTTTTATTTACAGCACGACCAAGATCAGAAGTTAGGGACAATCAACATTGAATATTTTTTAACAATGTTGATAAATAAAAACAATATTGTGAATGGAGTCTAAAAATATCAGACCGACAAGTAGTTCTAGGAATACCGTTAAACATAGGATTATAAATTGCTTGTATATAATGACTAAAGACATCAGAAGAAGGAAAACTAAAAGGCAAACAACCCATAGCTACCATTTTAGCTATTTCTTCCTTGTCCCTCAATTTATTATACTTCTTCGCTACGTGATCGGTTGCTGGGTCCATTCTAGTTTGCGTTGACCCACCAACATCCCCACCACCTTTTGCAATATTTAACTCTCTTTTGTGATCTTCAGCTACATGTCTCATTAACGTACCCGTACCCCCTTTCTTGTCTCCATTTCTATGCTTATATATTTGTTGACAAATATTGCATTGCACCTCAATATTTGATATACGTTCAAAAAATTGCCATGCAATACTAGTTCCTTTACGAGGTTTTGGGGCACTGGGAGGACGGGAAGGGAGATTAAATGATTCAGATCTAACGTTAACATCTCCTACTGCGGGTGTCTCAGTAATATTTTCATTATCTTCGTCTAAATTAACCGCATCTACTTCATTTTCTTCTTCTATACCCTAATTTTCCTGAGCTTCTACATAATCCATATCGTGAGCACCTACACCTATTTCTTCCTCAAAAGGTGTACCAAGCGGTACCGGAGACGAAGGCACACGGGTATATCTGCTACTTGAACTACCTCTACCGCTAGTAATTCGCTTTTTACTACCACTACCGCTTTGGGGACAAAAAATTTTAACACCTTTAATAGCGAGGTTTCTTAATTTATCCATAATATAAATTAAATTAAACTAAAAATATTCAAAATACACAAATATAATAAAATTAAATATTAAATAATTAATACAATAAATAAAAATTAAACGTAAGAGATGGAACGACAATACCAAATTTTGGAAGTATCTGAAGATTGCGACTTTAGAAACTTCCGCTCGTACTTTGTAAACGAAAAATTAAAAAATTAAAGTGAACACTTTAAGAAATTAAATATATTGAATATTTGAGAATTGAGAATTGAGATTTGAGAGAGTGAAAAATTGTGTGAAAAATGATTTGAAGTTGTAGGGTATTTATAGATTTTTTTTGGGATTAAAAAATATTTTTTAAAGTTTTTTTTAAAAAATAAATGGGCCCAAACTAGCCGTTTGGACCCAAAAACGGCTATATATATATATATGCCTGAACTGGGCTTGGTCCAGGCCGAGTTAGCCGGGCCCATTTTAACAAAATAACCAGCCCGGGACTCAAAATCCTAAAGCCCTAGGGCTTACCGGGCCGGATTAGGTACTAGGGTCAGATCGGCCCGACCCACTTGACACCCCTATAATGAATACAAGCTCTTTTCTACCAAAAAAAAAAAATAGCAATACAATCACATTAATCATTTTATCTGTCACTCTCATCAATTTCATTGTTATATATTATCTTCTTTCATTTTTATTTGTCATTTATTTCTAAAATGCATTTTCAACAACATCATAAATCCCACTATGTGAGTTAATTAATTCTTATCTCATACCTTTTCAATATTATAAAGAATTTCAAATAACTGCTAGCCTGATACATTACTTTTATTCGGATACATTACGTTGTTGATATAATAATGTGTAATATTAGATAATTTTCAATGTATCATGTCCATAATTAATCCATGATGTAAAATTTAATAGGTTGATTGTTATATATCATCATGATTATAATTAATTCAGGATAAATAACTTAACTCATGATACATCATCTCACGCATAAGTTTTTTCGAATACATACAAGATATGGGATGTAATGTAATAAAATAAAAGATATGGGATATTATGTAGATATGATAAGATTATTAATGTTGTGATGTAATTGTTTTTATTCCTTTTGACATATCAAGAAAAATAATTAACTTTTCATGTTTTATCATTATCATTATCATTAATTACTTATTCTCCAAATTACTTTTTAATATTTAATACTAAACATCAATTAATACTAGTGATAAAATAGTCATGTCAATTATTATTTTCTTAATAAATATGTCAAGTCAAAATGATTCAAAGTAAAAATAAATCAACGAAATAGTTGGTGTTGTTTATTAGTAATGTTATTCACTTTTTTATTTTCCGAGTCACTCATCTCTTGTCTAGTCCCAGATAAATAGTGCACAAGTACTCTGGATACCCTAAAGAGTTAATACACAAAAGTGACCCTAAAATTGACATCAAATTATAACTTTGACTTTAAACTTTGATAATGCACAAATAAGACCTTTAACTATTCAAAACCTGAACAAATATGACCTCCAATTTTGAAATCTCATGCGTGAGTCTCACTCGCACCTACGTGGAAAGGTAATCCAATCACACGGTGTCACGTCGTTAAAAGGGTTGACTTGAAGAGGTCATATTTGTGCAGTTTTGAATAGTTAAAGGTCATATTTGTGCACTGTCAAAGTTTTACTTTTTGTGTTAAAATAACGCTGTTTTTTATTATTGTTGTTGTTGTTGTTGTTGTTATTGTTGTTGTTATTATTATTATAATAATTTTTTTATTTATTTCTATAGTAGTAGGACCTAACTTTATTTAATTTTAAAAAATTATTATTATTATTATTATTTTATTTATTTCTATAGCAGCAACACCTAGCTTTTTTTTAATTAAAAAAAAAAGTCACTAGCAGGGATCGAACCCGCACAGTAGGCTGAAGAAAGTTCCCAAGAAGAGCAAATAACACCACTGGGCTATCTAAGTGCCTTGTTTCTTGTGGTTCAACATTAATATACATACATAAATATACATTTTCTATCTTATATATACACAACGTAATTTTTTTACCGAGGGGGTTCGGGTGAACCCCATGGAAACCACATAGATCTGCCCCTCGTTAATTTAATAATGTTAACTTAATAACATCTTAATTATGTTAATTTGATAACAATAATTTAATATAATACTACTACTACTATCTTTAATAATGTTTTATTAAAACTATAATTTTTTTATTATTAATATTGTTTCATCTTTAATTTAATAGTTAAATAAATAATATTTAGATTTATATAACTTAAATTCGTCCTCTGCTTTATAATATATATACATATCCGCTCGATTTTTTCTTATGATGCTGACCCACCTAATTAATAAATCTTCAATATTGCTCTTTTTCCGCAATGACAAAAGAAATTAGATGTCATTTTCATTTTTGAGCCGAAAATAATAAAAAATTAATAGTGAAGAGTCATTTAAAGGTCATATTTGTGCAGTTTTAAATAGTTAGAGGTCATATTTGTGCACTGTCAAAGTTTAAGGTCATATTTATGTATTATGCCCTTAGATTTTAAGCTGAACGTGCCCAATTTTGTGTGTTGAACATGCGTTTTTCTACGTAGGATTGGAGGTCATATTTATGCAGTTTTGAATAGTTAAAGGTCATATATGTGCACTGTCAAAGTTTAAGGTCAAAGTTATAATTTGATGTCAAGTTTAGGATCATTTTTATGTATTAACTCAAGGATTAACTGGTGGTTTTTCATGTTCTCATTCATACAGCAATTTGCAAGAATATTTTTATGGAATTTTTACACTACATGTCTATTCATTAAAATAATCGCCGATAAAAGTAAGCTTTTATATATCCGTCCATCAAAATTAGTTCTGCGATATATTTTGTACTAAAATTGTCAGATTAGCTATTGCATACAGAGGTTGAAAGTTTAGACTGTATATTTGCCATCAAAAGGTCATTATTTTAGCTGATTGGTCAAATGTGTAACTTGTCCTCTTTTCAAACCTATCAAGTCAAGATACAAATGACGGAGCACAACGAAGAACTCCTACAAAGTATTCACTATCAGTTGTGTTTAAATAAAATGAAGAGATCGAAATTTGGGGGTTCAATGAATAAGAAAACTAATTTTGATTGTTGAGCTCAGTAATATTTATTTTATGTAATAGAAAAATGAGAAGTTGGTGGCCCGTGGTTGTAGTTTTTTTTTTTTTTATATAAAATACTCAATTACCCCGAACTATACCCAAAAAGGTTATGACACACTTCAATTTAAAGGGAGTCCTATTATTCCTGAACTAATTAAAAGTGTAATTTTGACACCCTTAGTATCTACATGGCACACACGTGTGCCTACATGGATACTTCACTGTGTTGTACCATGGATGTGTCACGTAGACACTACGGGTGTCAAAATTATATTTTTAATTAGTTCAGGAGCTAATAAAACCCCCTTTAAATTAACGTATATCATAGTATTTTTTAATATAATTCAGGTGGATAATTGAGTATTATCTTTTTCTTTTTTTTTCCTCCAAACCTTATTTAATTTGGCGAAGAGAAAGTATCCGGACACCTACTCCAGTCATAGGCTTTGAATATGTAAATCTTATCCACAACTCAACTCAATAGGACAAGTCTATAAAAAAGTTGAAAACTAAAATGTAAATTAACCCTCATTAGAGTTGGACACATACCAAACCAATAATTGAAGTAGCTAGCTAGTGCCTAGTAATATTAATCTCAGATTGTGGGTTAATTATACTAAAAATTATTTGTATACACAAGTTAAAGTTACATAATTATATAAAATTTTAAATTGGTAAAGTATTTACACAAATTTCAAAATAATTATAAAAATCTCCTTATTTGATAATTTCTCTCTTCTTAATATTATACATCAAAAACTGATCGTCTTTTCCTCCCTCTTTTTCTCTCCCATTACAAATCAATTTATCCTTCATTATTCAATCTTCTTTTTTTACACCTAAAATCAAGCAATCATACTTAGAGTTTACCATTATAAGTTTCAAACATTAATTGAACTTATTGATTTCATTCATTAATTTATTTATTTTTTGAACTTCACCAAATCAAAAAGTCATGGACTTGTTTGAGAAAACAAAGGCAAAACAAATGACAACGAATTATCAGAAGCCTCGAAAAATCTCAATTGGATCATCATCAGCAGCAGCAAAGCACAGCGGGGTGGAATATCTCACGAAAAATGAATCTTGTGAACAGAGCACAACGACGTTTATTCTAACGATTGAATCAACGAAATCATTTACTTAATCTTCCGTAAGAATCTAAATTCTAATTATTTAATTATTTAATATTTGTTTATATTATTCTATTTCTGAAAATGAATGATCTTGCTCCGTTTTATATTTTTTTAATACTCTTTTAAAAATTCTATTTTGTAATATCAAATTCTTCCAATATTCTTGGATCCAACTTTATGTTTCAAAGATTCTATTTTATATGTTTCAGTATTTTGTCTAATTTTATGTTTATTTTTTGTTGAAACAGGCTAGCTTTGTGGTTGCAAAGATAACTGCAATTTGTACATCAAGGCTACTCAAAAAATAAGTAATTTGCTATGGTGAAAAAAATTACTTGTCATCGCGTCCAAAGATGTAGATTTTATACATTATACATACTTTATTTAACACACTTATGTATAATTTTTGTATATGTAGAAGAGACTTTTTTTTGTATTTAGTCGAATTATATAATTATAATCTATGAATTTTGTATAACGTTACATTATATATTCTGACAAGTTTATAGATAAATAATGTATAATGTTAATATTCTATATGTATGGTGTAACATTACACATCCTTGAAGTTTTATTTGAAAGTATAAGATATAATATATCAGGCATTATACATTAGTTATTTTGGAAGACTAATGTATAATATAAGTCTAATGATATATATTTTCAATATGTTATACATTAGAAGTTCTTATTATATTAGTTGTGTTTTATGTTGTATTTTACAGTTAAAAAGTCTTATTTTTGTATAATTTTTCATTATACTTTCTGTCAAACTTATACGTCATACATGTTTAAAATGAAAAAATTTAGATGTGTAATATGACATTATACATTACTGCAATTTATTTTTAAAATATATAAGTTGCCCTTATACTTATTCTAATGTATAATAGAGAAAATAGTCAAAAGTTCCCCCAACCTTTACCTCAAATCTCAACTACACACCTATACTTTGTGGGGGTCCTATGATCCCCCTGAACTATTTTAAAGTGAAATATTTACACCCCTAAAAGCTCATGCCCAGACATTATTTCAGACAGTGAGCTGCACTCGCTGCCACGTCATTACCAAATCATTTTTTTTACTCTAAAAAATTAATTATTTAACTTTATTATTTTCTTTTCTCTTCCCCATTTTCATTTTGTTCCATTTTCTTCTTCAACCACATTATATTTTTGTAGTTAATTTTTAAAATTTAATCTTGTATTAAATTATATATGTCATTGTGGATTATGTTGAAAATTATATATGACATTTTAAGTTAAAAATTTTGAGCATTGTGAAAATTATATACGTCGGAGTTGGAGTTCAAAGCTTTGAGCTCGTCATTAATGACGGATCTTGACCAAAAAGAGAAAAAATTGAAGAAATACAGAAATTATATATGGCATTGTGGGTTAAAAGTTTTGAGCATTGTGAAAATTATATATATCGGAGTTGGAGTTCAAAGTTATGAATTTGTCATTAATGGCGGATCTTGAGTAAAAAGAGAGAAAATTGGAGAAATAGGAAAATTATATATGACATTGTGGGTTAAAAGCTTTGAGCATTGTGAAAATTATATACGTCGAGTTGGAGTTCAAAGCTTTGAGCTCGACATTAAAGGCGGATCTTGAACAAAAAGAGAGAAAATTAAATAAATGAATTATGAAGCTTCGCCAAGACTTCACATACGAAAATGAATAAGAATCTAAACTTTGTTAAATCTTCTTGCCTCCTTAGTTCAAGTGTTTCTTGTTTCCAGTAATAACCTTTTCCAAATTATCAAAAAACTCTATTAATGAGTCCTCGCCATTAATGAGTTCAAGAAAGATGAGAAACTGAAATTGGAGATGAGGAAGATAAGGAAACTTCGTTAATGAATTCTAGAATTTTTTGTTTTGAGAAAGAGAAGAAGACAAGAGAAAATGAATAAGAAAAAGTAATAATTAAAATTATTTATATAAAAAATATTTAAAATAAATTTTTAATAAGTAATTTCATTTTCAATCTCTTTAAAGAGAGTGAAATACACTCTTTCCATGTCAGCTTTTGGGGTGTAAATATTCCAGTTTAAAATAGTTCAGGGGGGTCATAGGATCCCCGCAAAGTATAGATGTGTAGTTGAAATTTGGGGTAAAGATTGGGGGCGGCTTTGACAATTTTCTCACGTATAATATAAGCCTAAAGACATATATTTTAATATGTTATACATTAAAAGTCCTTATATGATGCATTTTATTTAATCATACAAAACATAATGGCAAAATCTATACGCAGCCCCCTTAAGTACGCATTATTTTTTACTTAAGCACCTCAAGTGGACATTGTTTCAATTTTGGCACCTCAAGTAGGTATAAAGTGTCACTTTGACACCTTTTGCTGAATCAGCACATTTATATTGTGTGTGTGTATTACACGCGCCTGATGATGTGGAAAGTGACAAATAATATGTCGACACGTGTCATTTTTTTAAAAAATAATTTTTAAATCATTAATTAATTTTTTTTCAAAAAAAAATCAATAATCACCGCTTTTCCCAATAATTAATTTTAAATAAAAAAAATACTCAAATAATTTATAAATAATTAATTTAAATAAAAAGTACACCTCCCCCTAACCTACCCACCCCACTAACCTTCTTCTTCAAACACCTCACCCACCCTCACTCCCACCCCACCCATCAGTCCACCCACCCACCCCCACCCACCCTACCAGTCCACCCATCCCATCGCCCCTCCCACCCACCTACCCTCCACCCCACCCACCCCACCAGTCAATTTTTAATTTTTTTAATTGATTTTATTTGATTTTAATTTTTCTTCATGGATTTAGCTTTATTTTTTAATTTCTTTCATCAATTTTTCTTCGATTTTTAATTTTCCTTCACTAATTTTTCTTAATTTTTATGCTTCGATTTTTTTTTAATGATTTTGTTTGAATTCAATTTTTTCTTCACTGATTTAGCTTTATTTCTTAAGCATTCTTATTTCTTAATTTAATCATTCTTGTTTTTTGATTTCTTCTTTCATAAAAGAAGTAAGATTCTTGATTTGACCATTTTAGCATAAGGATGTGTTAAGGAAAAAAATGGTGGTAAGTTAATGGATTGAAAAGAGAAGAAAAGAGATGAAAAAAATTATGAAAATGCCACTGAAAAATTACGAAAATGACATCCAAATGCGCCTTCAATGCGTGTGTCACACACACCTTGCCATCTCAGCAAAAAGTGCCAAAGTGGCACACTTGAAGGTCACTTGAGGTGCCAAAATGGAGCAATGTCCATTTAAAGTGTCTAAGTGAAAGATGATGCGTACTTAAGGGACCTGCGTATGTATTCTGCCAAACATAATTATAGGTAATTAGTAACTTTTTTTAAGGGAATGAAAGATTTTGACTGATTACTCTTTCCATGAATGTAGCAGATTATGTTTTATCATCTTACCTTAAATATAAGATTAACTGTCTTATCATACATTCGAGCTATGTATGATGGGCAGCCGAATGTATAAGTATATTTGCAAAGGATTAACTGTCTTATCATACATTCGAGCTATGTATGATGGGCAGCTGAATGTATGAGTATATTTGCAAAATTTGGGAGAGAGAAAACTAGAAGAGATTTTATGTAATTAGTTTGTATAGGCATGGGATTTATGTTGTTTATACATTATTATATGGACGATGCAAATGCAAATAAAATACGAGTCACGCCGTGATTTGTTGGACCCATCATCACAATTCACAACAAACCAATATGATGACAACCTTGTACAACATCATATTAGAGATCGAACTTTACTAGCTAGTCTCCATTGAAAAACTATTATATTTTCACACACAAACACAGACTCAACAGTTGACAAATCAACCCTTTAGATCAACAAAACACAAATAAAATTTTCCCTGCAAGTCAAGACTTAAGATGTATATTGGCATTTCAATTAGGAGAATACATACATAGTAAGATGGATACAATAGCGACAGTTATATGTTGGAATACGTTGATTTTTAAATACTCCTCCCCACTTTGTATTTGAGTATTTTAATTCAGGACTAAAAAGGGGTAAATTTATTTAACTAGAAAGAGTCGTCCTAGTCGTGCAGTTGAGTATAACTTCGTAGGAAAAAAACCGATTGGCATTTTAGCTATTTAAATTTTGGGTAAAGCTTGAAATTAAGAGGAGAGAAAGAGAAGCTTGAAATTTACCTAGGGAAAAGTGAATATGGACAAATATAATGGTATCACGTTGAAGACAGCACATTGTCTAGTTTTGTTCACATCAATGAATACAACAAATCCCTCTGTCCATTCATTTTAAGAAAAATGGAAAATCAATCCGATGCCAAATTAAAGCCGTGACACTTACTCAACCCTTGGCTATGGATTAATCACCACTGGCCCAAGATTATTGATTACCCATCTAAATGATGCCAAACACACTAATCACTATAGGTAATTAATTAATAATAATGTTCCAAATTAAATAGTTATATATTGCAGAAAACTCACAACCATCAATTCCCTCTAACAAAGGCAATTCAGAAACATTCCGAATTACTATGGTCCATCAGTTAGTAGTACTGGTTTTCTCTAGAATATGTACCCTTGAAAGCACTTAGAATCATTAAGAAGTCATCTGAACAAAGTAGTGATGATTATAAGCCAAAATTTGGGAATTCTCATTTAAGAAAAAAAAAGATGAAATAGTTCAGATAATTCTCCGAGCCGGAGAAGGTACAAATTCAAAATTCAGATCGAATATTAATAATTCACATGATATTAAAAAAGGAAAAGAATATTTGTATAATAGATAGTATACATACATCAGGATTGAGGAGCAGTGTTCTCATCATATTGTAAAAGTAAGATGGATGGACATTGGATCCATCGTGGAGCATAACTTGTTTTATTTTTGGCCGGCCAGCAGGTGTAATTTACAGAAGACACCTTCTCTTCTTGTTACTGTTAGCCCCACATGGTTTAGAATTCTCATCAACAGAGTTGAAGAAGGAATCTACTTCCTCTTTTGCCGCCACATCGAAAAACTCCAACTCGCCAAGTAATTTCCTTTTACATGAGATGACCCTTTTGGGCTTCTTAGGGGCAGGTGGACAGCTGAGAATTTTGGGGATCAAATTCTGAGGAGTTCCTGGGGTTCTGATTTCTGCAGCTTGTTCCTTATTACTACATCTTTCTGGCTCATCTCTTAAGATGTTTGAAGACGACGATGAATTGATAATATTTGGTAACTGAATTTCCGAAAGAGGTCGACGGGATTGTAGATCTCTGGACATGATCGGTCGATGGAATTGGAATTTGGGGAATTGGGGAAAGTGAAAATGGGAAGGATGTGCGTTAAGTTTAAGGTCATTATATATATGGATGGGAAAAAAAGGTGAAAGAGCAAATTTAGTTACGGTTTGAGGTGTGGGGGCTGCGATGAGGAGACGCGTGCAATACAAGGTAATTGATGAGTATAACGATATTTTTTGTTATAGTAATTAACAGTATTCGGTTTATTAATGAAAAACGCTAACTCATAAAGAAGGAAATTATATTCTCTTGTTTCCATATTTATTTATTACTTCTTTCATTTAAAGAAGAATGTTTTTTTTTTTAATTCATTTAAAAAAGAAATTTTTTTAAGTAATATTTTAATTTTAATTTTTTACGTGATATGTTTAGGATCATAAAATTAAGAAGTGTGGTAATTTTTTTTTTTTAAAAGTTCATCTTCTTTTTGTACATATTAAACTTGGTATTATTTGTCAGGTACTATTTTTTAATACATACCATTATTCTTGAAGCAGATTTTTCTTTTTCACTCCACAAAAATCCATTGCATTGAACTTATACTTGAAAAAGAAAACAAAAAAGGATCTACTAGACAAATCTACCCGAAATTCAAGTTTTGATAGAATGACATTTGACACTATCACTTTCATCATTCCCTATTGTTTTATCATAATAAAGTCAAATACATATGAATCTGGTGTAGGTAACATGCAATTATATTTATTTATTTGATATGGGGAAAAATACGATTGATAGAGGAGAAAAAAAACAGAAAAAATTAGAGAGAGGGGCAGCAAATTAAAGAGAAAGCAGACTCGAGATTAATATGGGTTGACGTGTAGCGGATGGGCTGTTCACCCTTAACCAGAGATCGAGGATTCGATCCTGGGCATGGAGAAAACTCTATTGGAAGCCTTACCTTCCGAATGTGGCCCTACCTGATGCGAATCCGGATTAGTCGGGCTCTAGTGCGGGTACCAAATATCAAATAGAAAACAAAACAAAAAAAAAAGCAGACTCGAGAAACTTTGGCGTCATCAGTAGGATTTGAAATTCATGACATTCTGTTTTTTGGGATTGCCGTATGAGGTTCACAACTTGCTTTTGAAGCAAAATAAGTGGTTACTCTATCAACATTGGGTACCGTCATACCGCATACGTCGCTTTTTCTGAAACAACTTCACTAGGATAGAAGAGACAACAAAAGAAAAAAACTAAACGGAGAATGAATGATAATTATTGATATTGATTGAAAAAGAAGAGTACATCCTATTTATAAGAAATTAAATAAAATAAATAAAGAGAATATGATATTTTTTTTTATAGATATTAGATTAAATATTTTGTATTTAATAAATCCCACATTTAAAAGAGAGTAAATAATATAAAATATTCTTTAACTAAAAAGAGAAAATAAAAATATTCTATCATTAATGAAGATTATAAGATACAAGGAAAGTAAATTTCGACATTCCCCCCCCCCCCCTCTCCCCCCAAACTCAAGTTGGTGTATCCAACTTGAGTTTAAACACTTAATTATTCTTAAAAAAGCGTACTTCTCCGTGATTTTCTTGCAACAATTTAAAAAAATTTGGTCTTCCTCATGTTCTTCTTCCACAAGTAGTATTTTTTATTTATCTTGAGTGTTTTTAAACTTGCATACTTTTGTGATATGACCTTTTTGTTTGCAACTTTCATATAATGCATCATATATCCACCAACAAAATTTTTCTAAGTGTTTTTTTTTTTTTTTGCAATATTTGCAAAGAGGATAATCAATATTACATTTTTGGTGGCTCACATAAAAAATTTCTTGAGCAATTTTTTCTTCCCTGTAAGCACTTCTTTGCTCTTATGTTTGAAGAGCTCTTATCAATTCAACAAGAGAAATGACGGAGTGATCTTTAAACTCTTCTAAAGAGGAGATTTTGGACTTGAATCTCTCAGGAATAGTCATCAGATTTTTTTTAACTATTCTATTATCCTTAAAATCTTCGCCAAGCAACCTGATTCTATTGACAATCAAAGAAATTTTGCCAGAATACTTAGTAATTGTCTTATCTTATTGCATCCTAAGTAATTCAAAATCTCTTTCCAAATTTAAAATTTGATTTTATCTACATCGTTCACTTCCTTGGTACTCCTTTTCAAGCTTATCCCAAGCTTCTTTTATTTTTTCACATGCAATTATTTTTTAAAAAAAATTTGAATCAACAACTAAATTTTATATAATTTTTGTATTAGATTTTTCTTCTGAGCAAAGTTTGATTTTAGCAGCAGAAGGATTTGCAGAAAGTGGTTGTTTAGATTTGTCTTTCTTACAACTTCCCACAAATCATAAGCTTCAAGATATGATTTCATCTTAACTGCCCAAATTTAATAATTTTCACCAGTGAAGATTTGTGGGGCATTGAAAGAGAGAGTATTGCTTATCATGGTTAAAAATAAGATTTAAAATAATATGCGTTAAAAATCAATTAAAAATAGTCTTATGTTAAAAACAAAAGTAAGAGTTAGAAATAGTTTCGCGTTAAAAATAAAAGAATGGATTAAAAGTAGATTGAAAATAGATATGAATTAAAAGTGATTGAAAGGTTTTCTTCAATAAATTCACAGATCCAAGAGGATCGATGAATACTCTTGATACCACTGTTATGAAATGGAAGAGACAAGAAAGAAAATTAAATAGAGAATGAATGATAACTCTTGATATTGATTATTTTGATTGATTAAAAAAAAAGAGTTCATCTCTATTTATAAGAAACTAAATACAATAAATAAGGAGAATATATATTTTCCTTATAGGTATTAGGCTAAATATTCTGTAATTAATAAACCCTACACTTATAAGAGAGTAAATAATGTAAAATATTTTTAGACTAAAAATAAAAAAATAAAAATATTCTACCATTAATGAAAATTATAAAAAATAGAAGGAATATAAATCTCAACACAATTGTGGGTTTGGTATGACAAAAATTTATGATTTGAAAATAATCATTTTTGAAATATTAGTTATTTTTTAGTATTAGAAAATATTTCCGACTAAATAAGAAAATAATTACTCGCTGAAGAGTGAAGAGTATTTAAATGTTAAAGAATGGCGTCGACGTTCATTATGGTCAATGGTATTATTAAGGGTCGTTTGGTAGAGCGTATTATAACAATATTGCATTAATTATGCTGACATTATTTCTTATATATTATTTTGTTTGACGTATTTGAAATAATATGTCTTATGTAATTTTTATTAAAAAATATTTGATGACAAAAATATACTCAACATTTTCTGATCTGTTCTTTTATTAAAGCACAAAACAACTTGAAAGATAACCCCAAAATTAAAATCATTCGAATTCAAACTAGCTGTAGAGAAAGAGAATAAATTGATACTGAACATGCTTCATGGACAAGATCTTAGAAGCTTGGAAGATTTGGATTCACCCAAGCTGTTGCAAAGCTCACAAGATAGCTATAAGTTGGAGAACTGGTCAAAAACAATTTTCTCCAAACCAGTGAATCAAAGCAAAGTGAAACTAAACAAAATGGACATAAAAGTTCTGTGCATGGCTAAGTGTAAAGAAGAGAGGCAAAGTACAGAAAAGAGAGGTAAAATACTATAAAAAATGAATTGGGGGAAATATTGTAGTAGGAATTTGAGGGACAATTTTGATATTTAATTTAGTTAATGCATGTATCAAAACATTTGTATTATTAATACATAGAAAAATATGATATTAATAATACATAGTTTAAATACACAATAGTGTGTAACTAGTAACTAATGAAAGCATTAATTATACATAGCCTAAAAATAATGTCAAATCTTTATCTCTATCTCTAATCTCTAATTTCTAATATATTAAAAGTGTAAAGACGTTTAGAAAAGTGATTCAAGCTTTTCGTTCTTCATTAAATGTCTTTGCAATAAAAAAAAATATTTTTTTACTTATTTTCTGTAATTATTAAATCATTATATTTATAATATTTAAAATAAAAAAGTTTTAAAATATATGAAAAAAAATATTGGTAGATTTTTCTCTTTGTGTATTATAAAAAAGAGACCTAAAAATATAAATAAAGGGGAAAAAAAGGAAATCCATCAAAATTGGAATAATAACATTGTAGGCAATGAAATTTTATTACATTAAAATCCGCACAAAATTTGGATTATATTAAATTCAAAATATATTGATCCCAAATAAATATTAGGGATTAATATAATTGGACTAATTATTTAAGTCCAAACATTAATGAATTTAATTAAAGTCCAATTTTTATTGGGCTAGCCCATTGATTTGGGCTAGAAATGACTAAGCCCACTTTAACAAGCCCAAGATGTCATCATATTAGTTTGGACTACAAAAAACTAAGCCCACTTTAATAAGCCCGAGATGTCATCATATTCTAGAGGTCTAATTTGGCGCCACATGTCAAATGATGTGGTATGCCAAGTCATATGAAGGAGCCAATGTGACTGTGACACGTGTCAAAATGATGCTCCTAGTGAATTAAAAGCTCATAAAAGGTGTCATGTTACTTAAATCTGATTGGTCAAAGAAAGTTCATATTTATTATAACCATGTCGCTTAAATCTGATTGGCCCAAAGAAATTGACCTTCACCATGACTCTTTTCTTCTCACAACTATAAATAGGGGTCTCATAAATTAGAAAAGGGGACTAATAAGTCTAGCAGGAAGCAAGAGAGAGCTCGTGGATCAAACACCACAAATTTTTCTATAAATTCAAGAATTCAAGATCAGTTCATCAAGATTCAAGATCAAGACTACAAGATTCAAGAACAAGCTTAAAGACCCTTGAATTCAAGTACCGAGATCAAGTTTATCAAATCGGCAAATCAAGTTCAAGTTCAATATCAAGACCGCACGATTCAAGAACAAGCTACAAAGCCCTTGGATTCAAGCACGAGTCAAGATCAAATCCATCAAGTTCAAGATCAAGCTTGAAGCCCTTGAATTATATTTGAAAGACGAATCAGAGGATTCATAGAGATTGTAACACTCATGTTGAAATCAATAAAATGATTGTTGCAGTATTTTTTTCATGTCTTGATTATTATTTTTGGTCCCGAGAATTTTATCATCCAACAAACATTTAAGAGCAACTTTATTTATATGTGTTAGGACTCTTTTCTTTGTTTTACATAACTAGTATTAGTACCTGTGTGATGCGCGAATAATATTTAAAGAAATAAGTTATGACAAGAATATCGAAAAAAATAATTTGGATCTACAAATTTACCAAATGAATATGAAGGAAAGTCAAAATTTTCGATTAAAAGAAGTAATCGGTCGATGTTCCAGTCATATTTCTTATATTTTTCTTTATCATATGTTTATAGTACTAATTATCTAGTGATACTATTTTATCAAAAGTTTATAATCTAATAATGATAAAATTTATTACTCAATAACTTTCTTCTATTTAAAATTCTTATTGTCGTATGTCGTGCACCATTTTCCTCACAAAGCGGTATTTGACGTGACTACTCTTTTTAGGATTATTTGAGAAAATGTGAAGAGTCGCCACCTAACAAATTAAGGTGTATTAGGGCACCGGTCTAGGCTAACTACGAACCTATATTGTTGTTTTGTCTTAGTTCACCAGAAATTCGGGTAAGGGTTCAAATTACCTTGAAAGGAAGGTGTTAGGCACCTTTCGAGGTCTACAAAGGTGGTTTCCGGTTGAATTCATATTTTATGTGGGATTCTATGTGATAAGCAAAGGTCAATTATTTTATTAACTTAATGTTAACTAAGTGATAAAATAATTAATAAACAAATATGTTATTGGTTATTCCTATTTGATAATTACCTAAGTGGTAAACAACACAAAAATTAATTAAAAAACAATAAAAGCGAGAAAATAAGAATGACACAAATTATAGTAAAAGGGACTGCTTAAATAAACTAACTACCTCAAATAGATAAGAAGATAAAATAAAAGAATAAAATCAAAAAATTAAACCAAGGAAATGTTTTTAGTTTCATTCGGATCAGAACCGCAACTTGTTAATCATTATTCGACCCACTAGCCGGATTCTTAGACAAGTGACAATGTCATAAGTCGTGTAATATATGTTGGATATCATCACTTCCGAATGACTACCCGTTCCCCTACCTAGGCTGGTTGTCCACTTAAAGGCGTTCTAAAAGAAAGGATAAAACTAACGCCTCTAAAATGTCTATCGTCCCAACGTATGGCCTAAGAGCCATTAGACTTTTCTAGTTTGGATTTGTGGTCTATACAAGCAAAGCTATGTTTCCTAGTTAGACTCAAAGTGCGTAAACACATTGGACAAGAAGTAGCACATAATAGTCTCAATTAGGCCTCTTAGTTAATTAAGAGTTGATTAAGGTGATTAACATGCTAAGACAAATAATTATTTATTTTTATTTAGTTAAGCCTATAGACATTGTATCTAGATGTAGACGTATTGACATACGAGAATTAAGCAAGAGAGGGTTAAAATATGAAATGATCTCATTAAAACTGAAAGAACAGACATTAACGATGCCAAAATTATTGTAGTTGTTTAGAAGTTACTTATAAAGAAGAAAGCTCATTTATTGTTTAAACAAACTGACAGCAAAGATTACCATTAAAAGTAGAAACCGACTTTTTGAGTTTGCAGAAAAAAGGGAACAAATCAGGACTAATAAATATCTATCTTGTTTGATTGCAAAAGAAAGGATTACAAAATGTAGTTGTGAACAAAGACTGATTGCAGTTTGTTACAGTGTCGAACAAATTGCGGAAAATCGTTGCTAGTTAGAACATAGTAAAACAGCTTTTGAGATTATCATAGAAATACCGAGAATTAATGTTGAAAGGTAAATTTATATTGCTGAAAATTAATTTTATTATGTTGAAAATTATTTAAAATGCTGAAAATGTCATTTGGATGTTGAAAATTAAAATTTAATTATTGAAATCGTTATTTAAACTGATGTAAATGTCATTTATAATATGTCCAAAACTTTGTTAAACATGTCAAAATATGTTGTAAATTAAGTTGACATATTCAAACTCCTAAAAGCATGATTTCTAGGTGATGAAATGAATTTATTGTTGATCCTATGATAAGGTTTGCCTAGATGATCACATAGCACATAAATCACATAGACCTAAGTTGTGTTTGCCTATACGATTCATAGAGCACATAAATTTCCGCCCCGAGCAGTCCCTTAATTTATTATTACATCAGAGTTTTATAATAATAATACAGGCTAATAAAAAATGAGAAGCCTAAACTAGGAAGGAAGAAAACAACCCCTCCCACACTCCCGGGCGACTCTTCAAACCCCAAGACCTGTTAGACATAATGAAATAGCACAACAAGCATAAAGAGACAAACGAGCATATCATGGCATGATTTCGAACACAAAAATGACACAACGACGATACAACAAGCAAATGCCAAATAATTCCTACGGACATACTTTCTAGTATCATAACATCATCACATAAGATATAAAATTACCTCTATTAGAGACTTACCAGTACGTCGTGAAGAAAATGATAAAGTAGACCTTGACAAAGCAATGACAGTGATAGGACAAAGTTGAATGTCTTCTTTTAAAATGCAAAAGAACTTAAAATATACTTATAAATAGCTAGTAGTGAATTCGAGGCTAATATGAACTGAATATTAATAAAGAGAGAAGGTGTTTATATAGTACTGAAGTTGACAATTAAGGAAAGAAAAAGGTACAAAATCATTCAGGGAAACAAAAGAGGAGGGAATAATCAAGGGGAGTGATTAAGGATCATTTTCTATAAATACACCAATTATAATAACTAATACATATCAATCAAAGTTTTAATTAAGAGAAGAATATGTCATATCCTCGCTTAATTATAAAAAAAATGAATCAAATCTTTACCATAAATTATTAAGTACTAAAGTTTGCCACATATTCATTAAAGAAAAGAAGATCAATTATAGGTATGTTAGAATTAATTATAGAGGATTATGGATCGTAGGGATAAAATTGAGCATGAAATCAGTCAAAGCATACCAAATATAAATAATGCTAAGTTGTCATATGATTGGAGGGTGATTAAAAGACATCGAGCTACCTTATTTAGCAAACCAGACTATTCAAAATCAAATTACGGAGGGAATAACAAAACTGTAATTCCATCTTGATAAGCGAAATCAGTATCAACAAAGTCAATCATAAAAAAACAACTTCATTTTAAAATTGAATAACAATAGTACTTAGACATGCACAATTGGGATCGACCAAAATTGATAGGCAAGCATATGAATTAGAATCAACATTAGGGTCAAAATTAAGAACATGCAAATTTTGGTGTTCTCACATAGGTCATTATAAATACATAAACATGCACGAAATTGGAAGAGACAATTCAAAATTCACACTCAAACTTCATCAATCCCGACTCTAATAAAATCAGTCAGAAGCGGGAAAAATAGAGTAGAAGAAAAAAATTTAGACAAAATAACCAACCTGATACGGATTCCAAAAATCCATCATGAATTTACTCTTTTCCAGTGTCAATTGGTTGGATTTTTGAGCGGCGAGGCAGCAGTTAGTTTGTTCGCCAGCTGCATGGATGCTGTGTAGGTAGTAGTGGTGGCTGGTGTTTTTTTGGGAGCGATTCCGAAACTGGCGGCTGAGATCATTGCGGTCTGGTAGAGACGCGGTGGCCTGGAGGGGCATCTGGCACAGTAGTTGTTGGTCATTTTGAGGTAGTGACGGCGTGCTCACCAGCCAGGAAAGACCAAAGGTGAGCCGAGCCGGGCAGTGGTTGTTGCTGGCTGAAGAATAATAAAGAAGGGTGGGTAGGCCCATTAGTGGTTCACCGACGACTAGTTTAGCCATGATGACAGTATCTCCATGGTTCACCAGAGAAAGGGTGTAGGATAGCGATGGTGGCTAACTTTTTAGAGAGAGAAAGAAAAGATATGGGAGAGGGCGGGTGAGATGCGAAAGAAGAGATATAGGAGAGGGCGGATGAGATGCGACTGCCTTCTCCTTTTAGAAATAGGATTAGGGTTTGAATAGAGATTTGATCTCAGCCGTTAGATCAATCTTAATCAATGGTTGAGATTTAAGATTATGTGAAATTCAAAATGTGGCTAGAATTATAATAAATTAACTGAATTAGGCTAAAATTATCATTAATCGGGTTCCAATAATGGCTAGAATTTAAATAAAATTGAGAAGATAGTTGAATTGACTTAACATTGCTATTTTAATAAATGTAATAATAGAAATAATAAGATGTCGTTATTAAAATAACTACGAATGTAAAATTTATGTTACATAAAACACATTATATAAAATAGTATAATAATAATAATAAAAGATAATGCATTTATAAATTTTGTGTGTGCACATTTACATAAAAAATAATTTAATAAATATTACTAAAATTATGTAAATAGAGTATTTGAATTAATAAATTGTATAAATGATAATAAAAATTAATAAAATAATTTGTATATTTTTAAATCATGAATATGGTTGTCGAAAATTATTTGATACCAAAATAACGTGTAATTTTTTTTAAAATAATTTTGACAAAAATAGCAGTCTAAGAGAACATCGGGAGGTCAAAATTAGGTGTCTACAACTGCCCTTTCGTTGCTTGAGAATGACGAAAGAATTGTCGAGGAATAAAAGTTAACGTAGGAGACAATTTTATTTGACCTAGAACAGGGTTTGTTGGAATTAAAGCAACAGGAGGTAGTTTTAAAAATAGTGTGGCCGAGACTTTGGTCTTAAGTCACCTACATATCTCTGGTTTTACGAGAATCAGGCCTTGTGTAGTTCTAGATTTAGGAACGAACAATATTCCTAAAGAATGTTAGTGATAAAGGACGAGCATAAATAATGATGTCTTGGGTTGATAAGATGGGTGAGGTGAAATATGAATAGGTTGCGAGATATTGAGATAAAGAAAATTATGTTTGAGAATTGATATATTGAGATAAGAAAATTTTGGAAGGAGAATTCTTCTCAAATGTCTTTCATTTTACCTGTCACTAGATAAAAATGATTAGTACAGATAAAATATGAAACAATGAGGTAAAAATAAACATAATGTAACAGTAATAATGAGAGGGGATAAGAAAGTGTATCTGTTATGAGAGAGCAATGATTTGCTCATATAGATTTGAAGAGGTTGTGCTTAATATACACTATGTCCAGTAAAGTAATAGCATTTAATAATGCCAAGGCAGTTGTGCTTAGCACGTTAGGTATTAGAAAATAGTATTCATCCTTGAGTAACCTAGTCCACTTTTAGAGGACAATGCTTAGCCTCAGGCATTTTCTTGATAGAGTAGTGCTTAACTCCATCGAATTTTCGAAACAATGCTTAGTTCAGACGATTTCTTGAGAGAGGGTAGTGCTTAACCCAATTAACTTTCAAGGACAATGCTTAGCTTTAGTCAGTTTCTCGAGGGGGTAGTGCTTAACCCAATAATCTTTCCACGGATAATGCTTAGCCTCAGAGAGTTATTGATAGAGTCGTGCTTAACTCCATCAAATTTCTGAAACAATGGTTAGTTCGGATGATTTCTCGAGAGAGGGTAGTGCTTAACCCAACTAAATTTCAAGGACAATGCTTAGCCTTAGTCAGTTCTCAAGGGGGGTAGTGCTTAACCCCATTAACTTTCTAAAGACAAAGTTTAGCCTCAGAGACTTCTTGATAGAGTCGTGCTTAAATCCATCAAATTTTTAAAATAATGCTTAGCTTTAGATAATTTCTCGAGAGAGGGTAGTGTTTAACCCAACTAACTTTTAAGGACAATGCTTAGCCTTAGTCAGTTTCTCAAGAGAGGGTAGTTCGAGAGAGTAGTGCTTAACCTAATTAACTTCCCAAGGACAATGCTTAGCCTTAGTCAGTTTATCGAGAGAGGGTAGTCCTTAACCCGCTCAAAATATAGAACAACAACACGTAACCTTATATATCTTCTGATGTTGTATAGCATACTAAAGATTTGTACTCGTCACTCTATTCCTGCACTGAAAAAATTGTTAATTTAACAAAAAGGAAAGATTGATTCGTGTCTCTGCCAATTCCTTCGCTTCAAGTTCTAAATCCATTATCTTTGATCATAAAATCTGTATCACTCTCTTGAGATGCAATCATTGATGAAATATTTTAGGAGCATTCCTAAAAAAAATTTGCCCCAGTTTCACAACCTTAATCTTGCTAGTCTTGAACTTGAAGAAATGATTCTCGATAGAATTTTTGAGAACCTCTCAATAATTCTACCCCAGTTATATACTCCAAAAATATGAAAATTTGTTATGATAAGACCAAACTCCATAGAAGCGCCTACATATCCCTCTTAAATGAGAATCAGGTCAAACGTAGTTCAAATTGCATAGGGGAAATTCATATTGTTCCAAGCATATGTAAAGATTATAGTAACTCAAGTGCTTGAGATCCTGGAATAAGGAAACGATGTGATTGTAATACCCAAAAATCTGGTTCCTGGGATGCCACACGGTGCTCCGAACTTCAAGTAGTCCTGAGCTAACCCTGGCTGCATTTTCTAGATCTGAATCTCAAAATAGGGAAATATAGATGAAAAATCATAATATATGCAGAAAACTGTCTGAATCTTCTGAGAATATCTGAATCATACTAAATCTCAAAGTCTGATAAAAAAATCCTTAAAATCTGAATACTAACTCAAAGGACTAAATCTGAATCTAATATTCCAACAACCCTCTTCTACCTGAATCTAGAGAATCACTGGGACAGGCCCCAACTGACTCAACTATCTGAAATAAGTAAAGACATATCTACTAGTAACTTGGAAATATGAATAACTAAGCCCTCGAACTATGAGGACTTACCAACTACAGCGATGTAGATAAGATACTCGAAGATCAATCACGCTGCTGAGACTGAGAACCTGAACCTACATTATGAGATAATGTATCACATAGACATATATGTGGATCAGTACTTTGAGTATGTACTAAGTATATGGGGGCGTATGTAATAAGTAAACAATATCATCACCATTTATAAAATCATGCATACTAAATGTAAATGACTCACTTAGCTTGAGTAAATCTGAAATCTAAAAATCATAAATCATGAATAGTAAAACATGTAGTATGAATCTCTTGAGTCATTACACTTAGTTCTAAAATCTGTATTCTATTCTTGTTCTTGAATCATATAGGCTAAAAGAAGTCTGAAACTTATTCTATATGGTAAACACTTTATCTTAAGACTTCAAAATAATTAAAACTGTTTTAAGAGTGGGGGAAATCTATTTGGGAGGTTCTTCTAATCGACATGTACACCATGTGAGCATCCATGGTGTCCGACGACTAGCCCCCATAAGGTTAGGATTGTTCTACCCTTTCATCGGAATAGAATAATCTCATCTCAGTGATCACAATCTCAGTCATCCATGTAGAAGTGGGAATAATATAAATCCTATGTTGGCACATAGTTATGAGGTATGAAACTGTAGTAATGTACCCATCTCAGTGCTAAATACTACTCCCAATCTCATGCTCAAGATCTTCAGAAAAATACATTTTAAAAGTAATCTAATGGTTTATAATAAAAACCAACTGTAAATCTGTAATCTGAATCTGTAAAGTGGATTTCAAATCTATTCTGAGACCAAAAGGTCAAATCTTTTTTAATAATCTTAAAATATTCTAATCATGGGGTGCTTATAGCACAACAATTCTTTGAATAACAATCTTTAAATAGGGTTTAATGGCCCATATATTAATCTTATGATAAAACATCTCAAAATTCATGCTTGATAACATAAACATTCATAAATCATCCTAAATTCTGGAAATTTCAGCAATGTGCATAAAACATAAAATACTCATGTAATTCAATTTCTAAATCATTGAAAATCTCATAATCTCATGAATAGCAATAGGGGGTGTAAACCCAAACTTCAAATTCATAGGAAAACATATAAAATCAAGTAACTTTCGCAATATAATCAAGTTTTAGGCCTAAGGACGAAAGGATTGTCCTTGTTCATAACTCCACATACCTTAATTGATGCTCTTTGATGAAAGTCTTGAATCTTAGATTCCTATTGGTGCTTTGGAGATGAATTCTTCGTGTTCTTGTATTGGGAATCCTTAATTTTGGATTATCCTGGAGGATTAATGGAGGAATTCTGAGTTTCTTGGAGAGGCAGTATGATGAACTAGGGTTTTACTTTTAGGATGAAGATGAATAAAGCATAAAGTTCTTAATTTGATAAATCTTCTATTTTTGGACGGATTGGGGGTTGGGGAATTTACCAAAATACCCTCTTTAAATTCTTAAATGGAACTGGAAAACGTAATTTTTGCCGATATGGGTGGCCACCGCGACATGCCACTATCACAGTGGCTCACTGAAAAATGACAATTGAAAACTGGGCAGACTTCGCGATGTGGAGTCATTGCGGTGCCCCTTTGGAATGCCATTTTGGCACATGGCGCGACGTTTCATTATCGCGTTGGACCTCTGGAAATTGACAACTGGGAAATTGGCCCTCTCCGCAATGCGCCAATATCATGGAGGGCCACTGGAAAATGACAATCATCATTTAAATCTTTTCTGTGACGCGCTAGGGCTCTCAATGACGGTGTTTTGCGACTAGAACTTCAAATAGCCACAACTTCTTACCTGGTTATCAGATTTAGGAGAATCTTATATCGCAAGAAATCTAATTCAATTTCCTACGTCATGGAAAGTTCAAATCTAAAGAATTCCACATAAAAATAAACATCACTCATTCTAGAAGCTACTCCTTGTCATTCTCGGTATGATTTTAAGCTAGGAAAAATCTCGGAGTATTACAGTGATATCACTTCATTAATGTCAGATAGATGCGAATCATGCTTAATCAATATCAAGATATGGCCCCATTATATTTATCACCTTGGCATCAATCAGTGCTTGAATTTTATCCTTTAAAGTATAACATTCTTCTGTGGTGTGGCCTGTCATTCCTAATGATAAGCACAAACTTTGAAATATCAATTCTTTTTGTAGATGTATTTATTAAAATTGCAAAAATTAGATTAATGTAGCCATCAACCCTTAATCTTTCATGAAGTTGGTCTATAGGCTCAGCCAAAAGAGTGTACCGTCTTGATGGATTTTAAAGAAACTTAAATCGAGGTCTGACCAATTGATGGGATCATTGATGTGTTGATGGAGTTTGATAAGCTAATGGTTGTTGGAATATAGTTGGAGAAATTTAAAAGAACGCAGGTTGTGCAAGATAGTTGGTAGGATTATAAGATAACATGGGGTAATTGTATGGATATAAAGGTGCCTTATGTATAGGTGTTTGGTATTTAAGCGAAGGAAGTCGTGTTTGGTAAATTGGAGGGATTTTAGGATCTTGTATAGTCAATAGAGCATTACTTCCTTTATGTCATTATTCTCATCAGCGTATGAAGTCTTAATCTCTTGCAGCGCCTCCAAATTTATTATCATGCCATTTTAATGTCTTCTTTAATTCTCTCACCCAATTTAATGATGTCAATAAGCTTTCGATCATCTATAAGGATCATCTTTTCATAATACTGTGGCTCTTGAGAATGAATGAAAAATTCCTTCATTTGATTTTCATCTAAAGAAGGGTGCACTTTAAAAGCTTTGCGTATCTATCTCATTCCATATTCTCAGAATAATTCTGTTGGTTTCTTCTTTAACTTCTGAATGTAGAACCAATCAGGTGCATTCTCGACATTAAACCCAAATCTTTCTATAAAAATAGAGGCCATGTCCGTCCATTTTGACCATTTTCTTGTATCTTGTGCGATATACCATGATAAAGCATCTCCAGTGAGACTCCTTATGAATAACTTCATAAGAATCTGCTCGTTTTTACCGACCCCTACTAGTTTGTCACAATATAGTTTCAAATAGACATTCGGATCTCCACTCCTATTATACAATTCAAATTTAGCAGGTTTGTACCCCTCCGGTAGTTCAACATCAGGGTGCATGCATAGGTTCTCAACATTAGGAGCCATACAGTATGGAGAAATCAAAACAGGCTGAGTACCGGGAAGGAGATCAATCTCGAATTCTATTTCTCTATTAGGTGGGACCCCTGGGAGATCTTTTGGGAAAACATTAGCAAACTCATTAACAATGCTAACTAACTGAATAGTCGAAGTCTCAGACTTGAGGTCTTTAACTCAACCTAGGTGATAGATACAACCCTTGGAAGTCAACTTCCTAGCTTTGAGGTAGGATATGAAATGGCTCTTCGGAGTTACAGAACTCCTGAACCACTCAAAAATGGGCTCTTCAGGAAACTGAAACTTGACCACTCGGGTACGACAATCTATAGATGCATAGCATGAGTGAAGCCAATCTATACCCAGAATAACGTCAAAATAAACCATATCTAGCTCAATCAAATCAGCACATATGACCCGATGAAAGACAGTGATAGGACACTTCTTATACACTCGCTTAGCAATAACAGATTCTCCTATCGGGGTAGAAACCAGAATAGGCTCAGGAGTCTGTTCAGGATCCATCTTAAAATTTACAGCAACTAGAGGTGTCACATAAGAAAAACTCAAATCAGGGTCCATCAATACATACACATCGAAATGAAAGACACGAAGCATACCAGTGACAACAAATGGAGAGTCCTTCTACTCCTGGTGAGGTGGTATAGTATATAAGTAATTCTGGTGCGAACCGTCAGCAGTACTAGAAGAGGCGCCCTGATCAGGAACTGGGCGGACTACAGACGCGGGGGTACTGGTAGCCTGACTCTGGGGAAGAGCATCTCGACTCCCCTGTCTAGTACACGGACAATCTCTAAGTCAGTGGCCCAACTTTCCACAACCAAAGCAACCCCTCTGATCAACAAAACACTCGCTAAAATGATCTCTACCATACTTGGCACATGAAGGAGAACGAGGTCTGTTACTTACACTTTCCTGAGACCTGGATGGGATGGGCCTGTTCCCCTACTCCTGCCTGCTTCTAGGTACGGTAGCACTAACTGAGAAAGGAAAGGGCATAAACAAACGTCTCTGGAATTGAGGGTGGTTCCCTTCTTGGAATCTGGACTGACCAAATCGCTACTGCTTTGATCTAGATCTTTTATTCCCTCTTACTCTCTCCCTCTCTTTCACCTTATCATCTTCAATATGTCGGGCATGTATCATCAACCGAGAAAGGTCCATCTCCCTATTAAGCATAGCAGATCTGCACTTTTTCACAACATAACTCGACATGCCGGTCACAAACTTGCTCATGATGGTCTTGGAGTCAGCCATCATACTAGGAGCATATTTGGATAACTGATTGAATCTAAGACAATACTCCTTAACATTCATGAAGCCTTGTCTCAAATTCATGAATTCCTCTATCTTTGCTTCCCTCATCTCAAGAGGAAAAAATCTGTCCATGAATGCATCATGGAATAACTGCCAATTTATGGGAGCGGCATCCTCCTTTTTACTCTTTCTCCACATCTCAACCCAATCATATGCAATATCTTTCATTCGATAAGCAGCCAATTCAACACTCTCCTTCTCAGTCACATGCATAATCTGGGTGATCTTTCTCACTTCATCTAAGTACATCTGTGGGTCTTCACCTACCTTCGACCTATAGAACTGAGGTGGATTCATCCACATAAAATAATGAACTCGAGCTGCATCAAAATTATTCTCTTGCGGAGGCAGAACAGTAGCTTGGGCATTAGCTTGAGCACTGGCGGTAACTGCCTGGGATAGCGCCTAAAAGGCTGCCAAAAATTCAGCATAAGATACATGCTCGTTCAAGAGATCAACAGGTTAAGTTTTCTTGTTGTTTCTACGAGCTCGACGAGGAGGTATTTTCTGTTATAAGAGAGCACGAGTTAATCATAGATAAAGAGACAGTTGTAGGCACGATAAACTTTAGAAAGAAATAAACGACTTTTCCTAAAACATCCCGTAGCCTCTTGCTCATAGATGCGGCATGCTACACACCAATGATCAAGACTCTACGTAACGTGACTTGTCAGACTGCCTAGGACCTAGGACTCCTTAAACCTTAGGCTCTGATACCAAGCTTTGTAATGCTCCAAAATTTCTATTTTGAGACGTCACATGGTGCTTGGGGCTACCTTTTGGAGCCAGACACTACCTGAAGGAACTTAATTTAACAATAGTCATGCATAATAAAGAGATTCACATCAGGTTCAAGAGAGATACTGGAGAATACCAAACTGTACAACCAAAATATATATTGAATGTCAGTACATACCATCCCTCTAGTCTGACAAAGCCTCTATACATCAAAATCAAGAAGCCATAGGGACAAACCCCCAACTTACTCAAACAGTACTAAAAGCCATAACAACAGAACGATATCACCAAAAATATAGACACAATCCTTGAACCATGAGGACTCACCACTGAGGGAATGTAGTTGAGGAACTCGAATATTGCTAACGAGGCTTTGGCTGAGTACCTGAACCTACATTATGAGAAAATTTATCCCATAGGAAAATATGTGGGTCAGCACTTTGGAGTGTACTGAGTATGTGGGTGTGTATGCAATAATGTAAATATCATCATCAATTTTACGAAAATATGCATATGTACAATGATGGGTCACTTGTCTTGAGTTAGATTGAAACATACTTTTCATGATCTCATAGTAAATAAATCATATGATAAAAACCTCATAAATCATCATAAACAACTCAACTCTTCACCTTAAGACTCGGAGTGACTCGATAATTTAAGAAGCTCAACTCTTATGGACATGAGAGGTTCTTATAACCGACATAAACCATGTGAGCTACATGGAGTCCAATATTTTTCCCTCCTAAGAAGAGAACCCCATATTGGCGGGAGCGTCGTACTCTTTCCAGGGAGTACAACCTGAATTTAGTGATTACAATCTCATACTCGGCCTTTGGCCCACAATTATTAATATCAATCCTATGGTGGCATGTAGTTTCAGGGAAATACCATATTTCCCGCTTGATACTAAATACTACTCCCAGACACAAGCTCAAAACGGGTTAGAGAATCTAACACAAACATCACAAGGGACTATCATGAAGACCAAATCAAATCTCTTTCTTATTTATCAAATCATAATCAATTTGTGGATTCCTAACTCGACTCAAATCAAATTAATCTTTCTCAATATCAAAATATATCAATTCATTAAATCATGACAACATCAATAACTTTGAGGAAATATCAAGACTCATTATAACAACTCAATCTCATATACTTAATATTCTAGTTTGTCATAAGGAAGCTTAAAGCTTGACACATATCCTGAAAGTACTTGAAATATCAAATCATGGTAGAAATATGAAATTCACAATATTAAATATCAAGTCATAACTTGCGAATAGCAAAATAATCATGTATAACAAAGCTTGAACAATTTATATTCTCATAATCTCATGATGAAGTAATTTGGGTATAAACCCACTTGCAAAATCATATAAATCCATGATAAAAATTAAAGTTTTGGGTACAAGAACAAAAGAATTGCTCTTGTTCAAAACCCCGCATACCTTAGTCTTTGAGATTGGATGAATTCTAGTGCTTGAGACTCTATCCGCACTTGTAATAAATGATTCTTGAAGCCCACACTATGCGGAACTTGGTTCTTAAAAAATCTTAAAGATTTATGGATGATTTTTGGAAGATTAATGTTCTTGAATGAAACCTTAGATATATTTTCTTAAGAGAATTGATAGAGAAAATAAAGAAATTAGGGTTTGGATGGGGATTCTCATATATAGAGGGGCCTCCAAAAGATGGGAAAAGAATAAAATACCCTTGCAAGAATATTCTTTAATTGATGAAAAAAATAGCTGACGACATTCGTGGCAAGTTGTCAGACATGTGACAAGTCGTCAGACTTGTGACAAGTCATCACGAAATGTCATCACAAAAGGGTGGATTTTATGATTTTCTGCTTATGGTTGACGACATTGGTTATAAGTCATCACACTTGTGACAACTTATCAAAAAATGTCTTCACTGGGGGAAAAAATCTACCTAAGGCTGGCAACATTGGTGATAAGTCATCACACTTGTGACAGCTTGTCACAAAATATCGTCACTCAGTTTTCCAGCCTGACATGCTGGATTAGAATAGGCATAACTCTTGGCTCTGATACCGGATTTGGGTGAAATTGGTATCGTTCAAAAGATAATTCAATTATCTATCATTTGGTAGGTCATGAGCTCAATAATTTATAGTATAACGAGAGATATGTGCATTTGAATTTGAATATGGCAATATCCTTTCCAAGAATTCAATCGGTAAGGAATGTTTTGATTCACCTAATCGCTAGGACATCTTTGAGGCCTTAATACACATCACCCTTGTTCAGAAAAAAACCAAAGCACTATAATTTACTTCTCATGAGCTTGATTCATGGTTGTACTATTGGTTAGAGTCTCAGGGTATTACTACCTTATTAAGTCTGAGGTACGCTTAGGATGACAAATATATGTGACTTATGATATTTTAATCCAAGTTTGATGCAATAGAAATTTGGAATTAGAATTTGCTTACCTAATTTGCTCAATTTTTAGTTTAGATTACTTTATCATGATCACAAAATGCATAGCATAAATATTTGTCGTTGGTAGGGGGTAAGGCGGGAATAAGAAGATACAATTCAAATAGTGTTTCACCTTGGGAAAGAACAAAATAATGAAAAATTTCTTAATATCAAGAATATTTTTCCTATGATAAATTTTCAAACGAGTCGATGTTCGACAAATTAGCAATTTGAACAAAATAGGAGAGAGTGTACCCGCTAAGAAAAGAGATAGTTGATAATATAAGTCATCTTATCAAAGGGGACTTTAGGATGAATGGGTGAGCTAGGGCTTAAGCTTTAGAAGTGAATTGATGTCAAAAGATAGAAGATAAATGATAAACAAGACCTAGGTACTGTGCATACTTGGATTTGATAGAGTGGACAAGTAATGATAAGATATTAAAAGATGCACATAGAATGTTGAAGGCATTTTATTTTGAAAAAGGGGAGGATTGAAGATTTGAAAATTTTAACATATTTTGTTTGAAACATTTGGGCATTTGAAAGACTGAAAAGTCATCTGAATAAAAAAGCTACTAATTTTCACCCTTATGACATTATGGTAAGCTGACAGAAAGAGAGAATATGACTTGATAAAAGAATTATTTGAATGATAAGAATTGTTTCACACTTTCAAATATTTGGACATTTTGTAAAACAAAGGGAAAAGAAAGAGGAATACCACATCCTTATAAAGGATTGCCTACGTATCTTGTCCGAACAAGAATGAGGTCAGACGTAGTTCAAAATTTTGGGAGTTATAGAAGTTGAATAGTAAGTGGGGATGACTTAATGGATTATGAATAGGCCCTAAGAGCGTATTGTAGGGTCCTAACATAATAAGAATTTTAAGAGTAAAGAGCTCTAAGGTGAGGGACACTAAGAGCAAGGAATGATTAAGACAATAACAAAAAAACAAGAAAGATAATAGATACATAGAAATGCAACACATAGCAAATAATTGTGCATCCTTTTGGGATCGTGAAACCCTTTGGACTTCGAATGAGACTAACATTCAATGCATCAAGGATGCCAAGGCATCCTACGTTAAATGAAATGCATATTCCTTAATAAAAGAACTATGTAGCCACGATCTAAAGGACAAGATTGAGTTTATTACATGGTTTCCGCGAGTGAACAACTCAAGAGTGGGAAAGCTTGTGGATGTCGATGCACCACTGATCGATCGATCACCAAAGAATTTCTCAAAGAGTTCCAAGTGGAGGAAAGTATGAGCGGAATGCAAGTTATATAAAGTAGTAACACATAATACATAGCAAAATACAATAACATGTTTAGCAATATAAAAGTAAATTAAATATCAAAACACTTAGCAAACAGAAAACAGAAGGAAAAAAGGATAATATGATAGGCATGAAGAACACATACAAAGGGAAAGGAGGGGGGAAAAGCATGCAAATATAAATCATGATCAAAATAAACAATAAAAGGGAAAAAGGACTAGGGAAAAATGTCAACATATATAAAGTAAATAGCCAACAAAAGAAAAAAAAGCAAGGTGATCATGAAAATAAAACAAAGAAAAATAAGAATCCCACAAAAAATACAAACTTGCAATGGTTAGAACCTAAGATCCCCAATGGAGTCTCCATTCTATCGCGCTCCATTTTTTTCATGAAAAGTGAGATTCGAACTGACTATTCTTTTTAGGGATTTTTAAAGGGTGATGCGTTAAGGCACCGGTCTAGTCTAACTACGAACCTATTTTGTTGTTTTGTCTTAGTTTACCAGAAATTTGGGTAAGGATTCAAATTACCTTGAAAGAAAAGTGTTAGGCACATTTCGAGGTCCACAAAGGTGGTTTCCGACCGAATTCATATTTTATGTAGGGATTCTATGTGATAAGTAAAGGTCAATTATTTTATTAACTTAATGTTAACTAAGTGATAAAATAATTAATAAACAAACCTGTAATTTGGTTATTCCTATTTGGTAATTCCTAAGTGGTAAACAACACAAGAATTAATAAAAGAACAATAAAAATGAGAAAATAAAAATGACACAAATTTAGCAAAGAGGACTGCTTAAATAAACAAACTACCCTAAATAGATAAGAATATAAAATAAAAGAGTAAAATATAAAAATCAAACCAAGGAAATGTTTTTGATTTCATTAGGATTAGAACCCCAACTTGTTAATCATTATCTGACCCACTAGCCAAATTTTTAGACAAGAGACAATATCATAAGTCGTGTAATATATATTGGATATCATCATTTTCAAATAACTATCCGTCCCCCCACCTAAGCTGGTTGTTAAATTAAAGGCATTCTAAAAGAAAAGATAAAACTAACGCCTCTAAAATGCCTATAGTCCCAACCTATCGTCTAAGAGGCATTAGACTTTGCTAATTTGGATTTGTGGTATGGACAAGTAAAGCTATGTTTTCTAGTTAGACTCAAAGTGCGTAAACACATTGGACAACAAGTAGCACACAATAGTCTCAATTAGGCCCCTTGGTTAATTAAGAGTTGATTAAGGTGATCAACATACTAAGACAAACAATTACTTCTTTTTATTTAGTTAAGACTATAGACATGGTATCTAGATGTTGACATATTAACATGTGACAATTAAGCAAGAGCGGGTTAAAATATGAAATGATGTCATTTAAACTGAAAGAACAAATATTAAAATGCCAAAATTGTCGGAGTTGTTTAGAAGTTACTTCTAAAGAAGAAAGCCCATTTATTTGTTAAACAAACTGACTGCAAAGATTACCATTAAAAGCAGAAACCAACTTTTTGAGTTTGTAGAAAAAGGGGAACAAATCAGGACTGATATTTGTCTATCTTGTTTGATGGCAAAAAAATTTACAAAAAATAGTTTTGAACAGAGACTGATTGTAGTTTGTTAAAGTGTCAAACGGGTTATGGAACACCGTTGCTAGTCAAAACATGGTAAAACGGCTTTTGAGATTATCATAGAAATACCGAGAGTTAGTGCTAAAAGGTAGATTTATATTGCTGGAAATTAATTTAATATGTTGAAAAATTATTTAATATGCGGAAAATGTCATTTGGATGTTGAAAATTAAAATTTAATTATTGAGATCGTTATTTAAAATGATGTAAATGTCATTTATAATATGTCCAAGACTTTGTTAAACATGTCAAAACACGTCGTAAATTAAGTTGACATATTCAAACTCCTAAAAGCATGATTTCTATGTGACGAAATGAATTTATTGTTGATCCTATGATAAGATTTTCCTAGATGATCACATAGTACATAAAGCACATAGACTACACTATTCATAGAGAATATAAATTTCTGCCCCCCGAGCAGACCCCTAATTTATTATTTTATTAGAGTCTTACAATAATAATACAGACCCATAAAAAATGAAAAACCTAAACTAGGAAGGAAATAAGCAAACCCTCTCACACTCCCGGGCGCCTCTTCAAACACCAAGACTTGTTAGACACAATGAAATAGCATAGCAAGCACAAAGAGACAAACGAGTATATCATGGTATGATTCCAAACACAAGAATGACACAACGATGATACAACGAGCAAAACACCAAATAATTCCTTTGGACATATTTTCTAGTATCATAACATCATCACATAAGATATAAAATTGCCTCAATTAGAGACTTACCAGTACGTCGTGAAGAAAATGATAGAGCAGAACTTGACAAAGAAATGGCAGTGATAGGACAAAGTCGAATGCCTTCTTTTAAAATGCAAAAGAACTTAAAATATACTTATGAAATAGCTAGTCATTAATCGATGGCTAATGTGAGCTGAATATTAATAAAGAGAGGAGGTGTCTATATAGTACTGAAGTTGACACTTAAGGAAAGAAAAAGGTACAGAATCATTCAAGAAAATAAAAGAGGAGGAAATAATTAAGTGGAGTGATTAAGGATCCTTTTTCATAAATAAAGCAATTATAATAACTAAATACATATCAATCAAAGTTTTAATTAAGAGAACAATTTATCATATCCTCACTTAATTATAAAAAGATGAATCAAATATTTACCATAAATAATTAAGTACTAAAGTTTGCCATATATTCATTAAAGAAACGAAGATCAATTATAGTTATGTTAGAATTTTACAGGAATATGGATCGTAGGGATAAAAATGAGCATGAAATCAGTCAAAGCATACCAAATATAAGTAATTCTAAGTTGTCATATGATTGGAGGCTAATTAAAAGACATCGGGCTACCTTATTTAGTAAACTAGAATATTCAGAATCAAACTGACTTGAGAAGTAACAAAACTGTAATTCCAACTTGATAAGCGAAATCAGTATCAACAAAGTCAATCATAAAACAACAACTTCATTTTAAATTTGAATAAAAATAGTAGTTAGACATCCACCATTGAGATCGACTGAAATAGATAGGCAAGCATATGGATTAGAATCAACGTTAGGGTCAAAATTAAGCACATGCAAATTTAGGCGTTTTCACATAGGTCATTCTAAACACATAAACATACACAAGACTGGAAGATTCAACTCAAAATTCACACTCAAACTTCATCAATTTTGACTTTAATAAAATTAGTCAGAATAAAAAGGGAAAAATAGAGTAGGATAAAAAAATTTAAACAAAACAACCAACCTGAAACGAATTCCAAAAATCCATCAAGAATTTACTCTTTTTTGGCGTCACTTGGATAATTTTTGGGGAGGCGAGGCAGCAGTTAGTTTTTTCGCTAGCTGCATGGATGTTGTGTAGGCGACAACGACGGCTGGTGGTTTTGCTGGAGCAATTACGCGAATGGCGAATGCAGGCATCAATGGCTGGTAGAGATACGGTGGCCTGGAGAGGCATCTGACATGGTGGCTGCTGGCCATTTTGAGGCGGTGACGGCGTGCTCGTCGGCCAGAAAGGACTCGTAGTGAGGTGAGCCAGACAATGGCTATTGCTGGTAAGAGAATGAGAAAAAAGGGTGGGTGTGCTTGTTGGTGGTTCACCGACGACTTGTTTAACCAGTAAAGGCAATATCGTCATGGCTCGCTGGAGAAAAGGTGTGGGACGACGGTGATGGCTGACTTTTTAGAGAAAGAAAGAAGAGAAATAGGAGAGGGGGTGTGAGATGCAGTTGCCTTTTTCTTTTGGAAATAAGGTTAGGTTTTTAATTATTGTTTAAAACAAAATTAATGGAGATTTGATCTCAGCCGTTAGATCAATCTTGATCAACGACTGAGATTTAAGATTATGTGAAATTCAAAATATGGCTAGAATTATAATAAATTGACCGAATTAGGCTAAAATTATCATTAATTGGGTTCAAACAATGGCTAGAATTTAAATAAAATTGAGAAGATAGTTGAATTGACTTACCACTGCTATTTTAATAGATGAAATAAAAGAAATTATACGATGTCGTTATTAAAATAACTACGAATGTAATGTTTATGTTACGTAAAAAATATTATATAAAATAGTAATAATAATAATAAAAGACAATGCATTTATAAATTGTAAAAATGATAATAAGAAGTAATAAAATAATTTATACATTTTTAAATCATGAATGTGGCTTGTCAAAAATTATTTGATACCAAAATAATACATAAAAGAATATTAAATAATTTGGGCGAAATAGCAGCCTAAGAGAGCATAGGGAAGTCAAAATTGGATGTCAACATCGTACACGCCAATTAATACTACAATAATAAATTATTTTTATATTTAAATAGAGAATTTACCAATTTTCAAATTAGTTTTTTCTCAAGAAAAAAGAGTATTGTGTAAACTTATTTATCATTTCGACAAATGATTTTCTTGTTCCAAGCCTATATTATGAATGTAGTATTTAACCTCCTAATGCGTTTTTTCTTTTACAGAACTCATATTTGAATCAGTAATGACATTTCATCAACATGTTTGGTCTCACATTCTACCAAAATATGATATTCAAAGAATTAAAGAAAGAGTAAAAAATTCAATCATCTTTATACCATAATTATGCAAGACCCCAAAATAATATATGGTCAAGGAACTATATTATCTACAATATAAATTTGTATTTGTATAAAAAAATAATCAAACTAACAAACTTATTTTTCTTAAGAAAAAAGCACTATAGATATTGCAAATAATTTTTGATAAATGATTCCATTGTTTCAAAGCTATGTTACGCTATGAATACATTTTTCAACTTCCTCTCACTTGAAATTAGTGATAACATTTGATCAACATGTTTTGACATCTTACTTCATGATATCTTGATATTTAAAACCTAAAATTCCTGAAGGAAATCAAAGTTAATGTTTAGAGAAATAGCGACAATCTTATATCTACATATCTATATATTTATAATGAAGAACTTGAGAAATAAAAATAAAGCTAACGATCAATAACTAAAAAGAAAAGAAGAAGAAAATGTAACAATATTTATGTGTTATTAAATAGTATATATAAGAAGCCAAATTTTCATTTAAATTCAAATTCAAAACTCATATCAATTTATTCAAAAAAAAAATTAGTTTATATTTAAATAAGATTCTAAGATTCATGTTCCATATATACAATATTCTTCATATGAAAACGTATTTTTTAATTTCGAAATGGCTCTTTGTTTACAATAATATTTTCTATATGTGTATCGCTTTAATTTCTAGTTGCTTTATTTCTTAATTAATATCATTGATATGGTTCCTTGATTTCCTTACTTAATTGTAATGAACTCAATAATATTCATTTTCATATAATTATATCTTATATGATAAAACTATAAATATTTCAATTTCTTAGCAACACGTAACTTATTTGATTCTGAAATTAAAATATTTATTTCACAGTAAAATAGTTGTAACTTGAGAAAATTGAAGGAAAGGTGTCTTTTAAGTCCTGAATGAAGGATTGGTGACATTGACCAACTTAAAGGGTCAAACATCATTAGAAAACTTGATTAAGTTAATTGTGGACTGGATTAATATTTTCAAAACTTTCTAATCTTTTCAAAAATACAAATCAACCTAACCCACACCATACCCCTCTTCAATCCAAATCAACCACTCCCTCTCTCTCTCCAGCTTCTCTCAACTCTCTCCCAACCAATAGTTCTGCAAAATTTCTTCCTTCAACCTCCGGCGATAAATAGTCGGTCGAGTTCCTTTCGACTTTCAACCATCAATCAACGTGAAGACTTCTGCGGTGATAAAATTTTCGAGTTCTTCGTCATCCCATTACCTTTTTCACTGGTAAAAAATTATGAAGAAACAAAGAAACTTGAGTCAGCTACTCTTCTAGTATTGAAATGTGAACTGAATAAAACCCTAATTTTTGGCATTTCTTCTTCTTGTTGTCGTACTGTTGATTCGAATTTGTTGGTGTGTTTTGGTAACAATTGATGTTTTTAGTGTGGTGTATGTGATGTGTTGGTGTTGCTGAGTCGATTTGGTTTTTGTCTTGGTAAAAATGGTATTGCAATAGATGAAATATCTGATGTAACAGATGAAACATCTGATGCAACAGATAAAAATCTAATGCAACAGATGAAAATATGATGCAACTATGAAAATCTAATGGGACAGGTGAATAATCTAACAGATCATTTATCTATTGCGACAGACGACTCTTCTATTTAAAAGAAATCTAAACAATATTGATCCAACAGATAACTAATTAGTGATCTATTTTTATTCTTTCCAATGGTTTACTCTTCATTTTACAACAGATTAGTCACTGTTTTTATTCTTTTCAACGGTTTTCTCATTCGTTGCAATAGGTCGGTTATATATTGCAACTGATAACATACCTGGTGCAACAGATTTGTGATCCATTTTTATTCTTTCCAATGGTTTAGTCATCCATGACAATAGGTCAGTTATATGTTATAATTGATAACATACCTGGTGCAACAGATTAGTGATTTATTTTTATGGTTTCCAATGGATTACTCATCCGTTGCAATGGGTCAGTTATACGTTGCATCAGATAAAATATCGGGTGCAATATATTAGTGTTGTTTTTATGGTTCCCACAGATTACTCATCCGTTGCAATAAGTCGGTTATATGTTGCAATAGATAAATACCTGGTGCAACAGATTAGTTGTCTGTTGGAACTGCTATATTATTGTTATCCATTAATAAATTATAATCTATGTTATGTTCCTATTAATTTAAGATAACATGGCTCCTAAAGAAATCGAATCAAGTCCAAGTAAAGAAACAAGTGTAGCAACTCAGCTATATCCACTACTCTATGAGCTTGCTTTACAAGTATTATCTCAATCAGGAGCAGAAGATAATAAACACGGGGAGGAGAAATCTTTGAAAAGAGATGATCCAAATGCTAATAGCCCTTCCACCGAAGAGTTGGTCAAAACCTTCAACATTGATCATTATCCTATGAGAATGCAGTGCGATGGTGCCATAAATTTAACGGGTGATCTCATGGTTTAGTCAGTCATGGAAAAATCTTTCGACGCCTTCAGAAAAATACTTTGAGAACAAAAATTGGATTTTTATTTAAGGAAATGCTACTTTGGGCAATATCTTGGTTTACCGGAGGACAACAATGCTTATTTCCAGATGAAAATGATATATGATCTTCTCAAGCGCAGGTGTAACACCCCATACTTAATTATGTACATTAGCCATGGTTATATGTGTCGGAGTATATGTATTGATCCTAAGTTAGGTATATATGAGTTTGAGTATGAGTATTGATTATTTTGAGATGGTTTCAAGTGTATAGTTTGATTATATGTGTATGGGAATCGACTTTATTTATATCGGAATTTTCCCGTCGATGGTCTCATACGAAGTTTATTGAATAAGATTTCCAACGATATAAATATTTTCAAAAACGGATAAGTTTCGGGTATAATCGAGCACGTTCGAAACTATAAAACGGAGGCCGGGATAATTGTGAACAGTAAATGTGCAGGAAATTCAAACTACTGAGGCCTGCCAGCTTTTTGGGTCGACTTTGAACGATCATAACTCCCTCAATATAATAAACTAGGAGAGCTACCACCTATCAAAAGAAAGATATTTGAGTATTCTTTCCAATTTAATTAGTTTCTGCAAAATCCAACATCTGAGTAAGGAGTTATACTCGTTTTACTTCAGCCTCTCAAAACAATTTTTTAGGGTCAACTTCAAACGATCATAACTCCTTGTACAGGACTAACAGGGTGTCCTACTTTATATGAAATGAAATACCTTTGAATTATCTTTCTAACAATATCCATTTCAACCATATCCGATATCGGAGCAAAGAGTTATGGCCGATTTACTTTAGCCTGTCAAAACAGTCCACCATGGACAGATTCAGACTTACTTAAAATTTTAAGGGCAATATGGTCATTTTCCATCACCTCATGGACGAAAATTGGTCTTTATATACATACACTTAGCCTCATATCCATCATTTTTATCCAAATTATTGAAGAATAAGGAAACCCTAGCCTAAGTTCAACTCCAATTATCTTGTGATTCAACCATAGAAAATCCAAATTGATTCCGTAGTTGTGTTCACCGTCTCAAGGGCTTCGAGAAGCACCCCTTATTTGGGCCAACAGGACTTCAAAATCAAAAGGGCCATTTTATGGTAAGGATGTAAATTATGTTGGTGTTATTTATATGGATATGTATATATATATATATGCATGTGAGCATAAGAAGTATGTTATTTGATTGTTGTTGAAAGATGATTGGAAATGATGTTGGATCATTCTTGTGCATGGTTGGATTACGTTGAATTGTGAAAGGATTTGGTGTGATGATGTGGTATTGAAATGATGATTATATATATATACACACATAAACCTATTGTTCAAGTTGGTTTTTGGAATGTTTTGCAAATATTGGTTGTATGGAATTATGGAAGAGAATTGTGGTGTTGGGTTGCTAATACTAGATGCCAATCATTTCATTGTAGATAAGTGATTTGTAAAGGCGGGAAGTTGTGTTGAATTGGTATCCGAATCTACGACGAGGTATGTAAAGCATACTCTAACGATGTTCTTTGGCATGAAAACACCAATGTTCCATCAAGTAAGATTCCAAGGTTGTCCAAAAACATGTATTGTTCTACATTACCAACGAAGTTGTTTCCATTCTATAAAGTGTCAAAATGTTTCATTGATATACCAAAAGTCTCCTATTTCATTGTTGTGATATTGATGATTCTGAAACATATTGTTGATGTACCAATGAGTCCTTATTACATCGTTATTGTATAGAAGGTCTATTACTTGATTCCTATTGATGTATGGTTGTTCCAAAGGTACTATATTGGCATGAACACTAATGTAATAATCTCAAAAGCTTTTGAACTAAGTTATTGAAAAGATTTCTTATGTGTGTTACTTGATATACGTGTGGGTGGTATCCCAGGGGCATAAGCCTAGCATGGGTCGATCCCTATTTATGTGTTTATGGGTGGTATCCCAGGGGCATAAGCCTAGCATGGGTCGATCCCAATTGATATGTACTGGAGGCAGCCTAATGGTCACAGTACGGTACATTATTGATTATTGTTAGGTGGTTGGAGGTTCGGGAGGAGGAGGTAATGACGAATGATAATTGTAAATAATGAAATGAACGAATATATACCGTTCCATAAATGTGTTTGAATCCAAGAACCCAGTTCAGATTAATGATAATGTACATGATCCTAAAAGTGTTTATGAAGTGTGGTTCACTTCTATTATGATTTATTCACATGTGTATGATTTTCTTGATTCCCCATATCACATATGATTATCTACAGCTTTACATACTCAGTACATATTTCGTACTGACGTCCCTCACGGGGGACCTGCATTTCATGCTGCAGGCACAGGTACTTCAGCTCATTCACAACATAGATAGGAGCCGGGTCGTACAGCTATTGTTGGTGAGCTCCAGTTTGCTTCGGAGCTTTCCGAGTCAGTTCCTTATATTTTGTTATTGTACAGGAGTCATGTGTGGGCGGGGGTTTGTCCCGACCCTAGTGATGTCATGTATATATATTCTAGAGGATTTGTAGACATAAGGAAGGGTAAAGTCATGGAAGTTTATATAGTGATGTTATATCTGTATACGTGGTGGCCCCGACGGCCAAGTGTTATATATATATCTATATATTTGTGCGTGTTGTGCTGATACAGGTAGTTAGATTCTTCTATATGCAGCGAAGTGCTGTCCAAATTTTTGGTGACATGTAAGTGAAAGTACAGGTATTTGAACGGGTTCTCCCGGGCCTTCTCAGCTTCGGGTGCCAGTCCGGCCCGATGGAATTTCGGGGTGTGACAAAAGTGGTATCAGAGCGGTTCGTCCTAGTGAGTCTACAAAGCCGTGTCTACGTACAGTCTTGTTTATCGGTGTGTTGTGTGCCACATCTATAAACAGGAGGCTATGGACATTTAGGAATTGTTTCTTTTCTTCATGTCTTAGATCGTGCGATAGAGCTTATATTGTTTATGATGTCATAGTTGACCACTGAATCAGTTTGTTTCTCGTATTATAGTAATGATGCCGATTACCAGAAGCAAGAATACCGGTAAGCAAGTAGATGTGGCTGCCGGAGAGGGGACTAGTAAGTCACCCACTATACCAGCTAATCAAAGTGAGGCTCCAGCTGAGCATGTATCAGAAACTTCCCCCAGTCCGGAAGAAATAAGGGGGAGGAGAACTATATCCCCAGAGCCACCTATTAATGCTGTTGATCAAGATCATAGAAATGCAGTACAACTTTTGACTCGTATAGTTGCTGGGCAAGTCCAAGGGCAAGCTATTCCTGCCGCGGGTTCTAGCGGTACTGATAGGGCGGCTAGTCTTCGGACGCAAGATTTTCTTAAGATGGATCCGCCTACTTTTATCGGATCCGATCTTAACGAAGATCCGCAGGACTTTATTGATCAGATCCAAAGGGCCCTAGAGGTGATGCATGTATCGGGCAGAGAGACAGTGGAGTTAGCCGCGTATAGATTCAAAGGTGAGGCTATATATTGGTATGAAGACTGGAAACGGTCAAGGGGCAGTGATGCACCCCCAGCTACTTGGAAGGAGTTCAAAGAGGCATTTATTGATCATTATCTTCCATATGAGACTCGTCAGGCCCGTGCGGATCAGTTCTTAAATCTTCGACAGGGTAATACAAGTGTGAGGGAGTATAGTCTTCAATTTAATTCCTTGTCCAGATATGCTCCCAATGTTATAGCTACTATGGATGACAGAGTTCATCGGTATGTGAATGGATTGGATCCGTATTTGGTTAGGGATTGTACTATTGCTGCACTGAATAAAGACATGGATATAGCTAGGATCCAAGCATTTGCACAGAAAATGGAAGATCAGAGGCAAAGAAGAAGAACACAGGAATTTAAAAGCGGATCTTCTAAGAGGGCCAGATCTACAAGGCAGTTTATGGCGCCACAGGGAGGTTTTAGACCTCAATTTTCTGCTAGAACACCTAGGCCATTATTTTCTTATTCTGTAGCTAGTGCTCCACCACAGCATCAGGGGTTCAGAGACAGTCAATTTGGGCAAAGAAGTGAGGGTTATAGTTCGCGATCTGTGGGTTATCATGGGCAAGGAAATATGAGCCAATCGAGACCTCCTCGAGAGCCATGCAATAAATGTGGAAGGCATCATATGGGCATATGTCGAATGGGAACAAATGTTTGTTATTGGTGCGGTATGACGGGGCATATGATGAGAGAATGCCCACGAAAGGGCGCAGGTGGCATAGCACGACCTTCGGGATCAGCTGTTGCATCATCGTCACCGGTATCTTATTCTGGTAGGGGCGCACAACCTACGAGTCACGCTAGAAATGGAAAAAAAGTCGCCAGTTCTAGCGGGACTCAGAATCGCACTTATGCTTTAGCGGATCGACAGAATCTAGAGGCTTCCCCAGATGTGGTTACGGGTACGTTGTCCATATTTTCATTTGATGTATATGCTCTAATTGATCCCGGTTCTACATTATCATATGTTACTCCTTTGGTTGCTGGAAAGTTCAAAAGAACCCCCGAATTGTTAGATAAGCCGTTGGAAGTGTCTACCCCGGTTGGGGAATCTATTATTGCTAGAAGAGTTTATAAAGATTGTGTAGTAACTGTGTGTGATCGAGACACGATGGCCAATCTTGTAGAACTAGAAATGGTAGATTTTGATGTTATAATGGGTATGGATTGGTTGGCGTCTTGTTATGCCAAAATTGACTGTTGTACAAAAAAGATGTATTTACATTTTCCTAATGAAGCAGTTATTGAATGGCAAGGTAAGATTGGCGTACCAAGAGGTAGATTTCTTTCTTATTTCAAAGCGACAAAAATGATTTCCAAGGGCTACATATGTCATTTAGTTAGAGTAAAGGATACGGAATCGAAATCACCAGATCTTCACACTGTACCAGTGGTAAATGAATATCCTGATGTATTCCCTGAGGATCTTCCAGGCTTACCTCCTGAACGAGAAGTAGAGTTTGGTATTGATGTAATACCAGGCACCCAACTAATCTTCATTCCTCCATATAGAATGGCCCCAGCAGAATTGCGAGAATTGAAAGAGCAATTAAAAGATTTGCTAGAGAAGGGATTCATAAGGCCTAGTATGTCCCCCTGGGGAGCACCAGTGTTATTTGTGCGCAAAAAGGATGGCTCGCTGAGGATGTGTATTGATTATCGGCAATTGAATAAGGTGACTATTAAGAATAAATATCCTATCCCAAGAATTGATGATTTATTTGATCAGTTACAGGGCGCCAAGTGCTTTTCTAAGATTGATTTGAGGTCAGGTTACCACCAAGTGAGGGTCAAAGAAAAAGATATACCCAAAACACCTTTTCGATCAAGGTATGGTCATTATGAGTTTCTAGTTATGTCATTTGAGCTAACAAATGCACCTGCAGCTTTTATGGATTTGATGAATAGGGTGTTTAAGCCATTCTTGGATGTATTTGTGATAGTTTTTATAGATGATATTCTAGTTTATTCTAGATCCGAAGAGGACCATGCCAATCACTTACGACAGACATTGCAGACTCTTCGTGATTGTAAGCTTTATGCAAAGTTCTCTAAATGTGAGTTTTGGTTAAGGTCGGTGGCATTTTTAGGTCATATTGTATCTAGTGAAGGGATAAAGGTTGATGCTCAAAAGATAGAAGCTGTGAAGAACTGTCCAAGGCCCACAACGCCTACGGAGATTCGTAGTTTTCTCGGGTTGACCGGTTAATATAGAAGGTTTGTTAAAGACTTTTCTTCCATTTCAGCACCCTTAACCAAGCTAACGCATAAAGCATCCAAGTTCCAATGGAATGATGCGTGTGAGGAGAGTTTCAAAGAATTGAAGAACAAGTTGATTTCTACACCCGTGTTGGTACTTCCAGAAGGCACCGAAGGGTATACAGTGTATTGTGATGCTTCTAGAATTGGTTTAGGATGTGTATTGATGCATCATGGTAAGGTAATAGCATATACTTCTAGACAATTGCGGCCACATGAGAAAAATTACCCCACACATGATCTTGAGCTGGCAGCGGTTGTCTTTGCTTTAAAAATATGGCGCCACTATTTATATGGGGTTCATGTTGATATATATACTGATCACAAGAGCTTGCAATATATTTTTAATCAGAAGGATCTAAATTTAAGGCAGCGGAGATGGCTTGAACTATTAAAGGACTACGATGTTGATATCTTGTACCATCCAGGGAAAGCTAATGTGGTAGCTGATGTGTTAAGTTGTAAGGCTATGATGGCACCTATAGAAAGGCAGGGGATGGTTAAAGATCTTCATCAATTAGCTAGTCTAGGAGTTCGTCTTCTCAAAACTCCGAACGAGGAGCTTATTGTGCATAATGTTGCGGAATCCTCATTAGTAGCTGAGGTGAAAGAGAAGCAAGATGCAGATCCTATTTTATTACAGCTTAAGGAGAACGTTCAGAGTGGTGCGACCAAGGCATTTGAGCTTACACGAGAAGGAGTACTTCAGTGCCAAAACCGATTGTGTGTGCCGGATGTAGACAGGCTAAGAAAGAAGATTATGATAGAGGCACATTTTTCAAGGTATTCCATTCATCCAGGATCAACCAAAATGTATCAAGATTTGAAAGATATGTATTGGTGGAATGACATGAAGAAGAGCATTGCATAATTTGTAGCTGAATGTCCAAATTGTCAAAGAGTTAAAGTTGAGCACCAAAAACCCGGAGGCTATATGCAATGCATAGATCTTCCAATTTGGAAGTGGGACATGATCAACATGGATTTTGTTACAGGTTTGCCTCGTACAGCTCGGAAATTTGATTCTATATGGGTGACTGTGGATAGGCTTACTAAATCCGCACATTTCTTACCCGTTAAGACCACTTACACAGTTGAAGAATATTCGAAGTTGTATGTTAAAGAAATAGTCCGATTGCATGGAGTGCCAACTTCTATTATATTGGATCGGGGAACTCAATTTACTGCAAACTTTTGGAAGTCTTTCCAATGGAGTTTGGGAACACAAGTGAATCTGAGTACAACTTTTACCCTCAGACGGATGGACAAGCAGAGCGCACCATTCAAACACTTGAAGATATGATACGAGCATGTGTTATAGATTTTAAAGGCAGCTGGGATGATCATTAACCTCTTATTGAGTTTGCCTACAATAATAGCTATCATTCAAGTATCAAAATGGCACCATATTAAGCTTTATATGGGAGGAAGTGTAGATCACCAATAGGATGGTTCGAAGCGGGTGAAACTCTTATGTTCGGACCGGATCTTGTGTATCAAGCCATAGAAAAAGTCAAGGTGATTCAGCAACGGTTGAAAACAGCTCAAAGTCGACACAAGTCATATGCGGATAGTAGAAGAAAGGAGCTAGAGTTTTCGTTTGGCGATTGGGTATTTTTGAAGGTATCGCCAATGAAAGGGGTGATGAGATTTGGCAAGAAAGGAAAGTTGAGTCCACGATATATAGGCCCATATAAGATTATTCGAAGATGTGGGCAAGTTGCTTATGAATTAGCGCTACCCCAGGAACTCTCATCAGTGCATCCAGTATTTCATTTCGAAAGTGCATCGGAGATCCGTCCCTTATTACTTCTACTGAAGATGTGCAAGTAATAGAAGATCTTACCTATGAGGATATGCCTATTGCTATATTAGATCGTCAAGTTAAGAAGATGAGAAATAAAGAAGTAGCATCGGTGAAAGTACTTTGGAGAAATCAACAAAGGGACGAGATTACATGGGAAGCGGAGGAAGCAATGAAATTGAAATACCCTTATTTGTTCAAAGGTGAAAAAGAAGTGCAAGGAGTGTAACTAGGACACTAACAAGTGAGTTTTTACATATGCATAATATCTATGTGATGACGTGAATATCAATTATGAATTCGAACTTGTTTCGGCTAAATAATTACATTTACATTCGAGGACGAATGTCCTTAAGGGGGAAAGGATGTAACACCCCATACTTAATTATGTACATTAGCCATGGTTATATGTTTCGGAGTATTTGTATTGATCCTAAGTTAGGTATATATGAGTTTGAGTATGAGTATTGATTATTTTGAGATGGTTTCAAGTGTATAGTTTGATTATATGTGTATGGAAATCGACTTTATTTATACCGGAATTTTCCCATCGATGGTTCCATACGAAGTTTATTGAATAAGATTTCCCACGATATAAAGATTTCCAAAAACGGATAAGTTTCGGATATAATCAAGCACGTTCGAAACTATAAAACGGCGGTCGGGATAATTGTGAACAGTAAATATGCAGGAAATTCAAACTACTGAGGCCTGCCAGTTTTTTGGATCAACTTTGAACGATCATAACTCCCTCAATATAATGATCTGGGAGATCTACCACCTATCAAAAGAAATATCTTTGAGTTTTCTTTCCAATGCAATTGGTTTCAGCCAAATCCAACATCTGAGTAAGGAGTTATACTCGTTTTACTTCAGCCTCTCAAAACAGTTTTTTAGGGTCAACTTCAAACGATCATAACTTCTTGTACAGGATGAACTGGGTGGCATACTTTATATTAAATGAAATCCCTTTGAATTATTTTTCCAAAAATACCAATTTCACCCAAATCCAATATCGAAGCAAAGAGTTATGGCCGATTTACTTTAGCCAGTCAAAACAGTCCACCATGGACAGATTCGGACTTACTTAAAATTTTAAGGGCAATATGGTCATTTTCCATCACCTCATGGACGAAAATTGGTCTTTATATACATACACTTAGCCTCATATCCATCATTTTTATCCAAATTATTGAAGAATAAGGAAACCCTAGCCTAAGTTCAACTCCAATTATCTTGTGATTCAACCGTAGAAAATCCAAATTGATTCCGTAGTTGTGTTCACCGTCTCAAGGGCTTCGAGAAGCACCCCTTATTTGGGCCAACAGGACTTCAAAATCAAAAGGGCCATTTTATGGTAAGGATGTAAATTATGTTGGTGTTATTTATATGGATATGTATATATATATATATATATGCATGTGAGCATAAGAAGTATGTTATTTGATTGTTGTTGAAAGATGATTGGAAATGATGTTGGATCATTCTTGTGCATGGTTGGATTACGTTGAATTGTGAAAGGATTTGGTGTGATGATGTGGTATTGATGATGTGGTATTGAAATGATGATTATATATATATACACACATAAACCTATTGTTCAAGTTGGTTTTTGGAATGTTTTGCAAATATTGGTTGTATGGAATTATGGAAGAGAATTGTGGTGTTGGGTTGCTAATACTAGATGCCAAACATTTCATTGTAGATAAGTGATTTGTAAAGGCGGGAAGTTGTGTTGAATTGGTATCCGAATCTACGACGAGGTATGTAAAGCATACTCTAACGATGTTCTTTGGCATGAAAACACCAATGTTCCATCAAGTAAGATTCCGAGGTTGTCCAAAAACATGTATTGTTCTACATTACCAACGAAGTTGTTTCCATTCTATAAAGTGTCAAAATGTTTCATTGATATACCAAAAGGCTCCTATTTCATTGTTGTGATATTGATGATTCTGAAACACATTGTTGATGTACCAATGAGTCCTTATTACATCGTTATTGTATAGAAGGTCTATTAATTGCTTCCTATTGATGTATGGTTGTTCCAAAGGTACTATATTGGCATGAAAACTAATGTAATAATCTCAAAAGCTTTTGAACTAAGTTATTGAAAAGATTTCTTATGTGTGTTACTTGATATACGTGTGGGTGGTATCCCAGGGGCATAAGCCTAGCATGGGTCGATCCCTATTTATGTGTTTATGGGTGGTATCCCAGGGGCATAAGCCTAGAATGGGTCGATCCCAATTGATATGTACTGGAGGCAGCCTAATGGTCACAGTACGGTACATTATTGATTATTGTTAGGTGGTTGGAGGTTCGGGAGGAGGAGGTAATGACGAATGATAATTGTAAATAATGAAATGAACGAATATATACCGTTCCATAAATGTGTTTGAATCCAAGAACCCAGTTCAGATTAATGATAATGTACATGATCCTAAAAGTGTTTATGAAGTGTGGTTCACTTCTATTATGATTTATTCACATGTGTATGATTTTCTTGATTCCCCATATCACATATGATTATCTACAGCTTTACATACTCAGTACATATTTCGTACTGACGTCCCTCACGGGGGACCTGCATTTCATGCTGCAGGCACAGGTACTTCAGCTCATTCACAACATAGATAGGAGCCGGGTCGTACAGCTATTGTTGGTGAGCTCCAGTTTGCTTCGGAGCTTTCCGAGTCAGTTCCTTATATTTTGTTATTGTACAGGAGTCATGTGTGGGCGGGGGTTTGTCCCGACCCTAGTGATGTCATGTATATATATTCTAGAGGATTTGTAGACATAAGGAAGGGTAAAGTCATGGAAGTTTATATAGTGATGTTATATCTGTATACGTGGTGGCCCCGACGGCCAAGTGTTATATATATATCTATATATTTGTGCGTGTTGTGCTGATACAGGTAGTTAGATTCTTCTATATGCAGCGAAGTGCTGTCCAAATTTTTGGTGACATGTAAGTGAAAGTACAGGTATTTGAACGGGTTCTCCCGGACCTTCTCGGCTTCGGGTGCCAGTCCGGCCCGATGGGATTTATGGGCGTGACAGCAGGTTTATGTATGAAAAATAAGATAAGATGGATAAGGTGTGGAGAAATTACTGTGGCATGCCTATTTGTTTTGGTTGGAAAGAGTTTGCCATATTTACCGGACTAAAATGTTATCTTCTTTCTCCTTCTCAAGTTATACCTACTCTGACCAAAAAAAAAGTACCACGCACACGCAAAAATAAAAAGGCAAGTCGAGTGATCGTGATGACCTAGTGTCCATTATTGGTCCAAGCTTCGAAAATAAAAAAATTATAGAAGCTTTAAAAGGTAAAGGACTTTCAAAGAAGCACAAGCAATCATTGTGCTTGGTTTGGTTTGTACATAATGTTCTTTGGGCGAGAGATGTTAACAACAACATAAGCCTCGGTTTAATAAATCTCTCTAAGGATCTCGAGATATTTAACAGCTATCCTTGGGGTTATGTAATCTTAAAAATGACTGTCGAATATTTGTTGACTCCGTTAACGCCAAAAACAGTCAACTTATATGGCTTTTCATGGGCCTTCATGGTAAATATTTCTTTTATCATGATATGATTCATCATTTTTTTATTCAATAAAGCTTTTGATTTATTGGCGTTATGTTACAGGCTTGGGCATTTGAAGTCATTTCTTATTTGAGACAACAAGTGAACTACCAAGAAGAAGTTTCCTATCTAAGAATTCTAAAATGGTTGTCGGCCAAAATTGATAAAAATATAAAATTTCTTGATCTTTTCAATCCCCCCAAGGAAGCAGTAAGTTCAATTCTAATCAAATTTTTGTTTTAATTAATGATTAAATGATTTTATCATCATTCTTAATATATGTACAGATTTATTTTAGATTATCCATCCGTGACTTGTTCTGACCAACCGAGAGTTGAAGATGCCATTTTTTCTTACTTTACGGTCTATTCAAACTTTATCGTACCCTATGATCGTTGATGGAATAAAATGGAATTGTTTAGATCCACAACCATCACAAGAAAAACAATTTTAAAGGGTGGGGCTAATGATGCTCTTCTTACAGTTTTTGAAACAACAAGCCATTATGATTATGATCATAATGGTTGTACAGATTTTTCTCCAGATTTTGCCGCATGTAGCGAATGTTATTCATGCAACTGTCAAGACTGCAAGGCGAAAAACAATGAAGTGATTAATGCTATTAGTGCACTAATTACTTCTGTAAAAGAAATAATATCTAAGAGGGGTGTCATTCCATCAAAGAAGATTTCATATCCAGACACTCCACTAGAGATCAAGATGGCTAAGAGGAGAAGGAAAAATACTTCCAAGGCATCATCAATCATAAAAAAGGGCAAGATTGCAATGCCTCTATCTTTGTCTTGCATCGATGTTCAGTGTGCAAGGGCCACAGGAGAGCAGCATGAGCTGAAGAAGGTGAATGTACACCATCTGTTCCCAAAAACAAATAGGCACATATCTATTTCAACAGATGATACAACTGCTGAAAATTATCAAACAAATATATACATATATTGCAACTGTTATCTAACATGTTGCATCAGATTCATTATCTATTTAGACAAGTTTTATGTTGTAAGAGATGGGTCATTTGTTCAAAATTATCGTACTTCTCTGATTTACCTATTCGAATTCATCCCAACAGATAATCCATCTGATGCAACATAAGACTCATCTATTTCAATAGATGAAAAATCTATTGTATATCTCTACTTAGCATTGACAATTCTGGCTTTCCAGGTGGATTTCACAGCTACCGCCAAAGAGTATAATATCACAGTTGATAATCCATCAAATGCTTCCAAAGATGAAGAAAAAGTGGAGCCTGTCAGTTTGGGAGAACGGAAGAATTACCCATTTGAAGGGTTCAACATCTCGGATGAGGCTCCAAAAAAACTAACATAGTTGATCAATGACTATTCAGAATGAATTGCTGATGGGTTGTTAAAGCATCATGCTGGCAGGTACATAAATGAATTTTATAGATATTGATTTATACAATTCTTGTTGTTAGAACCTGACATTAACACATATAAATCATCATGTAGAAAACAAAATGACGAGCGCTACAAAGTGAACGAATTGAGTCTTGGTTTTGATATGTATGACTTTGTTGTTGCACATCCCAGAACGAAGAATTGGTTTTATTTGATGTCACAACCCCATACTTGCTGGAATAATGAGGTTTGAATGCCATACATATTACTATCAATTAATACTTTATTTAATTACATCTGCGTATTGATTTTTTATCATGTAATCCAAAATGTTTGATAACATGTGCAGCATATCGATGTCATTTTTTACTACCTCCGAGAGAATGCCAAGTTGCAAACACAAGAACAATACAAATACACAACATGCAATTATTTGTACAAAGTTTACATTAATAATGCCTACGATAGGTATTGTCAACAGCAGCTGGAAGTTTCCCAAAATGAGGAATGCTTAATCAACATCATCAAAGGTTTTAGCATTCTGGTTGGCTTATCTTGGCATTTGGTCGACGAAATGTACATCCCAATTAATTATGGTGAGGAATTCCATTAGGTGTTGGCTGTCGTTATTCTAAAAGAGAGGTGCATCCAAGTTTATGACTCGATGTCGTAAAGGAGACCTTCCGGGCCATTGTCTGAGATACAAAAACTGGCTAAAATATTGCCTACTTACCTTGATATGAATGGCTTTTTGGACCAAAAGGTTTGTACTGATCGGTAGATGATTGAAGCATACCGAGATAAAATGGATAGTCCATTAGATGTACAATATATTGACGAAATTTCTCAACAAACCATTGGTAGCCTGTAAGTTTAAGTGTCATGATTTAGTTTCATTTCACAAATTGCATGAACTGCAAGATATGGATTATCTATTTTTATAACGCAGGGATTGCGGTCCTTTTGTTGCCGCCTATGTCGAGTATTTGAGTGATGGATTACAAGTACCAAATGATGGACTTGATACCGAATTACTCTGCAAAAGATATGCTGCTCTTTTATGGAAATACAGAGAAGCAAAAGCTTATAAACCGTACGCAATCAACGTTAAAGATCCACGAAGACCAAAGCCGAATTCCGTAGCACCGGATGAAGAATAACTTATCCATATTGATTAGATCTTTATAGCTTGAGTCCGTATATGTAATAACCTATCCTCCTTGGTTTAACTTGTTAATTTATTTATAGAGTAGATCATTTGTACCCATAATGATTTTTTTTATATTTTATTTATTTGTTGAGTTATTTCATGTAATTTTTGAAAGCTTCAATTTATTTTATTCTATCTATGAATATAATTAATCCTTAGTTTTGAACATGTTAATTGAAATAGAGTACTAGATTCAAATATCGCAACAGAAAATACATCTGCTGCAATAGATGACATATCTTATCAGAAATATTTAGACATATGTTACAACATGAGATGCAACACATAGGTCATCTGATGGAAATTATATAACAGGTCTTCCTAATTTTTTAATTTGCTCTAACAGATAGATTATATGTTGCAACAGATCGTATATCTGTTACGACAGACAGTCTGGGAACATCTGCATAACGCAACAGATGACCGACCTATTCCAACTAATAATCAATCTGTTACAACAGGTACTATATCTATTACGATAGATATAAAATCTATTGCATTATAGAAATTTAACTTGGCCAGACATAAAAATTATTGTCACTATATGTAAAGTGAATTGGCTTGAAATGAAAATTTGTTATTGTGTTCATCTCTGTCTTTGTACATGTTCTTTTTTATACACGGGCTCTAACCATTTAGTTAGTACCCCATATACCCAGACCCATTGCATCTTTCCCACAATGGTGTCGCACACATCGGTCATTTGTGTGTTGATCAGCAAACACTTGATGTATACAAACAAGTAGGGCCCGCACGCTGCACCGATTGTATTTATTGGGAGATGGATGTTCTTATTTCAACTTCAAAATCCCATAATTACTTTGCTAAGACTTCAGCCGACAAATGATCCATCAGCTTACTCTGCGTCAACAACGTAGGCAACAACTTCAAGTGTGGTTGAATGTGGGTTAAAAACATCTTCTTGTTGAAGACAGTTAAGTTGCAGTCATAAACCTTAATATTTCCCTTGTATAGTAGTATCTCAACAGTGAGAAAATGTGTGACATCCACGTTCATGACTGCAAGGATTCTCTTTGCCTTGGTCTAGCTCTTGCCGTGTGGATATGGTCTCTTCCCTCTTACATATTTAATTGCTTCTTCATCCCATTGGAACGTAGAAACTAACTGATCAAATTTTATGCCATCAGAATCAGCTATCTTATAGAGTTTAGCCTATCTATCATTGAAATTATTGTTGAAGTTTAGGTCCATTATCCTATCGGCAACATCATAAGTATCCGGGTACGCTAATTGCCTGCCCCTCATAAGGCAGAGAATTTCATCAACATACTATGGTATAAGAAGATAATTTTTTAATAGGTTAGTCATTGTAAGGAATAAAAACACAGTGGAAAGAATTCAATGTAAAGGGTTCTCTGAATCAGTTCACAGATTACCCAACCAACGCAACTTATGCAACTGATGTGCATTATGTTACAACAGAATACCAAGTTTTTGGAATATATTACACATCTTCTACGTAGATTCTTCCTCATAGAGTAGATTAGAAGGCTAGGTTAGCAAAAGTAAACTTACCTTGTGCTCGTACTACACATACATATTTGTCATATTCATGAAGTTTTTGGCGGCAAATGAATGCATGGTGAATTATTTTTTAACCTTTATCTTGATGAATTCTTCCAGTTCCTTCTTCTTCACCTTTCCAAGCACCACGAATATGTCCACCTTCTTCGGTGGCCCCTGAACTTCAACAACTATTGGAGCGGGGGGGAGTTGTAATTTTTGCTGATTTCAGAACAGAGAGAATTTGTCTAATTTTTTTCTCTTTATCCTAAACTCCATTGTAGGAGTAAATAGCTCTCTCACCTCGTTGGATGGTATGACACCCCTCCTGGATTTCAACTCCTTGGCAGTTTTAGCTATAGCCTCTATCTTTTCAAGGAGTTTATTCTCTCTATCATTGCACACTTTGTATTTAAAATAAGAACATAAGGGTAAAGAGGGGTGAGAGGGACCACTGTAAGGGTGGGAGGGACTGGTGTAGGGGTGAGAGAGAGAACCTGTGCAAGGAGTGTTTTCAAACATATTTTTTTTTGCTGAGCACAAACATGCTCATAATCATGAATGAAAGCAGAAGAAACAGCAAGATGGCTGCCACCATCACAAACAACTCCACCAGCAAAACCCCCAAAAGAAGCACCCGAATCTGTTGCGGTTTGAGGTTGGTCATGAAGAGCTTCAATATTAGGCTAACCTTGTCTAAATGTTTTTCTTATGGATATTGCTCCATCCAATTCCTTCTTTATTAAATCCACCGTTGGGTCTTCTTTTGTATCAACAAGACCCAAAATAAGAAAAGAAGTCATCCCCAACTCATCAATGGTAGGCACGATCCAAGGATGCACAACCTAAAAAAAGTCAAGTGTAATTTAAATCACATAATAATAATTTGCAGTCAGTTGGGTTACATAGGGCTCGGGTTACATGGATGTTAACACAAAGAACTTATGCAACAGACGATCTAGCTACCGCAACAGCTGATCTGTATATTAAAACAGATTGATAATGTTGCATCATATTACCCATCTGTTGCATAATTTACAGTAGATGGGTAATTTATTGAGTAGGGTTCAGAGAACCAGAGCAACATATGGTTAATCTGTTGTGAAATATGGATCGTTTGTTGCAACATATTACCCATCTGTTGCACTAGTTGCAGTTGACGGATAATCTGTTATAACGTATGACTCATAATATCTTTCTTTGAGACAAATTATTTTAGTTGAAAGAAGACGTATTGCATCATTCGAAGGGTTAAAGAGATTAACCTCGTTAATATTTTTTTTGTTGCTCTCTACTGCAGCCAACCACCTAAGGATCCTTGGATGAAAAACCTTATCCGGGTAATCCTTGAAATGCTTTCGGAGGGGAGGAATGGCTTCACCTGCCTTATCCTTAAAATTATAAACAGGAAGCAAGCAAAAAAATATTCATAAGTATATTCAATATAAATTAATGAATGAGTAAAACTAGTGATCAATTTTACCATGAAAGCCCAAGGAAAGCCGTATAATGTAGTCGTCTTTGGCTATAGATTTTTCAGTAAATATTTGACAGTCAAGTAGTAGCTGTCGTATCCCCAAGATAATCGTTTAATTTTCTAAAATCATCCGTAAGTGCCAAAAAATCATGTTCTATGACTTTTCTAACATCTTTTGCTAATAAAATGGAATGGACAAACCAAACTAAGCACAATTTCTCCCTGTAGTGCCTTGGTATGTCTTTATTATTGAGATCCGCCATCAAATCCTCCACTCTGTAGCTAGGTCCAACAATGCCCAACAACCTATTTTTTTACCTTTCATTTGTTGGACCCTTTGTGGGATGTTTTCTTGATGGGTGGTTCTTCTGGACGATCGCATCTCAAGCCTGTTACTATGGCAAACTCTTTCAATCCAAAACAAACCGGTATGCCACAGTAGTTGATCCAGACTTCATCCATATTTTTTCTTCCCTCCTTCGAACCTCCATCATCCCCCGCATACTTAATCCTACGCTTGAGAAGGCCATATACCATGATCATTGGGAAACGGAGAGGACAAGCCCCAGACAGCTCAAGAAAGTATGCAAAGCAACTCTTCTTAAAAGGTCCATTTATGTTTTCCTTCTTCATAATAATCTTTTGTTCGTCAAAAGGTTTTCCCAACTGACATTTAAGTACAAGATTACCAAATACTGCTTTAGGGCTATTCATCAGTATCGCAATTTGAAACTTGTCGATACTAATGGTTTTAACAGAATTATGTTGGAATTTCGTTATGATTTCACTCCACATTGGTGAGGAGGAGTTATCACTTTCCTCGGCTTCATTTTACCCTGACTCAGATTGTTCTGGAAGTTTCTCCGAATCTATCTGTACTCTATCCTTTTTTGTTTGGTGATCAAAAGTTGATCCGCTTTCTCCACTTTCAGTTTCTTTTCTTTTGGGAGACATCATTTAACTACAAACAATAAAAAATAAAAAGTACATTGCATTTGATGTCAGCATAATTATTTTTAAAAAGGTGAGGCAAGTTTTATTAAATTATTCTACGCCACATAACTAAAAAAAAAATTATTCTCCAACGAACAACCCATCAGTTGGAACAGATGGTGAACCCAAATCCATTTGAAGACCTATTTTATATCTCTTAACAGATATTCTCCCTATTGTAACAGATGGACAAATTTCAATAATTATTCTACGCCACATTATAAGAAAATACTCCAACGGATAACCCATTAGTTGGAATAGATGGGGAATCTGTTTGAAGACCTATTTAATATCTCCCTACAGATCTTCCACCCATTACAAAATACGGACCACCACCACCACAACCAATGCCACTACCAATGCCACCAAGACCACCACCAATGCCACCAATACCAACACCAAGACCACAGACACCACTGCCAAAAAACACAAATACCAACACTACCAACAACAGCCACCAACAACACCACAAACACCATCCAATTATACCACGACAATAAACAAAATGCTGAGAGAAAAACTAGGATTTTTTTGGGTGCTTCCTACATTTTTAGCATCAAAACTCAAAATTGTTAACCCATTCTCAAAGATAATACAACTAAAAGACTTCATTTTTATCATTAACTAAAAAGACCTATTTTTTAGAATAAAGAACAAATGTAGAACTCTTCTTGAACTCTGATACCTGCGAAGATAGAGAAAACGACGGATACAAGAGGGAATGAAGTCAAAAAAATAACTATGTATAGTCGTAAATGGTAAAAAAATCAACCTGTTTTGAAGGGTTGAGAAATATGTTGAGTAGTTGTTTTTTGTATTATTGAGAGGGGGAGGAGACCCCGATAGAGATTGAGAGAGAGAGAGAGATCAAGCACAAGAGAGAAGAGTGAGAACTTAAGATTTGAAGTGAAAAGTTTTTCGCACAAATGGATGATTTATATGGGTTGATTTGTAATTTTAGAAAAGAATGACAGTTTTGAAATTGGTAATTTGGTCCGAATTGATCTTAATTAATTTTAAAAATTTTAAAAGATATGATTTTTAAAACATTGAGTTGATGAGAACTCATTTCAACTCAGAGTGATCGATCGACGACTCGAGTCAGGATGAACGCAATACCAATGCCATGAAATTGCAAAGACTTGATTGGATTTGTAGTTGACCCTACGAGCTCATTCATTCATCCCTAGTTCCACCTAAATCAACTTAGGTACTATCACTATCCTAACGTTGAGTTGATGAGAAATCATTTCAACACAAAGTGATCGATTGATGACTCGGGTCGGGATGAAAGCAATACCAACACCATGTAATTGTAAAGACTCGATTGAATTTGTAGTTGACCTTGCAAGCTCATTCATCCCTAGTTCTGCCTAAATCAATTGCAATGAAATCTGTTGAAACAATGACTGAGCTGTTGAAAATTTTTAAACAGATATTTATATCTGTTATAACAGATGACATATCTAATTTAATTAATTATGAAATGGACATTTTCATCCGTTGTCACAGATGACTGAGTTGTTGGGATTTTAACACAGATATTGATATCTATTGTAATAGATACTGAGCTGTTTGGATTTCTAAACAGATATTTATATATGTTTCAACAGATGACATATCTGTTTAAAAATCTTTTTTCTCTTTTAATTTTAAAGCAAGCTTCTAGTCCGAGTAGATAATATCAAGTAGTAGTACTTACTACTAAAGACGGTAAAAAAATATTTCTTGGATATCTCAAAAGTGAGTTCATTGAGCAGTCTTGTCTTGTCTTTTCAATGTCACTAGTCTTAGTCTTCCTCGTGCCCCTCAAATTATTAATGAAATTAATGAATATTAATTAATAAATATTAAAAAACCCCATGTCTATGTACGCAATACATCTATAGAAATTATCTCATCTCTTACTCCAGCTGCAGTTTATTTTATTCAACTCATCTTTTTCTTTCTCTCATCTTTAGGGTCACAAACTTTTTTCTCTCTTTTCTCATTTCTTCTCATAAAGATCCTTTCGGATCTAAACTGATCCATATCTTTCCTCAACTGAAATTGATGTTTTGATTCCCTTTTTGATATTAAGGTATGGTTCATTATTGCTATTTCATTCTCTTCTTCTTCTTTGCAAGTTATTTACATCTATTTTTTATTTAATTACTATTTAATCATATCGTATTTATAAAAAAAAATTGAAGGAACTTTTAAGTGTTGAATAAATAAACCGAGAATTTTTATTACAATATGCGAAAAAAGTCATCTATTGGGAGAATTTTAAAAGACTTGTTGGCAATATCTTTTTTTTGTATGTATTTTATTTATTTTTTATTGTTAATACTGTTATTAATGTTGTTGGTGGGGTTGGCATTTTTAGAACTTGTGGTGTGGTGTTGTTGATCGTTCTGGAATAAAGAATGTTGCTTTTTTATTGTTGATGATGTTGTTGGAACAAATATTGTTGTTTCTTTGTTATTGATGTTTATGCTATTGTTGATGTTGTAACAGATGGAGAAACTGTTGGAACAAATCAAACCACCAGAAAGGCTGGTTTGATGTATTCCATCAAACTCCACATCTGTTACAATAGATGTCTCATCTGTTGCAACAGACTCGACATCTGTTGCAACAGATTCCACATCTGATGCAACAGATGGATAATGTTCTTTTTGTCATATAAATTTTTTTTCTCTTCTTTGTAGATATAAGGAACTGACAGTTGATCAATATTTACCAGACTATCACAAGGGCTGTAGTAAATATGGGTTCAAAGAAATAAGTTGCTTACAGATAGAACCACTTCATATGTGGGAGGTATTTATTACTGATAATCTTATTATGGAAACACATATAGAGTGCACTGATTTTATGAATGCTGTTTTTACAAATTAGTCATAGATTGTTCAAACAAGATCTCTGTAATTTTACAGTTAAGTTTGGTTGGTTCGAACTGATAAGGCTGAGGGACTATGAATATGGTTCTGATACCCTGTTAAGATTTAATGTCGGTTGTTGCTCATGTTTATTTGTCAAGCATTGTGAAGTGGTCTAGTTTTGGTGTCATTGTAAAGAGATTCAATAGCGATTGGACTAATTTTAGGGTACATTGGACCCTTAGAGGGACTTCGAAGCTTAGCACTGCATCTAACAAGAATGAAAAATCAATATAGTTATTGTCCTAGCCCAAATTTATATGGTTGGATTGCTTGCTCGGGATGATGATTATACGCCATAAAGTGCGGTAGGAGAATGTCTTCAAGAGAAAATAGATTGTTGATGGAAGACTATATCATCTGGGAGCTAATTAAAGAAAAGACATAGGGTAAAAAGTAACTACTAGCGAATTTGGCCGATGGAATTATCTTAGCAGATGCAAAATCTGAATCAAGTGCAAATCTAAAAGTGTATCCGATAATGTAGTTTCGTCTATTGTCTATCTGAAAGAAAAATAACGTAGATGGACACTTTGATAGGGAGCTGCGTGGTCGGGATTATCACCTAGATAGAAAATAGAAGAAGACAAACAAAGTAGCCTCACGGGTATCGAGGGTTGAAATGATATACAACAAGCCTAGAAAACTTACGCCAACAACAACTGTAGTTAAAATAAGGAATCTAAGCGAAGACAGTAATTTTTGAATTTTAAATTTTATCCCATGCCTTCGTGTTTGTGTTTTCGACCAAGTCCACTGTCGTTGACCTGATCGGAACCACAAACGAGATTGAAAGGCAAATTGAGTATCATTGCTTCCTTAGCAATATGGTTATAATTGATTATGTTTTCTTTCCTTAGCATGCTTTCAACATTCCTTAGAGAAGATCAGATGTTTGTTGTAGTATGTGAATCCCGATAATTTTCAAGCTTGTCTCCAGCTTGCTGATTCTGTATTCAAGCTGATCGTTACCATCTTCAAATTTGGTAAGGAGTTCCTCATTTCTTAGGAGCTTGATCAGGAACATTTACTTCAAAGTTATAGCATTCTAAAGCCCTTCAGAACACTTTCTTCAAAAGCCTTAAATGATACATAGAGGGTCGCTGTGTTTATTTTAGGTCAAAATATGTTGATGCACGTTGAAGATGTGGTCTAAATAGTTGAACAACACACTTTTATCAGATGTGGTCCCAGATAAGATATCGCCAGATAAAAGTGTGTTTTTCAACTGTTGGGACCACATCTTCAACGTGCATCAACATATTTTGACCTTAAACAAACACAACAACCCTCCATGTATCCTTTAAGGATTATGAAGAAAGTGTTCTGAAGGGATTCTAGAATGCCACAACTTTGAAGGTAGTGTTCCTGATCGAGCTCACAAGAGATAAGTAACTCCTTACCAACTTCGAAGACGGCAACGACCAGCTTGAATATAGAATCAGCAAGCTGGAGGCAAGCTTGAAAATTATCGGGATTCACATACTACAACAACCATATGATATTCTCCAAGGAATATTGAATGCATGCTAAGGAAAGAAAACCCAATCAATTAATCCATATTGCTAAGGAAGTAATGATACTCTATTTGCCTTTCAATCTCGTTTATGGTTCCGATCAGGTCAACGGCAGTGTACCTGATCGAAAACACAAACAAGAAGGCATGGAATGAAATTTAAAATTTAGAAATTGATGCCTTCGCTTAGTTTCCTTATTTTAACTGTATTTGTTGTTGGTGTAAGTTTTCTAGACTTGCTGAATATCATTTCAACCCTAGATTCCCGTGAGGCTGCTTGGTTGGTCTTCTCCTATTTTCTACCTAGGTGATAATCCCGACCATGCAGCTCCCTAGCAAAGTGTCCATCTGTATTATTTTTCTTTCAGAGAGACAATACACGAAATTACATTATCGGATGCACTATCATATTTGCACTTGATTCAGATTTTGCATCAGTTAAGATAATTCCATCGGCCAGATTCGTTAGAAGTTACTTTCTACCCTATATCTCTTCTTCAATTAGCTCTCAGATGATATAGTCTTCCATCAACCACCTATTTTCCCTCGAAGGCATTCTCCTACCGCACCTTCTGGCATATAATCATCACCTCAAGCAAACAACCCAACTATATAAATTTTGGCCAGGGGAATCTCTATTGGTTTTTCATTCTTGTTTGATGTAGTGTGAGGCTTCGAGGGCCCTCTAAGGGTCCAATATACACTTAAAGTTAAGTCCAACTGCTATTGGTTCTCTGCAGTGATGACAAATATTAATCCCTTCTCAAAACTAACATGTATAAACACGAGCAACAATCATCGATAATTCATAACAGGGTATCTGCACCATCTTCATGAGGTCCTAAGCCTTATCAATTTCGAACCCATCAAACTTAACGGTATAATGCAAGATCTTGTTTGAATGATCAATGCCTATTCGGTTAAAAACTGCATTCACAAAAACATTATACTTTGTGTGTGTTGTCTCGGTGACCTTACCAGTAATACATATTTAACTCCCACATATATGATAGTGGATCCATCTGCACGCACCTTATTCTCCCTAGCCCATCTATTGCTTAAATTGAATAAATAGATGACTAGCTGGTTGCAATAGATGACACATCTGCTTATATTGTCAAACAATTGGAGACATCTGTTATGACAGTTGATCAAGCTATTGCAGAAATCAAATAGATATATACATCTGTTGTAAAAGATTGCCAGTATGTTGTAAGTTATCTAGCAGAAAAAATATATTTTGCAACAGATTAACCATCTGTAGATTTATTTTTAAGCAATTTTCTTTTCTTTCTGAGATATAATAATTTATAAATATGTCCCTCCTTACAAATATGGATGATCCAGATTCGTACAAGAATATTCATATCGAGTCCATGCGTGAACTTCAAAGGGAGTTTGATGAACTCTAGAGAGATTTGGATGACGTCGGAGCAAGGCTGCCAGATAAAAAATGTCTGATTGATAATAATGATAATAGTAGTAATAATAATTAGATAATATTTTTTATTTTAGCTCATGTATTTTCCTCTTTTTGTATATCGGATCTACCCAAGGGATTCAAAAATCTATGAACTTTTCATTTTATTTTGTTGTCGACTTTGAATTTTTAATTCTTATTTAGTATTTAATAATCATTCTATTTATTCTTTGTTCTCAACAAGTCGACGGCTGGTGGTAAGAATTGAGCAATTTGTGTCAACAAAGGTTAATCTGCTATGACAGATCGATCATATGTTGCACCTAGTGGTTATTAATAAAAAGGGTTATTGTTGTTATTGAGACGGTGAAAAAGCATGACTTTCTAATTATTCAATATGAAAAATATTTCATAAATAAATAATAAGAAAATAAATGATAAACATAATTTATAACCGTAAAAGAACGGTTATTTAATTTTAATAACTGATCGTGACTTTTCACCATTTTTGTTTTTGAATTTATTTTTTAAAATTATTTATTATATAATAAAATGGTTATTATTTTATTAAGGAATTTGAAAACGTATTTTTTTTATTTATAAAATAAAAAAGTAAGCAAATTTGGATTAATGATATGATGATAGTTTTTTTTTTTAAAAAAGGTAGATTATATGTTGTAACAAATATATTATCTGATGCAACAGGTTTACTATTGTTGCAGCAGATGATATATTTGTTATCACAGATGATTTATTTGATGCAACCGATATCAAATCTGTCGTCACAGCTCAATAAAAATAGTTCTTGGAAAGAACTAATTAATAATAATAATCTGAAAAATCAAAACTTATCACAATATTTCTTAATTTAATTTAGTCATTAGTTTTCACATTAATAAAAAATGTAATTAATATATGGAGGTGAACAGTTAGATTATATGTTGCAACAGATAGGTTATCTGATGCAACATATTTTATATTATTGCAACAGATAATATATCTGTTGTCACAGATGTGTTATCTGATGCAACAGATATAGAATCTGTTGCCACAACTCAATAAAAGTGGTTCTTTGAAAGAACTAATTAATAATAATAATAATCTGAAAAGTCATGACTTATATCATAGTATTTATTTCTTAATTTAATAAAAAATGTAATTAATGAATGGAGGTGAATAGTCGTGCCTTTTTGCCTCTCATTCAAATTCAATCCTCTATAAATAGGTTCCTCCTTACTGAATTGCTCATTTAACTACACTCTATTTATTTATTACATCTCATCTTTCATATTACACTCTAGAAGATTATGGCTGACTAGTGTGGGATATTGCTTTTCTGCAAGACACAGTGAATGAACTTCGGAATCAAGTTCGTGACCTGCAATGGGAACTAGGAGGAGCTAGAGCAAGAACGCTCCATGAGATACGCAGGCTGAGGAGGGCCTTGCTACTTTCGATTGAAGATTGGCCGACTGGCAATGATGATGATGATAATAATAATAATTAGATTATTATTTTTCTTTTAGTTTATTATATATATTTTTATTTGTTTTTGTTTAATAAAAAAATTATGTTTGATCGTTGACGTTTTAATCCATACTTAATTTTCATTCTGTCTATTATCTTCTCAACAAATATGTCGACGATTCGACATAAAAAGGAATAATTTAGAATCCAATAGCAATAGCAAGATTTATCTGTTGGCTTTATGGCAGGGGCTGATGTGTTGTTCAAAATAGATTACTCATGTTGTAATAGACAAGAAGTCTGATGCAACAGAAAAATAATCTATTTCAACAGATGACTAGTTTGTTGCTTGACTCTGACATTTTAATTCGTACTCCCTCCATCTTAAATTATCCATCCTAAATTGAGATGCCACATTGATCAGTTGGTGGGACAGTAGACGTGTTTGAAATAACCATTGTTTGCTATTCAATCAAAATTTCATAAGAGAAGAAAGCTTTTAACGTAGGTTGGCATATAGTCCCCCTATTAAATGATGTTTTCATTTTAGTTTGAAGAAAAAGTGATTAATGCAAAGGGTAAAACATGAATTTTTTTCAATCTTTTCTTGATTAACAAAAAAGACAAGTAAAATGAGAAATCAAATTAGGAAATTTGAGATGGGTAATTGGATGTAAGGAATAATTTTGAATCCAGTAGCAATTGCAAGAGTTGAAACATATTGGTTATCTATTGGGTTTGTGGCAGAGGTTGATTTGTGTTGTTCCAAACAAATTAGTTGAAATAGATAATTAGTCTGGTGCAACAAATAAATATCCTGATACAACAAATAATACGTCTGATGCAACAGATAATACGTCTTATGCAACAGATAAATATTCTGATGCAATAGATAAATAGTCTGATGCAACAAATTACTCATCAGATGTACTAGATGATTGATTTGTTTAAATTGTAGGCACTTATGCTGGATTCATGATTAGATTTCTATCCATTGTTGGAAAAACAGAAGTGTACCCAGATGATAAATATGAATAAAAATCATAATTTTACTTACCAAAGTCACCTATGAAGTAATGCCAAAGTGGAAAGTGATGTAGTAAACAAAATTTGACCTAAGAAATTAGTCAGATTATAGCAGTAGCGTTGCACCAACAATAACAACAACAACACATGGTCGACAAGAAGAAGATGAAGATGATAATGAAGTAGAAGATGATGATAATAAAGCAGAAAATGATGAATAAAGTAGAAGAAACAAGGAACAGTAAAAATTGCTTAGAGAGAGAAAACAACAATGGATGAGAAGAGAGAGAAAGACGCCTTTTTCCCTTCGTTTCCCGTTATTTTAGGTAAACATTGGGATCAAAGTGTAAATTTAAAAACTTGTGGGTTATTTTCAAACTTCTCCAACTTTCTTAATCCATAATAAAGTAATTGTCGCCTCCAACTAATAATTAAGACTTGTGTTACCTACACCTCATTTTAAAATTCTTTTGTCACCTGTGGCTCGAACCCCCTTGTAACTTGGATAATTATTAAAGAATATCAATTAATAATTTTTTTCAATGTGGCACTTGGGTTTACCTTATATTTCATTACCTTATTTTATTTAATTAAAATAAAGAATATCAATAAAAGAAAAAGAGAAGCTAAATAAATTTTTAAATAATTTTTTTGGTAACTAACATTTTATTAATCACCAAGTAGAAATTACAAAAATGTAGAAGGTTTATAACTCAACCAACTACTGCGCAGTTTGCCAATTTGCCACTGTCGACAGGCATACTACAAGTCTATCAATTGTCTCTTTCAATCTAGGTGGTGCTTGTACACAGCAAGAATATACTATTTCTCTTGTCACTTGCTTAACAATTATCCTTTTTTTCTCAAATACTCATTGATTTCATTCCATTCATATATAATATATAAATTTAGTGTATGCCATTTTGAATAAGAGAGCTCGACTTGTTTTTATTTTGCCTGTCGGGTGGTCTACTCTAATTGCATATTCCAAGTTGTCAATACTGATTCTGCCATCTGTAACCATGATAGTATGTTGTTTCAAATATCCTTGATGTTTCTATATGTGTTAAATAAATGATGGTTTGTTTCATCTTCTTGTTGACATAATACACATTTTAGTCAACTTCAATGCCCCATTTAGCTAGCCTGTCTATGGTTAATAGCCTTCCTTTTATATGTTGCCAAAAGGTAAAGATGACTTTTGGTGTGGCATAATTATGAAACATCAACCCCTTCCAGCTTATGCTTTCTCCATTTCCTAGTAACTAGTGATATATTTGTCTTACAATCTTCTTCTCAGGATCTAAGCTCCCTTAAGTTGCTACGAGAGTTCCTCTGGTGTCAAAAATTTTCCTGATCAACCATGCTGCTTATTTTAGAGTAGTAGCTTTTTGAAAAGAAACTCCTTTGATGTATTATGCATGAACCCATTTGATCCATAATGTGTCTTTCTTGGCTGGCAGGTCCCAACATAACTTAGTGATTACAGCTTTATTCCACTTTGCTATGTTGAGAATGTTTAGAACTCCTACACTCTTTGGCGCATATATTTTATCCCAAGTAACCAAGGATTTTTTTTGTAACAACATTGACTCCAGACCACAAATAACTTCTATAGTGACTTTCTATAACTTTTAGCACATTGGTTGGGATAGTAAATAGTTGAGCCCATTATAATTTGATTTCAGTCAAAATAAATTAAATTAATTGAAGCCTTCCAGTATATGATAGGTGTTTTTCTATCCAAAATGAAATTCTCGCAAGAATTTTTTCTATCAATGGAATCCATTTCACCAATGACATCTTCTTAGTAGAGAATGGCATGCCAAGGATCTGATCTTGTTGTTGTTAGGCCACTCCACCAAAGTATACAGAGATCTTTCCAAGGGTTTCTTGTAGCCCAGAAGCTTGAGTAAACTTCTTGAAAGCTTCTTGCACTGCATATACTGTTTGGACTTCACTCTTAGCAAATATTAGAAGATCATCTGTGAAGCATAAGTGGGTGATTCCTAGCTTGGCGCATCTTGGGTGATAGTAAAATTCTTTATCCATTTTCAGTTGGGATAATGTTTTGCTCAGGTCCATTTTTAAGGTAAATAAAAAAATCCTTCAGCAGCTAGAAAAGGTTCTCCAGGTTTATCATTGATCATAATATTGTAGAAAACTGTTCTTACACAAGTCATAATCCAGTTGACAAACTTATCAGGGAATCCCATGATAACTAAGATTTGGTACAGATATATCCACTCAACAGAATCATATGCCTTTTATAGATCCACTTTAATCATAACTCTAGGGGAAATATGCTTTATGTTGTAGCCCTTGATAAGTTCATGTGCCATGATGATACTATCCCCTATCTTTCTACCCGTATAAACCCATATTGAGCTTCATTAATGAGAGTTGGTATGATATTATGGATCCTAATTGTTGAGATCTTAACAATCAATTTATACACAATAGAGCAATATGCAATGGGTCGATAACCTTTGACTGTGGAAGGAGCTTGAATTTTTGGAACCAGAGTGAGTATTGTATAATTAAGAGGCTTATGCAGCTTACCAGTGTCAATGACGTGCTTCACAGTGGATATGACATCATGCTTGATAATTTGCCAAGTTCTCTTAGAGAACACTGTATTGTTTCCATCTAATTCAGGTGCTTTGTCATCTCCTATTGCTTTTAGACTTTTAAGGATTTCTTCTTCACTCACAAGCTCACATAGTAGGAACTTTTTTTAATCTGTCGTAACTTGTGGACTTTCTACATAACTGGGATATCTACAACAGGTAAGGAATTCGTTGTTGACCTCATGAGACCCTTATAGAAGGAGATAATTTTCTCTTTGATTTCCTTGGGGTCATTTAATATGTTACTATCTAAGCTAGTGAGTTTAGTGATATTCTTTCTCTGGGTTCTGTCTTTGACAACTGCTGAGAAGTATTTTGTATTATTATCTATAAGTTTGATCCATTGAGCTCTGGATTTCTTCTTCATAATACTCTCCTCCACTTTAGATAATTTTTCAAGGGTTTAAAAAGTCTATTTTCTCTTAAGATTGTAAGGTATCAATTAGGATTTGTAGAATATTCTATTATATGATGTGAAGACCAATTATTGCTTGTTCTATTCTCTCAGTTGTAGCTTTGAATTCCTGATTGTTGAGGGCTTTCAAATCAGTCTGGAGAGCTTTGAGTTTCATCCATAAATTTCTTCTAGAGTCAAGGATCTTTACACCTTGCTAATTACCTTCAACAATATGGAGAAAATCTTTGTGGTCTGTCCATACATTAAAAAAAACTTGAAAGGAACCTTGATGCTCAGAGTGATCTTGTAAGGTAGATAAACATTAGTGAATGATCTTAGATATATGGGGTTTCATAATCGAATTTCACGTGTCCCTATTGTTGTATCCAAGCACTATTACCCAGAGTTCTATTTATTCTATTTCTGATTTGATTTGATCCCAGCTGTCTGTTGTACCATGTATAATAATCTCCTCTCCATTGTATCTCATACAGTGCACAATCATGCATGCACTCAACAAAATCTGTTAATTCATTATATTGCACTGGATTCCCTGCACACCTATCTTGAGGGTACAACAAATCATTAAAGTCACCATTGATCATCCATAGTAGTTGGTTACCTTGTGACACCACTTTTAATTGATCCCACAGCATCAGTCTCAAGGTAGCAGTATTGCATCCATATACAATAGTAATTAAATAGACTTCCCCATCATTTAAATTAATGACTTGGCAATGCATTAGTTACATTTCTTCTTTCAGCAAAGTGACATGGTAGCACCTAGTGTCCCACATTATCCAAATTCGACCATTTTCATCAGTGTTGTAGTTGTGCAGCTTCCCCCCAGGTTAATGCAATATTAGAACTGATTTGAGAGGTTTTGTGAACTTTAAATCTAGTTTCTATCAAACCTACTAAGTCAATATTTTTATTCCTCAATAGATTTAAAACTTTTTTATGCTTATACCTCTTATTCACACCCCTGATATTCTAAAATAACCATGTCATATGGTGTTAAGTATTTTCCCTCTATCAGGAGGGGCCAGACTCACTTTTCCAAGTCATTGTAAATACTAGAAAATCTATTTCTAAAGGCAATATTAGGCATACTCCTATCCAGGCTATTTTCCTTAGGGGCTGTACTTCTTTTCTTCACAGTTACTGGTTGAAAACTAGCTTCTTGGTTATCGGTTGAGCAGGTTCTGATGAACTGGTAGTTGCAGTCTCCAGTGTTGGAATTATTTTTTCTCCTTTTATTGTGGCTTGCTCCAGTGGCTCTGGTTATTTTTCCTCTAACTTCTCTTCCCTCTTAGTTTGGTCTATAATTGGGCCCTTGTATTGTTAAGTTAAAATCACTCTTTTAGGCATTTCTTTATTATGCCTAGGCATTAGTGAGGGTTCCTTATGACATGTATGCCCAATAATCTGGCATTTTTGTCAGAATATAAGCTTACAGTCGTACATGACTATTTTTTAGAAGACATGACCATCAGGAGCTCTCATTGTGATTGCATTGGGCAGTGGTTGAGTAATGTTGATCTCAGTTAGAATTTGAGCATATGACACATAAGTTTTCTTAGTTGTGCACTCATCAGCATACATAGGGGTGCCTATTGAGCTAGCACTCCGACTCAGTGAATCATAACTCCAACAATTCATTAAAAGTTTGGGGAAGTTCACTCATAGAGGTATCTCAGTAGGGTATTCTTCATTGAAATCAAACTGAGTTGACCACTATTTGAGGATGATAGGATGATTATTAATAGTGTATGTACCTAAACATAATACTTCATGTAAATCATGTAGTATGTTAAATCTAATAATGAAATATCCTTCTTCATGCATATATAACTCTAGTTGGGATATTTCCTTCTAATTTTTGTCGATATATCGCATCATTACATTATACCCAGGGTTTGCCCCAATTACATAACCAATTAGTGCACACTTCCACTTTTGGGTTTCCTTAGCTACCTCAGTCTCATCTAATTCAGCTATGCATTTGTTATTCTCAATTATTAGGGCTATATAATTCAGAGGCATACCATTTGCTACAGATCTGTTCTTTTCAAAAAGATTTACCCATGGTCCAACTGGAGCTTTCCCCTTCTCTTTTTCTTGTATTCCTCCTTTGTGAGATCTGATATTTCCATTTCATTGCTTTGATGCTTATCAACTCGATTCATCCTTCCATTAGGGCTGGCATATTGAATACTTGAGGAAGCACTAAATTCATCAACTTTACTGTAGGTAGGGGAGTGTCACTTAATTGAAGTTTCTTTGTTGCTGTATTGGTGCCATTCCTTTCGTCTACCCTTTGTTGCTCCTTAGACTCGCTAAGATTAGGGAGAGGAAGGGTCGTGACCTCGACCAGGTGAGGTGCATTAAGGGGGAGGATGGTAGAGTGTTGGTGGAGGACGGCCACATTAAAAATAGATGGCAGTCATACTTTCATACGCTCTTGAATGACGAAGGGGATAGAGCTATTGTGTTAGGGGAACTGGAGCACTCAGAGGAGTGTCGAGATTTTAGTTATTGTAGACGTTTTAAGGTAGAAGAGGTTAGAGAGGCTGTTCGTAGGATGCGAAGGGGTAGGGCGACGGGGTCGGATGAGATATCGGTGGAGTTCTGGAAGTTCGTAGGAGAGGCTGGTGTAAGGTGGTTGACTGGATTGTTCAATGAAATCTTTAAGACGGCAAAGATGCCCGAGTCTTGGAGGTGGAGTACCATGATCCCTCTCTATAAGAATAAGGGTGACATCCAGAGTTATAATAACTAGAGGGGGATTAGGTTATTGAGTCACTCTATGAAGATTTGGGAGAGAGTGGTCGAGGTGAGGCTGAGACGGATAGTGTCTATTTCGGAAAACCAGTTTGGATTTATGCCTGGCCGCTCGACGATGGAGGCAATTCACCTGGTACGGAGGATGGTGGAACAGTATAGGGAAAGGAAGAAGGACCTGCACATGGTGTTTATCGACCTGGAGAAGGCATACGACAAAGTCCCCAGGGAGGTGCTATGGAGGTGCTTGGAGGTGAGTGGAGTCCCGCTGGCATATATCAGAGTAATTAAGGACATGTATGATGGAGCGAAAACTCAGGTGAGGACGGCGGGAGGAGACTCAGAGCATTTTACTGTCTTGACAGGATTGCATCAGGGATCTACTCTTAGTCCCTTTTTGTTTGCTTTGGTGATGGATGTGTTGGCGGAGTATTCAAGGGGAGGTGCCGTGGTGTATGCTTTTTGCAGACGATGTAGTTCTGATTGATGAGACACGAGGGGGTGTGAATGACAAATTAGAGGTGTGAAGACAAACTCTTGAGTCTAAAGGGTTCAGGATGAGCAGAAGCAAGACGGAGTATTTGGAATGCAAGTTTAATGACGTGAGACTGGAGAATGAGGTGGTAGTGAAGCTGGAATCACAAGAAGTATGTAAGAGGGATAGTTTCAAGTATCTCGGGTCCGTGATCCAGGGAAACGGTGAGATTGACGAGGATGTCTCGCACCATATTAGGGCGGGATGGATGAAGTGGAAGCTCGCCTCTGGGGTGTTGTGTGATAAGAAGGTGCCGCCCAAGCTTAAAGGCAAATTCTACAGGGTGGTAGTCCATCCGACCATGTTGTATGGAGCGGAGTGTTGGCCAGTTAAGAATTCCCACATCCAAAAAATGAAGGTGGCAGAAATGCAGATGTTGCGCTGGATGTGTGGGCTGACTAGAGGGGATAGAGTTCGGAATGAGACTATCAGGGAGAAGGTTGGTGTGACTCCAGCGGAGTGCAAGATGCGGGAAGTCCGATTGAGATTGTTCGGACACGTGAAGAGGAAGGGCATGGATGCCCCGGTTCGTAGGTGTGAGAGGCTACCGTTGGATGGTTTTAGGCGGGGTAGGGGTTGGCCGAAGATGTACTGGGTGAGGTGATTAGGCGGGACATGGAGCAGTTACAGCTCACCGAGGACATGACCCTAGATAGGAAGGTCTGGAGGACGCCAATTAGGGCAGAAGACTAGGGCCAGTTTGGGTCGCTAGTGTAGGGAGTTACTTGGTGGGGGTAGTATCCTTGTTATGATTCCGTGTTCCATGTTTTATTACGAACCTGGGTGCTTCCCTCTATTTTCTATTACTTATGGGTGCCGTATTTATGTTATGAAATCTTGTTCTGTGCTTTACTATGTATTTGCGTGGTATCTCGTGGTATCTCGTGTCTTGAGCCGGGGGTCTATCGGAAACAGCCTTTCTACTTCATTAGAGGTAGAGGTATGGACTGCGTACATCTTACCCCCCCCCCCCCCAGACCCCACTAGGTGGGAATACACTGGGTTTGTTGTTGTTGTTGTTGTTTTATTGGGGGCCTTCCTCGACCTCGACCTCACCCCCGTCCTCGGCCTCACCCTCTAGCCATGGCTATCAAGCTCGGCGTACATTAACTAACGTAAGCTGGCAGAATTTCTAGAGAGAATTTATAAATAATTCTTTTATTGTTTCCTCTTCATCTTATTTGTAATTTCACCTAAAGTCTTTCCTTTAAATCTCTCTTATTTCACCAGAACTAAAATATGAAAATTAATGACTGCCTTTAATTATAAAAATCTTTTCAATAAATAGATGTACTTAATACTTAAAATATGCTTTCATCATAATCAAGTGATATGTTTTTAGGAAGTTTTCTGGAATATTTTATTGTGAAAATATGAGTCAATCTTAATTGATTTTAATCATAATATAATTTTTTCACAAAAAAATTTTCTTGAATATTAATTCTAATTTCAAAAATTATAATAAGATCACAATTGATTGCAGAAAAATCATCTAATTGATTAGTTTCATTCTTATTGACTTCAAATCAAAATTGTTATTAATTAAAATCGTAGATTAAATTTATATAATTTTAAATATTATTAGTTGAATGCATGTACACTATAATTCAAGTGACTTAATGTTAGAAATTATCCTATTCTATTATTAGCTAAATTCAGTTTCAAATTTAGAATTTATTTACTATTAAAATAGTTATCACGATTAACTAATTTTACCTCAATATAATATAATCAATTTGATTATTGCAAATTATTGTTACCTAATTTAATATAATTAATTTTACTATAAAAATCACTCTTAAACAAAAACTTTCATCATGTAGCAATACTAGTTTTAAAAATTTAATAAGATCACAATAGATTACATAAAATCAGTTGATTGATTATTTGTATTCTCATAGATTTCAAAGCACAATAATTATTAATTAAAATAATAAATTTATTTATTTATATGTAAAGTATTATTATTTTAATTTATGTAAATAGTAATTCATGTGGTGTAATTTTAGGAATCATGTTGACCTATTATTAGCTAAATTTAATTATAAATTTTTAAATATATTTATTGTTAAAACATCTATAAATATTAAATGATTTTCACATCAATTTATCTCATTAATCTATAATATATTAAAAGTGTGAAGGGCCTTAGAAATATTGTTTGAACTTTTTACCCTTCATTAAACGTTTATACTTTAGACAAAATCGTCTTTTCATTGTTTTTTAATATTTAAAAATTAAAAATTAATTAACAACTTATTCTAAAACCTTTCCTTATTAAACTATAGGACTAAAATAGAAACCGTGACATTATAGGAAACTCAGCTTAACTCAATTTCTATATATTCTTCACTTTGTCTTTCTTTCTCTCTATTCAATTAATCAATTAGTAATTGATTTACTTCGTCTCAATTAAACTCCAGTATAATTTTGCCTTAAATTCAATTTTGAAGAATTTTAAATTTTTCATGTGAATTAGGACACTAAACAGTTGCTATATAAAGAATTTTCATGCTTCATATTTATTTGTTATAGCTTATTGATTTTTTTAAAAGTTTATTTATATTTTGTAACGTGATTTTTTTATGCCTTATAGTTTGTAATGATTTATTTTGTTGCAGCATACTCTTCTTTTATGTTAATTCTTATGGTATATATTGGGTTTAATTTATTAATTTAATTATTCTGTTCTTAAGTCATTACATTGATAAAATTTTATCAAATTTCATATTTTTTATTCTTGATCATGTTTTCGTCGAATTGTTTCTTAAACTTAGTTGTAGCAGTCATTCTTTTTAGTTGGAGTATGACAAAACGTTGGTTGAAGTTTGATGTGAGGTTATAATTCACTGCTTAGGTTTTTTCTTTCTATGGATGTTATACATATTTTAGTTATTGTGTTTTGTGTATCTTCTTTGCAGTTATGACGTTTGAACTTTGATTAATTGAGCCATTAATCAAGGGTCTTTACTAGAACCAACTTCTCTACCAAATCCACTTTGTGAAAATACATGTGAAAGTTTTAATTGCACGTTGTACCTAATAGTTTGAAATTTCAAATCAATTAAAATTTAATTATATGTGTGTGTATTAGAAAGATTGTGATATATATTAAACGTGTATTCGTGTTTACATGCAGAGGATTTAAAAGAGAAACTAGAAAGAGATGGCAAATCTATTTCTAACAATGGAAAAAAGGTATGTTAATTGCTCAAATCGATTACATTACTATTAGTTATACCTGAACTTATTTTTTAATTCTAGAATGAGTATGTTATTATCAGGGTTTTGGTAGATATATCGGTGCACGAAATTACTAGTCCTGATCAAGCAAAAGGTCAAGTTCACCTTTGAGCTTATTTTAGACTAGGTTTCTAAATTACATGAACAATGATGGAGAGTTTATAGTTTCTTAAAAGACGTCCTAATTCCTTATATCTGTACTTTGTGTCTATTGCTCTCAATTTTGATGTTGTTCGTCTTACTTTGTAGCCAAATTATGTGTAGACAAAAATAAATAAAGCTAATATATTTTTTTGATATGCGATATTGTTCTTTTATTCACTCATTAAAATTTTATGTTGTTTTTTTTGAGTTCTAATGTCTTCCTTTGTTTTTAGTTATTTAGATTAGTAAGCCTTTTATTATTATTATTATAATTATTATTATTATTATTATTATTATTATTATTATTATTATTATATTGATATCACAAGTAAAATATCATTCTTGTATGGGTAGAGCCCGTAGAGATGGTGCAAAAAAATGCTATTCCTTTATTATTATTGAATTTTTGGGTCAATAATTTTTTAATGATTTTATAAAAACATTACTCGACTTATTGATTTTATTTTTCTTACAAGTAGTTCGAACATATCTCAATATTTATAATATTAATCAAATTATTTATTTTTTGGGTAAATTGAAAGAATATTTTTTTCCCCAGAGTTTATTTTAGATTTTTGTTTTAGTTTCAAACACATGCATGCATCAACACTATTTCCCTTTTTTTTAGTGGTAGTTTTGAAGATTAAAGTCTTTAACGATCCAAATCGAGTTTTATCTTATGTTGAATCAACTTCACTATATTTTTCTCAATTCTTTTTCATTAAGTTTTTTCTAATTAAATTTATATTAATTAACTCATTTATTACAAAAAAAAAAATCTATATTCAAAGTAATATAATAAATATTTAGTACTGTAAATTTTTGTAGGATAACATCAATAAATTTAACTTATAAATAATGATAGAATTTAATTTAAATAATTAAAAGATTTGATTCAACAAAATACTTTTGTAATGATAGTATTTAATTTAAATAATTAAAAGACTTGATTCAACAAAATACTTTTGTAGATGCTCTTTCATATCAAAACTAGATGTTTCATTCCGCTGGTCCATTTTAACAAATTAAGCGAGTATTATAGTGCTTTTTTTTCATATTATTCTTAGTATTAAACAACTATATAAGTAATCGTAATTAAATTTACAATTTTAAAGCATCATTGATAAAATTAGTTCACTAAAATACATGTTTAATAAAAAAGAAATACTTCAACCATTCCTAAACAAGTGCTCCTTTTGGTTTGAGCACACCCTTTAATAAACTTTTCACTTCTAAAAAATAAAAAATTACTTTACCAGCTCACTCTTAATTAAATTTCGTTAAAAATTTAAATGCATATATATTTAGGAACAAAATCACAACTGAAAAAAAACACCTATAAAGGAATGGACTAAATAAGAATTGTAGTAGGATATGAATGTAAATGACGAAGTAGGAAGAAAACGCAACAAAAAGGAAGAAATCACTTATATATACATATATACATATATATATATATATATATATATATATATATATATAATATTAAAAGTGTGAAAACCTTTAGAAAAGTGATTTGAACTTTTTGTCCTTCATTAAAATAATCTGTAATAGACAAAATCATCTTTTAAGCCCTTTTCTTTAATTTATAATATAAATATTAACTTTATTAAATATATAAAATATTAAATGATGAGGATTTTCTACTTATACTTAAATTTCTAAATTTATGGTAATATTTTGTTGGGTGTTTTGTTGTCAATGTGATTTTTTTCAAAAGAAAAGGTCGGTTGACTTTTCCAAAAAAGAAAAGCTTTTGTTTTTGGTCCTGTAACGTTTTCTTATTGAAAATATCTAATATAATAGTAGTAATCTTTTACATAATAATAAAAAAAAGATTTTTTTTCGCTACATGATATTTATGTAAGAAGTTGAAATCAATTAATATTTTATATATGCAAATATGAAATCAATAAATATTTTACTTCTCTAAATTTTCATATTTGAACTTTCAACTTTCGTAGGAATCTTCACTATTAATGTATAAATTTAGGAGTACGTTTTAGGTTAGAATAATTATTCTGTTATTATATTTTTTGGTTTAAATTTAAGGAATCCTAAAGTATATAGTAAGGGATAAACATATACAAAGTATTAGATTTTCCCAATGATGTGTCGTAATCTCATATAAATACAAGCTTAATTTTGAAGAGACAGAGACTACAGTATGTGAAAACTGAAAAGTTGGAACAAAAAAATGATAGGACTATGATTCACCGTCAATGTGCATTGCAGATGAATTCGTGTAGGAGAATATAATCTAATTAAGTACTCCTATAAAAGACGCAATTGATCCACATTGAAGAATTGGACATGGTATAATGGTAAAAAGAAGGTAATTCTAATATATTACTATATAGGTTTTTTTATATATAGCAATATGAGGGAATTTATAGCTAAAACCTCTGTTTCTATCTGCTATTTTTCTGCTTACTACAGATGGCAGATAAATATTCAATTAGACTTTAAGGGATTTTTACGTAAAAATTTGGTTTAATTTGTTTAAATATCTTGATTATCATATTATTTTGTAGTAGTCTCTGCTTTATTGGTATATGTTGTTGTTTCTACTTAATACAAGTGGTAGATGAATGTTCGATTGGACTATAAATAATTTTTATATAAAGGTGAGATTTAATCGTATTATTATGATATCTTGATTATCATATTGTTTGTCTATTTTGTTGCTATCTATTTTTTTATTTCTGCTTAATACATGTGGTGTATAAATGTTCGACCGGGCTTTAAAGATTTTTTTTTTTTATAAAAGTGAGGTTTAATCTATTGTTGTAATCTCGATTTTCATATTGTTTGTTTGTTTTGTTGCTATCTGCTTTTTTTTTTCTACTTAATACAGTTGATAGATGAATAATGTTCGATCGAGCTATAAATTTTTTTTATGTAAATGTATACAGGTGGATGATGAATGTTAGAGTTTAATAGCTATTATTACAAGAGAAGTTACAACGCTAAGATTAGTTTATGTCGTAGCTTTTTCCTATTCTTATTGGGGGAAAGTTTTTCTTTTGAGTAGGAATCTACTTTTTGTTCCTCAAATACTTATTATTATTTATATTCATTGTAAAAAAAAAAAAGATTTTTTAAACTTAAAATTGATTATATTATACATAAGGTATTTTCCCTTATCATGACTTAATAATATATGGAAAAAATTAGATGAAAAATAAGGAAAAAGGGTCTAAAATATATTCAAACTTTGATGAAATTTGCTGTAACATTGCTGAATTTTGCGGCTGACCCTCTTGAACTATTTATTTGTGTATTTTAGTGACGTTTATAAGATAATAAATAAATAAAAGAGTTTAGTGCAAATAAATATCAGTAAAATACTCTAATAAATAGTCGGGGGGGGGGGGCCTGGGACCCCCACAAAGTTCATCTGTGTTACAAGAATTTTCGTCAAAATTTAGATATATTTCAAACTATTTTCCCAGAAAATAACTACCTTGAAAAAATAAGAAATTTTTTAACGTGAGCAAGTAAGAAAATAATCTACCATAACTGATTTTTAGTTTTTTCCAAATGAATAATTCTATAAATCGAAGCTTATGTATAGTGATTTATAATTTTTAAAATATTTCTTTTCTTAATTTAGGTGACATAATTAAAATTTTGAGACTCAAATTAAATTTATTTTTTTCGATCGTGAAAAAGATCAGTTGAGATATAATAGACAATAAAAAATTTGATAAACATGTATAACTTACAAAATTTGATAAAACATTTATTTATATAGTTACAACAAAATGTATCTATAGCTATGAAACTTAAGCTATGAATTCAAAAATCGTAGCTATTATGAAATAGTAGCCACCAAAAATCAATTTAAGTAGCTATTTATAAATTCATAAAATTTCTTAGTTACGAATATCAAATTGACAAAGCTAATTTTTTTATTTTTGTTACAATTACTAACATTCGTGGGAATAATTAGCTCAATAGCTACAATTTTATTGCTATACTAAAATTTTATAGCTGATCATAAGTTTTTTCCACGCGATAAAAATTATTGTAGCAATAGTAATTTTTTAGCCATGATAGATTATTTGAAGCAAAATATTATAGCTTAATTTTTTTTTTTGCTTCAAATTGTAAAAATTGTGGCAATAGTAATCTTTTAGTCACAATAAACTATTTAAATTAAATATTGTAGCAAAATAATTTTGTGAAAAAAAAGTTGTGGAAATAATTAAATAATATAGCCACGTAGTTTTTGCTTTAATAAAATTTTGTAGCTAATTATTATCTTTTATCACAGGCTAAAATTTATTGTAGTAATAGTAACTTTTCAGCTATAACAAGTATTTAAAATAAAATATTGGTCCTTCAAGTTATGAAAAATTATTACAATAATCAAACTATATAGATATAGAATTTTCACTCAGTAAAATCTTGTAGCTAATTATTAATTTTTGTCACGTGCTGAAATTTATTATAGCAATATTTGTCATGATGAAATGATTTAGCCACAAATATATTATTGTGATTAAATTTTATAGATAGTATTTTTTTTTATCACGAGTTGATGCTATAGCAATACTAATCTAGAGTAATTAGAGATATTAACCGTTCAATTCAATTTAGTAATACCCATGTCTACTTGCGAATTTCAAATATAATTTCAGTAATAGGTGATAATATCCAACTAATTTTAATTAGTTAATTAAATTGAGCTTAAACATAACTTTACTGAGCTCACAACCTGATCAAGTACTTCCAGAATTATTATTTGGTTCAAACTACTTGCATTTAAATAATATATTTATCGATTATTGTGATCGGACGAATTAACCATTCAATTTAATTCTAAAATTTTTAATTCCTAAATGTAACTTAAGTAAATATCTAATTATATTTATTTCAATTGACTAATCATATCAAATTTTAACAATACTTCTATTTAACTTTATTCTGGACAAGTCTTTTCAGAATTATTATTTGACACAAATATTATTTATTGAGACAACATTTTTATTAATTCAGTGTAAATTAGAGGTGTTGATTATTTGACTTGATATAATTTTATACAATTTTACTTGTAAGTATGTATGTATGTATGTATATATATATATATATATATATATATATATATATATATATATATATATATATATATATAGAGAGAGAGAGAGAGAGAGAGAGAGAGAGAGAGAGAATTAAATTTAAAATAAAAAGATTAAAATACAAAAAAGAAAAAAAGGTGATCTTCAACCATATTTATATATACCTATACTTATAACCTCTAACTTTGTCAGGTAATCTCTTAAACTTATCAAGCCCGTATGTCTTATTATAACATGTTATTTTTTTGACATTAATTTTTTTTTTTTTTTGAAAAAAATGTATGATTGATTCTTTATGAAAAGTTGCAAAAATATTATTAAATATGGATTCCTATCTATGTTAATCATTTGTTGTGGAAGTACGATTCTACTATAATTGGATGCTTTACTATGAATTCATTTTGTTAATTTAAAAAGATAAATTAACATTTTTTTGAAAGTTATATAGTAAAATAATAACCAAACTTAAACTTTATGATGATGACACTTGCAATTATAATATTATTCACTTCTCCTATTCTAAATGTACATGTTAAATAGAATTTCTAATCTTGACAGTTTTATTTTATTTTTGGATTTCTCTTGTAAACCTTATATATAATTCATATATTCATATTAAATTCATATAAGTTTATATGTTAATTCAAACCAAAAAATTATATAAATTTTAGTCCTTTTCTTTAAAAAATCAAGTTGAAATAATTGATGTTGTAGAATACGGTTCCATCATAATAGGACACCTTAAAATTGAATTTGAATTCATTTTTTTGATGGTGAAAATAAAAATTAAATTGATATTATTTTTAAAGTTCTAGAGTAAATTATTGCCCAAACTAAATTTTATGGTGCTGAAGCTTGCCATTATCATGTTATTTCACTTCATCTCGATTTGGGCAAATTAAATATCATTTCTAACATTGAAAATTTATTTTACTTATTTTAGATATCTATTTTGAACTTGAAATTTTAATTTATATAATTCATATTAAATTTATGTAATTTTATATTTTAATTCAAATAAAAAAATTATTACTTAAAATTCATATCTTTATTTTGAAATTCAAATTGAAATAAACAAATACTGTGAAAGTATAGTTCCACCATAATAGGACATCATAGTATGAATTTGAATCGACGCCATTGATACTAAAAATAAAAATTAAATTGACATTCTTTTCTAAAAAATATCTCATTTAAATGATTTTCAAACTTAAATTTTATGGTAATTAATGCTTTTCATCACAATATTGTTTTGCTTCTCCAATTCTATATGGATAGACTAGATAGATTTTTTGATTTTGAATATTTTATTTTAAAACCTTGTAAACGTAATATTCAAATCCATATAAATCATTTTAAATTCATATAATTTTATATTTCAATTTAAATAACAATAATTCAACATTAATAAAAGTCATAATATTTAGGATAATATTTATTTTACATAAATTGATAAATATTTTCAATAATTTAAGTTGAACATATATGTATTATTAATAAAATTAATAATATAAAGAGGACCAAAATATTTTAAAAGAAATATACATTTTAGAATAATATTTATTTCATAAATATTTGACTTTTCCATCAACTTAAGGTAGAGTATATATTTATTTTTATTATTAATAATATTTTCATTAGATATTTTTGTGTGTAACATTTGTTATTTACATAGTAAGCATTTAGGGGCATTTAGTCAAAAGTGACAAAAGAGTTTGAAAATGGAATGTAGGTGACTCAAGTCTTAATAATTGAGTAGAGGTGACAATTACTTTATTATGGATTAAGAAAGTTGGGAAAGTATGAAAATAGCCCACAAGTTTTTAAATTTACACTTAGATCAAAATGTTAGTTAATATAACAGGAAATGGAGGAAAAAAGGCACATTTCTCTCTCCTTTCATCCGTTGTTGTTTCTCTCTCTTCACGATTTTTGTTGTTCACTATTGCTGCTACTTTATTCATCATCTTCTACTTCATTATCATCTTCATCTTCTTCTCGTCGACCATTGATGTTGTTTTTACTGCTACTACTGCTACTTGAACAATTTTTTAGGTCAAATTTTATTTCGTACATCACTTTGGCATTACTTCATAGGTGACTTTGGTAAGTAAAATTATGATTTTCAGTGAAATTTGTCATCTGGGTACACTGTTACTGCCGTTTTTTCAATAATGGATAGAACCCATTAATGAATCCAACATAAGAGCCATATGTTTAAACGAATCACTCATATGTTGCGACAGAAGAGTCATCTGTTGCAATAGAAGACTCATATGTTGAATTCATGTTTATGGTTCTATATAGTGCCCATAACATGAATCAAACAGATGGGTTATTTGTTACAATAAACGAGTTATCTGTTGCAACAGATGAATTATCTGTTGCAACAGACTAGTCATCTGTTGCATCAGACTAGTTATCTATTACAACAGGTGGGTTATCTGTTGCAAAATAGGAGTAATTTATTGCAACAAATGAGTAATGTATTTGGAATAACACAAAACAACTCATGCCACAAACCCAACAGATAACCAATATATTTCAACAAATGGCCTATTTGTTGAAAGAACTTAAAACTCTTGCTATTTCTACTGGATTACAAATATATATCTTGAATCTGCTTGATACCACTGTAACAACGTTTATACTACTAAAGCAACAACATGACATACTATCTCAACATACTCTATAAATACCATAACAACTGAGTATCTTTTTGGAAGCATAAAGCCATGTACACAATAGCAAGCATTCACTCTCCATAATCATCATCGACCATCCTTAGAACATAAAGCACAATAACTTAGCACGATGTCCCATCCCGCCGAGTAGTACACAAAAGAGAGCACAACAAAGAACTCATTACGACGTCCCATACCACCGGAAAGTACACACAAAAATATCAAACAAGAACCCGTCATGGTGTCCCATACCACCGGAGAGTACACCAAAATAATACAACCCATATTATAATAAAACACAACTACTCCATCCATTGATCGAAACCGCGGGTAGCTCAACCCCTCCATGGTTCATTACCGAAATCCACCTTCAAATACCCATACCATAGTTTAACATAAATGAATTAATATTGTCATGGAATAGATATATAGTCACTAATTCTATAGTCATTGATAAACACCGCAAAGTCCATACTATTTAACCTTATTTTCCATAAATCAATAGATTACAAGTCCTATATTACTAGTCATAAAATTTGGGGGGGGGGAGGGGGAGGGGACTACAAGCTACTCATATTATAGGTTATTCATCTATCATAAGGCCATTCTTTGGCTAGCATCTTCATGATATAAGTTGCCAATTAAGCCATCTCAATCTCACATATTGGGAGATAATCTAATTAACCATCATGCAATACTAGGTCCATCATCACTAAACGTGCCCCAACCTTAAGCACTAGTTTCCATATTTTAAGCAAGTAAAATCCACCAACTAGTTTACTAGGTTTCTATCCTTCAAATAGTAATCATATATTTTAGAAGTAACTAGTTGTCACATAAGACACTTTACTAGGCAAAAATTCATAACATAACCTCTTATTCAAGTCAAGAAGATATATTAGGTTAGCCCTTGATTTTATGCAAGATTACATATAACACTAGGCCTTAACTCAGTATTAGACATAGATTTCCCTTAGTTGCTAACTTAGCATCAACAAGGGTCACACCTCTTATGTAATAATTAGGAACAAGGAATGATTAGAAATTTACCAAGAGAGACCTCATAATTCAAGCACATAGGTAGTTGGACCCACACGGCGTAACCGTACAAATATTAATGCATATAAGTTAATTTGACCCATACGGCATCGTAACATTCTTACCTCTTCCAGATTTACCAGGCATCACCATATCATCAATGTATTCCTTCTAATTCAATGAGAATTATCATAATACCAACATATTCCTCCAGATTCACTAGGCATTATCACAATATCAACATATTCCTCCGGATTCACCGGGTATCATCATAATATCACATATTCCTCCGAATTCACCGGGCATCATCTTAATATCACATATTTCTCTGAATTCATCAGGCATCATCATAATATCAACATATTTCTCTAAATTCACAGGGCATCTTCATAATGTAAACATATTCCTCTTGATTCACCGAGCATCATCATAACATCACAAGTCTCCCAATACAACAACATACATCTATATACATAGCCGAACCAATAAACATACACAAAGGTTCACAATATAAGGAAGTAGGGATGTAGGATAACACTTGCCATTTCACCTTACTTATAAGTTTCACACGTAATATAAGCATAACTAAGAGCATGAGTATTTACAAGATATGCACAATAATCACTTAACAATATTATTCAAGTCATGATCACAAGATAATCCGATAATTGAGTTCAACCATCAAAATTACTATGTTCAAATAGTTTAGAAAATCACCACGTATCTAGGTCGCTAAATATTTACTTAGTTCAAGATTAAGGTGGGTTAAGTCCTACTTCTAAATTCCGAGAATGCCAAGCTTACTAACACAAGTATATCTTCTACCTTGAATTAAGCTAGGTCATCTATACCTCACCATACGGGCTTACCAATCCTTTCTAGGTCTATACGGAAAGTCTCTTCAAGAATCCTTCCTAAGTCAATCCAACACTAAGGTCATCTCCTATCTAGGCATCATATAGGTCAATACACTCCTAAGGATAGAGAAGAATACCATTCATGTCTACTTAGAACAGCAATAGTGCTCTGACACTAGTTATGAGACCACAAATAAGCTAACCAAGGTCCTAGACTAAGGGTCAAATATCATGCCTTACCGATTAATAGCCTATAGAAGTCAATAAATCCCAAGATCAATATTTAATCAATTATCGTCTATGTTCCTCGCCAAATCTCACAAGATATCAATAATTACACTATAAACAAGCTCAATCTAGTCTACGGGTAAGCCTAACCTACCTTGAATCCAAGTAACTCACGATCTACTGAACTTTTCCTTTCCTTTCTGTGAAGCTTCCTTTTCCATAAGCGATGATATCAACAATATAATTTAAGCATTAAAATAAGAATGACAATACCCATTATGGAACTATTTTTCCATGGGTTTCAAATGGACACCAAAATCCCAATTGGGTTTCACCCTTGGAAAGAAGTTTCCAAGACCAACCCATAACCTAACTATCTTTAGAGAGTTAAAAACCTCAAGAAATTTGAGTCAATCACTCAATTTTGGTGCTACAATTGACCCACAATTATTTAGGAGTTTTTAGTCAAGAAACCATGAAAGCAATATAAAATTAAAGGAATTCTTACCTTAGATTGTATCAAGATTCAATCACACAAGTACTTTAAGCACCAATTCAACCCATAACACACACTTACAAAGTTTTACACTCCATTAGGTTCTAGGTTAAGAGAGAGGCATAAAATGGCCAAAATTCATGCAAGACAACACTTAAATATGGGCCAAAAAGCTCTCTGATAGCGCGGTCATGGCCCTTACCTCACTGCGGTCGTGGCCTTGCGGTTATACCTCTTTCACCACAGTCACGACACCTTGATACATGTTATGCATAGATGAAGCTTGGAACTTGGTTTTGAGCTTGGGCCAATGCCTCGGGATGCATTTGGGGTTGTTTTGAACAAATAAAATATGAAACCCAATAGTTTTTGATGTTTCGGATGCATTGGCAAAGTCGGATTTCACATATGAGGTTGTTTTACCAAAGGTTTTGCTTAGTGGTCAATTAGAACCAATGAAGACTTCAAATTGAGGAAGGGGTTTTAAAACCCAAAATGAACTATCAGGTAACCGGACTATCAGTCCCAAAAGTCATTAATAACTTGGGATGACTATGGAGAAGCTCTACCGAAGAAAGTAAGTAAGAATATAGATAATAACCTGAAGGGTCATTACAAGAGTAAATCGATGGATCATTTTCCAACGAAAGTGTTGATGAAGAAAGCATGAGATTTTAAAGGTTGAAACAAGGACATGGACCTTTCAAAAAAAATTGGTGTCGCATGCAGGTCGTATGCGCTTGCATACATTGAATGTTTGCTGACCGACACAGAAATGGCTGAGCCAACGACACCTCTGTGCAATGATATTGTGGTAAACATTCAAGAGGTCTGGGATTTTAGTATACTAATTGGATACTTAGAGCTTGTGAATAAAGAAAATGTGGAAACACAAACAATATAACAATTTTTTATTTTAAGCCACTTCACTTTACATGTAGTGGCAATTTTGTTTTGTTTAATGAAAGTTAAATTTTGTATAATGCAATAGATTATCTATCTGTTGTAACAAATAGTCTATCTGTTCTGACATATTAATTATCTGTTGCAATAGGTTGGTCATTTGTTGCATTATGCAGATGTTTCTAAGTCTATCTATCGCAATAGATATACATTCTGTTGCAACATATAGTCTATTTGTTGAAACTAATAGATAATCTATTAGAACAAATCAAAATAGTATGAAGACCTATTTAACAATTTCCAACAGATGACCTACATGTTGCAACATATGTCTAAATCTGTTTGATAATTTCCAACAGATATTTTGTCTGTTACAATAGATGAATTACCCATTACAACAGATGCATTATCTGTTGTGATATTTGAATTTAGTATTCTATTTTAATTAATAAGTTCAAATCTAAGGATTAAATTAAAGTCATAGACAACATAAAATAAATTGAAGCCTTCAGAAATGACTTGAAATAACTCAACAAATAAATAAAATATAAAAAAATATTATGGGTACAAATGATCTACTCAACAAATAAATCAACAATTTAACCTTTGGTGCCAATAAGTCCTAAGGAGAGTTTATTGCTTTCACAGACTCAAACTATAAAGATCAACTCAATATGGATAAGTTGTTCTTCATCGATGCTATGGAATCTGGCTTTGGTCGTCGTGAATCTTTAATGTCGCTTGCATACGCTTTCTAAGATTTTGCTTTTTCGTGTATTCATACAAGATTAGCATATATTTTATGGAGTAATTCGGCATCAAGTCCATCATTTGGTACTTGTAATCCATCTCTCAAATACTCAGCGTAAATGGCAACAAAAAGACCGTAATCCCTGTATTTTTAAAAAATCAAATAATGCATATTTTGCAATTTATGTAAGCATTGTGAAATTTGTGAAATAAAACTAAATCATGATACTTACAGACTACCAATGGGTTGTTTAGCAATTCCTTCAACATATTCTATATCAAATGGATTATCCATTTTATTCCAATATGCTTCAATCGTCGACTAATCAGTATGAATCTTTTGGTCCAAAAAGACACTTATATCAAGGTAAGTAGGTAATATTTTGGCCAAATTTTGTATCTTAGATGATGATCCAGAACATCTTCTTCACGACATCGAGTCATAAACTCAGATGCACCTTTAGAACAATGACAACCAACACCCAATGAAATTCATCCCCATAATTAATTGGGATGTACACTTCATCGATTAAATGCCAAGGTAAGCCAGTTGGGATTCTAAAGTAATTAATGATGTTGATTAAGCATTCCTCAATTCGAAAAACTTTCGGCTGTTGTTGACAATACCTATCGTAGGCATTATTGATGTAAACTTTGTACAAATAATTACCTGTCGTATATCTATATTGTTCTTGTATTTGCAACTTGGTCTTCTTTGGGAGATAGTAAAAAAATAACATTGATGTGCTGCACATATTATCAAACATTTCAGATTACGCGACAATAAAATTAATACACAGATGTAATTAAATAAAGTATTAATTAATAGTTATATGTATGACATTTAAACCTCATCATTCCAGAAAGTTTGGGATTGTGACATCAAATAGAACCAATCCTTCGTTTCGGGATGTGCCTCAACAAAGTTGAACATATCAAAACCAAGACCCAATTATTTCACTTTATAGTGTTTGTCATTTTGTTTTCTTCATGATTTATATGTGTTTATGTTATGTTTTTACAACAAGAATTGTATAATTCAATATTTTTAAAAATAATTTATGTATCTTCCAGCATGATGCTTTAACAACCCATTGACAATCCATTCTGAATAGTTGTTGATCAACTTTGTTAATTTTCTTGGATCCTCATCTGACATATTGAACCCTTCAAACGGATAATTCTTCCGTTATCCCAAACTAACAGGCTCTACTTTTTCTTCTTTTTTGAAAGAAATGGATGGATTATCAACTATGATATTATGTTGTTCAGCAGTAGCTTTTACTATGACATCTATCTGGAAAGTCAGAATTGTCAATGCTAATCACAGATATATAACACATTATCTATCTGTTGCAATAAATGGATCATCTGTTGGGACAAATTCGAACAGGTAAAAAGAGTTGTATGATAATTTTGAATAGATGACCCATATGTTGAAACATATGACTCATCTATTGGTATAAATTAAAACAGCACAAAGACCTGTTTGATTTGCTAAAACCGATGGACATATGTTGAAATAGATAACGCAGCCGATACAACAGGTTAGACAACTGTTGCCACAGATGTATATATCTATTTGATAATTTTCAGTAGATGCATCATCTATTGAAACAAATATGTGTCTGTTTGTTTGTTGTAACAAATGATATATATTCACCTTCTTCAGCTCATGTTGCTCTCCTGTGGTCCTTGTACATTGATTAAAGGTGCAAGATAAAGATAGATGAGTTGCAATTTTACTTTTTTTGATGCTTGATGATTCCTTGGAAATTTCTTTCCTTCTTCTCTTAGCCACCTTAATCTCTAGTGGAATATATGAATATGAAATCCTCTTTGATGGAATGATACCCCTCTTAGATGTCAATTCCTTTGCAGAAGAAGTTAATCCATTAATAGTATTAATCACTCCATCATGTTTTACTTTGAAGTCTTGACATTTGCATGCAGAACATTCGCTATAAGGGACAAAATCTGTATATCCAGTATGTTCATAATTATAATGGTTTGTTATCTCAAAACTGTAAGAGGAGAATCATTATCCCCAATAGCAGAACCACTACTAATAGCATCATTAACAACAACAAGCCCACCCTTCAAAATTATTTTTCTTGTGATGGTTGTTGCTCCAAACAATCTCTTTTGTATTCTGTCAATGACCTTAGGGTTCGATAAAGTTTACACAGGCCGTAAAGTAAAAAATGACATCTTTAACTCTTGATTGGTTGGAACAACCGATGGATGCACAATCTAACAAAAATAAGTATATATATTAGAATGATAATTAGATCATTCAAAAAAATCATTAATTAAAACAAAAAATTAATTAGAATTAGACTTACTACATCCTTCAGAGAGTTGAAGAGATAATTTTTTTTTGTATTTTTATCAGTTTTGGCTAACAACCATCTCAAGATTCTTGTACAGGAAACTTCTTCTTGGTAGTTCACTTGTTGTCTCAAATAAGGAATGACTTTCAACCCCCAAGCCTATATAATAACGCCAATAAATCAAAAGCATTATTGAATAAAAAATAAATCATATCATAATAAAGGAAATATTTACCATGAAAGCCCATGGAAAGCCATATAAGTTGACTGTCTTTGGCGTTAACGGAGTCAACAAATATTTGACAATCATTTTGAGGCTTTCATAACCCCAAGAATAGCTATTAAATGCCTCAAGATTTCCGGAGAGCTTTATTAAACCAAGTGGTATGTTGTTGTTAATGTCTCTCGCCCAAAGAATATTATGTAAAAATCAAACCAAACACAATAATTGCTTGTGCTTCTTTAAAAGTCTTTTACCTTTCAACACTTCTATCAAATTTTTATTTTTGAAGCTTGGACCAATAAGGGACACCAAGTATTCACGATCACTTGACTTCCATTTGCCTTTTTTGGGTGTGCGGGGTACTTTTTTTGGGGTTAGAATAGGTATAAATTGAGAAAGAGGAGGAGGATAACATTTTAGTCCAGTAACTATGGCAAACTCATTCCAACCAAAACAAACAGACATGCAACAGTAATTTATCCACACCTCATCCATCTTATCTTTGTTTTCATACATAAACCTACACTTGTGAAGATCATATACCATTTTTATTTAGAAACGAGCATTGTTATCCTTCGGCAAATCAAGATATTGCGCAAAGCAGTTTTCACTAAAATAAGCTTTCAACTTTTGTTCTCGAAGTATTTTTATGAAGGCATCAAAATACTTTCCCATGGATGACTTAACCACGAAATCACCCGTTAAATCTATGGCACCATCGCACTGCATTCTCACAGGATAACTATCAATGCTGAAGGTTTTGACTAACTCTTCAGTGAAAGGGCTATTAAAATTTGGATCATCTCTTTTGAAATATTCCTCCTCCCCGTGTTCATTGTCTTCATTAAAAAATGATAACAGTATATTTAACATGTACAACAGTAAAATAACAGTTACAACAGATTACACATCTGTTGCACCAGTTAGGTTATCTATTGCAACATATAACTAATATGTTGTAACAAATGAGTAATCTATTACAATAATAAAAATAGATCACTCATCTGTTGAAACCGATGACTGGTCTATGCAATAGATCACACATATGTTGAAATATATGAGTGATTTATTGAAACAGTTATCGACGGTCAATATTGTTTAGATTTCTTTCTACAAAATGGTTGTCTATCGCGATAAATGAATGATCAGTTTGAAAAATCAGGTCTTGGACATGTTCTGTTGGAATAGTTGATGGGATTTTATCCAATAGAAGGTTTATCTGTAGCATCAGATGATTAATCTGTTACATTAGATTTTTAATTCGATGGCTCCTCCATTGCCTCAGATGGTAAATATGTAGCATCAGATAGTTAATCTGTTGCATCAGATTTTTAATCGGATGGTTCCTCTGTTGCATCCAATGGTAAATCTGTTGCATCACATGATTAATCTATTGCATTAGATTTTTAATCCAATGGTAAATCTGTTGCATCAGATGGTTAATCTGTTGCATTAGATTTTTATCTGATGGTTTCTTTGTTGCATCATACGGTAAGTTTGTTGCATCAAATGATTAATCTGTTGCATCAACTAGTTACTCTATTACACGGATGGTTAATCTGTTGCATCGGATGGTTAATCTGTTGCATCAGAAGGCTAATCTATTGCAAAAAAAAAAATAGTAACACGATTTTATTCAATAGAACAACAACAATATTACCATTTTTATCAAGAACAAGAACAAATCAACCCAGCAACGAGCGCAACACCAAAAATACCAACATCGTTGTTTTGTTTGTACAAACAGAAAGAATAAAAAATAAACTTCAGAAAATGCAACAAACAACAAAAAATAATATTTCACTCTGAAAAGAGAAGAAAAAATAACTAAAAATTAGGGTTTTATTCAAATCGCATTTCAAATTAAAGCAATAAATATTGAAATTGTTCACCAATACTAGAAGAGAAGTTGGCTCAAGTTCCTCTTTATCTTCAAAACTAAAAAGGCTATAATTTTTACCTGTGAAAGAAGAAAAGGGACGATGAAGAACTCAATGCTGTTTTTGCAAGAGAGCAAGGCTATCATGTCGATTAACGGTTGAAAGTTGAAAAGGAACTTAAAGCGCAACTATTTATCGCCGGAGGTTGAAGTTTCTGGGGATTAAAAGGAGATATTTGCAGAACTGTTGGTTGGGAGAAACTGTCGAGAAAGAAGAGAGAGACGGTTGATTTAGAGAGGAGAGGGGTGCGGATTAATTTATATTTTTGAAAAGATTAGAAAGTTTTGAAAATATTAATCAAGTTCATAATTAACTTAATTAAGTTTCCTAATTATGTTTTACCCTTTAAGTTGGTCAATGTCACTAATCCTTCATTCAAAACTTAAATGACACCTTTCCTTCATGTTTCTCAAGCATTTATGTATAAAGAAAGTGTTTTAAAAAAATATGTAATAAAGTAATAGGTAAAGGAAACATTAAATTTTACCCAAAATAATAAAGGAAACACAAATCAAATTCGATAAAAAAATTTCCCAAAAAAATCTCCCTCCAAAATTAAAAATTTCAAAATACCAAAACTTTGTTCAAAATTTTAGAACCCAATAAAATAACCTACTTTTCCTTCCTTCTTAAAATAAAACACCTCAAATCTCTTTCTCCTTCCCCCTTTCTCCATTTTTCATGTTCGCCACTGTCCACCCCCATCCCCATCTCCGACTCTCATGGCCTGTCACCCTCTTCCTTCCCCTTCGCACCTCACTCTTGAAATGTTTGCATATGATGTTTTGATAATTTTCCTATTTAGCTACGTGGTATTTTGTAGGTATACATGCCCTATGTTAACTTAATTTGATATAATATGTATTTTAACATTAATTGCTACCTTTTAATAATGTGTTCTTCTTATAGATATATTTTTCAACGATCGATGCGAGACATAAATACGAAGCAGATACACTAAGCTAGTGTGTGTATATATATATATATATATATATATATATATATATATATATATATATATATATATATATATATATATAGATAGATAGATAGATAGATAGATAGATAGATAGAGAGAGAGAGTACGCACAATATGTTTTGATTTGACATTTAAAAAAAAAAAAACTTTGGACTATGAAAAACAATAAAAGACATAGCAGTACTAAACTCCTAATATTTAGTTTTTTATAAAAGCAAACTAAAAGTCTTCCATATTTTAGAAAAGTTATGTATAAAAAAAAGGTCACGCTTTCGTATTGGTTTCTCTTGTGTTGTGTTTCATCAATTTTGAGAATCCAATTAGCAGTAATAATTTTTTCCATACCACCGTCTTTGATTCCTCTTGCTCCTCACTGTTTTCTTTTTGTACAATTACTAAATTACTAATTGCACATAGCATTCTTTTACAGTTGTTGGCTTGTTTGTTTTTATTTTTCATCCACTTTGATATGCGATTTCTGTCTACTTTTTATGTCTTTTTAGTTTTTGTTGGTATTAATTTAATATATTATTAGTTCATTTGATAATTTATTTTTGTTATGCTTAATCAAGGTTTATTTAAGATGGAGGCAGGCTTACGTTAAAGATTAACTTTAATCCTTCGATCTGGTTGAGGAAGTTTTGTTTACTATAGGTTCTTTGTGCACTTCTTTATAACATTGACTTTTCATGGAATCACGAGGGAATAATGTGGAGGCTTAGATCAACGTTTGGTGACAGTTCAGTAATAAACTAAAAAATTGAGATATTTAGGTATGTTTTTGGCCCTTAATTTTATTCATGAGTCTTCATAATCATTTTTAAGTTGTTTGTCGATACAAAAAAAAGGTGAATAGTGATTTGTAGTATGATCCTCATAATTTATTTTAGACAATTATTTAGATGTATAGAGTCTTTAGTGAAAGTTAAGGTAGGAAACTTAATATATTTTGAGATGCTTTAGGTTGTGTTTTTGATCCTTTGCTTTATTCATAAATCATCATAATAATTTTCAAGTTGTTTGTTGATAGAGGAAAAATAAAGATTGATTTATAGTATGAGATCTCATAATTTGTTTCCAACTTAGACAATCAATCAGATGTATAGAGCGTTTGGTGAAAGTTTAGGTAGAGAACAAAAAAAATTGAGATATTTTTTATGTGTTTTTGACCCTTCACTTTATTCATAGGTCATTAGAATAGTTTCCAAGTTGTTTGTTGGTAGAGAAAAAGGAAGGAATGTTTTGTAGTATGAGATCCTATAATAGGTAAGGTATGAAACTAAAAAAATTGAGATATTTTAGATGTGTTTGGTGAGTTACTAAAGGAAAGTGGAGGACAAGGACAAGTTCGAAGAAAATCTCTATCGATCCTCAAGCAGTGAACGCTAATTTCAGATTGTTGAATGACATCCCAACTAAGGTAATTAATTTAAATTGTTTCTTTAAGATCCACTTTTTATTTGATTTGATTTAAATTGATGAAATTTATTGGATAGTCATTTTCACCCTTTTAAATACACCTAACGGTCAACTGAATATAAATTTAAATTACTAAAAGATTTTGCTATTCAAAATTTGAAGTGAAAAATTGGCTTGCAATGTAGAATTTTGTTGTATTTGATCTAGCAGATTTAGTGGTGTAAATAATATTTCGATAACTTTCTTCGATTGTTGTATACAGACTATAAAACATATTTTTCCTTCCGCAAAGTTGAGTGTGCATTATAAGAGAAGTTCTCTATAAAATAGAGACATCTTTTGTACTACTCTGGATGGTGGTTTTGGGCTTACTTTCAAGAATATCTATTTTTCCTATGAAGTATGGCAAGTGAATATATATATATATATATATATATATATATATATATATATATATATATATATATATATATATATATATATATATATATATATATATATATATATATATTAAAAGTGTGAAGGCCCTTAGAAAAATGATTCGAATTTTTTGCCCTTCATTAAAAGTCCCCTCTTTAGACAAAATCGTCCACCTTTTTCATTATTTTTATGATATTAAATAATGACAATAATAAATATATTATAAATTAAATGGAGAAATTTTTCTTATTATGATAAGATTTCTTAATTACGTAAAAAAAAATATAAGCAAAAAACCATTTTGAAAGACAATTGGTTTGATCCCCAAAAAGGTAAAAAACGATAGGCAAAGAACCTACACAAAATTTTGGCAAAAACCTCTTTCAACTAAAATATATTTGGTATAAAAAATAGGAAAAAACACATGGTTAAGTTCTAATCAAATTAAACCCTGATAACTATTTTGTTAAATCTTTGTATAGTCTATTTAATAAGAACTTTAATAACCAAACATACAAACTCTAATATGATTATTAGGCAGCAACTATGATTATTAGTCTAGAGAATCTCTAGCTTTAGGGACTTACATGCTTTAGAGAATTTCTATCTTTTCTTTGTGTTTGTGCTGAAGTTGTTTAAAGTTTTTTTGAATTGATTAAATGTTATATCAATTTACTTGATCAAGTCTTGATTCTGCACCTAATTTTTCTTTCTTATTTATATATGCAGGTCTTTGTTCATTCATAATAATTTCAGATACTTATTCAAAAATTTTGGGACATAAAATAAATATATGAAAGGAATTAATCGTATATATTTACAGGTCCGTAGAAATTCTAATTGATAGAATTTCTTTGCCTTTTAACGTTGTAGTCCCAATAATCTGGACTTTCAAATTGCTATGATGATTTACGTAAGGATGTATATAGGTTTTAGAGGTGGTGATTGGAGTTTCTTATTCAGACAAGTTGGATCACACACGCTCTCTTTGAAAGTGAAAGACTTGCAGAAGAGTTTTGATAAGGTGGGGTTACTAAGGTGACGATGCAAGTGAGAATTGTACTGTTAGTATTGCTCTAATTTTGGCATGGCTATAAAGTTATACAATATATCGTGAAAGTATATGCTTAATTAATGAATTCTAGATTCCACATTAATGGAACCTTACAATGAGTTTTTTATAAGTCAATGAAAAGTCAAAGAAGTGCTCTATGTAAGATCCTGTTTCACCTAATTCTGATGCATTTGACAATGTGGTAAGTGTCTCCCCTAACGGCCTTCTCTGAATTATCGAAGTTCATAACGTTCTTGTGCATGTATTAAAGTTTTAAATTAAATTTGACTCTCTAACGTAACACAACCATTTGTATGCATGCTTGGTTGTATAGGTTGAAGCACGCGACACTTGAAATAGTATGCTTATTAGCTTTATTGACTTTCTCGTAATCGTTTTGGAGATTAGGTACCCCTCAATTTCTACTTTTTTTTTTGTGGAATAATTTAATCCAACGGATGATAAATGACTCAAATTTACTATCTATAGATTGAAATAGGTGATTTTATATTTTTTAATGTACCATAAAATCCTCAAAGTTGAATTTGCACTATATTTAATGTTTTTGAATGTAAATATGTTACCATGATTATAACCTCAACTTATACGATGTTTTTGTTTTATTCCTTTTTTTCTCTTTAAAAATTTTTCAAGACACAATGCAATTGGTAAGGGAAATTTCACGAACAAATAGACTCAGGGCGGACCTACAATGTTGGGTGGGAACCCACATGCTGCTGTAAATTCGATAAATATATTTAAAAGTAGAACAAGTCAATAAAATATTATAGATGAAAACCCATAAATAAAAATAGTGTTGGCTTGATGGTGTGGAATGGACTCTTAAAATGCTTAGTTCCATGGCCATGGGATCGATGGCATGGAATGAACTCTTAAAATGGTTCGTTCCATGGCCATGGGATCGATCCTTACTCGGTGTTATCTTTTTTACTATATTATTATATTTTATTTTATCGGGAACCCACAAGTTTGATATCCTAGATCCACATCTAAATAGACTTACAAAATTTAATAGCTAACTCAAGGCAACTACATCTCTTCTTCAACAAGTGAAGAAGATAGACTGTCCACAATAAGATGTACAAAAAAAAATCCATGAATAAAAAGACGTCTAAAATTGGTAGGAACTACAGATAATTAGTTATTGAGAAACAATTGTTCTTTTTTCCAACAAAAAATTCATTGCAAATTATCCTACACATTTGCGTTTTTGCATGAACTCCCATCTCTCTCAAGCTGCAACTAAATTTCCTTTTTTTGATAGTATTAAATTGGATTGGGATGATAAATTGTTTGCTATTGCTGGAGTGTTAGGAAGAATTAAGGTCTTTGAATTTTCATCGATAAAGTCATGCGTCATATGCTCTGATCAATTTTAAGAATTTTGAATTATCATGAAGTTGTTTCATTTGTAGGATATAGATGAAGCTTGCAGGGGAGGGTCTTCTTTTCTTTCCTATTCCTGTTCCTTTTAAGTACACTTTTTATCTTAAAATTTTATATATATATATTTTTTTAAAAATTATGCTAAATAACATAGCGTACACATAATAATTTATACGTTTTACTTACATTTGAGTATTGATAGGGGAGGGGAGAAGGAAATACACCCTACTTAGTTACTAGATTTAACAATTAGTAATAGCAGAGGGTATCTTGTCGAGACTGTTATGACACATACACTTTTGTACCTCATATTGATGTCCTACTGAATGTGTTGAATATCTCAAATAATTTTTTTTCTCTCACTAGACACTCAAATAATTATTTTTGTTTTCTTTTTACTAGACAGAGTGTCTTTTATTAATAAATAAATCAAATTCCTCAACAGAAATAAGTACATGTAAGGAAATCTAGGTCTTACCTTACCAATCCTAACAAGTACTTTGGTTTCTTTAATTAGTTACATGACTGAAAAAAGTTTGGTCTTGATTATCTATAAGGAGTTTAAATCATGTCCTATCATCAAATCTGTATTGATTTAGGATAGATATTACTAATACAATATTACGAATACATAGTTTTAGCTGGGACACTTACGATTAAAGTTTTGTTTGCCTCAATCAAATTTTTAATGTAGAGATAGGTCACTTGATTGTTGTATAGGGACTCTTAATCATCGTTGATGTAGCTATACTTCTTTAGAGTCATGTAGATGAACTTCAATTGTGAAAAATAAGTTGTGTTAACGACCTAATTGTATTCCATATCCTTAATTACTCTAGATAGTCAATACTCCTACCTTGAAAATAAAGCAAAGACCAAAGTCTTCTCATTTACTTCTATGAATGCAAGTTCTATTGCATGCTTTTAGCTAATACATCTACACTTTAAACTATTATCTCTATGAAAAAAGTGGTAAATTTCTTTTAACACGTATTCTAGCCACTTTCAGATATCCTTAATTTTGGTTGGTCGGAATAATTTCTAAGATAAGAGTATTTAATACATTTTCTTTTTTAAATTACTTTGAAGCATTTTTTCGAAGTCGGGAGTCTTTCAAAAACAACCTCTGATCTCTACTTGGTAGTGGTAAATCCTTCATACACTCTACCACATCTAAACTCCACTTATAAAATTATACTAAAAATATTTATTGTTGTATAGGTGGTTTTAGACTTCTATGGATTTGTATTAGCAATGGGTTTGCACTAGCAAACACATGATTTTAGATAGAAGATTATTGAATACTCAAATTTGAGATCATATTATTTCCTTGATGGTATAAATTTGTAACAAAAAAGTTAATTAACTTGCAATCCTAAATTATTAATATTTAATTTACCAAAAAAAGACCTTGACTACTCTATTTTTTAATAATTTAATCATCATATATTTTTATATATAGCCTGATGTACATGTGCAACACACGTACTCTAAACTAGTCTATATCTATAATATATTAAAAGTGTGAAGACCCTTTAAAAAATGATTTGAATTTTTTACCATTCATTAAAAAATTTTACAATTAATAAAATCGTCTTTTTACTTTTTCTTTTTTTAATATTAAGGACATTAAAAATCAACTACAAAATTTCCTTTTATATTTATTAAAGTCCTAGTATTGAATTGGAGGAATAGATAGTTGTACAAATTTGTTTTGGTTTTGGTTTCATATTCACAGGATGACCTAATTAATATTAAACTATCATATGGAATCCAATTGGTTCTGGCCGTAATATTTATATAGTAATCCTTATTTTGGTTAGATTTTATATGACAAATATGTGTTGAACACCTAAGTATATTTAACTAAAAAAATTAGCAAAAGAAATCAAAAATTAACGCATGAAAAATTTAATATGAAGATTTTCCACTAATTGATAAGAAAATAGAAAAGGTTTAAATGAGGCATAATATATATGGTAAAAAAAATCATATTATATATTTAACAATTCTAAATCAATTAAAATTTTGCCTTATATAAAAAAAAAAATTCTAGAATTCTTTTTAAGTGATATTTTGGATCAAAATTTCTTCTTCACCTTTTCTTCTTATTTTAGTTTTGATTCAAACTTTTTTATTTATTTTAGTTCATGACTTTAAAGATTATATAATTAACAATTGACAATGAATTCTTTCCTTTTGATAATTTCTCGTGTTTCTCTTGCAGTTGAAAATTTTGAATAAAAAAATTGAACGAAATAAGCATGTTGCTAGCGAATAGAGTAGTCAAAAGATCAATGGTGTATATCTCTTTTTTTTTTTTTTTTTTTCTCTTTGTTTGATTGTGACTTAGTTTTAATGATGTTATTTGACTATATCTTGATATATTATTCCTTAGTTTTATAGTTGAATCTTTAACTAATACTTATTGGGTGAAAATTATTTTCACTCCCCCAACTTTGATTAAAAAATCAAACTCCCCCCTCAATATTGAACAATAATTATACTCCCCCTTTATCCCATGCAATGTCCATTTTGTCTTTGTAAGTTTAATCCTATATTTATGTAATATCTTTTTATATTAGATGTAATGAATATTTTTTTAACATGAATATTTGTAGCATTTTATTTAAGTTTATTAACTTTATAAGCAAATAAATATTTTTGTAAATTCATCACAAAATTCAATATTATTTTTTAAGATCGTTATTTTAGTATTATATGTATTAAAGAGCCATTTGGTGTGAGATATAATTATAATAATTCAGAGATAACATTCATGATTATTTATCCTGCGTTTAATTAGATGTATTAGGTAGTCTCAAAATTATTTGTCGCACAATTTATACCACAGTAATGAGATAAGTTATCACACATACATGTTAGTACAACTTATTTTGTGATAACTAATCCCGAAATAACTTATTTACAAACAACCCACCCCTAAGTATGTATATATACATATGTATGTACATGCATGTGCGTATATTTTCATGTTTTATCACTCTCTTACTAAATTTGTTTCATATTTTACTTAACTTTTTGTTGATATAACACAATCCTTAAGAAAATTTTACTTCGATGTATATTTTGCTAAATTAATCTTATTAATGATAATTTGAAACTTTAAATTTATCTATACTGTTACTTTATATAATTATTTAACACTAAAGGATAGAAGGAAAACATAATACAATTATCTTGATTTCACAAATTGAGCAGATAAATTAAAACATCTATTTTTAGTATGAGAATCAAGTGATAAGAAATGATATTATCTATTGTCTATATTAGTAAATAAGTTATGATTGTCATTAATAGAGTATTACATATTTTATAATTTATATAAATAAATATAATCTTTAAAATTTGACCTTATTTTTATTTCAGAAAAACATCTAGTACCTCCGAACTATGACCAAATTTGCTACGACACACGTCAACTTCACGGGGGTCCTCTTACCCCTTAAACTAAATTTTAGCGTATGTTTGTCAATCTTTTTAGCTAACGTAATACTCTCCCCGTTTAAAAAAGAATGACCTACTTTGACTTGGCACAAAGTTTAAGAAAATAAAGAAGACTTTTGAATCTTATGACTTTAAATTAAAGTTGTGTCAAATAAACCAAAATGCCTTTTAATCTTGTGATCCTAAACATGTCATGTGGAAAGTTGAAATTAAAGTATTTCCCCAAAAGGAAAGGGGTCATTCTTTTTTAAACGAACTAAAAAGGAAAGTAGGTTATTCTTTTTGAAATGAAGGGAGTACCTTTTGTCAATCATTTTAGATGGTGTGACACCTTTGATGTGAGCTCTATTTTATGTAATAAAGGTGCCACATTAGCACAAAAAATGATAAAAATACGCTAATTTGAGTTCAGGGGATAGTAGGATCCCTGTGAAGTTGAAGTGTGTCGTAACAACTTTGACCATAGTTCGGGGTGGTACTAGAGGCTTATCGCTTTTATTTATTGTTTGTATTTTCTGCATTGAAATATGTTTATAAAATTAGTATTACTTATTATTTTTTCACTTGTAAAATAAATATTATAGTTTTGGTTATTATTAATAAAATTAATTTTCTTATCACGCTAATTTACTTTATAAAGATCATCATTAGCTTATATACTTAATTAATATTTCTTATTTTTTTTTTCCTAGAAGATAATGTTTGTGTTTTTATGAAAATTTTGTTATATGATTTTTTTTAAATGAAAATATGATGATTTTAAAGAAGTTAAAAAAAAAGAATTAAAAAATTGATGATAAAGGGTAAAATAGAAATTTAAAAAGTCAATTAGGATAAAGGGGGAGTATGATTATTGTTCAAAGTTGAGGAGGGAATTTGATTTTTAAGACAAAGTTGGGGAGGGAAAATGATTTTGACCCAATACTTATTTGTTGGATTTGAAATATACACTTATAAAGTCTTGGTTCTTGATATGCAAAGCTTTATTTGAATGATGAACTTATAAATTAATGTGGTCTTGTGTTTTAGATTTTTTCTCTTTTTAAGAGATTTTTTGTTAGGGTCGAATTTGGATATTGTTCTCCAAAAAATAGAGTTAGTTGTAGATCCATCACGAAAGAAATAAAAATACAATAATGTTACAAACAAAGAAAAGAAACTAAAAAACAAAAGTTAAAAGGCTAATAGAGTTCAATGATATTTTGACCTACGCCAATGTAGAAGATATAAGAATTTAATGGGATTTAAGCTTTCAAAAATAACGCCTAAATTTTTTGTTGGGAGACCTCATTAATTATTATTCTAATTTTTAAAATTTAGTAAAATTGTAAATAAAGAGAATAAAGAGGTATATGGATAAGATTCCGACCATCAAAGGATTAGGGGTGTGCAAAAATCGAACCGACCGATAAACCGAACCGATAAAAATGTTATTGGTTTATTGTTATTGGGTTATTGGGTTAACGATTTTTTAATGGTTTTATAAAAAAAATTATTGGGGTTATTGGTTCGGTTTTTTCTTATTGGGTTATTGGGTAAACCGATAATCCAATAAGAATATATATATATATATATATATATATATATATATATATATATATGTATATATATATATATATATATATATATATGACTCATTATATATTTCTCTTTAATTTCTACAAATTAACAAACCTATTATTTCAATTATACAAACTTTTAATTTCTCCTAACAATATTTAGTTCAAACTTGAAGATTCTTGTAAATTAAAACACATCATATAGTATTTTTGGTTGCAACTAAGAGTCGTTTTTTTTTTTAATGTTAGTTACTATTATTTCTATTTTATGAGTATTTTCTTATCGGTTAAATCGAAAATCAAACCGTTAAGGACTAAAAACCGATAAACAAAAAACCGATAAAAAATATCTTATTGGTTTGGTTATTGAAACATATTTAAAAACCAAGAACCGATAAATCGAACCAATAGTATATAAAATCGAACCGAACCAACCGATGCACACCCCTACAAAGGATATGGTGAAAGTGGATGGAGTTGCTCCTTTTTTAATTAGATATTTCGGGTTTGAGTTCTGAATCTGAAAGAAATCCTTGATATGGTGTGCTTCTCCCTTATGAGACCTATCCTGCGCAAATCCGAATTAATTGAGCTGCAATATCTGTATCGAAAACTAAATGAAAAATCAAAAGGGATAGGGCTGTGGGATTTGATAACAGTTAGCTTTAGTTTTCCCTTCTTGATTTGAATTTGTTAATTTTGACTTTATAAGATGTTGATCAATTAAAAAATAATGAATATATAAAGGAAAAAATTTAAGGCATCCTAAAATATGTTTCTTTCATTTGTGAAAAAGATGACACTCAATGAACAATAACTATATTTGAAATACAATATTTGTTTGTATGATTTAAATAGATATAGCATGCGTTATAATATCAGGTGTTACTTTCTCATTATTTGTTCTTATGTACATATTTTAATTTAATCGACACAAGACACACGTGCAACGCACGTACACAAGACAAGTTATACTAAAAGTGAGAAGATCTTAAGCCTAAAGTGGGATTACCAAAATATTCTTATAAAGTTGGTATACTACCATTTTGTCCTTGATTAAAATATTCTAAACATTATTTTTATTTTTTGGGTATAAGTCAAAATATTTTGCATCTTTACCGTAATTGAATACAGGTAATAGCTTTATTTTCGTGTTTTCCTCTATTTAAGGAAGAGGGATTGTTGTAATTAGCCATAAAATTTCATAATTCCTACCCATTTTTTGGGGTTAAATTTAGGAATATAGTGTGGAGACAATAAGTAGATTTCATATATAGATGACAGAAAAGATATAGAATGCTCTTAGCTACACTTTGTGAATTGTTGGATGATAACTAGTGTCGGTTAGGAAAATTTTGATTAGATAACGAAAGGGTTGAAATATATGAAATTCTCTCATAAAACAAGTCCGATTAGGTGAAGCACAACTAAAAAAAAGTTTTTTTTGACTACAAAAAACCGACCACATGTGGTCGCTTTTATATTTTAAATTTCTAAAATAATTATTTTTGGATTAATTATTATTTCTTTAATAAAAATAAAAAATAAAAATTTAAAAAAGCGACCTCTTGTGGTCGCTTTTTGATTTTAAAAAACTCTACCAAATAATAATTTTAAAAAAGCGACAACTTGTGTTCGCTCTTATTTTAAAAAATTAAGTTAAAACTATTTTTAAAAAGCGACCACTATTTTCAAAATTAAATTAAAAATATTTTATAAAGCGACCACTTGTGGTCTCTTTTGGAATTAAAAAAAAATAAAAAAACAGACCACTAGTGGTCGCTTTTTGATAAAAAATTAAAAAAATAAAAAAATAAATTGAGACCACTTGTGGTCGATTTTCTTTAAAAATAAACAAAAATATTTATATAAAAGCGACCACTTGTGGTCGATTTTCTATTAAAAAAATAAAAAAATAAAAAAATAAAATAATTTTAAAAAAGCGACCACTTTCGCTTTTGGAATAAAAAAATAAAAAATAAAATTATTTAAGAAACCGACCACTTGTGGTCGCTTTTTGATGAAAAATAAATTGAGACCACTTGTGGTCGGTTTCATTTAAAAATAAACAAAACTATTTATATAAGACCTACCACTTGTGGTCGGTTTTGTATTAAAAAATAAAAAAAAATTAAAAAGAGACCACTTGTGGTCGCTTTTTATTAAAAAATAAATGCACAAAGAACCATTTGAGGTCACTTTTGATTAAAAAAATATATTTTAATTATTATATGTAAAATTAAATATATTATTTTTTAAATTACACTGATCACATGTTGTCGATAACCAATATAATAATAAAATAAATCAATTAAACTTTGCTTTTGTAAAAAAAATATACTAAGAAATATATCAAATAAAATAAATAAATTACGTTAAACATAATCTTTAATTTATATTTTACTTATGTTTCAATATATAAAATAAATATTTTTCGTTCTATATACGTTAAAGTACATTAAAGATAATCTCTGTATAATGAATATGTCTATATGATACAATTGGTGTAGTAATATTATGCTACTATTGAAGTTATAATAATGTAATGTACATATATATATAACCGATAATTCATCAGAAAATAATGAATGTGTTATATTATGAGGTAATATACTTGTGGATGTAATGTATATAGTATATATATATATAATATTAAAAGTGTGAAGACCCTTAGAAAAGTGATTTGAACTTTTTGTCCTTCATTAAAAGTCGTTACTTTAGACAAAATCGTCTTTTTACTATTTTTCTCAAATTATTATAATATTAAATATTGACTATAATTAATATATGGGGAGATATCTTTCTAAATATATAAGAAGTAAAACTCCTAAATATATATATGGTAAATAAAAATCTAAATATATCATATATGGTAAGTTTTTTAACAGTGACTTTTGTATATCTACTCTATATATATTGCACGCGGAACCAGAATTGGATATTGAAACTGTGTTAACAAGGTAAGAAATAATTGTTTGATTGTTTGAATTGAAGTTTAATGGTAAGTTTTTCTTGATTTGAGTTGATTTGTGATTAATTCGTATTTCATAATTCCCCCTAGGATTGTAGCTTTCGGCAAGATCGTTTTCTACTAAAATTTCGAATTACTTAATCAATAAGTAAAACATTTTAATAAGGGAATGATATATAGTATTTTTCTGTATTTGTTTTCATATGGTTTGTGGTTGTTCTTTTTTTAATTATTAATTTGGCAGGGACGAGGGTTGGGGATATATGGTGATTATCTTTTTGTAGTTAAAATTTAGAAATTAAGTTTTAAGTATTTGTTGAAAAAAAAAAAAGGTTTTAAATATTTGTTTGTATTAGTTGGTGATAAACCAAGAATTTGCTAGAAATTAAAAACTTGAAAGTCAATACAAAAATTAGAAAAGAATTGCTTATAGGATGGAAGAAATTTAAAACAAAAGAATAATTGATGATTTAGGAGTAAATAAAATTGATGATTTGTATGTGGATTGTTGAAAAGAGAATGTAGCCATTTAATTTAAACTGAAGCTCTATTGAAAATAGTCTCCTTACTTTTTAAGGTAGGGATACTATATTCCTAAATCATACTTTGTGGATTATATTGAATATATTATTTTTGTTTTTATTTAGAATATCAACCTTGGACTCAAAAACTTATATAAAGTAATATTATGTTCTATAATTATTAATTACTCATGTTTCCTTTATTTTTTCTTTCTTTTTTTAATCTTTCCTTATTTAAAAGATGTTTTAGCTTTCAAGTAATAGTACTTTATTCATTCCCTTATTCTTGTCATATTTAGACTCGACATGCTCATTAGAAAAATGATGTTGGCATGACTACTTTACTGCACTATTCCTATTAATTAATGTTTTGTATTACGTCTTGAAAAATGATTTGCATAATAAATAATTAATTCTAAGGTAAAACATGAAAATATAAGTTTCTATTCCTGATATGTTAAACATGAATATCTATTTTTGAAATAATGAATAAGAAAAAGTGAATAGATGGAATATCAATGGACGATATATTTTGGGTGCCTTGATGAGTGTAATGTTTAATTTCATTGTTTTAGAAAGACAAGTATGGAAAAATAGCATGAAAAAAAGTCCTAAAAATTTTGGATGAGCAAAACTAACATTAAAAGAATTATAATTATGTTAAATTGTTCAAATCAATTGAACACAATAACTCCTTCCAAAATTGATTGAGACATGTGTATATGTGAATTTAAGGAAAAGAGAGAAGATAAAAAAATTAAGAATGAAATAATGCATCAAAATCCCCCTGAACTTGTCTCCATAACTTACTTTAGCACTTAAACTAAGCTTCTATTTATTTACTCCCCTTAACATCTTTAAAGTGAATTAATTTTCCCCCTTATGCTGACATGACATTTTTAAATTTTTTTTTTTTTTAAATGACACGTCAGTGTAAGGGGGGAAATTAATTCACTTTAAAGATTTTAAGGGGGTAAATAAACGAAAGTTAAGTTTAAGTGATAAAATAAGTTGTGGAGACAAGTTCAGGGAGGGTTTTGATGCATTATCTCAATTAAGAATATTTATGAGGTTCAAAATATAATAAATATAAATAATTAAAGAGACTATCAGTGTTATGAATATTTATCAAATTCATTGTGATTTGTAGATTACTATAATGAAAGTCAGAAAATCAAAGGCCTCAAGATATTCTTAGCTAATTTACAGAAATATTAGGGAGAAGTTACAAAAAAATAAAAATGAGAAATATGGAGGTTGACATTTATAGAATTTGCATGAAGCAATTGCAAAAACAACAACATACGAAACATATTTTCACAAAGTGGGGTCTGGAGAGGGTAACTGTACATAGTTTGTACCACTACCTCAGAGATGAGGTAGAAAGGTTGTTTTCCATAAAATCTCAGCTCAAGATAAAAAAAATCATAAAAGACATAGTGTAGGAAGAATAGATATTAACTTCACAAATAATAACAGAAACAAGACTACCACAAAGTAATGCTCTAATTGATCTATCTGAAATAATAAACATTATCAAAACTCCAAAAACAAGACATTACGAATATAGCACTGTAACTACGAGCACAAATACAAAAATAAAGCACTCCTATCTACCAGAACAAGGATACACTATCAACTAATCTTCTATCATAATTTAAATCCTCCACATCTTTCTATCTAAGGTCATATCCTTGATAAATTGTAGCTGATTCATATCATGTCTAATCACCTCTCCTAAATATTTCTTCGACCTACCTCTTAATTCTTTGCATGAAGTCATGAAATTATAATACCTTATTCCTACTCTCAATTCTTTTAGATAGTTTCTTATACATAGGATTAAAATTTTATAGTCATGACTACCTATTTTCTTTTCCTGAAGGATCACATTCTATTTAAATAGCCACCAAAAAAATCTTCATAATGAAGAATTTCAAAAGGCAACTAAAATGACAAAGGAAGTTGAGATAAATTTTTTACATGTAACTTAATTATTACATAAAATCCTTTTTAAAATATGTATATGTGACACCTAAAAAATCAAGAATTTTTTGTGCAACAAAAAAGATTTAGAAGTCATTATTATTTGTTATATAATTATAGCCAAACAATGTTTTAAAATCTTTATAATTTCTTTATTTTTGTATAAAAAAGAATTAAGAAAAACTCAAGCATATATAGAGGGCACAAACTTTTTTTTGGTGAATGAGAGCTTTATACCTTATTTATCTGCTTTCAATACGTCCACCATTTTATCTTGACATACATTTTACACTTTTAAAACAACATATATATTTTTTCGTTCTTAAATACTTGTCATATTTTATTTTGCATATTATTTAAGTAAAACATTAATTAGAGAGTAAATTGACTAAATTATCCTTATTTTTTTTATTCACTTTAACTTAACATAGTACTTGACCCTTTTGCACAATATTCATGACGAAGGGAAAAGGTAGAAATGAGCAAACTAATGATATCTTTGTTTTCTAAAATGATAAAAATCTCTCCATTTTTCTTTAGTTATCATGATAAGATTTTGCACAACTATTAAGAATAATTAGAAGTGTAATTTGACTCATACACCCTTTATTAATCTTTGTCTATTTATGTGTATTAATTCTAAAATAATTAATACTGAGGAAAAAGTCAAAAAAATATAATTAATTTACTCTTGATTTTTTAAATTGACCAGTATTAGAAACAACAATTTTCAATATATAACAATTAAAATGAAATAGAGAGAAGGAAGACGTACAATATCTAGGAACGAAAGTAATATTATATTTTAAAAGTTTTGTACTTAATAATATAAAAAACGCATAACAATTTATTCTTTTATACGTTTATCATTAGTACCGTTATATACACGTGCAAAGCACATATATTAAACTAGTATATATATATATATATATAGATGTAGTGATCGATGAACGATGTAGTCAAAAACTAGTAGAAATCTATCCAAACATATTCAATACCTTGATTTGAAACGATCGAAGTAATAATATATTGTACGTTGAAGTTAATTAATGTTAGATAATCAAATTAAGCGATAACTCATCAAAATATGAATATGAAATACGTCGCATTATATTACGGGGTAATATACTCGTGTACGTATGTGATGTATATAGTACGTATTTAGAACTTCATAGTCGATAGTGTGTATGTGTGTGTGTATGTATAGGTATATGTAGAGTGTATATATTATGTAGTGAAGGTATAATAACATAATTAAGATAAACTAACCGATAATTCATCTGAGTTTATGTGAAATACGTTGTTTATTATAATGGGGTAGTAATATTGTGTATGTGATGTATATAGTACATATTTGGAAGCTGACAACCAATCGAATATATGTATATATTTGTATATCTCGTGTAGTGACGTATGTAGTAATCAAAAACTAGATAATTGAATCTATATCAAATATTTTGAATAATACATTGATATCATACTATTGAGAAAGTATATATACTACTTGTGTCAATGTAGACAAGGGTGTATTATTGAAGTTGTAATAACGTAAGTAAATTAATCAATAATTTATCTGATTAATACTTTGTTTTATGAGGTATATATATAATATCGTATTTAAAAGCTAATTAACAAAAAATTCATCTTAATTTACGAAATGCATTGATATTATTATACAATTGAGGAAATATACTACACGTGTTATGTGATGATAAAATAACTAATTATTCAATTTATATATACATTGCATTACATTTTTGGATGTTATTATAAATATTATATAATTTATTAAAATTTTAATTTTTTTAATAAAAATGTACCACAAGTGATTGTTTTTCTATAGTGAATATTTTTAAAAATAAATTGAGTACTTATAATTGATTTTGTCGAACATTGACCCGACCTATCCCATCAAAATTCCCCTTTTCAGTTACCCTTACCTCCATTTCAACAAAATCAAATTAAACCCTCAAATTAGACCCTTGTAAACCAGCGACGTTAGCTCCCCAACCTCCGGCGATGGCAATATTTCAATGGCGACAACAACAAGTCAACGGCAGGGACAACAACTCACTGGAGACGACAACAACAACTACAACAATGACAACAACTTAGCAACGACAGCACGTCCCAACTACCGGTGATCTCTCACAGCTCATAGCTTAGTCACCGGCAACCTCTCACAGTTCGCGCGTATCACCGATATCTTTTTTAGTCATTTTCCTTGTTATAACCGTGGTGTCCAAGTGATTTATGCTAGTACTAGTGTAATATCTATTTTGAATGCCCGGTTCTTGCTCTTTTTTTTCTTGGATTCAAGAAGTTAAGTTTCTCCTACTACTTTTATTTTTGGCATGAATTTACTACAATTGGGTTTAGGGTTCTTGATCTATCATTGAATTAGTTTAAAATTTAATTTATCTTTAGTCATTTTCTTGAATTTATTGATTAGATATTGTCCAATTTTAAAATTCAATGTTGATATTGTCAATGTTGTCACTGCAATTTTACAGTTTAATTACTAAAAGTTGTCCAATTTTGAAATTCAAATAGTTAATTAGATATTGTCAATGTTGCAGATTTTTTGATCGAAACTCAAATTCGGGAAAAGAATTGCTTTGTTATTTTTCGGTGACCGGTTGTCTCTTTTTCTTCAACTTAGGCCAAGCAAAGGTAAGTTGATTTCTCTCTATTTTCTTACAGTGAAGTCATGACAAAAAATGATGATTTGAAGATTTGACTAAGATTTCGGTTCACAATTTTGCTACTACTTACTTCGATCAAGAGAGATTTTGACCCTTTCTACACTTTTATGATGATCTAGTTTCGGAGTTTAACCCGAGCAATGGATTTATTGACTTATACTTTCTTAGCCATAGTTTTATCCTGTGTATTTTATTTTTATACAATTATATATATATATATTATATATATATATATATATATATATGATACTGGCATAGTAGATGGACGATGGTATTGATGATATGATTTTCAATTCAAGTCAAGCGATTAACGATGACATTGATGATTATTAGAAATATTGGATTGGTACCAATTTAGTGTATATGGGTACTCCCGAATCCCCTAGTGTCTCTTTCATCCATGAGCTATTGTGCTTGAGAAGAGAGGTCGCCATAGGTTCTGCCTTTGTGAGCCATCAAGCTGGAGGAGGTATATACACTGGGTTACTTTATGGTACTTGATTTTATTATGGTATTATGGATTCTCCTTGCATTCATTCATGCGTGTTCATTGCCTATCACAAGTATGCTCTTATATCTACCATCCTTATGAGAAAGAGAGGGGGGAGGGGAGTTGGATAGGTATATATGAAAAGTATGGTTTGTGGTGTGTTGTGAGTTGATTGAACCTTTGGGATTATGCCAATGGGGGTTTATGAAAGGCCCGGTTAGGTAATGTTTTTCCAAACAAGCTAGTTACATTATTGTGGTTTTTATGGTTGGTTCGTGGAAGGTTGATTATCAGTTTGGTATTGAGACTTGAGGTATAATTCTGATTCTTTTACCTTATGGTTATGTTATTATGTATGATTATTCCATAGTTAGGCATAATGGATTTAGACCCTGATATTCTGATTTATTTTCTTATGGTTGCTATTTCTGGTAATTATTTCATGTTTAGACGTATGGATTAGAGACCCTGATTATTTTTGCATTAGTTACTGCAATTATTAGGAGGCATAAAGATTCTAGTGCGATTACTTAGCTTGTACCTCTGAGTTAGGCTTGATACGGGGTGTGTGTGTGTATATATATATATATATATATATATATCAACGTGTAGCAATGGTATTACTATATATCCCTTCTCCCTTTATTTATTCATGTTGTATATCCATTTCTTAGTCTTGTCTACTATTATATATATATATATATGTATATATCCTTTTTTTGGTCTTTATTCGTATATTGGCCATTGATATACGGTATGATATTTAGGATCTAGAGTATGGCTAGAATAGGATAATTTATCCTTATTGCTTCTTTAATTTTACTATGTTAGTTTTCATGGATATTTGGGCATAGTTTACATTCTTGCTGGCATGTTATATATATTTACATTATCTTTGGAGCTCAGTCAGCAGTTGCCAACTGAGTACTATTGTTTGGTACTCATACTACACTTCTGCAGCCTGCAGATCATACTACAGGTTCTCGCCATTGTTGTGTGCATCGTGCGGAGCAACTGTAGTTCGGAGACATAGGGTGAGCTCTTGGCATTAATAGGATTGCTATTCTCCTTCCTATGTATCAAATTAATCTCTATGTTTTATTCAGAGATGGGTTATATCAGTATATTCATTTAGTGCTTCATTAGTAATTCTATTATATTAGAAGCTCTTGTACTGATTCCACCAGATTTTAGGACTATCTTATTAATTTTAGTCTTTTACTATATTTATTATGCATTCTTTATTTATTTCTTTTGGTAGTCTGTTACTAGTAGTTTTGGAATACGGGCTGGCTTACCTACTGATGGGTTATAGTAAGTTCCATCACGACTTGAGAAATTAGGTCGTGACAACATCTTTGGCATCCAGGGGTCATGTACCTTTTTAAATAACGGAAAACACTAGTTGTCCTGTTTAGATAGTCAAGGTCGCATAGGCAATGACTCATCCTTAAAATCAACATTCTTAAGACCAAAAAGTCAGGGTAAAGGGGGAAAGCCTTATGTTCCAAGTACACATATACATACATAGAAAATCACATATCATATAAAGCTTATGCAAAATATAAAGAACCATAGAAGAAAGTAGGACCAAGATGAATTATGACAATCACAGGTCGATGTCATACTAGGACAATACAAGAGATAACGATATCAAGGGCCTCAATATCTGGTTTACTAAGGAGAGCATAACATTGAAAGTGATCATCCTCGGCTTGAGTAACTCTTGTACCACTACCTGATAATGCTCAAACTACATCTCTCAATGAGAATATAAGCGATCGTTATCAATATAAAACCCAACTATGTTGGGGTCGAATCCCACAGGGAATATAGTGTGAACGTAAGTCATTTGCGATTTAATCAACTGATATTTGGATGTTTCCAGAAAAAAGGGGTTTTAGTTAACAAGTAATTGTTGATCACTTTAGTTTAAATATTTGTAATCAAGAGTTTATGAAAAACCAGAATTATGTTCACTAGGGGTTTTGGTACTTGACAGATGCTACTAGTGGTTCAAGATTCTCACGGTAGGTAGGACAACAAGTTATCTTTAGCGAAGTTATTCTTAAATGTCTCTCGACCTACTGAAGCATTTAATTATCTAATCCTCTCGGACTTAGGAAATTTGTATTCACTGCCCAGATTTTACCTCAGTTTAACCAACCTTGTTACAACGCTGATTATTAAATGGAGTGTAGTGTTTCCAAGTCACTGTTGATAATTCATTTCCCACTATATTTGATTTCTTTCTCAAGCAAATCAAAGTAGGTGTCATCTATCATTTGCAACCAATAAACAATAATTAAAAAATTAGAATTATCAAGGAGTCCTACTACCTTTCGAGTCTTGAACACTCAACACCTTATCAAGATCTATCCCTAGATACCATAATTTAGGTTAAAGGAATTTAGCTGCTCATGACGTAATAATTGAAGCAACTAGATGAATTCATGCTTTGAAAGATGAACTTACCAAAAGATGAATGGAAACTAGAGATTCTCAGATTAAATCACCAAAGAAAATCCCACAATAATAATGATAGTCTCTTTAAAGTAATTGCTTTCTTAAGCCAAAAGAAGAGGGAGAAAAATATCAAAGTATCGTCTCTCAAAATTCAAGGTTCGGAACCCTTAAAAAAAATCCTAAACAAGGCTTTAAATAGTTCACCCTAATTATGGAAACAAAATAATAAAATTCAGAAATTCCTCAGATTAGGTGACGCCATTTGTGATAGCCTATCAGGAGACTGACGACTTATCAAAAATGTCATCAGCTTCCTTTATGCTTTTGGTACTCGCTGCCTAACGCTGATGACAAACAGTGATGCCTTATCATCTCTTTGAGGACCTATCACAAATGTCATCCAGGTTTTTCCTCAGCTCTCATGTTCTGCCTTAGGCCGACGGCAATCTTGACGACTTATCAGCTCCTTGACGTCTTATCATAAAATGTCATCACAACTTTCAACTTAGGCCAATTCTCTGTCTACTGCTGACGATGAAGCTGATAGCTTATCACAGGACTGATGACTTATTACAAATGTTGTCATCCACACTTCGCCTTTATTTACTTCAAATTTCAGCTCATTTTCTTCCATTCTTGTTGGTTCTCTAGCATCTTAGCTTCTATTGCAAAAGCAAAAATAAAGCAATCAAAAAAGACAAAATTTACTTAAGACTTCACAATTATTCTTAGTTAAAAGCCTCAAATATGTTAGCATTAGCTCACACATCAACACCCTCAACTTAAAACAATTTCTTGTCCTCAAGCAACTCAGCACAACTAAGAGAATACAAAGCACATTTGGCAGTTAATCATCCATATCATCTCGAAACACATTCACTATCTCCAAAGTCAGTCAATTTAAATACAATGAGAAACACCAATGCAACAAATAAGAGTCAATATATGGCATCAATTTAGCTATAACAACCATGCATAGACCAGTATTACACTACCCGAACAAGTTAGTAACTAGCAATGTAACCAGTGTACCCTCATAGCAAAGAAATCCCCCTTATCTCATATCAGGAATTATATATGTAACCATGGGGACAATAAAACCAATCACTCTCAGAATGAAGTTCCAATCAGTTTATGCCAAGTACCATAGGCTTGGCCTTATTTTCATTACCCAGATCTTTAGATAGGTCAGCTAGGATCACTATAGGACTTCTCTTAGGCTTGTAATGTAGGCTAGGGGATGTTATGATACTCAATGGTATTTAAAGTGACTAAGCCTCCTTGCACTACACTAGCTTTTTGGGGTTTCACTCATTAGCCTTTTCCGCTCTTCTCTTTTCTTGATCACAATTATTTAGGGTGGGTGCAATCTTTTCTCAATTACTTATTCTTTTTCATAATTTTTCTTTTTCTTGCTCTTTTTCTCTGTACCCATATTTTTATTCTTTTCTTTTATGCTACCTTTCTTCATACTCATTCTATATCATGCACCCCTATGATATCCACCCTCAACTTAGGTTATTTTCCTAAATCAAGGTGCATAGTGTCCAAGGAGGACCAAGGCCAAAACAGGTTCATTATGATATAAATGAGAAGCTGACAGGTGTCATACAAAGAAATAAGCTAATTAGGCTCAAAATAGGAATCAAGGGATATCATACAAATAGGGAAGGTCATTTAGGATAAAGTGAGCTACTATTAAAATGGCCTATGATCTATTCCTAACCCCTACCCTACCTAGGTAAGACTAACTGGGCAAGTTCTGGCTTTAGCATACAGAGGGAATTGAGTAACATCTCACACACACACTTGGTGCACAGGTATATCGCACTCGACTACTCATTTAGTTCGTGCAGCTGTTTAGCAATGATTATTATATTACAAAAACTAATGCCATACAAAGATGCACGATGGTCACACTTAAATGTAAATCACTCAGTTTAAAGTAGTAGACCACTTAAAGAGGTGTACAAAAATCACAAAAACAATTCAACTGCCTCAAGTACAAGTATTTCTCCTAGTTGACTACAAAATTTTACAACAATAAATTTACCCTACACCCTCAACTTAAAATCAAAGAAAATCTAAACTAAGGGTTAGAGTATACCTGGAATAGATCAATCCCAGGGGTCATGAGTTCCTGATCCTGCTGCTGCATCTCTATCAGGAGCCGCTCTCTATTCTGGTGCAGCTGGTCTATCAGTCTCTGAAGGCCTACTAGTAGAGGCACCTACGACTCTCGCTCGGATGGCTGCCTCCCATATCTCATTGTCCACTAAGGACTTACTTTTTGCCTTTTTCATCTCCTCCTTTTTAGACTTCTTTCTTGCCCTCTTTTTTGCTTTTCTTTCTTCATCACTGTCGGGCCTCACTCTCTTTTCTTTTCCCTTTTTTCTTACCTTTCTTTTTTTTTTCACTGGCTCCTCCATGAGATCAAGCATCAGGATTTCTCCCTCAGAATCCCTAGCTACTGGATCTAATAACACCATCAAGTAGTGCTGCTGTAGCTTTCCAACCTCTACCTTTACTTTGTCTAGGTCTGATTTGAATAATGCCATCTCTGGAGCTGACCTCTCTCTCGACTGCATATTAAAGTGGTTCTCTAATTTATCAATCCGGCCCGGCAGAGCCTTGTAAGGTTCAAGTACAGCCTTAACTCTTTTTCCAACTACAGCTGTGAATTGCTTGGCGAAGAGCTTAAGATGAGTCTCGTACCACTTGGACTGCTTTGCTACTCTCCTAAAATTCATAAAGGCAAATACTGTTATAGGCATTGCAGCTGGAGGAATTGTCTCAATACTGGGCACTGATGATTCTGCCATTGTAGCGGATGTTGAAGGTACAACTTCAAAATCAGGCACCTCTGCATTAGGTGCTAAACTAGTACCTGCAACCGATGAATCAGTTGGAAAATCTGTGCTTCTGTTAAGCATTAAACTTGGCTGGTTTTCCTCATTTTGGATCGGATTGTGGGTCTTCCTGGCAAAGATTTCCTCTTTTAACCTTACAATCTTCAGCACATTTTCTACCCTACACAACCTTGTAATTAAACAAGGGAAGGGATATGCTGTATCAGACCTTGAGACTTGAATTTTTATCCCTTTAGCAATAATCTCTCCAAAATTAAATTTGAGGTTAGCCACAAAACTTACGACTAATATTGCTCTGCCATCCCTGAGGATATTATCACTATCTGTGGACATCAACCATGTACGTACAATACCCCACCAAAATCTTGCCTCTGAAGTCAGGGAGGCCTTGAATATCCTTTCACTCGGATTTGTTAGCCATTTTGGTTCTCCATCAGCTATGAGTGTGGGTAACTAATTCCGCTTATTTTCTCGATGCTTCAATCGGGCATCGAAAGTAGGTAAAGTGGCCTGAGGAGTGAAGTTTGGGCCATGAAAGAACCTGTTGATTGTTGCTTTAGAAACATCCACTATTACGCCCCGTACCGGAACTTTATGCAACAAAGGTTGGTCAGCTGCTTTCTTTCCTTCTCTACACATGTTTTCCAACCGAGCTTGGTAGTTTGCATAGAAATTCCTAACTAGTGTAGGGCAAAATGAATTTTATCCTCGTGTAGTCCATCCCAAATCATAGCCATGAAATTTATGCTCCACCTCTGGGTACCTGCTCAACTCCTTAGTGATGATTCTCTTCTCTTCAAAGATTGGCCTCTTGACAGCTCTTCTGTTAGTTCTGTGAAGCCAATATCAGAAGATTTTCTGAGCTTTGGTAATCTTCTATTTAGCTTCATCTCGTACTTCTGGATTCTTGTATTTTACCATATTTCCCCAAATTAAAGAATCTTCATCATCTTATGGCTCAGCAGAAGGGGACTCAATTGATGGTCCCTCAGACTCATGCCCCTCAGAATCAGGATGATCTGAATCATGCTCTTCAGATTCAACATGTTTAGACTCTTGTTACTCAGAGACTGTCTACTCAAAAGTTGTATGCTCGGATATTGTTGGCTCAATTTCCCTTTCTTTACTCTCCTCCACCTCAACTGGTGGGGGTGGTGGAGTCTTTTAGGGCCTTGCTTTTTCTTTTTCTGCCTGAGCAGAGGCTTTTTCTCTTCATAATCAGACTCTTTGTTGAAGAGTCTCCGAGGTACACTTTCCTTGGTCACTTTCTTTGTGGATTTTGAGATTTTTTATTTGGGTGCCATTTCAAGACCTGTAGCAAGAGAAAAACCATTAGTTGACCCTTAAGAGTATAAACACAAACACATTGATCATTGAAATTCCACGCCCCTTGAAAGGGTTCAGTAATACTTCAGGTCCCAGGTGTGACGACATTTTTAATAAGCCGTCACAGTTGTGATAGCTTATCATAAATGTCGTCATCCCTAAACAGAACCCACAAAATTCTTATCGACTTCTGATGATATTTCTGACAAGCCATCACAATTGTGATAGCTTATTACGAATGTCGTTAGCTATAAACAGAACCCCAACTTGATTTTAACTCAAATTTTAGTCCCATTTGTTTCTTAAAATCCACTCGATTTTTATTTTTGAGATGGAACTTTAAACCTTAAGCTTGCACAGAAAACCTTAGTTCCAATTTTTAGCCACTTTTGCAAGCTGAACTTGGTTCAAGCTTCTTGGGAACTCGGGTTTTTATCAATTTATCACTTACAACTTGAAAAGAAAGGCTAGGTTTTGAGCTTACCTGATGGGAGTCTTTATTGTGATTACACAAGCAAGAGGAAATAAAGAGAGGTTCTTGATTTTGATTGCAAACCCACACATGCAGGGAAACTTTATTTTATTTTAGTTGGAAAGACTTTGAAAAGGGAAGAAAATAAACTAAAGATGGAAAGAGAATAACTTAAAGGAAATAAAAACTAATCGAGAAGGTGGAATAGCCAAGCTGTAGGCTAGGTCGGGTCTTTTTAATTTGACCCATAGTTTTAGCTAATGTTGGGCTTTTTGTGATGACATTTCTGATAAGTTGTCACAATTTTGATAGCTTATCACAAATGTTATTAGCCTTAATAGAAATTGCCTCAGAGCTGCTGTTTCTGATGATAAATATGACGGATTATCCCAATTGTGATAGCCTATAAAAAATGTTGCCATGAGCACTTGGCTGGATATATCGATTCCATCTTCATTGAACTAGAACCTAACTACAAAAATAAACAATATTATGGAATATAAAAATTTTGGGTTGCCTCCCAATAATGCCAAATTTACTATTGCGGCACGACTTGGTTATCTTGACTACTCTGACTTTGCCAAGACAACCTGTTGATACCCATTTACCATCTTTATAGAATACGTCCACAATTGAGAAAACACTCATCTCCTTTGCCGGTGTCATGGATGAGTGTATTTTGAATCTTGCTTCCTTGTCATTAAATCTGAACTTTAGCACATTCAGTTCCATATCCACTATCACTCTCCCAGTTTCAAAGAATGGTCACCCCAAAATGATGGGCACTTTGAAGTCCACCTCACAGTCCAGGACTACAAAATCAGCATGCAGAATGAAGTCGGCCACCTTTACCAATAAATCATGTAATATACCTACTGGACGCTTTACAGACCTATCTGCTATCACTAATCGAATGTTCGTCGGGGTAGGATCCCCAAACCCAATTTTTTGTACACAGTGAGTGTCATTAGGTTTATACTGGCTCCCAAATCGCATAGTGATTTTGTGAAATTCAGGGACCCAATAGTACATGGGATGGTAAATGCTCCCGGATCTGCCTTTTTCTGCACTAAAGACTTTGTAGATATAGCGCCACAATGAAAGAGATTATCCTCCGTCTTATGGATAAACTTTTATTCTTAGTCACAAGGTCTTTCATGAACTTCTCGTATCTTAGAATTTGCTCAAGTGCCTCAACCAAAGGCACATTTATTATTAATTGCTTGAGCATTACCATGAATTTGCTGAATTTTGCATCATCAACCTTTTTCTTCAACTGCTGAGGAAATGGAGGTAGTGGTCTTAGGATAGTTTTCAGCAATACCTCCTTCTCCTTCTCTTTGTGTTTATTTAAAGCATCATCAGAATTATCCAGCTTCTCATACTCCACTGGACCACTTTCTTCCGATTCAACGTCAACTACCTCATCAACTACAGGTTTGCCCACAGAAGGGCCAGGTAATATCTTACCACTTCTAGTGGTAATATCCATGAATGAGCCATTATTCTATGGATTTTATACCATATCACTTGGTAATATTTTTCTCTTCCTCTGGTTGAATGCTATTGAGAATTGGCTCGTTTGTTGCTCTAACTGTTTGATTGCGGTGGAGTATGAGTGCACAAACTGACTGATGGATGTCAGATCGGTCTTCATGGTGGTCACACCAGAGTTGGTATCTTCCACTCCCTTTAAAAACTTAGCCATCATGTCCTCCATGGACATCTTTTTAGAACTTGTTGAAGCAGCCTCATGATTTCCAGGAAGAACATATAGCCCGCTCCTGTCATTGTTATTCCACCAATTTTCTTTCTCCCTATCTTTATAACCAGGGTTATCATAGTAAGTTCGACCTTGATTTCCTTGGCTATTGCCTTGAAAACCCACTGATTATTAACATAGTTAGCCTCTTCATCTGTATCAGCCTCACTTCTATCCTAAGATCCCACAACTTTTACCTTTTTAATCTTGCCTGATAGCAAGTGCTTGGTTAGTAAGTCCATCTATGTTTTAAGGTGAGCCATGTCTTGGTCATGCTCCTCTTTTTTTTTGCATTGTTCTGCAGTAATACCTACAGAAGCAGTGGGGCTGGCCACTACAGAGTCTCTGGTCTGCCATGCCCGACTCTATTTGGTCAGTCTGTCCAACAACTCTGAAGCCTCTGGAAATGTAAGGTCAACAAATAAACCACCTGCAGTATTGTCTATAATTAGATTTGTAACGGATTTAAGAGCCCTGTACAAAGTCTTCAATAAATATATGTCCGTTATGTTGTGGTTCGGCCACTGAGTCAGCTTCTTTTTGAATCTTTCCCAGGTTTCATGCAAGGCTTCAATCGGGAGCTACCTAAAGTTGCTGATCTCGTCCTTCAACTGTACCCTCCTCGAAGGCAGAAAAAACCTTTCTAGGAATGCTCCTTTCAACTGCCTCCAGTTAGTTATAGAATTGGGTATCATCTCATTTAGCCATAATGTTGCCTCCCCAGATAGAGACAGCAGAAACAATCTCAACCACATATCATTCTGGACCACTCCTAGGTTATCAAAAGATTTGTAGATGGTGACAAAATTCACCAGATGCAAGTTTGGGTCATCCCAGGAAGTCCACCAAACAACCTCTTCAGATCTAGGAGTTGAATCATAATACTCGTAATGTTAAATTTTGGCCCAGGTGCCAATGGTGGAGGAATAATTGTACCCATTGAACCTGATCCGTCCATTCCATCACCATCATCATTAAGATCATACTGGACTGGCTGGTACTCTTTTCTTTCTCAGAACGGATGGTTCCTATTAACATTACACCGTACTAGTGCAGCTATTTGCTTTGCACAACTTGAGTTACTAAGATTCAGCAAATCCTCATCTCCCAAATCTTTTTCCTCAGGATTTGGATGTTGTGCTTGTTGCTTGATATTTTGCACATTCACCTGAGATCTAGCTAAGGTTGCCAATCTGTCAGCCTCTTGCTGTTTTGCTATTTTTCCAATTCATTGCGATTTTGGATTAGGTGGTAATAATGGTTCTCCAAAACTTCTGGTTCTTGGCATACACTATAAAGATCCTATAAATAAACAAAAACAACAAATAAATATAAAACTATGAAACTTGACTAATAATCAATTTGCCCACACAAACTTCAGTTTTCAACCGTATTCCCTGACAATGATGCCATTCTTGATAATGCTCAAACTACACCTTTCAACAAGAATGTAAGCGATCGTTTTCAATATAAAACCGAACTAGGTTAGGGTCAAATCCCATAGGGAATATGGTGTGAACGTAAGTCGTTTGCGATTTAATCAAATGATAGTTGGATATTTCTAGAAAAGGGGGGTTTTAGTTAACAAGTAATTATTGGTCACTTTAGTTTAAATGTTTGTAATCAAGAGTTTTTGAAAAACCAGAATTATGTTCACTAGGGGTTTTGGTACTTGACAGATGCTACTAGTGGTTCAAGATTCTCACGGTAGGTAGGACACCAAGTTATCTTTAGCGAAGTTATGCTTAAATATCTCTCGACCTACTTAAGCATTTAACTACCTAATCCTCTTGGACTTAGGGAATTTATATTCACTGCCCAGATTTTACCTCAGGTTAACCAACCTTGTTACAATGCTGACTATAATGGAAGTTTTATGTTTCCAAGACCCTGTTATCTATCAAGCAAAAGAAAGCAAGTTTTATCTATCGTTTGCAACCAACAGACAATAATTAAAACATTAGAATTATCAAAGAGTCCTACCACCTTTTGAGTCTTGAACACTCAACACCTTATCAAGACCTACCCCTAGATCCCATAATTTAGATTAAAGGAATTTAGCTGCTCATGACACAATAATTGAAGTAACTAGATGCATTCATGCTTTGAAAGATGAACTTATCAAAATATGAATAGAAACTAGAGATTCTCAGATTAAATCACTAAAGAAAATCCCACAACATTGATGATTGTCTCTTTAAAGTAAATGCTTTCTCAAGACAAAAGAAGAGGCAGAAAAATATCAAAGTATCATCTCTCAAAACTCAAGGTTTAGAACCCTTAAGAAAACCCTAAACAAGACTTTAAATAGTTCACCCTAATTATCGAAACAAAATAATAAAATTCAAAAATTCCTCAGATTTGGTGACGCCATTTGTGATAGCCTATCAGGAGGTTGATGACTTATCGCAAATGTTGTCAGCTTTCTTTATGCTTTTGGTACTCGCTGCCTAACGCTGATGACAAACGGTGATGCCCTATCAGCTCCTTTATGACCTATTATAAATGTTGTCAAGGCTTTTCCTCATCTCTCATGTTTTGCCTTAGGCTGACGACAATCTTTACAACTTATCATCTCTTTGACGTCCTATCACAAAATGTCATCACAGCTTCCAACTTAGGCTAATTCTCTATCTATTACTGACGATGAAGCTGATAGCTTATCATAGGGCTGATGACTTATCACAAATGTTGTCAGCCACACTTCGTTTTATTTACTTTAGATTCTAGCTCATATTCTTCCATTCTTGTTGGTTCTCTAGCATCTTAGCTTCTACTACAAAATCAAACATAAAGCAATCAAAAATGACAAAAGTTGCTTAAGACTTTGCAATTATTCTTAGTTAAAAGCCTCAAATGTGTTAGCATTAACTCATACATCACTACCTCACCTAGTCCGTGTCTATCTTTATTTATCTGAAAAACCCCATGATATCTAGCTGGTGATGCCACTACCTTTCTAGAGATCTAAAACCTGCCTTTTCTTGCTATGATATGGGCAATCCCTTTTAGATTCCCTAGATCAACATAATAAAAGAAAGGGGGTCCACCAGTTGCTTTGAAGGATTCGAATAACTTTAATATTCACCATGACCTAAAGGTATCTGAGCACCCTAACTAGTACGATAAAAATCTCATTTATAATAATCTCCCACAGATGTTTAAAAAATAAGCATGCAACAGTCTACCTGATTAAGGATGAGAGCTTATCCTAGAAAATATGTTACCTCTAGATGAGCTACAATTGTATGTACCAAAAGTACATGACCTCTTATCTCTAGCATCACCAAACTTTTCACGTATTATAAACTTACAATCCTTGGTTAATAAACTTACAATCCTTGGTTAAGTCGACAACCCTATTAAATGAAGCCACAAATGATATCGTTTGATAAGTTGTCATACAAATCTGATAAATTATTTTTCTTAGAAACCCTTGAATCCTATGAATCTTGTCATAAAAAATTACCAAAGCATGATGAGATAAGGTAATACTAGCATGAATAGCATGGATGGCTTGGATTACCCTTCAAGATCATCCACACGAAGTCAAGCAAAAGATTTCCAAAATCCAAAAACAATGTTCATGAAAAAGAATGCTTTGGAGAATCTTGAAGTATACCAAAGAAAGGTATACAATGTGTGGAAGGTCTAATTAAGTGAAGAAGAGGGAGAAAAGAGGTCATGTGTGCAAATACCTATCTCATAAGTTTGAGAATTCACAAAAAGGCAACCAAACAAGGCCTAAAATTATAAAAGATGGTGTCTTCTTTATTTCCTAAGTATAAAGTATTCTTTTGTAATTTTGAAGATTTTAGCTCATGTTGGATATTGAATACTCTTAAATTTTAATTGCTATATTAGTGCTTAGTGTAATTTTCTGAAGAATTAGAGAGTGATTAGTGCTGAACGTTCTTAATCGTTAGTTAACTTCTTTTGGTTAATTAGTCAAAGTGGCACCCATTTGTGAATATTTTGGTTTCGTTTGTTTTCTTGAGTAGGATTGAATCTGGGTTGTTGAAATCAATTGGATGGTAAGGGTTTTAGGCCCTTGTTGTCGATAATTTTACTAGCGTAAGTATTAACCCACATATTCCTTTTCTTTATTTTCAATATTATTTTTGATTCTTATCATTTTGGTATCAAGAACCTAGGTTTAGGTTTGTTTTTACAATAAATACCTAGGGATTTTGATCTTTTCAAAAATTCAGAAACAAAAAGAAAAAAAAATCATTCCAAAAATCCCAAAAAATCTAGAAGTTTTCCTTTCTTTTAATTTGTTGTTTTTGACATTACATTTGTGTTCTCTAGTGTCATTAGAGTATAGATTTTGAATATCATGCGATTTGGAGTTGAAGAAAATAAGTTTCTTTAAGGGGTTTTGAGATTTTGAACTTTTCAAAATTAAAAATTGGGTTTCTTGATTGAGGACAAATTGGAGCTTAAAAATCATTTGGATTTGTTCACTAAGTCGAGGGGAAACTATCATAAATTTTGAGCCAATTTTGATTTGATTTAATCGTGTTGGAATTAGTGTCTATTCTTGGTATTCTAGTTGTTTTTGGTGATCTTCAAATTATTCTGTAGCAGGAATTGGGTAAGCCATAGTAGTGATACCACTTCTTGTGGTAATAGCAAAGTACGTGACCATTATTTTTTAGATTTTCCACTGTATTTCTCGGAAGGGTACCTGGCTGCATCTGGTTCAGAGTTGCTAACATCTGCCTAAACTAGTGCTTTAACTACTTGATAGTAGTGTCTTGTGACTCACCTTCTGGGTCAATCAACCTCAATATTCTTAAGGTTGGTCTCTTGATTTTCTGGACCCTTCACCAATTTAGTCAGCATCTCTTTCATTCGAGATTCTGCATCGCGTCTACCAGGTGGAATATATCTATCTCCCTTCTCTCTATAGCATCATTCTTTCTCCAGTCATTATCTCACTCTCTACTATGGTGTTTGTATTTGTCATAATAGTTCTGACCTTGGTTCCCTTGCCCTTGGGCTTGGAAAACCTCCATCTAATGATCAAAATAATTAGCTTTCTTTTCCAGTTCAGAATCATATGCTTTGGAAGCTGACCTTTGTGCTGCTACTGGATTCATTTTCTTAGAATTTATTACTGCAAACTGCGATGCTAGCACCCCTAAATCTGTCCTTACAAATATAATTTCTTGCGTTACTGTATCATCAGCTACTTTCTGGCCACAGAAGGCACCAATAGCATAAGTATCAAATCATCTCTCGACCTTTCGGGTTTGCCACCCTTAATTAGCAAGTGAGATCCGATCTAACATCTCCAAAGCTACCCCTCAACATAGTCTCATAAAAGCTCCTCCAGGAATAGTGTCTACCATGGCTCTTGAACTAATGTTCAGGGCTCTGTAGAATATCTCTGATAAGCTTTTCCCTGAATATTAATGATTTGGCACTATGCTTAGCTTCTTCTTAAACATGAACCAAGCCTCGTACATTGACTTTGAATGCAACTGCCTAAAAATATCGATCTCATCCTTAAGCTGCAACATCCTTGACGGAGGGAAGAACCTATTTAAGAATTGCCTGCATAACTCATTCTAAGTCGTGATAGAGCCTCTTGGCATTTCTACTAACCATAAAGATGCTTCTCCTATAAGTGAGAAGGGGAAAGTCCTTAGTCTAAGTGCTTCCTAATTTACCCATAGATTGGTATACGAGTTATAGATCCCAAGAAAATTTTTAAGGTGCAAGATTGCATCATCGATAGGCAATCCTGCAAACACACCTGTCAATTTTAAAAGTTGGATCATAGCTCTCATAATATCAAATTTGATACCTCGAGGAAAAACAGGAGGTACTATAGATCCAGTCTCTATCATCTCAACATATCCCATATATTTTTCATAATCTATATTTGGTTGCATATACTGATATACTGGTATAACTTGAACACGAGAACCTCTAGCTCTATTTTGATTCCCACCGAGTTCTGCTCAGTGGTTTGCTACTTGTCTTTGTTCAGCTAGATCTATATCCCTAGCTATCCTCTGAGCTTCTTCTGCTGCTCTTCTTTTGGATTCAGTTTAATCTGAAAGCTCCCCAGTCTAACGATCAATAATATCTTGTACTCCTTCGGTAAAAGGTACAATATGATGAACCCCTTCAGGATTATCACCTCATTTTTGGCTCAGACAACCTACCTGGTATTTGTAGGATCCTCACTGGGAGTAAAGGATGGTCTCTACTCCATATTCAAGGCATACACCTACATATGCCCAACTAAGAGCAAAAAAAAATCTAAAAACCCTAAAACTACAATAACCTTAATCCATGAATCAACATCGTATTCCTGACAACGGCGCTAATTTCTTAATGACTCCAAGAAATACCTCATTTTAGATGATGGTACGATCGCTATCAAGATATAGTAACTCAACTAAGGTTGGGTTCGAATCCCAAAGAAATATGTGGTTTGATAGATCTCAGTTGTTACATTCTATGGGAAAAACAGGAAAGTAAATGGGGGATTATATTGTAGTTATCTCAAACAAAGAACAATATTAACTTGATTAAAAATCAGCCATAAGTGGACACTAGGATTATGTTCCCCCTGGCATCTCAACTTCATAGGTTTATTGTGCGATGTTGAACCAACCCAATACCTTGCACGCAAAATCGATAAGTTATGTACCCCCTACAATCTTTTGGACGAGTAAGTGGATTTTACCTTTACCTTTTGAATCTTAAGGTGTCGCGTTACTTACCCTTACCCTGATCCCAGTTAAATATCACCTTTTGAGTCTTAATTTATTAGATGAAAGCTAATAATTATTTAGATAATCATTCAGGTATACCGATGTAGTGTAATAGATTGACAATTAATTCCCAAATTACCGTTGTCTTTATCTTTTCCTAGTTACTACTCCTTTGTTAGAGTAAGTAGAAATATTTAAGAGGGATCCTAATGTGTGCACCCACTAAGAAATCAATCATATCAAAGATAAAATAATGCATGCCATGGGTATTGGTTTATAGCAATAATCGCACTTTTCTTACTTCGTCAATTACCAGGGTTTCAGTACCATAGCTATCGGTTTTGGCCGCTCATGATTGTGATGAAATCAATAACATTCATATGGGAATGCAAAGATGAAACCACAATGATAAGATAAAAGAAAACCCACAATCATAAACTGAATAATCAATCTAAGTTAATACAATAAAATCCCAAGGTCAAAGATGGATCTTGAAATCAAAATATATTTCTGTGTTAAAAGTGTGTAACCCCTATTAAAAAGTACATAAGGGGTGTTTATAAAAGGGACGACCCGGTTCATACCTACTCCGTAGGTGTCGGGGAGGGGGGAGTCCACTCTGGGCCTGACCTACGCGCCCTCACCCCAGCTTCGCTGGAGGGGCGTTTTGAACCCCCGCTAAGGGGTATTTATAACACATTATAAAATCCTAAAAACTAAGCACGAATAAAATAGAAGAAAATAGGGTTGGTATCCACCTGCTTCCTGCACCTGCATATTGGACATGGGCATAGATTGTACCTTCGGTCTGCTCTGGGCACAGGTACAGACTGCAGGTACCAGATAGAAAATTACCTGCAAGTTCAATCTAAAGATTTTGGATGTTCTAGTACCCGCTTTGTCTACATGTGGTCCATAGGTCAACATATGGTCCTAGGTTGACTTAGTAGGTTTTGGAAGTAAGTTTTTTAGCTCTTCTTCGAATCTCGAACATGCATTGATCACGATTAAGCTAGAAAATATCCCAATCATCAATAATTGATCCAAAAGTATCCAAAACACCCTTTTTACGAAATTATCAACCAAATCATGGTTTTCTGCAAAACATACCTAAAACAGATTATATATAATAAAAAGTCCTTAGAAACTTACATATTTTCCTTATTTTAAGAGTCGAAAGTGCTATATTTCTATAGCACATCAACTGCCCAGACTATAGCTCTCCTTGCGAGTCATAGGGAGTCATTATGGGTCATAAGAACCAGTCATAATATGCCCAGTAAGATTCGTCTAAGTCAATATTTTAACTAAGACTACTATGTTACGAGTCGTAAGGACTCTAAATGACTCATATAGTCCTTTCTGTAAGGGAACCACTATGATGCCCAAAGTATATTATCCTAAGTATGACTAGGATGTAACGAGTCATATGGTATTGTTATGAGTCGTAAGGTCCTTTCCATTGCCGAACCAATTTTGATGGTTTAGGACACTGTCCAAACTACAACTGAGGGGAATTAAGTCGTAGGGTGACCCTACGAGTCGTATGGTCACCTATAATTATTGGCGGCTTATTTTCCAACTTTTTAATAAGGGTATTTTAGACATTTTTCACTTATTCCAATATAAACCACGAGCTATAAACAGACTTGGGACCCTATTTTTCATCCATGATACATATAAAATATAATTTTCTCTCTCTCAAATCTTCTCAAGCATCAATACTTATGGTTTCCAAGAAGTGGGTCAAGTAGAGCTTCAAGAATTGAATTCTCTCCATAATCTTAGGTATTTCAGGCATGTGACTCTACCCATAAAATTGTTTTATCTAAGGCATGAATTTACATGATTAATTATGTGGATTTGAAATAAGGGTTTTAATATGGTTGAGGGCTTTGACATGAATGGTTCTTAAATTGATTTCCCCTAGTTTATTATGCATTATTCATGCTTTGTTAATGGTTTTGAACTTGTGGGGTGCATGGGATTGGTGAATAATCAATGGGGTTATGTTTTCCCAATTGTGATGAATTTTACTTTGACACATGGTATTGGAAATTGAGTACCCTTAACCTAAATGTGAAATTGATAATGATACATGGATTGGTCATATATTTTGACTTTCTCACTTAAACTAATGTATAGCATAAAAGGTTAATGAACCATGGTATGATTATATTAAACTTTAGGGTATGTTAATTCCCCATCTGGATTTTAATTGAACCTAAGGGTCATGATTTTCCCCATATAATGGCTAAAGAATTGTGTCATAATAATGACCTTACAAGTAGGGTTTGTAAGATGATACCAATGGGATATCTAAATGCATAATAGGTTTAATAAATTTGAAAAGTGTTAAAATATTTAATTAGGCTTAAAAATGGGTATAGCCAGGCTGTGAAAGTGGAGGTCCGAGAGACCAAGACCAGAAATTATGCTAGATGTTGTGGGGGTCTAAATGATTGGGAGGTTCAAGTCCCCCTTATTATTATTATATGATTGGGAGATTTGAGTCCCCCACATTATATAAATTGGTTCTTACGTCACCTTTGATTTATGCCGAGAGGTTTGAGTCCCCCATTAGGCATATGACATATGATTATCTTTTGGTTTGTGTGGATACATACATTGAGGCCCTTCTAGCTGGGAGAGAGATGGGCCCATATAGCTCGTGGGTGCCTTGATTATGACGGTTATGCTGCATAATCCAAGTTAAGATTTCAAATATTCACGCTAATCCTTGTTCCCTACCCTGCTATATAATATATATATGTATTTGCATTTCATGATGTGCATTGGATTTGACTGGTTTTGAATTATTACTCATGTCATTATTTTATCCCTTATCCCTGAGTCACATGCTAGCCCTCCAACCACTTATCTTCTATGGATGTTGTATCCCCATGAGATGCAGGCATAGGAAATTTTTCTACTTTTTCTATGCAGTGATCAGGTGTTCGTGGATAGTTCATGAGTTGACTTAAAGTGTCAAGCTTCCATCCTTTGGAAGACTTTATTTTATGCTCTGATTTCTTATGTCTTAGACTTCATTTTAGAATTATTTTTGGCTATGGTCGGGGGTATTCCAATACTTTATTGGCATTCTATTTTGTTAGAGGATTTGTGGGTACTATAGACTTCGGTGTTGGTGGGTAGTATCAATTATTGATGTCGGTTGGTAGTTATTGATATGACTTAGAATCCTTGAACTTATGTTACTTTATCTTAATATAAGTTCGAACCTCAGCCTATGTTAGTGTGTGTTGTGTTCTGTTGATTGGAAAATGGGTGTGGTCTCCGATCCTCGACAGAATTGGGATGGCTGTCATAGCCAGGCCCTGGTTCGAGTCATGATGAAGTTGGTATCAGAGCCTAGGTTCATGGTCAATGGGGTGTACACCAAGCCGTGTCAAGTAATGTCTCCTTTATGGATGTGTAGTCTACCACACTTCTCTCGTGATTTATATTTATTACTTGATCTAGGGTAAATTCTTTCTTATTTAACCCCATTTGTGGTTGTGCATTATGGTTTTGGTCCTGAGTGCATTTCAGACCCCTCTCTATTTTGACCCTACTAGGTAACTATGTAGTTGCCAGAAGTGTATATAGGGGTTGTGTGGTATCTTTTTGTGGTAGGGAAGCTTTGGTAGATTTGATTGAATTAGACATGGTTGATTTTGATGTGATCTTGGAAATAGATTGGTTGCACTTATGCAATGCCTCTTTAGACTATCGGAGCTGTAAGGTCATTTTCAAAATTCCGAATGAGCTAGTTATTGAGTGGGAAGAGAGTTCCCTAGTTCCTAAGGGGAGGTTTATATCATTTCTTAGAGCCCAAAAATGATTTCCAAGGGATGTCTTTATTATTTGGACTGTGTTAAAGATTCTAACTAGAAGGGTCCTTCCTTATAGTCTATACCCATGGTTAGTGAATTTCCTAAGGTCTTCCCTAATGATCTTCCTAGTATTCCTGTTAATAGGGAAATTGATTTTGGGATTGATTTTTTTTGGATACTCATTCTATCTCTATCCCTTCCTATAGGATTGCTCCAACTGAGTTGAAGGAGCTTAAGGAGCAGTTGGAAGATATCCTTAATAAGGGTTTCATTCACCCTAGTGCATCACTGTGGGATGCTCCTATTCTTTTTGTGTGTAAAACAAATGGTTCCCTTCGGATGTGCATTGATTATCGCCAGTTGAATAAGGTGACAGTAAAGAATGAGTACCCTCTTCTTAGGATAAATGACTTATATGAGTAGCTTAAGGGTGCTAAGTTTTTCTCCAAGATTGATCTCTATTCGGGATATCATCGGATAAAGATTAGGGAGGAGGATAGCCCTAAGACTGCCTTTTGTACCCATTATGGTCATTTCAAGTTCTTGGTTATGTCTTTTGGGTTGACCAATGCCTTGACCAAATTTATGGATCTCATGAATTAGGTATTTTGTCAGTTTTTGTACTTATTTGTCATTGTGTTTATCGATGATATTCTGGTTTATTCGAAGATTGAGATAGATCATGCTGATCACCTCTATATTGGGTAGTAGACCCTAAAGGATATGCGTTTGTATGCTAAGTTTATGAAGAGTGAATTTTGGTTGAACGCTGTTACTTTTCTGGGTTATGTTGTATTTAGTGAAGGGATCATGGTGGATCAACAAAAGGTGGCAGTGGTTAAGAAGTGGCCTAGACCCACAACTCCAAATGATATTTGGAGATTCTTAGGTTTACCTGGTTATTATATAAGGTTTATAGAGGGCCTCTCATCTAGTGTGGCTCCATTGACTAAGTTGACCCAGAAGAAGTTGAAATTTTTGTGGTCAGATTCTTTTGAGAGGAGTTTTGAGAAGCTAAAATATAGGCTGATTTTTGCTTCGGTTTTGACTCTGCTCGAGGGTATTGATGGCTTCGTTGTCTATTGTGATGCGTCCTGGGTAAGACTTATTTGTGTCTTGATGTAGTATGATGGATTTGTGGCATATGCTTCTAGACAATTTAAGGTTCATGAGAAGAATTATCTGACTTATGATTTAGAATTATTAGATGTGGTGTTCGCAAAGAAGATCTGCTGACATTATTTATCTAGGATCTATGTTGATATTTATTTTGATCATAAGATCCTGCAATACGTGTTCACTCAGAAGGACATAAATCTCAGGAGAAGAAGGTGGCTTGAGTTGCTAAAGGGCTATGGCATTTGTCTCCATTATTACCCAGGTAAAGCTAATATGGTTGCTTATGCTCTTAGCGGGTTGTCCATGGGGAGCTTATCTCATATGTATGAGGAGAAGTAAGATTTAGTAAAGGATATTCATTGTTTGGCTAATCTTTGAGTTTGTCTCTTAGATTCTGAGGATGGTGTTGTGTTTGTGGAAAAGGTGGAAAAATTATCTCTTGGTGCTGAGGTAAATAAGAAACAGGTGTTGGACCCTATCTTGATGCAAAACAAGGAGGATATTGGCAGGCAGAAAGTTATAGCTTTTGAGATTTGTTGTGATGGTGTCTTGAAGTACCAAGGGAGGCTGTGTGTTCCTGACATTGATGGGTTGCAAGGAAGAATTTTTGCTGAAGCTCATGAGTCGCGTTATACAGTTCATCCTGGTTCAACAAAGATGTATCATGATCTTAAGGAGATATATTGGTGCAATAACATAAAGAGGGATGTGGAAAATTTTGTGGCTAGGTGCATAGTATGTCAGTAAATGAAGGTGGAGCACTTAATGCCCGGTGGATTGTTTAAAGTAATTGAACTACCTGTATGGAAATGGGAAATAATTAACATAAATTTGGTTACCGGTCTTCCGCGGTCTCGAAATTAGTTTGATTATATTTGGGTCATCATGTATAGGATGACTAAGTTTGCTCACTTCTTGGTGATTAAAACTAATTACTCTGCAGAAGACTATGCAAAGTTTTTTATTCAAGAGATCATGAAGTTGCATAGTGCGCCTGTTTCTATTTTATTTGATCGAGGTACTTAGTTCTTATCGCATTTTTGGCACTCTATTTAGAGAGGTTTGGGGACTGAGGTGAGCCTTAGAACCTCTTTCTACCTGCAGATGGATGGGCAAGAGGATAGAACTATTCAGACATTGGAGGATATGCTCAGATCTTGTGTGAATGACTTTGGTGGTAGTTGGGTTGACCATTTACCTCTCATAGAATTTGCCTAAAACATCAGCTATCACTTTAGCATTGGTATGTCTCCATTTGAGGGTTTGTATGGTAGGAGGTTCCATTCTCCTATTGGGTAGTTCGAAGTTGGTGAGGCTGAGTTATTTGGTCCTAATTTGGTTACCAAGCCATGTAGAAAGTAAAGCTGATTCGGAATAGGCTTAAGACTGTGCAAAGTTACCAAAAGTCTTAAATGGATGTAAGACAAAAGGATTTGGAGTTTAATGTTGGTGATTGGGTATTCTTAAAGGTGTCTCCCATGAAGGAAGTGATGCGGTTTGAGAAGAAGGGGAAGTTAAGCCCCCGTTATGCTGGTCTGTATTTAATTATGAGGAGGGTTGGTAATAGTAACAACTCAAAATCGCCTCCCGGGATGTCACACGGTGCTTAAGGCTACAAGTAGCCCTAAGCTAACCCTTTAAGCTTGTTTCTACTAATAACACTCATTTCAAGATTAACTAATTCAAACACTAGCATAGTCATATCATATGAAAGGAAATATGGAGAAAATGCTCGGTCCAAATGACCACAATACTGGAAACCTCAACACAACCACAATCTGATAACTAGTCTGACAAAGCCTCTACTAATCCATGGACTAGAGAGCCATTGGGAAAGGTCCCCAACTGACTCGAAATGAACTGGAAATAACAACATGGTCTCTCAAAATATAGAAATATCTGAATATAGGTCCTCAAACGATGAGGACTCACCACCGAAGGAATATAGATATAGGTACTCAAAAATCACTAACGAGGTTGGAACTGAGAACCTGAACCTACATTATAAGGTAATGTAGCACAGACGTATATGTGGATCAACACTTGGGAATGTACTGAGTATGTGGGGGTGCATGGATTTATATAAAACAACATCAATACTTTTTACTCAAATCATGCATGTAATAAGTAATGACTCACATGGCTTGAATAAGTATAAAATGCGAAGCTCATAAATAATGTAAAATGGAACATGTAACACAATCTCGTGAGTCATTATACTTTCAGATTTGAAATTTTTACTCTTCTCTTATTCTCATTACTCAAGGCAAAAGAAAACTTTAATCAATACTTTCAACTCATGCATATGTCACATGGAGAGTAAAACTTCTTCAATGCTCAAGAACTCATAACTCTTTTGAACTGAAATACTTGGAATTCGAAATCATATAACTTTGGAACATACTTGAAGACATTTCCTTCACGTTAGGAAAAATATCTCATTTCAAGCTTTAGGGAAAAATACTCCTATCAAGGGAAAATATTTTAGTTTTAAAGGAAAATATCTAATCTAGATGGAAAATACTTTAGTTTAGGGAGTTTCTCTTAACCAACATAAACCATGCGAGCTACATGGAGTCCAACGTTTTTTTCTCCTAAGGAAGAGGCCTCACGTTGGGGGGAGGCGTCATACTCTTGCCAGGGAGTATAACCTAGGTACAGTGATCACTAAACAAACTCGGCCTTGGGCTCAATATTAACTCGGCCTTAGGCCCAATGATAATCATAAACTCGGCCTCAGGCCCAACCTATGGTGGAACATAGTTTTGCTCGGTGCTAAATACTACTCCTTTTAATTTATCTTGCTCATCTCATGAAAATCCACTTTAGAATAATCTCACGGTTCAATAAGAACCCAATAATCAAATCTGTAATCTCATGTAGTAGAGTGGATTTCAAAACTCAATGACCATTAGGTCAAAACATTTCTCAACAATCTTAGAGTACTGAAATCATGGATGCTTATAGCACAAGAGTTCATAAAATCTCAAGTCTCAAGTAGGGATTAATAACCCATAATTCAATCTCAAGTTAAAACTCATCAAAAGCATAATAGATAGCATATAGATTCATAACTCATGTAGAAATCTGGAAATTTAAGCAATTTATTCTTTAATCTCAACATACTCATATACTTCAATATTTCAAACCTTTAATCTATTAACTTCTCAAGGATTAAAATCATGGGGTATAGAACCATCTGCAATTTCTCAAGAAACATGTAAAAATCATGCCATTAGACTCTCAATTCAAGGGAAACATCAAAAGCTCGCAACTAATAACAATGGGTGAAAAACCCCAATTCAATTTCATGTAAAATCTCATAAATTGCAGAGAATTGTAGTTTAAATAAGCTTTTGCGCAGAAGGGTGAAAGTATTACCCTTGTTCTAAAAGCTATATACCTTGAATTAGAAGCTTTGGATGAACTCTCGCTTTTTGAACTCTATTCGTACTCTTGAATGAGGGTTCTTGAAGCTCTTGACTTGGGAACTTTGAATCTTGACTCAATTTAGAAAATCAATGGTGGATTCTTGAGATTCTTGGAAGAGATTTTGGATGCTTAGGGTTTTTAAAACTTCATAGAATGCTTGCAAATAACTTTGATTTGGTGTTTGAACGGTTTAAGAGGCTTGAAAAAAGTCCAAAATGCCCTTTTTAACTGCTAAATGAAGCTGGAAAAATTGAACTGGGAACCTGATTTCATGGACCACTGCAACGCGCCATTATCACGGTGGCTCACTCGAAGTTGATGAATGGGAAATTAGTAGTCACTGCGATGCGGAGACATTGCATTGTCCCAATAGTTGGGACCTGGAACTTCAGCGCGACACATCACAATCGCGCTAGGCCACTATAAATTGACTATTGGGAACTTGGGGTCCTCCACGACGCGACGCTATCATTGAGTTCCACTGGAAATTGACAATTGTCAAATAGACCCTCTCTGTGATGCACCAAGCACCAAAATAGTGCTTTTTTATGATTAGGACTTAAATTAGCCAAAACTTCTTACTCGAGTATCGGATTTGGGCGAAACTTATATTGACGAAAAGCTTATCAAATTTCGCATGTGATAAAAAGTCAAAATTGGGGAAATTTCATATGGTTAACATGATACTCACTAAGAAAGTCACATCTCAATCTTTTAGGGTTGGAATCACACCTCACTTGACACGCCCTAAGGTTCATTCTATGAGAGAATTTCGTGGGGTTTTACAATATCCCCCACTTGGAAAGATTTATCCTTGATTGTCGCTGGTTGGACAAAGAACGCAGGAAAAACAGAGTACACATAGCTGAATATCTCTAAACTCTTGATTACCTCATAAATTGCAAGAACTCATGCAGTAATAGATACATTGCTGCACTATAGATTCGAAGGGCTAAGTTAAGAAAGAATAATACCTTTGACTTGATCTGGACTTGCGGAGAAGAGGTGGGGGTACTTGGCTCGCATGTCTGCTTTTGCCTCCCAAGTAGCGCCCTCAACTGACTGGTTCTGCCACAACACTTTGACCAAGGGAACCTCTTTGTTCCTCAGTCTATCGATCTGAAAATCTAGGTTCTCAACGGGAATCTCATCAAATGAAAGAATGTTCTGAATATTAGCACTCTCTAAAGGATCTACTACAACAGAATCACTAATATGATTTTTAAGCATGGAGACATGAAAAACAGGATGAACAGCTGACAAATCTGTGGGCAACTCAACCTCATAGGCTACTTTCCCAACACGGCTCGAAACTCTATACGGGCCAACATAATGGGACTAAGTTTTTCGTTTTACCAAACCTCTTCACCCCTTTCATGGGTGAAATCTTCAAGTACACTAAATCACCTATGTAAAACTCAATATCTCTTATTCTCACATTGGCATATGAGTTTTGACGACTCAGAGATGTCTTTAACCTATGTCTAATCAATTTAACTTTCTCAACAGCTTCAAACACTGCATCAGGCCAAATCATGACAGCTTCACCCACTTTAAACCAACCTATGGGTGATCTACATATTCTTCCATACAAGGCCTCAAATGGTGCCATCCGATGATAGCATGGTAACTATTATTATAGGCGAACTCTATCAATGGAAATTTTCATCCGAACTACCTTTGAAATCAAGAGCACATACCCTCAATATATCTTCTAGGGTCTGAATGGTCCTCTCAGCTTGACCATCTGTCTGCGGATGAAAACAGGAACTCAAAAGAACTTGGGTACCAAGGCCCTGCTAAAATGCCCTCCAAAATTGAGAAGTAAATTGAGTGCCCCTATCCAAAATGATGGACGAGGAAAATCCATGTAACTTGACAATCTTTCGAATATATAATTTAGCATAATCCTTAGCTGTATAAGATGTGAGCATGGGCAATAAATGCGAGGACTTAGTAAGCCTATCCATAACAACTCAAATCGAATCCTGATGACGACACGAAAGAGGAAACCCGATCACGAAGTCCATATTCACCACCTCCCACTTCCAAGTGGGTATACCAAACTCTTGCATCACACCACAAGGTCTTTTGTGCTCTACCTTAAACTGTTGGCATGTTACACATTTTGCTATGAACTCGGCTATATCCTTCTTCATACCATTCCACCAATAGATTTCCTACAAGTCACAGTACATCTTGGTAGTACCGGGATGAATAGAATACTGCGCTCCATGCACTTCAGCTATAATCCTCTGCCTCAGATAATCAACACACGAAACACACAATCTACCATGCACTCTCAACACGCCATCTCCCCTTTGGGAGAAAACCTCTACCTTTTGGTCCTGAACTGACTCCTTCAGTCCGACCAAACTAGGATCCTTGTCTTGCTTCTCCTTCACTTCCAAAACTAAAGAAGATTCGGAACTACTTTGCACCAATGTACTTCCCTTGGCTGAATCAAGAAACCTTACACCCAATCTATCTTGAAAAAGCACATCGCAAGCTATCTCTTTCTTCCCTTCCTCTACATGAGCAACACTACCCGTAGACAATCCTCTAAGGGCATCCGCCACTACATTGGCCTTGCCCAGGTGATACAACACACTCATATAATAGTCTTTTAAAAACTCCAACCACCTCCTCTGCCTAAGATTCAACTCCCTCTGAGTAAACACATACTGCAGGATCTTATGATCAGTAAATACATCAATATGAACACCATAAAGATAGTGTCTCCAGATTTTCAAAGAAAAGACCACAACAGCTAACTCAAGATCATGGGTTGGGTAATTCTTCTCTTGCGGCTTTAACTGTCTAGAGGCGTAGGCTATAACCTTACCTCAATGCATCAACACACAACCTAAACCAATTCTAAAGGCATCACAATACACCACTAAACCATATGTACCATCAGGCAAAGTCAACACAGGGGCTGAAGTAAGTCGAGTCTTCAACTCCTGGAAACTCTTCTCATAGGAATCTGACCACTGGAACTTAACTTTTTTTTTGGATCAACCGGGTCATGGGAGACACAATAGAAGAGAAACCCTAAAAAAATGGTGGTAGTAGCCAGCTTGACCCAAGAAACTACTAATGTCAAACGGGCAGATAGGTCTAGGCTAATTTTTCACAGCTTCTGTCTTTTGGGGATCAACTCTAATACCGTCGGCTGAAACGATATGACCCAGAAACGGTACAGACCTTAGCCAAAATTTGCACTTACTAAATTTAATGAACAATTGGTGACCTCTGAGGGTTTGTAAGAAAATTCTAAGATGATTCACATGGTCATTATCATTATGGGAGTGCACAAGGATATCATCTATGAAAACAATGACAAATATATCGAGATATTTCTTGAACACTCGATTCATGAGGCCCATGAAGGAGTCTGAGGCATTGGTTAGCTTAAAGGACGTTACTAGAAACTCAAAGTGACCATACCGGGTTTGGAAAGCTGTCTTTGGAATATCACATTCCCTCACTTTAAGTTGATGATAGCTGGATCTAAGGTCTATCTTGGAGAAATAACTTGCACTTTGCAACTGATTAAACAAGTCATTAATTCTCGAAAGAGGATACTTATTTTTGATTGTGACCTTGTTAAGCTGACGATAGTCAATGCACATACACAAAGAACTTTCTTTTTTTTTCACGAATAAGACAGGTTCTCCCCAAGAAGAAATTCTAGGCTTTATGAAACCTTTGTCAAAAAGATCTTTGAGTTACTCTTTCAACTCCTTAAGCTCAGCAGGTGCCATACGGTATGGCAAAATAGAAATAGGCTGAGTATTGGGAAGAAGGTCAAACCCAAATTCTATCTCTCTATCGGGAGGTACCCCTGGGAGATCTTCCAAAAAAACATCTGGAAACTCATTAACAATATCGACTGACATAATAGTTGGAGCCTCAAACTTAGTGTCTTTGACTTTAACTAAGTGATAGATGCAACCTTTGGATATTAGCTTTTTCGGTTTGAGATAGGAGATAAAATGACTCTGGGGAGATAGCGAACTTCCAGACCACTCAAAAGCTGGTTCATCAGGAAACTGAAACTTGACCACACGAGTACGGTAGTCTATACTCGCATAACAAGAATGATGCCAATATATAACTAGAATAATGTCAAAATCCACCATGTCTAACTCTATGAAATCAGCAAGTATGACTCTGTGAAGAACAGTGACAGGACAATCTCTATATACTTGTTTAGTAATAACTGAATCCTCGATGGGTGTAGCGACTAGGAAAGGCTCAGGAATCTTTTTGGGACTTATTTTGAAATTCATAACTACAAGTGGGGTCACATAAGAGAGACTCGACCTGGGGTCCAACAACACATAGACATCAAGGCAAAAGGCGTGGAGCACATCAGTAACAACATCAGGAGAGGACTTCTACTCCTGATGGAATGGTAAGGCATAGAATCTATTCTAGCGTTGTCCACCAGCAGTGCTTGATGAAGCTCCCTAAGTAGGGGATGGATGGGGTACAGGAGCTGGTGCACTAGTAGCCTATGCATAAGGTCGGGAATCTCTGCTCCCCTGTCTAGAATGAGGATAATCTCTAAGTATGTGGCCCTGCCTGCCACAACTAAAACAACCCCTCAGATCTACGAAACACTCACCAGGATGACTCCTACCATTTTTAACACTAGGAGGATAGCGGGGCCTATTACCAACACTGTTCTGTGACCTAGACATAAAAGATCTGCCCCCTTGCTCCTGCCTACTTCTAGGCATAGGAGAACTAGCTTATGAAGGTGCTGGCATAGACAGATGCCTCTAAAACTGAGGGTGGTTCCCTTCATGGAACCTAGGCTGGCTATACTCATGCTGCTTATATCTAGCCCTCTTGTTACCCCTCACTCGATCTCTCTTACTAATTTTATCCACCTATATCTGCTGGGCATGCATCATCAACTTAGCCAGATCCATATCCCTATATAGCATCACAGTCTTACACTCCTTTAGTAACAACCCCAAAACACCAGTCACAAACTTTATCATACTATCCCGGGTGTTAGAAATCAAATCAGGAGCATACTTGACCAACTAGTTGAACTTCAAGCAGTACTCCTTAAAAGTCATAAAGCCCTGCCTCAAGTTTATAAACTCCTCAATCTTTTCCTCTCTCATCTCAAGTGGAAAAAACTTGTTCAAGAATGTATCTTGGAATACCTGCCAAGTCATAGGAGCAACATCCTCACCTCTACCCTTCCGCAATGATACAACCCAGTCATACGCTATGTCCTTCAACCTGTAAGATGCCAAATTAACACTTTCTTCCTCAGAAACATGCATCACCTGCATGATCTTTCTCACATTATCTAGGTACAACTGTGGGTCCTCACCTGCCTTGGACCCATAAAACTCTGGCGGATTCATCCGCATGAAATCATGAATCCTAGCCGTAGCAATATCACCTCCCTAATGATTAGCAACTGCGGCCTGGTTATTGGGCCAAATATTAGTGGTGACTTCTTGGGATAACATTTGAAATGCCTCCCGAAACTTGGTATGAGACACAATCTTATTTAAAAGATCAACAGGTGGGGGTTGTTCATTATCGTTCCTGCTGACATTCGCTCTTAGAAGGGGCATTTTATGAAATAGAGGAGCACAAATTATTAGATAAGAGGGACAACTGTAGGTATGATAGAATCTGAAAGAAGAAACAACTTTTTCCTAAAATGTCTTGTAGCCTCTTGCTTATAGATGTGGCGCGCTACACACCGATGATTAAGATTCTACTTAACGTGGCTTGTCACACTCCCTAGGAATCCTTAAAAACCTTAGGCTCTGATACCAAGTTTGTAATGACCCAAAATTGCCTCCTGGGATGTCACACGGTGCTTAAGGCTATAAGTAGCCCACGCTAACCCTTTAAGCCTATTTTTACTAATAACACTCATTTTAAGATTGAATAATTCAAACACTAGCATAGTCATATCATATGGAAGGAAATATGTAGAAAATGCTTGGTCCAAACGACCACAATACTGGAAACCTCAACACAACCGCAATTTGATAACTAGTTTGACAAAGCATCTACTAATCCATGAACTAGAGATTCGTTGGGATAGGTCCCCAACTGACTCTAAATGAATTAGAAATAACAACATAGTCTCTCAAAATATGGAAATGTCTGAATATAGGTCCTCAAATAATGAGGACTCACCACTGAGGGAATATAGATAGAGGAACTCAGAAATCACTGATGGGGTTGGGACTGAGAACCTAAACCTACATTATAAGAAAATGTAGCACATAAACGTAGATATAGATCAGCACTTGGGAATGTACTGAGTATGTGGGGATGCATGCATTTATATAAAACAACATCAATACTCTTTAATCAAATAATACATATAATAAGTAATGACTCACATGGATTGAATAAGTATAAAATGCGAAGCTCATGAATTATGAAAAATGGAACATGTAACACAATCTCGTGAGTCATTATACTTTCAACTTTGAAATTTGTACTCTTCTCTTATTCTCATTACTCAAGGCTAAATAAAACATTAAGCAATAGTTTCAACTCATGCATATGTCTCATGGAGAGTAACACTTCTTTAATACTCACGAACTCATAACTCTTTTGAACTCAAATACTTGGATTCAAAATCATATAACTGTGGAACATATTTGAAGGCATTTCATTCACGTTAGGAAGATATCTCATTTCAAGCTTTAGGGAAAAATACTCCTACAAAGGGAAACTATTTTAGTTTTAAAGGAAAATATCTTATCTCGATGAAAAATACTTTAGTTTAGGGAGTTTCTCTTATCTGACATAAACCATACGAGCTATATGGAGTCCAACATTTTGTACTCCTAAGGAAGACACTTCACGTTGGGGGGAGGCATCATACTCTTGACAGGGAGTATAACATAGGTCCAGTGATCACTAAACAAACTCGGCCTCGGGCCCAATATCAACTCTGCCTTAGGACTAATGATAATCATAAACTCTGCCTCAAACCAACCTACAGTGGCACATAGTTTTGAGGTAAGAAACCATAGTAACTTACCTGCTCGGTGCTAAATGCTACTCCCTTTAGTTTATCTTGCTCATATCATGAAAATCCACTTTATAATAATCTCATGGTTCAATAAGAACCCATTAATCAAATCTGTAATCTCATGTAATAGAGTGAATTTCAAAACTCAATGACCATTAGGTCAAAACATTTCTCAACAATCTTAGAATACTCAAATCATGGGTGCTTATAGCACAAGAGTTCATAAAATCTTAAGTCTCAAGTAGGGCTTATTAACCCCTAATTCAATCTCAAGTTAAAACTCATCAAAAGCATAATACATAGCATATAGATTCATAATTCATGTAGAAATATGGAAATTTCAGCAATTTATTTTAAAATCTCAACATACTCATATACTTCAATATTTCAAATATTTTAACTATTAACATCTCAAGGATTAAAATCATGGGGTATAGACCCAGCTGCAATGTCTTAACAAAACATGTAAAAATCATGCCATTAGACTCTCAATTCAAGGAAAATATCAAAAGCTTGCAACCAATAACAATGGGTGAAAACCCCCCATTCAATTTCATGTAAAATCTCATAAATTACAGAGAATTGAAGTTTAAATAAGCTTTTGCGCACAAGGGTGAAAGGATTACCCTTGTCCAAAACCCCACATACCTTGAATTAGAAGCTTTGGATGAATTCTCATTTTTGGAACTCTATTCGTACTCTTGAATGAGGGTTCTTGAAGCCCTTGATTTGGGAACCTTGAATTTTGACTCAATTTAGAAAATCTATGGTGGATTCTTGAGATTCTTGGAAGAGATTTTGGATTCTTAGGGTTTTTATTAAGAGAAAACTTGAGAAAAACCTCATAGAATGCTTGTAAATAACTTTGATTCAGTGATTGCACAGTTTAAGAGGCTTGGAAAAAGTCCAAAATGCCTTTTTTAACTTCTGAACAAAGCTAGAAAAATTAAACTGGGATCTCAATTTCATGGGCCACCGTGACGTGCCACTATCACGGTGGCTCACTCAAAGTTTAAAAAATGGGAAATTGGTAGTCACCATGATGCAGAGCCATCGCGTTGTCCCACTAGTTAGGACCTGAAACTTTAGTGTTATGCATCACAATCGCGCCAGGCTACTGAAAATTGACTATTGAGAAATTGGGGTCCTCCGCGATGTGCCACTATCGCGGAGTTCCACTGTAAATTGACAATTATCAAATAGACCCTGTCCGAGATGTGCCAAGTACCAAAATAATACTATTTTATGATTAGGACTTAACTTAGCCATAACTTCTTATCCGGATATTGGATTTGGATGAATCCTAGATCGACGAAAAGCTTATCAAATTTCCCAAGAGATAAAAAGTTAAAAATGGGGAAATTCCATATGGTTAACATGATACTCACTTAGGAAGTCACTTCTCAATCTTTTAGGGTCAAATCATGCCTCACTTGACACACCCTATGGTTTATTCTACGAGAGACTTTTGTGGGGTCTTACTGTAATGATGCATATGAATTGGAGTTGCCTTCTAGCTTGGGCTATATTAATCTGTTCTTCCATGTATCAATGTTAAGAAAGTGCGTGGGTGATTCTTTGCTGGTTGTTCATATGGATGGTGTGGGCATTTCAGATTCCTTATCTTATGAGGAAGTTTCGGCGGAGATCTTTGATTGAAAAGTTCATCGGTTGAGGATGAAGGACATGGCTTCGGTAAAGTTTCTTTGGAGGAACAAAAAGTATAAAGAATATACTTGGGAAGCCGAGGAGGACATGAATTCCAAGTATCCATTCCTATTCCCTATTCCAAAAAATTGTGCTTAAGGTATGTGTGATGTTAACATCTTTGTTTTCTGGCTTTGTTAAAGGAAATCATAGAGTCCTTGACTTCTTTATTTTTTGACTTTATTAAAGATAAGTATGGGTGTGTTTCTATATTAAATTATGCTAATGTAAGCCATGACCCATCATTCGAGGACGAATGATCCTAAGGGGGAGAGTGAAACACCCCAAGTGTTGGTCCTTGGAAAATTATGATTTCTGAGCATACTTATCCAAATAAGACTCTCCTTGCAAGTCATAGAGAGTCATTATGATTCATAGAAAACATTTGTAATGTGCCCTGTGATATTTTTGTAAGTCACTGTTTTGACTACGAATAGCATGTTACAATTCGTCAAGACTCTAAATGACTTATATAGTTCTTTTCGTAAGGGAACCTGTGTAATGTCCAAAGTATACTGTCCTGAGTACGACTAGGATGTAACGATTCTTATGGTATTATTATTATGAGTCATAAGTTCCTTTTTGTAATGAAACCAGTGTTGGTAGTCCGAGACACTTTCTAGACTATGACAGAGGGGAAACGAGTCATAGGGTGACCCTACAAGTCGTAAGGTCACCATAATGACTGGCGGCTTATTTTCCATCCTTTTAATTAGGGTATTTTAGACATTTTCCTCTTATTCCAATAATATCCCATGACCTATAACATACTTGGGACCTTATTTTTCATCCATAATACACATCAAATACACTCTCTTTTTTCTTAAATCCTCTCAAGCATTAATACTTATGGTCTCCAAGAAGTGGGTCAAGTAGAGATTCAAGGGTTGAATTCTCTCCATAATACTGGGTATTTCTGGCATGTGACTTTACCCTTAAAATTGTTTTATCTAATGCATAAATTTACATAGTTAATTATGTGGATTTTCAATAATGTTGTGATATGGTTGAGGGATTTAAGATGAATGGTTTTTAAATTGATTTCCCTTGGTTCATTATGCATAATTCATGCTTTGTTAATGGTTTTGAACTTGTGGGGTGCAAGGGATTGGTGAATAATCAAAGGGGTTATGTTTTCCCCAATTGTGATGAATTTTGCTTTGACACATGGTTTTGGAAATTGAGTTCCCTCAACCTAAATGTGAAATTGATAATAATACATGGCTTTGTCACATCTTTTGACTTGCTCACTTTAACTAATGCATTGGCATAAAAGGTTAGTGAAACAAGGTATGATTTTATTGAACTTTGGGGGTATGCGAATTCCCTATGTAAATGTTAATTGAACCTAAGGGGCCATGAATTTCCTTGTGTGATGGTTAATGGATTATGGCATGATAATAAACTTACAAGTGGGGTTGGTATGACGATACCAATAAGATGACTAAATACATAATCGATTCAATAAATTGGGAATGTGCGTAAAATATTTTAATTGGACTTAAAAATGGGTTGTGTGGCCAGACCGTGAAAATGGAGGTCCCAAAGGACCTATATCAAAAATTGCACTAGTCGATGTGGGGTCTAAATAATTGGGAGGTTCGTGTCCCCCTTATTATTATTATTATTAAATGATTGGTAGGTTTGATTCCCCCATGTTATATAAATTGGTGCTTAAGTTACCTTTGATTTATGCCGGGAGGTTCGAGTCCCCTATCAGGCATTCGACATATGATTATCTTCTAATTCGTACGACTATATGCACTGGGGACCTACTAGATGGGGCAGAGCTGGGACCTATAGCCCGTAGGTGACTTGATTATGATGGTTATGCTACACAACCTAGGTTAAGATTTTAAAGGTTCATGCTAGGCATTGTTCTCTACCTAGGCATGTGTTATATATATATATTTGTATTTGCTAATGTGCAGTGGATTTGAATGGTTTTGAATTATTACTCATGGAATTATTTTATTCCTTATCCCCAAGTTACATGCTAGTGATCCAACCTCTAACTGTCTCTGGATGCTGTATCCCCACGCAATTCAGGCACCAAAATTTTTTTTACCTTTCCTGTGCAGTGATTAGGTGTTCGTGGATAGTTCGTGAGTTGACTTGAAGTGGTGGGCTTTTAGAATTTGGAAGAGTTCATTTTATTCTTTGGTTTCTTATGTATTAGACTTTGTTTCAGACTTGTTTTTGGCTATGGTCAGGGGCATGTCCTGATACTTTATTGGTATTCGATTTTGTTAGAGGCTTTGTGCGTACTGTAGACTTGGGTATTGTGTTGGCATTTGGTATTAGTTATCAGTATCGATTGGTGATTATTGATATAACTTAGAAACCTTGAACTTATGTTACTCTATCTTGTTATATGATCGAACTTAGTCCATGTTAGTGTGTGTTGTGTTATGTTAACTACGAAATAGGGTGGTCTTTGGTACTTGGCAGATCTGAGATGCCCATCGCGGTTAGGCCCTGGTTTAGGTCATGATAGAACTCTATACTTGTATTGCACCTATGTGGTACTCAAGCCAAAAAATACATCATATCTATTGTACCGGTGTGGTACCTGACCCAATCATTGAATAAAATCAAATCCGACACTTAGTTCTATCATATCTACCAACATGAATCTGCAACTTTATTCCAAACAATGTCATGATGATGTCCATTACCGACTCATCTCATAATAAAAAAATAAATTTCATGAAGATGTCCTTTAATAGATCATCCCACAAATAAAATAGATATCACAACAATCACAACCACAATGAGAATAAACAACTACACTTGTATAATCAACAAGTCATTAATATATCATCATTGTATGTCGTTAACCCTTAGGATATTATTTATAATTATTTGTTTGAACATGCATTGTAACTAGTGGTTTAAAAGGTAGTCACTAGGCTCACAGGACGAGGTGTAGCCAAAAATGCTCTGAGCAGTTATGGGGAGGTAGAGGTATCAAAAAGAAACTGCCCCAAAATTTGAGACTTTCACCTTAGTGTCATGCACAAATTAGGGGTAATCTCAGAAGTTTACAAAGTAAAATTATTTTTCCTGTTAAATATTTAATATAAACTTAATACTAAAATATATGACTGGTAAATACTTAAATACTCAAATCAAAACTAAAAGAAAACTTTAAAGTGACACTTTCAGTCGTACTTACCGGTGGGTGTCGGCGAAGCCACTACTAAAGAAGGTATTGTGTGACGCCCCAAAGTTTTGGGGCTTGTCACCCTCCAGGATTGTGCGTGCCAACTATGTCGCAACCTTGTCAGCTATGCATGTGACATGTGCTGAGGGAATATGCTGAAGTCGAAGATGAGGATAAGGGGTAAAACATGAAGCAACAAGCATCTATATATGTTTCATGGCAATTCCTAAGAGTTCCAAGGTGATTTGGAGGGGGCTTGGTGTGAGCCCAAGGGGGCGGAGGCATGGTGAGAATCGTGTGCGGTGTTCGATGTCAGCGCCATGCCATTTTGAGATACAAGTGGAATCTAAGGATTCCGGTTAATAGTGTTGATATTAAAGGTACCTTATGTTTGTTTACCAAATTTGGGGTAATTTAGAGTCCGTTTGGATAGGAGCTTGACTTGGCCAAAGTACGGTGGCATTATCGCAATTTGCTGATTTGTCCGAAGGCCATAACTCGTTCCATGTGTATGGGAATGGGGTGAAACTTCATGGAGGTGTGAAGGAAGTCAAGATAAATGAGTAGGAACAAACGACACCCAATTTGAAGGTCGGATGAATGATCTAATCCACAGTACAGTTCTCGGGCAAAATGATATCTACTGCCAGACATTGGGATTATTTATTTTAAGGATATATAGGGGGTATACATGGTGACAGTCTACCAGCCTCCCCCGGGTGTGTCGACAGATGGACACCCAAAGTGTGCTGCCTTGAGGGACAAACTCAAGGGCCTACCTTGGCATGTCAAAGGAATGCACAAGGTACTCATAGGGCTCGGGAACCCTATGGGCAATGAGGGTCAGGTGGACTAGCGTTGGACGCCCGAAAAGGCTAAAGGTTGGCTATATGAACCGATAAGCCCGCGGGATTTATAGGTGATGGAAGGATGCCTCCAAGCCTATAGAGAAATCGAGATACCATCCCCAAGAGACTCGTGAGTTAACTTGTGAGATTGGACAAGTTTTAGCCAAGCGAGCAAGGGTCCGTTGGCTTAGACGCATAGTTGTGGGGCGACACTATGCTATGAAAGTTGGATGCAAGTTGCGTGGGATATGTTTGGCTATGCCATAAGACATGAGAGGGCATGACTAATGAAGACGCTTGAGACAAAGGCCAAGGATTGAAGGTTGCCCTACTCGGGCGAAACAAAGGCCAAGTGCACATGCACAAGGCGATGTCAAGCTTAAGGATAGGACTGTGCATGCTATAGTGATGCTCAGGTCCAGGCGAGGGACGAGTATGTCCGTAGCCATCCCCGAGAGCACATATGGATGAGATCCAAGGATTAAAGGTACGCCATAAGAGTTGCTTATATGTTGGCCATGTCAGCTGACATGTTGATAGAGCGGCACCAATGGGAACAAACCTATGAGGCGAGCTTCCCACAGACATAGGATCATACTAAAGACTTGGGAAATGAGGAAGTCTGACCCATAGTTGGGGGAACCATGGGCGCCGCACGGGCAAAATTGTGTGCGACCGACACAGTGAAAAATGAGCCCGTGACATATTGGGTATATTTTGTTTTTCCTGGTTCCTTTATTTTAGTTCTTTTCAAGTTGCATAGACCATAATGATGAACTTTTAAGTTATTTATTTTTTCTCTCTCTTTGAGAATACAATATAGGGTAAATGGGTGCAGAAATTTTCATAACCCGATTTACGAGTCATAATGGCACCTACTAAGAACCACCAGTAGGTAAGGCAACACCCTAACCTAAAGCTAAGGCAATGGATTACTTCGGTAGAATCGCCCGACAAGGGACACAATAGATGAACACAATCATAAACAACAATGTTCCTCAATAAACAATAAATTATGGATACCAATTTTCATGACCTGGTAATATTAGTACAAGAGCATCTAAGTTCGACAATAGGAAATACAACTCAATTTATAAATAGTATTATACATTCGTCTCGAATACAAAAGGCTGAAAAAGGATAAGAGAGAAAAGGGAGACTTGAAACTTTAAGAGATCACCCTGTCTCCGGAAGATCAATACAACATGATCTCAACTCAGCGGCGATAACTAGTACTTTGGTCTGCACAAAAAAAGAACAGAAGTTTAGTATGATTACCAAAAGTACAAGTAGTTAGTAGGCATCATCGATCGACTGAGCTAAATTATGATATAAAGACGATATAAAGTAAGATAATATTTCTAAGTCAAGGTACAAAATTGAACCTGTATCGTCTTCATCATCACTATATTTAATCAATAATTAAATTAGAACAATACTACCACATATCCATCCATCAGGCGCCAATACTATTTACACAAAGTAAATGATCAAACACTTAGAGCGTCACTAATACAATCACAATCACAATAATGTCAAGATAATATATAAACATCCATTAAAGCATAAATAAAATAACCCACCACGGCGTCACATACCACTGGGGAGTGCATTCAAAAGAATATAAAGTAAAGAGCTCATCACGGCATCCCATACCACCGGAAAGTACATTAAAGAGTCAAATCACCAAGTATATAATTATATAACCAACTCATGGATATCCATGGTTTACTATCTTTCGTATCAGCGGACATTTGCAAAGCTCATGATTATCATTAATTACCGCCATTGAATTAACATATATCAAGTACTCACAATCATAATAACAGTCATTTAGATATCTAACCCATCCATCTACTATATCTACTCATTATTAACTAACCAACACTTGTTATTAAACTACTAGTTTGCTAGTCATCATAAGGCTTCCAATCACTAGCTTAATCGATTCCTTATAATGCTTCATCATGAAATAGGAACTAATTATTATTCACTAAATAGCCAATATCTACATCTAGTCAAGAAGAACAACTAAACCATAGTCACCATTTAGCCAAAGTTCATTCCTAGTTATCATAGGTGCGCTAGTCATCACATAGGAAGGGGTTAGATATTATTAAACACACTTATCTATCTATTAACCAATGCCTCATACTAGTTAGCACCATAAATCCTTAAGTCAACATGTAAGCATCCAACAAAATTACATACTAGGCATCAATATAACTAGTAATAAACAATACTAAACCCATTATCGTTATTAGTTAATTAACAAGCATAATTACTAGTCACCATATTTTAACTAAACAAGGTTCACCAACAAGTATTCTAGACTTCTAGCAATCATATAACCAATTTATATAGACAACTAGTTATCACATAACCTAATTATAGGGCGAGATTCAAACATTTATCCATTTATTCAAGCCAAATCTAATCCACTAGGTAAATCCTTAATTCTACACATGGTTACACTTACCAATTAGTCTTACTCATTATTCAGCATATTCCACTTCTAATCACTAATTAGCATTAACAAGAGCCATGCCACTTAACAAGTGATTATTGGTAGAGAATTATAACCAACTTTGCAAGGAAAACATCATATCCCTAATGCACATACGGGGCATCATTATACAAGGACATAACCACACATATAACTATATACTTAAACATTTTCTAGATGAACCATACGTGGATATCTATTTCTGTGACTGATGCATGGACTGAACTAAATTTATGAATGCATGCCATGCCATGAAAATAGCCGGATAGTCTAAAATAGAAATAAAAAAATTAATTAATTAAGGGAACTATTAACTTATGTTGGGATTGAGTTCGAAGAGAAAAGATGGGGGTACTTTGCCAGTATATCTATCTCTACATCCCAAGTAGCTCCCTCAATTGACTGATTTCTCCACAGAACCTTTACTAAAAAGATAGAATTAATTAATTAATTAAGGGAACTATTACCTCATGTTAAGACTGAGTATGAAGTGACAAGATGGGGGTACTTGGCCAGCATATCTGCCTCTACTTCCCAAGTAGCTGTCTCAACTGACTGATTTCTCCACAGAACCTTTAATAAGGAGACCTCTTTATTCGTCATCCTATGAGTCTGACATTCAAGGATCTTGACTGTGACCTCTTAATAAGAGAGACTATTTTCCATACCAACCCTTTCTAAAAGGTTTATTGATGCTAGGTTACCAATATATTTCTTCAACAAGAAGACATGAAAGATTAGATGCACTAATACCAATGCTGCAAGTAATTTCAACTTATAGGCTAGCTTACCATATCGACTCAAAATCTTATAAGGACCAACATAATACAGACTGAGCTTTCCTATCTTACCAAACCCTTTCACTCCTTTCATGGGTGAAATATTCAAGTAGATAAAATCACAAACATCAAACTCATGTTCCCTTCTTCTTACATCTACGTAGGATTTCTGATAACTCTGAGTATTTTTTAGACTTTCTCTAATTAGCTGAAATTTTTCCATTGCCTCATGCACAAAATTTGACCCTATCAAAGAAGCTTCACAAAGCTCAAACCACCTAATAGAAGATCTAAGACTCCTACCATAGAGAGCCTCAAACACAGACATTTGAATACTAGAGTGATAGCTGTTATTATAAGGAAACTCAATTAAAGGCAAGTGATCATCCCAAATACCCTTGAAATCAATCACACACGCCCTCAATATATCCTTTAAGGTTTGAATGGTCCTCTCATCCTGGCCATCTGTCTGCGGGTGAAAAACTGCACTGAGATAAACTTGGGTACCAAGACCCTTCTGAAATGTCTTCCAGAATTAAGAGGTAAACTGGGTACCTCTATTTAAAATAATGGTCAAAGGGGCCCCATGTAATTTCACCAACTCCTTAATATCCTTCTTTATGCCATTTCACAAATAGAGTTCCTGCAAATAGCAGTACATCTTAGTGGCTCCTGGGTGAATAGAATATCAGGAATCATGAGGTTCTACTAACATTCGCTGCCTCAAGTCATCCACATCCAGAACACATAATCTGCGCTGACAACGAAGAATATCATCTCCCCCTAGGGAGAAAACCTCAACCTTATGATTCCACATTACCTCTTTTAACTTAAGAAAAATAGGATCGTTATCTAACTTTTCTTTCACCTCAAAAACAAAAAAGATTTTAAACCATTCTGAACCCAGACACTACCTTTTGGTCAAATACAACAATCAACTCCCAACCTAGCAAGCTGATGAACCCTACAAACTAACTTTTTCTTATCATCATCAATATGAGAAGCACTCTGACATGACCTGAACTGGGGCCTTGTCTTAATGGGCATCTCAAGACCAACAAGGACTGGAGATCACCCCGCTGCCTAATCTAACCAACCAACATATACCCCAAGTCAGATGAATTCCGAACATATAAAAAGATAGAGTAGCTAAAAACATAAGAACTTTGGGATGGGTCCAAGACCCTGTCCAACCCAATTAAGTCTAACCATCCAATGCCAAATAAACAACCACAACCAATACCCAAATAATTACCAAGTCTATACCCATACCATAATGCACCCAATTCTACAATTTTTCCATACAAAGCCTTTAAAAAAATTCCAAGAATATCCAAAATCAAAACAACATCTAGTCGGGACATGCCACAGACCATAGTCAAAATTGATATTCGAGACTAAACCAATGAAAACATAAGAAGCTAAAACTAGAAATGGACCCTTCCAAAGTATGGAACCTCACCAATTTAGGTAAACAAAAGCTGTTCCTGAGTCTAATCACTGAGTAGGAGGTGTAGTATGACTAACACCTATATCGCGAGGGGATACAACATCGAAGATGGTTAGCAGTTAGATAGCTGGCAATTAACTTAATGATAAAGATAAAATAATGCCAACAATTCAAAATAAATTAACAAATACATGTAACCAAAAACATGCATAGCCACAAGTTAAACCAAGAGTAAACAACACTCAACTACATGAAACAAAACCCTCAATTTTGGTTTTAAAACCACTATTAAAGTATTATAATCACACTTTAAAACACATGATATTTATGAACTAACAATGAAGGAAGATTCACATTCCTTATTCAAGAAGATTCATAGAAGAAACTTGACTCTTGAGCTTTAAGATGAACACCTTTGAAGAACCCTAGCTTGAAAGAACCCGAGTCCAAATCTTCAAGAGAGAGTTTAGAGAATGTTTTTGGAGTGTTTGATCTATCAATAGTGGGTTATAAGGGGCCACAACATGCTTTAATAGGGGTTTAATAAGGTACCCATCTTTGAGTCGGGGCCGAATCCACGAGGAACAACGTGAATGGTAATTGAGTAAGTTTGAAATAAAATCTACTTTCTAGATTCGAATATATACAAATATTTGGGGGGTTCTGAATGTTTTCAAGGATATAACAATTTTTAGGGCTTCTAGAGGACTAACACAAGTCTAAGAATAATTAGATTATAATCAATTAGGAGCGAATATTGGGTTCATGCCATTTTAGGTGTGAACACATGCATGGGTAATTGAGAATTTATCCAAATTATATATAGTTGTGGGTAGGCTAGATTTAGAGGTATTAGTGTCAATATTTTAATAAAATACTAAGATTTTATTCATAGGTTCTACAGAACACCTCAAAAATCTGGCAAAACAACCAATCCAATACCTCAATTAGCACCCTTATTTCTAAGATGGTACTATCAAATAAGTTACTCAAACAACACCCTTATTTCTAAGATGATGTCATCCCATAAGCTAAATCAAGTTATTGTTTGCAAATATCTCACCCAATATTGCTCTTTCAAAGGTGGTATGAGATCTTAAACAATTGGGGTTTTCATCTATAATTTCTAAATCAAGCATTGAGTATAAGCAAAACCTATAACAAATAGCTAATTAGGAGGATAAATCACCAACATCTATACACTAATCACAACCTATTCAAGCATAACCCCAAGAGGAAGAACTAGCTGCTCATACTGATAGAAAGTAAAGATGTACCAAAATTTCCATCAAATTGATCTATGAAAGATAAAGAGAATGGAAATCCAAACTTTAAATTTCAATAAATTTCGATGGAACTTGATAATCCTTCACTTAGGAATTACTCTAGTGTCTTCTTAGCTCATGAGCAGTATAAATAGGATCCAAGCTCAAAGAGATAAGATAATAAGTAAAGATGAAAGATAGGAATAATAAAATGGATCAAAGCCTCTTTTGAAAGGGTTTAACCCCATAAGATTTAAGACCAGCTCTGTGAGTTTATGAAACTACCCCTGGACAATTTTTTGCTCTATCGCGATCATGATCTTTGGATTTTGATCAAGCTTCGGCGATCGTGTACCTTCTAATCACGATCGCCACTGATGACCCTGGTTGACTGAACGCGGTCACGATGCTCAAACAATGATTGCGATAACTGAGGGTTGCCTGATTTCCAGCTCTTGCTCATTTTTCTTTCCTTTCAGCTTGATTTCAACTCATTTTTATCATAGGTCCTACAAGATCACAAAAACTAGAAATTAATGCATTCAAATGGAAATCTAGTCTCATTTACACAATTAAATCATAGTAATGTGCAAGAATTTAGATATTAATGAGTGGTAAATTTGTCACTCATCAACACCTTCAACTTAAATCTTTGCTTTTCCTCAAGCAACATTACTTCTCTTTTAACGAGACTACTCAATCATAATCCCATTTATTCAATCAAATGATCGCAATGATTACGAACTAGATTAGTATCACCAACAAGCCCTCAAGAATGGGAAAAACTATCCACACAACTCCCCTCAAAATCAATCACACTTTCAAGGATGCAAAAGTCTTTTAAGGATATGCATTAAACAACCACTAACTCTTTAGGAGTGACTCTCTATCAATAGTGACTCAACTATACTTCTTTGACTTATTTCAGACGATGAGAACGTTACCTGCCTCAATTAGTCTACATACCTCCTCATGAAAGGAAGTCCCACACACCAAAATATTTATTATGCAGGGAGGGACTAAAGTGCAAGAACTCACTCTAACAAAGAAACTCTCAATGCAAACAAGTGTCATGCCATATGCTCACCCTTATTTTCACTCATCACTAAATTAAAGACACTTGGTTGGAGATTTCGAAGGACTTTTTAAAGCTTATAATATTGGCTTGGGAAAGGGTAGGATAAACATTTGGGATCAAAGTGACTACACCCTTCAACTCTACATAAAACACTATTAAGTCAAACTTTGGGTCATAGGCCACTTTATTTATTCCTAATTTACACATATGCCTTCCTTTACTACATTGGTTCACCATATTTTGAAAACATTTTATTCTCATTTCTTTCCTTTGTATAATCTCATGATTTTTCATTCTTTTGTTGGTCCCTTTATTTTTCTCATTCATTTGTCTTCATTACTAAGATTTTAGTCACTCACTTACAATATTGTGGTACAATGTTACCCCTTCCAAGATTCACCACCCTTAACTTAGGCTTTTAGTCTCAAGTGCAGTCTCAAGTTCAAGGAGTTTAGGGTTCAAAAGAGGGATAAAGTTCAAATGGCCATGGCTTGTAATACGGTTGCCAAAGAAAAGTTCAAAGGCTCAAAAGGCGTGATTAGAGATACTGTCTAAGTATGGGTAGGCTGTTTAGGATAAAGTAGGGTTCTATGTTCACAAAGAAGAACTAAGATTATTTCACCAACAATGCATAATCAAAAATAGCTTTGAGAGACTAACGATGCAAGTTCTAGATGATACAAATAAGCATGAGAGTCAAACAACTAGACTCACCACACATGACATGCAAACTTTTCAAGGAGACTCAATTGCATTTCCTACTAGAGACAAAAAGAGCTATATACCATAAACTATCAACTAAAGATCTTGCAGTCACAAAAAGTGGTAAGGGGTTGTTACAAGATTATTCACGTCCATGCCTTGATTTTCACAAAAAAATTTTGGATGGAAGAGAATGCTTACTTGCATTTTACCTCGCAAGAATGGTTATTGTTAGCACCAAATCAAGCTGTTATCTCCTATTTTGGCTCGTACAAGGGAAAACCATATTGCTAGTCAAACTTCACCATAGCAATAAGGGCATTCCCAAGTCTATGATGCCACAGGTACTCATATTTCCCCTACATCTATAGCTCAAAAATCCAAGGACATGATGATTTTCCTTAAGAATATCGTCACTTAATCTATCATAGGGAAAGGCTCATCCAACATCATTATTTTAAGAGGGATTTAGAATAATGAAAAGCTAAAAATGCAACAAAAAATTCATGAAGTTTCTATATTTGGTGTGAAATAGATTTACATATTACCAACCAAGTGAGAATTATGAAACACGGGCATATACCCCAACTTAAAGGGTTGTGGTGCCCTCACTACATATCATAAAAGCATAAGAAGGGTAAACGAAGCTCCCTTAAGCTGCAACATAGGTTGAAATTTTCTACATAACTGCTATCGCAATAGGTTGAGTTGCGATTGTGTGACTACAATAGCAATCCATAGACTACGATCGCGGTATCTGAGCCAATTTTCCCCTGATTTGTCCTATTTTTCTGCATAGCTACCAACTTTCCAACTCTATTTTCTCCTAATTTTGGGGCTTCAAATCTTTCTAACATCTATAAGGCATCAAAACTAACTAAATTTGTTAAAGGTAAATGTAATAAACATGTAATTGATGGGTTGCCTCCCATCAAGTGCCTTATTTAAAGTCGCGACACAACATCTTTTGACTATCATTTATTTCTCCACTTAGAGGATTTGAATTGTCAGCCCAAATTTTGATCCATATATCTTTGAGGTACTTTTGGAAAAGGTAAGGGCACAACTATACATATTCTATCTCACCACGTTGAAAACTTGAACCTTTTACCTAACTTTACATCAAACTTCCGAATAGGGTCGTTGGGTATTTATGGAAGCATTAATAGACCACTAGTGAAACATCAAATTTTGAACTTCTTGGCCTTCAAGTGAGGGATGTTATTTTCCATTTTGGAATGAAAAGCTCCGAAATATAAAGAGTTTGTACCTTATTGCCAAAGTTCGTCATTTGCTTGGGTGGTTCGACTTTCATTACATCTACCAAGCATAATATTGAAAAGTGGTTGGAATGAGGTCGTCTTCCTGATTTCGGAGTTGCATTCTTCTTGAAATTCTCACCCCAAAATGAACTAGAGCCTTCACAAATGATTTGCTTGGTTTTTTTGTTCAAATCTAGTACCATTTCTTCAATTTTGACATCCTTCAGTAGTTTTGGTTTGATTGGTTGGCAAATCACCAAGAATTCTTAAAAATCTAGCCCACCATCAACCACATGTCTTGTTATCTTTTGTTTATCAACCTCATTTTGAAGATTAGGCATATTCATGGTACTTGAAAGATTGGTCTCCTCACCCACTTCTCCCTTTTCACTTTTTTATTCAAATGCCACCATGGATTGATGCAAGAGATGCATGTTCTCACCCATTGTAGTCACTCAATCCAAGATAGTTAGAAGCATTACTTCAACACTATTGTATCCGGCATATTGTTCTTCCTTTATCACTTCATGAGACCTATCAAAATCATAAGAAGAACTAGTATTTGTGTTACCATAATTAGGGGAGGGGCATTTGGACAATCACTCCAATGTTCATCTCGACCTCCATATAAAGAACTATTATGCTCTTAATAAGATTTAAATGGTGCACACCCAACTTTTCGGGGGGCATATTGACATGACACGAACTAAGGCCTTGCAGTGTTGGGTATCTGAGGTCCTACTAGGACTGGAGACCACGCTTAATACCCAACCATTGACCTTTTTTCACCCTATGTCGAATGAATTCCAAACATATAACAAGATAAGAGAATATCAATTTAAAAACATTATGATAAGTTTATGATAAAAATCATCACTAACAACCAATCAACCAACTAATACCAATACCGATACCGATATCGATACCGATACCGACACTGATACCACCTATGTCCACAGTAGTCCAACAAATCCTTAAATCAAATCCAAAGAATATCCAGTTGGTACATGCCCCCGACCATAATCAAAACCAAAAACAAAATAAATAGTAAAGACAAAGAAATCCACAACATAAAATGGGGTCTTCCAAAGTATGGAAGCTCACCAATTTAGTCTGACTTACGTGATGATTCTGAATCCAAGTCAATGTACAAAATAAGTAGAATTAGGGTTAGTTCCTGCATTGCGTAGGGATACAACATTTGAAGACAGTTAGTAGGGTGAATGTTGTCATGAAACTTAGGGATAAAAATAAGGTAATGCCATCAATCCAAAACCAAATCAAACCAATGCACATAACCATATGGAAATACATATATATATATACACACATATACAATGTCGAAATAGAGAAAAAGATTTAACATGCACTTTGAAACCATAACCTGGGCTCTGTAGCTTTACCGTCCTAAGTCCACCCATGGGTTATATGGGTCAAGTAATACCCCCTAAATGGATGGAGTGTGAGTTGGCTGCACGAATCAATGATATCATTGATGATTGAGAATTACCTTATACCCTTCGCCCTCCATGATAAATATGTACAAATATACACTTGGGGGATTTCCTTATACCTCACAAGTACATGGTTGTCAAGACCAACCCTCAGGTCGGCAAACATGAGTTTCCAGTGTCCATCCTTCAGACTCACACCTTCATGGATAGCTATCACAACCCTCATTATTGCCTAATTAAATATTTAATACATAACCAAACCACCAGTTCCAGGAGTCAATTATTAAGACATTATTAAGTGGTACGATCATACTGGCCATAGCTTGCAAACAATTCCATTAGCCAACACTTAGGGGATTCCTATGTACCCTACAGAATCCATTGTTAAAATCACTTAGGAGATTCTTATGTAACCTACAAGGTTTTTAAATATATCCTTAACCACTTAACCATTTATGCTATGCATTAGTTTCAAGAAACAAACCAAACCAGGTAATAATGCATAAATCAAAATCAAGTATGCAAGTGGGTTGAGGTTGTACCAATTCACATACCAAACCAATTAATTTGGGGAATCCTTTGTACCCATATTTCCACCCACCATTACTATGAACCTCAATGCATATACCAACCGTCAATTTAAGCACAATAGTTTCATAGATATCATGGAAAAGCTTTTAAAAAATTTATATTTGAAACTTTTATCCCATCGTTCATAACACAAGATCAATATCTCTTAAACAATACTTTAAATCATATGCTTTTATAAAATTGATAATGAAGGAAGAGTAACATGCCTGAAATACCAAGAAATTTGGAGAAGAAGGAACTCTAAGAACCCTAGATGACAACTTTCTTTGAAACCCTCGCATTAACATGAACAGAGAGTTGGAAAGAGAATTTAGGAGTGTTTTATTGGGAATGATATGATAATGGATCCCTAAAGAAGTATTTAAGTCATGGGGTCCAAAGGGTTAGAGTGGGAAATTTCCAGAGTGCCCTCAATGTAGAACTGAAAAAGTGTCACCTTGGACCATGAGTCAACCATCAACTTGTTACCACACCTTACAACTCGTCACCACGAGTCATAACTAAGACAGGTACCCAATACACTATCCACCTTACGATTCAGGACTAGGACTCGTATCAAGACCTTGTGACTCATAAGGTATTAGTTGTAAGAAACATAGAACCCAAATCGGTCCAACATTGGACACTCTACGATTGGATTTTATGACTTATAACAATTCCTTACAGCCCATAGTGAGCCACGCGTACTCGGTGCAAAATCAAGCCACAAACTTACTGGTTTGGTTATGACTCATCCCAATGACTCGTCAGGATACTGTACGTCTCAATGGGTCCAGTCGTAACTAGGACAGTGAGCTCAAAGCTCAATGAATTTTCAAGTGCCAAAATCAAAGTTGTTTAAATTATCTCCCACTTGGATTATTCATCCTCAAATAATGGGTCAAGGCAATTGCTAGCATGATTGGACTCCATATTCCTCTACTATTTCCTTTAGCAAAGTTAGAAACAATGATTTTATGAATAACACATACCTTAGGCATAATTATCTAGAGAGTAGAACAAGAATGGATACCTGGACTTCATATCCTCTTTGGCTTCCCAAGTAGCCTCTTTAACCCTGTGGTTCCTTTATAGAAACTTTATCGAAGCCACATCCTTCATATGCAACCGACAAACTTGTCGATCCAAATTTTCAATGTGGACATCGTAATAAAGCAAGGAATCCAAAATACCAATATCCTTGATAGGTACTATCAGCGATGATCACCCACATACTTCCTCAACATTGACACATGAAACACTGAATGAATGGAGCTCAAACTAGATGATAACTCCAATTCATATGCAACACTATAGATCCTCTTTAAAACCAAGTACGGGCGGACATACCAAGGAATGGGATTCTCCTTCTTCCCAAACTGCATTACTCCCTTCATGGGAGATACCTTTAAGAATACCCAATTGCCAACCTCAAACTCTAACTCCCTACTCCTCACATCTGCATAGGACTTTTGGTGACTTTGGGAAGCTTTGAGTCTATCCCGAATCACCTTCACCTTCTCCATTTCTTAGGGAACTAAAACCAAGACAAATATTCCTGCCTCACTAACCTCAAACCACTTAATAGGAAATCTACACCTCTTATCATACAATGCCTCAAACAAGGCCATCTGAATACTAGAGTGCTAGCTATTATTATATGTGAACTCTATAAGAGGCAAATGATTAACCCAACTACCACTATAGTTAATCACGTAAGCTCAAAGCATATCTTCCAATATCTGAATAGTCCTTTGCTCTTGCCCATCTGACTGTGGGTGGAAAGAAGTACTAAGGCTCACCTAGTTCCTAAACCTCTGAAATGATTGCCAAAAGTATTATGAAAACTGAGTACCACAATCTAACATGATAGAAGCAGGAGCCCTATGCAATTTCATAATCTCTTGGTAGAACAACCTAGCATATTCCTATACCGAATTATTATCCTCACTGGCAAAAAGTGAGAAGAATTAGTCATCCTATACACGATGACCCAAATTGAGTCAAACTGGTTCTGTTATCGAGGAAGACCAGTAACAAAGTCTATATTAATTATATCCCACTTCTATATAGGCAGCTCAATCTCTTGATACAACCCTCTGAGTCTTAAGTTCTCAACCTTCACTTGTTGACACACCAGGCATTTTGCCACAAAATTGGCGACCTCTTACTTCATGTTATTCCATGAATAAATCTCCTTAAGATCATGACACATCTTTGTCAAACCAAGACAAATAGTATAACATGATTCATGAGCCTCAGCTAAGATCCTCTTTTACAATCCATCTATGTTGGAAACACTTAGCCTGCCTTGGTACCTCAAGATACCATCGCCACCAATATCAATAGCTACAACCTTTTACAATCCCACACCTCCTAATATTTATTAAGACAGGATCCAATACCTGCTTTCCTTTATTTCAGCAACAACGGATGACTTCGCCACCCATTATACACACACCACCATCTTCAAAGTCCAAGAAACGAACTGCAAGGTTAGTCAACTGGTGAATATCTTTCACCAATTCTCACTTTTCTCATTTACATGAGCTAGAATCCCCATGGATAATCTACTAAGAGCATCAATAACCACATTAACTTTACTGGGTGGTAGCAGAGACTCATGTTGTAGTCTTTCAGCAACGCAAGCCATCTCTTTTGCCTTAGATTCAAATTCTTCCAAGTGAACACATATTGTATGCTCTTATGATCGGAAAAGATATCCACATAAACCCCGTAAAGATAGTGATGCAAAATATTCAATGTAAACATCTCTACCAACAACTCTAAGTCATGAGCATATAATTTTTCTCATGAACTTTAAAATTCCTAGAAGCATAGGCCACCACCCTACCATGCTACATCAACATACAATCAAGTCCCACAAGGATGTATAAAAATATACAATAAAACCATCAGTCCCGTCAGGTAGAGTCATAACCAAAGCTGAAGTCAACTTATCTTTCAGCTTTTCAAAACTACCCTTACAAAAATCGCACCACAATAACTTTACCTTCTTCTAGGTCAACTTAGTTTGCGGGGAAGCTATGGTCCAAAAAGTTTCCATAAATCTCCTATCGTAACCAACAAAACCCAAGAAACTCTAAATATCAATGGGAGTCATAGGCCTAGGCTACTTCTTAACCACTGCAATTTTTTGTGGATCCACCATGATCCCTTCTCTAGAAATGACATGACCCAGAAAAGTAACAACTTTTAACTAAAATTAACACTTGGAGAACTTAGCATACAACTGCTGATCTTTCAAGGTATGAAATATAATGTGAAGGTGATCAGCATGATCTGCGTCACTTTGGAGTACACTAGGATATTATCTATGAATACAATGATGAACAAATCCAGAAACTGACAGAAGACCCTATTCATCAAGTCCATAAATTCTTTCGAGGCATTAGGCAGCCAAAAGAGATCGCCAAAAATTTAAAATGACCGTACTGGGTTCTGAAGAAAGTCTTAGGGATATCCAACTCTCTAACCTTTAACTGATGATACCTAGATCGAAGATCAATCTTGGAGAAAAACTTAGCACCCTGTAACCGATCTAACAAATCACCTATACTTGGAAGAAGGTATTTATTATTTATCGATAATTCTCGATAGTTAATACATATTTGAAAGGAACAATCCTTTTTACAAATGAACAATACCGGTGAACCCCACGGGGACATGCTATGATGGATGAATCCTTTGTCTAGAAGGTCCTTTAACTGCTCATTAAGCTCTTTTGACTTGGATAGAGCCATTCAATATGGGGCAATAGAGATCAAACGAGTGCCCGGAATAAAATCAATCCCAAAATCAATCTCCTTATTAGGAGGGATACCTAGAAGATCTTCAAGAAAAACCTTAGGGAATTCATTAACTACGAGAATGAATTATATGAAAAGACCATTCGAGTTAGAATCCTTAACCCAGACCAAATGATAGAGACATCCCTTAGAAATCAACTTCTGGTCTCTAAGATATGATATAAACCTTTTCTTAGGAACTAGAGAACCCCTTCCCACTCAATGACCGAATCATTAGGGATTTTAAACATGACATTACTAGTTCGACAATCTAAGGAGGCATAGCAGGAATGCAACCAATTCATCCCCAATATGATATCAAAATCGACCATGTCTAACTCTATTAGATCTTCCCGAGTTTCTTTACCACCAAAAGATACCACACAACCCCTATAGACTCTTCTAGCTACCATAGAGTCACCTACTGAGGTAGTAACATAATAGGGGTCCAAAATACACTTGAGACCAAAACAAAATTCACAGCCACAAATTAGGTCACACAAGAAAGAGTGAACCCCAGATCAAGAAAGCAATACACATCAAGAGAAAAGAGTTTCAAAATATTAATAACAATATCAAGAGATGCCTTGTACTCCTGATAGGCAGTGAGAGAAAAGAGTCAGTTTCTACTAGTGTGGGAGCTAGAAGGGACACCCTGTGGTGTAGCAGATAATGAGGAGGCAACAAGACCCTTGTTAACTCCAAAAGTAACCATAACCATAGGATAGTTCCTCAGTATATTTCTTGGATAACCATATTTAGAACACCTATCCCTTACTTTATCCCAAAATCCATGATGCAATCAACCACAAAACTTACAGGAAGGGTATGATCGAGCCGACTGAGCCCCACTGGCCTGAGGTTAGGAAACCTGTGCCCTATACCCACTCTTATGCTAAGAGAGACAATCACCCAACGACTTTGGATTAGGAGCACTAGCCGTAGGTAGGAACCAGAACTCCCCCTTCTTCTTAGACAACTTTTAAGCATCTCGTCCACCTTGCTGTTGACCTCCCCCTTGATTTAAATAGTGAAACTTCTTGCTCTTCCTTCCTCCCAATACATCCCATTTCTTTTTCTTTTCTTTAACTTAATGCGTATAAACCATAAATCAATTGATATCCATGTCCTTGTTTAAGAAGGCAACCTTACTCTTCAAGACCAAGTCTCGGGATAACCTAGAAGTGAACTTCCTCATTCTATCCCTCATGCTAGACATCTAATTTGGAGCATACCTAGACAACTGATAAAACATCAAGGTAAACTCCTTGACTGACATCTTGCATTACTTCAGGTTAACAAACTCTTCTGCTTTTATCTCCCTCAACTCTTGGGGAAAGAAATGGTCTAGAAAATCACTAGAGAAATTATCCCATAAAGTGGACTCAGCATTAATGCCCCCTGATTGATCTCATTCCTCTACCATTGGTATGCCATATCTTTCTATCAGTCAGAAGCAAGCTCAATGCCCTCTACATTAGTGGTATGCATTATATGGATGATATTTTCCATCTCATCAATGAAGTATTTAGTATGTTCCTCAACTTTAGAACTAGTGAAAGTAGGAGGACTCAATCTCATAAATTGACCAACTATAGTGGTCTCAAATAAAGGTGTAATTGAAATAGCTTGCTTAGTCTGGGAGGATACCAACTAGGTAGGTAAGTGAATCGATTGGTGAAACTCTGCATTAGACATATCCACTTGAGGTGCCTGGGAAGGAATAAGACTGGTGGAGATCTATCAGGGCAATCAAAATTAACAACCTTAGATCGGGTCTAAACTCTCAAAGTAGGATGAGTTCCATCTATATTATCCTCCGACTAGATAAAAGAGTTCCTAAGGACATCATATATTCTTAGTGGGATGATCGAAAAGGTGAACAAATATGAATTAGAAAGACTCAAGACCTTTGTTTCTATAGCTCAAATTAGATAAATAAGAAAGGGAAATATTCCTAAATTCCTCATATCTCTCCTGGCCGTGTTGGGTTTCTCAAGTCCAACCAAGACTAGAGACCTCCCTCAATACCTAATCGTTAACCTTCTTACACCCTATGTTGAATGAATTCTGAACATATAACAAGATAAGAGAATATCAATTAAAAAACATTATGATACGATTATGACTAAACCCAACCGCTAACAACCAATCAACCAACCAATACCGATACATACATTGATACCGCCCATGTCTACAGTAGTCCAATATAGCCACTAATCAAAACCAAATAATATCCAGTCGGGAAATGCCCCCGACTATAGCCAAAACCAAAAACAAAACCAAAACCAAAAGAAATAGTAAAGACATAAGGAAAGAAACAACATGAAATAAGGTCTTCTAAAGTATGGAAGCTTACCACTTCAAACTAACTCATGAGCTAATCCTGAATCCTAGTTAATATGCAAGAGAAGTAGAAGTATGACCAGTTCCTGTATCGCATAGGGATACAATGTTTGGAGATGGTTAGTGGGGTGAACGCTAGTATGAAACTCAGGGATAAAGTTAAATGTAATGCCATGAATCTTGAACCAAATCATACCAATGCACATAACCATATGAAAATACATATATATAAACATATAGACAATGTCGGGATAGGGAACAACATTAAGCATGCACTTTAAAACCTTAACTTGGGTTGTGTAGCTTTACCATCCTAAGTCTACCTATGGGCTATATGTGTCTAGCGTTACCACCTAAATGGTCCCTAGTACGTGTTAGCCATATAAACCAGGGATTTATTCGTACCATTTGCCCTCCATGATATATATATACGAATATACACATGGGGAATTCCCTTGTACCCTACAAGTATATGGTCATCAAGACCAACCCTCATATTGGCAAACATGAGTTTTTAGTATCCGTCCTTTGGACGCACACGTTCAGTGGTAGCTATCACAACCACCATTATTGCCCAATTAAAATATTTAAAAAATAACCAAACCACAAGTTATAGGAGTCAATTATTAAGGCATTATTAAGTGGTATAGTCACACTGACTAGAGCTTGAAGCAAATTCATTAGACAACCCTTAAGGGATTCCCATGTACCCTACAAACTCCATTATTAAAATCACTTAGAGGATTCTCGTGTACCCCACAAGATTTTCAAAACTATCTTTAACCAATTAACTATTTAAGCTATGCATTAGTTTTAAGAAACAAACTAAACCAAGCAATAATGCATAAACCAAAATCAAATATGCATGTGGGTTGAGATTGTACCAATTCCCAGAACAAACTAATTAATTTGGGGATTCCTTTGTACCCCTATTTCTATCCACCATTCCCATGCACTTCAATACATTTACCGACTATCAATTTAATCATAATAGTTTCAGTGATATCATGGAAAAGCATTTAAACAATTTTTATTAAAAACCCTCAATCCATAGTTTAAAACCCAACATCAATATCTCATGAACAATACTTTAAATCATATGATTTTAAAAAATTAACAATGAGGGAAGCGTAACATACCTAAAATACCAAGAAATTTGGCGAAGAAGGCACCCTTCGAGCCCCAAATGACCACTTTCTTTGAAACCCTAGCCTTACCTAGAACAAAGAGTTTGAGATAGAATCTAAAAATGTTTTATTAGGAATGAAGTGATAATGAAGCCCCAAGGAAGGCTTTAAGTAATGGGGTTAAAGGGGTTAAAAACTGAAGAAGTTTTATTTTTGACTTTGAGTCAACCATCAACTCGTTACCACGTCTTATGACTCATCATCGCGAGTCATAACCAAGACATTGACTTGGACCCCCAAACACTATCCACCTTATGAATCAGGACTAGGACTCGCATAAAGACCTTAATGCCTATAGGTCTTAGTCTGACACACCTCAATATAGGGCCTTGTCTTAATAGGCATCCCAAGTCTAATTGGGACCGAAGACAACCCCCAATACCCTGCCTAACCTCCAACCACATGCCCTGAGTTTGACAAATTTTGAATATATAATAAAATAGAGTAACAACTCACATGAAGACTCTAGGATAGGATCATAACTGTGACCATCCCAAGTAAGTTTAACCTTCCAACAATACCAAGCCAAACAAAAACCATAAATCCAACAATAACTAAATAAGTTCCATTAATAATTTAATATATAATCCTAAAATAAAAGAGGATGGAATATCCAATAATATCATCAAAAGATATCATCCCTAATACTCTTGCTAATGTTAAGACTGACACTAATACCGATGCCACCCATTCAAACCCATAGTAGTTCCACAAAATTCTCTAACCAAAAGAATATTAAAATTTGGTTGGGACATGTCTCCAACCATAGCTAAAGCCAATATCCATGAATAATCAAAAGTATGAAATAACATTCATGAAATGGATCCTTGTAGAAGAATAGAAACTAACTTTAATCCAAAGCTGACCCCCAAATATCTGAATGCTAAGCAGAAGGAGTAAAATAATTAGTTCCTGCATCACATGGAGATACAACCACTTGAAGATGGGTTAGCGGGTGAATGCTAGCATGAACTCAAGAGAAAGATAAAATAATTCCATTTAATAAAACCAAGTAAAACCATCCATTTGCACATAACCCATACATATATATAACCATGCTGAGAAAAGAAAATTGGGTTTAGCATGTACTTAAAACCTATAACCTAAGTATGCAAAGCTTAACTGTCCTAGAAACACCCATGAGCTATATGGATACAGTGTAGCCCCCTGAATGGACCCCGATATGTGTAGCCGTATAAACTTAAGATACCATAAGAGTCAAGATTCCCATATACCTATCACTCTCTATGATACATATATATAGTGTACATAGAGGATTCCCGTGTACCTCATAAGTATCATATAAGGCCGCCATGACCAACCCCTAATGTCGGCAAACATATGTTTCCGGTGTTCATCTTTTGGACTCCCACCTTTATGATTAGATTTCACACCCTACCATTATTTCCCAATTAAAACAAATTTTTAACCAAACCATTATTCCATTATTATTAACAAAGGCTATTAGTAGTGGTATTGTCATACCAGCTATAAGTTGCAAGCGTTGTCCCTAGCCAAGACTTTTAGTGGTCAAGGGATTTCCATGTACCCATAGACCCTATTATTCAATTAAATTTAGGGATTCCCATGTTCCCCACAAGTATTCATTACCATATTAACTTGGGAGATTTCCTTGTACCGCACAAGTATGTTTATTAAGCAAAGGTAGAGTCATTCCAAAACTATTTAAACCATTCATGTTATTTAGGGTTCCATTACCAAGCTTAAACAATGTATAAGTTCCATTGAAAACCCAATAATATGGTGAAAACATTCTTATAGGAATTTTATCAAACACATTAGGGGAGTAGTATTTCCAAATCCAAAACCAATTACGAAACAACCATTCCCATGTAACCAATTACTCCAAAACCACCATTAATGAATATAAAAACATAATTCAAATAGGGTAAAACCATAACCAAGCATTTATAGTCAAAACCCCCAAATCATATTTGAAAACCCAAAATCATACAACATTCATATCATGAAAAAAATGTATAAAATCCATGCCTTTAGTTGGAACTAACAATGCGGGAAGATAATATGTCTTAAACCAAGGTGATGATGGAGAGAAATCACCAAGACCAGCCCCAATTTACTCCTTAAGAGAAAACCCTAGCTTCTTTTGCCTAAGAACGCTAGAGAGGATTTAAGAGTGTTTTCTAAGTGTTTAAGAATAGAATCATAGGGAAAATAACCCCCCAAGTGCAATATAAGTCATGGGAACTCATTTGGATAAGTGGGGAAATGTCCAGATTGCCTCACTTAAACTGCACTTAATACCGTCATAGGGTACGAGCGACCCTTACGAGTCATGCTGATAACGCTCAAATTACACTATTGTATAGGTGTAAGCGATCGTTGTCAATATTTAACCCGACTAGGTTAGGTTTTAATTGACAACGATCGTTTACATCCATTCAAGAGTGTAATTTAAGCATTATCAAATATCGCGTCATTGCCGGGGAATACGGTTGTAAACTAAAGTTTTTATGTGCTAATTGACTGTTCATTAAGTTTCCTAGATTTATATTTATTTTTTGTTTTTGTTTATTTATAGGATTTTAAAATGTATGCCAAGCACCAGAAGTTTTGGAGAAACATTATTACCACTAAATCTGGAAGCTCAACGAATAAGAAAAATAGCAGAATCGTAAGAGGCTAATAGACTGGCTGCCTTATCTAGAGCTCAGGTGAATGTGCAAAATGTCAAAAAACATACACGAAATCCTAACCCCAAGGATAAGGGGACGAGGAGTTATTAAACCCTGGTAACCTAAGGTATGTAGAGCAGGTAGCTGCACAAGTGCCATGGAATGTTAATCGAAACCGTCCGTTCTAAAGAAGTCAAGAGTACCAGCCAGTCCATATGATCTGAATAATGATGATGATGGAATGGACGGGGCAGGTGCAACTGGTGCAATTATTTCTCCGTAATTGTCACCTGGATCCAAGTTCAACATTACGAGTACTATGATCTAACTCCTCAATCTGAAGGGGTTGTTTGGTGGCCTTCCTGGGGATGATCCAAACCTGTATCTGGTGAATTTTTTGACCATTTTCAAATCATTTGATAACCCAGGATTGGTCTATAACGCTATTCGGTTGAGGTTTTTCCCATTGTCTATGTCTGGGGAGGCAATATTGTGGCTGAATGAGCTTACACCTAATTTCATCACCCACTGGAGGCAATTGAAAGAAGTGTTCCTAGAATGGTTTTTTCCACCCTCCAAAAGGGTACAGTTGAAGGATGAAATCAGCAATTTTGGCACAGCTTCCTACTAAATCTTTGCATGAGCCTTGGGAGAGATTCAAGAAGAAACTAACACAGTGTCTGAACCATAATATGATGGGCCTAAACTTGATGGAGAATTTATACAGGGCCCTAACTCTGTAACTAAGCCGATTGTAGATAATGCTGCTGGTGGTTCATTTGCTAATCTATCTTTTCAAGATTCCTCAGATACGCTAAATAGGATGACCAAACAAAGTCAGGCTTGGCATACTAGAAAGTCTGTGGTAGTAAGCCCCACTATTTTTGTTGGTATGTCTGCTGAACAATATAAAAGAGATGAGGAGCGGGATCAAGACATGGCCCATCTAAAGAATCAGATGGACTTTCTCACCAAGCCTTTATATTCAGGGAAGACTGAGAATGTGAAAGTTGTAATGTCTCAAGATCGATTGGATGTAGAACATGAAAAAGAGGAAAATTATGTTAATAATCAAGGGGGTTTTCGAGGTAATATCAAAGAAAATCAAGGTTGAAATATTTATGAAGAGCCTGGTTACAAACACAGGGAGAAAGGAAACTGGAGAAGCAATAATGACAGTAGTGGTTTATATGTTCCTCCTTGAAATCAGGAAACTGCTACAACTAGCTTTGGAAAAATGTCCATGGAGGACATGATGAAGAAGTTTTTGAAGGGAGTTAAGGCCACCAACTCTGGTGTAACCACCATGAAGACTGATCTGACATCCATCAATCAATTGGTGCACTCACATTCCACTGCAATCAAACAGTTAGAGCAGTAGATGAGCCAACTTTTTGCTGTAGTTAACCAGAGGAGAAGCAAACGGTACCAAGCAATACGATTTAGAATTAATGGAATAATGGCTTTTGTATGGAGATTACCACTAGGAGTGGTAAGATATTACCTAGCCCTTCTATGGGAAAATTGGTAAATAGTGAGGTAGTTGTTGATGAATCCGAAGAAAGCAATCCAGTAGAGTCTAAGAAGATGGATAGTTATGTTAATGCTTCAGATAAGGAAATAAAGAAGGATAAGGAAGTGGTGTTGAAAACTATCCCAAGACCACTACCTCCCTTTCCTCAATGATTGAAGGAGAAGGCCGAGGATGCAAAATTCAGCAAATTCCTAGTAATGCTCAAGCAATTGGCAATAAATGTGCCTTTGGTTGAGGCACTTGAGCAAATGACAGGATACACAAATTTCATGAAGGACCTTGTGACCAAGAAATGGAAGGTTATACATAGCCGGAGGACAATCTTCTCCATTATGATGCTATCTCTACAAGGTCTTTAGTGCAGAAAAAGGCAGACCCAGGAGTGTTTACCATTTTGTGTACTATTGATTTTGTAGTCCTAGATTGCGAGGTGTACTTTAAAGTGCCCATCATATTGGGTAGACCATTCTTTGCAACTGGGAGAGTGATCATTAACATGGAGATGAATGAGCTGAAGTTCAGGCTAAATGATAAAGAAGCACGTTTCAAGATACACTCTTCTATGATTCAGCAAAAAGAGATGGGTGTTTTCTCAATCGTTGATGTATTATATAAAGATGATAAAAGGGTATCAATAGGTTGTCTTGGCAAAGTCTGAGTAGTCAAGACAACCAAGTCGTGCCGCGACAGTAAATCAGGCGCTATTGGGAGGCAACCCAAAATTTTTATATTCTAGTGAAGTGTTTATTTTTGTAGTTAGGATTTAGTACAGAGAAGGTGAAAAATGAGGAGGTCAAATGAAATGTCATGACGACATTTCTGATAAGCCTTCACAACTGTGATAAGCCATTAAAAATGTCGTCAGAGAGGCCAAATTTGAGGCAGTTTCTGTTAAGGCTGACGACATCAGTGATAATCTATCACACTTGTGATAATCCATCACAATATGTCGTCAAGAAAACCTTAAGAGCATTGTTAGACCATTTTGGATCTAGTTCAAAAAATTTGACCCAGCCGATAGTCGAACCTCCTCATGTTCCTGCCTGTCTTATTTTCTTTCCTTCCTTAGTTTATTTATTTATTTACTTAGTTTATTTACTTACTCCTTCCAAATAATTTCCCAAATTTAATAAAGAAAAACATCTTCCTTTTGATTGTGGGATTTGAAAGCAAAATCAAGAACCTTTTACATTCTCCTGTTACCCTCTCTAAATTGTGTGAACAAGTGAAATCGCCTACCAAGTATGCCCAAAATTCAATTTTTTTTTCAAGTGGTCAGTGATAGTTGATGATAACCTATGTTCTCAAGGGCATCTTCATTTCTGGGCTCTGCAGAACTGATAGAAGAAGGAAAAAAATGCCGATTCAGGAAAAAAAGAGAATTATCACCAAAGGTCTGCGTAGGTATCCTGAAGTAGAACAGAAGTTCCAAAAGTACGGCTTGGGACGGACTACAAAAGGGGGAAGCTCATTTTTCCCTGCACTGGTCCAACAATTTTATGCGAACTACCTGGCTCAGTTGGAAAACATGTGTAGGCCAGGAGAAAGAGTTCCAGACCAACCCTTATTGGAGAGAGTTCAGGTAAGGGGCGTAATGGTTGATATCTCAATCAGAATCATCAACAGGTTCTTGCATGGCCCCAACTTTAATCCTCCGGCCACTTCACCATCAGTTTATGCTCGGATTAAAAATTACAAAAATCAATGTTCGTGGTTGGCCAATATTATAGCCGAAGGGGAACCAACATGGGTGACCAACCCAAACGAGAGAATCTATAAGTCCTCTTTGACTAAAGAGGCAAAGTTATGGTGGGGGATAGTGCGTATATGGCTGATGCCCATTGATGGAAACAACATTCTAGGTGATGATCGAGGTATCCTAGTAGCCATCATGATGCAGCAGCTTTCCCTAAATTTTGGCGAAATCCTTGCTGATGAGAAAAAGATTAGAACGTTGAGAACTAGCACTGCTTATCGTTTCCATCATCTTATCACAGAGTTGTGTCGAGCAGCTAATATACCAAAGATTGCAGGGGTTGATGATGACGTCCCTGCCCAAAAAACTCACAGCCCCATACGATATGATAAAAATCAGCCAGGACTGAGACTTAATAGAGTTGTAGAGGTAGCAGCAGACCCTACAGTTACAGATGTCGGTTCAGCACCTAATGTGGAATTACAAGATTCTGAGATTGCGCAACCAACTTTTTCAGCATAGGTAGGTTCAGTGCCTGAGAATGAACCTAACCCATCATCTCCTCCAGCAACAGTAGGATTTGTATTTCATCTAATCGATATCACGAAAGTGGCCAAACAAGCCAAATGGTTTGAGAAAATGCTACATACCTTTGCCAAACAGTTTTCCACTGTAGTAGATAAGAGAATCAAGGCTGCTCTTGAGCCTTTTGTGACTTTGCCTGGATGGGTTACAGATTTGGAGAACCGATTTGATGCACGGGCAAAAGAAATGTTAGGGGATGATCTAGCTAAATTCAGAGAAGATTTGAACAAGGTAAAGGCAGATGGTGAGATGTTGCAGCACCACCAATTCATGGTGCCAACAGATCCGACTATGAATAGATTAGAGAAAAAAATTCCAATGCTTGACCTCACTGGAGATTCACCAAAGAAAAAAAAGAAGAAGGAGGTGAAGAAGGTCAGAGATAAGAGAGAATACCCTGACAGTGAGGAAGAAATAAAAGTGAAAAATAAGGCAAAAAAGAACTCCAAAAAAGAGGAGTTGAAGAAAGCTAGAATGGACACCCTAGCGGACAATAAGAGATGGGAGGAGGCTTTGAAAGACATGGCTGTAGGTTCCTCATCTAGAAGACCCCCTGCCACTGTAAGGTTAAAATATCCCGATGGAGAGAAGGTAGCAAATGATGTAGCAGCAGGGTCAGAAACCTATGACCCTCGAGCTTGAGTCATTCCAAGTATACTCTAACCCTTAGTTTAGCTTTATTTTCAATTTTAAGTTGAGAGTGCAGGGTAGGATGTTGTTGTAAAAATTTTTGGTAGATAATTAGAAGTAATACAGGTACTTGAGGTAGTCTGCTTATGTTGTGACTTTTGAGCACCTCTCCATTGATCTGAGTTTATAACTGTGTGAATTGTATTTATCTGTGATTGTGGTGCATTTTTTTGTAGCATTAGTCTAGTAGCTTGACGATTTTTGATGAACAAATTGCATGAATCAGATAAGTAGTGATATGTGATGTACTAGTGTGCCATGTGTGTGTGAGGTCTTACTCAGTTCCTACTGTGTGTCGAATCTAGAACTCGCCTTGTTAGTCCTGCCTAGGTTGTAAGATAGGGGTTAGGAAAGGATCATAGGTCATGCTTGATTGTAACCCACTTTCAGCCTAAATGACCTTCCCAATGTGAATAATATCCCTTGATCCCTGATTTGAACCTATATACCTGTTTCTTTTTGTGAAACCTCTTACCTTCCCGTTTACGGCACAATGAACCCATTTTGGCCCAGGTCCTCCTTGGACACTGTGCACCTTGACTTAGGCAAACAAACTAAGTTGAGGGTGGCTATTATAGGGGTGTAATTCAAAATGAGCATGAAGAGAGGTAGAATAATAGAAAAGAATAAAAAGTTGGATGCGGTAAAAATTCAGCAATAACAACCATGCCATACCAAGATCATTTTATCTGAACAAGTCAGTGACTAGAAACATACCCAGTATCCCCTCACAACAATGAAATCCCTTTTTCACTCATATGATAATTCACATACATAAACATAGGTACAATCACAAGACTCACTCTCAGAATGAAGTTCCAAACACTGCATGTCAAATGCCATAGTCTTTGGTGCCGACAAATTCGGCTATGCATGAATCAGAGAAAGAAATTCTAATGATTGACCTCACTGGAGATTTACCAAAGAAAGAGAAGAAGAAGAGGAGAAGAAGGGAAAATATAAGAGAGAAGACCCTGACAGCAAGAAAGAAAGAAGAGTAAAAAAGAAGGAGAAAAAGAAGGCCAAAAAATAGGAGTTGAAGAAAGCAAGAATGGAGTCCCTAGAGGACAATGAGAGATTAGAGGAGGCTTTAAAAGCCAGGGCTACAGGTGCCTAATCTAGTAGACCCCCTACCACTGAAAGGCCAGAAGCTCCCGATGGAGAGAAGGTAGCATATGATGTAGTAGCAGGGTCAGAAACCCATGACCCCCGATCTTGAGTCATTCCAAGTATACTCTAACCCTTAGTTTAGCTTTATTTTTAATTTTAAGTTGAGGGTGTAGGGTAGGATGTTGTTGTAACAATTTTTGGTAGATAATTAGGAGTAATACAGTTACTTAAGGTAGTTAGCTTATTTTTTGACTTTTGAGCACGTCTCCATTGATATGAGTTTATAACTGTGTGAATTGCATTTATCTATAACTGCGGTACATATTTTTGTGGCATTAGTCTAGTAGCTTGATGATTTTTCCTGAACAAATTACATGAATCGGATAAGTAGTGATGTGAGATGTACTTGTGTGCTATGTGTGTGTTAGGTTTTACTCAGCTTCTACTGTGTGCCAAATCTAAAACTCACCCTATTAGTCCTGCCTAGGTTGTAAGATAGGTGTTAGGAAAGGATTATAGGCCATGTTGGATTGTAACCCACTTTCAGCCTAAATGACCTTCCCAATATGAATAATATCCCTTGATCCCTGATTTGAGCCTATATGCCTGTTTCTTTTTGTGAAATCTCTAACCTTCCTATTTACCTCACAATGAACCTATTTTGGCCTTGGTCCTCCTTGGATACTATAAATCTTGACTTAGGCAAACATCCTAAGTTGAGGGTGGCTATTATAGGGGTGCATGATGCAAAATAAACATGAAAAGAGGTAGAATAAGAGAAAAGATTAAAAAGTTGGGTGCGGTGAAAAAGGAATAAGAAAAGATAAAGCTGTGTTAAAGATGATAAGAAAATAATATGCTTATTGAAGATACCGCATCCATCTTGAGCATGGGTGATCATTAAAAGAGAGGAAGAAAAGAAGGATAATAAGTGAAACCGTAAGAGTTTAGTGTAGTGTCAAGGAGGCATAGTCACTCTAAAATATCCATGAATATCATACCATCCCTGACCTACGTTACAAGCTTCAGAAAAGTCCAATAGTGATCCTAACTGACCTATCTTAAGACTTGGGTACTGACTACAAGGGCAAGCCTATGGCTTTTGACATGCAGTGTTTGGAACTTCATTCTGAGAGTGAGTCTTGTGATTGTTCCTATGTTTATGTATGTGAATTCTGATATGAGTGAAAAAGAGATTTCTTTGTTGTGAGGGCACACTGGGTATGTTTTTAGTCATTGACTTGTTCAGATAGTGTGATCTTGGTATGGCATGATTGTTATTGCCGAATTTTCACCGCATCTTGATTCTGTGAGTAGCATGGGTGTTCTTCAAAACATCAACAGTGAGTTTTAAATTGACTGACCTTGGAGGTGGTGAATGTATTTATATCTAATATGAGTAGTTAGCTGCCAAAGTATACTTTTTATTCTCTTAGTTATGTCATGGTTGCTTGAGGACAAGCAATTGTTTAAGTTGAGGATGTTGATGTGTGAGCCGATGCTAACACATTTGAGGCTTTTAACTCAAAATAATTGTAAGATCTTGAGCAACTTTAGTTGTTTTTGATTAGTTTACTTTGATTTTGCAGTAAATGTTGAGATGCAGGGGAACCAAAAATAATGGAAGCAAAAAGGCTGAAATGTGAAGAAAATAAAAGACAAGTGTGGCTGACGACATTCATGATAAGTCGTCAGCCTAGTGACAAGCTATCAAAGATAACGTCATCCTTAAATAGAAGATGAGTTTCAGATGAAAGAGTTGACGACATTTTGTGATAGGCCATCAGGATGGTGATAAGGCGTCAAGGATACCGTCAGACGTAGACAGGACATGAGAATTGGAGCAGGAATGTGACGATGTTCTTGATAAGCCATCAAAATCCTGATAAAACGTCGTCGTCATCGTCAGTCTTAGACAACAAGATCCAAAAGTGAAGAGGAGATGGCGACATCCATGATAAGTGGTCAGAATCCTGATAAGCTATCACGGATGTCATCGTCTATTCCGAGGAAAAACTTTAACCATGATTTTGTTTCCATAGTTAGGGTAAACTATTTAAAGCTTTGTTTTAGGATTTTCTAAGGGGATTCAAGACATTATTCGACACTTTGAGTTTTGACAACATACTCTAATATTTTCTCTCTCTACTCCTAGACTTTAACAACACAACTATTTCAAGATATTATTACCAGTAGTTTTGGGATTTTCCTTTGTGATCTAATCTACGATTCACTGGTTATTAATCATATATGTAAGTTTATCTTTCAAATCATGAATTCAATTATGTGTTTCGTTCATTGAATCATGAGTGGCTAAACTCCCTTAACCTGAATTATGTGATCAAGGGTTAGGTCTTATTGAGGTGCTAAGTATTCAAGATTTAATAGGTGGTAGGATCTTTTGATAATTTTGAAGTTTTAATTAACGTCTGTTGGTTGCAAATAGTAGACACACATGCTTTGATTTTCTTGAGAAATAAATCAAATATAGTAGGAAGTAAATTATCAACAGGGACTCAAAAATACTTTGTTTAATAATCTGCGCGGTAACAAGGTTGGTTAACCTGAGGTTAAATCTGGGTAGTAAATAGAAATTCCCTAAGTTTGAGAGGATTAGGGAGAAATTCTTAAGTAGGTCGAGAGAAATTTAAGCATAATATCGATAAAGATAGCTTATTTTTTTACACACCATGAGAATCTTGAACCACTTTTAGCATCTGTTATGTATCGGAAGCCCTAGTGAACATAATTCTGGTTATTTCATAAACTCTTGATTTACAAACACAGAAAGTAATGTGACAAACAACAACTTGTTAAACCTAAACCCGCCATTTCAGGAAACATTAAACTATCAGTTGATTAAATCGCAAACAACTTGATTTCACACCATATCCCCTATGGGATTTGACCCCAACCTAGTTAGGTTTTATAGTGACAACGATCGCTTACACCCATTCAAGAGTGTAATTTGAGCGTTATCACATGCCCATCCTATACTAGTGATACCCACCTCTCATACCTTAGACTCCCTATTAGACCCAACGCTATCCAAGGTACGACACACCCAAACCTAAGTCATATCCAAGTGTATGACTAGTATTCATAAACCATACCCCTAGCAGCATAGAATTTCAAGAGGTTTGAGCATTGACCACCATACTAGTCCATGGTATAACTCGTACCTTGGATTACGGCTCATGGTGAGCTACTCATACTCAGATCCAACATAAGTTACCAACTCCAAGGTTAAGTGAAGTAACCAAACAACATGTCTACACAAATACGAATCATACCACCCAAATCATACCCATTCTAGCAACTAAATCCATACCACTAACCAACACTGGTAAGCATTCGACCGGACCATACCACCCCTAACCAAGCATATGACTCATTCCCCTAAGTCGTATCTTTCCAAAAAACCATAAATCAAGGAAATTCTAAGGTTCAAAAACTAGGGTGTTTCAGTATCCCCCACTTGGAACATTAGTCCATGAATGACAGACAAGGTAGGGGTAACCACACGCATGAGTTATTTGCATTATCAAATATATTTCCAATCTTTAACAAAGTTTGAAAACAAATATGAAAAGATATTAACCTTTCCTTTAATAAACTCAGAAAATAAAGATGTGTCGAAGAACACATACCTTCTGCACGAATTCCAGGAGAAAAAACTAGGTGCGGATACTTGGACTTCATGCCCTCTTTTGCTTCCCATGTAGCTTCTTCCACATTATGATTCTTCCAAAGAACCTTAACGAAGCCACATCCTTGGTCCGTCACTAACAAACCTACCTATGCAAGATCTTAACCAAGACCTCTTTATAAGACAGAAAGTCTGATATACCTAACCCATCCAAAGGAACAATCGAAGAAGGATCACTAACGCACATCCTTAACACGGAAACATGAAATACCGAATGAATGGAGCTTAACCTAGAAGGAAACACCAATTCATAAGCCATATTATCAACCCCTTACAGAACGACATAAGGACCAACATACTGGGGACTGAGCTTCCCCTTATTATTAAACCACATTACTCCCTTCATGGGAGATACCTTTAGGAACACCCTATTCCCAACCTCAAACTCGAAGTCCTTATACCTTACATCGACATAGGACTTTTAGCGACTTTGGGTATCCTTAAGCCTATCCCGAATCGCCTTCTCCTTTCTGATGACCTTATAAACAAAATTTGAACCAAACATATCCGCCTTAATAAGCTCAATCCAACCAATAGGAGATCTACGCCTCCTACATACAATTCCTCAAAAGGGACATACCAATACTAGAATGACAGCTATTGTTGTAAGCAATCTCTACTAGAGGAAGATGGTTAACCTAACTGCCACCATAATCAATCACACATGCCCAAAGCATATCCTCTAATGTCTGAGTTGTTCTTTCAACTTTCCCATCCATCTGAGGATGAAAAGCAGTAGTCAAAATCACCTTAGTACCCAATCCCTTGTGAAAATACTACTAGAAATGAGATGAAAACTGCGTATCACAGTAAGAGAAAATCAAAATAGGTACCTCATATAGCTTCACAATCTCCTAGAGATATAAGTTTGCTTAGTCCTTAGTTGAAAAGTCAGTCCTTACTGGCAACAAGTGAGCGCACTTTGCCATCCTACTCATGATGACCCAAATCGAATCAAATTGGTTTCGTGACCAAGAAAGACCAATAATTAAATCCATATTGATTACATACCATTTCCAGTTAAGCAAATTAAGTTCTTAATATAATCCACCAGGTCTTATGTTCTCAACTTTAACTCGTTGACACATTATGCATTTGGCCGCAAAATCAGCCACGTCCTTTTTTATACCATTCTACCAATATATCTCCTTGAGATCATAATATATCTTTGTTGATCTAGGATGTACAACGTAGAGTGATTCATGTACCTCAGCCAAGATTTTTTTCCGCAAATTGTCGACATCAGAAATGCACAACCTCCCTTTATATCATAAAGTACCATCACGACAGATCTCGAACACCATTACCTTTGGCATACCCACATTAATTGAGATTTTAATGAAGATAGGATCTAGCACTTTCTTCTCCTTAATCTCTGCACCAACAGACGATCGAACCACTTCCTATACCATCACACCACCATCCTTAGAGTCAAAGAGATGAACTCTAAGATTAGCTACGTGCTGAATACCTTTCACCAGTTCCCGCTTTCCTTTCTCCACATAAGCTAAACTCCCTGTGGAAAACCTGCTAAGAGCATCAGAAACCACATTAGCTTTACCTGGGTGATAGTGAAGACTCATATTATAGTCCTTAAGAAGCTCCAACTATCTCCCCTGTCTAATATTTAGCTCCTTCTGAGTGAACACATACTGTAGACTCTTATGATTAGAAAAGATGTCTACGTACACTCTATACAAATAATGTCGCCAGATTTTTAAAGAAAAACCACCACCAACAACTCTAAAACATGAGTTGGATAATTCCTCTTATATACCTTCATCTTCCTAGAAGCATAGGCAATCACCTTCCAATGCTGTATGAAGACACAACCAAGTCCCACCCTAGATGCATCACAATAAACCACAAACCCCTTACTTCTCTCAGGCTATGTCTAAATGGGAGCTGAAGTTAGCTTATCTTTCAACTTCTCAAAACTCCCTTAAAACACTTCCGACTAAGAAAACTTCACCTTTTCTGAGTCAACTTAGTTAAAGGAGCAGTTATTGTCGAAAAACTTTCCACAAACTACCAAAATATCCAACCAAACCCAAGAAGCTTTGAATGTTGGTTGGAGTTGTGGGTCTAGACCATATTTTAACCACTGCCACCTTTTGAGGGTAAGCCATGATCCCTTTGCTAGAGATAATATGACCAAGAAAAGTCACAACGTTCAACCAAAAGTCAAACTTGGAGAACTTGGCATACAACTGTTGTTTCTTTAAGGTTTACAATACCACATGGGGTTGATTAGCATGATCCACCTCACCCTTGGAATAAACCAGAATGTATTCAATAAACACAATGACAAAGAGATCTAAGAACTATCTACAACCCTTGTTCATAAAGTCCATAAATGCCGCTGGGGTATTAGTCAAACCAAATGACATCACCAAGAATTGAAAGTGCCCATACAGAGTATGAAAAGCTATTTTAGGGATATACTCCTCCCTAATATTAAGCTTATGATACCTAGACCAATGATCTATCTTAGAGAGGAACTTGGCACCTTGCAACTGATCCAACAAGTCATCTATCCTTAGAAGAGAATGCTTGTTCTTGACCATCACCTTATTCAACTAGCGATAGTCAATACACATCCAAAGGGAACCATCCTTTTTACACACGAACAACACCAGTGCACCCCACGAGGATACACTAGGACAAATAAACTCCTTATCTAGAAGATCATTAAGTTTCCCCTTGATTTCCCTCAACTCAACCGAAGCCATTCTATAAGAACAAATAGATATTGGATGAGTGTTCGGAACCAAATCAATACCAAACTCTATTTCCATATCTGGAGGAACACCAAGAAGATCATTTAGGAAGACCTCAGGAAACTCATTTACCACTGAAATTAAATATATAAAAGGACCTTCTGAGTTAGAATCTTTAACCCAGACTAAGTGGTAAAGACAACCTTTAAGATTAACCTTCCAGCTCTAATCTAAGAAATAAACCTCCCCCTAGGAGCTAGGGAACCACCCTCCCACTCTATAACTGGGTCACCAAGGAACCTAAAGACAACCTTATAGGTTTGACAATCTAAGGATGCGTAATAAGAGTGTAACCAATCCATCCCTAAAATAATGTCAAAATCCACCATATCCATCTCAAATAGATCTACCAAGGTCTGCTTGCTACCAACAGATACAACACACCCCCTATAGACTCTTTTTGCAATAACTAAGTCATCTATAGGGGTAAAATAGAAAAAAGATCCAAAATAACCTCAGTATTAAAACGAAAACATATAGCCACATATGGGGTAATATAAAAAAGACTGGACCCCGGGTCAAACAGACAATACACGTCATGATAAAAGAGTTGTAACATACCAGTAACGACATTAGGTGATGCCTCAGATTCCTATTGAGATACAAGAGCATACAACCTAGTTCGGCCTATTCCGATACCAGAAGTAGGAGTAGACACCAAAGCCACACCGCTAGGTTTTGGAGTAGAAGATGAAGCAACCAAAGCTTTGACTGCTCCCGATGCACCTTTTCTAATCATATATTTTTGAGTATTTTTCCTGGCTAGCCATATTTAAAACACTTGTCCCTACCTTAATCATAATAGCCCCAATGAAGAAAGCCACAGAACAGGTAAGGTGGGTATGAAGAAGCTGACTAACCCCCACTCACCTGAGATTGGGCACCTTCTGCCCAGAAATTATCACCACCTTATGGACGCTTGTCACTCGAATACTTCAGGTAAGAAGTGCTAGCAGTAGAGAAGAAACCATAACTCCCCCACTTCTTCTTCATCCATTTACCTCTATCCCGACTACCGTAATGCTCTTTTTATCCCCCATATGCCTTACCCTAAACTCTGCCTATTTTTTCTTGTCATCCTCCTACCTGCTATGTGTCAACAATAAACCTTAAAATATCCATATCCTTGATCAGCAAAGCAATCTTGATTTCAAGGATCAAATCCCGAGATAGTCCATAAGAGAACTTTCTCATCCTCACCCTCATATCAGACACCAAGTCTGGAGCATACCTTGATAGCTAATGAAGTTTCAAGGAATATTCCTTGACAATCCTTTTACCTCGCTTGAGATTCACAAACTCCTCTATCTTTGCTTCTCTTAGATTTTGAGAAAAGAAACAATCCAGAAAAGCATTTGAAAAAACATCCCATAATGACAACTCCTCCACCTTGCCTCTATCCCTATCCTACTTGTAATACCATTGGTAAGCAACATCCTTGAGCTGATAAGATACAAAATTTACACCTTCCATATCTGAGGCCTGCATCAACTTGAGTATCTTCTCTATTTCATCCAAGAAACCTTGAGAATCCCCCTCCACTTTCACACCAGTAAAAGTAGGAGGATTTCGTTTCATAAACTTGCCAACCCTTGTGGACTTAACAGACAACCCACCAGACGTATCTCAGCCTGAGAAACAACCAACTGAGCAATAGTATGAATAGACTAGCAAAATTTCTCATTAGTCACCTTACCTTGAGGAGGACTAGCGGCAACTAACGGAACTCCAGAATAATTAGGGTTAGGACCCTGAGATTGAGTGCAAAATCTAGGTGTAGGGTATACTCCATCAACATCATCCCCATATGGGACATGAGGATTTCCTTGTGTTCCAGATTGACAAGGCATGATTTGAAAAGTGAACAAACAAGGATAAGAGAAAATTCTAGGACTTAGACTCCAAGCTTGAAAATAGAATACCAAGAAACTGAAGCATTCCTAAATGTCCTGCAGCCTCTTTCTTATGAGTATGACAAGCTACACATCACTAAAAGAGACTCTACTAGACACGACTTTGTGGAATCCCAATTGATCATGAACCTAAAGCTCTGATACCAACTTGATATGATCTGACCTAGGGCCTTGTCGTAGTAGGAATCCTAAGTCTGATTGGGATTGGAGACCACCCCCACTACCCAACCCAACCTCTATTTTACTGCCCTGAGTTGGATAAATTTTAAGTATATAACATGATAGAATAACAACTTACATGAAGACTACGAGATAGGATCACAACCGTGACCAACCCAACTGAGTCCAACTGTCCGATACTAACCGCCCAACCATACCAAGCCAAACAAAAACCATAAATCCAACCATAACCAAATAAGTTCAATTGATAATTAAATATATAATCCTAAAATAAAAGAGGATGCAACAACCAGCAATATAGTTAACTGATATCAACCCTAAAACTATTACTAATACTAAGGCTGACACCAATACTGATCCTGCCCATTCCAACCCGTAGTAGTTCCACAAAAGTCTCTAGCCAAAAGTATATAAAAATCCAATTGGGATATTACCCCAACCATAGCTAAAACTAATATCCATAAATAATCCAAAGTATGAAATAACATCTATAAAATGGAACCTTCTGGAAGAATAGAAGCTCACCACTTTAATCCAAAGTTAACCCCCAAATGTCTGAATGCTATGTAAGAAGAGTAGAATAATCAATTTTTGCATCGCATGGAGATACAGTCGGCCAAAGACGGGTTAGTGGGTGAACGCTAGCATAAACTCAGGAGAAAGATAAAATAATGCCATTAAAGAAAACCAACTAAAGCAATCAATATAAACACAACCCATATATATATATAACCATACCGGGAAAAGAGAATCGGGTTTAGCATGCACTTAAAACCTTTAAATTGAGTATGTAAAGCTTAACCATCCTTGAACTACCCATGGGCAGTATGGGTATAGTGTAACCTCCTAAACGGGCCCTGATGCATGTAGCCTAATGAACCAAAGATACCATGAGAGTCGGGGATTCCCATGTACCCTTCAACTTCCATGATATATATGTACAGTGTATCTAGAGGATTCTTGTGTACCTCGTAAGTATCATATAAGGTCTCCATGACCTACCCCTCATGTTGGCAAACGTAAGTTTCCGATGTTTATCCATTGGACTCCCACCTTCATGGTTAGCTTTCATACCCCGCCATTATTGCCCAATTAAAACTAATTTCCAACTAAACCATTATTACATTATTATTAACCAAGGCTATTAGTAGTGGTATCGTCATACCAGCTATAACTTACAAGCATTGTCCTTAGCCAAACCTTTTAGTGGTCAAGGGATTCCCATGAACCCATAGACCCTATTATCCAATTAACTTGGGGGATTCCCATATACCCCTCAAGTATTTATTACCAAATTAACTTGGGGGATTCCCTTGTACCCCATAAGTATGTTTATTAAACCAAGTCAGAATCATTTCAAAACTATTTAAACCATTCTTATCATGTAGGGTTCCATTGCCAAGTTTAAAACATGCATAAGTTCCATTGAAAACCCAATAATATGGTGAAAACATTCTTATAAGCATTTTATCAAACACATTAGGGGCATAGTATTTCCAAAGTCAAAGCCAATTACCAAATAGCTTTTCCCATGCAATGAATTATCCAAAACCGCTATTAATGCATATAAAAGCATAATTAAAATATGGGAAAACCATAACTAAGTATTTATACTCAAAACCCCCAAATCATATTTGAAAATCCAAAATCATACAACATCCAAATCATGAATACATTGTATAAAATCCATGTCTTTAGTTGGAACTAACAATGAGGGGAGAGAACATGCCTTAAACCAAGGTGATGATGAAGAGAAATCACTAAGACAAGTCCTAATTTACTCTTTAAGATAAAACCCCAGCTTTTTTTGCCCAAGAACTCTAGAGAGGATTTAATAGTGTTTTCTAATTGTATAAGAATATAATAGTAGGACGAATAACCACCCAAGTGAAATATAAGTTGTGGGACCTCATTTGGATAATTGGACAAATGTCTAGATTTCCCTTATTTAAACTGTACTTAATTCCCATCATAGGGCACAACTGACCCTTACAAGTCATACCCTTCCTGTATGAGTGGTGCCCATAAACAGTACCCCTGACAGAATAGAATTTACAGAGGTTTGAAAATAGACCACCATATAAGTCCATGGTACGACTTCTCCCCTAGCTTATGACTCATGGTGAGCCACTTGTACTCAGATCCAACTTAAGTTATCAAGTCTAAGGTTATGTGAAGTAAATAAACAACCCATATAAACCGATATGGTTCGTACTACCAAAATTGTACCCATTCCAGCAACTAAATCCATCCCACCAACCAACGCTGGACAACATACGACTGGACTATACCACCCAGAGACCAAGTATACGAGTCATTCTCCTAAGTTGTATCGTTCCCAGAAACCAAAAATCAAGAAAATTTTGTAAGGTCCATAAACTAAGGTGTTTCATAGTCGTAAGCAACACAGAACCCAAATATGTCCAACACTGGACAACCTACGAATGGATCCAACGACCTATAACATGCCCTTAGGGATCTTAGTGAGCCACTCATATTTAGAGTATAATCAAGAAATAAACTTATTGGTTTGGTTACTACTCATCCCAATGACTCGTCTGGACACCCTACCACTCATAGGGTCGAGTCATAACTAGGGCAGTGAGCTCAAAGCTCAAGGAATTTTCAATGTCCAAAATCCAGGGTGTTTTACATATTTATAATTTTGTCAAAAGTAGATCCACCATAATATATAGACATGGTTCATCAAGATAAGATTTGTAACCACCAAACTCATATTCATTCCAAGATGCCATAGTGACAAGTATGCACAAACAAAAATCTACCCAGCAAAAGAACCAAAAGAAAATCACAAACAAATATTCACAAGTCTGAATCAAAGAAAGTAATCTAAAATTCAAAAGTAACTCAATATGACGAATTATCCCCCAAGAAAAGTGACATTTTGGATAATGCAAAACTTACACGTCAAATTAAGTGTAAGGCTATCGTTGTCAATATAATATCCAACTTTGAGTTGGGGTTGAATCCATGAGGATTAATATGAATGGTAATTGAGTAAGTTTGAAATGAAAGATACTTGCTAGATTCAAATATGAGATACAAAAATTTAAGGTTTTTTTTTAAATATTTTCAAAGATATAACAATTTTTAGGGCTTCAAGAGGACTAACTCAAGGCTATGAATAATTAGAGTATAATCAATTAGGAGCGGATATTAGGGTCATGCAATTCTAATAGTGAACTCATGCATGGGTAATTGAGAATTTATCCAAATTAGCTATAGTCATGGGTACGCTAGATTTAGAGGTATTAGTGTCAATCTTTCAATAAAACACTAAGATTTCATTCATGGGTTCTTTCGAACACCTAAAAAATATAGCTAAACAACAAATCCAATACCTAAATTAGCACCCTTATTTTTAAGATACTACTTTCAAATGAGTTTACCTTTAACAATACCCTTATTTCTAAGATAGTGTCATCCCATAAGATAACTCAAGTTATTATTTTCAAATACCTCTCACCTAATAACCCTCTTTCAATAATGGTATGAGATCCTAAACAATTGGGGTTTTCACCCATAATTTCTAATTCATGTATTGAGTATAAGCAAAACCTATAACATATAGCTAATTAGGAGTATATATCACCAACATCTATATACTAATCACAACCTATTCAAGCATATACCCAAGCGGAAAAACTATCCACTAATAAAAATAGAAAGTAGAGATGTACAAAAATTTCTACCATATTGATCCATGAAAGATAAAGCGATGCAAATCCAAATATTAATTTTCAATAAATATTCAATGGGACTTGATAATCCTTTACTTAGGAATTACTCTAGTTTATTATTAGCTCAAGGGTAGTACAAATATGATCTAATCTCCAAGAGATATGATAAAAAGTGAAGATGAAAGATAGGATAAAAATAAATCAAACCCTCTTGTGAAAGGGTTTAACCACTTAATATTTGGGATCAACTCTGTGAATTTATGAAATTGCTCTTGGATAGTCTTTTTCTCTATCGTGATAACACTCTTTAGATTGTGATTGCGCTTTAATAATTATGTGCCTTTTGATTATGATCTCTATTAATGACCTGGTTGACTGACTGCGATTACGACTCTCAAATCATGATCGAATAATTGAGGGTTGCCAGATATCTAAATCTTTCTCCTTTTTATCCATTTTACTTTTCTTTCATCTTGATTTTAACTTCTTTTCATCATAAGTCCTGCAAGATCACCAAAACTTGAAATTAGTGCATTCAAATGGATAATTAGTCTCATTTGCATAATTAAATCATAGTAATGTGCAAGAATTTGCAAATAAATGATTTGTAAATTTTCCACTAATCAATGATTGACAAATTGAGGTCTATCTTAGAAAAAAAATTAGCTCCCTAAAGTTGGTTGAACAAGTCATCAATCTTGGGGATGGAATACTTATTCTTGATTGTGACTTTGTTCAATTGATGGTAGTTAATGAACATTTTGAGAGAACCATCTTTTTTGTGCACGAAAAGAGCTTGAGAAACCTATAGAGAGACACTAGGACTAAAAAGGCCCTTGTCTAGGAGATATTTCAGCTATTCTTTCAATTTCTTAAGCTCAATTGAACCATTCTGTAAGGTGGAATTAAAGTTAGATGGGTATCTAAAAGGAGATCTATTTCAAATTCAATTTCTTGCTCGAGAGAAACTCCAACGGATCATCAGGAAATACTTCTGGAAAATCATTTACTACAAGAACTGACTAAAGACTTGGGATTTTATACCTTGATTCCTTGACTCGATCGAGATGGTATATGCACACTATGGAGATTATTTTTCTTGCCTAAAATAATGAAACAAACTGATCTAAAGGCACTAAGGTACTACTGTTCCACTCTAAGATCAGCTCTTTTGGAAATTGAAACTTGACTATTATACTTCTACAATCAACTAGGGCGTAGCAAGAGTAGAGCCAATCCATCCCAAGAATAACATCAAAATCGGTCATGTTTAGCTTTACGAGATCGACTGAAGTGCTTTTTTAGGATACTGTGACTGGGCAATTTCTATATACCCGTCTGGCTATAATTGAACTATCTATTGGAGTAGAAACAAGGAAGGGTTCTACTAGGATCTGGGGAGTGATACAAAAATTTACTGCTATAAAGGGAGCTCGAAAGAAAAGTATTGCTCTGGCTCTAACAATGCATAAATATAAAGGTTAAATACTTATAGCATACCATTAACCACATTAGGAGAAACCTCCTAATTTTGTTAAGACTATAGGTCATAGAACCTACCTTGATGATGTCCACTTGTTTCACTAGAGGTGGATCCCCACTGGAATTACTAAAGAGTTAGTATAACTCTATTTACATTCATTCCTACCTCCTTGTGTACCCACTGGTCAATCTTTTACTCTGTGGCCTAATTTGTCATACCTAAAACAAGCCTCACTACCACCCATGCACTCACCTTTGTGGTTCTTACCACATCTCTTGAAAACTAGATTGGTGTGACCATTATTCACACTACCCTGGAACTTAGAGCCTAGTACTCTATCTTAAGTATCCTGTCCGAACTTAGGCAGTGAAGCACTAATAGAAGATGGTGCTAGAGCTGAAGAATATTGGTGGAACTGAGAATTATTTCCACCATCAGACCTTTGCTGAGACAAATTAAAGCTACCTGTTCTAGCCCTCCTATTCCTCTTCTTCTCATTGATTTTCTTCTTCTCAATTTGTTAAGCATGGACCATCAATTTGGAGATGTCCATCTCTTTAACCAACATATACATCCTACACTCCTTAACCACACCTACACTATAATAAATTTTACATTAATGCCTTTTAATTATATAAAATGCCATGATTACTAGTTACTAATTTGACAACCTGTAGTTCCACAATTGAACACTGACATGCATATATTTTCACAAATTATCATAATTACCTCATAATCCACAAAATCATCAAATATTTTCCCCAAAATAATAAATATGCTAAAATAGATTCAATTTCATTCACTTTGGTATTATTACCAACTATTCGCCATGTTTACAAGCATAAGCACAAAATCTCCCATCAAACTATATTCTAGTCATGCAATTTAACCAAGATCTACTACATATTAATTTGATTATACCTGCGCACCATGATGCTGTAACAAGTAAATTATTCCACGGATACCATTCCTTTTCTTCACGTTTTTGAATGCTAAATCATCTAACAAATATACAAATTGTAAGATATTATTTAACTCGTCAAATAAATACTTTGGAAATTCAAACTCACTTGTTCTACAATTATTTAGGGTCTTCATTATCATCCAAGGGTCAATTAATCATTATCTAGTTCTACAAAATTGAACACTTCTTTATTAATGGAGTTTTAAAGCTAAATATCCCATCTTTATGGGATTTAAGGTCTCTAGAATCACATTTCTTATTTTTAAACAATAATTTCATACTAGAACAAGTTAATTTATGATCTAGAATAGATTCTTGGTTAAAAATCACACACACCCATAGATTTTCTCATAATTTCAGGAACTTAGGGCTATAACCATTAGAATTTCACTATAATTCCCCATTTTAGTGATTTTAGAGGAAGATGGCTTAATCGATGGTAAAAGAGAATCATACATAAATGAATAATTTCCACCAAACCTTGAGAAAATCTCTCCTCTAAGTCTTAGGAGTGAAATTTTGGAGTTTATCAAATGAAATTTTTCCAAAATAGGCTTATATACAGCTGTCATCAATCTATAGAAGAATCGTTTCCATAATTGTGGTCTCAGCTTTTAAACATAGAAAGTGCTAGTAAAACGGTCATAACATTTTTACTTTGAAAGTGAATTAATAAACTGTTGGGAGCATTAAAAAGAAGACTAAGAGATCTTTAATTTAGTAGGTCTTGGGACTTATAACTCTCTATATTCTAGAAGTAGTGCTTGTTTCAAGTTGATCCAAGATTAAACATAGCTTGACACTCAATCTATAAGGACACTTCCAAATTAACTTTCTGATAGGGGTATTGTTTGACCTTAATTCATATCCAATGCATTCTCATAGTAAAAATTGATCCTAACACCTATTGTAAATGATATTCTATGCCTTTTTCTAGAAATATTTTTAGTAATAATGGAACCAGTCATTACAACATGATAGGAAATAATGAAGATTATATAGGAAATAGAAAAATAAGATGGGAAATGGAGGAGATAGATTTTCGGAGGGGAATAATCAAGATAGTAGATTGAGTGCTATAAAGACCATGATTCTAAGGTTCAAAGAAACTAGAGTGCTATCAAGACAATGATTCTAAGGTTCAAAGAAACTAGTAATCTCGATGAGTTATTAGAATGGAAAATTCAAAGTGAGAAGATCTTTCTAAAGAATTGTATCTCAGAATATTGTAACATGAAGTATTATCTCACATAATTCAAAGTGTTTGCATCCACTTGGTGTATTCCAAGAGGTGGAAAAATGAGAGTCATAACAACTACGAGTAACCTACTAAGGAATAGTTAATTGCACTTATGGAGTTAAGGTACTTGACTCAAACTACTACCAAAAGGTAATCAATAAGGTGTTTTTGTGTCACTACCTAAAATAGGTCCCAGTCATGATGGGTATCTCAATCCCGCCATGGGTCGTAGGCCACCCCCTTGTCTTAACCTCCAAATCACAATACAATAATATAATGACCTAAAAATTTGATGAAATATATAACATATGTGTTTTAGTGAGATTTGACTATTTCACCCCTCCTTATAGTTACATTATGGTATTTCTGGGGTGTAGGGGTGTTCGATAGGGTTCCTGATGCATTTTGGTGCCCTTTATATGATATTGTGGTTTTTGGAGGCTTCTTGAGCCTTATTATGGACTTCTGTGTTTATTTTTTGATCCATGCAGTGGATGACTTAACAGACTATGCCAATAGATCCAATACATCAATTTTAGGGTGGTAACATATTTGGTGTAGTTTTACAGCTTTTAAATATCATTTCAACATTTGGTTTAGAATATTGTGATTTTGGGTTCTAGGGGTCAACTTTCTTGAAATAATGTCATTTTAAAAATCTAATATATCCATTGAGTGCGGAGAATCAAATTTAGTATAGTTACATAGTTCATTCATGTATATCGGATATTGAATGAATCTCAAGGCCTTGGTAGAAACTTGAAAGAATTTCCAAGTATTAGCTGGTTTCTGGTGCATCTGCGATTGTACCACGTGAGTGGCGATTGCACCAGGTGTGTAGAGAGGTTAGTGCAATTACACTAAGGGTTTTGGTGATTAACACACCACCTCCTACTGGCTGGGTGTGCGATTGCAATAACTGATTACTTGAGAGTGGTATAAATAGACTCAATAGGTCATGAATTAAATCATGATTCACTTTGCCTATAAAGAGATAAACCCTAAAATAGTGTGAGAACTTAAAAGTAAAGCTTGTGGGTTCCTTGGAAGCTAGATTAACAACCATTTCTCAATTCTCTTACGAATTTAAGGTTAGAATTCACCCTTTTCTTAGTTGAATTTCGTGATTGATTGTTCGAAACTCCAAAACCTTAAGGCTTGAATTTAAAACTCCAATTTCACTTCTTTTAAGTCGAATAATGTCCCTAATCCTATAATCACTTGTTTTTACTCATTTCATCTTAAAAATAACTTTGATTCTTGATTTTAAAATAGATTTCAAAGGTTTTTTTTAAGGTTTATAATTGGGTTTTCTTCAATTTGGTCTTTGTTTTTAACTTGATTTGACTTTGGTTTTCATCTGTAGGTTTCTAAAAGTATGGGGAACATATTTTACAAATATATTTATGATTTTCCATTCTTTTTTTTGAATGCCCTTTTCAGGGGTCCGTTTTGTCTCAGAACCTAAAGTAGGAAATATGGGCATTGTTGGATTTATTTTTACGTGTAGATTCTATATTTCTTCATTTTAGTTTATTTTGGGATTGTCTGTGAGAAGTATGGTCATGTGTTGACGTGTTGTAGACTGGTTTGCAACCTTGAGGTAGGTAATGACTTAACTCTTTTAGACTGGGTTGGGCAGTTAAATAATATACAAAGTACATGTTAAAGGGATAGGAACTAATCATGAATTTTTCTATATTAATGTGTTGTGACCTTATGGGGGCCTATATGTTATTCAATTATTGGTTTTAAGTCATTATGTGATATGTGTGACCATGTGGGTTCCTGTGTGATGTTTATAGCATGAAATACATTTGAATAATTGTATTTTGTTGTTGAAATGCCTATTTTGGTATCATTGATGCATTGTGTATTATTCAGACTTTATTGATATATGAATCATATGGGATTTCATAGATGATGTAGATAATAGAAGGATATTGGCTCACGTGGTTGTGGAAATGTATCATTGTGGTTGGTTATAAAAATACATCATGTGGTTAGTTGTGGAAATACTCATTGTGATTGATTTTGAGCATTACATTCTCATATCATACTCATTTACAAAATATTGGTACCACCGTGGCAACTGATGTCACCTAAAAACTTACCTCTAAAGAAGTATGCTATGGTCGATGCCAAATATTGTAACCCAACTAGGTTGGGGTCGAACCCATAGGGAAAATGTTTAACCATTGCTTAACTTGACAAAATTCATGAGCAATGCAGAGAATTAAATAGGGGAATTTCGAAGTAGTAAGTAAATAGTAACAAAATCTTGAATTCTTTGGTATTGTAAACAATATAATATGAACACTAGGACTATGTTCCCCCTGGTTTCTCAACTTTGTAATTTGTCGTGTTCAACCCACCTATTCTACTGCTCTGCATGTAAAGTTGACAAGCTATGTATTATTAACCATCTTGTGAACCTGTTGATAAATCTCACCCTTTATTTGTGAGTCTCAGGGTGTCACCTTATTGTTCCTTTTCTATGACTTCAGTTCAACTTTCACCTTTTGAGTCTCAAGTTGATTAGATGAGATGGCAGAATGATATGATAGACGTGAATATTAAATTACCATCTTAATCCACTTTTCCTAATCTCAAACTACCTTGTGAGGATGTTCATGAATGCAGGTAATCCTCAAGCTTCTACTATAACTCTGAGGTCAACTAATTTGAAGAAGATTAAGATACACGCAATCACATTGGAATAGATGAGTCTTCTACTTCATGTACATAGTTAATCTACAAGGGTTCCCACAACCATAGTCAATGAAATTATCCGCTCATGTTCATGCAACAATCCATGATAATCAATAAAGAAATAATGTAATTAATTGTACAAGAATGAGAGAGATAGAAAATCCAAAGTCTTCAATTAAATCAAAACCCAAAAATATCAAGAACAATGTAAAGTATTTAAGAGTTCTTAAAAGTATGTTAAAGAATGTAACAGAATGTCAAAGAATGTAACCTAATAAAGGAATAACCCGAAGGTATTTATATTATCTTAAAAAAACCCAAAAGTCCTAATAAAAATGAAATAGGAAAAATATGTCGGCATAAGGTACAACTCGCTTCGTCCACTCATAATGTATTCTTGCGGGTCATACTGTGCTAGTCATATGCTTTCCAGTAATTGATATTCCAGGGCTTCACGATTCTTTTTAATTTATGACTCATACTCATGATTTATACCTTTGCTATATGATTCCTGATCTTCACTCATCACCACCTTGGCATTACTCTTTCCAAGCTCTGGACACTAGTCTGCTTATGGTTGGTTAATATACGTCATACTTAAATCTTTTGACTCGTCTTCCTCTATGACTTCACCTATGAATCTAACATGGTTTCTGTTCTCTTAGTGAATGATTCTCCAAACTTTCAGTCTCATCTTACAATTCATATGCTCTGGTCGTATCTTTCCTTCACTTAGCTTTTCTGCTTGGCTTTTGTTACTATTGTCCTTATGAGTCAATCATACGAGGCATATGATTTGTTGATGACTGGTATGATGACTTTTTCCATCTACAAAATTTATTATTTTCAGTGGAGTTTCCTCAAATTTCTTTACGACACTATTATTTACCTTTTTTACCAGCAACAACCATAAAACCGCATCATATCCACCAAAATAACCAAGTTCAAGAATAAATTCTTTATTTCAAGCATTGAAACTATCTTTTTTCCTTGACACATCAACACCATCAACTTAGAAAGTTTGCATGTCCTCAGTCAAACAAAAATCAAAACTACCAACCATAACAACGATGCTTAAACAAGAAGATACTAAGATACCTATGGCAGAGACTTTTCATTAAATTTTTCAAAATTTTTATTCCCCTTCCTAGTTTTAACTGTTCAATAATCGAACTGTGTATATTGATTTGGTATATGGAATGACAAAAAGGATCCCAATGATGACATTACATCAATAATAGATAACTAAGCTTATACAAATCACATTCACCGAATAGTCTGGCAACCTAACAATATAACCCATGTGTGCTCACAATCAAAGATATACCATTCACTCAGTTTAGATCAATCAAGTTATTCAGGGATATTACAAAAGAGTCTCCCACTCAAAAAGAAATATCAACCTGTGTATACAGAATACCATAGGCTTGCACCTATGCTTTCTTCCTAAGTTCTTGGACAGTTGAGATAGGATTACTAAAGGACTTTATTTATCTTGTAATGTTGATTTGGAGATTGTATGGTATCTTTTAGGAATTTTTAGTGACTCTCCTTGACACTACACTTTATTTGGGATCCACTTATTTCCCACTTTTTTCTTTCACTTTATTTCCGCTCTTATGTCTTTACTTTTATTTTAAAGCACATTCTTAATGGATCATGTGGTTTTCTTTTCTCGCTTTCTTTTTATTTTATTTTCTTTTCTTGCAATCTTTTTTTTATTTTTTTTATTTTTTTCACTGCACCTGTACTTCTTCATTTTTCCTTCTACACGTCTTTATTCATACTTTTTTTCCTTATGCAGGCTTATAATAGCCACCCTCAACTTATATAATTTGCCTGAGTTAAGGTGCACAATGTGTAAGGAGGACTAGGGCCAATGAAGGTTCATTGTAAGTGAAATTGGTGTCATAAAAAGGGTGAATTAAGGCTCAAACAATGGGATTAAGGGATTTATTATCATATTTGATTAGGCATTTAGGCTCGAGTGGACAATAAAAGAGGCCTATGATCATTTTCTATTTGACTATTCTGAACCCTATGTAAGAGCAACTGGGCAAGTTCTAGATTCCGACATACCGGATACTAAGTAATGCCTCACACACACTCGCATAGGGTTATATTGCTAGGTACTACTTATTTAGTTATTAAATTGTTTTCCCTAGTTGTTCTATCCCTAATTATAATGCCATTATCAGATTCACCGTCGTCCTTTACACATATACATCACACAATTAGCATAATTCTAAGAGGGGTATCTATTTTTCAACATAATTTTTTTTCAAAGTCTGAACTAATTCAACATAATTATTTAAAAGAACATATACTACCACAAATACAAATTTTCCTCCTTTTTTAGCATCACACAATACATAAACTAACAAAAACAAACAAAAACAACAAAAATGTAATGTAATCCTATGTAGTTGGTACATTCCCCACCCCCAACTTAAATCCTATGCATTATCCCCAGTGCATCTAAACATGTAATGCAATAGATCGGGAATATACCTGGGTGCTCAAGGTTTTAGCTCATGTCGCATAATTATTTTGCCTTCAGATCGGGTCCCCCAACCTCAAAAGGAGTCTAATCATCTGCCGGGATTTTCTCCGTAATAGTGGCACCATTGTGGTTGGTGCACTTAGTGGTACGTCAAGTGTTAGGGATGTATTATTTCACCTCTCCACATAATTAGTTTCTAGTTTTAAGCTATCAGAACTAGCTTACATCTCTTGGACCCTCACCTGCCAGTCCTGCTCACTTTGTATGCTACCTTTCTTTGATTTCTTCATGTCTTCTTTTTCTGCACTTTGGTGCTTTCTTTTCTTTCTCTGTCTCTAATATTTTTCCATTTCCTAAATACTCGAGATCTTTTTAACTTGTATTTTAGGCTCAACCTCCATAATTATGGGTGCTGGGATGAATGGCCTATCATACAACTCATTTGCCATTTTTTATTTCTTCTACCTCAATTTTTACCTCTAGAATATCTAGGATTTGGCCTCTTCCCAACTACCGAGTCATCTATTGGTCAAAGGTATCCAACCGACTCTGTACCCTTCAATTTTATGTTCTAGATAGTTCTCAACCAAGGGTTTCACACCATGCTCCTTCAAATTAACCTTTGATTCTACCATTCCCAACCTATACATAATATCATTTAAAATAGACTGGGAAATAAGCACATACCCTGGAGGTTCAGATATGAAGAAATATAGGTGATGTGGTGCAGACTGAGCAAGAGGAGGGGCACTGGATGTGCCTACTCCATCAGCTATCTATGGCTCAGACTACACACCTTCACCTATGCTTTTATCCATCTTATCCTACCCTGCAGCCTCAGAATGTCCACCCTGACTACTGTATATTTTAGCTATTATGTAAGCTCCTTGCCTAGCTTGCTTGTCCATGGGGTTTGCAATATTCTGAAATATACTCCAAATCTGTGATGTTTGTAGGCTCAATGAACTAGTCTATCCCTAGATGTTCCTGCACCCCTGTAGCCAAACATATCTAGGTGATCACACACAGATATGCTAGAAGTAGATTTTCTCCATCCATAGCTCGATCTTGTATTTTTCTTGCTAAAAATTCACCCAAATTAAACTCATACCCCGATATCAAACTAACTATTAGTGCTGAACGAACTGGACTTAGAACGTTGTCCCCAATAGTGGGACACAAACTATGTTGGGCCAGTGTCCACCATGACTTGGCCTCAAAGTTCAAAGTGTACTTTTAGATCTTCCGTGAGGCCACTCCTGGGCCATCTACCACCCAAATGGATTCTTAGCTATTTAAAGCAATCAGAATCTCGATCCATCAAAAATGCCTCATTTTGTCTTCCGACCCCAGTTGATTTTTTGTAATATTCATCATTTTGTTCATGTGGTAATCCATCTGGCCGTTGTTTACTAGTGGCTGGAAACTTAGTCCATTCAAGAACTTTAAAATCATCAGTGGGGAGATGTGCACCTATACTATCCAAATTATCAACTAGGTAATAGGATCACCACCACTCCACAAGTTTCCCTTTAGATATTTCCTCTTCAGCTTAACCTTGCACGCAATATAAAATTCCTACACTACTTCATAACTATACATTCCTGGTTCTGTAGTCATCTATTAGAAATCATACTATTAAAATCATGCTTTGAATCTAGGAAACTAAGACATGGCTGTGGTGGTTAACCTTTTTCCAGATAGAAACTCCTTTCGATTCTTTCATTGGTAGGGAGTTTGCTCAACCCATCATCATAATAATTCTATATCTTGGGTTACCCCCACCATTCAATAGTGGGCACTGGAGAAAGTTCAATATGTAGAGATTGGTCTTGTCTGTCAATAGAAATCAGATCTACTTCTTCCTTGCTTTCATTCTTCGATTCTACTTTACCTGAAATTGATTCTGCTATTCTTGCATCATCCTCATACATGACATTTTCATCATCTCCATTATTCTCTTCAAACTAGGATAGTGTTTGGGGTGGTGAAGTGTCAGGGTTCTTTTTTCCTGGCCCTTTTAGAGATGTATCCTTCTCTGACTGCACTTTCTTTTCTCTCTCTGGTCTCTTGTCTCCAAACCGAACCTTTCCCTTCATTTGATATTCAAAAAGGTCACCGCTACTGCTAGATGATTCTGTGTCCTTGTTCACCACTTAATAATCAGATTTTGGGGTAGGTTTATTGTATTTCCCTTCTTTGCTACTTTCTTTGAAGATGGAGTGCCTTTAGGAGCCATGAATACCTGTTGCATAAGTTCAATTAGTCATTACTATGTAAAGGAAACAAAAACCTAAAAAATTAGGTCTCACTGTACATATTTTATTCATGTTATGACTGAGGGGTAAGAGTCGTATTTGTAGGTTTGACTCATATGACTGAGTTGTAGGATAGACAAAAGTAGGTCAATGCTTACTGGTTAGGTTATGAGTCCTTATAGAAAGTTGTAAGGTTAACTTATGACTCGTTACCATTACTCGTAAGCTAACCAAAAACAAAATTCTCTTATCTTCATCTCCCTAGTCTTTATGACTTATTGTTACGAGTAGTAGGGGTTGGTTACGATTTGCATAGGAAACCCATACCCATACCAGAATCTACATTTTATTGATATTCTATGTTATCAGTGGTTACGAGTCTGATAATGACTTGTTACTTGAGGGTATGAATTGTCAAGAGCCCCGTATCCATTACAACAAAAGAGTTTATTTTGAGAGTTGATTCCAACATGCAATCCCCAATTTACCATCTAATGTATTGCATTACCATCCTATTTCAGTCAAAAACTATATATTTTCAATAAACAATTTTAAGTTCACCCCAAATCTCATTTCAAACTTAATTTATAATCACTAAGGTTTACAATGTTTATACAAAGGTTTCAACTCAAATAAAGTCTAAAATCTCACTCATTTTCAACTTCAACTTGAAATATATAGAATTTAAGTTCAAACACTTACTTGAGTTGGTGAAATTTTGGATTTCTTTAATTTCACCACTATTCTAGCTCAGATGCATAAAGAATTTGTGAAATATAGGAGAACCAAATGATTAGGTGTATTTTTTTGGAGTGAATTCATGCATTTTAGAGCTCAAAGATTACTCGTCAATGAAGGTATCCGATGTTTCAAGTGTTGGGTACCTGATCGGGTACCATTTTATGTTTAAAACATGTTAAGTGAGCCGGGTTGACCGGCAACCCTCAACCTAGTAAGCTTGGTTATGAGTCATATGTATGACTCGTACCCAAGCTTATGAGTCTTTTCCTCCATTCGTAAAGACCTGGAACTTTACCTAGGTTCTGGAGTCATTATGACTCAAGGTGATGAGTTGTATCTAGAGGATATGACTCGTTATGAGAGTTGTAAGCACTCTAGTAACCACTGACCTAGATCTAACTTAACTCCCAAGTCCTTACGACTTTTACTCCCGAGTCATTACGTTGGGGTACGACTCGTGAAGAGTCCGTATGACCTTGTTTTCTGGAATTTTTGGCTTTTTCTGCAATCCTTAATCTTTCACACTGAACACACATATTACCCTATAAATTATTAAGTTCAAAAACATAGGTTTCCTCCCACACAATGCTTGATTTAAGATCATGGCACAACATGGATGAGTAATATGTGTTGTCTCATGGGTTGCCTCATATGCAACACTTGATATAACATTGCGGTATGACGTAATTGCTTGGTTACTCAGACTTCACCAAGGCCCATCTCAAAAATCACACTTACTTCTTCAGTGTTACCCATATAATGCTTTACTCTTTGTCCATTCACCTAGAATGGGTCTTACCTATCTCGCTTCAATTCCAAAGTACCATATGGATAAACGCATGTCACTGTAAATAGACCAGACCACCTAGACTTTAAATTACCTGGAAATAAGTGAAGTCTAAGGTTATAAAGCAATACCAGATCATCTTTTTTGAATATCATTTTCTCAAGTTTTTGATCATGATAAAACTTCATGTTTTCTCTGTAAAGTGCTGAACTTTCATACGCTCGGAGTCACAATTGATCCAACTCTTTCATTTTATTCATCCTTGACTTAGCTGTATCATGCCACTCAAAATTCAGCTTTTTCGAAGCCCATATTGCTTTGTGTTCAAGTTCAATAGGCAGGTGACAAGCCTTGCCATACACCAACAGATAAGGAGAAGCACCAATGGGAGTCTTTAGAGCTGTTCGGTCATTTAGCTTTCTTGATCAATCAATCCGATTGAAATTCATGATCTTCGCTAAGATGGAGTTTATTTTCCTATTGGACACCTCAACTTGTCCACTAGTCTATGTATGATAAGGTGTTTCCACCTTATGTTTCACTCCATACTTCTCAAACAAACTTTTGAATCAACGATTACAAAAATGTTATCCACCATCACCAATGATAGCAAGTGGTGTGCCAAATCGAGAAAAGATATGCTTTTTTAAGAATGTGGTGACACTATGTGCTGCATTGTTGGGGAGTGTAACTGCTTCCACCAATGAAAAGACATAATACAAATCCACCAAAATATACTTCATACCAAAAGAACTCATAAAAGGTCCCACGAAATCCACATCCCATACATCAAATAATTCCAATTCTAAAATAGGAGTCATAGAAAGTTCATGGCACCAAGAAATGTTACCTTGGCGTTGACATTGATCATAAGCTAAAGAAAAATCATGTGCATCTTTGTAAATTATTGGCCAATAGTACCCACATTGCAAGATTTTGTAGGCTATGTGGGTTCCTCCATAATGATTCCAACTAGTGAAGAATGCAAGCCTCACGTATGCTCATTTTCTCCACCTCAGGTATACATCTACAAAATAATCTCATCTACATAAATTCTGAATAAATAAGGCTTATCCTAGAAAAATTTCCTTACCTCATGCATAAAATTCTTTCTCTGCTAGAAGGAAAGATCCTCTAGGACTAGATCACATGTTAGATAATTTTCATAGTCAGGGAACCATGGAATTAGATCTTGATCAATGACCAATATCTTTTTGTTAGGAAATCTATCATTAATCTCGAGTCCATCTTCAACTTTTTGCTTAGCTTCCTCCTCAAGTCTAGAATAATGATCTGCAACGAGATTCTCAGTGCCTTTTCTGTCCTTGACCTCAAAATCAAATTCTTGAAATAAGAGGACCCACTTAATCAGTCAAGGTTTCACATTTTGTTGCTATTAAGTACCTCAATGTTGCATGATCAGTGTGCACAACTTCCTTTGTCCCAATCAAATAAGATTGAAATTTCTCAATGGCAAAAACCACTTCTAACAACTATTGTTCAATAACTGTGTAGTTATTTTTAGAAGGGTTTAGTGCCTTGTTGGAATAATAGATAGTATGCAAGATTTTTTCTTTTCGTTGGCCTAGTACAACACCTAAGTCCACTCCACTTGTGTCACACGTAATCTCAAATGGCAAGGACCAATCAGGGGACATGATTATAAGAGTTACCATCAACTTCACTTTCAGACACTCAAAATCCCTTAAGAATGCTTCATCAAAATCAAAATTCACTTCTTTCTCGAGATTCCTACAGAGAGGATTGGCAATCTTTGATAAATCCTTGATGAATCGCCTATAAAATCTAGCATGTCCTAAAAAGCTTTGAACACCCTTCATAGAAATTGGTGGAGGTAATTTCTTGATCACTTCAATCTTGGATCTATGTACCTTAATTATAATTTTTCAAATTTTGTACCCAATAACAATACCTTCTTTAACCATGAATAACACTTTTCCCAATTAAGAACCAAGTTGCATTCTTCAAATCTTCAAAGAGCATTTGCCAAGTGAACTAAGCAGTCATTAAAAGAATCACCAATGAATGAGAAATCTTCCATAAACACTTCAATGGTGTATTCTACCATGCCAGTAAAAATTGACATCACCCATATCTAAAATATGGCCGGAGCATTACATAAACCAAATGGCATACGTCTGAATACAAAGGTCGCATAAGGACAAGTGAAGGTTGTTTTCTCTTATTCTGCAGGTGCAATAGTGATTTGTTTATACCTAAGTACCCATAAAAAAATAGTACTACCCTCTGCTCGCAAGTCTATCCAACATCTGGTCCATGAAGGGCATGGGAAAATGAACCTTCTAAGTATATGCATTTAGTTTCCTATAATCCATACACATTCTCCATCCTCTGACTGGCCTCACTGACACTAGGTCATTCTTTTCATTAGGCATAACAGTAATACTGGTGTTCTTTAAAAAACATTGTACTTGACTGACCCACTTACTATCATCAATAGGATACACTACACCAGTATCTAACCACTTTATTATTCCTTTCTTCACCATCTCCTACATAGGAGGTTTAAGTCAATACTGATGTCCTATACATGGGATACAATATGGTTCAAATTGAATCTTATGAGTACATAGACCTAGAGAAACACCCACAATATCTACGATAGACCAAGCAATGGCCTTCTTCAATCTTTATAGTACCGATAATAAGGATTTCACTTCTATCCCAATAAAGTTAGCTGTAATAATTACTGGACAAGTGTTGTTATCCCCCAAGAATGCATATTATAAATGAGAAAGGAGGGCTTTCAACTCTAAGATGGCTGGCTCCTTAATAGATGGGCGAGCACGTGGAGTGGTTCTATTTTTAGATCCAAATCAATCTTCTTTGGTACTTAAGTATAAGAACCACTCCCATAGAGTGTACATACCATCTCACATAGTCATCAATACTATCTCTATCGAAGTTCATGATCACGACAGCCAAAGTTTCAACACCTAGCCTCTCATCAATAATAACAACATTAAGAACATCATCCCAAATAGTCATTGAATCAACATCCTAGAATGAATCCACATCCTCATGATACATATTTATCATGGATATCACTCTTAACTCATCAGTTTGCTTTATGGATTTTTATATATTGAATATAACCTGTTCATCATTGAGTCTCAGCATGAGATATCCTAGCTCCAAATTAATTAACATCCTATGTATAGCCAAGAATAGTCTTTGTAAAATAATTGGGACTTGGAAGTCCACTTTACAGTTTAATATCACAAAATCAACAGGAAAAATAAAAGAAGCCACCTTCACCAATACATCATATAGAATACCAACTTGCTTTCTTATCGCCTAATATATCATCACTTGTCTCATGGTGGTTGTTATAGGAGCTCCCAACCCCAACTTCTTAAATACTGCTAATGGCATGAGGTTGAACTTACTCCTAGATCACATAATGCAGTAGTGAATTTGAAAGATCAAATGGTGCAAGGTATGGTGAAAGCACCATGATCCCCCCTCTTCTCTTTTAATGATCTAGTGGCTACATCGTTGTAATGATGAATATTATTGATTGGCTCATAACTAACTGACCCATTCTTGGTGATTAAATCTTTCATGAATTTTGCATATCATGGAATTTACTCTAATTCCTCTTCAAGTGGATGTTGACTGACAGTTCCTTTAACATAGACAAAATTTTTTGATACTTACCCTTTTTTTGTTTCTTTTTCAGCCTTTGAGGAAAAAGAGGGTGTAAGCTTGGGATAGACATTAAAATAGGCTCCTTGACCGTGTCTTTTACTTTAAGTTGTTTCTAATAATCTCCACATCAACATGATTATCATTATTCTTTTATTTATCTATAGTAGATATAGGAGGATCTATGGTGGTTTTACCATTTCGTATTGTAATGGAACGACAATAACCATTATTCTTTGGATTTATGATTGTATTACTAGGAAAAGTTCCAGGTTAACTTTGATTTAATATGACCAAATCCTGTTTGATTACGGTAGCATGTGACTCAACTTTCTAATTTAGCCCTCCTTAATTCCCTTAAGACAACTCTTTTGACTTTCCTGGCCTTTGACTAGTTTCGACAACATTGCCTCCATTCAAGACTTCGTATCCCGGCTACCTGGTGGTACATATTTGTCACTCTTCTCTTTGTAATCATATTTGCATCTCTAATCACCATATTAGTCTCTGCTTTTGTCTCTATACCTATCATTGTAATAGTTATGACCTTGATTCGTTTGACTTTGGGCTCGAAAATCTACCAACTGATGATCAAGATACTTCACTTTCTCATTAGATTCAATCATAAAAGTCATAGAAGTAGCTCCCTGTGCCCCAACTTCATTCACTTTCTCAATACTCATTATTGAAAATTATTTTGTAAGCAACCCTAATTCTGTTTGAAGCTGTGCAACCTCTTATTCTACCAAATAATGACCAGTCCCATAATTATTAGTTGCTATTTACATGAATCATTGGAGCTCTTCCTCTTTGAACACTATTTTGATGCTTGGTAATATTTCTTGTCCTAGCTAGCACTACTTATTGGGATACCCTAGCCTCTTTAGCTAACTGTGCTTCTTCAGCTATTCTAGCTTTTTTAGATTTTAATAATTGCTCATTCTATCTGTCAGCAACATTTCATAGATTATTAGGTGGGGGAGGAGGTACAAGCTGAGGGTCTTGAACCCTAGCAGGAACACCATCACGAACTAACCCTAACATCCTTATTGGTGTTTAAAGAATTCTTTCAGGATCTGGATCAAAATAGAGTAAGGGATTGCCTCTTCTTCAAGTGTTTGACATTCACTGACGTATGCTAAATTATGAACAAAAATAACCCACAAACTTTACCAACTTCAACCAACTATTCACACTGTCTTCTCTGATAATAGTGCTAAAATTTGATGTCACCTAAAAAATCACCTCTAAAGAAGTATGCTGCAGTAGATGCCTAATATAGTAACCTAACTAGGTTCCTGTCGAACCCACAGGAAAACTTTGAACAGTTCCTTAACTTTAAAAATTTTACGAGCAGTTCAAAAAAGTTAATGGGGGAATTTAAAAGTAGTAAGTAAATAGTAACCAAATCTAGAATTCTTTGCGTTTGTAAATAATAGAAGATGAACACTAGGACTGTGTTCCACAGGATTCTCAACTCCATAAATTTCTCGTGTTCAACCCACCTATTCTACTGCTCTAAATTTAAAGTCCACAAGCTATGTATCATAAATCGTCTAGTGAATGAGTTGATAAATCTCACCCTTAACCTTTGAGTGTCATATCATCTCCTTATTGCTAATTGTCTATGACTTTACTTCAACTTTCACCTTTTGAGTCTCAAAATGATTAGATGAGATAGATGAATTATAAAATGGATGTGATTCTCAAATTATTATCTTAATCTCCTTTTTTCTAATCTCAAACTCCCTTGTGAGGACATTCTTGAATACCAGCAATCCTCAAGATTATACACTAGCTTTGCGGTCAATTAATCTGAAGAAGATTAAGCTCCATCTAATCATGTTAGAATAGATGTGTCTCCCACTTCATCTATGTAGTTAATCCACCAGGGTTCCCAAAACTCTAGACAATGAAATTAATTGCTCATGTTCATGCAATAATCCATGATAGTCAATAAATAAAATATGTAATTAATTGCACAAGAATGGGAGAGAGAAAATCTAAAGCCTTCAATTGAATCAAAACCCAAAAATCTTAAGAATAATGTAAAGTATGTAAGAGTGCTTAAAAATATGTTAAAGGATATAAAAGAATGTCAAAGAATGAAACCTAATAAAGGAATAAACCTAAGGTATTTAGAGCATCTCAAAATAACCCAGAAATCCTAATTAAAATAGAATGGGAAAAATAAGTCGGCACAAGGTATGACTCGCGTCGTCCACTCGTGAGGTATTCTTATTAGTCGTATTATTCTAGTCACAAGCTTTCTAGTGAATGATCTTCCAAGGCTTCAGGCTTTTGTTGTCTCTATGACTCATTCTCATGAATCAAACCTTGAACATATAACTCGTGATCTTAACTTGCCACTACCTGCACATTATTTTTTCTAAGCTCTGGATAGTGATCTGCTTACCGTTGGTTAATGCGATTCATACTCAGATCTTCTGACTCATCTTCTTCTATAACCTTACTTTTTAATCTAACTTTGGTTTTTATTCTCTTGATGGCTGCTTCTCCAGACTTATAGTCTCATCTTACGATTCATATGCTCCAATCGTATCTTCCCTTCACTTAGATTTATGGCTTGGCTTTTATTATTATTGTCCTTTTGAGTTAGTCATATGAGCCATATGATGTGTTAATAATTTATATGCTGACTCGTACCATCTATAGACTTTGTCTTTTTAGTGGTTTTTCTTCAAATTTTATTCCAAGACCATTATTTACTTGTTTCACCTACAATAATAATAAAACCATATCATATCCATAAAAATAATTGAAGTCCAGGCATAAATTATTTGTTTTATGCATCAAAAGTACCATGTTTCCTCTGCACATCAGGAACATCTAAGAAATTTTGGCAACACTTTTTAGAACCCTTTATGAGGAATGTGCCAGGAAGGAGATATTGCAAAGTCTTATAGAAACCTCCTTGAGGGATATGTTGGTAGAAATATATGAAATGTGGATTTGTATATGGGTTGATGAACCACCATGTGTCCTATATTGTGAGGCTTTTAACCATAGGTGTATATGAAGGTTGTTCTATAACCTCGTGCATTATTATCATCATCATCATAATTCTTGTTGTTTACTTCATTATGTTTATGATGTTATTGTGCTTCTATTTTGACTTATTACTTATCTATTTGTTCCATCTTCTTTTACTGGTATTTGATGATATCATATGTATATTTTCCTTCCTTGTCCTACTTATATGTGGTATATTATATACTTGTGTTATACTCGATGGTGTTTTTTGCAACATATATAGCATATTAGAACTGTTAGTGCAAGCAATATAGGCTACCATTGTGGAATATTTTCTGATTATAGGTGATGTGCCTTTAGTGTGTATTTTGTATGACTTATTTTCTACTTTTCTCTGTTATCCTATGATACGTACTGAGTATGAATAAACCATACTCACTCATATTATACCCTTCTAGTGTAGATCCAGGTTTGGGTGTGCCTCATATTGCTTAGCTCGGGAGAATTGTTTAATTGTATAAGGTAGTGGATGATTTTCAGGTGTTTAGATTTCTTTATCAATCTTTCTTTATCATTAGACTATGTTTTACTAGTTTTCAGAGAAAGAGTTGTATATGTTTTTATGGATCAGTCCTAGGATTCTCCCTTGAGTGTCAGGTTGAGCATATCAGGATTGATAATTTTGTTCCCGTTTCTCAGAGTTCATCCTCTCTAGTGTTAGAGGGGTTTTTGGTGAATTTGTTGACCCACTTAGCTTTTTCTTCTTTTGTTATGACGGGTGGTCCTTTAGTTCTTAGTGTGGATCATCAAGTTGCACTTGATTCTATTTTGGGTACTCCTTAGACCCCGAGCCTTATTCTAGTTTCAACGCTGACATCTGAGTATGGTGTTCTAGGATTATGAGTCCAACCTTCATCTATATTACCTCCTTAAATGGGATCTCAACTTGCCAAATTCATTATGCCTCCTCTTGATACAAACACTATTATGTCTTTTGAGGATCAAAAGAGGTTTAAGAGATTTACTTATTTGGGCCCTCTTAGATTTAGTAGTGTGGTGGATGAGGATGCTTATGAGTTCCTAATTGATTATCGAGAGAAGTTACACAATTTATACTCGCTCAAGTCGTATGGGGTTGGATATACTACCTATCAGTTGAAAGATATTACTAGAGATTGGTAGAGGTTTCTTATTGATTGTAGACCTTTTGATTCTCCTAAGCTGACATGGGATCTGCTTGCCAATGCCTTTTTAGATAGATTTGTGCCTTACAGTTTGAGGGATCGGATGTGAGATGAGTTTAATCACCTGGAGTAGGACTCCATGACTGTAGCTGATATGAGGCACGCTTCCATGCCTTGTCTAGATATTCCCATGCTAGTATTTTCACCAAGTCTGAAAAGATTCAAAAGTTTGTAAAAGGGTTGGATATCTTCCTTTAGTTGGCTATGTCTCTTATTATAGTATTTGGAGTGTCCTTTTGAAGTATAATAGATCTTGGTAAGATGAATGAGGGAATTCTGTGAGCATCTTAGAGAGGCGCCAAGAAGGTGCACCATTTTGGTGAATTTAGAGGTCAAGCTCCTCTTAGTAGATATTTTAGAGGTTGTCATTGGTATTCGGGTAGGCCAGTACAGGGTGGATTTCCATTCCCAATGATATCTTCTCCTATTTAGGTAGACTATATAGATTTATTATGTCTCAAAAGGTCGGCAATTTGGATAAGGATTGTCTCTATCATGTGATTAGCGCTACTCCTATTTCAGCTGTGAGAGGTAGGGTTATTGCCAGATGTGAAAGAGGCAGAGTTAGTAAGTATGTATTAGTCTTCAAAAGGCTACTCAGTCAGTTGGTGGTTGTGGTCAGTGTTATGCTATACCCACCAGGCTAGAGGCACAGGGTTGCAATATTGTGATCATAGGTATCACCCTCATTTACTTTAGATCTAAATCTGTGTTATTTGATCTTGGATCGACTTTCTCTTATATGTCTGTATATTTTGTTGTGGGTTTTGATTTGGTTAGTAATCCTCTTGCGTTGCCTATTTATGTATCTAACCCCATATAAAATTCCTTATTTGTGGATCGGGTGTACCGATCTTGTGTTGTGACTTTCTGTGGCCATCAAAATTGGGTTGATTTACTTATGTTAGATATGGTTGATTTCAATATTATTTTGGGTATGGATTCGTTGGCTTCTTATTATGCTGTCTTAGATTGTTATACTAAGACCGTGACTTTAACTTTACCTACTGTACTAAGAATATCTTGGAAGGGTGCACTTCATTTTGGTCCTAAAAGGTTCATATCTTATGTTCAGGTTTGTAGATTGGTTGAGAGGGGATATTTATATCATTTGGCATGTATTAAAGATAAATATATTGTGTTACCTCCTTTCTTAGATTCTATTCATGTTTTCTGTGATTTTTTGGATGTGTTCCCTACGGATTTGCCGGGTATGCCTTTGTATCATAATATTAATTTTTCTATTGATGTTGAGTTGGGAACCAAGCCCATTTCTATTCTTTCTTATATGATTGACTCAATCGAGTTGAAGGAGTTGAAGGAATTGAAGAATCAGCTACAGGAATTATTAGATAAGGGATTTATCTAACTTGGTGTATCACCATGGGGTCCACCTGTCTTAATTGTGAATAATAAGAATGGGTCCATATGTATGTGTATTTATTATCAATAGTTGAAAAAAGTGACAGTTAAGAATAAATATCTTTTTCCTTGCATTGATGATTTATTTGATCATCTTTAGGGTGTCGTAGTGTTTTTGAAGATTGATTTGTAATTTAGTTATCACCAGTTGAGGATTAGAGCTTCGAATATTCCGATTATAACTTTTCGAACTCGATATGGTCATTATGAGTTCTTGGTCATATCTTTTATGTTGACCAATGCCCCAACCGCTTTTATGGAGTTGATGAATGGGTATTTTGACTATATCTCGACTCTTTTGCCATTGTATTATAGATGATATCCTTATTTATTTTGAGAGTATGCTTAAGAATAGGTACATTTGTAGATTGTGCTTTAGATATTTAGGGATGAGAAGTTGTATGCAAGGTTCTCTAAGTATGAGTTTGAGTTGAGTCTATTTTTTCCTTGGGTCACATAGTGACTAAGGATTGTTTTATAGTTGATCTAGTCAAGGCTCCAACAGTTCTTGATTAGGCTAGACCTACTTTATCCATTGAGATTTGGAGTTTTATCTAGTTGTATGGTTATTTTTGGTGTTTTGTTGTGGGTTTTTGATCCATTGCAACTTCATTGACCAAGTTGTCTCTGAAAAAATTTATATCTAGTGGTCTGATGCTTGTGAGGAGAGCTTTCAAAAGATCAAGAATTTGTTGGCTTTAGCTTCTATCTTGACTTTTCCCAAGGAGGGCGTGGGTCTTACCATCATTTATGATGCTTTATGTGTTTGGTTAGGTCTCGTGTTGATGCAGAATAGCAAGGTGATTACCTATGTTTCTCATCAGTTGAAGCCCCATGAGATGAATTACCCTACCCACTATTTGGAGTTATATGCGATTATTTTGGCATACTAGTTGTGGTGGAACTGCTTGTAAGGGGTCTGTTGTAAGATTTTCTTGGATTATCTTAGCCTTTAGTACTTTTTTATCAATTGAGATCTTAATATGATGCAGTGTCATCGGCTTGAGTTGCTTAAGGATTATGAATTGACTATTCTCTATCATCCATGCAAAGCTAATATAGTTGCAGATACCTTGAGTCAAAAGATGAATATCATGGGTATCTTGATGCATCTTTTGACCCAAGAGAGGCCTTTAACCTTAGTGGCTTAGTCATTAGCTAACCAAATAGTTTGTGTTGATATTTAAATGCCTGGGTGTGTTTTGGCTTTTGTGAAGACTAGGTCTGCTTTGATGGAGCAGATTCGGGCTCATCAGTATAATTGTGCAAGATTGAGACAGATTCAAAATAAGGTGTTATGTGGTGAGGGTAAGGAAGCCTCGCTTGATTGAGATAAAGTTTTGAGTATCGAAGGTCGAGGTTTTATGCCGAGGATGGGTAATAAGATTAGATTGTTTTCGGAGAAGGCCAATTTTTGAGATATTCTGTATATTTAAGAGTGACTAAGATGTATCATGATTTGAGGCATTATTACTGGTGGGGATGGTATGAGGAAGGATTTAGCGGACTTTATAGCTTGTTGCCTTTGTTGTCATCAGGTCAAGGTCGAGCATATGAGACTTGGTGGTTTATTTAGCAGGCTACCTATTCCCGAGTGAAAGTGGGAACAAATTGCTATAGACTTCATGAATGGTTTTCCTCGTACATTGTATAATTGTTAGAGCATTTTTTTTATCGTGGATTTGATTTCTTTCCAGTGCAAGTTTCCTTCACTGTAGAGAGGTTGGTTCATATCTACATTCATGAAATTGTGCATCTTTATGGTGAGCCTGTGTCTATTATTTTAGATCATTTTTTAGTGTTCACATCTCACTTTTGGAAGACTTTTTAGGATGAGTTGGGTACTGAGGTTGATATTAGCATAATATTTCACCCCAGACTAATGTCTAGTTAGAGAAGACTATCCAGGTTTTAGAGGATATGCTCAGTGCTTGTGTTATGGATTTTGGGGGGCTAGTGGGAGCAATATTTGGATTTCATAGAGTTTGCATATAATAACAACTACCATTCCAGTATCAATATGGCTCTTTTTGAGGTGTTGTATGGTAGGAAGTGTCTCACTCCAGTGGGTTAGTTTGATATTATTGAGCTTAGACCTTGGGGTAAGACTTGCTTCATGAGTCTTTAGATAGAGTTTGAATCATTTAGGATAGACTTCGAGCGGCTTAGAGTAGGCAAAAGTATTATGCAGATTGTAGACTTTATACCTTGATATTTGGTGTTGGCGACTATATTATTCTTTGTATTTCAACCATAAAGGGTGTGATGGGGTTTGGAAAGCGGGGCAAGCTTATTCCCAGGTATATTGGTCCTGTTGATATTCGTCGAAACAATGGTGATATGGCTTATGCGTTGGCCTTGTCCCCAGATTTATCAGTTGTTCATCAAGTTTTTCATATTTCTATGACTTGTTGTTACATTCCTGATGTGTCTCATGTTATTCATTGGGAGTCAGTTAATTTAGATGAGTGTTTATCTTTTGTTGAGAAGCAAGTCTCAATTTTGGCTAGAGATGTTAGATGGTAGCATTCTAGAGTTATCCTTGTGGTTAAGGTTCAGTGGCGACATTGACCGATAGATAAGTCTACTTGGGAGGTAGAGTCTGATATGCATAGTTCTTATCCCCAACTCTTCATTGATTTAGGTATTTCTTTGTCTTAATTTGTGGATGAACTAGATTTTTATTGGTGGATGATGTAATGACCTACAAATTTGATGAAACACATTAAATATGTGTTTTTGTGTGATTTGACTATTTTATCCCTCCCCATAGTTGCATTGTGGTATTTCTAGGTTTTGGGGGTGATCAGCATGGTTCTCGATAAAATTTGGTGCCTGTTATGCAATATTATTATTTTTGGGTGCTTCGACAACCTTCTTATAAAATTTTGTGGTATCATTTGATCCGCGTAATAGATAACTGAACGGACTATTTTAGCTGATCTGGAACATCAATTTTAAGGTGGTAACATGTTTGGTGCGGTTTTAAGGCCTTTAAATCTTATTTCGACCGTCAATTTAGAAAATTGTGATTTCGGGTTTCGGGAGTCAACTTTGTGAAAATGATATTTTTTCTAAAAATATAATATCGCCATTAAATTAAGAGAATTTGATATTGTGTGGTTACATAGTTCATTTGCGCAATCGGATTCTGAATGAATCTCGAGGCCTTGGCCGAAAAGTCGAAGAACTTCCAAGTTTTAGCTAATTTTTGGTGCATATGTGATCGCCATTTGAATGGCAATCACACCAGGTGTATAGAGAGGGTAGTGCGACCGCACTAAGGGCGTTGGTGATTGCCATACCTCCTCTTGCTTCCTGGGTGTGCAATAGCAATGTCTGATTACCTATGAGGAGTGTAAATAGACCCATTTGGCCATGAATTAGCTCATTATTCACCTTGCCTCTTGAGAGATAAATGATAAAATAGTGTAAGAACTTAAAAGTGAATCTTGTGGGCACTTGGGAAACTAGATTAACATCCATTTCTTGATTCTCTTTCGGATTTAAGGTTAGAATTCACCCTTTTCTTTGTTGAATTTCTTGATTGATTGTTCAAAACCTCAAAACCTTAGAGCTTGATTTTAAACCCCAATTTCACTGTTTGTCACTTGAATAATGTTCTTAATCTTATAATTACTTGTTTTTTCTCGATATCATCTTCAAAATAACATTGATTCTTGATTTTAAAATGAATTTCAAAGTTCTTTCCTGTAAGGTTTAGAAATGGTTTATTTTCAATTTGGACCTCATTTTTAACTCGATTTGACTTTAGCTTTCATCTGTAGGTTCCTAAAATTATGGTGAACACATTTTTGAAATAAAGTTATGATTTTCCATTCTTTTTTAAAAACCCATTTCGTGGTTGATCATTCTTAATGTGTTTACTTTATTATGTTGGTGATGTGATTATACTTCTGCTTTGACTTATTACTTATCTAATTGTTCCATCTTCTTATTCTGGTATTTAATAATCATGTATGTATATTTTCCTTCCTTGTCCTGCTTGTATGTGGTATATTGTATACTTGTAGTCTACCTGGTGGTGTTTATTGCAATATATGTGATATATTAGAACTGTTAGTTCAAGCAGTGTGGGATAGCACTGTGGAACATTTACTGATTGTAGGTGATGTGCCTTTAGTGTGTATTTTGTATGTCCTATTTTCTAATTTGCTCGGTCAGCCTATGATACCTACTGAGTATAAGTGGATCGTACTCACTCGTACTATACCTTTTTGGTGCAGATCCATGTTCGGGTGTGCCCCACGTTGCTTTACTCGGACGATTGTTGTAGGTTTTTAGGTTGTGGATGATATTTAGGCATCCGAATGTCTTCTACTATCTTTCTATATCATTATATTATGTCTTTAATAGTTTTCAGAGAAAGAGGTTCATCTATTTGATTTCTTATGTATTTTATTAATTCAAGTTGTACTAGATACGTTCTTATACTGTTGACATCAAATTTTGGGAGTTTTGGTTCAATTGTGGTTTATGTTTCTTTGCACATTTGTTATACTTATATAGTTCGGCTTTGTTCCAGAAGCTTTACTTTGGGGTTATTTTTGTCTTTTTACATCTTTGTGTATCAGTTTGGGTGATAGGCTTACTCGTCCTGGTTTGCTGCAATGAGTGCCATCATGACCTTTAATTTTGAGTGATGACAAACAAATAGCGAAAACAACAAAAATAGTAATAAGAAGGATAGATAAGTTGAATGAAAGTTTTACGAATCGAAACAACCAACAAACCCAACACTTTTCCACAAAAGCCTCTAAAATGAGAATATCAAACTAAGTCGGGATATGCCCCCAACCCTGACAAAAGAAATTTATAATTCCCAAAGTATGAAAATAAACCTAATGAAATGGTAGGGTTTTCTCAAAGATGGAGGCTCACCATTTCACAACAACTCAAATGACGTTCCACACCACCTAATGCAACACAAGAGTAATAAAAAAGTCCTCAGACACTACATCATGGAATGATATAGAGTCTGTCATGCCCTATTTTCGCCAAGGTCAAACAAAACATGACATATTAGACTATAAAGAATTGAAATTTTTTACAGAGTCGCCACTAAATTTTAAAGGAAAATAAGGAAACCTATTGATTTGTCAATACGTATGATTAATGTTTTAGTCTGCGAAAACCTATTGAGACTCTAGGTAAGGGTTTAAATTATCTCGAAGGAAAGGGGTTACGCACCCCTCAGGATCCACAAATGTGGTACCCAGCTAGACTAAACTTATCAAGAAGGGAGGAGGTATAAATATTTAAAATAATGTAAAAGTGTATGTGTATTAAGTATAAAATAATTCTTTTGAAAAAATACAAATGTAAAACTATGTAAAAGTATATGTATATTAAATATACAAATAAAATCTAATGTTATAAAAACATGTAAAAGATATGTATAAAAATGTATAAATTACATGTGAAAAAGAAAGTATTTTGTGATGTATGAAAAGAAACATGTAAAACATATCTATAAAAATGTATAAATTACATGTGAAAAAGAAAGTATTTTTGTGACATATGAAAAGAAATGTATTTTGATGTGCCATGAAAAGGAAAAGTATTTACAAGCAATATTTTTATTTGATTAAAGTTACGGAGAAAAGTAAAGATTTATTTGAGAAGAAAAGACTACATAATATGTGAATTACTTGATTAACTTAATTCTTTTATCTGATATTAAAAGCCTAAGTTTTGCCTAAACACGTATTATGTAGATAAAGAATACTCCTGCCCAACACCCCAAAAGTTAAAGTTTTCACTATATTTGATATGTACAATTACAAGAAAATAATACAAAGAAAAGATTCTTCTTTTGAATGTCATTTTTCGACAAACAATCTTGAAAAATCTATATGAACACGTTAGTAACAAAGTAAAATAAACTAGAAACTATGTGTCCATATGTATATAAAAATAGAAATTTTTTAACAAAGTGTGTGCTCGGATTAGATTTTAGATACGCAGTGGCTACGAAGTGATTGCTCGATTAATCGGCCATCCTAAATCATCTTGTTAAGATGTGCATCATAAAACCCTTCGCGTTGTCGTGATATTTTTAAGATATCGTCATCGTACAAAATATTTAATTTTTTTATTACGTATTTATATACGTAATATCCAAATTTTTATTTGTGGAGGCCTAAAAAATCGACAATAATTTTTTCATAGGCCATATGTTAGCCCTTTATGTAAAAATAATATTTTAGGAAAATAAAGTCCATCTTGGTAATGGAATGGCCTCAAAAATCCAATAGAAAATAATATCATTGGCCAAGCATTTATTTTTTTATGAAAATAAGTAAACTTTGAGAAACAAAAATTCATCTTTTGTTACGGGGTGACCTCAAGTATCCGACGGAGAGATAATGTCATTGGCTATGAATTGATATGTCTATTATCAGTGTAAATGATGTGAGAGATGAAATTGTCCCAGTAAATTATGAAGGAATAGTAAAAAAGTAGAACAGTGAACAATAATTCACAACTTTCCACAATAGAAACAAAGGGGCAGCCTTTGAAAATATAATTTCTGGCCAAATATTGGTCAAAATCACAGTAAAGCAAACATAAACCTGAACATAATGATAAAGTAAGCAATAGCGTCTCCCAAGACACTATTTCAGTCAACAACAAACAATATTCAGAGTAACAATATAAAGAACAGACAAAGAGAAAAAGATCACAATTATTAATCGACTTAATAAACCAAAAAACCTCATACCTGCTACAAAATGAACACAGTAATAAAAAATAAATGAATAATTTCACCAAAAATAAAGAAAATATTAAGTAGCAGAGGCCCTCGGCGTTGCTTCAATAATGTTTCACTGGAGCAACGCCGAAAATGCAATAGCTGTACAGATCTTAGAAAAAGAAAACTAACCTTTAAAATTATTGGGGGTAAAGGTGGACAATCCAGTGAGGGTGGTTATTGGAGCTTTGCCGATCGTTACCTCTGCCGAAGCAGCGACAGACTTCGCTGAAACTCACTGGTTCACATGGCAGTATGGTGCAGATCTATTGGTTGACTAGAAGTCGAGGTTGATGGGTCTTTAGGTGGGAGATCATCGGCGTCTTGGAGTGGCTGTTGGTGTACCTCACCGGATCTTCGGTTTGATGGAAGTTAAGGAAAAAAGTGTGTGAGAGATGAGATTAGAGAGAGAAAGTAAGAGAGGGAGAGAGCCAATGTTTTCTTTTTTTTTTTAGAGAGAGAAAGATCTATGTAGTGTGTGTATATGTGTGTAGTGGGAGAAAAAAATATGGGTGTTTATTTTGAGAGAAAGAAGAATAAAAAATGGTCTTCCGCCCTTGCCTATTTATAATAAAATTGGGCACTCCCTATTATCCAATGGATAAAGGATTGTTCCCTCTTTTTATAATAGAACATTCTTTAGTCCTTAGGATATTGACCAAAGGATGTTCATCCTTTCTACCAATGGATAGAGTTATTATCCAAAGGGTAGTGTCATTGAGTTGTCATTGTCAGATGTGACAAGACATTATTGTGTGGTCGTTGTCGAATTTGACAAGACATTAAATTATTATACTGTGTAAAAATAATTGATCTGAATTAGCATTTGTGGACCGTAGAAAATATACAAAATGCAGGTATTGATTTGTAATTATGAAAAATATAAAGAATGTTGAAAATATTGAAAAATGTAATTTAAGTTTTAAAAATATTATAAAAATGTGTGTCATGTCGTGTACGTGTGCAACTAATTTTTTAATTTTTGAAAAAATAATGAATTGATAGAAATCCTAATATAAGGATGATTATTAATAAATTATGAAAAGTAAAAATACAACAACAAATTGACAAAGATTATAAAGTAAGGATGATTATCAATAGTTTGTCAACAATTATAAAAAAGATGTGAAAATTGTATTTTGTGCTCTTTAACAGTCAGAAAGCCTGAAGACGTTAATTTTAAGCATGGGGAGCAAACTTTTGGTGGCAACAGTTTTCCCTTTTCATTTGAAGGTGATGTAGAAGACTTCAAACGAAAAAGTGACGTGTAGCCAATTTTTCTCGACAAAAAATAATTTTGATAAAAATTCGACCAATCTCTAATTTAGAGCTGCCTACATACCTCGAGATACAATAGGATCAGGTCGGGTGTAGTTCAAAAGATTAGGCAAATTGCCATGCTATTAAAAGTGAGAGACGATGTGAAGTAATTAATAAAATATGGACTATTTAAGAACAAAAGTGTTCATCTATTCCCGATGTTCCTTTAACAATTGCCTCAGTATCGAGTTGTGAGATGCGGGGGATGCAAGATTATGTACTTGCTGGGGAGAAAGAATAATTATGAGGTTTTGATGACCGAACTATGCATAAAGATTCCTACATATCTCGAGTGTCATGAAAATAAGGTCAATGTAATTCAAAAAATAAAATAGGGTAAATTTTGAGACGATTTTCAACATTTACCCTAGTGTATGACTAATGGCTAACATTGTCTTCTAGGAAAGAAAAGAAATGTCTTGTTGTGGATTGTATTTCTGACTGAAAAGATGTATGGCATCTCTGATTGTCTACGGGGACTTAAGAATAAAAGATACCTCTGATTGTTTACAGAGATTTAATGGATGATATCCCCAATTGTCTATGGAGACTGATGTTGATTGTCATCTTTGATTGTCTATGAAGACTATGAATGAAAGATTTCTCTGATTGTATACGAAGACTAGAAAATGAAGGACGTCTGCGATTGTCTACGGAGATTTAATGAATGATATCTCCAATTGTCTATGGAGACTGATGTTGATTGTCCTCTTTGATTATTTATAAAGACTATGAATGAATAATGTATTTGATTTTATATGAAGACTATCTTGATTGTATGATATCTTTGATTGTTTATGAAGACTGATGTTGAGTGTCGTCTCCAATTGTCTATGGAGAATGAAGTTGATTAATGATGTCTTCGATAGTATACGAAGACTTGATACATGGCACTCCATTTTTCTTTGGAGGCTGGTGTTGACTGTAGTCTCCGATTGTCTATGAGCACTGTGATGAATAATGATGTCTTTGATTGTCTATGTAGACTTGATGCATGAAGTTTCCATTTGTCTTTGGAGATGGATGTTGATTTACGTCTTTGATTGTTTACGAAGACTGATGTTGGATGATGGTATCTTCGATTGTCTATGAAGACTTGATGATATCTCCAATTATCTATGGATACGGATGCTGATTGTCATCTTCGATTGTCTACGGAGAATATGTGATGAATCATGACTCTGATTGTATACGAAGACTTGATGACATCTTTAATTGTCTATGGAGAAGGATGTTGATTGTTGTCTCTGATTATTTATGGAGACTGTGATGAATAATGAGGTCTTCGATTGTCTACGAAGACTTGATGCATGATGTCTCCAATTGTCTATGGAGACAAATGTTGATTTTCATCTTCGATTGTCTACGGAGACTATGTGATGGTCGTCCTCAATTGTCTACGAAGACTATGGTCATCAACAAATGAGGTAATGGCCTCTTGATTGGTGAAATAGCTGGAAGTTAATAGCCTCTTCACTGGAGGGGCTATGAGAATGTAAAAAGCCTCTCAATTGGAGGGGTTTTAAAAGGTAATACACTTTCGAATAGAGGGGCAATGAAAATGTAAAAGCCTTTCAACTGGCGGGGCTATGAGAATGTAAACTCTGCTCGACTGGCGGGGCTATGAAAATGTAAAAGTCTCTCGACAGGTGGGGCTTTGAAAGGTAATAGCCTCTCGACTGGCGGGGCTATGAGAATGTAAAAGCCTCTCAACTGGTGGGGCTTCAAAAGGTAATAGCCTCTCGACAGGCGGGGCTATGAAAATATAAAAGCCTCTCGACTAGCGGGGCTTTGAAAGGTAATAGCCACTTGACTGGCAGGGCTATGAAAATATAAAAGCCTCTCGACTGGTGGGGCTTTGAAAGGTAATCGCCTCTCGACTAGTGGGTCTATGAAACTGTAAAAGCCTCTCGACTGGTGGGGCTGTGAGAATGTAAAAGCCACTTGACAGACGGTGCTTTAAAAGGTGATATCTTTCGACTGGCGGGGCCATAAAAATGTAAAAGTCTCTTGACTAGCAGGGCTTTGAAAGGTAATAGCTTCTCTACTGGCGGGGCTATGAAAATGTAAAATCCTTTCAACTGGTGGGGCTATGAGAATGTAAAAGCCTCTCGACAGGCAGGGCCTTATAAGGTAATAGCCTCTCAACTAGCGGGGCTATGAAAATGTAAAAGCCTCCGAAAACACCCAATTAAAAAGTAAAATGTCCGTGTTTTAAGGCAGTATGTAATAACGCTCAAATTACACACTTGTATGTGTGTAAGCGATCGTTGTAAATATAAAACCCAACTTGGTTGGGGTTGAATCCCATAGGGAATAGGGTATGAACTTCGATTTTTTTACAAAATGCTTTACTAGCAGTTTACTGTTTCAGAAGGTGGGTTTTAAATTTCACAGAGAGTAAATTTTCACTTTCTATATTTTAGTGTTGTAATCAATATAAATGAGAAACCAGAGTTATGTTCACCATGGCTATTGGGAGTTAACAAATACTAGGTAATGCCTTGGGATTTTTAGAGTAAGTAGAAACAGCAGAATATCCTTGACTATGATACTTTATGACTTATTTCTTGACCTCACCAGATAATTTATTATCTAATTCTCAGGAACTTAGATAACTTATCTATTTCCAATAGGATGTTATCTTAGGTAGATTAATCCAGTTATGACATCAATCATTAAACAGAAGGTTGGTAGCTTCCGAGTCCCTGTTGATAATTCCCGACCTCTAGTGTATTTCTTCATTAGAAGCAAATAAAACCTAAGGCATAATCTAATGTTTGCAACCACTAGATTTCAGTTAAAACAACAGAATTTCAAGATGTTCTACTACTCTTTGAGTCCGTTAAGCACCTAGCATCATATCCAACCCTGATCCATGGATCCCATAAGTCCAGCTAATAGAATTATCCGCTCATTATTTGATGAACGAAATAATAAGTTGAATTCATGATGATAAGGATAAAATTACTAATGGATGAAAAAAATAACAAGTAGTTCCTTCAATTTAATCACAAGGTGGAAAACCAAAAATAGTTGATAAGAAACAAGAAGAATAATTGATGAAAGAGAGCAGAGTACGTCCCTCTCTTCTCAGGGTTAATGTCTAATAGATAATGACTGATTCACTTTAAAAACCCTAAAACAAGTCTTTAAATAGTCAACCCTAAATAAGGAAATAATATTAAAGTTTCAGTTTTCTCTTCGGATTGGACGACGACAATCTTAACAGCGTGTCAGATATCTGACGACATGTGAGAGATATCGTCAAAGGTTCCAGTGAATTATTATCTTCTGACTCTTCATATGGAAAACATGATGGCATGTCAAAATTCTTGACGGCGCTTGTAAACTGGCATCACATTTCACTAGAAATCAACATACTCTGCCCTCTGGTTGATGGCAATTTTGATGAGATGTCAAATATTTGATGGCCCTTCTGAATCATCGTCACAGTTCATCTAGTCTTCTTAGGTTCTGTCTAATCTTGACGGCGACTTTTATAGCCTATCCCATGTATGACAACAATTCAAAATAATCGTCAGATACATTTCAGCTTATTTCCACCAGATTTCAACTGTTTTATTCTTTTTTCTTTTGGTTTCCTCCTCGATCACTTGTATCTGCATTAACACACAAAAATGATCAAAAACAACAAAAGTTCCATAAGAGTTCACAATTATTCAGAGTTAAAAGCTTCAAATGTGTTAGCATCGGCTCACACATCAACACCCTCAACTTAAACAATTACTTTTCCTCAAGCAACCAAAACATAACCAGGAGTAAACAAAGTACTTTTAGACAGCTAACTACTCATATCAGTTTAGAATACATGCACCATCTCCATGATCATTCAAAATAAAATCAAATGTGTCAAATATTTGAAAACAACGATGTAACTCACAATCATCTAGATATGGCAAAAATCTCTGCAATAACAACCTAGCATATACCCAAATTACATTCTCCGAACAAAGCAGGTAATAGCAACATACCTGTTGTGCCCTCACAAAAAATAAATCCCTTTCTTACACAGATTCATATGTATAGACATAGGGATGAACATACGACTTACTCTCAGAACGAAGTTCCAACGTTGCGCATCGAATGCCATAGGCTTGCCCGTATAGTTAGTATCGAAGTCTTCAGATAAGTCAGTCAGGATAACTATAGGGCTTTTCTAAGCTTGTAACGTAGGCTAGGGAATGGTATGACATTCCAGGGTATTTCATAGTGACTACACCTCTTTTGCACTACATTAAATCATGGGGTTTCAACTTTTGACCTTCTTTCCTTTCTTCTTTTATTTGCCAAGTATTTTCAAGATGGGTGCTGTCTGTTTAAGCATTAGATCAACTTTTTCAGTTTTTTTTTTTGTATTTTATTTTTCACTACACCTAACTTGTTATTAATTTTTCTTATTTTACCTTCCTTCATAATAATAATGCATCACACACCTCTATAGTAGCCACCCTCAACTTAGGCTATTTGCCTAAGTCAAGGTGCACAGTTTCCAAGGAGGACCAGGGCCAAAACAGGTTCATTATGATTCAATAGGAAGGTGAAAGGTGTTCCATAAAGAATTAGGCTATTTAGGCTCAAAAAGGGTTCAAGGGATATTGTGCACACTTTGATGGTCATTTAAGCTAAAATGGGTTAACATGCAAAAACCGCCTATGATCCTTTCCTAAACGCCTATCCTATGACTATAACATGACTAACTGGGCAAGTTCTAGATTCAACACATAATGGGAACTGAGTAAGACCTTACACGCACATGGCACACAAGTATATAGCACATCACTACTTATCCATTTCATGCATTTATTTTCTATAGGTTATTTATTTGCCTCCCTAGTACCATAAATAGATACACAGTGGTCACACTAGACGTACTTCACACAGTTCACAACATATCAGACCACTTGAGAGGTACTCAAAATTCAAAAAATGAGCTAACTGCCTCAAATATTTGGACTACTCCTAATTATCCATAAAACGTGTTACAACAAAAGTTTCCCTATACCCTCAACTTATAATCAAGAAATAAAAAGCACCAAGGGTTAGGATATACCTAAAAATAGTAAAGCCTATGGGTCCTGGGTCTTTGACCCATCCATTTAATCATCAACTATCTTTTCTCCACTCGTAGCATCTGCCTTTGCAGTAGCTGGAGCCTGGCTCGATGAAGAACCTACAGCTCTAGCTCTGATGGCTGCTTCCTACTTCTCCGTGTCAGCCAGAGACTCTAGTCTTGAACTTTTCAAGTTCTCCTTCTCTTTCTTCTTCTTTGCTTTCTATTTAGCCTTTCTCTTTTCTTCAATATCAGGCTCAACTCTTTTGCTTTTGCCTTTCTTTTCCCCCTTTTTCTTTTCCTTCAGGGAATCCACAGCAAGATTAAGTATGGGAATGTCTTCCTCTATATCATGTATGGATGATCTTGTTGGCACCATAATTAGGTGCTGCTGCCGAATCCCAACCTCAGCCTTTACCTTGTCTAATGCATCCCTGAGAGTAGTGAGATTAGCATCTGTTATCTCTCTTACTCGAGCATCGAATCTATTCTTAAGATCTGTTATGCGCCCAGGCAAGGTAATGCAAGCTTTTAGTGCAGCATCAAGTGCAGCTTTGACTTTTTTGTCTACAGCAGCAGCAAATTGTTTAGCGAAGGCCTGTAGTTTTACCTCGCCCTAATTCTCTTGCCTGGACTCCTTCCTTATATCAATCTGCTAAAATGCTGACCTTGTTGCTATTGGAGGAACTGAAGCAGTCGGCTCACTTTGAGGCACTGAACCTACCTGAGCTAATATGCTGTGGTGGTGGTGTTATAGTTTGGTGCTTTTCACCCCTACATCTATTGTTACAACAGTTTCAGTGACTGGAGGATCTGCTGCACCAACTGCATCTTGATCAAGTCACAAGCCTAGCTGAATTTCATTTTTGCAGACATGGTTGTGAGTTTTCTTGGCATGTATCTCATCATCAATACCTAAAATGTCAGGTACATGAGCTGCTTGACACAACCTAGTGATCAGACATGGGAATGGATATGCATCATCGGGTCTTGCGAGTCGAATCTTGATCTCTTCCGCTATAATTTCTCCAAAATCCAAGAGGGTTCTATCTATCAAGCTTGAAATAAATATTTCTCGATCATCCCCTAATATGTTCTCCCTCTTGGGTATCAGATGAATCCGTATTAAACCCCACAAAAATCTTTTCTCTAAATTTAGAGACGCTTTGGTAATCTTTTCTGCCAGATTATTCAACCACTCCAGCTCCCCATCTGCTATGAGAGTCGCTAGCCACTTGTGCTGATTATCCTAATGCTTCAACTGGGCATACAATGCAGGTGAGGTGGCTCATGGGATGAAGGCTGGCCCATGAAGAAACCTGTTTATGGTGGAATCTAATACATCCACCCTCACTCCACGTACTGCAGCTTTGGTCAAAAGAGGCTTATCTGAAGTTCTATCCCCTTCTTTGAACATATTTTTCACCATAGCTTGGTAGTTTGCGTAGAACTCCTAGACCAACGAAGGACAGTAAACACTACTTCCCCTAGTATTCCACTCCAGACCATACTCCTTGAGTTTATGCATCACCTCAGGGCATTTGATCAACCCTGTAGTGATAATCTTCTTCTCGTCTAGAATTGTCCTTCTGGCACTTCATCGATCTGTTCTGTGAAGTCCATCCAAATAAATAGTTTCATCCCTAGGGATTTTCCATATCACATTGTTCCTAACCTCGGGGTTTTTGCATTTAACCAAAGTTCCCCATACTAGAGGATCTTTATCACCTTAATGCTCTAAAGATGGTGATTTAGACTCAGTTTTTTCAGCTGCAGGCCTCTCAAAATCTTTAGTTTCAACTTCATGGTCAATGCCATCAGACCCCTGATCAGTGTGTTCTAATCCTTGTTCCTCCAAATCTTGCTCAGCTGAGGTTTTCACCTCAGTATCATCAGTATTCTCCACCTCAATATGCTTGGGTGGAGGCGGATTCTTTGGATTAGTCCTTTTATTTTCCATCTGAACAAAGGCTCCTCTTCTTCATAATCAGAGTCCTCATTGAAAAGTTATCGAGGTATATTTTCTTTACCTGCTTTTTGGGTGTGGTTGGATTCTTCCTCTTGGGTGACATGCTCAATTTTGTACAATGTAGAAATCCTCAATCAATACTCATAATAAAACAATAAAGGAAGAAAGATCACCTCAATTTAACTTCAATACTGTTTTTAGTTCCTAGGTTTGACGGCCTTTCTGACTTGCCGTCACAAGTGTGATGGCTCTTCAAAAGTATCATCAACCTTATACAGAATCTACAAAGTTTTCATCTTTTTATGGAATTTTTGAATGGACGTCACACAGGTGCAAGGCCGTGAAAATTGCCGCCAGACAACATTACATTTTCTAACTTTTTTTACTTGATTTTTATTCTACCATTATTCTCAATTTCAACTTAGGTCATGTTCTTTACTGATATTTCCATGAGATTATACCGCATACCCCTACAAACCCTAGTTTTTGAAGGGGCTTGAAACATGTTAATGGGTTCAGCTTACCCCTTTGAAACTAAAGTTTCTTGTATTTAACAATTGATCCAAAGAAAGATGAAGTTGAAGTTTTTCTCATACCTGGAAGTCGACACTTAGCAGATGTACTCTGAGCACTTAGAATTTTAAGTGAAAAATGACTGAGATGAGAAAGAAAGAGGATTTCTTGGCTTAACTCTCAGGCTTCAACAAGGAAAGTCTTACAATTTTTCCTTAGAAGGGATTAAATTTGAAAAAGGAAGGGAAATAACTCTCTAAGGAAAGAAAACCAAAATTGAAAGAGAAAATATCTAAAGTATGCGAGAATGCGAATAGCCATTGTTGGGCAGGGTTAGCCTAAAATTTTTAAGCTAGGCTTAACTCATTTGATGGCACGTCAGATACTTGGTGGCATTTCAAAATTTTTGTTATCCTTAACAGAATAAGGCTTCGACTTGATTATTTTAACGCCATTTCTCATGGCTTGTTATACTTGTGACAGCCTATCAAAATTTATGTCAACCTTCTCAAGATGACTAAAACCAGTTCACCTTCTTTGTACAACTCTTAGCTATAAAAATTAAAAACACAAGTGCAATAAAATTAAAACATTGGGCTGCCTCCCAAACAACGCCTGATTCAACATTGCGACACGACTTGATTATCTTGACTACACAGACTTCGTCAAGATACCGTATCACTACCTCATTACCATCTTCATGGAATACATCGACGATCGAGAAGATATTTATCTCCTTCAACCACTTCATAGGAGGATGCATGTTAAATTTGGCCTCTCTTTTTCCATACTTGAACTTTAACTCATTGAACTCCATATAAACCAACACTCTTCCCGTGGCTAATAATGGTCTAACCAAGATGATGGGTACCTCAAAATCAACATCACAATCCAACATCACGAAGTCTGCGGGCAGAATAAAGTCATCCACCTTCATCGACACATCATGCAATATACCAACTGGTTATTTCAACAACCTTTCTTCCATCACAAGATGCATCATTGTGGGGGTATGTTCCCCCAATCCAAGCTTCTTGTAGATATCAAGGGGTATCAGATTAATACTTACTCCTAAGTCCCATAAAGTGTTGGTAAACTTCATGGACCTAACTGTGCACGGTATGGTAAATGCTCCAGTGTCAGGCTTTTTCTGTAGTAAGGATTGTGAAGAAACAATGCCTATAGTGGTGGATGTTCTACACCGGTTCATAGCTTACCTTCTGATTATTTGTTACCAATTCCTTCATAAATTTAGCAAAGTTTGGCATTTGCTCAAGTGCCTCCATCAATGGCAGATTCATTGTCAGTTGTTTAATTATTGCCATGAACTTGCTAATTTTTTTGTTGTCTGCTTTCTTCTTCAATCTCTAAGGAAAAGGAGGTGGTGGTCTTGGCATTTCTTTCAATACCACTTCCCCTTTTTTTATCTTCTTTCTCTGAAATATCAACAAAACCATCCATCTTCTCAGATTCCACTAGATTGCTTTCTTCTGATTCATCAACATTCACCTCCTTCTCTATAGCTTTGCCCATAGAAGGGCCAGATAACATCTTTCCACTTCGAGTGGTAATCACCAAAAAAGAGCAATCGGTCTGTGGGTTCTGAGCCGTATCACTAGGTAACGTACCAGCTTCTCTCTGGTTTAGAATTGCCAGCAGTTGGCTCATCTATTGCTCCAACTTTTGAATAGAAGCAGAGTGTGAGGTAACCAACTGACTGAGGGTTGAAAATTCACTTTTCATAGTAGTTACCCCCAAGTTGGTAGCTTCAACTCCCTTCAACAACTTTTCTATCTTGTTCTCCATGGATATCTTGCCAGAACTAGTCATTGCAGCATCCCGACTCCCAGGAGAAATATATAAACCACTCTTGTCATTATTATTTCTCCAATGCCCCTGCTTTCTATCTTTATAATCAGGCTTGTCATAAAAAGTCCGACCTTGGTTCCCTTGGATATTGCCTCGAAAACCCCCTTGGTTACTCACATAGTGTGCCTCAGCATCAGCACCTATAGACACATATCCTGAAATTCTACAGCCTTAACTATTTCAGTCTTGTTGTATAGCAAATGCTTGGCCAGCAAGTCCATCTGCGTCTTTAAGTGGGCCATGTACTGATCTCGATCCTCATCCCTTCTATGCTGCTCCACAGTAATACCACCAACAACAGTTGGGCTATTCACTATAGAATCCCTAATGTTCCAAGCCTAACTCTGCTTGGTCATTCTATTCAGCATGTCAGAAGCATCTAGAAAAAAAAGGTCAATGAATGAACCACCTGCAGCATTGTCAATAATAGAATTTGTCACAGAGTTAAAAGCTCTATACAAAGTCTCCATAAAGTGCAAATCCATTATATAGTGGTTCAGACATTGTGCAAGTTTCTTCTTAAATCTTTCCCAGGTTTTGTGTAGTGCTTCAGTCGAAAGCTGTCTAAAGTTTCTAATTTCATGCCTCAACTATACTCTTTTAGAGGGAGGAAAGAACTATTCTAGGAATACATCTTTCAACTATCTCCAGTAGGTTATAGAATCGGGATCTAACTCATTCAACCACATTGTTGCCTCCCTAGACAGAGACAGAAAATAATCTCAACCTGACCATATTCTGGCTCATTCTCAGATTGTCAATTGATTTTCAAATGGTAATGAAGTTCACCAAATGCATGTTCAGATTATCACCAGGAAATCCTCCAAGTAACCCTTTCACATTCAGGAGTTGGATCATGGTGCTTGTTATGCTGAATTTTGCACCTGGTCCCAACGGTGGAGGAATTATAGCACCCGTTGCACCAGCTCCTTCCATTCCTTCATCAGCTTCATTAGCCTCATATTTCCTAAGCTGTTGCCCATATCTTCCTTGGACTGGATGATTTTTATTGATGTTTTGCTGTACTGGTGTAGCAACTCATTCAGCTCGCCTTGGGTTTTGTGGATTCATCAATTTCTCATCACCTAAGTCTTCATTATTAGGGTTCTAGGGATGTGCTTGTTGACCCAAATTTTGCACATTTACCCAAGCCTTGGCCATAGCAGCTAGTCTTTTTGCTTTCTGTTGTTTAGCCATTCTACCTATCAGTTGAGGTTCCAGATTGAATAGTAATAGTGGTTCTAAGGTACTTCTTGTGTTTAGCATAAACAACACAGTGCCTTCAATAAATAAAACAACAAATAAATGTAAATTAAGGAAACTTAACTATCAGCAAATTTTTGCCCACAAACTTTTAGTCTACAATTGTATTCCTCAGCAACGGCGCCATATTTGATAACGCTCAAATTACACTCTTGTATGGGTGTAAGCGATCGTTGTCAATATAAAATACAACTAGGTTGTGGTCAAATCCCACAGAGAATAGGGCGTGGAATTTAATTTGTTTATTAAATGCTTTACTGGTACTTTACTGTTTTTGAAGGTGGGGGTTTAAATTTCACAGAGAGTCAATTTTCACTTTTTATATTTTAGTGTTTTAATCAAAATAAATGAGAAACCAGAGTTATGTTTACCATGGGTATTGGGAGTTAACAAATACTAGGTAATGCTAAGGATTCTTGGAGTAAGTAGAAACAACAAAATATCTTTGACTTTGACACTTTTTGACTTATCTCTCGACCTCACCAGACAATTTGTTAACTAATTCTCTGAAACTTAGATAACTTATCTATTTCCAATAGGATGTTATCTCAGGTAGATTGATCTAGTTACGACATCAATCATTAAAAATAAGGTTTGTAGCATTCGAGTCCTTGTTGATAATTCATGACCTCTAGTTTATTTCTTCGTTAGAAGCAAATAAAACCTAAGGCATAATCTAATGTTTGCAACCACTAGATTTTAGTTAAAATAACAGAATTTCAAGATGTTCTACTACTCTTTGAATCTGTTAAACACCTAGCATCATATCAAACCCTAATCCATGGGTCATATAAGTCTGGTTAATGGAATTATCCACTCATGATTTGATGAACGAAATAACAAGTTGCATTCATGATGATAAGGATAAACTTACGAATGGATGAAAAAAATAACAAGTAGTTCCTTCAATGTAGTCACAAGGTGGAAAACCAAAAATAGTTGATAAGAAACAAGAAGAATAATTGATGAAAGAGAGAAATGTTCATCCCTCTGTTCTCAGGGTTAATGTCTGATAGATAATGACCGATTCACTTTAAAAACCCTAAAACAAGTCTTTAAATAATCAACCCTAAATAAGGAAATAAAATTAAAGTTTCAATTTTCTCTTCGTATTGGACGACGATGATAATGATGGCATGTCAGATGTCTGACGACGTGTGCGAGATGTCATCAAAGGTTCCAGTGAATTTTTATCTTCTGACTCTTCAAACGACAAACCTGGCGGTGTGTTAAAATTCATGATGACACTTGCAAACTGGCATCACACTTTACTGGAAATAAGCATACTCTGCCCTTTGGTTAATGGCAATTTTGATGAGATGTCAAATATTTGGCGGCCCTTCCAAATCATCATCATAGTTTATTTAATCTTCTCAGGTTCTGTCTAATCTTGACGGTGACTTTGGCAGCCTGTCCCATGTATGAAAGCACTTCAAAATGATCGTTAGATACATTTCCAGTGAGGGTGGTTATTGAAGCTTTGCCAATCATTACCTCTGCCGAAGTAGCGATGAACTTTGCCGAAACTCACTAGTTCACATGGCAGTACGGTGCAGATCTATTGGTTGACTGGAAGTCAAGGTTCGTGGGCATTTGGGTGGGAGGTTATCGGCGTCTTAGAGTGGTTGTTGGTGTAACTCACTGGAGCGCCGATCTGATGGCAGTTAAGGAAAAAAGTGTAAGAGAGATGAGACTAGAGAGAGAAAGTAAGAGAGGGAGAGAGCCAATGTTTTCTTTTTTTTAGAGAGAGAAAGATCTATTTAGTGTGTGTATATGTGTGTAGTGGGAGAAAAAAATATAAGTGTTTATTTTGAGAGAAAAAAGAATAAAAAATATTTTTCCACCCTTGCCTATTTATAATAAAATTGGGCACTCCCTATTATCCAATGAATAAAGGATTGTTCCCACTTTTTATAATAGCACATTTTTTTAGTCCTTAGGATATTGACCAAAGAATGTTCATCCTTTTTACCAATGGATAGAGTTATTATCGAAAGGCTAGTATCATTGAGTTGTCATTGTCAGATGTGATAAGACATTATTGTGTGGTCGCTGTCGGATACGGCAAGACATTAAATTATTATACTGTGTAAAAATACTTGATCTAAATTAGCATTTGCGGACCATAAAAAATATACAAAATGCAGGTATTAATTTTGTAATTATGAAAAATTTAAAGAATATTGAAAATATTGAAAAATGTAATTTAATTTTTAGAAATGTTATAAAAATGTGATGTAATGTCGTGTACGTGTGCAAATAATTTTGAATTTTTGAAAAGAATAATGAATTGATAGAAATCCTAATATAAGGAGGATTATTAATAAATTATGAAAAGTAAAAATCCGACAACAAATTGACAAAGATTCTAAAGTAAGGATGATTATCAATAATTTGTCAACAATTTTAAAAAAGATGTGAAAATTATATTTTGTGCTCTTTAATGGTCAGAAAACCTGAAGACGTTAATTTTAAGCATGGGGAGCAAAATTTTGGTGTCAACAGTTTTTCCTTTTCATTTGAAGGTGATATAGAAGACTTCAAATGAAAAAGTTGACGTGTAGCCAATTTTTATTGATGAAAAATGATTTTGAAAAAAAATTCGACCGAACTTTAATTTAGAGCTACCTACATACCTCGAGTTACATTAGGATTAGGTTGGGTTTAGTTCAAAAGATTAGACAAATTGCTATGCTATTAAAAAGGAGAGACCGTGTGAAGCGATTAATGAATATAGACTATTTAAGAACAAAAGTGTTCATCTATTCCCGATGTTCCTTTAACAATTGCCTCAGTATCGAGTTGTGAGATGCTGGGGATGCAAGATTATGTACTTGCTGGGGAGAAAGAACAATTGTGAGGTTTTGATGACCGAACTATGCATAGAGCTTCCTACATATCTCGAGTGTCACAAAAATCAGGTCAATGTAATTCAAAAAATAAAATAGGATAAATTTTGAGACGGTTTTCAAAAATTACCCTAGTGTATGACTAATGGCTAACATTGTCTTCTAGGAAAGAAAAGAAATGTCTTGTTGTTCTCCGATTATCTACGGGGATTTAAGAATAAAAGATACCTCTGATTGTCTACAGAGATTTAATGGATGATATCTCCAATTGTCTATGGAGACTAATGTTGATTGTCATCTTTGATTGTCTACAAATACTCAGAATGAAAGATATCTCTGATTGTGTGCAGATACTAGCAAATGAAGGACGTCTCCGATTATCTACGGAGATTTGATGAATGATATCTCCAATTGTCTATGGAAACTGATGTTGATTGTCCTCTTCGATTATTCATAAAGACTATGAATGGATGATGTCTTTGATTGTATATGAAGACTATCTTGATTGTATGATATCTTCGATTATTTATGAAGACTGATGTTGAATGTCATCTCTAATTGTCTATGGAGAATGAATTTGATTGATGATGTCTTCTATAGTATACAAAGACTTGATGCATGGCACTCCATTTTTCTGTGGAGGCTGGTGTTGATAGTAGTCTCCGATTGTCTATGAAGACTGTGATGAATAATGATGTTTTGATTGTCTAAGTAGACTTGATGCATGATGTCTCCATTTATCTATGGGGATGGATGTTGATTTACGTCTTTGATTGTTTACGAAGAATGATGTTGGATAATGGTATCTTCGATTGTCTATGAAGACTTGATGATATATCCAATTGTCTATGGAGACGGATGCTGATTGTCATCTTTGATTGTCTACGGAGACTGTGATGAATCATGTCTCTAATTGTATACGAAGACTTGGTGGCATCTCTAATTGTCTATGGATACTGATGTTGATTATTGTCTACGATTATTTACGGAGACAGTGATGAATAATGATGTTTTCAATTGCTTACGAAGACTTGATGCATGATGTCTCCAATTGTCTATGGAGTCGATGTTGATTTTCATCTCTGATTGTCTACAGAGACTATGCGATAGTCGTCCTCAATTGTCTATGAAGACTATGGTCATCAACTGATAAGGTAATAGCCTCTCAATTGGTGAAATAGCTGGAAGGTAATAGCCTCTCGACTGACGGGGCTATGAGAATGTAAAAAGCCTTTCGATTGGCGGGGTTTTAGAAGGTAATAAACTCTCGACTAGCGGGGCTATGAAATTATAAAAGCCTTTTGATTGGCGGGGCTATGAGAATGTAAAATCTTATCGACTGGCGGGGCTGTGAAAATGTAAAAGTCTCTCGACAGGTCGGGCTTTGAAAGGTAATAGCCTCTTGACTGGCAGGTCTATGAGAATGTAAAAGCCTCTCGATTGGCGGGGCTTCAAAAGGTAATAGCCTCTAGACTGGCGGGGCTATGAAAATGTAAAATCCTCTCGACTAGTGGGGATATTAGAATGTAAAAGCCTCTGACTGGCGGGGCCTTAAAAGCTAATAACCACTTGACTGGCAGGGCTATGAAAATGTAAAAGCCTCTCGACTGGTGGGGCTTTGAAAGGTAATAGCCTCTCGACTGGTGGGTCTATGAAACTGTAAAATCCCCTCGACTGGTGGGGCTATGAGAATTCAAAAGCCTTTAGACTGGTGGAGCTTGAAAAGGTGATAGCCTTTCGACTGGCGGGGCTATAAAAATGTAAATGGCTCTCGACTAGCAGGGCTTTGAAAGTTAATAGCTTCTCGACTGGCGGGGCTATAAAAATGTAAGAGCCTTTCAACTGGTGGGGATATGAGAATATAAAAACCTCTTGACAGGCAGGGCTTTATAAGGTAATAGCCTCTCAACTGGCGGGGCTATGAAAATGTAAAAGCCTCCGAAAACACCCAATTAAAAAGTAAAATGTCCATGTTTTAAGGCTGTATCTGAAAATGCTCAAATTACACACTTGTATGGGTGTAAGAAATCGTTGTCAATATAAAACAGACTAGGTTGGGATTTGAATCCCACAGGGAATATGGTGTGAACTTTGATTTGTTTACAAAATGCTTTACTGGTAGTTTACTGTTTCCGAAGGTGGGTTTAAAATTTCAGAGAGAGTCAATTTTCACTTTCAATATTTTAGTGTTGTAATCAATATAAATGAGAAACCAGAGTTATATTCACCATGGCTATTGGGAGTTAACAAATACTAGGTAATGCCTTGGATTCTTGGAGTAAGTAGAAACAACAGAATATCATTGACTATGATACTTTCTGACTTATCTCTCAACCTCACCAGACAATTTATTATCTAATTCTCACGAACTTAGATAACTTATCTGTTTCCAATATGATGTTATATCAGGTAGATTAATCCAGTTATGACATCAATCAGTAAATAGAAGGTTGGTATCTTCTGAGTCCCTGTTGATAATTCATGACCTCTAGTTTATTTCTTCATTAGAAGTAAATAAAACCTAAGGCATAATCTAATGTTTGGAACCACTAGATTTCAGTTAAAACAACAGAATTTCAAGATGTTCTACTACTCTTTGAATCCGTTAAACACCTAGCATCATATCCAACCCTAATCCATGATAATAAGGATAAAATAATGAATGGATGAAAAAAATAACAAGTAGTTCCTTCAATTTAATCACAAGGTGGAAAACCAAAAATAGTTGATAAGAAACAAGAAGAATAATTGATGAAAGAGAGCAATGTACGTCCCTCTCTTCTCAAGGTTTATGTTTGATAGATTATGACCGATTCACTTTAAAAACCCTAAAACAAGTCTTTAAATAGTCAACCCTAAATAAGTCAATAAAATTAAAGTTTTAGTTTTCTCTTGTGATTGGACGACAATGATCTTGACGGCGTGTCAAATGTCTAACAACAAGTGCGAGATGTCGTCAAAGGCTCCAGTGAGTTATTATCTTCCGACTCTTCAGACGAAAAACATGATGGCGTTTCAAAATTCTTGACGGCACTTACAAATTGGTGTCACACTTCACTAGAAATCAGCATACTCTGCCCTCTGGTTGACAGCAATTTTGATGAGATGTCAAATATTTGATGGCCCTTTCGAATCATCATCATAGTTCATCTAATCTTCTTAGGTTCTGTCTAATCTTGACGGAGACGTTTATAGCATATCCCATGTATGACAATGCTTTAAAATGATCTTCATATACATTTCAGTTTATTTCCACCAGATTTCAACTGTTTTATTCCTTTTTTCCTTTGGTTTCGTCCTCGGTCACTTGTATATACATTAACACAAAAAAATGATCAAAAACAACAAAAGTTTCTTAAGACATCACAATTATTCAGAGTTAAAAGCTTCAAATATGTTAGCATCGGCTCACACATCAACACCCTCAACTTAAATGATTACTTGTCCTCAAGCAACCAAAACATAACTAGGAGTAAACAAAGTACTTTTAGACAGCTAACTACTCATATCAGTTCAGAATACATGCACCATATCCATGATCAATCAAAATAAAAACAAATATGTCTAATATTTGAAAACAACCATGTAACTCACAATCATCTAGATATGGCAAAAATCACTACAATAACAACCTAGCACATACCCAAATTACATTCTCCGAACAAAGCAGTTAATAGCAACATACCTATTGTGCCCTTACAAAAAATAAATCCCTTTCTCACTCAGATTCATATGTATAGACATAGGGATGAACATACGACTTACTCTCAGAACGAAGTTCCTACATTGCGCATCGAATGCCATAGGCTTTCCCTTATAGTCAGTACCGAAGTCTTCAGATAAGTCAGTTAGGATCACTATAGGGATTTTCTAAACTTGTAACATAGGCTAGGGAATGGTATGGCATTCCAGGGTATTTTATAGTGACTACACCTCCTTGGCACTACATTAACTCGCGGGGTTTCAACTTTTGATGTAATTTTCTTCCCTCTTTTATTTGTCAAGTATTCTCAAGATGGGTGCTGTCTGTTTAAGCATTAGATCAGCTTTTTCAGTTTTCTCTTTTGTATTTTCTTTTTCACTACACCCAACTTGTTATTCATTTTCCTTATTTTACCTCTCTTTATAATCGTAATGCATCACACACCCCTATAGTAGCCACCCTCAACTTAGGCTATTTGCATAAGTCAAGGTAAATATTTTCCAAGGAGGACCAGGGCCAAAACAGGTTCATTATGATGTAATAGGAAGGTGAAAGGTGTACCATAAAGAATTAGGCTATTTAGGCTCAAAAAGGGATCAAGGGATATTGTTCACACTTTGATGGTCATTTAAGCTAAAATGGGTTAACATGCAAAAACCGCCTATGATCCTTTCCTAAATGCCTATTCTATGACTATGACACGACTAACTGGGCAAGTTCAAGATTCAACACACAATGGGAACTGAGTAAGACCTTACACGCGCATGGCAAACAAGTATATAGCACATCACTACTCATCTATTTCATGCATTTGTTTTCTATAGGTTATTTATTTTCCACGCTAGTACCATAAATAGATACATAGTGGTCACACTAGATGCACTTCACACAATTCACAACATATTAGACCACTGAAGAGGTACTCAAAATTCACAAAATGTGCTAACTGCCTCAAGTATTTGGACTACTCCTAATTATCCATAGAACGTGCTACAACAAAAGTTTCCCTATACCCTCAACTTAAAATCAAGAAATAAAAAGCACCAAGGGTTAGGATATACCTAAAAATAGTCAATCCTGAGGGTCCTGGGTCTTTGACCCTGCCATTGGATCATCACCTGTCTTTTCTCCACTCGTAGCATCTGCCTTTGCAGCAGCTGGAGCCTGGATCGATGAAGAACCAACGGCTCTAGCTCTGATGGCTACTTCCCACTTCTCCGTGTCAGCCAGAGACTCCAGTCTTTCACTTTTCAAGTTCTCCTTCTCTGCCTTCTTCTTTGCTTTCCTTTTAGCCTTTCTCTTTTCTTCATTATCAGGCTCATCTCTTTTTTTTTTGCCCTTCTTTTCCCACTTTTTTCTTTTCCTTCAGGGCATCCACAGTAAGATCAATTATAGGAATGTCTTCCTCTATATCATGGATGGCTGATACTGTTTGCACCATAATTAGGTGCTGCTGCAGCATACCAACCTTTGCCATCACTTTGTCTAATGCATCCCTGAAAGTAGTGAGATCAACATTTGTCATCTCTCTTACCCGAGCATCGAATCTATTCTCAAGATCTGCCACGTGCCCAGGAAAGGTCATAAAAGGTACTAGTGCAGGATCGAGTGCAGCTTTAACTCTTTTGTCTACAGCAGCAACAAATTGTTTGGCAAAGGCCTGTAGTTTCACCTTGCAACAATTCACTTGCCTGGCCACCTTCCTGATATCAATCTGCTAAAATATCGACCTTGTTGCTATTAGAGGAACTGAAGTAGTTAGCTCACTTTGAGGCACTGAATTTGCCTGAGCTGAATGTGCTGGTGGTGGTGGTGGTACAATTTTGGTGATTTTCACCCCCACATCTGGTGCTGCAATAGTCTCAGTGACTGGAGGATCTGCTGCACCAACTGCACCTTGATCAAGTCACAAGCCCGACTGAATTTCATTTTTGTTGACATGGTTGTGAGCCTTCTTGGCATGTATCTCATCATCAATAACTTAAATGTCAGGTACATGAGCTGCTTCACACAACCTAGTGATCAGACATGGGAATGGATATGCAGCATCAGGTCTTGCGAGTCGAATCTTGATCACTTCCGCTATAATTTCTCTGAAGTCCAAGAGGGTTCTATCTATCAAGCTTGAAATCAATATTTCTCGATCATCCCTTAATATGTTCTCCTCGGTGGGTATCAGATGAATTCATATTAAACCCCACCAAAATCTTTCGTCTGAATTTAGAGACGCTTTGGTAATATTTTCTGCTAGATTATTCAACCACTCCGACTCCCATCTGCTATGAGAGTTTCTAGCCACTTGTGCTAATTTTCCTGACAGTTCAACTGGGCATACAATGAAGGTGAGGTGGCTCGTGGGATGAAGGCTATCCTATGAAGAAACCTGTTTATGGTGGCATATGATATATCCACCCTCACTCCACGTGCTGCAACTTTGGTTAGAAGAGGCTTATCTGAAGTTCTATCCCCTTCTTTGAACATATTTTCCACCATATCTTGGTAGTTCGCGTAGAACTCCTAGACCAATGAAGGACAGTAAACACTGCTTACCCTAGTAGTCCACTCCAGACCATACTCCTTGATTTTATGCATCACCTCAGGGAATCTGATCAAACCTGTAGTAATAATCTTCTTCTCCTCTAGAATTGGCCTTCTGTCACTTCGTCGATCTGTTTTGCGAAGTCCATCTAAATAGATTGTTTTATACCTAGGGATTTGTCATCTCACATTGTTCCTAACCTCGGGGTTTTCGCATTTCACCAAAGTTCCCCGTACTAGAGGATCTTTATCACCTTAATGCTCTGAAGATGGTGATTTAGACTCAGTTTCTGCAGCTGCAGGCCTCTCAGAATCTTCAGTTTCAACTTCTTATTCAGTGCTCTCAGACCCCTAATTAGTGTGTTCTAATCCTTGTTCCTCCAAATATTACTCAGATGAGGTTTTCACCTCAGTATTATTAGTATTATCCACCTCAATATTCTTAGGTGGAGGTGGAGTCTTTGGACTAGTCCTCCTTATTTTCCATCTGAGAAAAGGCTCCTATTCTTCATAATCAGAGTCCTCATTGAAAAGATATCGAGGTACACTCTCTTTACCTGCTTTATTGGGTATGGTTGGATTCTTCCTCTTGGGTGCCATGCTCAATTTTGTACAACGTAGAAATCCTCAATAAGTACTCATAATCAAACAAGAAAGGAAGAAAGATCACCTCAGTTTTTGATGCACTTTTGAATGGCCGTCACACAGGTACAAGGCCGTGAAAATTGCCGCCAGATAGCTTTACAATTTCTAACTTCTTTTTACTTGTTTTATATTCTACCATTATTCTCAATTTCAACTTAGGTCATGTTCTTTACTGATATTTCCATGAGATAATACCGCATACCCCTACAAACCCTAGTTTTGGAAGGGGCTTGAAGCATGTTAATGGGTTTAGCTTACCCCTTTAAAACCAAGGTTTCTTGTAGTTAACAATTGATCCAAGGAAAGATGAAGTTGAAGTTTTTCTCATACCTGGAAATCGACACTTAGCTGATGTACTCTGAGCACTTAGAATTTCGAGTGAAAGAAGACTGAGATGAGAAAAAAAGAGGATTTCTTGAATTAACTCTCAGGCTTCAACAAGGAAAGTCTTAAAATTTTTTCCTTAGAAGGGATTAAATTTGAAAAAGGAAGGGAAAATAACTCTCTAAGGAAAGAAAACCAAAATCGGAAGAGAAAATATCTAAAGTACGCGAGAATGTGAACAACTGTTGTTGGGCTGGGTTAGCCCAAAATTTTTAAGCTAGGCTTAACTCATTTGATTGCAGTTTTGATGGCACATCGGATACTGGACTGTGTTTCAAAATTTTCGTCAGCCTTAACAGAATAAGGCTTCGACTTAATTATTGTAACGCCATTTCTCATGGCTTGTCATACTTGTGATAGCCCGTCAAAATTGATGTCAACCTTCTTAAGCTGACTAAAACTAGTTCACCTCCTTTGTACAACTCTTAGCTACAAAAATTAAAAACACAAGTGCAATAAAATTAAAACATTGGGTTGCCTCCCAAATAGCGCCTGATTTAACATCGCGGCACGACTTGATTATCTTGACTACTCAGACTTCATCAAGATACTGTATCACTACCTCATTACAATCTTTATGGAATACATCAACAATCGAGAAGATATTTATCTCCTCCAACCGCTTCATAGGAGGATGCATTTTAAATTTGGCCTCTCTTTTTCCTTACCTGAACTTTAACTCATTGAGCTCCATATCAACCAAAACTCTTCCCTTGGCTAATAATGGTTTACCTAAGATGATAGGTACCTTAAAATCAATATCACAATCTAATATCACAAAGTCTGCAGGTAGAATAAAGTCATCCACCTTCACCGGCACATTGTGCAATATACCAACTGGTCGTTTCACTGACCTGTCTGCCATTACAAGATGCATCATTGTGGGGTTAGGTTCCCCCAATCCAAGTTTCTTATAGATATCAAGGGGCATCAGATTAATACTTTCTCCTAAGTCCCATAAAATGTTGGTAAATTTCATGGACCTAACTGTGCACTGTATGGTAAGTACTCCAGGGTCAATCTTTTTCTTTAGTAAGGATTGTGAAGAAACAGCGCTACAGTGGTGGATGTTCTACACCATCTCACAGCTTACCTTCCATTTCTTTGTTAGCAATTCCTTCATAAATTTAGCATAGTTTGACATTTGCTCAAGTGTCTCCATCAATTGCCACATTCACTTTCAGTTGTTTCATTATTGCCACGAACTTGCTAAATTTTTTGTTGTCTGCTTTCCTCTTTAATCTTTGAGGAAAGGGAGGTGGTGGTCTTGGCATTTCTTTTAATACCACTTCCCCTTTTTTATATTCTTTCTCTGAAATATCAACAAAACCATCTATCTTCTCAGATTCCACTGGATTGCTTCCTTCTGATTTATTAACATTTACCTCCTTCTCTATAGCTTTGCCCATAGAAGGGCTAGATAATATCTTTCCACTTCGAGTGGTAATTGCTTAACAAGAGCAATCAGTTTACGGGTTCTGAACTGTATCACTAGGTAAAGAACCAGCTTTTCTCTGGTTTAGAGCTGCCAACAGTTGGCTCATCTATTGCTCCAACTACTTAATAGAATAAGAGTGTGAGCTAACCAACAAATTGAGGGTAGAAAATTCACTTTTCATAGTAGTTACCCCCGAGTTGGTAGCTTCAACTCCCTTCAACAACTTTTCTATCATGTCCTCTATAGAAATCTTGCCAGAACTAGTCGTCACAGCATCCCGACTCCCAGGAGAAATATATAAACCATTCCTATCATTATTATTTCTCCAATGTCCCTGCTCCCTATCTTTATAATCAGGCTTGACATAGAAAGTCCGACCTTGGTTCCCTTTGATATTGCCTCAGAAACCCCCTTGATTACTCATATAGTTTGCCTCAATATCAACAACTGTAGACACAGGACCCTGAAATTCTATAGCCTTAACCATTTCAGTCTTGTCGGATTGCAAATGCTTGGCCAGCAAGTCCATATGTGTCTTCAAGTGGGCCATGTCCTAATCTCGATCCTCATCCCTTCTATGCTGCTCCACAGTAATACAACCAGCAATAGTTGGGCTAACCACTACAGAATCCCTAGTGTTCCAAGCCCGAGTCTGCTTGGCCATTCTATTCAGCATGTTAGAAGCATATAGAAATTAGAGGTCAATGAATGAACCACCTGCAGCATTGTCAATAATAGACTTTGTCACAGAGTTAAAATATCTATACAACGTCTCTATAAAGTGAAAATCCATTATATTATGGTTTAGACATTGTGCAAGTTTCTTCTTAAATCTTTCCTAGGTTTTATACAGTGCTTCAGTCGAAAGCTGCCTAAAGTTGCTAATTTCATCCCTCAACTGTACTCTTTTAGAGGGTGGAAAGAACTGTTCTAGGAATTCATCTTTCAACTGTCTCCAGTTGGTTATAGAATTGCGCTCTAACTCATTCAACCACATTGTTGCCTCCACAGACAGAGACAAAGGAAACAATCTCAACCTGACCGTATTCTGGCTCATTCTCAGATTGTCAAAGGATTTGCAAATAGTAATAAATTTCACCAAATTTATGTTCGGATCATCACCAGGAAAGCCTCCAAGTAACCCTTTCAGATTTAGGAGTTGGATCATGGTGCTTGTTATGCTTAATTTTGCACTTGGTGCCAACGGTGGAGGAATTATAGCACCCGTTGCACCAGCTCCTTCTATTCCTTCACATCTTCATCAGCGTCATATTTCCTAGGCTGCTGCCCATTTCTTCCTCGAACTGGATGATTTTTGTTGATGTTTTGCTGTACTGGTGTAGCAACTCATTTAGCTCGCCTTGGGTTTTGCGGATTCATCAATTTCTCATCACCTAAGTCTTCATCATCAGGGTTCTGGGGACGTGCTTGTTGACCCAAATTTTGCACATTCACCTGAGACCTGGCCATAGCAGCTAGTCTTTCTGCTTCCTGTTGTTCAACCATTCTTCCTATTAGTTAAGGTTCCAGATTGATTGCTAATAGTGGTTCTCTGGAACTTCTCGTGTTTGGAATAAACAACACATTACCTACAATAAAAAAACTAACAAATAAATGTAAATCAAAGAAACTTAACTATCAGTAAATTTTTGCGCACAAACTTTTAGGCTACAATCGTATTCCTCGGCAACGACGCCATTTTTAATAACGCTCAAATTACACTCTTGTATGGGTGTAAGCGATTGTTGTCAATATAAAACACAAATAGGCTGGGGTCGAATCCCACAGGGAATAGGGTGTGAACTTTAGTTTGTTTATTAAATGCTTTACTGGTATTTACTGTTTTTGAAGGTGGGGGTTTAAATTTCACAGAGATTCAATTTTCACTTTCTATATTTTAGTGTTATAATCAATATAAATGAGAAACCAGAGTTATATTTACCATGGGTATTTGGAGTTAACAAATACTAGGTAGTGCTTGGGATTCTTGGAGTAAGTAGAAACAGCAGAATATCCTTGACTATGATACTTTTTGACTTATCTCTCGACCTCACCGGACAATTTGTTAACTAATTATCTAAAACTTAGATAACTTATCTATTTCCAATAGGATGTTATCTCAGGTAGATTAATCCAGCTACAACATCAATCATTAAACAGAAGGTTGGTAGCATCCGAGTCCCTGTTGGTAATTCACGACCTCTAGTTTATTTCTTCGTTACAAGCAAATAAAACCTAAGGCATAATCTAATATTTGCAACCACTACATTTCAGTTAAAATAACAGAATTTCAAGATGTTCTACTACTCTTTGAATTTGTTAAACACCTAGCATCATATCAAACCCTAATCCATGGGTCTCATAAGTCTGGCTAATGGAATTAGCCACTCATGATTTGATGAACGAAATAACAAGTTGAATTCATGATGATAAGGATAAACTTATGAATGGATGAAAAAAATAACAAGCAGTTCCTTCAATTTAGTCACAAGGTGGAAAACCAAAAATAGTTGATAAGAAATAAGAAGAATAATTGATGAAAGAGAGAAATGTTCATCCCTCTGTTCTCAAGGTTAATGTCTTATAGATAATGACTGATTCACTTTAAAAACCCTAAAACAAGTGTTTAAATAGTCAACCCTAAATAAGGAAATAGAATTAAAGTTTCAATTTTCTCTACGTATTGGACGATGATAATGACGGCATGTCAGATATCTGACGACATGTGCGAGATGTCGTGAAAGGTTCTAGTGAATTTTTATCTTTTGACTCTTCAGACGGTAAACTTGGCGGTGTGTCAAAATTCATGGTGACGCTTGCAAACTGGTATCACACTTCACTGGAAATCAACATACTCTGCCCTTTGGTCAACGACAATTTTGATGAGATGTCAAATATTTAATGACCCTTCCAAATCATCATCATAGTTCATTTAATATTTTAAGGTTCTGTCTAATCTTGATGGTAACTGTGACAGCTTGTCCCATGTATGACAGAGCTTCAAAATGACCGTCAGATACATTTCAACTTATTTCCACCAGATTTCAACTGTTTTATTATTCTTTCCTTTGGTTTCCTCGCCGATCACTTGTATCTACATTAACACACAAAAATGATCAAAAACAACCAAAGTTGCTTAATACTTCGCAATTATTCAAAGTTAAAAGATTCAAATGTGTTAGCATCGGCTTACACATTAGTATGTTGAAGAGAAAGGTCAATTATTGATATTTGGAGATAGGTGTCTTGCACGTTAAGTATGATGCATGTATGTGAATGCATGGTTTGAAAGGAAAGATTTATTTGTTTGTATTTTCATTGTAAAAATGTGTTGAAAGATGAAAACTACGGAAGATTGATTTGTGTTTTATTTGTAAGAAATGCTGGAATGTAAAAATGCAAAACATTATTTGTGTTTTCTTTGTAAGAATGCATAAAGGTGAAAATGCAGAAGATTGTTTTGTATTTTCTTTGTAAGAAATTTTGAACAATGAAAAGATATAATTGTGTCTTGACTAAAGTTGCTACCAACCATTAGAAGTGTGTATAAGAATTCCCTATCTCTTTTCCAGCTAACCAAGATCGATTTCAGGGTAACTTCTATAGCTTCGAGTGGTACCTCAGATATACCTAAGTATCAACGAGATTTATTCTTCTTGATTCAAACAAAGATTTTGAATTGTGAATGTTCCCATGTTTCAAGTGCCCTCTCCAGAAAGAATGTCTCGTTCGCACATGTATTTGAGTATTATTTTTCTCTTGAATTTGGAGATGCCTAGAGATATACGCTTACACTGAGAAAGAAGTTTAATGAATGTAATTGTGATATCATAGAATTGGCCTTCATGTAAGTATCCACTAATGTGAGAAAACTTAGAGTAGGATCTTTTAGGACTTGTTATTGGCTTGTAATGTAGGCTTGGGTTTGGGTAGGATGACATTAGGGATAAAAGTGACTAATTCCTCAATGAGCATTGCACTGTATTTGTTCTTTTGTCTCTCAATCTTCTTTATTATGCTTCTTTGCCCCTTGATTTGTTTTTGTTTCGGATTTTTTTGAATCTTGTGTTGGAATTTTTCTCCCTTTTGATATATCTTCCTTTTTTTTTTTGTTTTTGGGGGATGATAATTCGCCACCTTTATCAGAGGTTTTTTTATTTGTGGTGTGTTTTGCTCCTTCTTTATTCGAAGTCGTCTTTTGTTTTTGTTCTTCTGAGGATATACGTCCTTTTCCTTTGGCAACTTTGATCTTGAGTCTTTATTCGCAACTTGCACATACTTAGTGCGCTCAAGGAGGTGGGCTAAAGAGGGATAGTGTATGTAAGCACTTAAAAGGTATAGGCTCAAATGTGGTTATTCCCAAGAAAAGGTGTCAGGCTCAAAGGGGGAAATACTAGGGATTGATGTCATTTGGTAGGCTGTGGAAGGCACAATCTAATCATGAAAGTTCTACAATCCTTTCCCAAACTAAGTGTTACTCAGAATTTTACCTCAACAAACATTCAGGCCAAGTTCTGGATCAACAATGCAATGCAATGAACTAGTGTAAAGCTCACCACATAATGCACTTGAAATGATGGGGTTGGATTTGTTCTAGTTTTTGATGTATGTAAGAGACTTTTTGAGTGTTACTCAGGTTTGACTAAGAGGTACCAAAAGAATCTATGGTTTATCGTAAAGTCGGTCCTCTCTATCATACCAATTTGTTCTTACTCATGCACACTCCTAATTGTGTTGGTACCAAGCAAGTCAAAATTTTATTTTATTTAAAAGGGAATAGGATCGAACCCAAATAAGTGTTGCCTACGTATCTTGTGAAAACAAGAATCAGGTCTGCTTAGTTCAAGAAAATTTGTAAATTTCTATGTAACATGTATGAATGTACAAATGTGGTGGTCATCTTTTTAAAGATAATGTGAAAGACGACCAGGAAGGAATTTCTTGTATCAACAAAATTGGTTCGATTAGATGATCAAGAGGATGGATGTCGAGAATGAGGAGTGTTTTGAAATTACTTCAATATGTTGACTATATTGAGAAGGTCACACATTGAAGAAGTTATGGAATTATTTCACCATAGTTGGCATGATTTTTATGAATGAAAGAATATTGAACCCTTGCTTTGATAGTGGGGATCGATACACCATAAATTTAATGGTTTACGATGTTTGAAAGAAGAAGCTAGGTGTTCTCAAACCAAAATTGGGTGAGGATTTGGAGGTAGGTCGGCTACACACTAATGCTATTGAGATTTGAATTCGAGGAATCATTTATTTCCGCTCTTGAAGACTTTTGGAGAGCGTCTTTGAACTATTTCAGAAAAATTGCCCAAGTATGAATACCGAGGAATTTTTTTGAAATAGTGAAGAAACCGAACCCTAATACAGGGTGGCCTATGTATCTTGTCAGGACAAGAATCAGGTCAAAATGTTGTTCAAACCTATTTTCTATGAGTTTTTATATAACGTGATTTACTTCTAGAATAGGAATCTTCCTAAAAGGTTGAGTGTAGGACTAAATGATTGCGAGAAGGCACACTAACCTAAATGCAACAACTCTGAAACTATGGAGTTCAAAGAAGGCTTGGGGGAGTGTAAGACACCCCCCGCGTGAACCATAGTGTGTAAAGTGTACGACCAAAGACTCGATGGAATTGTAATTTATGATTAAATAATGTGTAGCAGATTTTCAATATACAGATAAAGTGTATATAAACAAGTAATGAATAATAGAATTTGACAAAACAACCAAATTAATTTGTGTAAATAATGTACAAAATAAATATACAATTCCACAAAATTTACAGTGTAAATAGATAAAGAATCAAAGAACTAACATATGCAAAAAAAATACCTTCGTCAATTAAAAAATTGAGCCTATTATGGTCGGAACCTATTGTGCATCCCCAGAAGAGTCGCCATTCTATCATGCCCTAGTTTCGCCATGGTCAAACAAAACATGACTTATTGTACTCTAAAGAATTGAATTTTTTTACAGATTCGCCATCTAATTTTTAAAGAAAAATAAGGAAACCTATTGATTTGTCAATACGTATGATTAATGTTTTAGTCTGTGAAAACCTATTGAGACTCTAGGTAAGGATTCAAATTATCCTGAAGGAAAGGGGTTAGGCAGCCTTCAGGATCCACAAATATGGTACCCGGCTAGACTAAACTTATCAATGAGGGAGGAGGTATAAATATTTAAAATCATGCAAAAGTATATGTGCATTATGTATAAAATAATTCTTTTGAAAAAATGCAAATGTAAAACTATATAAAAGTATACATATATTAAATATACAAATCAAATCTATTGTTATAAAAATATGTAAAAGATATGTATAAAAATTTCTAAATTACATGTGAAAAAAAAAGTATTTTGTGATGTATGAAAAGAAGCGTGTAAAAGATAAATATAAAAATGTATAAATTACATGTGAAAAAGAAAGTATTTTTGTGACATATGAAAAGAAATGTATTTTGAAGTTTCATGAAAATAAAAAGTATTTACAAGTAATATTTTTATTTAATAAAGTTACGGAGAAAAGTAAAGATTTATTTGAGAAGAAAAGACTACATAATATATGAATTACTTGATTAACTTAATTCTTTTATCTAAATATTAAAGGCTAAGTTTTTCCTAAACGTGTATTATGTAGATAAAGAATACTCCCGCCCAATACCACAAAAGGTAAAGTTTCACTATATTGGATTTGGACAATTACAAGAAAATAATACAAATAAAAGATTCTTCTTTTGAATGTCATTTTTCGACAAACAATCTTGAAAAATCTGTACAAACACTTTAGTAACAAAGTCAAATAAACTAGAAACTATGTGTGTATATGTACACAAAAATAGAATTTTTATCAAAGTGTGGGCTCGGATTAGATTTTAGATATGCCATGGCTACGAAGTGGTTGCTCGATTAATCGGTCATCCTAAATCATCTTCTCAAGATATGCATCATAAAAACCTTCGTGTTGTCGTGATATTTTTAACATTTCATCATCGTCCAAAATATTTAATTTCTTATTACATATTAATATATGTAATATTCGTTTTTTATTTGTGGAGGCCACAATAATCGACTGTAATTTTTTCATTGGCCATATGTCAGCCCTTTATGTAAAAATAATATTTTAGGAAAATAAAGTCCATCTTGATAATGGAATGGCCTCAAAAATCCGACGAAAAATAATATCATTGGTCAAGCATTTATTTTTAATGTAAATAAGTAAACTTTCAGAAATAAAAATTCATCTTTTGGTCCGAGGTGGCCTCAAGTATCCGACAGAGAGATAATGTCATTGGCCATGAATTGATATGTCCATTATCAGTGTAAATGATATGAGGGATGAAATTGTCCAAGGAAATTATAAAGGAATAGTAAAAAAGTAGAACAGTGAACAAGAATTTACAACTTTCCACAATAGAAGCAAAGGGGCAGCCTTTGAAAAATAATTTCTGGCCAAATCTCGATCAAAATCACAGTAAAGCAAACATCAACCTGAACATCGTAATAAAGTAACCAATATCATCTCCCAAGACACTATTTCATCCAACAACAAACAATATTTAGAGTAACAATATAAAGAACATACAAAGAGAAAATGAGAACAATTATTAATCGATTTAATGTACCAAAAAACCGCATATCTGCTAAAAAATAAACACAACAATCAAAAATTAATGGAATAAGTTCACCGAAAATAAAGAAAATATAAAGTAGCGGAGACCCTTGGTGTTTCTTCAATAATGTTTCACCGGATCAACGCCATAAATGCAACAACCATACAGATTTTTAGAAAAGAAAAGTGACCTTTAAAATTATTGGGGGTAAAGGGGCACAATCCAGTGTGGGTGGTTAGTAGAGCTTCACTGATCGTTACCTCCGGGAAAGCAGTGATGGACTTTACCAAAACTCACTGGTTCATGTGGCCATACGATGCAGGTCTGTTAGTTGACTGGAAGTTGATGTTCGTGGGTCGTTGGATGGGAGTTCACCGGCGGCTTGGAGTGGTTGTTGGTGTAACTCACCGGAGCTCCGGTCCGGTGGTTGTAAAGGAAAAAAAGTGTGTGAGATATGGGACTAGAGAGAGAAAGTGAGAGAGGGAGAGAGCCGATGTTTTATTTTTTATCTTGTTAGAGAGAAAGATCTGTGTAGTGTGTGTATATGTGTGTAGTAGTAGGAGAAAATATGGGTGTTTATTTTGAGAGAAAGAAGAATAAAAAATGGTCTTCCACCCTTGACTATTTATAATAAAATTGGGCACCCCCTATTATCCAATGGATAAAGGGTTGTCCCCTCTTTTTATAATAGCACATTCTTTAGTCCTTAGGATATTGACCAAAAGATGTTCATCCTTTTGACTAATGGATAGAGTTACTGTCCAAAGGGTAGTGTCATTGAGTTGTCATTGTTAGATATGACTAGACATTATTGTGTGGTCATTGTCGGATGCGATAAGACATTGAATTATTATACTGTGTAAAAATAATTAATCTGAATTAGCATTTATAGACCGTAAAAAATATACAAAATGCAGGTATTGATTTGTAATTTTGGAAAATATAAAGAATGTTGAAAATATTGAAAAATGTAATTTAATTTTTTAAAATTTTATAAAAATATGATGTCAGGTCATTACGTGTGAAAATGATTTTAAAATGTTGAAAACGCTAATGAATTAATAGAAGTCCTAATATAAGGAGGATTATTAATAAATTATGAAAACTAAAAATACGACAACAAATTGACAAAAATTCTAAAGTAAGGATGATTATAAATAATTTATCAATAATTATAAAAAAGATGTAAAAATTATATTTTGTGCTCTTTAATGGTCTGGAAGCCTGAAGACGTTAATTTTAAGCACGGGGAGCAAAAATTGGGTGTCAACAGCGTCGAAAGACAACTAGTGGGAAAAGTACTGGCCTGTAACTCAGGGGAAAGTGATAAAATAATGTCATTACCAAAAACCGGTCAAAACCAATGCACAACATTTATATCTACATATATAGGACGCCAGCGTAGCGACAAGGGTCATTAACATGAAAGTTTAAAATATTAACCAAAGTTGTGTAGCTCGCTCCGTCCTAAAAGCACCCATGGGATTTATGGGTTCAAATTCCCTATGGAAGGACCCCAGTGCGTGTTAGTGGAACATATCAAGGAAATATAGGAAAGGGTAAAGACACAAAGTCAATCTCTATCCAAAATATAAAGTGTGAAACTAAACACACGGTCACAAGGACACCCACATTGGCAAATACGGTTTGCAGTGTTGGTCCTCCCCGGACTACACCTTTATGGTGAGATACACAATTTTCTTTAAGCCCAAATTAAAGTAATTTACACATAAACCCAACCATTAACCAAGGAGTCCTTATTAAGACATTTTCCAACATGGTATTTAGAAGATAATTCAATTATGCCAAACCAATCCATATAACCATTAGACTCTAAAGTTTTATTCAAAATCCAAAACCATCGTAACCAAGACCTTCTAAACCATTTTTATCATTCAATTAAATACATGAATACACATTTAAACATGGGGAATTTTCACATCTTTAAAAGCATGAATACACATTTAAACAGGGGGAATACCAAAAAAGACTTACGCAGTGCAATATTTTTATAAGGTAAGTCAAATTATGCAAATATCCAAATTTAAGATCAAGTTTACCAGTGGGTTGAGATTAATTCCTTTATTAAGAGAAAATTCATGCAATATGGAGAAACCATGTCCCCCATTCCAACCATTAAAATAATGCACCAATTCAGCCTCAGAACCATCAATTAAAAAGCATGAATACACATTTAAACATGGGGAAATCATTTTATGTATAATCAATCAAAAGACATCAACCCTATTTAAAACACTTCAATTGAATAAAATGAATAATGATTAAATAAATTCCATAATGTAAAATTCATGCTAAGTATGAGAAACATTCCTAGACTACCAATGAATTTGAAGAAAAATCAAAGCTTGGAGCTTGAATAATGAATTCTCGATGAAACCCTAATAACCCTTGGCTGTTAAAGAGGAAACATTAAGGTTTTGATTTTTATAACTAATGGAATAGGGGTCATTTAGATGGTTTTAGTCTTGGAAAAAGAGTTTAAAAGGAGAAAAAGACCAAAAGACCCTAATTAAAATATTCAGGAAAATTCTAGAATAGTCGTCATAGCTTGGGTAACGACTCGTGAGATCTGAACACGTGTCATAGCCTGGAGTCATTAAACAAAGATCGAAAATCTAGTCCTTCACGGTTATGACCATGGGTACCTCATAACAACTCGTTGTGTCTCAAAATGAGTCTGACCCTGGACTCATTATCAAGGGACAGTCTGGGCTTACTTACTTTCATGGAAACGAGTCCTCTCCATGACTCATTATATTAGGCAATGAGTCATGGTATAATCCATTGTCACTGGAAGTTTAATATCATCACCGTAAGTTGACCATAATTTCTTCCCCTAACCTTGGATTAAGGTGAGACTAGTGGCGATGGAAAGCTAGTAAAACTATTTATCTCATGAAGGGTCTAGTACTTAAGAACTTGTGGTATCACATTATGTTGAGGAAAGGTACGCAAAGTGTGGAGTAATATTATGATGTATTTTAAAATTGAAAATAAAGACTAAACTTAAGGAAAACATGTAATGTACAGTTATTCAATTTGTGTTAGATTTGAGGTACGATTTCTTAAACCTTTTATATATTAAACATTATGAGACTCTTGAAGTTGTTGTCCATGATGCCTCAAAGATAGAAGCAAATTTGAAAGAAAAAATTCATCAAAAGCCAAGATTTCTTTAACTTCCATAGAGGACATGAGCAAAGATAATTGGAAGGAAACATCTTCTAGAGAGCAACCTCAGTATGGTTGTCAAGATACTTAAGTCAAGATTGATAACAAATCTAAGAAAAGTGATTAACTATAAGGAAGTAACTACTTTAAACCTAGCTTCCCTGAACCCTCTATAACTTAATACTTTAAATTGCATTGAAGGGGACATATTGCTAGTGGGTGTCGTAGTAAGAGAATAATTCTCTCTTTAGGATGGATATAGAATTGAGGATGAAAAAGAAGGTAATAAAAGAGAAAAGAAAATAGAGATATCAATGAGGGTGATAGAGATGCTTTGGAGGATGAAGAAGAAACATTAGATGAAAAGGTAATTCTTTTTTGCTTTATGGAGAAAGAGAAACCCTTACAATCAACTGAGACTTAGCAAGAGTAGAGCCAATACATGCAAAGACTATCATTAAAACCGGTCATATCTAACTCGTGAGATTGAAAAAACATTTTTGGATACTGTGACTGAGCAATTTCTGTATACCTATCTGGCTATGATTGAATTACACACTAGAGTAGAAACTAGGAAGGGTGCTGCTAGGATCTTGGGGCTAACGCCAAAATCTACTACTATAAAGGAAATCACAAAGAAAAATGTGCCATTAGAATCTAACAATGCATAAACATGAAGGTTAAAGACTTGTAACATACCATTAACCACATAAAGAGAAACCTTAAGGTCATATCGGGTCTATATGGTATAGAACCTACCTTGACGCTATCCACCAGTTGCACTAGAGGTGGGGCCCTACTGAGTCGAGCGACCAACTGAAACTATAAAAGAGTTTGTCTGGCTTTACTAACGGTCATTCTTACATCTCCATGCACTCGCTGGGCAATCCTTTATTCTATGGATTAACTTGCCATACCCAAAAAAAGTATCACTACCAACTAAGAACTGAACCTTGTAGTTCTTACAATATATCTTCCAAATTGGATTAGTGCAACCATTATTCACAGAACCTGGAACTTAGAGCCTGGTGCTCTTTCTTGAGTATCCTGTCTAAACTTTGGAAATCGAGCACTAGTAGAAAATGGGGATGGAGATGAATATTTTCAGTAGAACTAAAAATGATTTCCACCATTGGACCACTATTGAGAGAAATTGAAGCAACCAATTTTGTCCCTCTTATTCCCCCTCTCATTATGTTAGATTTTATCCTTCTCAATCTGTTGAGCATGGAACATCAATCAGGAGATATCCATCTCCTTAACCAATAGGGTCATCCTATACTCCTTGACCATATTCACAATAATAGCAAATTTAAACTTACTCATTTAAGGCCTAGAATCAGCTACCACAGTCGGAGCTTACCTAGCCAACTAAGAAAACTTAAGTGAATATTCCTTAACACTCATACTATCCATCTTCAAGTTGATGAACTCCTGCATATTGGCTTCCTTAAATTAAAGTGGGAAGAACCTATCGATAAATGTAGTAAAAAGCTCATCCCATCCTATTGGACTTGAATTTCCACCTCTATCTTCTTTCAACTACTTATACCATGTGTGAGCCATTCCTTGTAATTGATAGGCAGCCAAATCAATAATTTCATTTAAAGTGACCCCATGATCTTAGTCACTTTCTAAACACTTTCCAAAAACTCCTGTGGATCTTCTTTAGGTTTAGTCCCAAAGAATGCTTGTGGATTCATTCGAGTAAAGTCCCAACTTGTAGTTTCCGCTGCATTCGCTGCTGGGTCAGTTGGGGCAATAACTTGCTGATTATTTGGAGTAGTCAAATATTGAGCTAATGCTATGAAAGCAACCCTAAACTTAGCATGAGAGACCTTCGCATTCTTAGGGTCTCTGAGAACTGGCGGTAGTGCTTGACGGTTTCCATATCTTGTTTCGTTAGTTCTCTTGGGAGGCAATTTCTATAAATAGATAGAGAATGAATTAGAAGAAGAATTCGAATTGAGTTCACACTCTATCACAAGGCATGAATTATTAAAGAAGAGAGACTTTCATAAGACGTTTTGTAGTCTCTTACCCATAAGTGTGGAGCGCTTCACACCTATGAATAAGACTCTACTTTATATGACTTTTAGTCACCCTAGGACATTTTAAAATTATAGATCTAATACCATGTTTGTCACGACCAAAGACTTCCCCTATTTGTAACACGGTTCTTAGACCCAAGCTAACCCATAGTATGACAAATTACTAAAGTACTGTAAAAGTACTAGAAGTATTGGGCGAAAGCTAAACTAAAAATAAATTGATAGTAAATGGTAATGGATTCAATGCTAATACTGTCCAAAATAATCAACAACTGAAAACATTTCTAACCATCTTAAGCCCTCTAAATCATAATGAGTTGTTGGGACAGACCCCAACTAACTCCAACTGACTGAAATAAAATAAAATGCTGAAATAAATAACTGATAACTAGCTCTTGAATGATGAGGACTCCTAAAAATACTGTTCAGTAGTACGGTAACATATTAGGTGCAATTTGAATACCGAGCGTCCGAACATATATTATGAGAAAATATAACTCAAAGAAGCATACGATCAGTAATTTGTATGCATTGAGTATGTGAGATGGGAAACTAACTGGTATAAACTGAACATGAATATGTGAAACATGATAAGATGAATGTAAGACCAAGTTTAAACGTGTAATGCATAAATAAATAACTTAATAACTGAATACAAGGTCATGGATATCTAAACTAATACATAAGATGAACCTAAATTGAGGAATGTGGAAGCTAACAATAACTGACATGCCCTAATGTGAGCAAACCGATGTCCAACCTATAGCCCCAATTGGACCGGTGGCAGGACCTTGCGAAGGGTACAAACACTGGTAGGCATGGATCCACTAAATAGATATCTCGAAGGACTAGGGTGCCAATCCTCAATTGATAGGTGACCCATTATAACCTATGGTGGCACTGTAGTTCTGGAAATTAGGGACTTTAACTAATATTCTCAGCCTAACTGAATAGTGAGCCGTCATCCCTGTATTCACTCGATGCTATGTACTACTCTCAACTTAAAGACATTAAAACAAAAACTAAATTGCTCATCAAGATATCATTTTAAGAGAGTATGAAAGGATGCTATTTCTATGGAAAAACATGTACTCATGGTTTCATTACAAAAATAAACTAAAGGGATTAAGTAAACTAATATTTGACCTAGAACCTAAAACATTAAGGAAGAAATAAACTTGGGAATTTGAGATGTTCTTCATACTCAATGGATGGAAGGAATTTCTTGATGAAATCCCACATACCTGGAGGTGGAATCATTGGAGAAATCCTTAAAAATTTTAAATTGTTTTTGTAACTTAATGGGATATTTTGGGAAGTTTAATCTTATATACCACCCTTAGGGAAGCCTAAAACACGAGGGTTAGGAGTTAAAGGAATGGAAAAAGACTAAGCAACCCTTTTTAAAATGTGCGGAAATTTTTGGAGAAGTAGTTGTGATGACTAAGGCAATAACTCATTTGGTATGATAACGAGTTGTGGCCTGGAGTCATTGTCAGAGGACCTAAGCCTTAGTTCCTCACTGGTATGAGAATTACTTCTCACCAAATGATTTATTAGGAGTAATAATGGGTAGCTGGAAGGAGTCATTATAAAAACTTGATTTCTTAGATTCTTTCTGTTGTGACAACGGTCACTCTTGAGACTCATTAGGACAGTTACCAAGTCATATGCTGGACTTATCACCACCAAGATAAAATATGGGATTCCACACTGTTGTGGTAATGAATCCATATGATGACTCCTTATGTCTAATAACGGGCCGATGCTAGAGTCATCGTCATTGGCAATTGATCATCCCTTAAGCAAATTTTCCATAACTTCTTACTATGATATCGAATTAAGGTAAGACCAGCAGTATTGAAAAGCTAGTTCAATGGCTTGTGTTTTGATTGGTCTAAAGATCAAAAACTTAGGGTATTATAATATTTCTCTCTTAGGATCATTAATCCCCAAATGATATTGACTAAACTATATTACTAGGGGAAGAAGATGAAATTTTGCACTCAACACTTCCTAGCTAAGTGGAAATCTATATCCGCGACTGATCCATGGATGGAACTAAACTCATGAATGCATGCTGTGACATAAAAGTAGCTAGATAGTATGAGATAGAAATAAATTCATTAACTAATTAATTAACTAAGGGAACTATTACCTCATGTTGGGACTGAGTTTCAAAAGAAAGAATTGTGTATGTGTTGGTGGTGGTGGTGGGGGGGGGGGGTTACTTGGACGTCATATTTACCTCTACTTCTCAAGTAGCTCCCTCAAGTGACTAATTTCACCACAGAACCTTTACTAAAGTGACCTGTTTATTCCGATTCTTATGAATTTGATGATCAAAGATCTTTACTAGGACCTCTTCATAAGAGAGACTATTTTATACACCAACCCTTTCTAAAGGGCCTATTAATGATGGGTCACCAATACATTTCTTCAATAAGGAGACAGGAATAATAGATAAACTAATTCCAATGCTATAGGTAATTCAAACTCATAGCCTACCTTACCATATCGACTCAAAATCTTAAGGACCAACATAACGGGGATTGAGCTTTTGTTTCTTACCAAACCTCTTCACGCCTTTTACGAGCCAAATTTTCAAGTAAATGAAATCACGAAAATCAAACTCAAGCTCCCTTATTTGTACATCTGCATAGGATTTCTAATGGCTCTGAGAATTTGTTAGCCTTTCTCTAATTAGCTGAAATTTTTACATAGTCTCATGCAAAAAATTTGACCCTATCAAAGTAAATTTACAAAGCTCATACAACCCAATAAGAGATCTACACCTCCTACCATAAAGAGCTTCAAATACGACCATATGAATACTAGAGTGATATATATTATTATAAGCAAAGTCAATCCAAGGCAAGTGATCATCCCAAATACCCTTGAAATCAATCACATATGCCCTCAACATATCCTCTAAGGTTTGAATGGTCCTCTCTACTTGACCATCTATCTGTGGGTGAAAATTAGTACTGAGATGAAGTTGAGTACCAAGACCCTTCTTAAAAGTCTTCTAAAATCGAGAGGTAAATTAGGTACCTCTACATGAAATAATGATCAAAGGGAACCTGTGCAATTTCAACAACTCCCTAAGATAGAGATTAGCATAATCATTGGTTGAATCTGGAGTATTAACTATCAATAAATGTACTAACTTTGACATTTGGTCCATCATAACCTAAATAGAATCATGTTGTCGATGCATTTGAGGCAACCCGATAATAAAGTCCATATTCACCATTTCTCACTTCCAGGTAGGAATAGTTAATTCTAGAAGATTACCACTAGGTCTCTAGTGCTCAACCTTAACTTTCTGGTAATTTGGACACTTAGATACTAATTCCACAACATCCCTTTTCATGCCAGTTCATCAACTAATTTTTTACAAATTACAGTACATCTTAGTAGCTCCTAGGTAAATAGAATATCGTGAATCGTGAGTTTTTAAAATATTTACTGCCTCAAGTCATCACCATCAAAAATTTATAATCTGCCCCGACAGCAAACAACACCATCTCTTCTTACGGAGAAAACCTCAAACTTATGATGCCGAGATAACTATCTTGCTTTTCCTTTAACTTGTCAACCAAAGAATTTTCCAAATCATTCTAAAGCCAGAAACTACCTTCGGTCAAATCAACCAATCGAACTCCCAACCACGCAAGCTGATGAACCTAATTAACTAAATCTTTCTTATTATCTTCAAAGTGAAACACTCTCGATAAACAGTTTTCTAAGGGTGTCGGCCATAATATTAGCCTTACATAAGTGATATAAGACACTCATATCATAATATTTCAACAACTCTAGCCACCTTCTCTAACAAAGATTTAGATCTTTTTGGCTGAATACATACTAAAGACTCTTGTGATTTGTGAACACATCAACATAAATCCATAAAGATAATTCCTAAAAATATTTAAGGAATCTACAATTGCTGCTAACTAAAGATCAGGATTCAGGTAGTTCTTCTCATGAGGATTGATTTTCCTAAAGCTACATGATTTTACCTTTCCCCGCTGCATTAATACATAACAAATCCCAACTGTGGAAACATCAAAATATACCATAAAAATATCAAAACCCTTAGGTAAAGTAAAATTAGAGCGGAGGTGAGTTGATTCTTCCACTCCTAAAAGCTGTTATTGCAAGAATTGAACCATAGGAATTTTACTTTATTCTGAGTCGGTCTAGGTGATATGCTATATAAATGTAACTTTTTCAAGGCTTAAACCTACTAAAATATGAAAGTTTCTTAGTTTTTTTCAGATATGATGTATTTTAGGTATGTTTTATAGGCAACTAGGTTTTGGATGCAAAGTTCATGATAAAGATGAAAAATGGTATTTTTGGCTAATTATGTGACCAACCTTGGATATTCATGATGCTTTCCATATATTATATGACCAAATCATGTGATGAATGTTGAAGATTTGAAGATTAGTTGCAAGTGTTAAGGCCTCACACCTACCTATGTCTACATATGGACCACATGTCGCACATGTGCTCTTTATTAGACTAAGGTAGGTGGTGAACTCGATGATACAAAGTGGAATTGGTGATCCAAAGAGTGAAAGAGAAAAAAGAACTTTTGGAACCTAACTATATCAAAATGCAGACCACTCATAGCACTGGTGGTCCGTATGTGACTAAGGTAAATGCCAGAGTTAAATATCTTGAGAGTTGACAGTTCTTTTATAATTTATCCATAAATTTCATGTCAATATCAAATTAAGGAAAAATAGGTATTATTGGAAAACTAATTCAATTCTATCAGATGGTGGGTATTCTTGCACTTACTTATTCTACATGCGGACCACATGTAGCACATGTGAACCGCATGTGGGCAAAGCATGTAAAAAGTTCAAAATCCCAAGAGTAGAACTACAAGAATTTTTTTTCTGGGAACATGCTATCACTACATGCACCTATCTTGCAGGCCGCATGCACTATATGCTCCTAAGGACAGTCATATGTAGAGACCACATGTAGCCACCAACCTTTGTTTCTCTTATTTTTCGTGCTTTGGTTTTAGGGTTTATTGATGTACTATAAATACCCCTTATGTGTTTTTAGTAGAAATTGATATTTGATACTAGTTCTACATTGATATTCAAAACCCCCATTTACTTTTCTAGTTCTTCCCGTTGATTATAATATATGAGAGACATGATACCACGTATTTCCTTGGGATTTGATCCCAACCTTTGTTGGGTTACTATATTTGGTAAAGACCACATCATCTTTAGAGTGGAGTTGTAGCTTGGGCATCACCAAATTTTAGTGCCATTGTCAAGGAATATGGTGTTGATCTATGAGTTAAAAACCTTGTATGTGGTGGAATAAAAAATAGATGATATTCCTAAAAGGGTTCGTGATGTTGTACCTCCCCCTCCTCCCAAAAAAGTACATTGTATTTTTTATAGATACGGATAAGCTATTAGCTCAAACTGAAAATAAGAGGAGGGCAATGGAAAAAGCTTAATGGACAGCTAGGGAGGTTGAGCTGGCTGAGCAAAATAAGAAGAAAACCACCAGGCAACACTCGGTGGAAATTAGAACAGACCTACAGATACTCGTGTTCAAGTTATCCCAGCATATCAATATGTACAACCATATGTAGATGATGAAGAAGATCTGGGCTACGTTGAGTCAGCAGATAATGGAGCCATTATCCCTCCTATTTTCCCCTAGATGTCATGTTTAACATCTCTAGTTCAATGATCAGCTCCTATACTTGAAGGGTGTGTTTATACGGATGACTACAAATGACACAAACATGAATCTAGCAAATTATACTAGGATCTACACTTTATACAGTATTCCTACGGTAGATCAGGAAGTGCTTAAACTGAGTTTGTTTCCGTTTTTCCTTACTAGAGAAGAATGATTATGGCTAGGGGATCTTCCAAGAGGATTTATTACTAAATGAAATGACAAGCATTGAAAAGCATTATTTTATATGAGTGTCTCTTTACTATCCGTGCATTGAAAAGCATTATTTTATATGAGTGTCTCTTTACTATCCGTACATTGACAAGCATTATTTTATGTGAGTGTCTCTTTACTATCCGTGCATTGACAAGCATTATTTTATATGAGTGAGTGCGACATCTTTGTTGTGAGAGAACATGAGTCATATCGCTAGATGTCTACGTGTTTTGGGTAGTGTAACTTGTACATATGTATAGTTGTATGTTTCTAATGTAATGTCATACCTTGATCCCATTGTGTCACATTATTTTGCTTTATGTTATTGCATAGAGCTTAAAGTGTTGATTCACTGCCTTATTTTATTGTGTTTAGTTGCCTTAGGACATGCAAATATTCTAAGTTGAGAATGTTGATGTGCTATAGAAATATAATACTTTCGACTCTTAAAACTAAGAAAAGATGAAAGTTTCTTTGGTTTTTTTGTTAGATATGATGAGTTTTAGGAATGTTTTACAAGAAGCTTGTTCTTTGATGCAATGTTCGTGAAAAAGATGAAAAATGGCATTTTTGGCTACGTATGTGATCAATCATGGGTATTTGTGACACTTTTCAGATTGTACGTGACAAATGCATGTTATGAAAGTTAAAGATTTGAATCTTGGTTGCAAGTGTTGAAAGGTCTAGCACTTACCTATGTCTACATGTGGACCTCATATAGCACATGTAGTCTATATGAGACTAAGGTAGGTGTTCGACATGATGATCCATAGGGTGAAAGAGATAAAAAAGAACTTCTGGCACCTACCTATGTCACCATGCAGACCGCATATAACACTTATGGTCCTTATGTGACTAAGGTAAGTGCTAGAGTTGAAGATCCCAAGAGTTGATAGTGCTTTAGTAATTTAGCCATAACTTATTCGCCCCGATATTGGATTAAGGCAAAATTTCTATCATTTGAAAGCTAATTCAGTTATCTATCTCATGGTGGTACTTTTTGACTTAGTTTACATGTTGACCACATGTAGCATATGCGGACCGCATATCATGTGTAGAAGTCAAAAATCCCGAGAGTAGACCTGCAAGAAATTTTTTTCTGGGCACATGCGGGCATTACATGCGCTTAGCCTATAGGCCATATGTATTACATGCACTAAAGGATAGCGCTCATGTATAGACCACATGTAGCCACCAACCCTTTTTTCTCCTATTTTATTTGGGCTTTGGTTTTAGGGTTTCCTCATGTACTATAAGTACCCCTGATGTGTTTTTAGTAGAAGTTACACACTCTTGATACTCACAAATGTATTTTGATTTTGAGATTCAATTTTAGTCTTAGATTTCTCTAGTATTGATTTTGGTTGATTATTTAAGTTATGGTTTTGGGTTTTTAATTGTTATTATTGTGATATCATATTATGATTTCAATCATGAATGTTGTTGATTAATTCACAAGCATTACTGACTGAAAACCCTTATCTAGGGTTCTAGAAACCTTGGCGGATGGACAAAGTAGGGGATGTGCTATTGTTATTCAGAACCGATACCCATGTAAGCATTGTGTATCTTCACTTTAATAGTTATGTTAGCGGTTGCAAATGTTAGTATCCCACCTACATTATTGATACTTACTCAAAAAGAGGAGTGCTTGCCAGAAAAAGATAATAACAACAACAATTTGAACTTTAACTGTCGATCCATGCTACTAGATTTTATGAAAGTATGATGGTTAGATTTAATCTAACAACTAGAGACTTAAAAGGTAATAGTTAACTGGGATCAAGATGAGGGTTATTAAGGCAACATCCTGGACTCTAAATGTAAATAGTGAAATACTTTCGCTCGTCCAAATGATTATAGAAGGTACATAACATATTGATTCTTCATGCAAGGTATCGGGTTGTTTTAACAAAGCACGATAAGCCTATGAAGTTTATAAGCCAGGGGGAACACAATCCTAGTTTTCACCTGCAACAGAATACAACCAAAGTTGATATTTTCTACTAGTTCGACATTGATATTTAAAATCCCTCATTTACTTTTCTAGTTCTGCCCATTGATTACAACAGTTGTGATCCACAATTCCACGTATTACTTTGGGATTCCAACCCAAACATATTAGGTTACTATATTTTTTAGTGATCGTATCATCTTCAGAGTAGAGGTGTAGCTTGGGTGTCATCACTGGACATGGGAGAAGAAATAGATCAAAATACTTTAACAAACTATCAGTAATAGTCAGCAAAACCCATGAAACTCCTGATGTCTAATAGAGAGATGGGTCTACAATTCCTTACTGCATTAGTCTTTTGAGGATAAACTCGAATGCCTTCCCCAAAAATAATATGACCAAGGAATACTACTGATTTCAACCAGAATTCACACTTTCTAAACTTAGTGAATAACTGGTGATCTGTAATAGTCCTCGAGACAATCTTCAAATGTTCTGAATGTTCACCCCCCACTTCAAAAATAAATGAGGATGTCATCTATAAAAGCTATAATGAATATGTCCAAGTATTACTTGAATACCTTATTCATCAAGTCCATAAAATATGCAGGAGCATTTTTTAGTCCAAAAGACATAACTACAAACTCAAAGTGACCCTACCGAGTTCTGAAGGTCGTTTTTGGAATGTCAAAATCTCTTACTCTAATTTGATGCTAGCCAAATATGAGGTCTATCTTAGAAAAACAATTAGCACCCTGAATTTAGTCAAACAAGTCATCAACCTTGGGGATGGGATACTTATTCTTATTTGTCACTTTGTTCAGCTGACGATAGTCAATGCACATTCTGAGAGAACCATCTTTCTTGCATAGGAAAAGAATTGGAGCGCCCTATAGAGATACACTAGGTATGATAATGACCTTGTCTAGGAGATCTTTCAACTGTTCTTTCAAATCTATAAGCTCGGTTGTAGCCATTTTGTAAGGTGGAATTAAAATATTCTGGGTATCCTAAAGGAGATCTATTCTGCAATCAATTTTTTGCTCGGGAGGAACTCCAAGAAAATATTCTATAAAACACTTCAAGAAATTCATTTAATATAAAACTAACTCAAGACTCAAATTTTTTTACCTTGAGTCCTTGACTCGAATGAGATGGAAGATGCACCCTTTGGAGATTATTTTTCTTACCTTAAGGAATGAAACAAATTGACCCATAGGCATTGAGGTACTAACCTTCCACTCTAAAATTAGCTCATTTGGAAACTAAAACTGGACTATTCTATTTCTACAATTATCTAAGACATAGAAAGAGTGGAGCCTATCCATGCAAGAATACCATCGTAATCGATCATGTCTAACTGTACGATATTGAATGAAGTAACTTTTTGGGATAATGTGATTAGGAAATTTTTGTATACCCATCTAGCTATGATTAAACTATCAACTAGAGTAGAAACTAGAAAGGGTTTTTCTATGATCTCAGGACTAACACCACTATCTACTTCAATAAAGGGAATCACAAAGGAAAGTGTGTCTTTGGGATTTAACAATGCATAAACATAAATGTGAAAGACTTGTAACATACCTGGTCTACAGGGAATAAAACCTACCCTAATGTAGTCCACTAGTTGCACTAAAGGAGATAATTTACTGAGTTGGGTGACCTACTGGAAACTCTAAAGAGTTAGTTTGGCTCTGCTGACGATCATTCCTACCTCTCTGCGCACTTGATGGGAAATCCCTTCTTCTATCACCTATCTTGCCACACTTAAAACCAGCATCACTACCAGTCATTCACTCACCCTTGTATTTCTTATGACATTTCATGGAAATTGGGCTGGTGTGACCACTATTTATACTACCCTGGGACATAGAACCTGGCACTATATCTCGAGTATCATGTCTAAAATTGGGCAATGGAGTACTAAAAAAAATGGATGGAGCTAAAGATTTCTAGTGGAACTGAGAATGATTTCCCCCATCAGATATCTGTGAAGAAAAATTAAAGCTACCAGTTATGTCCCTCTTATTCTCCCTCTCCTTCTCTTTGATATTCTCCTCCTCAATTTGTTTAGCATGGACCATAAATATGGAGATGTACATCTACTTAACCAACATGACCGTCCTACACTCCTTGAACATATCCTTAAAAATATTGGATACTAATTTACTTATGCAGGCCCTAGAATCAGCCATTATAGTCAAAGTATACTTAGGAAACTATAAACATGAGTGAATGCACCTCCTGCACTTTGGATTCTCTTAACTCAAGCGGGAAGAACCTATCCAGACATGTTGTAACAGACTCATCCTACTTTACTGGACTTGTATCTACACCACTATCTTCCATCCACTACTTATACTAGGTGTGAGCCACTCCTTTCACTTTCACTTGAAGTGACCCTCATTATCTCAATCACTTTCTTAACACTATCCAAAATCTCATGTGGATCCTCTTCAGATTTAGATCAAAATAATACTAGTAAATTTATTCGAGTGAAGTCCCGACGTCTAGTTGTCATCGCTTTCGCTATTGGTTTTGCTTGGGCAACAACCTGCTGATTATTCTAAGAAGACATAGATTGAGATAATGCAGTGAAAGTATCCCTAAACACAGCATGAGAGACCTTCTTATTTAGAGGGTCTTTAGGAATTGGCAGCGGTGCTTGTTGGTTTCCATTTCATCTTCTGTAAGTTCTCTTGGGAGGCATTTTTTGTATTTAGATAGAGTATGAGTTAGAAGAATAATTCTAGTCGAGTTCACACTGTATCACATGACATGAATGATGAAATAAGTGAGACTTTCCTAAAATATTTTGTAGCCTCTTTCCCATATGTGTGGAGTACTTTACAACCATGAATAAGACTCTACTTAACGTGGCTTTTTTACGCCCTGGGACACTTTAAAGATGCGACTTTGATTCCATGTTTTTCATGACCCTAGACTGCCTCCTATTCAAAACACAGTGCATAGAGTTACAAGTGACCCTAAGCTAACCCATGGCCTGGCATACCACTATAGTATTGGAGAAAAACTAGAAGTATTGGGTGAAGGCTAAAATTAAAGTAAACTGATAATAAATGGTAATGGAATCAATGCTAATACTGTCTAAAATACTCAACACCTGAAAACATGTCTAACTATTTGAAAGCCTCTAAATCATAATAAGTTGTTGGAATAAGCCCTCAACTAATTCCAATTGACTAAAATAAAATGAAATGCTGATATTAGTAAATTATAACTAGTCCTCAAATGATGAGGACTCACCAGACTATTATTAAGTTGTACAGGATGATGTTAGGTGTGATCTAGGTACTGAGCGTCTGAACCTATATTATGAGAGAATATAGAGCAAAGAAGTATGCAATAAGTACTTTGAATGTGTTGAGTATGCGATAAGGGAAACTAGCTGGTATAAACTAAACATTAATGCATTAAAAATGATTAGCTGAATGTAAGACCAAGTACAAGCATATACTGTATAAACCTGAATAACTGAATACAAGGTCATGTATATCTGAACTAAAATATAAGATGAACATAAATTGAGGATGGTCGGAGCTAAAAATAATTGACATACCCCAATATAAACAAATTGAGGTCCAACTTATAACCCCAGTATGAAGGGTGTCACTAGCTTGCCAAAGGTACCAACACTAGTTGGCATGGATCTAGTAAACTGAGGTCCTTAAGGACTAATGTGTTATGCCTCAACTGATGGGTGACCCCTTATAACCTACGGTCGAATTGTAGTTCTTGCAATTAGCGAATTCTAATAACAACCTCAACCTAACTGACAGGTGAGCCATCATACTTGCATTTACTTTGTGCTAAGTGCTATTCCCACCATAAAGACGTTGAAACATAAACTGAATTGTTCATCCTGATTTCATCATTAAAGTATCAACTATTGATAATCAGAAGTGCTCAAAGATAAGTAAACTGATATATGCGTGAGTACTTAGTATCACGTGTTTATATCCCACCAGCTTTGACTAATGCAACTGAACATATTGATAATAAAAGATGATCATAATAGTGAATTTTATAATCCAATACAAACTCAATGATTTATCAACCATAGGGGAATTTATGATTTTGAGTATGAAAGGATGCTACTCCTATAGAAAAACATGTACTTATGGTTCATTACAAAAATAAACTGAAGGGATTAAGTAAGCTCATAATTGACCTGGAACAGAAAACCTTAAGGAAGCAATAAACTTTGGAATTCGAGATATTCTTGGGACTCAATGGATAAAAGAAATCTATTGATGAAATCCCACACACCTGGATATGGAAGCTAGGGAGAAATCATTGGAATTTGAACTTGCGGTTGAGGAACCCAAACTTTGCTCAGGAGAAGAATAATCCCCTTTTTCTTCTTACCAATTAGTTTTGTAACTTACTGGGGAATTGAGGGAAGTTTGGATTACATACCACCCTTGGAAAGGCCTAAACGTCAAGGGTTGGGAGTTAAAAGAATGGGATAATACTAAATAACCCTTTTTAAAACATGCAGGATTTTTTAGGGAAGTAGTTGTAACGACTTAAGCATCGACTCGTTGGATCTAACAACGAGTCATGGCCTGGAATCGTTGTCAGATGACCTAAGCCTTGGGCCCTTACTGGTATGACAACACTTCTCACCTAACAACTTACTGGGACTGATAATGGGTCATTAGAAGGAGTTGTTATAAAGAACTTGATTTCTTGGATTCTTTCTGTTAGGACGACGAGTCCACCTAAAGATTTATTAGGACTAATAATGAGTCGTATGCTGGACTTGTCACCACTGAGGTGAAATTTTGGATTCCTCATTGATGTGGCAATGTATCCATATAATGACTCATTGTGTTTGACAATGGGTCTTTAACAAAGTCATTGTCATTGGCAGTTGACAGTCCCTTAAATTTATTTCTAGAACTTCTTACTACAATATCGGATTAAGGTAAGACTAGCGGTGTTAGAAAGCTAATGCCTATATTTTGATGGGTGTAGAGCTAAAAAACATGGGGTATTACCTAATTCTATAAAAAACACAACATCACCATGTACAATATTATGTTTCCTCTCTAGAGATTTACTTATTCATTTTTTTCACACCTCCATGATCAACACAAAAGAATAAATTATCTAGAGTACACTACAAACCAACATATCATTTTTAACCTTATTAACAAGTAAACTCTCCACTACAACTCATATTAATATATTTGACCCTTAGTAATGAATCATTTATAAACAACCAACTCCTCTATTATCACAAAAGGACAAACTATGCTTCTTTATCCCCACAACTAGTTGATGGTTACTCAAATTACTGACTCAACATACCTCAACCACTCATGGAGAAATACTAACCCAGTTTTACCGTGCAATAATAAGTGAGCTATGACTAGGTAAAAGCACATATAATAAATCCAGTCCCTTAATTGACCCTATAACTAAGGATCATTAATCATAATTAAGCTCACCTATTTCCCAAGCCTTAGAAATCCAATCGTATCACATTCATGGATACTATTAACCAAAAATTACTCCTATATTATAAGAACTAAGCAATGTCAAACAATAATCAACCAATTATAAGGGATTTTAAAAATCGAAACATGAGTGACTAGTTGTACCAATGGGCAGCCAAGTTCATTAAGTCAAGAGCAGACTAACAACAATAGACCAAGTCAATAGTTCATGACTAACGACAATAAGTTCAACCTTACCTTAATTGTTCTTTAAATAAATATCAATAGAAAGTATACCTTCTAATTATTCCAATTGTCTAGATCACTCATGGATTAATTAAAACAACAAAAACCACCTAGTCAAATAGAGTCTAACACTAGAATATATATATATATATATATATATATATGTATGTATGTATGTATGTATAAATATATGTCACCTCATACAAAAAACAATGCCCACATCAGACATTTAACTTACTAACATTTCATATATTATCAACCACATCATCCAAATTTTATTCTTTTAACCAGCAATCTAGTCATCAAAAAAATTTTCAACCATCAACTAAACCTTTAAGCTATCACAAAATTTAAAATACAAAAAAATTCTTTTTTAATAGCTAACCCAAACAAGATTTTTATTTTCCAGACCTGTTACTATTGTTAAGCCAAGCTATGATCACAATCACATCTTCTAATATACTAAGAAAATATACAACCAAGCAATTTTATCATAATTCATACGACAATCATAAGCCCTAACACTTATGGATAGACACTATTTGAAAACAAATAGGTTCTAGGTGTGAACTTATCACAATACTAATTAGAATTAACTATATTCTAATTTGTGTTTGCAGAGATAACAATTGGAATCAACCAGATAGCAATTTGATTAACTCAAATAGACAATAAACATGGTAGAATGATAGGAACGAAGAAAGAAAAACAAATCATAAAGAAGTTATAGCTTCCCAAGCTTGATGTGGACATCTACACAAATCCATAGGAACCTATTCTACATTTGCTCTTGTACTTAAAGACTAATAACCTAGGCTCTGATATCAACTGCCATGACCCAACTAAACAGATTATGTAGGAACATACACTAATCCACCTAGATAGGAGAACCTTTACCATCTATTTCAAAATTCATGAAAGAATTAAATAAATTTCATTAATGATTTAAAAATATGATAAATAAAATAATCTTTTAAACAAAATCATAAAAAACACTTTTTATGAGGATTTAGTCAAGACAATGCATAAGACCTTCTAATAAGTAAACAACAACAGAAGGACATAGCTCCTATCATAGATATGGAATAAATAGAAGCTGCTGCAGATCCCTATCTAAATCACATGATAAACACAATCTGATCCTACAATTATACTATACCCCTAAAAGAATATGGCAATTGCATCTGTACAAACAACACATATTGGTACACATCATCGGTCAAGTAAGGTTAAAAACATAACATATGATATAATATTCAAGATAAATCATGTACATATAATATGATAGTTTAACTCCCCTCAATTTGTAGTTCATGTCATCACTTAATGTAAGTAACTTCAATTTTCCCCATAAAGACACTTGCCATTAAATCTCTAGCCTAGGCTAAATAGAGGGCACATAACTTCACAACTAAGCTATGACTACAAAGATTAACTAACAAATATTTCTTTAACCTTTACCAATAAAACCATTATTATTATTATCTCTATTTACCACATTACCAAAAACAATCATGACATATAATTCAAATAGTCAATAATAATTCAATACTTAGAAAAATATACACCAATGACAAGTCAACACACATGAGTATTTTACAAACAACTCTAGTTGTTCATTATTTCGTAAAAGTCTTGTCAAATGTTAAAATCACAATTTTCATTATGGAAAGGATAATTATATGCCAAGAAAATTAGTTCACACTAGAAACGCAAGTTCAAATAGCAAGTTGGAATATCAATTCAATAGTTCACTCAGGGAACCCGACTCAATAATATCAGTAATAGATCACACAAAGAGCACCACATATCATCATCATTAATTGGACAACACAAGGAACTCAAACATTATTAAGTAGACCAAAAAACCTAGTCCACTCAAGAAACAAAATATAAATAAATTAATAAATAAATTTAGTCCACTCAAGGAATTAGCAAGCTCACCAATCCTTATACACACATGCTAAGGGTCTTACGATCGCCTACTATCCATGACCTATAGAGGACAAGCTCTGTCCATGTAATATACCAGTATGGTACCCAACATGGTATTTATTTAACCTTTATCGTGCCAACGTGGTATAGAAACTAACTAATGAATAATATCATATTTGAAACGTAGTGCCATCATCTCTATCAATATAAATTGTCAACTTTATTCCAACCAATCCCATGATGATGTCCATTACCAGCTCATCTTATAATAATAATAACAAAAAAAATCAATCCCCATAAAGATGTTCTGTACGAGCTCATCCCATGAATAACACAAATATCACAACATTACAACCATAATTAGACTAAACTACCACACTTATACAATAAATAATACTTTAATATAACAACATTAAATGTGTCTTACACTTACGATATCATTTGACAACTTCTTACTTTGATCATGCATTTTAACAAGTATACAATGAAATAGTTAACGTGCACACTTAAACTAAATTGGGTTTTCAACTCTATATAACCATCACCTACTGGTTCAAGTATAATTATCAAATAAGTTAAATATTTCCGCCACTTACACCACAACATAGTCCTTATTAGGAAATAACGTGATTTTATTATTCAATAATGTTTGTGATTGTCAAATTAGAATGTTCAATAGCTTCTCAAGTGAAATCAATTACTTATACTTACTAGAATGTGGAGCAATCGATGACCAAGAATTTAGTTAAATACACAGATTCAATTAGTTAGACTTAATTCGATTCTCAATAACCTTGAGATAGTGACAAAGCCTTATCACGGACTAACTTATTACCTAATTGCTCAACTATGGATATAATTCACCAATTTAACCAAACTTTCTAATCTATTCATTGTTATTCCCCCTACACCATAATAAGTTTACATCAATGCCTTTAAATTACAGAAAATGTCATAATTACAAGTTACTTATTTCACAACCTGTAGTCCTATAATTGGACACCGATATACATATATTTTCATGAATTATAATAATTATTTAATAATCAATGAATCATCAAACCAAATAATTAAACCAAGTTAGATTCAATTTCTCAAACTTTTTGATTATTACAACCTATTCACAGGGTCCACAGGACTAAGCATAAAATCTCCCTCAAACTATATTATAGTGATGCAATTTAAGCAAGATCTACTTCACATTAATTCGAGCCTACGTGGGTATCAAAATGTTGCAACAAGTAAGTTATAACATGGATACTTTTCCTTTTCTTCATGTTTATGAATTCTAAATCATCTAACAAGCATGTAATTGTAAGAGTAATTATTTAACTCTTCAAACAAATAGTGTGAAATTCAAATTCACTAGTTCTACCATTATTCAAGATCTTAATCATTATCCAAGGGTCAATTAATCATTATCTAGTTCTACCAAACTCAACACATCTCTATTAATGGAGTTTTAAAGCTAAAAGTCTCATCTTTATTAAATTTAAGGTCTCCACTATCACATTTCATATTTTTGAACAATAATTTCATACTAGAACAAGTTAATTTATGATCTAGAATAAATTATTTGTTAAAACACCCCCTACCTAAACTTTCTCATAATTGCATGAAACTATGGATATAACCCATAAGAATTTCACCATAATTCCCCATTCTAATTATTCTAGAAGAAGAATAACCTAATCAATTTCAAAAGGGAATCTTACTTTAACAAATGATTTGCACCTAACCTTGAGCAAATCACTCCTCTAAGGCTTAGGAGATAGATTTTGGAGTTTATCAACTAAAAATTTGCATAAATAGGCATATATATGGTTGTCGTACCTCTATAGAAGAATATTTTCTATGATTGCGGTCTCAGCATTTCAACATGGATTGTCTTTAGTAAAATAGTCTTAACTTTTTAAAGTTGGAAGTGAATTAACAAACTATTGGGAGCATTTAAAAATGACTCAGAGACCTTTAATTTGGTAGGTATTTATCCTTATAATTCTCTATACTCTAGGCGGAGTACTTGTTTGAAGTTGATCCTAGTTTAAACTTAGCATGAAACTCAATCAATAAGGACACTTCAAACTTAACTTTGTGCTAGGGGTATTGTATGACCGTAATTCAAATCTAATGCATTTTGATGGTAAAGATTGATCCTAACACCTATTATAAATGAGATTCTATGCCTTTTGATAAAAATATTTTTAATGATAATAAAACCAATCATTACAACATAATAGGAAATAATGTAGATCATATAGGTAATATAAGCAACGTGATGGGAAATAGAGGAGATAGATTAGTGAGAGGAATGATCAAGGTAGCAGATCAAGTGCTATCAAGGCCATTCTTCCAAGGTTCAAAGAAAGTAGTAGCCCAATGAGTTGTGGGAATGGAAAATTCAAACTGAGAGGATCTTTCTAATAAAGAATATCTTAGAAACTTGTAAGATAAAGTATGCTCTCATGCAATTCAAAGGGTATGCATTCATTTGGTGGGAGTCCAAAAGATGGGAAAATAAGTGTCGTCACAACTATGAGTTACCTACTAAGAAAGAGTTGATTGTATTTTTGGAGATAAGGTACTTAATTCCAAAACACTACCAAGAGGTGCTTAAGAAGGTGTTATGTGTCTTGACTCGAACTAGAGATTTGTCATAACGGGTATCTCAAACCTAACATTGGCTGGAGACCAACCCCTTCGCCTAACCTCTAGAGCACAATATAACAAATAGAGAAAGCCAACAAAAATAGTAATAAGAATGATAGATAAGTCGATCAAAAGCTTTTAAGAGTCAAAACAACCAACCAACCCAACATTTGTCAACAAAAAGCCTCTAATACCAAAATACCAAACTAAGTTGGGACATGCCCCCTCGCCCTAACAATATAAATTCATAAAAGAAACCTAATATGGTAGGGCTTTCCAAAAGATAGTGGCTCACCACTTCACAACAACTCAATCAACTTACCACACCACCTAACGCTACATAAAAGTAATACAAAACACCTCGAACCTATATTTATGAAATGATGTAGCATATAGGGACGGTCAGTAGGGAAAAAACTGACATGTAACTAGGAAGAAAGTGATAAAATAATGCCCTTACAAAAAACTAGTCAAAGCCATAATCATAACATTTATATATACATATATAAGATACCGAAATAGGGACAAGGGTCATGAACACGAGAGTTTAAAATATTAACATGAACTTTATAGCTTGCTCTATCCTAATTGCAGCCACGGGCTTTATGTGTCCGACTCTCCTTCCAAGAAGGGAGTTAGTGTATGTTAGCCACACCTACTGAGGAAGTCGAGGATAGGATAAAGACATCAAGTTGATAGCCATAAAAAATATAAAGTGTGCAACAAGCATATGGTCATATGAACCCTATGTCGGCAAATGTGGTTTCTAGTATTGGTCCCCCAGGACTATACTTCATGGTGAGCTACACAATTCTCTTTAAGCTAAAATTAAAGAAGTTTAAACATAATTCAAACCATTAACCAAGGAGTCTTTATTAAGGTATTTTCCAACACGGTTTCGTCATACCAATATGCTTGGAAGTTAATTCAATTATGCCAAACTAATACATATAGCCATTAAACACCCAAGATTTATTAAAAATCAAAAACCATGGTAACCAAGGCCTCCCAAAACTATTTTTATCCATTCAACATTTTATGCAATGTAATGTTTTCAAAAGGTAAGTCAAATCATGCAAATATCTAAATTTAAGATCAAGTTTACGCGTTAGGTTTAGGTTAATACCATTATCAAGTAAAAATTTATCCAATTTAGGGAAACCCATGTCCCCCATTCCATCCATTAAAACAATTCCCCAATTTAGTCTGAAAACTATTAATTAAAAGTATGAAATAAAAATTTAAAAATGGGGGAAATAATTCAAGTATAGTCAATCAAAAACCTGTCAACTCCATTTCTAATCCATCAATTAAATCACACGAGTAATGATTAAATAAGTTCCACAATGTAAAATTCATGTTACGGATGAGAAACATGGTTGGAATACCAAAAAAATATGAAGAGATACTAAAGCTTGGAGCTTTAATGGTGAATTATCAATGAAACCTAAATATCTCTTACCTTCGGAGTTAAAAAGGAAAATGTATGGTTTTGATTTTGATAACTGATGGCAGAGGAGTCATTTGTGTGTTTTTAGTCATGGAACAAGAGTTTGAAGATCGGAAAAGACCAAAAATACCATAATTAAAACATAGGGCAAAAGTTTGGGAATAATAGTCACGACTTGGGTAACGACTTGTGAGTCCTGACCATTAATCATGACTTGAAGTCATTACTCAAGGATTAAAAATCTAGTTATTCGCTGTTATGACCATGGGTCCCTCAAAATACTAATTGTATCTCATAATGAGTCGTACCCCAAACTAATTATTAATGGACCAAAGTCTAGGCTTTCTCACTGTAGTGGAAATAAGTCCTGCCCATGACTCATTATATTAGGGAATGAGTCATGGTCTGAGCCATTTTCACTTGTATTTTAACATTACCATCATAATTATATCATAGCTTCTTACCCCAACCTTGGATGATGACGAGACTAGTGGCATTGAAAAGCTGGTCCAACTATTTGTCTGATGGATGATCTAGTGATCAAAAACTTAGGGTATCACAGTATGTTGAGTAAAGGTAGAAAAAGTGTGGAGTAATATTATTATGCATTTGAAAAATTGAAAATAAAGTCTAAATTTAAGGAAAATATGCAATGTACTGTGATTCAATTTGTGTCAAATTTGAGTTATGATTTATTAAACCATTTAAAGCTTAAATATTATGAGACTCTTGAAGCGGATGTCCATGATGATAAAAATATAAAAGCATATTTGAAAGAAAAAAAGACAAAAAGGACAATATTTCTTTAACTTTCATATGGGACAAGAGTAGAGATAATATGAACGCAACATATTCTAGAGAGCAACCTAAGGATGGTTGTCAAGATACTTAAGTTAAGGTTGATTACAACTTTAAGATAAGTGAGAAAATAGAATAAGGTATCTATATTAAAGCTAAATTTCCTTGACCCTCTATAATTTAATGCTTTAAATTTTAAGAAAGGGAACATCTTGTTAGTAGGTGTCTTAATAGAGAATTATTATTTCTCTTTAGGATTGACATTGACCTAGGAAGGAAGAAGAAGATAATGAAAATATTAAAGAAAATAGATATATAAATGACGGTAAGGGAGATGCCTTGGAGGATGAAGAAGAAACATTAGATGAAAAGGTAAATTTAGTTTTCTTTATGCTGAAAGGGAAACCCTTGCTGCATGATGATAAAGATTTAAAGGTGAATTTTAGTCTTTAATGTGTTCTGACAAAAATTATGGGAGCCCTTTATACGGAATAAATTGATCAAAGGGAGAATCAATTTCATGCTAGGTGCAAAATTAGACATAAGGTGTATTCTTTGATTATTAATAATAGAATTTGCACCAATACAGTGAGTAGTTATTTGGTGGAGCATATTCAAATACCAACAAGAAAACATTCCAAATGATAAAAGATACAATGTTACAATGAGAGTGAAGATCTAAATGTCCTCAAGCAAGTCTTCAATTTTGTGTGGGAAAGTACAATAATGAATTAGTTTGAAATGTTGTACCTATCTTGGTTTGTCATATATTGGTAGAAAGATTGTGGCAATTTGATAGAGATGTTTTGAACCATGATAGGTCCAAAAAGTATATTTTTATGATTAAAGATGATAAGTTTGTACTTTTACCTCTCACTCCATTTCAAGTAATTAAGGACTATTGACCTATGAAGGAGCTTTAGAAGAGGATAAGGGTGGAAAAGCAAAGAGTAAATAATATTCTAAAAGAGAGAAGTGACTTGGATAAAAATAAGAATAACATGTTCATGATAGCAAATCCAAGAAAATTTTTAAAGGGTGTGGATGAGAAATGCTTTTTAATGTGCCTTGTCAACACTAATCTTTTATTGCACACTAACCAAGATAGTAACACTTTGCCTAGTATTGTTTCTTCTCTTTTATGGTACTATAATTGGATATTTATGGAGGATATGGCCAAGGTATTACTACCCTTAAGGTGAATTTAGAATCAAATTGATCTTGTATTGGGATAAAAAATTCCCAACTGGCAGGCCCAAAGAGGCCAAAGAGCTATAAAGATAAGTGGAATAGCTTATTGAAAAGGGGATGATAAAGAAAGCCTAAGTCCTTATGCATACCAGTGATCTAAAGCCTAAGTACTTGTGCTATACCAATGATCCTTGTTTAAAAAAAGAATGGTACTTGGTGTATGTGCATTGATTGTAGAGCCATGAACAGGATTATGGTTAAGAATAAGAATCAAATTTCTTGACTTGCTGACATGTTGGATGAGTTATATGTCTCTAAGTGTAGGGGTGTACATTGGTTGGTTGGATGTGAATTTATGTATTACTGGTTTAGTTTATTGGTGGTTGATTTTTAAATATGCTAAACTAACAACTAATAAGATATTTTTCATATTGGTTTTTGGTTTATATGTTTGTAGTTCTTAGCGGTTTAGTTTTTGGTTTAACTGATATGAAAATACACATAAATTATAAATAGTAGTAACTAAGACGAAAAAACTAAATCTTAGTCCCCAAAAAAATCTTACATGATATGTTTTAATTTATGAGAATCTTCAACATTGAATAAATTTGTAGGAAATTAAATAACTTTGTAGAATTAAAGAGAAATTAAGATAAATATATAATAGGAATATATATAAGTAGCGAAAAAGTATTAATTTAGTATATTCTTATTGGGTTATAAGTTTATCAAATAGCCCAATATGAAAAATTAAAGCTGAACCAACAACCCAATAAAACATTTATAAGAACCATTAAAAATAGTTAACCCAATAGTAATAAACCAATATCATTTTTATAGGTTAAATTTATTAGTCGGTTTGATTTTTGTGCACCCCTACACAAGTTTATTCTCAACGATTGACCTTCAAAGTGGGTATCATAAAATTTGCACAAAATTGGGTGATGAGTGGAAAATGACTTTCAAGACAAAGTTCGGGTTGTATAAATTACTTGTAAATGTCATTTGGGTTGACAAATGTCCCAAGCACATTCATGATATTGATAAACCATCTCCTCAAACCTTTTATCACCAAGTTTTTTATGGAGTATTTTTATGACATACTTGTGTATAGCAAGACAATTGAGGAGCATGTGTCTTATTTAAAATATGTGTTTGATGTACTACTATAAAAATGACTCTTTGCTAGTCTCAAGAAATATTTATTTTGTGTTGAGAAGGTCATGTTCATGGGTTGTATTATTATTGCTAATGGAATAGAGGTTGATAAAGAAAAGGTAAAGTCGATCAATACTTGGCTGATGCCAACCTATGCAATCAAGGTAAGAAGTTTTCATGGGTTAGCAAGCTTTCACCGGAGATTTATGAAGGGCTTTAGATCAATTACATCTTATTTGATCAAATTGATCAAGAAAAAGGTACGTTTTGGGTAGTAAGTTGATCAAGAGAAGTACTTTGAAGCCTTGAAATTGATGTTGAGTTCTCTCCCTTTCTCCAATTAGCCAACTTTTATAAAGTCTTTGAGATTGAATGTGCTGTTATAAGTATTGGTATAGGAGATGTATTTATGAAAGAAGAGAAGCAATTATCTTACTTTAATTAAATGCTAAAGAGATATCCTCTCAAGTACTCAACTTATTACAAGGAATTATATGCACATATGGCTTGTTAGTTCACTGGCAACATTTTTGGGGCACAAGGAGTTTGTGACAAAGACTAATCATGAGCCCTTATAGAATCCTAAAGATGAAATCTAAGTTGAACAAGTGATACACTAAACTAGTTGAATTAATTAGTACCTTTCCATATGTGATCAAATACAAGCAAGGCAAGAAGAATTTTGTAAGTGATTCTATATAAAATGGTTTGTGTTTATTAATACCTAGGCTTCGAGAATGATGGGATTTGAAAGCTTAAAGGGATTCAATTATATGAATTCTGACTTGAAAGAAAATATTTATAATAGTAGTCAAGGTAATAAAATTGATAGATTCAAATTGGTTGATGGGTTCTTGTTCAAGGGTGGGTGAGCTTGTGTGCCCATGAGTTCATGAAGAGAGATGTTCATCAAGGAAGCTTATAATGGTGGTCTTTTTAGGAACTTTGGAGCATATAAAACATTTGATATTCTTAAGGTGCAATTATATTAACCCAATATAAAGCATGATGTGCTTCAAATTTATGGACAATGCCTCGAATACAAGCAGGACAAATCTATTACTCATCCCCAAGGTAAGTACAGTCCTTTTCCTATTACTAGTGGTAGATGGACGTTTCTGTGGATTTTGTGTTAGAACTTTGTATCACTATGAGGGGACATAATAGAATATTTGTAGAACTAGATCTATTTTATAAAATGATTTATTTCATTCCATGCCATAAACATGATGATGCTTCCCATGTTGCATCCTTTTTTGTCATCAGTGTGCTTAAATTACAAAGGGTCCATCAAGCTATTTTTAGTGAGGGGTTCCAACTTTCTTAGCCACTTTGGTAAGAGTATAGGTGGGACACTTGGTACAAAACTTATGTTCTCCATTTCTATCCATTCCCTAATATATGGACAAACCGAAGTATACAATTGGAATGATGGAAGCATGCTTTAATGTATAATTAGAGGAACCCCAAGTACTTGGCAAGACTATTTACCCTTTATTGATTATTCTATAATTAGTATTTTCACTCTTCTATTGGAATTTCCCTATTTGAATCATGTTATATCATTAAGCATTTGTTTCTATTAACCATGAATCCTTTGTCTAGCCATGTTGTTGTAAGGCTAGGTGCCAAGAAAAGGACAAGAGAGATGATAAACATTAATTCCAAGGTAAAATAGATAATTAAAAAGAACAATTCAAAAGTATACATCCAAAATAATCATGGTGTAAAAGAATTGATCTTCAATTTGGATGGTTGGGTGTGGGGTTATGTTTGAAAGAAAGGGCTCCGACGAATTCTTAAGGAAAGATCAGTGCAAGAGATGATTGAACCTTCAATGTAGTTAAGAAAATTAATGAAAATGCATATATGATCAACTTTTCATATGAGTATAGTGTTCATAATGTTGTCAAAGATAAAGTTCTATCTCCTTGTGTTGTTAGTGAGTGATAAGTATGCTCTTTGACATTTTTTTAACACTTTTTAAGTTTGACTTATCCTAATTATCCATGGATTCAAGGTTATTCTCATGTTATATTACTAATTTGTGCAGGTTATGGATGGATACGAGGTTAATCTATCCATACGAGTCAATAGAAATGTGAGAAATAAGGACAAGAATCTGAAACTAACATATAAATTAGAGGCCGCCTGTACATGCATGTCATGAGTGCACATGTAGGTGGCTAATAAAGAACTAATTTAGTGTCGCGTGTGTGAGCACCAACATAGGTAGGTCCTTCACCTACCCTATCACCTTTGCCGGTAGGTGCCCAGTGCGGTGGTAATTTTATAAATTTGGAAAATATAAATTTAGGGCTTTAAAAGGGGGTTTTAAGCTTTAGAACTCCATGTTTATAGTATTTGAAGATTTAGAAATATAGAATAAAACACTAAGTGTTAAATTTGTGACTTTATTTTGCTTATTATTAAATTTAGATCTTTAATATTGTGATAATCTTTTGTTCTATAGAACAATGGGATGAAAATTTTGGTATTTTTCCTTTGTCTCTCTCTATGAGTAACTAATTTCTTTTATTAGGGTTATGCTTGAGTAAGTTGTGATAATTGTGAGGGTGTTGTTAAGGTGTTTATGTGTCTTCCAAATTAGCTAATTGACATTGGTTTTACTCTTATTCCATTTTTTACTCTATAATAGAGTTTGCAAACTCGATTTAACCTTAGAACCCCAATACACCTTGACAAAAGGGGTGAGGGTGAGGAATAGGAGCGAACAATAACTTGATGTATGTCATTTAATAGTATCTCTTAGACGTAAGGATACTAATTAAGGTGTTAGATTTTTCAAATAGCTATACTTGTGAGGCATTCAAAAGAACCAACTTGTGAGATTTTGATGTTTGATTAAAAATTAACACCAAATACCCATAATCTAGCTTACCTATGATCTTTAGCTAATTCTAGACAAATGTTCAATTACCTATGCATGAGCCCATACTTACGATAGCATAACCCCAAGTCTTGTTCTACACTTGACGTCAACTCTATTTCCCTAAACTTCTAATTTTTTTATTTCAACTATAATAAAATTATTAACTACAAACTGTTAGAAGCAAATACCCAATTTTATTTTCTTATTTGATTTGTAGTGCATTATGAGACAACTTCTAGTCACTTCTAACACTTGATATTGAATATTTTGTTCTTATTCCTTGAGGAATCAACTCCAACTATATTTAGGTAAAGTATATAGACAATGTCTTCTTATATCTGAAAGGTATAATTTGAGCATCAATAAATTTTAGCACCGTTTCCAGGGAATGACACTTAGATTTGATTATTTCTAGTGTTATAAGTCACTTTGAGTTAGCCGTAGTGTTTATTGTACCTTATTTGTTGTTCTTGTTCTCTCTCAGGTGATTACCTAAGTCTCCATGTGTCATGACCCGAACTAAGGCTTGGCCGTGATAGGTATGTCAAGTCCCAAGTGGTCCCGAGATCAACCCCTGCACCTAACCCAACTAGACACAACACACCCTAATGTTGGATAAATTCCAAACATATAACTAGATAGCATGAAACAAACTTATGGAAATTCAAACCAAGTATATAACCAAAGACTGACGTCCAACCAAACAACCGACGACACCACCCAATATCCATAGTAATCCTAACAAATCCTTCTAAACAAAGTACCTAAATTAATATCACTAAAGTGTCAGGACATGACCCCGACTATAGAATAAAAAAGTCTAAATAGTCTGAGACATAATAGAACAAAACATGAAATGTAAATTTTTGATGTATCAAAGATTACCACTTCGATGTAAACTCATCGGCTGATCTCGTATTCTAATCACTAAGAAGGAGGAGTAAGAGTAAGTCTAATTAGTGCATCACTTGGGGATACAACATTCAAAGATGGTTAATGAGGTAAACGCTAGCATGTAAATAGGGGATAAGGATAACATAATGACATGATCAACAATTAACATCATTCAAAACCAGTGTACAAAATTAAATATATATACATATCTATATCATATGACCAGATAGGGAACAAGGCTTAACATACATTTCAAAACTTTAGCCAAGATTGTGTAACTCAACTGTCATAATATGTAACCCTTGGGAAATATGGGCCCCGCTCTCATATATATGCATGGGGGACTCGAACCTCCAAACCATATACTATGGTGACTTAAGAACCCAATCATATAATGATTTAAGGGGGACTCGAATCTCTCTAATCAAGAAATAATAATGAGGGGGACTCAAACTTCTAGTGCCACTTTGACCCCCACATCGTCAAACGCAGTATCCAATATTGATCACTCGAACCTCCACTTTCATGTCTCAGCTTTACAACCCTTATTATAGCCCAATTAAAACAAGTATCACACAGTCCCATTCATTGAACTATATTCCTCATTAAGGCATACATTGTTGGTATCGTCATACCAACTACACTTGCAATGTAATGATAATATGCCAAAATAATTTCCATTAACTTGGGGAAAACAACTACCTTTGTTCATTAATATAATATTGGGGAACATCGACTCTGTTTGTTCATTAATACAGACCATTGTGTTTCAAATACCTCTTTATATCATGCAATAGTTCAAGACTAGTTTAATTTTATCAATTATCATATTTCTCATAATTAAAAAAATTCACATTATGAGGTTAGGTTTATAACCACTTCAAAAGTCACAAGTTTGGGAAAATAATAATTTTCTAGTCCATTCACCATACCCATGCACATACAAGTTCAAAACAATAATCAAAGCATGAAAAATCATATGTAAACCATGAAAAACATTGTTCAATTCATAAACACTCATAACCCTTAACCATTGTTTCAAAACCAACATTAATATCTCATGAAAAATACTTTAAACACTTACTTTTACCAAATTAAAATGAGGGAATAATAACATGCCTTAAACATAAAGAAATTTGGAGAGAAATAGGTCCTTGAGCCCTTAGATAACCAACTTGATGAAATCCTAGCTTGAGTTGCTTGACAAAAATTTAGAGAGCCTTTTATAGTATTTGATAACTTACTATGATTTGTTTTCTGAGTGTTCATAACAACCTAAAGGAGTTATAAGACATGGGTATTGATTTGGGTAAGAGGGGAGATATCTAGAATGCCCTTAACTTAGAAGCTAAAAAAATGTCTCCATCAACTATGGATAAATCGTTGATGATGAAAAACTGAAATTTAAGGGAGTAGGTCCATTGACATGCAAGGTACAATACAACTGGTACGCATCATTTGCACATTTTTGTCCTCTTATGTATCAAATTTACAGTTTCTATTTTGTACTAACTTAGACAGCTGGTCTAATAATCTTTCAACCCTAATCATTACTCAGTTATAAAAAAAAAGTCTTTTAATCAAATGGGTTTTTCTATTTTTAAAGGATGAAAAGTGAGGAAGAAAAAACTTCCATCTCAAAACAGCTCAAGCATTGCTCATGTTCTTACCTTTGAAATTTGCTTAAAGAGTGAGTGAGTGTCCTTGAGTGTTGATTTTTAAAAGAATTACTCAAGTTATAAGAGTAGTGTCCTCTTTTCTTATTGAGAGAGTTTCTTAGGTAGAGTTACCTAAGTATGAGACTGATTAGAGGTAATTCATGTAAAGAGAGACCTTGGTAGAGTTACCAAGATGAGATGGTAGTAGAGTTGCTACTAGTGTTAGGAGCCAATAATTAGACTAAAATCTAGAATGTAATTAGGAGTTTGATTATAGTTTATTTTTTTTGTGCTTGTGAGGGAAAATCGTGATTTTTCCCTTCCTAGGTTTCAACAAAAAAATCCTTGTGTTTTAACTTTTCGTGCACTGTGTCTTACTTCCTAGGTATTTTTGTGTTCTTTTCTTGTGATTGATTTTGAGGGACCTAGTCTCTTACTATGTGGTGCAACCCCTAATGGTTTTTGTATTAGAGACTGGTCATTCTAAAAGCCTCACACCTAGAGTGTATTAGTCAGAATGGCTACTCCACCTAATCTATTAGAAGGGCAATTTACACTTACAACACCAAGATTCAATGGACAATATTATGGGTGGTAGAAAACTAGGATGTTTAACTTCATCATAGCTGAGGATAGTGAACTAATGGACAACATTATTAATAGTCCTTATGTTTTTATAAAAGAAATCAAAGAATGGGATGTGACAAGAATAGTTATTAAAATAGGGAGGGAGTTCATTGATAAAGACAGAAGATTGAAAAGAATTGCAAGTCTAAGAAGCTGTTCGTATGTGTCATAGGTCCTAATCAATATAACAGTATCTCAGCTTGTGAAAATGCTAAAGAGATCAGGGATTGCTTGAGGACTGCTAATGAGGGAACTATAGATGTGAAGTATTCTAAATATGACATGTTGATAACACAGTAAGAAACCTTCATGATGAAATAAGGAGAGATAATACAAAAAATGTATACAAGATTCACTTCCATAACAAATAAGCTACACTACTAAGGATAAGTGATTGTATTGTACAAATAGGTGAGGAGGATTCTGTCTGTTCTTCTCAAGTCATGGAAAATCAAAGTATATGCCATAAATGAGGCAAGAAATCTAAAGACCCTAACTATGGATAAACTTATTAGAAACTTGACAAATCATGAACTCAAGAAACAACAAAGAAAAGAGAATAATGAAGTCAAAAAAGAAAAATCTTTGGAACTGAAATCCTCAAAGTCAGGTTCTAATGAAGAATACATTGATTTTTCCTGCTTGGCAGAAATAACTTTTAGATCTATGAAGAAAGGTGGCTAGTTCCAAATAAGTGAAAGTAGCAGAACTAAAGGTGTCACTATAGAGGTGTGTCATGAATGTGGAAGTCCTGATCATTTCATCAAGGACTGTACCATGTACAAAATAGATCATTAGGATTACATTAAGGCTGCAGGTGACAAAGGAAAGATCAGCGACTAGGTCCTAGACAATTCAAGAAGGAAGGCTGCAGCTGATTATGCAGTACAACAAGCTGTGGAAACATAGGGAGATTCTTACAGTGATTTTGGTGATGATGAGAAGATTGGAGATGTCTCTATGCTATTAGTGGAAGAAGTTCCAATTATCTAAGATTTTGTGTTTGGACTCATTGCTGACATAAAAGATGAAAACTAAAAGGAGGTAACCCTATTCAACATTAAGAAGAATCTAGATAGTTATACTGCTAGGAAGATAAAAACACTTGTGAGTGTCTTGATAGACTCTGTATGTGAACTAACTATTGAAAAGAATGCCTTTAAATAAAAAGTAGAGAATTAATTGCATGAGTTGTTTTCCCTAACTCCTAAAATTTCTAAAACTGAAGAGTTGTTCACAAACATAAACTATTAAAATTTGAGTCTAATGGGTAATTTGAAGAAACTAAATGGTGTTGATGGTAAAGCGAAGAAGAAATCCTCAAGGCTAGAGATTTATCCTGAGGATAAATTGAAATTTTCACAAAAACACCTTATGCCAGCACTTCACAAAAATGAAGAATTATAGAGGGTCCTGGTCCGCCTGAAAGAAGAATTGAACAAGTCGCTTAAGTGGACTACTTCCTCACTAATCCTTTCTAACTTGACTAGTAAAGTAAATAATGATGGTAGAGGTCTAGGCTACCAAGGAAGATTCCAACCCAGTGAGTCCAAAGGAAAGGATTCTTATAAAGTTTAAAGCAAAAGGTAAGCGTTTGGAGATCTCAAAGGACTTTTTAAGCTTGTAACGTAAGGTTGGATATGGTAGGATATTATTTTGGAAACAACATGGCTAAACTCTTCCTTGAACATATACATCATACTTTTCAAAATTTCTTCTTTTTCTCTATCACTATGGGCTACTCTCCTTGTTTTCTTTCTTTTATCATGCCTAATTTTTGCGTCCTGCTCACCCAACTTATTTTATCTCATTTTCTTACAATGTTTAATGCTATAATTTCTTTGTCGGGTATTTTCCTCTTCTATTTATTTTTTTCAAAACATAGGCATATTAGGCATACACTAACTCTTTGTGGTACCAAACTTTCTTCCTTCAATATTTTCCACCTCCAACTTAGGATTTTTGTCTCAAATTACATTCTAAATTTCAAGAAGGATATGGTTCAAAAGAGGGATAAAAAGAATGGTTCATGGCTTGTAATATGTTTGCAAAGAAAGGTCCAAAGGCTTGAAGTGGGTACGAGGGATTATACTTATGCAAGGGTAGGCTTTTTAGGCTTAAAGTGGGTACTAAAATCACAAAGAGGGCCTAAGATCATTTTTTCAATGAAGTACAATCTAAATTAGCTTTGGAAGACTAAAGGGGCTAGTTCTATATAGTAAAAGTACATTGGAGATCAAGACAATCAACCTTACAGACATGGCATGCGAATACTATCTAGAGGGTTCAATCTTTCTTCCCGTTTGACATAAAGATGTGGTATTCATTAAATTTTCAACGTAAACTCTTAGAGTCATAAAAAGAAAGAAAATATTGTTACAAAGTTGCTCACATTCATGCCTTTGGATTTCATAAAAATTTTGGACGGAGGGGGTTGTTTGCTTTTGTATCTTTACCACACATAATTTTGTAATTATGGAAACAACCCAAGACATACTCACATTGTGAATCATTGTTCGGAGAAGTACCCATATGGTTACTCAGACTTCACCAATGGATATGAATTCGATCTCAAAACATCAATGCTATAGGTACCCAGTCTTCCCTTGCATTTTACAACTTCAATGTCATAGGTGCTCATACTGCCCCTGCACCTAATGATAGAAACCCAATCATGATGACAAGACTCATCTAGTATAATTCAAACTAAAACAAATAACTAGTCCATGCAAATGTGGGCACCATCAAACCCGCTGAATATTACAACTCAAATAAGAATAAAGGGAAGGATTATCTGATAGAGAAGAGAAGTATACAGAAATATCAATAATACAGGCCCAAATCTTATGAATAAGGAAACACCCCCAACTAATGAAGTAGCAGTGTCACCACTATATAAATAATTAAGGGTAGAAGGGATAAGAGTGCTCCATGAAACTGCATCAAGAGCTGCTATCACTCTCAGACACTACATCATCACCATACTCATAAAGATCTGACCACTCGACTAAGACCTCATCATCACTGTCTACCCAAGAAGTAAGAAGCCTGCTTTGGAGTTTCAGAACCTTCCATAAACCCTTCACCCTTTTCCACATCTTAGTAAAGAAATTGTCTCTCTTTTTGTCCCTAGTGATCATCTTTTCATATGTGCTTTGAGGGTCCCAGTGTGATGCTATAAAAGAGGAGTAGGCTTTCTTAAGATGATAAATAGTAGCTTTTTTCTTATTTTGGTCCTCCTTGTTTTCCCCCTGGCTTCTAAATTCTGTAAGATTATAATGCTTTATTGAACCAACCCGATACTTTGCATGCAAAATCTATAAGTTATGCACCTTCTGCAGTCTTTTGGACAAGCTGAAGAATTTCATCCTTTTCCTTCTGAGTGTCTGGATGTCGCCTTAATAACCCTTATGTTGATCCTAGTTAACTATTACCTTTTGAGTATCTATTTATTAGATGAAACCTAACCATCTTACTAAGATAGAACCTACAAGTATGGATCGACAGTTGATTTCCAAATTATTGTTGTCTTTATCTTTTCCTAGTCACTACTTTTCTTTTAGAGTAAACAAAATATCTAAGAAGAATCCTAATGTGTGAAGCCATTAAGAAAACTATCATAACAAAGATAGATAAATGCATGCATGGGTGTCGATTTAGAGCAACAAAAGAACTTCACCTAGATCGTCAATCCTCCAGGGTTTCCACATCCCAAGCTATGGGTTTTAGCCGCTCATGCTTGTGCAGAAATCAATAACTTATATATTCAAAAGAATAGATGAAATCACAATGATAAGAAGTAATTGAACCCACAATCATAACTAAATTAATAAACCAAAGTCAATATAAGTAAATCGTCAAATCAAAATCGAATCTTGGAATAAAAAAATGTTTGTAACTATCAAAAGTGCGTAACACCTACTATAAAACACATAGAGGGCATTTATAATGCATGAGGAAAACCTAACACCAAAGCCCAAGCAAAACAGGATAAAATAGGGCCAGTCTCTATATGTGGTCCATACTCGTTGTTTGGCACCAGGCACAGGTAGTACTTCTAATCTTAGCCCAGAGCATAGGTACAAACTGCAGGTGCCATATAAAAATTCATGCAAGTTCAGCTCTCGGGATTTTGGAGTTTTGGCACTTTGCCAACCCGTGTTCTGTAGGTCCTACATGCGGTTTATAAGTTGACTTGTTGCCGGGAGTCATCTTATTAGCTTTTATTTGATTCTTGACTATGCTTTGATCACGATCGATCTGGAAAATTTCCCTAACATCCATAATTTCTCCATAAATAGACAAAAAAACCTTTTAAAACATTTTCACAAACTTATCTTACAAAACATGATTTCCTACAAAACATAGCCAAAAGACATCATGTCTAACAAAATAACCTCAAAACCATGCATATTTTTTCCATTTTAAGCATCAAAAGTTCTATATTTCTATAGCACATCAAGAACCGACAGAAACCCAATTAATAAGATTCATAAATGTTCACAGGGCATTGGTCAAACTAAAAGACATCACTAAACACTCAAAATAACAGTTTCTCATTCGAAAGGCAGTCTTAGGGACATCAAACTCCCTAATCTTCAACTATTGGTACCCAGATCAAAGATAAATTTTGGAAAAAAACTGAGAACCCTGATGATCAAAGAGATCATCATTCCTCAAAAGTGGATGCTTGTTTTTTATGATTATTTTATTATATTGGCGTTAATCAACACACATCCGAAGTGAACCATCTTTATTACACACGAAGAGAATAAGAGCACCCCCCGGAGAGACACTATGGAGGATAAAACCCTTATCGAGAAGATATTTAAAATGCTCCTTGTGTTCCTTCAACTCAGATGGAGCCATCATATAAGGAGGGATAGAAATATGATAAGTGTCCGAAAGAAAATCAATCCAAAAATCAATTTCCCTAGTGTGAGGTACACCAGGAAGATCATTGGGGAACACCTTGGGGAATTCAAAGACCTTAGGGACAGTCAGCAATGAAGGATCTTTGAATATAGAATCCTTAACATGTACTAAGTGATAGAGGCACCCCTTGGAAACTAATTTATGGGATCTGAGATATGAAAAAACCCCTCCCTTAGGAACTAGGGAACTAACTTCCTATTCAATTACCAGCTCATTTGGGAAATGGAATCTGGCCCTTCGGGTCCGACAATCAAGAACACATAGAATAAATGCTACCAGTCATCCCCAAAATAACATCAAATTCAAACATGTCCAACTCTATTAGATCCACCAAAGTCTTCGTACCATGAACCAACATTACAAAAACCCTATAGACTCTTCTAGCCATAATAGAGTTACCAATTGGAGTGGACATAGAAAAGGGGTCAAAAATACAGTTATGATCAAAACCAAAATAGATTTCTTCATAAGGAGTCACATAAGAAAGAGTAGACCCGGGATCAAGTAGACAACATACATCACAAGAAAAGAGTTTAAGCGTACCAGTAACAATATTGGGCGATGCCTCAAAATCCTGATGAGTGGCAACAGAATACAGACAAGTCCAACCAGTGATGGAATCAAAAGTAGAAGTAGCACCCTTTGTTGTAGGAGCTGATGAAGCAACAATAACAATCTTATTCACCCTAGAAGCAATATTAGAAGGAAAATCCATCTATTTATGACCAATGTGACCATATTTAAGGAATTTATTCCTCCCTCCTAAAAATCCATAATGCACTTAACCATAAAATCTATAAGGGGGATATGACAAAGCTGACTGAGACCCACTAGCCTGTTTCTAGGTTCATTGTGCTCTAAACCTACTATTGTACTAAGAATGATGGTTACCCGATGGATTCAGGTAAGGAGACCCAGCCATAGAGTTGGAACATGATTTCCCCACTTCTTCTTAGACCACTTTCCGCCATCTCTACCACTTTGCTATTGACCTCCACCCTGATTCAAATAGCAAAACTACTTATTTTATCTCTCACTCATCTTCACTTTTTTTTTTCTTTCTCTACTTTTTTCCTATATGCCAAACGTCTAGAAATGACCATATACTTGTTCAACAAGGCAGACTTGCTCTTCAAGATCAAATCATAAGACAAACCTGAGGCAAACTTTCTAATTCGATCCCTCATACTAGGCAGCAATTAAGGAGCACAAGACGACAACTGATGAAACTTCAAGGCATACCTTTTCAGTGATATCCTACCTTACTTAAAATTGAAAAATTCCTCAACTTTTGAGGAAAGAAGTGATAAAGAAAGGCACAAGCAAGTCATCCCATAAAGTAGAATCAGCTTCATCACCCCTAGAATGTTCCCACTCGTCATACCACTAGTATGCTACATCCTTACACTTTTATAATGCAAACTCTACACCTTCCACATTGGCATCATGAATCACATAGAAGATCTTTTTGATCTCATCAATAAAATTTTGAGGATTTTTCTCAACTTAGAAACTATTGAAAACAAGAGGACTCAATCTAATAAACTGGCCAACCCAAGTGTCCTGAGAGGATGGGGCAATAAAAGCAACATACTCAGTCTGAGAGGATACCTACTGGGTAAGAAAATGAATCAACTAGAGAAAATCAACATTAGACACATCACTTGAGATGCCTAAGGAGGGATAGGCAGAATCAACAGAGCTCCCTCAGTGTAATTAGAAGCAGTGACCCTCAATCGGGTCTGAACTCTTAGAGTTGAATGAGCTCTGTTCACATTGTCCTCAGATGAGACAAAAGAGTTTCTGTGAGCATTATATCTTGTTGGAGGCAGGATCTAAAAAGAGAACACATAAAAATTAGAGAAGATTCAAGACCTTAGACTCTACAACTTGAAATAGAATAATAAGAAAGTAAAACATTCCTAGATTCTTCGTAGCCTCTACCTTAGAAGTGTGGCGCTCTATAAACCCATAAATGAGACTCTACTCAACACGACTTTGTTGGACACCCAATGGAACCAGTCCTAGGCTATGATACCATCTTTTTAATACCCAAACTAGGGCCTGGCGATGATGGGAATCTAAAGTTCCATGTGGCCCTGAGATCACCTCCTCTACCTAACCCAATAAGATACAACACACCTTAATGTCGGATGAATTCCAAAGATATAAAAAGGTAGCATGCAAGAAACTTAAGGAAATTAAAATTAAGTCTATAACCAATGATTGAAATCCGACCAAAAAATCGACTGACACCACCTAATCTCCACAGTAGTCTAAACAAAGCTTTCTAAATAAAGTACTGAAATTGAATATCACTAAAGAGTTGGGACATGCCCCAGACTATAGCCAAAAATAAGTCTAAATAGTTTAAGACATAAGAAAACAAAATATAAAATGTATACTTTTGATATATGAAATCTCACTACTTCGATGTTAACTCATGTGCTGATCCTGAATCCTAATCACTAAGCAACAGGAGTAAAAGTATGTCCAATTACTGCATCGCATAGATATACAACAACCGAAGAGGGTTAGTGGGGTGAACACTAGCATGTAACTCAGGGATAAGGAAAACATAATGACATGGTTAAATAGTTAGCATCATTCCAATCTAATGCATATAATCAAATACATATACTTATCTATCACTCATAATGAGAGAGTGAACAAGGCTTAACATGCAATTCAAAAATTTAGACTAGATTGTGTAGCTCAACTGTCATAGCATATACCGATGGTCTATATTTTCCCGAAGTATCACCTCCTGGTTGGGCCTCAGAGGGTGTAGCCACACGAATTGGAGAATAATCTCATTTATGTTTATGGGGGATGAACCTCCCAACTATATACTAAGGTGACTTAAGCACTCAATCATATAATAATTTGCGGGGGACTAGAATATCCCTACTCATGAAATAATAATGATGGGTACTCAAAACCCCCTAGTAGTTTGACCCCCACATTGGTAAATGTGGTTTCCAGTATTGGTCACTTAGACCTTCACTTTCACGATTCAACTACACAACCTTGATTAGAGCCTGGTTAAAATAATTATTACACATGCCCATTCATTGAACAATATTCCACACTAAGGAATACGTTGTTGGTATCGTCATACCCACTGCACTTGCAAGGTAATAACAACATGCAAAAACAATTTCCATTAACTTAGGGAAAATAACTCCCTCTGTTCATTAATACAAGTTGGGGGGAGACAGACTCTCTTTGTTCATTAATATAGACTATTGTGTATCAAATACCTCTTTTTATCATGCATTATTTCAAGACTAGTTCAATTTTAGAAATTCCCATATTTCTCATAATCAAAACCAACATCACATTATGGGGTTGGGGTCATAACCACTTTAATAGTCACAAGTTTGGGAAAATCATAATTCCCTAGTCCATTCACCATACCCATGCACCCAAAAGTTCAAAACCATAATTAAAGTTTGAAAAATCATATGTAAACCATGAGAAACATTGTTCAATTCATGAACATTCAAAACCCTCAACCCTTGTTTAAAAACCAACATAAACATCTCATGAACAATACTTTAAACACATGATTTTAACAAATTAAAAAATGAGGGAAGAGTAACATGCCTTAAACACCAAGAAATTTTGAGAGAAATTGACCATTGATCCATTAGATGACAAACTTAAAAAAACCCTAGCTTGACTTGCGTGAGGGAAATTTAGAGAGCCTTTTGGAGTGTTTGGGAAATACTATTTTTTTCTAAATTCTAACAACACCTTAAATGGGTTATGAGACGTGGGTTTTGATTTGGGTAAGAGGGGAAATATCTATAATGTCGTTAACTTAAAATCTTAAAAAGTGTCGCCATTGACTACGGGTCAACCATTGACTCATAGCCACTCCTTACGACTCTCACCACCAGTCGTAACTAAGATAATCTCTAGGACCCCATACATAGTTGACCATACGAATCAATTGGTACCACCCGTAATGATGCCCTAACAATCATATGGTCCAATCGTAGTTAACATAGAACACAATTGGGTAAATACTGTACATTTAACAATTTGCACCCGATAATTCATACAAAGTCCTTTCGGCCTATAGTGAGCCGTTTGTACTTAGAAAATACTTAACCACTTCATTTATTATTTGGTTACCATTCTATCCCAATGACCTATCCTGAGTCTTCAAAACTTGTCCCCAAGTTGTACCCAAGATAGCAACTCAAGCACCATTCAATGGAAACCTTATGACTTGGGTCACCTGACCCATCAAGACATATTATGACTCATCAGGTGAGTTGTTTCCAGGGCAAAAAGCTCAGAACTTACAATGTTTTGAGGACCAAAAACTCTGGGCATTACACCATGCTACCAGGAGCCAAAATAGTAAAAATATTGCTACTTTTGATAGGCATGTCAAGGATAAGGATCACCTCAGAGATTTAGTCTGAGCTAGTGCAATTCATATACCACTAACAAAAGAGAATGAAGTGTTTCACATTACCAGCTGATGTCACCCAAGATTACAACTCCATAAATTTATAACGCAGTCACTATAGAATATACAACCCAATAATGGTTTGGTCAAACCCGCAGGGAATAGGCCAAATATTTATCATGAACTTGTTGAAGTAGTCGGAAAAGAGCAAAAAGTAAATAGGGGGATTTTGTGAGAACATTAAAAATAGTAATAGATCTTGATAACTTTTGGTTGAAATTAATACAATATGAATATTAGGATTGTGTTCCCCGCGATTTCCAAAATCCATAGATTTATCTTGCATTATCAAACTATCTTAATGCCTTCACTGCATAATCTACCAAGAAATGTTTCACCAATTATGTTATAAATTCCCTTGGTAAATTTCACTCATCACCTTCTAAGTATCAGAGTGTCACCTTACTAACCCTTGACCTGGATCCCAGATTTACTATCTCTTTTTGGGTCTAAAGTTAATTATATGAAGGTTGATTTCTTCAAAATTTTGTTGTGATCTCCTTTTCCTAATCTTAACCCCTCTTATGGATATGGTATCAAATACAGGTAGGTTTTAAACCTTTTTAGTAATTAAGAAAGTAATCAAATTGAAGAAAATAACAATACATGCAACAAAATCAATAAAGAATAACTTTGCATTTCCTTTACTTCATTATTCCATCAAGGTTCCCACAATCCTAGTTAGGAAATTTTTACTTGTTGATGTTTGCAAGAACATCCAGTTAATTCATAAAAGAAAGCATGACAATAAGCTTAAAATGTTTAAAGAATAAAAACCAGAATCTAAGTTAGTATCCAACCATAAAAACACAAAACAATGGGCAAGATCAAAGTGTATCTTAGAATTAATGTTGTGTTGTAATTATAAAAAAGGCATCAACTAATACAAAAAAATTAAAAGGGTATTTATAGAATACATCAAAACTATAAAAATCCTAAAAAAAACAAAAAACAAAAACTGGGTTGGCAACTACCTACGAACCCACTTACAGGCTATAGATACTACCTATGAACCCTAGGTCTCAAAAGAAATCAACAGCTATAATGTCTTCTACTTAGGATGGTTCTTAGAAGGGGCGTAAGTACCACTTACGTACTTACGCCCCATAAATGGCCTTCGTAAGTCTCAAAGTGAATTGGCCATTTTAACAACTTTTAGATCATTTTTTCAGCTACTTACAAAGGGACCTATGTAGGACGTAAGTCCAACTTGCGTGTAACGCCCCAAAATTGGGTCTCGAGATGTCACACTGTGCTTAGGGTTACAAGTGACCCCAAGTTAACCCTTCTACTAGCATAAATCATAAGCAACTGATTTAAAAGTATAAATCTATACTAATTTGCAGAAAATAACTCTTTTCTGAATATGATAGATACAAAACTGAATTTACAAGATTAAAACTCTGCTTTTAAAACCAAAACTCAAATGGAATACATCAACTTGTACTGACTGTCTATGAAGGCTATACTAGTACTGACTATAGGTAGCAAGTTCATGACTCCCGACCATCCCAACTCAATACGGCCAAATAAAGAAAATACAACACTTCTCAAAATGCATAACTAACTTAAGGCCTTGAATTAAAAGAATTCATCACCTACTGACTGGATGCCGCGAACTAGCTAGATCTGAAGATGTACACTATACCTTATACCTATATTACGAGAAAATGTAGCCCAACACACGGGGTGTAATAAAGACATAAAACAGCTCTCTTTAGAGCATACATTTCAATCTTTCAGAAACAAGTGACTTTCTCAGAAATCATAGTTTTCAAACCATACACACTTCTCTTTGATAGAGTAGAGACACACTATGGGAGTTTCTCATAACCGACATAAATCATATGAGCTACATGGAGTACAACGTCTGACCCATATTGGGGAGAGCTATCCTATCCTTGCCAATAGTGTAGCACCTTAGTCATTTGATTCACTAGTGATCACTATATTAGCCTCAGGTTCACATCCAATGAGGGCATGTAGTTCTAGGGAAGTACCACAGTTCCCGCTTGGCTATAAACACTACTCCTGGACTTATTTCAAAAATTTTAACTAGCCTCAGGATCACAACTTTAAATAAAAATCAACAATAAGCAATTCAAAAACTTGCATCGGGAGCCAATATGCTACCCCTACTATCATAAATCAATCAAACGTGTGGATTTCTTTTCTTAATTGGGTTCAAATTCAAATATTTCATGACCAAAAAGGTCAAATCTTTCTACATCATGTCAAATTCTTCAATTCTTAAGATACTTATGACACATAATTTCTCAAAATATCAATTTCAAATAGCGTTTAAAGACCCATATAATAATATCATAATAAAATCGTCAGGATTCATGCTTTACTTCGTAGACATATGTATAAATCACTTTAACTCTGAAAAATTCAACTTTATCTCTAACAATGTCAACATTCTCATGAAAGCAATATAAGGTATCAATTCATACTTCAAATTCATAGGAAAACGTATAGAACCATGTATCTTTGTAAAAGAAAACCAAGTTTAGATACAAGAACGAAAGTGTGTTCTTGTTGAAAAGCCCCACATATCTTGAAATTGAAGCTTTGAATGAACTCTTAACTTTGGATTGCTATTCTTGAGATTAATGGATGCTTCTTGTAGCCCTCGGAATGGGGAATTCAAATCTTAAAGAATAATTGAATAACTACGGTTAAATCTTGAGATATATTAATCTTTAGGTTGAACCCCTTAAGAGTGTTCTTGACCTATTTTTGATGAAAGTGAAAGTATTTTGGAAAATTGGGGTTAAATCCCGTGTTATAGACATATATAGGGGTGTTTTGGGCACTTGAAAGTGAGGTATGTGGCTCAGAACCCATGGAAGACCTTAAGGTGTGCGTCGCACACCTTATGGAAGACCTGTAAGTGTGCCTCGAACTCCCAATCGTACACATTTTATTGGGCGGCACGTTGCCCATCGCACACCCTTACAGCCTCTCATAAAAATGGGCATAACTTTTTGCTCGGGTATTAGATTAAGACAAAATTGGTATCGTTAGAAATCTAATTCAATTATCTACAATTTGATAGGTATTGGGATAAAAAATTCCATGTATATTAAGATATATACACGTTTGAAGTTGACCTTTATAGAATCAAATGTCAAACTTTGAACAAATCAATTGATCTTAGCTCAACTTTGTTCTAGGTAATTGCTATGAACATTTTTCACCTATCAACTACTCCATAGACTAGGATAATGATCATGAAACTTGTATTCATATTATAATAACTTGGATTAGATCTTAGATGCCTAGGAATGACATTTAGAATTCTAGCACGAGAATACGGGGTGTTACATTATCTCCCCTTGGGAACATTCATTCTCGAATGTGGATAATTAACATGAATCACAGAGGAATTTTTGTCCTTAAGCTATAATGTGCAACTGATAGAAACTGAATCACTGGATCTAAAGAATAACGAGCTACTGAACTGATCTACAAGTGCATGAATTCTCATGGAAATAACTACATGGCTAAGATAAAAACAACAGTGTCAACTTACGAGTAACCATTACATTGTGCTGGATCTGATCTCATGAGAAAAAAGATGATAGGTTTATGGCATGAAAATTTCGGGTATTACAACATCCCCCTCTAGGGATCATTCGTCCCCGAATGATAATAATTTGGTCAAAATACTAGGAAGAGACTATGATACTAGACAGGATACTTATGAACTGAATTATGACTTAATATCTGAAACTGAAACTGATGCATGAGCTGAGCTGAATTTATAATTTACTTGGACACAAACACATTGCCTCTTGGAATGTACATACGTATAAGACTGCGGATAGTAAGACTTGCTGGAAAATTAGGAATCTATAGGAGCTTATCTCCTTGCTTGCTAAACTTGATTGCAGTCTATATAGATGGGATCATACAGACTGCCCATACTCAACTGGAGTATTTCTTCAGCACTTTTCTACGAAATTCTATTGACATTAGGGAGCAAACAATTTTGGGAATGCTATGAACAAGACATTTGACTAAGGAATTACAACATTGATGTAACTCTATAAAATGGAGTATAATTATATAACTCATAAACTAGGATAGGATTGCTAGGACGTAGGCAACACAACTTCTTACATTTAAGCTTAGCATCACTTCTCAAATGCTCTCTCAACTATACTATTCCCCGTAAATACCATACTCATTTGATTTAACTTATAATTCACATATTGGCACTGCGAAATCTTTCTACTAAGATCTAAACTAAACTAAGTTTTCTCACCAAGATCAATCCTAACTATAAATCACAAGATACGACATGCCAAACCACAATACTAGTCTAATCCACAAGGTTCAATATTCTATATCTTTTTATAGTTCACACCCTAAGCATAACATTCCTTACCACTTCAATGATTAATTCAAACTCTTGATATTGATTAACTAGCGCATATTGCATTCATCATCTTACACCCACCATGACATTCAAGCCTATTATTGAAAATCACATATACCTTTAAGGAAAATATCCATTAGGGCATACTTCGCATATTTTCTAAACCTTTATCAATGACAATTTTCTTGCACTATTCTCAAAAATATACACACAATTTCTAACTAACCATGACATGTATCAAAGACTTGGCCTCAATCTTACTTCACACTTTATCCTTAGATAGAAAAGCATAAATAATTTTTCTTAATGAGGGTCATCAACTCTCTCATATCTAAACCATTGCTTATCCACAATCATCGCCACTATCTTAACATAGGAATAGGTCATCGAAGGGTTAACATATAAGAACCTGAAGTAATGAAACTATAATACATAACATTAACACTTATCTTAAGCCTGAGGAATAAAATATAAAAGGCATGGATTCACTGAAGAAATCTAAGTTGAGGACATGCGTGATATAATGCAAACTTTACTAGTATCATGAGTTTAAAAACTGATCATACTCTAAAACTTGAGTTCATACTTATCATGAGCTATTAAACATAAGACTGGAGTTCATAGATTCATGTGAGATAAATCGAATCAAAGAGTGAAACTGTTATATGTCTGCTAGAAGATGAGAATAGGATTGAGCATGCATGATAGTTATAAGCATAGGCACGTGACATGGATTTATCATTCAAGTGATGGATTTGGTGTTGTAATGACTGAAATCCAAGGAATACTATAGAGTAAGAAGGGATCACTATCTCATCATAACTCATTATTGACATGTACCACAATATAATTCTCAAAACTTGGTTTGGTTTTTCACTAACCATCTCCCACTTAGGTAAAAGCTGGCATTCTAAGCATGATGGTCTACTCCATATCCTTGAGATTAATCCATAATTTCATCATTCTAATATCTACACATAAATGCTAAACTTATAAGAATAAACTAATTTCGAACTTACCGACTTCATTCTTGAACAACCCATCCACATGCCATCCTTAACTTTCTAGCTTCAATAATCATCATCAAAGACTTACACTCATATTTGCAACCATACCTGCATCTCTAATAACATAATCATAGCTTACAAAGATCATACTTCTATACTTATATTTTCCCCAAATCATGAGAATAAAATCATACTTAAAAGGCTCAACATCTTCAATCATAACTCCTTAACCTAGCTATCAAGAACATCATAAATTATCCAACAAGCCTTTCTCCACCTAGCAACTTAACCTTACTACTAACCACACAATATGCAATAATCCTAAAAAAAATAATATTGTATCCCCATAGCACCTTGGGTACACCTCTACATCATACTTAATTATGAATACATGATCTTACAATCTTGCATACACTGTTTAGGCCTACTAGATCACCTCCATATAACTAGCATCAACAACCAAACCATCAATTGTTCAAACTTAATGTCTAGAGCTAACCATGATTTATAACCCAATCTCACCCAACAGTCTCACTTCAAAACTATATTTGTTCGATTTGATGTGTTGCAGGAAGATAGATTCTAGAAGGAAACAAGGACAAAAAGAAGATAAAGTTGTCAAGGTCCCACTTACAAACCCCCTTATGGGCTGCAATGTAGTACCTCGTATTCTCGTGCTAGAATTCTAATCATCATTCCTACATGTCTAATCTCTAATCCAAGTTATTGTCATATGAATACAAGTTTCATGATAATTATCCTAGTCTATGGAGTAGTTTAGAGGTGAAAAATGGTAATAGCAATGAGCTAGAACAAAGTTTAGCTAAGATCAATTGATATGTCCAATGTTTGACATTCTATTCTACAAGAGTCAACTTCAAACATGTATATCTCTTAATATACATGGAATTTTTTTATCCCAAGACCTATCAAATTGTAGACAATAAAATAGCTTACCAACGATACCAATTTCACCGTAATCCAATACCCGAGCAAAACGCTATGCCCATTTGCGTGAGAGGCAGTAAGGGTGTGCGATGAGAAATGCGCCGCCCAATAAAATGTGTGTGATTTGGAGTGCAAGGCACACTTACAAGTCTGCCATAAGGTGTGCGACCTTAAGGTCTGCCATGGGTTGTGTGCTGCATACCTCACTTCTAAGTGCTAAAAATACCCCTATATATGTCTGTACCATGGGATTTAACCCCAATTATCCAAAATCCTTTCACTTTCATCAAATATTGGTCAAGAAAACTCTTAAAGTTTTCAACATAAAGATCAAGATATCGTAAGATTTAATTGTAGTTGTTCAATAATTCTTTAAAATTTGAATTCCCCATTCTGAGTGCTACAAGAAGCATCCATTAATCTCAAGAATAGCAATCTGAAGTTAAGAGTTCATTCAAAGATTCAATTTCAAGGTATGTGGGGCTTTTCAATAAGAAAACCCTTTCGTTCTTATGCCTAAAGTTGAAACTCAAAAAAACTTATGGAATATTTTTCTAGCTCGCCTACAAGAACATAACTATCTTATGAAAGCAATATAAGGTATTAATTCATACTTCAAATTCATAGGAAAACGTATAGAACCATATATCTTTGTAAAAGAAAACCAACTTTAGGCATAAGAACGAAAGGGTTTTCTTATTGAAAAGCCCCACATACCTTGAAATTGAATCTTTGAATGAACTCTTAACTTCAGATTGCTATTCTTGAAATTAATGGATGCTTCTTGTAGCACTCAGAATGGGGAATTCAAATTTTAAAGAATTATTGAACAACTACAATTAAATCTTACGATATCTTGATCTTTATGTTGAAAACTTTAAGAGTGTTCTTGACCAATTTTTGATGAAAGTGAAAGGATTTTGGATAATTGGGGTTAAATCCCATGTTACAGACATATATAGGGGTATTTTTGGCACTTAGAAGTGAGGTATGCGACACACAACCCATGGCAGACCTTAAGGTCGCACACCTTATGGCAGACTTGTAAGTGTGCCTCGCACACCAAATCACACACATTTTATTGGGTGGCGCATTGCTCATCGCACACCCTTACTGCCTCTCACGCAAATGGGCATAGCGTTTTGCTCGGGTATTGGATTACGGCGAAATTGGTATCATTGGTAAGCTATTTTAACTGTCTACAATTTGATAGGTGTTGGGATAAAAAAATTCTATGTATATTAAGAGATATACACGTTTGAAGTTGACCCTTGTAGAATAGAATGTCAAACTTTGGACATATCAATTGATCTTAGCTAAACTTTGTTCTAGGTCATTGCAATGAACATTTTTCACCTCTAAACTACTCCATAGACTAGGATAATTATCATGAAACTTGTATTCATATGACAATAACTTGGATTAGAGATTAGACATGTAGGAATGACGATTAGAATTCTAGTACAAGAATACGAGGTATTACATTGCAGCCCATAAGGGGGTTTGTAAGTGGGACCTTGACAAATTTATCTTCTTTTTGTCCTTGTTTCCTTCTAGAATCTATCTTCCTGCAACACATCAAATCTAACAAATATAAACCTAAGTACTTACATATTTTCCATTTTTAAGAATAAAATATTCGATGAAACCATGGCACATCAGCACCCTCTACTTAGAACTTTTGCATGTTCTCAGTCAACTAACACATAAAAAACACAACATGATGCTTAACTAAGAGAAACCTAAAACCCTATGGTAGTCAAATCAATTTTATCTCAAGAACTTACCCCTTCCTATTTCTAACTTACAAAAACCAACTTACATAGACCTAGTATGTCACAAAAGAATCAATCTTTAGCATTACGTTAGCAACAAACAATCAAGAAAATATGCATGCTACACTGCCCGAACAGATAAGTAGTTGATAACACAATCTATGACCCCTCACAAAAAATGTCCCATCTCTCAGAATGTCATCACGTATGTCAATGCAAGGGACTATATCAAGACACTCTCTCACAAAAAAAGTTCCAATCAATATACATAGAATATCCTAGGCTTGCCCTTATATTCTATACCATAGTATTTCGGACAGTAAAACTAGGATCACATATAGGTTTTTTCTCGGCTTGTAATATTCATGACCCGAACCAGAGCTTGGTTGCGATGGGTATATCAAGCCCATCGTGGACCAGAGACCACCCTATTATTGTCTAGTCAAATAGAATAAAAAAATTATCAATGGAGAAAGAAAACTAATGACATGAATAAGACATATAAATAACTCAAAGAAGTTAAGAATCCAATGCAATCCCACACCAGATTAATCCACAAATCCTCTATAAAACAAACATTAACCTAAGTAGGGACAAAACCTTGATGTCAACAAAAAAAACTAAAAAAATAGTGTATGACATAAAGTAAAACAAGAAGCAATAGACCTTTCGAAAGATGGAGGCTCACCACTACAAACTGGCTTGCAAAAAACTCTAAGATTACCTATCACTGTGCAAGGAAAGCAAAAGTGTCTCCGGTTTCTACATCAACTTAGGATATAATGTACGGTGATGGTTAGCGGGGAAAGCACTAGTATGTAACTCAAGGAAAGGATAAAGTAATGTCACGACAAAACATTAGCCTAGACTGTGCAGCTTAACAGTTAAAAAAACACCACGCGCAATATAGGTCTAGTTCCCCTTACTAGCTAGGCCCAGTGTATGTTAGCCACACGAACATGAGATAGCATAAATGCCGGGAAATCCATGATCCTTTTCTATACATGATACATATATATATATAGTGTGACACAAGAACACAGTCATCAAGACCAACCCTCACGCTGAAAAATGCTAGTTTCCAGTATTAGTACCTGGGACCTTCATATATATGGGATACAAAATAAGGTTTAACATGAAAGAAAAACATTAGCCTAGACTGTGCAGCTTAACAGTTAAAAAAACACCACACGCAATATGGGTCTAGTTCTCCTTACTAGCTAGGCCCAGTGCATGTTAGCCGCACGAATATGAGATATCATAAATGTCGGGAAATCCATGATCCTTTTCTATACATGATACATATATATATATATAGTGTGACACAAGAACATAGTCATCAAGACCAACCATCACGCTGACAAATGCTAATTTCCATTATCAGTACCTGGGGACCTTCACCTTCACGATCATCTATGCAACTCCTTTTAAGTTCAATTAAAACATTTAAACATTCCCATTGAATGAACACATATTATCTATCACGACATACATTACTGGTATCATCATACCAAATTATGCTTGCAAGCTATTATCAACATGCCATTTAAAGTATCATTGTTATATGGAATCCATGACCCCATAAGCTCAACTCATTTATCCACACAAGGGAATCCATAACCGCCTAGTTTCAATTATTTATTAACTTAGAGGATTCCACAACCCCACAAGGCTAAAAAAAATCAATTAATGTTCATTAGCCTTTTATGCCATTTAATAGTTTCAAAAGTGATTTCAATATGCATATACTTATGTTTCAAAACAAAATTCATTTAGGGGAATCTATGACCTCTATTTCAATTGACCATCCCCATGCACCCCAATTAGTTCAAATATATCAATACAAACCATGAATAATTCACAAAATCCACGGGAAAAGCAATAAAATCATAAATCTTCAAAATCCCTCAACCAACATTCATAATTAACACTTTAAATCACATAAATCATAATTTAAATACATGATTTTAACAAAAAAAGTTTTGAGGAAGAGATACATGCCTTAGATACACATTAATTTGAAAGAAATTTGGAGCATGAAACCCAAAAGATGAATGTACAATGATATCCTTAAGGTTTTCTTAGGTTTTCAGTTTGAGAGTGAGAAAGATCAATCGATCTTTTAAAAAATAATGAGAATAAACTTGTTTTATGTTTAAAGGTTGTACATGGGAGAAAGGACCCAAATGTCATTCACCTAAGTAAGTAAAACAAAAACTGAACGATTTTAAAACGTCAGTGTGGCACAGACTTATTGCGGAGACTAACCTTTACACTACGTTGGTTATCACAGAGATTATCTAACCTTCGTGGCATGCTAATAATGTAGAGGCTTACTGCCTTAAATTTCCAAAATAACCCCGAACCTCATCCATAAATTCTGAAACTCTTCCAAGATACCATATTAATATATCTAAACACAATTTAGGTTAAATTATCTATAACGCCCCAAATCTAGAACCTGGAGTGTGACATAGTGCTCATGACTGAAAAGTACCATAAGCTAACTCATAATTGATATCTATGCCTATACACTATGTAATATTTTGTATAAATGTAGAAATAAAGGCTGAAAGGCCATAAGGTATAGATACCAAAACAACTAAAATAAAGTCTGAATATACTAGTCTAAAAAGCCTCTAACTGACTGAACTGTCTGAATAAGTAGTTGATGGGACATGTCCCCAACTAACTCCAACTACTAAAATAAATTAATTAATAAGATAATAAAGTAATGGTCATGTCCTCAAAGGATGAGGACTCACTGCTGACTCTGACTGTTGAGAATGGAATATTACTGATGCTCTGGAGCTCGTGCTTTTGAACCTATGGTATAAAACACCATAACATAAATGCGTTAGTACGTTTGAATGTACTGTTATGCATGTGAGGTACGATTAATGCAAAAGGGTTCACATGTATGAACTACACTAACTGACTGCATAATATGAACGTGAGAATACATGCATGACTATATAATAACTATAACTGAGTTCGTGATAACATGATTACTGAGTCCGAGTACTGGTAACATGAGATACTAGAGAAATCCACCTTTTTCTGGGCGACTTTTTCTGACAGTCTAAGTTCTGATGCAATAAGCTGAGTTTTGTACTATTTTGAGCTGAGTGTATATTACAATCCTAAATCTTGTATAACCATCCAAGTTTTATTACTGAGACTAAATGATTATATATGACAATCCTAATTCTGTACTGAAACTGTGAGAAGTAGTCATCTAATCGACATATGACTAATATGCCATTATGGCTGAGTTGGGTTCAATCTGGAATCCCAATTAGATGGTGTCAATACCGCACCATTGGTAAGGATAATCTTTGAGTAGCCCTCATATAATAGGTAACTCTAGTGAGAAAAATGGGAAACCTCATATAACAGGTTAATCCACCTTATCTGCGCTTATATAACAGGCTATGATGTCTCAAATTATGCTAGCTATATACTTTTGGAATGAAAGGATTGCTTTTAAGAATCACACCCTCATATACCAAGTGAGTTCCCATCCTTAGGTTTTCTCGGTGCTAATTTATACTACCATCTAGATAGACACTAAACATGATTAACTTGAACTGACTAAACTGAGATAACTAAGTTCCATTGACTGACAGAATACTACTGAGATTACTAAATTTCTGAGGTTGATTACTGAGTTTACTAAGTTTTCCTGAGATACATGACTGACTGAATTTCTATGACATGGCTTGACTGAGAACTTGAAGTCTCTTAGTTTATTGAAGAATGATTTGGATCTTGTTATTGGGGATTTTTTTTGAGATAAAACCCTAATTTGATGTTGTAGATAGATAATGAACTTATGATCCTTGATCTAATATTATTAAGGGAGAAAATGGGTGGAAAAAGACACAAATACCCTTTTAAAAATGACTTTAAAATAACTATACAAAATATGCGATGGTAGGTGCGATGGTCCATGCTGGGTCGATGGTCCGTTAGTCCTGACCATCGCACTTGGGCAGAATAGGGGTCCACTGCCTCTGCTGCGATGGCTTGGGAAATGGTCTATCGCTAGATCAACGGTCCATCGGCTTGAGCCGTCGCCCTTAGGCAGAAGGTGGTCTTATTGCCTTTGGTTTGATGGTTTGTGAGATGGTCCATCACTAACTCGATGTTCTATCGGCCCTCATCATCGCACCTGGGCAGTTTTGACTGCTTTCTGTAAAACGGCCACAACTTTCTACCCTGATACTAGATTTGGATGAAATTGGTATTGTTGGAAAGCTAATTTAATTTTCCACATGAAAAATGTTAAAATATTAAAAATTTCACGTATATAAAAGTGGATTCATCTTTCAAAGTAAGTTTCTAACATACTTGGGATGATTTCAAGATAAGTAGAAGTATGGGGTATTACAATATCTCCCTCTTGAGAACATTCATCCTCGAATGAGACTAAGTGAGAGGGGAGAAGATAAACTAATGTACATACTGAACATAAATAACTTGAACATGATTTCATGACTGACATTACTAATAACTGAATATATCATAACGAACATGATATCTGATGCATGTGTAACTGATTTATGACTGCATGACTAAATTACTGATACGATGAGTTTCTCATCAAACTGAACATGCATATCTGATGCATAAATACAAGACTGAACTGAAACATAAATGGATGAATGACTATGAAATAGTACTAAATACCAAGTTTAAAATGGAATTCTGAACATGAACTGTATACCAAGCTTTCACTAAAATCTAAACATGTAACTAAAAAGTGTAAGGAGAACTATTACCTTTAGCTAGATCTGAGTTGGCGGGGAATAGGTGAGGATGCTTGGCATGTATGTCTGCTTCCGCTTCACAAGTAGTTCCCTCGATGGATTGATTTCGCCAAAGAACTTTGACAAGAGCAACTTTTTTTCCTCAGTCTATGATTCTGGTAGTCAAGAATTTTGATTGGAATCTCTTCATAAGAGAGGATATTCTATACATATATGCTTTGAATAGGGATTACAACTACTGGGTTACCGATGCACTTATTGAGCAAAGAGACATAAAAGACTGGATGAAGTAAGGCTAGATTTAAAGGCAATTTTATCTTATAAGATACCTTGCCTAAATGACTGAGAATTTTGACGGGACAGACATATCGGGGACTGAGCTTTCCCTTCTTGCCGAATCTCTTCACTCCCTTCATAGGAGAGATCTTTAGATAGACATAATCACTAATCTCGAACTTGAGATCCTTTCTGCACACACCTGCATAAGACTTCTGTCGGCTCTGAGCAACCCAAAGTATTTCTCTGATCAACCCGGAGTCTTTCTCTGATCAACTGATATTCTTAAAGGCATCAAATACTAAGTCAGGCCCTATGAATGAGGACTCACTAACTTTGAACCAAATGATTGGACTTCTGCATCTGTTACTATAGAGAGCTTCGAATAAAGCTATCCGAATACTGGAATGATAGTTGTTGTTGAATGCTAACTCAATCAAACTAAAGTGATCATCCCAACTACCCTTGAAATCAATAGCATATGCCCTTAGCGTATCATCTAAAGTATGAATGGTTCTTTCTTCTTGACCATATGTCTAAGGATAAAAGGCTGTACTTAGATGAACTTGGGTACGAAGACCCTTTTGGAATGCTTTTTAGAAATAAAAGGTGAACTGGGAAGCTCTATCTAAGATAATTGATAATGGAACACTGTGCAATCTGACCAACTCTCTGAAGTAGATTTGGGCATAATCCTTTGTTGTATAAGAGGTATGTACTAGAATGAAATGAGCTTATTTGGTCATTCTATCTACAATGACCCAAACTAAAATATACTGATGACGAGTACGAGACAAACCCATAACAAAGTCCATGTTCACTTTTTCCCACTTCCAAGTAGGAATACTGAACTCCCGCATGGACCCACTTGGCTTATGATTCTCTATATTAACTTGATAACTTGTACAACACTTATCCACAAACTCTGCAACATTTCTCTTCATCCTACTCCACTAATAGATTTCCTATAAGTCGCAATACATTTTTGTGCTCCCTTGATGAATAGAGTAATGCACACCATGCGCTTCTGGAAGAATTTGTTGCCATAAGTTGTCTACACCTGGAACACACAGGCAACCTTGACAACGCAGAACAACATCTCCCCCTTGAGAGAAAGCCTCTACTTTCTGATCCTTGACTGGCCCTTTTAACTTGACAAGGCAAGGATCTCTATCTTGCTTTTCTTTTACCTCGGAAACTAGAGAGGATTCTGAACTACTCTGAACCCATATGTCACCCTCCTTTGAATCGACTAAGTGAATGCTTTGTCTGGCAAGCTGATGGAATTTCTGACCTAGCTTCTTCTTACTGTCCTCAACATGAGCAACACTTCCCATAGACAGTCTACGCAGAGCGTCTGCCACAATGTTGGCCTTGCCCGAATGATAAAGGATACTCATGTCATAATCTTTGAAGAGCTCTAACCTCCTTCTCTGGTGAAGATTGAGGTGTTTCTAAGAAAAGAAATATTGAAGGCTCTTATGATCTATGAACACATCCACATGAAATCCATATAGATAATTCCTCCAAATGTTTAAGGCAAATACTACGGCTGCTAACTCAAGATCATGAGTAGAATAATTATTCTCATGGGATTTAAGCTGTCTGGAGGCGTAGGCTATGAACTTACCATGCTACATGAGGACACAACCCAAACCTACTCTGGATGCATCACAATATACTATGAACCCATCTGGACCATTTGAAAGATAAAACTGGAGCTGAGGTGAGTTGAGTCTTTAACTCCTGAAAACTCTTCTCGTAAGGATATGACCACTGAAACTTGACTTTCTTCTAAGTCAGTCTAGACATAGGGGATGAAATAAAAGAAAATCCCTTAACAAACAATCTGTATTAGCCATCCAAACCCAACAAACTCCTTATATCTGATGGAGAGATAAGTCTGGGCCAATTTCTTACCACTTTGGTCTTTTGGGGATCAACCCTAATGACATTACCAGAAATGATATGGCCAAGGAATGCTATTGACTATAGCCAAAATTCGCACATAATGAATTTGGTGAACATCTGATGATCTCAGAGAGTCTGAAGTACGATTCTGAGATGGTCTACATGATCACGCTGACTGAGGGAATAGACCAGGATATTATATATGAAGACTATGACAAATATTTCTAAGTACTGCTTGAACACCCGATTCATCAAGTCCATAAAAGATGCTGGGGCATTGGTAAGAATAAAGGACATACTAAGAATTTGAAGTGACCATACCAAGTACAAAAGGCTATTTTTGGAATGTCATATTCTCTGACTCTGAGCAGATGATAGCCTGATCTGAGGTTTATCTTAGTGAAATAACTGGTACCCTGAAGTTAGTCAAAGAAGTCAACGATTATGGGAAGTGGATACTTGTTCTTGACCGTGACTTTGTTGAGCTGACGGTAGTCTATACACATTCTGAGAGAACCATCCTTATTGCACACGAATAAGACTGGTGCAACCCATGGGGATACGCTGGGTTTGATGAAACCCTTATCTAGGAGATCCTTCAACTACTCTTTAAATTGTCTAAGTTCTGCTGGTTCCATTCTGTATGGAAGAATAGATATAGGCTGAGTATCTAGAAGAAGATCAATGCAAAAGTCTATTACCCTTTAGGGAGAAATTCCTAGAAGATCTTCGACAAAGACATCTGAACACTGATTTACGACTAGGACTGATTTGTGATTGGGAGTTTAAGAACTAGTGTCCTTAACTCAAACATGATTATAGACACATCCTTTAGATATCATTTTCCTTGCTCGAAGGTAGGAAACATGATGACCTCTGAACGCTAAAGTACAACCCTTCAACTCTAGGATAGGTTCATTCGGAAACTGAAACTAGACTATTCTATTTTTGCAGTCGACTGTGGCATAGTAGGAATGAAACCAATCTATGCTGAGAATGACATCAAAATCAGTTATTTTTTATTCGACTAAGTCTGCTAAGTTGACTTTCTGAGATACCATAACCAGACAATTCCTGTATACGCGTCGGGCTATGATGGTTTTACCTACTAGGGTAGAGACTGAAAAGGACTCTGCTAGAATTTTAGGACTTACTTTGAAATCAACTGCTATATAGGTAGTAAAAAAAGACAAAGAAGCTCTCGGATCTAGCAAAGTGTGAAAATACCCGTGAAAGATCATGCTGGGTCTATGGTCCGTCAAACCTGGGTAGAATAGGGGTTCACTGCCTCTGCTGCGATGGCTTGGGTGATGGTCCATCGCTAGCTTGATAGTCCTTCGGCCTGAGCCGTTTCCCTTAGGAAAAAGGTGATCTAACTGCCTCCGCTGCGATAATTTGGGCAACGGTCCATCGCTAGCTCGATGGTCCATTGGCCCTCATCATCGAACCTGAGCAGTTTTGACTGCTTTGTGTCCAACAACCAAAAATTTCTCCCCTGATACCAGATTTGGACGAAATTGGTATCTTTCAAAGTATGTTTCTAACATACTTGGGAGGATTTCAAGCTAAGTATAAGTACGGGGTATTAAAAATCAATGTTTCTAACATGGGACTGTCAAATATAAAATGGCAAAAAATTTTGAGGGTGTTGCATTATCCCACCTTAGGATCATTAATCGCCAAATTATGATTTAGGACATTTTTAGCACAAGAATAACTAGAATCAATAAAAATTAAATGATAACTCAAAAAGTGACAAGAGAAAAATGAAACTCATACCTTAAGCTCCTCTATCCGACACATAGAACATGAATGGATACTTAGCCTTCATATCCTCTTGAGCTTTCGAAGTAGCTTCTTCCACTATTTGGTTCCTCTAAAGCGCCTTACCGAAGCCACATCCTTGGTTCTAAACATACAAACTTGTCTATCCAAAATCTCCACCGGGACTTCCATGTAAGTCAAAAAATCTGAGATATCGATGTTGTCAATAGGCACAATCAAACAAGGATCACCCACACACTTCTTTAACATCAAAACATGGAACACCGGATGAATGAAATCCAAACTCAAATCGAACTATAACTACTAAACAACATTAACCAGTTTTCTTAAAATTTGTTAAGGGCCAATATATCAGGGACTGAGTATCCCCTTCTTTCAAAACTTGATAACTCCCTTCATAGGAGACACTTTCAAGAACACCCAATTGCTAACCTCAAATTCCAACTCCCTATGCCTCACATCCGCATAGGACTTTTGGAAACTTTGGGTGATATTAAGCCTATCCCTAATTACCTTGACATTCTCAATGGTGTGATAAACTAAATTAGGGCCAAAAAATCTAGTCTCCCCAACTTCAAACCACCCAATAGGACAACGAAATTATCTACCGTATAAATTCTCAAACAAATCTTTTTGAATGCTAGAATGATAGCTATTATTATAAGTAAACTCAATGAGAGGAAAATAGTCAACCCAGCTACTACAAAAGTCAATGAAGCAAGCCTTTAGCATCTTTTCAAACATCTAAATAGTCCTCTCGACTTATCCATCCATCTAAGAATGAAAAATGGTGCTAAGGATCACCTTAGTCCACAAACCATTCAGGAATACATGTCAAAAGTGAGAGGAGAATTGCATACCTCTATTTGAAATAATAGACACATGCACACAATTCAACTTGATGATTTCCCAAATAAACAACTTTACATACACCTCTCCTGAGTAGTTAGTTCATACTAGCATGAATTGAGTAGACTTAGTTATCCTGTCCATGATGACCCAAATCAAATAAAATTTTCCATGAGACTGTGGGATGCTGGTAAGATAATCCATATTGATCACCTCCCATTTCAAGACGGGAAATATAATTTCTTGAGATAAACCAATGGGCCTCAAGTGCTCCACTTTCACTTATAGACAAACCATGCACTTAGCAACAAAATTGGCCACATCTCTCTTCATATTATTCCACCTATAAATCTCCTTCCAATCATGATACATCTTTATCTAACTTGGATGAACTGTAAACCTCGACTTGTAAGCCTCAATTAGAATCCTTTCCTGTAACCCATCAATATTAGGAATGTATAATCTACCTTGGTACCTTAAGATGACGTCTCTACCAATCTCAAAATCCATTACCTTCTACCTAACCACATCATCTTTAGTATGCATCAAGATGGGATCCAAAACCTTCTTTTTCTACACCTCAGCACCAACCGATGACTTCACCACCTCTCACGCCATCATAGTTCCATCCTCAAAATCCAAAAGACAAAGTCTAAGATTAGACGACCTGTGAATATCCTTCACCAAACATTATGTATCCTCATCTACATAAGGCAAGCTACCTATAAGCAACCTGCTAAGAGGATTAATAACCATATTAGCTTTACTGGATGATAGTGAAGACTCATATTATAGTACTTGAGAAATTCAATCCATATATTTTGCTTGAGATTCAACTTAGTTTGGGTGAACACATACTGCAGGATCTTGTGATCTAAAAAAATGTCAACATGCACTTTATATAAATACTGATACCAGATTTTTAATGCAAACACCATAGCCAAAAACCCCAAATAATGAGTTGGATGATTCCTTTCATAAACCTTCAACCATAGAATCATAAGCTACAACTTTGTCATACTTCATCAACACAGAACCCAATCCCACACGAGACACATCATAATAAACCAAAAAGCCAAAAAGTCGTCAGTACCCTAGGTCAAGGTTAGAACCAGAGTAGAAGTCAAATTATTCTTTAACTTCTTAAAATTACCCTAACAAGCATTTGACCATAAAAACCACACCTTTTTCTGGGTTAACTTAGTCATCAGAGAAGCAATCAAAGAGAAACTCTCCACAAACCTCCTATAATACCCAGCTAAATTAAAAAGCATCTAAATGTTGGTTGGAGTCAAAAGACTAGGCCACTTCTTAACCGCCTAAACCTTCTGTGGATCCACTATGATCTCTCACTAAAAACCACTTGACCAAGAAAAGTTACAACATTCAACCAAAAATTATACTTCAAAAATTTGGCATACAAATGTTGATCCTTAAGAGTCTATAACACTACTCAAAGGTGATTGACTTGATCCTTCTCCCTCTTAGAATATACCAAGATGTCATCAATAAATGTGATGAAAAACAAATCCTAGAACTTCCTAAACACCCAGTTCATAAAATCCATAAACACCGTCAGAGCGTTAGTCAACCCAAAGGACAGAACTTGAAACTGATAGTCACCATAAAGGTACTGAAAGTAGTCTTAGGGATATCTACCTCCCTAATATTCAACTGATGATAGCCTACCAAATATCGATTTAAGAAAAAGATTTAGCACTCTAAAGTTGGTCTAAGGGGTCATACATACTAGGAAAAGGGTACTTATTCTTCATAATCACCATATTCAACCCGGGATAATCTATGTATATTATAAGGAACCTATCTTTCTTATGCATGAAAAACATTGAAGCACCCGACAGAGAAATACTAGGGAAAGCAAAACCCTTACCGAGAAGATCTTTCAACTTCTTTGTATTTTCTTTAAACTCAACCGGAGCCATTCTATAGGGAGAAATATAGATAGGATGGATATCTGTGACAAGATCAATCCCAAAGTCTATTTACCTATCGGGAGGAATAACAGGAAGATCTTTTGGAAACACTTTAGAAAACTCATTGACTATTACGACAAATTGTAAGGAAGGACCTTCAGAGCTAGAACCCTTAGCCCAAATTAAATGATATAGATACCCCTTGGAAATTAATTTTTAGGCTCTAAGATAAGAAATAAATTGCCCCATAGGCACTAGGAAACTTCTTTCCCACTCAATAATAGGTTTATTTGTGAAATTTAAACGAACCTTTTTAGACCTAAAATCATTAGATGCATGGCACAAATAGAGCCAATCCATTCCCAAAATCACATCAAAATCTAACATATCAAACTCTATCAAATCTACCAGTGTCTCCCTACTGCATAAAGATACCACACAGCCCCTATAGGATTTTTAAGCAACAACAAAATCATCCATTGGGGTATATATAGAAAAGGGATCCAAAATACTCTTAGTACCAAAACCAAAATAAATGGTCATATAAGAGGGAGTAGACCCTAGATCAAGTAAATAATCTACATCATGAGAGAAATGTTGTAACATGCCAATAATGACATATAGAGATTTCTGACGGGTGGCAAGAATATAGAGTCGATTTTGGATACTGTCGGAGGAAGTAGTAGCACTCTTCAACACAAGAGTTGAAGAAGTAGAAACAAAGACCTTATTAGCTCAAAAAGCGACCATAGATGGAGAGTGTCGCTGCAAGTGTCCCAGCTGACCGTAATTAGAGCACTTATTCATCCTCTCATTAAAAACTCCACGGTGCACTTGTCTATAAGAATAACATGAAAGCTAAGATGGGGATGACTGCGATCTACTGTCTTGAGAGTGGGCACCTTGTGCCCTAAGCCCATTGTCAGTCTAATAGTGATGATCCCTAGATGGCTTAGGACATAGAGCACTAGTTATTTAATATAAACTTGAATTTCCCCACACCTTCCTTTTGCCCTACTCTTTACCATTTCTACCACTATTTTGATGACCTTCACCCTGATCAGTATCTAAACTTCATACTATTCCTTTCCCTCTATCTCTGCCTTTTTTTCTTTTCCTCCATAAATTATTGCATGTAGATGACTAACCTAAAGATATCCGTATCCTTGTTCAGCAAGGCGGCCTTGCATTCCAATACCAAGTCCTGAGACAAACCTAAAGCACTTACTTATCGTAGACCACATAGAAGAAACCAACTCCAGATCATAATGAGATAGCTCGTAAAATTTTAAAACATACTCCTTAATGGTCATTCTCCTTGCCTCAAATTTGCAAAATCGTCAGCCTTTGCTTCTCTCAACTCCTGAGGAAAGAAGTTATCAGGAAAGGCACCAAAAAAATCCACCCACATAGCCTGCTCAACATCATCACCCTTTGACTTCTATTATTCCTCATACCACTGACAAGCTACATCTTTTAACTAGTATATGACAAATTTTAACACCCTCCATATCTGTAGCATGCATCAGCCTGAATATCCCTTCCATCATATCGAAAATCACTTAAAGATCCTCATCAACTTTAAAACTAGTAAAGGTCAGAGCATTCAACCTCATAAACTCATCAACTCTAGTGACATCAAAATATGAAGCAGTAAAACAAACATAGTCAAGCTGAAAAGACTGAGAAGTCATCAACTGAGTCAGTAGATGAATAGATAAATAAAATTTGGCATTGAAAAGTCCTCTTGGGGCGGTAGGAAATGATCATCCTCAACTTAAGAAGCCCAAAAAGTACTGGGTTTAAATGGTGAAATCCCATTAAAGGAAGTAAAATTAAAAGTTGGGACCCTACATTGGGTTTGTATTCTATATGTAGGATGAGCCCAATCCATATTTTCTTCAGGGGGATAGAGCAGTTTCCATGAGCATCAGTTCTTTAAGGAGGCGTGATCTGAAATACAAATAAATATAGTTAGAAGAGATTTTAATACCTTAGACTCTATAGCTCAAAAATAGATCACAAGAAAGGGGAAATATTCTTAAATGCCTTGTATCCTTTCCTTTATAAGTGTGGCATTTTACAAACTCATAAAAGAGATTTTACTTGACACAACTTTATCAACACCTAATGACTCTATGACCTAGCTCTAATACCAAGCTTGTAATGACCCTAACCATGCCCTATTCATGATGGGTATCTCAAGCCCATAGAGGATCAGGGACCACCCCTTTATTGCTTAGTCAAACAAACATAATACCTAATAATGGTGCAAGCAAACCAACAGACATGAATACGATAAGAGAATAACTCAAGTGAGTTAAGAATCCAATGCAATCCCACTCTACAATAATCTACAAAACCTCTATAAAAAAATATTAACCTGAGTTGGGACATTCCCCCAATGATGGCTAAATGAAACTAAAAAATAGTCTATAACATAGCCTAAACGAAAAAGCAAAAGGCATTTCGAAAGAAGAAGGATCTTTACTATAAGCAAGCTTGAAAAAATTTTGAGATCACTTATCACTATGTATGGAAAGCAGAAGTGTCTCCAATTTCTGCATCACATGGGGATATAACATCCGAAGATGGTTAGCATGGTAAACACTAACATGTAACTCAGGGAAATGATAAAGTAATGTCAAGTCAAAACCATAGTAAAATCCATATTCACATAGTGTACATGTATATATATATAATTAATCTGGACCTATTAAAGCAGCCTCACCTACTACAAACCAATAAATAGAAGATCTATATCTCCTTCTATAGAAAGCCTCAAATGGAGCCATATGAATACTAGAGTGATAACTGTTGTAGTAGGCACATTCAATCAATGGTAAATAATTATCCCAGCTACCATTAAATTCAATAACATAAGCCCTTAACATATCCTCTAAGGTCTTAATGGCCCTCTTTGCCTATGGGTCTGTCTAAGGATGAAAAGTTACACTTAGGTAGACTTGGGTACCAAGACCCTTGTTAAAAGCCTTCCAAATGTAAGACGTAGATTATGTACCTCTATCTAACATAATGGTCAGTAGAACCCCATGAAAATTTATAAGTTTCTTGTGATAGTGTCTAGCATAGCAAAATACAAAGTATGAACTAGTAAGAAATGGGCAGACTTGGTAATTCTATCCACAATGACCTAAATCAAATGATGCTGACAACGCTTATGAGGTAACCCTGTCACAAAATACATGTTCACTACTTCCTACTTCTATATGGGGATGTTAAATCCTAAAGCATATAGGCCTTTGATTTTAAACCCTAACCTGTAATATTTCGAACACTTAGACAAAAATTTCGTAATTTTTCTTCATACCATTCCTCTAATAGATTTGCCATAAGTTAAGGTAATCTTAGTGGCTCCTGGGAGAATATGATATCATACACCAAGAGCTTTGGCTAATATCCTCTATCTTAAACCATCCACACTCATAACACATAACCCATCCTAATATTAAAGAACACTATCTCCCTTTTGGGAGAAAATCTCAACCTTTTACTCTAGATATGCCTCCTTTAACCTGACCAAAATAGGGCCCCTATCTTGCTTTTCTTTCACTTCGGCCACCACTAAAGATTCCAAACCATTCTAAACCCATATACTAACCTCCGCCCAGTCACCTAACATAGTAAGTTGATGAACCTCATGGACTAACTCCTTCTTAATCATCATCAACATGCACAACCCTTCTAATCGACATTCTACTAACAGTATCGACCACTACATTAGCCTTATTTGGGTGACACATTACACTTATATTATAGTCTTTTAATAATTCAAGCCACCTTCTCTGATAAAGATTTAAATAATTTTGAGTGAGCATACACTGTAAACTTTTATGATTTGTAAGCACATCAACATGAACCCCATAAAGTTAATGCCTTCAAATCTCTAAGGATAAAATAATTGCTGCTAGCTCATGGTCATAGGTTTGGTAATTCTTCTCATAGGGTTTAAGTTTTCTATAGAGGTATAAGCTATGGCCTTGCCTTACTGTATTAAAAGACATCCGAGACCAACTCTATAAGCATCACAATAAATATAAACCTATTTGTGCCATCTGGTAAAGTCAAGACTGGAGCAAAAGTAAGTCGACTCTTCATCTTTGGAAAACTCTTCTTGTAGGAATCTGATCATTGAAATTTGACTTTCTTCTGAGTCAGTCAAGACCAGAGAGAAGAAATAAAATAAAACCCTTAAGTAACTCATTTGTAGTAACTAGCTAAACCCAAGAAACTTTTGATATTGAATGGAGAGATAGGTCTAGGCTAGTTTCTCACTTCTTTAATCTTTCGAGGATCAAACTAAATGCCCTTATCGAAAATAATATGACCAAGGAAAGACATTGATCTCTACCAGAATTCACACTAGCTGAACTTAGTAATTAACTGGTAATTCTTAAGAGTCTGTAATAATACTCTCCAATGGATTGCATGATCAACTTCACTACGAGAATTGATGAGGATGTCATTTATGAATACTATAATGAACATGTCTAAGTACTGCTCTAACACCCAACTCATAGAAATCATAAAAGTTTTAGGAGCATTCATTCTTCCAAAAGACATAACTACAAATTGGAGTGCCCATATAGAGTTATGAAGGCTGTCATATTCCCTGACTCTGAGCTAATGATAGTCAAATGTAAGGTCTATCTTAGAGAAATAACTTGCAACTTGATGTTTGTCGACCATGGCATCAAATTTGGGGAGAGGATACTAATTCTTGATTTTGACTTTGTCCAACTAACAATAATAGATACATATTCTGATGCAACTATCTTTCTTGCACACAAATAGAACTAGAGAAACCCACAGAGAAATACTAGGTGTGATAAAAACTTTATCTAAGAGGTCTTTTAAATGTTCTATTTCTTAAGCTCAGGCGAATCCATTCTGTAAAGTGGAATTGAGATAGGTCGGGTATCTAGGTGGAGATCGATTTCAAAATTAATTTCCCTCTTTAGAGGAAATTTGAGAAAAACTTCGGGGAACACTTCTAGAAACTCATTCACTACTGGCATTGACTTAAGCCTCAAATTTTTAGAATTTGAGTCCTTGACTCAGATAAGATGGTATCCAACCATTTGTTATCATCTTTCTTGCCTTATGATTGGAAACAAATTAACTTATAGGCATCGGTGTATTACCTTTCCATTCAATGAAAGGTTTATTAGGAAATTGAAACTATACTATTCTGTTTCTATAGTCAACTAAGGCATAGAACAAATAAAGTGAATCCATTATGAGAATGAAATCAAAATCTGTCATCTCTAACTCTTTTTTTGGTTATTCGAATTTTATTAATAATCCAAAAAATAATTTCATAATAATGGACCAACCCATCAAAAACAAAAGAGAAAAAACACTAGCCTACTAACTATACTCAGACTGGTCCAAAGAGTGACCTAATCCAAAGCTACAGGTACATATAAAGTGTGTAGGGTTTCCAAAATAAGCTAAGATCGGCTCATTTCTCTTTTTATTCCTACCTCTTCTACCATGTTTGGCTTCCAGAATCTTCAACTCGAGCTGCTTTAACTTTGGGTAATAAACATAGTGTTGTGGTCTTAGTGATTTGAGTCCTTTTCAAGCTTTAAAAGTAAGTTGGTCTTCTTATTTTGATTTACTACTAATTCTTTGGCTCTGGTTTGATAGTATTTTCTCTCGTTTTTCCAGCTGAGGTCTCCAGTGTAAGGGTTTTTCAATTGATTTTTGGTGCTACAAAGAAGGGTCCAGTCTACTAAGATTTGGTTTTCAATTTAGTAAGCTACTCCCATTGTTGTGCCTGATTCTGCTAATTAACATGAAACATAACATTGTCCTTCTTGATCAGTTATTGAAGGGAGTGAGATTTATAGATGCTCGGACCTACTTGTAAATGGATGGTACAAAATTCCTCAACCACATGTAATGAACATCTGACCATATGACCCCTAATCTACTGACAGTTCTTTTTTGTTGGCTGGTGTAGTTAGGATAAGTAGCAATTTCCCTCTTTTGTTTACCTTCCTAGGTTGTAAATTCGGTGCATATGGATAAACTTTCTTTAGCCTCTCCTATTTTTTCTTTAGTCATCTCTAACTCTACAAGATTAACTATAGTAACATTTTTAAATATTGTGATTGAGCAATTTCTGTATACCCATCTGGATGTGATAGAACTACCCTCTTGGGTAGACATTGAAAAGGGTTCAGCAAAGATTTTGAGAGTAACACCAAAGTGTTCTAGTATATACAGAGTCACAAAACAAAGTGAAGCTTCGGGTGCTAACAATGCATTAAATTGAAGATGGAAGACTTGTAATGTACCCATAACCACATCAAGAGAACTTTAGTGATCCTGTCGAGTATGAAGAGCATAAGTTGGTTATCAAATTGCCCACTAAAGACACTAGAGGTGGCACCCTACTGTGTTAGGCAACTTGCTAAATCTGATGAAAAGTTAGACTGACCCTACTGATGAAAATATTTTCCCTTCTAAGCAACCGCTGGGCAATCCCTGATCCTGTAGCCTAGCTTGCCATATCCCAACACACACATCTACATGCCAAACACTCTCCATAGTGGTTCCTAAGATATATCCAAAAAAGTTGATTGGTATGACCGCTATTCATGCTTCCCTAAGACTTAGATCCTAGCACTACATCCCAATCGTCCAGACATTACCTAGGTACTGGTGCATTGGTTTAAATGGTAGTAGATATAGAAATTTCTAGCGGAATAGAGTATGATTCCCACTATCATACCTTTGTTGTGAGAAGTTGAAGCTACCTATTCGAGATCTCTTATCCTCCTATCTTTTTCTTTGAGATTCTCTTCCTCAATTTACTGAGCATGGACCATTAAGATAGAAAGGTCCATCTCTTTAACCAACATAGCTGTTATGCACTCCTTAACCACATCCTTCAAAACCCAAAAAATAAAGTTACTCATTCTATCCCTAAAATCAACCATTATATTTAGAGAATACCTCGCCAATTGGGTAAACTTTAGTGAGTAGTTCTTCACACTCCTTCACTTCAGCCTCTCTCAACTCGGGTTGGAAAAACCAATCTAAGAAGGTTATAGAAAACTGCTCCCACTTTATAGGCCCTGCCTCAACACTCCTGTCCTTCTTCCACTTCTTAAACCAAGTGTGAAAAACTCCTTAAAATTGGTAAGAAGATAAATCAACACTCTAAATAGTAGTAACACCCATGATGTCTCTCACTTCTACCCGCCATACAAAAAATCCTACAAATCCTCCATAGACTTGGATCTAGAAAACAATGGAGGATTCATTTGAGTAAAGTCTCAGATCCTAGCTACTACCATTCCCACTACTAGATTTGTTGGGGAAACATCCTACTGGTTATTCTGAGCAGTCAAATTGTATGCCAAAACAGTGAGAACAATCCTGAATTTTGCATAATAAACATGCTCATTTACAGTGTCTTTCTAAATAGGTAGTGGTGTAGGCTGATCCTGATTCCTCCTTGTGTTATTTCTCATGGGAGGAATTTTATAGAAATGTGTGAAGGATGAGTTTTAAAAATGGAATTTGGTAGAGATCATGCTCTTTCACACAATATTAATACTGAAAGAAAGGAAATTTTTCTAAAATCTCTCGAATCCTCTTGCACATATGTATGGCATACTTCACACCCATTCACAAGACTCTAGTCAATGGAACTTTTAGACACCCTAGGATACTTTAAAATATTAGGATCTGATACCAAGATTTATTAGAACCTGAGGCAACCCCTAGTCATAACATGGTGCTTAAGAATACAAGTGACTTTAAGCTAACCCATGATCTGGTACCAGTTGTGAGCACTAAATAATATAACAACACAAGAATCATATGCGAAAGTGAAACTATCAAATACTTATAATCTATACTACTAAAAGACACTCAATATGTCTAAAAGTACTGATAAAAACTAAGATAAATCGGACTATCTGAAAGCCTCTAAAACCTGAGGAGTTGATGGAACAAACCCCCAATTAACTTCAACTAACTAAAATAAAATATATATTGGAAATAGCTTCAAATAACTTGTCCTTGATGGATGAGAACTTACCGCAACTACTTCTGAATAGTTTTGAACTAACTAAGGGAGATCAGGGAACTGAGCTACTGAACCTATGTTATAAGACAACATAGTGCCAAAGGTAGTATGAAGTTAGCACTTTAAATGTGCTGGCATGTGAGATAGGGACTAACTGGAATACATATAAGTATTGAGCATGAGTGCATGAACATATAAAATAAATGATTGATTAAGAATAAACATGTATTGAAATGACATGAGTTACTGCATTACTGGTATCTAAATAGATGGATAATTAATATCTGAATAACCGATATCTGTACACTTGGTCATGCAAAGCTAAGATGACATTCTCTGAATACTTAATTGATACTGTCTGAGATATTATGTAATCGACATTCCCCAATATAAGCTAATCGAGGTCCAATCTATAACCTCAATTAAAAGGGTGCCAGTACCTTTCCATGGGTACTAACATATGTCTGATGATTTGGATCTATAAGATTGATGTCCTAAATGACTAGGTTATTAGTCCTGTACTTATGGGTGACCCCTAAGAGAATGTCACTCTTCTGTTGGTGGGTGACATCTAATGACCTACACTTTTTACATAGTTCAATAACTTAGGGACTACTAATAAAGGTCTGGGTCCTCAACGGGTGAGTGATACTTCATTCTTAGGTTCGCTCGATGCTAAATCTTACTCTCAACTAAATTGACACTTGTACTAATTTAAGTTAACTATACAAGTAACTGATAAATCTCAACATCAATATAATAATATATATATATTAATAAAATCATGATCTGAATGACTTAAAACTTGAAGATCTGAAACATGTGTAAACTTATAAGTATCAGGTGCTCATAACCTCCAACACTGATTATTTCTTTAACTACAATGGCATCATTTAAAACACTATAAGGTAATTCATGATTAGTAAACCCTAAAGCATAGTATACTTCAATAAACCTTTAAAATTCTTAATTATGGGTACAAAATATGTTAAACTTACAAGGACCACAGGATCATATAGTTTATTTCATAGCTTGAGAAATTGACATGGTATCAATTAATCATGACATGGGTAACTAAATTTATAAAGCATATAGGGACATATTTCACAGGGGGAAACACATAGTCATGGTTTGTATTGAAAACTATAAAAAAAGAAAGAATAGAATTAATTCATACTTGACATTGAAATTTTCTTAAAAAGAGAGAAAAAGTTTTCTTGGGACTCAATGGGTGGAACGAATCTTTTGTTGAATATCCCACATACCTGAGTTGCTTGAACTACTGAAGAAAACTTAGAATTGGAACTTGGAATGGTGAATTCTTGGAAAATACTTATAAATTTTTATGTTTTTGGAGAATGGGGGAGACTGAGTATCACTAATTGATGAAGAATGGGGAATATAATGCCCCTATTGGGTTTTAAGTCATCAATTGGGTATTTGGGGTAAGGGGGAAAAGACCAAGATGCCCTATCAACCTTTAATAATAATGCAGGAAAACACAGCCTCCATGGAATAGAGGCTATCACGGAGAATAGTATTCATGACATGGTATGTATTGTAGAGACTAACCTCTATGACACACAGTGTATCATGGAGGTCCAGCCTTTGTGACACGACAAAATCGCTGGAAGCATTCTACTTCCGTGGTCCAAAAAAGTCCTGAATCCCTTCCAAAAATCATAAAACTCTCCTGGGTAACCCTTTAACATCCCTTAACGTATTTCAACTCATAAATAAACATTTAAAACTCGCGAAGTCCAAAAACTAAAATGTTCAAATTAACGTGGTCTTAAAATGGCTAAGTCTCGTGTACTTAGTGTAATTTAAAATTTCCTTGTGACTTTTAAACCTGGGACTAATAACTGAAAACTCGTCTAGGATCTTTCGGGGTACTACATTCTACAAGAGGGATATTCACAGACAATAATTTCAACATAAACATGAATTTATGACATTTCCCTTCTTCTTTCTTCTTCATCAAAATTTGAGGAAAAGGTAGGGGAAGCCGTGGAATAGTCTTCAAAATTGGATCGACCTCCTTACTCTTCCCTTTATAAGTTTCAACTCATTTCTTTACACCCGTTGAATTTTGTGAAGTTTCATAATTAGTCACCATTTTCTCAATTTCAGCTTCGGGTTGGGTTGTTAAAATGAACTCAAATTGAGTTGACCCACCCAACGCGCCCAAAACTTGATGGGTTGGGTTCAAGATAATTTGTTATTCAGTAAATCTCAACTCATTAAGTCTCAACCCATTTTCAAATTGGGTTCAAATGAGCCAAATCAATCTCTACTTCACCCTATTTAATAGAAAAATTATTTTCTTAATGAAATTAGGGAAACAAGTGTCAATGTGTCCTCCCAATCTAAAAATCATCCACCTCAACTCACCCTCGCCTTACCCCACCTCCATCCCACCTCCCTTAAATAAATTATTTTTTATTTTTATAAAAGATCTTTAGAAATTTGCTTCTTGTACAGACCCCCGCCTTATTTCCATCCCCCATCCTACCCGGAACCCCCACCGTAAAATGTTAAAAATCTTTTAATTTTTACAAGTAAATAAATAATTTTTTTTTGAACAAAAAAATTAATCTTACCCCAACCCCCATCTCCCTCTCATCCCGACACTCCCACACCCTCCTCCCTTATACGACATATCCCCCCTCCCCGCCCCTTCAAAACATATATTTTTTATTTTTTTTTTAAGACTCATACCTCAATCCTCATGCTTTCCCTAACTTCTACCCCCCATACCCACACCACTACGCCCCACCCGCTCCCATTTTTTTTTTAAGAAAAAAATATTTATTTTTTAAAATTAAATTTCTTTAATTTTTATACCTCTACCCCATCCTAAAATCCACCCTTCCTACCCCCGACCCCTTACCCCACACCCTTTCCTAAGAAATAAATTTTGATTTTTAAAAAAATTAAAGTTTAATAAAATATTCTTACCCCACCCTCACTCCCTACCCACCCACCCAACTTTTCAAATACATTCAAATTTATTTTCTTTAGTAGAAGTAAATATTAATATGTTTATATTTTTTAGAATAAGCAGGTTAAATTAGGTGGGTCAAGACCTAACCCGATTTTTACCCATTTTAACCTAAAGTGAACTTGGGCAGGTCATGAACCAACTCGATATCTAATTCAACCCATTTAATATATTCAATCTCAACCCAAACCGCCCAATTGACACCCCTAACTTTAGGTACATCATCAAAAATAATAATATTATTTGTGACCTCATCAACTACCGGCATAGGAGGATCAATAGTAGCCTTATCTCTCAGAAGAGACTGGCATTCTTTGGATTCTAGACAATATTAATTAGAAGAGTGCTCAATTGATGAGGATTCAATATAGCTGACATCTGAAAAATCTAGTGCTCTAGCTTCTTAATCGTAGTAGCATGCAATTCTACCTTTTCACGGAGTCCCCAAATATATTTCTTAATCTCCTTAATGAAACTCTCTTGATTCACCGATCCATTAACCATCTTTTTAAGTAAAGCTTCCATCCTCAAATCAGTATCATGGTTCCAACCTTTATTCCCTTGCCTAAAGGTCCAGGAGTCCTAATTGAATCCTTTTTCCATGGTTCAAAAACCCATCATCTTTTTATTCAGGTACTTAGCCTCCTCCGTAGAGTTACACTTATCATGTATTGATAACTTACCTCGTGCGCCTACTGTATTAACTTTCTCAATATTTATAGTTAAAAGTTTCTTGGTAAGAACCCCAATCTCTGTCCTTAGCTATGAAGCCTTTTGACCATTGTATATCTAAGGCTCTTTTCTTACTGGAAACACTTATAGAATAAGTACCGACTCTTTTTTATCCCTCTAGAGTATGCCACCCTCAGCTGGTATTAGATACATGGTATAAGATCTTTACTACTATCTCCAAAGAAAGGCTCATGAATGCCCTAATAATAGTTTTATGAACAACAGCTTTGGTATTTGCATTTAGGAATCTATAGAATCTCTCAAGCAAATGCCTTTATAAAATTTGATGATTAGGCACAATCATCAATTTATTCATCACCTGTAGTCAAAATTTGTATAATGCCTCTGAGTGCAATTGCCTGAAATTGTAAATCCCATCCATCAACTGCAAGATTCTAAAAGGTGGGAAGAATTGGTCCAAGAAAAATTTCCACAACTTATTCATATTAGTGATGGATCCATGAGATAGTTCCCTTAACCATAATGTCTCTTTGATAGTAATAGATAATGGGAACAACCTAACTCTCATAGCATCCTGACTCACCCTATATAAATTATAGAAAGTGCAAATTCTAATGAAATTTATAAGGTGCATATTTGACTCATCAACAGACAAACTAACAAACACAACCTCAATATCAAGGAAATGAGTCATAGAAATTGTAATATCAAACTTTACCCCTTGGGGAAACTTTGTAAAAATGATATCTCTGGTCTCGACAAGCTCAATATACACCAAATCTTCCTTTGGATCATCAAATGATGGTAAGTGCAAAAATGTTGGGGATGGTTGAGCTCTATCACTTTTAGATCTGTCAAGTGTTTTTTGATGCTCTTTTTCTAGTATAATGATTTCCTATTGAGCTAAAAGATGGGTCAGAACATCCTTAATTGTATTCTCTTTAGCTAATAATCGAGCAGTAGTCTGCTTGATTGTTTCTTGAACACCAGGAATTGACTACTCCAAGTAATGGGCATACACTGTTGCCGCCCCAAGGGTAGAAAAAAAATGAAAACCATCAACCTCAACAACTCCACTCAATCAATCTATAACCATATACTCAGGCAATAATGCCAACATTGATGTATCCCAAGATTACATCTATAAGAACGCATAATGCTATCATTGTCAAATATAAAACCCAACAAAGGTTAGGGTAAAACTTATAGTGAATTTGCCAAATCTTTATCATAAACTTCCAGAGGTTGCAAGAAAATTGAAGAAAAATGAATGGGGGATTTTGTGAGAACAGTAACCCTAGTAACAAATCTTGATCACCTTGGATTAGAATCAATATAATATGAATAAAAAGACTGTGTTCCCCCTAACTTTCCAACTCTGTAGATTTATCACACTTAGTGAAACTATCTCAATGTCTTGAATGCATAATCTAACAAGATATGCATCACCAACCATCTTATTAATACTTTTGGTGAATTTCATTCATCACCATTTGAGTCTCAAATTGTCTCCTTACTAACCCTTATCCTGAATCCTAAATTAAATACATATTTTTGGGTGTCAAGTTAATTATATAAAGGTTAACAACTTTAAATTACTGTTGTGATTGTCTTTTCCTAGTCTCAACCTCTCTTATATATAGATGGTATCAAATACGACAGGTTCTTAACTTTTATAGTCATTAGGAAAGCAATCAAATCAAAGAAAACCATAATATATGCAAGAACATAAAAAAGAATGACTTTGCACTTTCTGTACTTCATTATTCCATAAGGGTTCCCACAACCCTAGGTAGAAGTTTTTCGAAGAACATGTTTACAAGAACATCCATTGAATTCATGTAAAGAAAGTATGTGAATAATCTTATAGTAATTGAAGACTAATAACTATAATCTGAAATTAATATCCAAGCATAAATAGAAAGAACAATGGATTCCAATATCAAAAGTGTATCTCAAAATCAATATACTATTTTAAGTATACAGAGTGTGTCAACTAATATAAAACTTCAAAAGGGTCTTTATAGAATACATCAAAAACCTACAATTCCTATCCAAAATAAAGAAGGAAAACTATGTCGTCAACTACCTATGGAACTACTTACAGGCCGTAGGTACCACCTATAGACTCTAGGTGGGTCATGGATCTCTGAAGGAATCAACATATTTCAAGTCTTCTAATTATGAAGGTACTTATGAGCGGGCGTAAGTACTACTTAAACCTCTTAAATGGCCTTCGTAAGTCTCAAAGTGACTTGTACATCTTCAAAAATTTAAGAACATTTTCTTCTATAACTTATGGAGGGACCAATGGAGGACATAATTCCTATTTACGAGCCATAAGAAGTGGTCCTAATGCACACTTTAACTTATTTTTCTATTATTCTTCTCTAGAACCTAGTTTCCTACAACACACACTCAAATACACATCACAACTAACAAAAAAGACCTATGTACTTGCACATTTTCTAGTTTAAGCATTGAAAGTGCCATAAACCATTGAACATAACTATCGTGATGCTTTATTTACTTTAGATGAGAGGAATTTTTAGGGGTTAAGTCCATAAATATGCCAATCTTCATTTGAAATTATTTATTTATGTGTGTCTTGTTCGTTATTGCTGACATATCTTAAGAATTAATGCACTTATGAATTTTTCCATTCTCATTAATATAAAAAGAGGTGTTATGGTTGTGGGAGTTTCCCACAGGCTTTACCACTTCATAAGTGGATTTTACAGAAGAAATTTTATGTCAGGTGTTTCCACCATCATAAATTTTGCAATTAAGGGATGAAATCATTAACTTTTGCAAACTTACTGGTGAATCCTTAGATGAGGCTTGGCAAATAATCAAGATGAATTCATTACAGTTCCAAAATTATAAGGTCCCATAAAAAATTCTCCTCTAAATCTTCTATAGGGAATTAGATCAATTGAATAAGAAGGTAGTTGATAATGTGGTTATTTGTTCTAAAGTAAAACAATCTTAGCATTTCACGGTGGCTTTATTAGATTAAGTGACTAAGCAAAGTTGAGGTTGGCATACAACATATACTATGGTAGTTGTGGGGGATCCCTCCATGTATTTTGTAAGTTTAGAACAAAGAAAAAATAATGAAGAGAGAGAGATAGAAATATGGCAAAAGTAATGACAAAATTAGATCTTAACACGAAACATGTGATGGGAGTACCTCCAAAAGTGGTTAATTCTATTTTGTCAGAGTACCAAATCTTGTAATGATGATAACACAAAATATATTGATACAAAAATTTGGTTCATGTCAAATCAAATGAGGGGTTCTAGCCCTACCTATCAAAAGTGAGAGGGAATCATGGTTGGAAGGTAATGGATCGTTAATGGAAAGACTGTGAATGGAAAGACGATGATGCAATAGAGATTGGAGGGATACAGAACGAAATATGAAATGCAATTGGAGAGACAAGGATTGTGACCATAATTAGACATTCCTTCACAGGATCAAGCCAATAGTAAAGAGACAATCTGTGTTGATTCAATAAAGTTTATAAAAGAGATGTCCTTACTCGTATCCATATGGGAATAGAGGAAAATGATAGGATGTTGACGGAGATGAAGAGAGATTTTTCACAATTCAATAAAATTTCCACACCACATTTGGTCTCTATTAAGAAACTTGAAAATAAATTGGGCAAAATCTCAGCTCATCTAAATGTAAGGCAAAAGGGTGGACTACTTAGTAATATGGTGGATAATTCTAAATGTGATACTCATATCATGGATATTGTCCTTAGAGTGGTCAAACTTTTGGTAATGATATACTGTATCTTGATGATAACCCAAATGAATGAGGAAGTGATGAATATGATAAAAATATCACTAATCCTAATTATCCAAGTTTAGAAAAACCATGAATATTGGAAGAAAAGGTTAAAAGTGAAAATCACTCCAATTAGTTGATTGTAATGTTCCAAAACTAGATAAAAGTCCAGTTGTCTCAGGGCCTCAAATTAAGAGAGACATTGCTGGAAGTTTTGAAAGAGATGACCGAGCAAGCTAAATTCATGAAAGTTTTGTTCACAAAGAAGTGAATCATGGATTTTGAAATAATTAAAGTGATGCACAATTATAGAACAAAAATGTCTAGCATAATGGTTTTTAAAAAGAGAATTCAGGTGCATTAACAATTCCATGCGCTATTGGGGTGTACAAGTTTGGAAAATAATTATGTCATCTTGGGGCAAGTATTAATTTGATGCAACTTTTTGTGTTATAGAAGCTATGTTTGGGTACTCCCAAGCAAACTAAAATGAGACTCTTATTCGCAGACCGATCCATTAAAAATATCATAGGTTTGTTATATAACATAATTGTAAAAGTCGACCACTTTATTTTTTATCCGACTTTGTCTTCTTAGATTGAGAAATTTATAATGAGGCCCCCATTATTCTTGGTAGGCCATTTTTGGCTACCTAACAAGACTTATTTGATGTTGAGTGATGTGGAATAAAATTTTGGGTAAATAATGATGAGCTTTCATTTAATGTGTGTACATCCATGGAACAATTTATGGATTTGCAAGTTTTCTTACTGATTTATGTGATTGACGATGAAATTATTAGTTCTATGGAAGTAGATTTTGTAAGTGATCCATTGGTAGGTATTTTATTGAACTTTGGAAGGGAGGAAATTTAAGAATATGATAAAGTAGTTGCTTTATTCATGGGTCTTGGCTCTTATTCTATGAATTCTTGCAATATGGATCTTGATTTGAAGATTAGAGAAAGCCCAACCACCAAACCTTCTATTTTAGCACCACCTCAACTTGAATTAAGTTTTTACCTTCATATCTTTGTTATATATTCTTGGGTGAGAATAATATCTATCTAATTATTGTTTTGGATGATCTATTGCCTTGGAAAGTAGAGTCCATGAAGTCTATTGTAAAGAAGTTTATTCGAGCGATAGGGTCAACCATAACAGACATTATAGATATTTCTCTGAGAATTTCCACCCATAAAATTAAGTTGGAGGTTGATAATATACCTACTATGGAGAACCATAAAAGTCTAATCCCACCAATGAAAGAGGTATTCAATAAGGAGACGTTAAGTGGCTTGATGCAAGTGTTGACTATGTAATTTTAAGTAGTACATGGGTTAGTAAAATACAATGCACTCCCAGTAAGGGTGGTATGATGGTAGTCTCATATCATAATAATTATCTTATACCCATACATCTAGTGAAGGGTTGGAGTTTATGTATGGATTACCAAATATTGAATTCTTGGATCGAAAGATGCCACTTTTTTATGACGTTCATGGAAAATTGCATAATTGATTGGCTTGGCGTGATGGTATTGTCTTCCTAAAAGATATAAATTTTTTAATAAAAATATTATTGTGTTAAAAACTCATGATAAAAACAAGTTTACATGCACTTACAGAACCTTTACCGCCAAATGCATACCCTTTATGCTTTGCAACACACCCTCTATCTTTCAATAGTATATGTCGTCTATATTCTTGGACATGGTAGAGGATACCATTAAATTGTTCATGGCTGATTTTCAGGTCTAAAACATTTGATGGAAGTCCTTGACCGGTGTATGGAGACAAATCTTTCTAAGAATTAGGAAAACTGCCATTTTTCGATCAAAGAGGGTATCGCTTTTATCCATAAAATTTTGAGTAAAGGAATCCAAGTTGATAAAGCAAAGGTATAAATGATTACTAAATTACATCCCCCAATTCCATAATGGGTGTTAGAAGTTTTCTTGGTCATACTGGGTTCTATAGACATTTTTAAAAGATTTTTCTAAGGTTGCTCAACCTTTGTGTGAAGTTTGAATTTGATGGTGATTGTTTAGGAGTGTTGAATTGTCTGAAGGATCTATTTGTCTTGGTTCTTATAATCATAGCTGTATATTGTGAAATGTCTTTCTAAGTGATGTGCGATGCAAGCAGTGTGGCATTAGGTGCGGTGTTGGGCTAAAGGAAGTATAACATATTTTATCCAATCTAGTATGGTAGAAAATTTTTTAATGAGGCTAAACAAAATGATACTATTATGGACCAAGAGTTTTGTAAGACACCACAAAAATTCAACAATTTTATTTTTGGCTCTCCCATGTGCGTAATGTCAATTTTTGGCTTGAATTTTTATTAAAGGTTTTAAAAAAGTGTTTTACGAAAGTAGAAAAATTTTTGGAAGGGGCTCGGGACTATTTTGGAACTTTAAGGAAGTAAGCCTATACGGTAAGGGCGTGTTATAGAGGCTAACCTCCATTTGTTTTTTTTTTTAACTTGGGGTGAAGGGATTTTAGTCCTTTTAACCCTTGCACGAATTTTAAAAATAAAATCAACCATTTTTCTTATGTTTTCAAAGATCAAACTCCACTATCTTATTTGTAACTAAAGACCTAAGAAAACTCAAGGATTTTGCAAGAAATAACTACTCCGCTCTCCAAACTTCAAATTGTCTTTAATTTCATGTATATTTTAGGCATGTTGCTCATCCCTAAGTTATAATCTTACATTATACAATTTATATAATCAATATTCATGTGATTTTTAATTGTTGGTCTTGAAATTGGGTTGAGGGATTTTGATGGTTATTACTTGAAATGTCTTTCCCATGATTTAAATTTAATGTTTACACAATGGCATTAACCTCATCCTACTTTGTAAACTTGATTTTAAATATGATTATGCACATAGTTTAACTTAGATTTGAAACATTACATTACGTTATTGGATAACTGGAAAATAAAAATGGTTTTGGAATACCCTTGATGGCCATGGTTGTGGAATTAAATAGAACTTGGGAGTCTAACGGTTACATGGATTGGTTTGACATAATTATATGATCTTTTAATCATATTGGTATGATGATACCAAGTTGGTAATGCCGAATTGAAATTACTCCTTGGTTAACTATTGGGTGAGTGTGCAAACTATTTTAAATTTAGCTTAAAGGGAATTTTGTAGCTCACCATGAGGGTGTAGGTCCCGAGGGGACCAACACTAGAAACCATATTTTTTGTGTGGGGGTTTATATAAATATTTACTTGGAGCACGCATTATATTTTTGATAGATATAGACTTGGTATCTTCCGCCTTTCCTTTGGATTCGTCAGCCCGTACAGATAACACGCACTAGATTCTTGTAGTAGGGAAAGCTGAACTTATATACTCCTTGGATGCCTTTATGATTAAGAGAGCTACACATATTAGGATAATGGTTTAACTCTTATGTTTATGACCCTTATTTTTGTCCCGACATCCTATATATATGTTTATAAATATTGTGCATATGGTGATGACTGGTTTTTGGCATTGGCATTATTTTATCCTCTTTCCTTGAGTTACAAGACATTGCTCGCCCCACTGACCGTCCTTAGATGCTATATCATTTCATGATGTATGGTCTAAAGTATTTTATATTTCTCCTATACAATTTAGGGGATTTGATATTCCTATGGATCTATTTTGAAGTGGTGAGCCTCCATTCTTTTTGAAGACCCTATCATTTCTCTAGTTTATTTATTGTCTAAGTATTTCATTTTTTGATTCTTTTTGTCACGATTGGTGGAATGTCCCAACTTAGTTGGTATTTTGGTTTAAAGGCTTTTATGGACAAGTGTGGGTTGGTTGTTTGTTTTTATTCTTAAGACTTTCTTTTGTCTTATCACTCCTTCTTAATAATATTCTGGTTGACTTCCACTATATTTATTACATTATGCTCTGATGGTTAGGATAAGAGGGTTGTCTCTGACCCATGGTGGGCTTGATATACCCGTCATGACTAGGTCCTAGTTTTGGTCATGACAATCTTTATATCGGATAACAGTTCAGGGTCTTTGGATGTGCACAAAACTGTGTCGAGTAGAGTCCTTTTTATGAGTGTGTAGCACTCCACACTTATTAGGGGGAGGCTACGAGGCATTGTGGAATATTTACCCTTCTTTTGTTCTATTTTGGGATATAGAGTCTAGTTATCTTGAATATTCTCTAACTACTAGCTTACTAGCATTTCATATCATGCCTCCTCGAAGATCTGATGGTCGTAGAAACTCTGTTGGAACCTCTGTCTTACTTGAGGAAAATATAGAGGGATCTCTCCATGTTTATGGAGTACTAACCCGGTCAATGGTCCCTACTTCTGACTGTATTATTTAAGATGGAGTTCCACCGCTACATACTGATAGTGCCCAAGTGCACACGCAAGTGTACGTGATCTACCAAGTAATATAGTGTCCTTCAAAAAAACCGAATATAGATCCCACAGAGACTTGTTTCACTTACTATTCAATTCTAGTTCACAATTTAGATTAATTAATGCAAACGTAACAAAAAAAGAGTTCTTAATATTTATAAACTAAGGTGAAATAAATGATGATAAAGTTTTTGAAACAATCAATAGAAGAATGCCCAAGGTTAAAGAACTTCGAACAATCATACTAAGTTATTAAAATTCATTCATTAAATCTCTTATCTTTGTTGTTGATTCATATGGTTAATTTCAAGATCATGGTGTCCCGACCTCCAATCATCTACCTAACATGTACATTACAACTACATTATTGAGCAGGGAGGTAAGAATCCAATTAAGTTCTTAACGTTATCATCCTTCATGTGAATAAAGTAAGGCTTCTAGGTACATCCCTGTCCTAGATGCTAATCAAATTCCTTATTTCATAAAAGAATAAGAACCCTACTTTGTTCATCCCCATGTTCTATATTCCTATTCCCCCTCCCAAGATCACAAGGTAAACAATTGATATATAGGGTGTGCAATACTTAAAATAATTAAGAAAAGGATAAACACACAACCAAATACTATAAGAAAATCAAACAAAATCAATTCCAAACGATAGTACTCATGCTCTTGGCTTTAACTCCGAAAAGATAATTTTTAGCTACTAATAACATAATCACGATCCAACGGATTGAATATATGTTATAACCTAATATAAAGCTAAATTAAGAATAATAAAACATAAAATATGAAGTGCAACAGCTTCCTAATTCGGCCAAGACGTCCAAATATGATTACAATGTGTTTAACGTGATGTATTTATAGTTGGAGGAATTTTACCTCCATGTAAATGGACCATGCACCGTGGGATGCATTGAAATGCACTACCAGGCATGCCATGGGATGTACATCACCTCTCCAATTTTTCCGTGCATACTCCATACCACATCATTCGAAGGGCGATGCGTGCAAATTATGGGTAGCCACTGGAATGTGCCAATTGATCCAATATTTGTCTAAGTGTTTCCTCCACTTGTTCCTTCGCTTGTGGTGTAGTTTGGCCTTATTTTTCATCTTTTATCTCATAAATAAATCATAAAAATAAACCCTAACACAATACTACATTGTCACACAAAAAGAATTCGAGCTTTAAACAACATAACAATCAGAACATTGATCAAGAAACACGATCTAAGACTAGGCTTGCTCGCTTAATCTTTAACATTTTGCTTTGGCTCTTAACTTGAATCAAATACACTTTGCACATTACAAAAAAGTTTTTCCAAATAATATTACACGTTAAAACCATTAGGAACTCACTTGACACCTTAGAATCCATCACAATAGACTAGAACAACAACTAGCTTAAGCTAGTAAAACTAGTTTTCTCGCCTAAACTCTAAGTTAATGATTTAAACCCAAACTTGTTTGAAAACACTACTAAACATTGTAACATCATGATTTAACACTTAAATATTTATTTATATCATAATTCACTCATAAATAACACAAATCATCCTCAAAAAAAGGCTACATAGGCTAGGATAACAAAACTTGAGTACATAAACACACCTCACAACATACCCCACACTTAAAGCCTTATTCGTCTTCGAAAAACTCTTAACTCTAAGGATCATAATATGAGGAGATGATAACGCTCAAACTACAACTGTCATAAGAGTGTAAGCGGTCGCTATCAAATATAGAACCCAACTGGGTTGGGTGTCGAATCCCACAGGGAATACTTGGTCACTAAGTAAGCAACGATTAGTAGACTGTTGATCAAAAATTCTTCAAAAAAGGGGGGATTTAATTGTAGCGTGAATTAAGAGTATTAAAGTAACAAAGTAAAAACGGAATGTTTGGTAGGTTTTGATCAATGAGAATTGTAAGTTAGGGTTATGTCCACTTTATGAGTTTTACGTATCTATTGGCTATGAGTTATGCAAAATTCTGACATGCATGCGCTTATAGAGATTCGTATTCTATGGTAAATCCTAGCGTCTTTTGACCATCACAGATTATCTCACTTTAACTCTTTCGAGCTTAAAATGTATCTAATGGTACGAATTCTCCAAGAGGTTAATCCAGTTACGGCACTAACTTTTAAACAGGGGTTGGTGCCCTATTTCCTTGTCATTCTCTCTTTTCCAGACATGTAACTTTTCTTTCGAACAAGTTAATGTTATACTGGCGTATTCTATATGTTTTCAACCACAAGAATTAAATTAAGATGAAGAGAAGAATGATATAAGAAGCATACGTATCAAGAATTCACACACTCATAGCAATAGATAGTATCTTATGAGGCTTCCATAACCCTAACAGAGAAGTTTAGCTATTCATGAGTGTAACGGAAAACACAATAGCAATTATCATCATACCAAAATAAGAATCTCACATGAATTCCTTGCAAATAGCGTTTCTCTTGTCGTAAAAATTAAAAGTCGAATAGATGAAAATTAATGTCAACAATGAATTTGTGAAGAAAAGGGGAAAGGATCGAATAGAGAGGAATAAGGATGAGGGTGGCAGAAATTGGTGCTGAAAAGTTCAGCATCATAGGGTTTTTATAACACCCATATCCTATTCCTACTAAGCTACTGCATACTTATCCTAATCCTACTACGTTACTGCATCCTTTTCATAATCCTACTAAGTTACTGCTGGTCCCCAAGTCTTTGGAAATACTGTTTTTGCCCAGGACAAGTTTTCCATGCATCACTTTTAGTCCACAAGCTTCCGGAAGCTGCCTTCCTTCTCATGTGAAATTTCCTTTGGCGTCCAATTTCCATAAAATACTGAAATCTTCCTCATTTATACCTAAAAACTTGCTAATCACGTTGGTTAGCTCACTTACAGGAAAAAGGACTAAAAGTGCAGGAATTATATATTTTGTCCTTAAATACGCCTATCATCAATACCCCACACTTAAAGCTTTGTTCGTCCTCGAACAAAATATCATGTCCATATAAACATCTACTTAGGGTTTCACAGTAACAACACAAAATATTTATCAAGACAGGCACGACAATCATTAACAAAGAGTAGTTTTCTGATCACTACTAGAAATAATTCAACCTTCAACATAGACTCGTGATGATGGTTATAATTCGTATCCACAAGTTAAGGCATAAAGAATCATACACAACTACCCAAAACTCATAAACCATGTGTGTCTCACAATATATCACCCATAATCACTCACAAGTATTGTATATATTTTGAACATAGGTATAAGATTTTCCTTGCTCTCACTCTCTCAAAGAATTTATATGTTGCAACTGATGACCATAGGCTTGCCCTTAGTGTAATGCTATTCTAATATCAGAATGTTAAGCTTAGGATCAAATAGGTCTTTTACAGGTTGTAATGTAGGCTAAGGGACGGGTAGGACTATTTTGGCCAGAAATAGTGACTATGTTCCTAAAGGATTTAATACATCACATTATGTCATTAACACTCTCTTTTAAACAAACCTGCTACCTTTCTTTCATCTATCACCCCTTTTCACCTATTTTGCCATCCAAACATAACTATCTTTTCTATTTCTTTTTCTTTATTTGTTATAACACACCTCTATCCTCTATGATAGCCACTCTTTTTTCATAACAAATTCAAGTACCAATTCACTTTAAGGCATCACTCTCACCCAATTTCCACTTATTTTGTCATATGACTTTACCATTTAAAGAACTTAGGAATTTGGATCAAATTATGGTCTTGAAAAAAAATGGATTAGGCTACATATGAGGCTATCAAAGAAAATGGCTTAAAGGCTCAAAAGGGGTTGACTAGGATAATGTCCATGGGTAGGTAAAACGAAGGTAAACAATCACAGGTTGCCAAAGAAATGCCTAAATCATCTCCTAAACTTACACTCTTTATTTCGCTTCACACACACACCAGGCAAGTTCTAGCATCAACCACAAACATAGAATATACTATCACCTCACACACACAAGGCACATGGTCGACTTTATTGGGAGCAGTGTAGACTCTTGACCCAATAGATGAAGGAATTAAACCACACAACTATCACACAGTGAGTCATATTTGGAGCCTAAACATCTCAACAGTAATGATTTTATCATATACTCTTGTCATAATGTCCTGCTGCCTATCAGAATAATTTCATGCAAAGTAAAAAAAAATTTCTAAAATTTAACTACTAACAAATAAAACAAACAAACATAAATAAGCAAATGCAGATAAAGAAGTATAGCATACAAATACTAGCACCCCACACTTAGACGGGACACACTGTCCTCAGTGGAAAATAAATAAGAAGAACCTGGATTAGTCGGACTCCTCCTCTATGTCTAGGGTCATACCCCTTGTATCGAAATCATCATCGGAGTCGTCGTCATCCGAATTCTCCTCTACGTCGGAGTCTGGCATTTGGCGATCATATCATCGGTTGGCGCATCATCATTGAGAGGTTCCTCAAAGTACACACCTACTCCACACATAGCCCTTGCATGCTCGTTCATTGGGTTGTCATAATCCAACTGTTGGAGCTCTACAGCAGTTGGAACACGACCTCCGCTCATCATGGTAAACCGATTCATGCCATAAAGATGGCAAAAGAAACTTTCATCCCGAGCATGTCGTTCTGCAGTGGTAAGGTTGACGCCATGCATGGTTTCAGTATCTTTAACCTTTGTGAGGTCAACCTTCTTTAGGTTGTATGGAAGATTATGATCAGCCTGCTCCTCTTCGATGTCCTCCTTCCTTAATAATGCAGTCAACAGATTACCAAAGCTGAAGTGGGACCTCTTGTGTAGCCTGGCCTTACGTATTGAAGATCAAATCATTGCCCCAATGTTGATGGGGAAATTCATCATCAATGCGTACACCAAACACACTCTGTCTCGTGTAATCTTCGTGTACTGCGTCCCTGGAATCAGGCAAGAGTTGACTATTCACAACCATATTCGAGCTTCCCTGTTCAAGGAAGCGTAAGAGAAGGTGTTGTGCCGACCGGTGTCCTTGTGTCTACTCCATCGTGCCATGGATCTTGTTCTGCACAGTGTATGTCTGATTTCCCTGTACGGAGGTCTGTTATATAGCTCTTTGAGTGGTGATGGATCAACAGATGGCAAACCCAGAAAAGAGTTGAAGAACTCCGCATTTAGTTGTAGGACTTGGCCCCGAATCTTTACTTCACTCCCTGTAGTTTTCGGTGACCAGTTGGCATAGAATTCTCGTGTTAGATCGAGATTGCATTCTCCCATATCTCAGAAGATGAAATCAAGATGTAACGCCATGATCTTGGCCAACATGCGAGGTTCTTTCTTTGCTAGGCTTTCCTTGTGTATCAACTCCACATGAACATATTTTTTCTCTTTATTGTTCCTATACCACTCCTTTCCTTACTCCTCTAGGACCCATTTGATTCTGAACATGCGGCGAGGTATTTGCAGTGAGGAGGATTCACCTTGCTCTTTACGTCCCCTTTTGTGGCCTTTTTGTGAGGTGGTCTATTTATCCTTTCCTTGTCGTGCTTTTGGTGCCATTTGTACCTAAGATTAAAATGATAGTCATGTTAGCTTCATCTTGGTAAATACAATTGACAAGCAAACAGTAGTGGCCCCACCCCACACTTAATTTGTTGGCATAAACTAATTAAGTGAACGTTATCGATTACTCAGACTTCATCGATATATGTTTAGGTGGTACGTTCAAACAATATAATCAGTGCAGTCATGCTTTTCTAGTCATCTTAACTATCCTTTTCGATTCTATCTCAAGTAATCTTGACAATACTTTCATGTTTGGATGGATGTACCCTTTTGAACAAGACTACTACATAGAGATTGTATCAAGTTATGGCATAGAAATAATCAACATCTCATGTTTGTAGTTAACCATGATTTGTCATCTCAATGAACAAGTCATTCGAACATGAAAGCTTTCAAGTTACAAGATTATGCAATTTTCTTGACCATGTCAATTCCGCAAAAGTATGACAGTGTATCAAAATCAAATTCAAGTTGGAAACAAGTCAAGACCATCCTTACATATCCTTTCACTCAATTAGTTGTATCACAACAAATCAACCATGTTCAAATCACCAACACTACTTCAAGATTTAACAACTTAGTATAGCCGTAGTATTATAATACTTATGGAATATAATGGAAGAGATTCGAAGTACTTACTTGGTTGATGGCCTCGAAAGATGTTCTTGCAAAGTAAACGAGCAAAGGGAAAATTTTTGAGAGATTTTGGAGAGGTAGGCGGTGCCTAGGTTGAAGTTGCAGTGCAATTTTGTTTTAAGACTAAGGTTCTATTTATAGGACAAGCTTGGGTTGGGTTTTGACCCATTTGGAATCGGGTTAGGAAACCAAAAGTAAGCATAGGCGGCGCCTAATGCTTTGCCTATGCTTGGCATAGGCGGCGCCTTTTGCAAAGCCTAGTTGGTCATAGACTTTGGCATAGGCGGCACCTATGATATGGAATTGTTGGGCATAGGCTGTGCCTATGCCATGGCATTCTAGATTCAGAGGAAAAAGGCTTTTGCATAGGCGGCGCCAATGCTAGGGCATTGTTAGGCATAGGCGGCGCCTATGCTATAGCATTGTAGAATACGAGAGCTTAGGCCATAGCATAGGCCTTGCCTTGTTCGTGGCCTAGATTTACATAGGCCTTGCCTTATTCGTTGCCTATATTTTCATAGGCAATGCCTAACCCATAGCCTTTTGCTTCTTTATTCCTAACTTACCACCTTCAACATGAACCGCTTCCAAATCAAAATTTGAAACCAATCCCCTCCTTTACACCTTTTGTACCTACACTTACTCAAAAACAACAAAAACGATTAGAACGATGGGTTGCCTCCCATCAAGAGCCTTAGTTTTAGTCGTGGCTCAAAAAAATCCTAGGAAAATAAAAACAACAAAAACAATTAAAAACGATGGGTTGCCTCCCATCAAGCGCTTGATTTATTGTCGCGGCATGACATAGCTATCTCGATTACTTAGACTTTATTGAGATAGATGGTGGATCATTTTCTGAATGGATTCAGACGACAATGAGGCTTACTTGTAGGCATGCAATCTTCTTCGAGATGACCCTTGTGCATACATATCCCAGAAGGGATACTAATTATATCATCAATAGTCCAACCCATAGCTCTCTTGTATCTCTTCAGAGCAGAGATGAGAGCCTCTACGTGCTGTTCACTTAAATCATCCTCCACACTCACAGGAAGTGTATTTCCACTTCCCAAGAATGCATACCTTAGATAATTGGGAAGCTCTTTCGATTCTAGCACTGAGGGCTCTTCAATGGAAGTCTTTGCTGTTGGTGACGGTTGATTCTTTAGATCAAGGTCCAGATTCTTAGAAGCATGAGAATAGGACCCTATTCCTGTTAGAGCACAAATAGTTTCTTCATGATCCTCAGCATCTTCAATCTCGAAATTCAAAAGCACAGCAGACAATGGCTCATTAGTAAGCTATGTCTCTACAGATAATTCTTTTTCATCCTCATAATAAGCATCTTCTACAGAAAACACATCCATATCTTCGGGCTGCTTCATTGCTTTGCATACATCAAAACGGACCACTTCGTCATTCAATCAAAATAAAAGCTCATTAGCTCTCATGTCAATAAGCACACTTCCAGTTGCGAGGAAAGGGCGTCCCAAGATTATGGGAACTTCAGAATCCACCTCGCAATCCAAAATAACAAAGTCTGCAGGAAAGATGAAGGTGTAAATCTTCACTAACACATCATTTAAGATACCAACAGGTCGTTTTACCAACCTATCTGCCATCACGATCTGCATATTGGTTAGTGTAGAGTCGCCCAACCCCAACTTTCTGTAGATGGATAGTGGCATCAAATTGATGGTTGCTCCCAAATCGCACATTGCCTTAGCAAAATTCATAGATCCAACCGTGCAAGGAATAGTGAAAGCACCAGGGTCTGCCTTCTTCTATACTAAGAACCTTGTGGCAATTGCACTGCAATGATAAATATTATCTGCCGGCTCATAGCTTACTGCCCGCTTCTTTGTTAAAAGGTCCTTCATGAATTTAGCGTACCCAGGCATCTGTTCCAGCGCCTCTACCAAAGGAACATTAATAGACAGCTTCTTCAACGTCGTCATGAATTTACTGAACCTTGTATCATCCGCCTTCTTCTTCAGTCTCAGCGGAAAAGGTGGTGGTGGAAGGGGAATCGTTTTCTCCACCACTTCCTTTTTATCTTTCTTTCGATTATCAACCTTTTCAGGCTGCAGACGTCTAGGGGTGACGTCATGAACACACTCTTCAGCTTCTTCGTCCTCTTCACATTCTGCATGAATAACATTATCCGCTACATCATCAACTATCTGCTTGCCTTTAGACGGATTGTCTAACACTTTACCACTTCTGGTAGTAATAGCCATACACGATCCATCATTCCTCAGATTTTGTACTGTTTTGCTAGGTAGCGTTCCAGCCTTTCTTTGGTTGAATGTCGCTGATAGTTGACTCAATTGTTGTTCCAGCGGAATGCTAGTCAACCAATTGCTTCATTGAGGACAAATCATTTACTACCTCAGTTACTCCCATGTTGGTTGCTTCCACTCCTTTCAACAGCTTGGCCATCTTATCTTCCATGGACATATTTCCAGAACCAGATGCAGCGGCATCACGTCTTCCAGGAGTAACATAAAAACCACTCTTGTCAGTCTTTTTCTTCTAAATACCTTGATCACGGTCCTTGTTTCCCGATTTATCATAATAGTTCCGACCTTGGTTTCCTTGGGCATTGCCTCGGAAACCCCCCTGATTATTCAAGTAGTTATCTTCTTCTTCAGAATCGTATTCACCTCTTGCCTGTGACACAACAGCTTTTACTTTTTCGGTCTTCCCTAATAATAGGTACTTGGTAAGAAGATCCATATTTGTTTTTATGTGTGCCATATCTTGATTGCGTTCCTCCTCTCTTTGCCTTTGTTCTGCAGTCATGCAAATAGATATAGTAGAGCTTGCTACCTCATACTCCCTGGTATGCCAAACTCTACTTTGCTTTGTCATACGATCTAGCATATCACTTGACTGAATAAAAGTAAGGTCCATGAATGACCCTCCTGCAGCATTATCAACCACTGGCTTAGTCACTGAATTCAAAGATCTGTATAATATCTCCATCAAGTGGACATTGGTCATATGATGGTTTGGGCACCGCATAAGCTTCGTCTTGAACCTCTCCCATGTTTCGTGGAGAGCTTCAGTTGGAAGCTGTCAAAAATTGTTGATCTCATCTCTTAACTGTGCTCTCTTGGATGGCGAAAATAATCTTTCTAGGAAAGCGTCTTTCAATTGCCTCCAATTTGTAATAGAATCAGGATTCAGCCCATTCAACCATAGAGTTGCCTCCCCAGATAGAGACAATGGAAATAAGCGCAACAGAATTGCATTCTGTCCAACGCCTGGATGGTCGAATGACTTCCATGTTGAGATAAATTTGATCAGATTCATATTCGAATCATCATCTGCTAGTCCACCAAATAAGCCCTTTAGCTGCAACAACTGAATCATTGTGCTGGTGATATTAAACTTGGCTCCAGGTGCCAAGGGCGGAGGAATAATAGCTCCTGTGGCACCAGCTCTGTCCAGGTCGTCATCATCATCATCGAAAGGCATCTGCATAGCGCGGCGTTCAGGCCTAAATCTGGCTTGATGATCTCTTCTATTTACAGGTGTCGCCACCTCAGCATCACGCCTAGGGTTTAATAGCTCGTCATCACCTTGGTCCTCATCGTCAGGATTTGTTGCCCGCCCAGAGTTATCAATATTCTGTTAATGTACTTGGGCAGCGGCCAATGTAGCTAGTCTAACCTACTCCTGTTGAGCAGCCCTTCTCTCAATATCACATTGTGCATCCATCTTTCCAATAAGTTGCGGTTCAGGGTTTATGGGTAATAATAGTTGTCCTGAACTTCGAGTATTTGGCATGCACTGAACAAAAACCTGCAGAAAAAAAAAACAACAACTAAAAAGTAAAGTACGAGAATCTTTGACCAAAGAGTCTAGTAATTATCACTAACTTGGTAGACAACCGTATTCCCCGGCAACGGCTCCAAAATTTGATGACGCTCAAACTACAGCTCTCGTAAGAGTGTAAGCGGTCGCTGTCAAATATAGAACCCAACTGGGTTGGGTGTCGAATCCCACAGGGAATACTTGGTCACTAAGTAAGCAACGATTAGTAGACTGTTGATCAAAAATTCTACAAAAAAGGGGGGATTTAATTGTAGCGTGAATTAAGAGTATCAAAGTAACAAAGTAAAAACGGAATGTTTGGTAGGTTTTGATCAATGAGAATTGTAAGTTAGGGTTATGTCCACCTTATGAGTTTTACGTATCTATTGGCTATGAGTTATGCGGAATTCTGACATGCATGCTCTTATAGAGATTCATATTCTATGGTAAATCCTAGCGTCTTTCGACCATCACAGATTATCTCACTTTAACTCTTTCGAGCTTAAAGCGTATCTAATGGTATGAATTCTCCAAGAGGTTAATCCGGTTACAGCACTAACTTTTGAACAGGGTTAGTGCCCTATTTTCTTGTCATTCTCTCTTTTCCTGACATGTAACTTTTCTTTCGAACAAGTTAATGCTATACTGGCGTATTCTATATGCTTACAACCACAAGAATTAAATTAAGATGAAGAGAAGAATGATATAAGCAGCATACGTATACAGAATTCAGACACTCATAGTAATAGATAGTATCTCATGAGGATTCCATAGCCCTAACAAAGAAGTTTAGCTATTCATGAGTGTAACGGAAAACACAATAGAAATTATCATCATACCAAAATAAGAATCTCACATGAATTCCTTGCAAATAGCGTTTCTCTTATCGTGAAAATTAAAAGTCGAATAGATGAAAAATAATGTCAACAATGAATTTGTGAAGAAAAGGGGAAAGGATCGAATAGAGAGGAATAAGGATGAGGGTGGCGGAAATTGGTGCTGAAAAGTTCAGCATCATAGGGTTTTTATAACACCCATATCCTATTCCTACTAAGCTACTGCATACTTATCCTAATCCTACTACGTTACTGCATCCTTTTCATAATCCTACTAAGTTACTGCTGGTCCCCAAGTCTTTGGAAATACTGTTTTTGCCCAGGACAAGTTTTCCATGCATCACGTTCATTCCACAAGTTTCCAGAAGCTGCCTTCCTTCTCATGTGAAATTTCCTTTGGCGTCCAATTTCCATAAAATGCTGAAATCTTCATCATTTATACCTGAAAACTTGCTAATCACGTTGGTTAGCTCACTTACAGGAAAAAGGACTAAAAGTGCAGGAATTATATATTTTGTCCTTAAAACTTAGCTAAAATATGGGTGAATTAAGGTGCGTTAGGCGTGTAAATACGCCTATCATCAGGAGACTCTACACTTATACTACATACAAGATACCCAAGATAGTACTACAATTACTACACAGAATACAAGTTTCTACACTAATCACGTTATGTACACAATTGAGAGATCAAGAATACTACTACAAAACATCTTAGCCTCAAGAATTGAGTCACCTAGTTGGCAAACTCATGTGGATTACTCAATATAAGAAATCATAAAAATCATTCACATTCATCAAACATGTGCCCTCACAACAACATAGTTACCTATACTCACTCATATAAATATAATTTATAACACAATGAGTATACAAATCAAGTTACGCTCACTCTCACAAGGAATTTCCAAGCTACACATAATGAACCATTCCCTTAGTATAGTACCCCACTAATATCAGAATATTGAAGCTTAGGATCAAATAGGTCTTTAATGGTTCTAATGTAGGGTAAGGGTCAGGTTGGAACTATTTTTGACAATAATAGTGACTATCTTCCCTAAGCACTTTAATAAATCACTTTATACATTCAAATAGACTCTAACAACCAAATCACACCATTTTTCTCTACCCCATTGTTTTGTTTTTACCTCATCTTATTAAGATCATTCTCAAATCCATGGTAGGAATATTTTATGCACAACTCATTAAATTTGAAAATTTTTTTATTCTTTCTATTACTCACGTCCCATCCACAACACATAACCATTGTTTTGAACACCAATAGTTAACACTTCAGGGGCTTCAATTTCAACTCTTCCTTCTTCAATTTCACACTCATTAACTCATGCATTTTACACCAAAGAACTTAGGAGCTTCAGATCAAATTAAGGTCAATTAAAGAAGGGATTAAGCTACAAATGATGCTGCAAAAGAAAAAGTTAAAGGCTCAACGGGGCTTACTAGGATTATACTTAAGGGTAGGTAAAAAAAAAGGTATAAAACAAGGCTATCAAAGAAATGCCTATATTATCTCCAAAACCCAAACTCTTTATTTCTCTTTGCACATACACCAGGCAAGTTATAGACATTAGATGCAACTAGAAATATAAAAACCACTTTACACACACATGACACATGTTAAACTTCAAGTAGGATCCTTATAGCCTCTTAACCAAACAATCATATGGATTTAAATTTAAGTGAACAAGTTAAAGAGTCATAATTAACATGCTTTTTTTCATACAAAACAGTTGCTTCATGCAGCCAAATAAAATCCCAACAAGAAAATCTTATTTATTTCTAAAATAAAATTTTTTAAATTTACCCTAAAAATGGGAAAAATGGGAATTTCCCCACACTACATTTACAAATAAACTTTGTCCCCACAGTATACTTAAAAGTACAGATAGAAAAATCCCTAAGGTCTCTAGGCCGAAGAGGTCTTTTGTGGAGTAGAATCCACAACCCCACACTTATCTACATTAATCACAGTAAACATATACAAGTCTTTGTAGTTGGATAATGTTTTCATTAGTTTGTACACTTTAAAAACCGCCATTTCATCCTCCAACCTCATTGTGTGCGTTCCTTCTCTAACATTAATTAAAGCTCCTCCTATTGCTAAGAATGGACATCCCAAGATAACAGGTACCAAATTTTATGAGAACATCCTCTATTACTCCTTCAGGATGGGATATGGTCCCGTTTTCCAGCTGCAGTAGCACAGGGCTCGGTCTAGGCTTTACCAAGCCTAATATGTTGAACAAAGATAGGGGCATCATGTTTATATTTGCCCCTAAATCACTAAGTGCTTGAACCACCTCGTTGTTGCCAATATGAATGTGGATAGTGAACTTTCCAGGGTCCTTAAGCTTTTGGGGCATCTTTTGAGTAACTACAAAACTACATTTTTCAATGAGTGTAACTGGCTCCATATCTTGCAACTTAACTTTATTAGAGACCACATCTCTCAAGTACTTAACGTACGTGGTCATTGTTTCTAAAACATATAAAGGAGGTAATTTAATATGTAGCTCTCTAAACATGTCAAAGAACTTCTTGAAGCATGCATCCTCCTTTGCCTTTATATGCTTCTGCGGGAAAGGTAGTTGTGGGATCTTCTTGACTTCTTTAATAACTTTTTATTTCAATTACTCAGACTTACTCAAATTTTCAGAAACTTGGTCATTTACATTTTTAGGACACGAATTAGTATCTAACTCATTAGTTTTCTGTGCAGGTTCTCCATGAAGTTCTTTACCACTTTTTAAAGGGATTACCATATCTTGTTTTGGATTTTTTTTAATATCACTTTGCAATCCACCTCGTGGCCTGGTTTTTTATGTTGTTTCTATCTATCCTATCTGCTACTCCAATCTCCTTATATCCATTTGATGGATTTTTATTTTTGCTTATCGACTTTTCATATTTTCAACCAACTGTTCTTGACCGGCTATAAGTTGTTTCAACATCTCTTCCATATATATATTCTGAGTTGTGGCTTTATTTTCTTGAGCCTGTTGTTGCTAAAATTGCTATGGATTCTTGCTTCATTATTGATTTAGTGGTTCAGTCCACCACTTTATGTTGTAAGCATTCCCATAGTTAGGCCTCTAAACATTGTCCTCAAACATGACGGACACACGATTTGCAACACATATGTCTGTAGAGTGACCACTATTTCCATACACGACGCACCATGTGCTTGTTTGCTGAATTGTATTCACTGCGTCTGCAGACAATATAGCACCCAATTTCATGTTGCTAAGTTGTGTAGTCAACTAATTTTGTAATATAGTAATCTGGGCAGATATTATGGTAAATTAATCCACATCCAAAATACCTACAACCTTTTTAGTAGCACTCCTTTAGTCTAAATTACACTTAGGATTACATTGTACAATTTGGTTCAATAAAGTATATAGCTCATCATTCATCATCTTCATAGCTTGACCACCTATAGTTGAATCTAAAAAAATCTTTGTGTTATGGTCAAGTTCCTCAACAAAATTATGAGTTAATACCTCATTGACTATTGATGGTGTAGATAGACTAATAGTAGAGCCTTGAAACACTCCCAAGCTTAATATAAAAATTTTTCTGTCTTCTATTTGAAGCATACAATCTCACTACAAAGTCTTACAGTCTTACCAAATGGAAAAAATTAGATGAGGAATCTCCAAGATAAGTTATTCCATGTTATGATTGAATTTGGCTGCTCAACATTCAACCACTTCTTTTCTTTCCCAATCAGTGAGAAGAGGAGTAGTGTCAGCCTCACATAGTAAACATTCGCACCCATAAGTAGGAATGCGTCATTGATTTCCATAAAAATTTCACAGGTGAATTTGTAGATCTTAATGTGAAATCCCGATGAACTATCCACTGCTAGTCAAAAGTTGCACCATATTCTTCTTTAGCTCAAACTTCTCTCCAATAGCTAATTTCTAAAAATGCGAGGTCGAATTTATTGAAAGTTGGACGAACAATTCTCTAACTATCCTGTAGGATAATTGTTTTTTAACCATGATAGCAGGAGCGTCTTGATCTTCTTTTATTTGTAAAATATAGGGGTGAAGGATTTCTTCTCTCCTTGTTGATGGAAGAGTTGCTCAGGTTCAGGGCTTGGTTTAACCAAATCATGATATCTTGCCTGCTTACTACTTTGAAAACCTTTTTCCTGCAAATATAAAAGCAAGACCAAGCATAAAACACCAAGAAAACTAAAAAGCAAAACTAAAAATAAAATAGTTGTCAAATTATAATTCCACGACTACTGTGCCAAAAAATAGACAACACCTAAGTTCACACATAAGCGTATGTGGTCTACCAAGTAATATAGTGGCCTTCCATAGAGTTGAATATCGATCCCACAAGGTCTTATTTCAATGACTGTTCAATTCTAGTTCACAATTTAGATTAATTGGTGCAAGCATAACTAAAAGAGAGTTTTTAATATCTGTAAACTAAGGTCAAATATACAATGCATAAAATAAAGGTCTTGAAATAGGAGAAATCCCAGGGTTAAAGCACTTCTAACAATCATGCTATGTTATTAAAATTCATCTATTAAATCACTTATCTTGGTTGTTGATTCATAGTATTAATCGCATAACCATAGTCTTCCGACCTCAAATCGTCTACCTAACTTGGACATTACAACTACATCATTGAGTAGGAATGTAACAATATAATTAAGTGCTTAGCATTATCATTCTACATGTGAATCTAGTGAGGCTTCTAGGTACATCATTGTCTTATAAACTAATTCAAATTCCTTATTTTTTTAAAGAATAAAAACCTTACTTTGTTAATCCCCATGTTTTATCTTCCTATTCCCCCTCCTGAGATCACAAGGTCGGCAATTGATATATTATAAGGGTGCATAATCCTTAAAATAATTAAAATAAGGATGAAAACAAAACCAAATATGATAAGAAAATCAAATAAAATAAATTCCAAATGATAGTTGTCATGTTGTTGACTTTAACCCCAGAAAGGGAATTTTTAGTCACTATTTGACATAATCATGATCCAATGGGTTGAATACATGTTATAATCTAACAAAAAGCTAAATTAAGTATAATAAAACCTAAAATATGAAGTTCAGTAGCCTCCAAATTCATTCAAGATGTTCAAAGATGATTACAATGTGTTTAATGTGATATATTTATAGTTGGAGTATTTTTGCCGGCATGTAAATGGACCATAGGCCACGGGCTTCATTGCACTGCACTAACAGGCACACTGTAGGCTATATGTCACTGCTCTAAGGGTGCAGTGTATGATCTATAGCAATTCAATGGTAGGGGAAATGCGTGCAAATTGCGGGCAGCCACTGGAATGTTCCAATCGATCCAATATTTGTCTAAGTGTTTCCTCCACTTGTTCCATTGCTTGTGGTGTTATTTTACCTTAGTTTTCAGCTTGTATCTCATAAATATATCATCAAAATCAACCCTCAAATCATCCTATATGATTACACAACAATAATTAGAGCTCAAAACAACATAACATTTACAATGATGAGCAAGAAACACGAGCTAAGACTAGGCTTCTTTGTTTGACACCTTAGAATCCATCAAAATAAATTAGAATAATAGCTAACTCAAGTTTGTAAAACTAGTTTTCTCGTCTGAACTCTAATTGTACAATTTAAACCCAAACCTATTTGAAAACACTTCTAAACATTGTAAAATCATGCTTGAAAACTTAAATGTTTATTTCTATCATCATTCACTCTAAGCACACGAATCTTTCACAAGGAAAAACAAAATAGGATAGGATAACAACACTAGAGTATACAAATACACCTCACATCACCTACTAGTCCTACTCGGTCTTCTAAGAAAGGTGATACTCAGTATCAGTCACCTAAGGGAGATATATCGAATGCAAAGGTTCTTTAGTCTATTCATATGCTTTCTTAACTAGTAGCATCATAGTCTGATCAGTTTGATCATGTTGGTCCTGCTGTTTATTCATTTAAGGTCACCCGGGTTGGCAGTTCATTAGGTTGGAACCCCCAACCTTTAAAGGATCTAATGCTTATGAGGATCCTTAAGGGATGATATAAGTCAAATGGGCATCAACATATCTGATCACTTAACTATAGTCTAACATAAAGAGGCCCAAGACTTGGTCACACTAAGGATCAAATATTATGGCTGGAAGCCCGTATTTGAGCTCATAATTAAACAATGTCTTGTTTGGCAGTTATCTTGGAGCCGGGGAAAGCCATGACACAAGGAATAAATGGAGCCCTTGTGGGTTATTTCCAAAATAGCCACTTTTGGGCTATTTTTATAATAGGCTATTTATGCAAAGTCAATACTATAAATAGATGACTGATACATTTGATTTGGTAGATTATTGTTGATTAATAAATGTAAAATTTTGAAAGTGTGAGACAATCTTGGATTATCTTGTGGCAAAATTGGATTAGCGTGTATTGATACCTTGTTTAGAAACGTGGGTTGCTCGGAAGTCCAATTCCCTTGTGGTCTACATAGGAGTTTGGTGCTCGTGATAACATTAAGGAAAGTAGTTGGATTTGATACATCTTTTGGCTAGCCTTTTTCTTATCATTTGTGTGTATCTATCTATCTGACTATCCCTTTTATCTTATACATTTTATCTCATTTTCTGTTATTTTCCCCTGATTTGCATGTGTTTTCCACTTGTGTATTTTGTTTTATATTATTTGGTGTCATATACGAGATTGATTTCAATCCTACAAAGTCAATCTTGGGTTTGTTATCTTAAAAATCCACAAAAAAGAAGTGTCAAAATTGACAATCCCTAAAAAAGTACTTTTCACGTTTTTAGCCCTAGGTGGTCAAAATTTTGTTTTCCATTCAGTGTTATTCTTGTGTTTCTAGTGATAACTTTGTATTCTCTAACACTATAGGAGTTTAAAGTTCAAATTTGAGATTAATCGGAGTCCATTTAAGTGAGATACCATTGTTGAGATCTTGATGTAATATCCCGAGGTTCCCAACCGATAGTACAACAATGCTTCAAGTTCATGAGAAATAAATTCAAGTAATTTGGTAATTTTATGATCAATTTTTATGTATATTAAGGCCTCAAATACGTCCTAGCTATTAGGCGAATCAAAACATCCCTTACAGATTAAATTTTAGGGAAGGATATTAGTATAGTCAACTTCAAACGAGCATATCTCTTGTTATACTATGAGTTTTTGAGCTCATGACCCACCAAAAAATAGATAATTTAATTATATTTTCAATGATACCAATTTTTCCCAAATTCAACATTGGAGCAAAAAGTTATACCCATTTTACTCTAGCATGTCAGCCTGGCAACTAAGTAACGACATGAGTTGACGGCTTATCACAGATCTGACGGTTTATCAGCCTATGTCATCAGATGTAGATAGAAACCCACTAATTTCACCCCCAAGTGATGACCTGGGCTAACGGTCTATCATAAATCTGACAGCTTATCAGCCTTGGACGTCAGCTGAAAATTTCAGTAACTGGGAAGTGATTTCGTAGAGGTATTTTGGTCATTTCCCTCACCCTCAACCTTACCCCCATGGCATAAAAAACCAAAAATACATACTTAGCTATTGTGATTTAGTTTCAAAAGATCTTAACCCTCTTTTTTCGCAAGAAAAAACTTAAGATTTCTTCTCAACTAATTTAAAGACACCATCACACTCTCCACAATGTAATCAAGAATTAAGATTCCCATTCCAGAACCTTCAAGAAAAGTCATTTTCTTTCAAGATTCAAGCTTTTGAGGTATTTTAGATGTTGATTATTGAGTTCTTTTTACCCAAGATGTTCAAGAATCCTTTTCTAAATTCAAGATCATATATTTATGATATTGTAATGAATTTTGTGAATAGAAATCGAAGTTCATGTTGTTGATGAGTTTTAATTCATGACTTGATTTCAAAAATCAAAACGTTGATCCTACTATGTTATGCTCATGGTAAAACCCCTTCAAGTTGCATTATATTGATGTATTCATGATAATTAAGTATAGAATCTGTGGTATAACCAAAGCATGCTCCCCATATGATTGATAGAATGCTTAAGTAAAGAGAATAGTGCCTTTTTAGTATGTTAAGCATGAAATCCCTAATTATGTGATTACTAGTACAAGCCAAGCATTTGTTGAAATGCCTTAGCGAATATATTATGATTATTTGAATGCATTATTATTCATGTGTATTCCTTATTGAATAACTATGCGATATTAGTATGCATACTCTATATATTTAAATGTCTATGACATTAATGTGATTGATGAGATATTGTATTGATTGTATTATGAGTGAAAGTCCATTTTCATGATATTCAAGTGTGATCCTATATTATTTATTTATGCTATCGAGTCCTGGGGGTATTTATACCCAAACACTTAGGTGCTTGTCTAGAGTCGAGTTAGTATCAAGATAATCTAAGTCGTGCTATGATCAATAGAATCCAGTCAGCTACAAAACTTAAGAAAATTCAGTAATCTCAAAACTAGTTCAATCCAGTCTCCATATCAGTCTTACTCTATTTCGTATATAGTTTGGACCTCAGTAGTATTCAGAATTCAGTTTAGATTTTAGTAAAGCTCAGTAAGTTATAGAACTCAATAGTATTCAGACAGAAAATAGAATTTCAAAGTGTTCTGTTAGACAACAAAATAAAGTGAACTCAATTAGATCAGTCAAATAAGATGATTAGTAACAGATTTAGCTCATTCTAATATAGTTTAAGAATTATTTCAGTGTCTTTCAGTTGGGAGTTGGAACTAGCACCATGCTAGTGTAGGGACGACGACTTCCCCATTAGAGAGGCAGAGTCATTAGCATCAGTCCTTAAACTCTGGAACTGCATAGCCATCGCAGAACCAGGAGTATCCTATTAAATTAAGGTTTGACTACTTTCTAGTAGTCATTTGATGACTTAGGCCTGACTTTCAGTTAAGGATCACCCGTTAGAGAGGCTTTACCATAGTAGTGTCTTTACCTGTGGCACGATACTGATGACTTTCTAGTTGGGGTTACAGTTTTGACCCCACTATTAAGATTAGGGTATGTCGGTTAAGTAAGAACTCCCACAGTTTCAGCTTCATATTCAGTCTAAGTCAAGAACTCAGATAGTTCTATTGATTTAGGACCATCATATACGGTCACAAAATTCAGTGAGAAACTTACATAGTTGCCCAAATTCAGAGATCACCTGGTAGATAGGCTTAATCTCAAACTTAGTCAATGATTATGATTATTAGAAGATTTAGAGATCACCCGCTAGATAGGCTTAATCTCAGATATAAACCATTATTATCATAGTAGAATCAGAGGTCACCCGCTTATAGGCCTGATCTTAGATATACTCAATCATTATTATTATGAGTAGACTCAGTTGTTCAGTATCCCAGATTTAGTAAAATCAGATATCAGTACTAGAAGACTCAAAAATCAATAAATCAGTATTCAAAAATCAGTATTCAGAAGTTAGTATTCTGTGTTACTATGATTTCAGTAATATTTTATACATTCATGCATGTATTCTCATTCAGCATACTCAAATTGTCTAGTCAGTATTGTTCATGATTAATCCCTTGTCAGTAGCAGTAGATGTAACAGTGAGTCCATATCATTTGAGGATTCTTCTTATTTCAATATTACATTAGATTTTGTTTATATCAGTAGTTGGAGTTAATTGGGGACATGTCCCATCAACTCCTTATTCTGACTGTTCAGAAGTTTTCAGACTACAAGGTTTTTTTAAACTAGTTATACAGACTGTTGTTTCAGTTTTGATATTGATAGACATTATTCAGTTGTATGTTATGTTTTTAAACCTTATGGCAAGTTTTTGCTAGTTTTTTGCATGTATTTAATTATATTATGCAGCGCTCAGTACAGGTACCATAAAAAGGGTAGCTTGTGGTCCTTTGGGATCATAAGCACCATGTAGCATTCCAATTATAGAAAATCGGGGCATTACAAACTTGGTATCAGAGCTTAAGGTTCAATATTTTCCTAGGGAGTCTTAAAGCCGCATCTAGTAGAGTCTTGTGCATGGGTGTGTTGCATGCCATATTTATGTATAGGAGGCTATAAGATGTTTATAGAAACAGTTACCCTTCTTTCATATCGAGATCGTGCTTTAGAAAATCTTTCTAAGAAACTTATATGGATTCTCATCATGTTCCATTCATGTCAGCTTTACCTTACTTTTAAGGTATAGAAGTAGTAGAGCCCAAAGTCCTACATATAGATCTTTCTCAGATAGTCCCCACAGATAGTTTTGGGATAGTTTTGTCTAAAGTTGGGCAGAGTATGTTTTGTGGGGTTAGTTGTATAAAAGGTGAATAGTAGGCTTGATAAAATGTATGCAAGAGTTTAAGTTTAGTAATTCAAAGTTATATGTGTTGTTAATGTGAGTATGGTGGTAATCCTCATGGTATGGGGAGAAAATAAGTTTAAGAGATGTGAAATTTAAATGCTAGGATGAGAGTAGTAAGATTATTAAAAATTTGTGGATATTCATGTTATTCTTTAGAAACGAAGCTTGAAATCTTTGAAGAATTCAAGTTGGTGGACTTTAGACTAAGTATAAAGGTGTATATGTAAGTTAAAAGATGTGATATTAGCAGACCATGATAGTAGCGGATGTTATGTTGATGTTTAAATGGCTAGACATATTTTAGAGATTTCAGTAGGCTTGAACAGTGCAGGGAGAATTTAAGTTTATGGGCTTCAAGCTATGTATTATGGTGTGGAGGTGGTATAAGTAGCCTATAAAGGAATAGAAACAGATAATGTGTTAGTAAGACAAAAATGTGTTGAAAGGAGTGTAAGTATGTTATGATAATTACAAAGACTAAAGAGAGTTAAGAGTTGTATCCCACGAGATAGTATTAGCAGTTTAGAGTTTAATAAAGTGTTCACAAACTTATAGTGATAACTTGAGGCTAAGGTGGAGAGTATAGTAGAAAGAGTATAGAAGTACTTTAGTTAAATATAAATTTTCAGCATGAGTTAGTTAGTAGATCCAATAAGTCAGTTTAGTAGTCAGACAGGCAGGTTCGCATAGATTATTTTCTCGTCTTTTCACCTAATCATGATATTAGAAATCTTAGGCATGTAAATATTCCAACATTGAATATTCTAGTAGTTATGAGTATAACTCAGTTCATGCGTCATGCATTAGATTCAGATCCCAAACATTTATTTATGAACCAGTTCATAGGTGCCTTGTGCATTGCCTCAGTTTTCTTAAGTAATTCGGTGAAGTAAGTGTTCTTAGAGGGAAATAGTATACCAAGGGGGAGATATCCTATAACTCTCCGATGTTTTCAATTCCTAAAACCCATTCAGTTTTATGCTCAGATTCTCATTACAAGCTTTGCATCAGTGATTATTGCATAAACAGTCATGCTTTCAAGAGTCAGTTCAATCAAATATTCATGCATTAGATATGCATGTTCATTAGAAAAGTTTATTTCTTCAGTGTATTCAGTCATGCCTTCATGAGAGCAACTCAGTCAAGTGTCCATGCATTAGATATGCATGTTCATTATGAGAATTCAGCTTATAAATGGTTTCAGCCGCGTATCCCATGCATCAGATATGCATGTTCAGAATAAGAACTCAAAATATCAGTAGTTCTAGTTGCATAGTCATTTTTAAGATGTTCTCATACCTTAAGTAAGCTCATCCAATCAGTACCCTTAGCCTAACAAGCAACATTCGAGGACGAATGTTCCAAAGGAGGAGATATTGTAATACCCCGAGATTTCCAACCGATAGTAGAACCATTCTTTAAGCTTATGAGAAATAAATTCTAGTGATATGGTATTTTTATGACCAAGTTTGATGTATATTAAGGCCTCAAATACCTCCTATCTATTAGACAAATGAAAACATCCCTTATCGATTAAATTCTTGGGAAGGATATTGGTATAGTCAACTTCAAATGAGTATATCTCTCATTATCCTAAAACTTTTTGAGCACATTACTGAAAAAATATAAATTATTTAATTAGATTTCCAAAGATACAAATTTTTCCCAAATCCAATATCGGAGAAAAAAGTTCTGCCCATTTTACTCCAGCATGTCATCCTGGCAACTAAGTGACAACATGAGCTGACGGCTTATCACAGATCTGACAGCTTATCAGGCCATGTCGTCAGACTTATATAGAAACCCATCAATTTCATCTGCCAAGTGATGACCTGGGCTTATGGGCTATCACAGTTCTGGCGGTTTATAAGCGTTGGTCTTCCGCAAAAAAATTTAGCAACTGGGAAGTGATTTGGTTGGGGTATTTTGGTCTTATCCCTCACCTTAAACCTTAGCCTCATGACATAAAATGCAAAAAATATGTAATTACTTATTGTGATTTATTTTGAATATATCTTAACCCTATTTGTTCCTAATAACAAACTTAGGGTTTCTTCTCAATTAACTTCAATACCCCATCACACTCTCGACAAGGTAATCAAGAATTAAGATTCCCATTCTAGAAACTTCAAGAAAAGTCATTCTCTTTCAGGATTCAAGATTTTGAGGTATGTTAGATGTTAATCCTTGCGTTTCTTTCACCCAATAAGTTCAAGAATCCTTTTCTAAATTCAAGTTTATATATTTCTGAGATTGTCATGATTTTTGTGAATAGAAATTGAAGTTCATGTTATTGATGAGTTTTAATTCATAACTTGATTTCAAAGATCCAAGCTTTGATCCTACAATATAATGTTCATTATAAAACCCCTTCAATTTGCATGATATTGATGTATTCATGATAATTAAGTATAGAATATATGGTATAACAAAAGCATGCTCCCCATATGTTTGATAGAATGCTTAAGTGAAGAGAATAGTGCCTTTTTAGTATGTTAAGCATGAAATCCCAAATTATGTGATAACTAGTACATGCCAAGTGTTTGTTAAAATTCCTTACTAAATGTATTAGGATAAGTTTCATGCATTTTTATCCATATGCATTCCTTATTGAACAACTATAAGATATTATTATGCATACCTTATACATTTATATGTTTATGATATTCAAGTGATTGACGAGATATCATATTGATTATGTTGTGAGTGAAAGTTCATTGTCATGATATTCAAGTATGGTCCTATATTATTTATTTATGCTATCGAGTCTTGGCGGTATTTATACCCAAACACTTAGTTACTTGTCTAGAGTCAAGTTTGTCTCAAGATAATCTAAGTCGTGCTATGATCAGTAGAATTTAGTCAGCTACAGAACTTAAGAAAATTCAGTAATCTCAGTACTAGTTCAATCCAGTCTCTATATCTGTCTAACTCTGTTCTGTATCTAGTTTGGACCTCAGTAGTATTCAGAATTCAATTTAGATTTTAGTAAAGCTTAGTAAGTTACAGAACTTAATAATATTCAGACAGAAAGTACAATTCCGAAGTGTTCTGTTAAACAACAGAATAGATTTAGGTCATTCTAATATAGTTTAAAAATTATTTCAATGTCTTTTAGTTGGGAGTTGGAACTAGCATCAAGCGAGTGTAGGGATGATGGCTTCCCCATTAGAGAGGCAGAGTCATTAGTATCAGTCGCTGAACTCTATAACTATGTATCCAGTGTAGGACTAGGATTTACCCGTTAGATTAAGGCTTGACTACCTTTTAGGATTCACCCGATACCTTAGGTTTGAATTCGTGTTCAGGTTTACCCATTAGAGAGGCTTGACCATAGTAGTTTCTTTACTCGTGGCATGGTACTGACACCCTTTTAGATGAGGTTACAGGTAGGACTCTACTAGTTCAGATCAAAGCATGTCGGTTAAGTAAGAACTCCCATATTTTCAGCTTCAGATCTAGTCTCAGTCAAGAACTCAGATAGCACTTCAGATTTAGGACCGTCTGATACGGCCACACAACTCAGCGTGGAACTTAGATAGTTCCCCAGATTCAGAGATCACCTACTACATAGTCTTGATTTCAAACTCAATCAATTATTATGATTATTAGTAGATTCAGAGATCACCAACTAGATAGGCCTGGTCTCAGATATAAACCATCATTATAGTAGAATCAGAGGTCACCCGCTTGATAGGCCTGATCTCAGATATAGCCAATCATTATTATTATGAGTAGACTTAGTTGTTCTGTATCCCAGAGTCAGTGAAATCATATATCAATACTAGTAGACTCAGACATTAGTAAGTCAGTATTCAGAAACCAGTATTTAGATGTTAGTATTTTGTGTTATTACAATTTCAATGATAGTTTATGCATTCATGCATGTATTCTTATTCAACATACTCGAATTATCTAGTCAGTATTGTTCATTCATAAGCCCTTGTATTTAGACTTACCTCATCTATCATATCGGTACATTCAAAGTTTAGACGCATACTTCTCTCTTGTGCAATGGAGTTTTATACCATAGGTTTAGAAGAGAGAGATCCAGAGCACCCTTAACAGTCCAGACTCAGTCAGCAGCAGTAGACGTAGCAGTGAGTCCTTATCATTCGAGGATGCGTCTTATTTTAGTATTACATTAGATTCAGTTTATTTCTATAGTAGAATTTTGTTAGGGACATATCCCATCAACTCTTTATTCAGACAGTTTAGAGGCTTTCAGACTACAGAGTTTATTAGACTAGTTATACAGACAGTTGTTTTAGTTTTTATATTGATAGGCATTATTCACTTGTATGTTAGGTTTTTGAACCTTATGGAAAGTTTCCACCAGTTTTTTGTATGTATTTCATTATACTATGTAGTTCTCAGTACAAGTACTAGAAAAGGGTTAGCTTGTGGTCCTTCGGGATCATAAGCACCGTGTAGCATTTCGGTTTTAGAAAATCGGGGCATTACACTTGAACTTGAAGAAATTGAAGGAGGAATGAAAATATGCAAAAATGTTTAACAATTTGGTAAAAATAACATTGGGAATGTGTTTAGAATGTTCAAGATTTCTTGCATTCAAGATTTCAACTCATTCCGTGTTAAGGAGAAAAAGTTGAAAATTTTGGAAATTGTTGTCATCAAGAATAATTTTCAACTATAATTGGTTCTTTTTTCCTAAAAAGAGTAATAAAAAGTGTACAAAATTTTTGGTTGAAATAACCTTTTAAAGATACAAAAGAATATTCCAAAAAGAGGACAAAAGGGGGGACTATTTGGAAGTACAAGTGGTACAATGCCAGATGTTTTTTGGCTGATCTGCATTTGAAGTGCACTTGAGGTGCACCGAATGTTCTGCAAAACCTCAAAATAGTATCCTAGGCTTCTAACATGCATCCAAAATTCTCCACAGCTGCTGGAGTGGGTCCCAAAGCAGCCCCAAATGTGGATCAACTCCAATAAATGCAAACAACCCCTAAACACACCCCAAACGCATACCAACACTTATCCAACATCGATTCAAGTTATAAAACACATCTCAACACTCTAAAATATTCATTGATAAAGGTTTTATTCATAGTTTAAATTTATTGATTCTTAAATCTCTTTTTCGATTCTTAAACTACTCATCAACTTGTAACCCATCTACTAAGTTGATGGGTTAGTTCTTGATTCCTTTTTATTTTGTTGTCCTACTTTTTTCATGCCTTTATATTTTGAATTCATTGTTAGTTATTGGTTTAACTACTTATTTAGTTTTATTTATTTGAGTCCTCTAAATAAGAATCCATTCCAACTTCAAGCCACAGTTGGTACCAAGCATCCTCATTGGAGTACAAACAATCTATCAATGCTTGCGATGTGAATTCAGTGATAAAAAAAGGTGTGAATCTTTAGATCTTATGGGGTTTATTTCTTAACTATAACTTATTTGTTGTTTTGTTTGTATTTAGTATTTCTTTCTTATGTACGACGGCATCGGGAAAGGTAACCATGGAAGCTATAATGGCAGTTATTTTGAGTGTATAACAAGATGTTAATGCTATGAATAGCCGATTGGAAAACATGATAGATCATATAAGCTTCACTAAATCCACCCTTCAAAATTCATCAAACTTTTAAGTTTTCTTGAATGGACATGCTCCAAAAGATTTATAAGGTAATCAAGCTAACTCTTGCACTCTTATAAATAAAGCTAGTATCTAACTAAGTTTGAATGATATCTTATATTTCGGTTAGCCTATGTCTCTTTAATTCATGATGATAATGTACAACTTAAGAGTGTGGATACACTACTTGATCCTAATGATAAAAAAATTAAATCTTCTAGCAAGAACAATTTGGGTCCACCTCGTGTTGAAGCCATTGTGATAAGTTATGGTACATTTTCATTTCAAAGTAATATAGACCAACTTATGTGAGAACCTATCCCACCACTTAGGGCTATTAGTGAAGAGATTAAAGGACCTCAAGTGAATGGTGATGTTTAAAATGTTGGTCGATTAAATATGAGTGATCGTCTAATTGTCTTTGTGGATGACCATGATAGTATAGAGGGTCTAAATGATTTTATTGGTTATAATATTACGGTAAAAAATGTTTACTAAACCCATATCCATGGTCACTCTACCTATTTGATCCCGGTGATCATTTAAAATATGTTGGTTTTTCTCCACACCACTTGCTACTTGGGAAAGAAAAAAAGCAACCCATGGGTGAGGGTTTTGGAAATCATCCCTATGAAGGAAAGTCATTCTTGGAGATTTCTAATCTACTTGAGAGGCTACAGTTGTGTAAAGAAAGGGTCTCTAACAAAGATAAGTGCTATAGAGGGGTTATGAGCATATTGAGACCGTAATACATGTGAGCCTTCATGAGAGGTTTATTGATTACCATGCTTCCTCTAACTTACCACTTTGTTCAAAAATCTTGATGACCAAGTAGTTTATACTTTCTCAGTTTATACACCCTTGATTGATAATTTCGATGCTTTGTTATACTAAAGTTTGTATAACCGTGGCATAATGCTATGATTGATTGGGCTAACTGTAACCCTCATGCCATGAGGATTTGTGTGTGTTTGTCCTTCCTTTGTTTTTCCCAGTTTTTATGTAAGGACAAATCCTTTTCAAGAAGTGGAGGATGAAATAAGACAAATGGGTGTCAATGCTTTTGATCACTCAACTCGAGTCCAACATTAAGAGGTCCAAGACATGGTCGCCCTAAGGATTCAAGATTGTTGTTTGAGGCCCCTTTTTGAGCTCCTAATTAAAAAATATCATGTTTGGAAGATAGCTTAGAGCTGAGGAAAGCCATGATACAAGAATAATAAGAGCCCTTGTGGGATATTTCTAAAATAGCCGCTTTTGGGATAATTTTGTAATAGGTTATTTATGCAAAGAAAATACTATAAATAGACACCTTAGACACTTCAGTAGGTATATTATTGATGATTAATAAATCTAAACACTTTTGAAAGTGTGAGATAATCTTGAATTAGCTTGTGATAAGCTTAGATTAGCTTGTGTCGATGACTTATTTAGAAACATAAGTTGCTTGAGAATTCTATTCCCTTGAGTTCTACATTAGAGTTAGGTGCTCGTGGTAATATTAAGGAAGGTCATTGGATTTGATAAATATTTTAGTTATTTTTTTATTATTGTTTATGCCTATCTATCTATCTTTCTATTGCTTTTATCTTTTATGCGGTAATCTCATAATTCATTATTTTCCCCTCCTTTTTGTGTGTTTTATGCTTTTGAATTTTGGTTTGTATTTGAAGCTTCCTAGGTTTGGATCCTTAAAAAATTTTTAGGAATCTCGTTCTTCGTACCCATTACAACTAATCGTATTAGTCGTAAGCTAGGGTCTGAGTTGTGAAAAGCTATCATAAACTGACCAGCATTAGTTTATGAGATGGTCTTGGATACTGGAATGCATACGACATAAAGGTATGAGTCATAAGGAATGGGTATGAGTCGTATAGATGACTTGTAAGGTGGTCAGTGTTTGATCCTCCTAGTGTGTTACATTCTTCTAGGGATACGAATTATGGGTATGGATCATATGTTGAGGTTACGACTTAGTTGTATGAGTCATATACTGGACAGTGTCTGATCCATGGTTGAGGATTTATTACAATTAGGTGGGTATAGAGCGTAATCTAGGTTACGACTCGTAAGGAGGTCAGTCATAATCCTGTGTCGGGTTTTTATGGGATTTAAGTAGAAGCATTCTGAACATTTTCCTACTTATCCTAATAAGGGACCACAACTTCTAATATACTTAGGAGGTTATTTACTCAATTATTTTATTCTTAAACACTTAGAATCTCTTCCAAAAGATATCATAATTCTCTAAAGAGCTTTTGGGGAAAAAAGCTAGGGTTTTAACTAAGGGATTACTTTTGGGCTCGTCTTGGTGAATTCTTTCCATCAACTTCTTGGTTTAATGCATAATTCTCTTCTCTACTTGTAATTTAAATAAAATGCATGGTTATATGGTTGATTTCATGGTTTTAACTTTTGAATGTTTTTGTTTTTCAATCATTGATTCGGGGGTTTTGATATTAAAGACTTGGTTATGATTTCTTATGGTTTTAATTATGCTTTATATGCATTAAATGTGGTTTTCAATAATGGAATTTCTTGGTAATGGTTTAACGGTAATGGAATTTGGTTGTGGTTATACTATGTCCCGAAGTTGTTTGATAAAATGCTTAGAAAGATATGTCCATTGCACTGACTTATGTTAATGGAACTTTTGTTTGTTTTCAGCTTATATATGAAACCTTAAATGTTCTGTAATGGTTTACAAAGATTAATAGATAATTGACAATGCTTGTAGAGAATATTGTAGTCTCCCAAGAGGTTAATACAGTAAACAGAAAGGGAACAGAGAGTCCTCTTAATCTAAATCATTTGGCTATGGATATTTCTTACAAAGATGGTGGTAATAAAACTAGTTTATAAAATAGCCTTGGTTAATAAATGGAATATTGTATTATTTAGACTTGGTTTTAATTAGGCATTAATGGCAGGAAGTTTAAGCTAACTCATAAAAGGTGGCGATCCTGGGGGATCAAAATTGAAAACTTATATTTGTCGATATGAGGGATCTTTGATGGCCAAGTGTGAGTATCGCATTTATATGGAAGGGATGTACTAGTCATCCCAGAGATATTGCCTGGTCGTGTGGCTACACACACCAGGACACTTTCAGCAAGGGAGCTTAATCCATATGGCACGTGGGTAGTAGGATGGCTAAGCTACATGACCCAAGTTAAGGTTTCAAATCTCATCCTAAACCCAGTCACTTATCCTAGTACTTATATATATGTATGGTTGTTTGCATTGGATGGTTTTCACTTGGTTTTGATAAATGACATTTCTTTATCCTTATTCGATGATTTATGATAGTATTCACCCACTCACTAGTTTACTAGAGGTTGTATACCCATTCTATGCACAAACTGGACATTCAAATCCTCATTCATAGTACTTGATTTGGGGATAACTTATTGGACTGATGTGGTGAGCGTCTATCCTTTCGAAAGGTACCGTTTCATGTTGGACATTCTTAGACTATTTACTTTTTTTTTATATTGGTTTTGTCCATGGTTGGGGGCATATCCCAACTGGATATTTGTATTCTTTTTGATAGAGTCTTTGGGGTACTTTTTGGGTTTTGAATGGTCAGGATCAGTATTGGTGTCGACTTTGGCATCAAGATGGATATTGGGGCTTACAACCTTAGATGATATTATTTGTTGCTCCATAGTATTACATGTTGTGTTTGAATTTTATATTATGTTTTGATATTCTCTTTGGTTTAGTATGGTATGGATGGTTGGTTTGCTACGGAAAAACTTCTTTGGGTCGGTCATGGTTGTGACCCTATCCCAACGTCTTACTGAGAGCATATTGCAATCTTGTTATATTCTTAAAGTTCATCTCATCTAAGGTTGTATAAAGTGGTTAAGTTGTGTTAAGGGGGTGATCCTCAGTCCTCGGTGGACTTGGGATGCTAATTACGACAACGCCCAAGTATGGGCTACATCAAGTTGGTATTAGAGCATAGGTCCATGGTCATTTTGGAGTCTACAAAGCCGTGTTTAGTAGAGTCTTTTTTAGTGGTGTGTAGCGTGCCACAGACATAAGGGAGAGGCTACAAAAAATCTAGTAATGTTTTACTTTCTTAGTATTCTTTCTTCAAGCTTGAATTCTCAGTCTTAGAATCTCCTTTAATCCTTATTGGTTCATCTTTTAGATCATGCCTCCTAGATCTGGAACTCAAGAAAATTCTTCCATCCTATCTGGGGATAATTTGAAGGATACCTTCTATGTCTGAAGTTCATCTTTGATCTCATGGTCCTATTCCTGATTTTATTGGAGTTCCTTCTCTTTCTCCTATTGCTTCTTAGGTACCTCAAGGCAATATGATCAATGCAGAGTTTTTTCGGTCTCTGGATGCTATTGCCCAACTGTTTTCTACTCAGGCCGAGTAGGGTAGACTAGCATTGTATCTACTGAGGCTGCTAGGCTTGGATAGTTTATGAAGATGAGTCCTCCGACATTTATGGGAGTGAAGGTGGAAGAAGACCCACAAGGCTTTTTAGATGAGTTGGAGAAGATCTTTCAGGTAATAAAGACTACTAATGTGGAATGAGTAAACCTTTTGGCTTATCAACTCAAAGAGGTTGCTTATCTATGATATGAGTAGGACCGAGATAAGGGTGATATAAAAGAGAATTATTTGTGGAAGGACTTTTTTGATTCCCTCATGGATTTGTTCTTTCCTCAAGAGGTAATAGAAGCTAAGATGGAGGAGTTTACCAACCTCAGGCAAGGGAGAATTTCTCTAAAGGAGTATGGTTTGAAGTTTCATCAGTTGTCGAGGTATGCTCCTAATTTGGTGACTGATATAAGGTTTAGAATGAGTAAGTTCTCTTCTGGGCTGAACAGAGATCTGATAATGCCCAAACTACAGCTCTTGTAAGAGTGTAAGCGGTCACTGTCAAATATAGAACCCAACTGGGTTGGGTGTCGAATCCCATAGGGAATACTTGGTCACTAAGTGTTGCAATTTTTAGTAGACTGTTGGTCGAAAATTCTACGGAAAAGGGGGGATTTAATTATGCGTGAATTAAGAATATCAAAGTAACGAATGAGACGATGTATTTAGTAAGATTTAATCACAGAGAATAATAAGTTAGGGTTATGTCCACCTTATGAGTTCTACGTATCTGTTAACTATGAGTAATGCGGAATTTAAACATGCATGCACTTATAGAGATTCGTATTCTAATGGTAAATCCTAGTGTTTCTCAACCATCAAGGATTATTTCACTTTAACTCTCTCGAGCTTAAAGTGATAACTAATGGTACGAACTCTCAAAGAAATTAATCCGGTTAAGGAATTAACGTGTAAATAGGGGTTGGTAGCCCTATTTCCTTGTCATACTCTCTTTTCTAGACATGTAACTTTTCTATTGAACAAGTTAATGCTATACTGGCATAATCCCTATGTTTGCAACCATAAGAATTCAATTAAAACGAAGAGGGTAATGATATAAGTAGCATACAAATCAAGAATTCACAAACTCATAGTAATAGATAGTATATCACAAGGTTTCCATAACCCTAACAGAGAAGTTTAGCTACTCATGATTACAACGGAGATCACAGAAGACATCATCATCATACCAAAGATAGAATAATCTCATGATGGGAATGAGTTTGGCATCAAACCAAGGTTGACGTTTTACCCTCTAGACTTTTTCCCCAAGGTTAGCATTTTTTCTCTGTAAAACTTACAGAATCTGTAAACTGAATTAGGACCAAAAGTCGAATGAATAGAAAAATCGAATCCATGCTGAAAAAATTCAGCAAATAAGGTTTTTATAACATCCTTGTCCTAGTCCTACTAGGTTACTGCTGCACCCCTAAGTATTAGGAAATACTGATTTTACCTGGGACAGATTCTCCATGCATCACATTCAGTCCACAAGCTTCCAAAAGATGCCTTCCTTCTTGCGTGAAGTTTTCCTTTGCTGCCCAAAGGTCCACAAAGTGCTGAAATCTTCATCGTTAATGCCTGAAAACATGCTAATCATATAGGTTAGCTCACTTACAGGAAAAGGGACTAAAAGTGCAGGAATTATATATTTTATCCACCAAACTTAGCCTAAAATATGGGTAACTTATGGTTCTTAGGGGTATAAATACGCCCAATATCACCACCCCACACTTAAAGATTTGCTCGTTCTCGAACAAAATATTACGTCCATGCAAAAATCTACTTAGGATTTCACAACAACAACACAAAATGTTCAACAAGGCATGCACGACAATCATTTACAAAGAGTAGTTTTCTTGATCACTACTAGAAATAATTCAACCTCCAACATAGACTCGTGATGATGGTTAATTCGTATCCACAAGTTAAGGCACAAAGAATCATACAAAACTACCCAACAATCATCAACCATGTGTGTCTCACACAATATATCACCCATAATCACTCACAAGTTTTGCATTTTTTCGAAACATGGGTATAAGACTCTCCTTGCTCTCACTATCACAAAGACTTCTTATGTTATAACTGATGACCATATGCTTGCCCTTAGTGTAATGCTCCACTAATATCAGAATGCTAAGCTTAGGATCAACTAGGTCTTTACAGGTTGTAATGTATGCTAAGGGACAGGTAGGACTATTTTGGCCAGAAATAGTGACTATGTTTCCAAAGCGCTTTTAATACATCACATTATGCCATTAACACTCTCTTTTAAACAACCCTGCTACCTTTCTTTCATCTACCACCCCTTTTCACCTATTTTGTTATTCAAACATGAACACAACTATCTTTTTATTTTTCTATTTCTTTTTTTTTTTTCATATTTTATAAAGCACCTCTATGATAGCCACTCTTTTTCACAACGATTTCAAGTACCAATATATTCTATGGTATCATTCTCACAATTTTCCTCTTATTTTATCACGTGACTCTACAATTTAAAGCACTTAGGAATTTGGATCAAATTATGGTCTTGAAAAAAAATGGATTAGGCTACATATAAGGCTGTCAAAGAAAATAGCAACAGGGTCAAAGGGGTTTAACTAGGATAACGTACAAGGGTAGGTAAAAAGAAGGTAAACAATCACAGGATGCCAAAGAAATGCCTAAATCATCTCCTAAACTCACACTCTTTATTTCGCTTTACATACACACAAGGCAAGTTCTAGCATCAGCCATAACACAGAATATACTATAACCTCATACACACAAGGCACATGGTTAACTTTATTGGGAGCAGTATAGACTCTTGACCCAATAGATGAATGAATTAAACCACACAATTATCACACAATGAGTCACACTTGGAGTCTAAATGTCTCAATAGTAATGATTTTAGCACAAACTCTTGTCATAATACCATGCCGCCTATCAGAACAATTTCATGCAAATTCTAAAAAATATCTAAAAATTTAACTACAAACAAACATAAATAAATGTAGGCAAAGAAGTACAACATATAAATACCAGCACCCCACACTTAGACGGGACACACTGCCCTCAGTGGAAAATAAATAAGGAAAACCTGATTAGTCGGACTCCTCTTCTATGTATGGGGTCATACCCCCTGCATCAGAACCATCATCAGAGTCATCATCATCAGAGTTCTCCTCCATGTCTGAGTCTGGAATTCAGCGATCATCATCGATCGACACGTCATCATCGAGAGTTTGCTCAAAACGTACCCCTACTCCACACATAGCCCGTGCATGCTCATTCATCGGGTAGTCATAATCCAACTGCTGGAGCTCTGCATCAGTTGGAACACAACCCCCACTCATCATGGTAAGCCTTGTCATGCCATATAAATGGCAAAAGAAGCTTTCGTCGCGAGCATGTCTTTCTGCAGTGGTCAGGTTGACGCCATGCATAGTTTCAGGATCTTTAACCTTTGTCAGATCAACCTTCTTCGGGTTGTGTGGAAGCTTATGATCTGCAGGTTCCTCTTCAATGTGCTCCTTAAGCTGAAATGGGACCTCTTGTCCAGCCTAGCCTTACGTATTGATGATTGTATAACACCAATGTTGATCGGGATATTAGTCATCATAGCGTACACCAAGAATACTCTATCACGTGTGATCTTTGTGTACTGTGTCCCAGGAATGAGGCAAGAGTTGACTATCCTCAACCATATACGAGCTTCTCTGTTTAGGGAAGCATACGGGAAGGTATTGTGCCGACCGGTATCCTTGTGATGATTCCAACATGCCATTGATCTAGTTCCGCACAGTGTGTGTCTGATTGCCCTGTACGAAGGTCTGTGACAAAGATCCTTGAGCGGTGATGGATCGACAGATGGAAGGCCAAGAAAAGTATTGAAGAACTCCGCATTCAGTTTCAAGACTTGGCCCCGAATCTTTACTTCACTTCCGGTAGTCTTTGGGGACCAATTTGCATAAAACTCTCGCATTAGATCAAGATTGCACTCTCCCATATCTCATAAAATTAAATCAAGATTTAGCACCATAATTTTAGACAAAATGGGAGGTTCTCTCTTCGCTAGACTCTCTTTTTGTATCAACTCCACGTGAACATATTTTTTTACTTTGTTGTTCTTGTACCACTACTTTCCTTTCTCCTCTAGGACCCATTTTATCCCGAAAGTGCGTCGAGGTATATGCAGCGAGGAGGATTCAACTTGCTCTTTTCTTCCCCTTTTCTGACCTTTCTGTGAGGTGGACGCTTTTTCTTTTCCTTGTCGTCCTTTTGGTGCTATTCTACCTAAGATTAAAATAGTTTCTTATTAGCTCATCTCGGAAGATTTAGTCGACAAACAAACAATAGTATCACCACCCCACACTTAATTTGTTTGTACAAACTAATTAAGTGAGTGATGTCGATTACTCAGACTTCATCGACATAAATATAAACGATATGTTTCAACAATATGTTCAGCACAGTCATACTTTCATGTCATCTTAACTATCCTTTCCAACTCTATTTCATGTAATCTTTACTATACTTTCATGTTTGGATTAATGCACTTTATGAAAAAGAATACTATATAGAGATCGTATCAAGTTATGCCATCGAAATAATCAGAACATTATATGCTTGTATTCAATCATGATCTTTATCTTGATGAGCGAGCCATTCAAACATCCAAGCTTTCAACTTTGAAGATTATGCAATTAATTTCACCATTTTGATTCCGCAAAAAGATGACAGTGTATAACAATCAAATACAAGTCGGAACAAAGTCAAGAACGCCCACACGTATTCTTTCACTCAACTAGATGTATCATAACAAATCAACAACATTCTAATCACCAACACCACTTTAAAATCTAACAAACCATTATAAGCGTAGTATTGTAACACTTACGGAATATTAAAGAAGAACTTACTTGGTGATGGATTTGGAAGATGATCTTGCAAGATTAGATGAGCAAAAAGAAAAGTTTTGAGATATTTGGGAAGGTTAGGCGGTGCTTAGGTTGAGCAAACAATGAGATTTTGTTCTAAGATTAAGGTTCTATTTATAGACCAAGGCTTGGGTCGGGTTTGATCCATGAAAAATTGGGTTAGGAGATGGGTTGCCTCCCACCAAGCGCCTTAGTTTTAGTCGTGGCTCTACTCTTCTTTTTGGATTTTTATTTAACAAAACAAACTCCTAGGAAAATAAAACGATTAAAAATGATGGGTTGCCTCCTATGTAGCGCTTGATTTATTGTCGCGGCACAACATAGTTATCTCGATTACTTAGACTTCGTCGAGATAAATGGTGGCCATGTATTTTATCGAGTCAAGAGGACCGATATATGGTTTTACTCGTTGGCCATTCACCTTAAAGACACCACCATTATTGTCTTCTAACTTTACTACTCCAGACGAGTAGACTTGGCTAATTTTGAACGGACCAAACCATTTAGACTTCAACTTACCTGGAAATAGATTCAGTCTGGAGTTGAAAAGAAGTACCATATCTCCTTTCTAAAAGTTTCGTTGGAAAATCCGCCGATCATGATACTTTTTCATCCGTTCCTTGTAGAGGTCTGATCTTTCATACACATGTAGACGGAATTCATCTATCTCATTCAGCTGCTCCAATCTCAGATTAATAGCATCATCCCAATTCAAATTAAGCCGCTTCAATGCCCACAATGCTTTATGTTCGAGCTCAACTAGCAAGTGACAAGTCTTCCCATAAACTAATTGGTACGGGAACATGCCAATTGGTGTCTTGAACGCAGTCCTATAAGACCATAAGGCATCGTCCAGCTTCCAAGACAAATCTTTCCTACTAGCATTTACAGTCTTAGCAAGGATCAGCTTGATCTCCCGATTAGAAACTTCTACATGCCCATTAGTTTGTGGGTGGTAAGGTGTGGCTACCTTATGATGCTTGACCCTATATTTCACCAACACAGCTCTAAACAGCTTGTTGCAAATGTGTGATCCTCCATTGCTTATGATGGTACGTGGTACCCCAAAACGAGAGAAGATGTTTCTCTTCAAGAATGCTACAACACACTTACCTTCATTATCAGCCAGCGCTACTGCTTCGACCCATTTGGATACATAATCCACAGCAACTAGGATATATTTCATCCCGAACGAACTCACAAATGGGCCCATGAAATCAATACCCCACACATCAAATAGTTCTACTTCATGAACCTTAGACATGGGCATCTCATGATGCTTTGAAATCGTGCCTTGCCTCTGACGCAGATCACATCTTATCACAAAATCATAGGCATTCATAAATAATGAAGGCCAATAATAGCCGCTTTGCAATACCTTTCTGGCTGTCATATCACCTGCATGGTGACCCCCAACTTCGGAAACATGACTTGCTTACAATATGCAAGGCACCTCCACATGAGATATGCATCGCCTAATAACACCATCCACACATCATCGAAGATGATATGGTTCATCCCAGAAGTAGTGTTTCACATCATGCATGAACTTTCTCTTTTGATGAAAAGAGAGATTCTCAGGCATCACATTACTTGCCACGTAGTTCGCAAAGTCTGCGTACCACGGTAACTCTTCCACCATCGTGGCTAGGATCTCTTCATCGGGAAATGAATCATCGATCTCAAGATCGGGCTGCGGTATATGCTCATTCTCAAGTCTAGATAGATGATCAGCTACTTGGTTTTCACAACCTTTTCTATCTTTTACCTCGAAATTAAATTTTTGCAGCAATAAGACCCATCAAATTAGCCCTGGCTTTGCATCCTTCTTTGCCATTAAATATCTCAGAGCTGGATGATCTGTATGAACCACCACTTTGGTTCACAACATGTAAGCACGGAACTTTTCAAAAGCATAAACAACTGCTAGAAGCTTTTGTTCCGTGACGGTATAGTTTTTCTGGGCTCCATTCAAGGCCTTGCTCGCATAGTAGATTGGATGAAATAACCTTTCTCTTCTCTGACCAAGTACAGCACCCAAAGCTACCCCGCTTGTATCACACATAACTTCAAACGGTAGAGACCAATCAGGCGCTACAATGATAGGAGCTTCAACTAGCTTCCCTTTGAGGCATTAAAATGCCTTCAAGCAATCTTCACCGAAATCGAACTTTGCATCCTTCTCCGAAAGTTTGCATAACGGACTAGCAATCATGGAGAAGTCTTTAATAAACCTTCGATAAAAACCTGCATTACCGAGGAAACTATGAACTCCCTTTACAGAAATTGGAGGTGGTAGTTTCTCTATAACTTCAATCTTAGCTCGATCAACCTCAATGCCTTTTTCAGAAACTTTGTGCCCAAGAACAATACCTTCCTCAACCATAAAGTGGAACTTCTCCCAATTTAGCACTAAGTTGAATTCAACACATCTCTGCAACGCCATACTTAGATTTGCCAAGCATGATTCAAAAGACTCACCTACAACTGAAAAATCATCCATGAACACCTCCAAAGTGTCTTCAACCATATCCGAAAAAATGGACATCATACAACGCTGAAAAGTGGCGGGTGCATTACATAGCCCAAATGGCATATGTTTGAAGAAAAATGTACCATATGGGCATGTAAACGTTGTGTTCTCTTGATATTCGGGAGCAATACAAATCTGATTATAGCAAGAATAACCATCTAAGAAACAAAACCATCCTTTCCCTGCCAATCGATCAAGCATTTGGTCCATGACTGGCATTGGGAAGTGATCCTTAAGCGTCCACGAATTCAGCTTCCGGTAGTCCATGCACACTCTCCACCCTGTGACAGGTCTGAGTGGAATTAACTCATTCTTTTCAATTGCAACTACCGTCATGCCCCCTTTCTTGGGTACACACTGTACCGGACTCAACCATTTACTGTCGGAGATTGGATACACTACCCCTGCATCCAACCACTTAATAATTTCTTTCTTCACCACCTCTTGCATAGGTGGATTCAAACGTCTTTGATGCTCAATAGTGGGGATGTAGTTTTCTTTAAGCTGAATCTTATGCATACATATAACAGGTGGGATACCAATAATATCAGCGATAGTCCAACCGATGGCTCTCTTGTATCTCCTCAGAACAGAGATGAGAGCTGCAACTTATTGCTCCCCCAAATCAGCCGCAAAAATAATTGGAAGTGTGTTTACACTTCCCAAGAACGCATACTTTATATGACTGGGCAGCTTCTTCAATTCTAACATTGCTGGCTCTTCAATGGATGGTTTCGCTAGTGGTGTCGGTTGATTTTTGAGATCAAGGTCCAGCTTCTTGGGAGCATGAGAATACAACCCTATTCCTGTTAGAGCACAAATAGTTTCTTCATAATCTTCAACATCCTCTTGCTCAAAATTCATTAGTACAGCAGCCCATGGCTCAACAATAAGCTGCTTTTCTATATATAATTCTTTCTCATCCTCATAGTACACATCAGCTACAGAGAACACATTCATATCTTTGGGTTGCTTCATTGCTTTGCATACATCAAAATGGACCACTTCGTCATTCATCCGAAATAAAAGCTCATTGGATCTTAAATCAATAAGCACACTTCCTGTTGCAAGGAAAAAACGCCCCAAGATTATGGGAACTTCAGAGTCCACCTCGCAATCCAAAATAACAAAGTCCGCAGGAAAAATGAAGGAAGAAACCTTCACCAATACATCATATAAGACACCAACAGGTCATTTTACCGACCTATCTGCCATCACGAGCTGCCTATTGGTTGGTGTAGGATCGCCCAACCCCAACTTTCTGTAAATAGATAGTGGAATCAAATTGATGCTAGCTCCTAAATCGCACAATGCCTTAGAAAAATCTAAAGATCCAACCATGCAAAGAATAGTGAAAGCACCAGGATCTGCCTTTTTTTGAACTAACAATCTTATAGCGATTGCACTGCAATGATAAACATTATATGCCAACTCATAACTTGCGGCCCGCTTCTTTGTCAAAAGATCCTTCATGAATTTCGCGTACCCAGGCATCTGTTCCAGCGCCTCTACCAAAGGAACATTAATAGTCAGCTGCTTCAACATAGTGATAAATTTATTGAACCTAGTATCATCATCTTTCTTCTTCAGTCTCAGAGGAATAGGTAGTGGTGGAAGGGAAATAGTTTTCTCCACCGCTTCCTTTATATCTTGCTTCCGATTATCAATCTTTTCAGGCTGAAGATGTCTAGGGGTGACGTCATGAACACACTCCTCAGCTTCTTCGACATTTTCACATTCTGCATCGATAACATTATCTGCTATATCATCAACCACCTGCTTGCCATTGGATGGATTCTCCAATACCTTACCACTCATAGTAGTAATAGCCATACATGATCCATCGTTCCTTGGATTTTGTACAATGTCACTAGGTAAAGTGTTAGCCTTTCTTTGATTAAATGCTGCTAAAATTTGACTCAATTGTTGGTCCATCTGTTTTATTAAAGTGGAACGTGAGTCAACCAGTTGATTTATTGATGACAAATCATTCTTTACCTTATTTACTCCTGTATTGATTGCCTCCACTCCTTTCAACAGCTTAGCCATCATATCTTCCATGGACATCTTCACAGAGCCTGATGCCACAGCCTCACGGTTTTCAGGCGGAACATACAAACCAATCCTGTCAGTCTTGTTCTTCCAACTACCTTTTTCTCAGTCCTTGTTTCTAGATTTATCATAATAGTTACAACCTTGTTTTCCTTGGGCATTGCCTTGGAAACCCCCCTGATTATTCAAGTAGTTCACGTCCTCCTCATAATAGGATTCATCTCTTCCCTGTGATACGATAGCCTTGACTTTTTTGGTCTTCCTTGATAATAAATGCTTGGTAAGAAGATCCATCTGCATTTTCATGTGCGCCATATCCTGATCACGTTCCTCTTCTCTTCGCATTTGTTCTGCAGTCATGCCAAAAGATACAGTAGAGCTTGCTACCTCAGAATCCCTAGTATGCCAAGCTCTACTCTTCTTTGTCATAAGATCTAGCATACCACTTACCTGAATAAAAGTAAGGTCCATGAATGACCCTTCTACAGTATTATCAACCACTGGCTTAGTCACCGAATTCAAAGACCTGTATAATATCTCCATCAAGTGGACATTGGTCATATGATAATTTGGGCACCGCATAAGCTTCTTCTTGAACCTCTTTCATGTTTTGTGGAGAGCTTCAGTTGGAAGCTGTCAAAAATTGCTGATCTCGTCTCTCAACTGTGCTCTCTTGGATGGCAGAAAGAATCTTTCTAGGAAAGCGTTTTTCAATTACCTCCAATTAGTAATAGAATCAGGAGTTATCCCGATCAACCATAAAGTTTTCTCCCCAGATAGAGACAATGGAAATAAGCGCAGCCGAATTACATTCTGTCCAACTCCTGGATTGTCGAATGACTTGCATGTAGAGATAAAATTGATCAGGTGCATAGTCGGATCATCGCCTGCAAGTTCGCCAAAGAACCCCTTGAGCTGCAATAGTTGAATCATGGTGCTAGAAATATTGAACTTGGCTCCAGGTGCCAAGGGTGGAGGAATAATAGCCTCTATGGCACCAGCCCCATCCAAATCGTCATCATCATCATCAAAAGGAATCTGCATAGCTCGGCGTTCAGGTCTCAATCTAGCTTGACGGTCTTTTCTGTTTACAAGTGCCGCCACCTCATCATCACGCCTTGGGTTTAGTAGCTCATCATCACCCAGGTCCTCATCATCAGGATTTGTTGCTCGCCCTGGGTTATCAATATTCTATTGATGCACTTGAGCAGCGGCCAATGCAGCTAATCTAGCCTGCTCCTGCTGAGCAGCCCTTCTTTCAATGTCTCGTTGTGCCTCCATCCTTCCAATAAGTTACGGTTCAGGGTTTATGGGTAAAAATGGTTGAACCGAACTTCGAGTATTTGGCATGCACTGAGAAAAATCTGAATAAAACAAAAACAACAGACGAAAAATAAAATTCGAGAATCTTTGACCAAAGGGTCTAGTAACTATCACAAACTTAATTGACAACCGTATTCCCCGGCAACAGCGCCAAAATTTGATAACGCCCAAACTACATCTCTCGTAAGAGTGTAAGCAGTCGCTTTCAAATATAGAACCCAACTGGTTGGGTGTCGAATCCCACAAGGAATACTTGGTCACTAAGTATTGCAATTTTTAGTAGACTGTTGGTCGAAAATTCTACGTAAAAGGGGGGATTTAATTATGTGTGAATTAAGAATATCAAAGTAACGAATGAGACGATGTATTTAGTAAGATTTAATCACAAAGAATAATAAGTTAGGGTTATATCCACCTTATGAGTTCTACGTATCTATTAACTATGAGTAAAGCAGGATTTAGACATGCATGCACTTATAGAGATTCGTATTGTAATGGTAAATCCTAGTGTTTCTCAACCATCAAGGATTATTTCACTTTAACTCTCTCGAGCTTAAAGTGTATAACTAATGGTACGAACTCTCCAAGAAATTAATCAGGTGAAGGCATTAACGTGTAAATAGGGGTTGGTAGACCTATTTCCTTTTCATACTCTCTTTTCCAGACATGTAACTTTTCTGTAGAACAAGTTAATGCTATACTGGCGTAATCTCTATGTTTGCAACCATAAGAATTCAATTAAAACGAAGAGGGTAATGATATAAGTAGCATACAAATCAGGAATTCACAAACTCATAGTAATAGATAGTATATCACAAGGTTTCCATAACCTTAAAAGAGAAATTTAGCTACTCATGATTACAACGGAGATCACAGAAGACATCATCATCATACCAAAGATAGAATAATCTCATGATGGGAATGAGTTTGGCGTCAAACCAAGGTTGATGTGTTGCCCTCTAGACTTTTTTTCCAAGGTTAGCATTTTTTCTCTGTAAAACTTACAGAATCTGTAAACTGAATTAGGAGCAAAAGTTGAATGAATAGAAAAATTGAATCCATGCTGAAAAATTTAGCAAATAAGGTTTTTATAACATCCTTGTACTAGTCCTACTAGGTTACTGCTGCACCCCTAAGTATTAGGAAATACTGATTTTGCCCGGGACAGATTCTCCATGCATCACATTCAGTCCACAAGCTTCCAAAAGTTGCCTTCCTTCTTGCGTGAAGTTTTCCTTTGCTGCCCAAAGGTCCACAAAGTGCTGAAATCTTCATCGTTAATACCTAAAAACATGCTAATCACATAGGTTAGCTCACTTACAGGAAAAGGGACTAAAAGTGCAGGAATTATATATTTTATCCTCCAAACTTAGCCTAAAATATGGGTAATTTATGGTTCTTAGGGGTATAAATACGCCCAACATCAAGATCTGATTCTAGAGAGCAAGACTATTTTTCTCTTGAAGGATATAAAGATGTCGAGGTTGACTATTTAAGGATGTGAAGAGAAGATACGTAGAATATGGAGACAAACAGGGTAAGCAGGGCAGGTTTTCTAATCAAGGAGGTGCCCAATCTCAAAGTGGTAGAGATGGTAGAAAATGTCAAAAAAAGAAGTGGGGGATTTTTTGTTCCTTCTCTACTACCAGTGCTCCTTACCCTAATAGTTGAACGACAGGCGTCATCGTGTTGGTGATAATTCTCGAGCACAAACAATCCAATCTCAGGGAAACAAAGGTCAGTCTTTTTCTTTGTGTCCTTCTTGTCAGTTTTGCGGTCGTCCTCATCGAGGATTCCATGAGGAAGGTAGGGATGAGTGTTATATACCTTTAGCAAATTCTGAGTAGCCATATGGTTGGTTTGTGCATATTGATCCAAAATGTAAGACTAAGGCTTCGGTTGATGCTATGTTTAGCAAGTTGATAGTGGTGGAAATGCAATATAAGTAAACTCCCCCGTCCAAATTTTTTCGAAAATCAAGGACATGGATGTGCACAACATCGCAACAGAACTTTTTCTCTTTTTGTGACTCCATATTTGGTTTACTTGTTAATAGAAATAGATACCCATTATTTTGTCTCAAACGGGAGGGGCAATTAAGCCTCTTAGGCAAATTTTGCATGCCATGTGTGATGAGTTATTTTTCTTCATCTCATGTATACTGTCTTCTAGAACTTTCCGCATTAGTCTTTCGAGGCGAATTCTAATTTTACTTGGTTGGAGAAATGATCTTAGGCCATCCTTATGATTTCGGAAATAACTTTATCCTAAGAAGCCTATCCATTCATTAATGTAATCCCTAGTTACCCACTTTGATCCTTTGGACCATTCTTTGGCACGCACATTACAAGCTATGAACCTTTTTTTTATCCCTCTTTTTAACCATATCCTCCTTGAACTTGAAAATGTAACTTAAGGCTAAAATCCTAAGTTGGGTGGTGGTAAAGGTTGATGGAAGTAAGTCTGTGGCCATGAAGTTTATAGAGAAATGCCTAAGTACCCAAGCATTTAAAACAAAAAAAATAGAAAAATAAAGTGTCAAACAAAAAAATGAATTGCATGAAAATTGCAAGAAAAGGAAATAGAAGAAAATAGGTGAACAAATAAAGCAAAAAGTTGACATATGATAAATAATGCGATGTAGATGTTCAACAAAGGGTGTAGACATGTTGTTCCCAAATGATATCCTACCCTAACTCGAATTTATGTTACAAGCTCAAAAAGTTCTTTTAGATCTTAAACCATTTACTTTCTTTGTAGTGGCGATTGAAAATAGGGGTAGGCCTATGGTATTCCACTTGCTAACATAGAGAGTTCTTTTGTGAGGGAGATCTTTTGAACTTAAATTCCTAGTTATATACTTGGTATCTTGGTATGTGGAATTTTCTTTCTTCTGAGGAGGCATGTGAATGTGTTGAATAGGATGCAATTTCATGTGTGTTGTGATTTATTTGTGCATATGTTAATGTGTTGATTGATGGGTTATATTGTTGCTTGATTAAATTGGTTGGGATTTATGGGTGAAATCCTCAAATACTCAAACTGGTTTATGGATAAAAATTCCAAGCTCTTGATAGCTTAAACCATCCTTGAAAGAGGGGTTTGGGAGAACTTTAGGAACCAAAATTATCCTTGAAAGAGGGATGTGGAAACCAAAGCAATAGTAGACAATTGTTGGAATAGTTTGCTAAATTTTCACTATCTTCTACATCAGAATGATTCTGAAGTTGACTAGTCCTTGGGTTTTATACTAGAAATAGCGATGCCTAATTGAGGTGTTGGGTGGATTTATTTTACACTCATTAGGTACTAGAAAGACTCAATGAGTGAAATCTTTGAGGTTATATTGACAAACTAGCCCCAAGGACTTACAACCTACACCACCTCATCATCATCAATTATAAAATGGACCGAATTATCATGTTTCAATGCATATTTTACCCTTAGGAAAGCATAATCCAAAGATCCATGCCTAATAGTTTAGACTCTAAGTAATTGTAGCCCAAAATTTGTACCGAAAAAAAACAAAAAAGAAACATTATGTGTGATACCTTTCAAACCCTCCATTTTTATATTTTTGCACTACAGGTTTGAATCTAACTAGTATCTATCATTTCAAACTAATTTAGTCGCCACTCATATTGTTCCTCGTGGATTCGACATCGACTCCAATGTTAGGTAAACATATTGATGATGATCGTCCTGTACTTAAATTGATGTGTAAGTTGAGTGTTATATAAAATTTATGATAAAGCTTAACTTACACGTCAATTTTAGTGCAAGGTGGTCATTGAAAATATATTTACCCAACTAAGAGTCGGGGTGGAATCCACGAGGAACAATGTAAGTGACAATTGAGACAATTCAAAATAACAGTTGCTTGCTAGGGTCAAAAATAGAGTACAAAATGGTTTGGGGGGCTTTACATTTTGTCAAATGTGAAAGTAATTCTTGGGTTGATGATAGGCGTATTTACACGCCTAAAGCACCTTAAGTTACCCATATTTTAGCTAAGTTTTGAGAACAAAATATATAATTCATAAAATTTTAGTCCTTTTTCCTGTAAGTGAGCTAACCAACGTGATTAGCAAGTTTTCAGGTATAAATGATGAAGATTTCAGCATTTTATGGACTGTTTGACGTCAAAGGAAACCTCACATAAGAAGGAAGGCAGCTTTTGGAAGCCTATGGACTAAAAGTGATGCATGGAGAACTTGTCCCGGACAAAAACAACATTTCTAAAGACTTGGGGATCAGCAGTAACTTAGTAGGATTAGGACAAGTATGCAGTAACCCAGTAGGACTAGGACAAGGATAAAAACCCTATTTCAATAGGACTAGGATATGGATGTTATATAAACCCTATTTTGCTGAAACTTTTCAGCATTCTCTTCTTATCCCCCTTTCTATTCTTTCCCTTCTTAATTAATTCGTTGTTGAAATTATTCTTCATCTATTCGACTTTTAATTTTTACGACAAGAGAAATGCTATTTTCAAGGAATTCACGCCACAAGTGCTACCAAAACATACTTCACGTGAGATTCTTATTTTGGTATGATGATAATTGCTATTGTGTTTTCCGTTGCACTCATGAGTAGCTAAACTTCTCTTTTAGGGTTATGGACGCCTTATGAGAAACTATCTATTGCTATGAGTTTGTGAATTCTTGATACGTATGCTGCTTATATCATTCTTCTCTTCATCTTAATTTAATTCTTGTGGTTGCAAACATATAGAATACGCCAGTATAGCATTAACTTGTTCGAAAGAAAAGTTACATGTCTGGAAAAGAGAGAATGACAAGGAAATAGGGCACCAACCCCTGTTTACAGTGCCATAACTGGATTAACCTCTTGGAGAATTCATACCATTAGATACGCTTTAAGCTCGAAAGAGTTAAAGTGAGATAATCTGTGATGGTCGAAAGACGCTAGGATTTACCATAGAATACAAATCTCTTTAAGCACATGCATGTCAGAATTCCGCATAACTCATAGCCAAAAGATACGTAAAACTCATAAGGTGGACATAACCCTAACTTACAATTCTCATTGATTAAAACCTACCAAGCATTACGTTTTTACTTTGCTATTTTAATTTTATTACTTAATGTCACACTCCAATGCCCCCTTTCCACAGAACTTTCTCCAAAAGTCTACTAATCGTTGCATACTTAGTGACCGAGTATTCCCTGTGGGATTCGACACCCAACCCAGTTGGGTTCTATATTTGACAGCGACCGCTTACACTCTTACGAGAGCTGTAGTTTGAGCTTTATCAAATTTTGGCGTCGTTGCTGGGGAATACGGTTGTCAACTAAGTTTGTGATAATTACTATACCCTTTGGTCAAAGATTCTCGCACTTTACTTTTAGTTGTTGTTTTTGTTTTCTGTAGGTTTTTGTTCAATGCATGCCAAATACGTGAAGTTTCAGACAACCATTATTACCCATAAATCCTAAAATGCAACTTATTGGAAGGATGGATGCACAACGTGACATTGAGAGAAGGGCTGCTCAACAGAAGCAGGCTAGACTTGTTGCGTTGGCCACTGCCCAAGTACATCAATAGAATATTGATAACCCTGCGCGGGCAAAAAATCCTAATGATGAGGACCTAGGTGATGACGAGCTACTAAACCCTAGGCGTGATGCTGAGGTGGCGACACCTGCAAATAGAAGAGATCGTCAAGCCAGATTTCGGCCTGAACGTCGAGCTATGCAGATTCCCTTTGATGATGATGATGACGATCTGGATGGAGCTGCCGCCACAGGAGCTATTATTCCTCCGCCATTGGCACCTGGAGCCAAGTTCAACATCACTAGCACCATGATTCAGTTATTACAACTCAAGGGACTATTCGGTGGACTTGCAGGTGATGATCCGAATATGCATCCGGTCAACTTTATCTCTACATGCAAGTCATTCGACAATCCAGGCATTGGACAGAATGGAATATAACTGCGCTTATTCCCATTGTCTCTATCTAGAGAGGCAACTCTATGGTTGAATGGGCTGGCTCCTGATTCTATTACAAATTGGAGGCAATTAAAAGAAGCTTTCCTAGAAAGATTCTTTACGTCATCCAAAAGAGCACAATTGAGAGATGAAATTAGCAACTTTCATTAGCTTCCAACTGAAGCCCTTCACGAAACATGGGAGAGATTCAAGAAGAAGCTTATGAGGTGCCCAAACCATCACATGACCAATGTCCACTTGATGGAGATACTATACAGATCCTTGAATTCAGTAACTAAACCAGTGGTGGATAATGCGGCTAGAGGATCATTTATGGACCTCACCTTTGTGCAGGCAAGCGATATGCTAAACCGGATAACAAAGCAAAGTAGGGATTGACATACCAGAGATTCTGAGGTGACAAGTCCCACTATATCTATTGGGATGACTGCAGAACAAAAGCGAAGAGAGGAGGAACGCGACCAAGATATGGCGCACATGAAAACACAGATGGATCTTCTTACAAAGCATCTATTATCAGGGAAGATTGAAAAAGTTAAAGCAGTTGCATTAAAAGGAAGAGAGAAATCCAATTCTGAAGAAGTAGCCAACTACTTGAACAATCAGGGGGTTTCCGAGGTACTGCCCAAGGAAACAAAGGTCGGGACTATTATGATAAGTCTGGAAACAAGGACCGTGATCAAGGTAGTTGAAAGAATAAGACTGGCAGGAGTGGTTTGTATGTTCCTCCTGGAAGTCGTGACACCGCTGCATCTGGCTCTGGTAAGATGGCAATGGAAGATATGATGGAGAAGCTGTTGAAAGGAGCAGAGGCAACCAGCACGGGAGTAACCGAGGTAATAAATGATTGGTCCTCAATGAAGCAATTGGTTGACTCGCATTCCACTTCAATAAAATAGCTGGAGCAACAATTGAGTTAAATTTCAGCCACATTAAATCAAAGAAAAGCTGGCACCTTACCTAGCGACACAGTGCAAAACCCAAGGAACAATGGAACATGCATGTCTATTACTACCCGAAGTGGTAAAGTATTGGAAAATCTACCCAAAGGCAAGCAGGTAGTTGATGATGTAGCGGATAATGTTATTGATGAAGAATGTGAAGATGCCGTAGAAGCTGAAGAGAGTGTTCATGATGTCACCCCTAGACATCACCGGCCTGAAAAGAGTGATAGTCGGAAGCAAGATAAAAAGGAAGCGGTGGAGAAAATGATTCCCCTTCCACCATCACCTTTTCCTAAAAGATTGAAGAAAAAGGCTGATGACACACCTAAAAAGGCTAATAATCGGAAGCAAGATAAAAAGGAAGTGGTGGAGAAAACGATTCCACTTTCACCACCATTTTTTTCCACAGAGACTGAAGAAGAAGACGGATGATACAAGGTTCAATAAATCTATGACGATGTTAAAATAGCTGACCATTAATGTTCCGTTGGTTGAGGCACTAGAACAGATGCCTGGGTACGTGAAATTTATGAAGGATCTCTTAACCAAGAAGCGGGCACCAAGTTATGAGTTGACAGACAATGTTCATCATTGCAGTGCAATTGCTACCAGATCACTAGTTTAGAAGAAGGCCGACCCTGGTGCCTTCACTATTCCTTGCACTATTGGATCTTTGGATTTTGCCAACGCATTATGCAATTTAGGGGCTAGAATCAATTTGATGCCGCTATCCGTCTACAGGAAGTTGGGGTTGGGTGACCCTACACCAACTAATATGCGGCTCATCATGGCAGATAGGTCGGTAAAATGACCTGTGGGTATCTTGAATGATGTGTTGGTGAAGGTTTCCACCTTCATCTTTCCTGCAGACTTTGTTATTTTGGATTGCGAGGTGGATTCTGAAGTTCCCATAATCTTGGGACACCCTTTCCTCGCAACTGGAAGTGTGCTTATTGATTTAAGAGCTAATGAGCTTTTATTTCGGTTGAATGACGAAGTGGTCCGTTTTGATGTATGCAAAGCAATGAAGCAGCCCAGCGATATGAATGTGTTCTCTGTAGATGATGCTTATTGTGAGGATGAAAAAGAATTATCTGTAGAGACGCAGCTTACTGATGAGCCATTGTCTGCTGTGCTTTTGAATTTCGAGAGTGAAGATGTTGAGGATCATGAAGAAACTATTTGTGGTCTAACAAGAATAGGTTCCTATTCTCATACTTCTAAGAATCTGGACCTTGATCTTAAGAATTGACCTTCACCAACAGTGAAGACTTTCGTTGAAGAGCCACCAGTGCTAGAATTGAAAGATCTCCCCAGTCACCCAGGGTATGCATTCTTGGGAAGTGAAAATACACTTTCGGTGAGTGTTATGGATGATTTAAGTGAACCGCACGTACAGGCTCTCATCTCTGCTTTGATGAGATACAAGATAGCTATGGGTTGGACTATTGATGATATAATTTATATCCCGCCTGGGATATGTATGCACAAGGGTCATCTCGAAGAAGATTGCATGCCTACAAGTAAGCCTCATTGTCGTCTGAATCCATTCAGAAAACGATCCACCATCTATCTCGATGAATTCTAAGTAATCGAGATAGCTATGTCGTGCCGCGACAATAAATCAAGTGCTTGATGGGAGGCAACCCATCGTTTTTAATTGTTTTTGTTGTTTTCGTTTTCCTAGGATTTTGTCGAGCCACGACCAAAACTAAGGTGCTTGATGGGAGGCAACCCATCGTTCTAATCGTTTTTGTTGTTTTTGAGTAAATGTAGGTGCAAGAGGTGTAAAGGAGGAGATTGGTTTCAAATTCTGATTTGGAAGTATTGCATGTTGAAGGTAGTAAGTTAGGAATGAAGAAGCAAAAGGCTATGGGTTAGGCATTGCCTATGAAAATATAGGCAAAGAACAAGGCAAGGCCTATGTAAATCTAGGCCACGAACAAGGCAAGGCCTATGCTATGGCCTAAGCTCTCGGATTCTACAATGCCATGGCATAGGCTCCGCCTATGCTCAACAATGCCATAGCATAGGCGCCGCCTATGCAAAAGCCTTTTGTCTCTGAATCTAGTATGCCATGGCATAGGTGCCACCTATGCTTAACAATGCCATAGCATAGGCGCCACCTATGCTTAACAATGCTTTGCAAAAGGCGCCGCCTATGCCAAGCATAGGCAAAGCATTAGGCGCCGCCTATGGTCACTTTTGGTCTCCAAATCCGATTCCAAATGGGTCAAAAGCCGATCCAAGCTTGTCCTATAAATAGAAGCTTAGTCTTAACACAAAATTGCATTGAAACTTCAACCTAGGCGCCGCCTACCTCTCGAAATTCTCTCAAAAAAATTCCTTTTTGCTCTTTTACTTTGCAAGAACATCTTCCGAGGCCATCAACCAATTAAGTACTTCGTTGCCCTTCTTTTATATTCCGTAAGTACTACACTACTACGCCTATAATAAATTGTTAAATCTTGAAGTAGTATTGGTAATTTGAATGTGGTTGATTTGTTGTGATACAACTAAGTGAAAGGATACGTAAGGATACTCTTGAATTGTTTCCAACTTGTATTCAATTCTTATACACTGTCATACTTTTGCAGAATTGACATGGCCAAGAAAATTGCAAAATCTTATAACTAGAAAGCTTACATGTTGGAATGACTTGTTCATCAAGATGAGAATCATGGTTGACTACAAACATACGATGTTCTGATTATTTCTAAATGCTATAACTTGATTCAATCTCTATGTAGTAGTCTTGCTCAAAAGATACATCAATCCAAACATGAAAGTATTGCCAAGATTTCATGAAATAGAATCAAAAAGGATATTTAAGATGACAAGAAAAGTATGAATGCACTGATTATATTGTTGGAACATAACACCTAAACGTATATCGATGATGTCTGAGTATTCGACATCGTTCACTTCACTAGTTTGTGCCAACAAACTAAGTGTGGGGTGGTGCCACTACTGATTGTTTGTCGATTGTATCTACAAAGATGAAGCTAACATGACTATCAGTTTAATTTCAGGTACAAATGGCACCAAAAGCATGACAAGGAAAGAATAAAGCGACCACCTCACAAAAAGGCCACAAAAAGGGACGTAAAGAGCAAGGTGAATCCTCCTCACTGCAAATACCTTGCCGCATATTTGGAATAAAATGGGTCCTCGAGGAGGAAGGAAAGGAGTGGTATAGGAACAATTAAGTGAAAAAATATGTTCATGTGGAGTTGATACACAAGCAAAGCCTAGCAAAGAAAGAACCTCGTATGTTGGCCAAGATCATGGCGTTACATCTTGATTTCATCTTCTGAGATATGGGAGAATGCAATCTATATCTAACACGAGAATTCTATGCCAACTGGTCACAAAAAACTACAGGCAGTGAAGTAAAGATTCGGGGCCAAGTCCTACAACTAAATGCGGAGTTCTTCAACTCCTTTCTAGGTTTGCCATCTGTTGATCCATCACCACTCAAGGAGCTGTATAACAGACCTCCGTACAGGGCCATTAGACACACATTGTGCGAAACAAGATCTATGGCACGATGGAGTAGATACAAGGACACCATTCGTCACAACACCTTCCCTTACGCTTCCTTGAACAAGGGAGCTCGAATATGGTTGCAAATAGTCAACTCTTGCCTGATTCTAGGGACACAGTACACAAAGATAACACGAGATAGAGTGTTCTTGGTGTACGCATTGATGAGGAATGTCCCTATCAACATTGGGGCAATTATTCGATCTACAATGCATAAGGCTAGGCTACACAAGAGGTCCCACTTCAGCTTTGGCAATTTGTTGACTGTAATATTGAGGAAGGAGGACATCGAAGAGGAACCTGCTGATCATAAGCTTCCACGCAACCCGAAGAAGTTTGACCTCACAAAGGTTAAAGATGCTGAATCCACGCATGGCGTCAACCTTACCACTGCAGAAAGACATGCTCGCGACGAAAGCTTCTTCCGCTATTTATATGGCACGACGAGGTTTACCATGATGAGCGGGGGTCATGTTCCAACTGCTGTAGAGCTCCAAACAGCTGGATTATGACTACCCAATGAATGAGCATGCGACGGTGATGTGTGGAGTAGGTGTATTTTTTGAGGAACCTCTTGATGACAATATGCCAACCGATGATGATCGCCGAATGCCAGACTCCGACGTGGAGGAGAACTCTGACAACGATGACTGTGATGATGATTCCGATGAAGGGGGTATGACCCCAGACATAGAGTAGGAGTCCGACTAACCTGGTTCTTCTTATTTATTTTCCACTGAGGGCAGTGTGTCCCGTCTAAGTGTGGGGTGTTGGTATTTGTATACTATACTTCCTTATCTGAATTTTCATTCATTTATATTTGTTTGTTTTGATTTTTTTAGTAGTAAATTTTTTTTTTACTTTGCATGAAATTGTTCTAATAGGCAGCATGGTATGGTAACAAGAGTCTGTGATAAAATCATTACTATTGAGATGTTTAGGGTCTAATTGTGACTCACTTTGTGATAATTGTGTGGTTCAATTCCTTCATCTATTGGGTCAAGAGTCTATACTACTCCCAATAAAGTCGACCATGTACCTTGTGTGTGAGGCAATAGTATATTCTGTGTTTGTGGCTGATGCTAGAAGTTGCCCGGTATGTGTGTAAAGCAAAATAAAGAGTGTGAGTTTTGGAGATGATTTAGGCATTTCTTTGGCAGCCTATTATTATTTACCTTCTTTTTATCTACCCGTGGACATCATCCTAGATAACCCCCTTTGAGCCTGTAGCCTATTTTTTTTTGACAGCCTCATATGTAAGCCTAATCCATTTTTTTTTCAAGACCATAATTTGATCCAAATTCCTAAGTGCTTTAAAATTATAAAGTCATGTGACAAAATAAGAGGAAATTAGGTGAGAGTAGTGCCTTAAAGTGAATTGGTACTTGAATTCGTTATGCAAAAGAATGGTCATAGAGGTGTGTTATAAAAAAAAGAGAAAAGAGAAAAATGAAAAGGAAAATAAAAAGTTAATTCTGTTCAAAATTGAATAACAAAAGAGGTGATAAGGGTTGGTAGATTAAAAGAAAGTAGAGAGATTGTTTGAAAGAAAGTGTTAATGGCATAATGGGATGTATTAAAGCGCTTAGGAACATAGTCACTATTTCTGGCCAAAATAGTCCTACCCGTCCCTTAGCCTACATTACAACCTGTAAAAGACCTATTTGATCCTAAGCTTAGCATTCTGATATTTAGTGGAGCATTACACTAAGGGCAAGCCTATGGTCACCAGTTGCAACATGTGAATTCTTTGTGAGAGTGAGAGCAAGGATAATCTTATACCCATGTTCGAAATATATACAATACTTGTGAGTGATTATGGGTGATATATTGTGAGACACACATGGTTGATGAGTTTTGGGTAGTCGTGTATGAGTCTTTGTGCCTTAACTTTTTGAATACGAATTCACCACCATCACGAGTCTATATTAGAGGGTGAATTGTTTCTAGTAGTGATCAGAAAACTACTCTTTGTTAATAATTGTCGTGCCTGTCTTGATGAATATTTTGTGTTGTTACTATGAAACCCTAAGTAGATGTTTATATGGACAAGATATTTTGTTCGAGGACGAACAAAGCTTTAAGTGTAGGGTGTTGATGATAGGCGTATTTACACGCCTAAAGCACGTTAAGTTACCCATATTTTAGCTAAGTTTTGAGGACAAAATATATAATTCATGCACTTTTAGTCCTTTTTCCTGTAAGTGAGCTAACCAACGTGATTAGCAAGTTTTCAGGTATAAATGATGAAGATTTCAGCATTTTATGGATTGTTTGACGCCAAAGTAAACCTCACGTAAGAAGGAAGGTAGCTTTTGGAAGCCTATGGACTAAAAGTGATGCATGGAGAACTTGTCCCAGGAAAAAACAACATTTCTAAAGACTTGGGGATCAGCAGTAACTTAGTAGGATTAGGACAAGTATGCAGTAACCCAGTAGGACTAGGACAAGGATAAAAACCCTATTTCAATAGGACTAGGATATGGATGTTATATAAACCCTATTATGCTGAAACTTTTCAGCATTCTCTTCTTATCCCCCTTTCTATTCTTTCCCTTCTTTATTAATTCGTTGTTGACATTATTCTTCATCTATTCGACTTTTAGTTTTTACGACAAGAGAAATGCTATTTGCAAGGAATTCACGCCACAAGTGCTACCAAAACATACTTCACGTGAGATTCTTATTTTGGTATGATGATAATTGCTATTTTGTTTTCCGTTGCACTCATGAGTAGCTAAAATTCTCTGTTAGGGTTATGGACGCCTTATGAGAAACTATCTATTGCTATGAGTTTGTGAATTCTTGATACGTATGCTGCTTATATCATTCTTCTCTTCATCTTAATTTAATTCTTGTGGTTGCAAACATATAGAATACGCCAGTATAGCATTAACTTGTTCGAATGAAAAGTTACATGTCTGGAAAAGAGAGAATGACAAGGAAATAGGGCACCAACCCCTGTTTAAAAGTTAGTGCCATAACTGGATTAACCTCTTGGAGAATTCGTACCATTAGATACGCTTTAAGCTCGAAAGAGTTAAAGTGAGATAATCTGTGATGGTCGAAAGATGCTAGGATTTATCATAGAATACGAATCTCTATAAGCGCATGCATGTCAGAATTCCGCATAACTCATAGCCAAAAGATACGAAAAACTTATAAGGTGGACATAACCCTAACTTACAATTCTCATTGATTAAAACCTACCAAGCATTCCGTTTTTACTTTGCTATTTTAATTTTATTACTTAACGTCACACTCCAACCCCCCCTTTCCACAGAACTTTCTCCAAAAGTCTACTAATCGTTGCATACTTAGTGACCGATTATTCCCAGTGGGATTCGACACCCAACCCAGTTGGGTTCTATATTTGACAGCGACCTCTTACACCCTTACGAGAGCTGTAGTTTGAGCGTTATCAACATCTAAAGGACTAACTCAATACTAAGAATAATTAGAGTATAGTCAATTTAAATGGATATTGCGACTATGCTTCCCTAGGGACAAATTATACCTGGGATCATGATGATTTGGTCCAAATTCTAATCGTTGATATGTTGTAGGCTAGGTTTAATGTCTTTGAGGTTAGTTTTTCAACAAAACCTCAGAGATATCACTATCTAACCCTTTTGAGTACCTAACAAGTGTGTCAATTAAAACCACCCAATACCTCAATTGGGTATCCCTATTTCTAGGATGATACCCATGGTTTAGTTAACCTCTTAATCACCCTTATGTCTAAGATAGTGAAAAATTGGTGACATACCCTTAAATTATCTACTATTTCTTTAGTTCCCACATCCCTCTTTCAAGGATGAGGTAGGTTCCAAAAGTTCAGTTAAAACCTCTATTTTAAGGATGGTTTGAGCTTTTATGAGCTTGAGATTTTTATACATCAAATCTATTTGGGTATCTGAGGCTTTCACCCATAAATCCCAACTAATTTAATCAAGCAATAATAGAACACAACATCAACAAACTAAACTATACACAAATATATCACAACCGACACACAATTGCATCCTATTTCAACATAATCCCAAGAGGTAGATCTAACAAATTCTAATGATAATAATCAAAAATAAACCAATATTTCAATCAAAGTTATCCATAATAAAATACTAAGAGGGAAAACCACACTTTAGAATCCAATGAATCTTCAATGGATGATGCAAAATCTAAACTTAAAAGTCACTCTAATGTCTTCTTAGCTAAATATTAGTACAAGTTTTGCTCCAAGTTACAAAAACCCTAAACTAAGGATGGGACGTAAGGTTGTAGAATGATTCCTAAAAATGAGGATTTTGAGCTCTTTTTATGTGAATTTAGGGTCGGGTATGTGATTTTACAATTTCGCCCCGGCTGAAAATCCTGCCATCGCGTGATTGCGTATGGATCTACTATGATCTCTACTCTGTGATCACTGAATTCTTCAAGCGATTGTAGATTGTTTACTTCTTGACTTACCGTGATCGTGGTACCTGAGGCTTAGTCTGCGTAGGTTTTCCAGCTTTTGTACTTCTCTTCCTATTTTGATCCTCTTTCAACTCATTTTGTCTCTTTTTATTTTAGCTTTTGTTTACATGAAAAATATGGGAATTAGTGCATTTATCCATAAATATGTCTCACTATTACTAGCAAATCATAATAGCGTGCACAAATGTTGAATGCTAATGAGTGGCAAACTCACCACTCATCAACACCCCCAACTTAAAAGGTTACTTGTTCTCAAGAAACACTATCTCTTACCATGAGACAATGCACTTTTATGTCCAAATTAGATGAACCAATGATCACATCGACCTTAAGCTTATTCATTACCACAAGTATCTCTATACACATGGGGAAAGCCATTCTCATTTCACTCCTCAACATAAAAATCAATAATCTAAGGATGCAAAAGACTTCAAAGAGCAACAATGCAATGAAAACCCATTCTCAATAAGTGACTCAGTTTTTGGCCTCAACCAAACTATACTCCTTTTTGTCTCTTTTCTCGAAAAGTGATAAATTACCCACCTCAACTTTTTTACATGCATCCTTACAATAAATAAAATTTCACACACCAAGTTATAAAATATAAAACAAGAATTTAAAGTATGAAAGTCTCTCTCTCTGAAGAACACTCGATGTTAACAATTACCATGCCATAGGCTTGCCCCTACTTTCAATCTCTGCTATGATAAATGCTCTAGGTAGGATATCGCAAAGGGATTTTTGAAATTGTACTATATTTTAAGGGTAATATAGGATATTATTCAGTAACAACATGCTTACGCCCTCCTTGAACATCGACACCATGATATTTGATCAATCCTTTTATTATGGGCCACTTTTCTTTGTTTTCATCATTTCAAGTGCCTACTATTGTTTACTTGTTTCCCCTAATTTCTTTTATTACTTTTTCTCACAATTTTCATGTAATTCCTTCCTTTGTTGGATCAATTCTATTTTCTATTATTTTTTTTGAGGCTTAAGCATATAGGCATTCACTAAAACTTCGTGATCCAACGTTTATTCCTTCAATCTTTACTACCCCCAGCTTAGGCTTTTAGCCTCAAGTTTTATTTCAACGTTCAACTAGGGTATGGTTCAAAACAGGGATAAAAGTTGAAAGGCTCACGGATTGTAATGTGTTTTCCAAAGAAAGGGATAAAGGCTCAAAGTGCGTAGCTAGGGATAACATTTATGCATGAGTAGGATTTATAGGCTAAAGTGGGTGTCCAAAAGTTAGAAAGATGGCCTAAGATCATTTCTCCAACTAAAAAAAACTAAAAATTAGCTTTAAGAGACTAATGGGGGAAGTTTTATATAGTACTAGTATACATGACATTCAAAAAAATAAGCTCACCACACATGGCATGCAAATCCACCAAGGAGGCACAATTGCCCCTCCCGCTAGAGACAAAAATGGTTGAACTACCAATTTTAACAAGTCAAAAATTTTGGAGTCACAAAAAGAGAAAATGAATTGTTACAAGGTCGCTCACGTCCATGCCCATAATTTTCAAAAATATTGGACGGAGGGGGTATTTACTTTGCATTTGCACCATCTATAATATACTAATCATGAAAACAACCCAAGGCATGGTCTGACATTTAGGCTTCATATGGGAAAACAAATAGTATGGCTTCTCAGACTTAGCTAATGATATAAGTGCAATCCCAAATTCTCCAATGCTACAGGTACTCAGAAATTCCCTTAAATTTGTAGTTCCGGTGCTACGGGTAATCAGAATTCCCCTTCACCCATGACTTAAACTCTATCAAGATGAGCTTTCCTTTAGAATGTCGTCAATCAATCCACCAAAGAGAAAGTATCATCCACTGTTATTATTAAAAGTAAAAGAAAATAAAAAATGAAAACAATCAATTCGCAAAGTTTCCATGCTTCCTGTAACCTAAATTTATGTATTGCAAACTGATATGTACTTCTCACAAGGGTGGGACCATGACACCCCCAACTAAAGGACTTGTAATGACCATACTAAATAACTCAAAAGAATAAAAAGTGTAAAAGGGCTCCCTATAACCACATTGATTAACAATGTTGAAAGTTGGACAAAGAGGCGCGATCACAAATTAAGAGGTGCGATATTGTATCACAATATCAACCCTCAGGTTGCATTTGCGTTACCTAAGGACCTTTGCCCCCTATTTTTCAATATTTTCCTTCATGGCTGCCACATTTCAAAACTTGGTTTTCCCTCATTTTTTGGCTTCCAATCTGCCTGAAGTACCTGCAAGGCATGAAAATTATGTGAATTATTCTAAAAACATATAAATACAAATATGAGAATGATTGGTTGCCTCCCATTAAGAGCTTGATTTATCACATAGAATGACACATTTTTTATCCTCATTTATGTCTACTCTTAGAGGATTTAAATTTCCTTCCCAATTTTTGATTATTACATCTTTGAGGTGCATTGACCAAATATGAGGGCATGATGACATATTTCCTATCACACTACTTTGAAGACTTAAATGTTTTACCTAATTTCAAATCATATTTCTAAATTGGCTCATTTGGTTTTGATGAGAACATCAAGAATCCACTTGCTATACTTTGGATTTTTCATTTGTTGAACCTCAAGTGGTGGGATTTTTTTGCCCTTTTGGAATGTCAAACTCCAAAATGTAGGTATTTTTCTCCTCACCCCCAAATTTTATCATTTGCTTGGGTGGTTTGATTTTTATCACTTCCCCAAGCATAATGTCGAACAACAGTTTGAGTGAGGTTTTTCTTTTAATTTCAAACATGTAAAATTTTGGACATTCTCATCTTGAAATGGGCTAGAGTCTTCACAAATAAGTTTCTTAGATTTTCCTTTTGACTCTAGAACTATTTTCTCCTTTTTGGCATTCTTCACTATTTTTGGTTTTCTTGGTTGGCAAATCATCGTGAATCATTCGACATCAAGCTCACTATCAACCAAGTGGGTTGACATATTTTCTTCATCAAATCCATTTTTAAGATTGGGAATATGCATGTTACTTGAAAGATAGGTGCTCTTACCCACATCTTTTTCCTTTTCACTCACCTTTACAAATTCTATAATGGATTGATGCAAGTCATGGATGTCCTCCTCTAATGTAGCTGTCCAATCCAAAAGAGTTTGAAGCATAGATTCTAAGATATTATACTCAAATTGATACATGGATTGATGTAGAGGTGTATATTACCCTCCGTTGATTCCACCTGATCCAAGGTTAGTTGATGCATTGATTCAATACCAATATTTCCGGCACTTGGTTGTTCCTTTCCTTTATCATAAGACCTATAAAACTCATAAGAAGAACTAGCAACCGGGTTAGCATAACTGGGGTAGGGGGAATATGGACAATTACTCCAATGTCCATCTCGACCACCACATAGAGAACAACCATACTCCATATAAGATTGATATGGTGCACTCATCTCTTTCTGGGGAGCATATCTACAATCTTTCTAATAGTGGGGTCCACCATAGTATGTACATGGATCATCAAGGTATGATTTCCAACCACTAAATACACATTCATTCCACAATGTCATATTAACAACTGAACAAAAAAATAAGAACCCAAATAACAAAAGAAATAAAATAAAATCACAAAGAACTATTTACAAGTTTGAATCATCGAAAGTAAATTAAAATTCCAAACTAACTCAATACGCCAAATTATTCCCCGACAATGATGCCATTTGTGATAATGCTCAACTTACACATCAATTTAAGTTAAAGGTGGTAGTTGTAAATATAATTACCCAATTAACAGTCTGGGTCGAAACACAATGAACAATATGAGTGTCGATTTAGTCAATTCAAAATAAAAGTTGCTTTCCAGGGTTAAACCTATGGTACAAAATTGTTTGTGGGGGTTGTTAATTTTGCCAAATGTGAAAGTAATTCTTGGGCTTCTAAAGGGCTAACTCGAGACTAAGAATATTTAAACTATAATCAATTAAAATGGATTTTGGGACTATGATTTCCTAGGGGCATATTATGCAGGGGATCATGATGATTCGGTGCAAATTAGAATAGTTGATGACGTGGTTGGCTTGGTTTAAGGTCTTTGAGGCTAGCTTTTCAATAAAACCTCAAAAATGTCACTCATTGACCCTTTTTAGTACATAATGATTATGTAAATTAAAAACACCCAATACCTCAATTGGATATCTCTATTTCTCAGATGATAACCATGGTATAGTCAACCTCCTAATCAACCTTTTGTCTAAGATAGTGAAAAATTGGAAAGACATACCCATAAATTGTTTACTATTAATTTGGTTCCCACATCCCTCTTTCAAGGATGAGGTGGGTTCCTAAAGTTAACTTAAAGCCCCTCTTTCAAGGATGGTTTGAGCTTTCAAGAGCTTGGGATTTTCATCCATCAAACCCATTTGGGCATTTGGAGATTTCACCCACTTGGGCATTTGGGGCTTTCACCCACAAATCCCAACCAATTTAATCAAGAAATAATATAAACCAGCATCAACAAATAAAAATTTAGACAAATATATCATAACCCACAAACAATTACATCCTATTCTAGCATAATTCCAAAAGGTAGATCTAGTAAATTTTAATGATAATAAAGACAAATAAACTAATATTTCCAGGAAAGTTATCCATAAGAAAATAAAGATAGGGAAAACAACACTTTAGAATCCAATGAATCTTTAATGGATGATGCCAACTCTACCCTTAAAAGTCACTCTAATGTCTTCTTAGCTCAAGATTAGTACAATTTTTGATCCAATCTACAAAAAACCTAAACTAATGATGGGAGGAAAGGTTATAGAATGATTCCTAAAAGTGAGGATTTGGAGATTGTTTTATGATATTTTGGGGTCGGCAATGTGCTTTTAGAATTTTTCCCTTGCTGAAAATCCCACTATCCCATGATCGGGTATGGATCTACTGTGATCCCAACTCCACGATTGCTGAATTCTTCAAGCGATTGCAACCTACTGACTTCTTCACTTACCATTATTGTGGTGGCCAATCTGCGATCATAGTACCTAAGGCCCAGTCGGCATATTTTTTTTAGCTTTTGCATTTCTCTTCCCATTTTGATCCACTTTCAACTAATTTTGAGTCTTTTCATCTCAGCATTTGTGCACCTATAAACTATGGGAATTAGTGAATTTATTGACAAATATGTCTCACTATTACATTCAAATAATTGTAGTACGCACAAATGTTAAATGGAAACTGTAAAAAACTCACCACTCATCAATACCCACCACATAAAACTTTTCTTCTCCTCAAGCAACACTACCTCTTATTATGAGGCAATGCACATTTATGCCTAAATTAGATGACTCAATAATCACATTAACCGTAAGCTTAGTCATTACCATAAGTAGATCTTTGCACATGAGCCAAGCCATTCTCGCGTCACCCCTCAACATAAAAATAAATAATAAGAATTCAAAAGGAAATAATGCAACAACAACCCATACTCGAGAAATGACTCACTTTTTGGCCTAAACAAACTATAATTATTTTTGCCTCTTTTTTGGGAAGATGACAAAATCACCCACCTCAACTTATTTACATGGCTCCTCACAAGAAAGAAACTTACACACACCAAGTTATCAAATATGCAACAATGAATTTTAGTACAAAACTCTCTCTCTCAAGAACTCTCAATGTTAACAAGTACTATGCCATAGGCTTGGACCAATTTTCAATCGCCACTATAGTAAAGCACTTGGTAGGAGATATCAAAGGGATTTTTGAGCATGTAATGTAGGTTTGGGGTAAGGTAGGATATTATTTGGGAACAACATTGTTACGCGCTCCTTTCACATCTACATCACACTATTTGATCTATCATTTGACTATAGGCCACTTTTATTTGTTTTCATTCTTTAAAACTTCCTATTATTTCTTCCTTGTTTTGCCCATTTTCTTTCATTTCTTTTAATTACAAATTTCATGCAATTATTTCCTTTGTTGGATCTTTTCTTTTTGTTATTCAATTGTTTCAATGCTTAAGCACGTAGGCATTAACTAACACTTTGTGGCCCAAAGTTTCTTCCTTCAATATTTACCAACCCCAATTTAGGCTTTTAGCCTCAAGTTGCATTTCTAAGTTCAAGGAGGGTATGGTTTAAAAGAGGTATAATTGTTCAAAGGCTCACGAATTATAATATGTTTGCCAAAGAAAGGACTAAATGCTCAAAGTGGGTGACTAGGGATAACATTTATGCATGGGTAGGCTCTTTAGGCCAAAGTGGGCGTCCAAAAGTTACAAAGATGTACTAAGATCATTTCTCTATCAAAATACAATAAAAAATAGCTTTGAGAGACTAATGGTGAAAGTTCAAGATGGTACAATTATACATGATATTCAAACAAAGAAGTTCACCACACATGGCATGGAAATCCGTCAAGGTGGCTCTATTGACCCTCCTGCTAGAGACAAAAATAAACTATCTACCAATTTTCACAAGTCAAAAATATTGGTGTCATAAAAACAGAAAGGGAATTGTAACAAGGTCACTCACGTCCATACCCTGGATTTTTCAAAATTTTTGGATAGAGAGGGGTGATTGCTTTGAATTTTCACTACGTACAATTTACTAATCATGGCAAAAACCCAAGACTTGTTCTCAAATTTATGCTTCATATGGACAGACCAATCATATGGCTACTCAGACTTAGCCAATGGTATGAGTGAGATCCCAAATTCTCAAATGATATATGTACTCAAAATTTTCCTTGCATTTGTAGTTCAAGTGTTATGGGTACTCAGACTTCCCCTACACCCATGAGTCAAACTCTATCATGACAAGCTTTCCTTAAGAATATTGTCACTTAATCAATCATAGGGAAACGATATTCCACCATCATTATTTAAAGTAAAAAAAACTAAAAATAAAAATAATCAATTCACAAAATTTCTATGCTTTACATAAACTAAATTTAAGTATTGCAAAACAATATGTACTTCACACAAGGGTAGGACCATGACACCCTGAGTAAACAAATTGTAGTGACCTTAATAATAACTTAAAAACATATGAAGGGTAAAAGGCCCCCCTGAAATTGCATTGATTAACCATGCTGAAAGTTGGGCAAAGAGGTGCAAATGCGACATGGGTGGTCCGATCGCGATACCTGAGGACCTCTGCTCACCTATTTTCCCCTATTTTCTTATATGGCTGCCACATTTCTGAACTTGGTTTTTCCCTTTCTTTTTTTCTCTTTCAATCTTCCTAAAGCACTGCAAGGCATGAAAATTATGAGAATTATTCCAAAAACATATAAATAAAAATATGAAATGATGGGTTGCCTCCAATCAAGCGCTTGATTTATCATTGCGGTACATTTTCTTTTTAATCATCATTTGTTTCTTCACTTAGAGGATTTGAATTTCCTGCCCTATTTTTTATTATTACATCTTCGAGGCAGGGCAAATATGAGGGCATGATGACACATGTTCTATCATGCCACTTTGAAGATTTAAATCTTTTACTTGATTTCAAATCATATTTCCAAATTGTCTCACTTGGTATTGGTGAGAACAAGAATACACTTTCCACACTTTGGATTTTGCATTTGCTAACCTTCAAGTGGTGGGCTTCTTTTTTCCCTTTTGGAATGAAAAACTCCAAAATGTAGGGATTTTTCTCCTCATCCCTAAGTTTGATCATTTACTTATCCAGTTTGACTTTCATCACTTCCCCAAGCATAATATCGAAAAGTAGGTTGATTAAGATTTTTCCTTTAATTTTCGAGTCGCATACTTCTGGACATTCTTATCTTAAATTAGTCTAGAGTCTTGACAAAGGAGTTTCTTAGATTTTTTTTTTGGCTCTAGTACCATTTTCTCTTTTTCGATATCCTTCACTATTGTTTGTTCGATTGGTTGGCAAATAAACACAGATTCTTCGACATCAATCTCACCATCATCCAAGTGGGTTGACATATTTTATTCATCAAATCTATTTTGAATATTGGGCATATGAATGTTATTTGAAAGATCGACACTCTCACAATACTTATTCTTCCTTTTAATTCTCCTTTCCAAATGCCACCACGGATTGATGCAAGGCATGCACGTCTTCCTCTAATGTAGTTGTCCGATCCAAAAGAGTTTGAAGCATTGCTTTAGAGAAATTATACTCGATTTGGTACATGGATTGATGCATAAGGTGTATATTATCCTCCGTTGATTCAACCTAATCTAAGATAAGTTGATGTATTTCTTTGACAAAATTATTCCTGGTTCTACGTTCTTCCTTTCCTTTATTATAAGACCTAGGAAACTCATAAAAAGAACTAGAAATTAGGTCTGCATAATGGGGGTAGGTGTCATTTGGACAATTACTTCAATGTCCATTTCGACCACCACGTAGAGAACAACCATACTCCCTATAAGATAGAGATGGTGCTCTCATCTCTTTTTGTAGAGCATATCTACAATCTTGCCAATAGTGGGGTTCACCACAATATGGACTTGGATCATCAAGGAATGATTTTCAACCACAAAACACATTTATTCCACGATGATGTATTAATAACAAAACAAAAACTAAGAACCTAACTAACAAAAAAAAAGAAAATAAATTCACAAACAACTATTTACACGTTTGAATCAAACCAAGTAAACTAAAATTCTAAACTAAATCAATATTCCAAATTATTCCTTGGCAACGACGCCGATTGTGATAATTCTTAACTTACACGTCAATTTTAGTTAAAGGAAATAGTTATAAATATAATTACCCAACTAACAGTCTGGGTTGAATTCACATGTAACAATGTGAGTGACGAATAAGTCAATCTAAAATAAAAGTTGCTTGCTAGCGTCAAAATTGTTGTACAAAATAGTTTGGGGGATTTTCAAGTCTTTGAGGCTAGTTTATCAACAAAACCTCAAAGATGTCACTCATTGAATCTTTTGAGTACCTAACAAGTGTCTCAATTAAAGCCATCCAAACCTCAATTGTGTATCCCTATTTCTATCATGATACCCATGGTATAGTTAACCTCCTAATCAACCTTATGTCTAAGATAGTAAAAAATTGGCAATATGTACCCATAAATTATCTACTATTGCTTTGGTTCCCAGATTCCTGTTTCAAGGATGAGGTGGGTTCCTAAAGTTAACTCAAAACCCCTCTTTCAAGGATGGTTTGAGCTTACAAGAGCTTGAAATTTTCATTCATCAAACCTATTTTGTATTTGTGGCTATCACCCATAAATCTCAACCAAAAAAATCAAGCAATTATAGATCCCATCATCAACAAACTAAAATATACACAAATATATCACAACCCACACACAATTGCTTCCTATTTTAGCATAATCCTAAGAGCTAGATCTATCAAATCATAATGATAATAAACACAAATAAACCAATATTTCCATTAAAGTTATCCATAAGAAAATAAAGAGAGGGCAAACCATACTTTAGAATCCAATGAATCTTCAATGGATGATTCCAAATCTACACTTAAAAGTCACTCTAATGTCTTCTTAGCTCAAGTTTTGCTCCAAGCTACGACAAATCCTAAGCTAAGGATGATATGCAAGGTTATAAAATTATTCCCAAAAATGAGATTTTTTATCTTTTTTTATGAGAATTTGGGATCAACAACGTGCTTTTACAATTTTTCCCATGGCTAAAATCCCGCTATCCCACGGTCGTATGTGAATCTGTCCCTATTGCAACTCCATGATCTCTAAATTCATTAAGCGATCATATCCTGCTCACTTCTTAACTTACTATGATCATGGTGTACAATCCACAATCATGGTACATGAGGCCTAGGCTGCACAGGTTTTCCAACTTTTGCACTTCTATTCTTATTTTGATCCTCTTTCAATTTATTTTGACTCTTTTCGTCTTAGCATTTATTAACCTGCAAAATATGTGAATTGCTGTATTTGTCCACAAATATGTATCACTATTACATTTAAATCATAGTAGTGTGCAAAAATATAGAATGCAAATGAGTGGCAAATTCACCACTCATTAATGACCTGGTTGAATCGAAAAGAGGTTTGGGGAGTGTGAGTTAATCTTTCAAAAGCTCAATGGATTTCTTATTTGAGTTCCTATATTAGCTCTTTCTAGTAAAACTAAGGATGTCACAATATATGTGATACTCTAATGTTAGCTTGAGTTGTGTGTTGATGTAGCAATGTGGAGTTATTGCTTATGCATCGAGGCAGTTGAAGGTGCACGAGTACAACTTCCCTACTCACGATTTGTAACTGCTATCGATAGCTCTTACACTTAAAATTTAGAGGCATTATCTTTAGACATGCATTGTGATATCTACACAGATCATCATAGACTTTAATATATTATGACCTAGAGAGAGATAAATTCTAGAAAACGTAGATGTATGGAGTTTCTTAAATATTATGGCATATATATTTTTGTTCATTTAGGCAAGACAAACATGGTAGCAAACTCCAGAAGTTGGAAGGCGGTGAGTATGGGTAGCTTGGCTTTTGTCTCAGTTTCTTTGAGGTCATTGTCATGGGATATCCAGTCCTTAGCCAACTTGATAGTGCGACTCAATATTTATGAACCCTATAGGATTCCTACTAGTGTTGGGGTGAGGTCTACCTTATTGGAGTAGATTTAGAGTCCTCGATTTGAGGATATAAGACTTTGTGTGATTAGTTGTTAAGTGGTGAGTCAAAGAGTGTTGCTACTGACTTTGAGGGTGTTCTGAGATTTTTTGTATATTTGTGTTTTGAGGGTTGGAGACTTGATTCTGTTAATATTGAGTGAGGATCACAAATCTAAATAATCTATTCACCTATGTACAACTATGATGTGTACAGATTTAAGGAAATATTATTGGTGGAGTGGTATGAAGAAAGATGTGGTAGACTTTCTAGCTCGTTGCCTAGGTTGTTAGTAGGTGAAAGCGGAGCATCAGAGACTCAGTGGGTTGATTTAGAGCTTTCCCATTCTTGAGTGGTAATGGGAGCATATCACCCTAGTCTTAGTTATGGATTTCCATATACTTTTTGTGATTCTGATGGTATTTGGTCATTGTAGATTGTCGACAATCGACACATTTTATTCATATTTAGATTTCCTTCAATGTCGAGAGATTATCCCATATCTACATGTGTCAGATAGCCTATTCGCATAGAGTGCCTATATTTATCATTTCAGTTTAGGATTCAGGGTTAACTTTTAACTTTTAGAGAATTTTTTAGGAGTTAGGCATTCATGTAGATCTTAGCACAACTTTCTATCCTCAGACTGACGAGAAGTCAGAGTAGACCATTCAAATTCTTAAGGATATACTATGAGCCTTTATTATGTATTTTAGTTGTCAGTGGGAGCAACACTTGACATCGGCAGAGTTTGCATACAATAATAGATATTATTGAAGTATTGGCATGGTATCATTTGAGGCATTATATTGTAGGTGTTTTCATTCACCATTTAGTTTATTTAAGACCTCTAAGATTAATCTTCGTGATACTGACTTGCTTTAGGAGTTATTTGATAGAGTCACAGTTATTCAAGATAGGTTGAGGGCAGCTTAAAGTAGGTAGAAAGCTTGTGCATATTAGAAACTTTAAGCCTTGAGATTTTGAGATAGTGATCAAATATTCCATTGAGTATCACCCATGAAGGGTGTAATGAGGTCTTAGAGGAAAGACAAGCTCAACCCTAGCTATATTTGACCTTTTGGTTCATTTACACAGTTGGTGGGGTGGCTTATGAGTCAGCCTTACCCGCAAATTTTACTGTTGTTCATCCAATTTTCCATGTTTTTATGATGGGAAAGAATATTCTCGATGAGTCTTATGTGTTTTAGTAGTACTCGGTCCTATTAGATGAGCGATTGACGTTTGTGGAGGAGCCGTGTTCATATTAGCCAGGGATGTCGGGTGGTCGCGCTCTAGAGAGATTTTGGTAATTAAGATTCAGTGGAGGCATCTCTAGTAGAGGAGGCTACTTGGTAGTTTAAGAGAGATATATGGGCCCACTATCCTCACCCATTTGAGCCTTTAGGTATATACTAACTCTTTAATTTTACAAATGAAGTATAAGACCCCACAAAAGTGAAATGAATTTATTTCTGACCCTACCACGTGCGTAATGTCTATTTTTTACTTGAATTATATTTAAGAATGTTAAAAGGGTGTTTTAGGACAGTTTAGGCTTTTTTTGGAAGGGGTTCGGGGACATTTTGGGAGCCCGAGGAAGTGTGGGTCCTTGATAAGGTCGTTTCATAGAGGTTAACCTCCACGATATTGGTGCGGCATGAAGGCTAACCTCCGTAATATTAGCGTACCACGTCAGTGATTAAATTTTATTAGTTTTTGGTTTTCTAACTTGGGGTGAGGGGCTTTTGGTCTTTCTACCCCTTGTATGACCTTTAAACATAAAATAACCCCATTCCCTTAAGTTATTAAAGATCAAATCATTCTTTTTTTTCTCTAAAACTCAAAACCCAAGAACATTTAATGGCTTTTACAGTGAATTCATTATTAGAGCTCCAAACTTTGAATTTAACTTCAATTTCTTATGTATTTAAGGCATGTTTCTCTTCCCTAAACTTGAATTTTACATTATGGCATTAATTGAATAGATTTTCATGTGATTTAAATTGGGGGTTTTGAAATTGGGTTAAGGGGTTTTGGGTGTTACTGATTGAATTACTTATCCCATATTTTTAATTGATTATTTATGCTTTAAATAGATGATTTTTGGACTGAATTGGTTAGGGGTGGTAAAATTAGCCCAAACCCATTTAGCCCACCCAATCCTTCCATGTTTTAATGGGTTGGTCTAGAGTGATTTTGAAAATTGGCTGATATGGGATTGCCCAAGTGAACCTATTATAAATCATTAATCTAAATCGGCTCATACTGATGCATGCCCAACTTTGACCCATAAAGATGTTTAATCCTAGTATTTATAATTTCACTTTTAATATTTTTAGTTGTTTCAATTATATTCACTTTTTTATCTTTAAATAATTGGAAGTTTTCGAATAAAGAAAAATGATTTTTTCCTTAGTCTATCCCCTACCCTAACCCCATAAAAATGAAATATTTTCTATTTTTTTAAAATCAATTTTCCTACATCCTACCCCGACAAACCCCAACCCCCTCCCTTACACATAAAATTATTTTTTTAATTTATATTATTTATGAAAATGATTTTCTTTTTTCACCATCGCACTACCCCGACGCAATTTCCTGACTCCGACCCCCCTCTCCCTCCTCGAAAAAAGAGTTAATTTTTTTCAAAAAAATAAAAATCAAAGTAATTTTTTACCCCCAACCAACCCCTACCCCCGACCCTCCTCAAAATTCTTACCCGATCCCCTTACCCCCAGCTCCATAAATACGACCCCTACCTCCACCCTGCCTAAAAAATTAAGTTTTTCTTAAAATTTAAGTTTTTACAAAAAAAAAAAAATTTTTTCTTAGCCCACCCCAAGGTCCCTCTTAATAATTAACTTTTTTCAATTTGCATTTTAGAAATATTTTACTAACTTTTTTCTTAGCCCACCCCTACCTTTGCCCCCCTACCCTACACAAAAAAAGTTAAATCTTTAAAATTTATTTTATAAAAAAAAATATTTTTTTCTTTTTTCATTTTTTTTATCTTATTCGTTATCATTGTTTTGAGTTAAATATATATACAATTATTTCTATTAATTTTTTTAGTTTTCAAATGTTATTTTTACATGAAAACAATGAAATAATATTATAAATATAAATATAAAAGAAAATTAAAAATATCATTCCAACTTAAATTGTAACTAGAATGGTAACTTGTTCAATGATGGGTTAAGTTAGGTGGATTGGGATATAACTTATTGTTCAGCCCATCTTTGCCCAACCCATCTTGATCCATCTATATTTTGGGTGTATTGGAAAATGATCCATTTAATTCTTTATCACATTTTGACCCGCCCAAATTTAGCCCAACACACCTATTTTCCATCCCTAGAATTGGCACATTATTTAAATAGTTGGAATAGGGACATGGGTTTCCCAAAATTGAAAGAATTTTTACTTGAATTGACATGAACCTTAATCCACTTTGTAAAATTGATCTTCAATATGGAAAATTGCATGGTTTAATTTCTTTTTGAACCTATTTCATTGCATTAATGGATATAAAAATTTATTTAGATGGCTTTGCTGGCCATGGTTTAGATTTTAAATAGAACATGAGAGTCAATGTGGTTATGTGGATAGTTTTGGCATATTTATCTTGCAAGTGTGTTTGTATGACAACAACTAGTGATAAAATCCCTAATGATTGACTCATAGGTTACTGTTGGTTTTATGTGCAAATTATTTAAACTCACCATGATAGTGTAAGTCCCGGGGGAAAAAACACTTAAAACCATGTTTGTTGGTGTTGGGTTCTATATAACTGTGTTCTTGATGCACATTATATATATACATATATGAGATGATTATTACCTTAGTTTTCTTTGGTTTGTGTGGCTAAAATGCATTGGGCCCTTTCAGCAAGGGGAGTTGAACCCATATAGCCATAGGTGCCTTTAGGATGGATTGAGCTACATTGTCTAAGTTAATATTTTTAAAGTCTCATGTTCATAACCCTTGTCCCTATTCCCGTATCCTATATATATGTACATGAATTTGGTGCATATGATTTATGACTTGATTTTGGTGATTTCATTATTTTATACCTGTGCCCTAAGTTAAATACCAGTGCTCGCCTTACTGACAGTCCCTATACACTACATCATTTCATGATGTAGGGTTTGGGGGATTTTCCATTGCTCTTGTGTATCATTAGGTGGTTGAGTACTCCTGTTGATAAGCTGTGAAGTGGTGAGCCTCCATCCTTCGGAAGGACCTATCATTTCATGTTTTCTTTTTTATTATTGTAGTACTTTTGAATTCTTTATGTTCATTTTCGGGGGCATACCCCAACTTAGTTAGTATTTCTAGTTTTATAAGATTTTATCAACAAAAATAAGATGTTGTTGATGTTTGGTTTTGACCCTTTATATTTTCTTTTGGTTCTATTTATCTATCATTGGTTTTGTAGGCTTCAGTTATTTACTTATATTGCGCTCTTGAGGTAGTACTAAGTGGATGGTCTTTGGATCTTGTGGGCTTGAGATTCCCGTCACGACCATGCCCAGGGTTAGGTCAGATAAGCTTCATACAAGGCACGATTTAGGGTCTTTGGGTTCCACAAATTCGTTTTGAGTAGAGTCTCTTTTATTGGTGTGTAGCATGCCACACTTATAAGGGGAAGGCTACATTGTATTTAGGAATGTTTCCCTTTCTTATGTTTTATTTTAGGCTATAGAGTTCAGTGTTATGAAACAACTCCAACTCTTGGCTTCCTTGCATTTTAGATCACACCTCCCTAAATATCTGATGTTCGTAGAAACTTTACTCTAACCTTTGTTCCACCTTTAGAGAATATGGATTTAACGTCCTGATTCTGGCACCCCGGATGCTACTTGGTGCTAGCAATCCCGAAGGACCACCAACAAACCGATGACTGATATCTGTAACTGAGCACTGAGCAATGTACTAAAAAGATGCAGAAAAACTAGCAGAAAACTTGCCAAAAGGTTCAAATACTAAATAATTCTGAATAAAAGAACGTCTGAACAAGGTATAGTAATACCAAAACTTAAATAAATCTGTCTGAACATGCTATAGTCTGAAAGCCTCTAAACTGTCTGAACAGTGGAGTTAATGGGACATGTCCCCAACTAACACCAACTACTGAAATAAACTAAGTACTGAAATGATGAAATAATAGAACATCCTCAAATGATGAGGACTCACTGCTAGTCTATATTCTAAATGTTTGATCTACTAAGGGTGCTCTGGAGCTCGTACGTCTGAACCTGCAGTATAAAAAACCATAGCGCAAAAGAAAAGTATTTATTAGTACGTTGAATGTACTTGTACAAAAAGTGAGGTAAGGCTGAATGTAAGGGTTCATTTGCACGAACTAAACTTACTTAATAACATGAACATGACTATATGAGGACACATGCATGAATACATAACTATAACTTAAATCATAAGGATTCTGAATACTGAGTTTACTGATAAAGAAAAGTATACATCAGTTCATGTGAACGTACTTGTACGAAAAGTGTGGTAAGGCTGAATGCAATGGTTCATATGCATGAACTAAATTGACTGAATAACATTAACATGACTACGTGAGGATACATACATGGATACATAACTGTAACTAAAATCATAAGGATTCTGAATACTGAGTTTACTAATAACATGGATTACTGATAACTGATATACTTGATAACAGGATGACTGTATCTGTTAGTCCTGATTCTAATGGAACAGTTGAGTTCCGTACCCGAGTGACAGTATCTGACAGTTCTGAAATCTGTGGAACTATCTGAGTTATTTACTGAAGACTGCGACTGAGAATGTGGGAGGTAGTCATCTAATCGGCATGCCCAAATTAAGATATTATAACTAAGTTGGGGTCCAATCAGTAACCCCACTTAAAAGGGTGTCAATACCGCACCACTTTTAAGGGCAAGCTGTGAGTGACCTTCATCTGTCAGGTACTCTAACTAGAATGTTCAGACCCTTATTTGATAGGCTAAGCCACCTCATTAACCCTTATCTGGTAGATTCTGATGTATCAACCTATGTTGGTTACGTAGTTTTGGAACGCAAGGGCTGGTTTTAAGAATGACACCCTCTGCTGGCAAGTGAGTTTCCATTATTGGGGTCACTCAGTGCTGAATCCTACTCCCAACTAGATAGACATTGAACTGAGTATACTGAACTGAGTTCACTGAATTTCATTAACTGATGGAATATTATTAAATTCTACTAACTGACTGAGTTATTAAGGACTAAACTTAATACTACTAAGCTTTCCTGAGTTTTGAGACTGAATGAATTCTACGGATCATGGCTTGGCTGACGTTAATTGAAAACTAACATTTGCTTTAGGCTCAAAACTAAATTGTCGGGTATTAAATACCCCTAAGACTTGAAAGCATGACAATAATTGAGACACGACACTACTTGAACACATGATCATAGTCAATAATTCATAATACTATCATTGAGGGATTTCATGAAGCATTCGCAAGTCATAAGCTTACACGCGAATGGGAATACATGCAACGTAATATAATTTCACAAATCCATACTTATGAGAATTCCACAAAATGATTAAAAGACATAGCTTTAGCATGGGATTCATTTTGAATGTGTGGGTACATCATGAATTCATCATTGAGATCACAATAGGTCATAATACACAATTCTTATTCACTTAGGCATTTTTACAAACACATGTAAGGCATAACCTTTTATAGGGCATGGATCAACAACTAACACTTCATGGCTATATCAAGCACTTAAAATTTAAGGATTTCAATCCACATACTAACATGAAGTCATGAGAATTTAATAAAGATTCCACCTTGAAAATCATATCTCAACGTAAACATGTATACAATCAAACCCACAACATGGAATTCAAAATTCATATTTTTAAAATGGTTTCTTGAGCTCCAAGGGTGGAAGGGACCCTCGGATGAACACTTTGCATACCTTGGTTCACAATTTCTTGAATATTTATGAAAGAAAGCTTGAGTTCTTGAATTAAAATTAATCCCCTAGGGTTTCTTGTTCTTTAGATCTTGTGAAATAATGAATGATTTTAGCTAAAAGAGGGCTAAATTTTGTGTTATGAGGGCTGAAGGTCAGGGGAAAATGACCTAATTACCCTTAAGGAAGCATTCATTTAATGACTTAAATTGGCACTAACGCGTTTGGCGATGCGGTGCGTCGATTGCCTCGATATGATACTCGATGCATCGTACCATGATCACGCCGTGTCTCAGGAATTTTGACTAGAATTTTGGAAATAATATTAACCAATGCGATAGGAAACGTGATGCGCCATGATCACATTGGTCCACTGTTTTAGACTTCCAAACATGGTCTAAATGAGGTCCAAAAAATCTGAAACTTGTATGAAAACTCCTATTGACCTTCTTGATCATGAATTAAAAAAAAATATAGACCATTAAAGGACATTAAGGTTGCGAAATGAGATTGTCCACTTTCAAAAGATAAGAATAAACTATGTCTGGAAACATAGCTAGAATTTTCTAAGTCTGGGACCCCTTGACAAGCTTAAAGGACTAAATTAATCTTTGAAATTTTTTGGGGTCTTCCAATATCTCCCCCTTAGGAACATTCATCCTTTAATGAGACATACTGAGAAGGGAGAAATGATAAGCTGAATTACATACTGAACATGACCCACTGAAACATGATTACATGACTGACATTACTAATTTACTGAGATTCATACTGAGCATCCATATCTGATGTATGATTTTGTGACTGAGTTGATACATGAATTACGACTCGGAGTACTGATAAGCTGATCAAGCATATTTGATGTTTGAATACATGACTGAACTGACTCATGAACATGCGACTGAACATACAATGGTAAAGGATACCAAGTTTGAAATAGAAAACTGAGCATAAAATTGAGTACCAAGTTTGTAACTTAAATCTGAACATGAAATGAAATAACCTTAAGGAAAGCTATTACCTTAGGTTGATTTTGAGTTTGCAGAGAAGAGGTGAGGATACTTGGTCTGCATGTTTGCTTCTACTTCCTAAGTAGCTCACTTAACGGACTGATTCCGCCAAAGAACTTTGACTAGAGGGACTTCTTTTTTCCTCAGTCTACGAATCCGATAGTTTAGGATTCCAGGTTGAATTTCCCCATAAGAGAGATGTTTTTGGATATCTACACCCTCAACAGATACTACAACTGTTGGGTCACCTATGCACTTCCTAAGCAAGGAGACATAAAACACTGGATAGACTAAAGCTAGATCTGAAGGCAACTCGAGCTCATAAGCTACTTTACCAAAATGACTGAAAATTTTGAAAGGACCAACATATTGGGGAATGATATTTTACTTCTTACCAAACCTCTTCATTACCTTTATGGGAGAGCTTTTTAGGTACACATAATCACCAGTCTCAAACTCAAGATCTTTTTATACACATATCTACATACAATTTCTATCAGCTCTGAGCTGTCTTGAGCATCACTTTGATCAACTGAAATATCTCTAAGGTATAAAAGACTAAGTTAGGCCCTACCATTACGGCCTCACCGACTTTGAACCAACCGATTGGAGATCTACATCTCCTACCATAGAAATCTTTGAATGGATCCATTTGAATACAAGAATGATAACTGTTGTTGTATGAAAACTTAATCAAAGGCAAGTGGTAATCCCATTTACCCTTAAAGTCATTGCGCACGATCGCAGTATATCTTCTTAAGTGTGGATTGTCCTTTTTGCTTGACTATCGATCTAAGGATAAAAGGATGTACTGAGGTGAACTCGGGTACCAAAAACCTTTTGGAATGCTTTCCAAAAATAAGACATGAACGGGGTACCTTTATCTGAGACAATAGATAATGGAAAACCATGTAATCTAATGAACTCTCTAATGTAGAGTTTGGCGTAATCCTCGGACTAATAAGAGGTATGGACTAGAAGAAAATGATCTGATTTGGACATTCTGTCTACAATGACCCAAATCGAATCATGCTAATGACGAGTACGAGGGAAACCCATCACAAAGTCAATGTTCACCTCTTCCCACTTCCAAGTAGGAATACTGAACTTATGTATGGACCCACTTGGCTTTTGATGCTCAATATTAACTTTCTAACATGTTGAGCACTTAACCACAAACTCTACAATATCTTTCTTTATCCCACTCTACCAATAGATCTCCCGCAAGTCATGGTACATCTTAGTGGCCCCTTGATGAATTGAGTAACGTGCACCATGCGCTTTTGTAAGAATTCCCTTCCTTAAGTCATCAACATCTATCACACATAGACAACCCTGATAACGTAAAACAGTATCTCCCCCTTTGGAGAAAATCTTTACCTTCTAATCTGTGACTTATTACTTTAGCTTGACTAAACTAGGATCTCTATCCTACTTTACTTTCACCTCAAAAACTAGAGATGATTTTGAACTGTTCTAAACCCATACACTACCTTTTGCTATATTGACTAAGCGAACACCTAGTTGGGCTAACCCATGAACTTCCTGGGTTAACTTCTTGTTACTGTCCTCAACATGAGCAATAATACCCATAGATAGTCTGCTAAGAGCATCATAATCTTTCAAGAGCTATAACTACCTTCTCTGTCAGAGATTAAGATCTTTTTGAGAGAACATATACTGGAGGCATTTGATAACTATTAACACATCTACATGCACCCTATGCAAGTAGTGTCTCCAAATCTTTAGGCATTTGATATCTGTTAATACATCTACATGCACCCTATACAAGTAGTGTCTCCAAATCTTTAAGGCAAACACTACTGCTGCTAACTCAAGATCATGAGTCAGATAATTCATCTTATGGGGCTTAAGGTGTCTGGAGGCATAAGCTATGACATTACCATGCTGAATGAGGACACAACCCAAACCTACCCTTGATACATTACAGTACACGATATACCCATTTGGACCATCTGGAAGAGTCAAAATGAGAGCTGAGGTAAGTCGAGTTTTCAACTCCTAAAAACTCTTCTTGCAAGATTCTGACCACTGGCAGATGACTTTCTTTTGAGTCAATCTGGAAATAGGGGATGCAATAGATAAAAATCCCTCAACAAACCATTTGTAATCGCTAGCCAAATCCAAGAAAGTCCTGATATTTGATGGAGTGATACGTCTATGCCAGTTTCTCACTGCTTAGGTCTTTTGAGAATCACCTTTAATGCCATCATCAGAAATGACATGACCAAGGAATGCTACTGACCTTATCCAAAATTCACACTTATTGAATTTGGTGAATAACTAATGATTTTTAAGATTCTGCATTACTATTTTCAGATGGTTTTTATGATCATGTTCACTGTGAGAGTAAACAAAGTTATTATCTATGAAAACTATGATGTACATATCAAAGTACTGCTTGAACACATGGTTCATCAAGTCCATAAAAGATACTAGGGCATTGGTAAGACCAAATGACATTAATAAGAATTCAAAGTGACTATACCATGTTTAGAAGGCCATTTTTAGAATGTCACATTCTTTGACTCTGAGCAGGTGATAGCCTGATCTAAGGTATAACTTAGAGAAGTAACTAGTACCCTGAAGTTGGTCAAACAAGTAGTCAATTCTAGTAAGTGGATACTTATTTTTTACCATGACCTTATTTATCTGATGGTACTCTATGCACATTTTGAGAGAACCATCTTTTTTATACACGAATAGAACCGGTGCACCCTATGGGGACACACTGGGTTTGATGAATCCCTTATTTAGGAGATCCTTCAATTGATCTTTTAATTCTCTAAGTTCTACTGGTGCTATTATGTATGGAAGAATAGATATGGGATGAGTATCTGGAAGAATATCAATGCGTAAGTCTATTTCCCTTTCAAGATGAATTCCAGGAAGATCTTTCGAAAACACATCTGAATATTCACTAACTACAGGAACTAAGTTAATACTGGGAGTTTCAGAACTAGAATCCTTAACTCGAACAAGATGATATACAAATCCCTTAGATATTATTTTTCTCGACCTTAGTTTGGAAACATGCTGACCCCTAAAGATTAAAGTACTACCCCTCCACTCTAGGACAGGTTCATTAGGAAACTAAAACTGAACAACTCTATTTCTGCAGTCGACTGTGGCATAGCAGGTATAAAGACAATCCATGCGAAAAATGATATAAAAATCATTTATCTCTAATTTGACTAAGTCTACGAAAATGACTTTCTGAGATACCATAACCAGACAGTTCCTGTATACCCATCGGGCTATGATAGTTTTACCCACTAGGGTAGAGACTGAGAAGGGCTCTACTAGAATTTTAGGACTGACTCCAGTATCAAATGCTATATAAGTAGTAGCAAAGACAAAAGCTCCTGGATCTAGCAAAGTGTAAATATGTTTATGAAAGATCCGTAACGTACCAGTGACCACATCAGGAGAATTTTCCTGATCCTGACGTGACTGAAGATCATAAAGTCTTTTTGTGTGTTACCCACTGGTGGCACTGGAAGTGGCACCCTGCAGATTCGAGCAACTATACTGAGCTAAGGAATGGTTAGGATGACCCTGAAAACCTGACTTGGGACAATCTTTGACTCTATGGCCTGGCTTGCCACATCCAAAAGAAACATCACTGCCAGCTCTACAAATAACCTGATGGTGCTTTCCATAACTCAGACAAAGAGAAGGAGTTCGGGCACTACTAACACTGTCCTGAGACTTAGAGACTGGATCTCTATCTTTGTTACCATTCCTAAACTTAGGAATCGGAGCACTGGCTGTGGAAGGAGCTGGAGCTGAGGACTTTGGGTAGAGCTAAGAAAGATTCCCACCCTCTAACTTAGGCTAACTAAAATTGAAGCTACCTATTTTAGCTCTCTTATTCTGATTTTCTCTCTCCTTATTCTTCTGCTCCTCTATCTACTTAGCATGGATCATTAGACTGGCTAAGTCCATCTCACTAATCAACATAGTGGCCTTGCACTTCTTGAAAACACTATCATTCACTCCAGACATAAAATTACTCATTCAGGATCTGCTATCTGCTACCACATAAGGAGCATTTCTAGCTTGTTGAGTAAACTTGATAGAATACTCTTACACTGTCATGTTTCCCTACCTAAGATTAATAAATTCTAACACCTTATCTTCTCTCATCTCTAGGGGAAAGAATCTATCTAGAAAAATGGTAACAAACTCCTTCCAATCAATAGGCCCTGCATCTATAAGGGGAGGCTATATTGCATTTAGGAATGATTTCCTTTCTTATGTTCTATTTTTGGCTATAGTGTTTAGTTTGTGAAACTTCTCCAACTCTTGGCTTCCAAGAATTTCAGATCATACCTCCCTAAAATTTGATGTTTGTAGAAACTCTACTATAATATTTGTTCAACCATAAAAGAATATGGATGTAACGCCCCGAGTCTGGCACCCCATATTGTACACAGTGCTATCAATCCCAAAGGACTACCAACAAATCCATGACTGATATCTATAACTGAGCACTGAGTAATGTACTAAAAAGATGCAGAAAAACTAGCAGAAAACTTGCCATAAGGTTCAAATACTAAATAATTCTGAATAAAACAATGTCTGAACAAGGTATAATATTACAAAAACTAAAATAAATTTTTCTGAACATGCTATAATCTGAAAGCCTCTAAACTGTCTGAACTGCAGAGTTGGTGGGATATATCCCCAACTAACTCCAACTGTTGAAATAAAATAAGTACTGAAATAATAAAATGACAGAACATTCTCAAATGATAAGGACTCACTACTAGCCTATCTGTTGAATGTCTAATCTGCTAAGGGTGCTCTGTAGCTCGTACAACCAAATCTATGGTATAAAACACCATAGCACAAAAGGAAAATATATGTCAGTATGTGTGAATTTACTGGTATGCAAAGTGTGGAAAGGATGAATTCAAGGGTTTATATGCATAAACTAAAATCACTGAATAACATGAACATGACTATGTGATGATAAATGTATGAATACATAACTGTAGCTGAAATTATAAGGATTCTAAATATTGAGTTTAGTGATAACATGTATTATCGATAACTAATTTACTTTATAACTTGGTGACTATATCTTATAGTCATGACACTAATGGAACTAGCTGAGTTCCATACAGGTATGAGTGACTGAATCTGACAGTCCTAAAATCTGTAGAAGTTTCTGAGTTCTTTACTAAACAATGAGACTTAGACTATAGGAGGTAGTCATCTAACCAACATACCTTAAATAAGATATTATAGCTAAGTTGAGGTACAATCTATAACACCAATTGGAAGGGTGTCAACACCACGCCACTAGTAAGGACAAGATATAAGTGACCCTCCTCTGTCAGGTACTCTAACAAGAATGGTGAGACCCTCATCTGACAGGTTACTCCACTTTATCAACCCTTATCTGACAGGTTTTGATGTCTCAACCTATGCTGGCTTCGTAGTTCTGGAATACAAGGACTTCTTTTAAGAATCACACCCTCTTCTGGCATGAGAGTTCCCATCCTTGGGTTTATTCGATGCTGAATCCTACTCCCAACTGGATAGACACTAAACTGAGTATATTAGAGTGAACTAGAATAAGTTCAGTGAATTCCATTGACTAACGAAATATTATTGAATTCTGTTAACTGACTGAGTTACTGAAGACTAAACTGAATACTATAGAGTTTTCCTAACTTTTGTGACTGACTGACTTCTATTGATCGTGGCTTGACAGAGTTTATCTTGAACACTAAAATTAACTCTAGGTACACAGCTAAATTATCGGGTCTTAAATACCCCAGGACTCAATAGCATAACAATAATTGAGACATAACACTACTTGAACACATATCCATAGTCAACAATTCATAATATAATCATTGAGGGATTTCATGAAGCATTCACAAGTCATTAGCTTACACGTGAATGGGAATACATGCTAACATAATATAATTTCTCAAATCCATACTTATAAACATTCTACAAAATCATTAAAAGACATAGCTCTAGCATGGAAGTCATTTTGAATATGTGGGTACATTATGAATTCGTCATTATGATCACAAATATGTCATAATACAAAATTATACACTATTAAAGGACATTAAGGTCACGAATTTGGATTGTCAACTTTTGAAGGCTAAGAATAAACTAAGTCTGGAAAATTAGCTAGAATTTTCTAAGTCTGGGACTCCTTAACATACTTAAAGGACTGAATTAAGATTAGCAATTTTTTTGGGGTCTTACAGTGGAGGGGACTTGGCATGTTTATAGAGTGTAGACCCGGTCTAGGGTCCCTGCTCCTGACTACGCTGCCCCACATAAAGTTTCACCGATCCTTATTTGTCTTCCTCAGGCTTTCAATGATGGAGATACTTATGCTCAGTCACCTAAGAAAGATATCCCTAATGTGGAGTTTCAGACAATTTATTTATATGCTTACTGAGTTTGTGCCATCACAGTCTTATCATTTTGACTGTGTTGGATCTATTTTTTATTTATTTGAGGTCATTTGAGTTGGCAAATTTATAAGGTTGAATCCCTTAACCTTTAAAAGCTTTAATGTTAAGGTGAATCTATAGGGGTTCATTGATGATATGGAGAAGATTCTCAAGGTGATGCATGCTACTTATTTTGAGGTTGTAGAGTTTGTTGCATATTAATTAAAAGATATAGCTTATCAATGGAATGAGAAATAGGAAGAAATAAGGGGTGATAATGCTGAATAGGCAATATAGGATGACATTTTAGGTTCTTTTCTTTATCATTTCTTTCTCAGGAGTTAAGGAAATCTAAGGCTAAAGAGTTTGTTAATCTAAAGTAGGGTAAGATGAGTGTGAAGGAGTCTGCACTGAAGTCTTAGTAGTGAGCTCGTTATAGTCCAGAGTTTGTGCCTAATATGAGGTACTAAATAGGGAAGTTTTCTTCTGGTTTGTCCTATGATTTGGTGTGGAATGTATGGCTGCTTTGTTGAATAATGATAAGGACATCTCCAGACTGATAGTTTTTATACAACAGGTTGAGAATGAGTAAAAAAAGTAGGTAGAAATGGGAGAGAGATAGAATAAGATGTTTAGATATTTAGAGCAAGGTGCAGGTCAGAAGAATAATAGCAGAGATGGTTGACAATGGACAAAGAAGAAGATTAGAGGAATTCTTATTTGATAGCTGGTGCTTTTTATACTAAGCCTTTAGGTGATTGTAATTTTCAGGCTAGTAGTGGTCCTAAGGCACAGGGTGCCCAACCTCAGACTAGTGGAACTCATTCAAACCCACCTTATCCTTTTTGTTATTTTTGTGGTAGGGTTCTACCCTACTCTTCCAAGAAGTTTAAGGTTCATGAAATGAATTACTTGACTCATGATCTAAAGTTGACGGATGTGGTTTTTGCTTTGAAGATCTGTCGCCATTATCCATATGGAGTGCATGTAGATGTCTATTCACATCGTAAGAGCATGCAGTATGTGTAACCAAAAAGAGTTGAATCTCAGGCAGAGGAGATAGTTTTAACTACTTAAAGATTATGACATGAGCCTTCACTACCATCTAGGTAAAGCTAATATTGTTGCTGATGCTCTTAGCAGGTTGTCTATGGAGAGCCTATCCCATGTTCATGAGGATAAAGAGGATTGGTAAAGGATATTCACAGGTTGTCTAACTTGGGATTTTTTCTTTTGGACTTTGATGATAGGAGAGTGATTGTTTTATAAGTGGTAAAATCATTTTTTGGTGCTTAGGTGAAGGAGAAATAGGCTTTAGATCCCATACTAATACAAATTAGGGATGATATAGGTCAGCAAAACGTTATAGCTTTTGAGATTAGGGGAGATGGCATCTTGAAGTATCAAGGTAGTTTGTGTATTCCTGATGTTGATGGGTTGCGGGAAAGGATTTTAACCAAGGCTCATAAGTCCAGATATACAATTCATCCAGGTTTGATTAAGATGTTTAATAATTTGAAGAAAATATACTAGTGGAATAACATAAAATAAAATGTGTCTTATCTTGTGACTAAATATATGGTTTGTCAATAAGTTAAGGTTGAGAATTTAAGGCTGGTGATATGTCCCAAGAAATAGAGTTTCCCATGTGCAAGTAGGATATGATTAATATTGACTTTGTTATGGGTCTTCCACAGTATCGCAATCAATATGATTCTATTTTGGTCATTGTGCATAGGATAACAAAATCTTCTCACTTCTTGCCTGTACAGACTAACTAATTGGGAGAGGATTATGGTAAGTTATTCATTCATGAGATTATGAAGTTGTATTTTTCAGACCGAGGTATGCATTTTTCATTTCATTTTTGGTATGCATCTCAAAAAGGTTTGGGTACTCAGGTGAACCTTAGCACCATTTTCCACCCTCAAATGGAAGGACAAGAAAAATAGACTATTCATACTTTGAAGGATATTCTAAGGGCCTATATGATTAACTTTAATGGTAGTTGGGTTGACCATTTGCCTTTTATTGAGTTTGTATCTAATAGCAGTTATTATTCTTGAATTCCGATAGCCCTTTTCAAGGCTTTTTATGGTAGGAGGTGTAGGTATCCTATTAGGTGGTTTGAGGTTAGTGAGACTAGTTTCTTCGGTCCTGATTTGGTTCACCAAGCTATGGAGAAGGTGGAAGTGATTTAAGAAAGACTCAAGACTGCTTAGAGTCACCAAAAGTCTTATGAAAATGTGAGGTAAAGAGAGTTGGAATTTAAAGTAAGTGATTAGGTATTCTTGAAGGTATCTCTTATGAAAGGATTCATGAGGTTTGGGAAGAAGGGAAAGCGCAGTCCCCATTATGTTGGACCATACCAGATTGTAAGAAGAGTTGAGAATGTTGCTTATGAGCTTGAATTACCTGTGAGTTTGGCTTTGATTTATCTTTTTTTCCATGTGTCTATGTTGAAAAAGTGTGTGGGTAACCCTTCATAGATAGTTTTTGTTGAGGATGCTGGTGTTATGGATTCTTTGTCTTATGAGGAGGTCCTGGATAAAATATTGGATTAACAAGTTTGTAGATTGAGAAAAAAGGATGTAACTTTTATGAAGGTTCTTCAAAGAAATTAAAAGGTATAAAAGGCTATATGGGAATCTAATGAGGATATGAAGGCAAAATACCCGTTCTTATTTCCTATGTAGGATGAAAGTGCTTATGGTATGAGTTTCGTTTCCCTCTTTTCGTTGTTTGAATTTGTCTTTGGATTCTACTACATTCTTACCATTCCCATGCTAAAAGTGCAATAACTCATTATTCGAGGACAAATGATCCTATGAGGGGGATAATGTAAGACCCCACAAAATTTCAACAAATTTATTTTTGACCCTCATGCATACGTAATGTTAATTTTTGACTTATATTATTTATAGGAATGTTAAAATGGTATTTTAGGAAGGTTTTGGATATTTTGGAAGGGGTTAAGGGTCATTTTGGGACCCTGAGGCAATGAGGGTCCACGATATGGTTGTGTCATATAAGTTAAACTCTACGATATTGGCTTGTCATGGAGGCTAACCTCCACGATATTGGCGTACCATGCCAGTGTTTTACTTACTTCCACTTTTTTATTTTTTATTTTAGGTGAGGGGCTTTTGGTGTTTTTTCCCCTTGTACGACCTTTAAACATAAAAACAACCCCATTCCCTTTAGTTTTGAAAGATCAAATCATTCTCTTTCTCTCTTAAACTCAAAACCAAAGAATATTTAGTGGTTTTACTATGAATTTATCATTTGTGCTCCAATGAATTTATCATTTGGGCTCCAAACATTGAATTTAACTTCAATTTTCTATGTATTTTAGGCATGTTTCTCTTCCTTAAACTTGAATTTTACATTGCGGCATTAATTGGATGTATTTTCTTATGATTTTGATTGGGGGGTTTTAAATTAGCTTGAGGGGTTTAGGGTGTTAATGATTGAATTACTTGTCCCATCTTTTAAATTTATTATTCATGCTTTAGATTAATATTTTTGGGAATGAATTGGTACACTATTTAAATGGTTGGAAGAGGGACATAGGTTCCCCAATTGGATGAATTTGGTTTGGAATTGGCATTAACCTCAACCCACTTTGTAAACTTGACTCTAAATATGTAAAATTGCATGGTTTAACGTGTTTTTGAAAACCCAATGCATTGCATCAATGAATACATGGATATAAAAATGGATTTGGATGCCCTTGATGGCCATGATTTAATTTTAAATGGAATATGGGAGACAATATAGTTATGTGGATTAGTTTGGAATGTTTAATTTAGCTTACAAGTGTGTTGGTATAATGATACAAAGTGGTAAATTCCTTAATGAATAACTCCTGGGTGAGTTGTAGGTTTTATATCAAATTATTTTAATTTTGGCTTAAAGGGGGTTGTGTAGCTTACCGTGAAGGTGTAAGTCCCGAGGGAACGAACACAGAAACTAAGTTTGCTTGTGTTTGGGGTCTATATAACTATGTGCTTGATGCACACCTGATATATGCGTATACACACATACATACATATATATATATACATACACACACACACACAGAGACATATATATATATATATAGGATGGATATTACCTTGGTAACTTTAGTTTTTCCTTTGTTCATGAGGTTAATGCAAACTGGCATCCTTTCAGCTGGGGGAGCTAAGACCATATAGCCCATGGGTGCCTTTAGGATGAACCAATCTACACAGTCTAGGTTAATTGCTTTAAACTCTATTGTTCATGACCCTTATCCCTACCTGACATTCTATATATGTGTATATGATTGTACTACACATTATTTATGACTAGATTTTACTTATTTCATTATCTTATCTCTATCCCCTAAGTTACCTGATATTGCTCGCCCCACTGACTGTACCTGGATGCTACATCATTTCATAATGTAGGGTCTGAGGAATTTTCTATTTCTCTTTTCCAATATTAGGTGGTTAAGTACTCTTATTTATCATCTATGAAGTCGTTAGCTTCTATCCTTCGAAAGGCTCTGTCATTTCACGGTTCTTTCTTAATTGTCACAGTACTTTTGGATTTTTTCGTTATAGTTGGATGTTTGTCCCAACTTAGATGGCATTTCTAGTTTTAGAGGCTTTTGTGGACAATGTAAGATGTCATGGATGTCTTATTTTGACTCTTTACATTTTCTTTATGTGTCATTTATCTATCATTAGTTTTCTTGGCTTCCGTTATTTAGTTTTATTGTGCTTTTGAGGTAATGCCAAAGTGGTGCTCTTCGGCCCTTGGTGCGCTTGAGATACCCATCTTAGCCAACCTTGGGGTCAGGTCGTAACATAAAGGTTCTTTTAGTAGTGGATATTGTAATGAATCTCTAGGTCTTTTTCTAGATTTCCACATATTTATGCCATTTAAATATTTTACATAGATGCAAAGTAAATTTTAGCTTACAGTAGCTGACAGTTCAGTTACTGAGCAACTTGTTTATTTTTTATAGCCAACTCTTTCTTTTTAATTCTTTACTGGTAAGAATTGGCTACCAGGAAAGCACTTTAGCTAAAATTACCTGTATTCCAATTCTAACAATTCTAAAACTCTGGAACATTAATTTTAGGTTAGAGAGACCATTGGTTTGGGTCCCAAGGTTTTCAAACTTATTTCGAGCTATTGATTAGAAATTTAGAAAAATGATAATTGGGTGTGGAACTCCCTTTTCATTAAAACAACCTCAACTAAAAATTTTGGTCGCACCATTAGTCTAGAATATCAAATTAGATAGGGTAGCATAGTTTGTTTGCGTATATGTGATTCAAGATGATTCCTGAGGATATTGTACATATGGAATTCCAAGTCCTCTAAAGCGGCTATTTAGGCGCTTTAGTAGAGGCTGTTTTTGTGCCTAGCTAGGTGCTTTAGCGGCATATCCTACTTCAATGAGCTATTTTAGTAGCATGCTTACCGCTTAAGTGGCGTGTAAGGCATTAGCAGGTCCCTTTATAGCGGCACCTGGGAGTCATTAAATGCTCCAATTAGCCTGATTATCTCTATTTTTCACACAAGTTCCAAGTGTGAATAACCCTAGAAAGTGTGCAAACTTGGTAGAAACATTAGTAGGTTATTTTAGTAGTGTTTGTGAGCTTAAATTACTCATCCATTAATTGAATTCTTGGTCAGTTTTCATTAATTTCTTTGTTAATGTCTCAATTTTTTCCTAAATCCATAGAATGTTAGTAGGTTGATTTTAGAACATTTGAGCTCGAAACTTACCCATTCTTGAGTATAAATTTTCCTTGAGCATAGTGGGATGTGTTGATGATTTTGGAAGCGCATTTCTATTAGTAGGCCCTACATGAGATTTCTATGTAATTTTTAATCTAAAGCATAAAACTCCAATATAAACACCATTGTTCTCATATTGATAATTAGATTATGATTTTTATAGTGTGGCATTATGTGAAATCCTTTTGGAAAGGAAAATCACTAATTTAATGGATTTCACAGGTCTTTCTTCTGCTGTAGGTAGGCTAGGTTTACCTTTCTTTTATATTGAGCTTAATTGTCGTATACTTATGATTATGTGCTAGATATGGGTTGTAAATTATTTCTTGGATAGATAATTAATGTTATTGGGATTATTTAGCCCATTAAGGAATCATAAACTAGGCGTAATTAACTTATTTACTCATGCTTACGGTAGAATTGCAATCTTAGGACAAAACGTGGCTTATTTAATATCAAGTAGTAAAATTAGATGTCTTAGCCTAGTCTAGGTAGAATTTATCTTAGAATAGATTCTTGGAGATTAGAAGTAATCCCTCCGGCCCACATAAGGCCAAGACTATTAATAGTTTCTTGTACACTTTATAGGCATATTTTACGCTTTAAATTGTATATTTAGGAGTTTGAAGAGATTGGTTACATGATTGTTATTATAGATTGGTACATTGTAGTTGATGCTTGTACAATTTGAGTCCGACGATATATGATTTTGAATTTATATTTAAGTCCGGCAATTTATGATATGAATTCAAATTCAAGTTCGACAAATGTTGATAATGATATAAGTCCCGGTTTGAGTACGACATTGAGAGGTTATTTATGGTATGCTTATGGTATGCAAGGACATGCAGTTATGGTTTTGATACATGGGCAATTAGTATAATTTAGGTTACTAATTCTCTTAATTGAACCCTTCAGACTTATGGGAGCCTGCATTGGGTTATTTACTTTTCTGCACTTAGTGTCTTCTAGGGCAAGTTTTGTAGTGTTTGTTATATATTCTTTATGTTAGTATTTTGAATTATTTATTTATGTACAATATCTAGAGCACTATTTCAACTTTGTCCTTTTAGCTTGACTAAGCTTATTTATCTTGCATTTTATTGTACTTATATAATTTAGCTCTGTTGGATAGTTATGTCTACTGAGTACCTATGGATTTGGTACTCATACTATACATTTGTTCATTTTTGGTTCAGATTCGAGTAGTAGTTGTTCCACTTATGCTACGATCGTGCTAATTAGAGTTTAGACATAGGGTGAGCTCTTAGAACTGGAGTTAATCTTTTCTCATTCTTCAACATTTGTTAGTCTTTCATTATTTTATACTGGTGTATATTTGACTATTATATTACTCATACTTTTTCTGGTTTAGTGACTCTTGTACCGACACTACTCGGTCGTCGCATGTTATTGTTATCTTAAATGTCTTTCATATTATTATCATTCTGCGATTTATTATTGTAAGCTTCTATTCATATGTTCCAGACATTTATGCTATTTTCGACCAAACTAGCCCATTGGTTGTAGCTCCGGGCTAAAGTTTAGCTTACTGCTGGTGGGATAAAGTAGGTGCCACCATAACTTAAAGATCGAGTCGTCACAATAGGTAATACAATAAAAACCCAAAGACAATATAGTAGGAACAATAGAGGTGGCTTCAAAACGTGCCAAGCGACTAAGAAAATAAAAAACCAGATGAATAACCTTAGAAGAAACTGGAGGAAAAGTTGCATCTCCCTCTCGTACTTCTACCTCTAGCTCTAAACCATCCTCATCCACCACCTCAATCTCCTCTGAATGATCCTATGGTAGGGGAGATGATACTGATCTCTGACAAACCTAGTCAGCCGCTTCCTGAGCTCCACTCATAAAAAGAGTTTCTCTCCCTCTTTTCGTTCCCCTTTCTTGTCCTCTCCCCCTATTGGACAACTCTACAATATTTTTTTCTGATGTTGGGGCTATTGTCATGACCTAATTTCTCAGGTCATTGATGTCTACTTTAACCCACCAGTTGGCAAGCCAACCCCGTAGTCTCAAACTATGGTAATGGACTACCAAAAGAGTGAGGAAAAGAATGTGTAATAGTGTAATAAATGACTAACATACAAAATATAATTCTAAAACCTTTTGGAATCAATACAAGAGAGTCTACTATTAACTAGGATACAAATGAGGTACTAAATGACTATACTAATAAAACTATCTCTAAATAAAACATAGAGACTAGTCTAGTGCATAAGAGGGAGGAAAGTAATACTTTGAATGATAGGAGCTCACCCTACGACTCCAAACCTTATCTACTCTGCATGATGCACACAATAACAACGATAACTTGTACTATGTTTTAATGGCAGCAGAATTGAAGTATAAGTACCGAAATATGGTATTCAGTAGGCAACTTCTGAATGAGCTTCAAAGATAAAACAATTACACATAAGATGTAAGCACAAACGTAAATTACTCCAAAATATCCAACACTCTGCATGATAAGGCTAATGAGATAAAATAAATAAACTATCCAATTAATGTCCAAGAAACTAACATCGTATGGCTATGAAGGTATTAAGGATGAACTATACCATGCTACCCATACTCAGGAACCTCGACACTATATCGCATATCTCTGATCAATATAAGAATAAAAGGAAAAATAAAAATACATAATAGCATACAAGGCCAAGAAATGAATATAGAACTTCAAATTTCTATACAAATCCAATAATCAACCTTTTACAAACTAACCATAATAGCAATGATAGTAAAAATCAAAGGTAACAACAAAAACACGAGTATCTGGAAAAACTAGAAACACAATACCTAACTGAGACTTTAATAAATACCCATTGCCATAGGATCAGAAGGTCCAATCAACAGTCAAGCAAACAACAATCCAAGCCTTATAACACCCCGCATTTTTAGCCTAAATTTCAAGCTATTGCTTTTACGTGTCTAAACTCAAATCCAATTATTTCTATGTAAATATAAAAGTGACATGATCATTCTCCTAGTGTAAAAATTGCAATCGAGTTAAAAATACTTTTGGTAAACACTTAGAGAAGTAGAGTTAAGAACTTTAGTTATTGACCAAATTTTGTAATTCGATTCTACCAGGGTAAATATTGACGTGTATAACTCTAAAGTATGTGTACTCTTGAGGATAAAGACCCACAAAATTATAGATAAATGTGTTCTCTTTCTAGATCATAAAATATTTCCTTAATTTGATACCTGAGCAAAATGTGGTGAGCATTTTTGTTAGGATACCGTGAGGGTTCGCGATTATGGTGCGACATAGATCTCATTGCAGAGATTACCCTCCCCAATGCGACAATTCTTTAAATTTGGTATTTTTTTTATTTTTTGACTTGGGGAGAGGGGTATTGAAGTATTTTCATGTATAAATTACCCCTAAACACTATATGAACCTATTTCCATCAGTTTTTGTGACATAACATCAATTATTTCACTCTAAAATTTTTATCTCAAATTTCCCTTTTCAAGTCAAGACTAGGGTTCAGGGAGGTGATAATGTAAGGTCCTAAGAGTGTTGTATTCTTTAAAATTCTAGGAAATTAAGGAATGTCTCTCTTTACCTTGACTTATATTTTATTAATGACATGAAATTGATTATTAATGAATGCTTGAACGTGAGTTTTGGCATAATTGAGGGCTTTAACAAGATTAATAATTTAATTGATCTTCCATGGATTATTATGCAATATTCATACTTTATTAATGTTTGTGAACATTGTGCCATGCATGGGAATGGTAATTGAATCTGAGTTATTGTGGATTCCCTAATTACTTGGTTTTGGTTTTGGAAATTGTATGCCCTCAACATGTTTGTGAAATTATCAATGAATATAGTTTTGTCACCTTGTTGGTTTGTTCACTTGTATAAATGCATTGGTATGAAAAGGTTAATTGATTTGGAGTACAATGGATTCCTTAATTTTGAAAACTATGGTAATAGGGGTACAATGGAATCCCCAAAAATAGTTTATTTGATTTATTACTTTGAATTAATGCATTGCATAAATAGTAATGGAATATGAAATGGTTTGGTTTGGTTTCAAATGATTTTAGAAAGGCATTGGTGGCAATGGTTTTTGTTTAATTGGGAACGAGTCAAATTTGGTTTAAAAAGATTTGAATAGCCCCCCCTCTGGGGGGGGGGCAGTGGAGGCATGGCTTTGGTTTAATGGTTTGTACAACTTAATTGGAATAAACTTGCAAGACTTAATTTGTATATGACTATACAAACGGGAAATGCCTAATTGAAATACTCCTTGGTAAATGGTTTGGAATGAGTAAATTATGTCAATATGGTCTTAAAAAGGGTTGTGTAGCAAATTCGTGTAAGGTAGAGGTTCAGGGGGACTAATACTGGAAATTCATCTTTGCCAATGTGAGGTTTGGTCACGTTGACCCTGTACATGGTGTCAAACTTTATATTTTGGGGGATGCACTAGTAATCTCAGGTTTTTCTTTGGTACGTGTGGCTAACATGCACTGCGACCTTTTTAGTACGGGTATCTGAACCCATATAACCAGTGGGTGCTTTTAGGACTGCATTTTTATACAGTCCACATTAAGATTTTATAGTTCATGCTAAACCCCGTTCCTTTTCTTGGCATGTTATATATATATATATATATATATATATATATATATATATATATATATATGTATTAGAATTTGATGGTATTCATGGGATTTAACTTGTTTTAAATTATCATCCATGGCACTATTTGTTCCTTTATCCCAAAGTTATATGCTAGCGCTCCAACCGCTAAACATCTTCAGATGCTTTATCCCCATTCAATGCAAGAACTGGATATACTACTCCCCCTACATAGTGACTAGGTGATCATGGGATAACTGATGAGTAAGACTGGAGTGGCGAGCTTCTATACATCAAAAAACCCCATTTCATGATTTGGTTTCTATATGTCATATATTTTTCTTTGGTGTAGTTCTGGCTATTATTGGGGGCATGTCTCAACACTTTCTTGTTATTCGATTTTTGTTATAGGCTTTGTGGATATTGTGGACATAAGTATAATGGTTGGTTTGGATACTAATTTTATATAGTCTTTTGAGTTCATCTTTCATATTTTGCTTTATATTTGAATTCATCCGGTGCTAGGTCTTCTTTGTTTTGTTAGATTAGGCTCAAGGGTGGTCTCCAATCGTCGGTGGACTTTGGATGCCCATCAAGCTAAGCCTGGTTTCGGGTCTATGCAACCCCACCTATCTTGACAATCCTACACCTATGTGACCCTCCATAAGGCTAATATATACAAGCTCCATGCAATATATTGCAAGCAACACTTATACTAATACCTATGCTACCCCTCATAAGGCTGATATATTAAAGGTGCATATTGGTGATAGGAAACAGACGTGCAAGAATGAACGCCAAGAAATAATTCTTAATATCATAATCAAATAGAAAGCCATAAAATAACCCAGTGTATACCTCATCTCATATATATCATCAACATCATTTAGATAATTATCATCAATATTATTGTCACACATCAGACTTAATCCAAAACCTATATCACCAAAATCATCATATATCACTAAACTCGATCTGGTATCCATATTATCAATATCATCATCAATCACCAAAATCAAACTGATATGTATTTATATGTATCAATACCATAATCCATCGACCATGCATTCAATGCAATATTTACATATGTATATATGTATAAATTTGTATAATTTCTTAGCTAAAATAGTGGATAAAAAGTGTAAGTCCATAAATGTATTGCTGTGGTTAAAATTCAAGACTAAATCATCATAAATATGTAGAAAGGGGTCAATAATCTCTAACGACATAATTAAATAGTAGTAATAATATTCATGGACCAAAAACTATCTCGTCCAAATCTTTACAACACCATTTTTTTTATCACAATACACCATTATGATATGTCGCAGGAGGCTAACATGTTTTTGAAGTTGAACTCTCAGGCCATCTATAAGAGGGAGAGTTTTAAGTATCTGGGGTCTATAATTCATGGCAATGGTGCGATTAACGAGGATGTCATGCATTGTATTGGGGTAATTGGTTGAAATAGAGGCTCGTCTTAGGAGTTATATATGATAAGAAGGTGCCCCTGAGGTTGTAAGAAAGTTCTACAGAGTGGAGGTCTAGCCAGCTATGTTGTATGGGGCAGAGTGTTTGCTAGTTCAGAACTCCCACATCCAAAAGTTGAAGGTAGAGGAGATGAGGATTCTGCGATGGATATGTGGCCATGCCTGAAAGGATAAGGTAAGAAATAAGATTATTCGGGAGAAGGTGGTATTGGCCTAGATAGATGATAAGATGCGAGAAACAAGTTTATATTGTTTTAGGCATATGATGAGGAGGGGCACTTATGATCCAGTGTAGAGGTGTGAGACACTGGCTATGGATGGTTTTACATGGAGTAGAGTTAGGCTGAAAAATATTAGAGGGAGGTGATTAGGCATGATATGGAGCAGTTATAGCTTACCGAGTATATGACCCTTGATAGGATTTAGTACAGGACGTAGATTAGGGTAGAGGGTTAGGGGATGAGAGTATGTTGTAACAATAGAGGAGTGTTCTTTTATGTGGCTGAAGTTTCTTGATCGTGGTGCTGAGTGTTCTGTATGGTGTCAGATAGATAGGTTTTAGTGTTAGGTTGTGTATGTAGGATTATTTTATGGTTAGTGGTGTTACTTTATTTTGTATATTGTACAAGTTAATATGCATTTTATTTATGTTTGTTATACTGCTATCGGTCTTAAGTCGGGGGTCTATTGAAAACAACCTCTCTACTTCATATGAGGTAGACTGATGATAGGCGTATTTATACGCCTAAAGTGCTTTAATTTACCAATATTTTAACTATGTTTTGAGGACAAAATATATAACTTATGCACTTTTATTCCTTTTTCCTGTAGGTGAGCTAACAAACGTGATTAGCAAGTTTTCAGGTATAAATGATGCAGATTTCAGCATTTTATGGATAACTTGACGCCATAGGAAGCTTCACGAAAGAAGGGAAGGAGAGCTTGGACGCCTAGGACCAAAAGTGACGCATGGGAAACCTGTCCCGGGCAAAAACAACATTTTCCAAGACTTTGGGGATCAACAGTAACCTATAAGGATTAGGATAATGATGCAGTAATTTAATAGGATTAGGATAAGTACACAGTAGCCTTATAGGATATTTCTATAAGGCTACTGCGTACTTATCCTATAAGGCTACTGCGTACTTATAAAGGTACTGCGTACTTATCCTATAAGGCTACGCGTACTTATCCTAATCCTAACAAATTACTGCATCATTATCCTAATCCTTATAGATTACTGCTGATCCCCAAAGTCTTGGAAAATGTTGTTTTTGCCCGGGACAGGTTTCCCATGCGTCACTTTTGGTCCTAGGTGTCCAAGCTCTCCTTCCCTTCTTTCGTGAAGCTTCCTTTGGCGTCGAGTTATCCATAAAATGCTGAAATCTGCATCATTTATACCTGAAAACTTGCTAATCACATTTGTTAGATCACTTACAGGAAAAAGGACTAAAAGTGCATGAGTTATATATTTTGTCCTCAAAACTTAGCTAAAATATGGGTAAATTAAAGCACTTTAGGCGTGTAAATACGCCTATTATTATAGACCCCACATTATGGGAATACACTTGGTATGTTGTTGTTGTTGTTGATTCTCGTTATGAAGAAATTCATTTTTAAGGTGAAAGGTAGGATTTAATCACTTTTCAAGAAAAACAATAATAAAATGATATTTTAGCTGGAATCATACCATTTACCACATTTAGTGGTTATGAATATACCAAATTTGTGCATGTCATCACTAGTATTCAAACAATAAAATCATAAACATCAATATGTCGATAAACTATGACCATTTTCTTTACAATGATGGAATACTTTTCAGAACCTAACAAATCTATATCATGAACTTGACCTTGGGCCCAAAATATATCCTGAATAACTATAACATCAAAGTCTCAGCCTTAGTCCTAGTGTATATCCGGCATAATCATAAGATCATCATCCGGGAAGAAACCATCACAATTAACCAAGTCACGAAGTAATCTCATACTAAAGGCTCATTAGTCTCAAGTATGTCTAATAGGATAACATGTGTATAAGTCTACAAGAGACAACATAAGTCTTGACCTAAGGTAAGCCAAAAGGAATCACTTCTAATCCATAAAATCCATCATAGACAAACGTCTATCCCGGATAAGATAATCTGGCTGAATTTACTTCTAGAAGTTGAGTAAACCATTAATAGCCCTAAGTTGATAGTTCTTCCCAATAATAAGCAAACAAGTTAACCTTTCCTAATACAATAGCAAATAAGGCAATTCCATTCGAAATATGGGTCATGAAGCCAAATTCACCTAAGACATGAGCAACCAAGACAATTTCTCCTAATTTATAATTTCATAAGGTCAATCATACAACTCATACATCCAATACCAAAGCTTATTCCATATCTCTATCTAAAATGAAAATGATAGTAACTTAGAAGTGTAGTAAGTATTTCAACTTACGGGTTAAATATCCTTCGAGTCCCCAAACTCATAATTTAGGCTAAGTCACAGTGTTATACCTACAATCAATCTTAACATTCTTATTTATAAGGAATACAAAAAGCACATCATCTTGTGAATAAGGGTAGAAAAAGACTATCTCAGAGCTGATTTACAAATCCTTGAATCGTCCATAACATATCCGTCTTCACTTCATGATCCCAAAATACCTCTATGCTATCAAAATCATAATCTATACATTATTATGAGACAAATTAGACTTATATATCCATATAATAGGTCAGCTCAAGAATGATACTGTAGTGCCCATAAAGGGAATACACAATTGAATCTGTCACGAGGTCCTTTGAAGGGCAAAGAATTTATGCACAAAAGCTGAGCACAAATGGAATACAACTTGGGTGTAAAATCAGCTCTTAAAGTTTAGGAATTTGAATCCCTACTCTCTAATAAATTATCATGAATTTTGGTGGAAATCAAAAGGAAAATCTATGGGAAATGACCAAAAGGGTTAGGCTAGTTTACCGTAGTTTGTTTTGAATGATTTCCCACTATTTTACCTTTTTTAAGGTCTCAAAATGGGGTAAAAATTGTGGAAAGAATGTTGGAAAATTGGGTTGAAGAAGAGGATTAAATATAAGATCTGGAGTCTCTGTCGTGACTTTAAAATGCCGATGGTAATCTAGCAAGCAAAAAATGCATGCCGCAATCGTGCTTTACCCTTTGCGAGCTTGATTTGGCAACTGGCATAAATTGCATCTCGTGATTGCGATTTAACCTTTGAAATCACAATTTGTGTAACTATTATTTGGTGATCATGATTTATAGCTATCACAATCATGTTCACACCAACAACCTGCACCAGATTTATAATACCCCATATTATTCTTAACTCAGTTCAGCTTCTAGTTGAATGCATAAGGGGATTAAGGTCTAAAAATTTTAATAAGTATTGGGGACTTAGTTATTTTAAAGGATTCTATAATTGAAGAACTTTTAACTTGGTCTTCTCGACACCAAGATGTTGGTTTTTGAGTTCATTTATGTTTTGGGGTGTAAGGAGAATGTCTCGAAGAAGTTTTAGATTTATCGGATGGGGTTTGGGTCATATTTAGATCAAAAACCAAGTGGGTTATCACGATAAGCCTGTGTTGCAGTTTTATTCTTGTCGTCATACAATTGGGGTAAGGGAAATTCACTACCGCAATATGAACACATCATAGTCAACTTGTTGCCTGTAGTTTTGAATTTAAATAACTGAGGGTCAATTGCATCTTATCCCCCTCAACCCAATCATTCATAGCACGACTTGGGCATCAGTTAGGGAAATATTTTGCAATTCTACTCCAATTACCCTCCTAAGAAAACCACTCTCTTTTCCCAAGAATATAAGTTCAATTCCTTTATCCCCCAAAAAATAAGAATTCAAGTTCCCCAAGTTCAAGGACCTTCAATAAAGAATCAAGATTGGTTTTTCTCTTTCAAGTTAAAAGTTTAAGGTATGTGCGGTGTTCATTCATGGGTTACTTTCACCCATGGAGCCTAAAAATCATTATTTCCGCCATTAAAGAATGAACATTCTATCCTTATGGTATTTATATGTTCAACAAAGTTTGAATTTCATGTTTTCATAGTGAATTAAATTAAATTCAGCACATATATGATCCCATGCAAGATTTGATTTTCTCATGCTTTGAATTTAAGTTTACCATGTCTTATTCAAGTAAATTTCATGATTTGTTAAATGCTCATGTTTAGAATATCCCCATGTGCAAGTTCATGCTTTCCACATGTTTGATAAAATGCCCATGTTTTTGAGTTTAACCATGATGCAATATTATATTTTAAGTTTAAATCTCATGTTTTAATGATCATTCAGTGCTAGTGCATTATGAATACCTGATACCTACGTGTTTTACATGATTTTTAGATTTTCACATATAATTCAGTTAAACTATAATTATTCCTTTCTATTTGGTTATTATGATAATAATGAGCACTATCTGTCAGGAAATCATATTCCATTAAACTCTCTAAAATTTCAAGTTTAGTGTCAGTTCAGTTGGTAGTAGGATTTAGCACCGAGAGAACTTAAGGGTAGGGGTTCACCTGATAGTAGAGGGTGTGACCCTTACTAACAATCCCTAAGTTACAGAACTGCATATCCAATGTAGGTTAGATATGTCTACCTGCTAGCTGAGGGTTGAAAAAGTTTTTACGGGCATTTTAGGGTGACAAATATCTCATTATAGTGCTTTCCAGTTGAAAGTGACTCATTAGTCTTTAAGGACACCAATTTAGTGGACGTACAGAAACAATGTTTGTATCTATGGCATAATACTGACACCCTTCCAACTGGGGTTATAGGTTGGACCCCGATTATATCATATTGGGGCATGTTAATTAGATGATACCTCCCACAATCTTAGTATAGTATTCAGTGTATATTCATTTTAGGTGTGCTTGACCAAACATATAGATTAACAGTTATACAGTTATATAGATTTAGGTCTTTCAGACTATAGATTATTTCAGAAATATGTATATTCTTGGTCTTGCATTCTTAGACATTACAGTTTTCATGCATTCACGATTAGTTATATCATGCTGTTTAGTTAGTCCTTATCATAATACCCAATGTATTTTAGCCAAACTGTATCTTATATGCCAGTACTTTCAAAATGTTGACCATATACTTTTCTGTACGCTATGATGTATTATATCATATGTTTGAAGGCTCAGCTTCCCAACAGTATTTAGACAGATAGCACTACTCAACAGCCATTGTGGTGAGTCCTAATCAATTGAGGATATATTATCTCTCATTTAGTGCTTTAGTATTTCAGCATGTTCAGTCAGTCAGAGTTAGTTGGGGCTTGTCTAATTAACTCCTCAGTTTGTTAGAGGCTTTTCAGACAATTAGACAGTTAGTTAGACACTTATCCATTTTATCAGTCTTCTTAGTATTATTAACTGTTTTGAATTGACGGTTAGATTTTAGCAGATGTTTTAGGCTTGTGGTTGAACCGCATGTTTCATTGTTTAGATTTGCATTACTTCATTAGTTTATCTTCAGTACTCGTTTATTTTTATTATTTTATTTAGTTCTCACAGCAGGTACCAACATATAGGTAAGCTTGTGGTCATTTATGACCATAAAGACCATTATCGTGTCTAGGAGGTAACCTCAGATTGTGACAAAACTTGGTAATAGAGCCTAAGGTTTTACAGTGTTCTAGGGTATCTAAAAGCCATGTTGAGTAGATTCTTGTGCATGGGTGTCAAGCACCCCACACTTATGGATAGGAGGCTACGATACATTGGGTATTATGATAAGGACAGTAGATTCTTCTCATTTCCCTTCTTTAAATATTCATGTCATGCAAATGAGAATGAGCTCTATTTAAACCCTCTTACTAACTCATGCTTCATTTCATTTAGAGACAATGCCTCCCAAAAGAAATAATGGAAGATGGAATGGGGAACAAAGATAAGTCATTAATTATATGATATTCTAGCACTTTATAGCCTAAACTAACATGCTTTTCTTTTTATTTTATGATAAACTCATACTCACTACTCATTTGTGTAGGAAAAGTTAAAAAGGATAGACGAGAAAGTCATCTAAGTCAAAAAGAGAAGAAATGCGAGCAAAAAGAACAAAAGCTAATATTGTAGGCCCAGGAGTCGACCCTCAGTAACTGCGATTGTGGACTGAGGGTTACGATCGCAGTCAGTAAACAAGTTAACCTAAGGGAGATCGAGATATGACTACTGCAATAGTAGTGCCACAATCGTAGTCATGGGATGGCGATTACGGTAAAGCAAAAAAATTTGAAGGGAATTTTTATAATATTTTGCCAATGTGGAATTGGGGCTTAAATAGGGGGTTTTTGTTCATTTTTTACACCATCTTTTATATTTTCTTTTATCCATCATCTTCAACTTAACCTTAGTTTAGGGTTTTTTTTAATTTCATGGGGCTTAGAGCTAAAATTTGCACTAATTTGAGATAAGAATTAGTTAGAGAAACTCCAAAGTGTAGATTTGGCATCACCCATTGAAGAATCATTGGATCGTAAATATGGTTTTCCCTCTCTTTATTTTTTTATGGATAACTTTGCTGGAAATATTAGTTTATTGGTGTTTATTATTATTATAATTAGGTAAATCTACATCTTGGGATTATTCTAGAGAAGGATGCAATTATTTGTGGGTTGTAATATATTTGTGTATATTTTAGTTTATTGATGATTGGTTCTATTATTGTTTGATTAAATTGGTTGGCATTTGTGGGTGAAAGTCCCAAATGCCCAAATGGTTTTGATGGATGCAAATCCCAACATCTTGAAAGCTCAATCCATCCTTAAAAGAAGGATTTTGAGTAAAATTTAGGAACCCACCTCATCCTTAATTGAGAGATGTGGGAACCAAAGAAATAGTAGATATCCTATGGGTATGTCTTGCCAATTTTTCATTATCTTAGACATAAGGGTGATTAGGAGGTTAACTATACCATAGGTATCATCCTAGAAATAGGGATACCCAATTGAGGTGTTGAATGGCTTTAATATTAACACTTGTTAGGTACTCGAAAGGGTAAATGAGTGACATCTTTAAGGTTTTATTGAAGAACTAGCTTCACGGACTTTAAACCTATCCTACTACATCATTAACGATTATAATTTACATTGAATTATCATGTTCCCATGCATAGCTTTACCCTAGGAAATCATTGTCCCAAGATCCATTTTAATTGATTATACTCTAACTATTATTTGTCTCAAATTAGTCCCTTAGAATCCCAAGAATTACTTTCACATTAGAAAGAATTCAAAACCCCCAAACCATCTTGTATCATAGGTTTGAACTTAGCAGTCAACTTTTATTTTTTACTTACTCAATCGCCACTCACATTATTCCTCGTGGATTCAACCTCGAATCTTGGTTGGGTAAATAAATTGACAATGAACTCCATGCACTTAATTTGACGTGTAAGTTGAGCATTATAAAAACTGTGAATAATTGTTTATAATTTGCCGGGGAACAATTTAGTGTCTTGAGTTAGTTTGGAATTTTAGCTTACTTGTTTGATTCAAACTTGTGAATATTTATTTGTGATTTTCTTTTGTTTATTGTGTTAGGTATATTTTAATTTTTTTATTTCGTACTATGGTATCTTGGAATGAATATGATTTTGGTGGTTGGAAATCTTATCTTGATAATCTATGTCCATATTGTAATAGATCCCACTTTTGGCAAGATTGTCAATATGCTCCTGGGAGAGAGATAATGTGCCCCATCTTGATCTTATAGGGAGTATGGTTGTTCTTTATATGGTGGTCGAGATGGACATTGGAGTTATTATCCAAATGCCCCTACCCCCATTATGCTTACTCGATTGCTAGTCCTTCTTATGATTTTGATTGGTCTTATGATGAACAAAAGTAAGAACGAAGCAACATAAATAATGGTATTGAAGTAATGCTTCATCTTATCTTGAATTGGGTATAATCAATGGAGAATAATGTTCATCTTATACATAAATCTAATGAAGAGTTCAACTAAATCCAAGAACAAAACACTGAAAATATTGGTGTCGAAGCAATGCTTCAATGCATTTTTGATCGGGTTGAAATGATGGGTGATAACATACACCAAATGTATTAAGTTGTGGGGACATGCAAAGAGAAATCAAAAGTATAGAATAAGTAGGTATGGAGGCTAATCTTTCAAGTACCATGGGTATGCCCACTCTTCCAAATGAGCTCAATGTTGAAGAATCCTCAATTATTTTCCCAACTAATCAAACCAATTATGAGAGATAATGCCAACATTGAGGAAACTAGAGTCAAAACAAGAATCCAAGAAAATTCCTTATGAAGACTCTATTCCATTTCAGGATGATGATTACAAAAGGGATGAGACTTCATACTTAAGGAAAAGACCTCACGCGAACAACTTTTCAACATTATGCTTGGTGGATATGATGAAAGTCGAACCACCTAAGCATATGATGAATTTTGGAAATGTGGAGAAAAATATCTACATTTTGGAGTTTGTCATTCAAAAAGGGCAAAATGAGGCCTCTCACTTTAAGGACAATAAATGCAAAATTCAATGTGAAAAAAGTGAATTTTTGATACTCTCCCCAATACCCAACAAGCCTTTTATAAAGTTTGATGTTAATTGGGTAAAAGGTTTAAATCTTCAAACTAGAGAGATAGATAATATTTCATTGTGTCCCCACCTTTGACTAAAATACCACAAAGATGTATTGATCTAAAGTTAGGATGCCATTTCAAATCTTCCAAATGGAGACCTAAATTTGATAGGAAAAAGATGTTGTGCTGCGACTTTAACTAAGGCGCTTCTTGGGAGGTAACCCAAGAAATTTTTATTTATATTTTCTAATATTTTTATTTCATTTTAGCTTGTTTTTGGGTGTTTGTAGGTGATAGCACAAATTGGAATGGGTACCTTAAGAATGAAACCCTAGATAAGTATATTGGACTTTCTTTTCATCACTTTTATCTCTTTGTAAGCTTACATGGTATGATCTTTAAAATACGAATGATGACCAAATTTTATAGTTTCTTTTGGTTTGAATTTTATTCATTTGAGATTAATTTGGTAGAATGTGGTTGTTGGGATGAAGATTTTTTAATGAGTGCCTTATCCGAAAAGTTAAATTGCAAAATTCTTACTTTCATACACTAGTGCACACTATGTGTTTGATGAAATAACCACTTGAAGTTTGTTTTCTTAATTGAGTAGTGGGTTATTTAATTAGGTTAGTATATTTACAATTGGTGTATTTGGTGATGAATTGGTGCATTGGGCATGTTCACATTTGTTGTTATTTTACCTATTCAAGCTCTTACTTTACATGCACACCACATGTTTGTTAAAATGTCAATAGGAGAGAAATGTCTTATATGCTTGAAATATTAATGTAAACTTACTTGAGTCATTGTTTGACCATTTTTAGAGTATGGATTTGAGTCCAATTGTTCTTAAAAGTTGTATAACCAGTGGTTTTTGGTTAAAATCGTGAATGAATGTTGTGTCCATAGTGTTATCGATTGTTATGCTTACCATAGCACCTCCGGGTGAAGTCTAAGTAACCCGAGGGATATGAATGCTTATCTTGCCCTATGATAGATTGGGTGAGGCCATTCTTAAGGGTAGAGGGTCATTTGTGTTTCATTGGTGACTTGAGTATTTTGTGAACTAAATGGATTATATGTGAAGTTATGAGTAAAGAACCCAGTGAAGTGTAATGATAATGTTGCCTTGCATTTATAATAAGTTTTTCTTTAGTTGTTTAGGAAGAGGCAAAGGCTCAAAAATTATTTCAAAATGTCATTAGAAAGAAATGAAATGATAGTTTTGTTTTTGAAAAAAAAAAGACAGATAAATTGTGTTCTTAAGCTTTCTTTTGAGTGAGATCATTAAATTCAATTTTTGGCTCTCTCCATACAAGGATGAGTCATGAATTGGAGTAACTTATTAAGCTCAAATTGCTCAAATAGGTTGGGAGATTAACTTTTTTCTCTATGAATGCGATGCCATATGTGCTGAGATTTTTGTATAATTCTTGCGCATATGTGTAGCCTAAAACTTAACCCGAGTGTGTTCAAAGAAAAATTCTAGACAAGTTTGTTTTGGAGAATGACCCGAGGCTAATTTTTGACCCGTCACATAGCCAAATTTCCACCTTAATATTTTTCCCACCTTCGAGCCTTTTTACCTATTTTTCTTTCTTTGTCTTATGATAACCTTGTTAAAACACTTAAGCCCTTTTTAAAATCTTCCTTTTGGTACTTAACCTCCTTTGATGCATTTCATAATTCTATGAAATGAAATATAAACAAAAGCCTATGTTTGGTAAAGGGTTTGTGTAATTGGAAAAATAATGTGAGGGTAGTTCAAGTTTTGGGTGGGTGAATGTGATGTGCCAATATGAGCCAAGCAAGGTCTATGTAAGGTTGTCAACTCATGTGATTAAACGATAAGAGATGTCCTTAAATAATAAAGTAGAATAGCCTAGCCCATAGAACTTGAAGAGAAATTAGATGAATTAAGGTCTAAGAAAGGCGTAAAGTTAGAAAGTCTCTTGAAAAAGCCAAAAATGGTGTCTTTGAATTATTTTGTAAATGCTAAAATAAAATAGGGAAAGATGGTAAATTATTTGAAGGAGAATACGTTGCGAGTTTAAGAATTTTGTGGGTAGAAAGGATTGATAAATTGCATTGAAGGAGGTATTTTAGTAACTTGACCCATAGATATTCCTTTCCTCACCTTAAACCTTCATATTGACCACTAAGATCTTGGTGATATCAAACAAGATAAGTCTACATTAGTGGAGAAAATCTCAAAGTGCAAGCCAATAGTTCTACTCATTGTACTTGAATTTCTTTGCGAGAGTGAGTATGAATTCTTTCATTATTTGATCTCCTTTAGAAATTTCACTGCATTTTGTAAAGCTAACTCTTGCTTAAGAGAGTCATCAATACTTTGGATTAAAGGTTGAAGTCTTACTCTCTATTTGGGTAAATGGGTGAAGGAAGTTGCATCATGAAAATTAAGAAAATTCTTGAAAATTTTGTGTTTCCTTTTAAGATGCTTTTGTTGATTTTGAATATTCATTTGATATGAACTTTCATACTTGCTTCATATGTGTTTATTAGAAATTTTTGGTTTACTTGTTTCCATGATATGTTTGAAAAGTCTTTGTAGAGCGTTGTTAGCTTATTCCTTTAGTATAGTTTTCTTTTCGGTGGATTTGAGTCTAATACCCTAACTTGTTGAATTGTTCTTGGTTGCATGGGGACAAGTAATGGTTTAAGTTTGGGGTGTTGATAAGTCCTCAATTTGATGATATTATAGCATTTTTTAATTCTAAACTATCGTGCTTTTCTATTGATTTTATGTTAATCTCTTTCTTGATGCTCATTTGTGTAGGAAAATTTGAAAAGGGAAGATGAGCAAGTCATTCAAGTCAAAAAGAGAAGAAATGTAAGAAAAAGGAACAAAAGCTAAAATTGCAGGCCCAGGAACGACCCTCATTTACAGCGACTGCAGACTGAGGATCGCGATCATAGTCAGTAAACAAGTCAACAAAAGGGCAATCGCAATATAAATACTGCGATAGCAATACCGCGATCGCAGTCAAGGGATGGCAATCGCGGTAGAGCGAAAAAGTTTGAAGAAAATTTTTGTAATATTTAGTAAATGCAGAATGGAGGCTTAAATAGGTGTTTTTAGTTCATTTTTCATACCATCATTTATATTATATTTTATCCATCATCTTCAACTTAGTTTAAGGTTTTTGTAATTTCTTGGGGCTTGGAGCTAAAATTTACACTAGTTTAAGATAAGAATTAATTAGCGAAACTCTAAAGTGCAGATTTAGCATCACCGATTGAAGATTCATTGGATCCTAAAGTGTGTTTTACCCTCTCTTTATTTTCTCATGGATAACTTTGATGGAAATATTAGTTTATTTGTGTTTATTATCATTATGATTTTCTAGATCTACCTTTTGGGATTATGCTAGAGAAGGATGCAATTATGTGTAGGTTGTGGCATATTTGTGTATATTTTAGTTTATGATGATGGGTCCAATTATTATTTGATTAAATTTGTTGGGATTTGTGGGTGAAAGTCCCAAATGCCCAAACGAGTTTGATCGATGCAAATCCCAAGCTCTTGAAAGCTCAAACCATCTTTGAAAGATGGGTTTTGGGTGAATTTTTGGAACCAACCTTATACTTGAAAGAGGGATGTGTGAACAAAATCAATAGTAGAAAATTTATGGGTATGTCTTGCTAATTTTTCACTGTCTTAGACATAAGGGTGATTAGGAGGTTTAGTATACCATTGGTATCATCCTAGAAATAGGGATACCCAATTGAGGTGTTGGGTGTCTTTAATTGTTACACTCATTAGGTACTTAAAAGGTTCAATGAGTAACATGTATGAGGTTTTGTTAAAGAACTAGCTTCAAGGACTTTAAATCAAGCCTACCACATCATCAGCAACCAGAATTCCCATTAAATTATCATGTTCCCATGTATATCTTTCCCTAGGAAAGCATAGTCCCAATATCTATTTTAATTGATTATACTCTAATTATGTTGGTCTAAAATTAGTCCCTTAGAACCCTAAGAATTACTATCACATTAAAAAGCATTGAAACCCCCCTAAAACTTCTTGTACCATAGGTTTAAACTGAGCAAGCAACTTTTATTTCAAACTTACTCAATAGCCACTTACATTTTTCCTCGTGGATTCGGCCCCAAATCTTAGTTGGGTAAATATACGGATAACGACCGCCTTGCACTTAAAATGACGTGTAAGTTTAGTGTTATCAACTAGCCCTCACCTCCGCCTATTCAGGAAGATCCCATGAATGAATATGTCTCTCACATCTAGTTTAGTGCTACTTTTACTACTATAGACCATTCAGTAGCTGCTAAGAACAACCAGCGAGTCATTGCCCCAGCCAATCTAGTGGCAAATATTGTTGCAGCTAGGAATTGAGATTTTACCTAAATAAATCCCCTTTTGTTTTTGGAATATAAGTCTGAAGATGATCTACAGGTGTTTCTTGATATGGTTCATAAGATGACAGATATTATGGTCATCACTTTGAGTGAGAGTGTAGAGTTGGCTGCATATAAATTAAAGGATGTTGCTCACACCTAGTTTAATAAGTGAAAGGAGGATTATGGTGTTAATGCAGGGCCTGTTGAGTGGGAATAATTTGCCATGGATTTTTTAGATAGGTTTTTCCTATTAGTGATGAGGGAGAATAAGATTCAGCAGCTCATTAATTTGATGCAGGGCAGCATAAGTGTAAAGGAGTACTCACTTAAGTCTACTAAGGTGGCGAGGTATGCTCCTAAGTTGGTTGCAGACAATAGGTATAGATTTAGTAAGATCGAGTATATTGTAGCTGATAGTGTAGCTAAGGAGTGTAGGACTACCATGTTGATTAAGACGATAGACTTATCTCGACTTATGGTTCTTTCTTAACAGATTAAGAAAGAAAATCTTAAGGAGAAAGAGAGAGAATAAAAGGGATAAAATAGGTAGTTTTAACTTTTCTCAGCAACGGTCAAAAGGTATTAACCATTCTCAGTCCTATTAGAAGTTCTTATCCCCAATTTCATCTCCAGCTAGTGTGAGAGTTCCTAAGTTCAGGCAAGATAGTCAGGATAGGGCATTAGTCTATAAGTCCCAAGGTAGTTTGAACAGTGGTCACGCTAGTCCTCTCTGTAGAAAATGTGGTGCTCATCATCAGGGTGTGAGTAGAGCTGGCAGTGAGGTGTGTTTTTTATTTGGCAAGCAAAGCCATAGAATTAGAGATTACCTAAAGACTGGTCAGCAGGGTCTGTACAATCGTCCTCTAGTTCTAGTCGGTTGCCTAACTCAGTAGGGTGTCACTTCTAGCAGACCCAGTAGGTAGTATTAGTGCAAGTTATATTACCTCCAGACTCAGCATGAAAAGAAAAGTTCACCTGATGTAGTTATGGGTATGTTATAGGTCTTTCATCTTCGTGTTTATGCTTTATTAGACCCCAGAACTCTACTCTTCTTTGTAATACCCTCTATAGCAGTGGATTTTAGTGTAAGTCCCAAATATTTAGTGGAACCTTTCTCAGTGTCAACCAAAGTGGATAAATCTAATATAGTCAGATGGGTATACAAAAATTTCCCGATCACAGTATCTCAAAAAATCACCTCAGTTAATCTTGTGGAGTTTGTGATGACTGATTTTGATGTTATTCTAGATATTGATTGGCTCCATTCATGTTTTGAATTAGTTGATTATAGAAATAAAGTTATTCAGTTTAGTTTTCAAGTAAGCCAGTCATTGAATAGAGAGGTAGTACCTCTGCGCTTAGGGGCTTGATTATTTTTTATCTTAAGGCTAGAAAAATGATATCTAAAGATGTGTTTACCATCTTGTTTGATTTAAGGAATCTATTTTTGATACTTCTCGTCTCGAGTCAATTTTAGTAGCAAGAGGATTTCCAGATGTGTTCCCTGAAGACCTTTTTAGAGTTTCTCTTGAAAGGGAAATTGACATCGGAATAGATCTCCTTCCAGAGACCCAGCCTATCACTATTTTCCCGACAAAATGGATCCAGCTGAGATTAGGGAATTGAAAGAATAGTTGAAAGAACTCTTAGAGAAGGGATTCATTAGGCGTAGTGTTTCCCAATGGGGCGCCAAGTCTTAGTTGTGCATAAGAAAATAGTTCTCTCAGAATGTGCATCAATTACCATAAGTTGAACAAAGCCACAATCTAGAATAAGTATCCACTCCCCAGGATTGATGACTTGTTCGACCAACTTTAGGGTGCTAGTTACTTCTTTAAGATAGACCTGAGATCCATTTATCATCAGCTCAGAGTCAGAGAATGTGAAATTCTGAAGACAACTTTCAAAACTCTGTATGGTCACTTTAAATTCCTAGTTATGTCATTTGGACTAACAAATGCCCCTACAACTTTTAGTGATTTGATGAATAGAGTGTTTAAGCAGTGCTTGGAAATGTTTATCGTAGTCTTCATTGATGATATTCTTGTCTATTCCCGTAGTAAAAAAGATCATGCAGACCATCGGAGAATTGTATTATAGGCGTTTAGAACTTATCAGTTTTTCGCCAAGTTCAATAAGTATGAGTTTTGGCTAAGATTCATTTTTTTCCTTGGTGATATTGTTTTCAGTGATGTCATTTGAGTTGACCATCAAAAGACCAAAGTAGTGAGAAACTACCCAGACCCATTTCCACATCAAATATTAGGAGTTTCTTGGGTTTGATCAACTATTACAGATGGTTTGTTGAAGGGCTTTATTATATTACATCAACCATGTTCCAATTGACTCAGAAGAAAGTCAAATTTTAGTAGTCCGATTGTTACGAGAAGAGATTTTACGAGTTGAAGACTCAACTTAACTCAGCCTTACTATTGACTTTGCTAGATGGTTCATATGGGTTTAGTGTTTCCTATGATGTTTCTTGCATTGGTCTTAGTTGTTTTTTGATGTAGAGAGCTAAGGTCATAGCCTATGCTTCTTGACATCTTTAACCCCATGAAAATAATTATCCTACCCATGATCTTGAGTTGGTAGCCGTTGTTTTTGCCTTAAAAATTTTGAGGCATTATCTTTATGGAGGACTTGTTGATGTGTTCACAGATCACAAAACTTTATAGTATGCGTTATCATAGAAGTATGTCAATCTTTGACATAAAATGTAGGTAGAGTTGTTAAAAGATTATGATATGAGTATGTTGTATCATCCGAGCAAGGCCAAAGTAGTTGTAGATACCCTTAGTAGATTTTTTATGGGTAGTGTTGCTCATGTTTAGAATGATAAGAAAAGTTAGTCAGGGAGGTTCATCAACTTGCTAGATTAGGTGTTCGGTTGGTTTATTTAGGTAAGGGTAGTACATGGGTTCAGAATGGTTAAGAATCTTATTTGGTTGCTAAAGTGAAAGAAAATAAATATAGGGATCTCAGTTTAATTAGGTTGAAGAAAACAATTAGAGATCAGAAAGTAGAGGTTTTCTCCCAAGGGGGAGATGGTGTACTGCATTGTCAGAGCAGGTTATGTGTTCCTTGTGTTGATGGTTTGAAGCAACATATTTTGGAAGAAGCGCATGGTTCATGATATTCGATTCATCCAGTAGCCACTAAGATGTTCCATGACTTTCAAGAAAACTATTGGCGGAGTGGTACGGAAAACGACATTACAAAATTTGTAGCTAAGTGTTCAAACTGTCAGCAAGTTATAGTTGAGCACCAGATACCTAGTGGTACATTGTAGGAGTTTAGCATCCCCACTTGGAAGTGGGAAATGCTGAAATGCATTTTGTGACATGTTTGCCTTGTACTCGTCGTCAGCATGATTTGATATGGATCATTGTTGATAGAATTTGACTAACTTCAGCATGATTTCGTATTTCGTATTAAAGAAATGTTTTGGCGATTTAGCTGTTGCTATTCCTTTAGAGAATACAGGTATTTAGTATATCCTTTCTTTTGAAAAAGTCCAAGTTTTGATCCCTGATCGTCAGATTCGTAGGTTAAGGAACAAATAAGTTCCCTTGGTTAAAGTTGTATGAAAAAATCATTCCGTTGAGAGAGACACTTGAGAAACAGAAGATGATATGTGTACCAAGTACCCTTATCTTTACCACAACTTAGAATCAGCTTGAGATAACAACTTTCTTCAGATAGACTATTTCCTATTCTCAGTTCAAGCTATATAATCAATCTCATGTCATTTTATGCATTGACAAAATCAGTTTAGTTCATGTGTAATATTTCAGGCTCAGTTATGTAATCATGTTTCCAATCATGCATGTTCAGTATCTAATCTAAGTTACCTTAGTTCTATACTCTCAGTCTAACTAGTCTCATTCGAGGCAAATATTTTGAAGGGGAAGATATTGTAATACCCTGTATTACTCTTAGCTCAGTTCAGCTTCTAGTTGCACGCATAAGAGGCTGAAGGTCTAAAAATTGTACTATGTATTGGGGAGTTATTCATCTTTAAGGCTTCTAAACATAGGGTATTTTTAACTTGGTTTTCCCAAACCCTAAATGTTGGTCTTTGAGTTAATTAATGTTGAGGGGAATAAGAAGCATGTCATGGAGAATTTTTGCTTTTATTAGACTGGGTGTGGGTCATGTTTTGATCACAAAACCACTAGGTTATAACCATAAATCTGTGTTGTGGTGAGGGAAATGCACTACCATGATAAGTCGGCATCACGTTCAGCTTGTTTCATCCTATTTTAAAGTTAAATAACTGAGAGAAAAATGGGGTTTATTCCCCCTCAACTCAAATGTTCATAACACGACTTAGGCATCAATTAGGGCAATATTTTCCCCTTCTTCTCTAATTATTCTCCAAACAAAACCATTTCCTTTCCGCAAGAACACAAATTCAATTCCTTTATCTCCAAATAATCAAGAATTCAAGTTCCCCAAGTTCAAGAACCTTCAAGAAAGCAACAAGATTAGTGTTTCTATTTCAAGTTAAAAGTTTGAGGTATGTGGGGTGTTAATTCATGTATTCCTTTCACCCATGGATCCCAAAAAAACCCTTTTTCCTCAATTAAAGAATGAAATTTCTATCATTATAGTATTTATATGTTCAAGAAAGATTGAATTTCATTTTTTATGGTGATTTAAATTAAACAGACCATGTATGATCCCTTGCGAGATTTGCTTTCCTCATGCTGTGAATTTTAGTTTCCCGTGTCTTATTCAAGTAAATTTCAGGATTTGTTGAATTCTCATGTTTAGAATATCCCCATGCACAAGTTCATTCTTTCCATATGTTTGATGAAATACCCATGTTTTAAGTTAAACCAGGAAGCAGTATTACAATTTAAGTTTCAATGTCATGTTTTAATGATCATTTAGTGTTGGTGGGTTATGAATACCCAATACCTACGCCTTTTACATGATTTTTAGATTTTCAAGTACAATTTAGTTAAACTATGATTGTTCTTTTCTATTTAATTATAATGATCATATTGAGCACTATCAGTCATGAAATCATGTTCCGCTAAACTCAGTCCAGTTTTAATTTCAGTGTCAGTTCAGTTGGGAGTTGGATTTAGAACCGAGCGAACTCAGGGATGGAGACTCACCTAACACTAGAGGGTGTGAAACTTACTAGAAATCTTTAAGTTTTATAACTACATAGCCAACATAGGTTAGAGATATCTACCTACCAGATGATGGTTGACATAGTGTTTACCTGCTAGTTGAGGGTGACACATATCTCATTAAAGAACCTTCCATTTGAGGGTGACTCCTTAGTCCTTCGGGACACCAGTTTTGCGGATCCACACAGAAAGTGTTAGTATTCATGGAACTATACTGATATTCTTCCATCTAGGGTTACAGGTTAGACCCCAATTAGCTCAGATTGGGGCATGTCAGTTAGATGATAGCACCCACAGTCTTAATACAGTATTCAGTGTATATTCAGTTTAGGTTTTCTTTACCAAAGCATATAAATTTATAGTTATTCAGTTATACATATTTTGGTCTTTCAGATTACAGATTAATTTAGAAATATATATATGCTTTGTCTTGCGTTCTCAGGTATTACAGTTTTCATGCATTCATGCTCTATCATTTTATGCTGTTAATTTAGTCCTTATCTCATATACACAATACCCCATGTATTTTAACCAAACCTCATCTCTTATACAAGTACATTCAAAGTACTGATCACATACTCTTCTTTGTACTATGATGTATTATATGATAGGTTTGAAGGCATAGTTTCCCGACCGCAGTTTGACAGCTAGTGATACTCAACAGACTTCGTGGTGGGTCCTTATCCATTGAGGACACATTATTTTTTATTCAGTGCTTCAGTATTTCATTATGTTCATTCAATTGGAGTTAGTTGGGGGCTTGTCCCATCAACTCCTCAGTCAGTCAGAGGCTTTTAAGACATCAGAAAGTCAGTTAGACACTTTTCTAGTTTATTAGTCTTCTCAGTATTATCATTTGTGTTAGGTTGCTGGTTAGATTGTAGTATTTCAGCAAATGTTACAGACATGTGTTTGAACCATTACTTTAGTAGTTTATATTCCATACACGTGTATGGTTATTATTTTATTTAGTGCTCATATTAGGTACCAGCTCATGGGTTAGCTTGTGGTCACTTGTGATCTTAAGTACTGTTGTCGCTGCTAGGGAGTAACCTTGGGTCGTGACAAGATTTTACTATGTCTAGAATGGACTTTCAGCGGGTGTTAGGGATTTGTTCGGAACACTATGCGCACCAATAAAATATTCTACTATACGAAATTCAACATTCCGCACTCAATGGAATAATCAAAACTGTTATCCTAGATCGTTTCAACTAAATATGGGGCTTATACCTTAATGTGGCATGGAAACACGACACTTTCAATGCTTAAAGCCACAAATTTATGCATAAACTTAGCATATTTTGTTAGATATAATGCACTTTGGTATGAATTGCAGGTAAAATAGGTCTACATTAGTATTTGAACAAAAAGAGAAGAAAAGACCTGTAAAATACCAAATCTGATTAGTATAGGGTCAAATCTTGAGTCGTAACCATTCGATACGACTAGTATGCTGAATCGTATGAATAATAGAACAAAAAGCCAACTGAAGGAGCTAAGTATGAGGAAGATACAACTCAAGTATTAGTCATCAGCAAGGATAAAAGTCATATATGGAAGTTGTAAGAATAACAAAACCTAAGCTAACATCCAGTAGTTAAAGTGTCAAAGGAATACGAGTCGGAAGTCTGAGTACGACTTTTATAGGTATGTCATAGACAAACCGATGTTCAAAATTGGGAAAGATTGAAGAACCAAGTGGATACGAGTTTAGGAAATGCATCATACACTTATGTACAACTCATAAAGAGAAGTCGTATGTTGAATACATAGTTGAAGCCATAGGAAAATCAGACATTAGAATGGATACGATAAGGCAAGCTATGACTCATATTGAGCCGATAGAAGTGAAGACCGTGTCGCATCGACTGCCGACTTAACTTTAGCTTTCCTATTTTTATTAGGATTTTTATGTTATTTAGAGATACTATAAATACCCGAGGGTTTATCTTTTATGAGGTTACACTCTTGAACGTTAGTTTAAATGATTTTACCTATTATTATAATACTTTTATAATTGTTCTCGAGAACTTAGGGTTTAATGAAATTACAGATTTTGGAATTTATTAATTTTATTCTTGTGCAATTGATTTTATGTATTCTTCATTGATAATCATGGTTTGTTTCACAAACATGAGTTATGAATCTCCTCCGCTAGTGTTATGGGAACCGTGGAGGATTAGCTACCTAAAGGAAGTGTGAGACTCAATTGTTCTAGGTTTTATGCATGTATCTTAATTATTTTTCTCAATAATTAATCTCATACAAGCTGCAGCGCTAGATATAACCTCTATTCTCATCTATTCAATAACCAAGAAGTTTGTGATTGGGAAAAAATATTAAGACAGTGATTTTGGATTTATACCTCCATTTTTTAGTAACTGTATCTCATCTTAGCAATTGATCTTACCCGTCAAGTGTAACTAAGGCCTTAGCAAGGGGAAATAAAGTAACACCCTGAAACATACCCGATAAAGGGTGAAATTTATCTTTGAGCTTATCCGGCAGTTGATAAGACTTATCTTGTAGGCTTTACATGCAAAACAGCAAATCTATTGGGTTTATCTTGAGAAATTTATGTGGTTGAGAAGCCAGGGGGAACTCTAACCAAGATTTGTCTCATATTGATTACAACTCAAAAGAACTCATGATTTGATTACTACTTACAATTGAACTACAAATCCCCCCATTTACTTTTCTTTAGTGCCTGTAGTTTACATCAAGGCAAGAAACTGTTCACATTTTCCCTGTGGGAGAAAGCCCAACTTCTTTGGGTTATTGTATTAGCAATCGACTGCATTATACTTCCAATTGAGGTACAGTTTTGCGCAACATCAAAATTTACCCACATTGCCGGGGAAGACGATTTGATTAGTGAATGGAATAGTGAAGTATGTGGGTTTTTAATTTTTGTTTTTTTCTTTGGCTTACGTTGGTGTATGCCATGTACTAGGAGTAGAAGCAATCCCTTACTCCCATTTGATCCAGATCCAGAGAGAATCATTAAACTCCGAGAAGGATGTTAGGTGAAATTCATTAACGTATTTAAGACCCCCTACCTGCAGATTAAAATGTGATACACCTGCGTGTTAAATTATATCCAAAGAATATTGCTAACTTACAGACACAACAACAATTGGCACAAGAACTAGATTAGCATTAGAATCCAAAATTTTTAAAGAGGTAGCAGTAGCTCAACAAGGAGGGCTAGTATGATTGAGATAGGTTTGTGATCATATTGTTCAGAAAGGCAGTTCTCCATTTATTCTGGCATATTAACACTTAGACCTATATGAGGAAGATGATGAAGATTTAGGTTATATTTAGCCTACTATTCTGGGGCTATTGTTCCTTCTACTTTAGCCCCTAATGAGATGTTTGATATCACTAGTTCTATGATCCAGCGGTTGAATCTACGTGGTGTATTTTTGGGTACATCTAAAGATAACGGCAACACGCACCTTAAAAATTTTCTTGGGATCTGCACAAATTATAGTATTCCAGGGGTAAATAAGGAAGAATTGAGATTTTAGTTTTCCCATTTTCTTTGACAGGTGAAGCATCACTATGGTTAGGGGAACTTCATAGAGGAACTATCACTACTTGGCAAGAGTTGCAGACACAATTTTTGAGAAGATTTTTCCCTTTTGCATGGATGTTATAGTTGCAGAATGAAATTTAGAATTTCAGACAGCTATCTATAGAGTTAGGTATTAGGCTTGGTTTCGATTCAAGAAGAAGCCGAGCATGGTACCAAATCACGAATTAGAGGATCTAACTTGTCTAAGATCTTTTATCGATCATTGAATGATAGTTCAAGATCTACGATAGATACTATATATGGAGGAGCATTTATGCACCTTCACTAGAAAGCTGCACAAGAAATGCTAGATGATATTGTGGTTACCAATACAGGATGAAATACTTTAGATTCAGAATTTGGTAGTGGTACATATGCTATTGGAGAAACAAATAATAAATTGAGCATCAAACGACATGGTAGCACAAGAGCTGGCATAACTTCGTACAGATATTGTTTTGCTCATGAAATAATTTGTGTAAATGAGTGCCAAAAAGGTGAAATGCAGTTGTGGCACAGGGTCTACTTCCAAACCATTCGAGATAGAATATAAAGAAGAGGAAAAGTTTCTTGATCATAGATTTATGGATTTCGAAGACCAAGGGCAAGGGAATCAAGGTCGCAACTATTATAATAATAGATATAGAGATAGGAGTAGAGACAGAGATGGTTATTATCAGCATAAGGATGACTATAAAGAGAAGCATGGCAAATATATTCCAATGTATAGTCGAGATACAAAGCCCAAAATGAGGGCACTTTTGGCTAAGCTGGTCAAAGGGAAAGAAAGTCAAGAGAAATTCTTGAAGGATATCAAAGCTGATCTGCTAGGATTGAACAAAAATCTTAATCACATGCTAAGCAATCAAGCAGTTAGAGCAAACTTTTAGTCCAATGTCAGCCACAGTTAATTAGAGACAACATGGTACTCTTTCGAGCAATATAGTGGTAAATCCCAGAAATGATATTCAATGCCATGCCAATACTACTCGGAGTATTAAGGTTAAATCAGACCTACCTGTACCCATGGCTGGTGAAAAGAAGAGTGATGATAAGTCGATTGATGTTGGGAGTAGCAGTAAGTAGAATGGAGGAGAAGAGAAGATTATAGAGCCTATGTTGAAGCCCATTCTAAGACCCCTTCCTCCCTATACACAAAGATTGAGAAATAAATTGTCTACGGTAAGAAGTTAACATTCAACATACTGCTTGTAGAGGCATTGAAGTAGATGCCAGGATATGGAAAATTCATGAATGATTTGATCACCAATAAAAGGCCAATCAATTTTGATCCAGTAAACAATATTCATCATTGTAGTGCTGTAGTTACTAGATTTTTGGTAGAGAAGAAAGACCCTAGGGCTTTCACAATACCTTGCACTATTGGGTCTTTAAACTTCACTCAAGCATTATTGTATTTGGGATCTAGCATCAACCTCATTCCCTTTGCTGTATTAAAATAGTTAAGGTTGGGAGCTCCCAAAACAACTACCATGAGACTAATGATAGTAGATAGAACAGAGAATAAGTCTGTTGGTATCTTGTATGGGGTTTTGGTAAGAGTGTCTACTTTCATATTTCCTGCTGATTTTGTTCTATTAGATTGTGAAGTAGACTTTTAGGTCCCAATTATTTTGAGAAGACCATTTTTGGGTATAGGTAGGAGATTGATTGATAAGGGGAAAATACATCTAATGTTGCAACTCAATGATGAACAAATGTCATTCAATATATGCAAATCTATGAAGCAACATGATGATTTGAGTGTGGTATCTAAGATTGATGTCGATGATAAGAAGAAATATTTATTCTATGATGTTGATAGAGTTACTTTGTGGGATGATAATTCTAATACGATTGCTCCTATTGAAGATAAGCTAGGTTTTAAAGCTCTTGCAACTGTGATCATGAATTTTATCTCTGAAGGTATAGAGGAGTATGAGGAGTTAGCGGGAGCATTGCATTGGAATGGTTATAATTATTCTCCAATGAAGCTTAATCTAGGTTTAAAGAATCGAACTACTCCACCTACTCACTCATTCCCATAAAAACCTTCTGCATAGCTTCTTTCTCTAGTGTGTGCAAGTGATCTGCAACTTCATTTTTTATGCCTTATCTTTCTTTTACCTTGAAATCAGATTTTTACAATAGCAGCAGCCAACAGATAATCCTGGGATTCTTATCATTCTTATCAATTAAGTACCGCAAAGCCATATGATCTGTGTGCACAATCAGCTCCTTTGTCCCAATCAAGTAGGATCTATATTTTTCAAAGGCAAAACCCACTGCCAAGGACTCTTGCTCTATCAAGGTATAGTTCTTTTATGAATCATTTAGTGACTTACTAGCATAGTAGATGGGATAAAGTATCTTTTCTTTTTCTTGACCTAGTACAACTCCTAAGGACAATCGTACAGTATCACACATGATCTTAAAAGGAGAGGACAAATCAAGAGATACAATTATTAAAGCAGATACCAACTTCTTTTATAGGTTTTCAAAATCCTTCTTACATACATTATCGAAAATAAATTTTACCTTCTTATCAAGAAGCTTGCAAAGAAAACTTGTAATATTTGAGAAATTATTGATAAATCAACTATAAAAATGTGCATGCCCTAGAAAGCTCTAAATTTCCTTCACAGAAATTGGGTAAGGTAATTTTTCAATCACCCAATCTTCGCTCGATCAACCACTATGGCTCTCTTTGAAATCTTGTACCTAAGCACAATTCCCTCTTTGACCATGAAATGGCACTTTTCTTAATTAAGCACCACGTTGCATTCTTCACACTTTTGTAGAGTATTTTCCATGTGACTTAGGCAATCTTCAAAAGAATCACCAATAACTAAAAAATCATTCATAAAAACAACAATGGTGCCTTTGAATATATCAGAGATAATAGATATCATACATCTCTGTAATATGGCTTGAGCATTGCATAGCCCAAATGGTATCTACTTTAATACAAATGTCCCATAGGGACATGTAAAAGTAGTCTTCTTTTTGTCCTCAGGTGCAATAGTGATCTTATTGTAGCCTGAGTACCCATAAATAAACCAATACCATCTTCTACCTTCTAACTTATCTAACATATGATCCATAAAAGGCATAAGAAAATGGTCCGGTTGAGTCCATGCATTCAATTTTCTACAATTCATGCAAACTCTCCATCCATTCACTGGCCTGATACATACTAGATCATTCTTCGCATTAGGCACCACAGTAATTCTACCTTTCTTTGAAACACATTGTATCGGACTGATCTATTTGCTATTAGCATTGGGAAACACTATACGAACATACAACCACAGGATTATTTCTTTCTTCACCACCTCCTTCATAGGAGGATTGAGTCAAAGTTGATGTTTAATAGATGAAACACAATCTGGTTAAAGTTGTATTTTGTGAGCAGACAAACCAGGAGAAATGCCTACAATAACTATAATGGACCATATAATGGCCCTCTTGAATCTCTGCAATACTAACAATAATGTTTCTAATTTTGGCTATCGCAAATCAGCTATAATAATAACTGACAAAGTGTTGTTAGCCCCCAAAAATGCATACCTTAAGTGAAATAGGAGGGCTTTCAACTGTAACACCGGTGGTTCCTCAATGGATGGGCAAGCCCAAGGGCACCTAAATGCATTTGCATTGAGAATTACTCAATAGTTGGGTAGTGGGAAGATGCCCAATATTGCTAATGTCAGGTCCGATATTATAGAAATAAAGAAGATTATTGATGAACTGTATAAGAGGCCAGTGATTACTGAGCCAGTTGTAGAGACTATGATTCCTACAGTCAAGGTTCCAAATATTTGGGAATAACTAATAAAAGTTCAGGTTAAGGAGACCAAAGAAGAAAGAAGAAAGAAGAAGAGAAAGAGGAAAGAATAGTACGAAAAGAAGAAGACATCTATAGTGGATAGTATTTAGGATGAGTGGAACCGCAAGACAAGGGTTTGTGAGATAGTTGCTGAAGTTGGTTGATTGAGAGTTTCGATCGCTATTTATGAGAGGGATGATATTATATCCCCATCTGCTTATTTTGTCCCAGTTGTTAGGATAGTAGCTGATGAGAGTAGGACCCAACCTGAGGGCCCATGTTCTAATGTTGATATGTCGGTGCTTTGAGTGCTTAGATATGACCCTTATCCTTACTTTATTTAATTTATGCAGCTCTTCGGACAATGTAGTGATCTTTTGTTGGGGGTTGGGGTTATTTAGAAAATTTTAGGAGTAGCTGGATATAACTAAAACTTAAAGTTTGTTATATCTTGTAGGTTTGATAAGGGAAGCTGAGATAGGGAGTAGATCAGCACGCCTATGGCAGTGGATATTTTTTATTTGACTACGATTTTGAGGATTTTCGAAAATTTGAAGCCTTATTGAAAGATTTTTTACTTTGATTGATTTTTAAGTTATGATTGTTGAAACAATGCTGATTTTATATGCCAAATTGTAAGAAATGGTACCCCCTCAAAATTTTTTATTTAAATAATTGCGTAATTTATATACTTGTGTGAGACTATTGTACATCTGATAATGGCATTAGGATTAGGGATAGAATAGTTAGGGACAAAATACTTGCAGAGTTGGGTAACTAGTACTTAGTAGTGTAGCCTTGTGGAAGTACGTGTAAGGTTTATTGAGTTCCTGATTGTGTTGGAATCTGGAACTTGCTCGGTTACTTTTACACAGGTCTTGGATAGTTACGTAGAAGATGATCATAGGCACTTGTTGTATGAGTCCGCTTAATCCAATAATCCCTTAACCAAATCAATGAATCCCATTAATCCAAATTTTTGAGCATTTATAGACCAATTTTTCTTTACACACCTATTACCTTCCAATTTAATTTACAATGAACTTGTTTTGGCCTAGGTGCTCCTGTGAATACTATGCGCCTTAACTTGGGAAAATTTCCTAAGTTAAGGGTGGCTATTATTATAGGGGTACGTAAGAGGAAAAAAAGGTTGAAGATAATGGGTAGAAGAAAATTAGTTAAAAAATGGGTAGGTGAGTTGAAAATAAAAGAAAGAATAGTGCAATGTATAGCAAAAGAAAAAGATTAACTAAAATAAGTACTAGAAAGTCACACATGATGGAATTAGAATGTGCTTAAAAGAAAACATGAGACATAAGGGTGGAAACATAAGAAAAAAGGAAAGTACGTGGACCATGAGAATGGCATAGTGCAAAGGAGACTTAGTCAATAAATGAATCTCAAAAGATACCATACCAGCCCCAAGCCTATGTTACAAGCCAAATAATCTCCTAGAGTGATCTTTCTATTGTTGTCTGAGAACTTAAGAAAAGAGTATAAGGGAAATCCTATGGTATTCTTTGCCATCGATGATACTTCTTTATAAGTGAGAGAGTCATTCATTATATACCTTAATAGATTGGTTTATCTATCTACAGAGTGAATGGGATTTCTCTAACTGTGAGCTCACATGGGTCATGCTTCTAAGTTGCTAGATTGTTTGACAAATGTAAATTATATCTATGACCAGATGTATATTGCTAATGTAATGCCATCATCAAATTCCCTCATGTTTCCACACATGCTAAATTGGCATACACAACTGAGTTTTGAAAATTAGAGTTAAGAGGGGAACCACAAGATGGAAATTTAATTCAAAATCACTGCCATGGGTTCCTTGAGATCTTCCTGTTTAAGCATCGACTTTGTACTATAACATAGTTATTTGGTTTTGTTTACTTTAGGACATGCAAAAATCTATGTTAAGAATGTTGATGTGCCATGGAAACAGGACACTTTCGATGCTTCAAATCATGAATTTATGCATGAACTTAGGATATTTTGTTTGATATGATGCACTTTGGTGTGAATTGCAGGTAAAACAAATCTACACCTATATTTTAACAAAAATATAAGAAAAAGACTTGAAAAAGACCAACTCTGATCATAATATGGGTCAACACTGTAGTCATAACCATTTAATTTGACTTGTATGCTGAATCGTATGAATAGAAGAACAAAAATACAACTGGAGAAGCGAAGTAAAAGGAAGATACAACTCAAGTATCAGACGTCAAAAAGGATACAAGTCATATATGGAAGTTGTAAGCATAAAAAAACTTAAGCTACCATCTAGGAGTTAAAGTGTCAAAGTAATACGAATTGGAAGTCTGAGTACGACTTTTATAGGTATGTCATATACAAACCAATGTTCAAAGCTGGAAAAGACTGAAGTCCTAAGGGGATACGAGATTAGGAAATAAGTCATACACTTAGATATGACTACTAAACAGAAGTTGTATGCTGAACAGATAGTTAAGGCCATGGGTAACCCAAAAACTAGAACGGATATAATAAGGCAATATATGACTCATATTGAGCCGATATAAGTGAAGATCATGTCATACCAACATCCAACTTAACTTTACCTTTCCCATTTTTAATAGGATATCTATGTTATTCTGAGATACTATAAATGCCCGAGGGTTTATCGTTTATGAGGTTACACTCTTGAACGTTTGTTTACATGCTTTTATATATTATTACAATACTTTTATAATTGTTCTTCAGAATTTAGGTTTTATTAAATTACAGATTTTGGAGTTTATTTATCTATTTCTTGTACAATTGATTTTATGTATTCTTCATTGATAATCATGGTTTCATGCACAAATATGAACAATTAATCTCCTTTGCTAGAGTTTTGGGAACCTTGGTTGATTAACTACCAAAAAGAAGTGTGAGACTTAATTATTTTAGGGTTTTTGCATGTATCTTAATTCTTATTCTCAATAATTAATCTCATAGCAGCGGTAGCGCTTGAGATAGACTCCATTCGCAACCATGGAATAACCAAGAAGTTTGTTATTGGGGAACGAAGATTAAGACAGTGATTTTGGATTTCTATCTTCACTTTTTTTCCCCACATCATATCTTAGCACTTGATCCTACCTCGACTAGTGTAATTGAGGCATTATCAAGGAGAAACAAGGTAACACCCTGAGACATACCCGATAAAGGGTGAAATTTATCTTTCAGCTTATCCGGTAGTTGATAAGACTTATCTTGTATGGTTTGCATACAGAACAACAGAATTGTTGGGTTGATCATGAGAAATTTTCATAGTTGAAAAGCCAGAGGGAACTTAAACCTAGCATTTTTCTCATACTGATTACAACTCAAAAACACTCATGATTTGTTAATACTTACAATTGATACTACAAATCCCCCCATTTACATTCCTTTACTACTCGTAGATTGCATCAAGGTAAGAAACTGTACGAATTTTCCCGGTAAGAGAAACCCCAACCTATTTGGGTTATTGTATTAGCAATCGACAATATTATTATTCTAATTGAGGTATAGTTTTAGGCAACATCAAATGTTGCCCACGGTGTCAGGGAAGACGGTTTGATTAGTGAATATAATTGGTAAAGTTCGTAGGTTTTTAATTTTTGTTGTTTCTTTTTGTTACATTGGTGTATGCCATGTACAAAGATTAGAAGCAACACCTTACTCCCATTTGATCCAGAACTAGAGAGAATCCTTTAAACTAATAGAAGGATGTTAGGATAAATTCATAAAGCTATTCAAGATCCCCTACCTACAGATCCAAATGTGGAACACCCATGTGCCTTATTAGATCCACAGAATGTTGCATACTTACAGACACAACAACTATTTTAACAAGAACGTAGATAGGAATAAGAATCCAGACTTCCTAGAGAGGTGGTAGTAGCTCAACAATAAGGACTAGTATGGCTGATATAGGTTGTTGATCATCGAGTTTAGAGAGGAAGGTCTCCATTTATTCAAACATATTAACACTTAGATCCATATGAGAAAGATGGTAAAGATCTGGGTTATGTTGAGCCTACTGTTCTAGGGCCATTATTCCTCCTACTTTAGCCCCTAATTTGAAGTTTAATATCAATAGTTCGATGATCTAGCTGTTGAATCTACATGGTGTATTTTCGGTTGAAACCAATGATAACGCAAACATGCACAAATTATAATATTCCAGGGGTAAATAAAAAATTATTGAGAATATAGTTTTTCCCTTTTTCTTTGACAGATGAAGCATCACTATAGTTAGGGGAACTTTTAAGAGGATCTATCACTACTTGGAACGAGTTAAACATACAATTTCAGAGAATATTTTTCCCTCATGCACGAATGTTATAGTTGAAGAATGAAATTTACAATTTTAGACAGCAACCTATAAAGTAATGTATGAGTCTTAGTTTTGATTCTAGAAGAAGCTGATAATGGTACCAAATCGCAGAATCAGAGGATCTAACTTGTCTAAGATTTTCTATTGATCATCAAATGATAGTTGAAGAGGTATGATAGATAATATATCAGGAGGACCATTTATGCGTCTTCACTAGGATGCTGCACAGGAAATGCTAGATGATATCGCGGTTACTAACTGAGGATGGAATACTTGAGATTTATAATATGGTAGTGGTATATATGTTATTAGAGTAACAAATACTTATGGAGAATCAAATTACATGGTAGCACAAGATGTTGCACCTATTCATACAGATAATGGGTGGCTTATCAAATAATTTGCATCAATGAGTGCTAAAAAAAGAATGCAGTTGTGGTATAGGGGTCTACTTCTAAACCATTCGAGATCAAATCTAAAGAAGAAGTAAAGTATCTTTATCATAGATTTGTGGATTTCCAAACCTAAGGGAAAGGGAATCAAGATCGCAACTATTATAATAATTGATATAGAGATAGGAGTAGAAACAGAGATGGTGATTAGCAGCATAAGGATGACTATAAGGAGAAGAGTGACAAATATATTCCAACAGGTAGTCGAGATACAGAGTCCAAAATAGAGGAACTTTTTCCCAAGCTTGTCAAAAGTCAAGAAAACTTCTTAAAGTATATCAAAGCTGATCTGCTAGGATTGAACCAAAAAGTTGATTCACATTCTACAACAATCAAGCAGTTGGAGCAATAATTTTCTCAAATATCAGCCATAGTGAATCAGAGACAAACTGGCACTCTTCTGAGCAATATAGTGGTAAATCCTAGAGATGAAAGTCAATTCCATTCCATTACTACTTGGAGTGGTAATGTTAATTCAGACCCACAAGTACCCATGGATGATGAAAGAAGAGTGAGGATGAGCCGATTGATGTTGGGAGTAGCTGTAGGTAGAATAAAGGAAAAGAGAAGGTTACAAAGCATGTGCTTCAGCCCATTCCAAGACCCCTTCCTCCCTATCAACAAAGATTGAGAAAGAAATTATCTATCTTAAAAAAGTTAACTGTTAATATACAACTTGTAGAGGCATTAAAGTGGATGCTAGGATATGGAAAATTCATGAAGGATTTGATAACCAAGAAAAGGTCTGTCAGTTTTGATCCAGTTAAAAATATTCATCATTGTAGTGATATAGTTACTAGATCTTTGGTAGAGAAGGAGGAGGACACTAGGATTTCACAATACCTTGCACTATTGGGTTTTTCAACTTCACTCGAGCATTATAAGACTTGGGGTCTAGTATCAACCTCATGCCCTTTGCTGTATTTAAATATTTGGGGTTGGGAGCTCCTAAAATAACTACAAGGATACTAATGATGGTGGATAGAATAGTGAATAATCCTGTTGGTATCCTGTATAATGTTTTGATAAATGTGTCTACTTTTATATTTCCTACTCAATTTGTTATATCAGATTGTGAAGTGGAATTTTAGGTCCTGATTATTTTAGGAAGACCATTTTTGGCTATAGGTAGGATGTTGACTGATCAGGATAAAAACATCTGAGTTTCAACTCATTGATGAACAAGTGACATTAAACATATGAAAATCTAGGAAGCAACCTGATTAATTGAGAGTGGTATCTATGATTGATGTTGATGATAAGGAGAAAGATTCATTCCATGATGTTGATACAGTTTTTTTGTGGGATGATGGTTCTAATACAGTTGTTCCTATTGAAGAGAGCTAGGTATCTAAGCTCTTGCAACTGTGATCATGAATTTTGACTTTGAAGGTATAGAGGAGTATGAGGAGTTAGTGAGAGTATTGCATGGGAATTGTTATAATTATTCTCCAATGAAGCTTGATCTAGATTTAAGAATCGAACTACTCCACCTGCTCGCCCATTCCCATAGCAACCTTCTGGATAGCTTCTTCGTCCAGTCTATAAAAGTGATCTACAACTTGATTATTTGTTCCTTTTTTGTGTTTTGCCTTAAAACCAAATTCTTGCAATAGCACCACCCAACGTATAACATTGAGCTTTGAATCTTTTTTATCAATTAAGCACTGCAATGCCGCATGATCTATTTGCACAATCAACTTTGTCCCAATCAAGTAAAATCTATATTTTCTAAAGGCAAAAACCACTGCCAATAACTCTTGTTCTATCACGATATAGTTCTTTTGTACTGGATTTAGTGCCTTACTTGCATAGTAGATAGGATTAAGGATATTTTCTTTTTTTTGTCTTAGTACAACCCCTAAGGACAATCCTCAAGATCACAAATGATCTCAAAAGGAGACGACCAATCAGGAGACACAATGATTGGAGTAGACACCAATTTCTCGTATAGTCTTTCAACAGCCTTCTTACATGCATTATTGAAATTAAATTTTACCTTCTTATCAAGAAGATTGCAATGATGACTAGCAATCATTGAGCAATCTTTGATAAATCACCTATAAAAACCTACATGCCCTAGAAATCTCTAAATTCCCTTCACAAAAATTGGGTAAGTTAATTTTCCAACCACCCCAATCTTCGTTCGATCAACCTCTATGCCTCTCTTTGAAATCTTGTGCCCAAGCACAATTCCCTCTCTGACCATGAAATGGGGCCTTTCCTAATTAAGCACCAAGTTGCATTATTCACACCTTTGTAGAGTATTTTTCATGTGCCTTAGGCAATCTTCAAAAGAATCACCAATAACTAAAAAATCATCCATAAAAACAACAATGGTGTCTTTGACCATATCAGAGATAATAAATAGTATACATCTCTGAAATATGGATAGAGCATCGCATAGCCCAAATGGTATCTACTTTAATACAAAGGTCCCATAGGGACAAGTAAAAGTAGTCTTCTCTTTGTCCTCAAGTGAAATAGTGATCTGATTGTAGCCTGAGTACCCATCAAGAAAACAATACCATCTTCTGCCTGCTAACCGGTCTAATATTTAATCCATGAAAGGCACAGGAAAATTGTCCTTTTAAGTCCATGCATATAATTTTCTATAATCCAAGAAAACTCTCCAGCCATTGACTGGCCTCATAGACACTAGCTCATTCTTCTCATTAGGCACCACAGTAATTCCACCTTTTTTTCAAAATACATTGTATCAGACAGACCCACTTACAATCAGCATTGGGATACACTATACTAATATCCAACCACTTTATTATTTATTTCTTCACCACCACCTACATAGGAGAATTGAGTCAAAGCTGATGTTTAATAGATGGAATACAACCTGGTTAAAGTTGTATTTTATGAGTACATAAACCAGGTGGAATGCCTATAATATCTGCAATGGACCATCCAATGGCCCTCTTGAATCTCTGCAATACTGATAATAATGCTTCTATTTCTGACTATCTTAGATCAGCTGCAATAATAACTAACAAATTATTGTTAGACCCCAAAATGCATACCCTAAGTGAGATAGGAGGGCTTTCGTCTCTAACACTGGTGGTTTCTTAATGGGTGGGCAAGCCCAAGGGCGTCTAGATGTATTTGAGTTCAGGAATTACTCGATAGTTGGGTAGTGGGAAGATGCCCAATATTGTTGATGTTGGGTCTGAGATTGTTGAAAGAAAGAAGATTATCGGTGAACTGTATAATAGGTTGGTGATTGCTGAGCCATTTGTAGAGACTATGATTCCTACTGTCGAGGTTCCGTTCTTTTAGGTATAACTGGTACAAGTTTAAGTTAAGGACACCAAATAAGAAAGAAGATATAAGCAGAGAATAAGGAAAGAATAGTGTAAAGATGAGAAGAGAGCTAGAGCAAATAGTATTTAGGATAAGTGGGATCGCGAGACAAGGATCTGTGAGATAGCTTCTGAAGTTGGTGGATTGAGAGTTTTAATCACTATTTCTGAGAGGGATTATGTTGTGCCCTCATTTGTTGATTCATTCCCAGTTGTTAAGATAGTAGTTGATGTGAGTGGGACCCGACCTGAGTGACCATGTTCTAATGTTAATGCATCGGTGCCTTGAGTTCCTAGATATTACCCTTATCCTTTCTTTGTTTATTTTTTGCAGCTCTTGGGACAGTGTGGTGATCTTTAGTTGGGTGTAGGGTTTATTATGAAAAATTAGGAGTAGCTGACAGTTTTAGCTAAAACTTGAAATCTATTATATCTTGCAGGTTTGATGAGGGCAACTGAGATAGGTAGTAGATCAGCACGCCTATGGTAGCAGTAATTTTTTATTTGACTATGATTTTGAGGATTTTGGAAAATTTCAAGTCTTACTGAAAGATTTTTTGTTTTGATTGATTTTTAAGTTGTGATTGTTGAAACAACGCTGATTTTATATTCCAAATTGTAAGAAATGGTACCCCTTCAAAAAATTTTGTTTAAATAATTGCACAAAATACATACTTGTGTGAGACTATTATGCATATGATAATGGCATTAGGATTAGGGATAGAACAATTAGGGACAAAATAGTTGCATAGTTTGATAACTAGTACTTAGTAGTGTAGCCTTGTGGAATTGTGTGTAAGGTTTACTGAGCTCCTGGTTGTGTTGGAATAAAGAACTTGCTCAGCTGCTTTTACCTAGGTCAAGGATAGTTAGGTAAGAGATGATCATAGGCCCTTGTCGTATGAGTCTGTTTAAGCCAATAATGCCCTAACCAAATGAATAAATCCCTTTGATACAAATTTTTTAGCCTTTATAAACCATTTTTTCATGTTACACCTATTACCTTCCCATTTAACTTACAATGAACTTTTTTTGGCCCTGGTCCTCATATGGACACTGTACACCTCAACTCAGGCAAATTACCTAAGTTGAGTGTGGCTATTATAGGGGTATGTAAGCAGAAAATGAGAATGAAGATAATGGTTATAAGAAAAATAGTTAAAACATGGGTAGGCATGATGAAAAGAAAATAAAGAAAATTGCAATGTATAGCAACGGAAAAAGAATAACAAAAAATAAGTGCAAGAAAGCCACACAAGACCGAATTAGAATATGCTTAAAAGAAAACATGAGACATAAGGGTAGAAATAAAAGAAAAAGGGAAAGTACATGGACCTCGAGAATGGCGTAGTATACAGGAGACTTAGTCAATAAATAAATCTCAAAAGATACCATACCAGCCCCAAGCCTATGTTACAAGACAAATAATGTCCTATTGTGATCTTTGTATGGTTGTCTGACAACTAAAGAATAGAGCATACGGGTAAGCCTATGGTATTCTATGCACTTCAGTGCTACTTCTTTATAAGTGAGAGAGACATTCGTTATGTACCTGAATGGATTGGTTTACCTATGTAAAGAGTTAATGGGATTTCTCTAACTGTGAGCGCACATGGGTAATGCTTCTAAGTTGATTGATTGTTTGACGAATGTAAACTATATCTATGCGTAGGTGTCTATTGATAATATAATTCGATCATCAAATTCCCTTATGTTTCCACGCATTCTAAATTGGCATACACAACTGAGTTTTGAAAATTAGAGTTCAGAGAGGAACCACAAGATGGAAATTTAATTCAAAATCACTGTCATGGGTTGCTTGAGATCTTCCTATTTATGTATCAACTCTATACTAGAATATAGTTATTTAGTTTTGTTTGCCTGTGGATATGCAAAAGTCTAAGTTTAGGGTGTTGATGTGGAATGGAAACCCGACACTTTTGATGCTTAAAACCGTGAATTTATGCATGAACTTAGGATATTTTGTTTGAAATGATGCACTTTGGTGTGAACTGTAGGTAAAATAGGACTACAACTGTACTTGGACCAAAAGAGAAGAAAAAGACCTAAAAAAGACCAACTCTGATCAGTATACTGGTTAGCTCTAGAATCGTATCCATTTAATATGACTCATATGCTGAATCGTATGAAGAGCAGAATAAAAATCCAAATGAAGGAGCCTAGTATGAGGAATATACAACTCAAGTATCAGTCATCAGCAAGTACACAAGTCGTATACGGAAGTTTTAAGCATAAGAAATCCTAAGCTACCATGCAGGAGTTAAAGTGTTAAAGGAATACGAGTTGGAAGTCTGCATACGACTCTTATAGGTATGTTATATATAAGTCAATGTTCAAAGCTGGGAAAGATTGAAGTCCCAAGTGGATACAAGATTAGCAAATGAGTCATACACTTAGGTACGATTCAAAAAGAGAAGTTGTATGATAAACAGATAGTTGAAGCCATACGAAAATCATACACTAGAATGGATACGTTAAGGCAAGGTATGACTCATACTGAGCCGATATAAGTGAAGATCGTGTCGTACTGACTGTCGACTCAACTTTACCTTTTCCATTTTTAATATGATTTTTATGTTGTTTTAAGATACTATAAATACCCGAGGGTTTATCTTTTATGAGGTTACACTCTTGAATGTTCGTTTACATGCTTTTACATATTATTACAATACTCTTATAATTGTTCTTGAGAATTTAGGGTTAATTAAATTATAGACTTTGGAGTTTCTTCATCTTATTCTTGTGCAATTGATTTTATGTATTCTTTACTGATAATCATGGTTTTGTTTCACAAACATGAGCGACAAATCTCCTTAGCAAGGGTTGTCGTAACCCTGGCGGATTATATGTAGAGGAAGTGTGAGACTCAATTGTTCTAGGGTTTGTGCATGTATCTTAATTCTTCTTTGCAAAAATTAATCTCATAGCAGCTACAGATGCTTGAGATAGCCTGTATTCACATCTATTCGATATCCAAGAGGTTTGTGATTGGGGTTTCTACCTCTACCTTTTAGTCCTCACATCTCATCTTATCTCTTTATCTGACCCCGATAAGTGTAATTGAGGCCATAGCAAAGGTCATCAAGGCAACACCCTGAGAATTACTCGGTAATGGGTGAAATTTTTTTTTTAGCTTACTTGGCAGTTGATAAGACTTATCTTATAGGCTTTGCATGCAGAACAAAAGAACAATTAGGTTGATCATGACAAATTTGCACAATTGAGAAGCCAGGGGGAACACAAATCTAACATTCGTTTCATCTTGATTACAACTCAAAAGTACTCAAGATTTGGTTACTACTTATAACTGATACTACTTATCCCCCAATTTACTTTCCGGTACTGCTCGTGGATTACATAAAGGCAAGCAACTGTTCACGTTTTCCCTGCGGGATTGACCCCAACCTTTGGTAGGTTATTATATTTGCAATCGACTACATTATACTTCTAATTGAGGTGTAGTATTTGGTGACATCAAACATATAGTTACATTTTTCACATAATCCGCCCAATAATCCATAACGAGTCTGAAAGCCTCAAGGCCTGAACCAAGGGCCCCCAGCCTAGTATCAATGTTCCAGAGATGATGGCACTGTTAGAATTATCATCTAAGGTTACCTAATAGGAGTTTTGGTCCAAGACCAAATCCTAAACAAGAAAAGCTCCAAAATAGGGAAAATGAGCCTCAAATACAAATAAACTGTTTAATCGCGGAGCCGATAGTTCCAGCATGTCATAAATGACCTATAACCACTTTGGGATATCTCAAAATGCCTGAAACACATGATAATTAAGGAAATGATCTAAATGGTCATTACATTATCCACTACTAAAAGGAATTTTATCTGCAAAAGTCAATGTATAGAAAGATCTCAAAAGCTCAAAAGGAAGAGGTACTAGGCCCACATGCTCCAAGGAAGACTTCTCAAATAACCTTTAAAAAGAGATGACACTTCAAAGAGATTTTTCCACATGTGTCCCTTTTTAGCAAACTTTCTAACTTTACTTCTCAAACAACCAAAACTTAACCTCAACCACTAACGGGACTCCAACTAAACCGAGGAAGGTTGATGCATATAAATCCAAACCACGACAAAAAGATACCATATCGATACCAGCTCAATCTAACAAAGGCTGATCTAAGTCGAGGAAAACCAAGGCATGAGTTATTCAACCAACTCCTAATCCAAATATTGCCTTCTTTTGCCATTCCACACCTGCTACCAACTTCAAACTCGGAAGAAAATCAATCGAGTATCATCCACATAATTAAAACTCGAAGAATTGAAGCTCATCTACTGAGAGTCCATATGCCAAACATGAGAATAAGCCCATAAGGCGCTACCTTGGTGCACAAATGGAGATAACCAAGGTATTCAATCTATACCAATGCTATAACTGGTTGGATGAAAATAAAAAAAAAATCCAGAAGTCTAAAGTGAAACTACTTATCACTAAATGATTCTATCCAGACGTCCCATCAATCGAGAATAAAACCAAGCTGAATAAAACTCAAGCGTACTTCTTCCACTGAGCATATCATCCAAAAATGTTAACAAAAATTAAAATCCTGAATTCAACTCGAAAGGAACCAACACCATCTCAGGCTATCATATGAACACTCATCAAACGTAGTCCATCTAACTCAAGAAAACAAATTAGGAAACCACAAAGTAGGCTCAACCATCCTACAAATGAAATCCTAACTGAGAAAAATATGAAGATAAGGGTTGTGCTTAAGCTATACAACTCTAAGCTAAAATATCCACAACAAAGATGAACAACTCAATCTAAACTACCTCAATAAAACATTAAAACTGGTAAGCATTTGTACTCCAAATGTATCATAACTTCCAAATCGCAATTCCAAATCATCAAATCCAAAATTGAGCCAACAAGCTAGAATTAAGGTCAAATACTCAAATCGACCTTAGTGTCCAAATCTGACATATCCTTACTAAAACATATAAAGCCAATATCATAATATTTCTAAAGAACAAAATCACCACAGAGGATGATGACCTTACAATTTCCCAACTTAAAAACTACAATAGAATGACGAAAGTTCAACTTACCTTTAATACCATAATCCACTCCACAATAAATCTAACACAGCTTGTAAAAGAGAAAAACAACCAACTTCACCTTGCTAGAGAAAAGAAATTGCCCAACCAAGTATAGCTACCCAAGCCAATGAATAGAATCACATTGAAGGGAAAATTCTAACTAGATGCCAATAGTTTTGCCATCTACAAATCAAGGATCAATTGGATCAAACAATAAAATTAATAATAGAAATGTAAACATCAATATAATTAATACACGGTACAAAAATGAAAAGTAATAACAATTACTAGTGAAAGACCACAAGAAGGCAAATATGCCAAGGTAAATGAGACTCAAACCAGAATATTACACCCTCATGGAAATATCAACACTGACCTACTACATCCACTACTAAAAGAAACAATCCATGGGGGTAGTCATATAATTATAATTTCAATAACAAGGAACACAACAACCAATATGAACTTATCAAATCATAAAATCATCGATGGGTATAAGAACCCCAATGCACACAAATGAAACGGTAAATGCAGGAAATAAAAGAACACCTATCATGGTGGAATCTACAATCATATGCTTGACGGGTCTAAGGGAGAATTAATGTGAGTGAATAAAAAATTAGACTTATTGACTGAATCATGAACAGGGGAATAAAGCACACTATTTCTAACTTAAAGTACCATAGCATCATGAGGATGATGTAAATGGGCTGAATGACTAGCAATCCCACTATAAGGACACTTTCTAGACTAGTGATTAAGCTCGCTATAGTCATAGTAAACTCCTAAAGCCTTAACCTAGTGAGAAATATGAATTGAACCAAAATAACTGCCTATCTAACACTTAGAGCACTCTCTACTACAATGATCATCTTTTTTGCAGTTATAGCCTACCTCAAGAACTTTAGGTTGATGAGGAATACATGTTAACTCTGGTTGAACAAAGAACTTGTATTTGGAGCACTGTCTTGACCAATGTACCTTCTTGCCACAACCAAAACAAGCCCCTTGAATACTCTCAGATACTGCCCTTGCTGACCCAAAGTAATTGCCAATGCCTGAAGACCCACACCGAATACTCTGCAAAATCTAACAAAATTTATACCTGCTATGACCACCACGACTTACCTGAGAGTCACCTATAATTTAAAATATTTCTTATTTAGAATCAATAGGCTATAAGTAAAACTAACTTTTTCCAAATAGATCCTCACTCTTAGATGAAATATCAATAGCACTACAGATGGCATGGCTTCTTACCGCCACCTCCATGCATCTTAGTGCATGCTCTCTCCATGGAACTCATGCAATTAATAACTTAAGAAAGGGAAGGCCCAACTGCTATCAAGTGCACCATTGATAAATGAAGTTGCAATGCTAATCCTCTAATTTATCCAAGCACTATGCCCTTTTTAAAAGAATATAGCATATGAATATGTCTGGCCCACTCAAGGAACCTAATATCATCCTCAAATACTAACAAGGAACCCTACTGAACACCAATAAATCCAACTCTAGCATAAAAGCTTATAAATAACTTGGATACTGTCCCTAAATGTGAGGTATCTAAAAAGAAACTCAAGATCCCCATTAATGATTTTTAAAAAGCTAGAGTAGTCGCAAACTCTATTGGAGCCTAGGCTTCCCTAAATCCTTTAGATGACGATAAAGATATTCCATCTCCATTCCTATTTTTTTGGTTTGACATAATGTTGAAACTCTTAAAACATGATCAATGTCTCAGTCACATCTATTGACAACCTCGCATCATCCTTATGCGACAGAATAGAGTCAAAGAACGTGCTTAAAGCTCATAGCAATACAGACACACGATAAGGGGTCAAGAAATGAATTAACTAAGAATACCCTGTAGTCTCCCAAAGATAGGTTATGAATATTTTTGCATTGATCCATAGTACTCTACTTGACATTTAATTTTTCTTCCAATAAATTGAAGAAACTAAAATATGATACCAATTTTTCATCACTTAATTTCTCAGGTCATGATGGTGAATACAATAACCCCCAGTAGGTAAGCCAACCTCATAATCCAAAATACTAGTAACGAACTACTAAGAGAATCAAGGAAAGAATGTGGAATAGATATAATAAAAGACTAACATACATACAATAATCCCAAAACCTTGTGGAATCTATACAATAGCTTTTATTATTAATGAGAATACAAATGAGGTTCTAAATGATTATACAGATAAAAACATCTTTGAATAGAACATAGAGACAATTGTAGAGCATAAGAGGAAAGAAAGTAATACTCCAAAATAGAGACTAGTTAATTACATAAGAAAAATGAAAGAAATACTTTGAATGCCAGGAGATCACCCTACATCTCCAAATCATAGCTGCTCCACACGACCCACACAATAATAGTGATAACTCGTACTGTGATCTATAGGCTACAGAAGTATAGTATGAGATCAACACGTGGTACTCAATAGATAATTACCGACAAAGCTCCAAAGATAAAACAATTATACATAACATGTAAGCAAAAATGTTAACTACAACCAAATATCCAGCAAGTTACATAATAAAGCTAATGAGATAAAATGGATAATATATCTAATTCATGTCCTTGGAACTAACATAATAAGGCTAAGAAGGTATTAAGGATGAACTATGTCATTCTATCCATACTCAAGAACCTCAAAACTATATTGTATATCGTTGACTAATATAAGAATAAAGGGATAAAGAAGAAGTTATAATAGTATACAAAGCTATGAAATGAATATACAACCTGATTAAATAAAGTAAGAGAGGAATATATGGCAATACCATCACTACGTATATATAGATGTACATATATACAAACTAGGTCATCTCATGGTACAACCTAAGTCATCATACTAGCATCTTAAGGCCTTATAATCATAGTGGAAGCTAGTGCTAATATCATCAGGTTCTCTGATCGATATGTTTAGACATGAGATAACTATCAAAATGAAGAGATAGTAAAAAAAGGAATCAAAATATAAGGGTCTAAAACCATAATGGATAATCATGCATATAAATATAACCGCAATGTAAAAAAGCAAAAATCATACCTCAAATTGCAATACCAACCTAATAATTAACCTGTTTTAGACTAACCATAATAGCAATGACAATAACAATCCAAGGTAACAATAACAACATGAGTAATTTTAAAATTTGAACACACAATATCGAATTGGGTTTTTCATAAATTACCACCACCATAGGGTCAGACGGTTTAATCAATAATCGAGAAAATAACCATCTAACATTGTACCTATGCAACTCTACATAAGGTTAATACATACAAGCTCCATGCAATATATTGCAAGAAAAACTCATACCTATACCTTTGCAACCCCCCATAAGGTTGATAGATATAGATGTATACTGGTGATAGGTAGTGCGCATGCAATAATAAATTGGAAGAAAAAATTAAAAATATCATAGTCAAATTGAATAGTGTAAAATAAATCAGTGTAAAACTCATCTCATCTTTATAATTGAGATAATTAATATCATCATCATAATTGGACAAAATCCAAAACTCATATCATCAACATCATCATCAATCGACAAACTAAAACTAGTATGTATTGATATGTATCAATACCATAATCCATTGATGATGCATTCAATACCACATTTACATATGTATATAAATATATATATATATATATATATATAATTGTGCGGCTCAAACCATGGCCAAGAGAGTTAAAATTTATAAATCCATTGCTCGGGGTAACTTTGAGACTAAATCAACATAAAGGTGTAGTAAGGGGTCGGTAATTTCTCATGATCAAAGTAAATAGTAGTAACAACAATCATGGACTGAAACATATCTTTGCAAAATCTTTAAATCATTATTTTCAATCTAAATACACATAAGCCATAAATTAAGATGGTACAATTTTGTTATGCAGAAATCCATTTTAAGGAGAAAAGTGTACTTTATCCCTATTTAGGAAAAATAGTAATAAAATCATATTTTAGTCGGAATCATACCATTTAGTGCATTTAGTGATAATGAATGTACAAAAACTATACATGCCATTACTCATATTCAAATAATGAAATCATAAGTATCAATATGTCGATAAACTACGACCACTTTCTTTAAAGAGATGAATACTTACCGGAACCTAACAAATCAATATCATGAACATGAACTTGGGCCCACAATATATTTAGATTAACTACAACCTTGTATTTATAGCCTTTGGCCCAATGTATGTTAGACATAATCATAACATCATAATCTGAGGAAAAACCATCACAATTCATCGAGTCACTAAGTAATCTCATACTAACGCTCATTAGTATCAATTATATCTAATAGGATAATAGGTGTAAAAGTCTAAAAGAGCCAACACAAGTCTTGGACTTAGTAAGTTGGAAGAGCCTACTTCTAATCCCCGAAATCCAATATAAACAAACTTCTATCCCAGGCTAGGCAAAGCTGTCTAAATCCACTTATGTATGTTGAATAATCCATAAATAGCCCTAAGCTGATAGTTATTCCCAATCACAAGCAACCAAGTTAACCTCAAATAAAACAAAAAGAACTAAGGTAATTCCATTCCAAACATGGTCAAGAAGCCAAATTCACCTAAGATGTGAGCAACAAAGAGAATTTATCCTAATTTACAATTTCATGATAGCCTAAATGATCTACATAAGGTCAATCATACTATTCATTCTTCCAATACCCAAAGCTCATTCCATAACAAGAATAATATCAGTCATGCGACGAATAGCTCTACCTCTAAGGAAAATGGTATGGTCTTAGATGCATGGTAAGGATTTCAACTTAAGGGTCAGATACTCTTCTAGTCCCCAAACTCACAATTTAGGATAAGTCACAACGTTCCTCACACAATTAACCTTAAGATTCCTATTTATATTAAATATATAAAATATATCATCTTGTGAAGAAGATTATATAGAAGCCTACCTCAAAATCAGACTACAAATCCATGAATCATCTATAAAATATCCATCTTCACTCCATGTTTCCGAAATGCTAATATGCAATAAAAATCATAATCTATGTGTCATTAGGCATCAAACAAGACACATATTTCCATATAATCGGTCGTGTCAAATTTCAAGTAAGAACTGGCCTGCGGGGCCCATAAACAAAATCCAAAATGGAACCTATCATGAGGTCCCTTGAAGGACAAGGAATTTATGTTCAAAAGTTGAGAACAAATGGAGTACATTATAGGTCTTAAATAAGCTGTTAAAGTTTAGGAATTTAAAGGCCTAATTTCTAAGAATTTATCTTGATTTTGGGGGGGAAATCAAAGTGAAAATCAACTGGAAATGACCAAAAAGGGTTAGGCTATCTTACCTTAGCTTATTTAGATGATTTCCCACTTTTTTGCCTTCTTATAAATCTTAAAAGGGTGTAAAAATGGTGGAAAGAATGTAGGAAAATTGGGCTGAAGTAGGGGATTAAATATGGGGTCGAGAGTTAAGATCGTGACTCAAAAATCATGATTGTGATCTGGCAAGCTTAAAATACATATTGCGGTCACATTTTACCCATCTCTATCATGGAATGGTAAAGGGCATAAATCATATCGTGAGTTCGCAATTTACTATTTACTATTACAATCTACATAAAACTCGTTTGGTGATCGCAATTTATGGCTATCCCAACCGCAATCGCACCAAATTTTACCAAGTCTGAAATGGACTTCGACCTTGTTTTCAGGATTCATTTACCGTTTGCGTGCAAAAAATTATTATACCATACTAAATTCAACATTTTTGACTTAATCAAACCATTTTCATTCGAGATCAGTTAGACTAAATATGGGGCCTATACCTATAGTTTCATTTTTCACATAATCCGCCAAATAGTCCAAAATGAGTCTGGAAGTCTCAAGACCTTAACCAAGTGTCCCCCTTGCCGAAAATCGATGATCTAGAGTTGATCAAATTAGCAGAATTCTCATATGAGGTCATCTACTAAGAGTTTTGGTTAGAGACCAAATTCTAAATAGCAAAAGCTCCAAAATACGGTAAATGAGCTTAAAATCCAAATGAACTATCCGATCTCCATGTCCAAACTTCTGACAAGTCATAAATCAACCATTGGAATCATAACTAAGGTCTCACAGTAGATGTTGGATGACACTCTACACTTAACAAAAGTACAAGCAAGTGTAACTTCAGCACACAAGAATATGATAAGGTACTGGTATGGTTATTTAGCGAATCAAATATAAGATATATGAACATATAACTATAACTAAGAAGAACAAGAAAACACATGCTCATTACTTAGAAACATCTATTCAGTTTACAACACTTAACCATATTTAAATTACTTATTTAACAAGCTATTAAGTGTAAAACAAGAGTAACAGGTCAAGTCAAGTTCACCAACAAGACTTCAAGTCAATATGACAAGACTCAATACCATAATTAATTGAAAAACACATGAGTCAACCATAACCAAGTCAACAAAACAACTCTAACACTAATTCCACATTCATAACCTGAGAATAAAATAAAAAATATTCCCTTTTATCTTTATGTCCTTGGCCCGGACCTCTCAAGGGTTCTAATATTCTTAACGTACTATTAATATGAAACTTTGTTACCATAAGAAGGCATGTTTAACCATTAACATATAAGTCTTGAGAATTCAAACAACAGTAATAATTCATCACTTAAGCTAGTTCACTCAAGCAACCAAGATAATAATAATAATACACACAATTCTTGATTCACTCATGGAACGATAACACTCCCCTAACCCTTGTACACACATGCTAAGGGTATTATAGTCACCCACTAGTCATGAACTATAAAGGATAACATCTTTCCAAGTACCAAAACCCAGACATCAAGTGCCTACTAACCTTATTTTAACAATCCACTGAAGATGTCCAAATACTCGTTAATCCTACAAATAACCAGTAGAATATCACAACAATCATAGAAACAATGCAAACAACCAACACTTGTAACAACCATAAATTTTACATATAAATTTACTGAATGTGATTACACTTAGAATGTCAAACAACACTTTTAATTTCTTAACATATGGATAAAATAATCAATACTAAGAAACATTTATTATGCACACATAACACAAACTGTATTAAACTACATCAATTGTTGCTTACCTCAATCCAAGCTTTCACCACTTGATTAATCTTGTCCTTTCTTTTCCATGCCATTTTCACTTGATTTTGACCTATAGAATACAAATGCAACACACAATCAACTCAATGACGTTTAATATTGAGGATTACAATCCATTCCTAACGCCTAAGTCTAAATTCATGATCATACACTACAAGAAAGTATAAAATTTACAATAATTCTTTAGATCCAACTGTAGTATTGTTGTATTAAATTAATAGCTAGCAAAAACTAAGTTTATTAGTTGTTATATCTTGCAATTTTTTACCATAATTTTCTTATTGTTGCCAAATGTTTTAGCCTTGTTGCCATATTCTAGTGTTAGTATAACTAAATATAAACATAAAACAAGGAAAACAACTTTTTTTTTTCTAAAGCTCTAAGATTTTTGTCCAATTTTAATAAACTACAACAACTTAATTTATTTCTTTCCATCTCAAAAAATATTTGATAGAAATTACTTTTTATTTGTTGCAAATTCATTTAATTTTGCAGTAACTTTTGTATAATGTGTCCTAATGTCACCAAAATCTTGGGAATATCTATCAAGAACTTACTGATGTAGTCAAAAAGTGCAAAAAGTAAATGGGAGTTTTGTAACAACAAGTAGTAACAGTAGCAGTTCTTGGCAAATAGGGTATTGAAATCAGTATGAGACTATCACTAGGATTGTGTTTCTCTAGACTTCATAAATCTGAAGACGTAACATGCTCATCAAACTATCTTGGTGATTTGGATTCAGAATCTCACAAGTTACGTAACATAAACAACCTCTAGACTTTGATTTTAGTTAATTTTACTAATGTCCTTTCGGTCTTAGAGCATCGTATTACTAACACTTGTCCTAGATCCCAAATTAACTATATCATCTCAACCTCAGGTTAATTAGATGAAGGACTTAGTATCAAATACAAGCATGTTCTTAACATTTGTAGTCACTGAGAAAGAAATTAATACGAAGATAACCACAATACATACACAAATACTATTATGAATGACTTTACATTTCTTCTACTTTATTAATACATTAGGGTTCCCACAACCCTAGTTAAGAGGATTAGCTACCCAATATTTCAAGAACACACATATAATTCATAGTTGAAAGAACATGAATGATCTCACAATGAATAAAGAATGAAAGGTGAAATCTCAACTTTATATCAAACCCCATCAACTAATAAACAAGAATCCTAAGATCAAGATTACATCTTAGAACTAAAAAGTATGTAAAAAAATATGTAAATGTGTGTAAAAATAACAATGTAACTCAAGAGGTGTATTTATAGTTCCATCACAGTTTTTCTAAACAAAATAAGTCAACTAAGGTTGATTGTGGAGACGCCTAAGACAATGAGTCATATGGACTGATGATGATTCATTGTCAGCTTTGTATCCAAGGCTTCAATGCAATTAATGATGAGTCAAGTTACTAGATGAGTCATCCGACAACTCGTAGCTTCTCTAGTACTTTTTAAATCTTTAGATCTTTGACTCCCTATGCATTGAAAAATAGTCACGCTGAGTGGTATCCTGATCTTATGACTCAACAACAGGTTCATTTAAACTTTAATCAAACCTGCCCTTCTAGGACTTTGTCTTTTTTTTGCTCACAATAAACTTCACAACAACTCGTAGTTTCACCTTATGAGTCATATCCAATGTATATTTTTTTCTTTACTTACCAATCTTTCTCTGGCCATGCGACCTATTGGACGAAGTGCCATAGTGTCAAATAGCAACTCGTTGTCCTAGCAAAAAACTCCTTTTTGGTGATTTTTCCTCCTTTTTCCATTTTACTCACTTCTGACCTTATTTCCCTATAAAACAACACAAAAACACCTTGTGTAATTCCCTTATTTTATGCATTGGAAGTTCCATAAAACCATGGCACATAAACACCCTTAATTTAGAACATTTTCATGTCCTCAGGCAACTAAAACATAACATAAAAAAATGATGGTCAAATAAAAGAAACCTAAGTCACCTATAACAGTCAACTCAATTGAGCTAAAAATCTTTATTCCCTCCTATGTAGGAATTTCAAAACTATTGTGTAGATCTATGTAGCAAAACAATATGATACAAAGGAATCAAGTGATGGCATCATATTAGCAATAAATAATCAAGCATTTATTCTATCTAGACTACCTGAACAGATAAGTAGTTACCAGTACAACCTGTCTCCCCTCAAAATAATGAAGTCCTAACTCTCATAGTGTTGTCATGCATTTCAAATTCAGTGGAAATATCAATACACTCACACTCTCAAAAAAAGTTCCAACAGAGCACATAAAATACCACCGGCTTTCCCTTACTTTTTATACCTTGGTTTTTGGGACAGTGGGACTAGGATCACTTTAGGAATTTGCTAGGCCTGTAATGTAGTCTTGGAGAAGCTATGGTATATTTATGATATAATGACGTACCCTCCTTAACACTACAATTACTTTATTGATTCCACTTCTCAACCAAACTTCTTTTATTTTTCCTTTTTCTCGTTTATTTCTTATTTAGATTAAGTGTGGTTTTTTCACATTTTATTTGTGAACCTCGTTTTTTTGGACGTACCCAACCTTAATATATTTTGTCTTATTAAAACCTTCTTCATACAATATTTTTTTCATATACACCTCTATGATAGCCACTCTCTACTTAGGCAAGTTTCCTGCATTGAGGTGCATAATGTCCATGGAGAGATCAGGGGAAAAATAAGATCATTGTAATCAAAATTGGAAGGTGACATAGTAAAAACAAGAAAATAGGTCAATTGAGTCTCAAATTAAGGAGTTAAATCTCACGTAGAGGTGGTGGCTTGAGTTACTCAAGGACTATGACATGAGTTTGCACTATCATCTAGGAAAATCTAACATTATTCTTGATACTCTTAGTAGGTTGTCGATGGGAATTTTATCACATGTTGATAAGGAAAAGAGTGGGTTGATGAAGTATTCACAAGCTAGCTAAATTTAGAGTTCACCTTTTGTTCTTTAAGGTTAGAAGAGTGATTTTTCAATAGGCGTTCAAGTCATCTCTTGGTGCTGAGGTCAAGAAGAATTAGGTTTTGGATCCCATACATATGTAGATTAAGGATAAGGTGGGTCAGCAAATGGTTATGGCTTTTGATAATAGGGGATATAGTATCTTGAGGTACCAAGGTAGGTTTTATGTCTTTGATGTTGATGGGTTGAGAGGAAGGATCTTGGATGAGGCTTAAGAGTCTAGATATATGGTTCATTCGGGCTCAACTAAGATGTACCGTGACTTGAATAAGATCTATTGGTAGAACAATCTAAAGAGAGATAAGGCAAATTTTATGTCTAAGTGTATGCTTTTTCAGCAAGTTAACATAGAACTATAATACCCCATACCTTTTCCTAGCCTGAAATCATCTAAAAATGTTAGAAGATTTCTTTTAAAGACGAATCCACTTTTGTACACGTGGTATTTTTAATATTTTCACTTTTTATCATATGCAAAATTCAATAATCTTTCCATCGATATAAAATTCACCTAAATTTGATAACCGGGTAAGAAGTTATGACTATATCAAGTTGCCGTCGTAAAACAGCGCCATATTGGTCAGTTGCATGCCGTGCCACAAGCTAAAATTGCAAATGTCCTTTTCCAGTGTCTCAGCGGGATTTCCTCCGCATCACACCAAATTTCTAGGTCACAAAATAAGGGGAAACACAATGGCTCTGTGTCGCTCCATCCTTCAGTTTCCCAATTGTCAAATTCCAGTGACACAGCGCGATAGCTCCACGTCACGCCAGGGGTCCAATTCAAGAAATTTTCACTAAAATTATAAGATGCGTCGAGGGTTAAAAGTTTTAATTTCCCACCCCTATATACGCCCTTTAACATGTGATTGAGCCTCTTTTCACTAAAAATACACTCTCTTGTCTCAAAAACCTCTCAAAAACAACCTAGCGCTTTTTATGTTAGATTTAGAATCAAGAATTTCCTCCGTCAATCTTCATGTATTTATGAACCAAGGTATTCGTAGTATTCATTTATGGACTTCTTTCATCAATAAAGCCCAAGAATCCCTTTTCTAAATTCACGTTTATGGATTTTCTTATAAATTTCATGATTGGGCTACTCTTGTTCATGTGGATAATGAAAAATTAAATTCTACTCCATGTTGGGTGATAAATTCACTGTGGGTTAAATTATTATAGATATATATTCATGCAAACCTATGACTAAACCCTTGAATGATGAAACTAGAATTGAATCATGATGTTTAATTATTGTACAATGATATTTACATATACCATGCCTACAATATGTTTGATTAAATGCCTAGATGAAGGAAAAGTGCCTAATTAGCATGATACCCTGAAATCCCCATGTATGTACAAGTTATGCCTATCACATGTTTTGATGCAATGCTTCAATAAATGTATTATGAATTATGATGTTAGTTATATGTTCAAGTAAGTTATGCTTGGTCAGTTTCCTTCTATCGAGTCCTGGGGATACTCATACCTGAAACATTAGATGTGTGCCTAGAGCCATGTAATGTTATCACGATACTCTCACTTAAGCTATGATTCCTTAGAGTTCAGAAAGTCTTATGACTCAAGAAATCTCTATGATCTCATGAACTCAGTTAGTTGTTAGATATCAGTAGTATTCTGCAAGTCAACAAAATTCAGTAACTCGGCCCATGTTCAGTTTAGTTAATCATGTTCAGAGTCTATTCAGATGGGAGTAGTAATTAGCACCGAGTGAACCCAAGGATGGGAACAAACACTATCATACGGGGGTGTGATTCTTAGAAGTCATCCTTGCATTCCAGAACTATGTAGCCAACATAGGTTGAGACATCAAAACTATTCAATGAGGGATGATGAGGTGGATAATAAATGTCAGATAAGGGGCCCACCATTCTCTTTTGGGGACACTATCATATAAGGGTCACCCATAGCTTGTCCATACCAATGGTGTGGTATTAACACCCTTTCAATTGGGGTTTACAGATTGGACCCCAACTCAGCCATAATGGCATATTAGGGGCATATTGGTTAGATAACTACTTCCCACAGTTTTATGTAACAAAATAAGACTGTCAGATATTATCATTCAGTCTCAGTAGTAGAACTGAGATAGTCCTTCAGATTTTAGAACTGTCAGATACAATCAACTCAGATATAGTATGGAACTCAACTAGTTTCGTTGGATTTAGGACTGTCAGATATAGTCACTCATGTTATCAGTTATATCAGTTATCAGTAAGTCATGTTATCAGTATTTAGATTCAGTAATCATATTATCACAATATCAGTGTCAGTTATTATATCTCATGCATGTGTTCTTATTCTTATAATAGTTAGTCTGTTATTGTTATTGTTCATGCATATAAACCCCATACATTCAGCCTACCTTACATGCATACCAGTACATTTAAAGTAATGATACATTTATGATATGGTGTCTTATACCATAGGTTCAGAGACACAAGCCCCAGAGTATCAGTATATTCCAGTCTCAGCTGTCAGAGTTAGCAGTGAGTCCTCATCTTTCGAGGACATGAGCATTATTTTATTATCTCAGTAATTAGTTTATTAGTTGGAGTTGATTGGGGACTTGTCCCAACAACCCCTTATTCAGACATCTCATTTTATAGGCTTTCCAGACTACAGTATACTCAGTAGCTTATTTCGGTTGTTTTGGGTATTTTATACCCCTCCTTGATATTCTATTTTTATTAGATACTATGTCTTAATTTTGAATCTTATGGCCTTTCAGTTTATGTTTCCACATTATAAAGTATTTTATGCAGTATATAGGTACAAGTATCAGTCATGGGTTAGCTTATGGTCCTTCGGGTTCATGAGTACTATGTAGCATTTCGGGTACCAGATTTGGGGCATTACAAAAACACTGGAGGCCTGGTTGCATATCTCAAGAGATAGAGTTGCCCATGTGAAAGTAGGAGATGATCAATATAGATTTTATTACGAGTCTCCCGTGATCTGGGAAATAGTATGATTTGAATTTGGTCATTGTGGATAAAAAGACAATGTTTGCTCACTTCTTGCTCGTAAGGACTAACTACTCTTGAGAGGATGATGTGTGAGCTAATGCTAACATATTTGAGGATTTTAGCTAAGAATAATTGCAAAATTGAAATCAAATTTTGTCATTTTTATTGTTTTATGTTTTATTTTGTAGTACAAGCTATGATGAAGAAAACCTACAAGGATAGAACCAAAGGATTTGAAATCTGAAGTAATTTAAAGAGAAGTGTGGCTGATGACATTTCTGATAAGTTGTTAGCCGTGTGATAATTTATCATCTTCATCATCTTCCTCAGACAAGGAATACACCTGAGTTGAGAGTTATGATGACATTTTGTGATAAGCCATCAAGGAGCTGATAAGTCATCACGATTGTCGTTAGCCCAAGGCAGAACATGAGAGCTGAGGTAGAGACTTGATGGTATTTGTGATAAGCCATCATGGAGTTGATATATGTCATAATTTGTCGTCAGTCTAAATAAGCGAGTATCAAAAGCAAAGAGAAGCTGATGACATTTGTGATAAGTCGTTAGCCTCCAGATAGGTTGTCACGAATGTCGCCACCTAATTCAAGGGAATATTAAACTCTATGATTTTTTTTTCCTTATTTAGTCTGAACTATTTAAAGTCTTTTTGAGGGTTTTCTAGGGAGTTTCAAAAATCTTTTGGAGACATGTATTTTGATATTTTCTCTTTTTAGTTTCGTGACTTGAACAAACAGTTACTTTGAAGAGATTATCATCATTATTTTGGGATTACTATTGTAATCTAATCTGAGAATCTCTAGTTTCTATTCATCTTGTGGTAAGTTTATCTTTTAAATCATGAATATAACTAGCTGTTTCGATTATTACATCATGAGTGGCTAAATTTCTTTAACCTAAATTATGGTATGTAGGGTTAAGTCTTAATAAGGTGCTGAGTGTTCAAGATTCAAAAGGTAGTAGGGCTCCTTGATAATTCTGAGGTTTTAAGTATCATCTATTGCTTGCAAATGATAGATAAAACCTGCTTTGATTTGCTTGACAAATAAGTCAAATATAGTGGGAAGTGAATTATTAACAGGGACTTGGAAGAACTAAAAACTTTCATTTAATAATTGACGTTGTAACAAGTTTGATTAACCTGAGGTAATATCTGGTCAAGAATATAAATTCCCTAAGTCTGAGAGAATTAGGTAATTAAATCCTTAAGTTGGTTGAGAGACATTTAGGGATAACTTGGATAAATATAACTTGTTGTCCTACCTACTGTGAGAATCTTGAACCACCATTAGCATCTGTCAAGTACCAAAACCCCTAGTGAACATAATTCTAGTTTTTCTAAAAGCACTTGATTACGAACAATGTAACTAAAGTGACCAACAATTACTTGCTAAACTAAAAAACCCAATTTAAGGAAACTTTTAGCTATCAGTTAATTAAATTGCAAACGACCTAGGTTTACACCATATTCCCTATGGGATTCGACCCCAACCTAGTTGGGTTTTATATTGACAACGATCACTTAAATTCTCATTAGAGAGGTGTAATTTGAGAATTATCAAAAATGACACTATTGCCAGGGAAATACAGTTATAAATTGAAGTTTTCTGCGCTAATTTACTGTTAGTCAAGTTTCCTAGTTTTATGTTTATTTATTGTTTTTGTTTACTGCAGGATCTTTGTGGTGTATACCAAGCATCAGAAATTCTAGAGAACCATTATTACCACTTAATTCGAAACCATAACGAATTGGAAGAATGGCAGAACAGCAAGAGGCTGACAGGTTGGCAACCTTAGGTAGAGCTCAGGTGAAAGTGCAATATATTGGTCATAAGCACGACATCAAAATCCTGAGGATGAAGATTTGGGAGAAGAGGAGTTGCTAAATCTTGGTAACCCAAGGCGTGCAGAGCAAGTAGCTGTACCAGTATGACATTATGTTAACAGGAATTGTCCGTTATGAAAAAGTCAAGAGTACCAGTTGGTACAGTATAACCTCAATAATAATGATGATAGAATAGATTGAGCAGGTGCAGCAGGTGCAATCATTCCTCCATCTTTGGCACCTGGGGCTAAATTCAACATTACGAGTACTATGATTTAACTCCTCAATTTGAAGGGGTTGTTTTGTGGCCTTCTTGGGGATGACCCAAACTTGTATCTGGTAAATTTTATCACCATCTATAAATCTTTGGATAACCAGGAGTGGGCCAGAATACTATCCGGTTGAGATTGTTTTCGTTGTCTCTCTCTGAGAAGGCAACTTTGTGGCAAAATAAGTTGACACTCGATTATATAACCATTTGAAGGCAGTTGAAAAGAGCATTCCTCGAAAGGTTCTTTCTTTCTTTCAAGAGGGTACAGTTGAGGTATGAGATCAGAAAATTTAGGCAGCTCTCAACTGATGCCTTGTATGAAACCTAGTAAAGATTAAAGAAGAAGATGACATTGTTTCGAACCACAATATAACAAATATATACTTGATAGATACTTTGTACAGGTCTCTTAACTTTGTGACAAAGACAATTGTAGATAATGATGTTGGTGGTTTGTTTGTTGATCTTACATTCCTAGAGGCTTCAGAGATGCTAGAAAGAATGACCAAACAGAGTCGGGCATGGCATACCAGAGACTCTGTGGTAGCTATCCCCACTGTTTCTAGGAGTATAACTATGGAATAATGAAAAATAGATGAAGAGTGTGAACAAATACAGACTCACCTTAAAACGCAGATGGACTTACTAAATAAGCACTTGCTATCTGTTAAGACTGAAAGCTGCGGGATCTCAGGATAGTGTTGTGGGATCTCAGGAAGGTGAAAGCTGTGGGATCTCAGGACAGTGTTGATGCTGATGTCGAAGAAGAGGTGAACTATGTTAATAATCAGGAGGGTTTACGAGGCTATGTCCAAGGTAATCAGTGTCGGAATTATTATGATAAGCTTGATTATAAAGATAGGGAGCTGGGAAGTTGGAGGAACAACAATGATAGGAGCGGGATCTATGTCCCTCCATAAACTCTTAATTACGAACACTGTGACTAAAGTGACCAATAATTATTTATTAAACTAAAAAAACCCCATTTCAAGAAACATCTAGCTATTAGTTAATTAAATATAAAATAACTTAGGTTCACACCATATTTCCTATGTGATTCAAACCCAACCTTGTTGGGTTTTATATTGACAACGATCACTTACATTCTCATTAGAGAGGTGTAGTTTGAGCATTTTTAAAAATGGCACCGTTGCTAGGAAAATATGGTTGTATATTAAAGTTGGGTGCGTAAATTTACTATTAGTAAAGTTTCCAAGTTTTACGTTTATTTGTTGTTTTATTTATTACAGGATCTTTGTAGTGTATGCCAAGCACCAGAAGTTCTAGTGAACTATTATTACCACTTAATTCGAAACCGCAATAAATTGGAAAAATGGCAGAACAACAAGAGGCTGATAGATTAACATCCTTAGCTAAAGCTCAGGTGAATGTGCTAAATGTCGGTCAATAAGTACAATATCAAAATCCTGAGGATGAAGATTTGGGAGACAAGGAGTTGCTAAATCCTGGTAACTCAAGGCTTGTAGAGCAAGTAGCTGCACCAGTATGATATAATGTTAACAAGAACCATCCATTTTGAGAAAGGCAAGAGTACCAGCCGGTCTAGTATGACCCTAATGATAATGATGATGGAATGGAAGGAGTAGTTGAACGTGTGCCATCATTTCTCCACCATTGGCACCTGGGGCTAAATTAAACATTACGAGTACTATGATTCAACTCCTCAATCTGAATAGGTTTTTTCGTGGACTTTGTAGGGATGACCTAAACTTGTATTTGGTGAATTTTGTCACCATCTGTAAATCTTTTAATGACCCAGGAGTGTGAAAAAATACTATCTGGTTGAGATTATTTCCGTTGTCTCTATCTGGGGAGGTAACTTTGTTGATAAATGACCTGACACCCAATTCTATAACCAACTAGAGGCAGTTGAAAGGAGCAATCCTAGAAAGGTTCTTTCCGTCATCCAAACGGGTATAGTTGAGGGATGAGATCAAAAAGTTTAGGTAGATCCTAACTGAAGCCTTGCATGAAACCTAAGAAAGATTAAAGAAGAAGCTGACACAGTATCCAAACCAAAATATTATGGACATACACCTGATGGAGACTTTGTATAGGGCTCTTAACTCTGTGACAAATACAATTGTAGATAATGCTGCTAGTGGTTCATTTGTTGATCTTACATTCCAAGAGGCTTTAGAGATACTAAAAAGAATGACCAAATAGAGTCGGGCATGGCATACCAGAGACTCTGTGGTCGCTAGCCCCACTATGTCTGGGGGTATTACTGCGGAACAACACAGAAGAGATGAGGAGCATGACCTAGACCTGGCTCACCTTAAATTTTATATGGACTTGCTAACTAAGAACTTGCTATCAGGTAACACTGGGAAGGTGAAAGTTGTGGGATCTCAGGACAAAGTTGATGCTGATGGAGAGGAAGAGGCAAACTATGTTAATAATCAGGGGGTTTTTGAGGAAATGACTAAGGGAATGAAGGTTGTAATTATTATGATAAGCCTGGTTATAAAGATAGGGAGCAGGGAAAATGGAGGAACAATAATGATAGGAGCGGGCTCTATGTCCCTTCTGGAAATTGACAGGCTACTACAACAAGTTCTTAATATATGTCCAGGGAGAACATGATGGATAAGTTGTTGTAGGGAGTGGAACCTACCAACACTGGTGTGACTACCATGAAGACTGATCTATCATCTATTAGTCAGTTGGTAAATTCGCACTACACTACAATAAATTATTGGAGCAGCAAATGAGCCAACTCTCTATATCATTCAACTAGAGAAGAACAGAACATTACTAAGTGATACGGTCTAAAATCAATGGAATGATGGGTCATGTATGGTTATTACCACTAGAAGTAGTAAGATATTACCTGGCCCTTCTATGGGCAAACATGGAGTTAATTATTAACTGAAAGAAAGAGGTTCAGTAGTGTCTGAGAAGCTGGATAATTCTGATGATGCTCTGGAAAAAGAGAAAGAAAAAGAAAAGGAGGTAGTCTTGAAAACTATCCCAAGACCACCACCTCCCTTTCCTCAACGGTTGAAGGAAAAATCTAATGATGCCAAATTCAGCAAATTCATGGAAATACTTAAGCAATTGACGATAAATGTGCCTTTGGTTAAGGCACTTGAGCAAATTCCAAGATACGTGAAGTTTATGAAATACCTAGTCACAAAGAAATGGAAGGTTAGCCATGAGCCAGAGGATAATCTTCTTCATTGTGGCACTGTCTCTACAAGGTCTTTAGTGCAGAAAAAGGTAGACCCAAGAGCGTTTACTATCCGTGCACTATTGGGTCCCTGAATTTCACAAAAGCGCCATGCGATTTGGGAGCCAGTAAAAACCTAATGCCACTTGCGGTGTACAAAAATTTGGGTTTAAGGGATCCTACACCGATGAACATGCGATTAGTGATGGCAGATAGCTCTGTAAAGCGGCCAGTAGGCATATTACATGATGTATTGGTAAAGGTGGTCGACTTTATTCTGCCTACTAATTTTGTAGTCCTAGACTGTGAGGTGGATTTTGAAGTGCCCATCATCTTGGGCTGACCATTCCTTCCAACCGAGAGAGTGATCATAGAAATGAAGCTTAATGAGCTAATGTTTAAGCTAAATGATAAAAAAGCGCAATTCAAAATACACTCATCTATGACATAACAAAAAGAGATGAGTGTTTTCTCAATTGTGGGCGTATTCTATCAAGATGGTAAAGAGGTATCAGCAGGTTGTCTTGGTGAAGTCTGAGTAGTCAAGATAACCAAGTTGTGCCGCGACATTAAATCAGGCGCTATTGGGTAGCAACCCAAAATTTTTATGTTCCAGCTAATTTTTTCTTTTTGTAGTTAGGTTCTAGTGCAAAGAAGGCAGAATTGATATATTAGGCAAGTGCTCCTAACAATATTTTTTTTGACGGGCTGTCATAATTATGATAAGCCGTTAGATTTATCATCAGAGATATCAGCTCTGAGGTAGGTCTGTTAAAGATGATGATATTTTTTATAAGCTATCATATTTGTGAAGGCTTATTAGAAATCTCGTCACACTAAAAAAACCTCAAAATTACCTAAAAGTCTAGGCCCAAGTAAACTGATCTGACCCAGCCCAAGACGCTATCTTTCCACCTTCCCACTTATTTTCCCTATTTTACTTAAAGTTTTATTTTCTTTCCATACTTAGTTTATTTTCTTTCCTTTTTTCAAAGTGTTTCCAACTAAAATAAAATAAAGATTCCTTGTGGGGGGGGGGTTTGCAATCAACATCAAGAATATTTCTTTACTTCCTCTTGCTCGTGTAATCAAAGAAAAGGTACCCACCAGGTATGCTTGAAATCTAGCCCTTCTTTTTAATTGGTAAGTGATAAACTAAGTTGAACCCAAGTTCCCAAGAAATTTGAATTAAGTTATCTTGCAAATAACTGAAAATCAAGAACTAGGGTTTGTTGTGCAAGCTTGGGACTTACAAGCTCAATTCAAAAATAAGAACCAATAATTGTTTAGGGAGAAAATTAATTAAATAGAAAGTTAAAGTTGAGTTAGAGTTGTATCCTGAGCTGATGGCATTTATGATAAGTTATCACAACTGTGACGACTTATAAGAAATGTCATCAAAGGTTGCTAAAAAAGTTATGGGTTCTATTTTGAGCTGACGACATTCATGATAAGTTATCACAACCGTGATGGCTTATCAGAAATGTCATCAGAAGTTGATAAAACGTTTTAGGTTCTATTTAGAGCTGAGGATATTAGTGATAAGCTCTCATATTTTTGACAGCTTATTAGAAATGTCATCACACCTGGGATCTGAATCATAAATAAGCTCTTTCAAGGGGTGTAGAGCTTAAAATGATTGATGTGTTTGTCATCACACCTGGCCTACTAATGGTTTTTATTTTGGTATAGGTTGTAAAATGGCACCTAAAGGAAAGAACTCAAAATCTACAAAGAAAGTGACCAAGGAAAGTTTACCTCAGAGACTTTTCAATGAAGTGTCTAATTATGAAGAGGAAGAGCCTCTGCTCAGGAAGCAAAAGAATTAGAAAATCCCTAAAAAGGCTTCACCACCTCTACTAGTTGAAGTGGAGGAGAGTGAAGACAGTGAAACTGAGACAACAACATATGAACATACATCTTCTTATCAGACAGCATCTGAGCAAACAGATTTTGAACATGTTGAATCTAAAGAGCATGATTCAGATCTTCCTGATTTTGAGTTTGTGGGACCATCAACTGAGTCCTCTTCTACCGATCCACAACATGAGGAACATCTTTGATTAGGGAAACTATGGTTAAATGGAAGAATCCTGAAGTCAGAGATGGCACTAGGTGACAGATTCCTAAAGCTCAGAAAATTTTCTTTGATAGGATTCGTAGAACTAACAGAAGGGTTGTTAAGAGGCCAATCTTTGAAGAGAATAAAATCATCATGAAAGGTTGTGCAGATACCCTAAGGTGGAGAAAAAATTTTGTGATTTCAATATGCGATGGGCGACAAGAGGAGGAAATTCATTTTGCCCTAAACTATTTAGGGAGTTCTATACAAACTACCAAGCTCAGTTAGAAAACATGTGTAGACAAGGAAAGAAATCAGCAGACCAACCATTGGTGGATAAAGTCCTGGTACGGGGTGTAATGCTGGATATTCTTAAAAAAATAATAAATAGGTTCCTTCATGGACCAAACTTCACTCCTCAGGCTACTTTACCTAATTTCTATGCTCAGTTGAAGCATCATGAAAATCAACGGTCTTGGTTAGCCACACTCATAGCTGATGGAGAATCAGAATGGCTGACCAACCCAAGTAAAAGAATCTCCAAGGCCTCCCTAAATTTAGAGGGAAGATTTTGGTGGGGTATTGTATGTACATGATTGATGACCACAAATGGCGATAATATCCTCGGGGATGATAGAGCAATACTAGTCTCAAGTATTATGGCGAACCACAAATTGAACTTTGGAGAGATCATCGCCGAAAAGATAAAGATTTGGGTCTCAAGGTTCGATACAGCATATCCATTCCCTTGTTTGATTACAAGGTTGTGTATGGAAGCCAATGTGCCAAAGACTATAGGGTTAGAAGAAGAAATCCTTTCCAAGAAGACCCACAATCCTATCCAAAATAAGGAAAATCAGTCGAGGATAATGCTTAACAGGGGGTAGAGATTCTAGCTGATCCACTAGTTATAGGTACCAGCTCAGTGCCTAATATAGAAGTATAGGATTTTGAGGCTGCACACCAACATCTTTAATATGAGCAGGTATAGTCTCTGGAATTGAGATAAACCCTTCAGCTGCTGTGCCTACAATAGAATTTACCTTCAACCGTATAAATTTTAGAAGAGTAGCAAAGTAGTCCAAGTGGTGCGAGGCTCATCTTCAACTCTTTGCCAATTAATTTGTTGTTGTAGTAGAAAAGAGGGTTAAGGCTGCACTCGAGCCCTACAATGCTCTACTTGGTTGATTGATGAATTGGAGAATCACTTGAACGCACAGTCGAAAGAGAAGTCAACTCCAGAGATGGCATTATTCAGATCAGACCTAGACAAAGTAAAGGCAGAGGTTGGAAAGATATAACAACAACACTTTATAGTGTAAGCAGATCCAGCAGCTGAGGAGTCTGAGGGAGAAATCTCGATGCTTGATCTCACAGAGGAGCCAATGAAGAAAAAGAAGAAGAAAGGTTACATGAAAGCCAAAGGTAAGAGAAAGAGGCCCAACAGTGATAAAGAAAGAAAAATAGAGAAGAGGGCAAGAAAAAAGTCTAAAAAGAAGAAGACAAAGAAGGCGAGGATTGAGTACTTAGTGGACAATGACAGATGGGAGGCAGCCATCTAAGTAAGACCCACAAGGCCTCTACTAGTAGGCCTTCATAGACGAATAGACCAGCTATACTAGAATAGATCAAGGCTCCTATTGGAGATAGGGAAGCTAAGGATGCGACAACAGTGTCATTAACCCATGACCCCCGGGATTGATCTATTCCAGGTATACTCTAATCCTAAGTTTAGATTTTCTTTGATTTTAAGTTAAGGGTGTAGGGTAAATTATTGTTGTAAAATTTTGTAGCCAAATGAGAGAAATACTTGTACTTGAGGTAGTTGAATTGTTTCGTGATTTTTGTACACCTCTTCAAGTGGTCTACTTCTTTAACTGTGTGATTTGTATTTAAGTGTGACCACTATGCATCTTTGCATGACATTAGATATAGTAACACAATAATCATTGCTAACAGTTGTAAAAATTGAATGAGTAGTATATTGTGATATACTTGTGTGCCAAGTGTGTGTGAGATGTTACTTAGTTCCCTCTGTATGTTGAATCTAGAACTTGCCCGATTAGTCTTACCTAAGTTGAAGGATAGGGGTTAGGAAGGGATTATAGGCCATTTTGATATGAGCTCATTTTAGCCTAAATGACCTGCCTTATGTGCCTAATATCCTTGAATCCCTATTTTGAGCCAGATTAGCCTATTTCTTTTTGCGAAACCTGTCACCTTCCCATTTAGATCACAATGAACCTATTTTGGCCGTGGTCCTCCTTAGACACTGTGCACCTTGACTTAAGCAAATAGCCTAAGTTGAAGGTGGCTATCATAGGGGTACGTCATATCGAATGAGTATGAAGAAAGGTAGCATAAAAGAAAAGAAAAAAAAAGCTGGGTGCGGAGGAAAAGAGCAAGAAAAACAAAAAAATGTGAAAAAGAATAAGTGATTGTGGAAAAGACTGCACTCAGCCTAAATAAGTGTTATCAATAAAAGAGAAGAGTGGAAAATGCTAATGAGTGAAATCCCAAAATTCTAGTGTAGTATCAATGAGGCTTAGTCGCTCTAAATACCATCAAGTATTGTACCAACCACAAACCTACATCACAAACCTAAGAGAAGACGTATAGTGATCCTAGCTGACCTATCTGAAGATATGGTCAGTAAAAATAAGGGTAAGCCTATGGTACTTGGAATATATTAGTTGGAACTTCATTCTGAGCGTGAGTGTTTTGATTATCCCCATGGTTACATAAGGATTACTGATATAAGATTAGGGTTTTTTTTTTTGCTATGAGGGCACACTAGATATATTGTTAGTTGCTAACTTGTTTGGAGAGTGTAATAGTGGTATATGCATGGTTAATGTAACTAAATTAATACAAAATATTGATTTTCGTGTGCTGCATTGATGTTCTTCATTGTTCTTGAATTGACTGACCTTAGAGAGGGTGAAAGTATTTTCAGATGATTTAGACGATTGATTGCTAAATGTACTTTGTATTCTCTTTGTTGTGTTGAGTTTCTTGAGGACAAAAAATTGTTTTAAGTTGAGGGTGTTGATGTGTGAGCTAACGCTAACATATTTGAGGCTTTTAACTAAGAATAATTGCAAAGTCTTAAGCAACTTTTATCATTTTTGATTGTTTTATATTTAATTTTGCAGTAAAAGCTATGACGCAAGAGAACCAATAAGAATAGAAGTAAAGAAGTTTAAATCTGAAGTAATTCAAATAGAAGTATGGCTGATGACATTTTTGATAAGTCGTCAGCCCTTTGATAAGTAATCAACTTTATTATCAGCCTCAGATGGAGAATGTATGTGAGTTGCGAGTTATGATGATATTTTGTGATAAGCCATCAAGGAGCTGATAGTTCGTGAATATTGCCGTCAGCGTAAGGCAGAACATGAGAGCAAAGGTAGAGACTTGATGATATTCATGATAATTCGTCAAGGAGTTGATAGGACGCCATAGTTCGTCGTCAGCCTAAAGTAGCGAGTATGAAAAGAAAAGAAGAGCTGACGACAATTGTGTTAAGTCGTCAGCCTTCTGATAGGTTGTCACAAATGTCCTCACCTAATTCGAGGGATTATTAAAGTCTGTAATTTTGTTTCTTATTTAGGCTGAACTATTTAAAGTTTTGTTTAGTGTTTTCTAGGGAGTTTCAAACTTCTTTTGGAGACACGTATTATGATATTTTCTCTCTAGTTTCTTGACTTGAACAAGCAATTACTTTGAAGGGATTATCATAATTATTTTAGGATTACTATTGTGATCTAATCTGAGAATCTCTACTTTATATTCATTTTGTGGTAAGTTTATCTTATAAATCATGAATATAACTAGTTGTTTCGATTATTATATCATAAGCAGCTAAATTCCTGTAACCTGAATTATGGGATCTAGGGTTATGTCTTGATAAGGTACTGAGTGTTCAATATTTAAAAGGTGGTAGGACTCCGTGATAATTCTGAGGTTTAAAGTATCATCTACTGGTTGCAAATGATAGATAATACCTGCTTTGATTTTCTTGAGAATGAAATCAAATATAGTGTGAAGTGAATTATTAATAGGGACTTGGAAGTACTAAAAACTTCTATTTAATAATTGACGCTGTAACAAGGATGATTAACCTAAGGTAAAAGGTGGTCATGAATATAAATTCCCTAATTCTGAGAGTATAAGGTAATTAAATACTTAAGTAGGTCGAGAGATATTTAGGCATAACTTTGATAAAGATAACTTATTGTCCTGCCTACTGTGAGAATCTTGAGCCACCATTAGCATCTGTGAAGTACCAAAACCACTTGTGAACATAATTCTAGTTTTTCTATAAACTCTTGTTTATGAACACTATAACTAAAGTGACCAACAATTACTTTCTAAACTAAAAGTCCATTCAGGAAACATTCATCTATCAGTTGATTAAATTGTAAATGACTTAAGCTCACACCATATTCCCTGTGGGATTCTACCATAACCTAGTTGGGTTTTATATTGACAATAATCACTTATATTCTTATTAGAGAGGTATAGTTTGATCGTTATCAGAGGAGTATGAGAGGACGTTCATTCGGGAGATTATGAAGTTGCATGGAGAACCTATGTCCATTATTTCAAAATAAGGTACGCAATTTAATTCAACCTTTTGTCTTTCATTTCGAAAATATTTAGGGACTTAGGTGATCCTTAGCAGAAATTTCCACCCTCAAATAGATGGACAAGAGAAATAGACTATTCAAACATTGAAGGATGTGCTAAGGATATGTGTGATTGATTTTAAGGGAAGTTGGGTTGATCTTTCTCTCATTGAATTTACATACATTAATAGTTATCATAAGAGTATTCAAATTACACCTTTTGAGGCTCTTTATGGTAGAAGTTGCAGGCCCCCTATTGGATGGCTTAAGGTTGGTGAGACAAGGTTGTTTCATCCTGACTTAGTTCACTATGCCATGGAAAAGGTGAAGGTGTTTCAAGAAAGACTTAAAACTACACAATGTAGCCAAAAGTCTTTTATGGATGTGAGGCAAAATAAGTTGGAGTTTGAAGTGGGCAATTGGGTATTCTTGAAGGTCTTTCCTAGAAAGGGAGTGATATGGTTTGGGAAGAAGGGAAAGCTTAATACCCATTATATTGGGTCGTATCAGATTGTAAAGAGAGTTGGGAGTATTGCTTATGAGTTGGATTTTCCCGTGACTTTAGATTCTATTCATCCTATTTTCTATGCATTAATATTGAAGAAGTGTATTGGTGATCCTTCTTTCACTATTCCCATGGAAGATGTTGGTATTTCAAATTTCGTTTTCTGTGCGGAAGTCCCATGGAGATTTTGGATAGGCAAGTTCATAGGTTGAGAACTAAGCATGTAGCTTTGGTAAAGGTGCTTTAGAGAAATCAAAAGGTGGAAGAGGCCAAATGGGAATCCCAGAAAAACATGAAGATGAAATATCCATTCTTGTTCCTCGTGTTGGATAGAAATGCTTGAGGTAGGGTTTTCTCTTTTATGTTCATTTTTATTTTTGACATTCGACTATGTGTATATTTTAAGTTATCCTATCAGGGTATAATGTAATACCACAAGTTTTGGAACTCTAAAATTTCATTGAAAAGTTGATCACTGTCTAGTTAATAACATAGGTAATGAGTCGTACTCACTCATCACGAGTCGTAGTTTGCCAATCGTAGTCATAGCAATAAGGTTGCTTGATATTTATATCTTGATCACAACTAAGAACCCATGAGTCATAGGGTAAGTTCATGAGTTGTGGTGCTAGACTTATCACCATAATAGTGTAGTACCTGGGTTGTTCTGCTTAGGCTATGAGTCAAGTTGATGACTCATGATCAGCCAACATATGTCGTACTTTACTCATAACGACTGGTGATAGTTTTTCCTACATATTTTATTAAGTTTAATATGGTATTTTCCCTTCTTTACCCATCACCCACGACCTTAAAATACTTATGGGGTCCATTTTTCATCATTCAACAAATCAAAAAACATTCTCTCCTCTCAAAATTCCAAGCAAGAGAAAAGCTAGGGTATCAAGGGCTTGATTATCTAATCTTCAAATTGTGGGCTTTCTTCAAAATTACTTAGTGTTTCAAGCATGTATCTTTTCCCCAACTTATATTTTTATATGAAGGCATAATTTGCTCTATAAATCATTTGATTAAGTGGTTGGGTTTTTAAATTGGGCTGAGGGATTTGAATGGTTGTTACTTGGATTATTTATCTTGATTTTGAATTTACTATACATGTTTTATCTTATTGTTTTGAACTAAATGAATGCATTGGTATGGGAATCGAAATGGGGAACATAGGTTTTCCACAAATTTATAGATTTTTGTATGGTATTGAAAGGAACCTCAACCCACATTGGAAATTGGTTTTGAAACATGAATATATGGATAATTAAACTTACTCTTTGGACCTTACATAGCATAGAAGGTTAATGGAACATAAAAATGGGTTTGAAAGGACTTGGTGACCATGGCATGGTTTTAAATTTGAACTTGGGAGTCAAATTGGTTAAACAGATTGGTAATGGAATAATAGAATTGGCTAGCAAGCTTCAATTTGGTATGATGATACCAACATTAAATTTCTGAATAAATAACTTCGTGGTTATGGTTGGGATTATGTGCTAAATGGTTTTAATTTTGGCTTAAAAAGGGTTGTGTAGCTTTCTGTGATGTCAAAGGTCTTAGGGGTACAAATATTGGAACCCATGTTTCCCGGCGTGTGGGTTTTTACGGCTGTGTTCATAGTTCACAATTTAAATAAATATTTTAGAATGGTTGGAGTGATGAATTCTCTGGTGCTTACTCGGATTTTTTTCCTAGTTTGTGTACCTATCACGGACTAGACCCCTTTATAAGGGAGAGCTGAACCCATATAGCTTGTGGGTACCATAAGGATGGATAAAGCTACATAATGTAGTTAAATGGTTTTAAAATTCATTCTTAAGACCCTTACCCCTATACCAATTTACATACCAGTGCTTATCCCACTGACCATTCCTAGATGCTACATCATTTCATGATGTAGGGTCTTAGGGTTATTTTTTTACTCATATGTAGTATTATATGGAGAAGATATCAGTTGAAAATGTGGTAAGCCTCCATAATCTTAAAAGCATTACCATTTTATTGGGTTTCTTTTCTGATTTTGGGATTTGAAGAGTTCCATTGTCATGGTAGGGGGCATGTTCCGACCTAATTTTGTATTCTGGTTTTAGAGGTTTTGTGGACAAAAGTGTTGGTTGGTTATTTATTTTGGATTGCTCGAACCTTCCTATTGGTTTATATGATATTATTTTTATTTGGTTTTTCTTCCACTATTATTTTACTATGCTCAGGTTGTTACTATAAGGGGTGGTCTTTAGACCACAGTGGGATTGAGCTATCACGGCCATACCCTGGTTTAGGTCTTGATAGATGGTTTATATCTTAATTGTTTCAACATACCCCAAAAATCGTCTTTTGAATCATTGTTAGATATTAAGTACTAATAAGTGGGGGGCGATTGAACTATATCTCTTTTGCTCTATCTCTATCTAGTGCTACTACATGCTCTTCACCTGTCTTATTCTTTCCTCTTAAGTTGCAAGACGAGAATTTTCCAACCTCGGATTATCTTTAGCTAATAACCGATTGGTAGTTTGAACAAATTTCACATGTACACTATGCAGAGGTGGCAAATTCAAGGGATTTGTGTCATCTTGAACCCCATCATGATTAGCTCCGTGCTTACACTTTTCTATATTACAATTATATCATAAGGTTCGTTCAAGCTTAGGATGATGGGATTTTCTTTACTCTGAGTACTTGGCATACACTGGTGTATACCATCGAAATAATAGAGAACCAAGAACAAACAACCTTAACAAATTCAGTAAATCAATCTCTAATTATACCCCACGACAATGACACCAACATTTTGATGTCATCAAAATTTTACCTCCTAAAAATCATAACAAGGTCGCTTTCAAATATAAAACCCAACAAAGGTTGGGGTCAACCCCATAAGGAATAAGATGGAAATCCTTCAAGAACTTACTGATGTAGTGGAAAGTGCAGAAACTAAGGGGGTGTAAAAATAAGTAGTAACAATAGTAGTGCATTTTAAGTAGGGTTGAAATCAATACGAGACAATCACTAGGATTGTGTTTCCCCCGACTTCTTAACTATGAAGGCTAATTATGCTCATCAAACTATCTTGATGCTTTGCATGCAGAATCTAACAAGTTATGTATCATTAACTATCAATCAACTTTTGTCTTAGTGAATTTCACTCTTCTTATCTCGGTCTCATAAAGTCGTATTACTAACCCTTGTCTTGGATCTCAGATTAACTACCTCCTTCTATTCATAAGTTAATTAGATGAAGGTTGGTAGCTTAAAATTACTGTTGTGATCTTCTTTTCCTAAACTTTACCTCTCTCTCGAGTTAGTATCAAATAAATCCAAGTTCTTAATGTCTACAATCATCAATAAAGTAATTAGTTTGAAGAAAACCACAATACTTTCATGGACACTAACAAGGAATGACCTTGAACTTTCTCTACTTCATTAATCCATTAGGGTTTTCGCAACCCTAGTTATGAGGTTTAGCTGCTCATGACTGCAAGACCACACATATAATTCATAATCAAAAGCATATGAATGATCACACAAAGAATAAAGAATGAAAACAAATCTCAACTTTATATCATACCATAGAAACCAATGAAAACGAATCCCAAGATCATGATTGTATCTTAGATCTAAAAAGTATGTAAAGATATGTAAAGGTGCATACAAATAATAATAAAACTCAAAAGGGGAATTTATAGTTATATCACAACTTTCCTAAACAAAATAGGTTTACTAAGGTCGGCAATTGCGATGCCTCTGACAATGAGTCATCTAGACTGACAATGACTCATTGTCAGGTTTGTATCCTTGGCTTCAATGCAACTAGCGACGACTCATGATGTCACTAGATAATTTATCACCTTACTTGTATCTTCTCCTATACTTTTTCAATATTTAGATATTTGATTACCTATGCTCAGAATAATAGTCTCCCTAAGTCGTACCCTGACCATATGACTCATCACCAGCTTTATTTCTATTGTAATCAAACATGAACTGTTTCAGGACTTTGTCTCTCTTTGGTTCAGAATTACTTTCACTATAACTCGTACTCTGACCCTACGAGTTGTAGCGAGTGTATATTTTATTCTTTAACTTCCAATCCTTTACTGGTCAGGCGATGACTTGGACGATGACTCGTAATGTCATCCAATTACTCATTTTCAAAGCAGAAAACTCCTTTTTTGGTTATTTTCTTTCTTTTCATATTCTACTCACTTCCAACCCTATTTACCTACAAAACAATCACAAAAATACATCACATCTAACAAAAGGATCTAAATACTTGCATAATCCCTTGTTTTAAACATCAAAAGTTCCATGAAACTATGTCACATCATGTCCTATATTTTAATTAATTTTTCTAGCAATCCGCCAAAATATTAAAGAAGCGATGATTTTTAGCTGTCTTTTAGTCTTCCCCAAAAAATATTGCTAGGTTTTCTATTTCTGTCGTTGCTCTCAATTTCTTCTGTTGCAGTCTTGTTTACTTCTACATTCTTGTTTAATTTCGCATTCTACAAAAATTTGGTAAGATATATCTACACAAAGTATGGTGAATTCACATGTATTGTTCTTTTTTATTTGTGAATCCTTCAAAAAGTTTGTTAAATTCCTTGTTTTTCTAAAAGAAGCTGATTTTATTGGGTTTTATGAGTATTGACTCTGGCTTGAGACCTCAAAATATTGTGACGTTCCAATCAAAAGAATCAATATTGTACGAGCAACCATTGAACTTCAAATGAGTCTTTTATATTGCTAGTATAATGCAATTTTGAAAGATTATATTTATGTCAAAACTCAGAGTTTGTAAGCAAATTTTGAAAGATTATATTTATGTCAAAACTCAGAGTTTGTAAGCAATTCACTCTCTTTTTAAGAATTATACTGTTTGCCTCAAATAGCATCCATTGTCCAACTAAAATATTAATTTTCTATTTTTTAAAAATGATTTTGCAAAGTAGACGGCTGGATGGGGAAGGTAACAATGATTAATTATTTGGTTATTTCTAAATATAAGGGTAGAATATGCAATTTAGAAACTCAAATTGATAAAATAATGGAGAGAATGTTTAAATTTTTTAAATATAGCTAAAACAACAAGTGGGTGTGGTTGGGACTAAGTTATGCGAATGAGAGGTTGTACCGTGTAACAAACCTTTACAAATGAGGAGGTTTTAGTGATGAAACACTCTCTTTTCTTGGCTAGGAGAAGAGACCGCACACATGTGACTCCTCTTCATGTGGCTACTATCATGTTAAGCTAAAGAGTCATTCTTCTTACTATAGAGCTATTGAGCTATGCTTTACTGTGGCATGCAATAAGTTCCTAACAAATTCTAGTCCACTCTTTCATGGCCAACCTTGTTTTTCTAATTCTTTAATTGTTACACCCAAAAGAGCATAAGCTCATCAAAATTGACAAACATGATGCATTTTTGTATCCTCTTTATAATTTGTTAATTGGATCACACAAAAGAATAGTTTGTTTCCCGGATCACACAAAACAATCCTATAACAAAGTCTAGTAGAGTAGTATTAACCCTTGGATATTGTAGTACTTTTTTAACTCTGCCTTCTTCTCAGTTATAGCTTACTATCATGTATAACTTTGATGTAAATAAGTCAATATCATTTTATCACAGTTTAAACTCGTGACCTCCAAATCACATGACAATAACTTTATTAGATACACAAAGTTTTTCCTTTAGTGTCTTAGCATACCATGTGTTTGCTTAGCGAGTATATAGATTTAGCTTGTTAGCCGTTAAAATCTGTTGCAACCACTTGATTGAATGAGGAATCCAAAAGTTAAATGAAACGGAATACCAATAATGATCACCCTTTTTTCTACTTTCATCAAGGGAAAAATGGTAAAGATTGCCCTTTTCATCTTTCACCATTCATAATGAGTAGAGATGGGTTAAATTAGGAAAAGGAAAAAGAAGGGTGGGTTTAAAATTAGTGTGCTAGGCTTGTTTCTCTAACCATTATGCATCTCCTTGTCCTTTTAAATAGCAAAAGACAAATATGATATGAAATGTATTTGAGGTGCATATTTGCTTCGAGCTTATGTTCTATATATTGATAAGTAATTGCTGGAGGATTTACATGGAAAGATAAAAAGAAGCAGATATCCAAACAGAATTGGACAACTAAAAAGATAGCTTGACTTTTGAGAAGAAAAATTTAGAAGTGACTACTTACGTTTATGATAAATTTAGATCCTTATGCAATGAGAAAGATGCAGAGCTTTAGATGTTCGTTAAATGTAATTACATTTGATTTATCAAGGTGATAATTATCTCATTTATTACTCCATTCTTTATAGATTGCCCTAACAAAGAAGCAAAACTTGAAAAACACTGAAAAATCAAATATCCTATTATTATTGAAGTCCTAAAAAACACTACCTGTTACTTTTAATTTCTATTATTTGTTTTTTGGTTTCGTTGGTGTTTAACTTATCTAATATATTTCTATAGGAGGTTCCCATTTAATCTTTATGATAAGTTCTAGCTTCTTTTAAAAGATATTAATCTCGAACTAATAAAATTCTAGCAACATTGGATATGAAAAGTATGTGAACACTAGGATTTTTTTCCTGATGATATTATCATTATGATTTTTTCTTAAGCTCCAATGAAATAAGAAGCTTCATCAAGAAATGAAAGTGATTCGGGGAGTGTTTCGTAGAGTGTATTATTACGTAATTATCTTTTCCTTATAAATTTATGTTGTGTATTTTATGACTAACATTATCAAATAATATTTATATTTATCTTTTATTTCGGAATGAATGTATTTAATTAATCAACACTGTTGCAATAAAGTGCTACTGAGAGAGTATTTTTTTAGAATTACTAGTAGGACTAAAAGATAATGACCTTGTTTATATTTTTTTCTTTTACAAGAAAAGACGTTTGTCTAAGTTTTTGATTTGTGAAAGTAGACATCAATGTTATGTATTGACCTATGCAAATTTACTTAATTTTTAATTTTAGTATTTGTGTAAAAATTTTAAAAGTAATGTTTATTATGTATGTAGCAACTATTCACAAATTATTATTAAATATGTATATAAAATATTTGACTTATTGCAATAAAAAATTTTGTTGCTAAAATCCATTCTAACAGACTATTAACTAAACTTTTGATGAGTTCTTCCAACAATTATTTTGTTGGTAAAAATGTTAATATGTGGCAACATTAAATTTTTGTTGTGCAAAAAATTTATAAGCAACAACTATACAAATGTAAGGCAATAATTTCCTTTGTTGCACTACGTTAGTTTTTACCTATAGTTTATTTTATTGTTGTAAAAACTTTTTATATCAGTGTTCATTGCAATGACATGTAATGAATTAATGTCACACAAGAGTAAATTAGTCGTTAATAACTAAAGTCGAAGACTTTTACGCCTAATTTTATTCCCTTTCTCTAGAAAACTAACTAATGCATTCTTTAACCCTATACAAAATACATTAACTAGTGATTCTGAGATTAATTAACCAAAATACTATTTAATGCGACTAATTTGCCTACCTCTATGATGAAAAACGATGGAAAACTTATTGAAATTGCCAATTTCCCCTCTTGTCCGTCCGTAAGACAAGTTTATGAATACTGAGGTGTTTTTGGAGAATTTTTGATAAAATAATGATTTACCCAATTATAGCAACCTATGTCGCTAAAGCAACATCACTATAACAGAAATTGTCGTTATAAAAGGATTTACTAGGTTTGACTCCCTATTGTAGGTCTTTTTTTGCTATAGACCATATCGCTTTAGTGAAATGGACACTTCTGTAGCGACTTTGGTGAGGTAGAACCTTGGAAATCCTCCTAGATTTTTCTTTTTCCAAAACACACACTCAAACCGCGATATTCCAAATCGATATCGACAGTTTGACTTACCCATATTTTAAAAATCCTATGGTTCCTTGTCATCTTAGTTAGCTTAAAATAAAGCTAAGCTTAATAAAATCTTCCAAACCCATTTCCAAATTTTCCTAGACCATAACTTGCTCAGATTTCATCCAAGCGTAGTCTAGCATGAAATTTACAACTCTTAATTTGGAAAAGATCTTAATCTAAATTTTGTATGAGAGACTCAACCATATCAACGAAGATGGTAGTTACAACCAATTTACCCATCATTTATCCTTGAATGATAAAATAAGAAAAATTGGGATAAGTTAAGAAAAGAAGAGTACTTGTTTCTTCAAACAAGTAAGGTTACTTATCCCAAATCTTTCTCTCGATATCCCAAGTGGATTCCTCTACCAAATAATTAGTGCATTGAAACTTTACCAAATTAATTTACTTTGTACTCAGCTTCCATATATCTTGATAAAAAATTACAGTTGATTTCTCTTTATAGGATAAGTTCTTATTTAGCAATATAGAATTCTACTTAATTACAGAGTCTCCATCCTAATGGTATCTTTTGAGTATAGACACATGGAATATTGGATGGACCCCTAAAATTCTTGGCAATAATGCTAGCCTGTAAGCTACCACACACACATCATCAAGAAACTCGAATGAGTTGATATACCAAGGGCTAAGTTTTCCCTTTTACAGAACGTCATGGTTTTCTTTATATGAGACACCTTTTGAAAAAATTAGTCACCAACCAAGAAAGACACGCCCTTACCTTACAGTCTATATATTCCTTATGCCTCTTCTAAGAAGCGAACAACAACTTAGTTTGAATAAACCTTATCTTTTTTAAATATTTGTTTACATATTGTCCAAAGGTTTCATATTATAAGTCTCAAACCACCCAATATGTGACCTATACCTTCTTTTGTAAAGTGCCTCAAATAGTGACACATCAATGTTACATTAATAGTTGTTATTGTGTGAGAATTTCACATGATAACACGAATTGATCCTAATGCCCACAAAAGTCAATCATATATGACCTTAATATTTCATCTAGCACTTGAATTGGATAATTCAACTACCCATCAGTTTGAGGTTAAAATATTTTGATAAAGTAAGAGCGGTGCGTAACTTTTCATGAAACATGTCCTAAAATTTGGAAGAGTATATCGTATCTCTATCTGAAATAAAAGAATGTGTCACCCTATGTAGCATCATTACCTCCTTAATGTAGATCACCCCATATACCCTCACTACCTCGTTAACGTAAATCATGCCTAATTGCTTAGAGTTGTTCGTATCTAAACTAACAGCTCAGAGTTTTAGTTCACTCTAATCGAAATGAAATGAGCCAATTTTGTTGTCATGTCTACTTTGATACAAAGTAAGTCATACTTACCTAAGGTCTTAGGATGACCTATCAGAAAATCCACAAAAATATTCTCCCACTTCTATTCAAGTGTAGGCATTCTCTGAAGCAAATGCATAGGACTTCGATATTAATACTTTACCTAGTGATAGCTGTGAAATCTAGATACGTACTCCTCTATGTACCCTTTTTATTCTAGGACACCAATAGTGGTCTCAAATCACAATACAAATTGATTTCACCTGGATGAGTAGAATATCACAAACCCTGAGCACCAACAAGCATATTCTAAATCAAATCACCAACCCAAGAAATACATACGGTCTTCTAAACCACATTACTCCAGACACATCAATTGTGGTGTCGATAACCTGACCTTGTTCTAAGGTTTTCTCAATTTCTCATCCTCAAACTATTTAGTTTTAATTTCATCAAGGAATGTTGATTTTACCTCCATAATAGCCAGAACTTTACCCTATTTTAAGACACCAAACAACATATGTTGAGATGCTAGGATTTGAAACTCCTTAGCCGGTAGTCGTCTTGACACCCTCAACCAAGCCAAACTACCCATACTTATCACTTTTCAACTTTATGTATTTGCCACCATATTTTACTTACCCAAATGATATGGATGGTCATATCATAGCCCATTCATAAATCTATCTATTTTCTCTATCTTATACAAAATACCTCTGCATGAATGCATGTTGCAGATAATGATGATCTGCAAATATCTCATACTTTACTCTATAAATATAATGTCTCTAAATTTTGAGTGCAAAAACCAACTCTACCAATCCAAGTCATTAGTTGAGTAATTACTTTTATGAGACTTTAACTACCTCAAAGCATAAGCAATGACATTAATATCATATGTCTAAACAACACCTAAACCAAATATTAAAGCATCATATAAAACAACAAAATATATACTTTCTACTAGAAATGAAAGAATAAGTGTTGTGGTCAAAGTGTCTTGAGCTTTTGGTAGATCTCCTTACACTTATTCGACTGTACAAAAGGAAACATCCTTCTGGGTCAACCATATCAAGTGAGTATCAATGATGTACAAGTCTTTACTAACCTACGATAATAACTGGCAAGACCCATAAAGCTCCCTACCTTAGTCACCGATCTAGAGTAAAGCTAATTGTTAGCTAACTCTATCTTCTAGGGATTCACCATCATACCCCTTTTTCAAAACCATATGCCTATGGAGGAAACAAAAGACAACCAATACTAACATGTTAAGAACTTTGTATACAACAACTTTTCTTCAAAATTCATAAAACAAAGATAAAGATAACCTACATGTTCCTCCTTAATCTTGGAGTGAAACAAAATGTCATCAATGAAAACTATAACAAAAAAATTCAACCATAACTTAAATATACAATTCATCTAGATCATAAAGGTTGTTGGCACATTGATGAACCCTAAAGATATCACTATGAACTCATAATTCCCATATCAAGTCCTAAAGTCTATCTTGGGTATATCCCTAAGATGATTTTTTAGTTGATAGTAATCCAACCTTAAGTCAATCTTGAATAATCTGGAAGCACCCTAAAACTAGTAAAGTAGATCATATATATGAGTCAAAGGGTACTTATTTATTATTGTAACCTTGTTCAAATAACTATAATAAATGCACATCCTCATGCTACAATATTTATTTTAAAAAACAACACTAGAGCACCCTAAGGTGAATCACTTGGATAAATAAATACAATATCCAAAAGTTCCTACAATCGAGTTTTTTGTTCTTTTAACTCGATCGGACCCATGTATAAAGAAGGAATAAAAATTGGATGAGTGTCAGGATCCATGTTAATACAAAAATCATGATTGCTATCTAGAGGCATGCCTATCAAATTTATGGGAAATACCTCCTGAAATTCTAAAAAAACTAAAAATGACTTAATAAAAGGAGACCCCATACTTACATTCAAATGATGAGCTATAAAGGTTTAACATCCCTTTCCTACTAGCACAAATAAAATTTATGATTTTCACAGGATTGGCCTTATATACACCCTCTTGCTCTAGTTTATCCGTCCCATTAATAGCTAAAGTCAAATTATTAGCATTATATTTTAAGACAATGTGATATAAATTTAACCTGGTCATACCTTGAATAATATCAAAATCCATCATGTCCAAAAGGATTAAGTCCACCCAAATCTGAAAACCCATAAATAAAGTGAACAAAGAATGATAAACATGGGACAACACCATAAAATCTCCAGTGGAGTAGACATATGAACTAGAGAATTAAGTACATAAAAAAATTATGCTCAGACCAAAAGCAAACTTAATAGATTCATATAAAAGCAAACTTAATAGATTCACATTATGGTAGACCCTAGATAAAACAATATTAAATCCATTCAGTCATAAAATAAAATAGTACTTGTAATAACTACATCAGAAACTTCAGAATTAGATTTGCCTAGAAGGGCATAACAATGACCCAATTTTAATCTAGGATAACTCTCTACAGAGCCTTGAATATAAATAACAAGGTTGTCTGATACTATTATAGGTGGATATTTCATGATCTTCGATGGAATCAGGCTTCAAAAATCATAGATAAGAATGCTAAAACCAATCGTAGGTGTCATACTACAGAGATGAATAACTTAACTGGTACTTATGTTATTAGTGCTTCTAGGAAGCAGAAAGCTCTAAATAAGATAGTGGTTAAGAGGTCTCACAACTGAGGACTCAGATTAGATTTCTTACTAAGCAATTTACTACTATCTAAAGATAAAAGGTAAATCCATAAGGTTCATATGGTAAATCTTCTAGACATGCAGAGTCTAATTCTAAGGAAGAAGAAAAGTATTTGGATAGTGGGCAAGAGAATCAAGGTTGTAACTACAATAAAGACATATATAGGGAAAAAAATAGAGAGTGTGATGGTGATTTGTGAAGAAACAATGATTAAAAGAAGATGAGTGGTCTTTATGATCCACCATAGAACCATGATGTTTATTCCAAAAGTTAGAGATTCCAAGCATTGCTTGCTAATCTTGACATGGGTTTAGAGATACAAGAGAGCTTTTTTAAGGAGATTAAGGCAAACATATTAGGGTTGAGACAAAGTATATTTTATGAAACCATAATTAAGTAGTTTGAGCAACTGTTTAGGCATATATCTACTTCTTTAAATCAACATCAACTAGGCACTCCTCCTAATAACATGATTCAAAATGCAAAGAATGATAGTCACTACCAATCTATCACTTATCAAAGCATTATGGCCACTATTGATCTACTCATTCATATGGTTGATGATGTGAGGAATGACATTATTGAGATTGATAAGGCAAATAAGGATAACACTAAAAGAGATAGTTGTAAAAGATGACTAATTATGTGAAATTTATAAAAAATTTGGTGAAAAAGAAGAGATCTATCAGTTATAAGAATATTTGTGGTTTTTAATATTTTAGTTTAATTATATCTAGATCTCTTATGCAAAAAAGGTGATCCTAGAGATTACACTATAACTTGTACTAAGAGGTTATCTGGATTTGCTAGGTCTTTATGCGACTTAGGTTCAAGTATTAACTTGATGTCGTTGACACTGCTTGAAATTATTTTCTAGAGACCTCTAAACCCTATAAGGATAAGGTTATTGATAGAGGATTGTATGGTTAAGAAGCATGCGGGTAAAACATTTGATGTTTTGCTTAAGGTGGACAACTTTATCTTTCCTATTGACTTTATTGTCATTGATTGAAAGGTTTATTTTGAGATGACCATTATTTTTGGGAGACTATTTTTAGCTATGAGTAGAGTATAGGTTGATAAGGAAAGAGCTGAGCTTACGTTATGGTTTAATAGTAAGGAAGTCACATTTAATGTACGCACAACCATGAAACAGTTAACTAAGTTGAGAATGGATTCAATGATACATAGTATCGATAACCTTGAAGGACAACCCCATGCCACCTTGAAGTCTGAGTACTCAGGTTCCCCATGTTATACCATAATGTCAAATCAAGCCCTATTTAGGAGGCAACCCAAGGTATCTTATTATTTCTACATTTGTGATAATTTATGTTATTCTGATTAACATCAGATCTATGCACCTAATGTGCCATATGTTTTTTCCTAACCCTCTTACTTTATGGTAGCCAAATTCATTGGGGATAATACATGCTTATTTTATGGGGGTAGGCTACTTGTGGGTTTATAGAATATCTTAAGGTTTTTGTAATTCTGTTTTTTTTCCTATAGTGTGTTATCATAGTAAAGAAAGTATGTCTAGGTTATTGTGTTGTCTTTATGATAGGAGTTATATTTGGTTTTGTTTGACTAGAAAAAAATGAGGAACCTTGATGCAGTCAAATAATACCCCTCCTAATTTTTTTTGAACTATGTGTTGTGGATATATGTGACCATTGTTGGATATTATTATGGCATTAGTAAATCATCCTAGGTTTGGACACTTAGAAAATTTTTGAGAATCTCATTCTTTGGACTTATTATAACTCATGGTATGAGTCGTAAGCTGGGGTACGAGTGGTGAAGACCTGTCGTAAGCTGACTAATGTTAGTTGGTGAGATGGTCTTGAACACTAGAACACATAACAAAAGAGGGTATGAGTCATAAGGCATGGGTACGAGTCATATAGGTGACTCGTAAGATGGTTACTTTTTTATCCTCCTAGTGTTACATTCAACCAGGGATACGAATCATGGGTAAAATCAAATGTTGAGGTTACGACTTGGTTGGATGAGTCTTATACTAGACATTCTGATCTGTTCTTTATGATTGGTTATGATTGGGTGGGTATCAACTGTAAGCTAAGTTACGATTCATAAAGAGATGTGTCGTAACCCTGTGTCAGGTTTTTATAAGATCTAAGTAGAGGTATTCTGGATATTTCCCTAATTACCCTAATAAACGCCCACGACTTCTAATACACCTACTAGGTTATTTACCCTATTATTTTACTCTTAAACACTTAGAATCTCTTCCAAAACATATCATATTTCTCTACAGAGCTTTTTGGGCAAAGAGCTAGGGTTCCAACAAAGGGATAACTTTGGGTCTTGTTTTAGTGAATTCGTTCCATCGATATTCTTAGTTTAAGGCATTATTCTCTTCCCAATTTGTAATTTCCATTAAAGGCATGGTTATATGGTTGATTTAATGATTTTTACTCTTGCATGGTTTTTGCTTTCAATCATTGATTTGTTGGTTTTGATTTTAAAGGCTTGGTTATGATTTCTTATGGTTTTAATTATGCTCTTTATGCATTAGTGGTGGTTTTTGATAATGGAATTTCATGGTAATACGCCTAAATTACACCTCTCTTACAAGAGAGTAAGCGGTCGTTGTCAAATATATAACTCAATATAGGTTGGGGTCGAATCCCACGGGGAATATGGTGTTAATTAAGTTGTATGCAGATTAGTTGACTATTAATCGTTCATTTTCATAAACTAAATAGTGGAGATTTGATTCATTTCACCAATTAGTTATTTCAGTTTAACAAGATGAAATATATGTAGCGGTATTCAAATTCAGATAAATAGCAAGCTAGGATTATATCCACCTTATAGTTTTCAATACTTACTAACTATGGGCTTTACGAATTCATACATGCATCATGATTACAGAGAAACGTATTATATATAATAACATAATCCTAGTATTTCTCAACCAGCAAGGACTAATTCACTTTAGTTCTCTCAAATAAAAAACGTTCACCAAAAACAATATGAAACCTCTAATTTGTTAATCTTGCTAAGGTATTAATTTATAAAAAAGGGTTGGTAATCCTATTTTCTTGTCATTACTCTCTTTTCTAAAAATCAACCTTTATTTTGAACATGTTGTGTTTTAAGGTATATCCTCTATATTTGCAACCACGAGAATTCAAGATAAGCGAAGAGAGTATGATGTAAACATATCAATGCATAATGAATTCAAAAATCCAAAGTGATAGATTGCATGCTACAAGGCTTCCATAACCCTAACTAATAAACTTATCTACTCATGAATAGAATGAAAAGCATCATAAATATATTCATCATACCAAAAACTAGAAGAAGATGTTGGTGTGTGAATAGTGAAAATAAGAGAGAAAAACATTTATCTTTCTCTCCTCAAGCTAAGCCGCCTTTCTCCTCTCTCAGAATAATCCAGAATAATAAATAATGAATAAAAAATCAACAAATAAGTCTTTTACTAATCTCTTTTCTCATAATTTCCTTCTAAGTTTCTGAACTAATTGAAAATGACAAATTAGTCTTGGACATAGTTTCTAGGCACCACATTTGGTCCAGATTTCTACTCTCTCTTGTGTCAAATGCCATCCGCATTCCATAGTCCCATTATGTCTTCGTCTACCTCATTAATACTTAATATCATGCTAATCACATCGGTTAGCTCAATTACAAAGAAGTAGAGCAAAAACATAAGAAATAGGTACTTTGTTCTCTAAACTTAGCTAAAATATGGATAAATTATGGTGCTTAGGCGTATAAATACACCCAAGATCACATGTTAATGGTTTAATAGTAATGTTATTTTGTTTTAGTTGTACTATGTCCTAAGGTGTTTGCGAAAATGTTAATAAAGATATGTTCATTGCATTGACTTATGTTAATGGAACTCTTGCTTGTTTTTAGCTTTTATATGAAACCTTAAATGTTTTTTAATGGTTTATAAAGGTTAATGGCTAATTGGTAATGCTTATGGAAAACATAGTAGTCTCCTAAGAGGTTAATTTGGTAAACTGAAAGGGCACTGAAAGTCTCTTTAATCTAAACGGTTTGGCTATGGGTAATGCTTAAAAGTTTAATGGTATGATGATAACATTGGTTAATCAAATAAACTTTGTTAATAAATGAATAATTCTTTTATTTGGAATTGGTTTTAATTGGGTATTAATGGTGGGAAATTTAAGCTATGTCATGGAAAGTAGCGATCCTGAGGAGATCAAAATCTGAAACTCATATTTTCTAATTTAAGGGGTCTTCGATCGCCACGTACGAGTATCATATTTATATTGGAGGGATGTACTAGTCATCCCAGTGTTATTACCTAGTCATGTGGGTAAACACATTAGGATCCTTTCTCTAGGGGGAGCTGAACCCATATGGCTCGCGGGTGGTAGGGCAGCTAAACTATACCACCCAGGCAAAGGTTTTTAAAGGCATACTAAACCTAATACATTATCTCAGCTCTTATATATATGTATTGTTATTTTTCACTTGGTTTTGATAAATGGCACTACATTATCCTTATACTGAGATTCATTCTAGTGTTCACCCATTAACCCATCTACTGGCGACTATATACGCATGCTATGCAGGAATCGGATGTTCGACTTCTCCTTCATACATATTAGTTTGAAGATGGGAAGAGAAGGCAGGCCGAATATGGAGAAAGAGAGAATAAGCGGGGTAGGTTTTTTGATCAAAGAAGTTCCCAGTCTCAAGGTGGTGGAGATACTAGAAAATGGTGGAAAAAAGTGAGGAAGTTCTGGCTACTTTTCTACTGACATTCCTTGATGATAGGCGTATTTACACGCCTAAACACCGTAATTTACCCATATTTTAGGCTAAGTTTTAAGGACAAAATACATAATTCCTGCACTTTTAGTCCTTTTTCCTGTAAGTGAGCTAACAAACATGATTAGTAAGTTTTCAGGTATAAATGATGAAGATTTCAGCATTTTATGGATAACTTGGCTCCAAAGGAAGCTTCACGAAAGAAGGAAAGCAGCGTTTGGACACCTATGGACTAGAAGTGATGTATGGATAACTTGTCCCGGGCAAAACCAGCATTTACAAAGACTTGGGGATTAGCAGTAACTTAGTAGGATTAGGACAAGTATGCAGTAACCCAGTTGGACTAGGATAAGGATAAAAACCCTATTTCAATAGGACTTGGATATGGATGTTATATAAACCCTATTTTTCTGAAACTTTTCAACATTCTCTTCTTATTCCCCCTTCTATTCCTTCCCATTCTAATAAATTCTTATTCACTCCTTAATTAATTCAAGTCTTTTTCATTCAACGTTTGATCCTAATTCACGTTACACTTTCTGACAGAGAAAGCACGGCCCTTGTGACTAACGTGAGATCATGATGATGTTTATTGTGATCTCCGTTGCAATCATGAGTAGCTAAACTTCTCTGTTAGGGTTATGGAAGCCTTATGAGATACTATCTATTGCTATGATTTTGTGAATTCTTGACACGTATGCTTCTTATATCATTACTCTCTTCATCTTAATTTAAATTCTTGTGGTTGCAAACATATAGAATACGCTAGTATAGCATTAACTTGTTCGAAAGAAAGGTTACATGTCTGGAAAAGAGATAATGTCAAGGTAATAGGGCACCAACCCCTGTTAAAAAGTTAGTGCCATAATTGGATTAACCTCTTGGAGAATTTGTACCATTAGATACGCTTTAAGCTCGAAAGAGTTAAAGTGAAATAGTCCTTCATGGTCGAAAGACGCCTGGATTTACCATAGAATACGATTCTCTATAAGCGCATGCATGTCTGAATTCCGCATAACTCATAGTCAATAGATACGTACAACTCAAAAGGTGGACATAACCCTAACTCTCGATTCTCATTGATTAAAACCTACCAAGTACTCCATTTTACTCTTCTATTTTCCGTTTTTACTCTACTATTTTGTTCACGTTATTTACACACACAAAATCCCCCCCTTTATTCGCAGAACTTTCATCAAAAGTCTAATAATCGTTGCTTACTTAGTGACCAAGTATTCCTTGTGGGATTCGACACCCAACCCAGTTGGGTTCTATATTTGATAGCGTCCGCTTACACTCTTACGAGAGCTGTAGTTTGAGCATTATCAGTCCTCCTCACCCCCAGCAGTCGGGCGACATGCATCATCATAGTGGTGATAATTCTTGAGTGTTGGGATCGTAATCTTAAGAGAACAGAGGTTAGTCTTTTTTTGTGTATCCTCTTTGTCGGTTTTACAGTCTTACTCATTGGGGATTCTTTAAGGAATATATGGATAAGTGCTTCAAGCGTGGACAAGTAGGACACCGACTCTGGGATCATCCATCTTACAAGGTTTCTATGGGGGCAAATAAGATTCCAATGGCTTCATCTTCTGTTCCTACAACCGGTGGTATGGAATTGTCTTCTGTTACTACTCCTAGTTCAAGTGTTCATTGAAACAGGTTGTATGCATTGGCATCCCATCAGGAATCTGAGACATCGCCTGATGTTGTTATTGGTACGTTACAGCTTTTCCCTTGTGATGTATATTATTTACTTGATCCAGATTCTACCCTTTCCAATGGACTCTTTATATAGTTGTTTCTTTTAGTTTTGATTAGGAAGTTATTTCATATCCATTTTCTATTTCTACCTCAGTAGGAAATTCAATCTTTACTAAACAGGTCTATAGGAGGTGTGTGGTATCTATGAGTCGTAGGAAGACTTTGGCGAATCTGTTTGAGTTGGGTATGGTATATTTTAATGTAATATTGGTCATGAATTAGATGCATTCTTTTTTTGAAAATTTTGATTGTCGAACCCGTATGGTTATCTTTAGGTTCCCTAGTGAGCCAAAAATAGAAGGGGAAGGTTGTTCCTTAGCGCCAAGGGGGAAGTTTATTTCTTATCTTAGAGCCCAAAGGTTAATCTCTAAAGGTTGTCCTTATCACTTGGTTCGGGTTAAGGATTCTAATTTGGATAGTCCTCCGTTGTCTTCGTTCCTTGTGGTTAATGTGTTTCCAAATGTCATTCTGGATGATCTTTCAGGTGTTCCTTGATAATATTAAACTTACACATCAAATTAAGAGCAAGACGATCGTCGTCAATATATTTACCCAATTTTGGAGTTGGGATCGAATCCATGGGGAACAATTTGAGTGTCAATCAATTTACATCTAAATAATAGACATAAGTTAAATCCAAACCAATATTATAAGAAGGTAAAAATGGGGGAGATAGATATCTACACTAATTCTTTATGGGTTTTTCTAGTATACATTTGGGGCTACGAATAATTAGAGTTTTAACAGGTATGCAAGGATCTCAGAATTATACACTACTAAGGGAGTGATATATGGGTGTTAGCAATCAACATCAATTTAGCAAGTCAAAAATGGGTAGGTTTGGTTATAAATTTTGATGCTAGTCTTTCAACAAAACAATAATCTTTCACCCATTGATTCTTTCAAATACCTAAAATATATGTTCAACAATTGATAACCACATCCTCAATCTAGGCATCCCTATTTCTTGGATGATACCCATGGTATAGCCAACCTCACATTCGCCCTTATGTCTAAGAAAGTGAAAATTTAGAAAACTATAGATACAATTGTCTATCATTGCTTTAGTCTCCACATCCCTCTTTCAAGGATGATATGCATTCCTAAACTTCACCCAAAACCTTTCTTTTGATGATGGCTTTAGGTTTTCTAGAGCATGGAGCTTTCACTCATCATACCCATATTTTAACCCCTATTCACACATAACCCCAAGAGGGAGATCTAGCTACACATAAGATAAATAAGTTTCTATATACCTATAATCTTCATTGAATTGATTTATTGAAGCTTAAGTGACTGTAACTTCAATGTTGGCACTCCCACAAATCAACTATAGAAGTGAGATAATATTCCATTTAGGAAGTCTCGAATATATTCTTCACAAAAAAATTTTACTATATTTTCTTCTAAAAAAATAGAGGCTATGAAATCAAGAGATAAACATAAAAATTGGGGAAAATTCATTATGATGTTCTTAGGAGTTTGAGTATTTTTTCCAAAAATTTAGGATCAGCCACGTGCATTTCTAGATTTTCCCTTGGTCTACCATTTTTTGCTAAATGACAATAGTGCGAGTCTTTTTGCGACCATGGCTATGTGACCGTGAATATCTTCCGTGACCGCATTTGCTTAACTTCTCCTTGACTACCACTATAGCGGTCACCCGACCACGATTGCAGTAACTGAGGCTAGTTCCTTATCCAAGTCTTCAGCTGCACTATCGTGATCCCTTTTTGATCATTTTAATCTCCAATCTACATCTTTCTATCCCCACAAATCTATGCCTGCAAAGTGTGTATATTAGTGCATTTAATTAGAATTATGTCTCTTTATTCTCTCAAAACAAGGTAATGTGCATGATTGTTTAGCGCAATGGGTGGTAAAATCACCACTCATAAACAGCCCCAACTTAAACCATTTGTGTGTCCTGAAGCAGCACTACCTCTTACCATGAGATATAACTATTTGTGCCCAAACTTCATGCCTTAAAGATCACCATGACTTCAACCTTAGTCACTACGATAAATAGTTCATTGCACATGGGCTAGGCTAATTTTCACTGCTCCTTTCATCATAAGATTCACTATCAAAGGATATACAAGAATTCATTGAGCAATCAAGCAACAAAACCTAATGCTCTAGAAGTGACTCACTTTTTGACAAAAACTAAGTTACCATCCATTTGTCTCATTGTTCCGAAGGTGACACAATCACCTATCTCAATTTATTCACATGCTAATCTCACGAGAAAGAGAATTTCACACACCAATCTACCAAATATGCAACAAGGAATTTTAAGTGCAAAAGCTCTCTCTCTTACACAAATAAAATCTCTACGTAACAATTGTCATACCATAGGCTTGGACCTATTTTAAATCGCCATTACAAAGAAATTAAATGGTTGGAGACCTCAAAGGAATTTCTACGCATATAATGTAGGTTTGGGTAATGGCAGGATATCATTTCGAATCAACATATCTACTCCCTTCCTTGAACATCTACATCACATTTTTCGATCCTCCTTTTTTACAATGGGACACTCTTTTTTATTTTCTTTCTTTCCATATGCCTATATTTCACCTCCTTTGTTCACCACTTTTCTTTCTCTCATTTTTATTGTAACTCTTTCCTTTGTCATATCCTCTTTTTTTCTATTCATTTGGTTTTAATGCTAAGGCAACTAGACATTTCCCTTACAACTTTATGGTCCCAAATGTATTTCTGTTAATCTTTACCATCCCCAGCTTAGGTTTTTAGAAACAAATTGCATTTTCTAGTTCAAGGAGGGTATTCTTCAAAAGAGGTATAAAAAGAATGGTTCACAATTTGTAATGAGTTTGCCCACAAAAGGGTCCAAAGGATCAAAGTGGGTAACTAGGGAGTACAATCATGCATGGGTAGGCTTTTTAGGCTAAAGTGGTTTCTAATATTACAGAGATGGCCTAAGATCATTTCTCCAACCAAATACAATAAAAATAAGATTTGAAAGACTAACGGGGAAAGTTCTAGATAACAAAAGTATACAACAGATAAATGAAAAAAACTTACCACACAGGGCATGCAAAAACTTGCCAAGGGGGTCAAATTTCCCTCCTACTAGAGACAATTTAGAGTACCAATTTTAATTCACAAGTAAGAAATTTACTATAGAGCCACAAAGAGAGAAAAAGCTTTGTTACAAAAATTTTCACGTCCATGCCCTTGATTTTGTTTTGAAAATTTTTTATGGAGGGGGGGGGGGGGTTCTTGTTTTGTATTGTCACCACACACAATTTTGTTAAATTATGGTCCTAACTAAATCCTTACTCTCATATTTTAGCTCAGAATGGGATAACACCTATATGGCTACTCAGACATCGCCAATGGTGTATAACATGATCCAAAATTTACAATTTATAGTGCCACAGGTACTCAGACTTCCCTTCCATTCAAGACATTTATACTACAAGTACTCAGTCTTCTCCTGCAACTATGGCTCAAAATCCAAACATGACGCTTTACCCTTAAGAATGTTGTCACTAAATGTATCATAAGGCAAAACTTGTCGTGCATCATCAAAATCAAAATAAAAGCTAAAGTAAAAAAGAGAAAAACTAAAACTAGATGAAAAACATGATAATCCATAAAACATGGGCATCAATCGGGTGCCCAAAATGTATAATTTCAAAAACAAAATTAAAATAATATTCAAAGAATCATCCCAAAACAATCACCAATATAAATATCCAGCAAACAACACCAAAACAATACACATCTGGGGGTACCCCCAACTTAGAGAATGTAGTATCCACACAATAGGTCCAGGTTAGTCAGAGTAAAAGGGTCTCCCTAAATATGTATCAATAGTTATCTTCTTCTACTGACTTGGTATCATCACCACCAGCATCATCTGCTGGCCACTTTATAGGGTCCTCATCCTCACTATCAAATCTTGGTGAAGGTACTAGATGGTTAGGTTTGACCACCTTAAAGATGCCCTTCACCCCTTTCCACATCTTCCTAAAGAATTTTTCTATTTTTTTGCTCTTTTCACTATCTTCTCATGCAAAATCTTAAGGTCCCTATGAGGGTGGCTAAGGACGAGTAGGCTATCTCCTGACTGGCCACTGTGGCACCCTTCTTTTACTAATTTGCCATATACTTCTCTTAATCTAATTATGCTGCAAATGAATGACGAGAAGTTGAGGGTTCTCCCGATCCCTGAGGTAGTTTGGATAATAGTTCTCTCACCCCCTATATCTTAATAGAGATGTCAAAAGAAGTCACTGATGAGGATCTACAAGAGTCTGTGTCCTCCTGGACTGATTTTCCTGTGTACATTTTCCTTTTCTTACTCTGACCTGGGGCACCCTCACCTCTAAATTTGAGTGGTCAGATGAGAGAGCCTAAACACACTGAAGTACCTGCATTATACTCTTCCACTTTTTCCCTCTTTCAAAGATCAGCGATAAAGAAAGGTGAAAGAATATGCGTACCTCCATGATTATGAAAATACATACACTCCAAAAGAACAATCTCGCCCATATTGAAAGGGATTCCAAATAGGATGCAAGCTACCATCCGAGCTCACAAATTGGTGACAATGGTTACATGGGGGCATGGCGATACTCAATTTCATATGATGTTTAGAAAAATTCTATCTTCTGTTGGTAAGTAATTCATAAAAATATCTCTCTTGTTGATGGACCAGGGAACTGTTTTTCCTAGACATAAAATGTTTGCTAGCTAGGTCCCTGGCTCACAACCCTTGGTATGAAAAAGCACCATGTCAGCATTTGGTAGCCCAAAGACTATGTTAATCTGCTCTACCCAAAGGTTCACTTTCTTACCCCTAATAGTCATCACTGGGTTCATGAGAGACATTATGCTAAGATTTGCGTAGAACTCACACACCTATTTCTTATTAGCGTAGCAGGGTTTTAAGGCAAAACACATCCACCCATTGTAGCGAGTCTGGGGTGGAATTATAGGGGATTCTCCTCCAACTTGTATAAGCTAATACCCCTTTTAGGGATTATCTTTGTCCTATGGAAAATTTCATAGTAAAGGTGCTGGCATTATACGACCATGAATTAAGTGTCATAAAAATATTCCATCTTTAAGGCTGAGAACCTGTATTCAATGCAGCTCAGGCCAACACTAGTATTATAACACCAAAAACATACTAGAACAAACATGTAAACTCTTGCGGTAGTGTTATATGAGGTTTTTAGAGTAGTAGAGGATGTGTAAAAGTTTTGAAGTCTACCAAAATCATCTTTCAAGTATGGTGATCGTGGAGTGTTGACTCCGATAGCGGTATCACGATTGCAGTTTTTAAGACCACGATTACTGGACCTGAGACCAGGTTGGATATGTTTTGCACAGTGTTTAAACTGCAATGTTATCCAACAATACCTTATTTAAAATAGGCATGGAAAGATTATAAGCAGAGAATTTCAATCCTAGATTATGTGATCACAACCCCGAACTTAAAGAAATTGAACATTGAATTTGTAGGGGCATTTAATTGCACACATGATGTACACTTCAATTTAAGCAATTTAAGGCTTAATTTTGGGTACTCAAGACTTCCCCAATAGTGTGTACACTAACTATAACAGCTAACCACAACAAAATAACAACTAAGAATGAATTTTGTAATGAAAACATTATTTTAGACCCTTTTTATACATTATGAGTTCAAAGCATGAAAATATATCAAAACCAAAGAGATTTAGACAACTTACCAAGTTAGATGCAATTATTGGAATGAACTGACACATGGATATGCAATTGAAACCCCCAAATTTAAGAGAATTTTAAGAGAGAAATGTGGGAAGAAATTGAATTTGGATGTTCACTTAAACTAATTTGACTGCAATCGCGGTCCTTGTTCCGTGATAGCGGTTATGCAGTTTCCATAATTACGGTGGCATGGATCGTGGTCACGGTTATTGAGACCAATCAACTGGGTTTCCTGCACTTTATGTTCAATCAAAACATGCCAATTTCACACATTCATTTTTCAAATTCAATCAAAATTCCTCATAGCACCAACATTTCATGGATTATGCATGCAAAAGAAAAAAAATGAAATCTACTCTACATGCATAAATCAAAATGATATATGCCACTATTTGTGGTGTGATGGGTTGCCTCCCATCGAGTGCTTAGTTTAACATCATGGCACGATACCTCCATTGCTTCTTTGTATCTTTTCACTTAGGGGATTTGAATTTGCATCCCAAATTTTATTCAATATGCAATAAGCAGCAGAGGGATAGAAGATGTAAATCTTCTAAGATGAAACTTGGAAGATGTAAGGACATGGCAACCAAGCTTGAATCTCACCATTTTTTAGACATGAATCATTTACCCAACTTTATGTTGAACATTTGGTTTGGCTCCTTTGGTAAAAGTGAGCATATCAATTGACCATTTCTTGTACATCAGAAATTGAGTTCCTTGGCTATTGATTGGTGGGGTTATATACTCTCCTTTGGAATGTCAAATTCTAAAATATAAGACTCGAAATCCTTCTCCCCATAATCCACTATTTGTTCAGATGCATGGATCATCATCACATCCTCCAAGCATATGGTTTAAAAGTAGTATGAATGAGGTCAAACCCCTTAATTCTTGGTTAGCCTCCTCCAAAGAATCTTCGCCCCAAAATGAACAAGCGTCATCATAAGAGAAACACATTGATTCTTTTTTTGACTCTAGTACCATTCCTTTTATTTTTGTTTCTTCTGCCTCGTATGATTCAGATTGTAAGGAAGTCCCCGATGAGTCTTTTCTATATATCCCATCATCATATCTTAGCTTCTCTCCTCGACAAACCTCATCTCTGAAAATGGACATGGTTGTGAGGTTTGCAGAAATTATATCCTTGTACAATTCCATTGCTTTGACACTTTCCCTTTTGAACACCCCATAGGATTGATACAATTCTTACGAATTATCCCCAGTAATAGTTACTCAATCCCAAATAGTTTGAAGGATTAGTCGAAGAACAATGGGCCCTTATTGTTGCTCCTCCTTCTTCTCATAATAAGACCTATAAATCTCATAAAAATAAATAAAAATTTGGTTAGTGTAATAGGGGGAGGGGCATTTGGACAATCATCATAATTTCCATCTCAACCACTACATAACAAGCACTTATACTCCCTATAGGATTTAGATAGTGGGTCCATCTCTTTCCAGGGAGTATAGTTACAATTTCTCTTTAAATATGGTCCATCATAGATTGTACATGGGTCATCACAATAGGATTCCCAACTACAAATATCATATTTGTAATAAGATTCCATAGAGAAAAATAAAAATAAAATAAAATTTACCTACAAAAAAAAATCACTAATAAATATGTATAAGCAAGAACTGAAGCAAGTAACTAAAAATTCAAAAAAAAATTAATACGCCATATTGTTCCTCGACAATGGTGCCATTTTCGATAACACTTAACTTACACGTCAATTTAAGTGCAAGGCGGTCGTTGTCAATATATTTACCCAACTTTGAAGTCGGGTTGGATCCCTGAGGAACAATATGAGTGCCAATAAATTTACTTTGAAATAATAGACACAAGTTAAATCCTAACAAATGTTACAAGAAAGTAAAAATTAGGGAGATAGATTTCTTCACAAATGTTTCTTTTTTGCTTTGTCTAGTATATATTTAGGGCTACAGATAATTAGAGTTTTAACAAGTATACATGGATCTTGGAATTATGCACTACTAAGGGTGTGATATATGGGTGTTAGCAATCAACATTAATTTAGCAAGTAAAATATGGGAAGGTTTAGCTATAGATTTTGATGCTAGTCTTTCAACAAAACCATAAGCTTCCACCCATTGATTCTTTTAAATACCTAATAGATATGTTCAACAATTGATATCCACAACCTCAATCTAGGCATCCCTTTTTCTTGGATGATACCCATGGTATAGCCAACCTTACATTCGCCTTTATGTCTAAGAAAGTGAAAATTTAGCAAACTATACATACAATTGTCTATTATTGCTTTAGTCTCCACATCCCTCTTTCAAGGATGATATACATTCCTAAAATTCACCCAAAACCCTTCTTTTGATGATGGATTTGGGTTTCCTAGAGCATGGAGCTTTCACTCATCATATCCGTATGGGTATTTGGGGATTTTACCTAGCAAACCCCAACCAAGTTAACATAGCAATGATAAAACCAATGAACATGAACTAATAAGTAGAAGCTAGCAATGATAAAATCAATAAACATGAACTAATAAGTAGAAGCTAATCAATAACAACATCTACATACTTTAACCCCTATTCATGCATAAGCCCAAGAGGGAGATCTAGCTGCACATAAGATAAATAAGCTTAGATATACCTATAATCTCCATTGAATTGATTTATTGAAGCTTAAGTGAATGTTACTTCAAACTTCGCACTCCCATAAATCAACAATGGAAGTGAGCTAATCTTCCACTTAAATGTTTTAAATGTAATTCTCACCAAAAAATTATACAATATTTTCTTCTCCAAAAAATAAAAGTTGTAAAATCAATAGCTAAACCTAAGAATTATGGGAGATACAATAAGATATGCTTAGGTTTAAGTATTTTTGCCAAAAATTTTGTATTAGCCACTCGCATTTCTAGATTTGCCCTTGGATTTCAATTTTCTGCTTAACCATGATCACGCGAGTCTGGCCGTGACTGCAGCTATGCAATTGAGAATATCTTTCATGAGCACAGTTGGTTGACTACCACGACTGCGGTAATTGAGGACAGTTCCTGCTCTAGGTCTTTAGTTGCATTATCTTGCTCCCTTTTTGATTATTTTAAGCTCTAATCCACATCTTTCTGTCCCCTCAACACTATGCCTGCAAAGAGTGGATAATACTGTATTTAATCACAAGTATATCTTATTTATTCACTTAAAAAAAGGTAATGTCCATGAATGTTTAGTGGAAATGAGTGGTAAAAGAGCAACTCATCATTTCTCTAGATAAGGAATCAAGTTTGGTATTGATTTTCTTCTGGTCACTCTTCCAATTTCTATTCCTCACTATAGAATAACTCTGGTTGAGTTAAAGGAACTCAAGAAACAAATTAAAGAACTTTTAGAAAAAGGGTTTATTTATCCTAGTATTTCCCCATGGGGTGCACCGATGTTGTTCATTTGCAAGAATGATGGTTCTCTTTGTATGGAAATTTACTATAGGAAGTTTAATAAGGCAATAATCAAGAACAAATATCCTCTCCATCAGGTAGATGATATGTTTGACCAGTTGTAAGGTGCAAAGTTCTTCTCTAAGATAGATCTTTTGTCTGGGTACCATTAGTTGAAGATTAGGGAGTGGATATTCCTAAGATGGCTTTTTGCATTAGGTATGGTCATTATGAGTTTTTCCTAATGTCATTTGGATTGACAAATGCCCAATAGTATTTGTAGATCTGATGAATATGGTGTTTTGAAAATATTTAGATATATTCAATATTATGTTTATTGATGATATTCTGGGTAATTCAAAAAGTGAGGTGGATTATGCTAATCACCTCTTTATTGTATTATAGACCTTAAAGGAACAGTGGTTGTTTGCTAAGTTCTCTAAGTGCGAGTCTTTATTGAATGTTGTAAATTTTTAGGTCACATAATTTCTGTAGAAGAGATCATGGTGGATATGCCGAAGGTGGATGAGGTAAAGAAGTGGCCTAGACCTATAACTCTATCTGGTATTTAGAGCTTCTTGGGTTTAGTTGGGTATTATAGGTGATTTGTAGAGAGTTTCTCATCGATAGCTTCTCCTTTGAGTAAGTCGATTCAGAAGAAGGTTATGTTTTTTTGTCAGATGTGTGCGAAGGAACTTTTGAGAAGTTGAAGGATAAGTTGACTTTGGCTCCAGTTCTAACATTGTCAAAAGGCTATGATGAGTTCGTTGTTTATTGTAATGTATCTCAAGTTTTTCTTGGTTGTGGGTTAATGCAGCATGAGATAGTAATAGCCTATGTTTCTAGCTATTAAGGAGATGTATTGGTGGAGTGGCATGAAGTGAGACATATTTGATTTTGTATCTAAGTGATTGGTTTGTCAACAAGTTAATGTTGAGCACATGAGGCCAAGTGGGTTGTATTCAGAGATTAAGTTTCCTTAATTGAAGTAGGAGAAGATCAATAAAGATTTCATAACTGGTCTTTCTAGATCTGGAAGCTAATTTTATTTGATTTGGGTCATTGTGGATAGGATGATGAAGTCTGCACATTTTTGCCTGTGCGGACTAGCTTTTCGGTAGAGGATTATGTGATGCATTATCTTCAAAAGACTATGAAACTGTATGGGGTGCTTGTTTTGATTATTTTTTATTGTGGTATGCAGTTTATGTCCTACTTCTGGCGGTCTTTCCGAAAAGGGTTAGGTGCTAAGGTTAGTTTGAGTACAACTTTCTAACCACAATCGAAAAGAATGATTCAGACATTGAAATATATGCTTCGAGCATATGTCATTGATTACGGTGGAAGTTGGTTAGATCATCTAAATTTGGTAGAGTTTGCTTACAATAATAGCTATCATAAGAGTATTGGTAAGGCTTATTTTGACGTATTGTATAGTAGTAGGTGTAGTTCTCCTATAGGTTGGTTTGAGCTCAGTGAGGCTTATTTGCTTTGTTTGAATTTGGTTTATCAAGCTATGGGAAAGGTGAAGGTGATTCAGGATAGTCACAGTACTACTTAGAGTCATCAAAAACCGTATTCAGATGTTAGGTTAGAGATTTGGAGTTTGAAGTTGGGGATAAGGTTTTTCTTAAGGTGTCTCCTATGAAGGGATTAGTACGATTTGGTAAAAAGGGAATGCTCAGTCCTCGATACAGTGGTCTATATGAGATTTTATGGAGAGCGAGCAATAATGCGCATGATTTTGAGTTTCCATTTAGTTTGAGTTTGGTTCATTTGGTATTTCATGTTTCTATGTTGAGGAAGTGCGTTGGTAATTTGTCTTTGAGTGTGCCTTTAGAAGGGTTGGATATCTTTGATTCTCTGTCTTATGAAGAGGTCCCAGTTGAGGTATTGGATAGGAAAGTTCATTAGTTACGAACCAAGGATATGACTTTGATTATGGTTTGATGGCGGAACCACAAGGTGGAAGAGGCCACGTGGGAAGCGGAAGAGGAAATGAAGTCCAAGTATCCGCTCTTGTTTTCCTTCTCCTGATATTAATATGGAAGGTATATATTCATGAACACATCTTTCTTTTTTTAGTTTGTTAAAGGAAAGATTAACATATTTGCCTCTTTATTTCCAAACTTTGTTAAATGGATGTTCTCTATCTGTGGTTACCCCTACCTTATCCATCATTTGGGAATGAGTGTTCCTGGTGGGGGCGACTGAAGCATTCCAAGTTTGGACCCTTAGAAAATTTCTAGGAATTTCATTCTTTGTACCTGTTACGACTAATGGTCAGATCTATAAGCTTTGGTAAGAGTGGAGAGGACCTATTGTAAGGTGACCATAATAAGTTGGTGGGATTGTCTTGGACAATAGAATGGATACAAAATTAGGGTATGGGTATGAGTCGTCTATGTGACTAATAAGGTGGTTGGTGTTTGATCCTCCTGGTGTTATATTCTTCTAGGGATATAGATCATGGGTACGGATTGTATGTTGAGGTTATGACTTAGTTGGATGATTCGTATATTGGAGAGTATCTGCGCCATGGTTGAGGATACGTTACGATTTGGTGGGTATCAATCGTAATCTAGGTTATGGCTTATAAAGAGGTCAGTCATAACCCTGTGTCGGGTTTTTATGGGATTTAAGTAGGGGTATTGTAGACATTTCCCTACCTACTCTAATAAGGACCAAAAACTTCTATTACACATAAGAGATTATTTAGCCTATTATTTTATTCTTAAACACTTAGAATCTCTTCCAAAATATATCATAATTCTCCCAAGAGCTTTTGGGGCAAGGAGCTAGGGTTTCCACTAAGGGATTACTTTAGGGCTTGTTTCGGTGAATTCGTTCCATCAATCTTCTTAGTTTATGGAATGATTCTCTTCACTACTTGTAATTTCAATTAAAGGCATGGTTATATGGTTATTTCATGGTTTTTACTCTTGAATGCTTTTGGTTTTCAATCATTGCTTTAGGGTTTTTGATGTTAAAGCTTAGTTATGATTTCATATGGTTTTAATTATGCTTTCTATATATTAATGGTGGTTTTGGATAATGGAATTGCATGGTAATGGTTTAATGGTAATGAAATTTGATTTTGGTTGTACTATACCCCCAAGGTGTTTGATAAAATGCTTATAAAGATATGTTCATTGCATTGACTTATGTTAATGGAACTCTTGATTGTTTTCATCTTATATATGAAACCTTAAATGTTTTCAATGGTTTACAAAGGTTAATGGATAATTGGTAATCCTTGTGGAGAACATGGTAGTCTCCTAATAGGTTAATATGGTAACCGAATAGGGCACCGAGAGTCAACTTAATCTAAGTAGCTTGTCTATAGGTAATGCTTGCAAGTATGGAGGTACGAAGATACTACTGGTTTATAAAATAGCCTTTGTTAATAAATGGATAATTGGATTGTTTGGATTTGGTTTTAAGGGCAAAAATTGTAATCTATGTCGTGAAAGGTGCGATCCCAGGGGGATCAAAATTAGAAACTCATATTTGCCGATATGACGGGTCTTCGATGGCCACATGCGAGTGTCACATTTATATTAGAGGGATATACTAGTCATCCTAGGGTTATTTCCTAGTTGTGCAGCTACACACACCAAGACCCTTTCAACAGGGGGAGCTGAACCCATATGGCCCGTAGATAGTAGGATAGGTAAGCTATACGACCCAAGTTACATTTTTAAATGGCATGCTAAACCCGATCCATTATCCCTGCACTTATATATATGTATGGTTCTTTGCAATGGATGGTTTTCACTTGGTTTAGATAAATGGCATTACATTATCCTTCTCCTAAGATTCATGCTAGTGGTTTACCCACTAACCAGTCTACAGACGCCTATATACCCAAGCTTTGCAGGAAATGGATGTTCGACTCCTTCTTCACTGCACTTGATTTGAGGATAGCTTATTGGACTGAAGTGTTGAGCTTCCATCCTTTCGAAAGGTATCATTTCATGTTGGACATTCTTGGACTTTTTATTTTCGTTTTGGATATTGGTTTTGGCCATGGTTGGGGGCATATCCCAACCAGATATTTATATTCTTTTAGATAGAGGCTTTGTGGTACTTCTAGGGGTTGGAATTATTGGGATTAATATTGGTGTTAATCTTTGTATTGGAATAAGCTGGGAGGCTGGTATCATTGGACATAATTTGTCACTTTTTTATCATAATACACTTTGTGTTTGACTTTCACATTATTTTTTTATATTCTCTTTGGTTTGGTATGGTATGGTTTTAGGGTTTGGTCTAAACAAACTTAGTTTGGTCGATCATGGTTGTGACCCTATCACAAAGTCTTCATGAGAGAATTTCACAATCTTGTTATATGCTTGAAATTTAGCACATCTAAGGCTGTTTAAGGTGGTTTGGCTGTGTTTAGAGGGTGGTCCCTGGTCCTAGGTGGATTTGGGATGCCCATTATGAGAAGGCCCCTATCCGGGCTGCGTCAATTAGTATTAGGGACAACATAATCAAAGCTTAGCATTAAATGAATCAGATATGTAGTAGTTGATAATGTAACCATGTACTACATGTGTGTGAGGCATTTTCCTATTGCATTTAGTGCATTTAATTTATAATATGCCCGGTTAGTGTTGTATGGGTTGTAGTATAGTTTGTTGGGACATGATTATACGCCGTGTTCGTATGATTCAACTCTTAGCCTAAAAAAACTGATCGAATGAGAAGAAGTATCCCTTGATACATAATTTGAGATTAAGTTGACTAATTTTCATGTTTTAAATTTTTCACCTTACCAATTGATAATAGTGAATTTATTTCTGGCCTAGTTCCTCCTTCGACACTGTGTCTCTCAACTTAAGAAAAGTGGTTAAGTTAAAGGTGACTCTCTTAGGGTTGCATAGTTGAGAATGTGTTTGAAGAGGGGTGTGATTAAAATTAAAGAAAAGAAATTAGGGTTGGGTATGGTATAAATGTGACAAAAAAGAATGAAAAAAAGGAATAATTGAGAGAAAAAGGATGAATAAATTCAAAGATTGAAGGAAACCACTCTTAATTCGAATGAGCAATAACGGAGTAAAAGGGAAAATAAAAGAAGCATTACTAAGTGGTAGAGCCAATATTGTAAGTGTAGTTCAAGGATAGTGATTCACTATTTCCCATATGTATCACACCAGCCCCAAGCCTGCATTACCAGCTATCCAAAAAACTAAGGTATAGAATATAAGGGCAAGCCTATGGATTTTAATGCACATTGTTTTGACTTATTTTGGTGAGTATAAGTGTTTGATGTAGTACCTCTATTCACATGCATGATGATACTATGAGATTTGGGTCTTCCCTGCTGTGAGGGTTCATGGGTTGTGTTATTAACTACTTATTAGTTTGGGCATTGTTAATTACATATATTCTTGGTTATTTGTTTATAATCTAACGCCATCACTTGATTTCTTTGCATCGTAATATTGTGCTGCATGAATATACATAGTGGTTTAAAAAGTTGTGGATAGTAGGGGGTAAGAAAGTTTAGCTAAAATGAGTTGACTGTCGTAGGTGCCTTAGGTTGCTTTAAGTTAAGCATTATGTTTTCTAGTTATGTGTTAGTTGCATGAGGACATGCAAATGTTCTAACTTGTGGGTGTTGATGTACCATGGTTTCATGGAACTTTTGATGCATAAACAAGGAAATTGTGCAAGTACTTAGGTATTCTTGTTAGATGTGACGTGCTTTTGTGTTGATTTTGTAGGAAAATAGAGTTTGAAGCCAACAAAGATAAAAATGTGATGAGGAGTAGCTGGGAAGGATACTTATGAGCCAACCAACAACTCGAGGGTAGTACTTACAAGCTCGTAGGTGGCCACATAGGTGGAGATTCTGAAGTTCTAAAAGTTGTTGATCTATTCTAATCCAACGAATCGTACCTTCGAGGTGTAGGTAAACCTATAGACCATATGATTTCTCATATATATAAGTTGAATAGATTGAAGATTTCTCAGATACCACAAGCCTACCTATGCCCCGTAGGTAGAACCTATGACCCGTAGGTTGGGGCCAACTCGAGTTTCCTACACCATTTATGATAGGTTTCAGTTGTATCTAAAAATATCCTTTGAATGTTTATTATCAGTTTACTCACTTTATACACTTGACTTTGTTTTGAGTTCTAATATACATTATTGATCTTGGAATTATTGTTCTTGGTTTTTAGGGTTTGAAATTAATTTAAGATCTCAGGTTATCATTCTTATTCTTCAGAAGTTCATTCATATGTTTTCATCTATGAAATCAACATGTGTTCTTACAACCATGAGCCACTAAACCCTATATATAGTGTTTTGGAACCCTGATGGATTAAAAAGTAGAGGAAGTGCAAAGTCCTTCTACATTGTTGTTCTTTAATAGATTGGGGTTTTCTTTGCTTTTGTTTCTTTCTTAAAAGTTAGAAATGTTAGGAACTCACTCGTATTCAATACTTTCTCGAAAGAGAGGTAGAGATTAGGAAATTGGGATCTCAATAATAATTTAGAGATTCCAACCTTCATCTAATGAACTTGAGACCGAGAGGATATAGTTAATCTGAGATCCAGAACAAGAGTTAGTAGCGTGACACTCTGAGATCGAGAGGAGATGAGTGAAATTTACCTAAACCAACGTTTAGAGATAGTAAGGTGATACATATCTTTTTACATTTATTATGAAAGGCCTTAGACAATTTGATAAGCATCATAAGTCTACAGAGTTAGGAAGTCTGGAGGAACATAATCCTAGTTATCATCTCAAATTAATAGCAACCCTCATTGCCCAACATTGTTATTGTTACTATTGTTCTCAAAAAATCCTCTTTTCTTTCTGCAATTTAGAACTACATAAACAAGACCGTGATAGATTTTTGACATATTCCTCATGGGATCAACACAAACTTGATTGGATTTTATATTTTACAAGCAACCACTTTATATTGTGTAGGAGGTGTAATTTTGGTGACATAAAAAATTTCCTGCTTCTGAAATATCTTATACCAGTACATGATAAACTTAAATTCATCTTTAATCTCTCTACTATAAAATAAAGGAGGCTTCATTTTCAAAAACATAGTCAATAAGTCATGATAGGTTTTGGTCATGACCGGGCTAACGTAGGACGTGGATATACATCAGTACCAAAAGTCTCATCTCTTTTGTGAGATAAAGTGGTAGTGGAATATAAACCTAGAGCCTTCGAAATTTTATAGTGGAGGGTGTCTCTAGTAGCAGCCAATTGTAATGATCCAAAGTAAATGGGTCACGTAGGAGGCACCCATTTAATGAGCAAAACTATCAAGGGCCAAGATTAGTAGTTATCTATTGATATAAAGGCATCATATTCTTCCAATTAGGAGACAACTGTCAAGATCCAGCTTCATGTTAATAAATACTTGGAGATCCTACTTGCAGAGACAGTTATTGATTTACCGATATCGTTTACCCAGAAATTCACTCTCTAGATTCTTCTTCCTTCTTATTCTTCACCCATACTAAACTTTATTACATGTATTCAAAGGCTTGAAGTCATCTATGGAGTTGTATTGTAGCTAAATTCTTAGTTGATTTATTGTAACTAATGACTCATCTATCAATAAAATTCCTTTTGCAATTTATTAATTCATTGTATTTGTGTTAAGTACATAACTAGTGGTATCAGAGAAACGAATCTTTCTCGACTGTGGGTAGTAATTCAAAGAAGATATTTGCGGAATCTACTATGGCTGAATTGGTTGAACAAAATAATCCAAATAGAAGGGCCCTTATGGATTGAATGTCAAGAATAGTTTTGAATGTTAAGCAATTGCAGAGGTGGTGTGAGGATTGCATATGTAGTATAGACTGCCAATGCAATTATTGTGTATATGGTTGCATACCCAGTTTTGACTGCCAATGCCACTTTGTTTTAATGATTGGTTGGTAAAAAATAATGGAGACAACCAATCCGCAGTGGTTTTAGATGACCTTGCTAGAGATAAACTGTCGAAGGTTAAAAATAGTTGGGCGGCCAATTCAGAATACAATGAGTACCATATGTTCAATGAATGTCTTCAATGGGTTGAATCTAAAATTCTAGTTGAACTCCACTCCACCCGAATTATCAGCACCACTGAGACTAAGATAATGAACCCACATATGGATTCACGACTCTATGCCCTTGTTGTTGAGAACACAATACCAAAAATGATGGGTCTAAACGTTCTATCTAGTACTTATAATATCATGACATACCTCGGTTGAATTTTCTACTTAAAGGCAAGTGACATAAGCTTATAATTTTTCTCGGTGACAAGCTCTTCTAGATAAAGCGGAAGTATAATATATTGAGAGCATTTGGTGGTTCTCCTACAACTTTTGGTTTTCTCCCAAATGCTTTGGATTTATACATTTGTAATTAGGTTGATACTGGATAGGTCTTTTGGGTTTGCCTTGATATGATAAATTCGTGTGTGTATTCATTCAGTCAAATTTTGCTTTTTAGTAATTTTGATGGATTTACATTTCTTTATTTTGTAGACACTAAAGCAAATATACAAACACCATTTGCTATGAATTAATAGGATTGGGACGAGATTTCATCAGCAATAAATAAAATTGAAGGTGCCGAAAATCCTGAACGAGTAGATAAATCTAGTGAGGGTGTATGTCTCACTAAAATATGCAACGAGTTTACTAATGGTATCATTGATGCGGGATGGGATAAAACCATTAAAATTGCTTTTATTGAAGCCACATTAGATGAGTCCATAAATAAGAAAATAAAGAAAAATATAGTTATGCAGGCTTCATCAAGTTTCCTGACATCCTTATAGATTTAAAAAATGGCAGAGATGAGGTATAGCATGGCTGCTCACATGAAGGTTGAAGTAGAGGAAATGAACGATATGAGGGGACCAAGGAAACATTAGATAATATGGCAGTTGGCCTAATCTAGGAAAATAGGTTTTGATAGTCTGATTGTAGTTTTTCACTTAAAGAATTGGGAAGAGGATTGCATGCTAATACCTTCTGGACAATACATGAAGCCTCTTACTATCCTTGTTCCTCAAAGAGGATCCTTTCTTCTCATGATACAACTAAGTTTTATAGTTGATTGCTTATTGAGGATAGAAAGTTATACTGTGAAGCTTCTATTTAGTGGCATGGTTGAAGGCGAAACATACAAGTTCAAATTTATTAAGAACTTTTGGATTTATTTTGTGCTAGTAATATGGTTTCTACACTATGTTGATGCATAGTCCCCTGTATTTGAGCTTTTCTTGCTGGCTTTCCTCTTTAATAATGGTAAACATTCATGGGTTTATGTGAGAAAATTCATGTTTTTTACCTTGATAGTGATAACTTCTATGCTTCAGTTCTTGAAAGTAGGGTTGTTAAGTTTAAAGTATTTCCATGTTGGGGAAACTCCGAATGGTCAAGGATAAATATGGAGAAAATGAATGAGCAACAAATTGTTCTAGTACTCCATGACAACTTTATTTTAATCTCTCGACATTGTGCAATCAATAGAGAAGTCGGGTGATATAAATTCTTAGTTTTCTTTGTGCGAAATGGATTAGAAGGTAGTTCTGGTCACTTCTTCAGGAAAAATGGTTTCTTGAGGAGATTTTGTCGACTAGAAGCTATGGGATATACTAGTAATATTGGAGAAGTTAGTTTGAAGACTCCATCCTTAAATTTGTTCAGGAGGAAAAAATCTTACATAACATATTTGACCCTGGGGGGAAAGTACCTTAGATCTACTGATTATCCTTACCTCTACAAGACCTGTATGAAGAGAGTATCTCAATATACTATGGAGCAAGCTCGTATCACAAACCTATGACGGTGCTTCACTGAAGTGGCTATTTGCAGCTTGGTTAGACAATGAGAAAATTGTGTTATGGTAAGAAATATCTTTCACAGAAGCTACAAAGGAATATGAGGCTGGTATAAAAGTTTATAGGAAACTTACTAGAACTTTATTGGGACAACTCTTCCAATTGCATTACTATCATTGGCATTGGCACTTTTGTAGGCATTCAATTTCACCTACCACGAGCTAGGACAATAGCTAATGTCAACTCATTTCCTTGTCATGACCTTGAGGAAAAGGTGTATTTCAAGTAGGAAGGATTGTAATGATACAAAGTAAATAGGTAACGTGGGAGGCACACATTTAATGAGCAGAACTATCAAGGGACCAGATTGGTAGTTAGCTATTCATATTAATGCATCATATTTATCCATCTAGGAGACAACTGTTAAGATCTAGCTTCATGTTAATAAATACTTAGATATCCACCTTGCAAAGACAGTTATTTATTTAACCGTATCCTTCACCCAAAAAATCTCTAGATTCTTCTTCCTCTCCTTACTTTTTTCATATTATTCTTCACCCACCCTAAACGTATTACAGGTATTCAAAAGCTTAAAGTCATCTATAGATTTGTAGTGTATCTAAATTCATAGTTGATTAATTGTAACTATTGACTTATGTATCAATAAAATTCCTTTTGCAAATTATTTATTCGTTGTGTTTGTGTTGAGTACCTTACATAAACAAACTAAGAAAAGCCAAAACCGGTTGAATAACCTCACAAAGCACTAAAGAAATAGCTACCCCTCTTGTTAGTACGGTTATCTATATCTCTAAACCATTCGCAACCACTACCTCAAACCTCCTCAAAATGATCCAAGGTAGGGGAGGTGATCCTAACCTCTAATGAACCACGTCAACTTTAGCTTGAGTTCCACCACTAGTTGGTGTTTCTCTCCATTTTCCTATTCTCTTTCCTTATTCTCTCACCCTATTAACCTGTTCTGCAGTTTGAACTATTAATAGGGGATTCTGCATAGGCTTTATGGGACATAAAGATCACCATCTATGGACAAAAAAATAAACAGAGTTAGATACTAATTTGAATCATTGGGTACTAATTGGAATCAAGTTATAAAATGAAGAGAGCAAAGAAATTTATTGTTTCTTAAGATAGTATATCATCCTAAATAAAAGTACATACATCTCTGTACCATTTTGCAGGATTCTCCTGGACTTATTTTGGTGCAATGAGTGTGATGAACCAATGCTCTAATACAAACTTTGTACTCACATATGTCACGAGCGGCGCCCACTCTAACCCTGAATTGATAAAAACAACTAATCCTAACATTAGTTAGTACATTACAAAAAGTAAACATCTAATTGATTTTATTAGTCCAAAACAGTATCCAACATCGAATTAAAATATAAGAATAATAAATATTTCAAAAACATTGTACTGATGGAACCTCTAAAACCCAAAAGGCATTTGGGCCAAAAATTTAATAAAGAATGTCAAAGATAGAATGTAACCCTATAATCTGTGAATGTGCATAAGTACAGTGCAATGAACTTTAAAACATCAATAGAAAAATCCATGGTAACTTGAAAGATGAAGCTTTCCCTTGAAATAGAATTAGCCACAAGAATCACAACTCCAGTCTTACAGCAGCCACTGAAACATGCCCTGTACTCAACAAAAGTAAAAGACAATATAGTATCAGTATACAAGAAACCAATAGTTCATTGGTAGGATAATTTGGCGAATCCATAAATAGGATATAAAAAAATAAAACTATAAGTATGTATAACAAGCCAACACATTCTCACTACTTTAGCAACTGGTATTCAGTCTACAAGACTTGACAATTTTTAAGACCCTTATTAAAAAAGACATTATTAGTTAAACAAGAGTAATAATTAAAGTCAAGTTACGTCCACTAACAAAAGAGTCCATATAATAACCAAGTCAATGATAAAGATCAACTTACATGTCAATTTAAGTGCAAGGTGGTAGTCGTCAATAGATTTATCCAACTTTTGAGTCGGGGTAAAATTCATGAGGAACAATGTGAGTGGCTATCAAATTAGTCATAAATAATGAATACTTGCTAAATTCAAGCCTAAAGTACAAAAAGATAAAAATGAAGGGTTTGGAAAATATCACAACTAATATTTCTTTTTGGGGTTTTCAAGTATTTATTTCAGGATCTGAACAATTAGAGTCTAATCAATATGGCATGAATCTTGGGATTATGCTTTCCTAGGGGAAACTTATGCATGGGCATCTGATGACTTGATATAAATTCTAATTATTTGTGATGTGGTAGACTAGATTGGAAATCCCTGTGGCTAGTTGGTTAACAAAGCCTCAAGGGTGTCACTAATTAATCCTTTTATGTACATTATGAGTATTTCAATCTAAACTACCTAATACCTCAATTAGACACCCATATTTCCAGAATGGTGCCCTAAGTATAGTCTCTTCATAATCATCCTTATATCTAAGCTAGTGAAGATTAACAAACAAAACCCAATAATTGTCTTCTATTACCTTAGTTCTGACATCCCTCTTTCAAGAATGATGAGGGTTCAAAAAGTTCACCCAAACCCCTCTTTCAAGGATGTTTGATTTTTTAAGAGCTTGGGATTTTCATCCATCAAACCCATTTGGGTATTTGGGGCTTTCAGCCACAAATCCTATCCAATTTACTCAAGAAATAGTAGAACCCAACCTCATAAACTAGTAAATTCTCAAAAGAGTCATACCCCACATATATATACACCTTAATCTAGCATAATCCTAAGAGAAAAAACTAGATACACATAAAAATAGTAAGAAAGATATACCCAATAACCTCCATTGATTAGATCTATGAAAGTCTAAGTGAATGTTACTTCAGACTATGCATATCCACAAATATTCAATGTGAGTTAGCTAATCCTTCACTTGGAAGTTACTCTAATGTATTCTTCATTCAAAATTAATACAATATTTTCTTCTTAAAGTATGGAGGATAAGAGCTAGAATAATGTTCAATAATTAGGAATTGTAGAGTGTAAAATGTATGATGGAATGATAGGGTTTAAGTTTTGTTTAGGAAAAGTTTGGGAACAGCTGTGTGCATTTACATCTTTTCCCTTGGGATGATTTTTTGCTAGGCCTCAATCTTACCCGTTTGGCCACAAGAGCCTATCGCGACTATAGGTAATTACATACGATTGTGGTGTCTTGACCATCTTAACTAGCCACGAACACGGTCTGATGAACGCGATCGCGATAACAAAGGCAATGCTTCGCTCTAGGTCTTCAACTACACTTCTTTGCTCCCTTTGTTCATTTTTAGCTCCAATCCATATCTATTCATCTTATTACCTTGGTGCCTGTAAAATATGAATATTATTTCATTTCATCACAAATTATGTCTCACTTATTCATTTAAAGCATGATAATGTGAATGTGGGGTATAATTGAGTGGTAGATTCACCACACGTCCCTAACTTAAAGCTTTGTTTGTCCTCAAGAAAAACTACCTGTTAACATGAGACAATGCACATTTATGCTTAAAATAGATGACTCAATGATTACATTGACTTTAATCTTAGTCACACTACAAGTAGCTCTTTGCACTTGGGGAAACCTATTCTCACTTCACCCATCCACATAAAAAAAATATCGTACGATGCAAAAGATTTCAAAGAGAAACAGTGCAAAAATAACCAATACTCGACAAGTGACTCACTTTTGACCATCACTAAGCTATATTCATTTTGACTTATTTATTGGAAGGTGACAAAATCACCCACCTCAACTTGTTCTCATGCCTCCTCACAAGAATAAAAATTTTGTACACCAAGATACCAAGTATGCAACAAGGAATTGTAAGTGTAAAACTCTTTCCCATACAATAACTCTCTATGCTAACAAGGGTTATACCATAGGGTTGACCCTATTTTCAATTGCCACTACAATGAAAGCAAATGGTTGGAGATCTCGATGTTCTTATCGAGCTTGTAATGTAAGTTTGGGTTAGGGTAGGATATCATTTTGGAACAACATAGTTATACTGTCCTTGAACATCTATATCACACTATTTTATCGATCCTTTGAATATGGCTCACTTCCCTTTGTTTTCATTCTTTTGATTACACAAGTGCCTACTATAGATTCTTTGTTTCATCCATTTTATTTCATTTCTTTTTCTTGCAAATTTCATGCAATTCCTTTCGTGTTGGGTCCTTCCTTTTACTTATTCATTTGTTTTTAATTCTTAGGCATATAGGCATTTCACTAACAAATTTATGGCCTCACACTTACTACTATCATCTTTACCACCCTCAACTTAGGCTTTTTGCACCAAGTTGTATTTTTAAGTTCAAGGAGAGTATGGTTCTAAAGAGTGATACAAAGAATGACTCACAGATTAGAATTTATTTTCTAAAGAAAGGTCCAAAGGATCAAAGAGGGTGACTAGGGATAACGTCTATGCACGAGTAGGCCTTTTAGGATTAATTGGGCTTCCAATGTCACAAAGATGGCCTAAGATCATCTTACCAACCAAATATAATAAAAATTAGCCTTGAGAGACTAAGGGGGAAAGTTCTAGATGACACAAGTATACATGAGATTTAAACAAACAAACTCACCGCACATGAAATAAAAACTTGCCAAGGAGGCTTAACTGCACCTCCCACTATAGACAAAAATTAGAGTATCTATCACTCTTCACAAGTCAAAAATTTTTGGATTCACAAAAAGAGAAAAAATTTTGTTACAATGTTGCTCGCGTCCATGCCCTCTACTTTTTGAAAAATTTTGGACAGAGGTTTTTTTTGTTTTGCGCTTGCACCATGCACAATTTGCTAACTCGTGACTATAATCCAAGCTTTTGTATCATATTTTTCCTTAATACGGGCAACCATATGACTACGAGGAGGTTGTTTGTTTGGCACTTGCACCATGTACAATTTTCTAACTCATGGCTACAACCCAAGTTTTTCTCTCTCATTTTGCTCAATATGGTCAACTATATTCCCCAATTTACAATGCCACAGGTACTCGGACATCCTTTGTATTTATGACCTTGATACCACGAGTACTAAGAATTCCCCTACAATTATATATCAAAACTCAATCACAACGCTTTACCTTTAAGAATGTCATCACTCAATCTATCATAGGGAAAAGCTCATCGTGCATCACCATAGTAAAATTAACAATAAGTAAAACAAAAATCTAAGAGCCAACAAAACATGAATAATCTATGAAATGTGGGCACCATCAAAGTTCCCTAAATGTATCAATCCATTAATTAAAACAGAAAGTAAAAATCATCCACAATGTCATCAATCTAATGCCAGAAATATATCAAAATAGTATGAATCTAGAAATAAGTACTCCCAAATAAAGAGATAGTAGTGTCCTCACCGGATAAATAACAAAACATGTAAAAAAGATGCTCCCTGAATCTATCTCATGAAGTACTCTCTCCTTAAGACTCCGCATTAGCTCCACCATCATCTACACCTAATTACTCAACTGGGGCCTCATCATCTCTATCAAACCTTGACAAAGGTAGTCATTTCTTAGGTTTGAGCACCTTGAAGATGCCCTTCACCCCTTTATATATCTTGGTGAATAAATTATTTCTCTTATTCTATCTCCTCACAATATTTTTGTGCGACTCCTCAAGGTCATTGTGTGATTCGTCCAAGGATGAATAAGCTCTCTCCAATATATAAATAGTTGTTATTTTTTATTCTACTCCTCTCATTATACTTCATGATCGGATCTAGATACATATGAGTGGTAAGCAGTGGAGGACTCTCCTAGTCCCTGAGGTAATCTAGACACTAGCTCCTTAATCACCTGCATCTTATCTGAGATCTCATCGAAGGGGTTTACTGAAGAAGGTCTACATGAGTTTGTGTCCTCTTGTGTAGACTTGTTCAAGTCAACCTTATATTCTTGATCTAACCAGTTGCACCCTTAACCCAAAACTTTAATAGAAAGAAGCAGAGTACAGGTAGTTGCATGTATCAACAATATATTCCTCTACTTTTGCCCTCTTTCATAACTCAGTAATAAGGGAAGAAAAGAAAAGAAGTGTACCCCCTTGATTCTTGAATTGCCTTCACTCTGAGATCACAATTTTTATCATGTTCAGAGAAATTCCAGATAGGATACAAGCGACCATCTGAGCTCACATTTAAGTGACGGCAGTCATGTGTGTGCATGACGATACTCTACTATAGATGATATTCAACCAAAGCCTAGTATTTGCCATGAAGTCTTTCGTAAAAATGTTTCACTTTGTTTTAACCCAAGGAACTTCTTTGCCAGGCATAATATATTTGCCATCTAGGCACCTGACTCGCACCCTTGCACTTGGAACTGAGTCATGTCCACATTCGAGGAGACCATATATATCATTTATCAGCTCAGCTCTAAAATAAACTTCCTTTCCCTGATTTTTAATCACTGGGTTTGTGAGATAGGCTATGCTAAGGTTAGTGTAGAACTCACTCACCCATTTATTATTATCATCGCCTGGGTACGAGGTAAATCACCTCCACCTTGTAGCATTGAGTGTAGCATGAAATCCTCGAAATTTCTCCTCCACTTTACTTAAGTAAATGCCCCTTTCTGGGAATAATTTTTTCCTTAAGAGTTCAGCGTAGTAGAGGTTGTGGCATTTAGCTAATATGAATATGGTTTTATCAAAGTCTTCTATTTTATGGATAAGTACCTCTAAGCATCACGACTCTGACCATTAGTAGCATTCTCACACCAAGGCCATACTAGTTTTATTAAATAAGATGATGTTCCACTGCTATAGAAGGATTTAGAGTAATACCTAGATGTGTCGATATTTTTGGTTTTAAGAAAAAAATACCCTTAGGAATGGAAATTACAGAACTTTAACCGCGATCGTGGTGGCATGACTATTGATCATGTACCATGATCACAGTTCAATGATCGCAATCAACATGACTGTGATTGCAGTAAACAAGAACATATTTGACAGTTCTGCAACATTGATAAATCATAAGATTATAACCCAAATTTGTGTTCCAACTATTCATATAAACATCATGTTAAAGTAATATCAGAATAGAATGCACAATTATACCCCCAAACTCATAGAAATTAACTTGGAATTTATTGGGGCATTAAATCAAACACAAGGTGTACACGTTAATTTCAATAGTTTTAGTCCTAATTCAGGGTACTCAAGACTTCCCCATTGGTGTGTACTCCAACTTCAACAGATGACCACCACAATACTCATAAACATGTGTGGATTTTGAGTTATAAATGATATTTCAATCCTTTACCGAAACTACAAGTTCAAAGCATATAATAAAATTTAAAATTAGGGACTTGAGATAACTTACCAAGCTAGATGATGCAAATGGATTGAAATGATCACTTAGATACTCAACACAAAGCCAAAATTTTGAGAGAATTGGAGAAAATTTTAGAAGGGTCCATATGGTGATAATGGCAGTCAGATGATCATTTAAGTTGATTCGACCATGATCACGGTCCTAGTTTCGCAATTGGAGACACTCAGCTACTACAATTATGATGATACAGGTTGCGAATGGGGAAACTAATACCAAATTTTAGGTCCATGCACTCCCCTATTCAGTTCAAAACATGATAATTTCACACTATCCCTTTTTCAATTTCAATCAACACTTCTCATAGCACCACAATTTCAAAGATTATGTAAAAACAAAAATAAAATCCAATCTATCATGCATAAATAAAAGGATAGTACAATTTTTGTGGAATGATGGGTTTGTTCCAATATTTGAGGCAAACTACCTCTCAAACTATCATTTGTGTTTCCACTTTGAAAATTTGAATCTACATCCCAACTTTTTCTCACTATGAGTTGAGCAACAAAGGGACAAAAGAATTAAATTTTCCAAGGTGAATCTAGATAGATGTGGGTACATGACGATGAAGCTTCTACCTCGCCACTTTGAAAACTTGAACCTTTTACCCAACTTATTCTGAATTTTTTATTTGTCTTCTTAGGTAAAGGTAGGAATATCAATAGGCTATTAGCCATACATCGGGAGTTCAGTTCCTTAGCCTTTGATGGTGGGGTTTCCATGTGCTCTTTTAAAATGTCAAATTCAATAATTTAGGGGTGTTCCTCCTTTTCCCCATAATCATACTTATGTTGGTAGATGGATTCTCATTACATCCACCAAGAACAATGTTGAAAAATAGTTTGAATGAGGTTTATCCCATAATCCCCAAATTGCATTCTTATTAGTATTCTTACCCCAAAATGGACTAGAGTTATCATAAGAGAGTTTCTTGGTTTCTTTTTTTGACTCTAGGATAATTTCATCGATTTTGCCATTTTCAAAAATATTTTGTTTGGTTGGTTGGAAAATCACCAAGGAGTTTTTGCTACCAAGCTCATCAATGGCCACATATCTTGGTTTCTCTTATTTATGCACCTTCTCTTGGAAAGTGGGCAAGGAAATGGTGTTTGAATGATTTTATTTCTTTCCAATTTCCTCTATCTTGGTGATCTCATCATTACATACCCCCATGGATTGATGTATGTCTTACATATTATCCCCTGTTGTAGTTACCTAATAAAAAAAAGTTTAAAGCATTACTTCAAAACTATTGGACTTGGCTTGTTGTTCTTCCCTTATTAGATTGTTATACTTATCAAACTCATAAAAAGAACTAGAATAATGGTGGGAGGGGGCATTTGGACAATCACTTAAATGTTCATCTTGACCACCTAATAAATAACAACCATACTCCAAATAGGGTAGAGATGGTGATTCCATCACTCTCCGGGGAGCATATCTATAATCTCTCGTAAAGTGGGATTTGTCATAATATGGACATGGATTGTAAACATAGGACTTCCAACATCCGAAATCATAGTACTCTGGAGATGCCGTAGAGAAATGTAAATAAAAACAACAATCTACCTAACACTAGAAACAAAAGGAAAATCACAAACACTTATTTACAAGTTTGAATTAAAGCATGTAAGCTAAAGTTTCAAACTAAATCAATACGCAAAATTATTCCCCGACAACGATGCAATCCGTGATAACACTCAACTTGTACGCAAATTTAAGTATAAGGCTGTCTTTAATATATTTAGCCAACATTTAATATGAGTTTGAATCAACAAGTAACTACATGAGTCGCTATAAAATTAGCCAAAAATAATAAATACTTTCTAAATTCAAACCTAGAGTACAGAAAGATAAAAGTAGAGGGTTTGGAAGATATCACAACTAATATTTGTTTTTGAGGTTTTCAAGTATTAATTCGGGGATTGGAATAATTAGAGTCTAATCAATTAGGCAGATCTTAGGATTATGCTTTCCTAGGGGCAACTTATGCATGGGCGTGTGATAACTTGATGCAAATTCTAAATGTTGGCGATGTGGTAGGCTAAATTGGAAATCCTTGAAGCTAGCTTGTCAACAAAATCTCAAGAGTGTCACTCATTGACCCTTTTAAGTCCTAATAAGTTCTTCAATCAAAACCACCTAATACATCAATTAGACACCCCTATTTCTAGGATGGTGCCCTAAATATAGTCGCTTCATAATCACCCTTATGTTTTATATAGTGAAAAATTGTAAACTAGACCCAATAATTGTCTACTATTGTCTTGGTTCCCACATCCCTCTTTCAAGGATGATGAGGGTTCCTAAAGTTAACCCAAACCCCTATGTAAAATATGGTTTGATCTTTCAAGAGCTTGGAATTTTCATCAATCAAACCTATTTTGGTATTTGAAGCTTTCACAGACAAATCCCTTACTCAAGAAATAGTAGAACCCATTATCACAAACTAGTAAATGCACAAACAATTCACATACCACACATATTTACACCTTAATCTAGTATAATCGCAAGAGGAGGAACTAACTACACATAAAAATAGTAAGCAAGATATACCCAATAACCTCCATTGATTAGATCTTTGAAAGAATGAGTGAATGTTATTTCAAACTTTGAATATCCATAAATCTTCAGTGGGAGTTAGCTAATGCTTCACTTGGAAACTAATCCAATGTATTCTTCACCAAAAATTAACAAAAAATTTTCTTCTCCAAGTATAGAAACTAAGAGCTAGAACAATGTTCTATAATTGGGAATTGTAGAATGTAGATTGTATGATAGAATAATAGGATTTGAGTCTTCTTTACGAAATATTTGGGAAAAACATTATGCATTTACATTTTTTCCCTTGGTTTAATTTTTTGTTAGGCCATGTTGGCACCAGTTTGGCCGTGATCTCGCCTACCGCGATCGCGGGCAATGCCATGCAATAGTAGTGTCTTGACCATTTTGACTGGATATGACCATGGTCTGAGGACCGTGATCACGATAAATAAGGCCATGCTCCACTCTAGGTCTTCAACAACTTTCTCCTTTTCCCCCTTTTTAGCTCCAATCTCCATATTTCCTTCTTATCACCTTGGGGCCTGCAAAATGTGAATATTAATGCATTTAATTACAAATTTTGTCTCACTTATTCAATCAAGGAATGGTAATGTGCATAAATGTCGTCTATAATTAAGTGGTAGATTCACCATTCATCAATCAATAATACATAACTCAATTGAATCTTACACTAGTTTTACCTCAATTCACAACATGAGAATAAAATCAATAATATGCATTTTTATCTTTATTCCATTTGCCCGGAATATTGATGAACTATTATCATACCACCTAATTCACATAAAAGATCATGTTTAACCATTAACATATAAGTCTAATCAATCCAAACTACAATAATAATTGAGCACTTAAGTTGGTTCACTCAAGGACCAAGATAATAATAAAGCACATAATCCCCAATTCACTCATGGAACTATTATGCTTACCTAAACCTTGTACATACATTATAAGAGTTTTATAATTACCTACTCTTCACGACCTATAAGTTTGAGCTCTTTCTATACACAGAAACACTAATATCTAGCGCCTACAAATCGTATTCTCCCATTATTGCGAAAATGCTCAAATATAGGTATATACCACAAATAACCAATACAATATCACATCAATCACAAAAATAATGATAATAACCAATTTTTATTACAACCAAAAAGATTTACATATAAATTCATTAAATATGATTACACTTAGAATGTCAGGCAACCTTCTTAACCCTTTTTCTTTCTAGCACATGCATTAATCAAGCAATACTAAGGAATAATTATTATGCATATAAAACAAAAATTGGGTTAAACTATATTAATCATTAACTACCTCAATCTAAATTGGTACCACTCATTAATCCTAAGCCTTCCTTTTCATGTAATTTTTGCTTTATTTAGATCTAGAAATCATCAATGTACACATAATCAACACAATGACCTACCTTGTTGAGGATTATAATCCAATCTTAACTCCTATGGGCAAATTAATTATCAACCCACCCATTCAAGGGTATTTCTACTATCAACTCACCGAAAATCTATTAATTTCATGGCTAGTTGAACAAATTAATGACATATAATAGTAAATTAGTGATTAATAACTAAAATTCAAGTTAGTTACACCTAATTTTACACTCTTTTCACAATAAAACTATCTAAAGAAATCCTTAACCCTCCCTAATATACATATACTAGTTAAAGGGGATAATTTACTTAGTTTTATGATGGAAAATTGATTGAAATTTCCTATTTTACCCCAGTCCTTCCCCAAACTGTGTTTTTTAATAATGAAGCATTTTATGGGAAATTTTGATAAAACAATTATTTACCCCAATTTAGAGACCTATGTTACGATAGAAATATTTCGATAGCAAAGGTTCCTGCTAGAGTGGGATTTATTGATATTGACTTCCACTATAGTAGAAATTTTTCTGCTATAGAACATGTCACTATAGTGATGATATAGTCACTATAGAGACTGTGGTAAGGCATACCCTAACGAATCTTTCTAAATTTGGCTTTTTGACAAAATACCCTTAAGAAACTACATTTTAAACTAACCCTTTTAGATCTAGATTAACACTAAAAGTTCTACTCGCTCAAATTCACTTATGAAAAGTCCTAACTATTTTTTAACATCTTATAAAATCAAAAAATCAAGCTAAAATTAATCAAATCTTTTTAATCCATTTGTTGATTTCTTTAAATTGTACCTTACTTGGATTTCGTCTAACCCTGGCAGAGCATTAAATTTCTAACTCTCAATTCGGGGAAGAAATATAACCTAAATTTTTCTATGAGAGATATGCCCATAATGACAAAGAGGATCATTACAAATGTAATGGTTTTTGGATATCTTCATGAGAGTTTTTGGTATATGGTTAGCAGGCACTTGATGTATAGTATTTGGAATTGGATAGGAGCTCGTCCTATGATGATCATGGGTAGTAAGAGACCATACGACCCTTAGTATACCTATACAAGAGATAGATGAGTGTGATGGTTCCTTGAGTGAACTGAGTCTGTGTGTTGACTTGTTATTTTTAGTTCCTTGAGTAAACTATGTTAATATGTTGACTTGTTATATTTAGTTCATTGAGTGAATTAGGTTTATTTGTTGACTTGTTATATTTTATTCCTTAAGTGAACTAGGATTATGTTTCATCTTTTTATAAATTGTTTCTTGAAGAATCAAGATTTATGATTATTAACATAGTTATTGTTTGAATAGATCCATCAGTAGTCTAGGTTAAATTATAAATGCATGACTATTAAAATGTTTGTTTACTAATTTATTTGAGAGTTGACTAGTATTTAATGTTGTGTCATGGTTTGTTGACTTGGATTCTTGTTGGTAGTTATGGTTTTGACTTGTGTTATCCATCTTGACTTATATTTGACTGAATTCTATGGCATTGTTGAATAAGGTTAAGTGTCAGAAACTTGAGGTAATATTATATGGTAAGTCTTTATGGATGTACTTATGTTACTAGTATATGATTCCATGTTCACATATCTTATTTATTATCTATAGGTGATTGTAGAGTGAATGTCGTTCGAACTCATGGGTGAGATACCTCTTCTGGGCTACCATGATTTCTTCAATTTTTTCCTATCTAGTTGTTTCATACTTGGATATTTTTTTATTTTTTGGTTCAACCCATTTCATTGACATTTGTAGTGTTTTGGTACAATTACTTTCAAGTTCTAGGTAATTATTTTGTATTCTTTTATTTCCGCCATTGGTATTTCACTTTGAATATTGGAGATATTATTTTACTTAATTAAAGAAACTTAGGTTCGTTAATTGGGCTATTGAGCCCATGCAGACACATTAGTTTACGTAGTTCATCAAGTAGTAAAATGACCTTTAAAAGTCAACTATCAATCTCACGGGGACTTGTGTTAAACAACAATCTCATTCTATCTTCACGAGTAAGATTAAACAAGTACAACATAACCCAAAAGTATTTGAGAGTGAAAGAAAACTTAAATTAAATTTAATAGTATGATAACATAAATGTCTTCAAAAATAATGGAGGAAAACCCAGGGATAAGGCACTGCAAACAATCCTACTTAGCTATATGAACTTTTTGATTGAGTTAATTATATTGGTTATTGGTTCACGGGGTTGAGAGCATGATTTTGATCTTCCGAACATTTTATTAACTATCTACATAGCCTTACAGCTACATCGTTTAGTAGGGATGCAAGAAATAAGTTAACCATATTTGTATTTATTCCCATGTATGAACATAATTTGGAGAATTTGGTATAATTTTTTCCTAAACGCAAATCATAACATCAATTCATTGAACAATTATGATCCCATTCCATGCATCCCATATTCTATTCTACTATTCCTCCTTTCGGGTTTCCGATAGAATTATGCATTATCCTAAGGGTTGTGAATCTATAGAATAGTTAAAAATGATAAATGAACAAACAATAATAATAATAACATAAACTTAATCAATTAAAAAGAAAAATTAGCTATGCTCTTTGCCTTAACCCTAGATGAGGGCATTTATCAACTCATGGAATTACAAAGAATCATAATAGTATAATCCATGTAATAATCCAAGAGTAAAGTAAACTAATGTAATGAAAAACCTAATTTCATCCTCCTATATCATATTTTAATGACCTCAAGTCATCCAAGGTGATTATAAAACAATTGGAGTGTCCTATTTATACTAGGCCAAAAGTGTCCGTTTTTGACACTCTAGCGTGCCATACTAAGACATTGGCATGATAAGGGCGTGTCACGCCTTTATTGTGGATTATCACTAGAAATTAAAATCTTGGTTTGTGTCTAAGGGTGTGGCACTCCCTTAACATGGATAGCCAATATCGTGGCAAGCCCTAGTGCTCAAATATTTCCAAGTATTTTCATCCATTGTTCAAAACATTTGGCCTTCAAGGACTTGCTTTGTGGTTGTGTTTACTCTAAAGTTTCAGAATTTAAAACATCCATTTATCATGTATATCATCTAACTAAGCTTCCTACAACACAAAATACAAAGAAATAGATCTCATAACATTACTGAATTGGACAAGAACAACTAAAATTGCACATAGCTCAAGCTAAGAGTACTAGTTTTCTCATTTGAATTCTAATTGAACATTTTTCTTCCAAACTTGATTGAATACACTATAAAAAATCGTCAATACATAACTTAACACTTAGATGCTTATTTACATGAAGATTAACTAATTACACATGGGAGAAGTCCATAAAATTAAGCTGAATAAGACTAGATTACAATACTTAGGTTCATAAATTCATCTAAGATCTTGGGCTTGAAGGTTTTTGGTTAGATGTTTCTCCCATTGAAAGATTATTATGGGTGAAACCAACAATTTCTTTGGGTTGTGACACTATAACATCCTATTTTTTCATTGAACCATTTTTTCACATTATCTTTTACTTTTATATGACATCATTCATTAACAGTAATGCCATTTATTGTAAAAGTACACACTTGGTAAAATTACTCTTATATAACACTCATTGGAACATTAAATATTAATATATTTATTTAAATTATCTTTAATGTCATGGAAACAGTAAATTTTTGGATGAGTATTTAAAAGGAAAAAATATATTAAGATGGAACCTATCATTTATGGTCTTAACTTTAGAAGGAAAGATTACGGATGTTGTCTTTTTAACATTCATACTCTTTCTATATTTATGGTTAAAGTGGTTAACTAATACATTTCTTCTTTTTGATAGATAAAATTATCATTAATGTTTTGCATACTTTTGTTTGTAATAGTTAAATGAGATTTAAATGTCAAAATTTAGTATGCATCTATAACAATACCCCACTATGGTAGCAACGAAATGTTCAAACAAATGCTACTTCTACAGAGAGGTTTGACTGTAGTATTATTTACCTTTATAATTTACAGTATTTTGTTTCCCTTCTTCTAATTTCTTTATAACAATTCTTTTAGCAGATTTAATGTTAATTGTAAAAAAATATGATAGGCTAGGACAATTTTTCATTTTTTATTAGAGTTGATACCTAATAATTCCCCCTACATTATTTACATTTTTTTAGTGTAATACTTAAGCAATGTGATGTTACTGTTATCTCTTTCTCTATAATATTTACTATTAAAAGCATTACACAATGTAAACTGGCAAGGAAAATGACCTCGCTCTCATCTTTTTCAAAACCAAAAGACCCTAATAGGCAAGATTTTATTGAAAATAATAGGCAATATACAAAACTAGATAGCCCAAAAAGCCAACCTAATCTAGAAAGATAACAAAAGTAACAAAAAATAAAAATAAAATGAAAAAAATAAATAAGGAACGTTGTTGGACCCCTTAAAATATAGATCATTTGATTTTTGACACTCTCGTGTGTGTAATATAAATTTTTACGTGAATTGTATTTAGGAATGCTAAAAGGTTGTTTGGAAAAAGTTTTGGATTCTTCATAAAGGGTTTGGGATGATTTTGGAACTCTGGGGCAGTGAGGGTCTATGATAACTGTGTGTCATGGAGTTTAACCTCTATGATATCGGCGTGGCCCAGAAGCTAACTTCTATGATATTGGCATGTTACGCCAGTGTTTTAATTTTGTACATTTTTGTTTTCTCACTTGGGGTGAGGGGTTTTTGGTATTTTACCCCTTGTATAACCTTTAAACATAAAATAAGCCTCATTATTTAGTTTTCAAGGACCGAAATCATTTATTCTCTCATAAAACTCAAAACCCAAGAATATTGAATGGTTTTATAGGGAATTCATTATCTGAGCTCCAAAAATTTAATTGACTTCAATTTCATGTGTATTTCAGGCACGTTTATCTTCCCTAAACTAAATTTACATTCGTGAAATTAATTGAATTGATTTCCATGTTATTTAATTGAGGGTTTTCAAATTTAGTTAAGGGGTTTTAATTGTTACTGATTGAATTACTTGTCTCATATATAAATTAATTATTGATGCTTTAAACTGATATTTTTTGGACTAAATTGATGCATTGTTTAAATGATTGGAATGGGGGACATGGTTTCCAAAATTGGATGAACTTTGACTTCGATTTGGCATTAACCTCTACTCACTTTATAATCTTGTTTTGAATATGAAAAAATTGCATGGTTTAACTTGATTTTGAACTCAGTGTATTGCATTAAAGGATAAATGAATATCAAAATAGATTTGTATGGCCTTAATGGGCATGGTTTTGATTTTAAATGGAACTTGAGAATCAAAATTGTTATGAGGATTGGTTTACCATGTTTAATTTAGCTTGTAAGCATATTGATATAAAAATTCCAAGAGGTAAATGCCTTATTGAATGAATTCTTGGTTAATGGTTGGAATTTTGTGCAAATTAATTTTAGTTTGTGCTTAAAGGGGGGTTGTGTAGCTCACATGAAGGTGTAATTACTGGGGGGATAAACAATGAAAACTATGTTTGCCGGCATTAGGGGTCTATATAACCGTGCGCTTGGTGCACACTATATATATGTGTGTGTGCGCGTGTGTGTGTGTGTGTGTGTGTTAGGACATATATTCCCATAGTGGATTATGTTTTCCCTAGGATTTTCCTTAATTTATGCAGCTAATAAGCACTGAGGCCCTTTCAGTAGGGGGAGCTGAACCAATATAGCCCATGGGTGCCTTTAGGACAAATCTTTCTACACAGTCAAGGTTAATGGTTTAAACTCTTATGTTCATTACCCTTACCCTATCCTGATATTTTATATTTATATATGTATGAGTGTGTGCATGTGGATTATGATTAAATTTGGGCTTGGCATTATGTTATCACTTTTCCTGAGTTACATACCAATGCTTATCCCACTAACCATCCTAGGACACTACATCATTTTATAATTTAGGGTCCGAAGACTTTTCTATTGCTCCTGTGTGACATTAGGTAGTTGAGTATAATTGTTGAGTTATTGTGAAATAGTGAGCCTCCATCTTTCGAAAGGCCTTATAATTTTGTATTTTTCTTTATTAACTTAGTAATATTTGAATATTTTTGGTCATAGTCGGGGGGCATGTCCTGACGTAGTTTCTATACTAGATTTAGAGGATATTATGGACAAGTGTGGTTTGGTTATTATTTTGACTCATTGTCTTCTTTGAGTTATCCATTCATCTTCTTTTTATTGATTGTCTTTTGCTTTACCTTTATTATTATAATTGTGTTCTTGAGGTTAGCTTTAGAGGGTGGTCTCCGATCCATGGTGGGCTTGAAATACCTATCATAACTAGTTCTTGGTTTGGGTCATGATAAAATTGATATCAAAGCATTGTTTAGGGTTAATGGGTATCCACAAAGACGTGTCGATTTGAGTCCTTTTTATGAGTGTGTAGCGTGCCACACTTTTAAGGAAGAGGATATAAGGTATTTAGGAATGTTTTTCTTTCTTGTGTTCTATTTTCGAGCTATATTGTCTAATGCTATGAAACTTCTCTAAATCCTAGTTTCCTCATATTTAATGTCATGCCTACTTGAATATCTGACATTCGTAGAACTCTACTGGGAACTCTGTTCCACCTAAGGAGAATATAGAGGGGACTCACCCTATTTATAAAGTACAGACTCGGCATAAGGTCCCTGCTCTTGATTGTTCTACTCCATATGGATTTCCACCTATCCCTATGAGTCTTATCAGAATTTTTATACTGGTGAAAATTATGCTTAGTTTCCTCAGGAAGATATCTCTAGTTGAGAGTCTTATCATTCTATTGATATTCTTACTTAGTTGGCAGCATCACAGTCTTCTTAGTCTCACTGTGTTAGTTTTATTACTCATTCATCTGAGGCTACTCGATTAGCCAATTTTTAAGGTTGAATCCACCATCCTTTATAAGATCTAAGGTTGTGGAGTGTCGTCAAGGATACAATGCTAAGGTTGAGAACATTTTTACGATGGTGCATGTTACTGATTCTAAGGATGTAGAGTTTTCTTCTTATTAATTAAAGGATATAGCTTATTAGTGTTATAAGGAGTAGGAAGCTATGATGAGTGATGATGCTGAACAGGATATAAGGGACACCTTTTTAGGGTCCTTTCTTAATCACTTCTTTACTCAATAGTTAAGGGAATATAAGGCTAAAGAGTTTGTGAACTTGAAGTAAGGGAAGATGAGTGTGAAGGAGCATGCTCTAAAATTTCAGCGGTTGGCTCATTATTCTCCAAAGTTAATATCAAATATGATATCCAAGATAAGGAACTTTTCTTCTGCATTATTCCATCTCTTGCTATTAAAGTGTAAGAATACAATGTTGAACAATGATATAGATATCTCAAAACTTATACTTTATATACAGCAGGTAGAGGAAGAAAAATGAAGAGGGTAGAGATGTAAGAGAGATAGAACAATAAGTTTAGGTATTTAAAGTAAGGTAGGGGTCAGCAGAATAGTGGGAAAAATAGTAAACAGTGGAACAAAAAGAAAAACTGGGACAATTCTTAATCATCTACCAATGCTTCTTATCCTAAGCCTTTGGGTGATTATCACTTTCAAGCTAGCAGTGGTCCCAAGGTACAGGGTGCCCAATCTCAGGCTAGTGGAGCTTAGTTAGCCCCACCTTATCCTCTTTGTCATTTTTGTAGGTATCTTGGTCATATACACTTAGATTATCCTTCAGCTAGGGTACCACTCAGCTAATAAAGTTTTGGTTTCTATATCTTCAGCTCCTACGCCAAAGGGTGATACTTTATGTACAAGCACTTGGTAGAATTACCTCTAAGCACATACTACTCGCCATGAATCTTAGGCATCTCCAGATGTTGTTACTAGTGTGTTATAACTCTTTTCTCCAAAAGTTTATTATTTTCTTGATTTAGGTTGTACCCTTTCTTTTGTGACCCTTTTTGTGGCTATGTGTTTGGTTTTGGTCCCAAAAGTATTTCTACCCTATTTTCTATTTCTACTATGGTGGATGATTTTACAGTTGCTAGAAAAATCTATAGGGGTTGTGTGGTATCTATTTTTTATAGCGAGACATTAGTCGATTTGATCGAGTTGGATATGGTGGATTTTGATGTTATCTTAGGTATTGATTAGCTTTATTGTGCTATGCTTATCTGGATTGTAGGACCCAAAGTTTAGCTTTCATTTCCCTAATAATCGTGTACCATAATAGTAGGGGGTTTCTTAGTGCCCAAAGGGAGGTTTTTTTCCTACCTTAGAGTTCAAAGATTAATATCAAAAGGTTATCTACATCATCTAGTTTGGGTTAAGTATTCTAAATCTGAATGTCTATCTTTCAAATCTGTCCCTGTGGCTAATGAATTTCCTAAAGTGTTTCTTTATAATCTTTCTAGAATTCCTCCCAGTAGGGAAATAGATTTTAGAATTAATCTAGCATTAGATACTCATCCCATATGACTCCGGATGAACTAAAGGAGCTTTAGAAGAAATTAGAATATATTATTGATAAAGGTTTCATTCATCCTTGTGTTTCTTTATGGGGAGTTCCTTTGCTTTTCGTCTGAAAGAAAGATAGGTCCATTTGAATGTGTATAAATTATCATCAGTTGAATAAGGTTACATTGGAAAATAAGTATCCTCTTCCTAGAATTGATGATCTTTTTTATCAGCTTCAGGATGATAGATGATTCTTTAAGATTGATCTTTGTTAGGGCTATTATTAGTTAAAAATAGGGATGTCGATATTCCCAAGACTGATTTTCAAATTCGGTATAATCACTATGTGTTAAAAATAGGGATATTATTAGATAATGCTCTTGTTGCATTTATGGATCTTATGAATTTTGTTTTCAGATAGTTTTTGGATTTGTTTGTTATTTCCTTTCTTGATAATATCTTTGTATAATCTAAGAGTTAGGAGGATCATGGAAACTACCTCCGAATTATGTTACAGACTCTTAATGACCATAAGATATATGCAAAATATACTAAGTGCAAATTTTATCTAAGTGTTGTGACTTTTCTTGGGCATGTTGTTTCTAGTGAAGGGATCAAGGTAGAACCATAGAATGTTGAGAAAATTAAGAAATAACCTAGACCAGAGACTTCAACCGAAATTAGAAGCTTCTTAGGCTTGGCTGAGTATTATAGGAGATTTTTAGAGAGTTTTTAACCTTTAGTTGCTCTAATGACTCAAAAGAAGGTTAACTTCCTATGGTTCAATTCTTGTGAGAGTAGTTTTTAGAAGTCAAAGGATAAGTTGACTTCTTCGTCAGTTTTAACCTTGCTAGAGGGTACTGGTGGTCTTATTTTTTTATGATGAATCTTATGTTGGACTGGGTTGTTTTGTAATGCAGCATTGTAAGGTCGTAGCTTATGCATCCAAGAAGCTTAAGTTTAATAAGGGGAATTATCCAACTCATAAGCTAGTGTTGGCAGTTATGGCTTTTGTTTTGAAAATTTTATGCTATTACTTGTGTGGGGTGCATGTGGATATCTATTTTGATATAAGATATTTTAGTATGTGATTACTTAGAAGGATTTGAATCTTAGGAAAAGGCAGTGGATTGAATTGCTTAAGGATTCTGATATGCATTTGCAGTACCATCCAGGTAAATCAAATATTATTGCTAATGTTCTTAGCAGGTTGTCTATGAGGATCTTATTCCATATTGATAAGGAGAAGAGAGGATTCATTAAGGACATTCATAGGTTGCCTAACTTGGGAGTTCGTCTGTTAGACTTTGAGGATGGAGGAATGATTGTTTTGTAAGTAGTCAAATAATCTTTTGGTGCTGAGGTAAGGGATGGCATATTGAGGAATCAAGGTAGATTGTGTGTTCCTAATGTTGATGGGTTGTAGGAAAGAATTTTGACTGAATCTCATGAGTCGAGATATATAATTCATTTGGGTTCATCTAAGATGTAACATGACTTAAAGGAAATTTATTGGTGGAACAATATGAAGAGAGTTGTGGCAAATTTTGTTGCTAAATATATGGTTTGTCAGCAAGTCAAAGTTGAACATTTGAGGCCTTGTGGTAAGTCTAAAGAGATAAATTTGACTATATGGAAGTGGTATATGATTAATATGAATTTAATTATGGGTCTTCCATGGTCTCAAATCAATATGATTCTATTTGGGTCATGTGGATAAAATGACTAAATTCTTTTGCTTCTTTCTTGTGAGGGCTATATACTCAGTCAAGGATTATGCTATGTTGTTCATTTAAGAGATTTTTGTGTTTTCCAGTGCACCAAGGTCCATTATTTCAAATTTAGGTACAAAGTTTTTTCTAATTTCTGCCGTTCATTTCAGAAAGGTTTGGGTACACAAGTGAACTTTAGAACCTTTTTCCACCCTCAAACAGATGGACAAGCGAAGCATACTAGTCATACTTTCAATAATATGCTAAAGGCCTATGTCATTGAGTTTAAGGGTATCTGGGCTGATCATTTTCCCTTTATTGAGTTCGTGTAAAACAATAGTTATCACTCAAGCATTCAAATGTCTCCTTTTAATAATCATTATGGTAGAAGGTGTTGGTCTTTTATTGGATGGTTTGAGGATTGTGAGACTAGGTGTTTTGTTATATCTTTGTTTACCAATACACAAAGAAAGTTAAAGTGATTCTAGAAAGACTTAAGACTTCTCTTAGTCATCAAAAGTCATATACGGATGCGATGCGGAGTGAAATAGAGTTTAAAGTAAATGATTGGGTATTCTTGAAGGTGTCTTCTTTGAAACGATTAACGAGGTTTGTGAAAAAAAGAAGCTCAGTACCTATTTTGTTGGATCATACCATTTTATAAGGAGAGTTGGAAATCTAGCAGATGAGTTGGATTTTCCTATGAGTTTAGGATCTATACATCCTGTCTTTCTTTAATCTGAAATTCAAGAGGAGGGGTGAATTGAAATATTTCTGTGAGTCAACTACTGACTCTCACAATCGACTTGTCTGCATATCATCACACTTCACAAGATAGATAAGATTTAAAACAATTAAGCAAATAAGTAATCAAACATAAAGTAAAGACACCGAGAGTTATCATTGTTCGAAACACCAATGTGATGCGTACTTCTAGTCCTCTTGGGTTTCAAAGTTTCCTTAGATCGTTGAATGTCGGGCTTGATTACAATAGTGAGAAATAAGTTTTGATGTCTTATAGCCGCATGATATGTCCATAAACGACTGTTACTCACAACCATATCTTATATTTTTGTTGATATATTATTCCTTTTGGTCTTTGTAGAGATTGATGCCTTCTCAAATGTGTTTGTGACCTTTTTCTTCTTTTATTTGATCTTGATTAATCTGATTTTCTGTGACTTTTAGGGCTGAGATTCTACTTCCATTTGTCTCATTGTGATTGATTTACTTGTATGTCATAGATCGTAACTTGATGTCCTTTCATTCCAGATGCCCTTCTAATCCTGGGGATATTGATTGATTTACTTGGATGTCATGGATCGTAAATTGATTTCCTTCTATTCTTGGAGCCATCTTCTTTTATCCATCCAATATTAGTAGTGTTTAATATCCTACAAAGATACACTTGTTAGCTTCTTATTATTAAAATGTAGACTTAGGAGGCTAACAATCTCCCCCCATTAATAATGACAAACAAAAGTAAACATCAGTTGACTTTCTTGTCTATCATCTTGCCCCCCCCCCGACTTATATAAGTATTAGTTGACTTTCATGTAACATTAGCTGACTTGCTCTGCTCCCCATGACTAGTAGGTGACTCTCATGTTCTTACTCTCTCCCCTTTTGTCATAATCCAAAAAATAGCACGCATTCAACATACAGACAAAGAAATTCACACATATAGATACAACAAGGAGTAAGAAAAAGTGAAATCATTTTACAACCTATATGGCCAGGAAGTATGTGTGAGATTTAAGCATGTTGTGACAGAATCATTTATCGAATTTTTTCATTTAACAAAAGTCATGGAAAAATAATATCCAAAATAAGGATTAAAAATCATTAATGCTAAGAATGCTAAACTTTTTTCTAATGGAACAAAATCTCTCTTTTTGCAAGGGTTTTGTAAAAATATCTCCTAGTTGATTTTTTGAGTAAGCAAAGTTTAGAGTAAAATCATCATTCTCTACATGATCTCGAATAAAATGATTCTTAATTTGAATATGTTTAAACCTAGGATGATTCATAGTATACTCAGATAAAGTAATAGAACTGTTGTTACGCACATAATAGGAACAAATTCAAAAGATAAGTCAAAGTCAACAAGTTGATGCATAATCCATAAGATTTGAGTACCACAACTTTCGATAAGTATATATTTAGCTTCAGTGGTTAAAAGAGAAATGGAAGTTTGTTTCTTGCTATGCCATGAGATAAGGGCATTACCATGAATTTGACATGTTCCACTAGTGCTCTTTTTTCCATTTTATCTCCTGCAAAATCAGCATTTAAATAACCAATTAAATCAAAATGTGAGGAACATGGATACAATATTCCAAAGTCTTGAGTTCCTATTAGATATCGGATGACTCATTTGACGAAAGTGAGATGAGACAACTTGGGAGTCGACTGGAACCTGGCATATTTACATCCACTAAACATAATGTCTAGTCGACTTGCAGTTAAGTACAGTAGAGATCCAATCATCCTTCGGTACAACTTCTTATTAGTGTTCCATAGGCCTTTTCTTTTTCCATATAAAACTTTTTGTTGAGTTCTTTCGTGTACTTGGCTTGACTGATGAAAGTTCCTTTGGGAGTTTGTTTGATTTGTAATCCCAGAAAGAATGCAAGCTCGCCTATAAGACTCATTTTGAAATCTCTTTTCATCAAATTAGCAAAATTCTCACACATAGAGATGTTAGCACTACAAAAATGATATCACCAATGTAAATTTTCACAATGAGAAGATCTGAATCAAGCTTTTGTATGAACAGATTTGTATCAATTTTACTCCTTTGAAAATTATTATTTGGTAAAAAAAAGTACTCAATCTCTCATATACAACTTTTGGAGCTTCTTTGAGGTCATAGAGTGCTTTTGATAATTTGAAAACACGATTTTGATACGATGGATCTTCAAATCTGTGGGGTTGTTTTAGAAAAACCTCTTCCTGAATAAAAGAATATAAGAAAGCACTTTTTACGTCCATTTGATATAACTTAAAAATTTTGAATGCTACAAAATCTAATAAAACTTGTATTGACTCTAACCTTGCCACAACGGCAAAGGTCTAATCATAATCAATACCTTTCCGTTGGGAGTAGCCTTGTGCTACAAGTCTGGCTCTATTTCAGATAATTTAACCTTCTTCATTTATTTTATTACTATAGACCCATCTGGTTTCAATAACTAAGTAGTTTCTTGGTCTTTCAACTAGAGTCAAAACTTGATTTCATTCAAAATTATCCACGTCTTTCTTCATAGCTTTAGCCCATGATTCATCTTTGAGGGCCTAATCAATTTTCTTGGGTTCATTTTAAGAAACAAGGGTGTCAACTGCTTATCTCCTCCATGATACTTTTGTTTTCACTCTATCTTCTGGATTTTTGATGATGTGTTTGTTTGGATGACTAGCATAGTGCTTCCATTCTTTTAGAGCACTTGGATTTACTGATTTTAGTTTAGGAGTCGACTCTTGGAAGGGTGTAGTCGACTTGTCTTATGATGGCTCGGAGATTATGATGTTACTTTCTTCAGATTGCAGATTACCCACCTATTCTTCATCAGCACTCAAACTCATAGAGAAGTGATTAGATTCATCAAATACAATATACATAGAGTCCTCAACACATAAAGTTCTTTTATTAATGGCTTTGTAGGTACGACTGGTGGGAGAGTACCCAAGAAAAATACCTTTGTCACTTTAGGGATCACATTTTCCCAAGCTATTCTTACCATTATTGTGAATAAAATTTCTATAAAAAAGAATACAAATAACTGATGCTGTACTTCTTTTCTCTCCAAAGTTCATAAGGTGTTTTCTTTAGGATAGGTCAAATCTGGGAGCTATTGATGTTGTGATATGCATTTCTTACTGCTTCTACCAAAAAATAATATGGGAAATTATTTTCTAACAATATTATCCTAGCAATTTCTTGGACAGACCAATTATTCTGCTCCACTACCCATTTTGCCAAGGGTACTAAGGTGAAGAGAAGTTCTGAGAGTATCCGTTTACAGCGCAATACTCCTCAAACTCCTTATGTTCAAACTCTATTCTGTGACCACTATGAATATAAGTGATGATGTTTTTGGATTCTCTCTATACATTTCTAAAAGAAATCTTACAATTTGTGAAAGCCTCATGTTTATGAGCAAAGAACATTACCCAAGAAAAATTTGAATAATTATAAACTATGACAAAAACATATCTCTTTCCACCAATACTTATGGTTTTAGTGCGGCCAAATAGATCCATGTGGATTATTTGAAGAGGTTTTGTAGTGAAGACAATGTCTTTGAATTTGAATGATGTTCGGGTGGGCTTACCCTATTGACAGGCATTACAGATGTGATCCATTTCAAACTTGAGTTTTTGTAGACCTTTCACATTTCAAGACTAGATAACTTTTCAATGATATGCGTACTAGCATGTACGAGCTTTCTATGCCACAACACAGTACCATTGGGTTGCACAATGAGGCAAGTTAAGGTAGTAAAATCGGGACTATTTAAGATTAATTTTTTGTCAACTGTTCACCGATGAAAGATCTGTCTCTTTTGTCCTGTCTGGTTGAACAATTTTTGGCTTTAAAGAGTACTCTGAATTCGGCATATAGAGTTGACTAATGCTGAGCAGATTGTGTTTGAGGATATCTTCAAGATATACTTCTGTGAATTCGCACAATGAGCTTAGTTTTACTGAGCCAACTCTGATGATGTTGCCTCAAGCATTGTCACTGAACCTTACTGATACGCAATTTACTTTCTCTAGAGTAGAGAATTTTTTTTCTTTTCGGTCATGTATCTGGAACATCCACTATCAATGAACCATATTTCTTTTATATAGCTCTCGCAGTCCTATTCCTTTCTAGATTTACCTATTGCCATAAAACATATATTTGCTGCTTCTACTTCTTCTTCAATTTTATCTTCATTACTCCAGGCTCCAAAGTTTTAATTTTTTCTAGATGATCTTCTTCATAAATCAGGACAGTTTTGTTTAAAGTGACTAGGCCTTCCAGAGTAATAACAACGATCATTGTTTCTAGTGGAATCATTATTCTTGTCTCCTTGGTATCTTTACTATGCTTGTCTTATGATTTTCCTTACTCCATAATAGATGAGAGTCATTCATTACTATTAGCATCTTTCAGAATGTCCACTTTTTCGATTGGAGCAACATTAAAGGCTACTAGTTTCTTCTTCTACTCTTTATGGTACCTGTTTATATAATTGTGTTCATAGGCAATGATGTTACTTCAGAGTTAATCGTATTTTTTGTTGTGCAGATCTCCATCTTCTAAAATGGCAGCCTTGGTTTCCCCAATTTTTGGGAGACCCTGAACTAGCTTCTTAACTTGCAGGTTGTGTGGATAGATCATCCCTAATGGTTATAGTTTGCATATGATCTTGTTTAATCAGGAAAACATTGTTTCAATGTTCTCATTTTCTTTATTTTTTAACAACTCATATTCTTTGAACAGGCCAATGATCTTTGACTTTTTGACTTTGATGGTTCCTTTATAGGTTCTTCGAATTTATCCCGCATCTCTTTTGCATTTTCATGGGTTTATATCTTATCGTATTCTTCGTCACTAACTGCACAAAGAAGCAAACTTATAGCACGTGCATTAGTTTGATTTACCTCTTGTATCTCTTTTAGGATCTTGAAGCTTTCAAGGTCTTCTCTGTTAGTGCTGCTAGATTCTTTGCCTTTGTCCTCTGACTTCTCTTTAATTTTTATAATAGGGTTTTGACCATTCTTGATGCAAGCCTATGCTTGGAAGTCATTTGATTGGACAAAGATTTTGAATCTATTTTTCCAATAGGAGTAATAATGTCCATTCAAGTATGGTGGTCTTGTGGAGGAATGGACTTCTTGGAGAAGATCACCGAGGATTTGATAATTTTCCATTTGATCTTTACTTATTTGTGGTTAAGCAACACTATTGGTGAAACCTTCTCTAATACCAATTAAAATTGTAGAGGGATGGGGATAAATTGAAATTTTTTTGTGAATCAACTACTGACTCTTCACTGTTGACTAGCCCTAAGATCAGCACATAACTAATCAAACATAAAGTAAAAACACCAAGATTTATACTTGTTCGGAACATCAATATGGTTACTACTTATAGTGTCTTTGGGTTTTAAAGTTTTCTTAGATAGTTGAATGTTGGGCTCATGTACAATAGTGAGAAAAAAGTTCTAAAGACTTTGTTCGTCAGATCTTATGACACAACTTCAATTGATGTTATAAAGTTGACTCGATCGTACTCTTTATATAACAATTGTAAACAAAAAGTTACAAAGCCTTGTGAGGCTTAGATTAAGACACTTTGATTTTCTTATTTTAATTACGTAACCCGTGTCAATCTTTAGTCTTCCTCTTTTATAGTCTTTAGTTGCTACTCTTCATAAGGAAACACAAGAGCTTTCTTCTCAATCAAGAATTTAAATTGATTATTTTATTGAGGAATGTAGTCGTATGATATGTCCATATAAGTATGTAACTCACATCTATATCAGATATGTGTGTGATACATTGTTCCTTTTGGTCTTCGGAGAGATTGATGCTTTTTAAAATGTGTTTGTGACCTTTTTCTTCTTTTACTTGAACATTATTGATCCAATTTTTCTTGACTTTTAGGGTGGATATTCTCCTTCCATTTGTTCTCATTATGATTGATTTACTTGGATGACGTGGATCGTGACATAATGTTTTTTAATTCCTAATGTCCTTCTATTCCTAGGGCTTGTGATTAATTTACTTGGATGCCATGGATCGAAAATTGATGTCCTTCCATTCCTGATGTTCTTCTATTCCTGGTGTCGATTTTCTTTATCCTTCTAATATTATAAGTATTGAATATCCTGCAAAGATACACTTTTTAGTTTGTCATTATTCAAAAATAGACTTAGAAGGCTAACTGAATCCATGCTCAACAAGTATGTGGGTAATCATTCCTTGATAGTTCCTGTTGAGGATATTGGTGTTACGTATTTCTTGTCTTATGAGGAAGTCCCGATTGAGATATTGGATTGGCTACTTCATAGATAGAGCACAAAGGTATAGCTTTGGTGAAGGTACTTTGGAGAAACCAAAATGTAGAAGAAATTATATAGGAAACGGAGGAAGATATGAAGGCCAAGTATGCATTTTTGTTCCCTGTGTTGGAGAAAAGTGCTTAAGGTATAAATTTTATTTTCCTCTTGTTACTTTTTGAGTTTATCATTGGATTCTATTGTATTCTTGAGATTATAATGCTAAAAGTGTCCTAACTCATCATTTGGGGATAACAATCCTAGATGGGATAATGTAAGATCCCTGATAATTTCAATTATTTTATTTTTGACCCTACTCAATGTGTAATATCAATTTTTGACATGAATTGTGTTTAGGGATGTTATCAGGGTTTTTAGGAAAAAATTTGGATTTTTTGGAAGAGGTTTGGGGTCATTTTGGAACCCTGAGGCATGAGGGTCCACAATAAGGCCATGTCAAAGAGGTTAACATCTGTGATATCGGCATTGAAAGGAAGCTAGCCTCCACAAAATTGGCATGCCACGCCAGTATTATAATTTTGTCCTGTCTTATTTTTTTCACTTCGGGTGGGGATTTTTCACTTTTTACCCCTTCTATGATTATTAAACATAAAATGAGCCTCTTTTCTTCAGCTTTCAAAGATCAAAATCATTCATTCTCATTTAAATCGAAATACCAAAAACATTCAATGGTTACATAGAGAATTCACCATCCGGGATCCAAACATCAAATTGACTTCTATTTCTTTTGTGTTTTAGGTATGCTTCTCTTCCTTAAACTTAAATTTTACATTTGAGGCTTTAATTGAATAAATTTTCATGTTATTTAATTTTGGGTTTTAAAATTAGGTTAAGGGGTTTTGGTTGTTACTTATTGGATTGCTTGTCCCATGTTTAAAGTAATTATTAATGCTTTAAAATGATATTTTTAGGACTAAATTGATGTATTTTTTAAATGATTGGAATGAGGGACATGGGTTTCCCAAAATTGGATGTAGTTTGAGTTGGAATTGGCATTAACCTCTACCCACTTTATAATCTTTTTTTTTGATATGGACAAATTGCATAGTTTAACTTATTTTTAAACTCAATGCATTGCATTAACTATTACAAAAATGCATTTGTATGGCCTTGACGGCCATGGTTTTGTTATTAAATGAACTTGGCAGCCAATGTGGTAATGTGGATCAGTTTGGCATGTTTAATTTAGCTTGCAAGCATATTGGTATAATGATACCGAGTAGTAAATGACTTAGTGAATGACTTCTAGGTTAATGACTGGAATTATATGCAAATTGATTTTAGTTTTTGTGTATAACTGGTTATGTATCTCACCGTGAAGGTGTAAGTACCAAAGGGACAAACATTGGAAGCTATTTGTCGGTGTTGGGGTCTGTATGACCGTATGCTTGTTTCACACTTGATATATATTTATTGGGATAGATACTACCCATGGTGGCTTTAGTTTTTTCTCAGTTCGTGGGGCTAACATTCAATGGGGCCTTTCATTAAAGAGAGTTGAACCCATATAGCTAATGGGCGCCTTTACGACAAATTGAGCTACACAGTCCTGGTTTATGGTTTGAACTTTCATCTTCATGACCCTTACCCTATCTCGACATCCTATATATATGAATGTGTGCATATGGTTTTTGAGTGAGTTTGGGAACGACATTATGTTATCACTTTTCCTGAGTTACATACTAGTGTTTATTTCACTAACCTTCCTAGGATGCAACATGATTTCATGATGTAGGGTTCGAAGACTTTTCAGTTTCTCCTGTGTAGTATTAGGTGGTTGAGCATGATTGTTTAGTTGTTGTGAAGTGGTGAGCCTCTATCCTTCGAGGCATATCATTTAATTAATCTTTCAGTATTCTTTCTTTATTGACTTAGTAGTTTTGGATTTATTTTTTTCATAGTCGGGGGCATGTCCCCACTTAGTTGTTATCCTAGTTTTAGAGGCTATTATGGATAAGTGTGGGTTAGTTATTGTTTTGAATTTTAGTCTTCTTTGAGTTGTCTATTCATCTTCTTATTACTGTTTGAATGGCTTCTTCTTTATCTTTATTATTATTATTATGCTCTTAAAGTTACGTTAAGGGGGTGGTCTCAGTCCATGGTGAGCTTGAGATACCTGTCACAACTAGACCCTGATTTGGGTTGTGACAAAAGTGAAAATTGAATAGATAATCTAGAAACATCTTATTTTCATTGTCGTAACGACAGATCTCATCTTGACAAGCTTGAATCTAAAAATCAACTATAAAGCTGAACTTTAAATTTTTTCTTCTTCTTTTTTCTTTCAAGTTGGGATATCCTTGACGTGCAGGACTACTGACTCTTCTATGAAACTTAAATAAGCTGAACTTTTCTTCTTCTGACCATATCTTTGCAGTTGAATCTATATTTGATTCAAGATAGATTAGAGACAGGTATGATGTTTATTTTATGTAGCTCTACTTCTTCTAACTAATTGTTTTGTACTCTTACATCCTGTTTGATATACCTGCTACCGATCTGGTATCCTGATTATCTAAAAAGGTCCTTACATTCCACAATTTGTGTAGTCTATAACTATTTCCATAATTCTATCCCTTACTCGGATATCAATGGGTTGAACCTTGTGAGGTTGATACTACTATAGGAGCTATAGATTTTGGAAAATGTTGATAGTTATATACCTATAAAATAATCTGAAATTTCTGCAGAATATGCAAAAATCTATTCTAAGGTCAAATATGAGCACCTGCTTTTCACTCCGAAGTCCTGATGTGGTACTATAGGAGATGAAGTAAAAGTACAATATTTTCAGCCTATCATATCTTTTCTAAGTAGAATAGCCTGCAAATTCTTCTACTCGTTAACTATCTAAAACGGCTTATCAAATCTATGGTGTGCATATCTTGTCCATGTTTACTATTTATATGCCTTAGAATGTCTTGAAAATGATTAAACTGAAAATCACCTGCAAAATAAAAAATTAGATTAGCAAAATAATCAACAAGCGTATTACCTTCCAGGGGGAATTTTGTCTTCTTATTGATATAAAACTTCTCAATTTCTTAATAATATTAGCCTCCATGCCAAACTCCAAGTAATCCCATCTACATTATACAATTTGAACTATTTCCATAGATTTTTTTATATAATGACACAATCAATCCTTTTATCATTACAAAACAATAGTCCTTCTCTTATGGCGCTGGTTTTAGTAACCAGATTTGTAAAATCTTATGATTCAAAGTCTTTAGCAATAATCTAATTACCTAGATGAACCTTATACGAAAAATCTATGGAGTTAGGTCTAAGACTACCATAGATGCTCCAAATTTATTGCATTTCAACCAATTAATAGGAGGATGAAACCATCTCACAATTCTAAAGCTATTATTATCTCAATAGCCTTCTAGAACTTTTATATAATATGAGCGCATATATTGATTTCAAAAATCATCTTGAACCTGATCTTTATCATCTTTAAGATAGTGGCATGATTTCCCAAGTATTCTACTCTAAATAATATGAACCACCATGATGAATGTTATTTCTTCTTTTCTATAGGAAACACAAAATAACCATAGGCACCACCTCAAACGCTGTCATCATTCTAGAATTACCATCTATTTACACTATTTACTCATAGTATACTTCAAATTTAGTATTGTTCTATGAATAGCTATTTTTTTGGCATACGGATGCAAAATTCCAACTACTACATCTCCCTTCTAAAAAGATGTTCAATTTTTCTACTTCAGGAAACTGAGAAATATGAGGATTTCAAGTATGCATTACATTAGAAACGTGAACTTTTCCTTGTCAGATTCTCCAAGATAAGTAAGAGAACTTGAAAGTTAAACCCTTCACCCACAAAAGTGTCATATTATAATTACTACTTTTTCCTACTCAACAAATCCCAAGCATTCTTAACTGTGAAATTCTCTGAACTAGTATTTATCCACCAAGGGTTAGCTCCTTGATTAACTTATTTCACATAATTCAAATTAAGCCTAATATGTCCCACAACATACTCTAGCACATTATTTTGAAGATCATCAAAATTCCAACCCTCCTCTGAAAAGAAAATGCCCTATATCTTTCATTGGATGTCAAGTATGATATTCTGACAAGTGCGTATATAAAGGTCCAAGATTCGACCAATTGTAGTACCTAATAGAAGAGGTACCACCACTAGGTTCACACCACAAGTGAATATCAATAATGTCCCTATTCTCTAGCATATATTTCCACACTTGAGAGACCTCTTTACATAACTCGAGAAGAAATTAAAATATTTTTTCCAAAGGAAGTTGGACCATATTTAGCAAAAAAGTAAGTCAGAAAAATGGTAGAATTTTATATATATATATATATATATATATTCTTAATTTATTATTTTTTCCTTTTTCTTTCAGTTAAATGACAATTTTAAGTATAATTTACATTTCAAACTTTTGAATTGTGTTAGTCAATATTATGTGTATTTTGTTCTAATAAACAATTTGGTTTAATGTTTGTGATTCTTATTTTTTATTTTACTTTTATTTTTTAGAAATATAAGTTTTAGCTACAATTTGTAGTAGAAGTAAAAAAAATCAATAAATGTAGTTAAGTCAAGAAGAAAAAATAAATAAGAAAAATTGTGTTATAATTTAGTGTAAACTGTTGATTTCTTTTTTTTTTAGTTCTCTTAGTATTAGTTTTATTTTAGAGATATTTTTATCAGAGTTACTGGTTATGAAAAAAAACAATCACAATTTTTAAAAGTTTTCTTGATTATTATTATTATTATTATTACTTTTAATATTAATATTATTATTCTATTTCTATAATTTAAAAATTATGAATTTTAATTAGTTTATTATTCTAAGCAAAGGATGTAGATATTCATAGAAAAATAATGAATAAAAAATGAAGAAGCAAAAAACTAAAATTTAACCTTTTAATTAATCATAATAATTGATTTTAAACAATAATATAAAAGGTCACAGAAATATTCCTTTTAACCTACTTGCTAACTCTCACACATGCAAGGTGACCTAAGGGGAAGCCACTTGTCATGAACCAAAATCTCATAGTCATGATGACACTTACACTAATTCACTAGTAAATAAGTCAACCTTTTACCAAAACTGAAAATTAGTCTAACCCTTCACCCAAACTGAAAATTAGTCTATCATGTAAAGTATTGAAAATAGCAGAAGTAAAGTATAAAAGGCAAGCTTTCATTAATGAAACAACCCTCATAATGATTTTTAGTGTTTTCTATATTTTGATTATTTTGCCTTTTTTCATTGTTGTTTTATATCTTTATGAGTCGTGGGGTTCGATCCTCGAAGTAATAAGGAATGATTTATGTGATTTTGAATTTTGAGTAATCTTTAAAGTGAAAAATTTAACTTGGGTTAATATTTTACGATAATGATTCTGCTAGTTCGATTCTGTCTGAAATGTCAATTTTGAATTAGTAGAGCTCTTTTTTTGGGTTCCAGGACTCTATTATAAGTTTGTGTTTCAAGTATTTGAGCAAAAACTAGATATTTTTTCCTAAAGGTGTTCCTTGAGTAAAACATGTTGATATCAACCTCTTTAGGTAAATTTAATGGCTCCACTTAGTCTGAAATATAGAAATTAGCATAGTAACATTATCGAGATATTTTTATGGAGACCCTAAAGAATATAAAGGGCTAATTGGGAGTAACTGCAGACTTAAATTTCTGCTAGTGCCTAGTTTTTTGTACACTTGGTGGTCCTTTTATGCGCACAACACCATGGCTACCATATGTGGTAAAGCACCTACCTTGTTACCATACACATAGCTGAGTCATCTCACACACAAAAGGCTTGGTTTGGTCTAGTTTGTGGTTCATTTTATGTCACGACCTAATTTCTTGAATCATGATGGTGCCTACTATACCCACTAGTAGGCAAGCCAAACCGGTAGTATGAAATGACTAGTAAGAGACTACCGAACTAGATAAAGGCAAGAATGTGGAAAAGATGAACTAAGAGATCAAACATATAAAAAAGTCTCAAAAATTGATGGTATCAGTGCAAGAGCTTCTATATAACAAGATTTCAATATAAAGTAAAATGAATACACTAATACAACTTATCTCCGAATACAACATAGAGACTAATATAATACATAAGAGAGAGATAAGTAATACTCCAAACGTCAGAAACTCACTCTTGTCTATGAACTATGGCTTCTCTACATGACACATATATCAACAACGATAACCCATGCATATGATCTACAGACTACAGAAGTGTAGTATGAGTACCAAACACATGGTACTTAGTAGGTAACTGCCGACTGAGCTCCATAGATAAAGAAAAACTACCTCTGAATAACCAACAACCACAAAAGACATCCAATGAGATAATAAGGATAAATTATCCTATTCATGTCTGAGAGACTAACATATTAAGGCTAATGAAGTAGTAAGAATTCACTATCCTATTCTAGACATACTTAGGAATCTCAACACTATACTGTATATCACTTGTCAATATACAAGTAAAAGCAAAAAGAAGATACATATAAGTATACAAAGAAAATGATGAGTATATAGTACAAGAGAATGAAGGAAAGGAGAGATATATGGTAATACCATAGCTACATATAGCTAAGTATGAATAATTATATAAGTACATAGCCAAGGTCTAATCTAAGTACAACCCAAATCATCAAGCTAGTTATTTAACACCTCATAATCATAGCAGGTGCTAGTTCAATAATACTTAGGGTTCTAATAGATATATCAAGTCATCAGATGATCATGCATTGTAATTAATTATAAGACAGAAGAAGCAAAAATCACACCTCAAGTCTTAACACCGAATCAATGAATATTCTACCATAAAATATCCATAACAATGATAATAACAATGATAGTAATGATGTAAATAATAACGCGAGTAATCGGCTAGTTCGGACAACCAAATACCTAATTAAGCCTATCACATAACCCCACCGCCCTAGAATTAAAAGGTTAAATAAACATACAATACACTAAAATGCAAAGTCATCACCCATACCTATGCAACTCACCTATGAGCTAATAGATATAGGTGCATACCATTGATAGGCAATGCTCATGCACGATGAATGCAATGGAATTCACAATACAATAATTGATCTAAGTATCATAACCATCATGATCATCGTAACCATCATTAATATAGCAATAATTATCATAATCATCCTCCGACCTTGCCGGTTATACATATAAAATTGCCATACATAGGGTTATTCGGACTCAAACCGATAGATGTACACATAGGCACACTAATGTAATCATCCTCCGGCCTTGATGGGTATATAATTATAATCATCCTCCGACCTTGTCGGGTAAAAATATATCACCAAAATGTCCACCTACCTTGCTGCGTATCAATTATATCATCACAATATCCTCCGACCTTGATGGATATATATTTAACATCAGTACTAAAACCTATCATTGGGTTTTACCTAAAAGTTACATCATTAATAAAACATCTTTATCCATCCCATACCGTAGTGATGTGTATCTGGAGGTGAAAGGTGAATTGACTTAAGCCAGGGCTAAAAGATTTTAGATCCGTACGTCTTCTGCCCGGAGTAAACTTTGGGACTAAATATTTATATAAGTGTAGAAAGGGTCAAAATCTCTAATGACAAGAGTAATTAGTAGTATCAAATCATAGACCGGAATCTGCCTCAATTACATCTTTTAATCGTTATTATAAATCTCTTTTACATATAAGTTATTTATTAAGACATGAATTTAATTATTATGAGGACATCCATTTTAAGGTAGGAAGTTAGCTTTAACCATTAATTAGTGACAACAATAATAAGATTATAATCTACTTATAATCGTATCAATCATTGATGCAATGATCATGAATACACCAAATCTATGCATGCCATCACCAGTATTCAAACCATTGAACCATAAGCATTAATATATCCATAAACTCAAATCTTATCATTTAAAAGGATAAATACTTCCCGGATGGTCAACTCATATCATAACAGGGCCTTGGGCCCAATAATGTATCTGAAATATTTATAACGTCATAATCACTACCTTAGTCCCAAATACATATTTGGAATCCATATCAAAAATCATAACTATACATCATCTCAAATTTAGGAGGTATCGCACATCTAGGAGGCATAATATATCAACAAGCATCTCTCGTCTAGGAGGCATAAAAACATTAAGGCATCTCACATCTAGGAGGCATAATATATCAATATTCATCTCAAATCTACAGGTCATGCATATCATACCTTTGAGGAAATATCATGTCTATTTGGAATATCGTTTCTATACACCAAGTATCATGACTATGTCAATTTCTATATTATTAAGCACATCAATGGACCACATCATTAGACAATTACGTAATGCCATAGAATAGCTACAAGCCATTAATAATAATTTGGGGAAAGTCATCACAATTTATTAAGTCACGAAGTAAACTTATTCTAAAGGCTCAATAGTCTCAACTATCCCTAACATCCACAACAACGTCCACAAGGGTTAACACAAGTCTTAGCCTAAGGTGGGTTTGAGGAACCCACTTCTAATCCTCAATTTCCATATTTTTGCAATTTAAACTCCAAACTAGGCTAAGGTATATAGTTTAACTCTTAGATGTCACGTAGCCATAACCATTCTATAGATAGGAATTTTGCCTAAAACATGACCAATTACGTCAATCTACCTAAATTAAGTTTTTAAGATCACCAAAATATCCCAAATAAGCTTAAATATACTAACCATGCTTCCAGTGGTAAAACCATATCCCAAAGCTATGATTATATCATATTCATTCTATGAATTAGTTCATTCTAGGGAGAAGGCAATAGGATTCAAATAAGGGTAAAGCATTTCAACTTATGGGTCAAAATCCTCATCTAATCCCCAAGTTTCAATATTCAAAAACAAGACATTCTACCCATAATCAAACATAACCTTCACATTGCATTATCTTATGGAGAAGAGTAGACAGAAGTCTACCTCAAAATCAACCCATAAATCCTTACATTGTTCACCAATGTCCATCTTTACTTCACAAGACCAAATGCTATTACACTATAAAAATCATAATTTTCTCATCAATATAAGGATAACGATACTCATATTGCATCATTGTGCTTCGGGTCCAAAAATAACACCAAAAATACCAAGTTGGTCCTACTTACAAAAAACATGTTTTCTAGGTCAACCCAAAGTTCATTCATGATCAAGGAATCATAGCCCTAAAAAATGGGTGAGAACAAAGCTAATTTAGGGCTAAAATAAAACCCTCAAGATAAATGAGGTTTTGGGTCAAGAACCAAGAATTCCACGAAGAAAGGGATGAAATCTTACCTTGAATTCAAAGATAAATGAAAAATATATGTTAATCAAGCTCCTAAGTTATCCATAAGTATCTATTTTGAGTTATCGTACTCATCAGGTCTTTTGCTTTCAAGAGAGTGGGTGAAAATGGGCAATTTTACAACCTAGGGGCCCTATTTATAGCCCCTTTAGGTATCCATGTTTTTCTATTACACACCCAAGGGTTCCAACCGCACACAGTCTATAGGAGAACATATTGCAATTGCAATACTTCTTGGTATGATCGCACTATCCTCTGTGGAACCAGATATCAGCTGAAACTTGGAAATTCTCCAAGTTTTCGCTAATGCCTCAGGATTCATTCAGAATCCTATAGAAGCAAATAAACTATGTAACCATACTAAATTCAACATTCCAAATGTAATGGCATAGTTGGATTTTCCATTTAAGGTTATTTTGATCAAATGTTGGTCCCACACCTAAATTTCCAATTTTTCAACTTCTTGACCAATAGGTCCGAATGAGCTCGAGCGCATCAGGACCCGAACCAAAGGTTCACGTAGCATAAAATTGATATTTCAAAGATGCTAGAGCCATCAAAATTTGCATCCGAGATTATTTTACTAAAGTTTTTGCCAAGTGGACATTTAGAACCAGCGAAGACTCCAAAGTAGGGAATCGTCTCTTGAAACCAAAAGAAATAACCTCTAACTGAATTGAAAAATGTTGATGCATGTAAACTTGAACCAAAATATACTAATACCATCTTGATACCTGCACAAATCAATAAAAAGCTAATCTAAGCCAAAAGCAAATCTATGCATGAGCAACACAACCAACTCCAAATTCAAATATAACCTTTTTTTACCATTCCACACATACCATCTACTCCTAACAAGGAGGAAAATCACCCGAGTCCTATCTACATAATATCATCATAGAGAAATTACAGAACTGAAGCTAATTTGCTAAAAGTCCATGCGTCAAACATGAGAATAAGCTCATAATAGATAATCAAGGAATACAATGTCACGACGTAATTCACGAGTCATGATGGAACCTACTAAAACCCACAGTAGGTAATCCACCACCGAAACCCAGAGCTAAGGCAATGGGTTACTTTGGTAGAAATTCCCAATAAGGGCCAAAATAGACTAACACAATCATAAATAACTTTGTTACACCAAAGTTAATAAAATTCGGATACCAATCCCACGACTTGATAATATCAGTGTAAGAGCATCTAAGTATGATAATAGGAAATATCACCCAAATTTTAAATAGTCTATCCATCCATCTTGAATACAAAAGACTAAATAAATATAGGAGGGAAATGGGCCACTCGAAACTCCAAGATCTTACCCTGTCTTCAGAAGGTCAATACTGCAGATCTCAATTCAACAGCGGCAACTAATAGGTGTGTCTGCACAAATAAGGAATAGAAGTGTAGTATAAGTACAAAAACAATGAGTACTCAGTAGGCATCATCGGCTGACTGAGCTAAATTATGATACAAAGATAAAATAAAGTAAAAAAATATCCCGAAATCAAGGTACAGAATAGAACTTAAATCATCTTCATTATCACTGTGTATAATAATAAATTAGAACGAAAATACACATATCAAATCAATACAAGTTAATACCATTACATGCAGAAAGCAAATGATCCAAAGCATACAATAACACTAGTGCAATTGCAATCGCATAAATACTAAGTTAACATACATACATCCACCTAAGCATAACGTAAATGAACTCACCATGACATCCCTTACCACTGGGGAGTACACCAAAAAGAACATAAAGTAAAAAACTCATCACAGCGCCCGATACCACCAGAGAGGGCATCAATATATCAAATCATCAACTTATCAAGATATATAACCAACTTCTAATTATTCATGATATCCATTATTCCCATCAAAGGACTTTTATCAACAATTATAATCATCAACCATTACCCTAAATAACCAACATACATTAAGGTACTAATACCCATAATCATATCGCCACAAAGATTTCTATTTCAACAATACACTACATTTACTCAATATTAGTTAATTAATGACTATTAATAAGCCACCAACTCCCTAGTCATTAAGGGCCTCTAATGTTAACCTAACTAGTTCTTTCCATAATCTTTATTCATGGGGTATTAACTAAACATTATTTCCTAATTAACTAACCTTCGACAACTAATTGAGGCTCACGATTAGACCATAGGTGCATCAAAAAAATACCCATTTTTAATCACTAAAATAGAGTTAATTACCATCTAGAAAAGGGGCACTAATTATCACTATATCCTTATATATCTAAGAATTAACGTCTTTTAGTCTCTAGCATCATTACTTATGCAAATCCTTAATTAATAGCTATTCGGTATAGTAACTTAGTCATCAATACCATTTATCATCACCAATTCCAACCTATTATCACCATTGGCCTCATAACAACCACAATTGATAGTTATCATATTTCAGCTAACAAGCTCCATTAACTAGTACTCTAGACTTTTAGTCATCAAGTAAAATAGTCACTTAGTAGTCAACTAGTTACCACACAACTTATTTAACTAGGCGATATTCCTTAATTAATAACTTTATTCAAGCCAAATATATCCACTAGGAGAATTCTTATCTCTACACGAGATTCCACTTACTAACTAGTATTAACTCTTTATTTGGCATATTCTACTTCTACCCACTATTCATCACTAGAAAGAACAACACTACTTAACAAGTAATTAGTATCGAATAATTATAACTGACATCCCAAGTATAACATCATATCTTAAAATCATATACAGATGTAAACATATAAAGGCCTAATCACACATAAACATCTATATATATGTTTACCATACATAATATTTTTATTTATTCTCATGACTTATCGGGCATCACCATAACATAATTATATCCTCTTAACATACCAGGCATCATCATATCATTAATAGTCCTCTAGATATACCCGACATGATCATAGGATCAATATGTCTTTTGAATTTACCGGGCATCATCATATAAATAATATATCCTACGGATGTACCGAACATTATCAAAACATCAACATATCCTTTGGACTTAAAGGGCATCCTCATATCATCAATATTATCCTCCGGATATACTAGGCATCATCATAACATCAATATATCCTTCGAACTTACCGGGTATCATCATATAATCAATATATAGTTTGAATTTATCAGACATCATCATATAATTCAATATTCATCATGACATCAAGTATATATGTATATGTCTGTGTAGCCAAATCAATAACAAGTACAAGCCTTACAAATAATAGAGTGTAAGAAAAGTAAGAAAAGACATACCATGGTACCTCACAATTTATTAAAAACACAATACAATAGTTAGTGCATAAACATGTATATCCATAAGGTATGAACATTCAATACATTATCAAGGTTTACATTATTATTGGAAGGTTCAATTACAAGCTGTGGTTATACTTTCTATTATCTCTCTTATTAGGCATGATTAACAATTCAAGTACAAACGGGATTCTTCGGCACAAACATAAGTTTTGTCACTAAGCTTAAACATAATATGAGTAATGACATAATCCAAGGCTTACATAGTAAACTAGCCAATAAGTTAAGTGATAGAATAGTCATATATTCAATTTACAAGGATTTCCAACGCTATCCAATTAATAACAATAAGATAACAATTTAGTATACACGTTAATTCCAAAATCAACATTATGAATAAACTATTTACCTTGTTTAGATACCATATTACCGAAAGCATATACAAGGTATATAACAGTATCTAAGTCACTAATGAAGCTACATAGTTCAAGCTTAAGGTGGGTCAAGTTCTGCTTCTTATTTCCCAAATTATCTCTTCAAGTCTAACTTCTACCAAAAACTAGATGAAGTTATCTAAACCATGTCTTAGAGGTTTATTAATCCACACTAGTTTTATAGGACAATTCTTTCTCAAATGTTACTCTTAAGCCATCCAAAGCATATAAGATCAATCTCTCCACTTTGACTATCTAGGTCAACTTACTCTTAATTTGAGAAAACAAGGTCACTCCTATCTGACTAGAACAACTAGAGCATTCTTATTTTATCCATCAGATAACTAGTATAACTAGCCTAGGTTCTAGACTATAAGTAAAATATCACTCTTTAGGAGTTTAATAGCCTAAGTGGTTCAACTAATCCCAAACATTACCATCTATCCTTCAAACTCCTAAAGCCTTTCCCAATCTCAACATGATAGCAAAGTCACACTATAATAAAGCTCAATCTAACAAATGTAAAACTAACCTTCCTCGAATCCAAATATAGCTAACGAACTAACAATCTTCATTTTTCCTTACCTCGAAGCTTCTTCAAGGAGCCAAGATATCAAAAACATAATCTATGCATTATTATGAGAATATCAACACCTATATTATACCACTGTTATTCAAGTCTAAAATGACACCAAAACCCCTAAGTGGGTCCTACATACGGAAAATGAGTTTTGTGGATCAACCCAATGTTCAAATATCATTAGGAAGTTATAACTCTCAATATTCAAGTGAGTTGTAAGCTTATTTGGGATAAAATCATGCCCTTAAGTTAATTAAGGTTTTGGGTAAAAGAATCAACAATTCAACACTAAAATTTAAGGATTCATTCCTTAGATTCAATGTTAAAAACAAATATTCATGTTATTCAAGCTCCTAATTAACACCTAAGACTCAATTTAAGGATGACACACTCAATTAGGGTTTATAGAACTCAAGGCATAGCAAAAATGACCAATTTTTGACAAAAAATGGAATTTAAATATCCCTTCCCAGGACCTCAGATAAGGCAATTGTACATGCATATGAGCTGTGATTGCATTACTTTATTGCACTAGATAATATCTGATACTTTAAATTTGATTCCAATTTTTGCCAATGCCATAGGATGCATTCGGAATCCAATATGAGCAAACAAAATATGAAACTACACTAATTTCAACCTTCTAAATGCGTTGGCAAAGTCAAATTTTCCATCCATGGTAGTTTTGAACAAATATGGGCCCCACACATGAATTTTCAATTTATCAACTTTTATATCAATAGGTTAAAATAAGTTTGGGTGTAGCGGGATACAAAGCAATGGTCTACCAAACCTAAAATTCAATATTTCAGAGTTGTTAGCACAGTCAGTATTTGCATCCGATACCATTTTATTAAAGTTTTTGCTTGGTGGCTATTTGGAACCAACAAAGACATTTAAATGGATAAATAGTTCTAAAAACCAAATGGACTGACCGATAACTGAACTATCAATTCTAGCAAGTCAAAAATGACTTAGTGTAACTATAAGAAAGATAAAATAATAAAAATAAGAGAAAACACAAGAAATGATTTGAAGAGTCATTATATACATTCTAGTCTAATGCTACCACTTGTCCAGATAGCAACCCATATAGAAACCTACAAAATCTAGGTAGAACTACTGATCACTGAAAGATCCGCTCCATGATGTCCCATTAATAGAGAATAATATAAGTGGAATCCAAGCCAAACATGCTACTCCCACTGAGTATATAATCTAAAGTCCTCAAAGTAAACCAAAGACTCAAGGTCAGAGCTGAAATAACCAATTCTAAGCTCATGGGCTATCATGTGAGCACTAATCAACAATAATCCAACCATAGTTGAGAAGACTGAATAAGTAGCTATGGAGTAGGATCAATAACATATAAATGAAATTTAAACTAGGGAAAATCTAAAATGATGGCTGCACTCAAGGTCTATAACTCTAAGAAAAAATCTAAATACTACAGCTGAATCACTCGATCTCAACTACCCAATAAAAAATATAAATAGAGTAGGCATTAATACTTCAAATCTATCATAACTTTCGGATGGCCATCCCAAGGTATTAAATCTAAATTGAGCCAGCGAATCTAAACCGATGTCCAATACTCACATTGACCATACTTTGTGAATCTGACATATTTGTAGCATATAAAGCCGATCCAAAATTGAAACATGGCTAAAGAACAAAATCAAAATTGAGGGTAAATCACCGATTAGAATCTTAGGAAATTTACTATATATCCGATAGAGGGTATGTACTATCAAAGCATACTCAAGAACTCACAAAGGTTGCATAACATACTAGCAATGGCAAAACTCTAGCAATATAGAGAAATACAACTCAAATAAAAGGCAAACCTAATCAATACACTATCTCGACAACGAATAACAATAGGTACATATCATCAAGGAGAAAAACTCCATAAATCTTACTAGGCCAAATAAATTCTGAAATGTAGATTTTCTAAATCCATGCAAGTAAGGCAATCATTGCCCGATCCATCCATGAATCACATTATCAATGAAAAAAGTACAAATCTCGAAACCAAGGTCAATGCCAATACCAACACTAGAAATTCAAACACTTAAGATAAAAAATATTCAATTAGACACCTCAAGAAGCAATCACTAGAAAGGCCATCTATCTTTATGTCCCTAACTCCATAGAAGAGAAGTAACAAAGCATCCAAATCCATAATTATAATAAGGGTAAACCCTTATATAGAGACAAACCTAAAAAATCTTAAGAAATGAACTAAAGATATATCGATATCAAAATACAACCACTATCGGGAAAGAAGTAGCCACAAGCAGTGAACAAACCTCAAACTTGTCAATCTCACAAATAGACTATATAGAAAGGGATAGCCAAAGAGAAAACCTTGACACACAGGAGGTAATTCTATGAGTCTCTAACCAAAGAATAATGATAGAGATGAATTTCCAACTCAAGAACCATACAGGACCATGGAAGGTCAAATTATATTCGAATAACATAGTACATTACTAAATTAATCCAACACAACTAACATAGTGAAAAACAATCAAACTCGACTTGCTATGGGAAATAAATCATTGATTTAGGCTATATCTACTCAAGCCAACAAATAAAAATCACAAAGAAATTGAGATCTAACTAGATAACACTAGTCTACATAGATACCTAACGAGAATAAGTTACATTAAGTAATAATATCAAATAATATTAATAACCTCAAGTAGAGATAGAAATATCAACAACTATATCAACCTAAATATAATAAATAAGTGGTCCTAAAATGAACATCAATATCATATACCACTCATGGGAAACAATAAAAACAATGTGCCAAGATAAATGAGACTCGAATCCAAAAGCTACACCTATAGAGAGCAAATATCAATACAGATCTAATCCATCCACTACTAATAGAAATAAGCCATGGAATAGTCATAAAATCATAGATTTAATAGCAACACACACAATAATCACTACGAACTCATTAAGGAATATACTTATTAATTAGTACAAAGACCCTACTATATATAATGAAAAAGGTAAATATGGGGAAGTAAAAGCAAGCAAATCATGATGAAGTTCACAACCACATGCCTGATAAATATAAGAAAGAGAAAATTTAAATGGTTCCAAACTCAAACCGACCACCTATATCATCAACTGAGGCACTAGGCACACTATCTTTAACTGAAGGTGCCATACTTATGATGAGGTTGATTCGAGTGAGCGGAAAGACTAGCAGTTCCATATCGGGGACATTTGCTTGACCAGAATTCAATCCCTTTGCAATTGTAGCAAACGTATAAGGTCTAACACGGTGAGAACACAAATTGAGCCTAAATTACCATTTGACACTACGAGCACTCTTTCTTACACATGATCATCATTCTCACAATCATAGCCTATCTTTGGAACCCAAGGTCAGTGGGGATATATGATAGCTTTATCTGATCAACTAACTTATATTTGGGGCACTCTCTGAGCTAGTGTCTCATCATTTAAATTATGCAAAATATGGGAATTCGTAAAATTGGACCAAGTTTTTTGTGAATTTTCTCCTAGTATTGTACTTGTTGTTGTTATCTTACAAGTTTATTTGGTTTGATGATACCAACAATGTATGTTTAAATATGTATTACAGTTCAATAAATAGGATTGTGTGATAAATATTTTAATTAGGCTTTAATTGGGGTTATGTAGTTGAGTCGTGAAAGTAGAGATCTGAGTGATCAACACTAGGAACCATACTGGATGGTGCAGGGGTGGTTATGGCTTTAGGGTTTAACTCCCCATGCTTGTGGCCAGGTGGTTCGAGTCTGTGTTATTACTATCATTATGATTGGAGGGTTTGAGTCTCCCGTATCACATATCTTGATTGGGTGCATATGTCACCTTAGTATATGATTGGGAGGTTTGAGTCCCCCATGCATATATACTGATATTTCTCTAATTCATGTTACTACAGACACTGGGGCCTGACCAGGGGTGAGAGCTAGGGCCCATATAGCTGTGTGTACTATTATATGGTAGTTGAGCTATACAACCCAGGTTAAAGTTTTAAAGTACATGTGTATCCTTGTTCCTTATTACGACATTTGATATATATATATACATGAATATACATTTAATTTTGAATGATTTATAATTATTGGTCATAGAATTATGTTATTCTTATCCCTTAGCATCATGCTAGCATTCACGCCGCTAACTTCTTTGAATGTTGTATCCCCACACAATGTAGGAATTGGTCATTCTTGTAATACTAATGCTTCGTGATTAGGATTTTGTATATACATTGGAAGTCTACATTTCATACTTTTGTCTCTTATGTCATAGATGGTTTTAGAGTTTTTATACTATAGTCTGGGGCATATCCCGACTATTTGTTGATATTTAGTGTTATTCATTATTTAGAATGCTTTTCTTGGACTACTATGTTTATTGGGATTATAGACATATTTTGAATTTCCTTATGGTTGATGTACACTATCTTGTTATACGTTAGGAATTTAACCAACCTTGGGGGATGATTTTTTGGTTTATATAGGTGCAGGGTTGGATCTCTAGTCCACGTGGGACTTAAGAAACCCGTCATGTCCAAACCCTAGTTTGGGTCATAGATGAGATACTATTAGATCTTAGGTTTGATTTCATTGGGTATCCAACAAATCTATGTCGAGTAGAGTCTTTTGTATGGTTATGTAGCCTGCCACACTTATAAAGGAGAGGCTATGATGCATTTAGAAATGTTTTCCTTTCTTGTTGTTCTATTTTAAAATATAGAGTCTAAGGACTTGAATCTCCTCTAATTCTCATGTGTTCATTTTTAAGATCATGCCTCCTATAAGATCTAATTCTTGCGGGAACTCTTTTGTCCTGTCTGAGAACAATGTGGATGCAGCTCGTCAAATTTAAAAAGATCAGACCCGATTGAGGGTCGCAGCTTGTGATTGCCCTGAGGGATATCCACTAGTTCCCCCTATCCCTCCTCAGGCAGCTTGAGTTGATATGTCTAATACTGAGTTTTTCTAGTTGATTCATTTTCTTACCTAGTTGGTGGCCTCCCAGACTAAGTGTGTTGCTTTATTTTTTTTCCATTATCTGGGACCACTAGGGATGGCTAATTTATGAGGTTGAGTCCTTCTATTTTCATTGGTTTTAAAGATGAGAAATATCATCAAAATAGTATTGATGAGATTGAGAAGATCTTTTGTTTGATGTATGCTACAAATGTAGAGGGTGTAGAGTTTTCTACTTATCAATTAAAGGATGTAGCATACTAATGATATACGAGTAGGACTAGTCTAGAGGTGATGATTCTTAGTCCACTTTGTGGGATAATTTTTCTAGTGCTTACCTTGACTGCTTCTTTTCTCAAGAGTAGAGGGAGAAGAATTCCGAAGAGTTTGTTAATTTAAAACAAGGCAGGATGTCCATTAAGGAATATTCCTTAAAGTTTCATCAGTTGTCGCATAATGCTTCTGAATTATTATCTAGCATGAGGGCTAGAATGCGGAAGTTTGCTTTGGGGTTATCTGATGAGTTGATCTTAAAGTGCAAGGCTGCCTTATTTAATAAGGATATGGATATCTTGATACTTATGGTGTATATACAATAGTTGGAAGAAGATAAGAAGAAGCAAGAGGAGATAAGTGAAATATAGAGTAAGATGTTTTACTATTTGAATCAAGGTAGAGGTCGGCAGTAAATTAGTAGAGACGGTAGAAAGTGTTCCAAGAAAAAGTAAGGCAATATTTTCCTACTCTATAGATATGTTCCTTATTCAAAGCCATTGGGTGACCATCTTTCTAAATATGATAGTGGTTTTAGATCAACAGGAGACCAGTCGCAAGCTAGTAGGGCTTAGTCAACTCCTTTATATCCTCCTTAAAGATTTTGTGGTCAGGTGCATCATGGTATTTTTAGGAAAGAAGGAATAAGTGTTTTAAATATGGTCAGGATGGTCATCTGTAAAGGGACCATCCTTCTTTGTTTGCTTCTAGGGCTAATAAGATTCTTGTTGCTACTTCAACCATTCCAGAACCAAAGGGTGCTACTTCTGCTTCTTACTTTAACACTAGTAAGAACTATATGAATTGTCTTGCCACTTTCTAGTATTCTGAGGCATACCCCAATATTGTTAAAGGTAAGATTAAATTCTTTTCTTGTAATGTATATTGTCTACTTGATCCTGGGTCTACTCTCTCTTATATATGGCTACTCATTTTGGTTTTTATCTTGAGTTTATTTTGAATCCTTTTTTGGTGTCCACCTTAATGGGTGACTCTATTGTTGCTAAAAGGGTTTATAGGGGTTGTGTGATGTTGGCTTATAGTGAAAGACCTTGGTGGATCTAATAGAGTTTGAAATGTTAGAGTCACTGGCTATCGGACCAGAAGGGTCAGTTTACATTTCCAAAATAGTCCAGTAATCGAATGGGAAAGTAGTTCCCTAGTGCTAAGAAATGATTCATCTCGTATCTTATATCCCGAAACTTGGTTTCCAAAGTGTGCTTGTATCACTTGGTGCATGTCAAGGATTCTAGAACAGAAGGTCCTTTTTTCAGACTAACCTTGTGGTCCTTGAATTCTTTGAGGTTTTGACCGATGATCTTCCTGGTTCACCTCCCAATAGGGAAATTAATCTTTCTATTGATCTTCTTCTAAACAATGGTCTTATTTCTATCCCTCCTTATAGAGTTGCTTCAGTTGAGTTGAAAAAACTCAAGAAGCAGTTGAATAATCTTTTTGACAAGGGTTTTATCCTTCCTAGTGTGTCTCTATGGGGTTCTCCTATTCTCCTCGTGTTTTAGAAGGATATTTCTCTTCAAATTTTTATTGATTACTACCAATTGAATAAAGTAACCGTGAAGAATAACTATCCACTTTCGAGAATTGATGATTACTTTGATCATCTTTAGGGGACTAAGCTCTATTCCAAGATTGAACTTTGGTATGGGTACCATTAGTTGAAGATTATGAAGGATGGTATCCCTAAGACTGCTTCTTAATCTTAGTTTGGTCATTTTGAGTTCTTGGTGATGGCCTTTAGTTTGACCAATGCCCCTGTCATGTTTATGGATCATATGAATTAGGTTTTCCATTAGTTCTTGGATTTGTTTTCCATTGTCTTTATTGATGATATTTAGGTGTATTCCAAGAGTGAGAAGGATCATGTCGATCACCTCTTCCTTGTGTCGCAGACAATAAAGGATTAGAGTTTGTATGCAAACTTTTCGTAGTGTGAGTTCTAGTTGAATGTTGTGACTTATTTGGGTCAAGGTTTTTTTATTGAAGAAATCATGGTGGATACATAATAGGTTATGGTGGTTAAGAAGTGGTGTAGATCCATGACTCCATCTGATATTCACAGCTTATTGGGTTTAGCCGACTAATATAGAAGTTTTGTCAAGAGTTTCTCTTCTATTGAAGCCACATTGACTAAGTTGACTCAGAAGAAGGTGAAGTTCTTGTGGTCTGATGCTTGTTAGAGTAGTGTTAAGAAGCCAAAAGATAAATTGAATTTGGCTCAAGTCTACACTCTACCTGAGGGCACTAATGGTTTTGTTGTAAATTGTGATACATTTCGTGTAGGGATGGGTTGTGTGTTAATATAACATGGAAAGGTGGTTGCATATGCTTCTAGGTAATTGAAATTTCATGAAAAGAAGTATTGACCCATGAAATAGACTTGTTAGCAGTGGTATTTGCATTAAAGATATGGAAGTATTATTTGTATGGGGTCCATATGGATATTTATTTTGATCATAAGAGCCTACAATACGTGTTCACCCAAAATTTATTAAATCTTAGGTAAAGAAGGTGGCTTGAGTTTCTAAATATCTATTACGTGAGTCTTTAATACCATCCTGGTGAAGATAACGTGGTTGCAGATGCTCTTAGAAGGTTTTCCATTAGAGGTTTGTCTTATGTGGATGAGGAGAAGCAGAATTTTGTGAAGAATATTCACCATATGGATAATCTAGGAGTCTGTCTCTAGGATTTCGAGGATGGTGTTATGATTTTTCAAAGGCTAGCGAGGTTATCTCTTGGTTCTAAAGTAATGGAGAAGCAGGTGTTGGATCCTACTTTTATGCAAATAAAGAAAAATATATGTAGGTAGAAGGTGATGGTTTTATAGATTGGTGGTGATGGTATCTTGAGGTACGAAGGCAAACTCTGTGTTCTCGACATTGATGGGTTGCGAGATAAAATTTTGGCCAAAGCTCATGAGTCATGTTATACTATTCATTCTGGCTCGATGAAAATGTATCATAATCATAAAAATATTTATCAGTGGAATTATATGAAACGAGATATAGCCATTTTGTGGCTTAGTGCATGCTATTTCAACAAGTGAATATAGAGAGAACTTTAGGCCCGGTGGGATAGATCAAGAGATTGAGCTCCGATGTGGAAATAAGCGATAATTGATATGGATTTTGTTACCTATCTTCCATGGTCTCACCAATAATTTAATTTGATTTGGGTCATCGTGGATATGATGGATAAGTCTTCTTACTTCTTACTAGTCAGGAATAATTTTCTTTCTGAGGATTATGCCAAGTTATTCATTGAGAAGATCATGAAGTTTCATGGTACAACAATTTTTATCATATCTGATTGGGGTACTCAGTTCTCATATCACTTTTGGAGGTAGTTTTAGCGAGGTTTGGGGACTGAGATGACCCTTAGTATTACTTTCCACCCGTAGATAGATGGGTAAGTAGTAAGGATATTCAGGTGTTACAAGATATGCATCGGACTTGTGTGTTTGATTTTAGTGATATTTGGGTTGAACACCTGCCTCTCATAGAATTTTCCTTCAACAACAACTATCACTCTATCATTGGTATGGCTCCATTTAAGGCCTTATATGGTAGGAGGTGTAGGTCTCAAATTGGGTGGTTTGAGGTTGGTGAGAATAAATTATCTATCCCTTACTTGGTTCAACAAGCAATGAAGAAGGTGAAGGTGATTTAGGATAGAATTAAGTCCACTCAAAGTCTCCAAATATACTATGCAGACGTGAGGCAAAGGAAGTTAGAGTTTAGTGTTGGTGATTAAATGTTTTTCAATATGTCCCTTATGAAGGGAGTGAGGTGGTTTGGTAAGAAGGGGAAGCTCAGTCCCTGTTATGTTGGTACGTACGTGGTTTTGAAGAGGGTTGTTAATATCACATAGGAAATAGAGTTTCCCTCTAGTTTGAGCTCCGTTCATTCAGTTTTTCCCATTTCGATATAGAGAAAGTTAGTAGGTGATACATTGATAGTTGTTCCTTAGGAGGAGGTGAGTAATTTTTATTCCTTGTCATATTAGGAAGTCCTCGTTGAGATTCTTGATCGGTATGTTCGTCAGTTCCGTACCAAGGATATGGCATCAGTAAAGGTTTTTTGGAGGAACCAAAAGGTTAAGGAAGCTACGTGGGAACCCGAAGAGGACATCAAGTCCCAATACTCATTCTTGTTTTCCATTCTGGATTATCATACCTAAGGTATATGTATCCTTCGACATCTTTGTTTATTTACTTTGTTAAAGGTTATTGTGATTTCCTTGACATCTTTGTTCTCTGTATTTGTTAAAGGTAAGAGTAGTGGGATGTGGAGTCAAATCATACTAATAACTGCCTTGTCCTATCATTCGATGATGAATGATCTTGTGGGGGGGGAGTAAGTAGCACCCTTGGTTTTTGGACCTCAAAATTTTTTTGAGTTCTAAGCTTTCTTCCCTAGCAACGACTCATCTGACGAGTCGTAATATGGCTTGAAAGGTCAGGATACCCTTGTCGTAAGGTATCCAGTGAATGTTGTCTGAGTTACTGTCCTGAGTACGACTTGGGTATATGAGTCATTAGGATTCTTGATGGGTCCTATGGACCCAACCATAACCAAATAAGAAATTAAGTGTCTAAGTTCTACTTTGAGTATGAATGGCTCAGTGTGAGATGTAAGGCTTTATTACGAGTAATTGGGTGCAAATGTAAGATGTCCAATGTTTACCAATTTTTTTGTGTGTTGACTATGACTGGACCCTACAATTCATAGGGTAGCATTATGAGTGGAACCAGTTGAGTCGTAGGGTCAACACTGTATGGTTTTCTAAGAGACTATTTTGGTTTTGAGTCATGGTAAGGAGTCGTATGAAGTGGCTACGAGTCAACCGTTAACCCCTAGTCAGTGGCGATACTTTTTCAACTTTTAAGTTAAGAGTATTCTGGACATTTACCCTCTTACCGAAATTAGAACCCACGTCTTATAACTCTTTTAGGATGTCATTAGAACTCAGAATCAAATCTAAGAAATTTCATAAATACTTCAAAAGGATCTTCGAATTCGCTCAAGCTAGTCAATATTGGGTTTTATATAGCTGGTCATCCATGAGATCAAGGCTTAATTTCTCTCCAAATTTCTTGGAGTTTAAGGCATGTTACGCTTCCCTCACTTTTTGTTTGTTAAAAGCACATGTTTTAGAGTATTGCTCATGAGAAATTCAAGTTGGTTTTATAACAAGAGCTGGGAGTTTTTAATGCTTGTTGTTGATCAATATTTTCCTACGGTTTACATATGATTCTTAATGCTTGAATTATGATTTTGAATATATGGGTGCACGGGTATAGTGAAAGATCTAGGGAATTGTGATTTTTGCCAACATATGGCTTTTAATGCGGCTATGACCCCAACCCCAGAATGTCAAATTGATTTTTAATTATGAGAAATGTGGGAATTTTTAAAAATGAACCAAGGGGGCTTGTGAATTTTCCCCAAGTGATGTCATTATTTTGGCATGTTGTTGATAACTTACAAGTGTAGTTGGTATGAAGATACCAACAATATATGCCCTAATGTGTATTGTGGTTCAACAAATTGGATTATGTGATAAATGTTTTAATTAGGCTTTAATGGGGGGTTGGCTAGCTGAGTCGTGAAATTGGAGGTTCGAGTGACCGACACTAGGAACCACGCTAGCCGTTATGGCGGTCATTATGGCTTGAGAGTTCATGTCCCCTTGCTTCTGACCAGGTAGTTTGAGTCTACGTTATTTCTATCATTATTATTAGAGAGTTTGAATCCCCTATATCACATTTCTTGATCGGGTACTTAAGTCACCTTATTATATGACTGGAAGGTTCAAGTCCCCCATGCATATACATATGATCTTTCTCCGGTTCATGCGGCTACACGCACTGTGGCCCAACAAGGATGAGTGTTGGGGCCCATATAGCCCATGGGTACTATTATAGGATGGTTAAGCTGCACAATCTAGGTCATAGTTTTAAAGCCCATGTTTCACCTTGTTCTCTATCACAACATGTGATATAGGGCTGTGCAGATTTCGGTTCAAACCGTTATCCCGAATCGATAATTTGATTATCGGTTTAACGGGTCGGTTTTTTTGTTAACGGTTCGGGTGTTAGTTTTTAAAAAAACAATTATCGGGTTGTCAGTTCGGGGCTCGGGTGAGCTAAATTTTTTATCGGGCTACCCGATAACCCGATAAAAATTAATACACATATTGATATGGGCCATGTCCCGTTCCACTAGGGCCCAAATCCAAAGCCCAAATTCCCACCCATAACACTTCCTGTTCTACCCATGACCCATTACTCCTTTCTGATTACTTAGGGTTAGAGAACAGAGAGTGGAGACCATAATCTTTCAATTTTCACGCTGCCTCACTCAACAGTCGACACTCGGTTTTGCTGATATTCTGTAGAGACCAAAGAAGATTTTTTGCTTTTGCTCTCAACAGGTAAGAATTTTTGTTTTTGCTCGAAGCCTCGATCTCATTCTTAGAAGTCTTTTTCTCCATCTTCGATTTCTGGCCAATTTTCGATATATTATGTTAAGGATATTAATGTTTTGTCGACTGTCGAGCTTTTACTCTCATTCAGATTGTAAATGGAAGCACGTTAGAAAATGATGTAGCAAGTACAGAGTAAATAGAAGCAGAAGATTCTTTCATTTTTTTTTTGTTTCTTCATTTTCTGTTATAGTTTTTGGTGTATGTCTATGTTAGTTATTTTTTTTTTGAAGTATTTTGGAGTGAAAGTGTTGACTTTTTTTGTGGTGATTAATTTGGGGTTTTGTGAATTGGAGTTATCATAATTGAATTTTTACGGTTTAGGAATTTTTGTTGATTTGTTTGCTGGTGTATGAATTATGGGGTTTTTCTCAAGTTTCTGATAGTTTAGGTTAATGGGTATTGATAATTACTTCATTTTGTTTATTTTTTGTAAACAAATTGAGTTTTTTCCTTTGCTCGAAGCCTCGATCTTATTCTTTGAAGTTTTCTTATCCATCTTCAATTTCTGTCCATGTACTCTTTGTGTCTTGCAGTATAGTGAATATTATGTTGGTACTGGTAGTGCTCCTGCAGGTGCGTGTGGTTGAACGAATTGAGCCAAAAATTTGACTTAGAGTCTATTCGCTACTCACATCTCCGATCTAAAATTGAAGGTCAAAAATATCAGGTAACCCTTTTTCTCAATCTCATTTGCATGTTCAATTTTCTGTTGTTGTTGATAGTATTCTACCTCATCTTCATTTTATTGTATTAATGGCATAGCAGTAGATTAGAAAGTTCAGTTCTTCTTTTGCACAACTGCACATTGTCAAGTTTTGGTGATTTATTTATTTAATATTTTTTATGCTTGAGTCTTGACTTGTTCTTTTAATTTATTTAGATTTGGCTAAATTTGGAAAAGAACCTAGCATTGATGACATATAGCAACTTGAACAAAGGTAAGAAAAGAATATTGTTCTTGGTTTTGGAAGCCTTTCTCATGTCTCGTTTGATGCTCCTTTTTATTTCAAAATGCAGGTATGAAGGGAATGGAGAGGGTCTATTCTCGGGAGAGGTTAGTTTTGGAGACTAACTGTTGCTTGTTTTTTGGATAAGAATCCTACCGAACTTGATGACTGGCTTGGGAGGATGCATTCCGAACAAATCTTTTGAAGTTAATCAAGTTATTAAAGGTATGCCACTTCTCACCTTGATTGATTTGCTTATTAATCCAATGAACATGTCTTGGCACTCTCATTTTTTTAAATTTTAAAATTGATTTAGGTGTTGTGCAGTAACCAAATGTTTGGAAATTTCACGCACTTAAGATGCAGAATCATAGTCATGAACTTTTTTCTTTATGCCTATGTGTTGTTATGACATGTATGTTTTATGCTGTGTTGACTTTTAATCTTGCAACTCCAACTACATATCCCTGTTTATGGATGTGTTGACATATCAAACTTGGCAGTTCAGACTACAGGACTCTTGTCTTATAATAGGCAATAGCTAAAGCTTTGTTTGAAGAATTGAGATTAAAAGAAATCTTAATCTATAGATTCATCTTTCTTTATGTTGTAGAAATTGGTTGAATAGTGTCAAAGTTTGAATCTTTACAGCTAGTAATTGTTTACCTAATATTGACTATTCTCAATTTGATGTTGCTTGTAGTTAAAAGTTCTGACCAGTAGGTGTAATTGTGTTATGTTGAATGTATTTTTGACTGGTTCAATAGAGGATGATAATAGGCAATTGCTAAAGATTTGTTGCAGAATTTAATGGTTCCTTTATGTTCTAGAGGTTGGTTGATAGTGTCCGAGTTTGAACCTTTACAACTATAATTGAAAATTAATATTTTCAGTTTCTGTGTACCAAAATCTGTACGTGTTCCAAGAGGACTTGGGTGATCTGATGGTAATTTAGGGGCTGTTTTGTTTTGACAGTGTTGGTTTTGGATGAGTTGTATATCTGAATAGAGCAGAATTATTACAAAAGATTCATATAATCAACCTGAGATTTGGGATTTATGCTTCTGTTTAATACATTGGATTCTGTAATCCACTCGAATCAGATTAGAATGGAGGATTAGGTCCATTAAGATTTGTGGTTATCGATCAGTTTAGTATTGAGGCGAGTTTATTCATTGATCAGTGAAATTTTACACTTAGCTCTTTCAAGATTGGTGCTTTTGTCTAATATCTAATACTACAATTATATTTCAGGCTTACCACCACGTTACAGGGACTCCGTTAGGCAAATCACACCTGAATTGCCTCTTTTTCTGTACAACTACTCAACCCATCAGCTTCACGGAGTTTTTGAGGTGTGTATGTCTACTCTATTTGCATTACATGATTGAATGTAAATGGATGAATTTTGTAGTACTATTCCATTGTTCTCCTTTTTGATTCGTCGAGCTAATGCTTAAACTGCTGCAGGCTGCTAGCTTTGGTGGCTCAAACATTGATTCTAAAGGCTTCTTGATTCTGTTGAATCTTTTGTTTTACTAAATATGCAAGGTGTGATCGGGTTGAAGGCAAATATTAATGAAAAAACTGAGTCTTTTGGTGAGTTCAATGTTAAATTCCGGAGAAAGTAGAGATGAGAATATACTGAAGAAGTTTTAATGTGAAGTAGTTGTACTACCAGTTTTAAATTAATTTGTGACTTAGAGTTTTAATGTTTAATGTTAATGGTTAACCCGATAACCGAACCGATAACAATGAAAAATCGATAAACCGATAACCGATTAACCAATATCTTAACGGTTCTTTAACGGTTTAGCATATATACAAACCGATAATGAATAAGTGAAACCGATAATTTTCAAAACCAAACCGAACCGACCTATATGCAGCCCTAATGTGATATATATATATATATATATATATATATATATATATATATATATATATATATATGAATATGTATTTGATTATATGCATTGAATTTCTTATGATTTGAAACTATAGGTCATGGAATTATGCTATCCTTATCCCTGAGTGTCATTCTAAAGTTCACCCCACTAACCGTCTTCAGACGATGTATGCCCACGCGATTCATAAATTGGTCATACTTCTACTCCTCTGCTCAGTGATTAGGATTCTAGATTAGCTCGTGAGTTAACGTCGAAGTGGTGAGTTTCCATTTATCAAAAGTCTACATTTTATGTTTTTGTCTCTTATGTCTTAGACTGTTTATGACTATAATCAGGGGGACGTCCAAACAGTTTATTGATATTTAGTTTTGGTTCTTTGTTTAGAAGGCTTTGTTTGGAATACTATGGTTAGTACGCAGTGTCGATTGGTTTTTTGGCCGGTGACCGGTCATCTGTTATAGACATATTTTGAATTTCCTTAAGCTAATTGTATGCTATTTGGTTACATGTTCAGACTTCAACTGACCTTGGGGGATGATGTGTTTGGTTTAGTTTGGTGTGAGGGTGATCTCTGGTCCATGTAGGACTTGAGATACCCGTCTCAATCATAACTTGGTATGGGTTATGACAGAACACTTTTGAGGGACTTTGCAATAGGTATCCTTTTTAAGCCAGCTCTCTAACTTATCCTAAATAGTCAAAACTCAACATCAATGACCAACTTTCCTTCAACTAAATTGAAAAAGGTTGTTACGCACAAATCTAAACCACAACACACTGATACCATCTCAGTACCTGCATAAATCAATTAAAGGTTCATCCAAGACAAAAGCAAATCAAGCCATGAGTCATACAACTGATTCCAATTTAAAATATAACCTTCTTTTCCCATTCCACACCTGCCATCTACTCCAAACTAAAAGGAAAATTACCTAAGTCTTGTCCACGCAATCTCATCACAGACAACTCGAAGAACTTATCTTGATCCACTGAAAGTCCATGAGAAAAAACAATAGAATAAGATCATAAATTTATATACACGCACAAAAATAAAGACAACCAAGGAATAAAATTTATGCCAATGCTACCAGTAGTCCGAATGGCAACCCATACATAAACTTAGAAAGTCAAGGCATAACTACTCATCGTTGAATGATTCGCTCTAGGATGTCCCATAAAAAGAGAATAAACCGAGAAGAATCCAACCAAAGCATGCTACTCCCAGTGAGTATATCATAAAAAATCCTTAAAGTAGACCGAAGACATAAGGTCAAAGTTGAAAGAACCGATACTTGGTTCATGGTCTATCATGTGAGAACTCATCAATAATTATCCAACCAAAGTCGAGTACACGAAATAGGTAACCATGGTGTAGGATCACTTAGCCTATAAATGAAATCTGAAATAGTACAAATCTAAAATGAAGGTTGTGCTCAAGCTCTACAACTCCAAGAAGAAATATCAATACTAAGGCTGAATAGCTCAATCTCAACTACCCAATCCCAAGCTAAAAATGGGCAGGCATTAATACGCAAAATCTATCTTAACTTCCAAATATCCATCCCAATATATTAAATCTAAATTTGAGCCAACAAATCTGAACTAAGTCAAATACTCACATCAACTATACTGTCATAATTAGACATATTGTACCAGATCCTACTGAGCAAAAATCAAAACATAGTTGAGGAAAAAAATCATAATAAAGGGTGAATCACCAGCTGAAAATAGAGGAAATCCACTACATATACACCGGAGGGCATGAACTATCAAAGAAAACTAAAGAATATACAAAGGACACATACCATACTAGTAATAGTAAAACTCTAGAAACTCAGTGAAATGCAACTCAAATTGGGGACTAACCAATCCAACACTCCATCTAGGAATTAAATAGCCATAGGCACATATCCTCAGGGAGAAACACTCCACCAAGCCTCATTAGGCCGAACAAACTCTAAAATAGGGATTTTCTAAGTCCACACAAGTAGGACATTTATCACTCGATCTATCCATGAATCACATCATCAAAAATGAAAACTACGAATCTCAAAAATATGATCAATGTCAAGACCACCACCAAAAAATTAAATAATCAAGAGAAAAATATTTGATTTTCCAAGTCAAGAAACAATAACAGGAAATACCACCTGCCTCTAACTCCTTAACTCTACAGACGACAAGAAATACATCACAGGGGAAATAGTACATCCAACTCCATACTTATAATAAGGGCAAACCATCATAAGGAGATAAAGCCAATAAATCTTTGAAATATGAATCCAAGATATCTCAATATCAAAATCCAACTGCTATCGCAAAAAAAAGTCTTCACAAGCGAAGAGCGGACCCCAAATTGTTCAATCTTACTAACGGTCTATATAAAAAGGGTTATCCAAATCGAAGACCTTTGCACACAAGAGGCAAGTCTAAGAGTATCAAACTCAAGAACGATAATATAGCTAATTTCCCACTCTAGAACCATATAGGACCAAGGAAGATCAACTTACTTTTGATATTAAAATACAATACTAAATCTATCGAATACAATAAACAAAAAAGAAAAACAATCAACTTCGCCTCACTATAGGAAAGAAATCATCAATTCGGGCTATACCTACTCAACCCACTAAATAAGAATTGCAACAAAATGGAATTCTAACTAGATAACACTAGTTTATATAGCTACCCAGTGAGGATCAACTACATCAAATCATAATATCAAATAATATCAATAACCTCAAGTTGTGATAGCAATAGCAATAACAATATGATTATCAATATAATGAATAGACAATACAAAAATAACCATCAATATCATGTACCACTTAAGTGACACAATAAGGCCAATGGACAAAGATAAATAAGACTCAAACCCAGAAGCTACACCCATAAGGAGCAAATATTAATACAAATCCACTCCATCCATTATTAAAAGAAATAAGCCATGGGGAATTCATAAAATCATGGATTCAATAACAAGGCATGAAATATTCAGTATAAACTCATTAAGGCATATAATCATCAATGGGTACAAAGATCCCAATAAAAATAATAAAAAGGTAAATGCAGGGAAATAAAAGCACACCGATTATGATAAAGTTAGAAACCAAATGCCTAATAGATATAAGGGAGAGAAAATTTTAATGGGTCTAATCACAGACCAACCAACTAACTAATCAATTGAGGTGTCAAGCATACTATGTCTAATTGAAGGTGCCAAACTCATCATGAGGATAATTTCAGTTAGCTAAAAGAATAGCAATCCCACATTAGGGACATTCTTTAGACTAGTAGTTTATCTCTCTGCAGTCATAGAAAACTCCTAAGGCCCAACATAGCGAGAAACAAATTAAGCCCAAATGGATAGCCAGCCAATGCTAAGAGTGCTCTCGATTACAAATTATCATCTTTCCCGTAATCATAGCTACCTTAAGAACACTAGATAGGTATGGATATATGATAGCTCTGTTTGATCAACTAACTAATATCTACGACATAAAAATATCTTGGAATACTTTAAGATACTGCCCCACATAATACATAATAGTTGTCATAGACTGAAGACCCATACCAAAAACTTACAAGGTGTAATGAGATAGGCGGGAAAGAATCTGAGATTTACTCATAGTTTAAACTACTACCTTAATAGAGAGGATAAGTGGAAAATGAAGCTGACCTCTACCAATAGGATCCTTACTCTATATGAAATACCAATCGCACTATACTGACGGCATGGCCTCTTACCGCCATATTCATAGGTCCTAATATATGCTTTTTCTGAAGTCTTCATATAATTAACACCTGAGAGATCAAAACGATGTTGCTATAAAATGTTCTAACAATAAATGGAGTGGCAATTCTAGTCCACTAATAACTCGTGCACCATGAACCGTTCAGAAGGATATAGCATCGAATGATTTTTAGCCCACTCAAGAAATCCAGTTTTATACCTTGAAAGCAGTAAAGAACCCTAATGAACACCAATAGACCCAACTTTTGTCTAAGACCTGCTCAATGAATTAAATATCATCTATGGATAAGAGGGATATACAATATGACTCAAATCCCAAATACTAAACTTCAAAAGACTAAAATAGTCACAAGCTTTACTGGAGCTTAAGCTGGCCTAGGATCCTTTGTCTGATGCTAAAGATCTTCAATATCCATTTTTGAATCTCTAGTCAAATATTGCACTGAAACACATATTGAAGTCTTATCTACATCTATCAACCACCTTGCATCATCCATTTGGGATATATTAGAGTCAAGGGATATGCTTAAGGCTCATAGAAAATTCAAACACACGATAAGAAGCCATGAAATGAATTTACTAAATATGTTACTGTAGCCTCCCAAAGATAGGTTATAGATTGATGAAATGAATTACCTAAGAATGTCTGTAATGCCCCACAATTTGGGTTATAATATAGACCATAATTTCAATGCGTTGCTAATCCCAAAGCCATAAAATCCTATGCCAATACGGCATGTTAATTATGGTGTAGCATGTGAATACTCTCAAGCTTGAATTTAAACCATAGAGGTCCTTCAACTTAAGGATGAGTTGAAACTATTTTCATCTACTAAGGTTTAGTCGATGTTTTAAAGTGTGTCAGCTTTCATCGACCATAACTCTCTATATATGTCGAATTAGGAAGCCTACTATGTTTCAAATGATAGTTATTCAAATTATCTTTCCAACGATACCAATTTGGCTAAAATCCGAAACTCGAACAAGAAGTTATTGCCCTTCTAAGTGATAAGTGCTGCCTAACCAATTGCCCATGGCCACTGGAAAGCATAGGCAATAGCCTAGGCGGCGCCTATGTAAACATAAGCGATATACTAGGTGGTTCCTATGCAAATATAGGCAATAGCCTAGGCGGCGCCTGCGCCTATGTAAGGAATTCTAGTGATTTAAACACAACGTGTTGAGGACAAAGTGGTCCTTTTCCACCCTTACTTATCCTTAAAACTCGAGATTTAGTTCCAAAGACCCCAAAATACATATTCTTTCATCAAAAGTGCTCAAGATTCTCCTTAGGGTTTCAAAATAAAAACACAAATAGTTCAAATTTGATCATAGGTTTTGAATGATAATTACATATTTGGAATCAACAATCCACAAGCTTCATGAAACACCTCTTATCCTTGGAAATTGAGGTACGTGGGGTTATCCAAAAATCTCATGGGTGTAGTTTTTATGAATATGCATTATTTTAAATAGGGGTTTTCAATCAAATGATAATATCTTACTTTCAATATGATTTCTGAGTCATTTTCTTTATGTCATGGGAATTATTTGCCTATATGCTTCAATGGTTAAAACCATGCATATGTGATTTGAGATTTTCCATGGAAGTTTGATAAATATAAATGATGAATTGTTTTGAAATTCCCATGATAATGTATCAATACTCCATATTGTATTGTGATCATCAAAAGAGAGCATGAATTTGAAATAAATATTGTTCACCACTTGTAAATGATGAAGAACCTTGGTTTTACATGATTATGCATATGTGGATGTGATATTGATGTCTTGAAAGTTGGGTATAATGATACCCTACATAATACGATATGTGATTGAGTAAGATGAAATTTGAATGTATTGATTTTACATGAGAAAGGTGGATGCCCAAAGAAGGTATTTGAGACACAAGGGCTCATCGTTGGAAAAACCTGTTTGCCCACACGGAATATTGGTACCAGGCTAAGTGATCTTGTGTAATTGACTTCATGTCATTCCCAAATTGGGACTATAGGTAGGATCCCGGGCTAAGGGATCTGGGGCACTACCATTTGGTCGAGACACCATGCTGTGTGATCTTGTGTGTTTCTCCCTTACTTATACTCTAATCTTGGCGGCAACCAAGGTTTGACAGTTGTTGTAAATTATGTAGGGTATTCCACCTAGCTCAGTTGCATTTCATTATTGTTGAGAAAAACTATTGCATTACACCCATGTGTTTTCAAATGATTTGACACGAAATTGCTTTATAATGGATCTCAACTATACTTTGTAAAAATATTATGTTTTGTTTTGATATCTCTGTGTGCCATTACTTTTGTGCTGACCCCATCCCGTCTCCAATCTCTCAGGTTCAGAGGCCCAGTCTAGGGGTCAACAGAATCAGTAGAACTTTCAGACAGAGCTATAGAGACAAGTGGTGAGTCTTCTATGTTTCGGAAGGTCTTATGTCCTGTAGTCCTTTTTTCTTATATTCAATTTTAGGGTCTACTAGGGGCCTTGTCCCAGTTTTTATATAGATATTATTTTAGTCATTTGTTAGAGATTTTTGCATACAGTTGTTCAGAGGATAATTGATGTTGAGGGAACTTTATCTCCCTGTTATTGTCTCTTTTTATATTTATTATAATTTTTTCGAATTATTGTGTTTTTCTGTATTTCTTTGATCATATGAATTAAGTGCATGATTACGAGACAGATAGGGATGTTTCGGGCCTCAATGGTTCGAAATGCTAGTCACGGCCAGGCCCTGGTTTGGGTCGTTACAAACTTTGTATCAAAGCATGGTTCATGGTCCCAGGGTTTCTGCGAAATCACATTATGTAGAGTCTTATTTATGGTTGTGTAGCGTGCCACACTTATAAGCCGGAGGCTGCTAGGAGTTTAGGAAATGTTTCCCTTCTTTGTGATTTAGTTCATGCTTCAGAGTCTAAATTGTCCCCTAATCAATGATCACTTGTATTTTAGAAGCATAGTTATGCCTGCACATTGCATCGTCAATCAGAATGCTCAGGCAGATGAGGTCTATCCCACCCATGGGATGCGAACCCGTAATAGGGCTCACACTTCAGAATTTATCCCTACTCTGGGAGTCCCTCCAGTCCCGAACAATCCACTTTAGGCTTTGCGAACTAATGCCAATCGTCCCCTAACTACTCAGGGAGATATTTAAAATGTAGAATTCAGACGGTCTATTCATATGCTGACATAGTTGGTACCTAACAGGCTCAACAATTGGAAGATGTTAGGTCTGTATATGTTATATCTAAGGCTACTAGAGTCAGACATTTCATTAAGATGAACCCACCTAAGTTCACTGGCACCAAGGTGGAGGAAGATCCACAGAAGTTCGTGGATGAGATGGAAAATATCTTTAAGGTGATGCATGTGGATGAGGTTGAAGGGGTAGAGCTAGCAACCTATCAGATCAAGGATGTTGCGAATCAGTGGTATGCCGACTGGGAAGATTAAAAAGGTAGAAGTGTTGAGCCCACAGTTTGGGGCAAATTTGTAGAAGCTTTCCTTGATCGATTGTTTCCTCTGGAGTTGAGGAAGGCCAAAGCAGAATAGTTTATGAATCTGAAGCAGGGCAGTATGAGTGTCCAGGAGTACACTTTGAAGTTTAATAAACTAGCCCGCTATACACCAAAGTTGACTAGTAATATGAGGGCTCGGATGAGGAAATTTGCATCTGGGCTTGCTGATGACCTAGGACTTGAGTTCTAGGGGGCTATGTTGAATAAGGAGTTAAACTTTGCTTGACTGATCGTTCATATGCATCAAGTGGAAGAGAAAAAGAGAAAGATTGCTAAATCTAGAAAGAAACACAGACAGGCTAAGAGAGCTAGATCTGCGGACCAGCACCAGAGTCAGCCACAGAGTACTAACTGGGGTAATAAGTGGTCGAAGAAAAAGAAGTTTTGGAATAATGCATAATCATCAGCTAGAGCCCTAGCACCCAGAACACCGACAGACAGACAAACTCAGAGTTTTTAGACTCCTCATGGGTCCAAAGCTCAAGGTACACAGTCTCAGGGCAGTATGGCCTAGCAGCATCATACTCGTCTGCGGTGTGATATTTACAGAAGGAATCATCTAGGAAAGTGCTGGTTTGGGGGGATAAACTGCTATACTGGTGGTAAAGTGGGTCACCTTTAAAGAGATTGTCCATCTGCTAGAGTAAATGTAGGGGGGTGGGGGCTAAGTCCCAAGCTTCCTCCACAACTCCTTTTCCTAAGGGTGCCCTTTCAGTTGCCAAAAGTGGTCGCAATCGGTTATATTCTTTGACTAACTGCCAGGAGGCGGAAGCTTCACCAGATGTTTTCACCGGTATGTTACGAATTTTTTCTCGTGATGTTAATGTATTGCTTGATCCTGGGTCTACTTTATCTTATGTGACCCCTTATGTGGCTGTTGGTTATGGGTTTGAGCTTGATGTTATTGTAGAACCCTTCTCTGTTCTACTCCTATAGGTGATTTTGTTGTTGCTGGAAGGGTATATAGAAACTGCTTCATGTCTATTCATAGTAGGGAAATTGTGGCAGACCTTATAGAACTGGATATGATAGACTTTGATGCCATCCGTGGGACGGACTGGCTCCATTCGTGTTATGCCACCTATGATTGAAGAACCCGAAAGGTCACTTTTTCTTTCCCGAATGAGACACCAGTTGTATGGGTAGGGAGTTCTGTGGAACCTAGAGGTCACTTTATCTCTTATGTTAGAGCTAGAAAGATTATCTCCAAAGGCTGTATGTATCATCTAGTCCAAGTAAAATATTTAAAAGTTAGAAACCTTCCTCTGCAGTCAGTCCCTATAGTGAATGAATTCCTAGAAGTCTTTCCCGAAGATCTCCCAGGGATACCCCCTGATGGGGAGATAGATTTTTGTATTGATGTGTTGCCAGACACTAATCCTATTTCTATTCTTCCATACAGAATGGCTCCCGCGGAACTAAAAGAGTTAAAGGAACAACTTGCAGACCTCCTAGAGAAAGGTTTTATTCGTCCTAGTGTTTCCCCATGGGGTGTACCTATGCTCTTTGTGAAAAAGAAGGATAGGTCCCTTCGGATGTGCATAGACTTCCATCAGCTGAATAAGGTCACAATTAAAAATAAATAACCTCTTCCTAGGATTGACAACATTTTTGACCAGCTTTAGGGTGTCAAGTTCTTTTCAAAAATAGACCTTCCTTTAGGTTATCATCAGTTGAAATTTAGGGAGTCAGACATACCCAAGACATCCTTCCGAACTCGATATGGTCACTACAAATTTCTAGTCATGTCCTTCGAGTTGAATAACGCCCCTACAACCTTTATTGATATTATGAATAGAGTGGTCTGTTAGTTTCTTGACTTGTTCGTCATTGTATTTATTGATGATATTCTGATCTCTTCTAAGAGTAAAGAGGATCACACCAATCACCTCTGAATTATCCTTCAGACCCTTAAGGATCACCAACTGTATGCCAAATTTTCTAAGTGTGAATTCTGGTTAGACGCTACTGCCTTACTGTGGCATATTGTATCCAGTGACGGGATAAGAGTGGATCCCCAGAAAGTTGAAACAATGAGAAAATGTCCCAAACCTACGACTCCAACCGATATTCGGAGCTTCTTGGGTTTGGCGGGGTATTATAGAGCATTCGTAGAGCGTCTTTCTTCCATAGCTGCTCCACTTACTAAACTGACTCAGCAAAATATGAAGTTTGTGTGGTTTGACTTATGTGAAAATAGTTTAATGCAATTAAAGGACAAGCTGACTACTGCTCTTGTTTTGACCCTTCCCGAGGGTGTAGATGATTTTATGGTTTATTATGATATGTCCCGTATGGGACTTGGTTATGTATTGATGCAGCATGGTAAGGTGATAGTTTATGCATCTAAGTAGTTAAAGGTGTATAAGCGCAATTACCCCATTCATGACTTAGAGTTAGCAGCCGTGGTGTTTGTACTTAGAATCTGGAGGCACTATCTCTATGGAGTGCATGTTGATATTTATTCTGACCATAAGAGTTTACAATATCTTTTCTCACAAAAAGAATTTAACCTTAGGCAGAGGCTTTGGATGGAGCTTTTGAAAAACTATGATATAAGTCTGCATTACCATCCGGGCAAGGCAAATGTTATAGCCGACGCCCTCAGCAGGTTGTCTATGGGAAGCCGTTCTTATGTAGAAGAAGGAAAGAAAGAGATAGTGAAGGATATTCACCTCCTTGAAAATCTAGGAGTGCGACTCTTAGATTCTGAAGATGGAGGGGTGATTGTTCATGAGTTAGCCAAGTCATCTCTTTGTGCTGAAGTTAAGGAGAAGCAGGCTGAAGATCCCATCTTGATGCAAATCAAGAAAGATGTGGGTCAACAAAAGGTCATGTCGTTTAAAATTGGTGGCGATGGTATTCTGAGATTTCAGGGTAGGTTGTGCGTTCTGAATGTCGATAAGCCACGGGAAAGAATCCTTAATGAGGCACACACTTTGAGGTATGTCATTCACCCAGGCTCTACTAAGATGTACCATGATCTGAAAACCTTGTATTGGTGGAATAATATGAAACGTAATGTAGCTGATTTTGTGTCCAAGTATTTAAACTGCCAGCAAGTGACGGAAGAACACATGAGGCAGGGTGGTACTTCCCAAGAGATAGGCCTGCCTTTATAGAAGTGGGAGATGATAAATATGGACTTCATTATAGGACTTCCGAGATCCCAAAACCAGTATGATTCTATATGGGTGATTGTAGATCGGTTGACCAAGTCAGCCCACTCTTTGCCTGTGAGGACCAATTATTCAGGAGAAGTTTATGCTAATATTTACATTGAGGAGATAGTTCGATTGCATGGGGAACTAGTGTCCATTATATCTGATAGAGGTACACAGTTTTCATCTCAGTTTTGGAGATCCTTTCAGAAGGGTTTAGGTACACAAGTGAATTTAAGCATAGATTTCCTCCCTGAGATGGATGGGCAAGCTGACCATACAATTCATAACCTTGAAGATATGTTGAGGGCATGTGTCAATCATTTCAAAGGTAGTTAGGTAGATCACCTGCCATAGGTTGAATTCGCTTACAATAATAGCTACCATGCCAGTATCAAGATGGTTTCTTTTGAGGCTTTGTATGGGAGGAGATATAGGTCTTTGATAGGATGGTATGAAGTGGTTGAGACTCAGTTGTATGGGCTTGATCTTGTTCATCAGGCAATGGAGAAAGTGAAAATCATTAGAGAATGACTCAAGACTTCTCAAAGTCATCAAAAGTCCTCTGCCGATGTTCGGAGAAGAGAATTAGAGTTTGAAATTGGTGATTGAACATTTCTCAAGGTTTCTCCTATGAAAGGAGTTATGCAGTTTGGAAAAAGGGTTAAATTAAGCCATCGTTATGTAGGGCCATATCAGATTTTGAAAAAGATTGGGTTTCGTTCATCCGGTATGCCATGTATCCATGTTGAAGAAATGCATTGGAGATTATTCTATGGTATTGCCAGTAGAGGGTATCAAAGTTACAGACTTCTTGTCTTACGAAGAAGAGCCCGTTGAAATTTTAGATCGCCATGTTCGAAAGCTGAGGAGCAAAGAGATAGCCTCAATAAAGGTACTGTAGTATTAGATGTATAATTCCACATACAATACACCATAAACCATAGCCATTACCCATACCTTTGCAGCCCCTCATATGTGTTGATAGATATCGGCGTATACTTGTGATAGGCAACCCATATATAATAATGAATACAACAGAATCCATAATACCATAACTGATCTAAGTATCATAATATCATCATCTTAACCATCACTATCATAATGATTATCATCATAACCATCATCATCGTAACCATCTTCATTATATCCATCATTATTATAATTATCCTCTGGCTTTCCAAGGATATATATATATATATATATATATATATATATAAGATAATTGCCATACATTAGAATAGCAAGGATTGAATCGGTAGATGTACATATAGGAACATCAATGTAGTCATCATCTAGATTTGTTGTTTATATAATCATAATCATTCTTCTACCTAGCTAGGTATATAATCAGAATCAACATAATTATCAGCACATAAACATATAAAAATATGTGTTATCAGTACTAAAACTTTTGATGAGGTTTTACTTGGAAGTTACATCATCAATCCAACATTTTTTCCATCCCATATCAAAGAAATATGTATCTAGAGAAGATAGGTGCACGGATTCAAGATATGGCTAAAATATTATAGAAACGTAATATGTTTCCCAGAGTGAACTTTAGGACTAAATCATTGTAAAAGTGTAGAAAGGGTTTGATTCGCTCACAGCTAGATAAATTTGTAGTATCAAATCATAGACCAAAACCTTCCTTGGTCACATCTCTTAAACACCATTAGTAATCTTTATTACATATAGGTTATTCATTAAGACAAGCATTTAATTATTATGAGTAGACAGAAGTCTACCTTAAAGCCAAACCGCAAATTCTTATATCATTTACCAATGTCCATTTTCAATTTACTACTCTAAAATTCCATTACAGTATGAAAATAATAATCTACTCACCAATATAAGAATAACAATACTCATATGCACCATTGTGCTTTTGGTCTAAAAATGACACCAAAAACCCCATGTAGGTCCCATTAGTGGAAATCACATTTCCAAGGTCAAACCAACATTTATAAATGATCAAGGAATCATAACCCTTATGAAATAGGTAAAACCAAGATAATTTAGGGATGAATGAAGCCCTAAAGCTAATTGGGGTTTTGGGCAAAGAACTAAGAATTTCAGCAAGAAAGGGATGAAATCCTATCTTGAATCCAAAGACATTCACAAAAAATATATGTTAATCAAGCTCCCAAGTCACCGATATGTCACAATTTTGAGTTATCATACTCATTAGGGATTTTTCTTTCAAAAGAGTGGATGTAAATGGGCAATTTTGTGACCTAATGCCCTATTTATAACAGTTTCGAGTATTCTGGTGTTGCTCTCTCACACCCAAGGGTTGTAATGGCAAACAGGATACAGGAGTAGGTATTTCCATCACAATACTTCTACTATCATCTCTGGCACCAAATATCACTTGAAACTTTTAAATTTTCCAAGTTTTTGCTAAGGCCTCTGAATTCATTCACAATCTAATTCACACAAATGAATTATGGAACCATACTAAATTCAATATTTTTGATGCAATGAAGAATTAAGATTTTCCATTCAAGATCATTTCGACCAAATATGGGTGTCACTCCTAAATTTCCAATTTTCCAACTTTACGACAAATAGGTCAAAATGTGCTCGAGTGTATAGAGACCCAAACCAAAGGTCTACCTATCCTAAAATAGATATTCTGGAGCTATTAGCTTAGTTTAAATTTTTATCCAAGATCATTTAACTTAAATTCTTGCCCGATGGCCATTTGGTACCAACGAAGACTTCAAAAAAAGGAATTGACCCTAAAAACCAAATGAACTGCCCGATAACCAAATAGTTAGTCCCAGAAAGTCATAAATAACTCAAGAAAACTATGGAAAAGCTCTAAAACAACAATATATGGATATATGAAAAAAAACCTGGAGGGTCATTGCACTCTATGTGCACGCAATGGGTTGGGTTCCTATGCGTGGAATGTATTATTCTTTAAAATAGTATTTTAACCTTGTTTTTATGATTTTTTTTTCTTTTTTAAAGCTTGGGGAGCATGGTTTTGGGTGATTTTAAGAGTTTTTTCACAAACTTTGATCCGGGTAAGCTTCTAAACATATTTTTAATCATTACCCATTGATTATATTTCAAAAACATCTTCAAACCTTTGATTTTAAACTTGAGATTTTTTATTTTACTCAATAAAGTAAAAAATGAATAATTTGATAATTTCTAATCCAATTTGAACTTAGTTTTTTATGGAATTTTTGATTTAGAATCTTTAAAGTATGGGTAACATGATTTATTAGTAAAGTTTCTATTTTAATATGTTATTTTTTAGGTCAAATTTTTTATTGATATTAGACCCTGAACTGAAGTATGTCAGTATGAGTATCAATAGGCTCCTAATAATGTGAAGATATCATTTTTGATAGATTCAGAGCATTTCTGAAGTTGCTTTGAAGGAAAAGGCTTCATTTTGAGAGATTCAATCTTGGGTTTTGCCTTTCAATTTAGGTTATGGCATAATTTTCCCCAGACTAGGATGGAAGATCACTACCATCTAAAATATGCTATGTGTTTTACATCTTATCATTGTCTTAGTCTATTGATTTTATAATTAAAATCATTTTGCTTATGTGGGGGTTTGTGCAGACCATTATTATTAATTTGAGAGTTTATTATTATTAAGATGCCCATGTAGGGGGTCGGCATTGGTCTTAATTGAGCATTATTCATTCTTTATCATTATTGTGATGCTATGTCGGGCTTAAATTTATATTATTGATATTATATATGATTGTTCACTACTATGTTTCCATAAAAGGGTTTATATCATGTATTACTAAAATTTGGGTGATTTGAGTTTGTTTATTCCATTATTGAGTAGATTATTTTATATTGCAGATACTGACATCATCTTCATGAAACTGATATTATTATGGTACTTGGATTTTCTTACATAAAAAAATGTAGTATTCTTGGAAATACCTTAATTAAGAAAAGTGCCGACAAGGTTGACTAATGTAATCGTGATTCGTATATGATTTGTGAATCCTCCATGGGTCCTCTCTTGGAACCATAGACTTAGAGGACATATATGGGTGAACATTAGATCATTGCATACATATCATATAATTGTATTGTACTACTTTCCGTCTCTTTTATATAAATGATACTATGAATTGGACATCCTTATATGTCTTCTGTGTGAATGATAATGTGATTTGATCTTTCTTATAAGTCTTTTATGAGAATTATTCTATGAATTGGAAATCATAATAAATGTATTTATATTTTTTATGTTTTTGTTAACTTTGTTTAAATATACTAGTTGGAGATATACAACTTGTACTGTGGAGATATTTTCTATTTATAGGGTGAATACTTTATCGGTAGATTAATTTACTTGGTTAGTTTACTATTTACTTGGTCTTCCTATGATGCTTGCTGAGTACAAGTGTACCATACTCACTTCTACTTTATTTATCCTTTTGGTATAGATCCTAGTTTACTACCTAGGGAATGTGATTTCATTCATCTTTAAGATTTCAAAGTCAGGGAGAGCTTCCCATCTAGAGCATGTCTTCCGGACATCCTATAGTTCTCTTATGTCTTTACCATACTTTAGAGACATATCGTAATGAACCACAACATTGTTTCAGTATTACCTAGCGTACAAAATTTTTAGTTAAGTTTGTTTTTCGAATAAAATTTTTAAAATCAGGCTAGGCTAGTTTCTAAGGAATTTCAAGTGTGGTCTAATATAGGTGAATTTAGTGGATGATAATGTAGTGTTCCATGTATTTAAAATCATATTTGTTAGCTAAGAGGTTTAGTAATTCATAGAAACTTTACAAATAGAAAACAGACTAGTAGATCTTTAAATATAGCATTTACTATAGAGGGGTTAATTTGTACTATAAAAATCTGAGCTTTTTAATGGAAAATACCAAAACTAGAAACAAGTCCAAAGTTTTTACTTCGCTCTTTGTTGTAATATGAATTAGGGTCTCTATAGGGGAAGTCAACTTTGGTTAGCACTGCGATAGCGGGCAGATCTTGCTATAGTCGTGGCATAAAAGTGAGAACTTGTTAACTATAATAGGATCAATGTAGTAAAATATCCGTTTATAAGTGAAAATGTATTTTCATTCAACTATTTTTAGAGGTCGAAGTAGGCCAATTTTCTATAGTTTCAAGTTGAGTTTTACCATTAAGGTGACACAAATTTAATAGATTAATCACTGTGGGAATGGTGGGTGCGAGCCTAGGTTAATAAACCTGAAGTAATTTTGTTAATTATGTATTGGAAGTGATAATGGCTTAGAAATATTAAGTTTTATAAATGAGAATTAGACCTATTAAATTAAGTGTGGAGACTTTAAGTTGAATGAATGGTAAAAAAATCCTAGAATGTTGGAAATAGTCTTGAACTTGAGTTAAAAATAATGAACTTCAGGTTATAATGCCTAGAATGGATAGAATGTTTGATAGGTAGGTCATGGTAGTATTGGAGTTGAGACTTAGATTGATTCTATATGTTCTCGTTTATTGAATATTTGTCAACTTATTACATGTTATACTTGTATTTTGTGCTAAATGTTTAAACATAAACTATAAGTATTGTTAATGACGAATCGTATAGAATTTTTGCTTGTGAATAACATTATTGTTGTTGTGAATTGAGTGATATTAATGTATGTTCTATTACCAAATTGTTGGATTCCGGTGAAACAACGGTAGTAAAACACTTGGCTTAGGATAAAGGTGGCAAGGACTTGCTGCCCCTACAGGTCATGGCTAGTGTAAAAACATATGTCTAATAGTGTGTTTCTACACAATAATATGGAGAGTTTTACTATTGCTTGAGTTAGTCGAGTTTTTCTATTGTGGTTTTGTTAGCATGGGTCCTTTGTGTGAACAAATTGAGTTGATATAACTATTGATTTCCTTCTTGAATTGGTTCTTGAAATAATATCCATGGTTAGTGATTAATGTTAACTATTCCATGATATTGATGAGATAATGGTGTTTTCTTGTTATAAATGGCAATTGAATTTACTTGTAAGTTGTTCTTGTTAGTTAGTACTGAATTGAGAATTGTATGCCAAATTAGAGTTTTTGTTACTCAGATGGCTATGTTGGGGTTTATATGCATGTTGTTGTAGCTGTTTGAAGATACATGATTTGGTTGACATGCTTGTTACTTGTTCATAATTATTTAGCTAAGTGTCGATATCAGTTAAGGTTGGTGGCGTATGCTACCTACAAATACATAGTGATTTTCTACCGATAATACCATATGATCTTTCATTTGTTGAGCGTAGAATGTAATGACCTATTCTATATTGTTTAAAAGATAGCTTGTTATTTGTATAGGTTAAAGAGATACGGTGTAAAATATGGTTTCAACTTAGTATGGTTTGAGAAAGCTTAAAAACATAAAAAATGATATTTTGGTTAAGCTGACACCATCTTCCTATAATGGGAACTTTTTCAATATAGTTGAACCACCATGGAGAATGTTTATCTGCAATAGCAGGATGATGGGAGTAGAACCTCAGGTCCATTTTTAATAATTCTCTTTTCTTCTTTTCAATTGTAAAAAGGATGAGGTTCACTCTAAAAACCCTCCTACGATTACATCATGGCCTGGAAGAAATGGAGAGTAGTGATTTTTCTTTAATAGGCTAAAACCCATGGGCTTTCCACTACTTTCACATAAAAATTCACCTTTACAGAGATAAAATTCATAGTCATGCCTCCATAGAAACTGCTTGGCATCTAGGTTGGATAGGTTTAATTGAGTATTTTGGACCTAGGATAGAAAGCATAAAAATTACAAAGATTGATAAGATATTTCATGTTAAGGAGGAGGGGAACGGTGTTTGGATAAATAAAAAAGAAGAAATCCAGTTAATTGGGGAAGGGTGAAGCAACTAGTATCAGTTGTGGTAGTGAACTTGTCCATTAATTATTGTGTCTACCATGTTAATGTTCACCCTTGTGTGATGTTAACAACACTGTGGCACCCAAAATTGGGTTAATGTTTTTTAATGTTTAAATCAAGGAAGGTTAGTGTTGGTGGATTCCAAATAATCTATGGTGATAACTAGAGAAATGAGAAATGAGTAATATAGCAAATGTTAGAAAGAATAGCTGAGGTGATGGGGTATGGTACATGTTATATTTGCAAGTTATAATTGATGATTTTACAAAATTGAAATCCAACCTGAGTTATATGTGTTTGAAAACTATACCTCATATTGCTTGTTATAATGCATGTTTAAGAAAACCTAATGACTATTTGATATTCTAAATGTTAATTAGATGCGATGTACTAATAAGAAAGCTTGTTGGATTTTATAAGTATTATTATGTTATAATGGTTGTGATTGTTGCGTTATCTGTGATTATTATGGAATATACCGATATTTAGATATCTCTCCATATTGGTTTTTATAAGGTTGGCAGGCACTTGATGCCTGGAATTTGGTAAATGGAAAAGAGATTGTTCCTTGAAGGTCATGGTTAGTGGGTGACCACAAGACCCTTTGCATGTATGTACAGGCATTGGTGAGAATGACGATTCCTTTAGTGATTTGGGTTTTTTTATCTGATGTATTGATTTCTTGCATGAACTGAGCTTATAAATTTATCTCACACAATTTTTTATGTGAACTAGAGATTATGTGATTATGTTTTACATGGGTAATTCAAGAGAACTAGACTTAATTGTTTATCTGATACATTGGCTCTTTGCATGAATCAAATTATTTGATGACTTGTGTATTGGTTTTTTCTATGCTGTCACGGCCTTAATACTGAATCTTGAGGGCACCTACTATAATCCACCTAGATATAAGAACCCCTTGATACTCTTTAAAAAAATATGTGGAAGTCCTAGTTACATAACAAATTACCCATCCTAACTATAATAGATTTTACAAATATTGAATGCGAAATGAAAGCTAACACAAGGAACTTGTCTAAACCAGTACAAGAACTTCTAAATTATGAATAATAAAACTAGACACAAATTCCACCATGAATGAGAGAAGTAGAATCCGTTGAAGATCACTATGTATGCCATCTATGAAACATCAATTGATCATGCAACCAGACTATTCCCCTAAAAGGGTATAACAAAAGTAGTATCAACACAAACAATACATATTGGTTGGTATCATTGTCCGACCAGGGTTATATCACGTAAAAATAATATATATATCACAAAAAGAAAACATGACAACTTATATTTCCATTCTTACACCCTTTGATCATTTGTCACCTTCACACAAGAGTCATCCATCATAATTCTAACTTGTTTAACCCAATAGTTATTAATTCAACCTATTCACACACTCCTCAATTTACCTCAATTATAAAGAAAAACCAATAATTAGCACATTATAACTAATACAACTATGAACTCATGTTATGATAAATACCTCAAGTTTATGACACTTACACTTTACAAATAACTCTATAACTTTAGTGAAGTACAATTCAACAGACAACGAGTCAAGAAAACCATGGCCAAGTAAAAAACCTTGAATCTAATAGCAAGAATCCTAAAATTTATGCCAAATAATTGGACCATAGAAGAATTCAAAATATATAAAGCAATATCATAATCTAGTTCACTCAAGGAGCCCACAACAACCACCACAATATAACTTGATCCCCTTATATAGCCAATATAAACAACAACATCAACACTAATCATTTACCCTGTCCACGAAAGGAACTACAACACTCATACATGCCTTGTACATATATGATAAGGGTCTTATGGATACGCCCACTAGCCTATGACCTATAGGGGACGAGCTCTATCAACCAAAACTTAAACATGAAGTGCCTGTCAACCATATTCCACCAAATCATATGAAGATGTTAAAATACCATTACATCCCAGAAATAACGAATAGAATGTCACTGGAATCACCAAAAATAATGATAATAATGAACACTTGTAGCAAAAAAAATCTTTACATATAAATTCAGTGAATGCAAATCCATTTAGAATATTATTTTACATGTTCCTTCCTTAAGTATTCATTACAAAAATATACAACCACCCAAACACTTTGTCAACTTGAGTTAATCATTTTAGGTAAACAATAATCATACTTTGGCATACCAAATCACAATTGGATACGAATTACTTATTTTATTAATTACAGTATGTCCTTAGAAAAATTCGTTGTTTATTCATGCAAGAATTATAAAGACATATTAAATAAATTTATGTATTCATTTTAGGAATGCACATTCAGTTTAAAGTAGTCTAAACTATAGTCAAACGTCATAAATTCATTAACTGATCCAATCTTCCTCATCTATACCAAGACCAAAAATTCAACTATTATCTAGCAATGCTTACTTTCAAGTAATTTCTAGGGTCAAGACTTACTACATTATCCAATCATTCAATACTATTCAACTTATTATTTACTTTTAGTCAAATAACTTTATAACTTTTACTTTCTAAACCTTATCCTAACTTGTCTTCATGATCTTAAGTTTTGTCACTGCCTTCTCTTACCATAATCAATTAGCATCACTAACATTAAGAAAGATTATCTCATATTCCAGCACTCATAAAACCAAGTTCATCCTTTTCAGGGTAATTAGGATAAATTACTAGATTATAGGCTAACTTAGTCTTATTAGCATCTATATTCCCATAGTTTATATTACAATCCATCATGAATTAATACAAACACCAAACACCCATCAAGACTTCAAACATAAGAAAGATAACACATATTTTGGCCCTTATTACATAAAACTCATGTTTTATCCATTCAAAAGCAATGTCCAGAGGTCTAAGTCTTATTTCTCCTATAAAATTTAAATTATTGATACAATTAGTAACTATAGTACACTACAAATAACCAATAACCTACATGGGAACCAAGAAACTCCAACAAGTATTTATACCATGGATAATCCTCTTTCTTCTTCACATTTCCAAAGGCTAAGTCATCTAATAAATAATAGTTGTAAGAGTATTTAATAAGCCACTCATTCAAAAAAAAATTAAATTCAAACACACTAATCTACCCTTATCTACGATCAAAAAAATTATCCTAGGGTCAATTAAGCATTAATAGTGCGTTCAAACTCAATCAACCTCCATTAATGAAGTTTTAAATCTAAAGGTTCTACCTTTATTGAATTCAAAGTCCTCAACAATCAACTTTGATGATTTTAAACCTTTATTTCATTCTAGAAAAAGTTAATTCACAATCTAAAATCAATTCTAGGAAAAAATATATATCTCATGTGTTGTACCCATAATTTCATGAACACAAGGTTCTAAATTATATGATATTCACCATAAATTCCCCATTCTAACATTTCTAAAAGATTAACAAATTAAATAATGTTAAAAGAGAGTAAAATCTTGCCTCAACAAAAGAATTCTACCCACAATACATGAGAAAAATGATCATTTAGAGCTTTGATTTGTTTTTATTCAAAAGAGCTCCTTACTAACATCAGAGTATGAGATTGGGTTTCATATGTAGTGAAGACATACTCCTATGATATATCCTTTAGAGCATGAGATGGTTCATGCATTTATTGGAAGATTAGGTTTGTCACTTCATTTGGAATTTAAGCAATCCATAGATGATGGGTATTTTTCTCCTAGATTGTTCATCATGTGAGGATTACATACAGAGCATATAATAGGAAATATGGTTGTTATGGTAAGAGGACATGTCCTTAATATACTATTATTGTGTTCTAGTCATGTTTTACGTGCATTAGCCATTCGTAGTGAAGGTGGAAGCTAGTTGATTGCTTATGTTGAGATGCAACTATTTGGGAAGTTAACTAAGGAAGTAGGTCAAAAACGGGATACCATAGCAATATCCCTTAGAGGCATTATTAGTTCTTAGAGGTTACCTAAGGAGCCTTTCTTAAATAATGTAGGCCCAGTACCTCATCCCTTTGAGCTTTTTTATCTTTTTATCGTTTTAATGTGTAGATGAAAGTCCTTTCAGTAGTGGATATTTTAAGGACCCTCCAAATTATTTTCTCAATTTTCATGCATTTTTGGCATTTTGAGCCTTCCCACAATGGCTATAAACAATTCCTTACTTTTCAAAACTATTGGTTCAGTTATCAAACAGTCTTTTTGGGTTTTAGGCCTATTTCACTATTTTGGGCTATTGTTATTAAGAAATGATGATGGACCAAAAAACTTAGTAAATGACCTTTTATAATAGTTCACTTTCACACATAGGGTTTCTAAACAAATCCTAAGCATATTTTTGGAGTTCATTTGGTCGTAGCCATAAATTTAGTGCATGATATCTGGTTTGCTCGCTTTTGCAGTCAAAAATCCGCTTAAGAAGTAGTCACTTAGTAACCCTAAGCCGCTTTAATAACCTTTGCTATTTTGCTATGGTTCACTCGAGTGGTCAAGGTCCGCTTAAGTGTATATCACTTTAGTAGGCAAAAGACCATTTAGCTATTTCCTCCTCTTCTTGCCTAGACACTTTAGCTATTAAAGTGTTACGATAGTAGTAATCACTTAAGAGACGAAGAGACATCTTTAGCTAAACCTTGTGTTTTAAATCCTCCTTTTTCACCCAATTTTCCCCTCATTTTCATAACCATTTTCCACAATAGTTGAGAGCTTAGAACATGGGAAGTGTGGGGAATTATTCACTGAAGCTATGTTAATTTACCCCAACACTCCTTTGGCATTACCCATTATTTTCCCCGTCAAATTTCATCATTTTACATTGTAAATTCATAGAAACAAGGTATTAAAATCCTTAGACCTCAGAGGATGATTTGGGACCCGATTTATGTGACATTTGTGCTCAACTTTATAGCACACAGCCTTGTCCTTTGATAGACCTCGTGATAGATTCAATTTTGGATTCTATTTGTGGGCCCTCTGGCTCGTTCTTGACTAAAACTTTGACCCGACCTTTTATATAAAAATATGGGTATCATTTTTCTGCTACTGATGAAGCAAAATGGGTTATTTAGGGATGATTCAAGGACTATGGTTTGGCATCAAGGTAGGGTTCAGTCTAATTTTCTCTACGAGATAGTGTATATGTTTATTTCATGTTATGTAGGGACTATAGGATATGAATATAACTAGAATATCATGACTTAGCTTAATTTTTGATTGAGGATAGATGGATGAACTGAACCTTAAGATGAAATACTTATTAAGACTAAAGAATTCTAACACACTAGATTATAAGCATGTTAACCGCAGTTTGATATTATGGATCCCTTAGTATAAGGTTCTCTATTAACTTAATGGATTGGATCATAGTTTCTTAGATTATTAGGTTATAAATTTGCAAGTTATCTATCGTTGGTCCCAAGGTAAAGATTACGATACTCAGTGGACTCTAAGGGAGTATTCTACTCTTAGAAAGAGGCAGGATTCTATTTTATAGAAGTTTAGACGCTTATTGTGGTATTGTTAGGATACTGGTGATGACATACATACTTTTAGGTGCATTCATGCTCACTTCGAGGTACGATTCCAACAAAAACTATAATTTCAGTGTTGTTTTTAAAAAAGGGATTTTTTTCCCACTTTTAACTTTTTAAACAGATTCTTTTATAATAGGAATTGTACCACCTAAATTGATGATTTCTGAGGTTTTGGAAAATAAACCATGATTTATATTGGTTTGTTGTTTATCCACTCTTTTACCACTACTACTTACCTAGATCAAGAGAGAATTCTACCCTTTCAATGCTTCATTCTAATTTAGTGCCAAAGTTGATCATGCCCGATGGATTTATAGACTTACAATCTCTTATTCTTGGTTCAAGTTTATGTACATATTTTATATATATTTCTATTTTATTGGACAGAGTACATTTATTACAATAATGATTGGAAATCCTAGATCCGGACCAGGTAGTGTAAACGAATATTCCTAAATCCCCTAGGGGTCACATTGTCCGTGAACCTCTAGAAAAAAAGAGGCTATCGTTGGTTTGTCCTTTTTAAGATTTGAGCTAGAGAAGGTGTATACATACGGTACAATATAGTACTTACATTAGATATGGCACTTTGGATTTACCTTGCAGTCGATCATTAATATGCATCACATATCACCAGTATATTATTTGATGCTTATATTTATCATCCTTATGGGGTGTTTCCCAGGTATAAGATATGATTGTTGACTTTTGAGTGTTGTTTGAACCTTCTGGGTTATGAAGGCCCAATTTGGTACTTGTTGTCTAGACTAGCTGATTACTTCGCTGCTAATATTATGATTAGTTTGTGGTAGGCTGATTATGAATTGGTACCTGAGGATGTTGGTATTTTTCTGATACCTTTACCTTATTATAGTAAATTGCATTATGGATATTGTATTTGTGGTTAGATAGTTTGACTAGAGGCCCTGATCATGCTAGCATTAGCTTTCCTACTTGTTTAGTATTCCTGGTGAGGTTTGGTTTACTACCTTTGGTTGTTCCCTTTGGGTTAGTGTTATATAACTACATACATATATATATATATATTTGTTCATGGTGTTACCGTATGTCCCTCTCTTACCTTATTCATTTATATTGTGTATGTTCTCTTTTGCCTTGTATACTACTATGTATCAATCTTTCACTCCTGAATTGTATATTGGCTAGTAAGATATGGTATTTCACTTTAAACCCTGATTACTATTATGATAGGATCGTTTATCCGTATTTCCTCACTAACACTATTATGTTTAGTTTCGTAGATTATTGTTTGTGGTTTATGTTCCTGCTTTATATGTTATTTATACTCGTGTTATGTTTGGAGCTCAATCGGTCATTGCCTACTGAGTACCAAGTGTTTGGTACTCATACTACACTTCTACAACATACATATCTTAGTACAAGTCCTCGCCATTGTTGTGTGCATCATGCAGAGAAGCTATGGGTTAGAGATTTTGCGTGAGCTCCTGGAGTTTGAAGTATTACTACTCTACCTCTTATGTAACTCAATGTTGTATATAGATAAGACTTGTACTTATTTTCAGTTTGTATTTCGCTTTGTACTCTTATTTTATTAGAAGCTCTTTACTAATTTCACTAGGTTTTGGGGATGCTTTATATGTATTGGTCTTATTGTCATGTTTATTCTACTATTTCCTTTAACTTTTTTGATAGTCCATTACTTGATGTTCCAGACTATTGGTTTTTATACCTACTGGTAGGTTATAGTAGGTTCCATTATGACCTAAAAAATAGGGTAGTTAAATTTCAGTTGTCACTCGAAGATAAGCTATAGTTATTACAAGGACCCTAAAGATTCCACTATATCATTCTCAATGGATACTTTTAATTGATAATTATTGTCCATTAATAAGAATAAGAGCAATGTCAATTAATAATGAGCCAATGACAAGTCATTTTACAAATCAATACATGGGCGATTGTTTCCCCAAAGAGACAACCAGAATTATAGATTTCACAATTACAAGGGAAATTGGTCCAACCAAAATTTCATGATTTATTCATCAACTACACATTATCATCAAAATTCAAGTACTTACCCAATCGATAGTAAAAACCACCAAGCCAAATAAAGTCAGATGTTCAAATATATATGTCACCTTAATAGACAATATTACCCACGTCAAAATTTAACTTTTATATTAGGGGCATCATGTCCACCCTTCTATTTACTTGACTGACAATCCTATCATAAATTAAACCTAAAAGTCAAGACAAAATTAAAAATCAAAATAAATTTTCCTTTAGTCAAATTCATGAATTGCCACAAAATATTTCTTATAATTATTTCTGTTATCAAGCAACAATAGAACTTCGTCCATGGCACTTATTCACATACCAACCATTTGAAAATTAGTTTCCATAATTATATATCATCTTTCCCTTACCATTTTACCTATGAAAGGACCATTTCAATGATTTAGCATATCATTTTCTACTAAAATAATATAACAAGAATTCCTTTAGAATTAACACAACACATCTACCACCTTTCAAATTTTCAAGAATTTATACTAGTCAATAAAACACAACTAATATAAGTATCAACTTCATGAAAACAAAACACCATATCAAACCATCATGATACTACCAGCAAGACAAGCAACATAGCTTCTCAAATTTCTTCACACATCTCAAACTGCACAACAACTTGCAATTGTTACCTATGACTTTTAAGATTTAACTGAGCAACATAACATAACAATCACATCTTTTCTTACACCAACAAAGTTAAAACCAAACAATTTATTATAATTCATATGACAATCATAAGTTCTAACCCTTATAAAAAGATACCAATAGGAAATAACTAGGTATGAATTTTGAACTCCTCAAGATACCGATTAGAATCTACTAGATTACAATTATGATTGTTGATATACAAATTGGAATCGATAGATATTGTAATGACCCTTCAGGTTATTTTCCATATTTCTATTTATTTTTATCATTAGAGCTCATCTATAGCTACCCCAAGTTATTTATGACTTGATGGGACTGACAGTTCGGTCACTAGGTAGTTTGTTTAATTTTTATAGCCAATTCCATATTTAAAAGTATTTGCTTGCTCCAAATGGCCAGTGGACAACAACTTTAGTGAAAAAATATTATATGTAAAATTTGACTATGATAATGGCTCCAGAACATCAATTTTAGTCTAGGTAAATTTTTGATTTGGGTTCTGAGGCACCCAGTCTCATTTTGACCTATTGGTTAAAAGGTTAAGAAAATGACATATGGGTGTGGGATCCATATTTGATCAAAAAAAACTTTATATGGAAAATGCATGTGCTCCATTGAGTCTGAAACATCGAATTTGGTGTGGTTACATAGTTCATTTGCATATATGGGATTTTAGAAAAATGCTGAAGGCTTGACGAAAACTTGGAAAAATCCTAAGTGTTAGCTACTATCTGGTGCAGCTGCAGTCACAAGCCAAAGGCAGCGGTCGGCAGTACCCTTAACAGGGGAATAGAGTGCAACAATAGAGCTGTTGTATGATTACAACACACACTTGCATCGCTAATATACTGTGATCACAACTTTGGGTCTGCGATAGCAGAACTGGAGTACTTGGTAATGGTATATATAGACCCCAGTGTTATGGTTTTAGCCATTTCTCACCCCTTTCTTGAGAACATAAGCCCTAATTAGAGTTATAGCTCAAAATTGAGTCTTGTGGTTGACTCAGGATCTTGATTAACATTTTTTTCGTGATTATCTTCCGATTTGAGGTAAGAACTCACCCTTTTTTGGTGAAGTTTCTTAATTTCTTGCTCAAGATCATAGAGCCTTGAGGGATTTATTGTATCCCAAATTTAGCTTATATTTCACCTATTTTCAAGAGTTATGATTCCTTGATCGTGAAAGAATGTTGGGTTGGTTTTGAATATAAAATTTTCATACCTGAGACCCACATGGGGTATTTTGATGTGATTTTTGGATCTAAACCACAATGGTGCAATATGAGTATTATTATTCTTGTATTGATAAGCAGAATATGCTTTTGACAGCTATGAATCTTAAAGAGGCTTCTCGGTAGAAGAAAGTAGTGGTTTAGCATTCATTTAGCTTTCATCGACATCGAGGTAGGCTAGGTATATCCCTTGTTAGATTGAGCTATCCTATAGTATTCTTATTATATTGTTTTAGATTTGGAATTGGTTTAGCTGTTGGATTAATGAAATGTAAGACTTGGGTTCATTGGACCATTTGAGCAAATTTTGAAATTTAGAGTTGAAACACTTGGATTCTTTTCCTTATTCCTTAGGTTAATTGGAATTCATTACAAATGTTCAGCATGAGAATTCCCTAGATTACTCAAGTTAGGTAAAAATGCTCAAGCTCCTAATGATTAGGGTAAATTGTCCTTAGTTGCTTACATTAATGGAGATTGACTTTTTCCCCATTTAAATTAGTTAAAGTTCTTTTGAAGAATCTCTTCCTTAGGTGTAATTGTGGCTTCCTATATATATAAGATTTGATTTCAATATCTTAGCCTTGTTCGGGTAGAATTTGGCTTAGAATGTATTTTGGGGATTTAGAAAAATTCTCTTTGACCGACCTTAAGCAAAGATTGATGAGTAGTTATCTCCAAACCATTAGTACTTTTTGTTATGATTAATAACGTTAGAAGTAATGCCTAAACTATTATGGCATATGTATAATTCATTTTTTAAGCTTATGATGAGCTATTGATTATTCTAATTTTTTGGCTATTGATAAGACTACTAAATATACCATGAATGAGCCCTTGACTATGATATTGTCGAAGGCATCAATTATGTTATTTACTATGCTATGAATAAACTATAGATCATGCCATTGATTAGCTATTACTCAAGCTATTGATAAGCTACCTTTTATGCTAATGATAATACATTGAATATACTATTTATAAGATATTGTTCATGATATTGCTTAAGATTATGATCATGCTCAATAATTATGCTAGTAATCACTTTAGAAAGCATTTTTATTAATGACATTAGCAATTGTGTTATTATTTGTGCTAGAAGATATGATTATTGATAAAATGGAAAACTATGCTAGAAATCTTAATGCTTGACTATATTGGCACTTATGCCATTGTTTATATACCCAACCAAATTTTAGAAAATAATGTTGATATTGATACTCGATAAGGCTAGAGGATGATTATGATGACATATTGATACCCAGCAAGGGCAGAGGATATTATGTGATATTTATACCTAAAAAGGCCGGAGGACGATTATGATGATATATTAATAATCGACAAGGCCAAAGGATGTCTATAAAGATATATTGATACTTGATAATGCTAGAGAAAATTATGATACCAAATTGATAGTCGACAAGGCCAAAGGATAATTATATTGATTTTCCTATGTATACACCTAACAGTTCAAGCCCGACTATGCCCTTTATATGGCTATTATAGATATATGCTTAAGAAAGTTGGGTATGATGTCAATATTAGGGATGCCAAATATTTCCTGAATGTGGTAATGTTGATGATTAGTGGACTTCTGAGGATTAGTGATAATGGTTTATTAGTGATAAATGATTATAAAGTTGTATAGTTGATGATTACTGATAAATAAGATTTAGTGGTTGATATTGTTTAAGTGACTAATCATGACTAGTTGATAAATAAGGATTAATCGGTAAAGGATGATTACTTAATAAATATTGACTAGATGATAACTAATGATTAGTGGATATATGGTATATAGTAATTAAATAATGACTAGAGGTTTTGAGATGACTAGTAATAAAATGATTTAGTTAATAAGATATGGTTAGCTAATAAGTGGCGACTGGTGAGTATTGATGGTACAATTACTTTATATTAATAAAAATATTGGTAAATTACTGATTGAAAATAATTATGGAATGATGGTTACTTGATGATGAAGGTTAGTTATACGTTGGCTTATTGAATTTTTATATCTTGAGTGTACTCTCCAAGCGTATGGAGTTTGTGATAATTTATTTACTTTTTCACATCAATTGGCATATGGGAGAAAATTTTGTAGTTTGTGATTTCTTGTGTAATGCCTCGTGATAAGTTATTATTCCACATTATTTACATATATTGTACGTTGATGTTCACATGTTTTTATTCCCTGTGTTATATTATTATTCTAGTCAAATTACTTACTATGTACAACTGTATTTGAGATAATTCAGGTTTGTTTCTGTACCATGACTTAGTTATGTTATCTTGCATTTTATCATAATTATATCACGATTTAGATCAGTTGGTTGATAATGCCTAATGAGTACCTAATGTTTTAGTACTCATACTAAACTTCTATACCTTTTTGGTATATATCTAAGTACTAACTATTGCCATTGATCACTAATCATGTGGTGTTGATATTTTTAGAGATTAAGTGAGCTGAAATTCAATTTTCCTATTTCCCTCTATCTTTTATACTCTATATTTTGTTGTCGAGATAGATATTGTTGACCATTATAAGTCTTTAAGTTGTAATACTATTTGATGTTCTTATACTGCCTCTACCAGGTCATGGGATTGTATCTAGTATTGAATATTTTTATCTATTTAGAACACTTAGTTTATTTATATATTGTCTTCTTAAAATTTTTCTATGATGGGAACTTTCCACCAAATTAACCCATTGCATTAGATCCAGATTATGGTTTGGATTAGCTACAGGAGAATTTTAGTATGTTTCATCATGATTCATAAATCGGGTCATGAAATACTTTTATCAGAGCCTGAGTTTCACCGGTATTATTGATGCAAGAGATAGTGTTTGGTAGATTCCTGCGGATCAGAATGATGAGATCCATTTCACATCTTTGGGATGCTATGGAATAGTCTTAGGAGTTCTTGATTTCTTTCACTTATATCATGATAAGAGTTTGAGCTGATTTGTAGAAACATTACCTTGACTTTACATGTTTACAGATGGCTAGTTGCTCAATCGATAGTAGCTCAATTAGTGGTTGCTCAGCCTGCTATGTTTTTTGGGGAGTAGAAGATCTTAAGAATATTCTTGAGTTTGGATCCACCTACGTTTTGTAATGCTTTGAGCAAGGATTCATATAAGTTTCACATTGCTTGTCAGGATAGGCTCTATAATTTGGGGTTTCTCAAAACTCGTGGTGTGGATTACACTATATTTGAGTAGGATTTTGCTTCTCGACATTGGTGGAGAGGTTTTATCAATTCTAGACAAGCTGGATCTTCTCATTTGTCATGGACTCAACTCTTTCAAATGTTCTTAGAGAAGTATATGCCTAGCAGCCTTAGAGATAATTTAAGTGGTTAGTCCTCTAGATTGGACTAGGGCTCCATGATAGTTGCAGAGTATGAGGCTTATTTTCATGAGGTTTCCAGGCATGAGATTTATATTTTTAACACTAAATATAAGAGATTTTATGGTTATGTTAGAGGGTTGAGACTCCCCATCCATTTGTCTAGCTAGAGCTTTGTTATCACGGATAGGTCTTTTGTTGAGGTGTAAGATCACGCTCGGGTTATGAAGGAGATGCACCATAAGAGTCATAAGGGATAGGATTGGTGGCCTATGTTTTAATGTAGATTCAATGGGATTCGTTGTTGTTCATAACCCATAGATAGTTGTTCTCAGAGTAGATATCCTCTGCGTCCAACCTATAAATCTCAGAGTCATCCTACTTGACCTTTTTAGGTAGCCCTTCAAATTACTTATGGAAATTAGTCTAGTGCTAGTGATCGTCATGGTAAAGGCAGTGGTTAGCCTATGAGAGGTTCATTATCTCATTATTCTAGATGTAGTGGGTATTTTGGGTCAGCTAGTTTGTTAGTTCTGGTTTAGCTCAGGTGTCATATTATACTTGTGGAGATCTTGGTAACTATTTATGAGATTGCCCTAATCGTAGGGATATTATTGGTTTAGGTCAACATGATTCCTCTATTTGAGTAGTTTAATCTTTGCTATAGATAGTTCCTAGGGTCATAGGGAAGGTTTCAAAGGTACTTAAGAAGGTTCTCAGGCAGGGAGGAAAATAGGTCGATCAAGTGCCCAACAAGTTGACTGCCATGATCAATTGTATACAACACCTTCTTGACCCAAAGTTGAGACTTTTGATGTTGTTGTTATAGGTATCATTTTGGTGTGCCTCTAGTCAGCCATTTCTTTGTTTGATCCATGATCCACTTATTCTTGTACATCTACTTATTTTGCACCACGTTTGGAGTTGTCTTATGACTTATTATCTATTCTATAACATGTATCTACTCTTGATGGTGATTCTTTAGTAGTTGATTTAATTTTTTGAGCATGTGTTGTGACTGTTAGATATGTTGATACTTATGCTGATCTTATTATTCTTTCTATTGTGGATTTTGATGTTATTCTTCAAATGAACTGGTTATCCCACTATCATTCAGTCATGGATTTTTTTCCAAGTCTATTGCCTTATCCAGGTTTGGCGTAACCCCAATCGTGTGGACGTAAGTAGTTAGCTGTGAGCCGACTATGATCATTTCTTTTATTTCTTCTTGGAGGATTATTTAGAGGGGTTATAAGTCTTATCTCAGTTTTATTTGTGATAGTAATATAGAGAGTTTATCGCTTGACTCTATCCTGTTGTTTGTTAGTTTACTGATGTGTTCCCTGCAAAGAATCATTGTATTCCCCCTATATGTGAGATTGAGTTTGCTATTAATCTCAAGCCTGGAACCTGACCTATTTCTATAACACCTTACTGTATGGTATCTCTTGAGCTTAAGAAGTTGAATTCTTAGCTTCAGGATCTTTATAGTAAGGGTTTTATTAGACCAAGTGTGTCCTTTTAGGAAGCTCCTATATTGTTTGTGAAGAAGAATAATGGATCCATGGGCATGTGTACTAATTATATGCAGCTTAATAAGGTGACGGTGAAGAACCGTTATCCTATGCCTAACATTGATGATCTGTTTGACTAAATTCAGGTAGCGGTAGTGTTTTCTAAGATTGATTTGTGATTTGGTTACCATCAGTTGATGATTCGGGATAAGGATATCCCAAAGACAGTTTTAGGACCCATTTTGTGTATTATGAGTTCCTAGTGATGTTTTTTGGGTTGATTAATGCCCAAATAATGTTCATGGGTTTGATAAACTCATTAGTCAAGCCTTGTTTTTATTTATTTAGATTGTGTTCATCGATGAAGTCCTTGTGTATTCGAGGAGTATAGAGGTGCATGCATAACTTTTGAGGATTATGCTCTACACTTTTAGAGATTATGTTTTTTTTACCTAGTTCTCTAGTGTTAGTTTTAGCTTGAGTTGTTGAAATTATTTATATATGTCATGTCTAAGGATGTTATTATGATATGCCTAGCAATGATTGATGCGATTCGTGATTGGGCTAGAACTACATCTCTAACTAAGGTTTGTAGCTTCATTGGTTTGTCCAATTATTGTTGATGATTCGTCAAGGGTTTTGATACTATTTTAGTCACTAAAATTAGATTGACCTTGAAGCAGGTTCCTTTCTGATGGTCTAAGGAGTGTGAGTCATACTTTAGAAAGCTCAAGGATTTTCTTACTTTAGCTCCTATTTTAGCTCTTCGTGGTGAAGGTGATGGATTCACTAAGCTTTTTTTTGCTTCTCCTGGTGGTATAGGTTGTGTTTTGATGTAGTAGGGTTATGTTATTTCTTATTCTTGTAGATAGGTTAAGTTATATGAGCAAAACTAGGCCACTCATGATATAGAGTTTGCAGCAGTAGTTTTTATGCTTAAGATTTGGAGGCATTATCTTTATGATATGCGTTTTGAGATTTTCACCAATCATCGCAGCATTCAACATCTAATGACCCAGATGGAGCTGAATACTAGAAAATATAGACTGATGGAGTTACTTAAATACTGTGATATTTCCATCTTGTATTATCGGGGTAAGGCATATGTAGTAGCAGATGGCTTAAGCCAATAAGCGATGAGTATGGGTAGCTTGGCTTGTATTTCAGTTTCTCAAAGTCTGTTGGCATGGGACATATAGTCCTTAGCCAACCTGAGGGTTGGTTATGATATTTCATATCCTAGGAGGATATTAAATAACATGGAGGCGAGGTCCTCACTCTTTGAGTAGATTCGATATCTTCAGTATGAGGATAGTAAGCTTCGCTTCATTTATGACAAAGAGTTGAGTAGTGAGTCCTAAAGTAACACCATAGATTATGAGGATACTTTGAGATTTGATGGACACATTTGTGTTTGAAGGATCAGTGACTTGATTCAGATGATTTTGCATGAGCCATATAACTCTAGATATTCCATTCATCCCATCACATCTAAGATGTATAAGGATTTGAGACAATATTATAGGTCGAGTGGCATGAAGAGAGATGTGGCAGACAATGTAGCTCATTGTCTATGTTGTCAGTATGTATTGGCTGAGCATTAGTGACCAGGTGATTCTATATAGGGTTACCTATTCTAGAGTGGAAATGGGAGTGGATTATTTGGATTTTGTCAGTGGGCTGTCTCACACGTCCCTTGGTTCCGATGGTATTTGGGTCATTATAGATAGTTTGACCAGGTCAACATATTTCATTCCCATTCAGATATCCTTCTGTGCTAAGAGATTGACCTATATCTATGTTCGAGAGATAGTCCGTTTTCATGAAGTCCCTATTTTCATCATTGTAGATCATGGTTCTGTGTTATATTTTGGAGAAATTTTCAGCAGGAGTTGGGCACTCATGTGGATTTTAGAACAACCTTTCATCTGCAGACAGATGGTCAGTCATAGCCGACTATTCAGGTGCTTAAGGATATGCTCTGAGCCTGTCTTATGGATTTTGGGGGACAGTGGGAGCAACACTTAGACTTCGTAGAGTTTTGTTGCACCCAAGAAGAAAGTAATATAGTGACCTTCTACAAGACATGTATCTATCTGTCATAGACTTATGGTAGAACCTATCCTAGACTAGTCAAACTATTAAGATTAACTCAATGCAAATGTAACCAAAAGTAACTGTATGTTGAAACTAAGAACAAACTAAAAAATCCTATAAAGTAAAGGGTTAAATGAATATGGGGGAAAACCCAGTGCTAAGGCACTACCAACAATCATATTACACTATAAACTTCATTGTTTAGGTTGATTATATTGGTTAATGGTTCACGACATTCATACTATGACTATGGCCTTTCGGACCTCTAGTCAATTACCTAACTTAGCACCATATCTACATTTTTGAGTTAGGATGCATGAACTAATTTAAATACATTCATATTTCATCCCATTCTCAAACCAAATAAATCACATAAGTATATTCCTATCCTAAATGCAAATTATAACTTCATTATATTAGAAGATTAAAATTCTATTCTATCTATCCCATGTTCTATCCTCTTGTTCCTCCTCCTGGGTTAAAAAGATAATTATGCATGTATTAGAACGGCCGAGAATCCTTAAAATAGTAATAACAAGGATAAATAAACAAAGAAATATGATAAACAACAAAACCAAATCAATTCGTAATCATTATACTCATGTATATGGCCATAACCCTTGAAAAGAGTGTTTAGCTGCTAATAGACGTAACAACAATCACAAGGGTATAATCAATTTTAACATCCATAAAAACTAAATTAAGGAGGAAAAAACCCTAATTGAAGTATTTTCCATCCTCCTTCCATTCCTAAGGTCATCGAATGCGTGAAACATAACGACTAAGTGTCCCATTTTAACTTAGACAAAACTGACAAATTTCAACTTAAGGGCGTGCCATGCCAATATCAGACCATATAAGTAGTGTGTCTTCCTAAACACATCGAGGAACATTGTATTTAGACATCTAAAAAGTTTCCAAGAGCGTTCAACAGCCTAATTATGGAGCCTAGGCATTATGCCACACCAAGGACATCAAAATGTCCAACTTTGTTCAATCATTGTCCATTTCTTTTGTCCTATAAGTACAAGCATTGCGGTGTTATTTCCATGTGATTTACAAATTTTATGTCAACTATATACCATCATGATACACTAAAAAATCTTCCAACAACATCAAACACCATAATTTTGAGCACAAAATAACATACAATTCAAGACAACGAACTAGCAAAGGTCATAGCTTAAGCTAAGATTACTTGCTTTTATCCCATGATTCTTACCTTGGTGGTTTTACTCCAAATTCACTTTGAACACACTTTGAAAGTTATATTTAAATAAAATAACACTTATATTCTTAATTATACCAAGAATTACTCCTCAAGCATAAGAGAATCACTGTATACTAAGCTAAATATGCCCGGATAACAACATTTTGGTGCATAAGTCCACCTTAGATAATCACCCTACACTTAAAGCCTTTTTCTTCCTTGAAAAACTCTTCACTATAAGTATCATTATTATATAAGACTCTACACTTCTGAAACAAGTAATACATAAGCTATCACTTCTCTGACTGCATGGAATACAAGTTTTTACACTAAGCCTATTATACACACAATTGAAAGATCATGAACACTATTTCAAAACACCCTAGCTTTAAGAATTGACTTACCATGTTGGAAAACTTATGCATGCTATGTAATAAAAGATATCATAAAAATCACCCAACTATCAACAAACATGATCCCTAATACAAAGAGAGTTACCGATAATTACTCATGCAGATGCATTTTATGACGAAATGCATACATGAACAAAGTTATGCTCATTGTCACAAAGAAATCCTAAGTTACAAAAGATAAACCACAGACTTTCCCTTGGTGTAGTACTCTACTAATATCAAATACTAAGTCTTAAAATAAAATAGGTGATTATGGATTGTAATGTAAGCTAATGGATGGGTAGGAACTATTTAGCCTAAAGTAGTGACTATCTTCCCTAAAAGCTTTAATAAATCACACTTTTCATTCAATTCACCTTTAACAATCAACACTCCACCTTATCTATCTTCACCCATACCTTTTATTTTTCCCTATCTCATTAAGCTAGTTCACATACAATGTTGTGAGCGAGTTTCCCAATCACATCTTTTTCAAATTTAAACACTTGAATTTCTTTTCATCACACAACTCTGAATCACAACAAATGAATTTAATACACCAACAACTACTTTTTGTGGTATCACTTTCACCTCTTTTCTTCTTGTTTTTCACATTTTTTAACACATTAACTTATCACTAAAGCACTTAGGAGCATTGGATCAATTTTAAGTAAAACAAATAAAGGAAATAGGCTACATATAAGGATACCAAAGTGTAGGCTAAAGGCTCAATGGGCTTAACTACAATTATTCACAAGGGTAGGTCACAAAGGGTATGAAACATGGCTATCAAAGAAATGCTTATATCATCTCTTAAATGAACACTCCTTTATTTCGCTTTGCACACACAAGAGTCAAGTTCTCGACATCAAATGAAACAAGTAATACACAAATATCTTACACCACACATGGCACATGCGCAACATAAGTAGGATCATCATAGAATTGTAACCCAGTAATCACATGAATTCAACATTAACCCAACAACATACAAGAGTCATAAACTATAGTGTAGGAGTCTCAAAAGTAGTAATTATAACAAACCAAATGGTTTTACATACAAAATTCACTTGCATCATGAAATCACACATAACACCAACAAGAACTTCTCACTTACCTAATAACAAATATATAAAATTTACTCCTAAAAATAAAAAGGATATTGGATTCAAGGGGCGCCCACACAGAAAATAACCAAAATGAGCAACCATGGTGTGGGTGAAGTATGCACCTAGACTGACTCAACTAACTAAAAACTAAAAAGGAAATCTTTTTCTAATTTTTCTAAAACTTTAAATTTAACCTAAAAACTAAGAAAACAACTAAGACTAAGATCCTACCGTAATCACTTCACCCTAAAAAAGAGGACTTTTCCCCACCCCACACTTAAAAATCTTCTTTGTTCCCAAAGTAAACTTAAAAGTAAATATCATAATACTCCCAGAGGCCTCTAACCCTAGCTATTAGCATCTCTAAACATCAAGAGGGTCTGAGGACACCAAACTTAGTCTTTGCCATGCACCTTCGCTCATACTAGAAGAAAAAGGTCTATTTAAGACCAACATTCAGGGATGAGTCAATAATTTGGTCTCTAAAAGTATACTTACTAGGAAGATATTAAATTTCGGTTCCTAATTATGCATTTTTTGGGGAAGGTATAAAATTTGGTCCTAAAAAAGTTAACTGGTCCCTAATAATAATTTAGAGAAAAGTACCGCCAAATTATTAAAATAAAAAATTTATTAAAAATAATGATAATCAAACTTAATGCGCCAAAAAGAAAAAAACTCTCTATATTCTCAAAAAAATATCATGCCCTACCTAATTGTTACTCTAAATTAACGCTCAAATTGTTGACTAAATCTCTTTAATTTCCTATTGGAACTTCCTTTATCGGTATGATTTCTCATCTCTCTGTGAAGACTTGAGTTTTGTTCTTGGTGATTTCTCATCTCTCTGAAAACATCAATTTTGCAGTAGAAAACGAATCTATCTTTAGTTCAATTCATAATGATTGCTGATGGCCAGTTCAAAATCGAAAAGCCTAAGTTCTTTGTTCAGCTGAACATATTGCCCTTAAAACTATGTTCCATAGAAACAACTTGCTTTAGCTGCCAGAACTATGCATAAAGTTTAATTTTTGTTTTAATTTAAATATGTTGATTAGTCGGTCGAACTATGTACGCCTTAAATTTCTATTTCAATTTTGATTGTTGATCTATTATTCCACCCTTGAATCTGTTAAACTACCATTAGAAGTAAAACTAGATTTGGTATCTGGAATATTGGGATCCTTTGTTGTTTGACAATTAACATATATCGGATGGTTTATTTGAATATATAACATTGTAATCTTGTTTGGTTTGGTCTAGTAGATAATTATTAAGTGACCTGAGTGTTATCCTCTAAAAATTGTTGTGATTTTCTTGAAACTGTGGCTTTCTCAAGGTTAATTACGCTAAATTGGCCAATATTGTTAAAGACGTAAATTAGGATATATTATAAGCTTGTGATATTTGGCCTACTTTAATTGAGAGAATACAACAGCATAGTGAAATCCAACGAGTGAAGTTTGGGGAAGATATGTGTATGCAGACCTTACGAATACCTCGTGGAGGTAGAGAGACCTTATCAATACTATGTAAAAACTAAAATTTTGAAGCAGCTGAAGCCTGAACAAATGATAAAGCTATGCTGCTACATAGGACTAGTTTTTGTATATAATAATACATCATCTATATACTATACAATTAGATAATTGTTTAAAATAATTATCCATAAAATGTTGATATCTACCTGGTGCTACTAGATATTTTGCTATATAATTTTCTTCTTTTCCTGTATTTAAGAGTATTAAATATTCTTTTTGAGATACCCGATTTCTACGAAATAAATGACTCATTAGACTAGCTACGATTATCCAAGAATTAGAAAATAATTATACTAATGGAAACCCAATATAGAGCTAGCAAACCACACAGTAGTACTGTTTCTAAATGCATCCGAAGCATCAGCAAGGAAAATACTTAATACTCTTTTTGGTATATTTTTTGAGGTGAGTTTTAATCATTTGGATGCTCAATTGGTTGTGCAAATGAGAAACTGTTAGCTTCTAATGATAGTGCAATTAATTTCATATATTTGGTGTTTAATTTGTTCGTCTTTTTTTTTCTTTGAGAAAACTCTTTATATGATAGTTAGAATCATGGATTTCTTCTTCTGGAAAATACATTTAGGATACATTTTTATATTCATCCTTGGTCTATCATTAGAGATAAGTCCTCAGTGATTATGTCAACAGACCGATCATCATGTTTTTATCATGGATTTTTTCTACTGGTCTATCATGGATTTCTTCTGCAGGAAAATAATGATAGACTAAGAATGTTGAAACCTGCATTCTTAAAGGTTTCCTGTTTGAACCAAAGAATAAAAATGATACTAAAATGTAAAAAGAATAACTATAATTTATGTCTATCCATAACGTGAAATTTGACAGTGGATATGTGAGAAGTTCTGTTGATGCCTAATCTTATGAATCATCTTGAACAACAACAGCAACATACCTATTGTATTCGCACAAAGTGAGGCTTATGAATCATCAATATATTTCTAATATATTGCTGGAAGGGGATGAACATACTTTTTTTATGGACATCAGGGGATGTTTTAAAGAATTATCTGGACTGAATTTTCCATGTTATAGGATATACCCAATTAGTTTAAGTTCATAACACCTGGAACATTATATTTCAGGAGATCAATTATGTTGGTGCTGGTGTATTATGGGCTGAGCTTGTCAGTAACAGAGGTTATTTTGATTTTATGGTTGCCTTAGAAAAGGAAAAGTCTCTAAAAAAATGAAAACATGTTGTGCTTAATAGTGTTTGACTACTAATTTCCCTATTCTGGCCTAAAAATGGAAAAGAAAGGACAAAAAAGGCTCATTTGTTAGAAAGAAAATTGTGGTAAATATACCGTTGATAAGGCAATTAATTTTAATCTTCTATTTCTTCATGGTGGTTTTGGTTTTGGGGAGAGAAATGAAGAGGGGGCTACTTTATTGGAGTTTGTGAGGTCCTTTGGGCTGGTGGTGGTGAACTCGGGCTTCCCGAAGAAGGACGATCACTTGATCACCTTTCGAAGCGCGATAGCCAGGACCCAGATTGACTTTTTGTTGCTTAGGAAAGGGGAAAGGGTGTTGTGTAAGGACTGTAAGGTCATCCCGACTGAGAATCTTTCGACCCAGCATAGGTTCTTAGTTATGGAGTTGGGTATAAAGAAGAATAGAAAGAGGAGGAGTAAGGAGTGTAGACCTAGAATTAAGTGGGGCGGCTTGACGCCAGTGAATGCGTGGGAGATAGGGGAGAAGTTGGCAGGAATGGGGGTGTGGGAGTGTAGGGGGGACATGGATAGTATGTGGGATAGGACGGCTAGGTGCATCAGGGAGAATGCAAGTGAGGTGTTCGGTGTTTCTAGGGGCCGGGCCAGGCATCATCGGGGGGATTGGTGGTGGAATGAAGAGGTGGAGAAGAAAGTGGGGACCAAGAAAGGGGTGTATGCTAAGTTGGTGGAGAGTAAGGACGAAGAAGAGAAGCGGGTAAACAGGAAAGAGTACAAGCTAGCTAGGAAGGAGGCTAAGTCAGCAGTCACAACAGCTAAGACGGCCGCTTTTGAGAGCTTGTATGCAGGGTTATAGGGGAAAGGAGGGGAGAAAAAGTTGTTTAGACTCACTAAGGCTAGGGAGAGGAAGGGACGTGACCTCGAACAGGTGAGGTGCATTAAGGGGGAGGACGATAGAGTGTTGGTGGAGGACAGACACATTAAGAATAGATGGCAGTCGTACTTTCATAGGCTCTTGAATGACGAAGGGGATAGAGCTATTGTGTTAGGGGAACTGGAGCACTTAGAGGAGTGTCAGAATTTTAGTTATTGTAGACGTTTTAAGGTAGAAGAGGTTAGAGAGGTTGTTCGCAGGGTGCGAAAGGGTAGGGCGACGGGGCCGGATGAGATACCGGTGGAGTTTTGGAAGTTCGCTGGAGAAGCTGGTGTAAGGTGGTTGACTGGATTGTTTAACAAAATCTTCAAGACAGCAAAGGTGCCCGAGGCTTGGAGGTGGAGTACCATGATCCCTCTCTATAAGAATAAGGGTGACATCCAGAGTTGCAATAACTATAGGGGATTAAGTTATTGAGTCACTCTATGAAGATTTGGGAGAGAGTGGTCGAGGTGAGGCTGAGACGGATAGTGTCTATTTCGGAAAACCAGTTTGGATTTATTCCTGGCCGCTCAACGACGGAGGCAATTCACCTGGTACGGAGGCTGGTGGAACAGTATAGGGAAAGGAAGAAGGACCTGCACATGGTGTTTACCGACCTGGAGAAGGCATACGACAAAGTCCCCAGGGAGGTGCTATGGAGATACTTGGAGGTGAGTGGAGTCCCGCTGGCATATATCAGAGCAATTAAGGACATGTATGATGGAGCTAAAACTCAGGTGAGGACGGCGGGAGGAGACTCAGAGCATTTCACTATCAAGACAGGATTGCATCAGGGATCTACTCTTAGTCCCTTTTTGTTTTCTTTGGTGATGGATGTGTTGACGCGGCGTATTCAAGGGGAGGTGCCTTGGTGTATGCTTTTTGCAGACGATGTAGTTCCGATTGATGAGACTCGAGGGGGTGTGAATGACAAATTAGAGGTGTGGAGACAAACTCTTGAGTCTAAAGGGTTCAGGTTGAGCAGAAGCAAGACAGAGTATTTGGAATGCAAGTTTAATGACGTGAGGCTGGAGAATGAGGTGGTAGTAAAGCTGAAATCACAGGAGGTATGTAAGAGGGATAGTTTCAAGTATCTTGGGTCCGTGATCCAGGGTAACGGTGAGATTGACGAGGATGTCTCGCACCGTATTGGGGCGGGATGGATGAAGTGGAAGCTCGCGTCGGGGGTGTTGTGTGATAAGAAGGTGCCGCCCAAGCTTAAAGGCAAATTCTACAGGGTGGTAGTCCGTCCGGCCACGTTGTATGAAGTGGAGTGTTGGCCAGTTAAGAACTCCCACATCCAAAAAATGAAGGTGACAGAAATGCGGATGTTGCGCTGGATGTGTGGGCTGACTAGAGGGGATAGAGTTCAGAATGAGACTATGAGGGAGAAGGTTGGTGTGACTCCAGTGGAGTGCAAGATGCGGGAAGTTCGATTGAGATGGTTCGGACACGTGAAGAGGAGGGGCATGGATGCCCCGATTCGTAGGTGTGAGAGGCTAGCGTTGGATGGTTTTAGGCGGGGTAGGGGTAGGCCGAAGAAGTACTGGGGTGAGGTGATTAGGCGGGACATGGAGCAGTTACAGCTCACCGAGGACATGACCCTAGATAGGAAGGTCTGGAGGACGCGAATTAGGGCAGAAGACTAGGGCCAGTTTGGGTCGCTAGTGTAGGGAATTACTTGGTGGGGGTATTATTCTTGTTTTGATTCCGTGTTCCATGTTTTATTACGAATCTGGGTGCTTTCCTCTGTTTTCTATTACTTATGGGTGCCGTATTTATGTTATGAAATCGTGTTCTGTGCTTTACTATGTATTTGTGTGGTATCTCGTGTCTTGAGCCGGGGGTCTATCGGAAACAGCCTTTCTACTTCCTTAGAGGTAGAGGTATGGACTGCGTACATCTTACCCCCCCAGACCCCACTAGGTGGGAATACACTGGGTTTGTTGGTGGTGGTCTATCATTAGAGATGAGTACTCAGTGATTGTATCATCATATTTTGATCAAAATAAAATTGTAGTTCGAGTGCAGGTGCTATGTGACCATACAGTTGCCAATATCTGTCCAGATAGAGGAGTGGGAATCTATAACCTGGGATACTGGGCATGGTATATTGCTCTTTTTGATGCTTAACTGGAACATTATTTGTGTGTTTCTTGCTTTCTCTCTCTAGGATTCACTGTTAAATATTCTACAATACTAAAAGCATATTGGATTTTGTTCATTTATATAATTAAGTCTTATTTAGATATCAATCAGAAATATATCATACCCTAGATACTAGTCTACTCTTACTTCTTTGTTTTTTTTGTTGGTGTATGTTCGATATTTATTATCCTAATTTTTTGTTTCTTGCTGAATATTGAGCAGGGAAAGAGGTACAAACTAGTTCTTTATGTTCATTCACAAGAATCAATCGATTTGTCTGAAGCTTTAACTTGTTCACATAGATTGCAAAAGTTGGCTACGGCCAACATAGTGTAAGTAAATGTCCAGTAGGCTTTGTTATCCGTATTTTTACAAAGTTTGCTTCTTGTACACTATTGATTTAACATGTTCTTGCAAAGTTACTGATGTTTCAAGCTGGACAAAGAAGGAAATTTTGTTAGAAGCAACAAGAGCAGATCCTAATGCAAGACTTGAACCGAGATCATCTAAGAAATGTGTTATATGGTTTGATCAAGTGTCATTAATTCCTACAGATACATATAAGGTGAGTGGTTTAGAGATTTCTTGTATTTATTCAAAAAAAACTCATATTTGATCAAGAAGGGAGTGGTTTTAATGCAGCCGCCTGAATTAATGACATATTTTCTTAGCCAAAGCTTCTAAAGGGTTCACGAATTGTCCTCTTGTTTATTGTATACAAATTATGTAGCCAACTTCAGCTCTGCATCTTTAGAAATGGATATCAAAATAAATTTACATCTGTGCAGTATTCTTAAATGCATCTGTTACGATATCGTTAGGTTTTGTAACAAACAGTATGCTATACCATAATCCCAAATAACTGATGTATGAATCCTCTGTATCAATACTTTAAGGACATTATTAGGTTTTACATTTGATAAAAAATAAAACTTGACCGTATAGGCATTACTTACTAATAGTATGTAAAATTTGACATTGTAGATTAATACAAATTATTGTGACTGTTTCTTTTTTCACATTATTTATCAGTTGATATTCAACCACTGTTCATTACTCTAGTGATCCTTCTTTGTCAAGGAGCCTGATATTATTTCCAATTATTTTTTTTCTTTTTTATTTTGTAGGGGCATTAGGTGTATTTGTTTAATGAGTGTTATTTGTGGCAATGTTTCTTAGTATAGGGACATGGCTTCAGGAAAGATCTTCTTGGAAAGCTCAAGGATTTGAAACCAGCATTCCTTCAATTTCTAGGTCTTCTCCAATATATTTCAACTTTTTCCTTAAGGATCATGTAACTTTACCAACTAATGGACTGGGACAGCTTTTAGTAAAAAAACTGTATCAATTAGATGACTGATTCTTTCAAGATTGTGCTTTGTATCTTATTTTACTAGTTCCTTTCATTTTTCCTATGTGTTTCCCCTTTGGTGTCTATTATTTGAGCTTCTCTACGATCAATGGTTCAATGTTGATAAACCTTCACATTATCTATTAGTAGGTGGATATTTTGTTGAAGGCGACTGGTTAATAAATCAAATAGATATTTTGAATTACTGGACTGAAGATGGATTAGGCCATTTAAAGTTTTTGCAGGTAAAATCTAGTTTCCGAACTTCATTGCAAATGTATTCGAAACACCTGACAGGTCATTCATTCTTAAATCTCAAAAGCACCCAAAAAGCACACACTTGATGTAAAAAGTTGTATGCTTCTGAATTTGAATGACTCAAATTTGTTTTTTTGTAGCTTGCCGAGGACTTAGATACACTGGCAGTTTGGGTTTTCAATGATGGTAGCTCCTATACTTCAACAACTGCACTATTCTTTTTTTTTTTGGCTCTATTTAGACTATCTAATTAATTTGAACTTTTTCTGTTTGTTCTTCTAAATTTTTAGGAGTCGCCCACAATGACCAAGTTGATTCTTCCAGTATTTACCATTCATACAAGTAATTATTATTAATTTTTTAGCTTAGTAAATATGACCTAGAGCATTACAACAACAACAATATACCCAGTGTATTCCAACACAGTCGGGGCTGGGGAGGGTATAGTGTACGCAGACCATATCACTACCTCAGGTAAAGTAGATAGGTTATTTCCAATAGACCCCCTGCTTAGAATCGATAAATACGACCTAGAGCATTAATATGATAAATTTTATTTAAATTTAACATAGTTTCATGGACGTTTCTCTTTTTTTTTTTTTTCAGCTTTGAGTTATCTTTTTGTTCAAAAAATCTCAGGCAATAAAAACTCACTTTAGTAAAATCTTCATTTTTTGATGGTCATAATACTCAACATAGATTTCTTTTGGGTTTTGAATTAGTAGCTTATGTTAATGTTCATTGTGTTAAAGATTCACGTCACCAAAGTAATCAATGTTTTAAAAGCAACGTACAGGGACACTCATTATTATCGTGGTGTAAATTGGCCAAAAATGTAAAATTTTGCAATGGATATTACCTGAAGCCCACTTGTTTCACTCACTGTACAAATAATTTGTCTCACTTTGTTCCTTGTTATATTACATTTTTACAAATATAATTTGTTCTCTATCCAGAAATATTAAGATGGTCTTGAGTTTGCAAGAGGTGATCCTACATCAACATGGGGTTCTATTCGAGTCCAAATGGGACATCCAAAGCCCTTTGATTTAAGATATGTTGCTATCTTAAATGATGATTGCGGGAAAACAAAATATCATGGTCTGCATACTTTACTGTCTTTGGAAGATGATATATAGAGATGGGTCGAGCGCAAGGTCTTAGATACTCTACCATGGTTATTAGTCAAGGAATGGAAACCATTGGTAAGAAATACACTCAAGAATTTGAAACAAGTATTTGTTCAAATGTGTTGTGTTTTTCCAAATCTACTATGTATTTTATGAACTTTAATGATATGTTTTTTATTTAAGGTTCTATAGGAAAGGGACTAGAGCAAAGACCTAGATCTTTGAGCTCCTCTTTAGGGATTTCTGAAAAAAAAAGTGGAATCTTTAAATGAGAGCACCATTTGGTTAGATCTGGTAGTTGACAAATGGAAGTGTTTCCTGCATAGAGCTCCGACTAATGGTTTAGATCACCAAAATTTTCAGGAAAGTTTGCAAGTCTTAAGAATCCTTTCACAATTAAAATTTTTAGGTTTTTCATCTCAGAGACACTGGATTCCATTTAAATATTGCTTGGTAAGGAATTGAGACTTCTGCAGTTTTCCATATTCAAAAAGTTAAGCTTTCTGAGATTTCCAATGGATGGATGAATTTCTACCAAGCTTACACAACTTTTTAGTATAATCTTTTGGAGGTTCAGAGTGTCAGAAATATTCGGTATTCAAAGTAAACTTCTTGAAAAACTTAAATTTAGGATTAGCAGCTTGTCAAATGCATGTTCATAAATAGAGAAGGCATAGAAACATCAGCTTTAAATGTCACATCTTTTTTTAAAAAAATATGACCCTTTTGTGATGGAGATCAACAATACCTTTGGTTCTTGGAAGATTTCAACATGATAACTAAAGTCATGGTGACTCCAAAGAGGTTTCCTGGAGATATGTGTTTTGTTTTTTTCAGAAATAACCTTTGTATCTCTACAAGGTAGAGGTAAGGTTTATGATCACTCCACCCTCCCTAGACCCTACTTGTGAGATTACAATGGGTATGTCATTGCTGTTGTTGTTTTTGTTTAATTGGTACCATCATCTTTACTTATGATTTACGAATAGCTGAACCAATTTCACAAATTATTTTTCACCTGAAGTGATGTACTAACTCATAACTTTACTGTTGCAGGAGTTTCTTGATTTAGGTGAAACAGTAGGAACAAAAAGTGGAGGACTTGATTATTTTTTCCCCTGTGATAGAAGCTAACAATTTGAATTGAAAGTCGAGGACTTAAATAGTAGAAACACAAGTTTCTTGATTATTTTCTTATTATGTATTTCAAATGTTATGGAAAAATTGATATCATACTCTAGCTCGATTGGAATGATAACTATGTTTTTTGTGAAACAAATATTGAAACTAGTATCATGGGATGTCAACTACGTTTTTGATGAAATTTATTATTTTGTGATATATGTTAGGCTTATTTGTGGTCAATTATAAACTAAAAATATTGCTCGTCTTTAAATATTTATCTACGACTAGAGGTGTTACTTGTCTTTAAAAGTTGATCTACGAACAGGATGTTGCTCGTCCTTAAAGGTTGATCTATGAAAAGAATTTTGCTCGTCGCTAAAGGAAAATTTAGGACCAAGTATTCCTTGTACCTAAAAGATAAATTAGGAATAGGTAGTTAGACTATTTGGGATGAGATATATCGCCGCTAAAAGATAATTATGAACAGGTAGTTAGTCTATTTGGGATGAGACAATTTGTCTCTAAAAGATAATAATGACCAGGTAGTTAGCCTATTTGGGACAAGATATACCGTTTCTAAAAGCTAATTTTGACCAGGTAGTTAGTCTATTTGGGATGAGGTATATTATCGCAAACGGATAGTTATGACCAGGTAGTTAGTCGATTGGGACAAGATATACCGTCGCTAAAAGATAATAATGACCATGTTTTTTATCATCTCAAAAGTATTTTAAGGACTGGCTTTGTTGACTCATTACTATTGAGCTTTTGCGGCGGAGCCAGTTAGGACATTACGCAACTAGTTTTTTTCCATCTAAAAGACCAATTGGGACAAGATTTGGACTTTTTGGGACCAGATTTCCCTTCCTTATAGGCTATTTTTTTGTAGTGTCAAGTCTCTGGTACTTAGACATCCCATTAACCTATGACTCAACAAAAATAAATAGTACATGAAGTAAAACTCAAAATACTAAAAAATAAAATACCAATCTTAACTTGGGTTGCGTCCTAAGGAGTTCTTAATTTAGTGTCACAACACGGCCCAATATTACGACTCAACTATTTTTCTTTATCCTCTTCATCCTACTTTGAATCTATTTTCTTATTCTTTTCTAACATCTTGAGTGCGTACTCTAAAGGTCAATAGTTTCCTCAATAATAGACTTTTTAGGCTTATCAATCATTATCACTTCGGGCATAGGTGGTGCCTCAGGCAACTCAGTAAAATTGTTCGAAGTGGTCTATGGTGGTGTACTTTCTACCACTCCACACTTATCAGCTTCCATCACTAGAAGAATAAATAAATCTTTGTAGCGGTATGGTAGATTAGGCGGCTTATACTCTCTGAAAACCACAACTTCTTCATCCAATCTTATTATAAGAGTGCCCTTTCTCACGTTTATTAACGCTTCTCTCGTGGATAATAGTGGCTGTCCCAAAATGATCGTCACCCTCCTATATACATTAAAATCCATAACAATAAAATCAGCTGCAATTATAAATTTATCAACCCTTATGAGTACTGGTGACATCCAAACTACATCTTCTCTCAGAAGATGACACGATCGCTGCCAAATATTGTAACCTAAAAAAGGTTTGGGTTGAATCTCAAGGGTGTACGTGGAATTGTGGATCTCAGTTGTTGTATTCAACGTGTAGAACTGGAAAAGTAAATAGGCAATTTTGAGTATCAATATCGAACTAGTAGCAAATATCAACTTCGATTGTAATCAGTAGAAAATGAACACTAGGATTGCGTTCCCCCTGGATTCTCAACTCCATTGGTTTATCGAGCTATGTTGAACCAACCCGATATCCTGTATGCATAATTGATAACTTATGTTCCTTCTATAGTCTTTTGGACGAGCAGAAGGAATTCACACTTTACCTCTTGAGTCTTAGGATGTCGCCTTAATTACCCATTTTATGATCCTAGTTAACTATTGTCTTTTGAGTCTCTAGTTATTATATGAAATCTAACCATCTTATTAAGATAAAACCTTGAAGCGTGTATCGACAGCTAAACTCCAAATTTCTATTATCTTTATCTTTTCATAGTCACTGCTCCTCTTTTGGAGTAAGTTGCAATAATCTAGGGGGATCCTAAAGTGTGCATCCATTAAGAAAATTAGTATATTAAAGATAAATCAATACGAGCATAGGTATTAGTACAGAACTACAGCAACACTTCCCCTACATTATCAATCCGCCAGGGTTTCCAAAATCCTAGCTATGGGTTTTTAGCAGATGAGACTTGTGAAGTAATCAACAATGTTCATAATTGAAAGCATATATGAAATCACAATGATAAGAAGTAGAAAACCCGCAATTGTAACTGAATTAGTGAACTAAAGTCAATAGAAGAGAATCCTAAGATCAAATTCGAATCTCAAAATTAAAATATGTTTGTGAGTATCAAAAGTCTATTACTTTCACTAAAAAATACATAAAGGGTATTTATAGTCATAAGGAAACCTTAAAACCAAAGCCCAAAGGAAATTGGAGAAAACAGGGTCAATGGCCACTTATGGTCTGCACTTGATCCCTGATCCTGGGTATAGGTAACACTTGTAGCCTGTAGGTAGGGCACAAGTTGCAACCCTAAATGTCACAACAAATTTTTCCAGCAAGTCAACTCTCCAAATTTTGGATTTGTGGCACTTTCTTTTCCTACATATGATCCACAAGTGCTATTTATAGTGCTCATGTTGACTTAGTAAGTGTCGGGAGTCATCTTTTAAGCTCTTATTCAATTCCTGAACATGCTTTGATAACAAAAAACCAAAAAAGTTTCCCAAAAATCCATAATTGATCTAATAAGTAGCCAAAGCACCTTTTTAAACCTGTTTCACGAACATAGCTTCCAAAACATGATTCCCTGCAAAAATACCTAAAATGCATCTTATCTAAGAAAACAACCATAGAAACTTGCATATTTTATTTGTTTTAAGCATTGAAAGTGTTATATTTCTATAGCACATCAACACTCTCAACATAGAACATTTCCATGTCCTCAAGAAACTAAACAAAAAAACAAAAATGATGCTTAACTAGGAGAATCTATGCAATTCAAGGCAGTTAATTAACACTCCAAGCTCAAAATATAACATCCCCTCCACCCTCACTTTTCAAAATCAACTGTGTATGAACATTAAGCACAACAATGTGACACAACGGGATAAAAGTATGGAATTACATTAGAAATACACAACAACTTATATATACAAGTTACACTTCTCGAAACAAGCAAATAGCTAGAAATATGACTCAAGTTCCCTCACAAAGAAAATATCCCACTCACTCATATGAAATCATGCATGTCAATGCGGGGATAGTCAAGACACAATCACACTTAGAAGAGAAGTTCCAATTAATGTGCATCGAATACCATAGGCTTGCCCTTATTTTATTTACCTTAGTTTTTAGACAGTCAAGTTAAGCTCACCATAGGAATTTTCTCAGCTTGTAGTGTAGTCTTGGGGGCTAGTATGGTACATATGGACATATCAAATGACTAATCCTCCTTGGCACTACCCTAACCTTGGGGTCTATCTTACTAGCTAATTTTTTATTTATTACACCTTTAATTCACCCTTTTTATTCTTTATTGCACATTCAGGTTGGGTGTGGTATTTTATTCTATTTTTTTCACTTTTTAACGAATCTTTTTCTATTTTAACTTCTTTTTTTACCATAGCCAGCCTTACTAACTTTTTCTATTATTTTATCCTTCTACATACTGATTTTACATTATGCACACATATGATAAATACCCTCAAATTAGGAATTTTTAATGAGTTGAGGTGCACAAAGTATAAAGAGTACTAGAGCCAAAACATGTTCATTGTACTATAAATGGGAAGGTGAATAGGTGAAACAAGAAAAATAGGCTATAAGGCTCAAAATAGGATCAAGGGTTACAATTCAAACATGGAAGGTCATTTAGGCTAAAAGTGGACTAAACTAAAAAGATCTATGATTCTTTCCTAACTTACTATAGTTCAACCTAGGAAAGACGAACCAGGGAAGTTTTGAATTCAAAACACAAGGGGAACTAAGTAGCATCTCAGACACATAGTGCACAGATTCAATATTACAAACTACTACTTATTTGGTTCATGCAATTGTCAGAAAATTGATTATCATGTCACTAATACTAATTCCATAACAAGATACACAATGTTCACACATACATACATTCACACAGTTCTAAAACACAAAATTTAAAAGGGTATGATTTTTCTCAAAAATTTATAAAAATTTGTTAACTGCCCTAAATACTTAAAAATCTCCTAATTATGCAAAAGTATAACACAATACAAATCAAAAAACAATACAACACAAATAATCCTAGACATCCCAATTCTACAACCATACTTTGACCGATAGGAAAAGAAGCATGACAAAAAAAACAAGTGACGACTATGGTAAATCCCACCCAACACTAAAAAACAACGCACTTTCCTCAATGCTCTAAAATAATACAAAATAAAGGGAAGTGAGAACATAACTGGGACATGCTAAGCATCTGTGTCATGAGTAGATCCATATGGGGTATTTTAGTTGGCAGATGTAGTGGTGGTGGCAATGCTCAAATAGAGGATGCACCTATTGCTAGCTCTATATGCCTCTGCCTATCAATAACTATAGCTTCCATCAAATCATTTCTGGCCCTTATAATGGCCTGGTCATATGGCATATCAGGATACTTTATGTCTCCAATGTGACCTATTTGGTCCCAACCATCAGTATCTCCTCATTATCGTCCATGAAGAAATAAAATTATCTCGGTGCGCATGAAGGTGATATCAAAGAATATCACTGCTACTGGATTCACTATAATAGAGCATACCTATTCTCATAGTATATAAAAATCATCCCTCATCTGGGTTACACCCATCACATCTGTCTCTGTGAATAAAGTTGTAACCTATTTTTTAAACTCATATAGTTATGCTTAAAAGTCAGCACGCAGATCAGACAATATAGCTTTTTGTGTAGCCTCCTATGTGGCCTCTTCTATATTGAATCTAGTTCAAACCCTAGATCTCATCATCCCGTATAGGGTAGTCATCATAATATCAACAATACTCAACCGTCTATGTCCCTCTAGCTATCCAATAAGCTCTGCAAGAAACCTCTCGATATAGTAATAGTACCTATTGCAGGAGCTGTTGTGTATGGGCATGTAGGCTTTGAATATATGCCAACCAGTTCTTAGGTCAAAGTTGAGGAAAGTAGATGGTGTCCCATCACCCTACGTACTAAAATTTGGAGCCTCTATCTATTGCTATATCTCCCTATTAACACCAACAACTACTTTGCCTGCATGTGCATACACAGGATCTAAGGAAACTCCTAGGACCTCACACTTGGCCTTAGGTACTTATTCTACCTCTATATATCTCTTGGAAAGGCCTGGGGGGTGCCAAACCCATAAAACTCTTTGCCTATGGAGTAACTATAGTACGTACCTCTCATCTATGCCCGGTATCTTCAGTACACCAACCTTATCGCATAGTGTATAAGTCATGCAAGGGAATAGAATATTAGTCAGTTCCCCAAATGATTTGTCAAGGATATCTTGCTAGAGGATAGATTCGAAATCAATAAACTATGTTGCCATCATACAAACAACCAGTTTTGCTCTTTCCCAAGTTAACAAATTATCTAAAGTTGTGTGGAATTGTTAGTACTAGATCAGCAACCACCAAAACATAGCCTTGAAGGTCAATGTACCCTTCTTGATCATATTGTATCCCTCAATCAATGGGGTAGCTTGACCTAGAGGTCAAATTTAGTCGACTATTAACTTAGATATCTCAACCCTCTCTCATCTATGCACAGCCTCCCTTATAATATCTCAATCAACTATGACTCTCAATTTATTATATCATTCAGTTGTAGATGCAGGACGGATGTAATTAGGACAAAAAATGACTCGATAGATACTCTCTACAGATAGACAAACCCGACCTCTCTCACAAATGAATAATCAAGATGTTGATGCTCTATGTGCCATATTGATTCTTCAAATATACTCATTGGAAGCTCTACTATAGCTCGGTGTGATGCATAAAACTCACACAGCAAAGCTGTGCTATAATAGCCAAGTGGTCTGGTTATCTACCCTAATAGATATCGATTAAAGGACACCTAAAAGTATGGTAATTTCTTTGGTCCCCATAGATCGATCCAGAACTCCTAAAAATTAAGTCTCTTAGGCCTTCTAGTGTCTGAGATACAACTTTCTATATCAAAAACTACCTTCATATCCTCTACATAGCACATCAGAGGTACCTGCATTGCATGTGCGGGTACAGGACTCGACCTTTGTTGTACTGATTCATCATGTGAAGCCTTCTCTATACCCTCCTTACACTGGGGTACCTTTGAATACTGTACCTATGTGGTAGTACCCTCCTCAAACTGGGGTACCATTTATGAATCCTATTGCTCAGCATCCTTAGATGAATCCTGGGACCCCTCCTTAGATTAGGGGTCCTGAGGAGCAGCCTGTGGAGTAGACTCTGAATATGTCTCCTCCTACTCGTCATCATCATCTATTGGATGAATATGAGGGTGATATCCACACTGACTTAATCCATGGATGGGTTTCAACTGTCTGAGCAGCCTGGCACATTAGCCCTTTCATAACTCAGCATATCACCTCAACTGCAGTATATCTACGTCATTGCCTTGGGTACTCAACTGAACCACTAGGCTTGGGAGACTCTTCTTATCTCCTTGAGGTATTGACCTTCATTTTTTTTGTAGATTTAGGTTCTATAGTTACCCAAAAAATATGTTGTTAGTTTTCAATAAAAATAAGGGATAGCAAAAGTAGAAGAAAAACTCAAAATTCAAAAGTTTGAATTTTTCCTCATTTTCACACCATTTTAACCTATTTAAAATTCCAAAAAGTCCAATGTACCACATATGTCAGGAATCATGATTTTCAACAAAAACATAACGTGCTTAATTTGTGGTATTACTTTGTTCCTTCAAGTTCACGTTCCAGTTAGGGCCTAACCTAAGAATTTAGTTCAAAACAAGGCCCTACATTATAATCTTAGGATACTCCAAGTATCTTACATACAAGCATAATAGAATCTATATATTTAGCATTGGAATACACATATCAACTTGTTTAAACATTGAATAAATCAATGCATCATCCTTTGTAGCCAAAAAAGTTACCTGTTTATGATGATCCAAAAGTGAAAAATGAATAACTTGAGAAAAATAACAATTGGAACTTGTATTTAGTGTATTGGAACAAGTTTGTACCTCAACAAGTGTCCATTTGGCCTTTACTTAATTGTGGGGTTAGTTTATATTTTAATAGGGAAGTTTGAATTCAAACAGAAAAGTGATATTTTGAGGATTTTAATGAGTTAGAATGAGGTTAAGGATGATTAAGTAAGGATGGGCGGCTATTTTAGGTCATACATATGTGTTAGTGAACCCAAAATTTTAAATAAAATTTTAGCCCAAAACTGACCTAGCTGCAGCAGCCATTTGCGCCTGCCATCTGCGGCGAGGCCTGGGAACAAGTGCCAACAGCAGAGGGCAAGTGTAGGGCCAAAAATATTTGTCCACTTTCCTATAATTTGAACTTTGTTTTTTTAAAATTTTCCAACAACTTATGGTCAGGAAACATAAAGATACAGTCCCAAAAGTGTAAGTAGGTGCTAAAGTCTTCATCTTTCCATTATTCATACTCAAAACTTTGAATTTTTAACTTATTGTTCACGGTACCTTGTCCATGTAGGACTTGTAACCATGATGGGTTGGTCACATGATCCCCTTACATGGATATCAATGAATGTAGCATTCTTACCATATTCTGGTCAAGTCCTTAAGCTAAAACCTACTAAAGAAAAACAAAAATATGAAAAATAAAATAATAAGTTTCCTTCTACTCAATGCATGATTTAATGTCGTTGCACGATGTGGCTGTGTTGGTTATTCATTCTTTACCAACTATCCATGGGCTGCATCCCATGCAGCACTTGATATAACATCATAACATGACACAGGTATCTTGATTACTTTGAATTCATCAAGATACCCATAAGAGTACCCTCCAGGGTTATCAATACAATCAATAACCGATACTACCTCATATCAGTAAGCTATTTCATTGATTTTAGAATGTTTAATATAGCCTCCTCACCGTTGACTCTGAATTTAAACTTTCATTTCTCCATGTCAACCATGAATCTACAAGTGGTCATAAATGGTATACTTAATATAATGGACATCTCGGTGTCAACCTCGTAGTCAAGGATGACAAAGTCATCTAGGAATATGAAATTGTCCACCCTTACAATCAAATAAAAAGAGATTCCCATATGTTTCTTTACTATACGGTTAGCCATCTATAGCCACATTGAAGTCGTTCTAGAGGGTTCAAACATAATTGCTTGAATATGACCAACAACATTAGATTGATGGTTGCTCTGATGTCACATTAGCTTTGGTGAATTGGGATGACCCAATAGTACATGGTATAGTGAATGCTCTGGGGTCACCCTCTTTTTGAGGAAAAGACCATGTAGTGACTGCATAACAGTTTGCAAGCCGTCAAGATCCTAAATCATTGCTTCTATCTTCTTTATTACCAGTTTCTTTATAAACTTGTCGGATCCAAGAATCTGCTTCAATGCCTCGAGAAGAGGAATATTCAAGCTTAATTCATTCAGAATCTCGATAATCATTTGAACTTTTCTATCTCTCGTTTTTTCTTCAGTCACTGAGGAAAAGATGGGGGGCTGTCTCGGATCTATATTACTTTCTGCTCAATAACCAGGCCTTTACCTTTTCCTTAACAATTGCCTCATCAAAACCTATTGCCTTTTCTAGATCCACAATAAGTGTCTCATCATTATTAGCTTCCATAACAGGTTATAGGGGATCTACAGTTGTAATAACACTCCTAGTTGTAATAAAATGAACATAATCATCATTTTTCATATTTTTCATAGTGTTGCTTGGAATGATACCTAGCTTAGAGTTACTGAGATCTGCCAAAACTAGTGCTCAAACTGGTTTATAGAAGTTGCATGAGATTCGACCTTTTTGGTCAACCCTGAAATGTAGGCCTTAATCTCATTATAGTTCATCTCTTGATTTTTTTGGCCCTTCACTAGCTTAGTCAATATATCTTTCCTTCTTGATTCCGTTTCTCCTCTTCCAGGCGAAACGTACCTATCTCCCTTCTCCATATAGTCATACTTCTTCCTTTAGTCACTATCTCGCTCTCTACAATGGTCTCAACATCTGCAATAGTAGCTTTTACCATAGTTTACTTTCTCTTGGTCTCGGAAACCCATCAACTATTGATGTAGATAATTTACTTCCTCCTTGAATTTTGACTCATAAACTTTGAAAGCTCAACCCATTGCTACTACTACGTTTACTTTCATAGAAGTCATTGCTGCAAGTTGCTACTCAAGTACCCCTAGATTTGTTCTTAGCAATGGAATCTCTTGCGCTACTGAGTCATCTACTACTCTATGGTCAAGCAAGGCACCAATAGCATATGTATCATATCCTCTATTAGCCTCTCAAGTTTTCCACTCTTGTTTAGTGACAGAGGTCTGATCTAATATCTTTGAAGTTTTCTTATAGTGTAGTCTCTTCAAAGCTCCTCAAGAGATGGCATCTACTATGGCTTTGGAGCTGATGGTCAAGTCTCGGTAAAATATCTATAATAAACTCATCCCTGACAACTGATGATTAGGTACCATACCCAGCTTGTTATTGAACCTTCACCAAGCCTCATACATAGATATTGACTATAACTACTTGAAATTATAACTCTCAACCTTAAGCTGAAATATCCTGGATGGCGTAAAGAATTTGTTTAAAAATTGTCTGCGCAACTCATTTTATGTAGTGATAGAGCCTCATGGAAGTTTCCTTAACCATAAAGATGCTTATCTTGTAAGTGAGAAGAGGAAAAACCTTATTCTAAGAACCTCTTGATTCACTCATAGATTTGTATACAAACAACAAATCCCAATCAAATTGGCAAGGTACAAATTTGCATAATTTGAAGGTAGTTCCGCAAACATATCCTTCTGATTTAATAGTTGGATCATTGCACTCGTTATGTTAAACTTGATTCCTGGGGATAAAACAAGAAGAATAATGGATCCAGTCTCTTTCGGCTTAATATATTTCAAATCTTCTTCATTATATATATATATGGATGTACGTACTAATATACTGGGAACACTTGAATATGGGCACCTCTCGCTCTATTCTTATTTCCACCCAATGCTGCTTTGCAGTATGCTTTTTATCCTTTTTATGCTTGATCTGCCTCTCAAGCTACCCACTAAGCTTCTTCCATTCCCTCTTGTAGTTCTCAGCTTAAGCTAAATGTTTATCGATATGTCGATCAAAAATATCTTGTACCACTTTTGGAAGAGGGGTAGGTACAACATCATGAACCATTTCAGGATTATCATATATTTTTTCCAACTACGTGTTTGTAGGATCCTCTCTAGATTATGATATACAAGGAGTAAGGGATCTCCTACACTCCACATCCTAGGAAGACACTGGTGTACATACAAATAAGAACCAAAGAAAGATAAAAAACCCAAAATCTACAATAACTTTAAATCACAAATCAACACCGTACTACTCAACAACGGTGCCAAAATTTAGTCACGTCCAAACTACACCTCCTCTAAGAAGATGGTACAATCACTGCAAAATATAGTATCCGTACAAACGTTAGGGTCAAATCCCTAGGGAATACATAGAATTATGGCTCATAGTTACTGTAATCAACGGATAGAACTGAAAAAGTAAATGGGAGATTTTGAGTATCAATATCGAACTAGTTAGGAATATCAAATTTGGTCGTAATCAGTTGTAATTGAGCACTAGGATTGTGTTCTCCCTATCTTATTACCTCCATATACTTATTATGCTATGTTGAACAAACCCGATACCTTGTATGTATAATTGATAAGTTATGTACCTTCAATAGTCTTTTGGACGAGCAGAAGGATTTCACCCTTTACCTTTTGAGTCTCAGGACGTTGCTTTACTAACCCTTATATTGATTCCAGTTAACTATTAAATTTTGAGTTTCAGTAATTATATGAAATCTAACTATATTAGTAAGATAAAACATGGAATAATATATCGACAGCTAAACTTTAAATTACTATTGTCGTTATCGTTTCATAGTCACTACTCCTCTTTTGGAGTAAGCAACAATAATCTATGTGGGATCCTAATCTGTGTACCAGTTTTGAAAAATATTATATTGAAGATAAAGCAATGCATGCTGGGTATCAGTTTTGAACAACAATAGAACTTCGACTACTTTGTAAATCTGCCACGGTTTCCATAACCTTAGTTATGGGTTTCTAGCTGCTCATACTTTAAAGTAATCAAAAGCATAGATAAAATCACAATGATAAGAAGTAGAAAACCCACAACGACAGTTGAATTAATAGAATGAAGTCAGTACAAGAGAATCTTAAAATCAAATTTGAATCTCGGAATGAAAATATATTTTTGAGTATCAAAAGTGCGTTACTTCTCTAAAAAACATATAAAGGCTATTTATAGAACATGAGGAAACCATAACACTAAAGCCTGAATGAAATAGGAGAAAATAGGGTCTATGGTCACTTATGATCTGCACTTATGCCCTGACCCTGGGCACAGGTAGAATTTGTTTCCTGTAGGAAGGGTGCAAGTGGCGCCCACAAGTTCTAGAATTTTTTCTGCAAGTCAGCTCTCGAGATTTCGGACTACTGCACTTGCTTTTCCTACATTTTGACTTAGTAAGTGCCGGGAGTCATTTTTTAAGCCCTTCTTCATGCCTCTAACATTCTTTTATCACAGATAATATGAAAAGTTTCCAAAGATCCATATTTTCTCCAATATGTATCCAAAAACTTTTTTTTTCATGAACTTAGCTTTTAAAATATGATTTCCTGCAAAACATACCCAAAGCATATCATATCTAACAAAAAAACCTTTGAATCTTACAATTTTCCTCATTTTAAGGATCAAAAGTTCTATATTTTGATAGCACATCAAGGATGTCCTCAATTATTCCTTCAGGTTTAACTATGGTCCTGTCCGCCAATTGGAGCATCAAAGGGCATGGTCTAGTTCACCCAACCCAAGTGTTTTGAACATGGAAAGCTGAACCAAATTTATATTTGTCCCTAAATCACACAAAGAATATATCACTTCACCGTAACCAATCTGAATGAGGAGGGTGAAACTACTAGGTCATTCAATTTTTTGGCATCTTTTTCATTACCATGGAGTTGCACTCCTTTATCAGTGCAACGATATTAATATCTTGTAGATATACTTTGTTAGTTTCCACATCCTTCAAGTACTTAGAAAACTTAGGAATTCCATGCAAAAAATCTGAAAGACAAAGATTAATGTTTATCTCTCTGAATGTGTCAAAGAACTTCTTGAAGAACACATCCTCCTTGGCTTTTATCAACCTCTGTGGAAATAGTGGTTGAGGTATTTCCTTATTAAAATATTTAGTCTTTGGGTACTTAGAATTCCCCAAACTATCTGCAACTTTGTCTGTAATTGGTTAAGGAACCAACTCTACAATTGAGCTTTTTACCACTCCTCAATATTATTGCTATTACCTATTTTGCAGGTTCATTGTCACATGGAAAACCACCTTAAGGCCTCGTATTATGTTCTTGTTTCAACTGCCCCAACTGTTGCTCCAATGGTTTCTGTGCAATTTGATGATTTTTGATATAAGCAACCATCTTCTCTTGATTAGCCATGAAATTTTGTTCTGTTTCCTCAATTTTACTGGCTAGCTTTTTATATTGTGGTTGTTGCAACTACTACTGTTTGTTGTTTTCCCAAGATTAATAGGATGAGTCTGCCACTTTTGGTTGTAGGCATTTTCTTAGTTCAATTTTTGTACATTTCACACAAAATTGATAGATGTGGGATTAGCACCATATATATATATACAGTGTGGACACTTTTACAACAAATCTTATACCAGAGATTTTTGCATTGAATTAACCCACACCTGAGGCTGCTGCACACTCAACTTGGTGAATTGAATCATTATTTGATTATGCATGGCTTTAAGTTAGGCGGCTAAGGCTGTTATGCTATCAACTTTGATAATACCCTTAAGCTTTTACATAGAGCTCCTTGAGATGTCACAATGCCAATCTGAATTTCCTTATGAAATCCAATTGAATAAGGTGTATAGCTCCTCATAAGTCTTTCCCAACCCTTGACCACTTATAGCTGAATCTAGTAAGATCTTTGTATTATGGTCAACAGAGTCTACAAAGGTGTGAGCTAGTACCTTATTAGACTGCTAATGATGTAGACAGTCTCAATGAAGAGTTTTGAACCTCTCCCAAGCATTATATAGGTCCTCATTTGGCCTTTACTTGAAGAACAAAATCTAACAGTCAAGTCTCATTGTCTTACTAGATGGGAAGAATTGAAGAGGAACTTTCAGGCTAAGTCATCCAAAGTTCTGATTAAACCTGCTGGCTCAACGTTTAACCACTTCTTTGCTTCCCCCAAAAGTGAGAAGGGGTTGAGTGTCAGACTTATATAATTAGTAGACTCACCTATAGGGATTAATGTGTTACTGATCTCCAAAAAGTTTTACAGGTTGACTTGTGGATCTTCATTTTATAGCCTAGTGAATTGTCCACTGTTATGCAAGACCTGCACCTTCAATTCAAATCTAACTCTATGAGCTAGTCTTCAAATGACGGAGGTCACATTATTCATAATTGGGATTGTAACACGCCTTGGCTTAGGGCCTTGTATTAATCGAAATCCTAAGTTGAACCAGGACCGAAGACTTCCCCCTATTACCTAACATACAACCCAACCACCTATATCTAGCCTTATATGGACTGAATTTCGAAAATATAACAAGATAGCATTATTGTTCTCATTAAGACCCTAGCATAGGATCACGATCGTGACTAACCTAACTGAGTCTAACCGTACTGCACCAATCGCCCAACCATACCAAGACAAACTATAGACCATAAACAAAATGGAATACAAAAACATATTGTGAAAATTATTCCCAAAATGTAATATGATGGAATAGGGAGATATTATGTCTGATGATGGCCAACCTCAATATCAATACCAATGCTAAGGTTGACACCTCTACCGATCCCACCAATACGAACCCCTAGAAGTGACACAAAGCCTCTATCAAAAAGAGTAAACAAATCTTTTTGGGACATGACCCCAACCATGGGAAAAAACCTATATCCAAAATAAAAGAAAAGTGTCTAGAGAAATCCATAACATGAAATGATGCCTTCCGAAAGGGTGGAATCTTAGCACTTCAGTCCAAATACTGATACCAAATCTGCATGATAAACAATAGGAGTAGAATATTCGGTTCCTACATAGCGTGGGTATACAGTTGCTAGTAGATGGGGTTAGCGAATGACAACTAGCATGAATCTCAAGATAAGGATAAAATAATACTAGTCATAAAACCAAGTAAACCCATCCATAATGCATAAAACCATACGTATATAAGTGTTGGGAAAAGGGACTGACTTTATCATACACTTAAAACCTTTACCTGGGCTATGTAACTTTTTCGTACTCACCACCCATTAGGGTTATGGGTTTAGCTCCCGCTGCTGAAAAGGTCCCAGTGCATATTGCCACATAACAGAGAAATATCCCATGTGATGACTAGTACATCTATCTAATATAAGATTAGACACTCGCACGCGGTCATCAAGGACCCCATGGCTTGGATACATATCCAGCCGTTAATTCCCAATTAAACCATGTCCACACAATCTATTTACTATTTATTAAAGAAGGACAATATTGGTGGTATCGTCATACCATCCCATTACTTTCAAGTAATATCCATATCCAAACCATTTAGGTTAAGGGGACCTGAGGTGCTCTTTCTATATACAATCTTAAATTCACTTGGAAGACTTCTATGTTATCCATAAGAAAAACCATTTAGCTTTTAGCCTTTCCAAACCATTTAAACCATCTATAAATTCTTTAACTAATATAAAACATGCTAGAGTTTCATTAAAAGAAGTCAATGCAATGAACATATCTATATACACATTTTATCAAATACCTTGGAAACATAATATAACCAAAACCAATTCCAAAGACCATTAAACTATTAATATGTAATCCAATTGTCCAAAACCATAATTAAAACATATAAAAGCATAATTAAAACCATAGGAAAATATAACCAAGCATTCAATGTAAAAAACCCTTATAATAGTTTAAAAACCATAATCATGAATTAGTAAAACAATGAAATCAATCATATAAACCATGCCATTAGTTGAAATTACAACGAGGGAAGAGAATCATGCCTTAGAATGAAGAATTGATGGAAAGAAATAACCAAAGTAATGAAATGCCATAGTTTAAACCTTAGCTTTCTTTCCCCAAATGCTCTTGAGAGAATTATAAGATATTTTGAAATAGTTTGTAAGTGTTAATGAATAGACTTATAAGGTAAATAACCTCCTAAGTGTGTTAGAAGTTGTGTGTCCTAATTAGGTTAAGTAAGGAAATGTCTAAAATACCCCTACTTAAGTTGTACAAAAATCTAGTTATAGGGATACAACTAACCCATACAAGTCGTATCTTCCAATATTATTGGTTTCCACCACTCGTATCCAAACCTCAACCCTTGGATCAAACACTGTCCAAAATACGACTCATCCAACCAAGCTGTAACCATAGTATATGATTCGTATCAATGATCCGTATACCAAGTAGAAGAGAATACCTAGGGAATTGAACATTGTTTACCATACGAGTCCTAGGTATGACTCGTACCATTGCTTAATGATCATGTTGAGCCACTCGTACTCAAATCCAACCTAAATAATCAAGTCTAATATTAAGTTAAGGAACCAAACGACTCATAACCACCAATACAACCATACCCCTAATTCATACCTATTCCAATAAGAAAAACCATCCAACCAACTAACAATGGTAAGCATACGATACGACCATACCAGTCATACCCCACAATATGGCTTTTACTCATTAGTCGAATTATGTCTTGAGAATGAATTTTGAGAAAATTTTCTAACGGTAAAAAATTAGGAAGTGTCAGTTTCCCGTACAGGGAAAATTCATTCGCGAATAATGGACAATGTAGAGTGATAGCATACAAGTGCACATGAAAGTGTTTGTGGTTTACGAAGTAACATAGTGGCCTTCAAAAAAGCTGATTATAGATCACATAGGGACTTGTGTTAACCAACTATCCAATTCTAGTTTAACGATTGAGAAAAAGTAAACAATAATATTTTAGAATTGTAAGGTTAAAGTAAACTAAAATAATGTAGAAATGTAATGACTTTAGACAATTAATGGTTAGAGAACTATGGTTAAGGATTATGATCAATCATAATACTTAATTGAATTTCATTCATTAGACTACTTTCTAATCGCATGATCATGGTCTCTGACCTCTAATCATTTACCTAATGTGGACATTAGAACAACATATTTTAGAGGGGATGTAATAATCCAATCAAGTTCTTAAAGCTATCACCCTTCCTTTGAATAAAGTAAGGCATCTAGGTACATTTCAGTCCTAGATGCTAATTGGAAATCTTATTTTATTAAAGAATACGAACCTTACCTTGCTTATCCCCATGTTCTATCTTCTTATTCCCCCTCTAAATATCATAAGGTCGACAATGAATATATTGTAAGGGTAGATAATCCTTAAAATAGTTAAAACTTTGATAAAAAAAGAACAATAGCAATAAGCAATTCCACAAACTTAATTAAAAATGAAAGTAGTCATGATCTTAGCCTTAACCCCGAAAAGGGGGAGTCTAGGCGCTAATGGAATTAACCATAATTCAAAGGCATGAATTCATGACCAATATAAAAAAGATACTAAAATAAATATTAAGAACCATAAATTACGTGTGAAGCAGCCTCCAATTGTATTCAAGGATGGCCAAAAGTCCTTTACACAGTGAATAATGTGTGCTATTTATAGTTGACCAATCCTAGGTCATGTAGGAGTAGGATATTGCATGCTAAAGGACCACTGGAATGAGCAGGCTTAGCGGGGCATATACCATCGCTGCAAAGTAGGCTCAGCTTTCCTTACACCATAGGTATGGATCTTGCTGCCCAGACCACGGATCACCAGTATGATAGGGGCTATGTAGGCTTATCTAAGTGCCCTCCCTAGAATTTTCTTCAGAAATTTTATCTAAGTGTCCATCATCCATCCTTGTTTTGTGGTTTTATTTTTGCATCAATTCTAGCTTGTTAAATATAAAAATATCATCAACCTTAACTCCAACAGAATCCTACAATATAAAACTCAAACATTAGAGTCAATAGAACACAACGTCGAGCTATAAGCTAGAAACTCAAACGAAGCACTAGTCTCGACCACTTTCGCTTACACTTATTATTGACACTTGGATTATTTCAATTGAACTTTGCACACTCTAAACAAGTTGTACCTCTAAATAATACAAAATATGACTTTGGGAACTAATTTGACATATTAGAATCTAATGCGATATACTAGAACATCACCTAGCTTAAGCTAGTAAACTAGTTTTCTCATTTCGACTATAAATGATCGATTTAAACCCACACTTGTTTTAAAACACCTTTAAATTTAGTAAAAATATGCTTGATCGCTTTGATGCTTATTTATATCATCATCAACACTCAAAGAACATGAGTTATCCTAAAAAAAGCATAATAGGCTAGAATAGCAACACTAGAGTGTATAAATACACCCAACATCACCACCACACACTTAAACCCTCGTTCGTTCTCAAACAACTCCTTACTCTAAGAATCATAAGCTGAGGAAACTCTACATTTCACTACATGTAAGACACTCAAGCTAGAACTACCATGATTACATAGAATGCAAGTTTATACACTAAGCATGTTATTTACAAAATTGAAAGTTCAAGAACACTACTTGCAAACATCATAGCATCACGAATTGCCTCAACAAGTGGAAAACTCACACATATTAATCAATAGATACCATAATACAAATCAGCCATAGTTATCAAACATATGCCCGTCACGACAAGTGGCAAAAACATACATATTGCTCAATATAAGAAATTATATAAATCACCCACATTCGTCAAAACTTGTGCCCTCACAATAAGAGAGTTACCCATAGCCACTCATGTGACTGCATATTTTTAACCAAATGGGTATAAGAATTAAATTTCGCTCACTCTCACAAATAATTCACAAGTTGCACTAAATAGCCCATAGGCTTGCCCTTAGTGTGGTATTCCACTAATATCAGAATGTTAAGTTTAGGATTAAAGAGGTCATAATGGTTGTAATATTGGCTAAGGGACGTGTAGGAACTATTTTGGAATAGTGACTATCTTCCCTAAGCTATTTAATACATTACATTATATAATTAAAACCAATCTCCAACAACCAAATTACATCACTTTTGTCTATCCTATTCATTTGTTTTCATCCTATCTTATTAATCTCATTCACAAACACTATGGTCGAAGTATGCTAAGTATATATCGTTTAGATTTACCCCTTTTTTGAACCCACTTTACACTCTGCACCCCTATGATAGCCACTCTCAACTTAAGCAATTTGACTTAGATGAGGTGCACAATGTCCAAGGAGGACTAGGGCCAAAACAGGTTCAATGTCACATAATTGTGTTAACATTGAGAATTTCTTTAGCACAAATTTTCTTTTTCTCCCAACCACAACATAACAATCTTTACTCTCCAATAACTATTACTTTGGGGATTCACTTTCACCTTTTCTCCTTTTATTTTTCAAACATCTTAATTAATAAATTTTATACTAAAGCGCTTAGAAGCTTTTGGATCGAATTAAGGACAATAAAAGAAGGGATTAAGTTACCTATGTGGCTTACAAAGAAAAAGCTAGAGGCTCAATGAGGCTGATTACGATAATGCATAAAGGTATATCAAAATAAAGTATAAAACAAAGTAATCAATAAATGCCTAAATAATCTCCTAAACCCACATTCTTTATTTCATTTTGTACACACACTAGTCATGTTATAACATCAAATACAACAAGAAATATACAAACAACCTCACATATATGGCACATGCTCAACTCAAATAGGATGCTCATAGACTCTTAATAAAAAAATAGCATGAATTCAAATTTTAAGCCACAAGTACAAGAGTTATAAACATTAGCCTAGGAGTCTACAATTAAGAATATAGGATTCTTGTTTCTCATCTTCACACTCTCCTACTATTTCAAATTCCACAGACAAGACATCATTTAAACATAATATAGAAAAGTTCTTTCAGTGAGGCCTAACCAATCCTACTTTAAAATTTACACTATCCACAACACCCTCACTTATATTCACCTTCTTAATTGCTGTCTCAAAAGAAAGATGGTAGTTGTGTGACTGTGATTCATGTGTTTTCTCCACAAATAGGCTAGGATCCTCCATTGCTTATCTTCTCCTGTGTGGAGATGGTGGTGGTGGTGTCTTCTTAATTGTCTTTTGAAAATAGCCCACAAACATATCTGTATCAGGATTAAAACTACATAGGTTTTAAAGGATACATATTTCCACAAACCACACACTCATGCATGGTTTGCAGCACAAGTCGGAAATAAGCAGGTCCTCTCTAAATGCTGGGATCAAAGTTTTGACAAAAAGCCTTGTGGTGGGCTCCTCCAAAAATATGACAAGAATCATCATCCGTCGAAAACCAACTATACAAGACTGACATCCTTAGAAGTGTGATAAAAATTGAAATAAAATTAAAAAAAAAGAAACAAAAGAATTAAACTATTTACAACTCTATATAGTTAAACTAAAAATAAGATACTTGCCAATTACAAGTCCCTAGTATCGGTGCAAAAAACATGACAGCGCCCAAGCTCACACGCAAGTGTACATGGTATACCAAGTAATATAATGTACTTCAAGAAAGCTGAATATAGATCCCACAGGGACTTGTGTTAACCAACTATCCAATTCTAGTTTAATGATTCAGAAAAAGTAAACAAGAAAGTTTTAGAATTGTAAACTAAAAGTAAACTAAACTAATACGGAAAAGTAATGACTCTTGACAATCAATGGATAGAGAACAAGGGTTAAGGCTTACAAAAAACATACTACGCTATTGAATTTTATTCATTTGACTGCTAATCCTCGATTATGATTCTTAGGGTTAATTGCATGATCAGAGTCTCCCAACCTCTAATCTTTTACATAATTTAGACATTACAACTATATTTTGAGCGGGGATGTAATAATCCAATAAAGTTATTAAAAATATCATCCTACGTTTGTACAAAGTAAGGCTTCTAAGTATATCCATATCCTAGATGCTAATTCAAAATCCTAAATCTATAAAAGACCACGAACCTTACCTTGCTTATACCTATGTTCTACCTTCCTATTCCCCCTCATGAGATCACAAGGTCGACAATGAATATATTCTAAGGGTAGATAATCTGTAATATAGTTCAAAAAAGGTAAAACAAACAACCATATTGATGAGCAATTCCACAAACTTAATTCAGAATGAAAGTAGTTATGATCTTGGCCTTAACCCAATAAAGGGGGCATTTAGATGCTAATGGAATTAACCGTAATCACAAAATTTAAACTCATGATCAAAACCATAAAGAAACTAAACTAAATCATATGTAGCCTAAATTATGTGTGTTGCATCTTTAGATTGTATACAATGATGTCCAAAAGTCCTTTACAAAGTGAATAACATGTGCTATTTATAGCTGACCAATCCTGTAACAACCCAAAATCACCTCGTCACACGGTGCTTAAGGCTACCAGTAGCCCCAAGCTAACCCTTTGATCCTATTACTAAATATAATAACTCAATTCGAGATGAAATAAACAAAATAGTGGTACTATCATGTCAAATGATAGGAAATATGAAGAAAATACTCGGTCCAAATAACCACAAAACTGGAAATCTCAACATATTAACAATATGATAACTAGTCTGACAAAGCCTTTACTACTCCATGAACTAAAGAGCCACTGGGATAGGTCCCCAACTAAAAGAAATAATATATCTACTGAAACTCTGAAATGTCTCAAAATAGGTCCTCAAACTATGAGGACTCACCACTGTGGAGATGTAGACAAAGGCACTCAAAAATCACTGATGAGGCTGGGACTGAGCACCTGAATCTACATTATAAGATAATGTAGCACATAGACGTATATGTAGATTAGCACTTGGGAATGTACTGAGTATATGAGGGTGTATGCATTTATAGAAAAAAATATCCATACTCTTTAATCAAATAATGCATGCAATTAGGAATTACTCACATAGCTTGAATAAGTTTGAAATGTAAATCTCATAAATTATGTATAATAAAGCATGTAACACAAATCTCGTGAGTCATTACACTTTAGCTTTAAAATCTGAACTCTTCTCTTATTCTCATTACTCTAAGACTGAAGAAAGCTTTAAACAATACTTTCAAACTCATGCATATATCTCATGGAGATTAAAACTTCTTTAATACTCAAGAACTTAGAACTCTTTTAAACTCAAGAAACTTGGAACTAGAAATTCTATAACTCTTACTAGTAGAGCAAACTACTTTCTCCTTGGGAAAATTTTACATCAAGAAACTATTTTGAAAATCTTACTATTAGGGAAAGTCACTTATCTCAAAGCATTAGGGAAAATATTATATATCAAGGGAAAATACTTTAGGGATGTTCTCTTAACCGACATAAACCATGTGAGCTACATAGAGTCCAACGTCTTGTCCTTATAAGGAAGAAACCTCACATCTGGGGGAGGCATCATATTCTTTCCAGGGAATATAACCTCAATCAGTGATTACTTATCTTTGGCTCGGGCAAATAAATCTCAATCCTATGGTGGTATGTAGTTCTGGGGTATGAAATCATAGTAACTTACCCAACTAGGTGCTAAATACTACTCCCTTTAATTAGTTACACTCATCTCATGGAAATCCACTTTAAAAATAATCTTGGGGTTCATAAAGAACCCAACTATAAAATCTGTATTCTCATGTAATAAAGTGGATTTCAAAGCTACTATGAACATTAAGGTAAAAATTTGTCAATAATCTCAAAGTACTCAAATAATGGGTGCTTATAGAACAAAAGTTCATGAAATTGCAAATCTCAAGTAGGGCTTATTGACCAATAATATACTCGTAAGTGAAGACTCATCAAAATGCATACTATCTATCATATGGACTCATAAATCATATAGAAATCTAGAATTTACAGCAATTTGTCTAAAAATCTCAACGTACTCATATACTTCATTTTCTAGAGCATTGCAACCAATAAATTTCCAAGGAATAACAATATAGGGTATAAACCCAGCTTCAATTTCTTAAGGAAACATGTAAAATCATGCTATTTGACTTTCAATTCATGGGAAACATCAAAAGCTTACAACCAATAACAATGGGTGAAAAACCCTATTTCAATTTAATGTAAAATCTCATTAATTGCAGATAACTTAAAGTCTAAAATAAGTCTTTGGGTACAAGGGTGAAAGGATTACCCTTCTTCAAAACCCCACATACCTATACCTTAGATTATGTATTTGGATGTACAAGCTTGTTTGAAACTCTTCCTCTTACTCTTTGAGAGAGGGTTATTAAAGCATTGGACTTGTGGAACTCAAATCTCAACTCAATTTGAAGAATCTACGTAGAATTCTTCAATTTTTTGTAGAAGGGTTTTGGATTTTCTTTTGAGGAAGAAACCCTAGCTCTTGGATGTTTTGGGAGATAATGAGGCTATGTACTTCGTTTTGAATATATCACGGTATTAAAAAGGAAAAGACCCAAAAGATCTATTTAAAAAATGACTTAAAAATACTTAATAGGTTTTGCGATGATTGGAGAAATGGTTTGTCGCTAGTCATACAGTCTGTTCAATCATCCGTCGCATGTTACTCAGAATAAGGCCACAATACCTTAGTTGCGACGGTCCTACGGATGGTTCGTCTCTAGCTTTACGGTCCCTCATCTTGGCTGTCGCACTTGGGCCAGAAGATGGAGTCTCTGCCTTGGTTGCGATGTTCCGGGAGACGATCCATCGCAAACTCGACGGTCCGTCAAACTATCCGTCGCACCTGGGCTGTTCCAATAATTCTCAGTAAAAAGGCCATAACTTCTCACCCCGATACCAGATTTGGACGCAATTTGTATTATTGTAAAGCTAATTCAATTCTCTACTTGAAAAAATGTCAATATTAGGGAAATTCTACACGGTTTAAAATATTTCTCACTTGGGAAGTCATCCCTTACTCTTCTTAAAGATGAAAATCAACTTAAAGAAAATTTGGGGTATTACATATCTCCCCATTAGGAACATTCCTCTTTGAATTTCACTTGTTAGACTAGGAACACAGGAAAACCTGAGTACACATAGCAGAAACAATTTGCTAAACATCTCAAAATCTTTCAGAACTCTTGAATACTTCGGAAATTGTAAGAACTCATGCAAAAATAGATATATAGCTGAAATTTAGATTTTGAAAGGCTTAAGTAAGGAAAAATAATACCTTTGGCTTGATCTGAAATAGCAGAAAAGAGGTACAGGTACTTGGTTTACATGTCTGCTTTTGCCTCCCAAGTAGCGCCCTCAACTGACTGTTTCCACCACAAAACTTTTACCAACAGAACCTCTTTGTTCCTCAGTTTACAGATCTGAAAATCTTGGTCTCAATAGGAACACATCAAATGAAAGACTGTCAGAATATCAGCACTCTCCTAAGAATCCACTACAATGGAATAACCAATATACTTCTTAAGAATGGAGACATTAAAAATAGGATGAATGACTGACAACTCTGCAGGCAACTCAACTTCATAGGCTACTTTCCCAACACGGCTCAAAACTCTATAGAGGCACCCATAATAGGGACTAAGCTTCCCCATTTTACCAAACCTCTTCACCTCTTTCATGGGTGAAATCTTTAAGTACACCAAATCACCCACCTCAAACTCAAGACCTCTTCTCCTTATATCAGCATATGACTTTTGATGACTTTGACTTGTATTTAAGCTTTCTCTAATTAACTTAACTTTCTCCATAGCCTCAAACACTGCATTAGGCCCAATAACAGTAGCTTCACCCACTTCAAACCAACCTATGGGTGATCTACATCTTTTACTATACAAAGCCTCAAATGGTTCCATCTCGATGCTAGAATGGTAACTATTGTTATAAGAAAACTCTATCAATAGAAAATGCTCATCCCAACTACCTTTGAAATCCAGAGAAGATTCCCTCAACATATCTTTTAGAGTCTGAATGGTCCTCTCAGCCTGACCATCTGTCTGCGGATGAAAAGCAAAACTCAAATGAACTTGGGTACCAAGACCCTACTAAAATGCTCTCCAAAACTGAGAAGTAAATTGAGTACCCCTATATAAAATGATAGACAAAGGAACTCCATGCAACTGATAAACTCTCGGATGTACAACCTAGCATAATCCTCAGCTGTATAAGATGTATGCACGGGCAAGAAATGTGCGGACTTAATCAGCCTATCTACAACAACTCAAATAGAATCATGATGACGATGAAAAAAGGTAAACTAGTCACAAAGTACATATTCACCTCTTCCCACTTCCAAGTAGGTATACCAAACTCTTGTATCACACCACCAGATCTTTGGTGCTCTTTCTTAACTTGTTGGCACATTGCACACTTTGCTACAAACTCAGCTATATCCTTTTTCATACCGCCCCACAAATAGATTTTCCGAAATTTATGGTATATCTTTGTAGCGCCAGGATGAGTGGAATACCGCGCGCCATGCGCTTAAGCCATAATCCTCTGCCTCAAATAATCAACACAAGGAACACACAACCTACCCTATAATCTCAACATGCCATCTCCCTCTTAGGATAAAACCTCTACCTTTTGGTCCTTAACTGACTCCTTCAGTCTGACCAAACTAGGATCTCAATCTTTCTTTTCCTTCACTTCCAAAACTAAAGAGGATTCAGAACTACTTTGCACCAAAGTACTTCCCTCAGCTTAATCAAGCAACCTAGCACCCAATCTAGCGAGATAATGCATATCATGAGATAACTCCTTCTTACCTTCTTTTCTATAAGCAACACTACCCATAAACAAGCTGCTAAGGGCATCTGCCACTACATTGGCCTTGCCCAAGTGATACAACACACTCATATCATAGTCTTTTAACAACTCTAACCACCTCCTCTATCAAAGATTCTACTCTTTAGAGGTAAACACATACTACAGACTCGTATAATCAGTAAAAACATCAACATGGACACCATAAAGATAGTGTCTCCATATTTTCAAAGTAATGACCATAACAGATAATTCAAGATCATGGGTTTGGTTGTTCTTTTCATACGACTTCAACTATCAAGAGGCATAGGCTATAACCTTACCTCTTTACATCAAAACACAACCCAAACTAACTCTAGAGGCATCAAAATACACCATAAAACCATCCGTACCATCAGACAAAGTCAACACAGGGGCTGAAATAAGTCAAGTCTTCAAATCCTAAAAAATCTTCTCACAGGAATCTGACCACTCGAACTTAACTTTCTTTTGGGTCAACCGGGTCATGGTAGACGTAATAGAAGAGAAAACTTCAATAAAACGGCGGTAGTAGCCTCCTAGACCCATGACACTTCGAATGTCAGATGGGGAAATAGGTCTAGGCCAATTTCTTACAGCTTTTGTCTTTTGGGGATTAAGTCTTATGCCTTTGGTGGAAATAATATGACCCAAAAATGCTATTGATCTTAGAAAAAATTTAACTTACCTAATTTGGCAAACAACTGGTGATATCTAAGTATTTTCACGACAATTCTAAGGGGATTTGCATGGTCTTTCTCAGTATGGGAGTACACAAGGATGTCATCAATGAAAAAATGACAAACATATTAAGATATTGCTTAAACACTCGATTCATGAGTTCCATAAACGCTGCTGGGGAATTGGTTAGCCGAAGAGACATGACTAGAAACTCAAAGAGACCATAGCAAGTTTAGAAAGTTATCTTTGGGATATCACATTCCCTCACTTTAAGCTGGTGATAGCCGGATCTAAGGTCTATCTTGGAGAAATAACTTGTATCTTACAACTGATCAAACAAGTCATCAATTTCAGAGGAGGATACTTATTTTTTCAGTTACCTTATTAAGTTGACGATAGTTAATGAACATATGCAAAGAACTATCTTTCTTACCCATGAATAAAATAGGTGCGCCTCAAGGAGAAACTTTGGGTCTTATGAAACCTTTGTCTAAAAGATCTTTGAGTTGATCTTTCAGCTCCTTAAGATCTACAGGTGCCATATGAGAAGGTGGGATAGAAATAGGCTAAGTATCTGGAAGAAGGTCAATTCGAAATTCTATCTCTCTATCGGGAGGTACCCCTGGGAGATCTTTCAAAAAAACATCCAGAAACTCTAACTCGATGATAGATGCAACCTTTAGATATTAGATTTTTGTCTTTGAGATAGGAAATAAAATGACACTTGGGATATACCAAACTCCCAAACCACTCAAAAACTGGTTCATCCAAAAACTAAAACTTGACCACATGAGTACGATACTCTATAGATGCACAACAACAAGAAAGCCACTCCATACCTAGAATAAGGTCAAAATCCACCATGTCTAACTCTATAAAATTAGCAAATATGATTCTATGAATAACAGTAATAAGACAATTTCTGTACACTTGCTTAGCAACCACTAACTCCCCAACTAGTGTGAAAACTAGTAAAGGCTCAAGAATCTTTTCGGGACTCATTTAAAAATTCACAGCGACTATTGGGGTCACATAATAGAAACTTGACCCGGGGTCCAACAACATATAAATATCAATGAAAAAGTCACAGAGCATACCATTAGCAACATGGGGAGAGTCTTGCTGCTCCTAACGAGATAGTAAGGCATATAATCTATTCTAGCGCTAACCGCCAGTAGTGCTAGATGAAGCACCCTGAACAGGGGCGGGATGATGTACTAGAGCTGGTGCACTAGTAGTCTGTGCCTGAGGTCGAGAATATCTATTCCCCTTCCCAGCATGCTGACAATTTCTAAGTATGTGGCCCAGCTTGCCACAACAAAAACAACCCCTTAGATGTGCTAAACACTCACTGGGATAATCTTTACCACACTTGGCATAAGGAGGATAGTGGGGTCTGTTACTTATACTGTTTTGTGACCTAGACATAGAAGACCTGTTCCCTTGTTCCTGACTGCCTCTAGGAGTAGGAGCACTAGATAATGAAGGCACTAGCATAGATGAATGAATCTAGAACTATTGGCGGTTCCCTTCAGGGGACCTAGCCTTATTATACTCATAGATCTCAAATCTAGTCCTCTTGTTACCCCCCACTCTATCTCTCTCCCTTACCTTATCTTTCTTTATCTGTTGTGCATGTATCATCAATGTATCCAGATCCATATCCCTATTCAGCATCGTTGTCCTGCACTTTTTTAGCACCAAACTAGAAACACTTGCTACGAACTTACTCATACTAGCTCGGGTGTCAGAAATCAAATCAGGAGCATACTTGGACAACTGGTTGAACATCAAGTAGTACTCCTTAACAATCATGGATTCCTTCCTTAAGTTTATCAAATTTTCAATCTTTGCTTCCCTCATCTCTAGTGGAAAGAACTTATCCTAGAATACGTCTTAGAATACCAGCCAAGTCATAGGATCAACACCCCCACCTCTACCCTTCTTCCATGCTATAACCCAGTCATAAGAAATGTGTTTCAATCTATAAAATGCCATCTCAACACTTTCCTTCTAAGAAACATGCATCATCTTTGTGATCTTTCTCACCTACTCAAGGTATAACTATGAGTCCTCACCTTCCTTAAAACCATAAAACTCTAGCGGATTCATCCGCATAAAATCACGAATTGTAGCAGCACCTAAATTACCTCCTTGCTGAATTATAATTGTGGCATGGTTATTAGCCTCAACATTGGTGGTGTTTGCTTGGGCTAATGCCTGAAAAGCTACCCGAAAATTAGCATGCGACACTATCTCATTCAATGGATCAATAGGTTGGGGTTGCTCAGTATCATTTCTGTGGGTATTCGCTCTTCAAAGAGGCATTTTATGAAATAGGAGAGCATGGATTATTAGATGAAAGGGAAAACCGTAGGTACGATAGAATCTGAAAAAAAAATAACTTTTTCCTAAACTATTTTGTAGCCTGTTGCTTATAGATATGGCGAGATTCACACCAATGATTAATATTATAGTCAACGCGTCTTGTCAAACTCCCTAGGACTCCGTAAACCCTAGGTTCTGATACTAATTTTGTAACGACCCGAAATCACCTCCCAGGATGTCACACAGTGCTTAAGGCTACTTGTAGCCCCAAGCTAACCCTTTGAGCCCATTACTACATATAATAACTCAATTTGAGATGAAATAAACAAAACACTGGTATTGTCATATCAAATGATATGAAATACAAAGAAAATACTCGGTCCAAACAACCACAAAACTGGAAATCTTAACATACTGACAATCTAATAACTAGTCTAACAAAGCCTCTACTACTCCATGAACTAGAGAGCTATTGGGATAGGTCCCCAACTGACTCAAACTGAACTGAAAGCAATAATATTTTTACTAAACCTCTAAAATGTTTGAAAATAGGTCCTCAAACCAAGAGGAATCACCACTGTGGAGATGTAGACAAAGGTACTCAGAAATAATTGATGAGGCTGGGACTTAGCACCCGAAACTACATTATAAGACAATATAGGAGATAAACGTATATGTGGATCAATATTTAGGAATATACTGAGTATATGGGAGTGTATGCTTTTACAGAAAATAATATCCATACTCTTTAATCAAATCATGAATGAAATTAGGAATGACTAACATAGATTTACAATCTGAACTCTTCTCTTATTCTCATTACTCGAATACTAAAAACTTTAAACAATACATTCAAAATCATGCATATATCTCATGGAGAGTAAATCTTCTTTAATGCTCAAGAACTTAGAACTCTTTTAAATTCAAGAAACTTGGAACTCAGAATTCTATAACTCTTACTAGCAGGGAAAACTACATTTTTCTTGGGAAAATTTTACTTCAAGAAACTATTTTGAAAATCTTACTATTAGGGAAAATCACTTATCTCAAAGCTTTAAGGAAGATATTTTATCTCAAGGGAAAATACTTTAGGTAGGTTCTAATAACCGACATAAACCATGCGAGCTATATGGATTCCAACGTCATGCCATCCTAGGGAAGAAACCTCTCGTTGGGGAGAGGGATCATACTCTTGCCAGGGAGTATAGCCTCAACTCAGTGATAACTTATCTGGGCCTTGGGCCAATAAATCTTAATCCTACGGTGGTACGTAGTTCTGGGGTATGAAACCGTAGTAACATACCCAACTCGGTGCTAAATACTACTCCTTTTAGTTAGCTACGGTCATCTCATGGAAGTCTACATTAAAAACAATCTCGTGGTTCATAAAGAACCCAACTATAAAATCTATAATATCATGTAATAAAGTGGACTTCAAACCTACTATGACCATTAAGGTCAAAACTTTCTCAATAATCTCACAGTAATCAAATCATGGGTACTTATAGCACAAAAGTTCAAGAAATTGCAAATCTCAAGTCGGTCTTAGTGACCCATAATCAAATGTCAAGTTAAGACTCATTAAAATGCATATTAGATATCATATGGACTCATAAATCATAGAGAAACAAGATTTTACAGTAATTTGTCTCAAAATCTCAATGTACTCATATACTTTAATTTCTAGAGCATTGCAACCATTAAATTCTCAAGAAATAACAATATAGGTTAAAAACCCAGCTTCAATTTCTTAAGAAAAAAATCTAAAATCATGTTATTTGACTTTCAATTCCTAGAAAACATCAAAAGCTTGCAACCAATAACAATGGGTGAAAAATCCTAATTCAATTTCATGTACAATCTAATAAATTGTAGAAAACTTATAGTTTAAAATAAGTCTTTAGGCACAAGGGTGAAAGGATTGCCCTAGTTCAAAACCCCACATACCTTAGATTGTGTAATTGGATGTACAAGCTTATTTAAAACTCTCCCTCTTACTCTTTGAGAGAGTGTTCTTGAAGCCTTGGACTTGGGGAACTCAAATCTCAACTCAATTTGAAGAATCTACAGTGAGTTTTTCACTTTCTTGGAGAAGGGTTTTGGATTTTCTATTTATGGAGAAACCCTTGCTCTTGGATGTTTTGGGAGATAATAAGGCTATCTTCTTTGTTTTAAATATATCTGGGTATTAAAAAGCATAAGACCCAAAAATATTTTTAAAAAATGACTTAAAAATACTTAACAGGATTTGTGATGGTCGAAGCGATAGTTCGTCGCTAGTCTGACGGTCCGTCGAATCGTCCTTTGCCCGTTTGTCAGAAAAAGGCCACATTGTCTTTGTTGCGACGGTCCATCACTAGCTTGACGGTCCGTCGTATTTTCCATCATACTTGGGAAAGAAGAGGGAGTCACTACCTTGGTTGCGATGGTCTGGGTGATGGTCCATCACAAACTCGACAGTCCGTCAACCTGTACGTCGCACCTGGGCAGTTCTTATAACTCTTAGTAAAATGGCGATAACTTCTCACCCTGATACTGAATTTAGATTAAATTGGTATCGTTGGAAAAATAATTCAGTTCTTTACATGAAAAAAGTCGATAATAGGGAAATTCTACACGGTTTAAAATATTTCTCACTTGGGAAGTCATCCTTTACTCTTCTTAAAGATGAAACTCAACTTAAAGAAAATCTGGGGTATTACAAATCCTAAGATGTGTAGGAGTTGGATATTGCGTGTTAAAGGACCACCAAAATGAGTAGGCTTTGCGGGGAATATACCACTGTTGCAAAGAATGATCAACCTTCCTTAGACTAATTGTATGGAGCCTACTACGTAGGCCTTCGAGCAACGGTATGAAATGGGCTACACGGGCTTATCAACGTTCCCTCAATAGAATTTGCTTATCAAATTATGTCTAAGTGTCCATTGTCCATCCATCCCTTATGGTGTTTTTTTACTACAATTCCAGTTTGTTCAACATCAAAATATAATCAACCTTAAATCATCAAGTATCCTACAACATCACATACCAACATTAGAGTTCAATAAAATATCAAAAACTACAATCTAGAAACTCAAACAAAGCACTAGTCTCAACCACTTTCGGTAACACATTGTTGACTCTTGGCTTATTTCAATTGCACTTTGAACACTCTAAATATGTTTTTCCTCTAAAAATACATAATAATGACCTTCAGAACTAATTTGACACATTAGAATTCAACGTGATAAACAAGAACATCCCCCAGGTCAAGCTGGTAAACTAGTTTTCTCATTTCGACTACAAATGATCGATTTAAACCTACACTTGCTTGAAAACACTTTTAAACATGGTAATCAAATCCTTGATCACTTAGATGCTTATTTATATCACCTTAAACACATAAATCACATTAATTATCCTCAAAACACAGCTAAATAGGCTAGAATAGCAACACTATAGTGTATAAATACATGCAACATCATATGGGTAACCACACACATTTGAATTATAAAACAACCCTTTAACAAAGTTTTTAAAGAAAGAGGTAAAGATGTTAATATTTCATTCAACATACTCAGAAAATAAAGATGTGTTCAAGACATATACCTTCTGCACGAATTGTAGGAGCAAAAAACAAATCCAGATACTTAGACTTCATGTCCTCTTCCCCTTCCCAAGTAGCTTTTTCCACCTTATGGTTTTGTCATAGAACCTTAACTGAAGCCACATCCTTGTTCCAAAATCGGCAAACATACCTATCTAATATCTCAATTGGGACTTCTTCATAAGATAGAGAATCCAAAATATCCAATCCTTCGAAAGGAACAACCGAAGAAGGATCACCAAGACACTTCCTAAACATAGAAATATGAAAGACTAGATGAGCCAAACTTAAGATAGATGGCTACTCCAACTCATAAGCAACATTTCCAAATCCCCGAAAAATCACATAAGGACCAATTAACCGAGGACTGAGTTTTCCCCTTTTTCCAAACCATACCACTCCATTCATGGGAGACACATTTAGGAAAATCCAATCCCCAACCTCAAACTCCAAGTCTCTACGCCTAATATCCGCATAGGAGTTTTGGCAACTTTGGGAAGCTTTAAGCCTATCTCAAATCACCTTCTCCTTAACCATCGCCTGATAAAAAAAATTAGGACCAAACACATCTATTTATCTAAGATCAAACCACCTAATAGGAGACCTATACCTCCTACCATAAAATGCCTCAAAAGGAGCCATACCAATACTCAAATGATAGCTATTGTTGTAAGCAAACTCTACCAAATGTAGATGCTCAACCTAATTTTCACCATAGTCAATTAAATAGGCCTAATGCTTAATTTTGTAATCTCTAAATAGTTCTCTATGCTTTCCCATCTGACTGTGGATGAAAAGCAGTACTCAAACTAACCTTAGTCCCCAACCCTTTCTTGATAGACCGCTAGAAATTAGACATAAAATGTGTACTACGATCAGTGATAATAAAAAAGGTACCCCATGTATCTTCACAATCTCCTGAAGATACAATCGTGTGTAATTCTTCGCCGAGAAGGTAGTCCACACTATCAAGAAATGAGCAGACTTAGTCATCCTATCCACAATTACCCAAATCGAATCATAGTAATTCTAAGAGTGAGGAAGACCAGTAACAAAGACCTTATTGATATATTCCAACTTTCATTCAGGCAAATCAATTTCTTGATAGAACCCTCTTGGCCTCAAGTGATCAACCTTAACTTGTTGACACTATACACTTGGCCATGAAATCATCCACGTCCATCTTTATGCCATTCCAAAAGTAGATCTCTTTGAGATTATGATACATCTTAGCCTACCTGGAATTAACAACATAGAGAGACTCATGTACCTCAGCCAAAACCAATTGCTATAACCCATCGATATCAGGAACACAAAACCTCCTTTGGTACCATAAAGTACCATCACCACTGTTCTCAAACATCACTACTTTTTACACACGAACATCAATATTGATATTCATCGAAATAGGATCTAGCACTTGCTACTCCTAAATCTCCACAACAAGAGATGATCAAGCCACTTCTTACATCATCACACCACCTCCTCAGAGTCTATAAGATGAACTCTAAGATTAGACAAGTGGTGAATATCCTTCAATAATTCCCGCTAGTCTTTCTCTACGTGAGGCAAAATTTTAATAGATAACCTACTAATAGAATTATCAACATTAGCCTTACCTGGGTGGTAGTGAAGACTCATACCATAATCCTTAAGAAGCTAATGCCACCTACTCTGCATGAGATTAAGATCTTTCTGAGTGAACACATATCGAAGACTTTTATGATCAGAAAAGACATCCATATGAACACCATACAAATAATGTCGCCATATTTTCAAAGAAAACATTACTGCCAATACCTCCAAATCATAAGTAGGATAATTTCTCTTATGTACCTTCAACTGTGTGGAAGCATACACGATCACATTTCCCATGCTTCATAAAAATATAATCGAGCCCTACCCGAGATATATCATAATAAACCACAAACCTATCATTTCCCTCCAGCAATGTTTCGATTGGAGTCAAAGATAACTTATCCTTCAACTTCTCAAAAATCCCTTCAAAAGCATCTGACAAATAAAACTTAACCTTCATTCTGAGTTGACTTAGTCAAAGAAGCAACTATCGAAGAAACGCTTTTCATAAACTACCTATAATACCCAGCCAAACACAAAAAGCTTCGGATAACGGATGGAGTCGTATGCCAAGGCCACTTTTTTCCCTACAACACCCTTTTATGGGATCCACCACGATCCTTTTAATGGAAATAAAATGACCATAAAAGTCACAACATTCAACCAAAACTCACACTTAGAGAACATAGTATACAACTGTTGTTTCTTTAGGGTCTGTAACACCATACAAAGGTAATTAGCATGATCCACCTCACTCTTTAAATAAACCAGAATGTCATCAATAAACACAATGACAAAGAGATCCAAATACTACCTGAATACCCTATTCATCAAGTCCATAAATTCTATCGGGGGCTTGTCAACCCAAGCGATATCATTAAGAACTTAAAATGCCTATACTGGTAAAAAAAACTATCTTAGGTATATCCACCTCCCTAATCCTAAGATTATAGTACCCAGACCGAAGATCTATCTTAGAGAAGAAATTTGCACCATGTAACTGATCAAATAAATCATCTATCAGAGGAAAAAGATACTTGTTCTTGACCGCTATCTTGTTCAACTACCTGTGTCAATTCACATCTGAAGCACCATCCTTATTGAGTACAAAAACCACTGGCATACCTCACGAAGACACACTAGGACCAATAAGCCCCTAATCTAGAAGATCCTTAAGTTGTTCCTGGAGTTCCCTCAATTCAGATGGATCCATGTTATATGGAGGAATAGAAATTAGATGAGTGTCAAAAGCAAATCAGTACCAAACTCTATTTCCCTATCCAGAGAAATAACAGGAAGATTATCTGGAAAGACCTCTAGAAACTCATTAACCACAAGGATCAAAGACACAAAAGGACCTTCCAAGTTGGAATCTTTTAGGCAGAACAAATGATAAAGACAACCCATAGAGATTAACCTTCGAGCTCTAAGATAATAAATAAACCTTCACCTAGGAGCTAAGAAACTGCCTTCCCATTCTATAACCGGTTCACTAGGAAACTTAATGTTAACTCAACGGGTCTGACAATCCACAGATGCATAATAGGAATGCAAAAATTCCATATCAAATATTACATCAAAATCTAACATATCCAACTCAAATAGATCCACCAAGGTTTTCTTGATAAGAATAGATACCACCCACCCCTATAGTCTTTCTTAACAATAATCGAGTCACCTACAAAGGTAGAAATGAAAAAGGATCCAAAATAACTTTCAGATTGTAAACAAAAGACACAACCATATATAGAATCACACAAGAAAACGTGGACCAATCAAACAATATACGTTACTAGAGAAAAACTATAACATACCTATAATGATATTAGGTGATTCCTTAGATTCCTATCGGGACTCCAAAGCATGTAACCTGTTCTGACCAACACTAGAACCATGAGCAGTAAAAAAAGCAAATACAAAACCAATAAGTGTAGGAGCAGAAGATGAAGCCACATGAATCAGATTTGCCCCCATAACAACCTTATTAATCGGGGAATCCCTGAGCTAATGGACTACCCGACCACACTTGAAGCACTTTTCCCTTTCTTTCATGGAATAACCATGATAAGGACTACTACAGAATTGACAAAAAAGACCTAAAGAAACTGAATGAGCTCCGCTTGCTAGAGATTAGGCAATTTGTGCCTAACAATCATCACCACGTTGATGACGCTTATCTCCTAACTATTTTAGGTAAGGGTACTAGTAGAATAGGAGCTATGTAATACCCCAATTTTCTAAAATAGAATGCTACACGATTCTCATGACCCCAAAGAACCACAAGCTAACTCATGACTGATATCTATACCTGTACACTGCATAATATACATAAAATGTAGAAATATGAACATAAAAGGCCATAAGGTTCGAAATGAATAAATATCTGATAACATAATATCTGAAACAGGTATAACGATACCAAAGTAAGTGAAAAATACTGAAAATAATGAGATCTGAATATCTAATCTGACATCTAGTCTGAAAGCCTCTAATTGAACTGAATAAGGAGTTGGAGGAATATGTCTTCAACTAACTCCATCTAAAAACTGAATAGTAAATTTAGCAATAATTATATCGTCCTAAAATATGAAGGACTCACTAAAAACTCTGAACACTAGAATGCTACTGCTGATCTGGAACTCAGGCCTCTGAACCTATGGTGTAACAAAAGAGAAAGCACCATAGCATAAATGAATCAGTATATATGAATGTACTAGTGTGCGAGTAAGGTAGGCTAAATGCAAAGGGTTATATGCATTAATAATGCTAACTAATATAAACATGAGAATACATACATACATAAACAACTATAACTGAACTTGTGATGATGCTGACTACTGACGACTTGACTTTACTGAGTTACTATATAGATTATTGACCATTTCTGACAGTTCAAATTATGAAGAATTGGTTTGAATGACTGTGTCTAATAGTTCTAAAACTAAATATTAGTAACGTGAGCTATGACAACTGATATAGCTCATATAACTATAATGATCGAACTAATCGATATAACTAATACTGAGCTGTTGTATCTGACAGTCTAAGTTCTGATGGAACTATCTGAGTTCTGTTCTACTTGGAGTAACTAAATCTAAGATTAGTCCTATCCAGTGGGTGATCATGAGTATACTGATAATAAGGAGATTTGAATTAGTATGAGATCAGTCCTATCTAGTGGGTGACCTTTAAATCTAATAATTTTTATACTGATTAATCATAGTTGAGATCAGTCCTTGCTAATGGGTGATCTTAAAGTCTATTTACAATGATAAGCATTGACTGTATCTAATAGTACTAAATCTGTACTACTAAGATGAGTTGACTGTGTCTAAAAGCCCTGATTCTGTAACTGAAACTGTGTGAAGTGTTCATCTAGCCTACATGACCCAAGCTAAGATGATTAGGGTCTAATCTCTGCCCTAACTGGAAGGGTGTCAGTACCTCACCACCAGTAAAGACATCTGCTATGGAGTCAGTCCTAATCAAGCGGGTGACTCCTAGGATCAATCCTATACATATAAATATGCTAACGGATAACCCTTGATTATATCATTCCTATCTAACGGGTGACATCTCATACCTACGCTGGAAATGTAGTTTTGGAACTTATGGATTACTTCTAGGGATCTCAATCCTATTCCAGCGGGTGAGCCCCTATCCCTAGGTTTGCTCGATGTTGAATCCTACTCCCATCTGAAAAACACTAAACTGAATAATTGGGATGAACTAAATAACTTAACTGAACTGATTGGCTGAACTGATACTGATTAAATAAACTAATACTAATGGTATTATTTAGCGGAGCTAAAATTGAGTTTACGAGATTCTAATGATGGATGGAATATAATGAGTTCTGTGGACTAATACTGAGTACTGAAGTAACTAAGATTTACTGTGATTACTGAGGTTACTAAGCACTGAGATTACTGAGAATACTAAACTACTTAGATTACTGAGTTTTCTTGAGTCACATGACTGACTGATTTGTATAGATCATGGCTTAAATAAGAGTATCATGAAAGCATGATATGGCTCTAGGAACACAACTATATTTTTTGGGTACAAGTACCCCCAGGACTCGATGGAAGGAAATAGACACACATAGCGTACTTGATCACAAGAGTAGAGTCCATAATCAACAATATCATAAATACGAGATTTTATACTAAGCATGGTTCTGAACAATCTAATTCATATAAGGGAATTTCATACAACATGTATAAACTTTCATAGATTTCACTATCATGCTCATTACATATTACAACCATAATCCATAATATCAAAACTTGCGGAATTTTATGAAGTACATGGGTATTCTACATCTTGTACATAAGTGGGTTTTGCAAGTAAGCATAGCATAACTTGATAAGTCTTGTTCATGAGTAATCCAACAGTGTTCACAAGACACATTACCAGTATGGATTACATTGAATCATAGAGGCCTCTCATGAATCCTTTACTTAGTCACAATTTAGCTATAATGCATAATTTCTAGTCTCTTAGGTATTTTATCAAAAAATTTACATGAACTCTGTAAGGCATAGGTGTATTCACAAACTTACACCACTTTAATCCACCCAAATTCATGGATTCTAACTATATGATCACAATCTTGCTTGAAGTTCATCAAATTCCCACTCTATAACACAAACCACAAACAGTAGCATGAATACAACCATATCACCACAAAACATTCATGATTTTGGTATCAAAGATTAATTCTTGAACTCCACGAATGAAAGGGATCCATGGATGAACACTACTCATACCTTAATGGTGATGAAACTGTTGAAATATTGGACCTTCAAGCTTGATTATACAGCCCTTGTAGTTATTCCCTTCTTGTACTCTTGGATAATGAACTTAAGATGTTAATAGGGTTGTAATATGATTAGAAGCTATAAATTTCCTGAGGTTAAGTATGGGGATGTGTAAGGAGTGTTAAAAGACTTAATTATCCTCAAAAAAACTCAAAAACTAAGTATTTTTCATGGCTGAAATCATAATTGTGCAATGCACACCTCATCGCATATGCTAAGGTGTGCACCGCACATCCAATCGCATAAGATAAGGTGTACATTGCAAATGCTATCGCACACTTGAGGGTGTGCACCGCACAACCTATCATACACTTGTTCTAGTAGCCATGTGTGATTGTTTATGCATCGCACTCCTACTTTGTAGGGCCATAACTTCTTACTCGGGTGTTGAATTTTTATAAAATTGTAATCGTTTGAAAGCTAATTCAATTCTCTACAATTTAGTGGGTCTAAATATGCCAAAATGTCACATATAAATCAAGTTATCCTCATTCAAAGGTCAGTCTTGTGGAATCACACACTAAAACTTGATGGATCCAAAAGCTATTAGCTTGCCTTACTCTGTGTGACTCACATGAGCATGCTTAACACATCATAAGCTATCTTTTTGCTAGGATACTCATTGCAAATCATGTACTCATATATGAATCACAGTATATGAGGTTTCATACATAGGAGAACTAATTCATTTCCTAGCTTGGAAACATATGGGGTATTACAATATCTTCCCCTTGGGAACATTCATCCTCGAATAATACTGGTCAAGATGAGAGAAAAGAAAACTTACACGAATATATAGCATTAATAACTTATCATGATTTCATGGCTGACATGACTAAAAACTAAGCATATCATACGGTACATGCATATCTGATGCATGGGTAGCTGATTTATGAATATAGGACTGAGTGTTCTGATAAACATAGTTTCTCAAACTGAGAATGTATATCTGATACTTAACGGAGTAGTTGAACCCATGCATATCTGATGCATGATTATATGACTGACATGATACGTGAATGCATGACTAAAAGTATTGACAAGCTAATAATGCATATTTGATGCGTGAATACATGACTGAACTGACTCATGAACATGCAACTAAACATGGCACTAATATTGAATTGAAACATAAGAACATGACTGATTTTGCTACGAGATATATGGACTAAACATCATGAACTGAACTGAGCCTCTGAGTACTTGACTTAAAGCTGAGGTCAAATTTGAAGGTCAACTTATGAGTACCCTCTATTCTAGACTGAATTCGTTATGAAAGGAGGAATTAAAGAATCTAAGGTATGAGAGTATTAAGAGAAAGTGGGGTATGTCCCCCTTAGGATGATATGTCCCATTAAAAATGCTTACCTTACGGAGATACTTGGTGATGCACAGGGCATCTACGAACTAGATTATAACTAAACTTTGAGAGTCTGAAACTGATGCATGAGATGGACTGAACTTGTAAATACTAGGAGATTCTACCTTGAAATAGTTACATTCTCTGAGATTTTGGATAGCATGAATAGATGCAAGGATGAGAAAAAAATCTATACAAATATTACTGCTCACTGGAACGATATGAATACTGAAAGAAGGGAAATAGTTCCTAAAACTTCTCATAGCCTCCTGCACATAGGCGTGGTGTACAACAAACGCATGTACAGGACTCTACTAGATGTTGCTTTCAGACTTCCTAAAACTCTATTGAACCTTAGGCTATGATACCAAGTTTGCAACACCCCAATTTTCTGAACAGGAATGCTACACGATGCTCATGACCCCAAAGGACCACATGGTAACCCATGAATAATATATGTACCTATATACTTCATAATATACATAAAATGTGGAAACATGATCATAAAAGGCCATAAAGTTCGAACTGAATAAACGTCTCATAATTAAATGTCTGAAAAAGGTATAACAATACCAAAATAAGTCATAAATACTGAAAATGATGAGATCTAAATATCTAATCTGACATGTAGTCTTAAAGCCTCTAATTAAACTGAATAAAAAGTTGAAGGAACATGTCTCCAACTAACTCCATGTAGCAACTAAATAGTAAATGTAGCAATAATAATATCTTCCTCGAATGAGAAAGACTCACTGTAAACTCTAAACACTGAAATGCTACTGCTGATCTGGAGCTCATGCCACTGAACCTATAGTGTAATATAAGAGAAAGCACCATAGCGCAAATACGTCAGTACGTCTGAATGTACTGAGTAAATGAGGGAGGTAGGCTAAATACAAAGGGTTATATGTATAAACAATGCTAACAAATATGAATATGAGAATACATAACTAAACTGACGACATGACTTTACTGTTACTGAGGTACTGAATAGATTATTGACCATTTCTGACAGTTCAAACTATGAAGAACTGGTTAGAATGACTGTGTCTAATAGTCCAAAAATTAAATACTAGTAACGTGAGCTATGACAGTTGATATAACTGATATAACTTTTATGATTGGACTAATTGATATAACCGATATTGAGCGACTATATCTGACAGTCTAAGTTCTGATAGAACTATCTGAGTTCCATTCTAGTTGGACTAACTAAATCTAAGATCATTCTTATCTAGTGGGTAATCATGAGTATACTGATAATAAGGATGATTATACTTAGTCTGAGATCAGTCCTATCTAGCGGGTAATCTTTAAATCTAATGATTCAGATACTGATTAATAATAGTTGATATCAGTCCAAGCTAATGGGTGATCTTGAAGTCTATTTACTATAATAAGTATTGACTGTATCTAACAGTACTGAATTTGTACTACTAAGCTGAGTTGACTCCGTCTAAAAGCCCTGATTCTGTAACTAAAACTGTGGGATGTGGTCATCTAACTGATATTCCCCAAGCTATGCTGAGTGGGGTCCAATCTCTACGCTGACTGGAAGGGTGTCAGTACTGCACCACAAGTAAAAACATCTGCTGTGGAGTCAGTCCTTATCTAGCCGGTGACTCTTGGGATCAGTCCAATATATATAAATGTGCTAATGGGTGACCCCTGAGTGTGTCAGTACTATCTAACTTATGACTTCTCGTACCTACACTAGTAACGTAGTTCTTAAACTTAGGGATTTCTTCTAGGGATCTCATTCCTATTCTAGCGGGTGATCCTCCATCCCTAGGTTCGCTCGGTGCTGAATCCTAATCCTATCTGAAAGACACTGAACTGAATAACTTGGCTGAACTAAATAACTTAACTGAACTGATTGGCTGAACTGATACTGATTAAATGAATTGATACTAGGGGTATTATTTAGCGGAGCGAAAACTGAGTTTACTAGATTTTGATGACGGATGGAATATAATGAGTTCTGAGGACTCATTAAGAGTACTGAAGTTACTAAGATTTACTGTGATTAATGAGGTTACTAAGCACTGAGATTACTGAACCACTGAGATTACTGAGTTTTCCTGAGTCACATGACTGACTAATTTCTATAGATCATGGCTTGAGTGAGAGTATCATGAAAACATGACATGGCTCTAGGCACACAACTATATTTTTCGGGTACAAGTACCCCCAAGACTCGATGGAAGGAACTGACACACATAACTAACTTGATCATAAGAGTAGAGTCCATAATCCACAATATCATAAATAAGGTGTTTCATACTAAGCATGGTTCTGAACAATCTATTTCATGGAAGGGAATTTCATACAATATGTATATATTTGCATAGCTTTAAGTACCATGCTCATTACATATTACAACCACAATCCATAATATCATAACTTGGGGAATTTCATAAAGTACATGGGTATTCTACATCTTGTATAAAGGCCTATCATGAATCCTTCACTTAGTCATAATTTTTCTATAATTCATGATTTCTAGTCTCTTAGGTATTTTATCAAATACTTTACATGCACTCTTTAAGGCATAGGTGTATTCACAAACTTACACCACTTTAATCTACCCAAATTCATGGGTTCCAACTATATGATCACAATCTTCCTTGAAGTTCATCAAATTCCCACTCTATAACACAAACCATAAGAAACAACATGAATACAACCATATCACCACAAAACATTCATGATTTTGGTATCAAAGAGTGATTCTTGAACTCCACGAATGAAAGGGATCCGTTGATGAACACTACGCATGCCTTAATGGCAATGAAATTATTGAAAGATTGGACCTTCAAGCTTGATTATGCAACCCTAGTAGTTTTTATACTTCGTGTGCTCTTGGATAATGAACTTAAGAAGTTAATAGGGTTTTAATGTGATTAGAAGCTATAAATTTCGTGAGGTTAAGTATTGGGACGTGTAAGGAGTGTTAAAAGACTTAATTATCCTCAAAATAACTCAAAAACTAAGTGTTTTTCATGGCTGAAATCATAAGTGTGCGTCCCAAACATCATCGCACATGCTAAGGTGTGCACCGCACATCCTATTGCATAAGCTAAGGTATGCGTCACACATTCTATCACACACATGAGGGTGTACGCCGCACAACCTGTCGCACACTTGTTCTAGCAGCCATGTGAGATTGTTTATGCGTCTCACTCCTACTTTGCAGGGCCATAACTTTTTGCTCGGGTGTCAGATTTTTATAAAATTCGAATTGTTGGAAAGATAATTCGATTATCTACAATTTGGTGGGTCTAATCTGCCAAAATTTCATATATAAATCAAGTTATCCTCATTCAAGGGTCCCTCTTATGGAATCACACACTAAAACTTGATGGATTAAAAAGCTATTAGCTTGCCTTACTCTGAGTGACTCACATGAGCATGCTTGACAGATAATAAGATATCTTATCTCTAGCATACTCATTTTAAATCATGTAATGAAATATGAATCACAGGATATGAGGTTTCATACGTTAGAGAACTGATTGATTTCCTAGCTTAGAAACATGCGGGGTATTACAAGCCAGAACTCCCCCACTTCTACCACTTTCCACCATCTCTATCTCCCTGAGACTGAGCACCTCCCTGATTAGAAAACCTACTCCACTTCCCTTTACAATCCACAAATACTGCCTATTTTCTTATCTCATCCTCAACCTGCTACATATGAATAGTCAACCTCGAGTTGTCCATTTCTTTAATTAGAAAGGTAGTCTTTTCTCTCAAGAATGTAATCTCTATTCAAACCAAAAGTAAACTTCCTCATTATCGACCTCATATGAGACACAAATTAGGAGCATGCCTTGATAGATAATGGAACTTCAAAGCATATTCATACACAGAAATCCTCCCCTGCCTGAGGTTCATAAACTGCTCAATCTTTACTTCCCTAAACTCTTAAGGAAAGAATCAACCCATGAAAGCATTAGAAAAGGACTCCCACAACCCTTACTTTTCCATATCACCTCTATCCATGTATCACTCTTCATACCACTGATAATCAACATCCTTGAGCTGATAAGTTAAAAATTTAAACACATCTATATTTGTAGCTTTCATCACCTAAAATATATGTTCAATTTCATCCAAGAAGCCCTATGAATCCTCCTCCACCTTCACCCTTGTAAAAGTTTGAGGATCCATCTTCATGAACTAACCAAACCTTGTATCCTCGACAAACAATGTACTAGTGGCACCCCGCTTAGCCTGAGCAACAACCAATTGGGTAATGACATAAATAGACTTACAAAATTCTGCGTTCATCTCACTTCCCTAATGGAACTAAGGAGAACTAGCCAGATTAAGAAGAACTACAGCACCATCAGGAATAGGACCATGAGATCAAAGATGTACTCTCGATGTAGGATGTACCCCATCAACATTATCCCCAGATTTGATAGAAGAATTGCCTTGTGCCCCAAATCTAGGAGACCTGATCTGAAAGATAAAAAAACAAGAATTAAAAGACATTCCAAGATTGAGATCTCAAGCTTGAAAATAGAATACTAATAAAGTGTAACATTCCTAAATGTCTTACAACCTCTTTCTTATGAGTGTGGTGCACTTGACACTCCTAAAAGAGAATCTACTCGACACGGCATTATGGTCTTCCCAGTTAAACATGAACCTTAAACTCTGATTCAAACTTAACATGTCCCGACCCTGGGACTTATTGTAATGGACATCCCAAGTCCAACTAGGATCGGGGATCTCCCCCGTTACCTAACCCAAATGCTTATATCAAGCCTTAAATGGGCTAAATTTTGAACATATAATAGGATAGAATTATTGTTCTCATTAAGACCCTAGAATAGAGTCACAATAGTGATCGGCCAAATTGAGAACAATTGTACAGCACTAACCGCCGAACCATACCAAGCCAAACCATAGACTAAAAACCAATGGGAATACCAAAACATAATGTAAAAATCAATCACAAAATGTATTATGATAGAATAGTGAGAAAATTAGGTCTAATGCTGCCAACTTTAATATTAATAACAATGCTAAGGATGACACCTCTACCGATCTCACCCATACCAACCCTAGACGTACCACACAACATATATCTAAAAGAGTAAACAAATCCAGTTGGGACATTCCCCTAAGTATGGCTAAAAACCAATATAAAAAATAAAAGAAAAGTGTCAAGAGAAATACATAACATAAAAGAATGCCTCTTTAAAGGATAGAAGCTCACCACTTTTATCTAAATGGTGATACCGAATCCGCATGCTAATAAAAAGGAGTAAAATGGCTGGTTCCTACATAGTGTGGGTATACAACTATGAGTATATAGGGATAGTGAATGATATTTAGAATGAATCTAAGGACAAGGATAAAACAATGTCAGTCATAAAACTATGTAAAACCAGGAAAAGGGGCCAGGTTTAACATTCACTTAAAACCTTAACCTTGGCAGTATAACTTTGTTGTCCTAACCATCCATGGGAGTTATGGGGTTTATCTCCCCCTGCTAAAAGGATCCCAGTGTGTAGCTGAATGCCTAGGAATTATCCCATGGGATGACTAGTACATCCCTCAACTTAAAATATGACACTCACATGTGCTCATCAAGGACCCCTCATATCAATAAATATGAGGTTTTGGTTTTGGTCACCTTTGGGACCACCACTTTTCACGGCATTACTAAATACCACAAAATCAATGACTAATTAAATCCATGTCCAAAAATTCCATTTAACATTTACTAACAAAGGCCTGTATTGGTATTATCGTTATATGATCCTATTATTTACAACTATATCCATACTATTTTGGTTAAGAAGACCTGAGGTGCCCTTTCCATATACCATATTAAATCGTCTTAGGAGTCTTACTTATTCTCCACAAGCAAAAAAATTTAGCCTTTTAACTTTTCCAAATAATTTAAACCATGCATATATCCTTTATTAAGTTTAAAACATGAAAGGGTTCTAATAAAATAAGTTAACGCAATAAACATATCTTTATAAGAATTTTATCAAACACCTTGGGGGTATAATATCACCAAAATGAATTTCAAAGATAATTAAGCCATTACCATGCAATCCAATTGACCACAACCATCATTAATACATATAAAAAGCATAATTAAAACCATAGGAAACCATAACAAAGCATTCAATATAAAACCCCCCAATAATAGTTGAAAAACCATAATCATGAAATAGTAAAACCATAAAATCAATCATATAAACCATACTGTTAGTTGAAATTACAATGAGGGAAGAGAACCAATTAAGTTATTGGAAGATATCACCAAATCAAGCCCCAAAGTAATCCCTAAGTTGAAGCCCTATCTTCCTTGCCCCAAAAGCTCTTGACAGAATTATGAGATGTTTAGGAATAGTTTCTAACTGTTAATGAATATAATAATAAGGTAAATATCATCATAAGTGTATTAGAAGTTGTGGATACTAATTAGGGTAAGTAGGAAAATCTCAAGAATAGCCCCTCTTAAGTTACACAAAAATCCCATCATAGGGATATGATTTACCCATACGAGTCGTATCCTCCTATACGATTGGTTTTCACCACTAATTTCCAAGCACAAACCCTTTAATCAAACATTTTCCAGTTTACGAATCATCCAACCAAGTCGTAACCACTGTATACCATCTATATCCATGACCTATATCTCTGGCAGAATGTAATACTTGGGGAATAAAATACTATTTACCATACGAGTCTTGGTTACGACTCGTACCGTGGATTATGGATAATGGTGAGCTACTTATACTTAGATCTAACATATTTAACAATGTCAAAGGTTAAGTAAAGGAAATGAATGACCCATAACTACTAATACAACTCATACCTCTAAGTCGTACCCATTCCAGTGACCAAAACTATCCCACTAACTAACATTGGTAAGCATACAGCAAGACCATACCACTTGTTCCCCAACATATGGATCATATCCATGAGTCATATTGGGTTTGAAGAATGGATTTCCAGGAAATGTATCAAGGGTCAAACCTAGGATATTTCAAATGGGAACTTTACAAACTATTCTATGGGCTGTGGATCCTCAGCCAAAGGAGTAGAAGTGTCTTGGTCCTCTTAAATTTATGGGATAGGGTAGACAAGTGCTACTTATCTACACTATTTCTAGAGCTCAGGGTATGGTTTATACCATTCTCGGTACCTTGCCAGCTTACTTTCTTGTTAACTTATTACTTGTAAATTCAGAAACAAGGACCAAGTGAAAATCCCCAAATAAATTGAAAAAGTAAAACTAAAACTATGATAGTTTCCTGTTTAAAATTCCATAATGATGACTCCCAAAACATGTTACGCCCAAGATTATGTGCAAGTATACATGGTGTCACCAAGTAATATAGTGGCCTTTTTGAAAAAAACTAGTTTCTGGACCTTAGAAAATTTCCTAAAATTCTGATCTTTGGGCATAATACGACTAATGGTTATGAATCATATGTTTAGGTATGGGTGGTATATCCAAACGTATGCTGACCAGTGTTGGTTGGTGGTATTGATTATGGTGACTGGAATGGATAGTTCTTAGGAGTATGCATTGTATTAGTGGTTATAGATTGTTAGGTTCCTTAAGTTAATCTAAGACTTAGTTATTTATGTTTGATCTCAGTACGAGTGGCTCACCATGAGGAGTAATCCGAGGTACGAATCATACCAGGGACTTATATGGTTGACATTTATTAATTCTTAAGGTATTTTATTCTACTAAGTCTATGGATCACGGATACGGATCGTATGTTGTGGTTACAACTTGGTTGGATAAGTTATACATTGGATAGTGTCATGTTCAAGGGAGGAAATTAAGGATACGAGTGGTGGATACCTATGTATTGGGAGAGTACAACTTGTGAGGGTCAGTCATATCCCTGTGATGGGATTTTGGTGCAACTTAAGTATGGGTATTCTAGACATTTCCTCAGTTATCCTAATAAGGTCCCACAACTTCTAACCTACTTGGAAGTTTATTTACCCTATTATTCCATTCATTATCACTTAGAAACTCTTCTAAACACTCCATAATTCTCTTATGAGCTTTTGGGCAAGGGGAGCTAGTCTTTCAACTAGAGGATCAATTTTGGGCTTGTCTTAGTGATTTCTTTTCATCATTATCTCTGTTTATGACATGTTCTCTTCCATCATCTTTAATACTAACTGAAGGTATGTTTTTATGAATGTTTTCACTATTTCATTGATTGAATGATTTTTGTTTTCAAATATGATTTGGGGGTTTTGTATGAAATGGTTCTTTATTGTTTCCCATATTTTAAGAATGCTTCTATATTCATTAGTGGTGGTTTTGGATAATTTGTTTGCATGGGAATGGTTTAATAGTAATTATAATTGGTTTTGGTCATATTATGCCCCGAATGTGTTTGATAAAATGCTTATAAAGATATGTTCATTGTATTGACTACTTTTAATGGAACTCTTGCAAGTATTAAACTTTTTAAAGGAATTCTGCATGGTTAAAATTGTTATGAAAGGCTAACTGCTAATTTGTTATTCTTGGGAGGGACATGGAAGTATCCTAATTTATTTAATATGGTAGATGGAAGGAAACTTGAAAGTCCCCATAAATCTATAAATAGTTGGCTATGAATTATACTTGCAAGTAAGGGTTAGTTTAATGATACCAATATCAGTGGACTTGGTTAATAATTTGATAAGGTTTTTATTATCTAGAAATTAGTTTTAATTAGGAAATAATGGTGTGATTTGTAGCAAAGCCATAGAAGGTGAGGTCCCGGGGGGCGAAAACTGGAAACTCATATTTGTTGATATGAGGTTGTTCTTGGTGACCGTATACATGATGTCACACTATATTTGTGGGATTTACTACTCATCCCATAGGATAATTCAAGGGTTTGCTTATTTTGCTAATTATTGGAAAGTAACCTCGTCTTAGAATAAAAGCAATTTTTACATAAGGTACATAAGTTTTTCTAGGATGAGCCATTCCTATTTAGTATGTGTGATAATGGTAAGACTCAGTGGTGTATTCTAAAAGTTGAGATGATGCATATTCTTGAGGCCTATAATGTATCCCCAATTAGGGTCTATCATGGTGGTACTCATATTGCCCATATGATCTTGCAGTGTGGTTACTATTAAGTCACTATTTGTAAATATGCACATGACTATGTTTGTGAATAATTCAAGCACCAAGGCAATATCTAATGGAAGCATGAGCTCTCCATGATACCTATTCTTGAGCTTAAGTCATTTGATGTATGGGGAATTAATTTTATGGGTTCCTTTGTGAGCTAGTATGAAATAAAATATATATTGGTGGATACGGACTATGTTTATAAGTGGGTGAAAGTGGTTACGATTTCCTATAATGAGTGTCAAAGTGTCGTGACATTTTTAAAGAATATATTCTCCAGGTTTGGTACTCCATGTGCTATTATTAGTAATGGTGGATCCCATTTTTATAATCATATGCTGAAGGCTCTACTTGAGAAATATGGTGTGAAAATGAGGTGGCAATATCTTACCATCTACAAACTAGTGGGCAAGTTGAGGTCTTTAATCATGACATATATTTAATATTGGCAAAGACTTTAAATACCAACCAGACTAATTGGTAGAATAAGCTAGACGATTTACTTTGGGCTTACTAGACATCTTTCAAAACCCTTATAAGTGCCTTTCCATATTAGCTTATGTACAAAAAGTCATTTCTCTTGATGATCAAACTTGAGCACAAGGCACTATAGGAATTAAAAAAGATAAATTTGAGTGGAGCGATGATGCAAACATGTGAGTGAGTAAGGTGAATAAAACACCCTAGGTTTTTCTTCTTGGAACTTTTCTGTGTTGTGAACACTCTGGACATCATATGACTAGGGGTACAAGTCATATGATTGGGTATCATTTAGGGGATCTTTTTCATAACTTAAATAATTTAGGTTTGATAGGATTTTGTCCAAGGGAAAATAGGACAACATACAGGTCATATAGTAGGGTACGAGTCTTATGGTGCTAACTCGTATGGAAATCAATGTGTCCTTGATCATATTATGTAAAGGGTATAGGTTTTAGGGTACTTCTCATACCTTATAGTATAGTTGGGCCTTAGTGGTCATTTGTTTGATAGTGTTGGAGTCTAAGGTGGGGTCTAGGGTACAAGTAAGGGTACAACTTATACCCTAGAATATGGTTGGGAGGTGTTCGTACCTTCATGCGAGACTTTTATGTAGTGTAAGTGGGAGGTAATCTGGAAATTTCCCCTCATAACCACTTAAGGCCACATGACTTAAATCAATCTTGGGATATAATTTACACTAATATTCTAATCTTAAATACTTAGGAACTGTCCAAAATTCTCTCAAAGGATCTTGGTTCAATGAAGGAGAAGGTTTCATCAATAGGGTTAATTTTGGACTTACAAGTGTGGTTTCTCTTCGTCATGTTTGTAATCTACGGTATTCAACCTCTCTTTTATTGTTAGTTCAAACTAAAGGAATGTTTTATGAATTGTTTTCATTGCATAATTGTTGAAAGGTTTTGGGTTTTCAAATATATGTTGGGGGTTATTGTTTATAATGATTAGTTAGGGCTATCCTATGTCTTTTACTTATGGTTTTTATATTATAATAATGGTTTGAATATATGGTTGCATGAGAATGGTTAATTTGTACTATATTTTGGCTTTCAAAACACTATACCCCTAACATGTTTGATAAAATTCCTATGAGAATGCTCTTACTATAAGGTTGGACTTTTAATGGAACTACTGAATGGCATAACTTATTCATAGAACCCTAATCGGTTTAAATTATTTGGAATGGTTAACTGGTAATGTTTTGGTTTTCATGGTTATGACTGAATTAAATATCCTTGTGGGTACAAGTGAATCCCCCAAGAAAACATTATAATGAACAACTTGTGGGTACATTGGAATCCCCCAAGCAACTAAATAAGGTAATCTATGGGTATAGGGAATCCCTTATTCTCAAAAAGGTTGGCTAAAGAAATTTCTTACAAATTAAAGTTGGTATGATTATACCACTACTTATAGCCCTGGTTAATAATAAATGGAATGGTGGTTTTGGTTAAGTTGTAATGGTTTTAACTGGGCAATAATGGCAAGGTGTGATAGCTAACTATGAAGGTGTGAGTCCAATGGATGAACAGTGGAAACTCATATTTACCGATATGAGTATTGCTCATGATGACCATATACTATACTTATGGGGTACATGGTAATCCCTAAGGTTACACTTATATATATGTATCATGGAGAGTAAAGGGTACTGGCGAATCCCCTACTCCTATGGATCTTTGATTCATGCAGAAACAAGCATCGAGGCCCATTCAAGGGCTCACACTAAACCAATATAGCCCATGAGTGGTTCTACGATGGTTAAGCTAAACACATAGTTTAATGGGATTAAATGTATGCTAAAACTAGTTCCCTTTCCCGGTATGGATATATATATGTGTTTGTATGGTTGTGAATGTATATGGTTGTCTATTTTGTTTTAATTGTTGGCGCTATTTTATCCTTATCCAAAGTAGTTTCTATCCTTAACTCGTTAACTTTTCTTTGAGCTATTATCCCATCACGCGATGGAGAAACTGGACATACTACTCTTTCTACTTAGTTATAGGAAGTGGGATCAACTATTGTATTGAAGTGGTGAGATTCCATTCTTTAGAAGGATCAATTTAATATCATGGATGTCTTTACATACTTTAGTTATTTCAAAGATATTGGTTTTGGCTATGGTTAGGGGCATATCCCAATCGAATATTATTATGCTTTTAGTTAGAGGCTTTATGGGACAACTATGGGTTGGTATGGGTGGTGTTAGTAGTGGTGTCAACCTTAATATTTTTATTGGTATTGGGACTGATATCGTTTGACTATATTTATGATGGTTCCATCATTTTCTGTTATGTTATGGACAGACACTTGGTTATAATATCAATTTTACTGTGGTTGTTGGTTGGCATTGGGTGGTTAGACTTATTTGAGTTGGCTATGGTTATAGGCGTATCCCAGAGTAAGGATTTGTACATTTATGCTATCTTATTATATGCTCAGAATTCATTCGACTCAGGGTATATGTTGTTTGATTGGGTGGGGTATTTAGGGTGGTCTCTATCCTAGTTGGAGTTATTATGCCATTATGATAAGAACCTATTTCAAGTTGTGTCAATTCGATATCAGAGGTAGGTTCATGGTCAATTGGGGAGTCTACAAAGCGATGCCGTGTAGAATCTCTATTTTGGTTGTATATCATACCATACTCACAAGGGAGAGGCTACAAAGAATTTAGGAATGTTTCACTTTCTTGTGTTATGATTTCAAGCTATAGAGTATAAGGTCTTGAATTATTCAAATTTTTGTTTGCTTATTTTTTAAGCCATGCCTCGATGATCTAAATCTCCCAACAACTCTTCTATCCCAAATTGGGACAATGTTGATGGGACAGGCTCTACTCAGGGGATCCATACTCAATCTAAGTATCTAGTCCCTAATTTTTCTAAAGTTTTACCAGTTCCTTCTAGTCCTCCTCATGTTAACACAATGAATGTGGAGTTTGATCAGTTGATTCATATGATTACTCAGTTTGGAGCATCTCAGGTTGAGCATGGTATATCTGGTATTCTATCTTTTAAGTCCATAAAGGTTGGTTAGTTGATGAGGTTGAGTCCTCCAACTTTATGGTGTTAAGGTAGAGGAGGATCTTTAGGGTTTCTAGATAAAATAGAAAAAATCTTCAAAGTGTTGTAGGCCATGAATTTTGAAGGAGTAAATTTTAGCTGCCTATCAGGTAAAGGATTTGGCATACCAATGGTACGATGAATGGGATAGGGTAAAGGGTGAGTATGATGATGAGTCATCTTTGTAGGAAACTTTTTCTAATGTATTTCTTGACCGCTTCTTTCCTTAGGTGTTGAGGGAAGCAAAAGAGGAGGAGTTTGTTAATCTGAAGCAGAAGAGGATATTAGTTAAGGAGTATGCCTTAAAATTTCACCAGTTGTCAAGGTATGTTCCAAAAATAGTGTCTAATAAGACGGCCAGGATGATAAAGTTCACTTGAGGACTGTCTCGGGAGTTTATCCTTAAAAGTATGACTGCTTTACTGATCGTGGACATGGATATTTCCAGGTTGGTTTTTCATATGCAGTAGGTGAAAAAGGAAAAAAGAAAGTAGGCTGAGTTAAGGGAAAGGTAGGGTAAGAATTTTAGATTTTTTGAGACAGGTAGTCAGTAACAAAGTGGTAGAAATAGTGGTAAGATGCCAAAGAAGAAGTGGGGGAGTTATGGTTCCTTCCCCACAACTAGTGCTTCATACCCGAAGCCTTCGGGTAATAGGCGTCAGCAGGGTGGGGATAACTTTATGGAACAGGGTTCCCAATCTTAGGTGGTTGGGGCTCAATTAGCCTCATCGTGTCCTTCTTTTAGGCTTTGTGATCGGTTATATTATAGTTTCTGTGATGAGGGAGGGATAGGTGCTTCAAATATCGTTAGTTAGGCCATATTCTTAGACATTTCTTGGTTGGTAAGGTTTCTTCGGGGCCAAATAAGGTTCTAGTTTCTTCATAATTTGCTCATGAACCAAAAAGTATTACTTTTGCATATGTTTTTGCTTCTCGTACTGGCACAAGTTAAAATAGGTTATATGCCCTTGTGTCCCGACAGAAGTCCATGGCATCGCCTGATGTTGTGATTAGCATGATCAAACTTTTCTCCCATTTTGTGTATTGTTTACTTTATCCGGGGTCTACTCTCTATTATGTGACCTCATTTTTAGCTGTGTATTTTGGTTTTGGTCTCGAGGTTATTTTAGATCTTTTTTCTGTTTCTACCCTGGTAGGTGAGTCTACGATTGCTAAAGAGTCTGTAGAGGATGTGTGATATCTGTTTGTAGTAAGGAGACTTTTGTATAATTGTATGAATTAGACATGGTCGATTTTGATGTCATTCCAAGTATGGATTGGTTACATTCGTGTTATGCGTCCTTAGATTGTTAAACCCATAAGGTTGTCTTTAGGTTCCCTGGTGAACCAATTATTGAGTGGGAGGGTGGTCTCGAGCCCCTAAGGGGATGTTTATATGATATCTTAAAAATTGGAGAGTAGTCTTCAAGGGGTGTCTCTATCATCTAGTCTGGTTTGTAGATTCTAACTTGAAAGGTCCTTCTTTTTAATCAGTTTCGGTGGTAAATAATTTCATGCGGTCTTTCTGGATGATCTTTATGGTGTTCCTCCGGATAGAGATATTGAGATTGGGATTGACTTATTTTCAAACACTTGTCAAATATCTATTCCTCCTTAAAGGATGGCTCTGGCTGAGATAAAGGAACTTAAGGAGCAACTTAAGTATCTTTTGGATACAAATTTAATCCACAGTAGTGTATCCCTGTGGGATGCACCAGTGTTATTTGTGCGTTATAAGGATGGTTCCCTTCAGATGTGCGTTTATTATAGGAAGTTGAATAAGTTAGCGGTTAAGAACAAGTACCATCTTCCTAGGATGGTTGACTTGATTGATCAATTACTGTAATACCCCGGGAAATTTTTTGTTGAAATTTTGTGTGTAAACGTGTTGGGTTCTATCTTCTAGAATGAATTATAACTTTTTCCTACGAAAAGTCTTATATTATGACCCACCATTGTGTAGAGTATCAAATAAGATTTCCACCGATATGTGGATCATAAAAAACGGACACCAGAGCGATGATTTATGAACATTCCAATCGAACCATGAATAGTAGTGAAAAGTAAAAGGTGCAGGAAAAAGTACTGAGGCCTGGCGTATTTTTGCTCCAACTTTAAACAATCCTAAATCATTGTACATAATGATCTTTGTGATCTTCTATATATCAAAGGAAAGCTCCGCGAGTCCTCTTTCCAATGAAATTGGTTTCATCCAATTTGTCTATCGGAGCAAAAAGTTATGGTCGATCTACTTCAGCCAATCAAAAGTAAATTTTTAGGTCAACTTCAAATAATCATAACTCCTCGTACACAATGACCTGGGTGAGATACTATATATCAACGGAAATATATGAGAGTCCTCTTTCTAATGAAATTGGTTTCATCCAATTTGGATATCGGAGTAAAACGTTATGGTTGATCTACTTTAGACTATCAAAACAGTCCACCAAAGGCTAGATTCGAGAATTTTTTTGTTTTTTAGGGGCGTTTTGGTCATTCCCCTCACCCAAAATCCGTCCAAACCCTATATTAAAGCTTATTTCATCAAACTCCCTCAAAAAGAAAACCCTAAGCTCCTATATCCAACTTCAAGAACCTCCAAAGTTCACCATTAATTCTGCGAATTTATTCAAGATTCCAACTTCCCAGTTCAAGAACTCCAAGAACCATCATTCAAAGGCACGATTAACATCTCAAAAATGAGTATCGATCTAAAGTTAATCATTCAAGGTATGTAGGGTTTTTCAACAAGAACTCTCTTTCGTTCTTGTGCCCAAAAGTAATTTTCTTTACAAAGGCATGATTTTTATTTGATTTTTACTAATTTGAAGGATGAACCCATATCTTATGATGATTATTATGAAATATTGATATTTATGATTTTCAAAGATGAATTTACAAATGTGGAGATATAAAGCATGAATCTTGAATGATATTCATCATGATTTTGATATTTGGGTCGTGAATTCCCATTGGAAATTGTGTTTTTTTAGACAGTGTGTGTTATAAGCACGTTGATGTTGAATATTTGAGATATTTTGAATGATTTGACCTTTTGGTCTTAATGGAGTTGGTTTGAACTCGAGTGTGAAAGAAATCCACAATGTGGTTGATTTTGATAGATGGGAAGCATGATGGCTCCCGATGTATATTTATATATTACTGAAATTTTTTTATTGTGAATTGTCTTTGAAATGATCTGAGTTATATCTGGGAGAAATCTTTAGCACCGAGTGGGAGGTATAAAGCTACCTTACTTCCCTAGAACTATGTGCCATCGTAGGAGTGAGCTTGAGGCTGATTTATATAGTGATCACTAGTTTGTGTGGATTTGATATTGATAGTTCTACTCCGATGGCAAGGATAAGACGGCTCTCCCCAACGTGGGTTGTACGTTGGACTCTATGTAGCTCACATGGTTTATGTTGGTTATAGGATCTCTCAGTGTGTATGTATTTCCTTGTGTCAATGGTGAATGATGAAGTGATTTGAAAGTGGAATTGTGAAAGTTATTCTTTCGAAAGATTTAAATGATATTTACATTATGAGAATTGATATTCTTGATGAACTGAAAGTGATTGACAAATTATATGATGACTCACATGTGTTATTGTACATATTTCATCCTCTCATGATTATGATGATTTTCTTCGGGCTATGTGAGTCTTTCATGAATCTTGCATATTTCTTATAAATATTTATGATGATGATGTTTATAAAACTGCATACACCCCCATATACTCGGTTTCTTTCCATAGTACAGACCCACATCTTTGGATGTGGGCTGCATTTTATCGAAATGTAGGTTCAGGTGCTCAGTTCCTAGTTCGACAGTGATTCTTTGGGCAAGCTGTTCTACATTCTCTGTTGTAGTGAGTCCTCATGTTTCGAGAATGTGATGTTTGATTTTGGTTTCACAGAATTGTTTACATTTGATAACTGAGTATGAGTCAGTTGGGGCTTGTCTCAATGGCTTACTGGTTTTATTAATTTTCTTAGATGCTTGTCAGGCTAGTATAAATGTTGGGAGTTGACTAATAAGTCATATTTTGTTATCTTTCTGAAATTCTTTTATTCTTGCATGATGATTACTCTATTGATATTTGAGGGTTATTTATAGAAACCCCGTTAATTTGTGTTGAACTGAATGAAAATGGGTCAAAGGGTTAGCTTAGGGCTAATGATAGCCTCAAGCACTGTGTGACACTCCGGGATCCATTTTCTAGGGCGTTACAAACTTTGTATCAGAACCTAAGGTTATAAGGTGTCCTAGGAAGTCTGACAAGCTGCATTAAGTAGAGTCTTGATCATTGGTGTGTAGCACGCCACATCTATGAGCAATAGTCTATAAGACGTTTTAGGAAAAAGTGTGATTCTTTCTTTCAGAAGTCTATCGTGCTTAAAGTGTCTCTCTGCTATTGATTCGTGCTCTCCTCTTTCAGAAATATGCCTCTTCATCGAGCGAGAAGAAATAATGATGGTCAGAAACCTCAACCCGCTGACCCATTGAATGAAAACGTGTCTCATGCTGAATTTTAGGCAGCCTTTCTGGCGCTGGCCCAAGCTGTTACTGCCAATGTTCAGGACAACCCGACCCCAAATCCACAGCAGCAAGGAGGTGATTCAGATGTTGCTAGGATCCGTGACTTCATGCGGATGAATCCACCGAAATTCTATGGGTCCAAGTCTGATGAGGATCCACGATTATTTTTAGAGGAGGTGCAGAAGATTACTCAGGTGATGCATGTATCTGAGGAACATAGTGTGGAGTTGGCTGCGTATAGGTTTAAAAACCTTGTTTATAACTGAGTTGTTGCTTGGAGGAAAGGTAAAGGTAAGAGAGATATCCCTACAACTTGACAAGAGTTCCAGGATGTATTCCTGGATAAGTTTTTTCCTTTGGAGATGAGGGAGGCGAAGGTGGAAGATTTTATGAACCTACGAAAGGGCTCTATGACTGTTAGGGAGTAGTGTCTAAAGTTCAATCAGTTGGCCAAGTATGCTCCTGACTTAGTGGCTGATAATCGAGCTAGTATAAGTAAGTTTGTGATTGGAGTATCTAGTTATGTGGTTAAGAAGTGTCGGTTTGCTATGCTGAATAGTGAGATGAATCTTTCTAGGCTGATGACTCATGCCCAACAGATTGAGCAGAAAATATTAAGGAGAGAAATAGAATGAGACAGAATAAAAGAGCTAGGTCCGAGTAGCACAAACAGGGTCAGACTAGACCGTAGGGAGGGAGTCGCCCTTAGTATTAAGATCATTTATCTATGCGAGCACCATCATCTGCTAGTGCTCCCGTGCCTAGAGGTAGGCAGGAGTAAGGTAGCAGGTCATATGTATCCAGGTCCCAGTACAGTGCTGGCAGTAAGCCAAATCGTCCCCTGTGTCCTAAGTGTGGTAGGGCTCATTCGGGTAAGTGTTGGGGTGAGAAGAGGGGTTGTTTCCGGTATGGTGACATGGGTTACAGAGTTTGAGATTGTCCACAGGATGGACAAGGGCGTCATGACTATCGCTCTCAAAACCAGACTGAGACTGTTAGTGCTCCAGTTACAGCGACTCGCCAAGCCCCAACTTAGGGTACCGCTTCTAGCAATGCTAGTGGGCAGCACTAGAATAGATTCCATGTTTTACCATCCTGCCAGGAACAGGAGGAGTCTCCCAATGTTGTTACTAGTATGCTTCGTATATTTCAGTTTGATGTGTATGCTTTACTGGATCCTTGATCCAGTTTCTCATATGTTCAACCTTTGATTGCTGTGAGTTTTGAAATGAGTCCTGATATTATTCCTGAACCTATCCTTGTTTCTACCCAGTGGGTGATTCGATTGTTGCCCAGAAAGTGTATTAAAAATGTCCTATTACCATTCTTCATAGAGTCTTATTGGCTGATCTGATTGAGTTAGACATGGTAGATTTTGATGTGATTCTGGGTATTGACTGGTTGTATTCTTCTTATGCCTCTATTGATTGTCGGAACCGAGTGGTCAAGTTTTAGTTTCTTGGTGCATCCATGTTTGAGTGGTCAGGGAATTCTATGTCACCCAAGAGTCATTTTTCTTTTACCTCGAAGCTAGAAAGCTTATTTCCAAGAGGTGTATTTACCATTTGGTTAGAGACAAAGACACTAAGTCTGATACTCTAACTCTCCAGTCTGTAACGTTGTCAATGAGTTTTTTGATGTCTTTCTGAATGATCTCCCAGTGATACCTCCTGATAGAGAGATAGAGTTCAAGATTGATCTTCTCCCTGATACTCAGCCAATTTCTATTCCTCCTTACCGTATGGCCCCTGCAAAACTTAAGGAGTTAAAAGAGTAACTCAAAGATCTACTAGATAAGGGTTTCATAAGGCCCATTGTTTCTCCTTGGGGTGCTTCTGTGTTGTTTGTGAGAAAGAAAGATGTCTCTTTGCGTATGTGCATTGATTACCGCCAACTGAATAAAGTCACAATTAAAAATAAGTACCCCCTTCCAAGAATAGATGATTTTTTGACCAATTGCAAGGTGCAAGTTATTTCTCAAAGATAGACCTTCGTTTCGGCTATCATCAACTCAAAGCCAGGGAGTGTGACATCTTGAAAACCACTTTCCAAACTTGTTATGGCCATTTTGAGGTTCTTGTTATGTCTTTCGGGTTAACTAATGCCCCAGTATCTTTCATGGACCTCATGTATTGAGTGTTCAGACCATATCTGGATATGTTTTTCATAGTGTTCATCAATGATATACTGGTGTACTCCCATAGTGAGGATGAACATTCTGATCATCTCTGAACTGTCTTACAAATCTTTATAGATCACAAGTTGTTTGCCAAGTTCAGTAAGTGTGAGTTTTGGCTAAGTTCTGTTGCTTTTCTGGGTCATATAATTTCTTCCAAGGGTATTAGAGTTGATCCCTAAAAGACCGAAGCTATTAGAAATTGGCCTAGACCTATTTCTCCGACTGATATCAGAAGTTTCTTAGGTTTAGCTGGCTATTATAGCCATTTTGTTGAGGGTTTCTCCTCTATAGCTTCTCCTATTAATAGGTTGACCTAAAAGAAAGTGAAGTTCTTGTGGTCCAAATCTTGTGAGAAGAGTTTTTTCAGGAGTTGAAGACTCGACTCACTTCAGCCCCTGTTTTGACTTTGCCTGATGGTGTTGATGGTTATGTGGTGTACTGTGATGCTTTGAGAGTTAGGTTGGGTTGCGAATTGATGCAGAAGGGTAAGGTGATAGCTTATGCTTCTAGACAGTTGAAACCCCATGAGAAACATTACCCCACCTATGACCTTGAGTTTGCTGCTGTTGTGTTTGCTTTGAAAATCTGGAGACACTATTTGTATGGTGTCCATGTTGATGTTTTCACTGATCATAAGAGTCTGCAGTGTGTGTTTACCCCGAGAGAATGGAATCTTAGGCAGATACGATGGTTAGAATTATTAAAGGACTATGATATCAGGGTGCTGCAGCATCCGGGCAAGGCCAATGTTGTGGCGGATGCCCTAAGTAGAGTATCCATGGGTAGTGTTTCGCATGTGGTAGAAGGTAAGAAAGAGTTGGCTCGTGATGTACATCGTTTGGCTAGATTTAGGGTTAAGTTGTTTGACTCTACTGAAGGTAGTATAGGGGCTCAGAGTAGTTTCGAATCCTCCTTGGTTTCAGAAGTAAAGGAAAAACAATACTTAGATGCTAGTTTGGTCAGACTGAAGGAGTCAGTCAAGGACCAAAAAGTAGAGGTTTTCTCCCAAGGGGGAAATGGTATGTTGACATTGCAGGGTAGATTTTGTGTCCTGAATATTGATGATCTGAGACAGACGATTATGGCTGAAGCACACGGGGCATGATATTCTATTCATCCTGGTGCCACCAAGATGCACCGTGACTTGCGGGCAATCTGTTGGTGAAGTGGCATGAAGAAAGATATAGTAGCATTTGTAGCTAAGTGTCCAACATGCCAACAGGTTAAGGTTGAACACCAAAGATGTGGTGGTATGATGCAAGAGTTTAGTATTCCCACCTAGAAGTGGGAAGAGATAAATATGGAGTTTGTGATTGGTTTACCTCCTTCCCAACGCCATCATGATTCCATTTGGGTTGTGGTTGATAGGTTGACTAAGTCTGCTCATTTCTTGCCTGTTCATACTTCATATACTGCTGAGGATTACGCTAGATTGTATATCCGAGAGCTAGGTAGACTACATGGAGTACCCTTGACTATCATTTCGGATAGGGGTACTTAGTTCGCTTTATAATTTTAGAAAGCTTTTTAGAAGGTTCTTAGTACCCAAGTGCTTTTGAGTTGCTTTTTATCCGCAGACCGATGGTCAGGCTAAGCGGACCATCCATACCTTAGAGGATATGTTGAGAGCTTGAGCACTTGACTTTAAGGAAAGTTGGGATGATCACTTACCTTGATAGAGTTTGCTTACAATAACAGTTTCCACTCTAGTATGGGGATGGCTCCATTTGAAACCTTATAGTGAAGTATGGGGTTGGTTTGAGGTTGGTGATGTGGATGTGAGTGGTCCTGATTCGGTGTTTGAGGCTATGGAAAAAGTTAAGTTGATTAGGGAAAGGTTAAAAACTATGCAGAGTCATCAGAAGTCATATACGGATGTTAGAAGGAGAGACCTTGAGTTTGAAGTTGGTGACCTAGTGTATCTTAAAATTTCACCTATGAGGGGGGTGAAGAGATTCGGAAAGAAGGGGAAGCTTAGTCCCCGGTTATGTTGGTCCTTACAAAATTCTTAGCCGTGTTGGTAAGGTAGCTTATGAGCTCGAGTTTCCTTCCGAGTTGTCCTCTATTCATCAAATATTCCATGTCTCCATGATTAGAAAGCATATTAGCGATGATGTGGTAGTGGATTCCTTTGTGAGTGATGACATTAAAGTAAATATTTCTTTTGATGAGATTCTTGTTGAGATTCTTGATTTCAATGTCTGAAGACAAAGGAACAAAAAAGTTCTCTTGGTCAAGGTGTTGTGGCAAAACCAATCTGTTGAGGGTGCACCTTGGGATGATGAGGCGGATATGCGATCCAAGTACCCGCACCTATTTTTCGCGAACTTCGATCAAGCCGAAGGTATCATTTGTTCCAAAATCATGCACTTTTGATAAAAGTTGCAGCAGTTCAGCTGTCATTTATTATGCGTTCAGCTGTAGTTTCTTGAATTTATGAATTCTATATTGCATTCGGAGTGAGAAATATGTGGTGATGAGTCTAACTAATGGTTTCAGATGTATGCTCTATTCCCTATCTAATCTTGGCATGTCTAACATCATTCGAGGATGAATTTATCCAAAGAGGGATGATGTAATACCCCTAGAAATTTTTCGTTGAAATTTTGTGCATAAACGTGTTGGGTTCTATCTTCTAGAATGAATTATAAATTTTTCGTGCAAAATTTGTTAGATTATGACCCACCATTACGTAGAGTATCGAATAAGCTCTCCAACTATATGTGGATCATGAAAAACGGACACCTGAGCGACGAGTTATGAACATTCCAATCGAACAGTGAATAGTAGTAAACAGTAAAACGTGCAGGAAAAAGTACTGAGGCCTGGTGTATTTTTGCTCCAACTTTGAACGATCATAACTCCTTGTACATCATGATTTGGGTGATCTAGTATATATCAACGGAAAGCTCTGCGAGTCCTCTTTCCAATGAAATTGGTTTCGAACAATGAAATCTGTTGGTGTAGACATCAAGGAGAAACAAATGCTTGATCCTGTGTTAATGAACATCAAGGGTGATGTAGGTAGGCAAAAGTGATGACATTTGATATTAGGGGTGATTGTACCTATAACGCACCGAGACTACCCCCTAGATGTCACACTGTTCTTAGGACCACAAGTGATCCCAGGTTAACCCTTGTACTTGCATAACTCGTGAGCAACTGAACAAGATACATAAATCTTGAAGAAATTATCAGAAGAGAAGTCTTTAGCTGAAAATCTTCAAAACAGAACTATTAAAATGATAACAACTATGGTTATAGAAAATAAAATTGAAATCAAATACATTAACTCTACTAATTGTCTAGGAAGCCTCTACTAGTATTGACTATAGGTAGCCGGGACATGACCCCAGCTATCATAAATAAAAGAAGATGCTACTCGAACTATGATTGAATCGAGCCCTTGAATCAAAAGGACTTATCACCTGCTGAGTGGAAGCTGCAAACTATCGGATTATGATGTGGGTGCTATAACTTGTACCTACATTATGAGATGATGTACCATATAGAATTATATGTGGATCAGTACTTCTGGAATGTATAGAGTATGTGGGGCTGAATTCATAAGTAGTAACAATAGATCAATATTCATATAAACTTTTAAAAGAGGAATGACAAGAGTAAATGACTCACCTTGAGCTTGAATAACTGAAAGCTAAAAATAATAAATCATGAATAATAAAGCATATTGTATAAATCTTGTGATCCATAACACTTAGTTTTAAAAGTTGTAGTTTTACTCCTTTTTGAAGGTTATACTAACCGACATAAAACATGTGAGGTACCATGGAGTCCAACGTCTTACCCACATTAGGGAGAGCTGTTCTACCCTTTCCATTGAAATAAAACATAAGCTTGATTGATCATAATACTGAACCCACTATGGGAATTATAACCTACAGTGGCACGTTGTTCTGGGAAAGTGGAATGTGCTAAACCCACACCACCCACTCGGTGCTAAACACTAGTCCCATATTAGCTATATGCTCAAACTATAGGAAATCCACCTTAAAATAGTGTGAGGGTTTAAAATGAAAACCTGTTATACTTCTCTTAGCTTAAAAATGTAATCAGAATTGACAAATGTGGATCCCATCTAATAGCCGAAGATCAATTATTGCATTAAATCTTGATAATTGATTGTCATAGAATTCTCAAAACATAATCTTCACGAAATGTAAATACTCAAACTTAGGGCTTACAACCCACACATTTACACTCATGCCAATTCATAATAAAACTTTATGCTCAATAACAATCTTGAAATACTTCAACAACAACCAGTCAAGATAGTGCAATATTATTCATAATGTAAATCATGCAAATTAAAAACAGAAGCACAAGCATTTCCTGATATACGAAAAGCTTTAAATCTCATGTAAATCACATGCATCAAGAATATACATCTTTGGTATGAACCCTGCTTCAACACAAGTCAATTAAATCTTAAAATCATGTAATTTGGGCACATGGGTGAAAGGATAACCTTGTTCACAACCCCACATACCTTATTAGGTTTAATTTGATGTAGAAGCTTGACTTTGAATTCTTAAAGATATTCTTGATGGCTTACTCAAATTCTTGATTATCTTGAAGAGGATGTAGTGGAGTTTTTGCATTTTTGGAGTTAGGTTAGGGTTTCTTTGAGAGAAATTGATGGAGAATGGGTGTATATTGCTTAAACCGTCATTTAATTTTATGTTTTTCACGACTTGGGATCATGGTAAATGACCAAATTTCCTCTTTGGAGAGTAAAGTCGCAACTAGAATGTCATTTGGGGGCTTAGCGACAGCGATGGACTACTTATCACTATACCCGACGCAATGCGGCGAAATTGCATTTTGCTGCTAGAAGCAAAATACAAACACGACCCAAACCTCGTCCAAAAATTTCAAAACTTACCTGAGACATGCTCCTTACAACCCTGAACATTAATCAACTCAAAAACCATCATCTCAGAGCCTGGAATGTCTACTTAAAAATCCTCGAAGTTAAGAATTCAAAATAAGGCAAAGTCTTCAACACCTATCTTAATTTTGAGGTTCTATATCTCAAATGCAAACATTAGGAGTTGAACTAAACTAAGCCTAATATGGGGTAATACAGTATCTCCCTCTTGGGAACACTCATCCTTGAATGAGACTGGTAAGATTTAGAGTACTTTACTAAGGAAACTGAGGTCATTTACTGTACATGCATGACTTGGAACATGAGTGCATAACTGAGTATGAAACATGATAAATAAACGAATATCAAGAACGAAACTGATTCTTTGAACACATGCAATGCCATAAGAATAGTTATAAGGCTGAGATAGAAATGAGAGTATCAACTTATGAGTAACCGTTACTCTAGGCTAGATCTGATTTTATGAAGAAAAGATGAGAGGTTTAGGATATGAAAACTCAGGGGATAATATTATCTCCCTCTTCGGATCGTTCATCCCAAGAATGATACTAACTTGTCTGAAATACTAAGGAAAGACTGAGATCATGAACGTGACATTTATAAGCTGAATCATTACTGAATATTTGAATCTGAAACATTATGCATGGACTGAACTGAATTCACAATTTACATGAATACGAACGAACTACCTCTTGGAATGGCCATACTGATGAAACTTTAGATAGCCAAACTACATCAAAAGATGGAAAAACTGAAGAAATTTTGTCTGTCTGACTGCTAAAAAGGATTTCTGGCTATACCAACTGAATTATACTGAAAGCTATTACTCAACTATCCATTCCACTTCAAAACTGCATGTCCAATGAGACTACTTAAAATGTTAGCATGGGCACTAATAAATCTACCTACTTAAGTCGGAACTGAACCGAATTCTCTCACTATATTCAAGCCTACCTGAATCTACAAAGTGCACATATCACACTGTAATACTAGTCTAAATAATGAATTTAATACACCCTGCGCTTTCACAACTTCTCATATTATGAATAATTCTTATTATCACTTTAATAGCTACATTCAACCACTTTCTAGGAATTCACTAGCGCACAATGCATTCATCGACTTATACACCAACATAACATTCAAGCCTATCCTCATAACAATATATGAACGTCTAAACAATTACCCATAAAAGCATCTTTCTCACATTCTCTAATATCTATTAATAACAACTTCTATTCACTATTCTTAGTAAGACATGCATAAAAATATTCTCTACCAACCAAGTCATACACAAAAAGCTTCACCTTAATATTTCTTCAAACTTACAGACTTACATAAAACAAGCATACAACAATCTTTCTCAACATGACACATTTACTCTCTCCCATCTAAATAATTGTTCATCATCATTATCTTGACCTAAGGGGAGGTCATAAAAAGGTTGGGATATTAAGACCTGAAACATGAAGGGATACTAAGCATAACTTGACACTTTACCGAGGCCTGAGAAATAGAGTATTCACGACATATATTTATTACAGAGATCAAAACTAGGGATATACATGAAAAAATCTGCATTTGCTAATCATTAAAAGTATAGCATGAATACCTGGAACTAAATATACTGTAAATCATGAGTACATAAGTCATGAGCTATAGGACCTGAGTTTGGAGTTCATAAATTCCTGGAACATGATTCATACTAAAGAATGAACTAGAACTCCTCATACTAGGAACTGGGAGAGTACATGATTCTATATTATGAATGAACATGAACTATGATCATGGAACTGACATGTAAGGCATGATTAGATATCGTGATAGCTAAAATACAAATACTAGAATAAGAATGGGTTGGGCCTCATTTATCCTTACTGTTATTTTACAACATACCGACACCCTTACTGGAATATGAGTGCTTAACTTGGTTATGTATTCTATAATCTCCCCCTTAGCTTTAATCCATCACTCTATGTTTGTGAAACCCTTTACTAAACACTAAATTTGATTACAAAGATTGTAGTCTAGTGTATGGGATACAACTACACATAAATAATAAACTTACCCTGAAAGACTATATCTAAAAGTGTAAAACCCATTGCTAATACTTCCTTTTAAGATAAAACTCTATATTTCTATATCCCCAATAGTCATCATATAATAACTTGAACACTTACTAACTTATAATCTTCATGAGCATCACTATACCTGGAGTCCATAACATCTAGAACTTCCACTCTTATTTCTATTAGCTCAATCTTCAAAGATCCAAACTTTGATTCTATGACTTAACATGTAAATCCCCAAACCTTTAATGAACCATACTACTTCTATCTTAGCCTACTGATATCATATCTCAAAACATATATTTTTCCCTAAACCATGAGAATAAAAATCATACCAAAAGGTAAAACATCATGTATCCACAACTCCTTAACTTGGCTAATAAAAACACCATATACTATGTAACTAGCCTTCTTACACTCAGCAACTCAAGGGTACTACTAACCATTAGTAAACAATAACTAATTGGAGTACAATAATGTACCAAGTGTATACTCCTCCTCTAACTCAGTAGCTCGCAATGATAGGATCTATAATGAGTACTCTTCTCTGGCACTATAGCTCACAGATAAAGAGGTCCCTACGGGATTTAGGAATATCCGTATACACTAGCTAGTCTCGATCTAAGACTTCCCATAATAATCATCAATAATATACTTTGTCTAGAACAATATATATATATATATATATATATATATATAAATGAGTGAACAAACCTAAATCATATTTCATTCTAAGAGTCGGGTCACCTTTTTATCCCCAAACTCCCTTATTAGGTTAAGCCATGATACACTAGTCATAAAAATGTCTTAAAATAGTTACCTATCGTGAAATCCATACAATACAATATCTTATAAAGAAAATTAGACTGAATCCTACCTCGATGCCAAACAGAAATTATTGAATCAACCATTAATTGCTCATCTTTGCTCCATGATCTTGATATACCACCATGCTATCAAAATAATAATCTACACATTCATTGAAGTAAACTAAGGCCCATATTATTATTAAAATATTTGAGTTAAAATTCAGGTGATGAATAAGCCTATGGGTCTCAGAAATGAAACTCAAAATTAAATTCATCATGAGGTCCCTTAAAGTACAAGAAATAATTGCTAAAATTAAGAAGAAATGAAGAATAAATTTAGGCCCAATTCAGCCTCTAAATTTTGAGTATTTTAAGATTTACATTCAAATAATTTAAAAAGAAAAAGGATGGAATTTGTCAGATAGAAAAATAGGAAATGACCAAGGATTTTCGGGATAACTTACCTTAGCTTTGTTGGATGATTACCTATACTTTTCCATGTGCCATGCTCTAAATAATAGAGGAATATGGTCAATAAATAAGGGAGAAAAAGGGGTGAAGAACGGAATTTATCCCCAACAGTTGTTACTAAAGAAACAAAATCATCACTTAAGCAATCAACGCTTATGTGGTCAAATTATTGCATAAGTAATTCTCTATGAAAATATGGACTTCACTTAAGCTGTTGATTTTTGCTGAAGTAGCCTTCACTGAAGCGATGAGGCCTCTGCTTAATTTACTTGGAAAGGTTGAAGGTTAATCATTAAAGATATCCCCTGATTAATTAAGAAAACAAAGATCTACTTAAGCAGTTGCACTCACTAATGCCAGATACCAGATTTTGCTAATTTCAAATAGACTTGAATAGGGTGCTTGGGATTCATCTAGAATCCTATGCATGCCAAAAAAATAGGCTACCATATAAAATATGACATTCTAGACTCAACAGAACTATCAAAATATTCATCCAAGATTATTTTGATTAAATAGAGGTCCCACACCTATAGTTTTCCTTTAACTAAGTTCTACCCAATGTCTTGAGAACTAAACCAAGGGCTCCCCTAGCCTAAAATCTATATTCTAGAGCTGGTGGAAATATTAGAACTCTTATCCAAGGTCATATACTAAGGGTTTTGGTCTGAGACTAATTCATTAACAATGATAACTCCATAATAGGAAAAAACGCCTAAAACCCAAATAAACTTCTCAATAACCAAATCTATAGTTTAGATAAGTTATAAATGACCTATATACATTATAAGAAGGCTTAAAATGCTAGAAATGTATAAAAGTTAGGAAAATAACATATAGGTCATTTCAACTCTGACACCAAATTTGAGGGATTGGATTTATGGATTTTATTTATATTCCATTGTAAATATATTTTGTGTTTGGATTGAATTTTTTCTAAAAGTCTGATATAGATATATATGGTTGTAATTGCATTTTTTTCTTTATTAGTTTAACTGATTGGCTTACTTATCAAGGATATGCCTCGATAAGTGCCATCATGACCTAATTTTAGGTCATGACAAATTGGTATCAAAGAAGCCATGTTCAGTAGTCTCATAAGTGTAAGAGTAGAATATCTAGTAGAGTCTCAAGGATTGGTACATATACATCCATACCTATCTTTGAAAGGCTATAAGATATCTTTAGGAATGATTTCTCTTGTTTGATTCCTAAGTTGTGAGGGTTGTTTTCACCCAATGTTCTAATTTTTGTCCACACTTTTCTTTGTAGATGGTAAATAGTAGATCTTGAAAGGATAGGAATACTAAGCCAATAGTTGAGGATGAAGCCTTGATTAGTGGGAGAGGTAGGGGTCATAGATAACCTAGAGGTAGAGGAAGGGCATAAAGAACTGCCTGAACAAGAGGATGTGCTAGGGATACCTCTACTTAAGATTGCGGTTGTGAATTCAAGGGAGGATTATTAGACATGGGATATTGGACCTGCTCAGGTCCCACAGGGTTTAGTTTCTACCCTAGTTTTGAAGGTTCTATTGATTAAGTTATTCACTTATTTTGACATTATTACCTGGAGTACACCTGATGTTCCTTTGGTTTGAGTATGGTACTTCCATCTATGCTGGCATTTACTTATGGTATTCCTCAAACTCTGAGTATGATTCCACCTTTTGTACTGATATTTGCTTATGGTATTTCTTTGACTTTGAGTAGTGCTCTACCTTCTCTACTAGTATCTAATTATGGTATTCCTAGTTATAAGGTGAAACCTTCATCTTTGGTACCCTCACATATGGTTTTTTAGCCTGCTAGACTTATATTTCTCCATTGCTTATAAAATTATATTTTCTAATGATTAAAGATTTTAAAGGTTTATTCACTTGCGTCAAATGAAGTTTAGTAGTGCTATTTATAATAATTCCTATCAGTTTTTTGTTGATTGCTAGGAGAAGTTAGGTAATCTTGGATCCCTTGAGCCCCATAGAATTACTTTACCTATCAATTGACACATATGGCTAGGAATTTGTAAAGGTCATATGCTAGTTATAGACATTTTGGTTTACCTTCTATAACTTTGACTCAATTTTGTGAGTTATTTTGGGCGATCTTTATAATGTATTTGACCACTTGTATCAAGGACCCATGACAGTTAATGAGTATAATACTCATTTTTACATTTTATCTCGGTATTTAACCATTAGCATATCCATTGAGTCTAAGATGATTCAAAAGTTTTTAAAGGGATTAGATTGTATTTATCAGTTATCTGCTTCTTAGATGGTAGTTTTACATGATTCTTTCTAGATTATTATCGAGCATGCCATGATGATCGAGTCTATCATCCAGGCTACAAAAAGAGGCACCAAAAAATTGCATTATCATTTTTAGTTTAATGTATACGCCTCTCATGGCAATGATTTCTCAGGTGGATGTTCCCATTGTTATCATGGTTAGTTAGTTCAGCTTAATTTACATGAATTTATGGTAGACCTTTAAAAATAGAGACTTTATATAGACAGAAACTTCTAGGGAATAGGGTACCCAATATCAGGCTAGTGGAGCCCAATCATCTCTATTATATCCTTTCTGCAGATTTTGGGGTCGATTTAATTGTGGTTTCTATGATGAGGGAAATCTCAAGTACTTCAATGGTGATCATCCAAGGCATATGCTAAAAAACTATCCTATTGGTAGATTGCTTCTAGGGAAAACAAATATCCTATTGCCTTTTCTTCAACTCCGGCACCAATAGGTACCTCATCTAGCTCTGGCATTGGTCGGAATTAACTTTTTGCTCTTACTACACATCAGGAATTTGAGGCATCATATGATATTGCTTCTGGTATGTTCAAAATCTTTTCTTTTGATGTGTACTTTTTACTTAATCTGGGGTCTACTCTTTAATATATGACCCCATTTGGGGCTATGCATTTTTGCTTTGTTCCCATGTGTATTTAGGATCTTTATTCTATTTCTAAATTGGTGGGTGACTCCATGGTTGTCAGGAGACTCTATAGGCATTGTGTGGTATCTATCGGTGGTCAGGAGACTTTGGTAGATCTTTTTAAATTAGACATAGTTGATTTTAAAGTCTTATTAAGGATGGATTGTTTGCATTCATGCTATACTTCTCTAGACTATCAAATCCATAAGGTCATTTTTAAATTCCTGAATGAGCTTATTATTAAGTGGGATAGTGTTTCCCTAGTTCCTAATAAAAGGTTCATATCATATCTTAGAGCTTAAAAAAATCTCATAGGGGTGTCTCTATCAATTGGTCTGGGTTAGTGATTCTAATTTGGAGGGTCCTTCTTTACATTTCATCCCGATGGTGAATGAATTTCCTGAGGTATTCTTTGATGACCTTCCTGGTGTTCCTCCCAATAGGGATATTGATTTTGGGATTGATCTTCTTTTGTACACTCGTGCTATTTTTATTCCTCTATATAGAATCGCTCCAACTGAGTTGACAGTGCTTAAAGAGTAACTAGAAGATCTTTTAGATATGGGTGTCATCTGTCCTAGTATATCTCTATGTGGTGCACCAGTTTTATTTGTGCGTAAGAAGGATGGTTCCCTTTGGATATGTATTGATTACCCATAATTAATTAAGGTAAAAATAAAGAATAAGTTCCCTTTTCCAAGGACAGATGATTTATTTAATCAGCTTTATAGTGGAACATTTTTTTCCAAGATTTATCTTGGTCCAGGTATTATAAGCAAAAGATTAGGGAGGTGGATATCCCTAAGACTATTTTTTGTACCCGATATAGGCATTTTGAGTACCTAATTATGTCTTTAAGGTTGACTAATTCCCCATTGACATTCATGGACATGATGAATAGATTATTTTATTAGTTTCTAGATTTTTTCATTGTTGTGTTCATCGATGATATTTTGGTGTACTCGAAGAGTGAGGTTGATAATGTTGATCACCTCTGCTTTGTATTAAATGATCCTAAAAGATCAACAATTGTATGAAATTTTTTTGAAATGTCAATTCTAGTTGAACACTGTTACTTTTCTAGGTCTTATCATTTTTAGTGAGGGGATAAAAGTAGATCCACTGAAAGTTATAGTGGTTAAGAAGTGGCCTATAATCCTGACTCTAACTTATATTTGGAGATTCTTATGTTTAGCGATTTATTATACAAGGTTTCGGGAAAGTTCCATTCTATAGTTACCTCATTAACTAAGTTAACAAAGAAGAAGATAAAGTTCTTATCGTCTGATGCTTATGAGGGTAGGTATAAGAAGTTTAATGATAAGCTGACTTCAGCATCGATCTTGACTTTTTCTGAAGGATTTGATGGGTTTTTGGAATATTGTGTAGTATCCCATGTGCGACTTGGTTTCTCATTAATGCAGCATAGCAAGGTGATAGCTTATAGCTCTAGACAGTAGAAGGTGCATGAGAAAAATTATTTGACTCATGACTTGGAGCTATTGGCTGTGGTGTTTGCATTACAAATCTAATGTCACTATCTTTATAGAGTTTATATGGATATATTTTCAATCATAAGAACCTGGAATATGTATCTACTCAGTAAGAGCTAAACCTCAGGCATAGGAGATATCTTGCGCTACTAAAGGACTTTGACAAGATTCTTCATTACTACTCTGGTAAAGCTAACTTGGTTATTGATGTTCTTAGCTGGTTTTCTATGGTGATTTTTTCTTATATAGATAAATGAAAGTGGGAATTAGTGAAAGATATTCACCATTTGGATAATCTTAGAGTTTGTGTCATGGACTCTGAGAAGGGCGGTGTGTTTGTGCTGAAGGTGACACAATAATATTTTAGTGCAAAAATTAAGGTGAAGCAAGAGTTAGATCCTTTCTTAATACAAATCAAGGATGAGGTAGATGGGCAGAAAGTGATGACCTTTGAGATTAATGGTGATGTTACCTTAGGTACCAAGGGATGCTATGTATTCCCGATATTAATCGTTTGTAAGAGGGGATATTAGTTGAGGCGCATGTGTCATATTATGTTATTCATCGTACTTCGATGAAAATGTATCATGACCTTAATAAGATGTATTAGTAGAACATTATGAAGTGAGATGTGGCTAAATGCATGGTAAACCAGCAAATGAAAGCTAAGCACATGAGGCCTGGCGGATTATATCAAGAAATTAAGTTCTCTGCATGGAAGTGGGAAGTGATCAATATGTATTTCATTATCGGTCTTTCCTGATCTCAAAATTAGTTCGATTTAGTTCAAGTAATCGTGGATAGGATGACTAAGTCCTATCACTTTTTGCCAGTGAGGACTAATTTTTTAGCAAAGAATTATATGAGGTTTACCTCTAAGAGATTTTGAAGCTTCATGGGGTTCCTATTTCCATTATCTCGGATCTTGTTATACTATTTTCCTGGCACCTTTGTTGGTCATTGTAGAAAGGTTTCTTCGTATGGCTTTCCATTCATATTTATATGGGAAAGCGGAAAGGACTATCTGGAAATTAGAAGATACGATTCGAGTTGAATTATTTACTATGGTGGTAGTTGGGTTGAGCATTTGCCTCTTATAGAGTGTGCGTATAACAATAACTACCACTCTAGAATTGGGATGGATCCATTTGAGGACTTTTCTGGTAGGAGGTGTAGATCTCCTATTGAGTTGTTTGAGGTTGGTGAGATAGAGATGTTTGGTCCAGATTTGGTTCACCAAGCCATAGAGAAGGTGAAGGTGATTCAAGTTATACTAAAAGTTGCCTAAAGTCGCCTGAAATCCTATGAAGATGTGAGGCGTAGGAAGTTAGAGTTTGAAGTTGGGGATAGCATGTTCTTGAATATATCTCACATGTGGGAGTGATGCAGTTTGGGAAGAAGGGGAAGCTTAGTCCTAGATATGTTGGTTCTACTTGGTTTTGAGAAGGGTTGGCAGTGTTACGTAAGAATTTGTGTTGACTTCTTGTTTGAGCTCCATTCACCCGTTGTTCAATGATTCTATGTTGAGGAAGTGTGTAGGCGATCTATCACTAATTATTCCTATCAAGGATATTGGTATTTTGGATTCCCTATCTTCTGAGAAGGTCCCTAATGAAAACTTAGATTAGAAAGATCAACAGTTTTTGACCAAGGATGTAGCTTGGGTAAATATTTTAAGGAGGAACCACAAGGTGGAAGAGTCTACATCAGAAGCCTAATAGTACATGAAGTCCAAGTATCCATTCCTATTTCCTATTCTAAAAAATCGTGCATAAGGTATGTGTTGATCTTAATATTTTTGTTTTCTATATTTGTACAAGTTAGATTATGAATTCCATGGTGATTTATTTTTTATCTTAAAGGTGAGAGTAGAGATATTTGGTTGTTTAATCATGCTAGTCACTACCTTATCCCAAAACTCAAGGACGAATGATCTAAGTGGGGGAGAGTTGAAACACCTTGCGTGTTGTCCCTTATAAATTTTTTCAGCTTTGAGCTCACTGTCTTGTAGATGACTTAAACATATGAGAAGTTCATATGGTTTATGTGACTCTTAGTTGTTAGGTGTCCAGTAGGTGGTAGTTGGGTATCGGTCTTGGTAACGTCTTAGTGGTATGAGTCATTAAGGGTGGTGACAGCTCTTTAGGATGATCCTTAACTAAATTTGTAACTTAGTAGCTCTTCTTGGCTCTGAGTATGAGTTGCTCTCTAATATCTTTAAGGATAGGTTAAGAGTGGTAGGGTTGAGTCGTATATTGTCCAGTGTCGAATTCCCTTAGGTTCTACCTTAGAAATTACTTGACCATACTAGTCGTATAGTCTGGTAATTTATGAGGTCATAGAGTCATATGGTGGACAACTTATGGGTGTCGAACTCACTATCTTGGTGATGATCAAGGGTATGAGTCATATTTTGTGATAACGAGTCATGGTGGCCGACTCGTAACCATTTGTGACCTTTTTACAGTTTTAAGTTGGGGGCATTCTAGACATTTCCCCATTTATCAATTAAGTCTTCCAACGATGGTTTCTCTCTGTACTTTTTCATATCTCAGGCATGTTACTCCTCGCTCATTGTTAGTTTACTAAAGGAATATTTTTTAATGTATGGTTTTCATGGAATTTTTATGGTTTTGAAATAAAGGTATGGGCTTTTGGGGTGTTCATCATTGATTAATGTTTGTCATGGTTTAATTATGGTTTTGCATATGTGGATCATAGGAATTGTGATTTAATTTAGCGGTCATGGTTTAGCCCCAAATTTGATGTTTTTGGTTTTAATAATGGTAGGCCATCAACCTATTTGTAGAATTGTCAATTAGAATGATATTTCCACCATATTAAAATTGTGTTTTCGAATTGAATTCTAACAAATGAGAGATTTATAAAGGCTTTGATTGTCTTAAATTAAATCAGATTGAAAACCTTGTGGGTCACATAGGATTCCCCCAAGTGATTTTACTAATAGAGTATGCGGGGTACATGGGAATCCCCTAAGGATTCGGTAATGACATTACTTCCAAGCAATAGTTGATATAATGATACCATTTTATAATGCCTTAACAATTGACTTCTAGAAATGGTTGTTTGATTATGTGTAATAAGTTTAATTAGTCAATAATGGTGGGTTATGATAGCTAGCCGTAAAGATGTGAGTCCGATGGAAGGACACTAGAAACTCATGTTTGTTGATATGAGGTTTGGTCAAGGTAACTGTGTGCACAATGTCACACTTATATTTTGAGGGATGTACTAGTCATCCCAGTTTTTTCCCTTGTTAGTGCTGCTAACACGTACCATGGCCCTTTCAGTAAGGGGATCTTAACCCATACAGTCGTTGGATTTTATGATAGTTAGGCTACACATTCTTGGTTAAGGATTTATATGCACGCTAAACATTGTTCCCTATCCTAGCTTGATATATATGTATACGTGTGATTGCATATGGTTATTTGATTTGGTTTTAAATAATGGTATTATTTTATATTTATCCTTAAGTATATTCTAGCTTTCACTCTGCTAACCATCTTTAGGCGATGTATCCCCACACGATACAGGAACCGGCCATACTACCATCCCTCCTACTCAGTGACTTTGATTTGGGGACAGGTTTGAGATAGATTGAAGTGGTGAGATTTCATACTCTGGAAGACCCCATTTAATACTATGGAATTTTTTCATTATTGTATTTCCTTGGTTTTTGTTTTGTCTATGCTCGGGGGCATGTCCCGATTGTATATTCTTTGATTCTTATTAGAGGCTTTATCAGAATACTATGGGTATGGGCGGTGTCAGTATTAGTGTTAGCCTTGGTATTGGTATTGGCATTGGTTTAATATTTTGTTTTGGTTGATTGGTTATGGTTACATACTTACTCTATTGTCTTTAGATCATTATTGTTTTATCTTCTTATGTATTTGGAATTCATCTGACATGGGCTGTAGGTTGGTTGACGATGGGTTTATTGGGGGTGGTTTTCGGTCCTGGTTTGACTTTAGATCTTCACTCCTCTAAATTTATCAACTGTTGCTATATCTTCTTTTGATGGTGAGCAGCTTACAATAAGGGACCAGGTCCCTGTATATTCAAGGCTAAAGTACAGCTAGCACGCACCTGCACATTTTTGTCATTTAGGTTAACAAACTGTGCAGGTGCTACTTGTACTATTTAGGACACCTATTCCAATTGTATTTTATTCCTAATCATTACACTACTATAAATAGTAAATGATGTTTCTCAATTGACAGTTTTTTCAAATAACAAAGATGAAGAGTGAAACAAGACAAAACCCAACTTTCAACATTGGTCAAGTTCTTATTTCTTATATCTGCTTTAAAAGAGTGTTCTTGAGTCAAGCTTGAGTCTGTAACTGAATTACTCATTCTATAAGAGTAATGTTCTTTTGATCTTGCTTTGAGATTGCTTAGGTAGAGTTGCCTGAGCTTTTGGTTAGAGTTAATTAGTGTTGAGGGAGTCTTGCAGAACTTCTCCAGGTGAGGTTATAGTAGAGTTACTACAAGCAGAAGGAGCCTAGAGTTAGGTTCAAGTTTGAGTCTGTATTCAAAAGGTTGATTATAATGAACTTTTTATGATCTTGTGGGGGCAACCTCTTGTTTTTCTTCTCTTAATCAATGAGATTTACACTTAAAATCTTGTGTTTTTTAACTTTCCTGCAATGCTTTATGTTCCTAGTTAATTTTCTATTTTATTGCTTATGACTGATTTTTAGGGACCTAGTCCCTTATTTTGTTGTAGAATCCCCAAGGATTCAATAATTGGTATCAGAGCCAGGTCCACTCTAAAAGGTTCACACCTAGAGTGTTTTGGTTATCATAGTTGTTTCACCTAATCTGGAAGAAGGGTAATCTACCGCTAGACCACCTATATTTAATGGGCATTACTATGGGTGGTGGAAAAACAAGATATACAACTTCATTATGGTTGGAGATAGTGAGATGATGGATAAAATTCTTGATCATCCTTATGTTTCTATTAGAGAAGTCAAAGATTGAGATGTTAAGAAAATGGTTGTCAAAAGTAGGAGGGTGTTCAACGATAAAGATAGAAACAAAGTTGATAATAACTACAAGGCCATGAAATTATTAGTTTGTGTTATAGGACATGATGAATACAATAGGATTTCTGCCTGTGAAAATGCCAAGGAGATCCGGGATTGCTTAAGCACTGCTAATTAAGGTACCACCGATGTGAAGGATTCTAAAGTAGACATACTGACTACTTAATATGAAACCTTTACCCTGAAAGAAGGAAAAAGAAAAGAAGAAATGCATACAAGATTCACTTCTATCACAAATGAGCTTTATTGCTTAGAAGAAGTGATTCCATTGTTCAAGCAAGTGAGAAAGATTCTTGGTGTTATTTCTAAGTCCTGGGAAATCAAAGTGGATGTATAACTTAGGTAAGAAACTTGAAGATCCTCACTATGGATGAACTTATTTGAAATCTAAAGATCCATGACCTCAAGAAGCAGCAAGAGCTAGAGAAGAAGAAAGCAAAAAGAGAAAAATCTCTAGCATTGAAAGCCTCAAAACATGATTCAAGTTAAAAAGACACTAATGTTGCCTATTTGGAAAATGGAATTGTTAGATCCATGTAGAAGAGTGGTCAGTTCGGAAAAAAAATGAAATCATCAATAAAAAGCAATATTGAGGTATGTCACATATGTGTAAGTGTTGAGCATTTCATTAAGGATTGTCCAATACACAAGTTGGATTATTGTGAGGGTCTCAAGACTGGAGGTTACAAGGTAAAGAAAAGAGGCCAGGTCCCTAAAAATTTAAGAAGAAAGGCTACAGCTGATTCTGCAGTAAAGCAAGCTCTGGCAGTGTGGGGATATTCTTTTGGTGAATCTGATAAAGATGAGAAGTCTTGAGATATGTCCATTCTAGTTGTGGAAGATAGTCAAGTTATCAATGAATCCTTGTTTGCATTTATGTCTAACACAAAAGATAAAGGAGAAAATAAATAAACATTGGGAGGAATTTTTGATGTACCTAGTATAGGTATGAGGAGTATTGTAAAGAAACAACCCACAACTAAGTTGATTATTAAAGCCTCAAAAAGTTAGTGGGACTTCAACAACTGTAGTGAAAAAGAAGTTTCTAAAAAGTGAGTTCCAGATGATCCTTGAATTAATCAACAAGGTTCTATTGCCAAGATCAGAGAAGAGAACTATAGCCTCTGGTGTTGATCTGCATTTGATAGAGTGTCTAAGTAAGTTTGAGTTGATGAGTTTACCTGCTCTGTTGATAGAAAACATGAAGAAGGTGATCCATGAGAAGGAAATAATATAAGATGCTATATAGGTACCTCTTGAACAAGGTGTTTAATCACTTTAGGATAATTGGGACAAAAGTGATTCTTGGAATAGTCAAACAAAATTTAAGACTGATAACCTCGGTGGAAAATAAATGCATTAAAGGAAAGTGGGAACTGTGCCCCAATAGTCAAAACTTTTTGCTACTCAGGAAAGTTTAAGCAAACAATTTGAAGAGATAAGGATCATATTTTCTATAAAGGACACTGAGTTAACTCACCTAAAACTATAGAATCAAAAGTTATCCTCAGAGGGACCTGGTGCCACTAAGGAACAAGCAGTAGAAAAGCCAAATATCAAACAAAATGTCGCAGAATTTACAAGTGAGGTTCAAGGGTTGAATGTTTAAGTGAAGACCCTCACTAAGTAGTTTTTGGATACTCATGCTAGTGAGGCTGCCTGAATGGAGTAGTTTCTAAAATCCCTCTCCTCAAAGCACCCCTCTACCTTATTCCTATTGTGTCAGTTTCTTGTATCAGTTTTTTTTATCATGTTTTTTATGGGCTATGGAGATAGTTATTTGATGTTTTTTTGGTATAATATAATGGTACTAATCTTCCCTAAAATGAATTAATATCATTGTGTGCTACTTCTGATACCCTTTATTTTACAAACCGTTCTTTATTTATTGTTGCCTTACTGTCCATGAGTTAACTAGCTTGTTCTTATTTAACTCTTATTTATTGTTTTCACTTTTCAATAATTCCAAAAGGGGGAATACTTATTTAATATTTCATATGTGTATGGCATGTCGATAGGGGGAAGTATGATGAGGCACAATGACAGGGGGAAGTAAACATAATTTTGCTATCAATTGACAACAAGGGACCAGGTCCCTATGTTGCGTCATTGTGGAAGAATGATGATTGAATAATAGGTGGAATATTCATTTTTAGCAGTGGTAATCACTGTGATTAAATATGATGAATGAATACAGATTCTCAAAAGCTTTGTGGTTGGTTTATCATCATCAAAAAAAAGGAAAATTGTTATATCTTATGTTGATGATGAGAACCTTACAACAATGAATGCAGATGCTCAAAAGATTTGTAGTTTGTTTGTTATTATCAAAATAGGGTAAGATTTCTATATCTTATTTTGATGATGAGCAGATTACAACAAGGGACTAGGTCTATAGATCTTTAAGGCTAATGTACAGCTGACATGCGCCTACATAGTCCTGTCATCTAGTGTCAGAAACTGCAAAGGTATTGCTTGTACTATATAGGACACCTGTCCAATTGCATTTGAACCCTAATCATTACTCTACTATAAAAGGTAAAAGATGTTTCTTAATTGATAGCTTTTGTAAATCAAAAAAGCTAAAGAGTTCAAGAAGCAACAACCCAACTTTTAATATTGTTCAAGTTCTTATTTCTTGTATGTACTGAAATAGAAAGTGTTCTTGATTCAATCTTGAGTCTATAACTGAATTACTCATTCTATAAGAGTAATGTTCTTTTCTTCATGGTTTGAGATAGCTTAGGTAGAGTTGACTGAGCTTGAAACTAGTTAGAGTTAATCAGTGTTGAGAGAGTCTTGAAAGAATAGTTGAGGTAAGGTTTTAGTTGAGTTACTACAAACAGAAGGATCCTAGACATAGGTTGAAGTTTGAGTCTGTAATCCAGAGGTTTATTACAGTTAATTTTTAAAGATCTTGTGAGGCAAGCACTGGTTTTTCCTTCCTTGAGCAAGGAGGTTTCAATATAAATGCTTGTGTTTATTAGTTTCCAGTACTGTTTTGTGTTCCTAGTTAATTTTTTATTTTATTGCCTGTGATAGATTTTGATGGACCTGGTCCCTCACTGTGTGGTGTGAAACACCCAAGCTCTTGGCCTTGCAATTTTTTTGTTTCTGAGTATGTTGTCGAAGATACTATTGGGAGAGAAACTTGTATCCCTTGTATATGAGTTGTATCCACTCTCACCTCCCTTCTTATACCTTAATTTTCCTAGGAGGATAGTATACTTTCCACTATACGAGTGACACTCACCTAAATCATACCTAAGGGTATGAGTCATACCTTGGTAAGTCATACAGTTCATGGCACTTGGTGTAGATGGACTATTTTTGCTATGAGTGTTGTATACAGTTGAGGGCATGAGTCGTACCCTTTAGATACAAATCATGGGTGTGTTTTCATACCCTTAACAAAGAATGAGACCTAGGAGAAGCCTATGGTATGAGTTAGGGCACCACTCGTACCCTAGGGTATGGTTTGTAAGGTAAGTAATACTCATGCACGAGTTCATTTTACAGCTTTTAACTAAGGTCCTTGAGGTCATTTCCTACACCTTAACCCCAAATTCCCTTCACTATATAAGCATATATTGCTTTCTTAAACATATTTTGAGTGGATTTAACATCCTAAACTCTCTCTTAAACACTCTCAAAGTTTTATTAAAGCAAGATTGGATGCTAGGGTTTTAAGGGTGATCATCTAGAAGACAAAGAGGAGTTGGATTCTTCTTGGATCATCTTTTTTAAGGCATGTAACCTGCCTCTTTTTAAATAACTCTAAACTCATATTTTTAACACTTGGATTTGTAAGTGTACAAGGTTATTTTGAAATCAAATGAAAGAGGGTTTTGTTGACTAATGATGAATAATATTGTTTCAGGCTTGGACTCATATTTATGCATGTTATTAATGATGATTTACATATATGGCTGCATGTTGTATGAGGTTTAACATGAGGGTCTTGAGTAACCTTAATATTGATATTTTTACCATGAAAATAGCCTTGTTAAAGGTATGCACATAAGGTGCTTTTGATAATGTCTAAGTGAATTGTCTAGTCACATATTGGTGATGTTTTCAATTAGGGCAATGTCCCAATAAGCATGAATAATTTATAAATTATATAGGGAAGGTATTATGAGCCATGTATTGTGTAATTATTGACCTTGTTGGTAGATGGATAATAAAGGATTAACGTTCCTAATCAAAAAATTAAATTTGAATAGTGTGTTGAACTAAAATATGTTTATAATGTTTTGTAAGCTTGCTAATGAAATGTGAATAGTTTTGTGGGTTATGATGACTATAAATTGAATAAAATGATGAATTTAATTAATTCATTTAGTCCATTGAAGTGATTAGTGATTAAATAGCTATGTGAAGGCCAAATGTGTATCTAGGGTATTGGTCTAGTGGAAATTAATGAAGTAAGATGTTGTTAATGAATATGAACAATTGGTAAATGGTAGGTAGAGGACTTGTTGGCCATGCAAAGAGTAAGTGGATTTCCTTGATAGTTGGTTTATTAAATGGGACATGGTCCCTAAAACATGAACTTGAATTGTGGTTGAATGTAAGGTGTGTGTAAGAATAGTAATGAGGAATGATTGGTTTGTAGAGGTCCTGATGACCATAAATGAACTTGTATTGTGTGGTGAACTAAGGCCTTGGTCCTATCTATATAAGTAATGTCTGATTGGGTCGGCAAAGACCATATGGTTGTCTATGGTGTTGATATGAAGACTTGGTGGCTAGAATTACTTAAATGGGTTCAATCCCTTAAATGTTGAAATGAATTGTTGTAACGCCCTGAATCTGGTACCCAGAATGCTACACGGTGCTCATGACCCTGAAGGACCATAAGTTAACCCATGACTGATATTTGTGCCTGTATACTACATGATATACTTTATAATGCAGAAACATAAACTAAAAGGCCATAAGGTTCAAACTATAACATAATATCCGATAAAATATAACATCTGGGATGGCGTATAAATGCCCAAAAACTAACTGTCTAAACATACTGTAGTCTGAAAAGCCTCTAAAACATAACTGTCTAAATAAGTAGATGATGGGACATGCCCCCAACTAACTCCAACTAATAAACGAATTAATGAGATAATAAAGAAATGATTATTTCCTCGAAGGATGAGGACTCACTTCTAACTGAATGTTGATAACTAGAATCTACTGATGCTTTGGAGCTCGTGCTTTGGAACCTATGGTATAAAAAACCATAGCGCAAATATGTCAATACTGTGAATGTACAGGTATGCATGTGAGGTAGGCTAAATACATGGGGTTCATCTGCATAAACAATACTGGATAGCTTACTAATACGAACGTGAGAATACATTCATGAACACATAGTAACTAAATCTGAGATCGGGCTAACATGATTTTACTGATAACTACATGACTGATAACTGAGTTCTGGTGACTAATCTAACTAATAACATAAGTGACTGTATGTGACAGTCGTGAATTTGATAGAACAAGCTAAGTTCCATACTATTCTAAGTTGACTATATTTGATAGTCCTGAATTCTGTAAATTAGACTATGGGGTGTATTCATCTAACCGACATGCCCCTAATACACTATTATGGCTTAGTTGGGGTCCAATCTGTAACCCCAATTGGAAGGGCATCAATACTACACAATTGGTAAGGACAATCTATGATTAACCCTCATATAACAAGTAACTTTAGTGAGAACAGTAAGAATCCTTATATAATAGGTTAAGCCACCTCATCTACCCTCATATAACAAGCTATGATGTCTCAACCTACACTGGCTATGCAGTTCTGGAATGCAAGGATTGCTTCTAAGAATTGCACCCTCATATAACAGGTGATTGCCCATCCTTGGATTCACTCAGTGCTAATTCTTACTCCCATCTGAATAGACACTGAACATGATTAACTAAGCTGGACTGGACTGAATTCATGGATTTCCATTAACCGACGGAATACTATTGAGATTACCAAATTACTGAGCTTTCTTGAGTGATATGACTGACTGGGTTCTACAGACCACGACTTGATTGAGGATATCATGAAAACATAACACTAAATCTAGGTACACAACTATATTTTTTGGGTACAAGTACCCCAAGGACTCGATGGAAGGAAACTGACAATGCATGACATTAGTGAATACATGACCAACATCAACATTCCATAATACAATAGTTGGAGATATTTCATGGGCATTTGATTATCATATCTTCGTACGTGAATAAGATAAAATGTATACATAGCATAATTTCATAAGGATAACTCATGAGCAATCCCACAAGCAATTTCAGTACTTAAGAATAACATGGAGGTCTTTTTGAACATAAGGTTAAATCATAAATTGTAATTTGGGTCAAAATTAAGCTATAGTGCAAAATTTCTATCCCTTTAGGCATTTTATCAAATACCTTACAAGAAAAACTTAAGGCATAGGTGAAATTATCTAATTTCACAAATCATAAACCACCAAAGTCATGGAATTCAATTTATATGCTAACATATTTTTCATAATTTCAAATAAGGATCCAAACATTGGAATCAAACAACAACCATCGAATAACTTGAGCAACCCACAACATAATAATCATGATTCATAATTTAAAATAAGGTTTTTGAGCTTGATTGTTTAAAGGAATCCATAAATCAACACAACACATATCTTAGTTCTTGATTTAGCAAAGATTAATGAAGAGATTTTCTTAAAATTGAATCCCCAATTGAAATCGTAGTTTGTTCTTGAGAGAAAATTAAGAGAAACTAGTATATTTTGGGTGAAGAATGGATAAATCACGTATTATTGGGTTTAAATTAGGGTGGGAAATTGAAACTTTAAACCTTGGACACGTCTTTTAAATTTGTGAAAATTGCCCGACCTGGATTCCTAGCATGACACAGTGCCTTTGTGTCGTGTCACTGGAATTTGAAAATTGGGAAATTAGGGTATAGGGCGATATGGAGCCATCATGTTGCCACTTCATTCGCATCTTGGAGGTTTTGTGCGATGCTCCACTATCAGGGACACTTACTGGAATTTGATAAATGATATTTTGTCTTCTGGCATGGAGCTACTGACTAATAATACGCTGTTTTACAATAGGAACTTGAAATTGTCATAACTTTTTACGCGGTTATTGGATTAGGCAAATCTTATATCGATGGAAAGCTTATTGAATTTCCCACATAAGATATATTTCCAAAGTGAATGATAATTTTAAATGGACCGACATATCAGGGATTATGTTTCCTTTCTTGCTGAACCTCTTCACTCCCTTTATGGGAGAGATGTTTAGGTAGACATAGTCACAAACCTAGATCTTGAGATCCATTCTATGCATATCTGAATAAGACGTCTATCGGCTCTGAGAAACCCGTAGTCTTTCTCTGATCAACTAGACTTTTTCTAAGTTATCAAATACTAAGTCAGGCCCTATAACTGAGGCCTCACTAACTTTGAACAAACAAACTAGAGATCTGATTTGCATCTCCTTCCATAGAGAGCTTCGAATGGAGCCATCTTAATACTGGAATGGTAGCTATTGTTGTATGAAAATTAAATCAAAGGCAAGTGGTCATCCCAACAACCCTTGAAATCAATTGCAAATACTCTTAGCGTATCTTCTAAATTCTAAATGGTCCTTTTTTCTTGACTATCTTTCTGCGGATGGAAGGTTGTACTAAGATGAACTAGGGTACCACAACCCCTTTGGAATTCTCTATAGAAATAAAAGGTGAACTGGGTACCTTTGTATGAGATAATGCATAATGGAATAGCGTGCAATTTGACCAACTCTCTGATGTAGAGTTTGGCGTAATCCTCAGTTGAATAAGAGGTAAGGACTAGAATGAAATGATCTAATTTGGTCATTTTATCTACAATGACCCAAAATGAATCTTGCTGATGATGAGTTTGAGGCAAACCCATCACAAAGTCCATGTTCACTTATTCCCACTTCCAAGTAGGAATACTGAACTCCTACATGGACCCACTAGGCTTCTGATGCTCTATCTTAACTCACAGACATGTAGAGCACTTAGACACAAACTATACAACATCTAACTTCATCCCACTCCACCAATAGATTTCCTGCAAGTCACGGTACATCTTTGTACCCCTAAATGAATAGAGTAGCATGCACCATACGCTTCTACAAGAATTCACTGCCTTAATTCATCTACACCTAGAACACACAGACGACCCTAACAATGAAAAACTCCTTCTCCTCCTTGGGAGAAAACCTCTACTTTTTTTCCTTGACTGACTTTTCAACTTGACTAGAGTAGGATCTCTATCTTTCTTTTTTTCACCTTGGAAACTAGAGATGATTCTGAATTACTCTGAACCCATATATCACCATCTTCTGCATCGACTAAGTGAATACCTAGTATAGAAATATGATGGATTTGCTTAGATAAGTTATTCTTACTGTCCTCAACATTAGCATCACTACCCATAGAAAGTCTACTAAGAGCGCCGGCCACTACGTTGGCCTTACTTGGATGATAAAGGACACTTATGTCATAATCTTTCTAGAGCTCTAAGCACCTTCACTGACGAATATTGAGATCTTTCTGAGAAATGACATACCGAAGACTCTTATGATCGGTGAACACATCTACATGAACACCATATAGGTAATGCCTACAAATCTTTAAGAAAAATACTACAGATGATAATTCAAGATAATGAGTAGGGTAATTCTTCTCATGGGGTTTAAGCTGTCTGGAGGCGTAGGCAAATACCTTACCATGTTTCATAAGGAAACATCCCAAACCTACTCTGGATGCATCACAATACACTATGAATCTATCTGAACCATCTAGAATAGCTAAGACTTAAGTTGAGGTGAGTCGAGTCTCAACTCATGAAAACTCTTCTTGCAAGGATCTGACCAATGAAACCTGAATTTCTTCAAAGTCAACTAGCACATAGGGGATGCAATAGAAGAAAATCCTTCAATTAATCATCTATAATAGCCAGCCAGACCTAAGAAACTCCTTATATCTGATAGAGAGATAGGGCAAGGACAGTTTTTTACTGCTTCGGTCTTTGAGGATTTACTCAAATGCCATCACCTGAAATAATATGACCAAAGAATACTACTGACCTTACCAAAAATTTGTACTTACTGAATTTAGCAAATAGCTGGTGATATCTGTGTGTATGAAGTATGATTCTTACATGGCCTGTATGATTACGGTCGCTATGGGAATAGACCAGAATATCTATGAAGAATATGATCAACATGTCCAAGGAATACTGGAACGCACGGTTCATCAAATCCATGAAAGCTATTGGGAAATTGATAAGTCCAAAGGACATGACAAGGAATTCAAAATGATCATACCGAGTATGGAAGGCTCTTTATGAAATGTCATATTCTCTGACTCTAAGATGATGATATCCGGATCTGAGGTATATATTAGAGAAATAACGGGCACCCAGAATTTGGTCAAACAAGTCTTTGATTCTGGGAAGTGGAAACTTTTTATTGATCCTGACTTTATTTAGTTGATGATAATCAATGCACATTCTGAGAGAACTGACTTTCTTGCACACGAATAATACTGGTGCACCCCACAGTGACACACTGGGTCAGATGAATCCCTTATCTAAGATATCCTTCAACTGCTCTTTTAGTTCTTTGAGTTCTGCAGGTACCATTCTATATGGAGGAATAGATATAGGCTAAGTATCTGGAAGAAAATAAATGCCGAAGTATATTTACCTTTTGGGAGGAATTCTTGGAAGATCTTCCAGAAAGACGTCTAAATGTTCATTTATGAATAGGACTGAATCAAGGCTGGGAGTTTCAGAACTAGTGTCCTTAACATGAACAAGGTGATAGAAATATCCTTCTGATAGCAATTTTTTGTGCCCGAAGGTAGGAAATAGCTGACCTCTAAAAGTAGATACACTACCCTTCCACTCTAGGATGGTTTCATTTGGAAACTAAAACTAGACAATTCTATGTCATTAGTCGACTGTGGCATAGCAGGAATGAAGACAATCCATGTCAAGAATTATATCAGAATTTGTCATCTCTAATTTGACTAAATCTACTAAAGTTACTTTCTAAAATATCATAATCGGGCAATTCCTGTAAACCCATCGGGCTATGATGGTTTTACCCACTAGGGTAGAGACTGAAAAAGGCTTTGTTAAAATTTCAGGACTAATTCTGAAATCAACTACTATATAGGGATTGACAAAAAACAAGTAATCTCCTGGATCTATAAAAGCATAAACATGCACATAAAAGATCTGTAACTTACCAGTAACCATATTAGGAGAACTTTCTTAATCTTTCCGGGACTGAAGATGATAGAGTCTATTTGGGCGTTTCCTACTATTAGCATGGGAAGTGGCACCCTTCCTATTTGGGAAATCGGACTGAGCTAAGGAACGTTTATGATGACATTGAGGACCTGGCTGAGGACAGTCTCTAACACTGTGGCTTGGCTTTCCACATCTGAAAAAAATACCACTTCTAGCTCTACAAATACCCTGATGATGTTTGCATACGTATATTAAAGAGGATAGGTATGGGCACTACTAATACTACCTTGAGACTTAGAGCCTAGCGCTCTATCTTTATTACTATCCCTGAACTTAGGAGCTGGATCACTAGCTGAAGAAAGAGCTGGAACTAATGACATAGGATAAAAATGAGAATGATTTCCTCCTTCTGATTTGGGTTAAGCAAAGTTAAAACTACTTGTCCTTACTCTCATATTCTGCTTCTCCCTTACCTGAATCTTTTTATTATCTATCTATTTAGAATGAGTCATAATCCAGGCTAAAGTCATGTCACTATTAAACATCGGAGAACTACAGTCATTAACCATGCTGTCACTCCCCCCCCCCAAAAAAAAACTTACTCATCTTGGCCCTGCTATCTTCAACCACATGATGGGATATCTGGCTAATTTAGTAAACTTAAGAGAATACTCTTTCACAATCATGTTGCCTTACCTGAGGTATGAATTCTAATACCTTAGCCTCTCTCAGCTCTACGGGAAAGAACCTCTGTAAAAACGTAGGGAAAAACTCCTCCCAATCTGTAGGTCATGCATCAACTAACCTCTCTCACTTCAACTAATTGTATGAAAAGTGAACAACATCCTTCAACTAAAATGCAAATAGCTCAGCACTTTCAATAGTTGATACCCCCTGACATTAGTAACCTTCTAAACATGATGGATGCATTCTTAAGGGTCCTCATCTAACTTATAACCTAGAAAGGATGAATGATTTATTCGGGTGACGTCCTGAATCCTAGCTGCATCTGAATTGGTCACTGGGTTGGTGGAAAGATAGCTGGTCATTCATTTTGAGTGGCTACTGACTGAGCAAGATTAGTAAATAAAGCTCTAAACTCTGGATGAGAAACATGTTCACCCAAAGGTTCTTCAGGCAGAGTGGCTGACTGATTACTGTTTTTTCTTTTAGGAGGCATATTCTATAGTAGAAAGGGAGAAAAAAATTAGACTGAGAGATTGACTAGATATTATGCTCACTGTCAAGACATGAATTCTGAAAGAGAGGAAACTATTTCTAAAACACCTCATAGCCTCATGTACATAAATGTTGAGTGCAACACACCCATGGATAAGACTCTACTATATGTAGCTTTGAGACATCATAGGACACTATTTAACATTAGGCTCAGATACTAAGTTTGTAATGCCCCGAATCTGGTACCCAAAATGCTACACGGTTATCATGACCCCGAAGGACCACAAGCTAACCCCTGAATGATATTTGTGCTGGTACACTACATGATATACTGTATAATGTAGAAACATGAACTAAAATGCCATAAGGTTCACATTGTAACATAATATATAATAAAATATAACATCTGCGATGGGGTATAAATGACCAAAAACAAACTGTCTAACCATAATATGTCTGAAAAGTCTTTAAAACATAGTTGTCTGAATTTGGAGATGATGTGACACATCCCCAACTAACTCCATCAAATAAACTAATTAATTACATAATAAAGAAATGATTATGTTATCGAAGGATGAGGACTCGCTACTAACTGATTGCTGATATCTGGAATCTATTGATTCTCTGGTGCTCGTACTTTGGAACATATGGTATAAAATACCATAGCATAAATACATAAGTACTTTGAATGTATTCATGTGAGGTAGGCTAAATACATGGGGTTCATATGAATCAACAATAGTGTCTAACTTACTAATATGAACATGAGAATACATGCATGAACACATAGTAACTATATCTAAGATCGTGCGAACATGAGTTTACTGATAACTATATGACTGAAATCTGAGTTTTTATGACTTATATAACTGATAACATGAGTGAATTTATCTAACAGTCCTAAGTCTGATGAAACTAGCTGAGCACAGTTCTGAGTTGACTGTATCAACAGTCCTAAATTCTGTAATTAAAACTGTGGGAAGTAGTCATCTAACCGACATGCTCCTCATACACCATTATGTATGAGTTGTGTTCCAATCTGTAACCCCAATTGGAAGGGTTTCAATACTGCGCCACTAGGAAGGACAATCTGTGAGTACCCATCATATAAGATGTAACTTTAGTGAGAATGGTAGGCACCCTTATATAATAGGTTAAGACACCTTATCTACCCTCATATAATAGGCTATGATGTCTCAACGTACGCTGGCTACATAGTTCTGAAATATAAGGATTGCTTCTAAGAATCACACCCTCATATAATAGGCGAGTTCCCATCCTTCGATTCACTCGGTGGTAATTCCTACTCCTATTTGAATAGACGCTGAACATGATTAATAGAACTGGACTATACTGAATTCATAGAGGTCCATTAACTAATGGAATACTATTAATATTACTAAATTACTAAGCTTTCCTGAGTGACATGACTTACTGGGTTCTATAGACCATGGCTTCACTGAGGATATAATGAAAACATGACACTAAATCTAGGCACACAATTATATTTGTCGGGTACAAGTACCCCCATGACTTGATGGAATGAAACTAACATGGCATGACATTATTGAATACATGACCAACATCAACATTCCATAATACAATAGTTGGAGATATTTCATGGGCAGTTGATTATAATATCTTAGTACGTGAATAAGATAACATGTATACATAGCATAACTTCATAACGCTAACTCATGAGCAATCCCACAAGCAATTTCAATACAAAAGAATAACATGGAAGTCATTTTGAACATAAGGTTAAAGCATAAATTGTCATTTGGGTAACAATTTAGCTACAATGGAAAATTTCTATCCCTTTAGGTATTTTATCAAACACCTTACATGCACAACTTAAGGCATAGGTGAAATGATCCAATTTCACAAATCATAAATCACCAAATTGATAGATTTCAATTTATTTTCTAACGTAGTTTTCATAATTTCAGATAAATATCCCAACATGGGAATCAAAAAACAACCATCACATTACTTAAGAAACCCAAAACATAACAATCATGATTCATCATTGAAAATAATGTTTTTGAGCTTTATGGATGAAAGGAATCCATAAATCAACACAACGCATATCTTAGTTCGTGATTTAGCGAATATTGATGGAGAGATTTTATTGAAATTGAATACCCAATTGAAACCCTAGTTTGTTGTTTAGTGAAAATTGATAGAAACTAGTGTATTATGGGTTAAGAGTAGCTAAATCACCTGTTATTGGGTTTAAATAAGGGTGGGAAACTGAAACTTTAAACCCTAGACGCGTCTTTTAAATTTGTAAAACTTTCACGACCTTGAACCCTAGCTCGACGCGACGCTATCACGTCGTGTGACTAGAATTTGACAACTGGGAAAATGGGTGATGACGTGATATGGAGGCATCGTGTTGCCAGTTGGTTTGAAACCTAAAAATTTGGCGTGACATACCACTATCGCGGACCCCTACTAGGATTTGAGAAATGCCATTTTCTCTTGTGGCGCAGCACGCCACTGAATAATATGGTGCTATCGTATGATGGGAATTTTAAATAGTCATAACTTCTTACTTGGTTATCGAATTTAGGAGAATCTTATATCGATGGAAAGCTTATTGAATTTCCCACGTGTACAAAAGTGGATTCATCTTCCAAAGTAAGTTTCTAAAATTCTAGGGATAATTTCAAGCCAGGTAGAAATACGGGGTATTAAAATATCTCCCCCTTGAGAACATTAATCCTCGAATGCGACTTAGTGAAAGGAGAGAAGATAATCTGACATACGTACTAAACATGAACAATTGGAACATGATCTCTGGACTGACATCACTAATAACTAAAAAGTATATATATATCATACTGAACACACATATCTGATGCGTGTGTAACTGATTCATGAATACATGACTGAGTGTTTTGATAACTGAGTTTCTAATTAGGAGAATGGATGTCTAATGCATGAACACATGACTAATCTGATGAATGAACATATGACTGGATATGAAATGGTACATAGTACCAAATTTAAACATGGAATTCTAAACATGAGATTGATACCAAGTTGTAACTGAAATTTGGACATAAAAACTGAAAAGCTTAAGGAGAATCATTACCTTAAGCTAGATCCAAGTTAGCGAGGTAGTGGTGAGGTTACTTTGAATGCATGTCTTCTTCTGCTTCCCAAGTAGCTCCCTCAACAGACTGATTCCACCAAAGAACTTTGACTAGAGGGACTTCTTTGTTCCTCATTCTATGAGTCTGATAGTCAAGGATTTTGACTAGAATTTCTTCATAAAAGAGGCTGTTCTAAACATTTATGCTCTTAATAGGGACTTCAAATACTGGATCACCTATGCACTTCTTGAGAAAAGAGACATGGAATACTGGATGTACTGCGGCTAGATCTGAAGGCAATTCAATCTCATAAGCTACATTCCCAAAGAGACTAAGAATTTTGAACGGACCAACATATTGGGGACTAAGTTTTCCCTTTTTCCTGAACCTCTTCACTCCCTTCATAGGAGAGATATTTAGGTAGACATAGTAACCAACCTCAAACTGGATATCCTGTCTACACACTTCTGGATAATACTTTTTGTCAGCTCAGAGCATCCCAGAGTCTTTATCTGATCAATTGGACTTTTTCTAAGGCATTGAATACTAAGTCAGGCCCTATAACTACGACCTCACAAACTTTGAACCAACCAATTAGAGATCTACATCTCCTACCATAGAGAGCTTTGAGTTGAGCCATCTTAATACTGGAATAATAACTATTGTTGTATGCAAATTCAATCAAAGGCAAGTGGTCATCCTAACTATCCTTGAAATCAGTTGCACACGCCCTTAGCATATCTTTTAAAGTGTGAATGGTCCTTTCATCTTGACCATCTGTCTGAGGATGGAAGGGTGTACTGAGATGAACTTGGGTACCAAGACATTTTTGGAATGCTTTCCAGAAATAAGAGGTGAACTGGGTACCTCTGTCTGAGATAATACATAACGGAATACCGTACAATCTGATCAACTCTTTGATGTGTAGTTTGGAATAATCCTCAATTGAATAAGAGGTAAGGGCTAGAAGGAAGTGAGCTGATTTGGTCATTCTATCTATAATGACCCAAAATGAATCATGCTGATGATGAGTTCGAGGCAATCCCATCACAAAGTCCATGTTCACTTCTTCCCACTTTCAAGTAGGAATACTGAACTCCTGCATGGTCCCACAAGGCTTCTGATGCTCTATGTTAACCTGCAGACATGTAGAGCACTTACCCATAAACTCTTTAATATCTCTCTTCATCCCACTCCGCCAACAGATTTCTCGCAAGTCGTGGTACATCTTTGTGGCCCCTAGATGAATAGAGTAGCGTGCATCGTGCACTTATGCAAGAATTTACAGCCTTAATCCATCTACACCTGGAACACACAGACGACCTTGACAATGCAAAACACCATCTCCCCCTTGGGAGAAAAGCTCTACGTTCTGTTCCTTGACAGACTCTTGCAACTTAACTATACTGGGATCTCTATCTTTCTTTTCTTTCACCTTGGAAACTAGTGATGATTCTGAACAACTCTAAACCCATATATCACCCTCTTCTATATCGACTAAGCAAAAACCTAGTCTAGAAAGCTGATGGATTTCCTAAGATAACCATTCCTTACTGCCCTCAACATGAGAAACACTACCCATAGATAGTCTATTGAGAGCATCGACCACTACGTTGGCCTTGCCTAGATGATAAAGGACACTCATGTCGTAATCTTTCAATATCTCTAACCACCTTCTCTAACAATGATTGATATCTTTCTGAGAAAAGTCATACTGAAGACTCTTATGATCAGTGAACACATCTACGTGAACATCGTATAGATAATACCTCCAAATCTTTAAAGCAAATACTATGGTTGCTATCGTAAGATCATGAGTAGGTTAATTCTTTGCATAGGGTTTAAGTTGTCTGGAGGCATAAACTATGACCTTACATGCTGCATGAGGACACAAACCAAACATACTCTGGATGCATCACAATACACTATGAACCCATCTGAACCATCTGGAAGAGCTAAGAATTGAGCTGAGGTGAGTCGAGTCTTCAACTCCCGAAAACTCTTCTCAAAATAATCTAACCACTAAAACTTGACATACTTCTGAGTCAATTTGGACATATGGGATACAATAGAAGAAAATCCTTCAACAAACCATCTATAATAGCCAGCCAAACCAAGAAACTCCTGATATCTGATGGAGAGATAGGGGGAGGCCAATTTCTTACTGCTTCAGACTTTTGAGAATCTACTCTAATGCAATCAGTAGAAATGATATGACCAAGTAATGCTACTAACATTAGCCAAAATTTGCACTTACTAAATTTAGCGTATAGCTAGTGATCTCTGAGGGTCTGAAGTACAATTTTGAGATGGTCTGCATGATTATGCTCACTGCAGGAATAGACCAGAATATCATCTATTAAGACTATTTCGAAAATGTCCAAGTAATGCTTGAACACATGGTTCATCAAGTCTATGAAACTATTGGGGCATTGGTAAGACCAAAGGATATGACTAGGAATTTAAAATGACCATATCGAGTATGAAAAACTATTTTTGAAATGTCACAATCTCTGACTCTGAGCTGATGATAACCATATTTGAGGTCTATCTTAGATAAATAATTGGCACCCTGATGTTGGTCAAACACGTCATCAATTTTGGGAAGTGGATACTTATTCTTGACCGTGACTTTATTGAGTTGACGGTAATAAATGCACATTCTCAAAGAATCATCTTTATTGCTCATGAATAAGACTGGTGCGCCCCACGGGGTCATACTGGGTTTGATGAATCCCTTATCTAAGAGATCTTTAAATAGCTCTTTTAGTTCTTTGAGTTCTGTAGGTGCCCTTCTGTATAGCGGAATAGATATAGGCTGAGTATCTAGAAGAAGATCAATGCTGAAGTTTATTTCCCTTTCAGGAGAAATTCCTGGTAGATCTTTGGGAAAGAAATCTGAATATTCATTCATGACTGGAACTGAATCAAGGCTGGGAGTTTCAAAACTAGTGTATTTAACTCAAACAAGGTGATAGACACATCCTTTAGATGTCATTTTTTGTTCCCGAAGGTAGGAAACAACTGGCCTCTGAACGCGGATACACTACCCTTCCACTTTAGGACGAGTTCATTTGGAAACTAAAACTGGACAATTCTATATCAGCAGTCGATTGTGGAAATGTTGGAATGAAGCCAATCTATGCCGAGAATGACATCGAAATTCATCATCTCTAATTTGACTAAATTTGTTAAAGTGACTTTCTGTAATATCATAACCGAGCAGTTCCTATATACCCATTGGGCTATCATGGTTTTACCCAGAAAGGTACATAATGAAAAAGTCTCTTCTAGAAGTTTGGGAGTAATTTCAAAAGCAACTGCAATATAGGAAGTGACAAAAGACAAGGAAGCTCCTGGATCTAGCAAAGCGTAAACATGAACATGAAATATCTATAATATACCTATAACCACATCAAGAGAATTTTCTTGATCTTCCTGGGACTGGAGAGCATAAAGTCAGTTTGGGTGTTGCGCACTAGTAGAAATGGAATTGGCACCCTGCTAAATTGGGTGACCAGACTGAGCTGAGGAACAGTTCTGCTGAACTTGAGGACCTGATTTAGGGCAGTATCTGACTCTGTGGTTGGGCTTGCCACATCAAAAACAAATACCACTGCCAACTCTACAAATACCCTTATGGTGCTTACTATAAGTCTGGTAAAGAAGATAGGTACGGGCACTACTAATACTTCTTTGAGACTTAGTGCCTGGCGCTCTATCTTTATTACCATCCCTGAACTTAGGAGTTGGAGCACTAGATGAATAAGTAGCTGGAACTGATGACTTAGGACGAAACTGAGAATGGTTTCCTCCTTCTAATTTAGGCTGAGCAAAGTTGAAATTACCTGTCCTTACTCTCTTATTCTACTTCTATCTCATCTTAATTTTTTGCTTCTCTATTTGCCGAGCATGAGTTATAAACTTGGCTAAAGTCATGTTACTATTCAATATCACAGACCTACCCTCATTAACCACACTATCACACACCCTAGAAATAAACTTACTCGTCTTGGCCTTGCTATTTAAAACCATATGAGGGGCATATCTAGCTAATTGAGTAAACTTAATGAAATGCTCTTTCACTTTCATGTTGTCCTTCCCGAGGTTGATGAATCCTAAGACCTTAGCCTCTATTACGTATAGGGGAAAGAACCTCTCTAAAAATATGGTTACAAACTCCTCCCACTCTATAATTCCTGCATCAACTGACCTCTCTGGATTCCACTGCTTATACCAAGTGTGAGCAACATCCTGTTACTAATATGCAACTAGCTCAGCACTTTCAACAGTTGACATCCCCATAATGACAGTAGTATTCTAAGCCTGGTCGATGAATTCCTGAGGGTACTCATATGACATAGACCCGAGAAAATATGTATGATTCATTCGGGTGAAGTCCTGAATCCTGGCTACAACTGAATTGGCCACTGGGTTATTCAAAATGGCAGCTGGTTATTTATTTGAGATGTAACTAACTAAGCAAGAATAGTGGATTCATCTCTTAACTCTGCATGAGAAATATGTTTTCCCAAAGGTTCTTCGGGATGAGGGGCAGACTGATTATCATTTCTTCTTTTAGGAGGTATGTTCTGTAGAAGAAAGGGAGAAATGGATTACACTGAGAGATTAACTTGATATTATGCTTACTGGCACAACATAAATACTAAAAGAGGGGAAACTATATCTAAAACACCTCATAGCCTCCTATACATAAATGTGACGCACAACAAACCAACGCACAAAACTCTACTAGATGCGGCTTTCAGACTCCCCAGGACACTATTGAACCTTTGGCTCTGAGACCAAGTTTATAACACCCCAAATCTGGTACCTGAAATGCGACACGATGCACATGACCCCGAAGGACCACAATCTAACCCATTACTGATATTTGTACCTGTATACTACATGATATACTGTATAATACGGAGACATAAACTAAAAGGACATAATGTTAAAACTGTAACATAATATCCAATAAAATATAATATCTAGTATGGAGTATAAATGCCCAAAAATAAACTATCTAAACATACAGTAGCCTGAAAAGCCTCTAAAACATAACTCTCTGAATAAGGAAATAATGGGACATGTCCCCAACTAACTTCAACTTATAAACTAATTAATGAGATAATAAAGAAATGATCATATACTTGAAGGATGAGGACTCGTTGCTAACTGACTACTAATTTCTGGAATGTACTGATGCTCTGTAGTTCATGGTTCAAACTTATGGTATAAAACACCATAGTGCAAATGCGTCAGTACTTTGAATGTACTGGTATGCATGTGAGGTAGGCTAAATGCTTGGGGTTCATATGCATGAAACATAATGGCTAACTAACTAATATGAATGTGAGAATACATTCATGAACACATAGTAACTATATGTCAGATCGTGCGAACATGAGTTTATTGATAACTACATAACTGATAACTGAGTTTTGATGACTAATATAACAGATAACATTAGCGACTGTATCTGACAATCCTGAATTAGATAGAACTAGCAACGTTCTGTACTGTTATAAGTTGACCACATCTGATAGTCCCAAATTCTATAACTCAAACTATGGGAAGTTGTCATTTAACGGACATTCCCTTAATACGCCATTAAAGATAAGTTGGGGTCCAATCTATAACCCCAATTAGAAAGGTGTCAATACAGTTCCACCAGTAAGGACAATCTATGAGTAACCCTTATTTAACAATTAACTTTAGTGATAAAAGTTGGAACCCTTATTTAATAGGTTAATCCACCTCATCTACACTTATATAACAGGCTATGATGTCTCAACCTATGTTGTCTATGTAGTTTTGGAATAGAAGGATTGCTTCTAAGAATAACACCATCATATAATAAGAAAGTTCCCATCCTTGGGTTCACTTATTACTATTTCCCACTCTCATTTGAAAAAACACTTAACATGATTAACTGAACTCGACTAGAATGAATTCATGTAGTTCCATTGACTTATGGAATACTATTGAGATTACTGAATTACTGAGTTTTCCTGAGTGACATGACTGACTAGGTTCTGTGGACCCTGTCTTGACAGAGGATATCGTGAAAACATGACACTAAATCTAGGCACACAACTATATTTTTCAGGTATAAGTACCCCAGGACTCAATAGAAGGAAACTGACAAGGCGTGATATTATTCAACACAAGACCAATATCAATATTCCATAATACAATAGTTGGAGATATTTCATGGACATTTGATTATCATAGCTTGGTACGTGAATAATATAACATGTATACATAGAATAATTTGATAAGGCTAACTCATGAGAAATCCCACAAGCAATTTCAATACATAAGAATAACATAAAAGTCATTTTGATGATAAGGTTACAACATAAATTGTCATTTGGGTAACAATTTAGCTATAGTGCAAAATTTCTATCCCTTTAGGCGTTTTATCAAACACCTTACAAGTACAACTTAAGGCATAGGTGAAATCATCCAATTTCACAAATCATAAATCATCAACTTCTTGGATTTCAGTTTATATGCTAATGTAGTTTTCATAATTTCAGATAAGGATCCCAACATGGAAATCAAACAACAACCATCACATAACTTGAGCAACCCACAACATAATAATCATAATTCATAATTCAAAATAAGATTTTTGATCTTTATGGATGAAAGAAATACATAAATCAACACAACGCATATCTTAGTTCTTGATTTAGTGAAGATTGATGGAGAGATTTTCTTGAAATTGAATCGCCAATTGAAACCCTAGTTTGTTCTTGAGAGAAAATTGAGAGAATCTAGTATATTTAGGGTGATTAATGGCTAAATAACTTGTTATTTAGTTTAAATAAGGGTGGGAAATTAAAACTTTAAACCTTGGATGCATTTTTTAAATTTCTGAAAATTTCTCGACATGGACCCCTGGCGTGACGCGGCGGTATCACGCCGTGTCACTGGAATTTGACAACTGGGAAATTGGGGAACGGCGTGACGCGGAGCCATCATGTTTCCACTTTATTTGTGACCTAAAAGTTTGGTGTGACACACCACTATTGTGGACCCCTAATGGAATTTGACAAATGTCATTTGCTTGTGTCATGGTGCGCCACTGACTAATACAACACTGTTTTACATTGGGAACTTAAAATAGTCATAACTTCTTACTCAGTTATTGAATTTAGGCAAACCTTACATCGATAGAAAGCTTATTAAATTTTACACGTGTATAAAAGTGGATTCATATTTCAAAGAAACTTTCTAACATTCTTGAGATAATTTCAAGCCTGGTAGAAATACAGGGTATTAAAATATCTCCCCCGTGAGAACATGCATCCTCAAATGAGATTAAGTGAGAGGGTAGAAGATAAACTGATGTAAATATTGAAATTGAATAATTGGAACATAATCTCAAGACTAACATGACTAATAACTGAAAAGTATATATATATTATACTGAACACACATATCTGATGCGTATATAACTAATTCATGAATACATGATTAAGTGTTCTGATAACTTAATTTCTCACTAGGAGAATGCATGTCTGATGCATGAACACATGACTAATCTGATGAATGAACAAATGAATGGAAATTTAATGGTAGTTAGTACCAAATTTAAACATGGAATTCTGAACATGAGATTGATAATAAGTTGTAACTAAAATCTGGACATGAAAACTAAAAAGCTTAAGGGGAACTGTTACCTGGAGCTAGATCTATGTTAGCGGGGAAGAGGTGAGGATACTTGGCATGTATGTTTGTTTCTGCTTCCTAAGTAGCTCTCTTAACAAACTGATTCCACCAAAGATCTTTTACTACAGGGACTTCTTTGTTCCTCAGTGTACGAGTCTAATAGACTAGGATTTTGACTGGGAATCTCTTCATAAGAGAGGTTTTTCTAAACATCCATGCTTTGAATAGGGACTACAACTGTCGGGTCACCTATGCACTTCATGAGAAAAGAGACATGGAATATTGGATGAACTGTGGCTAGATCTGAAGGCAATTCGAGCTCATAAGCTATATTGCCAAAGTGACTGAGAATTTTAAAGGGACCGATATACTGGGGACTAAGCTTTCCCTTGTTTCCGAACATGTTCACTCCTTTCATAGGAAAGACATTTAAGTAGTCATAGTCACAAACCTCGAAATTGAGAACCTTTCTATGCACATTTGCATAAGACGTTTTTTTGCCCTAAGCACCCTAGAGTCTTTCTATGGTCAGCTGTACTTTTTCTAAGGCATCGAATACTAATTCAGGTCCTATAACTTAGGCCTCACTAACTTTGAACCAACAAATTAGAGATCTGCATCTCCTACAATAGAGAGCTTTGAGTGGAGCCATCTTAATATTAGAATCTTAGTTATTATTGTATGCAAATTCAATCAAAGGAAAGTGGTCATCCCAACTACCCTTGAAATCAATTGTATAGGCCCTTAGCATATCTCCTAAAGTATGAATGGTTTGTTCTGCTTGACCATCTGTCTGAGGATGGAAGGTAGTACTCAGATGAACTTGGGTACCAAGACCCTTTTGGAATACTTTCCAGATATGATAGGTCAACTTGGTACCTCTGTCTGAGATAATACATAATCGAACACCATGTAATCTGACCAGTTCTCTGATGTAGTGTTTGGCGTAATACTCAGCTAAATAAGAGGTAAGGACTGGAAGAAAATGAGCATATTTGGTCATTCTACCTGCAATGACCCAAACTGAATAATGTTGATGACGAGTTTGAGGCAAACCCGTCACAAAGTCCACGTTTACTTCTTTAAACTTCCAAGTAGGAATACTTAATTCCTACATGGACCCACTAGGCTTATGATACTCTATATTAACCTACTGATATGTAGAATACTTATTTATAAATTCTGCAACATCTCTCTCCATCCCACTCCACCAATTGATTTCCCGCAAGTCGTGGTACATCTTTGTGGCCCCTAGGTGAATAGAGTAGTGCACAAGATGAGCTTCTGCAAGAATTTACTGCCTGAAATCATCTAATCATGGAAGACATAGATGACCCTAAAAATGCAAAACACCATCTCCCTTTTAGGAAAAAAGCTCTACTTTCGTTCCCTAACTAACTCTTTCAACTTGACTAGACTGGGATCTCTATCTTGCTTTTCTTTTACCACAAAAACTAGAGATGATTCTGAACTACTCTAAACCCATATATGACCCTCTTCTGCATTGACTAAGAGAATACCTAGTTTGGTAAGCTGATGGATTTCTTGAGCTAACTTCTTCTTACTACCCTCAACATAAGCAACACTACCCATAAATAGTCTACTGAGATCGTCGACCACTACGTTGGCCTTGACCAGATGATAAAGGATACTCATGTCATAATATTTCAAGAGATCTAACCACCTTCACTGACAAAGATTGAGCTCTTTCTCAGAAAAGAAATATGGAAGACACTTATGATCTGTGAACACATCTACATGAACACCGTATAAATAATGCCTCCAAATCTTTAAGGAAAATACTACGGCTGCTAACTCAAGATTATGAGTAAGGTAATTCTTCTCTTCGTGTTTAAGATGTCAAGAGGCGTAGGCTATGACCTTATCATGCTGCATGAGGACACAACCCAAACCTACTATGGATGCATCACAATACAGTACGAACCCATCTAGACCATCTGAAAAAGCTAAGACTAGAGCTGAGGTGAGTCGAGTCTTCAACTCCTGAAAACTCTTCTCGCAAGGATCTGACCACTGAAACTTAACTTTCTTCTTAGTCAATTTAGACATAGGGGATGTAGCAGTAGAAATCCTTTAACAATCCGTCTATAATAGCCAGCCACTCCTAAGAAACTAGTGATATCTGATGGAGAGATAGGGTGAGGCTAGTTTCTTACTGCTTTGGTCTTTTGAGGATCTACTCTAATACCATCACCAAAAATGATATGACCAAGGAATGTTACTGAGCTTAGCCAAAATTTACACTTATTGAATTTAGCAAAAAAACTCATGATCTCTGAGGGTCTAAAGTACAATTCTGAGATGGTCTGCATGATCACGCTCACTGCTGGAATAGACCAGAATATTATCTATGAAGACTATGACGAACATGTTGAAGTATTGCTAGAACACTCGGTTCATCAAGTACATGAAAGTTGTTGGGGCATTGTTAATACAAAATGACATGACTAGGAAGTCAAAATGACCATACCGAGTATGCAAGGCTATTTTCCGAATGTCACATCCTATGACACTAAGATAGTGATAGATGGATTTGTGATCTATCTTAGAGAAATAACTAGCACCATTAAGTTGGTCAAATAAGTCATCGATTTAGGGAAGTAGATACATGTTCTTGACTATGACTTTATTGAGTTGATGGTAATCATTGCACATTCTGAGAGAATTATCTTTCTAGCACACGACTAAGACAGGTGCACCCCACGGGGACACACTGGGTCTGATAATTCCCTTATCTAAGAGATCCTTTAACTGCTTTTTTATTTATTTGAGTTCTGCAGGTGCCACTCTGTATGGAGGAATAGATATAGGCTTAGTATCTAGATGAAGATCAATACTGAAGTCTATTTCCCTTTCAAGAGAAATTCCTGGATTATCTTCAGGAAAGATATATAAATATTCATTTATGACTGGGACTGAATCAAGGTTGGGAGTTTCAGAACTAGTGTCCTTAACTCGAACAAGATGATAGGCATATCCTTTAGATATCATTTTATATGCCTGAAGGTAAGAAATAAGCAGACCTCTGAAAGCAGATACACTGCCCATCCACACTTGGACGGGTTCATTTGGAAACTGAAACTGGACTATTCTATGTTTACAGTCGACTGTGGCAAATCCAAAATGAATCTAATCCATGTCGAGAATGACATCCAAATTCATCATATTTAATTTGACTAAATCTTCTAAATAGACTTTCTAAATATCATAACTGGGAAGTTCTTGTATACCGATCGGGCTATAATGGTTTTACCCACTAGGGTAGAGACTGAGAAGGACTCTGCTAGAATTTTGAGACTAATTCCAAAATCAACTCCTATATTGGCTGTGACAAAAGACAAGGAAACTCCTGGATCTAGAAAACCATAAATATGCACATGAAAGATCTATAACATACCAGTAGATACATCAAAAGAATTTTCTTGATCTTGCCAGGATTAGATAGCATAGAATCTGTTTGGGTGTTGCCTAATAGTAGCACTGAAAGTGGAACACTACTGGTTTGGGAAACTGGACTAAGCAGAGGAACGACTCTGCTAACCCTGTGGACCTAAATAAGGATAGTCTATGACTCTGTGGCCTTGCTTGCCACATCTAAAACAAATACAATTACCAGCTCTGTAAATACTCTGATGGTGCTTTCTATAAGTTTGCAAAGAGGATAGGTACGGGCACTGCCAATACTGCCTGAGAGTTGGAGCCTGGCACTCTTTCCTTATTACCATACCTGAACTTAGGAGATGAGGAACCAGCTGAAGAAGGAGATGGAACTGATAACTTAGGAAAAAATTAAGAATAGTTTACTTCTTCTGAGTTAGGATCAGCAAAGTTGAAACTACATGTCCTTACTCTCTTATTTTGCTTCTCCTTTATGTTAATATTTTTCTCCTCTATATTCTGAGCATGAGTCATAAGTTTGGCAAAACTCATGTCACTGTTCAACATCATAGACCTACACTTATTAACCATGCTATCACTTACCCTAGAAACAAACTTACTCATGTTGGCTCTACTAACTCCAACCACGTGAGTGGCATATCTGGGTGATTGAGTAAACTTAAGAGAATAATCTTTCCCCATTATATTGTCCTGCCTAAGGTTGATGAATTGTAACACCTTAGCCTCTCTCAGCTCTAGGGGAAAGAACCTCTTAAATAATGTAGTTACAAACTCCTCCCACTCTATAGGTCCTGCATCGACCGACCTCCCTGACTTCTACATCATGTACCAAGTGTGAGCAATATCTTAAAACTAATATGCATCTAGGTCAGCTTTTTCAATAGTTGATACCCCCATAAAGTAAGTAATATTCTAAACCTTATTGATGAATTCCTGAGGGTCCTTATCTGACTTAGACCTAACAAAGGATAGAGGATTCATTTGGGTAAAGTCCCAAATACTAGCTGCAACTGAATTGGCTAATACGTTGGCTAGAATAACAGATAATCATTTATTTTGAGTAGTAACTAACTGAGCAAGAGTTGTGAATACAACTCTAAACTCTGCATGAGAAACATATTCGCCCAAATGTTTTTTGGCCTGAGGGGCTGACTAATTTCCATTTTTCTTTTAGGAGGTATGTTTTATAGAATAAAGGAAGAAATAGATTAGACTGAGAGATTTACTTCAGATTATGCTCACTGGAACGACATGAAAACTGAAAGAGGTGAAACTATTTATAAAACACCTAATAGCATCTTGTACATAAATGTGGCGCGCAACACACCCATGCACAAGACTCCACTAGATAAAGCTTTCAGACTTTCTAGGAAACTGTTGTACTTAGGCTCTGATATAAGTTTATAACCTCCCAAATTTGGTACCAGAAATACTACATGGTACTCATGACCCCGAAGGACCACAAGCTAATCCATGACTAATATATGTTCCTGTATACTGCATGATATACTTTATAATGTGGAAATATGAACTAAAAGGCAATAAGTTTCAAACTGTAGCATAATATCTGATAAAATATAACATCTGGGATGGGGTATAAATGCCCAAAAACAAACTATATAAATATACTGCAGTCTGAAAAACCTTTAATACATGACTGTATGAACAATGAGATGATGGGATATGTCCCCAAATAACTTGAACTAATAAAGTAATTAATGAGATGATAAATGAATGATCATGTCCTCAAAGGATGAGGACTCACTACTAACTGACTGCTGATATTTAGAATCTACAGATGGATTAGAACTTGTGCTTCAGAACCTATGGTATAAAATACCATAGCACAAATACGTTAGTACTTTGAATATACCGGTATATATGTGAGCTAGGCTAAATGAATGGGGTTCATATGTATAAACAATATTGGCTAACTAACTAATATGAATGTGAGAATACATGCATGAACACATAGTAACTATATATGAGATCGTGCTAACATGAGTTTACTGATAACTGAGTTTTGATGACTGATATAACTTATAACATGAGTGACTGTATCTGACAGTCCTGAATCTGATGGAACTAGTTGTGTTTTGTATTGTTTTGAGTTGATTGTATTTGACAGTCTTGAACTATGTAACTGAAACTGTGGTAAGTTGTTATCTAACTAACATGCCCCTAATACGCCAGTATGGCTGAGTTGGGGTCCAATCTGCAACCCCCATGGGAAGGGGGTCAATACCGCGTCATTGGGAAGGACAATCTATGAGTAACCCTCATATAATAGGTAAATCTAGTAAGAACAGTAGGAACCCTCATATAATAGGTTAAGACACCTTATATACCCTCATATAACAGGATATGATGTCCCATCCTATGTTGGCTACGTAGTTCTGGAATACAAGAATTGCTTCTATGAATCAAAACCTCATATAATAGGTGAGTTCCCATCCTTGGGTTCACTTGATACTAATTCTTACTCCCATTTGAATAGACACTAAACATGATTAACCAAGCTGGACTAGACTGAGTTCCATTAACTGATGAAATGCTATTGAGATTACTAAACTACTGAGTGTTTCTAAGTCAGTTGACTGACTGGGTTCTATGGACCATGGCGTGACTGAGGATATCATAAAAACATTTCACTAAATCTAGGTATACAATAATATTTTTTGGGTACAAGTACCCCCAAGAACTCGATGGAAGAAAATGGACAAGGCATGATATTATTGAATACATGACCAACATCAACAATTGATAATACAATAGTTAGAGATATTTCTTGGGCATTTGATTATCATAGCTAGGTATGTGAATAAGATAACATGTATACATAGCATAATTTCATTAGGCTAACTCATGAACAATCCCAGAAGTTATTTCAATACATAAGAATAGCATGGAAGTCATTTTGAACATAAGGTTAAAGAATATATTGTTATTTAGGTCACAATTTAGCTTTAGTGAATAATTTCTATCCCTTTTGGCATTTTATCAAACACCTTACATGCAAAACTTAAGGCATAGGTGAAATCATCAAATTTCTCAAATCATAAACCACCAAATTCATGGATTTCAATTTATATGCTAATGTAGTTTTCATAATTTCATATAAAGATCCCAACATGGGAATCAAACAACAACCATCACATAACTTGAGCAACCAACAACATATTAATAATGATTCATAATTTAAAATAAGGTTTTTGAGCTTTATGGATGAAAGGATTCCATAAATTAACACAAAGCTTACTTTAGATCTTAATTTCATAAAGATTGATAGAGAGATTTTCTTGAAATTAAATCCCCAATTGAAACCCTAGTTTTTTATTGAGAGAAAATACTATATTTTGGGTAAAGAATAGCTAAATCACGTGTTATTGGTGTTAAATAATGGTGGGAAATTGACCCTTTAACCTTGGACGCATCTTTAAAATTTGTGAAGATTTTCCGAACTGGACACCTAGCACAACACGGCACTATCGCGCCGTGTTACTGGAATTTAACAACTGGGATATTGGGGGATGGTGCGATGCAGAACCATCGCGTTGCCACTTCTTTTGTGACCTAAAATTTTGGTACAACGTGCCACTATTGTAGAAGCGTACTAGAATTTGACAAATACCATTTTCTCAGGTAGCGCAGCGCGCCACTGACTAATATAGTGCTTTTTTATGATGCAAACTTAAAGTAGTCATAACTTCTTATCTGGTTATCGGATTTAGATGAATATATTATCCCTGAAAAGATTATTGAATTTCCTACATGACAAAAAGTAATAATCTTAAAATTTCCATGTGTACAAAAGTTGATTCATCTTCCAAAGTAAGTTTCTAACATTCTTGGGATTATTTCAAGCCAGGTAGAAATACGGGTTAATACAATTGTATGGATGTTAATACATGAACTAATGGGTTAAGAGTTCAAATTTCAACTAAGTATGGTAATAAGATAACTTGTGGTTAAAGTCCCACATCTAATAACTTGTTATAGTACCTCCTTAAATAACTTGTGCTTAATGTCCCTCAGCTATTGGCTTGTGGTTGGAATCCCTTGCATAAAGAGATGTCTTGAGGTTAAAATACCTCACCTTACAAAACTTTTTTTTTCGTTATTGTCCATTGCCTAATGTGTAGTATATGATTAAAGTTCCATGCCAAATTGAATGTCTGAGCATGTGAATAAAAATTCCATGCCCAATTGAATATGTGAGCATGTGATTAGAGCTTCATGTCTAATTGAATGTTTGACCATATTATTAGAGTTTCATGCCCAATTTATTATGTGAGTATGTGATTAGTGTTCCATGCCTAATTGAATGTGTGAGCATGGGATTAGAATACCATGCCTAATTAAATGTGTGGGCATGTGATTGGAGTTCCATGCCTAATTAAAGTTGCGAGGTTGTGGTTATAGACCCAGGTCAAATTGATTGTGTGTGTGAATTAGTTAAATCGGATAAATTGGTTGAGTTGTTTTAAGGTTCAGATCCCCTTGACTAATATAATAGAGAATTTTAAGATCCTAAAATTGGTAAAGTGGGTGGTTGAATGTTCTTCACTCCATGTCTCATGAATGAATTCTTTAAGAATGATTTGCATGACTTCCTTCATAATTTGGTATGCTCTTTAAAGATATGTATATGTGTCTTCATATATGATTATCCTAGTATAAATATGACTGCATATGATTGAGATATATTCTAGCTTTCCAATCGCTAATTATCTCCAAATGTTATATCCCCACGTGACATAGGTGCTGGACAATCTTCTTCTTATCTTCTACGTAGTGATCAGGTGTTTGAGCAGTTCAACAATTGACAATAAAGTGGTGAGATGCCATACTTTGGAAGACATGCCTTCCATCGTCACTTTATCCTTTGTCATGGACTTGAATAGATTTGGTACTTTTTGATTGACGGGGGTATGTCCCGATATAATATTGACTCCGTCTTGGTAGAGATTTTATGGATGACTATAGACTTGGGTATATTGACTAGACTATTGCATTAATGAAATGTTGGATATTATTTATGTTTTGACTATTTGCCTTAGTTTTTGCTATATAATAATAAGGTTGGCATTCCTTGACCCTTGTGGTTGTTGTGATGATGATTAGGTTGGGTTATTATGGCAACCTCTAGTGTATCTGGACTTGAGGTGCCCCTATGAAATGGCCTAATTTTGGGGTGTGTCATGGCGCCAGCTCTAAGTTTTCAACAACTTTTTATCCATTTTTTCATGTTTTTATTCTATGGCATTACATTTTTTATGATTCTCAAATCATTTATTGGGATCCAATTTAGTTAGATGAGCAGTTGTTTTTTGTTGAGGAGATCATCTCCACTTAGTATAGTGATATTAGATGGTTGTATTCTATAGTTACTCCTATAGTTAAGTTCAGCAAAGACATCAATCGCTATATGAGTATACTTGGGAGGTTAAGTCTGATACGCGTAGTAGTAATCCCCAACTTTTTGCTGATTCAGGTACTTCTATTGCCTTTAGTTTGAGGACATACTAAATTCATAGTGGAGGATAATGTAATGACTTGATTTTTTGTAATTAGTGTCAAATACTTATTTACTGTGATTTGACCATTTTATCCCTCCTCATGGCCACATTATAGAATTTCTAGTATATGGGTATTTCTAGCATGGTTCCTATTGAATGTTGGTGTTATTTATGCCAGATTATGATTTTTGAATATCTTAAAGGCTTATAATTTTACTTTGGAAAACATCTTTTGATTTGTGCATCGGATGGAAAAATAGACTACGTCAACAGATCTAAAACATTGTATTTCATTGGAAACGTGGTTGGTGTAGTTTTACAGATTTTGTATCATATTTTGACACTTTGTTTGGAAATTTCTTAAAATAGGTCTTGGGGGTCAATTATGTGAAAATGACATTTTATTGCAATTTTGTTATCTCCATTTAGTTCAGAGGATCAATTTTGATAGAATAGAATAGTTCGTTTGTTTTCTCAATATTTCAGGTGAATATCGAGGGGTCTGCATAGACTGGAATTTTTCCAAAGTCTTCATATCTGGTGCATCACAGTTGATGTAGATGCTAAAGCTCCACATTGGATGCTTTAGAAGTAGGCGCTAAGGAGATACTTGGTGGCTTTAGCAGCCAACTACCAGCTAGGCAAGGGAGATTTAGCCTCCCTCATTCTCTTAAGCGGAGGGGGATAAAGCAGCCCTTGTCTTACTACTTAAGCTGTAACCACAAAAGCAGCCACTTGACGGCTTTAGCGGCACCTATTACCTAGGTATATAAATTATTTTCTCATTTACTTTATCATTCTACAGACTTGGAGCTTTGAGTTTTAGGGTTTTATGGCGATCTTCTCCATTTTAAAGTTTGGGTAAGCTCCAAACTCTTATTTTAACTACTTTTCTATGATTCCATCATTTAAATCTTGTTTAAACTTAGATTTAAATATGGAAATTGAGGATTTTGGCCTACAAAGTCCAAAATAGCATTTTTTTTATCTAGACCCCAATTTCAACCTTTTTTTAGTTGGGCTTTCTCCTATGAGTTTCTTTAAGTTTGGGCGATACATTTTTGGACTAAAGTTCTGATTTTAACCTTATCTTTCGAAAACCCATTTTGGGGGACCGTTTAGACCCTAATTCAAAAACAAACAATATGGGTATCACTGCCTTTCTATTGACATGTAGATTTTAGTTTTGTGTGTTTTAAATGATTCCTTTTTCATGCATTAGGTTAAAGCTCGGCGACAAAGACTTATTTATTCTCGTTACAACATTCGAGGTAAGTTATGGATTAACCTTCTTCAAACTAGGTTGGGTAGTTAATAATAATGTAAAATTAGTCTATAGGTATGGGGTTGTATCATCAAAAAATATTGTGATTTATGTGCCCGTGTGTGAGCCTTTGCGGGTAATATTTGATGGTTTTAAGACATTGATTTCTATGTGTGACCATGTCGGGGTTTGTATGATTTTTTTTGCCTAGTATTGATATATGTATACTTGATTACACTTTTTTTGGTGGAAAAAATCCTCGACTTTTTGATATATGTTTTATCAATAACATTCTCTTACATGTTCAACTAGATGGTTTATGGATTTTAATGGGTTCATGGATGGTTGGTTGATTTGAGTGGATTTTGTTTGCTCATGTGGATGGTATATTGGTTGGATATTAGATATTCTCATTTAGGTTAGTTGTGAGCATTGTATTTCATATCATATTCATTCATGAAACATTAGTAACAACTTGAAAATACTAAAACACTAGCTTTTTCAAACAGAAAATATGACATTTGTAAAAACCCTCTACCGATGTATGTGTCGAAGAGGAGTTAAGGAATTTTGTATTAGATATTATTTGTATATGTGTTGACTAACCCCTTCATGGGTCCTACCTGGGTAGCACAACTTGGTAGGCATTTATGGAGGTTGTGAAACACCCTTATGTACCATCACCATAATCATTGTCTTCACCATCATCATCTTCATTGCATTCCATATATAGTGTGCATATTTAGTGTTGTTTTTTTTCTTTTTGTCATATCTATATATTTTTATTCCTTTCCCTTAATTTTACCTAGTATATATGTATATTTATGTTTTTTCTTATATTGGTAGTTGTTTTATGTGTTTATAGTATAACTATTAGTCAAGATGTTGTAGGCTACCATTTAGGACATTTTTGTTATTGCACGTGACATGCCCATAGTTTGTGTTTATATGCTTTATTTTCTAGTTTACTCAGTCAGCCTATGATACCTACTCAGTACAAGTAGTCCATAATCATCCCTACCATGCCATTACGATACATATATAGGTAGTAGTGCACCGCATAGATAGCTGACTCATGCGACATTTGGATTATATTTGAGGTAGAAAACGTCCTATGCTTCAGTAGTTATCCTACCACCTCTTCCTATCTATTTTCATGTCCTATTTTGTATTTTGAGATTGATTTTGTATTCCTTTTGGACTTTTCTAGTATCTTTGACACCCGAGACGTATTTAATAGTTCTTACACCATGACACAAGGTTTTGGGCTATTGTATGGTATATTTTATTATGTACTTGTGTTGATTTCTAATTTTATATGAATATAGGTGAAAGGCTTCGCATGGATTGCCGCAATGTGTGCCATTATGACCTTTTATTTTTGTGTTATGATAACATTTCTCCGATTTTCTAGAGTTTTGGTTATCACTAGTACTGCTTGTAGCCTTGGTGAGTGTTTGGGCATGCATTAGAGCATTATGCCTACCAATAAATATGAAGTGGATTGCTTGTGCATTTAGCCCATTTTTTTATCTTCTTTGTCATTTTGTTTCACAGCTATATTTTAATTTTGGCTCTGGAAATAACTAGTAGGGATATGTTTAGGTTGGATATAGAGTAGATTTGGTTATATGGCCTTAGTTTATACTTGTCAGCTTCAGTTTGGATTTGACGCCTTAGAATATTGGCTTGAGGGTTATGATAGATTTGGAGTGTATATTTTTACCCTTCCACAAGTTTGTTTGGATAGTTGGATGAATCAGTTTATCCTTTTTGTTAAGATTTTAGTCAAGAATTATAGAGTTTGGGTTGTAGCCTTTGTTTTCATATTTTTCTCAATTGTGGTTTCACCTATAAGTTGGCTAAGCCTACTCTTTATCTACTTATTTGTTTTTCTTCAGTTTAGATAGATCATGGTTGATTGATGTTTGAATAGTAGCAGACTGGCATTAGAGATGGATTCTTCCACTCTTGACCTTGATTTTTGGTTTTTGTCGGATTTTTTGACTATCTTCTTATTGGAAGAAGTGTGCTTGAGTTGGCTTTAACTTATTTCATCCTTGGTTAGTGGGACATCTCGGAGAAAACCATGCAATGGTGAGTTTTTGTGCTTCAGACCCCTAATTGTCAGTTTTGAGGATTATTCGGACCCGTTGTAGCATTGGCATAGATTGCTTTGACCATCTTTATTTATGTTCTCAGGTAGCACCCAATGGGCTTATCATATGCTTGCCCTTAGTAATTTTTGGTTGATCAACTTCAATTCTTTGAAGTTTGTGTGACAGGGTTGCACGAATAGGACTTGAAAGACCTTTCTCTTCGTTTGGATTTGATAGGAGGGTTAGAACGGCAAAAAACCCTCATATTAAATATTGGAGTTGGTTGCATGATTTTCTCATGGATTTCCTTTATCTTTGATGGGTTCTTTCTTGTTTATGCTAGTATAAATGTTGTATCAGTGTGTTATAGTTTTTATTTTGTTGCCTCAACCTCCACTGATGCAATTGGAGGCTAGTTAGTTGAGATTGATTTTTTGTTATTTAAGAGGTGAAGTAAGGATGTTTCTATAAAAAGTGATACCTATAGTAAAATCCCTTGAAAGTGTTAATTCTTCTTGGAGGTTACCTAGGGAGTCTTGCTCTGAGCGGACCAAGTAACTCGTCCTTTTTGAGTTTTCCTCATTCTAACCATTGCCTTTGACAAATGAAATTCCTTTTAGTAGTTGATATTGTATTGACCCCCAGGTCATTTCCTAGATTTATAGGCATTTCAGGATTTTTGAGCCTTCCCATAGTTGCTACAGGTCATTTATGACTTGTCAGAACTGTCAATTTAGTTATCAGATAGCTCTTTTGGGTTTTAGGATCATTTGTCTATTTTAGAGCTTTTATTGTTAAGGAATCGGTCTCAGATTAAAAATCATAGTAGATGACCTTGGATGAGAAAGGAGACAATGCCATGAACTCCAAAATATTGATTTTAGGTTAGGGTGGCCATACGTTCAGGACTCGAGGCATCCAGAATTGCTTTAGCCTATTTGGTGGATTATATGAAAAATGGAACTATAGGTGTATGTCCCATATTTTGTCGAAATGATCTCGGATAAAAGTTTTGATGCTTCCATTAGTTCTAAAATATAAAATTTGGTATTGTAGTGTAGTTGGTTTATGCACACGGGGTTTTGAAATGATTCCAGATCTGGTCAGAGTCCATTTTTAGCTTGGCAAAGTTTGGTGCCTAATATCTAGTATGACCTTTTTTGTGGTCATGGAGACACTTTATCTTCCATAAGCTTCTTTAGCATCTTTTTCCATTTGGGTAAGTTCCGCTTTAGCAGCTAGGTGACCACTTTAGCAGTACCCGCGATCCTAGTGGATAACTGCTTTAATGGACTTGAGCTTCATAAGTGGACAAGTAGCGGGCTTTAGCATCACTTGGGGATTCTTAAAATCCATTTCACACCCGAAATTCCAATCATTTTGTCCTTCAATCTTACACAATTTTGGTAGCTTCAACAGAGAAAAAGGCTGGGGATCATCTATTGAAGCTAAGGTAAGTTAGCCGAACACTACTTGGTCATTTCAAATTATTTTCCAATCAATTTTCATCCTATTTCAATGTAAATTCTTATAAATTAGGTCTTTAATTGGGCTTTGATTAATTCACCAATTGTGCTCAACTTTTGGGCACACATTCCTTTTCAGTCGAGGGACCTCATAATGGATTCTATTTTAGATTCCATTTGCTATCCTACTTTGTACAAAAATTCTCACCCGACCCTTTATATAGCTATATGGAGCTCACTTAAATCCTAATGATGTGTAGGTTACAATTTTTAACAGTGTGGTGTTATTTTAGGATCATAGAGAAAAGACAGGCGATTTAAGAGCAAAGATAGGTGATTTACGGATGATTCAAGGATCTGCAATTTGGCATCAATATAGGCTTCGGTCTGCTCTTCTCCACAAGATAGTGTATAATATATATTACATGATATATAAGGATCTTAGCATATGATTATTCGTAGAACACCATGACTTAGACAAATCTAGAAGTTTAGGGATAGAAGGGTGAATCGACCGATAAGATAAATACTTGTTATGCCTAATGGATCCTATTATCCTAGGTTACTGACATGATAGACATAATTGAGGCTAAGGGCCATTTAGTATAAGGTTTACTATTTACTTGGTAGATTATCATGATGTCCCCAATTATAGTATTATTGTTATATTGGTTATATATTATTTTGCTTGAAGTCGTTATTACGATATTAGTTGGACTCCATGTGAGTAATCTATCATTGTAAAGGATGTCTCCATAATCTATAGACATTTAGACGCATATAATTGAGTTGTTAGGATAATGGTGATGGCATTCATATATTCGGTACATTCATTCTAACTTAGTGGTACATTCTAGCTAAAATCACAATTTTACAAGTGTTTTCCTAAAATGGATTTATTCCACTTTTCTCTTTAAAATGGATTGTTTTATAACGACAATTGAACCACTTTATGAATGATTTATGAGCTTTTGGAACTAAAAATGATGTTTAGAAATAAATCAAGATAGATTACGGTCCATGGTTTTACACAATACTATTTACTTCGATCGTGAGAGATTCTGACCTTTTTCCACTATATTATGATGATTTATTCCTAGACTTGATCCCAGGAAATGAATTTACAGATTTACACTCTTTAACAAACATTATAAGTCATTTATTATATATACATCTCTCTGATGCTAGACGGAGTAGATTGATGATGATGATGATGTTTAGAAATCTCGAATTGGACCAAGTTAGTGAATATAGGTATTCCTGAACCCCCTAGTGGCCCGTTCATCATTGATCCATCATGCCAGAGAAGATAGTTCATTCTACGTCCTTCCTTTATGAGTCGTCGAGATGGAGGAGGTATATACACTAGGTAATTTATGAAATTTGGACCAGTTATGGTATTATGGATTTAATCTGCATTCATTCATGGATGTGCATTGTATATCACAACTATGTTTTTTGTTCCCTATATCTATCAACCTTATGAGGGGTTGCATAGGTATAGTTATGAAAGTTGCTTGTTGTTTGTTGTGTATTATTGAACCTTCTTGTTTATGGGGATCTGTTAAGGTATTATTTCTTTGAATTAGCTGGTTTCTATATAGTTGTTATTATGATTATTTCATTGTAGACTAATTATGGACTAGTATTGAGACTTAACGTATGATTCTTATTCCTTTCCTTTTTATAGTAACTTAAATTATGGATTGCATATTCGTGGTTAGACACTCTACTATATGCCCTAATCGTGATAGTATTAGCTTTCTGACATGGTTAAGATCTCATGGAGAGGTTAGGTTAGCTACCTGATGTTGTTACCTTTGAGTTAGTCTTACATACCCATATATATTACACACATAAACATATATATATGTGTTACCATATACCCTCTCTTCTTTAGATTATTTACGTTTTATATCCATTTCTTGGACTTGTACACTATTATATATCCTTCTTCTATCCTTTATTTGTAGATTGGTCATTGATATACAATATAGTGCATTAGTTCTTGAGTATGGATAGAATAGGATAGATTATCCTTATTACCTCTCTAGTTTTATTATGTTAGCTTCCTGGATAGTTGTCTGTAGTTTCCATCCCTTATTGCATGTTATTTAAATTTTTATTATATTTTGAACTCGGCCGGTAGTTTCCTACTGGGTATTATGTGTTTGTTACGCATGCTACACTTCTACAACCTACAGATCAGAGTACGCGGTGTTACTATTGTTATATGCATCATTTAGAGTAGATATGGATTGGAGATTTGGGGTGATCTCCTAGGGTTTAGTATATTAATATTATCCCTCTTATAGAGTATTCTAATTTATATGTTGTATTTAGAGATGACTTGTAACTATATATTCATTTAGTACTTGTGTTGTATTCTTATTATATTAGAAGATCTAGTACTGATTCCACCACGTTTTGGGACTATCTTATATATATTAGTCGGCTATCAAATTTATTCCACATTTTCCTTTCATACCTTTAAATAGTCCTTTATGGTTCCGGAGTATTGGTCGTCTTATCTACTGATGGGTTATAGTAGGTGCCATCATGAATTGAGAATTGGGTTGTGATAGGTACCATCATTCTACAAATCAAATGGTCTTTGTGAGCTTCTCATGACCCAATTTCTCTGGTCATGATGGCACCTACTCTAACCCACCAGTAGGTAAGATAACCCTTCGTACATAACAAATAGTCAGAAATAAATAAGAAAAGTAGAAGTAAAACTAAATAAAAGAGAAAGAAAACAAGAAGTAAATGTATCCCAAAAGCTGGTGAAGTAAGTACAAGAGCTTCTAATACAACAAAATTACAAATAGCATACAAAATAAATATATAGAAGCCATCTTGAAAATTCAACCAGTCTAAGAATAAGAGACAGTAGAAACAAATCCGAATGCCAGGAGCTCACCCCAAATGTCTTGTCTATAGCTAATTTCCATGATGTACACATTAATTATGAGAACTCGCACTATGATCTGCAGGCTGCAGAAGTGTAGTATGAGTACCAAACACATGGTAATCAGTAGGCATCAGCCTACTTAGCTCCAAAAATAATTCAAGTATAAGAAACATGTAAATTAGGAACATAAACATAAAGAAACCACTCAAGCCTAGAAATATAAATATGCAAATGAAAAAATAAGGGTAAATTATTCAATACTACCTGTAATTAGAGGTGAAATGTGGTTCCATAATCAACTTATCGATATTTTCTATTATAATAAGGAAAGAGATATAAAATATACAATAGTAGTAGGGAAGAAGGGAATGATATACAAAGAGTAGCCAAAGTAGGATATATATACATACATACATACATACATACATATGTATAATCAAACTATACAGATAACAAAATACAAAGGTACTACTCTGAGGGAGATAAGATAAATGGCTCTGGCATCATAAATAATAAGGGAGTTAACTCTAGAAAAAATAGGGTCCCTAACTGAAATATGGGAAATTAGAAGTGATCTAGCAATGATAAATATTACCATAATAATTAGAAATGGGATAAAAATGTACCAACAATCTCGAGTACTAGTCCATAACTATCCTACGTCGAAACTATAACATAACTAAACAATAATAATCTTATTGGCTGGATTGTTCAGATAATAACCTAACCAAGCCCTCATAAGCCGGAAAGGTATATGAAACACTCAGGAAATAACAACCATAACCTGTACCTATGCAGCCCCCCATAAAACCGATAAATACAGGCGCCAAACAGTTATACTGTTGATAAACAATGGATATAAATAAATGCAAGTCATAAAAACTAGGTAATGCAATATGATCCAATGACAATAACATACTAAATGTATGCACCTCCTGCATCTGGGTAGCTCATAAAGGAAGAATAATATATGAAGACCATCCTTCTCCAGTTATATGTCTTATCAAATGATGGAACCGTGTGGGATTTAGGATACATATATACACTACCTAATTCAAAACCAGGACTTCTATAATCCATTATCACAAATCGAATATGTCCAATATCGAACAGATATATACAATATTATAAGAATATTGGACTCAAACCACAATTGAATGAGTGAATATCTAAAAATTCATTGTCCGAGATTAACTTTGAGACTAAAATAGTGTAGTAATTTAGCAAGGTTCTAAATCTCCCTTGACCAAAGTAAATAACTAGTAGTAAAATGAGTAAATAAATACTGGACCAGAATCAACCTCGATCTAGTTTCCAAAGTAATAATTTTACTTAAAATTTCATAATTCCATAATAAGGGTGGTACAACTTTCATTTTAAAAGAATAAATTTTAAAGTTGGGAAAAGTGGGAATAAATTTCTTTTTAGAAAACAGTTGTAAAACCAAGGTTTAAACTACAATGATACCAATAAATACGTGTAAAGGCGTCTAAATTTATTCTCACTTTTACAGTGTCCAAACAATACATTCCTAAAAATATACACAACCACAAACCTAATCACATCCTTTGTACAGAATAAAATAGTAACCTGGTACCCAACTAGCATCGTAACCATGACCTCAGTCCTAGTAATATATAATTTAATATAATATTAACGCCATAAACCTGAAAACTAAGATAAATAAGGGCATAAAGCTACCAAAAGGGTCTTATTGGAAAATATCACCCAAAGTTCTAAGTAATATGATAAATATTTTACTAAAGGTTCCCTTATGCAAGTCGATGGTTAATAAAGTTTATAGTAAGTATAATAGGATCCTAAAGCCTTAACAGCTATTCTAGGCTAAGGTACGGGTCACAGTTCTATTTTAATTCTCCTAATTAGGCTGTTCATGATATATTTAGGCATAAAAATAACATATAATACCTCCCTAGAGTGAAAAATATAAATACAAAATCTTATAGTGATAATTAGACCGAATCCTACTTCAATGCCGAGCCATAAATATTAAATCATCCATAAATCACTCATCCTTGCTCCATGATTCCCAAATAATATCGTGCTATCAAAAATATTATCTAGACACTAATATGAGTAAAAGTATACCCGTACATCAATATATAACGTCGAACCTACAATTAGTTGTAAAATAGTCTCGTGGGGGTCCACTAATGTAATTTTCCAAATGTATCAATCATGACGTCCCTCGAAGGACAAGGAATGCATGGTTAGAGGTTGAGTAGAAATTGAGTCTCAATTGGTGCTCAAATCACCTCCAAAATTTAAGGAAAAGAGAGATAAATCAAGAATTTACGGATAATTAGGGCGGAAACTTACAATGAATTGAAAAGGGAATGATCATCTCAATATCACAAATGCAAAGAGCATAGCTGAGATGGACTGATCAACTTACTCTTTGAAAATGCAAAGGCTAGCTACCGAACATGAAGATCAAGACTACTTGACCATCGCAAACTTGAATGCCATTGTTTGGTTTCAGTAAAAGTTGTGAACTAGCAAAAATCCTATGTACCGACTGACTTCGACTAAGGGATCAGGATTTTTTTAGAACCCCGTAGATGCAAAGGAACTATGAGATAGAACCAAATTAGATATTTCAGACTCAATAGAACCAGCAAAATTTAAATCCGAGATAATCTCAATTAAATATTGGCCCCACACCTATAGTTTCATTTTTACAAATCTATTCAATAGACCAAAATGAGTCTTGAAGCCTTGGGGCCTAGACTAAGGGTCCCTCTAGCCTAAAATAAATTTTTTGGAGTTGATAGTGCTGTCATATTCTCATCTAAGGTCATTTACTATGGGTTTTGGCTTAAGACCAGATCTTTAACAACAAAAGCTCCAAAATAAAAAATTGAGCCTACAACCCAAAAAAATTGTGTTAAAACCAAATCGACAGTTCTAGCAAGTATAAATGACTTAGAGATGCGTCAAAAGTAATAAAAAACTAAAAATTCACAGAGAAACAAAGGAAATGACCTAGAGGTTCCTTACAAGGTTACTCAAAATTGGTTAATTATCGATTATTATAACATTTTGTAGTCACAACCAAACTTACTGGATCATGTGGGGACCTAATCTAATCCACCTAAATAGAAGAACCCTCACCATCCTTTGGAAAACTCCAAGAAGAAGTCAAGAATACTTCGTTCATTACCATCAATTGACAAACTTTAGTTACAACCAAAAATATTTCCCAAAGAACTAGTCTAAACAGTTACAAGAGATTCTTAGAGGAAATGCAAGACCAAAACACATAGTACCATGAATAGATGTTGCTAGATATCTTTACCTTATCTGGAATGAAACACCTAGCGATCCTGCAACTAGACAATATCCTAAAAAGGGTGTTGCAAGCATAGTATAAGTAAAAAAACCACTATTTATAATCATCATTTGTTGACCCAAATAAAATCACATAAGCATCACATTAAATTATCCAAAAAAAACATTAAAATTAAAGGCAATAATTCAATATCATTCATTAAATCGATCATTGTTTCTTGAATATTAATTGTTTTTAAACACCAAATATCCTTGACTTGCAAAGTAAAGCTCACGTTGTGCTTGTCTATGAGCCCTACAATTCCATCTCTCAAGGTTTCTTTACCCATAACCATTCACAACTGAGACTCTTAGGTTACCCTAAGTCTTGTTCTCAAAACCCGATCATACTTTGTCACCCTAACATCTTTTGGTCTCCAAGTATTCATTACTGGCAAAGTAAAGTCCACTTGTTGATTATCTATAAGTCCTACATTTCCTTTCCTCAAGGTTTATTTACCCATAACCATTCACAACTAAGACCCTAAGGTTACCCTAAGTTTTGTTCTTCAAACCTGGTCATAATTTGACACCCTAGCATCTTTTAGTCTATTAAGTCAACAAGAAAAATTAAAAAGATGGTGATAATTGCCTTTCCCGCCCAAAATATAATAAATATTAGACCACCTACCATACTATGACAAACAAACACAAATATTAATCTCGTAAGGTTCTACATAGAAAGTAGTTCAAACCAATAAACAACTACCCCTCCCCCCACACACACACACTCTCAGACATTTAGATAATCATAGTCAATATAGGTACAAACAGGTCAATAATCATACTCGACCATATTATACATCCTATTTTCTCATTGATTTAAGTAATTAGACATTAGAGATTACAATCTCTTCTTTTAGTAACCTTAACCTAGACTTCTTATAGATCTCTTTTATGATAAATAAGAAGCATCTTAATCATAAATATCAATTCATGGAAGGGCCAGCTACACTAGTTTCACACATAGCCTAGGCCACACAAGGAACCAATACACTAAAACAACAAATGATCTAGTCCTCTAAAAGGACTAATATAACACAACAATGATAATTATTATACATCTTGATTATATAAGAAACCACCTTTAGAAATTAAGCACATAAACCAATTCACTCAAGGAACCCACATATAATTATAATAATAAGTAAGCTTGATTCTCTCAAGAAACCAATACAATTAAGAAATAAATAATCCCTAATTCATTCAAGGAACTATCACACTCACCTGTACCTTGTACACACATGCTAAAGGTTTTATAGTGCACACATTAGTCATGACCTATATGGGGGATTAGTCTTTGTGCATATACCAAATATTATACATCAAGTTCCTACAAAACTTACATCACCAATATTGTGGAGATGTTAAAATGATACATTCCATAATAATGATGAATATCACAACAATCACAACCACCATTCTAATAGAACAGCAGTTGTAAGTACCAATAAGCTTTCATGTAAGTTCATTGCATGCGATTAACTCTTAGAATATAAAACAACGATTCACTTTCCTTGAACATGCATCATAGAATTAATACTAAGAATTAGTTATCATACACATATAAAACAAATTAGGTTTCAACTACATTAAAACTATCACCTACACCTGGTACATACAACTTGTGGGTTATGACCCACCCCATCCATTCACCCTAAAATTTTTCTACTTGATCAACTTTCATTTCTTTGGTTAGCTCCATAGATTCTTTTGAATCTACCAACACTAACCACTCTTAAAAAAATATTTAGTAAGAAAACCTAATTCTCAGTTCTAAACCATTAGCAACTAAATAAGCATGAATAATAACAATATAACACATAATTCTAGGAAAAATCTCAATATTATACCATAACAATAGTTTCCTACCCAATTACTCAGGTTTCATCCATTTTATTCATCTAAACATCATACATGAAGGCTGAAAAATGCAATATCCCATCAATTTATTTCATGTTTTTTCTTTCTAACAAGTTCTAGATTATACAGTTAAATCTAGCCTACTTGGATGACACGTAGCTATTATGGAGCTATGAACGTGAGTTTTGGATTTTTGATATTAATTCCTTACATGGAATTTATTAAAAAAATCATAGGTTTTACTCTATTACGGTGGAATTTCCTCCTCCCCTTAATCCCAGGCCATAAGCTTGCCTTAGGAGGGTTTTTAAAAGAACCTCATCATTTTGTAATTGAAGAGGAGAAAGAGTAAATAAATTTGTACCTGGGCTTTTTGTTCCCCTCGTCCCAGTATAGAAACCCCTAGCAAGTTTTCCAATATCTCTATGGCAGGAAAATTTCAGCAATAACAAGATGACGTTAGCCTAACCAAAATTTCAAATTAAAATTTTTTAAGTTGCATCGACTCATACTAATTTGAGATCGTACTTTCAAAATTCTCCAAAGTCAATACCCGTAATGAGGTGTGTTTTAATAATGATGGAATATGTCATTACAATAGATAAAAATTTACCTATTATTCATCCTAAAGTTCTCATTATTTGAATAGAATGACATGAGTTATAATTAAACTTTAACACCACGATGACATGTTTACATACTTACTCAGAATACCAAAATTTTATTTTCCCTTGGTACAATAAATTTTCAAATCATAATTTTATACTACTCTGCTCTGCCTAGAATTTGCATATCCTTACAAATATCACAAACTAAATAGATCAAACATTTCTTGAGCAACCAAGGAATACTAAGACTAGTTAATAAACAAGATTGAAAGAATTCAAGCACAACAAATAAGATTTTTCTTTTTTTGCACTTTGAGGGTCAAAATCCTGTTATAGCTTGAATATTCCCGCTATAGTAGGCTATTTGACTTAAAGGAGTGAGAAATGGGTTTCTCATCCATTTCTCCTATTTCACTCAAAAATGATCCCCTTCCCTCCCCTCCCAAATATTTTTCACCCATTATTGAAAATTAGGTAATTATTAATCTCTTACACTTTTTATTTTCTTATGTATTTCTACTTTTTATGCTTGAATTCATAAGAATAAAATTAGTTTGAGATTGTTTTTGAAATTTAAAAATTAGGATAGTTTAGTCCAACTAATTGAAGCATGGATTCTTCCCTTTTGTTTACATTGCTTCTATAGCATTCTGGAGGTAAGAATTATGGAGTTCGTGGCCAAAATGGGCTTAAAATTATATGAGGTGCAAAAGGTTATTCTTGGTTTTGATTTGATGATTTTTGGTTGTTCTACGAGTTATCATGCCCAAATTTTGGCATAAAATATTGTTCAGATACTTTATAGTTACTGATCTAAAGTCAAAATTCTAAAAGGGGAGTTGGTTTATAAAAGGTGCCATTGTTGTACTTCTTGACCTGCTGGGGATAATGAAGGTCCTAATAGCAGCCTTGTCATACTATTGAGGAGAAACTCTTCCTATAGAGACATCGACATAGTTATATAAGCCTACTCTAGTGGGAGGCTATATAGAGTAGCCTCCTAGATAGGCCAAGGCATTGGTCTTTCTCTAAAATTTGATTTCATAAAACTTTATGAGTTTTAACATGCTTCTTTTTCATGATTTTTTGGATCAACATCCCCAATGGTTAAAAACCAAGAGAATTATCCCACCTCCACTTATGAGACATTCCCTAATAAGGTTGGTCGGGAGAGATAATATGAGGGTAGGGGATGGGGTTTTTCAATGAGAAGGCCGTCACTATAAGATATATGGTAGAGAAGGCACCTGAATTTTACAATTTACTCTAGGAGTTTAACTGGAACCCATTATTGGTGGCTCCCTTATCAAGAGTCATCCACTAGTTTAAGGAGTTTTATTCCATACTCTTTACCGTGCTTTTGACCCTAACCCCATCATATGTATTAGAAGAGTGAATATCCATGTGGATATCTACATTGTTAATGACGTACTTGGGGTGTCGCATATCTCAATGAAAGGTATCTACCCAAGTCTCGGGATATGGATATAAGGTGGCTATATTATATGCTAGTTCCATAGGAGTTCAAGAACTAGGCCTACTAGCCTACTACTTAGGGCATTAAAATACCTACTTCTCAGTTAATGCTAGGAGGTGGTTGAACCTTGTGTCCAAAAGGATTTATCTATCAGGAAAACTCTTTGACATGACCTACCCTAAGTATCTAATGGTGGAATCTTATATAAAAGGGATTATAATAAATATTGAAGCATTGATTATGATATATTAGAGGGACTTTTATTGTGGTAGCAAATAGGGCCTTTACCTTCCCAGTTCAGTATCTGTGTTGTGCTGATGCATTAGGTTATCCAAAGAGTAGGCTAACCATAATATGGAGATGGAAATCCCCATTCACCCCTCTAGGTGAATGTGATTACATGAAAAGGGAAGAAGAAGGGGAAGGAATGAGAGGCTGAAAGTAGTTAGCCCATACAGAAGGAGGACGATAATGTCCCTCCCTCCTAGTCCCATCCCTCGATTTCTAGTCTCTACCTTAAGAAAGACCTGGTTGTGTCAGGAGATATATAAAGCACCCCTTTCTAGATATACAATCCCACTTCTCTCTTCTATGGACTAAGCAGTGCTCCGTAAAGAGCTTGATGAGGAAAAGGGACTCCCAGGAACTCATGCTCGCACAAATATGGAAAACTAGGAAGTCATATTCAAGTGAACAGTCCCCGACAAGGAGCTTCACAGTTAGAACCAAAGGAAATATAGGAGTATCCATTCAGTAATGCAGGAGGACTCTAACCCAACATCCTGTGATGGTTACAGGGAAAACAGCTAAGAACCTAGGTGTAAATTATTCCTACTTCCCTTTTTATGCATTTATCCTGATTGGTTTGCCTCTGGTATATAGTAGACATTATTCCTCCCTTCCTATCACGAACCTATTTATGAGTAATGATGGCACCTACTCCATCTCTCTAGTTGGTAAGCCAAACAAAAATTCAAAGCTAAATGAAATAGGCTAACTTGGTGTAAATTTTCAAAATGTCAGAAATTCATAATTTAATGACATAAATAGCAATAATACAATCATAAAGATCTAATAGATAGAGAGATAGTCAACCACCATCCTAAGATCGTAATGTTGGTATAACAGATACGACAAATGAGTTATGAGTACTAAATATTCCAATAAACCTTGTCTCAAAAATGAAAGACTAGACATAGATAAATAGAAGGAAAAAGGGTAACTTTGACTCCAAGAGCTCATCGAATCTCTGAAATCAACCATGCACAAATTTCGTATCAACAACAACAACTAGTATTCAGATCTTCACCAAAAAGGTACAGAAATATAGTATGGGCACCAAAACCATGGATACTCAGTATGAATTATCGATCGACTGGGCTAAATCATGATATAAATACGATAAGATACAAGATAGAACAAGCTAAGTCAAAATAAAAAGGGGAAACATAGAATAAACTCCAACACTGCTGTACATAAATAAATAAATGCCTAGATATAATAACATATAGAAAAAACCATTATATCTACAAGATTGAACCTTATAAGCTAATAAGCATAAAAAGTAAATAAACCAACGCAGGCCTTTGTAAGCCTCGAGGGTACAATAAAGGGAACTAAGCAATCGAACAGTCGTAAATTACCAAATTAAAATGCCATAACTAAGATTCCATCCAAACAACATTATCCCATACATAATCCCAACTGTAGGACTTGAACCAGAACTCAATAGTATCATCGTCATCATTATTCTTATTGTCAAACTTAAACCAAAACTAATATTATGATGATCATTATCAATTGTCGGACTCAAACTGAAACTCATAATTATAAATCATATCAATGAACCATATCAGCGAGCCTTATCGATAAACTAACTAGATAGACTATACCAATACGACATCTATTAAGTCATGCCAAAATACCATACCCATAGGCCATGTCAAAAGTTGTAATGATAAGTTATTTCAATAATAAATTCTATAAGCTATTATTTATATCTATAAGCGATGAATTATAATTATAATCCATATCATATCTATAAGCATGTAAATATGACATATTATTGTTCATATTCAAAAGTCATATCAATAATATATATATATTTATATATATAATATATATATATACAATATATATATATATACACAATATATATATATACACTATATATATATGTATACATATATATGTGAATATATATGTATACATATATATACACACATACATTTATATATGTATACATATATATACATATACAAACACATATATTTATACATACATATATATAAGTCTATCATAAGTCAGATCTATAAATCATATCATTAATCACGTACATAAGCAATACCCAAAATTAGCATCAATATTTCGATATCCAACTAACAAGCTCAATCAATCAGTTCAATCTCCTCAAGTTGTAAACCAACCATTAGAAAGAGTATATCATTTGCAAATAAGTCTACAAGACTAATACAAGTCTTGGCCTGAGGTAGACCAGAGGGCCCAGTTCCAATCCCTAAAATCCATTTTTACAAAATTTTTAACTCGGAATAGGCTAAGGTAGCTAAGTTTATTTGTAGATGCTCAATAAGCCAGAACTATCCCTAAGAAAGTAATCTTCCCCAACAAGAATAAATAAATCAATCCCAACAAAAATAATGGCAACTAAGGTAATTTCCCCTAAACCTCAGCAACTAAGGGAAGTCCCGCCCTAAACAAGAATGAATAAGGCAATTTTACCTAGCTTGACTAATTAAAGCATTTAAATTCTAAACATGGACCTTGAAGCCCAATTAACCTAAGACATAAATAACTACGTTAATTACTCCAAGTTTATAATTCAAGGTAGCCTAAATTGTTCGACAAAATCAAATATTCTCATTCATACATCCAACAAGTATTTACCACCCCATATCTGGCACAATATCATAATTGTACTATAAGATAGCTCAATCTATCAAGATGATAAACCTAGCCTACCTGGATGCAGAAAAAATGCCTGAAGAATATGCTAAATCATCAATTCCCCTTTACAAGAAGGTTTTCTTGGATGCCATATTATCAAACATTACAATCTACCCGTAAATACAAGAACAATGATGCCCATAATTCACAATTAAGCTTTGAGTCCAAAATTATGCAAAAAATCCCATATAGGCCCATTTAAAAAATAATACATTCGAAAAAAACACAACAACCCTCTAGCTTACAAAACCTTTACCCTAAAAATGGGTGAATTCTGATCTATAATGGTGCTAAAATCAGTTCATCAAGCTCCTAGGGAATTTACTCAAGAATAGAGAATTAAATCATGAAAATAATGGAAGCTTACCACAAATTGGATGAAGAATCACGTTAATAACTTTTTCTTAAACTCCAAGATCACCTGTTAATGATTCTCAAAAGAATTCAAACCTTTTAGGGTTTAGGATTCTAGAGAAGGGGTTTAGATGGTGAAAAATTAGTCTAAGTGGGTATTTATAGCCTTCCAAGGTATGCGGGTGCCGCTAAAGTGGGAACTAGACTGCTTTAGCATCACCACTAAAGCGCCTGGTGCCACTAAAGCGATATCCGGCCCCATAAGTTAGGCCATAAAAGTGGACCATGGGTTGCTTTAGAGCTATCTAGTATAGCGGCTAGGTGGCGCTAAAGCTCCCAAGAAGACACAAAAGCGCCCAATGGGCTGCTTTAGCGGTTGCATAAAATATTAGACATCGGCTCGAGACTAATAATTTTTTTGAGTCTCCGCCAATCTGTTGGGATTCATTCGATATCCCATGTGCACAAATAAAATATGCTACCACATTAAATTTGACATTAATGATTAAATGATTAAATCAAAGTTTACATCTAAGGTCATTTCAATGAAAAGTAGGTCCAACACCCACTTGACATTTTGCATACCTTTTGGCCAATAGCCCAAAATTTGTAAGGGAGCCTTTGGACCCGAACCAAGCGTTCATCTAACCTAAAAACAATGTTATGGAGCTATTGAAAATGTTAGAATTGACATACAAGGTTGTTGTACTGAAGTTGTCTCCCGGTAGCCAATTTGAACCAACGAAGATCTAAAAATAGGGAATTGGCTCTAAAAAAAAATGCCTGCTAATCAAACTATGAGTTCTTACATGTCATAAATGACTTGAAGCAGCTATAATACATCGCTAAGTAATAAAACTAACTAGAAATACATGAAATGACTAGAAGGGTCATTACAATATCCATTACTAAAAAGACTTATATCCGTGAAAGTATAGGATTCGGATGTACAGGAAGTCTCGAACATGTGTGGATACTAGGTCAGCATATCATTTTTGATCTCCCAAGTATCCTCCTCTAACGGTTGGTGCCACCACTAAACTTTAACTACTGGATTTTCTCCAGTACGCTCCACCTGATATCACTAGCAATAATGAGCACACGTTCCTCCACAAAGGTCAAATGCTCATCCAACTGGACTGAGTCCTATCTAAGCACATGAGATAGTTCAGGAATACATCGCCGCAACATTGAAACATTGAAAACTAGTTGGAATATTGAAAAATATGGGGGTTAGGCTAACTAATAAGCCACCTCACAAACTACGAGAAATCTCAAAGTGTCCAATATGGGGCTGAGTTTTACTTTCCTCCTAAACCTCATCACACCCTTCATGGGCAATATATAGAGGAATACCCGATCACCAACTCCAAATATCAAGGCACAAAGTCTATGATCAGCATAAGCCTTCTACCTACTTCGATCTTCCCTCAACCTATCCTGGATCAGCCTGAATCTATTAAACGACTCTTTCAGCAAGTTGATACCAGAGGAACGAATATCAAAAGTATCAAACCATTTAATCGGTGAATTACATTGCCTACCATATAAAGCCTCGAAAGGTGCCATCTAAATACTCAAATTGTAACTATTTTTATATATGAACTCTAACAAGGCTAAGTGTTGCTCTGACTAACCACCAAAATCCATCACACAGGCTCAAAGAAAATCCTTGAGAACCTGAGTAGTCCACTCGCACTTTCTATCGGTCTGATTATGAAAGGTTGTACTAAGATCCACCTGAGTGTACAACTCACCCCAAAATGCTCTCCAAAAGCTACATGTGAACACTGAACCCCAATCTGAAATGATAGAATTTGGGACACCATGTAAATAAACTATCTCACTAACATTGGTATAACCTAACTTCTCAGTTCCAAAGGACATCTGAATAAGAATGAAATATGTCAACTTGGTCAACCAATACACAATAACCTAAATACCATTAGACCCATAGGAGGTACAACGCAACCCACTAACAAATTTTGTCGTAATCCTCTCCCATTACTACACGAGAATGGGAAACTTTTTAATCAAACCACCGAGTCGCTGATCTCAGCCTTCACTGTCTAATAGCATAGGAACGAACTAAAAAGTCCGCCATAACTCTCTTTATGTCACTCCACCAGTAATGTTGTCTTAAATCACTATACATCTTAGCTATACCTAGGTGAATAAAATATCTTGAGCTATGAGCCTCATGCAAACTTGACTGAATCAGGTTATTAACACTTAGAAAACAAATGCAGCTATAAAATATCAAAAACATCCTTATAATTTAGTGTAGACCTCTTGGACTAAACACTCAATACCTAATCACAGATGATTCAAAGTCTCTTATCCTCGAAATGGCATTCCCCAATATGCTAACATAGCAGGACCTCACCTTAACACTCTAAAGAATCCTCTTAGGGTATGAAATATCAAGTCAAACCATCAAGTTGGCTAAGGACTGAATGTCCCATGCCAATGTCCTTTGAGAAATTGAAACAAAAGCCAAGATACCCATTCTCACCACCTTCTTGTTCAAGGCATCCACTACCACAATCAACTTGCCTGGATGATACAAGATAGAGATATCATAATCCCTAAAAAACTACATCCATCCACGCTACCTAACTTTCAAATCTCTCTAGGTCATAAGATGCTGAACACTACGATGACACCTGAATATCTCAGAATGCACACCATAAAGATAATGTCTTCAAATCTTAAGTGTAAAAATTGTCACTGCCAACTTCAAATAAAATGGGTTATTTGCGCTCGTGCAAATTCAGTTGCCTCGATGCATCAATGATAACACAAATGTACTGCATCAATACAAAATCCAAACCAACATCCAAATCATCAAAATAAATGGTGAATCCCTTACCCTCAATTGGAAGATCTAAAATAGGATTTGATATGAGAAATCCCTTGAGCTTTCCAAAGATCAACTCACACTTCTTGGACCATCAGAAAGGAACTTCCTTATGAGTTAATCTGCTCATCCACTCTACAATTGTAGTAAAACTCTCAATGAACCGTCTATAATAACTTGCCAAACTAATAAAGCCACGAGCCTCAATGGGAGATGTAGGTCTGACTCAATCATGAATAGGCAGCACATGCCCAAGAAATGTCACCAACTCAAGCCAAAACTTACACATAGAGAACTTGGCTAAACACATATAATCTCTCAAAGTCTAAAGTACGCTACTCAAATACTGTATATGCCCTTACTATATCTTCAAATATATAAGGATTTTGGTGATGAACACAATCACGAAGGAATCAAAATACGGCCTGAACATGCAATTTATCAATTACATAAGCATTTGTTAACCTTAATGACATCATAAGAAACTCATAATGACTATAATAGGTCTTAAATGTTATCTTCGGGATATCCTTAACCTAAATCCCTAATTGATTGTAATCGAATCTCAAATTAATCTTAATGAACATTGCTGCCCCCTGAAGTTTGATAAACAAATCATCAATGTGAGGCATAGGATAATAATTCTTCTCTATCTCCTGATGAAGCTGCCGAAAATCAATACACATATACATAGAGCCATCTTTCTTAAAAAAAACATAGGAACTCTCTAAGGAGATACACTTAATCTAATAAAACCCTTACAAAAAAATCCTAAATCTAAGAATTTAGCTTCTTAAGCATGGTAGGAGAGATATGGTAAGTGCCATAGAAATAGGTTAGGTGCCTACCTCAAGATCAATAACAATCTCTATACTGCGCTCTGGAGGAAGGTGAGGTAGATCAGTAGGGAAAACATGAGAAAACTCACAAACTTTTTAAGCAGAGTCAATCTATGGTCTCTAAACACTAATATAATGAATATAAGTGAGATAATACTACAACCCTTAGAAATTGGCCTCCTAAAAAAACATAATAAATAAACTCCCTTTGCTTATGGCCAACAACTCCCTGCCATATGATCGGGGTACGATGCGCAGCAGGGCTATGATAATGGTCTTAGAAAAATAATCCCAGACCCCATAATAGTAGAATAACTAGTCTCTGCCAAAAATTACTTCAAAATCTACTATGTCTAATATAATTAGATTAACATGAGTATCAAACTCTGGAAGAGTCATAACATATCATCAAAAAGCCTAATCCACTATTAAAGAATTACCCATGAGAGTAGATACGCGTAATGGCATCGATAATGCATCCCAAATTAACTATTACCATGAAGCATAATAAGAAGACACATAGGAATAAGTGGATCCTAAATCAAACAAGAGCAAAAGCCAACTGATAGCACACCACAATTGTAGATGTAATTACAACATCTAAAGACTTAGTCTCGAGTCTAGATGGCACTACATACAACTGACCACGCCGACCACCTAGTCGAGCTCCTGATTGATATCTTACACACGCTACTTGAGAACATCCATAAGCACCCTGGGGCCACCCCTACGATCATTAATACAATCACTAGTTGGGGGATAAACTACTCTAATAGGTGTAACACTCTGAGATAAAGGAATAATTGGTCCAGAACTAGGGCACTCTTTCCAGTAATGGCCAAAATCTCCACAACCAGAATATTCCCAAGGTGCTGGACGAAACCAACAAAATCAAACTGACTAGAATAGCAACCACATCTAGAATAGCTAGAAAACAAACCCCTGAAAGACTAATCATGACCCTGGATAGGACGATCACTGCAGCTATAATGGCCTACTTGGTGATTTGAAGCATAGCCTGAATAGGTCTACTAGACTGACTCTAATGCTGCTACAACTGACAAAGGGGATACCTATCCTGAGAACCACAACCTCTAAATCAAAAGCTACTATGGCTCTTACAAAATCTACCCCTATATTACGGCCTCTTATCTCTTCCTAATTGGGCTTAACGATGTATTTTCTTAATATGTTTAGCATGATCAAAAACATTAACAAAAGACCTACCCAAAATAACCAAACAATTTGTAGACATTTGAAGAGAAAATCTCAATTCTCGAACAAAGCAAAAAACCCTCTCATACTCTGTAGTAAGAATAATAGTAGCATACCTAGCCAACTCAAGAAATTTAGCCTTATACTTTAGAATAATCATAGATCTATGCTTTAACCTTGAGAACTGATCTCAGAAGTGGTCCCTAAGGATTTAAGGCATGTACATATCAATGAAGATATCAGAGAACTGGGTCCATGTCAAAGGGAAAGATCCAACTGGTATGGATTAAGATAACCTTTCTACAAGTGTCGAGTTGCAATGTACAACTAAAAAATAGTGTAATCCACACCATGAGTCTCAACTAGGTCTATATTACAGTGCCTATCCTCACAAGCAATTACAAACTGATGCGCATCCTAACCTAGTGAACCTAGTGAACTAAAAACCCTAGGAAGATCCAATCTCAAGAATATACCCGATATCATCTTCTCCTCATCGTACATAGCAGGCTAGGGAACAATCAGTTAACGAACTATCAACGCAGGAGGGACCTCAACTCTGGGAGACATAGCTATAGGTTGTACCCCAGCCTTGGTACCACTTTAATTTTTATACTATAAACCATCAAATAGTGCACTACCAACCAATCCAAAAAGCTAAACCAAAGCTTCCTTGAGCATTGAAGAAGAAATAATAGGTGGAACCTTTCCTAAGCATTAAAGAGAAAATATATATTGATGTATCCTGGGCTAGACCCTGCCCCACCGCTGGTTAGGGCAAAGTAATTTCTAATTTGAGAGTGTCAATATAGTCTGTGGAAGGCTCTCTATCTTGAACCCCAGTGGAGAAACATCTCAGGGTTTTCCATGACCACTATGTCATCTACAAATAATGATAGGATCCCAATGCTCGATCTCAGAGCCCTATTCTCCTATAGTGATAGCACGTGTCCTAGCCATCTATAAAAGTGTAAACCCTAAGGAATTCTTTAGAAATACCATGACCCAAAATTGCAAACCTTAATTTATAAGCCAATTACCATAATTGATAAACAAAGTTGTAAGAAACATAAATTAACATAAGGTAAGGCTTCTAGAATGAAGATGAACCATATAAGTATAATAAATGTGGAAAGAGTGTAACCAACAATACAATAACAACTCCCAAAACCTGATGTCAATAGTATTAGAACGTAACTAGTGAAACTCTTATCCAAATGAAATACATATGAACTCCAATAGATACCACTCTATCTATGGAAACTAGTAAAGATATAGTCTAATTATATATAAAGGTAATAGAAGATAATTAGATGCCTGAAAATCATCAACTACCTTAAGAGCTACAATAATCACTTGAGTGAAGTAACATGGCGTGCACCTGAACCAGTATCTGCCGAAAGGGTGCAGTAGAAGTGAGTATGGTGAACTTGTACTCAGTATGTATCATAGGCCAACTGAGCGAAGTAGAAAATAAGACATGCCAAATACACACTAAGTGCACATCACCTGCAATAAGAAAATATCACAAAATGATAACTAAAGGTTGTAATTTATATATATATATGTATATATATCACGTATATTATAACAAACACCAAAAAAGACCATAAGTATACAATATAACGGATACTGGTAGGACTAGGAAGGACAATATACATACAAGGTCATTGAGTACAAGTATAGAAAGATAGGACAATTAGAAAGCTAAAAAGTCAAAACAAAAGTACAATCACAGCAAAAGAGTAATAAAGTAAATACTATATGAATGATTATGATTATGATGCATTTGTCGGGCAACCTATGAGACCATCGTACAGTCTCCGTATACACCTATAAAGCTAAAGCTTCCCGACATAGGACTCAAGGGTGTTCTCAACTCATATACAATCCATATATCATATTTTCTCCCCAGCACATCCCTTGAGAAGAGTTTTATAAAGTGTCATAATATTTTTTCCTCAACATCCCTCGAAGTGGGTTTCAAAAATGTGTTGCAAATGTTTCTCAGGTGTTTCCATGGTGGTACAAATATTTCATGAATAAGGATGATATGAGAATGTAATGTTCAAAATCAATCACTTTGAGTATTTCCACAACCAACCATAATGATACATTTTCACAATCACATTAGCCAATACACACTCATTATTTCCAACCATCTATGAATTTCCTCATTTTTCATATGCTAATAAAGTATGATACACCACAATACACAAATGGTCCCACAACACAATTTTTCACCCACAAGATACAATTATTCATATGTGTATAATGCTATCAACTTCATAAAAGACCCCACACAGTCAGACATATCTTATGATGTCTCAAAACCAATAAATATACAAAATATAGGCCCCTACACGGGATTAACACATTAAGATAGCCAAATTCATGATTATTTCCCATCCCATTAGCATAAATTTTGTATACAAATTAACTAATCAACCCAGTTTAAAAGAGTAATGCCATAACCTGCTTCGAATGCCAAAATCTGTCTGCTACACTTTGATCTCGCAGCCCTACTCCTCGCGAATGGTCTCAAAATAAACTACAATATCAAAATATAGAATCTACACATCAAAGAAATCCAACAATACCTATATTTCCTAGTTTTAAGATGGTGTCAAAACGGACCCTCAAAATGAGTTTTTGAAAAAGAAGGACAAAATCATAAATTTATTTTAAGAATGTATTCCCCATATTTCAAGAAAACTACAACTGAAAATCCAAGTCAAATCAAGTTAAAATGAGGTCCAAATTGAAGAAAACCCATTTTAAAACTTTACTAAGAAAAATCTTTGAAATCCATTTTAAAATCAAGAATCGATGTTCTTTTGAAGGTTAAAGAAGTGTAAATTTACAAGTTTTAGGATTAGGAGAATTATTCAAGTGAAAAAGGAGTGAAATTGGGGTTTAAATAGGGCCCTAAGGTTTTCAGAGTTTTGAGCAATTAATGAAGGAATTTAGCAATTAATCTAGCTTCTGAAACACCCACATGCCTTACTTTAAACTCTCAGACTATTTTATGGTTTAGCTCTTAAGAGGCAAGATGAATAATGTCCGAATTTATACATAGTTCAGGTTCATGATTTTTGCATTTTTGACTCAAGTGTGCGATCACACTATCCCCATCCTTGAAAGTCCAGTTGCGATCTTATTAGGTCTATGGCAATTGCACAAGTCGCTATCGCAGTCAGGGTTCGCGATCGCCAGCACACCAGATACCAACTAGAAAATTTAAAACATTCTAAGTTTCCACCAAGGCCTCAAGATTCATATGGAATTTGATATACACAAACGAACTATCTTACCATACAAAATTTGACACTCCAAACAAAATGGCGATATCAAATATTTTAAAAGATGTCATTTTTAGAATGTTGACACCCCCAAAAACCCAAAATAATAACTTTCCAAATTGAGGGTTGAAATATAATTTAAAATCCATAAAACCACACCAAACATGTTACCAACCTATAATCGACATTCTGAATCTATTGGTGCAGTCTGTTAAATCATCTATCGCACAGATCAAAAGATAACCACAAAAGTCCATAATAAGGCTCCCGAAGCCACCTGAAACCACAATATCACATAAATGGGACCATAATGGATTGGGAACCATGCTAATCAACCCCACGTCATAGAAATACCACAATACAACTAAGGAGAGGGGTATAATAGTAAAATCATTTAAAAACACATTTTCATATATAGCATAAAAATAATCTAGTCGTTACATTATCCACCACTAATAATCTATTTCATCCTCAAACTATGATAAAGAAATACCTGAATCAGCAAAGAGGTGGGGACAAGAACTACATATGTCAAAATCAATATTGCCACTGAACCTTAACCACAGGGATAACCCTAAAGGGAAATTGCCTAACATACCTAGACAAAATATGTACTATCTTATCAACAAATGACAACTTCTTATCTAGCAGAACTGACTTCCAATGAATGACAAGTGACTCATCTAGAATATATCGGCAAAGCATAGAAACATGAAAAACATGATGAATAATTGATAAAATTAGAGGCAAAGCTAATTCATAAGACCAATCACCAATAGTACATAAAATCTCAAAATGACAATTGTACCTAGGCTAAGCTCTCCCCTCATCCCAAACCATATCACACCATTCATGGTGAAACTCGAAGAAAAACACAATTACCAGCACCAAATTTCAAGGCATAAAGTCTATTATCAACATATCACTTCTGCCTACTCTGAGTAACTTGAAGTCTATCCTGAATAATCTAAACTCTATATAAGTACTGACGAAGAAAGTCCGTACCTCGAGGTCTAATCTCAAAAACATCAAACAACCAACTGGAGTGTGAAAAATACTACCATACAAGGCCTAAAAATGAACCATATCAATACTAGAATAGTATCTATTATTATATATGAACTCAGATAAAACCAAATGCTACTATCATTGGACACCAAAATCTATCACACACGCAGAAAGCATATCCTTAAAAACCGGGGTAATCCTTTCCGATTGACCATTAGTCTGGGGGTGAAATTTAATGCTAAGGTCAACCCGAGTACCCATCTCATCCTAAAATGTGTTTTTAAAGTGAGAAGTAAACACTGACCCTCGATCCTATATGATAAACACTGGTACACCATAAAGTCATACATTCTAGTGAATATAGACATGGGCTAGCATCTCAGCACTAAAAAACACCTGTACTGGAAAAAAATGCATAGACTTTGTCAATTGAACAATGATAAACCAAACACTATCATATCTATAGGAAGCTCAAGGCAACCCGGTCACGAAATCCATAGTTATTTGTTCCTACTTTTACTCAGGAACAGGTAACCACTTAAGAAATTCACCTAACCTCAAATCCTCGGCCTTCACCTATTGGCAAAAAAATCAATGACCTATAAAATTTGCTACATCCTTCCTTATACCACCCCACTAATACTACTGCCTCAAATAATGATACACCCTAGCCACTCTCGAAGGGATGAAATACCTTAAAACAATGATCCTCCTCCAAAATCTATCTACTTCAATCATCCACTCTCGATATGAAAACTCGACCTCCTATCATAAAAAATCTATCGAAATCAAGTTAGGCTTCCTTAGCCTCATCACTCAACACCTTATCTCAAATTGATCTAAATCTAATATCATCAAATTGATGATCTTGAATCTACTCCATTATAAAAGACCTAGCCTCTACAAAAGCCAAAATATTCCCAATTGTCAAAATATCAAGCCTAACAATCTTGTTAAATAAATACTGAACCGCTAAGGTAAAAGGCCTCTCCTAGGTCAAAAGATGAGCCAAGATACCTACGTAAGTCAACTTCCAACTAAAGGCATCTACAAGCACATTAGCCATGACGGAATGATAGAGAATAGTTAAGTCATTATCCTTAAGAAACTCAATCCAATAACACTGCATCATATATAGATTCTATTGGATGAAAAAGTACTAAATAGTATAATATTCAAGAAAATCTTGCTACAAACTCCGTACAAGTAGTGCCTCCACAACTTCAGAGAAAAAATAACAATGCACAACTCCAAATCATAGGTATGGTAATTCCTCTCATAGGGCTTCAACTAACGAGAAACATACGCAATAACCTTGCCTTCCTTCATTAACATAACACCTAACCTAACACCTCAATCATCACAAAAAATGGTCAAAACCACACTCTTCTTGGGCAAAGTCAAGATACGAGCTACAGTCAACAAATCCTTAAGCTTTTAGAAGATCACCTAATAAGCATAGGACCAATAAAAAGAAATTTTCTTCTGAGTCAACTTGGTCAATGGAGCTGCAATGGATGAGAAATCTTTAACGGAAGTTGACAAAACTCCAAAGCTCGATGGGTAAAGTAGGCATACCCAAATCATGAACTAATGTAACCTTGGCTGGATCAACTATAACACATTCCTTAGTCCCACATGACCCAAGAGAGAAACAGACTCCAACAAAAACTCATACTTAGAGAACTTGGCATAAAATTTCTCATCCCTTAATCTTTGAAGCATAATCCATAAATTCTCCTTATGCTCAGCCTTACTTGTGGAATAAACTAGGATATCATCTATAAATATAATAACAAAAGAGTCGAGATATGGTTGAAGCACTTGATTCATCAACTCCATGAATGTTATTGGTGCATTGGTCAACCCAAAGGATATGACCAAAAACTCATAATTACCATATCGAGTCCAAAAAGTTATCTTCAAAATATCCAAAGCTCTAATTCTCAACTGGTGATAAATGAATCTCAAATAAATTTACATAAACATCACAACACCCTAAAGCTGATCAAATAAATAATTACTACGAGGACAATGATCTTTATTCTAAATCATCACCTTTTTAATTGTCGATAGTCAATACATATATACCTTGACCCATTCTTTTTCTTTACAAATAAAATTGGAGCATCCCAAGGTGATGCACTAGGCCAAATATATCCCATACCCAACAACTCCTACAACTGATCCTTCAATATGATTAACTCGACTAGGGCTATCCTATAAAGAGGAATTGTAATGGGCTTGGTGACCACCTCAACATAAATGGAAAAATCAATAGCATGATCCTACGACATACTAGGAAAATCAAGAGGGAACACATCCATACGGTCATGGTCAACACCAACACAGTCTAAGAAAGGATAAAAAAAACATGAGTATCATGGATTTGAGATAAATAAGATAAGCATCCCCTCTTAACCAATCTACGAGGCTAGATATATGACATAACCTTCTTAGGACCTGAATGAAGTATACCATTCTATGTTAACCTTCGCACACTCGATGATGCTAAACTCACTATCATAATATAAAAATCCAAGACAACAAATATTGAGATAACCAATCCATACCCAAAATAACATCAAAATCAACCATATCTAACATATGAAAATCTACCTAAGTTTCACAACAAGAAAATGTCATAGAACAAGATCAATACACCCGATCCAGTACTAAAAATCCTTCTATGAGGGTAGGTATATGAATAGTCATGGCAGGAGGCTCACTAACAAAATCAAAAGTAAAGGCAAAATATGCAAAAACATAGGAGAAAGTCAATCTAAAATCAAATAGCTATAATGTAAATATAAAACAAACAAAGATTATACTTGTGATCACATCATCTAAAGCCTCTGCCTTAGGCCTAGCTAGTATAGAAAAACACTGACCATGATCAATAATTGGCTATGTATCCCAACGACCACTACCACGAGCTTTACCATTGCTACCTCTCATACCTCTAGTAGTACCCCTACCTCTCATGGTTGAAATATGAGTAACTCTAACAAGATAGTAGGGGCAGTCCTTGGCCAAATGGCTAACCTTATGACTTACCCAACAAGCTTTACAACCTATCTCAATTGGAGAACATACAACTAGGAGCGAATGACCACCCTGAATTGCTGAATCATAAGATTCACCACCTATAACATATAAGGCACAAATCTCTCCACAAAGGCATTAGTAAATTGATCCCACACCATCTCGGGAGCATTAAGAGGTCTACAACCAACACATGATCTCCATTAATCTCTCACAATATCTCTCAACTAATAGGTAGTATAATCTAGTCCATATGACTCAAGAGAACCCAAATTATGTAAATTCTCCAACAATCATATAAGATTTCATAGGAATCTTCACCCACAAAACCACTAAAATTGGGAGGACCTAAATAAGTACATCTCTCAAACCTCTTCTGATCCTTAGAAGATATCACTGTACCAGCAAAAAAGAAGTCATGGTGAATCTAAATAGATAAGATTCTATTTGAGGAGGAAACATAGATATAGACTAAACTAGTGATTCGAAATCATGATACTTAGATGTTGGCGCTGAAACAAGAATAGTACTTAGGTTTTTAGGAGTACTCAAAATAGAAGCAAGTGCAACTGCAGGATCCTCCCTAAAAACTAAAAGAACTCCCAACACAACCAAAGGAGAACCCTCTAAATGGGTGAGTAAATGAACTAACAACCCCTCAAAGGCTGAGGCAGATATACTCTAAGGAACTAGAGTTAAACCTGTACCCCCAACAATCTTAACCTGAGGATCAGGGAAGCGTCCCCTAGCACTTCCTCCTGAATAGGGCTATCCATAGGCCCATCAACTCCCTCGAGTCCATCTATTACTCGAGTCTCACCCTCTAGCTAAAGACTCCACATATCTACTTTTGCAATCCTAGTCAACACCATCTACATAGAAAGACAAAAGCATAATTCAAAATACAAGGTATAAAAGAAATTCGCATGATAAGGAATAAAATAAGAGAAGTTTTCAAAAGACATCCTATAGCCTCTAAAAGATAGATACAAACGTCTATTTACCAAGCTATGAGACTCTAGTAGACATCTCATACTAACACTACTAAGACTAATGAATCTGGCTTCTCTGATATCAATTTGTTATGGCCCAAAATCAAGGGTCGTGATGACACTCATTATAGTGAACCTTAACAAGTAAGTCTATAACCTTAACTATTCCATAACGCGATAGAAAGATAAAAATAACTTCAAGATAAGTCTTCTAGAATGAATTCAAACTATATAAGTATTATTGATGTAAAAAGAATATAATTAACAATACAACCATAACACCGTAAACCCAATGTTAATAGTATAAAAATGCACCCAGTGCAGCTAGAATCAAAATAAATACATATGAAATTTTATAGATATAATTCTTTCTCTAAAAATTCATAAAGATATAGTCTAATGATGGAGAAAGGTATAAAAAGAAATTCAAATACTTGAAAATCATCTGCTACCTTGAGAGCTCTAATAATAGCTCAAGTTAAGCAACGTGGGGTGCACTCAAACATATATCTTCACCAAAAGGGTAGAGTATCAGTGAATACAATCCACTTGTACTCAGTAGGTATCATAGGCTGACTGAGCAAAGTAGAAAGTAAAACATATAAAATACACATCAAGGGCGCATCACCGGTAATTTGAAAATATCCCACAAAAGTAGCCCACAATGTTTGCACTAAAAATCTAACATATAAATATCATATATATTTTTAAAAACACCAGAAAAGACCATGTACCACATACCAGTAGGACGAGGAAGAAAAGTATATACATACAAGTTCATTGAGTACAAGAATAGAAAGATAGGACAATGAGACAAGTAAAAAGTTAAAATGGAAGTATAATCACATCACAAAAATAATAAAGTAAATACAATAAGGATGATGATGATGATGATGCACAAGGTTTTCCCACAACTGCCGAGACCATCGCACAGTATTCATATTCACCTACAGAGCTAAAGCTTCCCTAGGTAGGACCCTTGCACATTCCTCAGGAATTATTTTATAACGTGTCACAATATCTCCTTCCCAACACATCTCTCGGGGATGGTTTTAAAAAGGTGTTGCTAGTATTTCTCAAGTGTCACCATGGTAGTACCTATGTTTCATGAATGAGTATGATATGTGCATGTAATGCTCATAATCAATAACATTGATTATTTTTACAACTAACCACAATGATATATTTCCATAACCATGTGAGAAAATATCCACTGATTATTTCCAACCATCCATGAATTTCCATGATTCATGTGCTAATAAAATATGAATACGCCACAATACAAAAATGGTACACGAACATACTTCTTTAATCAATGAGATAAAATTATTCACACGTGTATAAGGCTATTAACTTAACCAAAGACCCCACAGGGTTACACATCAAATAATGTATATAAACCAACAAATATACCATATATAGGCCCCTACACTGGATCAACACATTAAGATAACCAATTCATGATTAGTTTCCATCCCTTTAACATGCATTTTGTATACAAATTAACTACCCAGCCCAGTCTAATAGAATTAAACCACAACCTACCTTGAATGCCAAAATTGATCTGCTACACTTCAATCTTAAAGCCCTACTCCTTACAAATGGAACCAAAATTAATTAAAACCTCAAAATATAGAATCTACATGCCAAAAGAAAGTAAACGACACCTATATTCCCCAATTTTGAATTATGGTCAAAATGAACCCCTAAAATGGGTTTTTAAAAAAAGGGAAAAATCATAACTTTTTTGCAAAAATGTATTCCCCATACATTTAGGAAACTACAGCTAAAAACTCAAATCAAATTGAGATTAAAATGCGGTTCAAATAAAAGAAAACTCATTTTTAAACTTAACCAAAAAATCTTTGAAATCCATTAAAAATCAAGAATCAAATTTGTTTTAATGGTTAAATTGAGGAAAAACTAAAGGTATCCCTAGCTCGGACAAGCAAGTCGCGATCGTACTAGGGCTATGGAAATAGCATTGGTTGTAAGTGCGACAAGTGTTGGTTATCACCAACATACCAAATATCAGATGGATACTTGGAATGTTTCCAAGATTCCACCAAGGACTCAAAATTTATTCGAAATCCAAAATACAAAAATGAACGGTGTAACCACCCTAATTTTGATGCTTTGAATTCAATGGCTATATTAGATTTTCAAAAAGATGTCATTTTTACAAAGTTGACCCTCGAAACCGAAATCACAACTTTCAAAATAGAGGGTCAAAATAAGATTTAAAAGCCATAAAACCACACCAAACATGTTAATATCCTAAAATTTTATGTATTAGATATACAGGTAAATTCTGTTTAGCCATCCATTACACAGATCAAATTATAACCATAGAAGTCTATAATAAGGATCTAGAAGCCACCAAAAACAACAATATCACATAAATTGAACCAATGAATTGGGAACCATGACAATCAACCCCTCACCCAAAAAATAGCTTAATACAGCTATGGGGATAGAGTAAAATAATCAAATCAAGGAAAAAACACATATTTAACATTTAAAATCAAAACACTTAGGTCATTACATAACAAACTCTGAATCTTAGCACAAAATGAGTGAAAGAAGTTAAGAACTCCTTAGAATATCCTATAGTCTCCAAAAGATAACAAACGGGCGTTATCATTTTGATATAGGGGACTCTACTAGACATTTTCTCTTTTACCAATAATACTGGCGAAAACTGTATTTGATACTAATTTGTCACATTTGATTTACAAGTCATGTTGTCACCTATTCAATCCCACCATTGGGTACGCCGACCATAGCCTAGAGCTAACTATAATGGGCTAACTTTGTGGAAAATAACTAAAAATCCAGAATTTAACAATTTAAAGACTTAAATAACAATCTAATAGATAGAAAGAAAGTCAACGACCATCCTAAGACTCGGTAATGTCAATTCAAGAGCTACTAAAAATGAACTATGAGTTCTGAATAGTCAAATATAATTCATCTATAGGATAAAAGGCTAGACATATTTAAATAGAAGGAAAAAGGGTAACTCCGACACCCAATCTTCAAAATCAACTATCTTAACCCATTCTAGGGCCTAGTCATGATGAGTAAATCAAGTCCATAAAGGGTAGAAGACCACCCCCAGTAACCTAGCCTACCCAAACATAATAAAACTAACAAAGAATGAATTCCAAATGTATAATAAGATAGGGGCAATTTTTGAACATATAAAAAGATGGATAAATAAACTTAATAGGATCTACGAATACATATTACCAAATCCACCCACACTTTGGTGTCTACAATAGCCTCTAAGAAAAGAAAACATCAACCTAAAGTGGGACATGCTAAAAATCGTGACTATGACAATAACAATGTTAATATGAACTCTTTAATTCTAAAATATGGACCAAAATCAATGAAATGACCAAGCTTTCTAAAGTATGGAAGTTCACCACTTTACTGCAGGCCAACCAGGTCACCTAATGTTGAATAGGGGTAAAAGAAATGTCTTCAAACCCTATATTATGAAATGACGTAGCATCCTAGGATGATTAGCGGGTTGAATGCTAAAATATTAATCACGATAGAGGATAAGATAATTCTATTTCAAAATCAATCAAAATTTCATGTACATATTCACATACAAACAAATATACATATATACACAGTGCTGGGGAAGGGAACATGGTTTAAGCAAGAACTTTAAAGCCATTAACCTTGATTGTGTTGATCTAACTGACGTATATCACCCACTGCTATATTGTTTTGACACCTCCCACATGAAGGTCCTAGTGTGTATTAGCCAATAAACTAGCGAAATTTGTGGAAGGGTCAAAGCCCCGAATGCTACAACCATTAGTGAGAAACATACACATGGTCACAAAAGCCCCCATACCCACAAATAGGGTGTCCAATATTGGTCCACTTAGGAACTTCACTTTCCACGGTGAGCTACACAACCCCCTTAAGCCTAATTAAAACATTTAGCACATAACCTATCCATTTAACAAAAAAGTTATCTATTTAGGAATGTCTTGAATGGTATTGTCATACAAAATATTTAAGCTTCTAAGTTAATTCCACTATGCCATTCCAACAACATTCAGCCAAAATGACTCCAAAATTTTCCAAATGAAATCTAATCCATGGACACTAAGGTCTTTCAAAAGTGTGTTAACTTTATTAACCTATTATGCAATGTAACGTTCCAAAAGTGAGTTCAATTATGTAAGTATCCAAATTATCCATGTTTCCAAAACCAATTACACAAGTTGGGTTAGGGGTAATCAAAATCCAAACTATTTAATCCATAAAGTTGGGGAAACCCATTTTCCCTTTTCCAATTCCCATGCCAATTAATATATTTAGCTCAAAACAACAGGATAAATCATAGATAACCAATTCAAAATCATGGGAAAAGCATTTATAAAACTACTGTAGGACCCCACAAAAACCATATCTTAACTCAATCCCTTAAACTTATTCAGGGATCTCAAACTTAGAAAATTTTAGTTAAGTATTCATACATAGTGTTATTTTACCCTTCATAAGTTGGAGAAACTATTTTAAGACCTTTATGGCCTTAAAGTATCAATTTTTAGGTTGATTCATGATCAGGAATGTCAGTAGGTGTTCATGGGTGAGTTTTAGATTTTTTAGACCTCGTTTGAACCACATTTAGGAATCCAAAATAGTGTATCAATGCTATCTCAATGCACCACATCGTCCATCGTGTTAATTAATATTTTCGATGGCTTCCAGTGGCAATTTCCAATAAATCGATACAGACTCGATATGGTCCATCGACCATCGCTTCAATCCCATCGATGCGGTGTGTTGACCTATACATCGCTTCTCCAGTTTTCAGTATTAAAAACCAGCATCTAGAGGGGTAAATGGGTCTTTTTCCATTTTATATCATCCCCTAAAGCATGTAATTAAGTCATCCAGAAGGAAAATTTTACTCATTCTCACTAAAATTGTTCAAGAACAAACCCTAGTTCATCACATTCAAGATCTAAGTTCTAAGAAAATTCATTAATTTATTAGAATTCAATCTTTATGGTATGTGAAATTTTCATCCATGGGTTCCTTCCACCCTTGGAGTCCAAGAAACTATTTTAAAACATCAAGTTTGTTGATTTCATGATTCTATGTTGGGTTTGATTATATTCGTGATGATAAAGATTAATTGGGGTTCTAAATCCATGTTTCACTACAAGTTTCATGTGGAGTTAATTGATATATATGTAGTATCATGTGAATTCATGTTAAACTGTTGAATGTGTGAAACTGGAATTTAAGTTATGATGCCTACATGTTGTTTAGTAGCAAGTGCATAGCTTGTGTTCTCCAAGTGTTTAATAAACTGTCTCTATGAATGAGTTATGAACAAGTTCACATGATTATGCTTTTCAAGTCTTGGATATGATTTACTTTTTATGGTATCAAGTCTTGAGGGTATTAAGTACCTAAAATTTAGATGTTTATCTAGAGCTACAGTAGTTACAGAACAGCCTCAGTAGTGTTATAAATAGTACTCAAAAATAAATCATAGTTCCATTATAGTATTCAGTTCAGACCTTAGTAAACTCAGTCAGTTAATAGAACTCTATAGTATTCAATCAGTTAATAGAATTCAGTAGTACTTCATAAATTAACAAAACTCAGTGGACTCAGTGTAGTTCAGTTATTTTATATAATCAGTAATAACTCAGTCAAGCCTAGTACAGACTAGAAATAAGTTCAGAGTCTATTCAGTTGGGTGTAGGATTCAGCATTAAGCAAACCCAGAGATGGGGGACTTTGTGTCAGCACAGGGTTTACCCCTTAGTAGCAATCCCTACGTTATAGAAGTACATAGCCAGCGTAGGTGGAGATATCTTTCTTCCAAACTAGGGTTGATACATCTCTTACAAGTTTTTCTACTAGCGAGGGTTGACAAAAGAGCTTTCTATTAGAGAGAGTTAACTTACAGCTTCTCTTTAACCATGGCATGGTAGTGGCACCCTTCCAACTGGGGTTATAGGTTTAAACCCAAATTAGTTCAGAGAAGGGGAATGTCAAAAAGATAATTACCTCCCACAGTTTCAGTTTTAAATTCAGTCTCAGTATAAAACTCAGTTCAGTTCCACAGATTTAGGACTGTCAAACATAGTCACCCAACTCAGTATAGAACTTAGTTAAGTCCTATAGTATCAGTACTATTATAAAAAGTCATTTAGTTATCAGTAATAAAGTATCAGTAAACTTAAATATCTATAAATCATTATTCAGAACTCAGTATCCAGTGTTATCATGATCTCAATTATAGTTTACATTTTCATACATATACCATTATTTAGTTATGTTTAAGTTACGCAGTCAGTATTTGTTCATGCATATGAACCCATGCATATCATCCAACCTCACTTACCATACCAGTACATTCAAAGTACTGACACATACTTCTCTTTTGCAATATTACATTTTATATCATAGATTCAGATGCACGGGCTCCCAATCATACTTAGGATTTTAGTTTTTTAGCAGTCAGAGTTAGTGATGAATCCTCATAGTTTGAGGACATGATTATTATTTTAGTATCTTAGTTTATTTCTATGGTCAGAGTTAGTTGGAAACTTGTCCCATTAACTTCGTATTCAAATAGTAGAGGTTTTTTAGATAAGAGTGTTTTTAAACTGATGCTCAGTTTTTGTATTTATTTCAAATTTAAAGATTTTGGCATGTTTTTTCTTAATTTTAGCATAATTACAGTATTTTTATTTAGTTTTTGGAATAGGTACCAATCATGGGTTAGCTTGTGGTCCTTCAGGACTATGAGCACCGTGTAGTACCCAGGGTGTAGACTCGGGGTGTTACAAACTTGGTATTAGAGCCTAAGGTTAAAAAGAGTCATAAGAAGTCTTAAATTCACGTCAAGTAGAGTCTTGTGCATGGGTGTGTAATGCGCAACACTTATGGACAAGAATCTATGAGGCATTTTTAGGAAAGTTTCCCTTCTTTCAGTTTTCATATTGTGTGAGTGAGCATGATCTCAAGGTAAGCTCTAAGGCTAATTCATATATTCCTTATGCTTCCAAAACATATTTTCTAGAGAAGCTAATGAATGAAGTAATGAAAACCAATCAGCCCCTTCGTCTGTTCAAGTAGATCCCCTGAATGAGCATATTTCTAATGCTGAATTTAGTGCTACTTTCACCGTCTTAGCTTATTCATTAGTTGATCAGAACAATTATCTAGTTGTAATCCTATATATGATTATATCTCATGCTCTATAGAGTAAGTAGGAGAGGCATAGGAAAAAGAAGAGAAAGAATAAGAGGACCAGAATGTCAAAGCCAAAGAGAGCCCCAACAAATCCTCTTTGCCAAAAATATGGTAGAAACCAGCAGGGTATTTGCAAAGCTTACAGTAATGTATGTTTTAAATATGGTAAGCCACGCCACAGGGTTAGAGATTTTCCTCAGTCAGGTTCCCAGAGTCAGTATAATCTACCCCTACCTCAGTTTGATCACCTAAATCAGCAGGCTGCCGCTTCCAGTGCCACTTGTGGGAAACGTCTAAATAGACTCTATTCCCTTCAGTCCTGACAAGATTAGGAAAGTTCTCCTGATATGGTCACTAGTATGTAACAAGTTTTCCATTTACATGTTAATGCTTTGCTAGATCCAGGAGCTTCTTTGTCCTTTGTAACTCTATATATAGCTGTTGACTATAGAGTCAGTCCTAAAATTATAGCAGAGCCTTTCACAGTCTTTACCCCAATGCGTAAATCTATGTTAGCCTGACAAGTATACAAGATCTATACAATTATGGAATTTCAGAAAGTCATTTTAGCAGACTTAGTAGAATTAAAGATTTCCAATTTTAATGACAATCTTGGAAAGGATAGTCTAAATTCCTGCTATACCTTGGTTAACTGCAAAAATAGAATTTTCTAGTTTAAGGTTTCAAATAAGACCATCCTAGAGTGGAGATATAGTACTTCAACATTTAGGGGTCCACTTATTTCTTGCCTTAGGGAGAGAAAAATAATACTACAGATGTGTCTACCATCTTGTTCGAGTCCAAAACTCTAGTTTAGAAACCCCTAATCTTGAATTAGTGTTAGTAGCATGTGAATTCCCAGGTGTATTTCCTAAAGATCTTCCCAGAGTTTCTCCCGAAAGGGAATTTGACTTCAAAATAGACCTTCTTCCAGATACTTAGTCCATATTTATTCCGCCATATAGAAAGGATCCTCCAGAACTTAAAGAATTAAAAGACCAATTTAAAGATCTCATAGATAGGGGATTCATCAGACCCATTGTGTCCCAATAGGGTTCACCAGTTCTATTCATGCATAATAAAGATGGTTCTCTTAAAATGTGTATATAATATCATCAGCTAAATAAAGTCATGGTCAAGAACAAGTATCAATTTCCCAAAATCAATGACTTGTTTGAGCAAATTTAGGGTACCAGTTACTTTTCTAAGATAGACCTCTGATCAGGCTATCATCAGCTTAGAGGCAGAGAATATGACATTTTAAAAATAACTTTCAGAACTTGGTATGGTCACTTTGAATTCCTAGTCATGTCATTTGGTCTTTCTAATTCCCCAGCTGCTATTACTGACTTAATGAACTGAATGTTCAATAAGTACTTGGGTATGTTTTCTATAGCCTTCATTGATGAGATTTTTGTCTATTTCAGTAGAGAGAATGATCCTACTGGTCATCTCAGAATCATACTTTAAACCCTTAAAACTATAAACTCAGGTCATGCATCTCATGAATCATGTACTTATGTCATTCTTTACATTAAATAAATCCTCAGTTTAGATTTCTTAATAAATCCATGATGTTGATATCCTATTCTTCAGAACTAAGTAAAGTGTCAAGTCTTATATAGTATTCATTCATACCTCAGGTCCTTATGTCTTAACCCTTTAGTGAACCCTCTTTATGAAATGATATAGTGATGAGCGATTGCTTAGATGCGAGAGAGTAAATATTTCATGTTAATGAGAGATTTTATTTCATGTTAATGAGAGATTTTTGCATACTTGTTTTAAACAAGGTTGTATTTATGAAGATAGGCTTGAAAGTCTGGTTAGTGTGTAAGTAAATGGCCAACAAAGAGTTGTATTTAGTTATTGAAGAGAGGAAATTAGAATTTTTCATGGGATAAGAAGTTTAGAAAATACAGAGTGTGATTGTATATTTAGATCCTTGATTTATGTCAGTCTCCATCACGTAGTTTCAGATCGTAGAATTCAATTTAAGTATGAGTCCCAGTTACAGTCTCAGTTACAGTCTCAATTACTATCTTAGTTATAGTCTCAGTCAAAGTCCTAATCTAGTAATCAAATTAGTAACTCAGTTTAGTTTAAGATTTACTTGACCAAAGCATCCAATGATTCAGTTATAAGTATTTCAGTACCTCAGGTTATAGACTATTTAAGAATCATGTTATATGCTTGATCATCCATTCTCAAATAATAAAGTTGTCATGATTCATGCTCAGTTATCTCATGTTACCCAGTCATTCCTTACCTCATATGTATAATAATATACAGTTTCAGTTCAGTTATTCATTCTAAGTACAGTTTAGTCTTCCATGCCCAGTATTCATCTATCAGTCATTTAGTTAATTAGATAAGTTTGTATATTTATGCATTCATGTTCAGCGCCCATGTGAATATTTTTAGTAGTCTCAACTGAAGTGTTGTACTAAGGTGGAGGGTATAGTTGAGAGATTATTAGAGAAATATGTCTAATCTTGAAAGTTTGTAGTTGTAGTGCATAAGGCTTAGTCACTCCATCTTAGGTGATGTTTCGAAGGCCTCACCTTACATAGGTGAATTCTAACCAGAACGTGATTTCTTATTTAGATGTTTTATTCAGTCCATGCCAAGATACTTTCTCCCTAAAGTCACTAGAATGATATAAATAATGTCAAAGAAAGGCTCCAGTCGAGGTTAAGTTTTCAGCATAAGTTAGTCCACAATGCCAGCAATTCAGTTTAGGAGTCAAGCGAACAAGTTCATTCAGTTTGGTTTCCCAGTCTTTCCTCAGTATCTCAGCCAAGTCAATATCTTTTATTGGACGTATTATCCCAAAGGGGAGATGCACTATAATCCCTCGAGAATTCATGACCTTAGCCTTTCATCTTCTCTTTAGGTAATGAATCTAGTTTGGAGTAGGAGGTACTCATAAGTTGACCCTCAAATTCCAATCTCAGTCCTAAACCATGTGTCTAGGGGCTAAATTCAGTTCATGATATTAAGTTCATGTCTCACATTTCAAGCTCAGTTATGTTTTCATATTCCCGTTCGTACATGTTCAGTAAAGGATCTCGAGTTTGGGATTAGAAATTTTGTATTTTTGAAAATCTCTCCAATGAAAGAAGTGAAGAGGTTTGGAAAGAAAGGTAAACTCAGTCCTCAATATTTTGGTCATTACTGAATTCTAAACCATTTTGGAAAGGTAGCTTATGATCTTGACTTACCTTCATACTTTGCTTTAGTGCACCCAGTGTTCCATGTCTCCTTGATTAAGATATACATTGGTGAACCAGCACTCGTAGTCCATATAGAGGACATAGATGTTCAAAACAACCTCTCTTACGAAGATATTTCAGTTTAAATCCTTGATTATCAGATCTATAGACTGAAGAACAAAGGCATCCCTCTAGTCAAAGTTCTTTGGCGGAATCAGTCCATTGAGGGAGCTACTTGGGAAGCAGAAGCAGAAATGTAGACCAAATATCCTCACCTCTTCTCCATTAATTTAGGCTCAGCCCAAGGTAACAGTTTTCCCTTGAAATTACTCAATTCCATGCTCTGATTTCCCTTTGATAGATTTGGTATCAGTTACCATTGTATTTTTCATTTATGTATTAATTCATCACATATGCATGTTCAGCATGAGAAATTCAGCATATCAGTAATTCAAGTCATGTATTCATGAATCATGTTCAGCCAAGTACTCATGCATTAGATATACATGTTCATCATGAAATTTCAATATATCAGTAGTGTCAGTCATGAAATTATGTTGTAGTCATCATTTCCAGTAAACAATTTCAGTCTATCAGTACTCCCAGCCTCGTCAGTCCCATTCGTGGATGAATATTCCCTAGGGGGAAATATTGTAAGACCCTGCAAAATTCTTAGCTTAACTCAGTCACTTAAAATTGTTAAGGGGTCCCAGACTTAGAAACTTTTAGCTAAGTATTCATACTTAGTGTAATTTTAGCCTTCGTAAGTTGGCAACTCTATTTCGTAACCTTTGTGGACTTAAAGTATCAATCTTTATATTGATTCATGATCAGGAATGTCATTAGTTGTTCTTGAATGAGTTTCAGATTTTTCGGACCATGTTTGAACCATGTTTGGGTATTCAAAATAGTGTATTGACGCGATCTTAATGTGCTGCGTTGGGCATTGCGTCGATCAATATTTTCCTTGGCTTCCAGTGGCAATTTCTAGTGAACCGATACAGACTCAATTCGGCGCATTGACCTATGCGTCTGTACTATTTTCTGTAATTAAAACCCACATCTAGAGGGTTAAATAAGTCTTTTCCCATCTAATCTCAGCCCCCAAATAATATAATTAAGCCATCCAAAAGGCAAAATTTACTCATTCTTATGAAAACTTTTCAAGAACAAACCCTAGGTCATAACATTCAAGATCCAAGTTCCAAGGAAATCCATCAATCTTTCAGAATTCAAGATTTAAGGTATGTGAAGTGTTTATCCAAGGGTTCCTTCCTCGGAGTCCAAGAAACTATTTTAAAACTTCAAGTGTATTGATTTCATGAATTCCATGTTGGGTTGATTATATTCATGATAATAATGATTAATTGGGGTTTTAAATCCATGTTTCACTACAAGTTTCATGTGGAGTTAATTAATATATGTGTAGTATCATATGAATTCATGTTAAACCCTTGAATGGGTAATGCCTACATGTTGTTTAGTATCATGTGCATAGATTGTGTTTTCCAAGTGTTTGATAAAATATCTCTATGAATTAGTTATGAACAAGTGCACATGGTTATGCTTTTCAAGTCTATGCTATTATTTACTTTTTATGCTATCGAGTCCTAGGGCTATTCAACAGCCAAAAACTTAGTTGTTTATCTAGAGATACAATAGTTATATAACAACCTCAATAGTGTCATGAACATTAGTAATTAAAAATCCGTCGTAGTTCCAGTACAGTATTTAGTTTAGACCTCAGTAAACTTAGTTAGTTAACAGAACTCTATAGTATTCAGTCAGTTAATAGAATTAAGTAGTACTCCATCAATTAACGAAACTCAGTGGACTCAGTTCAATTCAGTTAGACAATACATTCAGTAACAACCCAATTAAGCCTAGTGCAGACTAGAAATTAGTTCACTATCTATTCAGTTGGGAGTAAAATTCAGCATTGAGTAAACCCAGGGATTGGCATTCCTGTCACCGTAGGGTTTGACCCTTAGTAGATATCCCTATGTTATATAACTAAGTAGATAGCGTAGGTGGAGATATATTCCTACAAGACTAGGGTTGATACATCTCATATGAGTTTTCCTGCCAGCGAAGATCGATGAAAGAGCTTCCTATCAGAGAGGGTTCAGAGAGGGTTAACTCACAGTTTGCCTCTACACATGGCACAGACTGACTCCCTTTCAACTAGGGTTATAAGTTAGACCCCAAATCAGTTCAGAGAAGGGGATGTGGGTTAGATGATTACCTCCCACAATTTTAGTTTCAGATTCAGTCTCAGTATAGAACTAGTTCAGTTCTATAGATTCAGGAATGTCTGACACAGTCACACAACTCAGTATAGAACTCAATTCAGTCCTACAGAATTAGGATTGTCAGAAACAGTCATTCAGTTTTTAGTAATGTAGTATAAGTTAACTTAGATATCAGTAAATTAGTATTCAGAACTCATTATCCAGTGTTATCATGATCCCAATTACATTTTACATATTTATACATGTACCCTCATTCAGTTATGTTCATGTTACTTAGTCAATACTTGTACATTCATAAGAACCCATGCATATTAGCCTACCTCACTTAGCATACCAGTATATTCAAACTACTGACTCATACTTCTCTTTTGCGCTATGATGTTTTACATCATAGGTTCAAATGCACGGTCTCTCGATCATACTTAATAGTTTGGATTTTCAGCAGTCAGAGTTAGTGGTGAATCCTCATAGTTCCAAGACATGATTATTATTTCATTATCTCAGTTCATTTCAGCAGTCAAAGTTAGTTGGGGACTTGTCCCATCAAGTTCATGTTCAGACAGTAGAGGCTTTAAAGACTAGAGTATTTTCAGATAGATGTTCAGTTTTAGTATTTATTTTAGATTTGAACCTTATGGCAAGTTTTTGCCTAATATCAGCATAATTACAATATTATTATTCAATTGTTCCAATAAGTACCAGTCATGGGTTAGCGTATGGTTCTTTGGGACTATGAGCACCATGTAACGTCCGAGGCACAGACTCGGGGCGTTACTATTACCAACCAAAACTCTCAACCCTTTATTTTAAATATATCATTAAAACCATGGAAATATGAAGCCATTGCATCTCATAATGAAAATACAAGTTTAGGGAGAGATAAATGCATGAGATATCAAGAGTTCTAGAGCTGAAACAAATCTTAGAGACCTAGATGACAAACCTTGAAAAACCCAAGTTGTTCTTGACTTAGGAAATTTGAGAAAGTAGAGAGTAGGTTATGATTGTTAAAGTGATGAAAATAACCCTCTTTAGGTGTTTTATGGTTTTGGATTTTAATTGGCGAAAGCAGAAAATGACAAAAGTTCTCAAAAATAAAACACACAAAAATTATCTCCAGTCATTACGATTTATGTCACGATTTGTGATGGCTGAGTATGAGTCATTGTCAGGACTCCTAGTCTAGATAGTGACACAAGGCACCCTTAGTAGTTTGTTCACGTGTCAAACCCTATGACTCATCACCAAATCCTATGACTTGTGGAGTCTAAGTCATTACCAAGACAACAACCTTAGTCCATATCTCTAGTTTGGTCACAAATCCAACCCTACAACTCATGAAATAACCTTACAACTCACTAGGTACCAATTGCGATCAGGATAAAAACATAGGGAACCAACACTAGTTTGGCTACGGATAACACTATATGACTCATATAGAGTCTTCAGGACTCATTATCAAAGTCGTATCCTAGGAAGTGAGGTCAATACTCAGAAATATTTTAGAGGAAAAAATTAGGGTGTTTCATAGCACCCACCCCTACCCCAAGATCATTCTTCCCCAAATGAGGAGTCAAGGCACTCATTAGCTTGATTGTAAGAAATGAATGCAATCACATAACCTTTAACAAAGTCAAAAAAACAAATAAAGTGAGTAGGAAAACCCATGCCTAAAGCATGATTATCCAACTCGAGGAACAAGAACGGATATTTGCACTTTAAGTACTCTTCAGGCTCCTACATAGCTTTTTCCTCCTTATGGTTCCCCCAAAGGACCTTCGCTGAAGCTATATCTTTAGTCCTCAAATGACGGACTTGTCTAACCAGAATCTCCACTAGTACATCCTCAAAAGACAAGGAAACCGAAATGACAACACTCTATATAGGGACAACCAAAGAAGCAACACCTGTGCATTTATTCAACATCTGCATATGGAAAACTCGGTCAATGGAATCCAAACTCAAAGGCACTTCTAGTTAGTCTGCAACATTGCCCACTCTCTTCCAAATTAAGTATGGAACCATATAGTGGGGTCTAATCTTCCCCTGCTTACCAAACCTCATCACTCTTTTCTTGGGACATACCGTCAAGAACACCCAATTGCCAACCTCAAACTCCATCTCTCTTTTCCTCACATCTGCATTAGATTTTTAGTGACTATATGCAGTGTTAAGCCTATCTCTAATCACATGTACCTATTCCATGGCTTGGTGAACCAATTTTAGATAGAATAATCTAGTCTCCCTAACTTTGAACCATCCAATAGGAGATCTACACCTACTACCATAAAAAGCTTCAAAATGAGTCATCCCAATACAAGAATGATAACTATTAGAATATGCAAACTCAATGAGAGGCAAATGATCCACCCAAATCCTACTAAAATCAATCACACAGGTCCTCAGTATATCTTACAAAGTCTTAATGGTCCTCTCCGTTTGTCCATCTATATAGGGTGGACTACGATGCGAAGGTTCACTCGCGTGCCTAAGCCTTTCTGAAACGAACACCAAAAGTGAGAAGAGAACCGCATAACTCAATCTGAGATAATGCAAAATGGAGAACCATGACACTTGACAGTATCCTAACTAAAAAACTTATCATAGAGTAAGTAGTTTTCAAAGGAAAAAAGAGAGAAAACTAAGTCTCCTATGTGCGATAACCCAAATTAAATTATGTTGATTACAAAACTTAGGAAGGTTGGTAATAAAATCTACGTATATCACCCCACATTTCCACTTGGGAAACTCAATATCATGAGTCATGTCTCAAGGGCTCAAGTGCTCAACATTCACTTGCTGACACACCACACACTTAGCCACTAAGTCAGCCACATCCCTCTTTATATTGTTCCGTCAATAACCTTCCCTCAAGGCATGGTACATCTTCGTTGAACAAGGATAAACAGTATACCTCGACTTATGAGCCTTATTCAAAATTCTTTCTCATAGCCCATCAATATATGAAACACAAAACCTACCCTGGTACCTCATGATATAATCACGACAAATCTCAAAAGCCGTAATCATTTGATTCGATACATCAACCTTAATCTACATCAAGATAGGACAAAAACTTGTTTCTCCTTCTACTCAGCATATAGAGATAATTTAACCACTTCTTGAACAATCACCATTCCATCCACGGAGACCAAAAGTCAAACTCTAACTTTAGTGAAACGGTGAATATCCTTAACCAATCCTCGCTTCTTCTCATCCACATGAGATAAGCTACCCATAGACAACTTTCTAAGTGTATCGATAACAACATTAGCTTTACCTGGGTGGTACTAAAGACTCATATCATAGTACTTGAATAACTCAAGCTACCTTCTTTGCCTGAGATTTTACTATATCTGGGTGAACATATACTAGAAGTTGTTATTATCCGAATAAAAATCAACATTAACCCTATACAAATAGTGATGCCAAATCCTCAATGCAGACACCACAATTACCAACTCTAGATTATGAATTAAATAATTCCTTTCATGAACCTTATGTTTTCTAGAATCATACACTATCACCTAACTAGGCTACATCAAGTCACGACCTAGTCCAACTTGAGATATGTTATAGTAAAACACAAAATCATCAGTACCTATGGGCATGGTAAAACTAGCACATAAGTCAACTTTTCATTCAACTTCCCAAAACTCCCCTCATAAGCATCAGACCAAAGAAAATTCTCCTATTTTTGAGTGAACTTTGTTAATCAAGCAGCCATAGAAAAGAAAATCTCTACAAACCTCCAATAGTACCTGGCTAAACCCAAGAAACTTCAAATGTCAGTTTGACTCATAGGTCTAGGTAACTCCTTAAACTCCTTAATTTTTTGTGGATATAAGATAATCCCTTTACAGGAAATAACATGATCTAGAAAGGTCACAACGTTCAGCCAAAACTCATATTGTTAAAACATAGCATACAATCTCTGATCCTTAAGATTCTGTAACACTACTCAAAGGTGATTGGAATGAGCCTTCAAACTCTTAGAATACACAAATATGTTATAAATAAACACTATCATGAACAAATAAAAGAACTGCCTAAATACCTGGTTCATAAGATCCCTAAATAATACCCGAGCATTGTCAACTCAAATGACATAAGTAGAAACTCATAATCACCATATCAAGTATGAAAAGCAGTCTTAGGGATGTCTACCTCCCTAATCTTCAATGAATAATAACCCAACCAAAGATCAATCTTGGAGAAATATTTTACACCAAAAAACTGGCAAAAAGGATATCCATTCTCAGGGGAGGGTACTATTATTCACTGTCACCCAATTCAATTATTGATAATCTATGAATGTCTAAAGGGACCCATCTTTTTTATGTACGAAAAGAATAGGAGCACCCCACGGAGAAACACTAGGATAAATGAAATCCTGGTTAAGAAGATTCTTTAGCTGCTCTTTCAGCTTCTTTAACTCAGCCAGAGCCATTTTATATAGAGGAATAGAGATAGGACGAGTATCTGATAGAATATAAATCACAAAGTCTATCTCCCTATTAGGAGGAATACTAAGAAAATCCTCAAAAAATACTTTAGGGAACTCATTAACCATATAAACAGATCTTAAGGTAGGGCACTTAGAATTAGAATCTCTAACCCAAACCAGATGAAAAAGTTGCCCATTGGAAATCAATTTTTGGGCTCTAAGATATGAAATAAATATCCCTTTGGGCACTAAGTAACTCTCTTCCCATTCAATTACCAGTACACTATGGAATTGGAAGCTAACCTTACCGGTATGACAATCTAGAGAAGCATAGCATGAATAGAGCCAATCTATCCCCAAGATATTATCAAAATCCATCATATCTAATTCTATCAACTCCACCAAAGTCTCCCTATGAAGAATAGAAACTACGTAACTCTTATAGACTCTCCAAGACATAACTGAATCACCTAGTGAGGTACACATAGAGATGAGACTGGAAATACACTCAGTACAAAAACTAAAATGAACAGTCAAATAAGGGGTCACATAAGAAAGTGTAGAACCTAGATCAATAAAATAATATACATCATGAGAAAAAATATTTAACATACCAGTAATAACATCAACAGATGCCTCAAACCATAATATAGGAGACCAATACCTCCTACCATATAAAGCCTCAAACAAAGCCATACCAATGCTAGAGTGATAATTGTTACAATATGTAAACTCTATGAGAGGCAAGTGATCAACCTAATGACCACCAAAATCAAATAAACAAGCCCTAAGAATATATTTCAAGGGTTACCTTTGTTCCCAAACCTCACTGGAAAAACCACTGAAAAGTAAGATGAGAATCGGGTACCATAATCAGAAATTATAGAACTAGAGCACCATGCAAATTCACCATCTCCTCAATGAACAACTTGGCCTAATCCTCAAAAGAATGAGTAGTCCGTAATGGAAAGAAATGAGCAGACTTAGTCATTCTATAAACAATTACCCAAACAGAGTCAAACTACTGGAGAGACCACAGAAGGCCAATAACAGGATCTGTATTAATTATTTCCCATTTCTACACCGACAGCTCAATCTCTTGAGTCAACCCACCAGGTCTCTAGTGCTCCACCATACTTGTTGACACACCGGTCACTTATCCATAAAATTGGCCACATTCTTCTTCATATCCTTACACCAATAAATCTCATTAAGATCATAATATATTTTCATAAAAACATGATAAACCATATAACACAACTCACGAGTGATGTTTCTATATTTAATGGAATATTTTGCATCTTTTACAAGGGATAATTTTATGTTTTAAGAAAATATTGAGGTACTTGATGTGGGGTTTTACTTGTTCTCAGGTAAATGACTTGGAAGAAGTACTAACTTAGAAAAGTAGGAAGTGGATATATGTGACAGACTAACTGATGGGCAGTCGACCTTGTGATGAACCATCACTGAGTCTATTATACTTAAATAGAACAGAAGACATAGATGACCCAAGTGATGGTCCGAGCAACAGACCATCAGGATAGCGACAGACCATCACTATGTCCATTAAACTTAAATAGAATATAGATTATCAAGGTGTCAAGTAATAGATCAAGTGATGGGCTGTCAGTCCAGAGATGAGTTATCACCTTGGCTGTTTGAGCTAAACAAAACAAAGATGATTTAAAGACCAAGTGATGGTCCAAACGATGGACAGTTAGGCCATCAATAGACTATCACTTTATCTGTCAACCATGATGCGACATTCTTTATTTTGAATTTTAAATATACACTTCCTTGGAACATATTAACACTTAGTTTAGGGTTTGATTAGACATCTTTTTATCTGCAGAAATATTTTGTAACTGATAATTCTCAAAGAACAAGATGATTACTTTAGGTTTTCTTACTTTATTCATCAATTATCTAAGATGAAGAACAATTCTTTGTATCTTTATAAGTAATTTCTTAATTGTTTATGATAATTGCAATGAAATCTTTCTCTTATGTTATGTATAGCTATATCTCTCATAACTAGGGTTATGGGAGACTTGGTGTGAATTGTTTTCTCACTTTATTACAATTGCATAATGTTCTCTTCAAATTAATGATATTTATTAGTTGTAAACTTTAAGGGTGTGCCTATGAACATCACTTGTTTGAGTAGAAAAGTTGGTGTTGGGAAAAGAGCAGAGTTACAAGAAATTCAAAGGCTTTAACCTTTAGGTTATGGGTTAGTTCTTTAAAAGGATTAAGACACTTGAGGATTCAATTGAACATTCCATATACATGTTTAAGTTCAAAATAAAATATGTAACCATCTATTAAGGTTGATAAACAAATAGATAAACTTTAGAGTTTAATTAACCTTGTAATTGGAATTGTTAATTAGAGATTTGAAATAGCTCAAAACATTGATTTCATTAACACCTTGGTGATCATAATCCTAGCTTGTTTAATCTCATTGAATTCACTCTGCAAAATACTCAACACTTTGAATAAAAATTGATACTATCAATATTATTTTTTAACAACATACTCCATTTATTTTTGGAAGCATTTGATCAATCGTATGTTAATAATCTTATAACTTACTTAACACAAGATTCTCTATGGGATTCGACCCTAAACTAGTTGGGTTATATATTTTACAACTACTACTTACACTTTCTAGTAAAAGTTGTAATTTGGGCATATCAAACTTTAGCGGTGTTGTCGGGTGCTACGATTGTCGATTAAGTATAGGAGCATTAATTGACCTTTGGTCAAGTGTCTCAATTTTACTTTTATTTGTAGTTTTTTATCATTACAAGCTCTTTGTTGTGTATTCAATGAACCAAAAGGTCAGGACGACCATTGTTACCTTTCCACCAAGGAGTCCTGATACTTCTACGACTAGCTTGAGTAAGATATAGATGGATGATATGATGGCTAAATTTCTTAAAGGAGTGGAACAAACAAATGCTAGAGTCAGGGAAATAAAATGTGACTTATCACTGATGAGTCAATTAGTTGACTCATATTCCACTTAGATTAAGCAATTAGAGCAACAAATGAACCAGTTGTCGGTAATGTTTAATCAGAGAAAGGGGAATATTCACAGTAATACTATGCAAAACCCAAAAAATGATAGTTCATGTATGGCTATTACCACTAGAAGTAGTAAAGTGTTATGTGGCCCTTGTTTGGGCTAAATTGTTTTAGATTATGTAGTGGAATTAGGTACAGAAGAAGATGGAGAATATCTAGTAGAGTCTAAAACACAAGAAAAAGTAGAGGATCCATCTAAATAGAAGCAGGTTGATGATTTGGATAGAGACAAAGAGAAGGAAAGAGAGTCGGCTATTACAAGAGTACAAAAAATACCTTATCCAGTATCACATGGATTGCAGAAGAAGGCATATGAGACTAAATTTAGTATGCTCATGTCCATTCTGAAGTAGTTTACAGTAAATGTGCCTTTGGTTGAGGCGCTAGAATAAATAATTATGAAGGATCTTATGACAAAGATGCGGATTGTGAGATATTAATTGGTGGATAATCTCTATCATTTTTATTCTATTGCTATAATATCTTTAGTGTAAAAGAAGGCTAAGCTGGCGGCATTCACTATTCCAATTACCATCGGATCATTTAATTTTTCAAAGGCCCTTTGTGATCTTGGGGCTAGTATAAATCTTATGCCTTTGGTGGTTTTCCAAAAATGGTGTTGGGAGATCCTACACCCACCAGTATGCGACTACTAAAGGTGCATAGATCACTGAAAAGGCATGTTTGAATTCTTTATGATGTCCTTGATAAGGTGGTCAGTATTATTTTCCCAGCATACTTTCTAATCTTTAATTGTGAGGTGGATTTTTAGGTACCCATAATGTTGGGTCAACCATTTTTAGAAACTAAGAGTATATTAATTGACTTGAAGATCAATGAGCTAAAATTCAGGTTCAATGATAAAGAGATCAGTTTTGATACTTTTTAATAAATGAAACCACAAAGGGAGGTGAGTGTTTTCTAAATAATTGATGTATTCCATAAAGATGACCAAGAAATATCAGTTGAGGAGTGATTTTTTTTTGGAGACATTAGCCGTAGTATTGATGAACTTTGATAGTGAGGTAATCAACTAGTATGATATTATGGTGTGTGCATTGACTGGGATGGGGCGTATTATTCTACCCCTAAGAAGTTAGACTTAGACTTAAAGATTCGTCAAATAATACCGACCAAGCCTTCTATCAAAGAGCCACTGGTATTGGAACTGAAGAAGCTGCCAAGTCATTTATGGTATGTGTTTCTAGGCAATGGAAACACCTTACTGGTTATGCACAAGACTTGGTGAATCAGCAAGTTGAAGCTCTTATTTCTGTGTCGAGGTGATATAAGAGGTCTATCAAATGGAATATTACAGATATTATAGGAATTCCATTAGGTATTTTCACATATAAAATCTAGCTCGAAGAAGAATGTACACCTATGATTGAGCATCAATGCAGACTGAATCCACCAATACAAGAGGTGGTTAAAAGGAGATTATGAAGTTGCTTGACACTGGGGTAGTATACCTAATATCTGACAATAGATGAGTGAGTCTAGTTTAGTGCATGCCTAAGAAAGTAGGCATGATAGTGGTTGCAAATAAGAAAAATGAATTGATCGCAATCAGGCCAGTGACTGGGTGGTGAGTTTGTATAAACTACTGAAAGTTAAACTCATGAATACAGAAAGTTCATTTCCCAATTTTTGATAACGCTCAATCTACAGCTCTCGTGGGAGTGTAAAGCGATCGTTAGCAAATATAGAACCCAACCTGGGTTGGGTGTCGATCCCACAGGGAATAGCTTAGACAACAAGTAAGTAAAATTACTAGACTTTTAGTGCAAGTCTCGTAAAAAGGGGGGATTGTAATGTGTAACCAAAACAATAAAGTAAAAGCTGAAAATAGCAAAGTAAAAAGAGGAAGAATGTTACGTAAGTTGTAAACAATGAGAATTGAGGCGTTGGGGTTATGTCCACCTTCTGAGGTATACGTCTCTATTGGCTATGAGTGTGTAGAGTCTTGACATGCAATTGCTTATAGAGAATTGTAGTCGATGGTAAATCCAAGCGTCTCTCGACCTAAACAAGGACTATTTCACTTTAACTCTCTCGAGCTTAAAGCGTGTCTAACGGTACGAATTCTCCAAGAGGTTAGTCCAGTTACGGCACTAGCTTTTTAATAGGAAAGGGTGTCCTACTACCTTGACATTATCTCTTTTCCAGACAAATAACCTTTCTCTCGAACAAGTTAAAAGTTAGACTGGCGTATTCTTGCGTTTGCAACCGCAAAGAATGTGGATTAAGATGAAGAGAATAATGATATAAGCAATATACGTCTCTCAAACTCACAAACTCACAGTAATAGATAGTATCTCATTCGGCTTCCATAACCCCAACAGAGAGGTTTAGTTACCCATGAATGCGAAGGAGATCACGATTGACATTGTTATTATATCACGATATTGAGTAATGGCGTGTAGATCAAGTGATAGGCGTGAGGCATGATTCCTTAGCAAGTAACGTTTCTCTTGTTGCGGAAATTAAGAATTGAATAGATGAATAGAAGAAGAAAAATAGAATTAATGGAAAGATTAGAAGAGTTGTAGAATTGTTGTGGTGGAAGAAGAGAGGGATGGAAGAATGTATTGTGGTGAGGGATGAATGTATCTCTCCACTAAGGGAGGAGTTAATTAAAAATCTCTAGCATGATAGGGTATTTATAATACCCATATCCTACTCCTACTAAGCTAATGAAATAAATAACCAAATCCTACTAGACTAATGAAATACTTAACCCAAATGTACTAGGTTAATGTAACATTATCATAATCCAAATAAACTAATGAAATACATAACCCAATTGTACTAGGTTAATGTATCATTGTCCAAATCCAGCTTTGTGTCTGTAAGTCCCCAAAGTCTTCAAAAATGTTGTTTTAGCCCGGGACAGATTTTCCATGCAGAAGTTTTGGTCCAGGTCCCCAGAGTCTTCAGAAATGCTGTTTTAGCCCGGGACAGATTTTCCATGCAACAGTTTTGGTCCTTAGGCGTGTAAACTCCCTTTCCTTCCTTCGTGAGCTTTCTTTTGCGTCAAGTAAGCCATAAAATGCTGAATTTTGCATCATTTATACCTGAAACTTTACTAATCATGTTCGTTAGCTCATTTATAGGAAAAAGGACTAAAAGTGCATGAAATATATAATTTGTTCTCAAAACTAGGCTAAAATATGGGTAAAATATTTTGATATAGGCGCGTAAATTCACCTATCATCAACACCCCACACTTAGATCTTTGTTCGTCCTCGAACAACATATCATGTCCTTCTAAACATCAACTTAGGGTTTTTACAGCAACAACACAAAACATTCTTCAAGACAAGCACAGCAATTATCAACAAAGAGTAGCTTTCCGATTATAAGTAGAAACAGTTTAACCTCTAGCATAGACTCGTGATGGTGGTCATCTCGCATGCAAAAGTTAAGGTGCATAGAATCATATGCCACTATCCAAAACTCATCAACCATGTGTGTCTCACAATATAGTACCCATAATCACTCACAAGTATAGTATATTTTTCAAACATGAGTATCAAACTATCCTTGCTCTCACTCTCACAAAGAATTCATATGTAGCAACTGATGACCATAGGCTTGCCCTTAGTGTAGTACTCCACTAAATGTCGGAATGTTAAGATTAGGATCAAGTAGGTCTTTTGATGGTTGTAATGTAGGCTAAGGGACGGGTAGGACTATTTTGGCCAGAAATAGTGACTAAGTTCCTAAGCACTTTAATACATCACATTGTATCATTGACATTTTTTTTATCAACCTTTCTTCTTTCTTTTATTCTACCACCCTTGTTCTCCTCTTTTGTTTTTCAATTTTAAGAACAACTCACTTTTCAGCTTTCTTTTCTTTTTTCTTTTCACAACATACCTCTTATGATAGCACTTTCTTTTTCATAACACATTCAAGCACCATTACAATTTAAAGCATCATACTCACCCAATTTCCTCTTATGTTGTCACATGACTTTTTTAATTTAAAGCATTTAGGAATTTGGATCAAATTATGGTCTTGAAAAAAAATGGATTAGGCTGGCATGCAAGGTTGTCAAAGAAATAGGCTAAAGGCTCAAAAGGGTTTAACTAGGATGATGTCCATGGGTAGGTAAAACTGAAGGTAAACATGTATAGGTTGCCGAAGAAATGCCTAAATCATCTCCTAAACTTACACTCCTTATTTTCGCTTTGCATACATACCAGGCAAGTTCTAGCATCAGCCACATACATAGAAGATACTATTAATCTCACACACACAAGGCACATGGTCGACTTGATTGGAAGTAATATAGACTCTCGACCCAACAAGTGAAGGAATTGAATCACACAATATCACATAATGAGTCACAACTAGGGCCTAAACGTCTCAATAGTCACAATTGTAGCACATACTCTTGTTATAATCTCATGCTGCCTATCAAAATAATTTCATGCGAAGCTAGAAAAAAAAAATTTTAACTACTAAAGAAACTTAAAAAAATGACAAACGAAATAAACAAAGTAAACAAACAAACATAGGTGCAAACAAAGAAGTATAGCATGCGATACCGCCACCCCACACTTAGTCGGGACACTGTCCTCAGTGAAAAATAAATACGAGGAACCTGGTTGGTCGGACTTATCCTCTATGTCTGGGGTCATACCCCTTTGCATTGGAATCATCATCAAAGTCGTCATTCTCAGAAGTTTCTCATAAGTATCCCACTTAATTCCAAGCGTGAGTCGGGGTATTTGCTGCGAGGAGGGTTCTCCTTGGTCCTTGCGACTTCTCTTTTTGCCCTTTTGGGAGGTGGTAGCCTTCTCCTTGCCTTGTCTTGCTTTAGGTGCCATTGTACCTGAGACTAGAAATAGTGTTAGTGGTAGCACAATCTCAATGGATACAATCTATGCACAAGCAGTAGGGGTACCACCCCACACTTAGTTTTGTTGACACAAATTAGTGAAGTAAAAGTGGTCGATTACTCAGATTTCGTCGACATACGTTTTTAGGAGTTGTATTCCGACAAGAAAATCAGTGATGTATCACTACTTGCAGCCATTGCACTACTTTCATGTTAGATATAACAACACTACTACATAGGGGTTACCACATGGAATAATTATTCTTTCAACAATCACAACCTCCTATGTCAGTAGGCACTATAAGTCTTATCCCGATGGCCGGGATAGTCTAACATTTAAGTATCCAAACAACAATCTTAAGCAATGTTCATGGCCATAGCAATTTCGCAAATAGTATAACAATGCTATTAGAACTAAATTCAAGTCGGAAACAAGTCAATATGATTCTAACGTATATATTTCCTCACATGGTTTTGTATCAACAGTCCAAACACATGAACATCACCAACAATCTTATATGATGTAGCAATTCATAATAGACATAGAAACGTAGTACTTACGAGAAATAAGTGAAGAATAAGAGAGTACTTACTTGCTTGAAGCTTTTGGAGATGGTTTTGTGAATTGGAAGAGCAAAAGAAGAAAATTTTGAGAGGATTTGGATGTATATGCGGCGCCTTTAGGTTATTCTCTAATGTGGTTGTGTTATAAAACTAAGTCCCCTTTATATAGGAAGAGAATGGGTCGGGTTTTGACCCATTTACAATCGGTTTTGGAGACAAAAATTCCACATATGCGGCGCATAACACTCGGCATATCAATGACATATGCGGCGCATTGTCTATGGCATAATGGGACATATGCGCCGCATAGTCTATGGCATTTATAGACATATGCGCCGCATAGTCTATGGCATATGAGATACTGAGGCCAAATGCCATAGCATAGGTGGCGCATAGTCAAAAGCATACCTAGGAATAGGCGGCGCATAGTGTATAGCACACTAGATTCCGAGACCTTAGGCTATAGGATAGGTTGTGCATTGTTCGTGGCCTAGTTTTATCAAGGCCTAGCCTTCCTCGATGCCTATTTTGGCGTGAGAAATGCTCAATCCATAGCCTTATGCATCACCATTCCTAACTTACCAACTTTACCATCCAATGCGTCCAAATCGTCAATTGAAATCAATCTCCTTGTTGACTACCTCTTGCACCTATATTTTCTCAAAACAATAAAAACGATTAGTACGATGGGTTTCCTCCCACCTAGCGCCTTAGTTTTGGTCGTGGCACGACTCTTATTTTTGGATTTTTATTTATCAAGAACAAAACAAGTACTAGAACGAAAGAAAAATTATAAAATGATAAAACGATAAAACGATGGGTTGCCTCCCATCTAGCGCCTTATTTATTATCGTGGCTCGACATAGTTACCTTGAGTACTCAGAATTCGTCGAGGTAAATGGTTGATCGTTTTCTAAAAGGATTTAGACGACGATGAGGCTTACCTGTGGGTATGTGATCTTCTTCGAGAGGGCTCTTACATTTTCCCGGAGAATCTCCAATTATATCATCAATAGTCCAACCCATATCTCTCTTGTATCTCTTCAGAGCAGAGATGAGAGCTTCTACGTGCTGTTTACTTAAATCATCTGCTCTCTCCGGAAGTATATTTCTTCTTTCCAAGAACACATACCTTAGATAATCGGGGAGCTCTTGCGTTTCTAGCATTGGTGGCTCGTCAATGGGAGTCTTCGCTGTTGGTTGATTCTTAAGATCACATTCCGGTTGCTTAGGAGTATACGGCTCTATTTCTGTTAGATCACCCATAAGTTCTTCATTGTCCTCATGCTCAACATTTAGTGGCGCAGCAGACAATGGCTCAACAGTAGGCTGTTTCTCTATAGATAATGCTTTCATATCCTCATGATGAACATCAGCTACAGATAACTCATTCATATCGTTGTGCTGCTTCATTGCTTTGCATATATCAAACCGTACCACTTCATCATTAATTCGAAACAAAAGCTCATTATCTTTCATGTCAATAAGCACACTTCCAGTTGAAAGGAAAGGACGTCCCAAGATTATGGGAACTTCAGAATCCTCCTTACAATCCAGAATAACGAAGTTTGCAGGAAAGATGAATAAAGAAACTTTCACCAACACATCATTCAAGATACCCACAGGTCATTTTACCGACCTATCAGCCATCACGAGCCTCATATTGGTTGGTGTCGGATCGCCTAGCCCCAACTTCTTGTAGATGGATAGTGGCATCAAATTAATGGTAGCACCTAGATCGCACAATGCCTTAGCAAAATCCAACGATCCAATTGTGCAAGGAATAGTAAAAGCTCCAGGATCTGCCTTCTTTTGAACTAGCGACCTTGTAGCGATTGCACTACAATGATGAACATTAGCCGCCAACTCATAACTTGTTGCCCGTTTCTTTGTCAACAGGTCCTTCATAAACTTCGCATATCCAGGCATTTGTTCAAGTGCCTCCACCAATGGAACATTAATGGTCAGCTGCTTGAGCATAGTCATGAATTTGCTGAACTTTGTGTCATCTGCCACCTTCTTCAATCTTTGGGGAAAAGGTGGTGGTGGGTATGGAAGTGTTCTCTCCACGGTTTTCTTCTCCTCTTGATTCCGTCTTTCCACTTTTTCAGGCTGCACAGTGCTGGATGTGGCGTCCTTGATGGCAGGAGTAGTTGCTACGGCATCTTCTCCTTTTGCATTGTCATTCATGTCCGCAACTTCGTCAATCACTTTCTTGCCTTTTGCTGAAGTTTCCAGCACCTTACCACTTCTGGTAGTGATGGCCATGCATGACCCATCATTCCTTGGGTTTTGCACAGTATCGCTAGGTAAAGTGCCGGCCTTTCTTTGGTTGAGTGCTGCTGAAAGTTGACTGAATTGCTGCTCTAGTTGTCTAATTGAAGTGGAGTGTGAATCTACTAATTGTTTCACGGTGGACAAATCATTAATTACCTCCGTTACTCCCGCGCTCGTTGCTTCCACTCCTTTCAATAATTTAGCCATCATGTCCTCCATACTTCCAGAATTAGATGTGGTGGTGTCACGTCTTCCAGGGGGAACGTACAAACCACTCTTTTCATTCGTGTTCTTCCAACTACATTGGTCTTTGCTTCCAGATTTATCATAATAGTTCCGACCTTGGTTTCCTTGGGTATTCCCACGGAAACCCCCTTGATTGTTCAAGTAGTTGGCCTCCTCTTCCGAATCAGATTTGTCTCTTCCTTTTGATGCAATAGCTTTCACTTTTTCAGTCTTCCCTAATAGATGCTTTGTAAGAAGATCCATTTGGGTTTTCATGTGCGCCATATCTTGATCACGTTCTTCTTCTCTTCTTCGTTGGTCTGCAGTCATGCCAATAGATAAAGTGGGGCTTGCTACCTCAGAATCCCTGGTATGCCAAGCTCTACTTTGCTTTGTCATGCGATCTAGCATATTACTTGCTTAACCAAAGGTGAGGTCCATGAAAGAACCTCCAGCTGCGTTGTCCACCACAGGTTTAGTTATTGAATTCAAGGCTCTATACAAGATCTCCATAAGGTGAACATTAGTCATGTGATGGTTTGGGCATCTCGCTAGCTTTGTCTTGAACCTCTCCCATGTTTCATGAAGTGCTTCAGTTGGAAGCTGGCGGAAGTTGCTGATTTCATCTCTCAATTGTGCTCTTTTGGATGGCGGAAAGAATCTTTCTAGGAAAGCGTCTCTCAATTGCCTCCAATTTGTAATAGAATCAGGAGTCAGCCCATTCAACCACATAGTTGCCTCCCCAGACAGAGACAATGGAAATAGACGTAATCGAATTGCATTCTGTCCAACGCCAGGATTGTCGAATGACTTGCATGTAGAAATAAAGTTGATCAGATGCATATTCGGATCATCGCCTGCTAGTCCACCAAATAATCCCTTGAGTTGCAAAAGCTGAATCATGGCGCTAGTGATATTGAACTTTGCTCCCGGTGCCAATAGCGGAAGAATAATAGCTCCTGTGGCACCAGCTCCATCAAGATCATCATCATCATCAAACGGTATGTGCACAGCTCGGCGTTCGGGCCTAAATCGCTCTTGCTGATCTCTCATTTGCATGGGTGCCGCCATTTTAGCAGTATGCCGTGGGTTTAGTAGCTCTTCATCGCCCAGATCCTTATCGTCAGGATTTTTTGCTCGCCTACGGTTATCAATATTCTGATGCACTTGAGCAGCCTTCCTTTCAATTTCACGTTGTGCCTCCATTGATGCACTGAATAAACCTAAAAAAAAACAAAAACAACAACTAAAAGTAAAAGTACGAGAATCTTTGACCAAAGGGTCTAGTAATTATCACGAACTTGATTGACACTCGTATTCCCCGGCAACGGCGCCAATTTTTGATAACGCTCAATCTACAGCTCTCGTGGGAGTGTAAAGCGGTCGTTAGCAAATATAGAACCCAACCTGGGTTGGGTGTCGATCCCACAGGGAATAGCTTGGCCAACAAGTAAGTAAAATTACTAGACTTTTAGAGCAAGTCTCGTAAAAAGGGGGGATTGTAATGTGTAACCAAAACAATAAAGTAAAAGCTGAAAATAGCAAAGTAAAAAGAGGAAGAATGTTACGTAAGTTGTAAACAATGAGAATTGAGGCGTTGGGGTTATGTCCACCTTCTGAGGTATACGTCTCTATTGGCTATGAGTATGTAGAGTCTTAACATGCAATTGCTTATAGAGAATTGTAGTCGATGGTAAATCCAAGCGTCTCTCGACCTAAACAAGGACTATTTCACTTTAACTCTCTCGAGCTTAAAGCGTGTCTAACGGTACGAATTCTCCAAGAGGTTAGTCCAGTTACGGCACTAGCTTTTTAATAGGAAAGGGTGTCCTACTACCTTGACATTATCTTTTTTCCAGACAAATAACCTTTCTCTCGAACAAGTTAAATGTTAGACTGGCGTATTCTTGCGTTTGCAACCGCAAAGAATGTGGATTAAGATGAAGAGAATAATGATATAAGCAATATACGTGTCTCGAACTCACAAACTCACAGTAATAGATAGTATCTCATTCGGCTTCCATAACCCCAACAGAGAGGTTTAGTTACCCATGAATGCGAAGGAGATCACGATTGACATTGTTATTATATCACGATATTGAGTAATGGCGTGTAGATCAAGTGATAGGCGTGAGGCATGATTCCTTAGCAAGTAACGTTTCTCTTGTTGCGGAAATTAAGAATTGAATAGATGAATAGAAGAAGAAAAATAGAATTAATGGAAAGATTAGAAGAGTTGTAGAATTGTTGTGGTGGAAGAAGAGAGAGATGGAAGAATGTATTGTGGTGAGGGATGAATGTATCTCTCCACTAAGGGAGGATTTAATTAAAAATCTCTAGCATGATAGGGTATTTATAATACCCATATCCTACTCCTACTAAGCTAATGAAATAAATAACCAAATCCTACTAGACTAATGAAATACTTAACCCAAATGTACTAAGTTAATGTAACATTATCATAATCCAAATAAACTAATGAAATACATAACCCAATTGTACTAGGTTAATGTATCATTGTCCAAATCCAGCTTTGTGTCTGTAAGTCCCCAAAGTCTTCAGAAATGTTGTTTTAGCCCGGGACAGATTTTCCATGCAGCAGTTTTGGTCCAGGTCCCCAGAGTCTTCAGAAATGCTGTTTTAGCCCGGGACAGATTTTCCATGCAGCAGTTTTGGTCCTTAGGCGTGTAAACTCCCTTTCCTTCCTTCGTGAGCTTTCTTTTGCGTCAAGTAAGCCATAAAATGCTGAATTTTGCATCATTTATACCTGAAACTTTACTAATCATGTTCGTTAGCTCATTTATAGGAAAAAGGACTAAAAGTGCATGAAATATATAATTTGTTCTCAAAACTAGGCTAAAATATGGGTAAAATATTTTGATATAGGCGCGTAAATTCGCCTATCATCAATGCCCTTCATGGGTCAATTGCTTGATCAATGTATAGGAAGAGGTTCAAACTATTCTTAGATGGATATGTAGGATACGATCAAATATTGATTGCCCTAGAATATTAAAAGAAAATGACCTTCACATAAACATATGGAACTTTCGCATGCAAGAAAATTCAATTTGGATTATGCAATATACCTGCCACGTTCCAATGGTGCAAGATGTTGATTTTCATGGATATGGTGGAGGACACGTTGGAAGTGTTCATTGTTGACTTTTTAGTAGTAGGAAACTCATTCGAACTGTATTTGGTGAATTTATGTAGAGCACTATAGAGGTGTGAAGAATTTAATCTTATGTTTAATTAGGAGAAATACCACTTCATAGAGAAGGAAGGTATAGTGTTGGGTTATAAAATTTCAGCAAAGGGGATTGAAATTGATTGATCGAAGGTAGAGGTTATTGAAAAACTACCCCCTCCAATCTCAGTGAAAGGAATTCATAGTTTTCTGGGTCATGCAGGATTCGACCAAAGATTCATAAAAGACTTCTCCAAGATTACAAATCCACTTTACATATTATTGGCGAAGGAGACTAAATTCTCGTTTGATGAAGATTGTATGAAGGCATTCCAATTACTTAAGGATAAGTTGGTTACTGCTTCTATTATTGTTACTCTAGATTGGTCTAAGCCATTTGAAATAGTGTGTCATGTGAGTGGGATTGCACTTGGGGAAGTTCTTTGCCAGAAGAAGGAGACTCAAACCAGCCAAGCTATTACCCTAGCAAGGAATTGAATTGGGAACAAAAAAACTTCATAGTTATCGAGTAGAAACTTCTAGTAGTTGTTTATTCATTTTGGAAGTTTTGTTCTTATCTGTTACGGACCAAAGTAGTGGGACAAACCAACGGTGTTGTGTTATGATACTTGATAGGAAAGAAGGATACCAACCAAGGCTCATTAGATGGGTATTATTGTTACCGGAATTTGTCTTTGCAGTCAAAGACAGAAAAAGGTGTAAAAATCAGGTTGCGGATCACCTATCCAGATTAGAGAGCGATCAGTCTAATGTGGAGAGTTTTGATATTAATGATGCTTTTTGGATGAGCAAATTTAACCAGTTGCTTTTGAAATGGTGCCTTCGTATGCTAATTTTTCTAAATTTGTTGTTAGTGACAATATTTTGGAGAACTTATCAATCCATCAGAAGAAGAAGGTTTTTCATGATGATACTATATACATTTGGGATGAACCTTACTTGTTAATACACTATGAAGACAACATTATCAAAAGATAAATCCAAGAAGTCGATATCCAAAGCATTTTTGAAGCCTTCCATACTTTCCTAGTTCGGGGATGTCATGCACTTGACCATACTACATGAAAGTTGTTGCAAAGAGGGTAATACTCACTACACTTTATAACGATGCTAATGAGTTTGTGAGGTAATAGGTCAATGCCACATTCAAGTTTTAATCTCAAAATATCAAGAAATGCCAATGACAAAGATGGTAGAGGTTGAATTATTTGATGTCTGGGGAATTGACTTCATGGGACTATTTGTAATTTCATATGGTTATAGGTACATCTTAGTAGCTGTGGAATATGTATCCAAGTGGGTTAAAGTCGTTGCTTTAGCTGACAATGAAGGAAAAAGGGTAGTTACATTCATGAAGAAGAACATTTTGTCACGCTTTGGGGTGCCTCAGAAAATCATAAGTGATGGGGGGATCTCACTTTTGGAGAAAAAAATTAGGGGATGCATTGATGAAATACGGTGTGCATCAGCATAAAGTGGACACTACATATCACCCACAAACTAGTGGGAAATAGAGTTTTCAAATAGGGAGATCAAAGGAATTTTGGCATACTCTGAATGCTAACAAGAGTGACTGGTCAAGAAAACTCGATGATACTTTGTGGTAATATCGAATGACATTCAAGACACCCATTGGGATGTCACCGTATGAGTTGGTTTTGGGCAAAGAATCCCATCTTCCGATCAAGCTGAAACACAAAGCCTTGTGGGTACTAAATCGGTTGAAATTGGATTGGAAGGAGGCAGCAAAATTAAGATTATGGCAACTAAATGAGATGGATGAATTCCTTCTCAGTGCGTATGAAAGGGCTAACTTATATAAATAGAAAATAAAGATAGAATCGATAAGAGGTACTTTCAGGATAGTGATTACATATTCCTTGTCAATTCGAGCACCAAGCTCTTCCCTGGTAAGCTAAAATCAAAATTGTTTGGGCCTTTTAAAATCACTCAAGTCTACTCAGCTGGAGTAGTTGAATTGGAGAATAAATACGACAGTATCTTTAAGGTAAATGGACATCGTGTCAAGCAATAAATTGGTATGATAGACTGGCTTAAATGGTTAAGTACAGTTAATCAAATGAAGTCTGAGTAATCAAGTAAACTAAGTCATGCCGTGATACTAAATCAGGCGCTAGTGGGAGGAAACCCATATTTTGTTGCTGCAAGTTTCTATAAGATTTTAAATTTTTATTTGGATACAATTAATGTTGGGGTTAAGTGTGCAAGATTTATATTTCAAATAAAAGGAATTAAGAAATCTAGCAAGACATGACAGATCAACTGATTGGCCGTCACTTCCCTGACGGGCCATCAAAAAGACAGTCAAGAGCAAAGCCAAAAAATAGTCATTCTAGATAAAAGGCGACGGGAATCTTAATGGGATGCCATTCTAGTGACGGACCGTCTCTTGAATCATCAGATAATGGTTAAAAGTTTATTGTTCTAGTTAAGGACTAATGGGAATTACGATTGACCATCAACTTGTTAACGGACCACCACTTGAACAGTCGAGACAAAATGGTCAACATATGTTTGTGGTAAGGCCTGACATGCACACGGTGACATTTTTGAAGAGTCCAAGCTATGGATTCAAGTTATCATCAAGCTATATGAGTTGTTTGTTTGATTACCTAAAGAGTCTAGTCTTTCTTATTTTTGTTGAACAACGTCTCAAAGTTGACTTTTTTCCAAAACCTTGCACATATGATGACAACAGAAATAAGTGTTGAAAATGATTTTATAGATAAATAGTTATGTGTATGGATAGAACTGTTGAACATGATTATAAATAATTAATGAATTTGGTAGAATGTGTCGATAATACTTCTATTAGGACAATAGAAATGCCCTTTACATAAAAAAAGGACAAATATTGCAGCAGAATAAAAGATGCTATACTACAGAATGATAAGTTTTGTCAATGTTTATAGGTAAATGTTACCTCTCATCATTCCTGATCAGTGTGCTCTGACAAGGGGTCAAATTTGTATCCAATAGTACCGTTAAAAAGTATAGGATCTTGTGGAATGATTGATAAAAAATATCAAAGATCATTAATACCGATTGTTGAAATACTTAGTCCATCGATGATGATCCTTCCTTCCGTTATATCTACCAAGCAACACAAGGAACTAATAAGAGTTGCTTTGTCACTACCTATCATGCCAAAAATTCCAACTTTATAGCCACCTTCAATTATGCAGCTAATGCCTTGTAGAACTAGTGGAGCATTCGGTTGATATCTGACCTAGAATATAAATTTATGTGATCTTTATTCTGCACCGATACATAAAGGAAGACGTAAAACTAAGGAATTTGGATAGTAACCTTTAAATCGATAATCTCCATTTAACAGGGGAAAGCCAAGAGGGATCAGGTCTGTTGCCTTGTATTATTTTAGGCCGTTCACTAGGAATATTCATATATTGCTCGAGTCTTTCTACTGAAATAATGGATTTTTCTAGCATGCACTGGTTTACTAGAAATACATTTAAGGAAAAAGGGTACAACAGAGCCATGGCAATATATCATAAAAATTAAATGCCAAAGTCTTAGTATATGAATAGAACTTTATTTTGTTCTAATTTAGCTGTATGATGTAATGAACTTCATTAAATTAGTGAGAAGCTTCGAAGGGAAGTAAAACAATGGCTACTCAGTTTCTGAAAAGCTATGGGAAAAATCTATTGCATTTCTATCAACAAGATTCATATATTCGGTGTAAAAATGGTCCTCCTCTTCGAAAGCTCTTATAGCCATTGCTCCTGCTATGGCTTCAACCAAATTTCTAGCAATCGATGACATTGTTGTGCCATCAATTCTCATGACTTCCTTTGCTAAAGTATGTAGAATCCCTCTGTAGAACATCAGAATAGTGGACTTAAAGTTTGAGCAGGCAGTCGATATAAGGACTAGTAATGAAACATGAGAAGGTAATATGTACACCAGAAAAATCACAGTCATAGATATTGTTGGTATAATAACATCAAGATTGGCCAGGTGAGAGCAGCCAATAGTCCTAAGCTAAAGTATGTGATGAACGTTGAGAAAAGGGTTTGATTGAATCCAAAAGACATGTCAAGAGCAAAAACACTGAGGTCTAAGGACAACTGCAAAAAAAAAGGCTATGTTATTCTATATATACTATCAACTCTCAAGCATTGTTATAAGCTATCTTAGGTTGTCATTTCTTACCCGGGTAACTATTCTTCCCAAGTGGGGTAAAATCATAAAATGACATTGGTGATCGGAATATAGATGTTCGTAACTCAGTAAAAATAGATTTTGATAACTTGAGGCCTAAATCAATCATAGCATAGGACCTAAGAAACAAGGTCAGTGACATACCAAAACCTATAGATGAGTATACTAGGATTACATTAAACTTGGTGATTTTTGAACTCTTTAAATCAATAGCTAAAAAAGTTTTTTGCCCTAGCTTGCCAACCATAAATAAGAGGTGTGAAAATATAGCCAAAAAAAGATAGAAAAGGTTGTTGCTTTGACCAACATAATATTTATACGGCTTAAGACCAGTGTATCCTGATTCTTTTTATTCTTGTTTGATCAACTACTCACCAAAGGGGGTTATTAGTTGTTCTTTTGCTAATAACTGATGAATGTTTTCTTCTGAGCTTTTGGTCCTTCCTTGGGGAGAATACCCTCGATTACTCTCACTTCCCTTCGGACATTAGCTTTTGACAAAATAGAATTTTACTAAAGCCCACACTTGCATAAAACATCTAAATATGTGCCAAAAACAAGGTCATCATAATGGAGAGAAAGTTTGAAATTATTAATTAAAGGATCATCATGCATAGTAAGTGAGATTAAGCTATCCAAAATAGATTACTAACCAATATCAAATCAAATGTAGGAAGAAAATCTACTTGATGAGTCAAAAGAAAGACTATCTTTCCATAAAGAGCTCCAATGACATAATCCTGATAGCATTCCAAGTTAGCAAAGTTACAAAAAAAAATGTCTTTAGTTTGACAAAATAAATATTCTTACATTAAAGATACAAGTTGAGGTGTGTGCCTCAACTGTGCTAACCGGATCGTCCAAAAGGTATATGTCACAATCTTGATACAGTGCACGTGCCAACTTAACTCATTACTTCTGTCCACCACTGAGGTTAACACCTCTTTCTCCAATAATCGTGTGGTCACCAAAGGGAAGCATTTCAAGGTCCTTAGTAAGAGATCACCTTTCAGGTACTTCATTGTATTTGATCTGATCTATGGTGGAACCAAAATGTATGTTTTACCTTATTGTTCATGTCTGAATCCCTTAATTCTGAGAAACATATGCCACGATTCCATGAACTTGAACCTAAAAATTTAGAAGCCAATGAAATCGGATTATCATTTGGTGTGATCAAAGTATTACACAAAAATTTTACAGTTAAAAGTGAATGAGAAGTCGACGTAAAATATGCCAGGCCATTAACTTACGGAGCCTTTCTGAGGATTGCATCTAAAAGAGTTTATTTACCAGAACCAATCTCTCCACAGATGGCTAGCTTTTTCCCTTGTTTAGCATAAAGCTTTACACTTTTCACTGCAGAATTAGGAGAACTTTCAACCCATGATATCCAATTGGACTTTATGAATATGGAAGGTTCAAGTTCTTTCCCCTAGTACTTTTTCTCTATACGCCCATTTTTCAACTTGGGAGCCTCAAGAAATTCCACAATTCGAGATAAGGAGACTTTTTGCTTGTATGAATACTCCAACAATATCCTGAACTAGCCTAAAAGGTTCCTGAATAATGCATAAAGTGGCAAGGAATGTGAAGATATTAGTGGTATTAAGAGGTACTTTGAGTTAGTAGCAAGACTAGAAAGTAACTGCGGATAAAATAATTGGAGTTGACCAAAACGAAACCAGGTAATAGGCTTTATACATCTGCACTGCTGATAACTATTAGTATTTTTCTTCTCTTAGCTTTTCAATGACATTCTTAACATATTTCTCCCACGCGTACAACTTCAACACTTTCATACTTGTAAGGGATTCTATTATAGCCTTTAGCATTCTGTCTTGTTTAGCCATAAGCTATATCAAGTACTTGTGCAGATATTTGGAAACCAGAGAATTTCCTAACACTCTTGCTACAACTAATAGTAGAGGTTGTATGGTAGCCAGTCCCACAGCATACTACATTATGACTAACGCAATGTATAGCTGAATGCATGTTGTCTATATTTGATGAAACCAATATGGGAAATTCACCATCTTTAAAAGTATCAAATGTGGCATAGTTTATTATCTCACCAGGTAAATGAGTATTTTTAGCCATGTTTGAAAGTTGGAATTGCTTATCATAGATAGCTGCAGTTAGCAACGATTTAACTTGAAGGCCTATTAATCTAGTCCAGAAAGACCACTGCCTCTAAGCTAATGATTCTATGCATTTAGCAATAAGGATTTCCCTTGCTAGCACATAACCTTCATATTTGAAAGCTCTCTTTCATCGGAAACTTCAATGAACGCATAAAGAAACAACTTCAATGAGATGAAAATTAGTGCTAAATTTGTTAAACAGAGAACATTAAACAAATTTTATTTTTATTAAAAAATTTACTAGAGTTTTGGCGGTATGTCTTTCCTGCTTAAGATTCTATATTATTAGAGACCATTTAAATTTTTTCTAGTACCAGATTTTTATACCTTTGAAAAAAATTGCACAATTAGAAACGGAAATATAATCCTGTCTCAATAAATACACTTTTAGAGATGAGATTATATTCCCTTCCCTAAATGTTGGTTTTAGATAGACCTTTTTGTTATAGTCTACCCTATGACTCGTCAGGTCCAATCGTAGTCAACACAGAAACCAATTGAGGTAAACATTGGACATCCAATTTGCACAAAATGGCTCATAAGGAGTCCTCATATCTCATAGTGAGCAACTCGTACTTAGAGTGGAACTTATCCACACACACTATTTAAACTGCAATTTGAGTCCAATGACTCATCATGGATCTTTATGGCTCGTATCCCTAAGTTATAATAAAGATAGCAACTCAAGCACCATTCACCAAACACATTACAGCTAGGATCGTATGACCCATCAAGTTACCTTACGACTCGTAGGGTGAGTTGTAGTTAGGTCGATGAGGATAAAATTTTAAAAAATATCAAGGACAAAAATCTAGGGTTTTACAGTAAGCCAAAAATCCAATCCCAATATGTGAACGCTTATAAAACTTGAAGAAAATAAGACCATAAGAAAACCCAAAAAATCTTCAAAGAAAATTAAGAGAGTAACATAGTCAAAACATAAATAATTCCAAATTTGATAGTCACTAATATAAGCATCTTATTAAGAAATGAAAGACATGTCTTTGTATATAAAAATTCTTGAAAATGCATAAAAATAAAGGTAGAAGAGATTTTAGTTGTCATTGAAATCAATAACAACAATGTCAAATCTCCAAAGGTGCTAACACAGAAAAAATCATAGGAATTAATGCCTAGAGGTTGTCAAATCGGTACCCGCACGTAAGGTGTAGAAAAAGCAAAGATGTGTATAGAAATACAGGTACTCAACAATCATTTTTGACCGACCCATTTTTAAAGAGGTGACAAGTAACACCATGTAAGCAATCTTAAACAACCATATAACCTGCACCAGGAAAGCTACCCCAATCTAATAGAATAATCAAGTCTAAATGTCATAAGGATATCATAACATAGTCATAGGAATCCTCAATACAGTGAATTCAAGTAACATATATAAAGTACTAAATAAATAGTATGAAACCCACAAACAATCCTTACTCAATTTGAACAAAAACTTAATGAATACAATGCAGTGCATATGGTGTGCATACACCTACCAAGCAATGGCTTCAAATTCGGACCCATAAGGGACTGAGAAGGTCCACATACCGTACAAGAGTGCACTCCAATCCTAATACATAAATACATACATACGTATATATATATATATATATATATATCATATTAAGGCACACACTTCGATCCCAATAATATATTTTGCAAATGTATACTTCTATCCCAAATAAAATGCAATTTATGATGAGTAGGCATTCAATTTCGGTCCTAAATAAAAAATAAAATTAAACAAAGAATATCATGCCTTAAACTAGATCTGATGTCAATTCCAAAATCAACTCAATCTATCAAGTGGGAATATTATCATTAGCAAGCATTTTCAACAAATTCATTTACAATAATAAACCAACAAAATCCTGCTAGTAATTAGAAAAAAATAGTTCAAAATAGACAATTAACTAATTTTTACATTTAAAATAATGACAATTCCCACATATATGCTCATCACATCACATATATGGCACCCCCATTACACATTACACCCATTACATATAGTTAACATATAAACAGTAATTCAAAAAAGAGTCTAAGAAAGTCTCAACTTGCCTTAAACAAAATCAAAACATCAACTAACACACTTGTCCTCCCCTAAACCCTTCAAATGGTCAAAACTGATTCAAATACATAATCTCCATAAGAGTATGAACTAGTACATCAAATTTTAGCTTAAATGAACAAACATTATTATACAAAAAAAATTAGCAGAACGATGTATTCACTAGAATCCATTTGAAATTCGTCATATTCAACCACTTATATTACACTAACTGACATCATTAATATCATTAACATAACAAATTACCACCAAATAATAGCTTAATTATTAAAAATCATTAATCACCTATTCATTCTGTCATAATTATTGAATTCTTAATATTAGTTAAAGGTTACTACCTAGCTTCTACTTACCCACACACATCATTGCCCACAATTTCCATATCATTCTTGTTATAAATAAGACATAATTAACTATTAGCTAATATATCAAATTCTATTGCACCAAATTTAGCTACCAATTCCCTCCTAGTATTATTAGTTCAATGCTATGACCACCTTTTAAATACTAATCACCTCACATTATGATAGATATAGTAGTAGGTTGGAAAGGAAGTAAGAATTTATTGACATAAATAACCTACCTAAAGTTATCGAGAATCCCCTCTTCAATGATGAAACATGAAAACTATAGGTTTGTGCTTGTTTTCTCCTAAGATTTTGATATTTATTGTTGTTGTTATTATTATTAAACCCTCCCTCTTAAGTTTATTCTTATTCATGGGTCACAAAAAATAAAATAATGTGAATTTGACCTATTAACCACTAACTTAATTATCTAAAAATAAACTTAAACTTTGAATAGGCCGTTGGAATTTGTTTGGATCCTCATGAAACTAAATTAAATATGTAAGTTGGCTATGAAGAACATTCAGAACATATTGAAAGTACAAAAATACTAAGAGAAAGTCATCTTTATTGATGGTTGATCCTAGTCAAGCTTAAATTTATTAAAACTCTAAAACTCAACTAATGACCTAAGTCATAATCAAAAACCTCCAATATTGGTACTACCCATCCCTTTAAGTCATAAATGTCATAGGCAAACCATGGTAAGAGATAATGATAGGAAAGTCAAGTGAAATTCACCAAATTACTAGGAAGGTCATTACATCATCCACCACTAAATTATATGTTCAGCCTCAAACATAGAGAGAAAAAAACTACTTTGACTATTGAAGATATGAGGATATCTACTCCGTAAATATGAACCAACCTTCCAAGTGGCTTCCATCATAGGCTAATGACTCCGCTGCATCTTTACAAAGGTTATTTCCTTGTATCTCAACTTTCTCACCTATCTATCTCGAATAGCTTCTAGCTCCTTAACAAATGCCAAATTATAATTCAAACTCATAGACTCCTACTGAATTGAATCATCTAAATGATACCTTTTCCACATAGTAAAATAGAAAATTAGAAGCACGACTAAAATACCTAATGTTGATGTAAACTCATATGGCATTTGCCCAATCCACTAAAGAACCTCAAAAGGGCTATGAAAGATCCAACTGAACTTTCTTTTCTTCCTAAACCTTATAACACCCTTCATGGAGTATACTTTCAACAACACACAATCACCTACATAAACTCCAAGTCACGAGCCCTCCTATTAGCATAAATCTTCTATCTACTCTGAACTACCAAGAGCCTATCCTATGTTAATCTCACTTGGTCCATCAAATCTCTCAATAAATTTATTCCCCAAGGCCTAACCACAAAAACTAAAACCATCCAACAAGAGACCTACACCTTCTACCGTACAAAGCCTTAAACTGAGCCATCTGAATATTGGAATGATAGCTATTATTATTGAAAAATTGTATCGAGGGTCAAAACTGATCACAATGACTCCCAAAATCCATCACATGAGCCCAAAATATGTCCTCCAACAACTACATGTTTAACTTCGACTTTCCATCTATCTATAGATGAAATATTTCAATCATATCTAACTAAGTACCTAACTCTCACTGTAAAGTACTCTAAAAGTTCAAAGAGTAATGGGTTTCTCTATCTAAAACATGGAAATAAGCACACCACGTAATAAAAATATCTTATGAATTCCAAATTACCCTATTTGTACTCCTCATAATGAATTCCATACAAATAGTATCGCAACAAATTTAATACGAACACAACAGCTACTAACTCAAAATCATGGGTAGGGTAATTTATTTCATTTGGTTTCAACTGTATTGACACATACACTATAACTTTATTTTTTTGTATCAACACACCAACTTAGACAATAATAGAAATGTCAACAATTTGATTTTTGAGTCATGATGGCACTAACTTTAACCCGCCAGTAGGTAAGTCGAACCATAGCCTGGAGCTAGATGCAATGGGCTAACTCAGCGGAAAATAACCTAAGAGCAAAAAATCAACAATTAAAGACTTAAGTAGCAATAAAATTATCATAATAGTCGAATAGTTAGATAGATAATCAAAAAACATCCCAAGATTCAGTAATGTCGATACAAAAGCTACTGTAAATGACTAGGAGTACTAAATTGACAAATATAATTTATCTCAAAGATGAAATACTAGAAATAGATAAATAGAAAGAAAAGGGTAACTCCGACTCCAAGATCTCACCCAATCTTCGAAATCGACCCCAAACAAGCATCAAATTAGTGGAGACAACTACTACTTAGATCTATACCAAAAAGGTATGGAAGTGTAGTATGAGTGCTAAACCGCGGGTACTAAATAGAAATCATTGGCTAACAGAGCTAAATTATGACACAAATACAATAAGATACAATCTAAAATAAGCTAAGTCAAGGAGAATGGGCAAAATATGATAAGATACAAGGTAAAATAAGCTAATTAAAGGTAAGAGGGCATACCTTAACCAAGTTCCAACCCTATTGTACATAAATGAATAAATGCATAAGAAATAGTAACATATAGATTACACAACTATAACTACAAGATTGGTGTCATCACCCAAACCAGGAACTAGCAGTGAGGGGTACCTCAAGTCCACCATGGACCTGAGACCACCCCCTTAACCTACCCTCAAGGATACAATAGTAACAACAACAATGAGAAGCCCAATTAAACAAAAATAACTGCAAAAATAGATAACTCTGTGAAATCTAAAGGTCAATTAAAAACTAAAGAATAATTTTCCACCATAGCTTCTAAAACTAGAAATACGAAATAAGTTGGGACATGCCCTCAACTATGACCAAAAGAATCCAAAGTAATATGAAAGTAAATAGAAAATGATGAAATAAGAAAGCCTTCTGAAAAATGGAGACTCACTATTTAACGATAACATAATAGACGTGTTAATCCACCTAACGATACATAGGAACAATAGAAATGTCTTCGGATGCTACATCATAAAATAATGTAGCGTCCTAGGATGATCAATGGGATAAGCACGGGCATGTAACCCATGGGAAGTGATAAAGTAATGCCATTTCCATAACCAATAAAAACCATATGCATACACGTTCATATATATATATATATATAGGATGTTGAGATAGGGTAAAGGTTATGAACATAAAAGTTTTAAAACCATTAACCTGTACTGTGTTACTTGATCCCTCCTAAAGGCACCCATGGGCTATATGGGTTTAGCTCCCCTTGCTGAAAGGATACCTGTTTGTGTTAGCCGTATGAGCCGATGAAAATCAAAGAGAAAACTAAAGCCACCATGGTCAATAGTCGTCCTAAATATATATATCAAGTGTGTGTCTAGGATAGTGTTTTATAGGCCCCCAACATCGGCACATGTGGTTTCCATAGTTCATCCCTCTGGGACTTACACCATCATAGTAAGTTATACAACCCCCTTTATGCACAAATAAAAATCACTTTGCACATAATTCCAACCATTAATCCAAGAGTCATTTATTAAGGAATTTCCAACTTCGTATCGTCATGCAAATATACTTTCAAGCCAAATTATGGCCACCAAGGCCATCCAAAACCATTTTTGTATCCAATTATCCATTAATGCAATGGATTGGGTTCCTAAGCAAGTTAAAACATGCAATTTTGCTTAATAAAAATCAAATTTACAAAGTGGGTTGCGTTTTACAAAATTTAAAGCCAAAATTTATCCAAAGATGGGAAACCCATATTTCCCATTCCAACCATTTAGATAATGTACCAATTCAGTCACAAAAGCATAATTTTAAAGACATAGGACAAGTAAATAAATTAGTAAAAACCCAAACCCCAAAACCAAATTTAAAAACCCATACTATAATCACATAAAAATCCATTCATTTTATGACACAATGTAACTAATGTTTAGGGAAGACAAATATGCATGAAAAACACAATAATTTGCAGTCAATTTGATATTTGGAGCCCGAAGGATGCATTCTCTATGAATACCTTAAGATTTCTTGTTTTAGGTGTTAGGAAAGAGAAAGAGAGTGTTTAATCTTTTCAACTGAAAGAGGAAAGGTCAATTTTTTGTTTGTAAGTAGTGCAAAGGGTAAAAACAACCAAAAATCCAATAAAAACTGGATAAAATTTATACCTCAGTATCGCACCACCTTATCAGGGAGGTTAACCTCTGTGCCATGCTAATATCGCGGAGCCTAACCAATATATTATGGTGATATCGCGGAGGCACACTTCATCGAATTTCAAAAATAGCCTTGAACCCATTCTGAAAATTCCCATATTTTCCCAAATTACGCTTTTAACATTCCTAAAAATAATTCAAGTAAAAAATCGATATTATGAATGCATGAAGGTCAAAAATAAAATGATCAAAATTTTAAGGTTCTTACAGTATAACCCCTTTAGAGCATTCATCCCAAAATGATGAGTTAGGACACTTTTTAGCATTAGAATAATAAGATACACCAGAATCCAATTACAAACTCTAACAGTGAAAAGAGGAAAATAAAACTCATACCTTAAGCACTCTCATCCAATCCAGGGAAAAAGAATGGATACTTGTCCTTCATATCTCCCTTAGTTTCCCATGTAGCCTCTACTAACTTTTGATTTTTCCAAAGCACCATTACAGAAGCTATATCCTTAGTCTTCTATCTATGAACTTACCTATCAAATATTTCAATTGGGACTTCTTAATAACGCAAGGAATCCATCACACCAATATCCTCAACTGACACTATAAAATAAGGGTCACCCATATATTTTTTCAATAAGGTAAGGACACATGAAACATGGGATGAATAAAACACAAACTCGCAGGCAATTTAACTCATAAGTAATATTCCCAATTCTCATAGAAAATTTATACCGACCAACATAATGTCGACTGATCAATTCCTTCTTCCCAAACCTCGTGACTCCTTTCATTGGAGACACCTTCATGAATACCCAATCATTTACTTAAAATTCTAACTCTCTTCTCCTAATATCTACATAAGACTTTTGGCTACTTTGAGCAACTTTATTTCTTTATATAATCACTTTCAATATATTTATGTCTTGGTGAACCAATCTAGGAACAAAAAATCTAGTCTCACCAACCTAAAACCATCCAATAGGAGACCTACACCTCCTACCATAACGAGCCTCAAAACGAGCCGTCTTAATGCTTGAATGGTAACTATTGTTGTCGGCAAACTCAATAAGAGGCAAATGATCAACCAAACTACCTCAAAAATTAATCATATAGGCCCTTACAATACCATTTAAAGTCTTAATAGTATGCTCTGCTTGTCCATCAATTTAAGGGTGGAAAGTGGTGCTAAGGTTCACCTGAGTACAGAAACCTTTCTCAAATAAATACCAGAAGTGAAAAGAAAATAGAGTACCTCGATCTAAAATAATAGACACTATTACACGATGCGACCTAATAATATACTGCATAAACAACTTAGCATAATCCTCTCTTGAGCAGTTAGTCCTCAGAGGCAAAAAATGAGCAAACTTAGACATCGTATCAACAACCTAAATAGAATTAAAATGATTGTATGGTGGCAAAAACCTCATAATGAAATCCATATTGATTATCTCCCACTTTCTTACCAATAAATCTATCTCTTGATACATACGACCAAGCCTCAAATGCTTAACCTTTTTGACAAACCATATGTTTGGTAAAAAAAAGTTATTGAATCTCTTTTTCTATTATTTCACCAATATATTTCTTTCAAGTCATGATACATCATAGTTTAACATCAGGGACACATAACCTAGTTACATAACCTTTTGTTGAACCACAACATTCTTAATCTGTATAATTATGGGATCCAAAGCCTGCTTCTCTTTCACCTCAACAACAAGAGATGATTTGACTCCTTCTTGAACAATAAATGCCCCATGTTAGCCAAGATGTGAATACTCGTCACTAATCCACTTTTGTCCTTGTCAACATGGAATAAGATCCATATAGACAACCTTCTATGAGAATTAAAAACAATATTAGATTTACCTTGATGGTAGTGCAAGCTCATATCATAATCATTAAGAAATTTAAGCCACTTCCTCTGGATGAGATTGAACTTCTTTTGAGTAAACATATACTGCAAGCTTTTATGATCTGAATAGATGTCGACATACACTTCATAAAGATAATAGCTCAAAATATTCAATGAAAAAACAAAAACCATCAACTCTAAGTTGTCGGTTGGATAGTTCCTCATATGAACCTCAAGATGCCTCAAAGCATAGGCGACAACCTTACTGTGTTGCACCAAAACATAGCCCAGTCCCACATGGGGCATATTGCAAAACACAAAAACAACAATCAGTACCCTTGGGCAGTGTCAAAACTGGCGCACAAGTTAACTTAACCTTTAACTTCTCAAAACTACCCAAACAATCATCGAACCATAAAAGCTTAACCTTCTTCTTAGTCAACCATGTCAACGGAGCAACAATATAAGAGAAACTCTCCAAAAATTTCTTATAATACCCAACAAAACCAAAGAAGCTCCTAATGTCAGTTGGAGTCTTGTGTGTAGGCCACTTCTTAACTGCCTCAACTTTCTATGGATCCACCTTAATCCCCTCACTAGAAATGACATGCTTAAGAAATGTCACATCACTTAACAAAAATTCAAACTTAAAAAATTTAGCATACAATTTTTTATCCTTAAAGGTCTGCAACACTATTTAAAGGTGATTGATATAAACCTTCTCACTCTTAAAATACACCAAGATATCATCCATGAAAACTATCATAAATAGGTCCAGAAACTGGCTGACAACCTGAATCATGATATCCATGAATGCAGCCGGAGCATTAGTAAATCCAAATAACATCACCACAAACTAATAGTGACCATACCATATTCAAAAAGCACTCTTGGGAGGATCAACCTCACTAATTTTAAATTGATGATGACCTAAACAAAGATTAATCTTATAGAAATATGTAGCACCTTAAAGCTTATCAAAAAGGTCATCAATCCTAGGAAAAGGGTACTTATTCTTCACTATCACCTTATTTAGCTGACGATAGTCTATACACATTTAATGAGATCCATCTTTCTTTTGCACATAAACTACATGAGCACCCAACAGAGAAAGACTAGGATGAATGAACCCTTTAATAAGAAGTTCTTTTAGTTGATCCTTTAGCTCATTCAATTTAGACGGAGCCATTCTATAAGGAGGGATCAAAAATGGATGAGGATCCGTCAGATGATCAATCCCAAAATCTATTTTGAAATAAATGAAAATAGGATGAGTATCCGTTAGATGATCAATCCCAAAATCTATTTTGAAATAAATGAAAGTAGGATGAGTATCTGTTAAATTTCTAAGGACTTTAAGATGCAAAATCCTTAACTCGAACTAGATGATACAAACACGATTTTGAAATAAATTTCTAAGATCTAAGATACGAAATAAACCCCATTTGGGCACTAAGGAACTCTCCTCCCATTCGATCGCCGGTTCATTAGGAAAGTGAAAACTGACCTTTCGGGTCCTACATTATAGAGAAGCATAGTATGAATATATCCAATCCTACCCCAAGTAAACATCAAAATCTATCATATATAACTCTATCAAATCTACCAATGTCTTTTGATGAAAGATAGACTCCGCACAACCCTTATAGATTTTTCTAGCAACTATAGAATCAACCATCGGAGTAGACACAAAAAAGGATCGAGAATACTTTCAAGACCAAAAACAAAATACACGGCCATATAAGGGGTAATGTAAGAATGGGTAGAAGCTGGATATTAAAAACAATAAACATCACATGAAAAGATCAGCAACATACCAGTAACAACATCTGGAGATGCATAAAATTATTAATGGGTAGAAAGTGCATTGAGATGATTTTGGCCAGAGTCGGTACCAGAAGTAGCGCCTTTTCGGGTAGGAGCTAAAAATTTGGCGAACAAAACTTATTAGCCCCAGTGGAAACATGTCACGACTCGAATGAGGTCCTGGATGTGATGGGTATCTCAAGTTCAACATGGACTTGAGGCCAGTCCTTGCACCTAACCAAGTGAACACAACATCACCATAGTCAGATGAATTTTTAACACATAACAAGATAGTATAAGTATAAGATTACTGAATAAAATATAAGTCTATGACCGATAACCAGTAACCGGCCAAAACAACCGACCAACATTACCCAAGTCCATAGAAATCTGACAAAGTCTTCTAAAAAGGGAATCAAAAGACAGTCATTTTCAGGATATAACCTTATTTTAACAATAATAATGATAATGTTAAAGATAATGAAAGATCTCAATTCAAATCTAAGATAAGAACTGATGAAATGTCTAAGCCTTCGAAGAATGGGTTCTCACCACTTCACATAAACAAATAGATGAACCTAACTGATCCACCTAACTCTATGTAGGAAAAGTATAAGTATCAGTGGTGCCTGCATTGTGTAGGGATATAGTGTATGGATCTGGTTAGTAGGGTGAACACTAGCATATAACTCAAGGATAAGAAAAACATAATGTCATGATAAAAAATTCAAATCTTTCAAAACCAATGCATATGAGCAAATACATATATATTTATATATATCATATGTCGGGATAGGGAACAAGTCTTAGCATGCACTTTAAAAATTTAGCGTGGATTGTGTAGCTCCAACATCATCATTTAAGAGGATGCTCATGGGGTATATAGGTCCATCTCCCCCCAGTTGGTAGTTCCCCAGTACGTGTGGCCGCACGAACTAAAGGGTATACATATGCTCTATGGGGGACTCAAAACTCCTGGCCTATCAAGGTGAAACAAGCATCAAATCATTTAATATATTATGAGTGACTCAATACTCCCAATCATATGATAATAATAAAGGGGACTCAAACCACCCAATCATTTAGACCCCTGCGTCGACAACTGCGATTACTAGTGTTGGCCTCACGGGACCTCCACTTTCACGACACAGTGACGAAACTCTCATTAAAGCCTAATTAAAATAGTTATTACACATTACCATTCACTGGACCATGACACTCATTCATTCATACACAATTGGTATTGTTATACTAAGTATACTTGCAAAGTAACATTAATCATACCAAACCAATTATCGTCACTTGGGGGCATTCATAACCCCCTTGGTTCAATTTTAAAATCACGATGCTTCATCAGAATTTTTTCACCTTTGGCAATAGTTCAAAAGTAGTTTAATATTCATACTGTTCATATGCAAAAATCAATTTCACAATATGGGGCTATGGTCATAACCACATTAAAAGTTAAAAATTTGGGAAATGATAATCCCTTTGTTTATTCACCATTCCCATGCATCCAATTGATTTTTAAAACCACTATTTTAAGTTAACCCAAGCGAGAACAAACATGAAACATTACATAACCAATAATTATGCAAGACCCTAAACCTATCATTAAAAACCACTATCAATACCATATAAAAAACACTTTTAATATATGGTCTTAAAAAATTAGAAATTAGGAAAGCGTAACATGCCAGAAATACCAAGTTTAACAAAAATAATTCAACCCTTAAACCCTTGGATGTGCTACTTCTTTGAAACCCGAAGTGTGGTTGCTTTAGAGACTTGAGAGAGCTTTTGAAGTTGTGAGTACATTATAAATAAGATATAACCCCCTAAAAATATTTATTAACATGGGATTTCAATTAGATGAGCAGGGAATTGTCCAAATTACCCTCCATTTAAAAATTGCAATTTAATCTAAGTGACTATAGGACACAATAGGACTTGTATGGATTCATTATGACTCATCACCACGAGTCATGACCAAGATAGTTTCCTGGGCACCCACAAACTGTTGACCCTACGACTCAGCTGGTAAAACTTTTAATGAGACCCTAACACTCATAGAGTCAGTCGTAGTCAACACAAATCCTATTTGGGGTAAACACTAGACATCCTGTGATTTAAACTCAACGACTTGTAATGAGTCCATACAATTTTTCATGAGCCACTCAAACTAGGATAAGAACTTAGTCGCATACTTACTACTTAGGTTCTTATTTGAAACCAATGAATCATCAAAACTCCCTACATCTTGTAGTGTAAATCATTGTAAAGAAAGTGAGGATAAAATTTTAGAAAGTTTTCAAGGACCAAAAACCCACGGTGTTACACTCTCCATCTTAGGATAATTCATCCTCAAATGATAGCACAAGACATTATTAGAATGATTTGACTCCAAACACAACAAAACTTACCTTTAACTAAATAAAAAAACTAGGATGCCAAGAAAATAACACATTCCTTTAACAAAATGTTAAGGAATACTTATACCTCAAGGATGATTATCTAGAATGGGAAACAATAACGGATATTTGGACTTTATGTCTTCCCCGTTTTCCCAAGTAGCTTCCACATCCTTTTGGTTTCTCTAAAGAACCTTTACTGAATCCACATCCTTAATTAATTCCCATTTAAACATCAGTAGCTCAATCACTTGAGTCAACCCAGTTGGCCTCAAGTGCCCCAACTTAACTTACTGGCCCCCCATTCACTTAGCAACAAAATTAGCCACATCCATGTGTATGTTATTCAATCAATAATCTCCTTAAGATTTTGATACATTTTTATTGATCTCGGATGAATCGTATATGTGACTCATGATCTTCTTCAAAAATTCTTCCGTTCAATCCATCAACCTAAGGAGCACGTAATCTTCCTTGGTACTGTGAGATACCATCACCACTAATCTTAAAAACCATCACCTTCTACGTACCCATATCATTCTTGATTTGCATCAATGTAAGGTCCAATACTTGCTTCTGTTTAACCTCAGCACCAAGAGATGACTTCGACTCCCATTGAAAAATTACACCACCGTCCTTGGAATCGAAGGGACAAACTCAAAGATTATCAAAACAATGAATATCCTTCACCAAATCCCACTTCTCCTCATACACATAAGATAAGATTCCCATGGACAACCTACTAAGAGCATAAATAACTATGTTAGGTTTACCTAGATGATAATGAAGACTATTGTCATTGTCCTTGAGTAACTCAAGCCACCTCCTTTGCCTAAGATTTAGCTCCTTAAGAGTGAACACGTATTGCAGCCTCTTATGATTAGAATAAATGTCTAGATGGACCCCATACAAATAATCTCTTCACATCTTTAATTCAAACAACACAACTAATAATTCCAAATCATAAGTTAGGTCTTTCTTCTTATGAACATTCAACTGTCTAGAAGCATAAGCGACTATCTTGCCATGATGCCTCAACACATAACCTAATATCATACGGGACACATCATAATAGACAATAAAAACATCTGTGCCTTAAGGTAGAGTAACTTATCCTTCAACCTTTTAAAACTACCCTCACAAGTATCAAAACACAATAACTTCATCTTCTTCTGAATCAACTTAGTAAAGGGAAAGCAATAGAAGAGAAACTTTCCACAAACCTTCAATCATGACTGGCTAAACCCAAGAAACTCTAAATATTGGTTATAGTTATGGGTCAAGGACACTTCTTAACCACAATAACTTTTTAGGATGCACTATGATCCGTTTAATCAAAATAACATAAATCAGATAAGTCACAACTTTCAACCAAAACTCACTCTTATAAAATTTAGCATATAACTACTCCTCCTTAAGGCTTCACACCACTAAACAGAGGTGATCGGTATGATCTACCCCACTTTTCAAATACACAAAAATATCATCAAAAATGAAAGAGACAAACAGGTCCAGAAACTGATAAAAAACTCAATTCATAAGATATATAAATGTTGCCAGGGTATTTGTCAAACCAAAGGACATCACCAAAATCTCAAAATGGCCACACCTAGTTCGTAAAGCACTCTTAGGGGCATATGCCACACTAATTTTCAGCAAATGGTTCCTATACCAAAGATTACTCTTATAAAAGTACTTAGTTCCCTATAGATGGTCAAAGAGATCATCAATTCTTGAAGGGGTTCCTCATTCTTTATAGACACCGAATTAAATTGGAGGTAATCTATACACATTTGAAGATAACCATCCTTTTTATTCATGAAGAGAATTGGAACATTACACAGAGACTCACTAAGGCTGATAAATTCCCTATCTAAAAGATTTTTCAACTTTTCCATGAGTTTCTTCAACTTAGCTTGAGCCATTTTATATGGACGGATAAAAATAGGTAGAGTGTTTGAAAAATGATAAATCCCAAAATTTATTTCCCTATCAGGAGGAACACCAGTAAGATTATAAGGGAAAACCTCAGGGAACTGATAGACCTCTCGAGCATATTGTAAAGAAAGACCCTCGAATCTAGAATCCTTAACATATACGAAAAGATAGAGGGACCGTTTTGAAAAAAAAATTGGGCTCTAAGAGATGAAATAAAACTTTACTTATGCACTTGGCAACTACCTTCACATTCAATCATTGGCTCATTAGGGAAGTGGAAACTGACACTTTGGGTCTGACAATTAAGAGACGCATAGCACGAATGTTATAAATCCATCACCAAAATCACATCAAAGTCTACCATGTCCAACTCTATCTGATCCACCAAGGTCTCCCTACCATGGAACGACATCACAAAACACCTATAGACCCTTCTAGCCTTAATAAAGTCACCCACCGGGGTGAAAATAGAAACAGGTTTCAGAATATACTCAGGGTCAAAACAAAAATGAATAGCCACATATGCGGTCACATAAGAGAGGGTAGAATGGGGATAAATTAGCCAATATACATTAAGAGAGAAGAGTTTAAGCATGCTTATAACAAAATTAAGGGATGCTTTAAAATCCTACAGGGTGGAAAGTACATACGTATGGTTCAAACCAATGGTGGAGATAGAAGCAGATGTATAACTTTTTGGTGCAAGAGTTGATGAAGTAGGAACATGAAACTTATTTTCCCTAGAAGCAACCTTAGAAGGATAATCTCTCTTCATATGACCATTCTAACCATATATAATGCACTTGTTCCTTCCCTCTTCACAAACACCATGGTGCACTTGGCAAAAATTCTACAAGAGGAATATGATGGAGCTGACTAAACCCTACTAGCTTAAGGCTGAGCTCCTGGTGCTCCTAGCCTACTATTATACATAGAATGATGATCACCTGATGGATTTGGATAAGGAGCACTAGCCAAAGAGTAGGAACCAGAGTTATTCCAACTCTTCTTAGACTATTTCTCACTATCTCTACCAATTTATCGTTGACTTCTATCCTAATTCGAATATTAAAACTTCTTATTCTGTCTTTCACTCATCTCTTCTCAATTTTTCTTCTCTTATTCCACTAGTTTCATATATAACACAGGTCTAGAGATTCTATATCATTATTTTACAAGAAATCCTTGCTCCCTAAGATAAACTCATGGGTCAACCCATGGGAAAAGTTCCGTATTCTAAACCTCATGATATACACCAATTCGGTAGCATAATACGAAAGATGATGCAACTTCAAGGATACTCCTTTAATGTCATCCTACCTTCCCTTAAATTTACCAATTCCTGACCCTTTGCCTCTCTCATCTCCTAAGGAAAGAAGTGATCTTGAAAAGCACTAAAAAAGTCATCCCACAAGTAAGACTCAATATTTTTGCCCCTAAGATGCTCCCATCCTTCATACTATTGGATGCTACATCCTTCAACTGATAAACAACAAATTATACACCCTTCACACCTGTAGCATGCATCTCAAGGATGATATTTTCCATCTTATCAATGAAATTTTTAGGATTTTTCTTAACTTTAGAGCCAGTGAAAATAAGAGCACTCAACCTCATAAATTGGCCAACCCTAGTGACCTCAGAGGATGAATAAACAGAAGTGTAATCCTTTCTCTAGGAGGCCACCAACTAGGTAACAAAATTAATAGACAGACGAAACTCAGCATCAGTCATGCCAGCTCGAGGTGCTTGAGGAGGGATAGGGGAACTGATGGATCTCCATCAGAGAAATTAGAAGCAATGAACATATTTTAGGTTTGAACTTCTAGAGTAGAACGAGATCCATCGATACTATTCCCATATATGATAAAAGAGTTTCCTTGAGAATCAGATCTTCTTGGAGGCATGATCTGAAAAGGGAACATACCCGAATTAGAGTATATTCAAGACCTTAGACTCTATAGCACAAAAGAGAACAACAAGAAAGGGAAATTAAATGCCTCATAGCCTCTTCTCTAAAAGTAAGGAACGCTACACACCTATAAAAGAGACTCTAATTGACACGACCTTGTGGACACCCAATGACACCAAAACTAGGCTCTAAAACTATCTTTATTATGAACCAAACCAGAGCCTGGCCTTGACGAGCATCTCAAGTCCCACATGGACCGCACACCATCCCATGCACCTGGCCAATTGAACATAACATCCCCAAGTTCAGATGAACTCCAAACATATAATTAGATAGTATAAGAATAAGCTTAATGAACAAAAGCTATGTCTATGACCGATAACAAGTAACCGGATAAAACAACAAACCAACATCTCCCAAGTCCACAATAATCCAACAAAGACTTCTAATAAAAGAATCAAAAACCATTTTTTGTTGGGACTTGTCCCCGACTCTAACAATAACAATAATTATGTTAATGATAATGAAAACTCTAAATTTTAATCTACGATAAGAACTGATGAAATGTCTAATCCTTCTGGAGAATGGAGGCTCACCACTCTACCATAACAAATACATGAATAGAGTCGATCAACCTAACTCCATGCAGTAAAAGTGCAAGTATCTCCAGTACCTACATCACATTAGGATAGAGCATCCAAAAATGGTTAGTGGGGTGAAAACTAGCATGTAACTCAAGGATAAGGATTATATAATGCCATGATCAACAGTTCAAAATCACTCAAATCCAATGCACATGAGAAAATTCATAAAAACAAACATATATATATATTTCACATGCCGGGATAGGGAACAAGGATTAACATGCATTTTACAACTTTAGCCTAGATTGTACAGCTCAACTGTCATCACATAATTAGGCACCCACGATCTATATGGCCCAGCTTTCCCCGAGGTTGTATGGCCCAGTGTGTGGGGCCATATAAACTAGTGCATGTGGCCCCACGTACCAGATGGTATACATATACACAATAGGGGACCCAAACCTCTTGACATATCAAGGTGACACAAGCACCAAATCATTTAATATAAGGTAGGGGACTCGAACCTCCTTATTTTATGATAATAATAAGGGGTACTCGAACCTCCCAATCTTTTGATGATAATAGGGGTACTTGAACCACTTGGTCATTTAGACCCTACGTCGGCAACTGTGAGACCTTCACTTTAATGACTCAGCTACACAACCCTCATTAATGCCCAATTAAAACAATTATCACACATTTTTGTTAATTAAACCATCATAGACATTTAGGCATGTATTATTGGTATTGTTATACCAACTAAACTTTCAAGGTAACATCAATCATACCTAACCAATTATCATAACTTGGGGGAATTCCCAACCACCTTAGTTCAATTTAAAAATCGTGATGCTTGATTAGTTTTTTATCACCTTTGGCAATCGTTCAATAGTAGTATCAATATGTATACTTTTCAAATTTAAAAACTAATTCACACTATGGGGTTGGGGTCATAACCACTTAAAAAGTTACAAGTTTTGGGAAATCACTACCTCTTAGTTTATTCACCATTCCCATGCATCCAATTGTTTTTAAACCATCGCTTAAATGTAACCTATGCAGGGACAAACCTGAAATATCACATAAACAAAAATTACTCAAGACCCTTAACCCATGTTTCAAAACAAACTTTAATACTTTATGAACAACACTTTTAAGGATATGATTTTAACAAATTAGAAATTAGAAAGAGCAACATGCCTAAAATACCAAGTTTTAGAAAAAGAATTCCACCCTTGTTCCCTTAAATGAAAAACTTCTTAGAAATCCTAAGTATGGCTGATTGAGAGATTTGAGAGAGATTTTGAAGTGTTTGAGTACGTATGAATGAGAAATAACCTTTTTAAGTTATTTATGATCATGTGATTTTATGTGGGTGCGAAGGAATTTTTCCAAAGTGACCTCAATTTAAAAGCTAGAATTTAGTCATCAGTGACTACGGATCACTATATGACTTGTAAATTTAATTAACACTCATCAACACGATACATAACCAAGATAGTTTCCCGAATACCCATACATTGTTGACTCGATGACTCAATTTATACATCTCCTAAAGGGATACTACGACTTGTAGGATCCAATCGTATTCAACACAAAACCCTTTTGGTATAAATACTTAGCCTACTACGATTAGCACCCAATGACTCATAACGAGTCCTTATGATTAATAGTGGGCCACTCGAACTCAGAGTAGAACTTAGTCATACTCTTATTGTTTTGGTTATGATATGAGTCCAACAACTAGTCAATACTCCCTATGACTCATTGGGCAAGTCGTAGTCAATGCAATGACGATAAAATTTTAGAAATTTTTTAAGGACCAAAAATCTGGGGTGTTACACAACCTTAATTGAAGAACAATCTCATTGCATATGACCAATCTAACCAAAACTATAGCACTGATTCATTTGTTCTATACATTAACTATGATGAAGATATCCACAAAATGATAAGGCGAATAAGGTAGAGCTGACTGACCTCTATAGTGTTAGACTTTGCACCCTGTACCTTAGGATCACTGCTACCCTGAGAATGTTGTTTGCCTGCAGGCTTAGAATAGGCAGTGCTAGCGAACAATTAAGAATTCCCCCAGTTCACATTCTTTGGGAGAACTTGGTCCATGTAAAAAGAGAAGATCCAACTGGCTTGGAATCAAAATGACCTCTACAACAATGTTGATCTACCAAGTCCAACTGAAAAGTAGGGTAATCTACTCCACGGGTATCAAATAGTCCCAAATTATGAAGCCTATCCTCATGAGTAATCAACAACTCATAAAAATCTTTGTTTGGTACATCAGAAAACCATTCTCCCACCATCTTCTTCTAATTGATAATCAAAGTAGGTTAGACAACTATCGGCTAAGCAACCACTAATGTAGGAGGGACCTCAACTTTGGAAGCAACAACTATAGGTTGTTCCCCCACTCTTGTACCACTTTGATCTATAGACTGTGCACCATCAGAAGGTACAACTCCAACCAATCATAAAAGTTAAACCAAAGCATCCATAAAAATTTGAAGAAGAAATAAATCTCATTGGATCCTGGGTGATGCCTATCCCACTGCTAGCTGGAGCAATAGAATCTCTGTATTGGGAGAAGGAAAAGGGTTAGGTGAAGTCCCCCTATCCATTCCCCTAGCTAGGGGAATATCTATTCGTTTTTGATGGCCTTTCGGTTATCCTCAAACAACTACCGTATCTCTAAGCTCGATTATGGGACCCTCATCACGTGAAGTAGTAGCACATGTCTTAGTCATCTGCGAGAGAGTGAAACAAAGGAAATGCTTTAGAAACAAACTCAAACTCTTAGCATGAAATGAGTAAAAGTGGTGAAGAACTATTAAAAATATCATAGAGTCTCCTGAGCATATAAAATAGATGACATCATTTTGATCCTCATGACTCCACTAAATACTTGCTCTTATACCAACAATACCGGTGTAACCTATTATCTTATACCAATTTGTCACAATTTAATTTATGAGCAATGATGGCACCTACTCTAACCCGCTAGTAGGTAAGCCAAACCATATCTCAGAGCAAGATATAATGGGCTAACTTTGTAAAATACAATCTAAATCCAAAAATCAACAGTTAAATACTTATGTACCAATGAAACACTCATAAAGTATAATACATAGTTAGAATATCAATACCATGACAAGACTCAACAATGTTGATACAAGAGATAGTACAAATGAACTTTGAATACTAAATATTCAAATTTAATCAGCTAAACAATAAAATACTAGACGTAGATAAATATAAGGAAAATGGTAACCCAAACTCCCAGATCTCTCCCCAATCTTCAAAATCAACCCTACATGAGAGACAAATCAGTGACCATAACTAGTACTTGGATCTACTCTAAAATGGGATAAAAAATTAGCATGAGTACCAAAACCATAGGTAGTTAGTAAGCATAATCAGTTCATTAAGCTAAATATTGATATAAATATGATAAGATATCAGATAAAATAAGCTAAATTAGGGAAAAAAGGAAAACCTGGAACAAGCTCCGACTCTGTTGTACATAAATGAAAAAATGCATATGAAATGGTAACATACCTATAACACAAGTATAACTACAAGATTGGCCCCCATAAGCCAAAATATATGGAAAATTAAATAACCCAACATAGGACCCCATAAGCCAGAAAGGTAAAATCAAGGAAACTAAGCAACCGAATAGCCATATATCACAAATTATCATCCTATAACCATGAATCTATACGAACCGTATCTTATTATAATAACTTCCACTGTCGAACTTAGACTAGAAATCAATAATATCTTCATTGTTATTGCCATTCATGCGATATAAACTTGAACACATATTATTAATATTGTTATCAACTGTCCGACTCATACTATCATATATATAAATTGGATCAAGAATAAAAACCATACCTAATATCAATACCCACTCTCATAAATCATACTAATACTGTATCTATTATGTCATGCCAATGACCATTCCCATAGGCCATGTCAATAGTCATATTCATAAGCTATTTAAATTAGCCTTATCTATAAGCATTTAATAATCTCTATAATCCATAAAATTAATCACATTGATATCAACATCATTAAGCATGTTGGTAGACCATATCATTAATTACATCTAAAACCAAATTAATAATTGTATATATATATATATATATAAGCCATATTATTTTTCCATAGACAAAATTAGCATCAAATTTTCTATATCAATTTAACATGCTCATTAGATATATTCAATCTCCCCAAGTGTCAACCAAACATTAATAAAGACATATCATATGTTAAGAGAGTCTACCAAGCTAACATAAGTCTTCAGATAAGGCAGGACGAAATGGGCTACTTGTAATTACCAAAATATTATTTTCCAACTTATATCCATGTCTAGGCTAAGGTATCTAAGTTCATTTCTAAATGTCGAATAAGACATAGATAGCCCTAATGTAGTCCATTATAAACATGGTCTATGAAGTCAAATTCACCTAAGACATAAGTAAGTAAGTTAATTACACCTAATTTCTAGCTTTAATATAGCCTTAATGGTTCAACTAATCCACATATTCTCATTTGTACCTCCAACACCTAATTCCACCCTATATTTAGCATAATATAGTAATCATACTATGAGATAGCTCAATCAATGAAGAAGGTAAACCTATACTACAAGGTAGTCAAAGAAAATCCCAAAGAATCCGCTAAATTATTAATTTTCATTTTTGAGAAGCTTCCATATGATGCCATACTATTAAAATAACAATCTACTTGTCAAAATGAGAACAATGAAACCCATAATTCACAATCACGCTTTGGGTCCATAATTATATAAAAATCTCACATAGGGCCTATTTAAGGAATCACACATTCAAAAGCAACATAATGACCCAACTCAAGGATCATTAAACCTTAAATATTGGTGAATTTTGAGATATAATGGTGATAAAATCAAGCCACCAAGATTTTAGGTATTTTAAATGTGATTAGAGACATAAATTATGAAAAATAATAGAATCTTACTACAAATTCGATAAAGAAACATCTAAATAAACCTTTCACAAGATCTAATATTACCCATAAGTTCAACACTATTTAGGATTTTACTCACTTGAGAATGGGAGAAGAATGGTACAAATAGGGCAAAGTACGGTGTTTATACCCTTCCCGGGTATATAGATACTTCAAAAGCAGACATTGAGCCACTTTAACAGTCACTGCTAAAGTGCCTATGTTCCACTAAAGCATTACCCATCCCAGTATGTCAGGATGCTAAATCAGACTATGGGCTGCTTTAGCGCTAGCTGCTAAAGAACTTAGGTGGTGCCAATGCAGTACCTATTGGGTGAGATAAAGAGGCTAATGTACCCATAGGGTTTCTTTAGTAGATTTACATCTGAGGTTGTTTTAATAACAATGGGTCCCAAACCCACTTTCCATTTTCCTTAACTTTTGGCAAATAACTATAAATGAGTATAGGAGTCTTAAGACCCAAACCTAGGATCAACCTAACCAAAAATTAGTGTTCTAAAGCTATTAGATTTTTTTGAATTGGTATACGAGGTAATTGTACTACAGTTTCTGTACAGTAGCAAATTTGAAACAGTAAAGGCTTCAAAATAAGAAATTATCTCTAAAAAACAAGCATATTGCCTGATAACTAAACTGATAGTTACAACAAGTCATAAATGATTTGGGGAAACAATTGGAAAGCTCAAAACTGAGAAAATTAGCAAAAATATAAAAATTGACCAAAAGGGTCATTACATGAAGCATCACCAAATACAACAAAACTCTCACTTTTCACAAGTATTGTTAAGATAAGAGATGAAATCAACAAAGTCATGAGTTTTTGAAAGCCCTCCTCACACTATATTGAATACTAAAATTCCATATTTTTTTGATTTAACCTAGTTAAAAGAGATGAGATGGAAGACAAAACCTATACGAACAATTTATAATAGTCTGGCAATCCTATAAAAACCTTAAATATCCAAAGTTAAACTAGGTTGTGACCAATTTTGGACTACCTCAACCTTTGAAGAATTGAAAATACTGCCATTCTTAGACACTACGTGTCCCAATAATTGCACAAAATTGAGCCAAAATTCACACTTTGAAAATATGGAAATAACTTCTCATCCCTCAACCTCTAGAGTACAATCCTAATATATTTTACATAAACTGTGTTGCTCCTACAATAAACCAAAATATCATTGATGACTACAATCACATAATAATCAGAGTAATGTAAAAAAAACCTTGTTTATCAATTATGTGAATGTTGTTGGGGCATTACTAAACCTAAAGGACATAACAAAGCACTTATAGTGGTCATATCTAGTATTAAAAATGTCTAAAGCCTAAATCTTTGACTGATGACATCCCCACCTGAAGTTAATCTTTAAGAACAGTGAAGCACCCTGAATTTGATCAAACAAGATATCATTAGACGGTAGAGGAAACTTATTCTTGATTATCACCTAGTTTAATTTTTGATAATAAATGCACATCCTTATCGACCCATATTTTTTTTTAATAAACAATACTAAAGCAACCCAAAATGATACACTTGGTTGAATAAACCCCTTACTTAACAAATGTTCAAGTTGGTCTTTCAATTTATTTAACTTTATTAGTGACATCCTATAAGGAGAAAAAGAAAAGTTCTTAGTACTTAGGTCGAAATCAATGTCCCTATCAACAGGAACATATGATAGATAGATAGAAAATGTAGCCATTATAACTTTAACCACCCTCACTAACTCAAAAAAAGGTGGCTGGGTACTAGTATCATGAACATAGGACAAATACAATAAAAACCCCTCCTCAACTTACTATTGGGCTTGAATAAATAAAATTAATTTCTTAGAATACAAACTCTGAACGACAATCCACTCCAACCTCAAACTATAAAGCATGTCTAGGGTAACCATTTTGGCATGAAAATACAAGATTACATGATACAAAGAAAGCTAATTCATGCCTAAAATCATATTAAAATCTATTAGATTGAGGGAAATCAAATCTACCTAGCTATCACACCCTAAAATATATATAACAAAAGATTAGTACACCTGATCCACCACTAAAAAATCACCTACTCAAGTAAAAATACAAATAGGAATAGATATAGACTCACACATTATATCAAGGATGGAATCAATGTACGCAAAACATAGGAAAAAGTGAAACTAGGATTAAACAACACTAGAGTAAGTCAATGGTAATATAAGATGATAGTTGCAATGACTATATCAAAACACTCTACCTCAGGTCTCTCTAGGAAAGCATAACAATAATTTGTTCATCTATTATCTGGGTTACCTATCCACCACCTTCCCTACACACTGGTGGTATATCTCTACCTTACTAATATTTTCCTCAAACCCTTGTTGCGATGCTACTGCTCTAGTAGAAACCTAATGACCCTTCTGTATATGCTTCTGCCTATACACTAGACAATACCTATAATGATTATCTACACTACTACACTTATAACAAGATCTAAGAGCCATAAACTATTAAGTGTAACATAAATATCTGGTATGGATACTACAACATAAAAATCATTATGATGAACCCTATTAACCATATAACATACTATAAGAAACCCAACCTATGTCCACCCTCTGATGCCTACAATGCCATCTAAATTGGTCTACCATATAAAGGGAAAAAATTCAAATGAATGAATTCCTATCTCCATATAAGGTACTACAAAATTTACCTAAAGTATAAGATATTTGTCCTTTATATCCCCTTTCTCCTTATAGTGCATCAACTCAAACCCCTTTACTCCTTAACCACTCTCTAAAAATAGCCCTATAATATTTTGTAGCAAAATATACATTCATGAATTGAAGGGTAAAACCCTGAAAAGCCATCCTAAACCTCTTGATCTCATTTGTTAGTATCACCATAGTATGAGGATACAATTTATAAAACTAAGTCTCATACTCAGTAATTAAAATATCATCTTAAGTCAAATTCTTAAACTGGTGCCTATTCAGTTCCGTGATATGATCCAAATAGCCATCATTGCTTTTTATGACATAATTGGAGGCCAACACATAAACACTCAATACATGATCACCTCGAGGACACAAGAACATGCATGTAGGACCCATTTTAAGCATACCATAAAGCAATTCCATGTGTGGAAGATTGAGTGGAGATTTAAATTTAATGCCTATCTGAGAATACTTGTGTTTAAGATTGACGAGGAACTTTAAACACTCCAATTCTGCCCCTCTATTACACTTCAAGGTTGGCCATTATCGTTAATAGTGTTTTGGTCATTTTATTATGTAATAAGTTATACTATAAATAGACTCTTATTAGGATTATTTTTCTTAGTTAATAATTAATATGGAAAGAAATATTTGAAAGACTTTTCTCTTCTCTAGTGAAGAAGTGCAACTAAGACAACTGTGGAATCACTTATATTGAACTTTGTCTTTAAAACATGGGTTCTTGAGGTGAGTGATTTCCCTATTGGGTTATTGTAAGATCTTGGTATTTGCTTATATGAGTTTTAGAGGTCTTAGTGTTTGATACACACTTTGGTTCTTATTGCTTGTATACTCTTATGTCAGGTTATCTATCCTTTACTTTCTTTCTTTAGTTTGTGTTTTTTCCTTGTTATCATTAGTTTTGATTTTGATCTTTCTTTTTTAGGTTAGATTCATCTTATTATTATGTTTTCATTGTAGATCTTGTATCATTTTGTATCAGAGCAAGGTTTGATTTCATTCCTATGATGTAAACATTGGGCATGTTTTCTTGAAAATTAAATTAAGTGAAAAAATAAGAAAAAAAGTTATTGTTCATATTTTTAGTTTTTTTATTTTTATTTTTGATACATGATTTTTGTGTGTTTTATGTGTTTCCAATGATAGATCCATATTCCTAACACTAGAGAAAGTTTTCAAAATAAAAAATCTCACAAAAAAATAGTTGTAACATTTTTTATCTTTGGCCGAATTTTGAGACTTATATCTAGGAATTTTTTTTGTGTTTTATTTTTTCCTAGTGTTAGATTCTTGTTCCCTAACACTAATACTTTCTAGATCTAAGATTTGATCTTAATCCAGGTTGTTTTGAGTTATTTACCATTGTTGAGATTGAAGGTTGAAGAAACTTGAATGGTGAATCTCAAAATTTGTTAAAATCTATGGCTTGATCTTCTATTGGTTGTGATTTGGATTTCAACGTGACAAAAAAGAAACAAAATTCATTCAATTTGGAGTCCATTTTCTTAAGGGTCAACTTGGGTCAAACCTTGAATGTTCTTAGTGTTCTTCTTGTTATTCATATATTGTTGATGAACATTGAAAAAGTGTTGTTTGATTCAAAAAGAGGAGAGAGAGTGTACAATTTGCTTGTAAAAAAGGATATTCCAAGCATATTCCAAGTCTTCCAAAGAAAGAAAGAAATTCAAAAGGAATATTCTCAAAGAAGAGGAAAGGGGCAAGTAAAAGGGAAAGTACAAGGGGGACCATCACAAATTTAAACTATTTTGAGCTTGAAAAAGGGTCAATTCTTTGTGTTTTTTTCAGCAAAATCAAAATCTACTCAACCTTTTTGAAGATACATTAAATTTCAAGTTTAATTTAAAAAATTCTATATTGCGACCAATGAGAGGCATCCACATCATCACCCTACCCAAAATTTTTTGGGATCAAATTTTTGATTCTTGGTTTCTTTTATTTGATTCTTTGGTTTCATTTCTTGATTCTAGTACTAGTTAGCAACTAGTAATCACCTACTAGATTTTGAATTAGTTGTTTACTTCATTTTATTTCATATTACCTTTCTTTGTGTTGTTTTGTATTTATTGATTGGTCGTAGTTCCTTAGATCAAGTCCAAACAAGATTTCTTTGAGACTTTCAAATGAAGATCTATTTAGGGAAAGAGTAAAAATTATCCCTCAACTCCTCACAGATTACAAGCCAAGATTCAATACTTGTGAAACCAAGTGTGAGGTTACCAAAGGCGTGATAGTTTTATGATAGTGTTTTTGCACTAACGAGTTTATTGTTTTTATTATTTTCTTTCTTAGGTACCGTGGACAATAATGTCATCTTAGCCTATCTTGAAACTATCAAGCGTAACATGGAAAGGCTACAAAAGAAAGAGTTTCTTAAAGGTAATGTGTCATCAATGAAAGGAGGTATGTCTACTTTGAGAGGAAGGTTAGAACATGTGGCAAGCCAAAGAAACTCCCATATCTCTACTCCTCATAACTACCATGGTTTCTTAAGTGATAAAGAGGTAATTCAAGGGAGAAGTATTGACAAACTTCTTTATGGTGAGAGCATCCCAAAGGACCAAGTAGGCTTCTATGATACACACAAAGGTGAAGGCTGTACTTTATGTGAGCTACAAGGTAACAATTCTATCTCCTATACTCCTACAAACTTAAAATATTGTTATGTGGCTAGCAGTAGCCAAGTAGATGTATGTTGTAATATGGCTAGCAGTAGCTAAGTAGATATAGTTGGTGGTTTGCTTGGAGGAAAGTTTCATGTGTCTTCCTTTTGTGATACTCTTGGTATTTCTAGGTTGCAAGAAAATAAAATACTTGTTATAAGTAAGCAAGAACTAGTTGATCCTACAGATGAAAAAATTAATTCTTCTCGTATAAATAACTTGTTTCCATCTACTTCTAGAACTTTTAACTTAAATAAGGTCCCATTGCTAAGTGATGAGAGTATTCACACACTAGTTGACCCTTGTTTAAACCAAGGTGATTATTTGTTAGCATGTGAGTTGCTAATAACTAGTGATGGTGTATATAAGGATCAACTTACTTATGAATATAGTCCACTACTTGAGCATGTGTATGATGTGTTTAATGGATCTTAAGTGAGTGATGATATTTAAACTATTGATCAAATCAATAGGACTGACCCCTTTAGCATAACCTTAAGTGAATGTTCTATTCTTCTTTTTGCTCGTAGGGATGATTATGTGTTTGATGCTTATTCAGAACTTGATAATTGTATTTTAGGGAGTGAACTTGCATATTTTAAATCTTTATTTGAGATAGATCCTTCTCTCTTTAAGGACAACATCTTGTTTGGAGATGATGAAATCACTCCTAGAGAATTACATAGTGTATGTATGACATTGTTGATCTAGCACATCTTAAGGACTACATTCCTTATGATAACATACTGTGGTATGACAATATTTCTCTTAAAGATCTAATTCTCTTCTTGGAAGATGAGAGTACTCTTAATAATAAGGAATGTGTTGTATTGTAAAGGAATAACCAATTAGGTAATGATAACATTTACGTGGTTGAATATTTGATAAACCCAGTTGTTGATTTTTCCAATGAAGATGGTTTTTTTGTGATCCTTTATACGACACTCCACCCTTGTTTGATAAATATGGGGATGAATTATTTGACCTTTAGGACAATTTAAGTTGTGATCCCTTCGATGTTAATGGTGGATTGTGCCTACTTGAGGATTGCTCCTTTGAAAGAAAAGGTGATATTTGTTTAGAAATTCCATCCACTTCTTCTTTGTGGGTTTTCTATGTTGACCATACTCATGGTGATAATTTTGAAACTAATGGTAAGTACATGCACAAGGACACCCTAGTCGAAGTTGACTTGTGTGGCACTTTCCTCTACCTTCTCTTTGCTTGCGATATTGCTAATAATAGTCTAGATGGTATATCTAATTTTGGGAATGACACCATAGGGAAAAGAGAGTGTAGCCATGACCCAAGTCCTTGATACTTCTCCTATTTACCTCTAGTTCCCTATTAGAGTATGGGAATTTCTTTACATCCAACTTGATGCTTGGTCAAAACAAAAAGCAAGGTTTGATTATGAATATTGGTATGCATCCCTATGTTGAAAAGTCTTTCTTGTGGATTTACAACCCACTTAATAAACCTAAGTTGTGCATGGGGGGAGGGGGTATTTCTAACAATGTTAAGTGTTCACTAAAGAAGGGGAGTAATAAAAGGCTCCAAGAGATTTCACCCTTGAGTGTTTCCATTCTTTGCCAAGGTATCACTACTTATAGGTCAAGGTGAGATTTCCAACTTGAAAATACTTTCGATTAATTCCATTCTTATGATGCCTTTCTTTGTGACTTGGCTCTGATGAGGGACCCTTTTCTCAAACATGATTTCATGATTAAGGACCTGGGAACTATTGTGTCATTTCCACTTTGGGGCATTATTAATGTACTTGCATCCATATTTGACACATTTGAGCTTAATTTGTATGGACCACAACTTTTAGATGCCAAGTTAAATTCTTATGAGTGGAAGAGTCCAAGGATATTAAAGGCTTCATGTCACCATCACAAGAGGTCTTATGTGCTTACCATGTCTCTTTCTCTCTTTGTGTGTTCCTACTTGTGAATACATCTTTGATGAAAATAGTGTCCTTAGTAAATTTTGTCATTACCTTTATGCATATGATGATTTTTATAATCTTGTTGAATCTACATTGTATGTTGTCATGAATTATCTAGAAAGAAAAATCATGGTGTGCCTAAAAGATTTGACTCTATCCTTGAGTGCATTGTGTGCTAAAACTTGTGTGGCCAATGGCATCCCTTTTGATAATAGCACCTTGGGTGAGACTTCCATGATTATTTCTTTTTTATACTACCTCTTTGCTTATAATGATGTCCATACTAGTCTTGCATTTACCTTATTTGGAGGTAGGAAGTTTCTTGGATATTTCACTTGGTTTAGTAATTATGGTACAAGGATCATTCATGTCCTTGACCCCATAAAACCATTGTGGATGTGTAAACCATTTGTGCCACCATTCTCAGTATGGTCAATCAAAGATATAATGAAATGATTATGTCTTATGGCTTCTAAGAGGAAGGTATTCTTGCATTTGGATATTGTTGATGTCATTATGACCTTAGTAGTTTCATTATATTTTTGTGATTGTCATATCCAATTCCTTTGTGACATTTTCACTAAGCTTTACATGTAAAAAATAAAGGATTCCTGGTTATATTTCAAGTATGTACCACCTTTTCATGAAGATATTATTTGTTATGATAAACCTAACCCTTATGTGATGAGGATATTGTGCTTGTTTGTCCTTTCATTGGTTTGGCAAGGTATGGATTCCCTTCTCAATAAGGGGATTATAATATAATCTAAATAGCCATCTTAGATTTTGAGGACATCATTGGAGGCCAACACATAAAGACTTAAGACCTGTTCACCTCGAGGAAACAAGAACATACATATAGGACTAGTTTTGAGTATACCATAAAGATATTCCATGTGTGGAAGATTGCTTGGGTGTTTTCGTTTTATGCCTACTCAAGAATACAAGTGTTCAAGTGTAAAGAGGAGCTTCAAACACTCCAAGGCCGCCCCTTGTCATTAATGTGGTTTTAGTTATTTTATTATGCAATAAGCTAGACTATAAATTGACTCTTATTAGTCTTATTTTCCTTACTTGATTATTGATATTTAAAGAAATATTTGAAAGAATTTTCTCTTCTCTTGTGAGAGAGCGTAACTAGGGAAAGAATGGAATCACTTGTACTGAACTTTGGCTTAGAACGTGGATTCTTGAGGTGAGTGATTTCCCTCTTGGGTTCACGTAAGAGCTTGGTGTTTGTTTATACCAGTCTTAAGGGGTCTTAATGTTTGATACATACTTTGGTTCTTATTGCTTATGTACTCTTATTTTAAGTTATCTATCCTTTACATTTTTACATTAGTTTGTGTTTTGCTGCCTGTTATCATTAGCTTTGGTTTTGGTCTTGCTTCATAGGTTGTGTGCTCCTAATGTCGATAATTTACGACATAGGGTCTTGGCTGAGGTGCATGAATTCCGTTATGTTGTTCATCTTGGTTTGACAAAATAATCATGACCTCAAGGATATATATTGGTGGAGTGGTATAAAAATGGATGTGGCTAATTTTGTATCCAAATGATTGGTGTGCCAATAAATCAAAGTTAAGCACATGAGGCCTGGTGATTTATATCAACAAATTGATTTACTTGAATGAAAATAGGAGGTGATCAATATGGATTTCATTACTAGTCCTCCTTGATCTTAGAATTAGTTTGATTTGAAATGGGCCATCATAGATAGGATGACCAAGTCTGCTCACTTCTTGTTGGTGCGGACTATATTTTCGGTAGAGGATTATGCGAGGTTGTATTTTTATGAGATTATATTGTTGTATAGGGTACCTGTATTGATTATTTTTTATTGGGTTATGAAGTTTTCATCTCACTTCTGGTGGTCTTCTAGGAATTTATTGGGGACTAAGGTTATTCTGAGTACTACTTTTTATCCTCAGATAGAGGGAAAAGTAGAAAGGACTATTCAAATATTGGAGGAAATACATCATGCGTGTGTGATTGATTACGATTGTAGTTGGGTTGAGTATCTACCTTTGGTGAAGTTTTCTTAGAACAACAGCTATCATTCTAGTATTGGTATGTCCCCTTTTGAGTCATTACATGGCAGGAGGTATAGATCTTCTATTCGTTGGTTTAAGCTTGGTGAGGAAGATATGTTCAATTCAAATTTGGTTGATCAGGCCATAAAAAAGGTAAAGGGGATTTAGGATAGTCTTAAGGCTTCCCAAAGTCACTAAAAGTCCTATACAGATGTAAGGCATATAGACTTAGGCATAATTTTGTGAAGGGTTCGTAATGTGGTTTAATTGGAGTTCTTTCTAGTTTGAGCTCCATTCATATGATATTTCATGTCTCTATGTTGAGTAGGTGCGTTGGGGATCCTTCTTTATTTGTTCCTTCGGAAGGACTGGGTATCTTAGCTTGTCTGTCTTATGAACAGGTCCCGGTTGTGACCTTGGATAGGAAGGTTCGTCAGTTATGGACCAAGGATGTGGCCTCAGTTAAGGTTCTATGGCGGAACCACAAGGTAGAAGAGTCTACATAGGAAGTGGACAAGGACATGAAGTCAAAGTATCCACATCTACTTTCTGCTTCTGGGATTCGTGCGGAAGGTATGTGTTCTTCAACATACTTTTATTTTCAAACTTTGATAAAGGGTAAGATTAATATCATTGCATCTTTATTTTCTAACTTGGCTAAATGTTGGATTCATATTTGATAATGCAAATGAATCATGCTTGTGTTTACCTTACCTTGTTAGTCATTCTACGTCTAATGTTCCTAGTGGGGGAGACTATAATACCCCGAATTTTTGACAATTAGAGAATTTACTGGATATTTGGAATCTAGACTAGTCATGACTAGGGGAACGAGTCATTCATTTGGTACAAGTGGTATGGGTTGGTCGTATGTTGACAAGTAATTGATCATGGATTGAACTTAATTTCTAGAATGGATACGACTTAAGTAGTATAAGTCATATTAGTGGATATAGGTTGTTAGGTTTTGTTCTTTCCTTCTCTTAATCTTAGACTTGGTAACTTAACTTGGATCTTGATATGGGTGGCTCATAATGAGCCATAACCTAGGGTATGAGTTGTACTATGGACTCGTATGGTGGAAAGAGTTCAATCCTCTTTGATTTTTTTGCTAGGGGTACGTGTTAAAGAAATGGGTCAAATTCTTTGGGTATGACTTTTATGGGTAGTTTTACCTCCTGACGGAAATCTTATGCAATTTAACTGAGGGCAATCTTTATATTTCCCCTCTTAACCTATTAAGGACCCATAACTTTCAACACACCTGGGAGGTTATTTTCCCTATTATTCTATTCACTAACACTTAGAAAACACTCTTTAATCATCTCTAATGCATGTACTCCTTCCCTCATTTTTATTTCCAACTAAAGGCATATTTTGTAAATTAATTTCATGGAATAATTGTTATATGGTTTTAGATTTTCAAATAAATATTAGTGTCTTGATTATAATGGCTTGGTTATGGTTTCCCATGTTTTACTTATTTATTTATATGTTTTAATGTTGGTTTGGATACTTGGTTTCATAAGAATGGTTAATTGGTATTTGATTTTAGTTTTGGTAACACTATGCCCCCAATATGTTTGATAAAATGCATATGTGAATGCTTTTACTATATTGTTGGACTTTTCAATGGAACTTTTGCATGGTATGGTTTGGTAATGAAACCCTAAATGGTTTAAATGGTTTGTAACGGTTAAATGGAATTGTTTGGTGGTCATGGTTATGGTTAATTTAACTTCTTGTAGGGTACAATTGAATCACCCAAGTAAACTTGTTAATGAACAATTTGTACAGTACATGGAACTCCCCCAAGCAAACATATTAATGGAACACTTGTGGGGTACATAGGATTCCCCCAAGTTAACTTAGGAATTTGGTACATGAGAATCCCTTTACCCAAAAAGGTTTTGCTAAGTACAATACTTGCAAGTTATAGTCGGTATGACGATACCACTATTAATAAACTGGACTAATACTAAATGGAATAATGGATTGGTTGGATGGAAATGGTTTTAATTGGGCAATTATTGTGGGGTGTGATAGCTCACCATGAAATTGGTATTTCAATGAACGAGCATTGGAAACTCATGTTTGCCGACATGAGGGGTTTGATATGGAGAGCATATATGATACTATGAGGTACACGGGAATCCTCTAAGTACACCAAACATGTCTATCATCGAGAGCAAAAGGTACTTGGGAATCTCCTACTCTTATTATATCTCCGATTCATATGGCTGTATGCATCGGTGCCCGTTCAGAGGGTTACACTGGACCTATATAGTCCATGGGTAGTTTAGGATGGTTAAGCTACACATACCCATGTTAATGGCTTTAAATGCATGTAAAGCTAGGTTCCCTTTCCCGGCATGGTTATATATATATGTATGGTTTGTGTGCATATGGTTATCTTACTTGATTTTACAATATGACATTATTTTATCATTATCGTTAGTTCATGGTAGAATTCACCTGCTAACCTAAATTTGAGTGGTTGTATCCCCATGCGATGTAGGAACTGATCGTTCTACTCCTTCTTCATAGTGATATTATTTGGGATCATCTTTTGGATTGAAGTGGTGAGCTTCTATCTGTCCGGAAGTCTCCATTTCATGCTATGGACATTTTCACATACTTTTGTTTATGTAATGATATTGGTTTTTGCTATTGTTGGGGGCATGTCCCAACCGGATATTCATTTCTTTTGGTCAAAGGCTTTTGTGGAACTACTATGGTTGGTATGGGTGGGATCAATAGTGGCGTAAGCCTTAGTATTGGCATAGGCATTGGGTTTGATACCAGTGGACTATATTTCCTGCTATTCTACCCTTCTATATTATGTTATGGAACTTGATTCAGCTTTTGTTATGGTTTTGGCTTACAGTTTGGTTTGTTATGGTTATTAGTTAGATTTGGGACTGTTGGGCTCATTTTGGTTATTATGAATAATAAACCTACCCCAGATTCTTAATTACTTCCATTATACTCTATCTTGTTATATATTCAGAATTCATCAAACTCAAGGTATATGTTGGATGGTTGGGTTGGGTAGCCGATGTTGTCTCCAGTCCTGGTTGGACTCGAGATGCCTATTACAACAAGGTCTCTAGTCGGTTTGAGTTAATGGCTCAGCTATACAACCCATTTTAAGCCCATATTAAAAAAATAACACATTCCCAGTCATTAAACCATAATTATCCACATAGGCACATATTGTTGGTATCTTCATACCAATTATTCTTACCAGCTAATATCGTAATGCCATAGAGATTATCATCAGCTGGGGGAATGCCCCGACCCCTTTTGGTTCATTGATTTAAGTTGGGAGGGATGCATAAATCCCCTTTAGTTTATCAAATCAACTCGGGGGAATGCCATGACCCCCAAGATTACAATTTAAAATCAAAGCATGGCTAACGAGGCCTTCAAAATCCATGTTTACCAGGTTGACCATTTTTGCAATGCAATAACTTAGGTGAGTAAGTTAAACCACGTGACAAAGCATATTTCAAAGACAATTATGCAAGTGGGTTAAGATAATACAATTTCACAAACATAGTTTTAAACCAAAATCATCAAATTGGGGGAATGCCTCGACCCCCATTCCAATTTTCTATACCCATGCACCCAATTAGTTCAAAACATTCAATTCAAAGCATGAATAATTCGTGAATACCAAGGGGAAACAATTCAAGGATCAACCATTCCAAAACCCTCAACCCATATCAAAATCTACATAAATAACCATTAATAAATGATTTTATATAAAACAAGTCTAGGAAAGAGATACATGCCTTAGATACACAAAGGAATTTGAGAGAAATTTATATCTTGGAACTCGTATGATAAATGCGTAGTGGAATCCTTATGCTTTTCTTGAATTGTAAGTTTGAGACTGAAATTGGGAGATTTTATCTTTTAAAACTCATGGGAATAAGCTTATCTTATGTTTAATGGTCGTTCATGGGTGAAAAATTCTAAAAGCCCTTCACCTTAATTGAATAAAACAAAATCTGCATGATTTTTACAACTTAGCATGGTGCGTTGCCTATTGCAGAGACTTTCCTCCGTGTCACGCTAATATCATGTAGACTAACCTTAGTGAAATGGCAAAAATATGGAGGTTTACTGCCTCAAAATTTCAAAATGACCCCAAACCACATCTAAAAATATTGAAACTCTTCCGAGATGCCCTATTAACATGCCTAAACTCAATTTAGGTCATAAATGGATGTTCTGAACACGGGAGGGTCAAATTAAAATGATGGAAATTTTGAGGGTGTTACATTTATTTTATGTTTTTCATACCCTTCTTTAAAACTATTTTAACTACGCACCCCTATGATTGTGAACTTTAACTTAGGAAATTTGCTTTAGTTAAAGTGCACATGTCCAAGGAAGCACTAAGTGTAAAACACGCTCAGTGTAATTAAATGGAAAGGTGACAATGTGAAAATAAGAAAATAGGTCAATTTAGGCTCAAATCAAGGATCAAGAGATATATATTCTTATTTGGAAAGTCTTTTAGGATAAGTGTGGATTAATTTAAAAATAACCTATGATAATGTCCTAACCAACTGTATTACAACCTAGACAAGACTAACCGAGAAAGTTCGAGATTAAATGCACAAAGTGAACTAGGTATGTACCTCACACACATATGGTACTTTCTTATATTATAATATACTACCTCTCTAGGTTAAACACTTGTAAGCTTTTATTATATTGTCCTTGTTACTAATTACATAACAATATTTGCAAAATGGTCACACATATTTTACACAACAGAGTTAATAATTTTTTTAGGAGGGGTATCATTTTTTAAAACTTTTAAAAAGAAAATATGTCAGTTGCACCCAGGTTCCTTATTTTTCTTCTAATTAAACATAAACAATGCATAACGTATTGTGTGACACAACATAAAACATAAACAAGTCGATCCACTAAGATCATACTTTTAAGGAAAAGAGACACAACAACAAAAACCTTAAGGTGACATCAAAACCCACAAGTACCCATACCCCTATAAAATAAGCATGCATTGTCCCTAGTGAATTAGGCCACCATTAATCACTATAGTTAGGAACATACCTATGGAATTGTAGTTGTATAGATTTGATATCAATCACAAATAAAACGAATTATCACAAATGCAAAAATAACAAAAAACTATAGGATTCGTCCCAAGAAATGCTTGATTTAATATAGTGGCACGAAGTGGGATCTTAATTAATCATACCTCATAAAGGTAGCCATAGGGTTGGTTTTCGGGGTCATCAACACTATTTATTACCGAAACAACCCTTATGACTTCCAGCTGCGTCATAGTTCTTTGAACATTAAATGTTAATTCCTTATTATTTAGCCTGGACTCAAGCTCACCTTTTTCCATATCAACCAATGCTCTACCCATGCCTAAAAATGGCCTTCCTAATATTATGGGCATCATAAAGTAAATCTAACAATCAAAGAGAACAAAGCCATCTAGAAATATAAAGTTTTCCTTCTTGATTAAAATATCAAACAATGTGCCCATAGGCTTCTTAACTGTACGATCCACCATCAATAACTTCCTCGCTATTGGTTCGGGAAGTCTCAAGACTAATTGTTTAGATGCCTCCAGCAACATGAAATTAATATTTGCACCCAGGTAACATAAAGTCCTAGAAAATCTAGATGACACAATAGTACAAGGACTAGTGAAAGCTCTGGGATCACCTTTCTTTTGCACAAAAGATCAAGATGTAAGTGCACTACAATAATACAAACCCGCAACATCCTGATAACTGTCAGTTCATTTTTTGTCACCAAATTCTTTTTAAATTTTTCATAGGCAGAAATCTATTTTAGAGCTTCAAGAAGAAAGGTGTTCATAGTATACTCCTTCAAAATAGAAATAATATTCTTTTAATTTCCTTCTTTGGCTTTTTCTTAATTATCTAGTTAAAAGGCAGAGTAGGTCGTGTATTAGGCTTCGGTTTTGGTATGACCTCCTTACCCTTTTCTTTTTTTCATCTCCTTTCTCTAAAACTATAGGCTTCTGAGGTTCCTCATTATTCATCACCAACTTTTTAGTTTCTTCTTTATCTGCATCATAAATTTTCATAAGGTCATTCCTCATATTGTTAACCACAGACATGCCATTCTGAGTGCTGATGGCTAGCAGTGACTGTCATTCCTCTTCTTTTGAATAGCATCACTCAAAAGAGTGCTTGGTTGACATTGATTAAATGTAACTTGTATTTGACCAAACTATTTTTCAAGATGCTTAATTGCGGCAACATGCGATTCTATTTTCTGGATCAGACTTGAGATACCTGCCATAATCTCCTTAAGAAAACTCTCTTATTTGTCTTGATCCTTAACCAACATCGAAAGCAACATATCTATAATAGAGTCAACATCACAGTTCTTGACTAAACATAAATACCACTATTCTTCTTATAGTCATTCATACTCCTCCGATCACTATCCTGTTCTCCACTACTATTCATGTATCTATCCTGACAATATTTATGATGTTGATTCCGTTGCTTTGAGTTCAAAGTGTCCTAACTGAACTCTTGTATCTTTGCTCAGAGACCCGCTATCTCTCTATCTAGGGACTTAGTTTCCTTATCAATATCAAATTAGTAATGCCTAGGAGATTTACCTTGTGCACCCACAACATTAACCTTTTATACTATGATAACTATGAATTACTGGGTAAGGAACCCAATTTAAGTCACCAATTGTGCCACCTCTTTTGTCACTGTATCATTGTAAAGCCCTGAGTCTATACCCCAGATACTACACAGTGCTCATAATCCTGAAGAACCACAAGCTAACCCAGGATTGGTACCTGCTGCAATAACTGAATAGTAATACTATAATTATACTAAAATTTGATGGACACTTTACATAAGATATTAAACTATAAGTAAATACTAAGTACAACATATCTACACCAAAACTAAACATTCAACTATAAGTACTCTAGTCTGAAAAACCTCTACTGTCTGAACATGGAGTTGATAGGACAAGTTCCCAACTAAATCTTACTACTGAATTAATCTCAAATACTGAAACAAAATAATTTCCTCAAATTATGAGAACATACCACTAAATCTGACTATTGAAAATCTAAAACTGCTATGTATGATCGGGAGCCCGTGCATCTGAACCTGTGATATGAAATATCATAGCTCAAAACAAAAGTATGTGTCAGTACTTTGAATGTACTGGTATGTTATGTGAGGTAGGTTGATATGCATGGAATCAAATGCATGAATAGATTCTAACTAAATAACATGAACATAACTGAATGAGAGTACATACATGAATACGTAAACTATAAATGAGGTCATAATAACACTGGATACTGAGTTCTAAATCACTGGTTTACTGATATACGAGTTCACTAATGTTGTATTACAGTCAAATAAGTGACTATATCTGAAAGTCCTGATTTTGTGGAAATATTCTAAGTTCCATACTAAACTGAGTGACTGTGCCTGACAGTTCTAATTTCTATAGATCTGAACTAAGTTCTATTTTGACGATTGGAACTGAGGCAGTGGAAGGTAATTATCTAACTGACATTCCCCTCTCTGAATGGATTAGGGTCCAATCTATAACCCCAGTTGGAAGGGTGTCAGTACTGTGCCACAGTTAAACACAAGCTGTATCACACTTATCTGGTTGGTGCTCTGAATGAGAATAGTGGTACCCTCAACTACTAGGTATGACACCTCATCAACTCTCAACTTCCAGGTTAATGTCTCAACCTATGCTGGCTACGTAGTTGTGGAAAAAAAGGATTTCTTCTAAAGATCACACCCTCTACTGGCAGGTGAGTCCCCATCCTTGAGTTCATTCGATGATGAATCCTACTCCCATCTGAATAGATACTAAACTGATTTCTAAACTGTACTAGGATGGATTGAACTATTACTGATCATATTATCTAACTGAACTTAACTTAGTTCACTAAGTCCCATTAACTAACATAGTACTACCGAATTCTGTTAACTAATAGAGAACTACAAAATTCTGTTTACTAGCTAATTTACTAAGGTCTGAATTGAATATTGAACTATACCTATGACTTATTATTGAGGATAATGTTTGTGAAACTACTGAGACTGATCTTTAACTACCACAACTCTAGCTAAATAACTAAGTTTTGGGGAATTGAATACCCCAAGACTCGATAGCATGAAAAGTAAATCATAGCATAGACTTAAAAAGCATAACCATGTGCACTTATTCAAAACTCATTCATAGAGACATTTTATCAAACACTTGCATGATATAACTTGCACATAAGCTAGCATGATATGATTTTCCCCTTTTAGTTCACATGTGCAATTTTTCAAGCATTTGGAGAACACACTCTATGCACATGATACTAAACAACATGTAGGCATCATAACTTCAATTCCAATTAGACACATTCAAGGGATTAACATGAATTCACATGATACTACACATATATCAATTAACCCCACATGAAGCCTGCAGTGAAACATGCATTTAGAAACCCAATTAATGATTATCATCACGAATATAATCAAACTCAACATGGAATTAATAAAATCAATATACCTAAAGCTTAGAAATAGTTTGTTGGACTCCAAGGGTGGAAAGACACCTTGGATGAACACTCACATACCTTGGTGTTCAAATTTGTGAAGAATGATGAAGTCTTCTTGAAGGTTGAATTATGAATTGGAGATCTTGGGGTTTTCTTCTTGAGAAATTTCAAGAAATATGAATGGATTTTTCCTTTAAAGAGGCTTAATCTCATGTTTTTGGGGCTGACATAAGGTGGGAAAAGACCCACTTACCCCAGAGGACGCGACTTTTTTAATAGCTAAAAACTTATTTAGTGACAGGTAGGCCAATGCACTATGTCATTGGCATTGATGGGATAGCCAATGCACAATGTTGAGTCCGCGTTTATTCACTGAAATTTTCACTAAAAGCTGGGGAAAATACTTATCGATGTGATGGGTGATGCGGTGCATCAATTTTGCATTGATCCACTAGTTTGAGCTTTCAAATGTGTTTCAAATAAAGTCCAAAAAATCCAAAAATTGCTCGAGAACACCTACTGACATTCTTGAACATGATTCAACCTAAAAATCATTATTTTAAGGCCATGAGGGTTGTAAAATAAAGTCTCCAACCTATGAAGGCAAAAATAACACTAAGTTTGAATACTTAGCTAAAATATTCTAAGTCTGGGACCCCTTAATAAGCTTTAAAGGACTGAGCTAAGCTTAGGATTTTATGGGGTCTTACAATATCTCTCCCTTGGAACATTCGTCCTCGAATGGGACTAATGTGTTTGGGAATACTGACTGACTGAACTTGTTTACTGGACATGCATAACTGCAATATGATTTCATGACTGAAACTATTATTATGCTGAAATTTCAAACTAAATATGCATATTGGATGCATGAGTACTTGACTAAACATGATTCATGAATGCATGACTGGAATTACTGATAAGCTGAGTTTCTCGTGTTGAAAATTCATATTTGATGAATGAATACAAAACTAAAAAATGCAATGGTAACTGATACCGAATCTAACAAAGGGAAATCTGAGAAGGAAATAAGTTAAAGGGAAAACGGTTACCTTAGGCTGAGTCTGAATTTGCGGAAAAGAGGTGAGGATACTTGATCCGCGTGTATGCTTCTGCTTCCCAAGTAGCTCTCTCAATGGATTGATTCCACCAAAGAACTTTTAGTAGAGGGACCTCTTTGTTCCACAGTTAGTGAATTTGATACTCAAGGATTTTGACTGGAATCTCCTTATAAGAAAGGTTGTTCTAAATGAATATACTCCTTATAGGGACTACAAGTGCTTGGTCTCCAACACATTTCTTTAGCAAGGATAAATGGAACACTGGATGGACTGAAGCTAAGTATGAAGGCAATTTAAGTGCATAAGCTACCTTTCTAAAACGACTGATAATTCGGTAAGGACCGACAAATCGGGGACTGAGTTTCCCCTTCTTGCCAAATATCTTCACTCTTTTCATAGGAGAGATTTTAAAATAAACACAATCACCAACCTCGAACTTGAGATCTTTCCACCGTACTTATGCATATGATTTCTATCAGCTCTGAGCTATATTAATCCTTTCCCTAATAAGCTGAACCTTTTCCAAGGTATCAAATACTAAGTCAGGCCCTATCACTACGGCCTCACCAATCTAAAACTAACTAATAGAAGACCTAAATCTCCTCCCATAAAGCACCTTAAATGGAGCTATCTAGATTCTTGAATTATTATTGTTCTTATACGCGAACTCAATCAAAGGCAAGTAGTCATCCTAACTACCCTTAAAGTCTATCACACCCATTCGCAGTATATTCTTTAAAGTCTGAATAGTCCTTTTTGTTTGACCATCTATCTGAGGGTTAAAGGATATATTCAACTGGACATTGGTACCAAGATCTCTTTGGAAGGATTTCTAGAAATAAGAGGTAAACTGCATACCTCTATCTGAGAAAATGGACAACGGAGCTTTGTGTAAGCTGACCAACTCTCTGACATAGAGATTTGTATATTCCTTAGTAGAAAAAGAGGTATGTACTGGTAGGAAATAAGCAGATTTGGTCATCCTATCTATAATAACCCAAATTAAATCATGTTGACAACGATTACGAGGCAAACCCATCACGAAGTCCATGTTGACTTTCTCCCATTTCCAGGTGGTAATACTGAACTCCTGCATAGACCCCTTTGGCTTCTGATGCTCAGTCTTAATCTGCTGACATGTTATGTAAGTAGCCATAAACTCTGCAAGGTTACTCTTCATCCACTCCACCAATAGGTCTCCTGAAAATAATGGTACATCTTAATGGCCCTTGGATGAATAGAGTAGCGCACAACATATGCTTTTGCTAAAATTCGTTGTCTTAGATCATCTATACCTAGCATACATAGCCGATCCTAGCAGCGCAACACACTATATCACCCTTGAAGAAAACCTCTACCTTCTTATCTCTAACTAATTCTTTAAACATGACTAGACTGTGATCCCTATAATGCTTTTCCTTTACCTCAGAAACCAGGGATGATTTTGAACTACTCTATACGCATACATTACTTTCTACTAAATCGACTAAGAGAACACATAGTCGGGTAAGCTGATGAACATCCTAATCTAACTTCTTCTTACCATCCTCCATATAAGCAACACTACCTATAGACATCCTACTATGAGAATCAACCACTATATTGGCTTTACCTGGATAATACAGGACACTTATGGCATAGTTTTTCAACAACTCCAACCTTCTCTGATGGAGGCTTAGGTATTTCTTAGAGAATATATATTGCAGGCTCTTATTGTTAGTGAACACATCAATGTCCCCTCCATATAAATAGTGCATCCAAATCTTTAAGGCAAATACTACTGCTGCTAACAAAAGATCATGAGTTGGATTGTTTTTTTCATAGGGCTTAAGTTGTCTAGAGGCATAGGATATAAATTTACCTCTCTACATGAGGACATAACCCAAACCTACTCTGGATGCATCATAATACACAACAAAGCTGTCTGAACCGTCTAGCAAGGTAAAAATAGGATCTTTAGTAAGTTGAGTCTTCAACTCTTGAAAACTCTTCTCACAAGTATCTGATCACTGCAATTTGAATTTCTTCTGAGTCAAACTGGACATAAGGGATGCAATAGATAAAAGTCCCTTAACAAACCATCAGTAATAGCTAGTCAAACTAAAAAAATCTGATATTTGATGAAGAGATAGGTCTGGGCTAGTTTCTCACTGCTTTGGTCTTTTGGGGATCAACTCTAATGCGCTTACCAGAAATGATATGGCCGAAGAAATCTACTGATATTAGCCAAAATCTGCACTTACTAAATTTGACGAATAACTGATGGTTTTTTAGAGTGTGTAATACTATTCTAAGATGGTTTGCGTGATCATGCTCTCTGCGGGAGTAGACAAGAATGTCATCTATTAAGACTATGACAAGAATGTCCAAGTAATACTTGAATACATGCTTCATCAAGTCTATGAATGGTGCTGGGGCATTGGTAATACCAAAGAACATGACTAAGAATTCTATGTGACCATACCAAGTTCTGAAAGCTATTTGAAAGAATTTCACATTCTCTGAGCCTTAGTTGATGATAGCCTGATCTGAGGTCTAGCTTAGAAAAATAACTGGCACCCTTAAGTTGGTTAAACAGGTCATCGATTCTGGGAAGTTGATAATTGTTCTTAACCGTGACATTATTTAGCTAATAGTAGTTTATAGATATTCTGAGAGAACCATATTTCTTACGCACGAATAGAACTGGTGCACCCCATGGGGACACACTTGCTCTAATGAATCCCTTATCTAGGAGATCTTTCTTTTAATTCCTTGAGTTCTGTTGGAGCCATTTTGTATGGAGGAATAGACATGGACTGAATGTTTTAAAGAAGTTCTATTCGGAAGTCTCTTTCCCATTTGGGAGAAACTCTTGGAAGATCTTTGGGAAATATATCTGGGAATTCACATGCTACTGATACTGACTCAAGAGTTGGAGTTTCTTATCTAGAGTCTTGGACTTGAATGAGATGGTAGAAATATCCCTTAGATATTATTTTACTTTCCCTAAGGTAGAAAATAAGCTGACTCCTAGGTGATAAAGTACTACCCCTCCACTCAAGGATGGTCTCATTCGGAAACTGAAATTGGATAATTTTGTTTCTATAGTCGATTGAGGTACAACAAGAATGTAGCCAATCCATGTCGAGAATAACATCAAAATTGGTCATATCTAATTCGACTAAGTCTACTGAAGCGACTTTCTGAGATACCATAATCGAACAATTACTATATATGCATTGGGCTATGATAGATTTACCCATTGGGGTAGAGACTGAGAAATGCTCTGCTAGTATTTTAAGACTTACTCCAAAGCTGACAACTATATATGGAGTTACAAAGGATAAAGAAGCCCATAGATCTAGCAAAGTATAAATATGTAAATGATAAACTTGTAATGTTCTAGTGACCACATCAGGAGAAATTTCCTGATCCTCTTGGGACTGAAGTACATAGAATCTATTTAGGCGTTGCCCACTGGTGGCACTGGAAGCGGCACCCTACTAAATTAGGTGACCGAACTAAGCTGAGGGATGGTTACGCTGACCCTGGGAACCTGACTAGGGATAATATCTAACTCTGTGACCTAGCTTTCCACACCCAAAATACACATCATTGCTAGCCCTGTAAATACCCTGGTGGTTTTTTCCATATTTCTGACAAAAGGGATTGGTTCAGGCACTACTGACACTACCCTGAGGCTTAAGACCTAGTGCCCTGTCTATGTTTACGTCTCTAAATTTTGGCACTGGAGCACTGGATAAGGATGGAGATAGAACTGAGGATCTCAAGCAAAACTGAGAATAATTCTGACCCTCTAACTTAGGCTGAGTGAAGTTAAAACTACCTATTCCCGCTCTCTTGCTCTCCCTTTCCTTCTCCTTATTATTAGCCTCTTCTATCTGCTGACTGTAGACAATGAGCCTGGATATGTCCATCTCCTTAATCAGTATAGCTATCCTACACTCCTTGACCACACTGCTAGAAACCCTAGACATAAACTTACTTATCCTGGACATGCTATCTACCACCCCATAAGAAGTGTATCTAGCTAAATAAGTGAACTTGAGAGAATACTCTTTCCCTATCATGTTGCCCTGCTTTAGGTTAATAAATTCTAGAACCTACGCTTCCCTTAACTACAATAGGAAGAACCTATCCAGAAATGCAGTGGAAAAGTCCTCCCACATTATGGGCCCTATATCAGCAGCCCTTTCTGCTTTCCATTAGTTAAACCATGTGTGATCCACATCCTGCAACATATATACGGCCAACTCTGCACTCTCAAAATCAATTACCCTCATAATATCTATAACTTTCTGTACCTGATCAAGAAATTCCTGAGGGTCCTCACCTGACTTATACACAGTAAATGATATAGGGTTTATTCTGGCAAAGTCCCAAATATTGGGTAAACAGTATTGGACACGAGGTTAGCCAGAACGACAATTGGGCATTCATTCTGGGCAGCCATGGAATGAGCTTGGGTGGTGAAAGTTGCTCTTAATTCAGCCTAGGAGACATATTCATCTAGGGTATCTGCCTGAATGGGCTGAGGTGCTGAAAAATTTCCAGTTATCCTTTCGATAGTATTCTTAGGAGGTATGTTCTGTAAAGGAAAAGGAAAAAATGGATTACACTGAGAGTTTAACATGAGCTCATGCTCACTCGTACAATGTGAATACTAAAAAAAGGGAAACTTTTCCTAAAACATCTAATATTCTCCTGTCCATAAGTGTGGCATGCTATAGGCCCATGCACAAGACACCACTAGATGTGGCTTTCTGACTAACAAGGACTTGGTTGAACCTTAGGCTCTTATAACAAGTTTATAACACCCGAAGTCTGTACCCTTGACACTAAATAGTGCTCATAATCCCAAAGGACCACAACCTAACCCATGACTGGTACCTGCTGAAATAACTAAATAAAAGTATTTTAATTATGTAGAAATTAGGTGGAAACTAGCCATAAGGTTCAAAACTTTAAGTAAATACTGAGTACGGTACATCCATACGAAAACTGAACATCTTTCTATAAATACTTTAGTTAGAAAATCCTCTGTTGTCTAAATACGGAGTTGTTGGGACAAGTCCCCAACTAACTCCAACTACTGAAATAAACTAAGATACTGAAATAAAATTATGTCCTCAAACTATGAGGACTCACCACTAACTCTGACGGCTGAATATCTGAAACTGCTAAGTATGATCGGGAGCCCGTGCGTTTGAACCTATGATATAAAACATCATGGGGGGAAAGAAAAGGATACGTTAGTACTATGAATATACTGGTCTACTTAGTGAGGTAGGCGGATAAGCATGGTTTAATATGCATGAACAAATACTGACTGAATAACACGAACAAAACTAAATGAGAGTACATACATAAATACGTAAATTGTAACTGAGGTCATGATAACACTAGATATTGAGTTCTGAATAACTAGGTTACTGATATATGAGTTCATTAATGTTGTATTACTATTAATTGAGTGACTATATTTGAAAGTCTTGATTTTGTGGAACTATTCTGAGTTCCATACTAAACTGTCTAACTATATCTGACAGTCCTAATTTTTGTAGAACAGAACTGAGTTATATTCTAAAGACTGAAACTAAGATGGTGAGAGGTAATTATCTAACTGAAATGCCCCTCTCTAACTAGATTGGGGTCCAACCTATAACCCTAGTTAGAAGGGTGTCAGTACCGTTCCATAGGTAAAGACAAGCTGAGTCACCCTCATCTTGTAGGTGCTCTGAATGAGAATGGTGGTACCCTCAATTGGCAGGTATGATACCTCATCAACCCTCAACTGGTAGGTTGATGTCTCAACCTACGCAATCTACGTAGTTCTACAACACAAGGACTACTTCTAAGGATCACACCCTCTAATGGCCGGTGAGTCCCCATCCTTAGGTTCACTCGGTGCTGAATCCTACTCCCAATTGCATAGACACTGAACTGATTTCTAAATAGTAATAGGCTGGGCTGAACTATTACTGATCGTACTGTCTAACTAAATTGAACATAGTTCACTAATTTCTGTTAACTGATGGAGTACTACTGAATTCTATTAACTGATTGAATACTATAGAGTTCTGTTGACTAGCTGGATTTAGTATGTATGAAATGAATACTGAACTGTAACTGTGACTGATTACTGAGGCTACTTTTGTAACACTACTGAGACTGTTCTGTAACTACCATAGCTCTAGGTAAATAGTTAAGTTTTTGGGTATTGAATACCCCCAGGACTCGATAGCATGAAAAGTAAATCATAGCATCGACTTGAAAAACATAATCATATGTACTTATTCATAACTCATTCATACAGACATTTTATCAAACCCCTGCATGATATAAGTTTCACATAAGCTAGCATGACATGTTTTCCGCTTTTTCAGTTAATGTAATCAATTTATTGAGCACTTGGTGAGCACAATCTATGAACATGATACTAAACAACATGTAGGCATCATAACATTAATTCAAATTTCACACATTCAATGTTTTAACTTAAATTCACATGATACTACACATATATCAATTAATACCACATAAAACTTATACTGAAAGAAGGATTTAGAACCCCAATTAATCATTATCATCACAAAAATAATTAAACCCATCATGGAATTCATGAAATCAATACACTTGATGTTTAGAAATAGTTTCTTTGACTACAGGGGTATAAGGAACCCTTGGACGAACACTTCACATACCTTGGTATTCGAATTTGTGATGAATGATGGAGTGTTCTTAAGGCTGAATCTTTAATTAGAGATCCTAGGATATGCTTCTAGAAAATTTTTGAGAAAGATGAATGGATTTTTCCTCTAAAAGGGCTTAATATCAAGTGTTAGGGGCTGACAAGAGGTGGGAAAATACCTACTTACCCCTTAGAATGTGGCTTTTTAATGACTAAAAACTAATTTAGCGATGCACAGATAGACGCGCCGTGTCATTTGCATCGAAATGATATCCAACGCGTCGTGTCGAGTCCACATCGGTTTACTAGAATTTGCACTAGGAGTTGCAGAAAATACTCATTGATGCGATGAGCTATGCGGCATGTCGAGATTGCATCGATTCACTGGTTTGAGCTTTAAATATATTTCAAATAAAGTACAAAAAATTTGATACTTTTTTGAGAACTCCGACTGATATTCTTGATTATGATTCAACCTAAAAATCATCACTTTAAGGTTATGAGGGTCGTGAAAGAGTCGCCAACCTACAAAGGCTAAAATAATACTAAGACTGAATACTTAGCTAAAAATTTTTAAGTTTGCGACCACTAAATAAGCTTTAAAGTATTGAGCTAAGCATAGGATTTTGTGAGGTCTTACAATAATCTAGGGATTTTGGCTTACTAAAAGCACCAATAGCATAAGTAGTAGCTCCTATTTCGAGTATGCCACCCTTGGTTTGTTTTAGAAACCTGGTCTAAGACTTGGGTAGCTATATCCCAAAGAAGACACATGAAAAACCCACCAATAAAAGTTTCAGCGACAGCCTTGATACTTGAATTCAAGGCTATATAGAATATATCCACTAGGCTCCTCGCAGATATCCTGTGATTGGGAATATTCATCAACTTCTGCTAGAATCTCAACCATGTTTCATGCAATGCTTCTTACTATAACTGTTTGAAATTATAAATCTCATCATTGAACTACAGCTCTCTATATGATTGGAAAAGTTGAGCCAAGAATTATTTCCTTAGCTAGTTCATGAAGTGATAGAGCCAAGAAAATGCTCGTCTAACTATAATGTTGCTTCACCTGTCTAAGAGAATAGGAACAACCTGAGTCATAAAGTTTCCTGACTCACTCCTGGAAGATTATACAAAGTGCAAATTCCTACATAATTCATAATGTGCATGTTTGCATTATCAGTTGGCAAGCTAACAAACACGCCCTTCGTATTAAGCAACTAAATCATTGCACTCATACTGCCGAACTTTGTTCCGTGTGGAAACTAAGGAGGAATGATAGCTCATGTCTCAATAGGTTTAATATAACCTAAATCTTCCCCCAGATCATTAAAATTTTTCAAGTACTGTTAAATGGGTGGTTTAACCCTGTCCTTTCTATCCCTATCTCTATCTCTATCAAGTATTGCTCGACGCTTATTCTATTACCTATTTTTTCCTCCTCATGGCATGATAGGTATCTTCAAACCACATATTTGCTTCAAATATTCACTGAGGAGTAGTTTATGTGACCATTTTTTGAACAGCCTATGAAGGTGGTAGATTCATGGCATTTGGGTCATCTTGAACATATCGTGACAAACTCTGTGCTCATACTCTTTTATCCTTCAATTTAGTCGTAGGGCCCATCAGGATTAGTATTAAGTTGGATCAAGGGATTCCCTTTGGTTCTGAGTACTGTGCATACACAAATATATAACAAGAAAATAGTAGAAAACCAAAGCCAATAACGTCAACAAAGTCAATCAATCAAATCACGATTGTATTCCCCGGTAACAATGACAAAATTTTATGTCTCCTAAATTACACCTCAAAGAAAGTTTAAAGTGGTCTCTTGACAAATATATAACCCAACATGCATGGTGTTTAACCCACATGGAATAGGACAAAAATCTTTTACGAGCTTATCGTAAGAGCTGGAAAATGCAGAAAGTAAATAGGGGGGTTTGTGAGAATCACAAGTAATAGTAACAATGCTTAGCAAGTATGGTTGTCATTAATATTAGACTATCACTAGGATTATGTCCCCTCTGACTTCTTAACTCCAAGATTTTTCATGCTCGTCATAAATCTTGGTGATTTGCATGCAGAATCTAACAAGTTATGTATCACCTAACTATGTCTCAACCTTTGTTTGAGTGAATGTCATTCATCTCCACTCGATCTTAGAGTTTCGTATTACTAGCCCTAATCATTGATTCTAGATTAACTATCTCCTCTAGGTCTTAAGTTAATTAGATGATGATTAGTATCTTCAAATTACTGTTGTGATCTTCTTTTCTCAATATCTGCCTATCTCTCGAGTCAGTATCAAATACAGGCGGGTTCCTAATATTTGCAATTTTCAAGAAAACAATTAAAGTAAAGAAAAAAATACATGCATAAACACTGGTTTAGAATGACTTAAAATATTTTATATTTTCTTAATCCATTAAGGTTTCTGCAGCCTTAGTTATGGAGTTTAGCTGCTCATGATTGCAAGAACATATATATAGTTCCTAACTTAAATCGTATGAATGATATCATAAATAGTTTAGAGGGAAAACAAAAATCTCTGTTTTATAACAAGCCCTAAAAAAGAAGGATATGAATTCCTAGATCGAAAGTGTATACTAGAACTCAAAATAATGTAATAATTATATAAAGCGCATTAGAATGCATAGAAAATAAATATGAAATATACCATGGGTATTTATAGATACATCAAAACCTCTAGAAAACCTATCCAAGACAAAGTTTGAAAATAAGGTCCGCACCAACCTACGACCCCACTCACGAACTGTAGGTAGTACCTATGGGCCCTAGATGGGTTCATGAGAATCAAAGAAAACTTTCGGCTCCAAAACATGATCTTATAAGGGGTACTTGCAGGACAGTAGGTACTACCTTTGCATCATAGGTAGACTTCATATGAACCAATGGCAAGAATAAAATTTCAAAACATTAGGAGGCCTACCTGCGGACCCAACCTGTGGCCTGTAGTTACTAACTACAACCCATAGGTTAGGCTCGCTCCTGCTACGTTTCATTATTTTTTTCTCCATTCTTCTCCAAAACCTATTTTCCTGCAAAATCAACATAAAACCATATCATATCATAAAGAAGACCTACATACCTGTTAATTTGATAGTTTGAAGCATCAAAACTGCTATGAAACCAAGGCAAATCAACATTCATGGCCTACAGGAGATAAGCTCGATCCATGTACTATACTAATATGGTACACAATCCTCCAAATATAAATCTATAAGGTACACATACCAGAATGGTATCCAACCCACCAAATTGAACAATATATGAATATCATAATCGGTATTCAACAAGAATATAATAAAGTAAACTAAATATGTAATTGAAAAACATATCTAGATACTAATTCAAGTTTAAGATTCATTATTTCATGTACGCAATCATCCAACAATCATAAGTACATCAGAAGGCCAATTTATAACTATTTAACTAATGAATAAGCATGGATTCTAACCATAGCCTATATTGGATCAAGCCCCATAATTCACTATTTCAAATGAGGCGTTGCATTTCCTTGAAATTTTAGCTTGATTTTAGTCTTGAAATATTAAAAAATAATCATTCAATAATTTATTCTTAAACTCTCGGCATTAAAGACCTACACCCACAGATTTAGCCCATGATTATAGCGTAAATTAAAGTTTCAGTGTTTTCCATCCTTTAATCTACTCTAATTCCCTGTAATTTATAATCAACACAAGAATGCTACTCTAGGAAGTGTGTTATAGAAACCTTGGGCCATTAACAAGTGATTTAAAATCACCTACAAAAAATTAACACCAGTTCATTCAACCTAGAGAAAATAAACAAAAATTTTCACCATGAACATGCTATAATGTTTTTAAAGATTATAGGAAGTAGTCATGTATTAAAATTGAGAAACTAACCTATATTAATTATATGAATTAACCTAGAATGCAGAAAATTTCTTTTTCTCTTAGCCCTACAACATTATATGATCTTAAAGCCATTTAAAACTACACCACAACCCACTATAATTCTCAAAACTATATAACACAAAATTTCATTCGAAATCAACCTAGTTTAAGATTTCACTATGTTAATTTGATAGAAAACTTAATTTAGACATTCACATGCTACTAACATCATAAAATTATGATATGTAATTACATTAGGTACTAATGTATCCACCTTTCATCTCGGAAAGATAACAAGAAAGAAAAAGAGGGAAAGCTAGAAAGAAAGTTACCTAAATTGGTAATCAACTATAACGACCCAAAATCGCCACTCGGGATGTCAAATGGTGCTTAAGGCTACAAGTAGCCTCAAGCGAACCCTTTGAGCCTGTTTCTTCTATTAAACTCATTTCAAGATGAAATAATTCAAACACTAGCATAGTCATACCATATGAAAGGAAATACAGAGAAAATCCTCGGTCCAAACGAACACAATACTGGAAACCTCAACGCAATCACAATTTTATAACTAGTTTGACAAAGCCTCTACAAATCCATGAACTAGAGATCCATTGGGATAGGTCCCCAACTGACTCGAAATGAATTGGAAATAACAACGTAGTCTCTTAAAATATGGAGATGTCTGAATATAGGTCATCGAACCATGAGGACTCACCACTATAGGAATGTAGATAGAGGTACTAAAAAATCACTGATGAAGTTGGGACTGAGCACCTGAACATAAATTATAAGACAATGTAGCACATAGACGTATATGTGGATCAGCACTTGAAAATTTACTAAGTATGTGGGGGTGCATGCATTTATATAAAACAACATCAATATTCTTTAATCAAATCATGCATGTAATAAGTAATGACTCACATGGCTTGAATAAGTATAAAATGGAAAGATCATGAATCATGTAAAATGGAACATGTAATACAATCTCGTGAGTCATTATACTTTTAGCTTTGAAATTTGTACTCTTCTCTTATTCTCATTACTCAAGGCTAAAGTAAACTTTAAGAAATATTTTCAACTCATGCATATGTCTCATAGAGAGTAAAACTTCTTCAATGCTCAAGAACACCTAACTCTTTTGAACTAAAATACATGGAATTCAGAATCAAATAACTTTGGAACATACTTGAAGGCATTTTATTCACGTTAGGAAAATATCTAATTTCAATCTTTAGGGAGAAATACTCATATCAAGGGAAAGTATTTTAGTTCTAAACAAATATATCTTATCTCAAAGCTTTAGTTTTAAGGGAGATTCTCTTAACCGACATAAACCAAGCAACCTACATGGAGTCCAATGTTTTCTCCACCTAAGGAAGAGACCCCACATTAGGGAGGATCATCATACTCTTTTCCAGTGAGTATAACCTCAATTAAGTGATCACTAATCTCAGCCTTAGGCCCAACAATCATCTTGTCCTTAGGCCCAACCTATGGTGGCATGTAGTTCTAGAGTAAGAAATCGTAATAATTTACCCAACTCAGTGCTAAATACTACTTCCTTTAGATTATCTCGCTCATCTCATGAAAATCCACTTTATATTAATCTCATAGTTTAATAAGAACCCAATAATCAAATCTGTAATCTCATGTAGTAGAGTCGATTTCAAAATTCAATGACCATTAGGTCAAAACATTTCTCAACAATCTCAGATTACTCAAATTATGGATGCTTATAGCACAAGAGTTCATAAAATCTCAAGTCTCAAGTAGGGCTTAATAACGCATAATTCAATCTCAAGTTAAAATTTATCAAAAGCAGAATCGATAGCATATAGATTCATAACTCATGTCGAAATCTTGAAATTTTAGGAATTTATCTCAAAATCTCACATACTCATATACTTCAATATCTCAAACATTTCAACTATTAACTTCTCAAGGATTAAAATCATGGGGTATAGACCCAGCTGCAATTTCTCAAGAAAACATGTAAAAAGCATGCCATTAGACTCTCAATTCAAGGTAAACATTAAAAGCTTACAACCAATAACAACGGGTGAAAACCCCCAAGTCAATTTCATGTAAAATCTCACAAATTGCAGAGACTTGTAGTTAAAATAAGTCTTTGGGTACAAGGGTGAAAGGATTACCCTTGTACAAAAACCCAGATACCTTGAATTAGATGCTTCGGATGAGCTCTCGCTTTTGGAACTCTATTCGTACTCTTGAATGAGGGTTCTTGAAGCCCTTGACTTGGGAACCTTGAATCTTGACTAAATTTAGCAAATCTATGGTGGATTCTTCAGATTCTTGGTAGAGGTTTTGGATACTTAGGGTTCTTCTTAAGAAACAACTTGAAAAAAACTTCATAGAATGCTTGTAATTGACTTCAAGTTTGTGTTTGCATGGTTTAAGAGGTTTGGAAAAACTCTAAAGTGCCCTTTTTAACTTCTGTATGAAGCCATAAAAATTAAACTGGGAACCTGATTTTATGGGCCACCGCAACATGCCACTATCGCGGTGGCTTACTGGAAATTGACAAATGGGAAACTGGGAGTCACCGCGACACGGAGCCATCCCATTGTCCCACTGGTTGGGATCTGGAACTTCAGCGCAACGCGTCACAATCACGCTAGGACACTGGAAATTGACTATTGAGAAATTAGGGTCCACCGCGATGCTCCACTATCTTAGAGTTCCACTGGAATTTGGCAATTGTCAAATAGACCCTCTCCGATACGCGTCAAGCACAAAAATGATGCTATTTTACGATTAGGACTATAATTAGCCATAACTTCTTACCCGGGTATCGGATTTGGGTGAATCTTATATTGACGGAAAGCTTATCAAATTTCCCATGTGATAAAAATTCAAAATAAAGGAAATTCTAGATGGTTAACATTATACTCACTTTGGAAGTCACTTCTGAATCTTTTAGGGACGGAATCATGCCTCATTTGACACGCCCTAAGGCTCATTCTATGAGAGAATTTTTGTGGGGTCTTATAATATCTCCCCTGGAAACATTCATCCTTGAATGTCGCTAGTTAGACTAAGGACACAGGAAAAACTGAATACAAATAGCTGAAGCAAGTTACTAAAACAGGCTCAAAATCTCTCTAAATTCTTCATTGCAGCAAAAATTGCAAAAACTCATACAAGGATAGATGCATAGAGATGAAATTTAGATTGGAAGGCTGAATTAAGGAAGCATAATACCTTTGGATTAATCTGAACTTGCAGAAAAGAGGTGCGGATACTTGGCTCGTATGCCAGCTTTTCCCTCCCAAGTTGCACCCTTCACAGACTAGTTCCGCCACGAAACTTTGACCAAGGGAACTTCTTTGTTCCTTTGTCTACGGATCTAAAAATCTAGGATCTCAATAGGAATCTCATGAAACGAAAGACTGTTCTGAATATCAGCATTTTATGAAGGATCTACTACAATGAAATTACCAATATGCTTCTTAAGCATAGAGACATGGTAAATAGGATGAACAACTGACAACTCTGTAGGAAACTCAAACTCATAGGCCACCTTACCAACACAACTCAAGACTCTATACGGGCCAACATAACGGGGACCACGCTTCCCATTTTTACCAAACCTTTTCACCCCTTTCATGGGTAAAATCTTCAAGTATACCAAATCACCCACTTCAAACTTAAGATCTATTCTCCTCACATCAGCATAAAACTTTTGACAACTCTAGGCGGTCTTCAATCTCTCTCTAACAAACTTAATTTTCTCTATAGATTCAAATACTGCATCAGGCCAAACCACGACAGCTTCACCAACTTCAAATAAACCTATGGGTGATCTACATCTCCTACCACAAAAGGCCTCAAATGATGCCATCCCGATGCTAGCATAGTAAATATTTTTATAGGCAAACTCTATCAATGGCAATTGTTCATCCCAACTACCTTTGAAATCAAGAGCACATGCCCTCAACATATCTTCCAAAATCTGAATGGTCCTCTCTGCCTAACCATCCTTCTGCGGATGAAAAGCTGAATTCAAAAGGACTTGGGTACCAAGACCCTGCTGGAATGCCCTCCAAAACTAAGAAGTAAATTGAGTGCCCCTATCCAAAATGATAGATGAGAGAACTCCATGCAGCCTCACTAACTCCTCGATATACAATCGAGCATAATCATCAGTTGTATAAGATGTATGCATGGGCAAGAAATGCGTGGACTTATTCATCCTTTGTACAACAAGCCGAATAGAATTATTATGATGACGCAAAAGAGGAAACCCAATTAGGAAGTCCATATTCACCACCTTACACTTCCAAGTGGGTATACCAAATTCTTGCATAACACCACCAGGTCTTTAGTAATTTACCTTAACCTATTGTGACGTTGCACACTTTGCTACGAACTCGGCTATATCCTTCTTCATACCATTCCACCAATAGATTTCCCACAAGTCGCGGTACATCTTGGTAGTGCCGGAATGAATAGAATACCATGCGCTATGCACTTCAGCCATAATCCTCTGCCTTGGATCATCAACACACGGAACAAATAATCTATCTTTCAATCTCAACACGCCATCTCCCCTTTGAGAGAAAACCTCTACCTTTTGGCCCTTAACTGACTCCTTCAGACTGACTAGACTAGGATCCCTATCTTACTTCTCCTTCACTTCCGAAACTAAAGAGAATTCATAACTACTCTACACCAATGTACTCCCCTCAGTTGAATCAAGCAACCAAATAACGAATCTATCCAGATAATGCACATCGCGAGCTAACTCTTTCTTACCTTTCTCTATATGAGCAACACTACCTATAGATAATCTACTAAGGGCATCTGCCACTATGTTGTCCTTGCCCGGGTGATACAACACACTCATATCATAGTGTTTTAACAACTCCAACCACCTTCTCTTCCTAAGATTCAACTCCTTCTAAGTAAACACATACTGTAAGATCTTTTGATAAGTAAACACATCAACATAAATACCATAAAGATAGTGTCTCTAAATTTTCAAAGCAGAGACCACAACAGCTAACTCAAGATCATGGGTTAGGTAATTCTTCTTATGCAGCTTTAACTATCTAGAGGCTTAGGCTATAACCATACCTCTTTGCATCAACACACAACCCAAACCAATTCCACAAGCATAACAATATACAACAAAGCCATCTGTACCATCAGGCAAAGTAATCATCGGAGCTGAAGTAAGTCGAGTCTTTAACTCTTAAAAAATCTTCTCACAGGAATCTGACCACTGGAACTTAACTTTTTTTAGGGTCAATTGGGTCATGGCAGACACAATAAAAGAGAAACCCTCAACAAAATAGTGCTAGTATCCAGCTAGACCAAAGAAAATCCTAATGTCAGACGAGGAGATAGGTCTAGGCCAATTTTTCACAGCTTCTGTCCTTTGGGGATCAACTCTAATACCTTCGACTAAAACAATATGACCTATAAAGGCTACACACCTTAGCCAAAATTCACACTTACTGAATTTGGTGAAAAATTGGTGCTCTCTGAGGGTTTGTAAGACAATTCTAAGATGATTCGCATGGTCATTGTCACTATAGGAGTACACAAGGATATCATCTATGAAAACAATGACAAACATATCGAGATATTACTTGAACACTGGATTCATGAAGTCCATGAAGGCGGCATGGGCATTGGTTAGCCCAAAGTACATGACTAGAAACTCAAAGTGACCATATTAGGTTAAAAATGTTGTACTTGGAATATCAAACTCCCTTACTTTAAGTTGATGATAAACGAATATAAGGCCTATCTTAAAGAAATAACTTGCACTATGCCACTGGTCAAACAAGTCAGCAATTCTCGAAAGGAGATATTTATTTTTGACTATGATCTTATTAAGTTAATGATAGTCAATGCACATATGCAAAGAATCCTCTTTCTTTTTCATGAATAAACTAGGTGCGCCCCAATCATCTCGGCCTTAGGTCCAACCTATGGTGGCGCATAGTTCTGGGGTAAGAAATCATAGTAACTTACCCAACTCGGTGCTAAATACTACTCCCTTTATATAATCTCGCTCATCTCATGAAAATCTACTTTAGAATAATCTCATGGTTCAATAAGAACCTAATTATCAAATTTGTAATCTCATGTAGTAGAGTGGATTTCAAAACTCAATGATGATTAGGTCAAAACATTTCTCAACATTCTCAGAATAATAAAATCATAGGTGTTTATAGCACAAGTGTTCATAAAGTCTCAAGTATCAAGTAGGTCTTAATAAACCATAATGTAATCTCAAGTTAAAACTCATCAAAAGCATAATAGATAGCATATAGATTCATAACTCACGTAGAAATCGGGAAATTTCAGTAATTTGTCTCAAAATCACAACATACTCATATTCTTCAATATCTCAAACATCTCAACTATTAACTTCTCAAGAATTAAAATCATGGGGTATGGACCCGACTATAATTTCTCAAGAAAACATGTAAAAATCATGCCATTACACTCTCAATTCAATGGAAACATGAAAAACTTGCAACCAATAACAATGGGTGAAAAATCCCAATTCAATTTTCTGTATAATCTCATAAATTGCCAAGAATTGTAGTTTAAATAAGCCTTTGGGCACAAGGGTGAAAGGATTACCCTTGTTCAAAACCCCACATACCTTGAATTAGAAACTTTCGATGAACTCACGCTTTTAGAACTCTATTTGTACTCTTGAATGAGGGATCTTGAAGCCCTTGACTTGGGAACCTTGATTCTTGACTTAATTTAGAAATTCTATGGTGGATTCTTGAGATTCATGGAAGAGGTTTTGGATACTTAGGGTTCTTATTGAGAGAAAACTTGAGACAAACTTTATAGAATGCTTTTAATTGACTTCAATTTGGTGTTTGCACGGTTTAAGAGGCTTTGAAAAAGTCCAAAGTACCCTTTTTAACATCAATACAAATCAAGAAAAATTGAACTGGGAACCCGATTTTATAGGCCACCGCAACGCACTACTTTCGCGGTGGCTCACTAGAAATTGACAAATGGGAATTAGGATGTCACCATAATGTGGAGCCATCACGTTGTCCTACTAGTTGGGACCTGGAACTTCAGTGCGATGCGTCACAATCACGCTACGCCATTGTAAATTTACTATTTAGAAATTGGGGTCCTCCACGATGCGCCACTATCATGGAGTTCCACTGGAATTTGACAATTGTCAAATAGACCCTCTCCGCGACGTGCCAAGCACTAAAATGATGTTGCTTTATGACTAGGACTTAAATTAGCAATAACTTTTTACCCAGGTATTAGATTTGGGCGAATCATATATCGATGGAAAGCTTATCAAATTTCCCAAGTGATAAAATATTGAAATTAGGGAAATTCTTTATGGTTAACACGACACTCACTTAGGAAGTCACTGCTCAATCTTTTAGGGCCCGAATCACGCCTCACTTGACATGCCCTAAGGCTCATTCTACAAGAGAATTTTTGTGGGGTCTTACAACAACTATGGTTATTCGCTATGCATGTCCACATTAGTTTTTTAAACCTAATGATTCTTCCGCTGGACTTTTAACGGACTTTATCTTTGTCTTTATAACCTTTTGGAAACCTCTGTAAAAAATGACAATAGGTTTCTCTTAATAAGAGAGATTCTCATCAAGAAAATTGAATCCCAATGGATGATAAAATAACCATACTATGATACTTCTTGAGCATCGAAACATGAAACATTGGATGCACTTTCAACAAACTCAGAGGTAAGGTACTGGCCCGACACATGTCAAGACCTTAAATAAACCAATGTACCTTGGGCTGTGTTTACCTTCTTCCAAAGTTAATTCACACTTCCAAAGTTAATTCATACTCTTTATAGGTAAAACTTTTAGAAAAAAACTTCTCACCTTCCATTAAATTCATATCATGAACCATTCTATTTGCATACTCCTTCTATCAACTTTTAGTTTCTATAAGCTTATCTTGTGTAATTCTAAGATTCTCTATCAACTCTTTCAACTAATTAGTACTCCAAGGTCTAAGCTTGAGGGAATCAAACAACCCTAGTAGAGATTTAAACCTCCTACCATATAATGTTTTGAAAGGATCCATGTCTATACTAAAATAATAGCTATTATTATATGCAAATCCACATATTGGTAAGAACAAGTCCCATGACCACTGAAATTTAAGACACACACCCAAAGTATGCCCTCCAACACATTGATTATTCACTAAGATTTCCAATCACTCTTAGGATGAAAGGTTATACTTAGATCCCATTTAGTGCCTGACTCATCCTTAAATTTTCCTCAAATGTAAGAGGTGAACTGGATACCTCTATTAATTATAATAGCAACAGTCACCCTATATAGCTATACACTGTCGTTAACATAAATTTTTGCTAACATGGTTTAATTAAAACTCACCTACACAGGAATAAAGTATAAATACATAGTTAATAGGTTCATAATCATTCAAATTCTTAGGAAGACCACCAAAAAAATTCATGGATATCCTTTCAAAACATTTATTCAGGAATAGGAATTATTTAAAAAGTAACACCAGGTTTCTAATTTTTATACTTGATGTATTGGAAGTTCTAACACTTACCGACATAATACACAATATCCCTTTTCTTACATCACCATAAATAATGTTAACTTATGTCTTGGTACGTGTTTGTGGCACCAGGATGTATGGAGTATGTAAACTATATGCCTCCACTTTAATGGTAAGAATAGAATCATCTACATGAGGTACATAACTTGTACTATAATCCTCAACATACCTTCATTATTAAGTATGGCCTCTTCTTTTAACACCTTGTCACAAATCTTACTAAATGTCACATCTTTAATAAAGCTTAACATTAAATAATAAAGGTGTAGAGGCAATACTTAATGATTATTCTTCAATAAGGTAGATCTCGCCTCTATATTAGATCGCATTCCTCCTCTATTAATAACCTATAATCTCATAAAACTATTAGCTATAATCTGAACCACCCAAGCTAATGGATGTTTACGACCATAATAATATACAGAACTACCCACACTATCAATCATCCAACTCAATGCATCCTCAACCGCATTGACCTTTCCTAGATGATAGTGAATGAAAATGTCATGATCCCTGAATTATTATGTCCACCTTTACTACTCAGATTCGAGTCTCTTATGGTGATAATGTCATACAATTTATGAAGATTAGTGAACACTACACACCTAATGATCGAAAGATCATGTCCTATATTTTTAGTGTAAATACCATATCCGCTAGATCAAGTCATAAGTAGGATAATTCCTCTCATGAACCTTTAGTTGTCTTAGAGCATAGCCAATCATATTGTTGTCCTGCAACAACATATTAATCAAACTAGAACATGAAGCATCATAATACATGATAAATCATAACATTTAGTAGACCAAGCAAGAATACAAGATAAAGTCAGTAAAATCTCAAGCTTTTAGAGGATCTCTTCAAATCCATTAGTCCATACAACAGGCATTTCCTTCTCAGTCAATCGAGTTAAGTATGAAGTAATGGAAGCAAACCCCATCATCAACCTATGATGGTAACTAGCCAACCCATAAAGTTGTGAATTTAAGTCACAATGGTATATCTAGTCCAATTTTTAACCAACTAAATATTTATTGGATCCACTGTAACCCCTTCTTCAGAAACCATATGTCATAAGAAGGACAATGCAGACAACCAACACTCATACGTAAGAATATTTAGAATGGACTTCTTCTCCTTTAGCAAACCCAAAACAATGCACATGTAAGCCTACTACTCCTTTCTACTATTGGAGTACCCCTAAAATTATCACTAAAAACACTAATAAGGGAATCTAAAAAGGACATAAGCTCCCCAATCATCAATACCATAAAAGCAGTTGGGGAATTAGTATATCCAAAAAGCCATTACAAAAAACTCATAATGACCATATTGAGTTTGGAAAGTTTTCTTTTGTATGTCCTCATCTATAATCTTAATTTAGTGGTAACCTAACCTCAAGACAATTTTAGAAAACACTAAGAACCATGGAACTGATCAAACAAGTCCGTTATCATTGGTAATAGGTACTTATTATAAATTAAAGTTTATGTATATATGTAGAATACCATCATCCTTATTCTTAAAAGGACAGGAGCACTCCATGGAGAAACTCTAAGGAGAATAAATTCCTTACCCAACAATTCTTGCAACTAAACCTTTAGCTTTCTTAAATCAACTAGTGCCATTCTATAAAGAATAACAAAAATTAAAAAGTGTGTGGCTCTAGGTCTATGCAAAAATCATTTTCATGATCAGGTGGCATCCCAGGTAGATCATTAGGAAACATTTTAAAAATATTTCCCAATTGCTTAAATTTATGAACTAAAAGGAACCTCGACACTAGTATCCCAAAGATAAGCTAAAAAGGCCCCGACACCCCTTACCAACCAACTTTATGACATGAATCAAAGATATAAGTCTCTGAGTAGAATACTTATAATAACCCTCCCACTCTAATCTATCGATCCCTAGCATATCTACAATGACTATCTTAGCAAGACAATCGAGAATCGCATGGTATGGAATAACCATCTTATCTCCAAGATAATTCCAAATCCAGCATGCCTAGAATTACCAATCAAGCCATGTCTGAATACCCTTAAAGAATACAGAACAAGATTGATAAACTTTACCAAACTATCAAAACCCTAACTTTAATAAGTACATACATAAGAGTACCAAGCATTTCACAAACCATATCCAGACCTAAAGAAAATTTAATTGAAACATATGAGAAAGTTGAGCATAGATCAAGCTAATTAGTATCCACAGAGTTAACAATAAGAATAGTACCTATGATCACTGTATCTACGACCTTATCCTTGAGTTTGCATGGAAAGGCATAAAAGCATGCATTATTACCCATCTATGCACCAACCTTGCTAGCCTGTGCATCATTTTAAACAGTATGTCCCCTACTATATTTGTCTTGGTTGTCATCTCTACGACCCTGGTAACCACCATACCCACCCTATGAATAACCCTAACCATTACCTTTAACTCCTCTACCTATAGAGATAAAAGCTCAAAAAGTTGATTGTTTTCCTTACTGACCAAAGAGTTTGTGCTATAGGAGATATTTCATAATATGACCAATCCTTCCACACTTATAACTTGTAAGGTCTAGAGCTTAGTCACTAAGCTGATTATACTTAATGAATATAACAACCAAAATCTGAAAATGGTTAGCTGGCCCTAATGAACCCCTTACAAAGACAAACATCACAAACTAAATCAGTTGATTAGGGCATCCCTAAATCCTATCCTTGAGAATAAGAACCACTAAAATTGCCAACCATGCAGGCTAATTACCTTTTCTCACGCTCCTATTTTTTTTCAGTAAATTAACAATCTCTGAGAAGTTCTTACCTAAAATTGTCATCTAAAGTACAGATACTTAAAAATTGGTATTCAACCCTTTCAGAAATAAGAAAACTCTCAACCTCAATAGTCAACAACTATAAAGAGTATCTTAATAAAGAATACAAAATTCTCTCATAAGCCACAACCAACATATTTCCCTACTCGAGTCTACTAAACTCATTCTTCTTTTGATCCTTTAGAGTGAATGGAACATATTTCTAAAACAAGGTAGAATAAAATTGAGTCTAATTCAATGATAATAAACTTAAAGATCTACAATAAACAAAATCCCTTTACTATATCGTGGTATACTCCTTCAATTGAAAAGAAACAAACTTCACACTATACCTCTCTATCACTTCTTACCCACGGAGCCTTTCATGAAAATTAATGATAAATTCATAGGAATCTTCTAACTTATTACCATAAAACTCAATAGTCTTCATCTTATGAAATTTGAAAAATAAGTCATGCTCAATTTGGTCATCACCAAATCTAATACATGACGTAAAAATGCACAAGACTCGAAGCCCATATCTACTTAGGTACCATAATAGTGGCAAGATATAACCCTAGATACTAATTATCTAAAGTTTCTAGCATATCACCTATACTGCCTAAACAACTCAAAACCCCAGAAATGGCTGAATTATCCTAGAAAACATAAAAACTTATGCAACACGCACATGAACTTACACTACATCTTCCTAAACTCGTACTTTTCTATCCTCTCGTACCACTTATTGATTCTAACCCATATCTGCAATATCCACATATAGGGAAGGACTTCGATCTTAGTTTTGTCAAACCTATGTCAGCTTAAGATCCACCCTGGTGGGTGCTGGCCAATTACCATTTTTTCATACTCTTCCTACTCAGCCTCTCCCTTGAATAACAACCCCAATAGCTAGTTTAGGTACTTCAAAAACTACTTCTTTCTTGGCGTGTGTCCTAACAATCTGTGAGATAAGAGTGAAATAAGTCAAATACCAATTTTTATCACCAGATACCAATTGGACTCAAGTACAAACATAAAGGAAATAGGAAGAGTGAGATTTCCTAAAGTCTTGTAGCCTCTAAGATAAAAGTACACACATCTTTGTACCATTTTTATGACTTTAATAAAATCATTCTTGTACGATGAGGATGAAGAAACTAGGTCTCTAATACCATTTGGTCATAATAAAAAAGATCATAAGTAGCACCCACACTAATCTTTTGGTGTGAGAACCATCTAAACCTAACCATAACCCATAATAGTCATGAGTGGTACCCAATATAACTCTCTGATGGGATAACCATCAACCAAAATTAGTATCCGTCACTTATCTATTTTTAAGGTAGGATATTAAATAAAACATTAAGAATGAAAAATATATTTAGAAAACTAATACCCCACATTTTGGACTAGAATGAAAATTTGTCATTCCTATGCATGGATGTTTCAAAAGCCTCAAACCCTATATAAATTTAGTGTGTTAATCAATTATATAGTGTTTGAATCTATTTGAGCATGAATTTATATCATAGAGGTCCCCTAAGTAAAGTACTAGTTTAAATTTTTCCTATCGTTTAAGTTTTAGCGAGCGTCAAAACTTGGGTCAACTTCAATCGACCATAACTCATTATATATGACAAATTGGGTTATTTACTATATATCGAATAAAATTTCTTTGAATTATATTTCCAACGATACCAATTTTTCCTAAATCCAATATCGGAGAAAAGAGTTCTGCCTATTTTACTCCAGCATATCAGGCTGGAAACAGTGTGATGACATTCGTTATAGCTTATCACATTTGTGATACCCTATCACGAAGGTCGTCAACCATAGGCAGAAACCAGCTCCTAAGTGATGACATTTGTGATAACCTATCACATTTGTGATGCCCTATCACGAAGGTCGTCAGCCTTTGGCAGAAACCATCTCTTAAGTGACACATTCATGATAACTTATCATAAATCTGATGACATTTTTGATGATTTATCACAAGTTTGATGCCCTATCACCACTGTCATCAGCTATGATTTTTTAGCAACTGGGAAATTATTTCATTAGGGTATTTTGTTCTTTTCTTCACCTTCCACAACTTATAACCCTAAAGAGGCATAATTTTTCCTATTTTTCTTCAGTTAAGCTTCTCAAAAACCCTTTCTTATACTCTCAACCATAAGATTTGTTTTTTCATCAAACTCATCTCTCAAAAGCAAGATTCAAGCCTGTTTTCAAGATAATCAAGAATTAAGTTTCCCAATCCAAGAAATCTCCAAGAAATCATCAAGGTTTCCTTTCTAAGGTATGCGTGTGTTCATTCATGGATTCCTTTCATCCATGAAGTTCAAGAACCCTTTTCTAAAACTATATATTATGTTTTTCATGTTATGAATAGATTGTTGATCAAGTTTATATATTGAATGATGCCAAGATAGAATATTTTTGTGTTAGTATGAATCTATGACATCATACGAGTTAAAAACATGTAAGTTTGATTATTTATGAAAAGTAATTGTATAATTTACACCTATGCCTAAGCTGTGCATGTAAGGTGTTTGATAAAATACCTAAGAAACTAGAAATCATACATTATAGCTAAATTCTGACTAAGAGATGAATTCATGATATGCCCCCATATCCCAATGATTTTCTTGTTGATATTGTCTCATTTAAATGTTGTTGGGATGTTCATGAACTAGTCTTAAGACATTATGCCATGCTTACTTGCAAATCCTACTTATGTACAAAATGTATGATATCTATGCACTTCATGGAATTCCCCAAGTGATGATATTATTGGTTGTTGATGTTGGTCACGTACTCAAGTCAGTCATGTGTGTCAGTTTACTTCCATCGAGTCCTGGGGGTATTCGTACCCAAAAAATACAGTTGTGTGCCTAGAACTATGTCATGTTATAATGATACTCTCAGTTAAGCCATGATCTATAGAATTCAGTCAGTCATGTGACTCAGGAAAAATCAGAAATCTCAGTAGTCTCAGTAGTTCAATAATTTTAGTGATCTCAGTACTCAGTATGTAACTTCGGTATTCACTGTTAATCTTAGTAACTTCAGTATACTCAATTAGTCCTCAGAACTGAGTACATTTTATTAGTTATCGAAATTCAGTAAACTCAGTTCAGCTCCGCTAAACAATACCACTAGTATCAATTCAGCTAATCAGTTCAGTTCAGTTATTTAGTTTATCTCTCTTATTCAGTTTATTGTATTTCATATAGGAGTAGGATTCAACAATGAGTGAGCCTAGGGATGGGGACTCACCCACTCGAATAGGAGTAAGATCCCTAGAAGCAATCCCTAAGTTCCAGAACTATATTTCCAGTGTAGGTATGAGATGTCACCCATTACATAGGACTGACATACTTAGGGGTCACCTGTTAGCACATTTGTATTTATTGGACTGATCCCAGGAGTGACCCGCTAGATTAGGACTGACTCCATTGCAGATGTCTTTACTGGTGGTGTGGTACTGACACCCTTCCACTCAGGGAAGAGATTAGACCCAATTCCGCTTAGATTGGAGCATGTCGGTTAGATGAACATATCCCATAGTTTCAGTTACAGAATCAGGGCTTTTAGACATAGTCAACTCAGCTTAGTAGTACAAATTCAGTACTGTTAGATACAGTCAATGCTTATCATTGTAAATAGACTTCAAGATCACCCATTAGCTAGGACTGATCTCATATATGATTAATCAGTGTCAGGATCATTAGATTAAAAGATCACCCGCTAGATAGGACTGATCTCAGTCTAAGTCAAATCATCCTTACTATTAGTATACTCACAATTACTTGCTAGATAGGACAGATCTCATATTTAGTTACTCTAAGTAGAACGGAACTCAGATAGTTCCATTAGAACATAGATTGTCAGATACAGTCGCTCAGTATCTATTATATTAATTAGTCTGATCATTACAGTAATATCAGCTATATCAGTTGTCATATCTCACATTACTAGTATTTAGTTTCAAGACTGTTAGACACAGTCATTCGATCCAGTTCTTCATAATTTAAACTATAGAAATAGTTAATAATCTATTCAGTACCTTAATAACAGTAAACTCATGTCATCAGCATTCAGACTCATAGTCAGCATCATTATAAGTGCAGTTATAGTTGTTTATGCATGTATATATTCTCATGTTCATATTAGTTAGCATTATTCATGCATATAACCCTTTAAATTTAGCCTACCTCACTTATATACTCAGTACATTTAGATGTACAGATGTATTTGCACTATGTTTCTTTCTCTTAAGTTACACCATAGGTTTAGAGGCACAAGCTCCAAATCAGCAGTAGCCTTCCAGTGTTCAGAGTTTGTAGTGAGTCCTTCTCGTTCAAGGATGATATGATTATTGCTACATTTACTGTTCAGTTGCTAGATGGACTTAGTTGGAGACATATTCCTTCAACTCCTTATTCAGTTCAGTTAGATGATTTTAGACTAGATATCTGATTAGATATTCAGATTTCATTATTGTTAGTATTTATGACTTGTTTTGGTATTGTTATACCTTTTTCAAACTTTTTGTTATCATACGTTTATTTAGTTTAAACATTATGGCCTTTCATGTTTATGTTTCTGTATTTTATTATATATTATGCAGCATGTACGTACAGCTATCAGTCATAGGTTAGCTTGTCGTCCTTCGGGTCATGTGCACTGTGTAGCATTCTGGTTCAGAAAATCAAGGTGTTACAAACTTGGTATCAAAGCCTAAGGTTCAATAGAGTCCTAGGAAGTCTGAAAGCAGTATCTAGTAGAGTTTTATACATGGGTGTATTGTGCACCACAGCTATGTACAGGAGGCTATGAGATGTTTTAGGAACAGTTTCTGTTCTTTCAGTATTCATGTCGTGCCAGTGAGCAGTTAGATGTGTATAGCTTGTTTTCTCATTCTTGCATCCATTCATACTATCAAAAATCTCATAGAATGTAACTATGTCAACAAAGAACCTCATAGTAGTTGCAAGTGTAGTCCATCTCATGCATTAGTTTCAGACTCCCAAAGTTTAGTTATAATCTAGCTCATAGATGCCATGTGCATCACCCTGTATCTCTGTAAGGTAAGCATTCTTAGAGGGACATAGCGACCCAAAGGGGAGATACCCCACTTTATCTTAACGATCTCATTCCTTAGATCCTTCAATTCCTCCTTGTATAATAAATTCTTTCTAGAATAGAGGGTACTCATAAGTTGACCTTCAAGTTAGACCTCAGCTATAGCTCAAGTATTCAAAGGTTTAATTCAGTTCATGATGTTCATTCCATATGTCATGTCGCATAATCAGTCATGTTCTCATGTTTCATTTAAATCTTAGTACTGTTACCATTGCATGTTCAGTCGTATGTTTGTGAGTCAGTTCAGTCATGTATTCACATATCACATATTCGTGGTCAGCTTATAAGTACTTTTGGTCATGCATTCACGTATCATGTAAGTCATATAATCATGCATTAGATGTGCGTCGATTCAACTTATTAGTTAAGCATCAGATATGCATTCTTAGTTTAAGAAACTCAGTTTATCAGAACACTCAGTCCTTTATTCAGAAATCAGCTACCCATCCATCAGATATGCATGTACTGTATGATATGTTCAGTTTTTAGTCATGTTAGCCATGAAATCATGATCAATCATTCATTCTATATATTCATGTAAGTTGTATTTTCTCTCCTCTCAGCTAGTATCATTCGATGATGAATGTTCCCAAGGGGGAGATATTATAATACCCTATATTTTGGACTAGAATAAAAATCTGTCATTCCTAGCGTAGATGTTTCAAAAGCCTCAAATTCTATATAACTATAGTGTGTTAATCAATTATATAGTGTGGTAATCTATTTGAGCATAAATTTATATCATAGAGGTCCCCTAAGTAAAGTACAAGTTTAAAGCTTTCCTATCGTTTAAGTTTTAGTGAGCGTCAAAACTTGGGTCAACTTCAATCGACCATAACTTGTTGTATAATACGAACTAGGTTGTTTACTATATATCAAATGAAATATCTTTGAATTATATTTCCAACGATATCAATTTTTTAAAAATCCAATATCGGAGCAAAGAGTTATGCCTATTTTACTCCAGCATATCAGGCTGGAAATAGTGTGACGACATTCGTGTTAGCTTATCACATTTGTGATGCCCTATCACGAAGGTCGTCAGCCTTAGGAAGAAACCAACTCCTAAGTGACGACATTTGTGATAGCTTATCACATTTGTGATGCCCTATCATGATGGTCGTCAGCCTTAGGAAGAAACCATTTCCTAAGTGACGATATTTGTGATAACTTATCACAAATCTGATGACATTTTTGACAACTAATCACAAGTCTGACGCCCTATCACAAATGTCGTCAGCTATGATTTTTTAGAAACTGGGAAATTATTTTTTGAGGGTATTTTTGTATTTTTCACCTTACACGACTTGTAACCCTAACGAGGCGTAATTTTTTTCATTTTTCTTCAGTTAAGTTTCTGAAAAACCCTCTCTTATACTCTCAACCACAAGATTAGGGTTTCCATAAAACTCATCTCTCAAAATCAAGAACTTTCCAGCAAATTATCAAGGTTTTGTTTCTAAGGTATGCGTGTATTTATTCATGGACTGTTTTCATCCATGAAGTTCAAGAACCCATTTCTAAAACTATATATTATGGTTTTCATGTTATGAATGGATTTTTGATCATGTTTATGTGTTGAATGATGTCAAGATAGAATCTTTATGTGTTATTATGAATCTATGACATGATATGATTTGATCACATGTAAGTTTGATTATTTATGATGAGTAATTGCATGATTTACACCTATGCCTAAGTTGTGCATGCAATGTGTTTGATAAAATACCTAAGAGACTAGAAATCATGCATTATAGCTAAATTGTGACTAAGTGAAGCACTCAAGATATGCTCCCATATTCCAATGATTTTCATGTTGATATTGTGTCTTGTAAATGTTGTTGGGATGTTCATGAACTAGTCTTATGAGATTATGCCATTCTTACTTGCAAATCCTACTTATGTAAAAAATGTATGATATCCATGCACTTCATGGAATTCCCCAAGTTATGATATTATTCTTGGTCATGTACTCAAGTCAGTCATGTGTGCCTAGAGCCATGTCATGTTATGACTATACTCTCGGTTAAGCCATGATCTATAGAATTTAGTCAGTCATATGACTCAGGAAAACTCAGAAATCTTGGTAGTCTCAGTAGTTCAGAATCTCAGTGATCTCAGTGCTTAGTCTGTAACTTCAGTATTCACAGTCAATATCAGTAACTTCAGTACTCTAAATCAGTCCTCAGAAATCTATACATTTTGTTAGTCATTGAAATTTAATAAACTCAGTTTAGCTCTGCTAAACAATACCATTATTATCAGTTCAGCTAATTAGTTTAGTTCAGTTATTCAGTTCATCTCTGTTATTCAATTTAGTGTATTTCATATGGAAGTAGGATTCAGCACCGAGTGATCCTAGGGATGGGGACTCACCCACTAGAATAGGAATGAGATCCCTAGAAAAAAATCCCTAAGTTCCAGAACTACATAGCCAGCGTAGGTACGAGATGTCACTCATTAGATAGGACTGACATACTCAGGGGTCACCCATTAGCACATTTATATGTATAGGACTGATCCCAGAAGTGACTCTCTAGATTAGGACTGAAACCATAGTAGATGTCTTTACTGCTGGCGCGGTAATAACATCCTTCCAGTCAGGGTAGAGATTGGACCCCAGTCAGCTTAGCTTAAGACATATTGGTTAGATGAACACATCACACAGTTTCAGTTACAGAATCAACAGACATAGTCAACTCAACTTAGTAGTACAGATTCAGTACGATTAGAGACAGTCAATGCTTACATTATAAATAGACTTCAAGATCATCCATTAGCTAGGACTGATCTTAACTATGATTAATCAGTATCAGAAAAATTAGATTTAAAGATCACCCGCTATATATGACTGATCTGAGACTAAGTCTAATCATCCTTATTATTAGTATACTCACGATCACCCACTTGATAGGACTGATCTCAGATATAGTTACTCCAAGTAGAACGAAACTCAGATAGTTCCATCAGAACTTAAACTGTCAGATATATTCGCTCAGTATCGGTTATATCAATTAGTCTGATCATTACAGTTATATCAGCTATGTCAGTTTTCATAGCTCACGTTACTAGTATTCAGTTTCAGGACTATTAGACACAGTCATTCAAACTAGTTCTTCATAATTTGAATTATAGAAATAGTCAATAATCTATTCAGTACCTCAGTAATAGTAAAGTCATGTCGTCAGCTTTCAGACTTTGTAGTCAGCATCATTACGAGTTCAGTTACAGTTGTTTATGCATGTATGTATTCTCATGTTCATATTAGTCAGCATTGTTCATGCATATAACCCTTTGCATTTAGCCTAGCTCACTCGTATACTCAATACAGTAAGACATTGACACATTTGCGCTATGGTGCTTTCTCTTATGTTACCCCATAGGTTCAGAGGCACGAGTTCCAGATCAACAGTAGCCTTCTAGTGTTCAGAGTTTATAGTGGGTCCTTCTCATTCGAGGACGCTATGATTATTGCTACATTTAATATTTAGTTGCTAGATAGAGTTAGTTGGAGACATGTTCCTTCAACTCCTTATTCAGTTCAGTTAGACATTTTCAGACTAGATTTCAGATTAGATATTCAGATCTCATTATTTTCAATATTTATGACTTGTTTTGGTATTGTTAAAACTTTTTCAAACATTTTTTATCAGACTTTTATTCAATTTGAACCTTATGTCCTTTCATGTTTATGTTTCCGCATTTTATCATATATTAAGCAGTATACAGGTAGAAATATCAGTCATGGGTTAGCTTGTGGTCCTTCGGGTCATGAGCACCATGGAGAATTCCATTCAGAAAATTGGGGTGTTAGAAGAAATTCTAAATAAAGTGTAGAAATAAATTCAACCGAGCCATTAGAATTCTAAAGGACCCAAATTCATTGTATAAGAACATTGTAAGTCAAAAACAAATGTTTAAAATGAATATATAAAGCTAAATAAATATGAAATGACATTGCTCAAAGGGGTGGAGATGATGAATGATAAGACCCCACGACAACCCAATAGTAGGTGCTCACTCTTTCATTGAAAGCTTTCGGTTACAAATTTAATCGAAGGTTTAATGTCAATCATCGGAACACTTTTTGCACTTAAGAAAATGTCACAACTCTAGTGCATCGTAGATGTAACACGGTGCTTAGAACTCCAAGTCGCCCCAAGCTAACCTTTGATACTAGTATAAGTTATGAACAATTAAATAGAAATATATAAAATTATAAATACCATGCAAGAGAAAGATTGTAGAATAACGTGTTCTATAAATATTTGGTTAAAAATAAATCTTTAAAACTACTATATGATGAAGAAAAAAGATGAAACTAAATACAACAATTTTAATTGACTATCAATAAATCCTCTACTAACACTACATATAATTAGTTAGGACATGACCCCCAGCTAAATCTAATCAATACATAATAACTACAATAAACCGCTGTCACTACTAACTGACTAGAGTCCTCGAATAAAGAGAACTAATTGCCTACTAACTAGAATCTACAATCTGTCAGATTGTGTTCCTATTATATAGCAATAAATCCTATATGATGTTATAATGTAACACAAAAAATCATTTGGTTAGTAATTTGGATGTACTGAGCATGTAAGATAAGTGAACAAAACACTTAAAGCATACTTTAACCTGAGTTGGACACAATAAAAAAAATATGAAAAAATCATATTTGAAAAAGGATGATTCAAATATTTAAAAATACATTATAGAAAATTGCAAAGAATAAATCATTTTTTCAATTAATAGTTAAAACAATACAATCATTACAATTTAGAAAGCACAAGTACTTACGGGGAAACTATCAAAGTTGTAGTATAATGACCAAAATGTAAATCTTAAATTGTAAACTTGAGGTATAAATGTAACTAATGAAATTACTCAATTTTACTAAAGTTGCAGGTCAAGTACAAAGGTCATGCTAAAAATATTATGGTAGGAGAGACTATCAACCAACATAAACAACATAAGATACCATAGAGCCTAATATGTGTGTTCCATCAGTACGGCCCTATATACCTTGCCAGGTTATAAAGGCAAGACTGGCGTGAATAAACTAATTTCATGCCATATTAGGGACTAAATAGACCAATGGAGTGTAGCATACTAATTTCGTAGGTCATGATGGAAACTAATATAACCTATTAATAGGTAGGTTGACCCATATTATGGAGTAACTAGTAACAAACTATTAAGAGAAATTGATGAAAATAATGAAATAAATACGATAAGAATACTAATATATATAACTACAACTCATAAACTAGTAAAGATAGTACAAGAGCTTCTAATACAATAAGAGGAAAAAATGAAGTACAGAGTAAATATAAGTATCTATGAATACAACTTAGAGACCGGTCTATTAATAATAGAAGATAGTAATACTCCAAACAATAGGAGCTCACCCAAAATTCCCAATCCATAGTTGTTTCGTATGATGTAGACAATAATAAGGAGAACACGTGCTATGAACTGTAGACAACAAAATTATAGTATGAGTACTAAATGCATGGTACTCAGTAGGCATCGGCGAAATGAGCTCCAAGGATAATGCAAAAATAAATAACAAGTAAAAAAACAAAATAAACTATAGGAAACTAACTAGGAAGCTAAACATGCAAATAATAAGATAGAAGTAATGATAAACTATCATATTATCATAGTGTCAGGGCCAATAATGCAATATCATCTATCACTAGTCAATATATAGAGAAAGAGTGAGAGAAGACTTTATAATAGTGTACAAGTCCAAGAATACAATTACAACATATGTAGGAAAGAAAGAGAGGGATATATAGTAATTCCATACATGTATATATATACATATATTTAGGATTACCCAGTGTAAATGACTAACAACTTAGGACATCCTAACCAAATCAGGATAACTAGCGATAACATGCAACCATGAGTTAACTATACATAATGTGATTTACCATAAAAAACGAAAAGGATAAGAATCAAACCTCCAACCTCAATTACCAGTCCATAATAAAATTACCACAAACTAACCTTGATAACAACAATAAAGTGACCATCTATTATAGATAAAATATACCTAATTAGGTCCCCATAAACCTGGAGGATTTAATCAACACTCAACAAATAAAAATAATAGCCTATACATATACAACATTCGATAAGGTTGATAGATGTAAGCACCAAACAACATACATGTGATAGCCAATGTATAGGAATGAATCAATTTAATGTAAGCCAATAGTACTATGACTTATCTAAGTGCAATAATATACCATGTGTATACACCTCCTCTAGCTCAAAAACTCACAAAAAAGCAAGGCCTACAATGACCTTGGTTCACTAGAACAATGGCTTACATATGAAGAGACCCGTATGGGATTTGAGAATATCCTTATATACTTACCTGGCCCTAATCTAGGATTACCAATTATCATTATCATCAATGTACTCCATATAGTACTGGAGATACATATATATATAAGTACACAAACTCAATCATTAGTAGAAGAGTGTTAGTCTATGAATACCATACCATGGATTAGCTTTTGCACTAAATCATCATAATAATGTAGAAATGGTCAGAATCGCTCTTAATTGAAGTAAATAGTATGGTAAAAAGAGTGGATAAGTTATATACCATAATCAATCTTTGTCTAATTTAAAGATATAATACCTCAAGTTTTAAACTCTGGACCCATAAAGAGGTAGGTAATTAAATTAGCTTTCCAACACGACTAGTCTCATCTTAATCCGATATTATAGTTAAATGTACTAGAAATTCCCCAAGGCTCTATCAAACTTCTTATGATGACGACTCTGATAATAACTCATTGTAAGGACACAATGAGTTATGTTGAAGACTCATTCTCACGATAGTAAGGGACCAAATATTTCAATCCAGTGATGATGAGTCTAGGATACAACTCATTATCCATCTAAATGAGTCATTGGGTGCACCCATTATCATAATAAAAAATCAAGGAATGAAGCCCCTTGACTATGACCCCTCATGGTGACTCATGGTTATACTAAATGAGTTGCCAGGAAGTACCTTTCATCATAATAGTGAGGAATCAATTACTCAATTCTCTGGTCATGAAGTCAGGCCACGATTTATGGTCATACATAATAAGTTGTTACCTGAGTCATTATGACTACTTCTAAAAATTTTCTAAATATTTTTAAAATGGTTGTATGGTATTTTTACACTCTTTAAACACCAAAAAATATCTTTTAGGATTTCCCAAGTCTAGTATATAAGGGAAAATGCCTCAAACTCCTTATTAGGTCATAAGATCAATTGATACTTAAAAGAGGTCAACTCTCTCTTCTCCTTAAGCAAAGTAGGGTTTTTCAACTTCCAACTATAATTCCAAAGATTTCTTCAAGGCATCCTTATTCTGGTATGTGGGATTTTATCAATGGGTTCCTTCGATCCATTGCGTCCTAAAGATTTCTTTAATTCTAAAGGCTAATTTATCCTTCAAGCTTAGTATTTTCATGGAAAGCACAATTTTCATAAATTTCTAGTTTATTTCTTGAATTTAACTATAAGTATACGTTTCCCTCTAAGTTTAAGTATCTTCCTGTACTTAGAATCATTAATTTTTTCTATATTGATAGATGGTTGATTTTTGGACTTTAGTTATGAAATTCACTATTATGATCATTTTTAAATTTTATCATATTTGGTTGTATTGGTCAGAGCTGGTAGATTATGAATGCCTGACATCTAGGGATTCATTCATACACTAGTTTACATGTTATTTAGCATTTTAGAGTAGGAATATGTTGTTATTTTAAGAATATTATTATATTTAGAGTACATCAATTATCGGTGTCATTCAGTTGTGAGTAGTACTTTGCACTGAGCGAGTGCTATAATGAATGCTCACCTATTAGTTAGGATTGAGACCTTTAGTAGTAGTCCCTCTATTCCAGAAATATGGTGCAACCATAGGTTATAAGGTGTCACTCACCAATTCAGGAATGACACCCTAGTCCTTCAGGATATTAACTTGTGGCATCTATACTAGCTAGTATTCGTTTACTTTGCAACGCACTGACCACCCATCAAATTAGGGTTATAGGTTGGACCCTGATTTATACAGATTGGGATATGTCTGTTAATATTGGCTTCCACAATCCACACTTTATGCTTTGGTTTAAGATTCTTTATGTCCTTATATTCATTTATTTAGATTTTACTTAGTATACATTTATTCTAGGTCTTGCATTGTGAACCATGTTTCATGCATTCATATTCATCCTATATTCATTAGTTTTCCCATATTACATACTCAGTACATTCAAAGTACTGATTGCATACTTTTCCACTGCTATATTATCTTGTAATTTTAGTTCCAATGTTCAGTATCTAGATCGCACTTAGTACAATTTGGTACCACATTCAACAACAGTGTTGGGTGAGTACTTATCATTCAAGGACTAGTAATCGATATTAACTTTTAATATTTTTTTTATTTTTAGTCCATTTGAATTAGTTGTTGGCATGTATCAATAACTACTATAAGTGAAGGCTTTCAGAGAGACAGTTAGTTATATTTCAACATGTTAATTTCTGTCAGACATTTTTAGTTTTGATATTCTTAGTTATTATTAATTCTATTATCATTATTACTAGATTACTTTAGTTTCGCTTCTACCAAACATATTATTTTCTTCAGTATTCTTAGTGCTGTGCCCGGCCTTGTGTTAGTTTAGGGTCACTTATGACTCTGAGAATTATGTTATGACTAGGGTCAATCTTGGATCGTGAAAAACTTGGTATCAAATCATTAGGTTTAAAGAGTCTAAGGTGTTTGAAAGTTGTATTTAGTAGAGTCTTGTTCATGGATATGAAGTGTGCCATAGTTATGAGTGAGAGGATATGAAATATTTTAGGAAAGTCATACTTTTTTCATTATCCATATCGTTTGATTGAGTGTGAACTCTTGTAAAATTCTTCTATTAACTCGTCCTCTACCTATTTATAGAAAATGTCTCAGATGAGAACTAATATAATAAGAAATAGAAATTACTCAGCATCACTACTAGTTCTAGAAAACCCTCTAAATGAACAAGTCTCCCATGCTAAGTTTAGAGATGCTTTCACAGCATTATCTAGGTCAATCCAGCTTAGAATAACGAGCAAATTATTGTACCATCAAACCTGCCTATGAATACAATAGCTACTAGACTCTGGTACTTCACTCGGACAAACCCTCCGATATTCTTTGGTTTAAAGATTGAAGAATACCCATAATAGTTCCTGGATAGTATTTAGAAGGTCACTGAGATCATGGGTTTCACTTCAAATGAGGGTTCTAATTTGGTTGAATATCAATTGCAAGGAGTGGCTCACACATAGTTTAAGCAATGGAAGGAAGATCGAGGTGTAGATACAGGATTATTAAGTTTGATAAGTGTATGGCTAGATTTCTAGATAGGTTCTTCCCACTTTAGTTGAGGAAAGCTAAATTTCAAGAGTTCATAATCTTGAAACAGGGAAGTATGAACATAAAGGAGTATTCACGTAAGTTTACTCAACTTGCAAAGTATGATCTAACAATGGTTGCTGACTCTAGGATCCAAATGAGCAAGTTTGTGTCTGATGCTTTTGAGGATGTGATCAAGGAGTGTAGAATTGCGATGTTGGTTGAGGAGATACACATCTCTAAATTGATGGTTAATGCTCAACATATTGATAAGGATAGGATCAAAGAGAAGGAAAGAGAGAGTAAAAAGGGGTAGAACTGGTAGTTTTAATTTCTTTCAGCAGAGATCAAATGGTGGTAATCATTTTTAGTTCAACAATAAATATTTAACTCCAGCCCCATCTTCTACCAATGCTCTTGTACCCATATTTGGATAGGATTCTCGTGATAGAGCATCAGGCTCTATATCCTAAGGTAGTATGAATAGTATTTGTCCTAGCCTAGTTTGTAAGAAATATGGTAGGAACCACAAGGGTTAGTATTTGGTAGGTAGTGATATTTGTTTTGGGTGTGGTATGTCAGACTATAAAATGAGGGATATTCTAGTGGCTGCATAGAGAGGTAAGGATGTTCATAAAAAAGGTTAATCCATTTTTTCAACTACTCTTGTAGGTCACCCAACTCAGTAGGGTTCCACCTCTAGTGAAATCGGTGGACAATGTTAGGGTAGGTTCTATGGGAATCAAAATTGACCGGATCAAGAGGGTTCTCCTAATGTGTTCACCACTATATTTCAAGTTATTCATATTCATATTTATGCATTACTAGATCCTAAAGCCCCACTTCCTTTTTGACTCCCTATGTAGCTATAGATTTTGTTGTCAGCCGTAAAACCCTCATAGATTCCTTCTCTATTTCTACTCTAGGTGGTAGTTCAATTACACCCAGAAGGGTATAGAGAATTTCACAGTCACAGTATCCTAGAAAGTCACATCAGTTGACCTAGTCAAGTTAGACATGACAAATTTAGATATTATCCTTGGCATGGATTGGCTCCACTCTTGCTATGCCTCAGTTGCTTAAAGAAAAAATTTAGTCCAATTTTTATTTCTAAATAATATAGTCTTAGAGTGGAAGAGTAGTACCTCAATGCTTATAGGTTGGTTTTTATTTATTTCTTAAGGTAGGAAAAATGATTTTCAAAGTGCGTATCTATCAGCTTGTTCTTGTCAAGGAACTATAGTAGAAAACCCCAAGTCTTTAGTCTGTTCCAATAGTAAATAATTTTCCAGAGGCGTTTCCTAAAGATATGCCTACAATTCCTTTTGAGTGGGAAATTAACTTCAAAATAAATCTCCTTCAAGACCAGTTCTAAATTTAACCATTTAGAATGGCTCGAGTCAATCTTAAGAAATTAAGGAAACAATTAAACTATCTCCTATAAAAGGGTTTTATCTAGCCTAGTGTCCCTCCCTGGGGTGCTCCAATTCACTTCATGCTCAAGAAAGATGGTTCTCTCAGAATGTGTACCGACTACTGTCAGTTGATCAAAGTCTCAATCTAGAATAAGTATCCCATTCCCAAGATTGGTAACTTCTTCGACCAACTTTGTGGTTCTAAATGTTTCTCAAAGGTAGACCTCTGATCCAGCTATCATCAGCTTAGGGTCAGAAAATGTGACATTTTAAAGACAACCGTCAGAATCTTGTATGGTCACTGTGAATTAATTTTTAAGTCTTTAAGATTAATAAAGGCTCCTACATCTTGTAAGGACTTTATGAATAGAGTGTTCAAGAAGTAATAGGACATTTTCATTATAGTCTTCATAAAAGACATCCACATTTATTCTCCTGGTGATGATGAGGATGCAGACTCTTCGAGGATTGCCTTGCTGACTCTTAAAGATCACCAACTATTCTCTAAGCTCAGGAAGTGTGAATTTTTTTTGAAATCGGAATCATTTATTGTTCATATTATATTCGTTGATCCTTTAAAGGCCAAAGCAGTAAGAAACTATCCTTGAACTATCTTTCTATCAGATATCAGGTATTTTTTGGGTTTAGCCAATTACTACTGATGGTTTATTGAAATATTTTATGATATTACTTCTCCCATGTCTATACAGACTTAGAATAAAGACAAATTTCATGGGTTCGGTTCTTACAAAAAGAGGTTTCATGAGTTAAAGACTGTACTCACCTTTGCTCTAGTTTTGACTCTGCTAGAGGGTTCAGATGGTTTTGTGGTTTATTGTGATGATTCCAAAGTCAGTCTTGGTTGTGTGTATATTCAATGGGGGCATGGTTATTGAATATGTATCTCAATAAAACAAGCCTTATTCCAAGAACAACCCGATCATGATCTTAAGTTGGCAGCGGTCGTGTTTGCCATAAAGATTTGTTGGTATTATATTTATGGAGTTTATGATTGTGTGTTCATTGATCAAAAGAGTGTTCAGGCAGAAAGATCGAAATCTTCATCAAAGAAGGTGGATAGTGTTGCTAAAGGACTATGATATAAGTGTTTTATACCACCAAAGTAATGCCAATGTTGTTACCGATGATCTTAGTGGGTTTTCGAAGGGTTTCATGCCTTAAGGTGGACAAGATTTGTCCCTTTGCACCTTAAGTTGAACATTGAAAAGAGCCCATACTTAAAGAAAATCACTGCACCATCTTCAAGAAAATTGGTCGGACTTAAGGTGACGGAGGCGAAGTTAAACTCTCGCACCTTAAGCCGATGTCCACTGTCTTCAAATAAAATTGATCGGACTTACTCTCGCACCTTAAGCCGATGTCCACCGTCTTCAAGTAAAATTGGTCGGACTTAAGATGACGGAGGCAAAGTTAAACTCTCGCACCCTAAGCCGATTGTTGTATATTGCTATCTACTTCAATCCTACAACAAAGAAAGAAACAAAATGAAGAAACAGAAAAAAAAAAAAAAAAAAAAAGTACCTCAATATTAATTCTTGAAGCTCGAAGAAGAGGTGTCTTTAAATAGCTTTACAAAGCAGATGCTTTGCATGGAAAAAATATATGGTGTGTATTTATAGAGAAGGCAAGCGACGGCTACATCCTAATTAAAATGGATTGGAAAATATGAGGCAGTGGTAGTTTATATCATGAATTATACACGGAATTCAATTAGTCACCTAACGAAAATGGGATTATCGTGACTAGATTCCTAAAGGGAAATTAACTGCTAAAGTGCTACCAATTCCAATATGTTTGGAATTGGACTTCTGTACGCTAGTCGCCAGGATCTATGATGACATTGTAATTCTCATTATTATTATTATGGGTGGTCAGATATTTGGAATTAGATAATGTTCTTAATTATTACTTTTTGGACATTATTTAATTATAACATATAAAATATAAATGAATTAGCATTGATTTCAGTTAAAGCATAAATTTATACTTCAAAGGCTAGTCTTTAAAATATTAAATGTCTCAACAAGTCTTGAAGTAGGGGCATTTGTGGGTGATGCAATTTTATTAAATTTAAATTCGTACAAAATTCGAATTGTATTAAATTCAAAATATATTAGTCCCAAATAAATATTGTAGATTAATATAATTGAATTAGTTATTTAAGTCTAAATAGGTATGGATTTAAATAAGGTCCAATATTTATTGGGTTAGTCCATTAATTTGGGCTACAAATGATGAACCCACTTTACTAAGCTCAAGATATTGTCATATTCTAAAGGCCCAAATAAGTGTCACATGTCAAATGATGTGGCATGCTAAGTCAAGTGAAGGAGACAATAGGATCGTGCCACATGTCAAACTGATGCAGCAGACCCATGAAATAAAAGCCCATAAAAGGCGCCACATCACTTAAATCTGATTGGTCAAAGGAAGTCCATATTCATCATGACTCTTCCTTTCCTACAACTATAAATAGGGGCCTCATAATTCAGAAAGGACCCCAAAATTCTAACAAGTAGCAAGAGAAAGCTCATGGATCAAACGTCGTTATTTCTCTAAAAAGCTCAAGCATTCAAATCAAGTTCATCAAGATTCAAGATCAAGATCATAATATTCAAGAATAAGCTCAAAAGACCTTCAATTCAAGCACAAGTCAAGATCAAGTCCCTCAAGTCCGCAAACCAAGTTCAAATTCAAGATCAAGCTTCAATCCCTTGAATTTATATTTGAAAAGGTGAATCAGAGAATTCATAGAGATTGTAACACTCGCATTGAAATCAATAAAATCGATTGTTACAATATATTTTTCTTGTCTCGATTATTTATTTTTGGCCTCAAAAATTTTACTGTCTAACACTAGGTTTATAACATTCTGTCCAAAGTACGGTTTGGCCTCTCCCTAGTCATATGTTAGGTTACCAGTCGTATGTTGCCAAGTCGTATGATGTTTTGAGGATGATCTTGATGATTCTAGCTAAGGTACGACTCGAAGGGTACTTCTCGTACCTTAGGGTATGACTTAGCCTTGCATGGTCGTATGTTAGATAGCTTGGAGGTCTATGGTATGGCCTAGGGTATGAGATAGGGTACCACTCGTACCCTAGGGTACGGTTTAGGTATGGAAGTCGTACCCTTCTAGGTTTAATTTTCAGCTTTTAAGCTGAGGGTATTTCAGACATTTCCCATCCCAAAACCCTTAAGTTCCCATGTTATATATCATATTGTTGCCTCTCATAACTCACATTTGGTGGATCAAACATTTGAAATACTCTCTCAAACTTCTCCAACAAGATTGGAGTCTAGGGTTCCATAAGTCCTCAATGTTATTTATCTAATATCATGTGTTTGGAACATTGATTTTGATTTTTGAATAGTGGATTTTGAAACTAAATGATTAGGGTTTTGATGTATTGTGATGAGTATTGTTTGCCCTTGTTTAAAATTGTGTTTATGCATGTTTTAAATGATGATTTATACGTGTGGGTGTTTGTTGATTGTGGTTTAACAAATGGGTCATGAGTAACCCTAATCTTGATGGTTTTCACTTGTGGTTTGGTCATAATAAAGGTATGCCCTCAAGGGGTTTGAGAAAATATCTAAGAGAAATAACTACTTAAATGTTGATAGTGTTTTGAACTAAGGCAATGGCATAAAGATTAATAATGGTTGGTAAGTGAATTTTAAAGGCCTTGTTGGACATATAATAAGTTAGTTGGTGACTTTGATGGTTTTCTTGGTTAAAAGGGTTAGAGTCCCTAACATGAAATTGAATTATGGTTGAACTAAAGTTCGGCGTACGAATGCAAATGAAGAATAAATGGTTTTGTATATGTCTTGATGACAACAAGTTGACTTGAATGGTGGTTGAAACTAGGGCATTGACCTATTAAAGTGATTGATTGGTAAATAGTTCATGAATACCTTATGGTCATGTGTAGTGTTAAATTGTAGCCTTGATGAATTGAATTGGCTAAGTGGGTTAGAGTCCTTAAGTTTTGAATTGAATGGATGTTAATGAATGAAAAAAGGGTTAGAGTCACAATGCCAACTAGAAATGGTCACAACGGTTTATGGTTAAAGTCTACTTGCTTTCAAGACAACTTATAGTTAGAGTCCAATTACTAGTAAAATGGCTTGTGGTTAGAGTCCACTTGCCTAATACAATGACTTATGGTTAGAGTCAACATTCTTGATAATATTGATTGAGACAAGAGTCCTCTTGCTTAATATAACCAAAAAGTTCAAACTTCCTAAGCTATGCGAGTGGAAGATTAGAGTCCTCCACCTCTTGGATTATTATTGAATGCTTCAAAATGCATACTAAGGCCTTGTTCCCTTCCCCAATACTTGATGTATCTATATCTCTACATATATGATTATGTATATAGATATGGTTTCTTATGATGGATTAACTTGGTTTTGAATAATGGAGATATTTTATCCTTACCCTTAAGTTACATACTAGCGCTTTAACTGTTAACCGTCTCCAGAGATTGTGTCCCCACACGACACAGGGGCCGAATCTTCTTCTTCTCTTCCTGTGCAGTGATCAGGTGTTCAATTGGTTTGTGTTCTAAATTAGAAATGGTGAGTTTCCATACTTTAAAAGGCATACATTTCATGGTCTTCCTATCCTATGTCATAGACTTGTTTTAGACTTGGTTTTTGCCTATTGTCAGGAGCATGTCCCAACATATTATAGACATAAGATTGGTAGAGGATTTATAGAGGATTGTTGACTTGGGTATGTTGGTTTAGTATATTGACATTTATAGATTGATTAGACATTTCTTAAGTTATGATTATTAGCCTTGTTCCCACTATCTTGTTATATGGTCGGAGTTCATCTGATACTTGTGAATTTATGTGATGGTTAGGATAGGTTAACGGGGCGACCTCCGGTCCTTGTTGGGCTTGAGATGCCCATACGATAAGGCTCGGTTTTAGGTCGTGTATGTATACATGTGCCTTTAAAGGAGAAAGGTGGGGATAAAAAGTTGTATAGGCTTTCCAAGACTAGGGAGCGGAGGTCCCATGAGTTTGACCAAGTGAAGTGCATCAAGGATGAGGATGGAAAAGTGTTGGTGGATAACACCCTCATTAGGAGGAGATGGGTAGTCTTATTTTCATAGCATTTTGAATGATAGGGGGGTTGAAGATTTAGTATTAGGGGACTTGGATCACTCAGAAAGATGTAATGATTATGATTATTATAGGTTTATTAAGGTTGAAGAGGTCAGGAGTGCTATTACTAGGAAGCCTAGGGGTAGGGCGACTGATCCAGATGAGATTTTAGTGGATTTTTATAAAATAACTAGCGAGGTAGGTATGAAGTAGCTGACAAGATTGTTTAACAACACTTTTATGATGGTAGAGATATCAGAATCTTGGATATAGAGTACGATGATTTCCTTATATAAGAACAAGAGAGACATAAAAATTTACAATAACAATAGGGGTATTACGTTGTTGAGTCATACTATTAAGGTTTGGGAAAGAGTGGTAAAGTAGAAGCTAAAAAGGATCGTGACTATTTCCGAGAATCAGTTCAGTTTCATGCCAGGTCGCTCAACTATCAAAGCCATTCATACTATGAGGAGATTAGTGGAGCAGTGTAGTAAGAGGAAGAAGGACTTGCACATAGCGGTCATCGATCTTGATAAAGCGTACGACAAAGTTCCAAGGGAAGTTTTATGGAGTTTCTTGGAGATTAGAGATGTGTATGTGGCATAGCATAGGTTAATTCAGGATATGTATGAGAGAGCGAAGATTCGTGTTAGAACGGTAGAATAAGATTCAGAGCACTTTTTTATTTTGACTAGGTTGCACCAGGGATCGACTCTTAGTTCGTATTTACTTGCCTTAGTAATGGATATATTGACACAGCATGTCTAAGGGGAGGTGCCATTTTGTATGTTATTTGTTGATGATGTAGTGCTTATTAACGAGACCTAGAGATGAGTGAATAATAAGTTAGAGGTTTAGAGACAAACCCTATTGTCTAAAGGATTTAGGTTAAGAAGGAACAGAATCAAGTACTTAGCATGTAATTTGAGTGACTTAATACATAAGGCTAACGTGGTAGTGAAGTTGCTTTATCAGGCCATTCAGAAGAGACATAATTTTAAGTATCGTGGGTCTATGATTCAGAAAAATATAGAGATTGACAAGCAAGCCATGCACCCTATTAGTGTAGGTTGGTTGAAATAGAGGCTCGCTTTGGGAGTCTTGTGTGATAAGAAAGTTCCTTCTAAGCTTAAAGGTAAGTTCTACAGAGTGGCAGTCCGACAAGCTATGTTGTATGACTCGAAAGATGGCTAGTTAAGACCTCTCATATCTAAAGTTTGAAGGTAGAGGAAATGAGAATGTTGATATAGATGTGCAGACTTACTAGGAGGGATAGGGTTAGAAATATAATTACTTGAGAGAAGATGGGACTGGATTCGGTGAAAGAGAAGATACAGAAAATTAGATTGAGATGATTTGACATGTAATGAGGCAGTGCATGGACGTAGTACGAAGGTATGAGGCTCTCTATGGATGATTTTAAATAGGGTAGAGGTAGGCCAAAGAAATATTAAAATGAAGTGATTAGACATGTCATAGAGCAATTACAGCGTGACAAAACCCTTAATAGAAAAGTGTAGACGACTTGGATTAGGGTAAAGGGTTAGTGAGTAAGAGTGTGTCCTTACTTGTAGGGAGGAGTGCTTTATTTATCGATATACTTGTAGTCATAGTGTTATGCATGTGTCATGTAGGTTCTTGTTCGTGGTGTTTTGGTGATGTTTGTAATTTTGTATAAATAGTTCAAGTATTACTCTGTAGGTGTCATATTGTTTTTATTATCAAGTGGTGTTTTACCCCATTTTATTGTTTGTTTTTATGTTTTTTGCTTGTTATGTCGTTACTTGTCCTGAGCGAGGGGGTCTATCGAGAAAAACCTCTCTACTTTATCTAAGGTAGTGATATCGATTGTGTATACTTTACCCTCCACAGACCCCACTTTGTAGGAATACACTAAGTATGTTGTTGTAATAACTTATTTGAATTTCTTTTTGCTTGTTATTCATGTAGACTTTTATGCATAAAATAGTGTATCTATAAATAAATAAATAAAATAAGACAAAGCAAAAAATATATAAACTCATTTCTTGTTGATTATACCAAAAATTGAATCATTAAGAACTAAAACCAATTAACTAAAAATCAATAATGAATGTCTTATTTATTTGATTATCGATTTAGGGTGTTACAAACTGAATCAAGTTGACCAATAATCACTCCTATTAAAAATAGATATATTTTGGACCCAACCATAACAATTATAAAACTAAAAGATAATTTTAGAAAATTCATTCCAACTTTTGTCATCCATATTGTCAAGACCCGAGCCAGGGTCTGGCCGTGATGGGTATCTCAAGACCCACGTGATCCAGAGATCACCTCCTTATCTAACCCAACCAACACAACAATCTTCATTGTCGGATGAATTCCATACATATAACAAGATAACATATAACACAACTAATATCAATTCATTAAAAGTCTATACCATCCACCGGTAATCAGACAACTTTCCATCACCGACACAATCAACCAGACCTCCTAAGTCCATAATAATCCAATAAAGCCTATACAAAATTCGAAATTATTAAAATGTCAGGACATGCCCCCGATAGTATCCAAAACAAATTCTAAACAAGGTCTAAGACATGGGAAATAAGGACCAGGAAATGAAGCCTTCTGAAGTATGAAAGCTCGCCACTTCAACGTTAACTCACGAACTAATTCGAGCACCTAATCACTATGCAGAAAAAGTAGAAAAAGTTCTGATGCCTGCATCGCATGGGAATAAGCATTTTAAGATAGTTAGCGGTTGAAGCGCTAGCATGTAACTCAGGGATAGAGGAATAAAATAATGCCATGATAACTGTTTAAAAATAATACAACATTCAATGCATAATATCACATGAAATATATATGTGTATATGCATAAACTTTGAAAACCTTAACCTGGGTTATGTAGCATAACCATCATATAACAAGGCATACACGAGCTATATGGGTCAAGCTCTCTCATAGCTAGAAGGGCCCCAATGCGTGTAGTCGTACGAACCAAAGAATAATCATATCCATATATGCCTTTATAGGGAAATCAAACCTCCTTGCATAGTCAAGGAGACTTAAGCACCAATGTATAGGGACTCTAACGTCCCATTCATATATTCATTTGGGGGATTCGAACCATGCATTCATATAGACATCAGCCCCTGCGATTTCCAGTGCTACACGTCCCGCTTTAAAGCCCAATTAAATTATTCATTACACATACACAACCATTTGTCTAATTACTTACCAAAGGCATCCCGTTGGTATCTACATACCAACCCCACTTGCAAGCGTACAACATGCCATAACCATTATTAATCAACTTGAGACTCGAACTCACTGTCTAAACAAAGACATTAATTCAATTCAACATTTTAGGGAATCGAACTCATTTAGTATTCCAAATCAATTATGGCCAACAAAGTTTCCATAAAACCATTTACCAATCATCAACATTCTTAGGCCAATGCCTTAGTTCAAAACACAATTCAATGTAATTTATGGTCATTTAGACCTTTAACAAGATAATCATCCTTATTTAACATTCATATGCCAAGCATTAGCCCTCCTCAAACTCATCAGGTTGACGTGACTAACGAAACTCAGCATTCATCACGTCAACCTGATAAGTTCGAGGAAGCCTAGAGGGAATCGATGGAATTCCAGAAGGGAAAGCAGAAACTAAACCCCTAGATCAGGTCTGAACCCCATAAGCAGGACGTGTCCCATCAATAGTGTTATCGCACCCCATTTTTCTCGCAAAAAGCAAACTTCAACGTGAAACTCTTTTTAGAATTGTTTAAAGGTAAAGTGTGAAGAGTCAACACCTAGCGTATTAAGGTGCGTTAGGGCACCAGTCTTAGCTACTACGAACCTATTTTGTTGTTTAGTCTTAGTTCACCTAAGTTTGGGTAACGGTTCAAATTACCTCAAAAGGAAGGTGTTAGGCACCTTTCAAGGTCCACAAAGGAGGTTCCCGATCAAATTCATACTTTACGTGGGAATTCTATGTGATTAAATAAAGTGTTATTTTAATAGTAATATAACATTTAGCTAAGAGATAAAGCAATTAACAAACGTTTATTTTAACTATTAATCATCTAAGTGATAAAATATATAGACAAGACAAGCGAGAAGAAAGAAGAAAAATAATTATAATAATGGGGGCTGCTTATGTAATAACCAATTAACCCAAATAAACATGTAAAATAAAAAAATAAAAAACTAACAGAAATCATCCAAATCAAACAAAGAAATGCTTTGGTCTCATTCGGATCAGAACCCAAATCACAACTCACCGGCCAAACTCTTAGACAAGTAACAATTTCATTAATCTTACCATCAATTATCTGTGGGGATCATCACTTCCGAATGACTGTCCATCCCACACCACCTAAGCTGGTTGTTAAGTCTAAAGGCGTTCTATAACAAGAATAAAACTAACATTTTAATAATACTTAACATCCCACCTATCATCCAAAAAGCATTGCAATTTGCTATTTTAAATGTGTTCATAGACGAAAAGAAAGCTATGTTGCCTAGGACTCGAAACGCATAACATGCTAGAAGCAAGTAGCACAAAATTGTCCCAAATTAGACTCTTAGTTTATTAATGTTAATTAATGTGATTATCATGCGAAGATAAATAATTACTCACTTTTATATGTTTAAACTTATGAACATGATATCTAAGCATTCAACAAGATTTAGTGTGAAAAAGACAAATGTGCTTTGTTGATGTGACGATTTGTTATTAAGTGTTTAAAAGTGGATGTCTAAAGTGTGGTAAATGTGTCAAGGAACCATGCTCATGAATTGAGTGTTATGAACTAATGCATGATGCAATGACGTACTTAAACTAGTGTTTAACAGGTTGAGAATGCCTAAAATCTGATATTTTAACATGCTAAAAATTATGCAAAAAATGCTGATACTTAATGTAAACATGCTAGTATTTGACATTAATACGCAGAAACACAATTTTAGCAACACAAATACAGTTTACTAATACAGAAACGCGGTTACAATGACGCAGAAACTTGACAATTATTGGCATGCTGAAAAATTATTCAAATATGCAGGAACTTTATGCTAACATGCTGAAAGTTGTGTTAAACATGTTAAAAATTATATTAAACATGCTGAAAATTGATTTTAACATGTTGAAATATTACTAAACATGCTGAAAATACTGTTAAGCACGCTCAAAATTAGAGAATTAGTATTTTAACATGCTGAAATTCAATGTTGACATACATTCGTTCAAAAATACATGTTTACTGTTAACATATGCTGAAAGTAAGTCAAAATTATCATGTTGAAGTGCGTTGGCACGCTAAAAATGCAATGATGCAGAAATTCGACAATTATTGGCATGCTGAAAAATTATTCTAATATGTAGTAACTATACGTTAACACGCTGAGAGTTGTTAAAAATGCTAAAAATTATATTAAACATGCTGAAAATTGATTTTAACGTGTTGACATATTACTAAACATGCTGAAAATATTGTTAAGCACGCTTAAAATTAGGGAATTAGTATTTTAACATGCTGGACATCAATATATATATGCTAAAATACAATGTTGACATGTTGTATGCTTTCCAAAATACATGTTTAATGTTCAACACATGCTGAAAGTATGTCAAAACTATCATGTTGATGCTGAAACGCGTGTTAATGCATGGGAATTTCAAGTTAGCATGATTTATGTTAACGTGCCCGGAATTCATACTAACATACTTAAATTCAAGTCAATATGCTTAACATGCTAAAATACGTTAACATGCCTAATGTCAAATTAATATGCTCAATGTCAATTAATATGGTGTGCCGATTTTAGTTATATCAAGGATAATTGATAAACCATAGTTAAGTGTGTAAACGATTTGTGCGTTAATAAATCCTAATTTTGTGTATCTAAGTGATTCACGTAACATATATTGCACATAAACCTAAGTTGTGCCTATACCGTTCATAGAGCATGTAATTCCCCGCCCTCCGAAGCAGTCCCAAAATTATTATTACATCAAATAGTGTTTTTACAAAATGTTACAAACCGAGTAACAAGAAAATAAAACTAAATAGAACTAGTACAAATCTATTGAACACCCCGACGACTTTCTGTGCCCCAATATCACTTTCTGGTGCCTGTAAATATAATCAACATACCAAAGCACACAGGAGGAAACCTAGATACGAGCACATAATCTCAAACCACGAAACACATGCAAGCATAATAAACAAGCATCGAATAATATCTTAATGGGCCTTTATTGTCATGTTTCAACACAAACAGTTATTACAAGAAGGAAAGAAATAATTGCATCAGCAGGGACTTACCAGTGAGCAGCAGTAACAGATGAAATAAGAATAATAAGAACCAGGCCCTTGTAACAGAGAAATATGCAAGAAAATCAAGAACCTTTAAAGTAGCTAATGGCTTTTAAAATGACTGATCTTTTGTTTCAGAAAGTAGTAGTAGGAGTTGTCGAACTTGAGAGTGTGTGTTAATTGAAAAGAATAGTTGTTTATATAGTAGTGGGGTAATGTTGCATAAAAGAAAGAATATATTATAGAAAAAAAATCACTTTCGGAAATTAAGGGGGAAAAATATATCAAGAATCAATTAGGAGAGGGGGAAGTCAATTAAATGTTGTATTTTTCATAAAAGAACAAGTTAAAATATGGCAACCGTATAATCGAGACAGGCAATAGCAAATAAGCGTTTACAGGACATTAACAATTGACTTAATCAATTACTTGTTTACCATAAATAAACATTCAATCAATCATAACTCCTTAATTAAGTAAAGTACGTAAATTAACCAATTGTAATCCTCAATTTGGTATGGTCAATCAATTTTAAAAATTCTAAATACACCACAGAAGGAAAATAATTATTTCGACGAACAGAAGAACAGCACCATGGATACAATAAGGAGATTACAAAAATCATGCCAAAATAAATCACAATATAGAGAGATTAAAATCTGTCACAATTGAGGGATGGAGGGAAAATCAACAAATCAATCTAGAGGGTGAAAATTTCTTTTTGTGAAAGTCAAACAACTAACAATGATCAAAAATAAGCAAACATACAATCAGTGATTAGCAATAAGCACCTCGTCTGAAAGTCAAATGTCACAAAGAAATTGGGATTTTCTTACACTCGTTAACTTAAAGGCATGAAGTTGCAAGAATTTGGGTGTTTTCGCATATAATTTCCACATAATTAAACAAACTGATTCACGATTCGAGTTAAATGTCACGAAATTTCAATCAAACAGAACATGCAATTTAATGTTTTAGGAAGTCAAACCGTATAATAGTTGGGTTCACTAAAAGGACCTCACCGGTTCTCACTTTCACCGAGAACGCGACCGGTGGGAAGAGGGGGGGCTGAATCACGGCTGGTTCGCCGTTGCTGGAGGCATGTTCTGGCGGTGGCTGGTCGCATGGTGGCACAGGTAGCCGCTGGTTGTTCGCCGGAGAGGCCGGATCTGATGGTGTCACGGCTGAGGTGGCGCGGCTGGTCGCTGCTGTTGGCGATGGAGAAGAGGTCGGAGGAGAAGGGGGACGGCGCTGGAGCGGCTGTTTGGACGGCGATGATGGAGAGGCTGTTGTCGCCGGCTGGTGGCATGAACGGAGGGGATCTAGCAGCGTTGTTTGTGGGAGGAGGAGGAGGAGGGGGAGGGAAGAGAGAGAGGGGTGGTGCGGCTGATTTTTGGGAATTAGGGTTAGGGTTAGGAATTTTTGATTTTTTAAAAGGAAAGAATAGGGTTTTGATCTCAGCCGTTTGATCGACGGTTGAGATCTAAAGGATGATTAAAATTGACTAAAAAATTAAAATTAAATTTCAGGCTGGCTATTTTTGTAATAACTTGGATAAAATCGTAATGGATTAAATAGAAACCGGCTAAAATTGCAAGAAATTGAATAAATTGAGTTAAAAGGTGAATAAATTAGACAAAGTGACTTTAATTAGGCTGCTATTTAAATAATAGTAGGAATAATAATAATAAATAATATAATAACAATAATGTAATAATAATAAATGATAATAATAATAAATACAAACAAATAAATAATGAAAAACTAGATTATGTATTTGTAAAAAATGTGGATGTGCATAATTACGTGAAAAAATAATTTAAATTTTTTAATAAAATGTCGTACTAAAAGATAAAAATAATTTATGCATTTTTCGAAATTATAAATGTGACACGTTAGTATGTATTTAATATAAGAATAATATATAAAAGTATTAATGATTTAAATTAAATAATTTTGATAAAAATAGCAGCCTAGAAGTGATATCGGGAGGTCAAAATTAGGTGTCAACAAGTGTCTTCAAATAGGACAGAGAAGTTTCTATAAGCTTCAGATCATCTAGGAGGCATGGTTTGAAAAAGGCTAGCAAATGAAAATTAGGGGAATTGAAGGTCTTAAGACTCTATAGCTTAAACTAAGACAACAAAAAAGGAAAACATTCCTAAATTTTTCATAGCCTCTCTTTTATAAGTGTGGCACACTACACACCCATAAAAGAAACTCCACTCGACACAGCTTTGTGAAAACCCAATTGACCATGAACCTAGGTTCGGATACCAATTTTGTCACGACTCGAACTAGGGCATGGCAGTGATGGGTATCTTAAGTCCCACATGGACAGGAGATCACCCCCTTACCTAACCCAACCAACAGAACAACCTCTACTGTCAGGTGAATTTCGAACATATAACAACATAACATATACCACAACTACTATCAATTTATTAAGAGTCTATACCATCCACCAATAACCAGAAAACCGTCCATCACCAACACAATCAACCAAACCTCTCAAGTCCACAGTAATCCAACAAAGCCTATACAAAATCTGAAATTATTAAATTATTGGGCCATGCCCCCGACAGTAGCCAAAATAAAGTCTAAACAACGTCTAAGACATGGGAAATAAAGACCATAAAATGAAGCCTTCCGAAGTATGAAATCTCACTACTTAAATGTCAACTCACGAACTAACTCGAGCACTTGATCACTATACGAGAAAAATAGAAAAAGTGTTGTTGCCTGCATCGAATGGGGATACAGTGTCGGAAGACGGTTAGCGGTTGTAATGCTAGCATGTAACCTAGGGATAGAGGAATAAAATAATTTTGTGATAACAGTTCAAAACTAATGCAACATTCAATGCATAATATCATATAAAATACACATATGTATACAATACAGCATGCTAGGATAGGGAATAAGGCTTAGCATAAACTTCAAAAACCGTAACCTGTGTTGTGTAGCATAACAGTCATATAACAAGGCATCCACGGGCTATATCGGCCCAGCTCTTCCCTAATTGGAAGGGCTCCAGTGCATGTAGTCGCACAAATCAGAGAATAATCATATTCGTATATGCCTTTATAGGGGACTCAAACCTCCCGGCAGAGTCAAGGTGACTTAAGCACCAATGTATACAATATGGGGGACTCGAACCTCCCATTCATATATTTATTCGGGGGACTCAAACCTCTCGATCATATAGACATCTGCGTTAGCTAGCGCGGTTTTCAGTGTTAGTCCTTCAGACTCCACTTTCATGGCTCGACTACATATCCCACTTTAAAGCCCAGTTAAAACATTTATTACACACATATAACCATTTATTTAATTACTTACCAAAGGCATCCCGTTGGTATCATCATATCAACCTCACTTGCAAGTGTACAATATGCCATAAATATTATTAATAAACTTGGGACTCGAACCCATTATCTAAACAAATATATTAATTCAATTCAACATTTTAGGGACTCAAACCCATTTAGTATTCCAAATCAATTTATGGCCAACAAGGCTTCTATAAAACCATTTATCAATCATCAACATTCTTAGGCCAATGCCTTAGTTCAAATCACAATTCAATTCAATTTATGGTCATTAAGACCTTTAACAAATCATTCATCCTTCATTAACATTATTATGACAAGTATTAGTTCAAAACACAATAAACTAGTGACAAAATCATTCTCATTGACAATATCACAAACAGGTTGAGGGCATTACCATATCAAAGTCAAAATCCAACAAATTTAGGGTTAAACATGACTCATTAGTTAAATCATAATTCTCATGTACCCACATGTGCAAAATCATTACCAAGACATGTGAAATCATAATTTAAACAATGAAAAAACAATACTCAACATTATACATTCAAACACTCAACCATGGTTTTCAAAACTACTATTAATGAATCATGAACAATGTTTTAAACATATCTTGTAGTGAACTAACAATGAGGGAAGATTCATATGCCTGAGTTACAAAGATTCACGGAGAGAATTTGATCTTTAAGACCTTAGATGACCATATTGCAGAAACCCTAGCCCAATCTTTCTTGAGAAGTTTTAGAGAGTGTTTTAATTTTGTAAAGTGTGTAATGGATTACCAAAAGGCGTTATAAGACATGGGGTCTTAAGAGCTCGGGGTGGAAAATATCTAGAATACCCTTAGCTTAAAAGCTATAAAAAAAGTCTGTAGGTGGCTACGAGCCAAACCATTAGGTCATCAACACAATATATGACTTTTACCATTGAGTCATCACCAAGACAGAAAATTGAACATAATGCACTTTCCAACTTACAACTTTCCGGTCCCACACGTAACTAGACCATACGACTCATATGGTCTAGTCGTGACCAACACAGAACATCAAGGGCTTGAACACTGGACAACATACGACTAGACCTTAATCACCCATCTCATGATTATACGAATCGTGAGAAGTCTCTCGTAACTAGGACAAAACTTGGAAAATAACGAATAGGTTAACTTACGGCTAGGTTCACTTGACCTGTAACCACACCATACGACTCATATGGTGAGTCGTAAAAAAGGTATAGAGCCTAAAGCTCAGGAAATTTGCTAAGTCCAAAGTTCGGGGCATTTCACATATTGATCTCTTTTATGATTCACAATATTATGCTTACCTTCTTTATTCATATTTTTTTAACTATTATTTAAACCTATTCATTATACTATGAAAAAATTTCCCATCTTTTATGCAAAAGTAATTGAATTTATCCTTCGTTATACTATATTACCATCGTTAATACATATAGTTCAAACATACCCTTTATCTGTTAAGGTTATATAAGGTAGTCACATAATCTTACCTGGCATTGATATTTTGATGAGGTAGATGCCACGTGGTATACCACATCAGTGCTTCGACCAACTTTACCCCTGCTCTCCAATAATTCTTTCACCACTAATATTTCATTGCTTCTTCCACTACCATTACCACAAGTAACACCACCATGATAACCTCAAATCTCTATAGATCCACTTGTTTATACTCTTATACCTTAATTTGTACCTTTTTCCTTCCTGGTGTTGGTGTTGTACCCATGTAGGAAGTACTAATTTTTAAGGTATCAAAATAGTCATTTTTGGCATTTCGTGGAATTGCACAATTAGTTTATATATTTGAAGTGTTGGACCATGTGGTGCCTAACCATATATTTTCAACCCTTTTGATCCATAATACACAGACACAAGCATAAGTTATAAACTACTAGATAGAACCACCCACTTATGCTTTCTCGATTAAATTAAAGACCGGGATCTAAAGACATTTAAAATAATCCAAAAAGATAGTACAGTCACCGAACCAAAAAAGTTATGATGATAATAGTGAAACCCCTAATTTTTCAATCCAGTTGAATATCCCTAGACCTACATGACGGTAACAAGTTACATGGTTATTTATTATAAGGGAAAAGGACATAAATAACACTTCAGATGAAACTATTGACATAAAAATGGCCATTGAATTTTAATTTCATTTTCTAGCCATTTGGTAGCTTTATACAATACTGATACAAATTTGTAAATTTCTTATACAAATATGTATTCTATACAGTAAAGATACAATTATGCAATAATGATACGAATTCTATGCACATCATATTAAAAAAATATGTATTCTATATAACAATGATATATTTTTTACCCATAAATTCGTTGCTTTATTTTTTATGAACTGTATCTATATGGTGTACGGATTATATCAATATGGTATATAAATTGTATCTGAAATACCTGGGCTAAAATGATTCAAATTATGAAATGGTAATAAAATGAAATTTATTTGGGTCGACTGGCCATGAATGGGTATTTGTTTTTAAAAGGGCCAGCACAAGACTCTTTCTCTTATTATGATAGTCCTCAGGTTCTTTAAGATAGAGGAAATTACATGGGATAACCCTCATAGTATATTGATTTGCATTTTGCTCCCCATGAGAAAAACTTTTAAAGACTAGCCTTCTTTCCACTTTATGTATAGAACAAGTTTGTTTTTGCCGCTCTACACCTCAAATATTTTTACACTTTTCATGCTAATTTTTCTCTTAACTTCTATTTTTATTTCTTCTTTTTTTCTCCTTTTTATTTGTTCTTGACTTTTATTTTTTCTTTTCTTTTTTTTTTCTTGTTTTAATTCTTTTGTCTCAACCATTATTTATCTTTTATTTTTTCTTCTCTTTTTTTTTTCTCAAATATTATTTATTTTTTATTTTATTTATTTAATTTATTTGTCTCAACCTTTATTTTTCTTTTCTTTTTTTATTTTTATCATTTTTTCTTTTTTCATTTTTCTCAAAATATTTTTTTTTTATCTTTTTCTTCTCATTTTTTCAATATTTCTTATTTTTCATTTTTTATTATTCTACTTTATTAAACCTTTATTTTTTTCTTCTCTTTTTTTTTCTTTTTTCTCAACTTCTATTATAGTTTGCTAATAAACAGAAAGTTGAATAATCCGCAATGCGGATCTTCATTCTTTGACATCGAAGTAAATTTAAGTGTGTGCCATATTGTTTGGAAGCCCTTTGGAATAAGTTTTGCCTCTAAGGCAAGAGTTATAGAATATCTCATAAATCAAGACATAGTGTGGTAGTGTCAAGTCTGTCCCATGGGGCGTAACTTGTTGTTTGAAAGTCCTTGAGCTAAGTCTTGCTTATAAGTTATGATTATTTGAATATCTCATAAATCAAGACACAATGTAATAGTATAACTTTTGTCCATATGGCGTAACCTGTTGTTTGAAATTCATTGGGCTAATTTTTGCCTCGAAGGTAGGAGTTATAATGCATTTCATAAATCAAAACACAATGTGGTAGTGTTAACTCTTGTCCATCGGGTGCAACTTGTTGTTTGAATATCCTTGGGCTAAGTCCTGCCTTTAAGGCAAGAGTTATAGAATATCTCATAAATCAAGATGTAATATGGGAACATCAACTCTTGTCCATGAGGTGTAACTTGGTGTTTAAAAGTCGTTGGGCTAAGTTTTGTCTCTAGGACAAGAGTTTTAGAGAATCTCAAAAATAAAAACACACTATGGTGATGTCAGTTCTTGCTTCTGAGGCATAACTTATTGGTTGAAAACCCTTGGTCTAAGTCTTGCCTCTAAGGTAAGAGTTATAGAACATTTCATAAATAGATATACAATATAGTAGTGCAAACTCTAACTTAAGGGGCATAACTTGTGATACGCCCAAATTACACCTCTCTTACAAGAGAGTAAGCGGTTGTTGTCAAATATAGAACCCAACTAGGTTGGGTGTCGAATCCCACAGGGAATACTGTGTTCACTAAGTATTGTGACTGTTATTAGACTATTGATCAAAGGTTCCTGAATAAGAGGGGCTTTGATTTATAAATTGTGTTCTAAGTAATTGTAACAGAGTTGTTCTAACTAATGATTCTTTCTACTAGTAATAATTCAATGCTATTAAACTAACTAGAGTTATGGTTACCAAGATGTTTAAACAGTTAGGGTTATGAATCACTTTTGAGTTCCAAATAATAACAACAATTGCAAGAGCAGCTGAATTCTAGTGCTTACCCTTTAGTTTCTCAACCTTAATGGATAGTTTATCCTTTAACTCTCTCAACTTAATGAATATATTGATTATTCAACCATTTTTGTCATATAGGTTAATCCTTGTTAAGGCATTCTCCATTAATCTAAAGATTTATGTCTCTAGATTTTATGTAAACCCTTTCTTTTCCTAATAGATACTTTTTTGTTCGAACAAGTAATTGTTCTTGGGTTCACTTATCAAGTTTGCAACCAAGAAAAGTCATTACAGTGAAGAAGGGTTTATGCAATATCAATTACCTACAGAAACTCAATTGGAATCACAACCCATATCAACTTCTTATATCAAGGCTCCTATAGCCCTAGTCATGGGAGCTTAGCCACTCATCTCAATAGAAGAAAGAGAAAGAATACTTGTATTATTCATAAACAAATTCAAAGTTCACTTACAAAGGTTACAATAATTAATTCTTGAATTTTCAATAGCAATAGAATGACTAGATCCACAAATGTTATTTGATTTACAGATTTCTGCGTTACAAAGAGTTTCAAAGATAAAAAACTAGGATAAAACAATCTCCCAGCTTCAGAAAATGCTCAATAAAACCCTAGCTAGGTATTTATATGCTCCCTGGTTTAGAAGGTTTAAAATTTAAACTAAGAAAATATCGCGTCCAAATTGAAGGTTCGGCTGACGGTCCATCGAGAGTCTAACGGTCTGTCACATGGACCGTCGTTGGGTGCCCCAGGATGTTATGTTTTGCTTAAGCCTAACGGCTACCTTGGCGGACCGTCGATGGTCGATGGTCGATGGTCTGAAATCTTGCATTCTATTTAAGTCTGACGGCCAAGTTGGCGGTCCGCCGTAATCTTGACAGTCTGCCACTTGGGCCGTCGCATGGGTCTTCCATCTGGAACCATCTATTTAGCTCTGATGGTCCACCTGGCGGTTCGTCATATGACTGATGGTTGACCATTTGGGCCATCATTGACCTTTTTCTGTTGTTTTCATAATTTTTCTACTTCAGCTGACTCCTCAACCTAAAATCACTCAAATCCACTATTAAATACAACTTTAGTTACTTGAAAACTCATAATTTTCTTGAGAAAAAAATACAAAATATTCCATCAAAATAAGGAACATCAATACCCTCAACTTAAGATAATTGTTTGTCCTCAAGCAAATCAGCACCAGATTACAAATATAAGCATTAAAATGACAGGCATTCAACTTGCGGAACCAGTTTTCACACAACCATTCACTTGTCCTCCTACTTATATGTCTCAACATATCAGAGCCCATAACTGCATTATTTAACAATCAATACATATACAAAAACATGGATACAAGAATCTACAGAGATCAGTCGAATTAAGTGTGACTCAGATTTCCCCCACAGTCAAGGAAATCCACCACTTATTTTATTTTAAGGATGCACATCAGAACTCTCACACTCGTCAAAGAAGTTACAAACTTAGTACACATACCCATAGGCTTTTCCTTATTATCCAACGCTCTCTTATAGTTGATTCACCAAGATCAAGCAGGTCTTTCTCAAGCTTGTAATGAGGCTTCAGGGTTGGGTGAGGAAGGACTTCTGGGAAAAAGTGACTCAATACTAGGATTTAACTCTCTTTGACCTCAATTTCTACCTACCAATGTCATTTTTGAACAAGCCCATTCACTCTTTTCTCATTCATTTACACTTTACCATAATAACCCCTTTTTTTATTTTTTTTATATACGAGCATCATCCACCCTTAACTTATGTTGATGCAATCTGTCAAGGTACACAATATCTTGAGTAGTCCAGGGTCGAATGCTCTAAACCATGCTCTAAACCAACTTTCCCTTATATAGCTAACAACTTTGATAATAGCCACCCTCAACTTATGTGTTTTGCCTAAGTTTAGGTTCATAATGCCCACTATTTGGCCAGGGCCAGAGCTAAGCGTTAGCAACTTAAAGAGAGTTAACTAGAGTAATTGGTGATGAAGAAAAGGAATTAACATAGGCTCAAAGAAGGGTTCAAAAATGGAGAATTTTTTTTGGTGGGGTTAATTATTTTAGCTAAGTGGACTAAAATTATAAGGCGGCCTGCTATCATCTCTTATTTCATCAACTACAACACAATATCAATTGAACCAGGAAAGTTCTAGGTACTACACTAAGTAAGAACTAATACAAATACTCGCACACACAGGTAACTGAGTCATACTCATTCTACTGTTCCTAAGATTACATCACATGTCATGCACATTTTATAAGTTAATGCCGACTACAGATTCACTAACAGTTGATAACATGTACTAGAAGACAAAGTAAATAGTCATATGAACATAGTCATAACTTAATACCAACATCATTCATCGTCCATATTCACAACAAGGTGGTAACAAAAATGGCATTTTCATTTCATAGACCAACATTAACAATAGGACAAGATTTAAGAAAGGAAAAATGCAAGCCTAAAGGTAATCCTAGAAAAAACGAAAATGCAAACTTAAACATAATCATAGACATGTTGATTCTCCTAGATAGCTCATGGGATAAAAAATACGACGACACAATACCCCGTGGTACAAGTACACCCCCCCCCCCAAAAAAAAAATATAAGCATTGTCCTTAAAGTATCAATTAAAAGTACAAAGGAGTGGGTATACTCGTATTTCCTTTTATTCATCTTAGGCATCTGTGAGGTGTGGTGAGGCTCCAGCGTCCTCACCTAGTGCAATCTTTACCCCCATGGTGGTGGGGTACTCAAAAACTCTCTCTCCAGAATCGAAGGTATAACATCCCCGACTAGGTCTGAAGTTTGCCCCCTAACTAGAATGGAACTGGTAGACACTTCAGCTGCTTCATTTTCAACCTTCTTCCTTCTTCTCTCTTTGTCTCTTCTTGATCTCCTATTGGTTATTCTCAAATCATGTTGATCTCATTCCCCGAGTGTCATGCCTTTTCTTTTTTTCTCTTTTCAGTTTTTCTTTCAGCACGTTCATCTACCGCTGCTTTCCTTTATCATTCATAGATCTCCCTATCTGATCAACAATTCCTTCATCATCATCACTCATTACTAAGGCTGGATCAAAAGTGGGCTGATGTGGCTGCCTGTTCTTAAACTCTTTGATGTCTGCCTGTGCTATTTTAAACTCTGCCATGAACCTTGCCAAGTCTGGAATAGACAGTAAAACCAGCCTTTTGTTGATTCTCTCCTCCATGTGATCCAATCTCATCTGAATGTATTAGAAAGGACGGATTGCCGCAGCTATAATTCTGTTAATAAAAGGCTTGAATTCTGCAACCCAAGTATCAAGCTATCTTTTGAATTTCTTTTATAATTTTACAGACTTGGCAAAGTTTTACTGCGTCAACCTATATTCTGTAAATTCTACTCCACCTATTGGTCGTGCAGATTCTGACCTGCAGATGCACTTGATGGCACATAATCAAGTGGTACATTAGTGGTAATCAGTAACGGCATACCTGTTGGAATCTTTGAAGTATCTGGGGCTGGTGCTGACTGAGTTTGGTAGGCTGGTGGTTTGGTGACCCTCATTTCGAATTTTGAGTCATCCTTGGACTTCTCAATGTCCTGCCTATGTGTCGCACGAACCTCATTATCCACTCCACAAATTAGAGGCACACCTGCATGCCTGCATAATTCATTGAGTAAGCAAGGAAATGGTAGAGAACTTACCACCTTATGTGCTCTCACAAACAGCTTATCAGCAATGATCTGACTGAAATCAATCTTCAATCCTGCCAGCAAACTAGCCACAAGTACTGCCCGATGAATATCTAGATTAGCGTTACCTCCCATTGGTATAAGTCTCAATTGAACCACAGCCCATCAAAATTTAGCCCAGAAGCTAAGGGATGACTTTGCTAAGTGCTCACGTGGGTTTGTAGACCAGGATGGATTTCTATCATCATTCAACACTCCACCTAACTAGCCCCTTTGGGCAGATACGTTACGTAGTCCATACTCAAGTTTTGAAATAGCAGATGAGGCTTCATGATCTGGACCAAACAACATCCTATTGATAGTTCAGGCTGATAAGTCAATAGAGACTCCTCGGACTGGCACTGACTCCCTGTTCGACAGATTAGAAATCTTCGAGCCCTTTGGAACATCCTTTTCTGCCAGTACCAAATAGTTAGCAAAAAATTCCCTTACCATATTCTGCTGATATGATCTGGGGGACTTGTTCATCCATGCCAATCTGTACTCATTAAAATAATGCTCTAACTCAGGATACTCGTGTAGTTCCATCATTACAATCTGATACTCCTCAGCAAATGGCTTTTTGACTGGCCTACTTATTGTTAGTGCCAACCTATTATAAAATTCGTCCCTTGCTCCATCGATTTTCCATCTAACAACCTCTCTGATTTACGGATCCTTACGTCTAATCAAGTTGGCAACCTCAGTCTCAATCTCAACATTGGCAGCTTCAGTTTGTGCCTCTACATTGGTATCCTCAGTTTTGGCCTCAATTGGATTGGGGTGAGATGTGACCATCCTATTCTCATCAGGGCTCGAGCTAGTATTGCTGGTACTATTGTCACTCTTCTCTTTAGACTAGAAGAGTGTTAAAAGTGTCCAATCCCTTTAAAGAGTGTTGAACGCTGGTTCCTCTTTGCTCCTAGAAGGTTCACCTCGACCTCTTGTCCGACCACCGCCTCTAGTCAATGGGAGTTTTCATGCCATGGTGCTTGAAAAATAAGTATGGAGTCAATTACAAAACCAAAAATTAGAAAAAATAGTAATAAACATTGGCTTGATGGTCACACTGATGGGCCATCGATGATGCAATGGTTCGCCGGTTAGGTTGTTAGGCATTATCCAGTGAGTTCTAATTTTTAGGGCCTTGTGATGGTCGAACTGGAGGTCTGTCAGGTCACTGACAGTCCGCCAAGTTATCCGTGGCATCTTATCCCGTAAATAACTTCCTTTGGACATTTACGAGGGCCAACCTGACGGTCCGTCACAGATTCGACGGTCCGCCAAGGTGACCGTCAGTCCTCATTTTTAAATTCAGACTTTATTTTGGCATTTTGTCGAACAGATAGTATACCTTATTCGATTTTTAGCATAGCAACAACAATAATTCCATGTTTTCACATACATTTTTCTACTCTAAACATATGGGTTACTCAGACTTCACCCAAGCAGCATATACCTAAGTTTAGAACTCCGAACATCAACAATTTAACCCACAAAAGGAGACAAGATAAAATTTTACATCCCACAACTTTTTCAATTATGTTTTGTACTTTGGAGAAGCAAGAAAATGAGTTAAAATCATACCTTGTTGATGCAGAAGTTTCACTCTAGTTGCTTGCACTTCTGAAAGAAAAGTTACTTAACACTTTAACCTGTGATTTCTTCTGTTGTTGTGATGACGAGAAAAGAGGGGAGAAGACTTGATTAAATAGAGAAGAAGAAAGAAGTTGGAGGGTATTAGAGGGAGTAACTGCCTTCAGATTCTATGAATCCAAAGGGAGTTAGACAGTTTTAGAATTTGAAAAGGTTACAAGGTCTGTAACCGCCCTATTTTATCTCTTTAAAAGCTTTTGGGTCAAGCACGGGTCATTTAAATAGGCATCTAACTTAACCCGACCTGACCAATGACTAAGGTTAAGTTGACGGTTAACCTAACGGTCCATTAATATTGCAACGATCCACCAGGTTGACTGTCACGTCTAACCAGAGGTGTACCTTCCAGACTATTTTATGATGGTCACACTGACGATCCTTCAATCCTACGATGGTCCTTCAAGCTGTCCGTCAGCCCCTTCTAGAAACTCAAATACTCAGCCTCAGGTTAACGGAAGAAGTGATGATCCGCCAGGTTTACGACTATCTGCCAACTGACCGTCGAGCCTTATCCATTAAATTCAAATTTTTGGCATGGCTTTGGCAGTCCGTTGAGATCTTGATGGCCTGTCGGTAACTTCGTCAACCTCCTCACAACTATAAAACTCCATTCTTTCCTGGTTTTTAGTTCAGCACACTTCACAAACACATCAAATTACACAAAAAGAAACTAATAAAAGAACTTTATCTAAGATTACAACAACACTTGGTGGGTTACCTCCCATTCACGGCTGATTTAATGTCGCAGCATGATGCATTCATCTCGAATACTTAGACTTTATCGAGATTGATAGTGACTATGCAATTTATTGAGTCCATTGGACCGATATACAACTTCAGTCATTGTCCATTCACTTTGAAGACACTTTCGTCTCATTTACAAGTTCAACCACTTCAAATGAGTAGACTTGATTAACTTGAAATGGCCCTGACCATTTTGATTTAAACTAACCATGGAACAACTTCAGTTTGGAGTTGAAGACAAACACCCAATCACCTTTCTGAAAATATCTTTTTGTAATTCTCTAATCATGGTACTTCTTCATCTTCTCCTTGTAGAGATCAGCTGTTTCATACGCCCCGAGACAGAACTCATCCATCTCATTCAGCTGCCCCAATCTCAATTGTGTTGCCTCATCCCAGTTTAAATTCAGCCTCCTAAGTGCCCAAAACGACTTATGCTCTAATTCAATAGGTAAATGACATGCCTTTCCATAAATCAACCGGAATGGTAACATACTGATTGGTGTCTTGAAAGCTATTCTGTATGCCCATAAGGCATTATCAAGCTTCCTAGACCAGTCTTGTCTGCTACTTCACTGTTTTAGCAAGTATAGCTTTGATCTCTCTATTCGAAATCTCCACTTGCCCACTAGTTTGTGGGTGGTATGGAGTCACTACTTTGTGTTGCTTAACACCATACTTTGCTAAGGCAGCTCAAAACATACGATTGCAAAAGTGAGATCCACCGTCGCTTATAATGGTGTGTAGCACCCCAAATCGGGAGAAAATATTCCTTTTCAGAAATGTAACCACTCTCTTCCCTTTGTTTCATCCAAAATGATGGCTTTAACCTATTTTGATACATAATCAATAGCAACTAGAATGTATTTTATCCTATATGATCTTACGAAGGGCCCCATGAAGTCGATGCCCCATTTCTCGAATAATTCCACCTCTATCATTTTTGTCAAAGGCATTTCATGGCACTTGGAGATTGAACCCTGCCTCTGATATTGGTCACATCTTCTCGCAAACTCATAAGAATCTTTGAATAAAGTCTACCAATAGTAGCCATTTTGTAGCACCTTTCTAGCAGTACGGTTACAAACATAATGACCTCCAACTGAGGAAGCAAGACATGCTTTCAATATACTCAACATATCTACTTCTGGAATGCATCTCCTTAAGATATTGTCAGCACATCGTCGAAACAGATACGGTTCATCCCAAAAATAATGTGTCACATTTGAAGAAATTTCTTTCTTTGATGAAAAGAAAGATTTTTTGAAATCACCTCACTCACCACATAGTTTGCGAAATTAGCGTACCAAGGTATTTTTTCCATAATAGCTGCCAAGATTTCCCCATCTGGAAATGCATCATTGATCTGAAATTCATCTCAAATTGCTTTTTCACTTTCCATCCTAGATAGATGATCCACAACTTGATTTTCGTAACCCTTTCTATCTTTGAATTCAAAGTCAAATTCTTAAAGCAGCAGCACCCATCTAATTAACCAGGGTTTTGCATCCTTTTTTGCCATCAAATATCTCAAGGCTACGTGGTCAGTGTGGACCACCACCTTGGTACCTAATAAATATGTTCAAAACTTCTCAAAAGCATACATAACTACTAGAAGTTCCTGCTCAATCACAGTATAATTCTTTTGAGCCCCATTTAGGGCCTTGCTTGTATAATATATCGAATGGAATAGCTTCTATCTCTTTTGGCCAAGAACGGCTACAAGTGCCACTCCACTACATACACATAATCTCGAACAACTTTGTCCAATAAGGAGCAACAATAATTGGAGCCTTCACTATTTTTAGCTTAAGTCATTCAAAAGCCTTACTGCACTCATCATCAAAAGTAAACTTAGCCTTCTTCTCCAAAAGTTTGCAAAGTGGGTTTGCAATCTTTGAGAAATCCTTTATGAATCTGCGGTAGAACCCTGCATGACTAAGAAAGCTACGTACCTCTTTGACTGAGATAGAGGGGTAGTTTCTCAATCACTTTAACCTTTTCCTTATCTACCTTAATGCCTTTAGCAGAAATTTTGTGACCAAGAATAATGCCCTTCTTCACCATAAAGTGGCATTTTTTCCAGTTAAGAACAAGGTTGAACGCTTCACACCGTTACAACGCCCGACTAAGAATTAGCAAGCAGAGCTCAAAAGAATCACCGACCACCAAGAAGTTTTCCATAAACCTCTAAGGTGTCTTCGACCATATAAAACAATATCGACATCATGCATGCATTACACAAACCGAAAGGTATTCGCTTAAAAGCAAATGTACTATATGGTCACGTGAATGTCATCTTATTTTGATCTTCAGGAGAAATAGAAATCAGGTTATAACCAGAGTAATAGAAATCTGGTTGTAACCAGAGTACCCGTTTAAGAAATAGTACCAACCTATTCCCGCTAGACGATCAAGTATCTGATCCATGTAAGGTATTGGGAAGTGGTCCTTCAGTGTCCACGAGTTGAGTTTTCTGTAATCCATACACACCCTCCACCCAGTAATAGGCCTGAGTGCGATCAACTCATTTTTCTCATTAGCCACAACTTTCATGCACCTTTCTTGGGCACACACTGAACGGGACTCACCCACTCACTGTCTAAAATGGGGTACACCACCCCTGCATCTAGACACATAATAATTTCCTTCTTTACTATCCCTTGCATAGGTCGGTTTAGATGATGTTGGTGCTCAATAGTCGGGATACAATTCTCCTCTATTTGAATCTTATGTGTACATATATACCAAGAGAAATGTCGATGATATCTACAATCATCTAACCAATAGTCCTCTTATATCTCTTAAGAATAGAGGTGAGCGCTTCCACCTATTTATCACCCAGGTCAGCCATAATATTAATAGGTAGTGTATTCCCACTGCCCAGGAACACATACCTCAAATGGCCAGACAACCCTTTCAAATCCAAAGTACGTGGCTCTTCTATAGAAGGCTTAACAGGTGGACTTAGATGATCTTTTAAGTCCAAATCCAACTTCTTGGGTCCATATGAATAAGACCCATTCTTGATAAGGCACACACAACCTCCTCATAATCTTCGATACCGTCATGATTAAAATTTATCAATACAGCAGCTAAAGTCTCTACAACAAGTTTTTTTATAGGCACTTCCTTCTCCTCCTCATAATAGACATCCACAATAGAGAATACACTCATATCTTTATGTTGTTTCATGGACTGGGATACATCGAATCAAACTACCTTATTATTCAGCCTGAATTATAGCTCGTTTGTCCTTAAATCAATAAGTACACTCTCGATTGTAAGGAAAGGTCGACCCAAGATTATGGGCACCTCAAAATACACCTCACAATCAAGAATGACAAAATCAGCCAAAAATATAAAACTGGCCACCTTTACTAATACGTCATATAGAATCTCCATAGGCCGCTTCACAGACCTGTCCGCCATAACAAGCCTCATGTTTGTGGGATTAGGATCCCCCAAACCCAATTTCTTATACACAGCAAGCGGCATCAAGTTTATACTACCTCCCAAATCACATAGAGTTTTTGCAAAATCAAGAGACCCAATAGTGTACGGAATGGTAAATGCTCTCAGGCCTGCCTTCTTCTGTACCAAAGACCTTGTGGAGATAGCACCATAATAATGGAGATTGTCTACTGGCTCATAGCTAACCATCCACTTCTTCGTAACAAGGCCTTATATAAACTTTGCATACCCGGGCATTTGTTCCAGTGCTTCCACCAATGGAAAATTTATCATCAATTGCTTAAGCATGAACATAAATTTGCCAAACTTTGTGTCATTGGCTTTATTATTTAACTGATGGGGAAATGGAGGAGGTGGTTTCTAGAGAGTGGTAACCACCACTTCAGCCTCCTTTTTCTTGATCTTTTCCAACTCATCAACCTGCTGATGATTGAATGGTGTATCATCAATAACCTCATCCAGTTTCTCAGATGCCACTGGATTACTTTCTTCAAGCTTGATATCTTCTTCTATCACCTCTTCAATAATAGTTTTTCACATAGAAGGTCTTGGTAATACCATACCACTCTGTGTGGTAATTGCCATGCAAGATACATTATTTTGAGAATTCTAAGTTGTGTTACTTGGCAAAGTTCTACTCTTCCTCTAATTTAATGATACTGGGAGTTGACTCATTTGTTGCTCCAACTATTTGATAGATGTAGGGTGTGAGTTTACCAGCTGACTCATGGAAGAGAAATCACTCTTCATAATAGTCACCCCGGAGTTGGTAGTCTCAACTCCTTTTAATAATTTCTCCATCATGTCCTGCATAGACATCTTGCCCAAGCTAGTTGCAGCATTATCTCTGCTTTCGAGAGGTACATATAATCCACTCCTATCATTCTTACTCTTCCAGTTTCCTTGATCTCTATCCTTGTAACTAGCCTTGTCATAATAGTTCTGACTTTGATTTCCTTGGCTATTTCCTTGAAAACCCTCCTGATTATTTAGATAGTTTGCCTCTTTTTCCAAATCAGAGTCAGATCTTTCATGGTATTCATCAGCTTTTAGCTTCTCTATTTTTTTAGACAATAGATGCTTAGTCAGCAAATCCATCTATGTTTTCAACTATGCTATGTCCTGGTCATGTTCTTCCTCCTTCTAGCATTGCTCTGCAATAATAATACTAGACACAGTAGGGCTTGCTGCCACAGAATCCCTGGTATGCTAAGCTCTACTCTATTTAGTCATCCTATCAAGTATCTCCAAAGCCTCTAGAAAAGTATGGTCAACAAATGACTCTCTTGCAGTATTATCCACGACTGGCTTCGTAATAGAGTTCAACGCCGGATAAAGAGTCTCCATCAAATGAATATCCATCATATTATGGTTCGGGCATTGCATCAACTTTTTTTTTAACCTCTCCCAAGTCTCATGAAGAGCTTAGTGGAAAGCTGTCGGAAGTTACTGATTTCATCCCTTAACTGTACACTCTTGGAAGGTGGAAAGAACCTTTCTAGAAAAGCCTCTTTCAACTGCCTCCACTTGGTGATAGAGTCGGGAGTCATCCCATTGAGCCACAGTGTAGCCTCTCCAGATAGAGACAATAAAAATAAATGTATACGGATAGAATTATGACCCACTCCTGGGTTATCAAAAGACTTAAAAATGGTGACAAAGCTCACCAAGTGCATATTTGGATCATCTCCGGGAAGATAACTAAACAACCCCTTAAGATGAAGGAGTTGAATCATCATATTGGTAATATTAAATTTAGCTCTAGGTGCTAGAGGTGGAGGAATGATAGCTCCAGTTGCACCTACTCCATCTATTCCATCTTCATCATTATTTAGATTAAATTGTACCACTTGTCGATCCTGCCTCTCCTTAAATGGACGATTCATGTTTACATTTTGATTCACGGATGCAGTCACATTATCTGCATGCCTTAGGTTAATAGGATCTAACAAATCATCATCCCCCAAATCATCATTATTAGAAATAAGATGATGCACCTACTGGCCGTCATTCTGTTGATTTAGTTGAGCTCTAGCCAGAGCGACTAGTCTTTGAGCATCTTGGGGGGATGCCATTCTACCAATTAACTGTGATTCTAGATGTATTGGTAATAATGGTGCACCCATCTCCGTGTACTAGGTATACATAGTAACTACCTTGCACAAAACAAAAACAACAAACAAAATTAAAATTTAGAAAACTTGACCAAAGGTCAATTAACAAACACAAACCTTATTGACAACCGTATTCCCCGACAACGGCGCCAAAATTTGATACGCCCAAATTACACCTCTCTTACGAGAAAGTAAGTGGTCGCTGTCAAATATAGAATCCAACTAGGTTGGGTGTTGAATTCCACAGGGAATACTGTGTTCACTAAGTATTGTGATTGTTATTAGACTGTTGATCAAAGGTTCCTGAATAAGAGGGATTTTGTTTTATAAATTATGTTCTAAGTAATTGTAACAGAGTTGTTCCAACTAATGATTCTTTCTGCTAGTAATAATTCAATGATATTAAACAAACTAGAGTTATGGTTACCAAGATATTTAAACAGTCAGGGTTGTGAATTACTTTTGAGTTCTAATCAATAACTTCAATTGCAAAAGCAGCTGAATTCTAGTGCTTACCCTTTAGTTTCTCAACCTTAATGGATAGTTTATCTTTTAACTCTCTCAACTTAAAAAATATATTGATTATTCAACCATTTTTCTCATGTAGGTTAATCCTTGTTAAGGCATTCTCCATTAATCTTAAGATTTATGTCTCTAAATTTCATGTAAGTCCTTTATTTTCCCAATAAACATTTTTTGTTCGAACAAGTGATTGTTATTGGGTTCACTTTTCAAGTTTGCAACCAAGAAAATTCATTAGAGTGAAGAAGGGTTTATGCAATATTAATTACCTACAAAAACTCAACTGGAATCACAACCCATATCAACTGATTACATCAAGGCTCCCATAACCCTAGTCATGGGAGCATAGCCAATCATCTCCATAGAAGAAAGAGAAAGAATACTTGTATTATTCATAAACAAATTCAAAGTTCACTTACAAAGGTTGCAAGAATTAATTCTTGAATCTTCAATAGCAATGGACTGACTAGATCCACAAATGTCGTTTGATTCACAGATTCTATGTTACATAGAGTTTCAAAGATGAAAAACTAGGATAAAGCAATCTCCCAGCGTCAGAATATGCTCAATAAAGCCCTAGATAGGTATTTATATACTCCCAGGTTTAGAAGGTTTAAAATTTAAACTAAGAAAACGCCGCATCCAAATTAACGGTCTAGCCGATGGTTCATTAAGAGTTTGCCGGACCGTCATATAGACCATCACCGAGTGCCCCAGGATGTCATACTCTGCTTAAGCCTGACGGATACCTTGGTGGACCATCGATGGTCCAACAGTCCATCGCATGGTCTGTCGCTCAGGCTTCTGAAATCTTGCATTCTGTTTAAGTCTGACGACCAAGTTGGAAGTCTGCCGCAAGCTTAACGGTCTGCCACTTGGGTCGTCGTATGGGTCTTCCATCTGGAACCATCTGTTTAGCTTTGAAGGTCCGCCTGGCGATCCTTCGCATGACTGACTGTCCGCCTGGCGGTCCATCGCATGACTGACGGTCCACCATTTGGGCCGTCATTGACCTTTTTCTGCTATCTTCCTAAGTTTTCTCCTCCAGCTGACTCCTCAACCTGAAATCACTCAAATTCACTATTAAATACAACTTTAGTTACTTAAAAACTCATAATTTTCCTGAGAAAAAGACGCAAAATATTTCGTCAAAAGTCGAATTATCAACTTGTTGTTTGATGGTCCTTGGGTTAAATCTTGTCTCTATGGCAAGAGTTATAGAGCATTACATAAATCAAAAGACATTATGGCAGTACCAACTCTTGCCCGTGAGGCGTAAGTTGTTGGTTGAAAGTCCATGGGCTTAGTCATACCTCTAAGACAATAGTTATATAACATCCCATAAATCAAAATACAATATGGTAGTATCAACTCTTTTCCATAGGATGTAACTTGTTTCTTGAAGGTCCTTGGGTTAAGTCGTGCCTCTAAGATAAGAGTTATAGAACATATCATAAATCAAGAAACAATGTGGTACTGTCAACTCTTTCTCATTGGGTGTAACTTATTTTTTGAGAGGAATTGAAGAAAAGAAAAGAAAAGAAAAATAATATAAGTTGAGAAAAAAGAAAAAAATAAAGAAAAATATTTTAAAAAAAAAGAAAAATCAAAGTAAAAAAGAAAAAAGTAGAAGTTGATAGGAGAAAAGAAAAAACCAAAAAGAAAGAACGTTTGAGAAAAAAGCGAAAACGAAGAGTAAAAGGAGAAAAGAAAAATATAGGGTGAGAAATAAGTGTTTTTTTTAAAGGAAAAAAATAAAAATCATAGAAAAATAAAAAAACAAAAAAAATAGAAGTTGACATAGAAAAGGGAAAAAAAGTTTTTGAAAAAGAGAGAGAAAATAAAAAATAAAAATTGAAGTAAAATAAAAAAATAGAAGTTGAAAGATAAATAAGCAAAAAGAGTTGTTTAATGTTATTGAGATATATAGGGGCAAATAGGTAAAAGTCTTATAAATAAATAAAAAAGGAATGTCAGTATTGTAGAACTTTTCTTACCGGGGACAAGAAAATAAAGTCACTCATTATGAAGTCATTTATGTAGTTTACCCTTTAAAATATAAGTTATCTAACAATCAATCATATATATATGTGTGTGTGTGTGTTTATATGTATATATATATGTATATATATATATAGAGAGAGAGAGAGAGTGATTATTATTTCTATTGAGGGGTTTCTTGATGGGGTGAATTACAATGAAGGAAAGCCTCTTTATCTATAGGAAAAAACTAACCTTGGAGTTTCTAAATTTTTCATAAATAGACATTCACTATATATGGTAAATTAGACATTCACTATATATGGTAATATATTTAGAACACTCACTCATGAATGTCTAATTGACAGATAATGTGCCTCGTTAAAATCTTATGGAAAAAAAACCCAGTGAAAAAAAAATCTAGTAAAGGAAAAATAGTACACATCTCTAACAATAAGCATATAGGCTGCCTAATTAAAAACCTTACAAGAAAAACCCAGTGGGACAAAACCTCATAAATAAAAATTATTACAACGCATGTTAACTCCTCCTAATGAGAATATCCTTGAACCTTTGCATCCCAATCTTGTGCAACATCTTCTTGAAAGTTGTAACTGGAGTAAACTTGGCAAATAAATCAGGCACATTGTCACTTGAATGAATTTTTGGCACGTTAATATCACCATTCTTTTGTAGCTCGTGCATATAGAAAAGTTTTGGCAAAATGTGCTTCATTTTATCTCCTTGATTCTTCCCGTAAATTGTGTTGTGCGTGTTGCATTATCCTCATAAAAAAATCATGGATACTTAGTCATATTTCAAACCATATTTTTTTGCGAATAAAATGTATCGTGGACCTCAACCACACAGACTCGTGGTTTGCTTCATGAATAGCTATTATCTCAGTATGATTCGATGAAGTGGCTATGATAAACTGCTTTGTATATCTACAAGATATGGTAGTACCCCACATATGAAGACATTGCTTATTTGAGATCGAAATTTTCACGAGTTAGATAAGTACCCAGCATCAGCATAACCAATAAGATTAGAACTACAATCTTTAGAATAAAATAAGTTCATATGTTTGATCTTATTTCGATGTCTCCTAGTAGGAGCAGAATTATACCTTACTAACATAATGATCAAAATACTATATCGGGTCTTTTAGTAGTTACAAGATACATTAGTACACCAATTGCACTAAGATATATAACCAACCCAATTCGATATATGTCTCATTCCAGCAAATAATCTATTTCTTTTGAAAACTCTCCAAGAGTTCCAATAATTTTCAAGCTATAAGCTTATACAATATAAGAATTATAAATAAGTTTCCCAAAAACTTTTATATGCTTCAAATATTTTGAATCCTTAAAAAGCTTCTATATAAATTTTGTCAACTGACAATATTCAATATTTCATGTGCGACGTCTTCAATTGTCTATACTGCAAATCAAATAAGCTTTATGCTTACCAAGATGCATCCTTTCATATCACTTGTTAAATGTTTCTATGTCAGCATGCTTAAATAAACATAGAATTTAGATCCTCGTAATCTTTTATAATATTGTGACAATATTGTTTCAAAAAAATTATCGATGATAGATAATTTTGTATCGGTTCACCATGTGACATAACATTTTGAGATCTCATCACTTTATTACTTTTAAGTACCTGAACTTCTCATAAGGTTTCATGAAGTGTTATGTCATAGACTCTTCAAGAGAATACTGTCTTCTTATTATGATTATTTGCTCCTTATCCTTTTTAAGGATTATTTCATTTGGAACCGATTGGTCTACCACACTTCATGGATGCAGAGACTTTGTCCTATAAAGACATAAAATGACAGCACTTGCAGCTTAAATATGAGATGTTTTCGATATTTGACTTGAATTATCTTTTGAATGAGGATCTGATGATAATTCCTAACATATTTCATAGTTGTTTATAATCTCTCCCTTTTGTTAGGAAAAATAACATACATCCTCCATCTTCTTTGAGAAATCTATCGTTGTGCATTATGGTATATTTATTAATCGTATATCGCATATCAGAACTATTAGATGGAAAATGTCTGGTTCCTGACTCAGAACCAACTTTGAGGGAAGTTAATCATAATTTATTGGTTTGATGCATACAAGTACTTTTGTATATAATATATCATATTTCAAACCCAAACATGAAGCTTTGTTCTCATTAGCAACGGTTCAACTATTTATCAAAGACATTTAATGTCAAACTATTATCATCAAGATGAATTATCTTGATTACCAATCTAAAAATTATGTTTTTATCTCAATTTATATTAAGCAAGTAACTTTCTAAATGTCAAACTAGAGATTGAAAATAAACTTACATGTGATTATCTTATTGATGCATCATTTCAACATATCACATAATAGGTGAACGGACCCTTATTCACCTTTAATACTTTCTAGAATTTAGGGAATCCAACCCCAACATTAGTTGGTCCAACCAATTTATCATTAGAACAAGCAACATTCAAAGTTCATGAAGAATTTTCTAATTCTTCAATATATGTTTAATACTGAATATGCACATCTTTAGGATGCCGTAATCATTCATGTGAACTTATGAACTTTTATACTAGTAAACTTCAAGTTTACCATGATATGTGCCTTTTTACTTTAGTAAATTTAAAATTTACTATTATATGAATAAATTTCAGATTTACTACTTCAGAAGTAGATTTCAAAGTAACTCTTCTCAGTTATTCTCTCTCTTTCAGAGGTGAGTTGTGGTGTCATCATAATCAAGTGCACGTTTGTATTGATAATTTTTACTAAATATTATCACATCCACCACAGGGAATCTGTGCTTATAACAATCAAAATTCTTATTTCATGAATGGGATATAATCGTTCCTTAAGTCTATCAAATTATGATAGCTTATAACCTCTTTCAAAATATTACTAATTCAAGAGAAAATTAAGGTGTGCAAATAATTTAGAGAATTTTTCTCTAACATATCTTATAATCATAATAAGCGTGTGAACATATTAGCACTTTTGATGATTATTATCATATTGTATCTTCATGTTTGTATTCGTATATTCAATCACTTGTCTTCTTTCAGACATATTATGCATTGCTACCATATTTCCTTCAAGAATGGAGCAAGTTGTCAACTTTCAGATCCATCATATATTTCTACCATATTCACTTCATGGAATAGAAAATATCAATGGGATATGTTTTATGACCTTTTAAAACACCTATTATTTTGTCTTAGACACCATAATATCATCAATATGGTGTATTGAGATTCACACTCAATATCGTATCCATATAAAAGCGTCTTAGGCTATAACTCAATGAGACTTGAACCCAACATCTCAGCATCATGGTGCATTGGAACTTTTAACCCAATGTCTTACTCTCTTGACGAGATGAGACTTAAATTCATCATCATATTTTTTGACAATATTGTTCTTCATAAACAAATTAAAAGCATAAGAGGTTTCAAACTAATTATTTTTCCTCAAGTCCAACAATAATTATATCATAGTAGCAAAAGACAAATAACATAAGGAATTACTAACCTTGGAATTACCTTTAGATTTATAATCTCACCTATTTGGTAGAGTATCGTGCTGATAAAGTGTTATGAAATATAAAATAAGAACAACAATAATAGAGAGAGAAGAGAGAGTTATTATTATTTCTCTTGAGAGGTTTCTTGATGGGCTAAATTACAATGAAGGATACTCCCTTTATTTATAGGAGAAAACTAACCTTGGAGTTTCTAACTTTTTCATAAATAGATAGTCATTATATATGGTAAAGTAGACATTCAATATATATGGTAATATATTTATAACATTATATTAATTATTAATTATATATAGAATTGAAAAGTCACTCCATTTGTGCCTTTTCATTTCTAATCTCTTTCAATTACTCATGTATAAGTATGTGTACACACAGAGTGATGTGCCATTTTCTTTTCAAAGATTTTTTTTTATCTTTTTTTGTTCTTTCTCTAATTATAAATAAGAATATGTTTTAATATTTTAAGTGTTTTTCTCTTTTTTATAAAATATATTTATAAGAAGTAAGTATTCATAACTCATATCTCTTAAATTTCTACTTTTAATTGTATCCATAACTCTCATAATTTTCATGTCTATAACTCTCATACATTAATTTGTAAATTTATAATAACTTATGGTATTCCTCTATATAACTATATAAACGCATATTTGTTTCATGAAGACTCTCATTTTATCTTTATAAGATTTTTTTTTTATCTTTATCTAATTATAAAATAATAATATCTTTTAATATTTCAAATGCTCTTTTCTTTGTTATATAATGAATTTACAAAAAGCAACTTTTCACAACTCATATCTTGTAAATTTCTATTTTTAATAGTATACATAACTCTGATAATTTTCATGTCTATAACTTTCATGCATTAATTTGTAAATTGGTAATACATTATGGTATTCCTCTATTTTTCCTATATAAACTCATATTTGTTCATGAAGACTTCCATTCAAAGTTATTTTTTCTCTTGTCCATCTCTTTTGTTTGTAAGTTATAACATGTAACAAAAAGGCGTATATGAAGGTAAAATATCTTATTCTCAAAAATTTCTTTCATGTTCATGTGTCTGGTATTCTTTCTTATTTTTAGCAATTTTTCACGTATTTGTTGTCCTCCTCTAAGTAAATATGATCAAGAAAATCTTCATGAAAATCAATGTTAAGGTAATTTTATTTTAATAGGATTGATTTTTGTTTTACAGATGTATAATATAGTTTAGATTTCTTTTCTCTTTTTTATTTGATAATCTTTTATTGATATATTTGGAATAGAAATGTCATAAATATCATTTATAGTGCAGTATCATATTAACAATTGTCACATTCTTGTATTTTTTGTTAGTATAATTTATTTTATTTATTCGTAACTATAGCTTAGTTAGCTTCATTTTCATAACTTTTAAAAATATTTATTTGATGTGTAATAGAATACCGTAAACGAACGCAACACAAAACACAACATAGAAATTATAATCAACATTTGCATACAAGATCAAGTACTCTTATAAAAAAAAATAGAGGAGATTAAAACAAAAAATAATATTTTCAACTTAACCTGTAGATTATAATTTCAAAATATGACCTTTTATTTCATTTACTTCATTACTCATACATCCTAAATTATTTATTCGACTATGTACATATAAAAAAATTGGTACTCAAAAAGGAGAAAAAAATTTTAATTTTTATAATTAAAAAAAATTATGTCTCAAATTAAGATAAAGATCTAAAATATTTTGACTAGAATATTAATATTATATACTACTACATTTATAAAACAGTGAAATATATTCATTTATTAAATTTTTTATAGCCACTGCTAATTTTAGCAGTAGCAAAATTAAACATGAAGCAAGAAACCATTTCGTGGAATTGCCCAATTAGTTTATATATTTAAATAGTTCGACCAATGCAGTGTCTGACTATATCTTTTCAACCCTTACTGATCCAAAAAATACACACAGGGGCATAAGTTACAAACTGCTAAGTAGAAGCAGACACTTATATTTTCTCGATTAAAGTAACGGAAAAGGATCAAAAATACCCCTGAACTATCTGAAATGGATGAAAAATATTCATCTTTAGTTTTTTGGCTTAAAATTATTCCTCCGTTAAATATTTGGCTAAAAAATGTTCCTCCCTCTAACAGATTTCTATCAAGCATGTCATTTGGATAAAAATGATCACGTGGCCATGCCACATTATCGTCCAAATTAGTTTTTCCTTGAAAATTGAATGATGCAAAATTATATGCAACAAGATAGGCAGATTGGGTAAAAATGGAACAACTGATCTTAGCCAAAAGGCTAAGAAAGGTATGTAATAAAACAGGAAAGCCCCTAAAATTTGCTAGTATTCAATTTCAAACAACTTTTACAATACATGTTAAAGTAATATGATTCTCTAGCGCAATTAAGGCCCTGAAGTTTCTGATACACAATATCTTGTTTAAACAACAGTGAAATTTCTAATGGTTTTACTATACAGAGAAGTTGGATAAAGTTAGCAGCTACTATCACATGTAGTTAGACTATATGGTTGTTTTCTATAACAAAAAGTTTCCTTAGACCAAACAAACCTTAAAGCAAAGTTCTAAGGTGCAAGTGGAAATCTTCTTTATGAGCTTTGCTTCGAACTGTAAGAGTATTAACATAACTCCACTGAGCAGCAAGACAGACATAAATCATATACTGGATCAGTAACAACTTTCTCTAACCCTTACCAGAGTGTGAACTTTTATTCCTTACCACTCCACATTTTCCCATTCTAGCATTTAAGCTACAATATGGATTACAATTTCCAAATTTTCTAAACTTACTTTAGAAACTTGTGATGGTAATGATGATGTGGCATGGCCACGTGGGCATTTTTATCCAAGTGGCATGCTTGGTGAAAATCTATTAGAAAGAGGGGCATTTTTAATCAAATATTTAACAGGGCGGTATTTTTTAGCCAAAAAGCTAATGAAGGGCATTTTTAATCCATTTTAGATAGTTCAGGAGAATTTTTGACCCTTTTCAGTTAAATTAAAGGTTGGGATGGATAGAAACTTAAAATAATCCCAAAAGATAGTACATACATACATAGAACAAAGAGTAAAGACATCATTTCCCCCTGAACTTGTCCGCTCAACTTACTTTAGCACTTAAACTAAACTTTCATTTATTTACCCCCTTAACATCTTTAAAGTGTATTAATTTCACCCCTCAAGTTGACGTGAAATTTTTATAAAATAAAAATATAAAAAGCGCATTTTTTAATTTAAAAGCTGAGATGGTCCCACTTTTTTTAATATATATATATATATATGTGTGTGTGTGTGTGTGTGTGTGTGTGTGCTAGTTTAGGTGTACGCACCTCACGCGTGTACCACACTTTAATGAGTTTACACGTTACACTAAATAAATTATTTGTTTAAATAATAAAGAAGAATACAATAAGTAAATTCAACATCTTTTGAACATATAAAGATGGAGAGTTTATTTAACTAAACCTAACATATACAAAAAAAAATCTCAACGTATATCAAAATTTATCTACCACCTGTAAATTACAACAAATAATAATATCAAAACAATACAATTAAATCTAAACTTTGCAAAATATTTTTCTCAAAGTTGATCGACATCCATCTACCACCTGTTAACTATAATAAAATAATACAATGATAGCGATATCAAAACAATACAACTAAATTTAACTTTTATACACACAAAAGAAATCTCAAAAGAGAGACATCAAAACAATACAATTAAATCTAACATTTTCTTAAAAAAAATGATCAAAGCCATAAAATTTTATTACCCAAATAATGTATCCATATAAACCTAAAAACGGACTTGTAAAATTGAAAAAAAGAAAAAAATATAACGACTCCTAAACTAAAATATTATAACAAAAATATAATAGTCCTAACATTTAAAAAAACAATACCTCTTTTTCTTTTGATTTGAAATCCACTTATCTTTTTTAATTGGGATACACGAATTCCACTTATTTTTTGGAAGATTTTTCTTCTTCTTCTTCTTTTAGGAGTCTTAACCTATTTTATGTAAAATAATTTTTCAATTTTTCTAAATTATTTAGAACTTTACCTTATGTAGAAATTTTTCATATATAATAATTTCTTTGAAGTTGGATTTTCTTTAACAATCTATTGCCGTAAATTTAGGAATTCAACTAAAAATAGAAAATCTTCTCCATTTATATATATATATATATATATATACTAGTCAAGTGTACGTGTTTTGCATGTGTGTCTCGTGTTGATAAGTATAATTATACATACAGAAATAAAATTATAAAAAAAAATAAAAATTGAGTTAAAATAAATGTTGTATATATTTAAAAGATATAATTTGACACTATAAGTGTTTCATCTTAATCAATAAAACTATATATAAAATGAAAAATTTAACGAATTAAAAAATTTTACTCATCAAAGAAAAAGATATAGAGAAAATTAAGTCGCGAAGGAGAATTTGTTGTACATATACGACATATCAAATTAAAACATAAATACTATTAGTACTAAATGATCAAATTTATGGTTGAGACTAATATTCATAATATAAAATAAAACATAGGATAAAAAAAATTTAAAAAATTAAGAAAGCACAAATAAAAAAAAAACACTCTGTAAGAATATATTATTATCTTTCGATCTTGTCCAACATCACTTCTTTACCTTGCTACAGCTAATGATCGTACACGGACAAGCTTTTTACTTTCTTCAATTACTCAAAATCAATATTGTATATATCTTTAATCAAAGAGCGTACATAATTAGATGTAAATATTTAATGATACACTTATGACAACATCATTATGCATTACCTATTTTTGTCAAACTATTGTTACATAGGGACTCACAAATTCGGTCAATAAATAACTACTAAAATAGTACTTTGTTAGTATTAAAGTTCATATTTGGTTACGTCTTTTTACGTAAAAGATTAATTTATTATTAGTTCCTCAAATATAAACTAATAATTAAAAATTAATAAGATTTTAAATTATGTTAAAACAAGGAAAGATTAATAACCTTGAAAATTAATAGTATTTTTAATTATGTTTAAATAAGGAAAGATTAATAACCAAATTTTAATGGGACACCTAAAATATTACAAAATAATTAAATAATTTAGTAATATGGTAAATGATAGTTTTGTCTATTGTGGAGTCTTTTAAAGAAGGACAAAAAGTTCAAATCACTTTTCTAAAGGTCTTCACGCTTTTAATATTATATATATATATATATATATATATATATATATATATATATTATAGGCAATATTCAATATTAAAAATTGAAGAAAAAATGTGAAAAGACGATTTTGTCTATTACAGAGTTTTTAATTAAAGGCAAAACGTTCAAATCACTTTTCTAAGGGTATTCACACTTTTAATATATATATTAAAAAAAATACCTCTTTCTTCTTCAATGCCCCCCACCCCCTTCACCTCTCATTCCCACCCTACACCGCACACCTACAGCCTACATCCCACACCCTTTTCTTCTCCAATACATCAACAAACAATAACACCCATTTTCTACAATCATTGATTCCTCCATTAACACATTCTCCAAAGAAAAAATTGAAGACATTGAATTGCTTCATTAATTCAGTTCGAAGAACAACAAAATTGAAAGAAATTTTCATAACTTTTATTTTTAAAGTCCATTGTTCCTTTTATATTCTTTATTTATGTCACTTGTAATAAAAAAAATTTAGTATTTTACTTCTGAAAATGATAATTGTTTACATTTTTAAGGGTAAATTTGGTGGTTGAAAACATTGAGAGAGTTGGATTGAAGGTTGAGATGGTGTTTAAGGGAGGAAAAATTTTAATTTGTTGTCTTTGTGATTGTTTTCTAATGATTTTAATTAAGAAAAATGAAAAAAATTGGAGGTGGGGATGGGGGCTGGCTGAAAGAGGAGAAAGAAAGAGAGTGGTGGGGGTAAGGGCAGGTGGTTTAAAGAAGAAGGAAAATGGGAGGGGTGGGGTGGAGGAAAATAGAAATTGAAGGTAGGGCAGGGGATGTTAATGGAGGAAAATAAAAAAAAAATGGAGGCGGGGTGGGTTTGATGGAGAAGAAGGAGAGCTGGGTAAAGGGGGCAGGGGAAGGGATGGTTTAAAGAAAAAGGAAATGGGGGTAAGAGTTTTTTTTAAAATTTAATTTAATATATATATATATATATATATATATATATATATATATATAAATATTTAAAAAATATTTTTCTTGCATGGTTCCGACGTGGCAGTGATGTGGAGCTGATGTGTCGGCGCGTGTGATGCACTCTCCATGGTGAGAGTGATATTCAATCTTGAGGGGTGAAATTAATACACTTTAAAGATGTTAAGGGGGAGGATAAATAAACGAAAGTATAGTTTAAGTGCTAAAGTAAATTGAGCGGACAAGTTCAAGGGAAATGATGTATTCACTCTAGAACAAATCAAAAAACTTAACACGACAACAATGAAACCCCTAATTTTTCATCCAGCTGCATAGCCATAGACTCACAAGACGATAACAAGTCACATGGTTATATTATTACTAGTTTAATTGTACGTGTCTTGCACAAGTAACGTTTGATTATTTAAAATTGAATGATTTTGTCCATTGCGGAGATTTTTAGTGAAGTGTTAAAAGTTCAACTCATGTGTCAAAGATTCTTTGCATTTTAATATAATAATTTAAACATTAACATATATTTTAGTGTAAGCATATATATATATATATATATATATATATATATATATATATATATATATATATATATATATATATATATATATATATATATATATTTTATGACCAGAAGTTTCAAGTAATTGATCGATCATCACTTTTGTGTTTAAGATAGACACATCAATTTGAACCATATTTGTGGTATGATTATTTTTCTTTGTTTTTCTATATTTAAATTTTTTCCTTATTTTAAAAGTAAAATCTTTACAAAATCATTCCTTACATTCTTATTACGTATTTAAAACTTTAAAATTTTGTACTTCTTAAATTTTTCTTATTCAAATGTTTTTATATTTTTTAAATTATTCTTAAAATCAAATTTAATTGATTTAGAATTCTTAAACTAATGAAAAAATTTTAGTTGTCATTAATTATGATGACTTCTAATAAGGAAGATTTTACCATAAATATATTTAATTAATTTTCAATACTTAAATATTAGAAAAAATTCATATTTGTGGTACGATTATTTTTCCCCCTATATTTAAAAGCTTTTCTTATTTTTAAAGTCAAATCCTTACAAAATCATTGACGACATTCTAATTACGTACTTAAAACTTTTAAAATTGGGTACTTCTTAAATTTTTCTTATTAATTCTAACACTTTTATATTTATTTATAGATTTTTCAAATCTTCTTAAAATCAAATTTAGTTTATTTAGAATTTTTAAACTAATAAAAAAAGTTTTAATTTTCATTAATTCTGACGACTTCTAATAAAGAAAGATTTTATCATAAATATATTTATTAATTTTTAACATTTAAATATTGGGAAAAAAATTAATTGTGATGACTTTTAATAAGGAAAGGTGTACCATAAATATATTTAATTAATTTTTAACTCTTAAACATTAGGAAAAAATAGTCAAAAGACGATTTTATCTAAAACAAAGACTTTTAATGAAGGGTAAAAAGTTCAAACAATATTTTTAAGGCTCTTAACACTTTTAATATATTATTATTATTATTATTATTATTATTATTATTATTATTATTATTATTATTATTATTATTATTATTATTATTATTATTATTATTATATCTACAATATATTAAAAGTGTGAAGGGTCTTAGAAATATTGTTTGAACCTTTTGTCCTTAATTAAAAGTCTTTGCTTTAGAAAAAAAATCATCTTTTCACTGTTTTTTCTAATATTTAATAATTTAAAATTAATTAAATACATTTATGGTAAAATCTTTTCTTATTAAAAGTTATCAGAATTAATGACAATTAATATTTTTTTATTAATTTAAGAATTCTAAATCAACTAAATTATAATATTTATCACTTTTAAATTAATTAGAATTCTATCAAAAAAACTAAAAGGTCGATAGATTTAAATATACACTTTTGCTGTATGGATATATTGCCGGCGTAATTTGTTGTTGTTTTAATGTATGGGTTTTTTCTTCAATTTTGTTCTTATGTGTAAGTTTTTATTGTTTTAGAATTCCATAATCATACTTGCTTATAATTTTGATGGTTTTCTGTTTTAATTCGTCCATCTTCTTGCTTAAATTATAGTTTTATTTTTATTCTTATGTTTTCTTATTTTGCAGTTGCAATATATTTTTATATTTCATAATTTCTCGTATTTTCTCTAACGTTAAAGTTTTTTGATTGAAAAAAATTGGATGAAATAAGTATGTTGGCGTCGAATCATCTTTTAGTTGTTTTTATTCAGAATTCTTTTGCTTTAAACAAAATCACTTTTCACTATTTTTTTTCATAATATTTAAGAGTTGAAAATTAATTAAATATTTATAGTAAGATCTTTCCTTATAAGAAATCATCAAAATTAACGACAACTAATACTTTTTCTATAAGTTTAAAAATTCTAATTCAACTAAATTAAATTTTAAGAAGATTTGAAAAATCTAAAAATAAATATAAAACATCAAAATAAAGAAAAATTTAAGCAGTATCAAATTTTTAAAAGTTTTAAGTACTTAATAAGAACATTATCAACGATTTTGTAAAGATTTAACTTTAAAAATAATGAAAGATTTTAAATATAGAAAAAGGAAACCGTAACATAAATATGTTTCAAATTTGATGCGTCTCTCTCAGTCTCTGGTAGCAAGGGAACGAGGTATCGCATAACAAACGTAAAAGTGATGATTTATCAACCACTTGAAACTTCTAATGGTAAAATATATATGTGCTTATACTAAAATATATATTTTTATTTATATTATTATATTAACGTGTGAATAATCTTTAAAAAGTGATTTAAACTTTTATACTTTAATAAAAATCTCCGCAATAAATAAAATTATTTAATTTTAACTAAGCGTTACACGTGTGGAACACTACGGTTTAACTAGTAAGTATTATATAATAGTCATCAGTTGCTTTATGATACACAAGTTATCTAACAATAGCAAAATTAAATATGACGTAAGAATCCATTTGTGAGTAATAGCTTATACATACTTTACAGCGACCCCCACACTGTTACCAAAAGTAGAGAAGAGAAATGGCTCTCACAGTAATAATTATCAGGCCAAGTCTCAAGCCAAACAAGAAACTGATTTACATTCCACAAAGCATTTAATTAAATCAAATTTATGTTACTGCTGATGAATGTACACAGATGTTTTTTGGAAGCATAACCTCAAAACATTTGAAGAACATTCACCCTCTGCTTCCAAGAAATCTGTGGCTGGTTCAGATGTTCCAAAAAGTTAGAAACAAAAGTAGATGGCAGATTTTTCTCTTAGCTTTCCTGATTGAAATAGAGGCAGTGGTAACTGGTAAAAATATTGTTGCCAGTTAAAGGACCTCCCTGCTTTCACACAACTATAAACAGTCAAGCAAACCTGCAGAGGAAAACAACTTGATGTGTCAAATCTAACCATTACCTAGAGGCTGCCTTCAAGTGTCACATAAAGACCAAGCTTGATTGTCTTCACCTAGCTAGATTATAAAAAATAACGACAAAACACAAAGCAAGAGGAGTGATTGAGATTGCGGAAACAAAACTGTGACCAAGCCATCTCATAGAAGATATCCTAAAAGCGGACTTGGAAACATAAATAGTGGAATAGTGGAGTAAATGTAATTGTACAGCTAACGGGTCGTTTGATAGAGTGTGTTGACAAAAATAATGAATGTATTAATTAATGTGTATTAAAAATATCTTGTTTGATACAATTTTTAATCACTATTGTGTATTATGGTGTGTATTATTAATACCATCCATTTTCTATGTATTAGTAATGCAAAATCTTTAATACATGCATTAACTTATTAAATGACCTTAATACCCTCAATTTCCACCATTCCTTTTCCCGCCATTTTAATTTACAATAGTGAATCTTTTCAAAATATTTCACAAATTTTTTCTCACCATTTTAATCTACAACAATAAATAATTGATTTAAATAATTGCAATATATTTTTGTTTTGCTTCGGGGGTCTTTAAAAAGATTTTAAAAAAATGAGACTATTTCTTAATTTTACGTTGTATATTTTATTTTTATTTTGACTATGTTAATCCGTTGGCGTAATATTTAATGCGCAAAAACGAAAGTCTTGCAATTAATCTGAAACCTCTATATACTAGTTGAACAATACTAATTATATTTGAGATAGCAAAACAATTTTGTTAGCAAAAAAGCGTACAAAATCAAAGAAAGTATTTTTATAAACAAACATTTCTTTTATAAAAATTATGTAAGATGTATTAATTCTTATACATCAAATCAAACAATGTATAAGAAATAATACATGCATAACTAATACAAGCATTATTAATGCAAACATTATTAATACACTATATTTTGCATTAATTTTATACACTCTACCAAACGACCCTAGAAAGCATAGATGAGGTAACCATAACACCCTAAAAGAGGAAGAAACCATAGATGTAACCATGTAGAAGGCAGTTGATACAATGTATAAGTTATGCACATGGAAATATATTATCTGTACAGATGCCAAGAAAACATAAATGTTTATATTGGAATGACACTAAGTGAAGGTTTGCAAGTCGAATTGCATAAACACAATTTTTTCAAATATGATTTCTTTCATCTTATCCTTCCCATTAGATTGTTAATTAGTCCCCATCTGAGTGTACTGGTTGCTCAATCGGATCATTCAGAACTCTGAACCCGCCAACCCAGTTCCAGAACCTTAAACCATAGATAGATATTCTCATCATCAAGTCATTGCAATGAAATCTAAAACATGCCATCAAAAAGAAAGTTCTTATATGCCACCGTTAAACTCGATTTGTTCACCAATAGGAATATCCCGACTCCAGAGGAAGTCATGTTCTAATTTGAACTCCACAAGAATGCTTCCGATGAATCTTAGCTTGCTGTCACAAGATATTTATTCAACATAGAAGCTATATCTCCCTACCAATACAGTAACAAAGTACTCTGGAAAACAAGTTTATTGAGCACATTTACTTGTGCTGGTGAACCAGTACTATGTCTTGTTATGCGTATAAGTTCATTCACCCTCACTCCTATCAAGTTATATTGTTCACTTGTAACAGTGTTTGCATTTGCTCCAACAAGTCAATTAGTCAAAACAAAACAAAACAAAAATGCTAGTATTAGAAACTATAGTTCAATACTCTGTTTATGCAAAAACTATAGCGTCTCACATATTGGAAAATAAAATTAGAAACATTTAAGTAATTAAAGAGACAATAAACACCAATTAGTAGCTCAGGGAATCAAACATAACATCAAGATTGATGAACAGCTTGGGAGAATCATCAGACAGTTGGAAATTTAACAGAGAAAACAAAACATTCTTCATTAAAAGAATAGCTGGTCCACATTACAAGGAATAGAATCCTTAATTGGCAAATTGTCTTTTACATCTAGCAACCCTAATTTTAAGAGCTAGTAAATTTGGTAACAGCCTTTGTACCCTCAGACACAGCATGTTTAGCCAATTCACCAGGGAGGACCAATCTGACAGCAGTCTGAATCTCCCGAGAAGTAATGGTAGGCTTCTTGTTGATGCGAGCAAGGCGGGAAGATTCTTGAGCAAGTTTCTCAAAAATGTCATTGATAAAACTGTTCATAATACCCATGGCCTTGCTAGAAATACCAATGTCGGGATGAACTTGTTTGAGCACTTTGAAGATGTAGATCTTGTAGGTTTCCACTGATTTCTTTACCCTCTTCTTCTTGTCTCCTGCAGCTCCAGCGCCATCCTTTGGCAACTTCTTGCCTGCCTTTGGCTTCTTCTCTGCTGCTGCTGCTGGTGCCTTCTCCGCCGCTGGCTTTTTCTCCGCTGGTTTCTTCTCCACCTTTGGTGCCATTGTTTGCAAACCTAGAGAGAGAGAAAATACGATGCGTAAACTAGTAAAAATTTAAGGATGAGAAGGATTTAGTAGTGAAGAGAAATCATGCCAAGGGTTTGTTTATATAATGGTTCGATAGAGACTTCTTATTGGTTAGATAAAGTGACGCGGATCGGGGACTATAGCCGTTCATTTTGCAAATTAATCGACGGTGCATAGTAGTTGGCAAGGGAAGTGTCTTTGAGAAAAGATTTTAAATTTTGAAAAGTTATCCGCTCTCTTTCATTTGGCGCTGCTATTTTGAAAGTAAAATTTGATTCGGTCTAGCCGTTTAGCCATAAATTTTTTTATATTTTTTTAAAAAATTATTTTACTTTAATAAAAACAAAGTAAAAATTTTATGCGTTTGGTCATAAAAATTTCATATACTATTCTGAAATTGTTGTATGCGTTTGGCCATAAAAATTTCATATACTATTCTGAAATTGTATTTGAAAACACTTTTTTCACTCATACTTCTCTCACAACATTTCAAAAACAACTTTTATTTATATTTATGGCCAAACACAACTTCAATTTCAATTTTAACTCCAACTCCACAAATTATAGAGCAATTTTCATGATCAAACAACACCTTAGTCATGAAATTTTTTCATTTTTGTAAAGATAAACTTTAAAAAAATACTTTAAGCCGACTCATCTTCCCACATTGTAAAATAAATAAAGTGAATTTTCTCTCTTCTCTCTCTATGGTTGTCAAACCCTGATGTTGAATTTGGTCGTCGGTCAACTGTCCACATTAGCTGATCTTTCTATTTCTCTATCGGATACAGAACTTTTCAGCACTAAATTGAAACACAGTCGATATTATTCAGCCTAGTTTGCCTATTGAGAAATGATACTCTAGCACGATGGCAAATGTGGATCAGCAAACAGAGACCATAACAAGGAAGGAGATACAAATTATAGATGGGAAGCCCCATATAAAATAGACGGAGAAGAAGATGGATACCATGAATCGAATTGACAATCTACATTATGCACTGATAGGTAGATTGACTTATAAATGGGCTAGCTTGGAAAAGTTGAGAATAATCATACCTCAACAATGTGACATAAAGGGAGATTGTCAAATTGACCTTTTTCGTAGTAAACGCATTCTGATTCGTATATCACAACATGAAGACTTCACTAATTTGATCTCTAAAGAAGCTTTCTATATTCAGTGTAAAGATGGATACTCGTATCTCATGCACACGCTAATATATGATGCTAGATTCAAATTAATGAAGAAACCACTAAGGTGATGTCATGGATATCATTTCCCAATTTGTTACCTCCATTTTTTGCAAAAGAATATCTTTTCTTTAGCCTTTACAGTTGGGAAACCCCTACAACTTGATCAAGCCATAATTAATAAAACAAGACCAAGTTAGACGAGGGTAAAACCGTTGGTTGATTTAAAATGAGACCTTCCTAAGCCTGTTGTGATGGATATTGAGAATGAAAGTTCTGGGGAGGTGAGTTCCGAAGAAATCACTATCAGATATGATTATATCCTAAAATACTATGAGGAATATAAAATGCAAAGGCATAGTGTAGATGGTTGCAAAAACAGTGGCAAAATTAAAGGTGGAGGGATAAAAAATGAAGGAGGTTGCATAGAAAAGAATTAATCATGTGACTAATACAAGTTATAAACGTGAACCTAAACCTTGGGTTCACAAGTTCAAAAAAGATAGGGCTAGAATTCTTTCTAGTGGTAAGGTGGTTGAAGACTTGGGTTTATGGAATGTAGTTAAGGATAGAAGCCCGAGCAAGCTTAGTAAGGTTGAGACTGTTCCACAACCTGATAAGGGTAACAGATTTGACATGCTAAGAGAGATGATAGGTGAGCAGGAGACATCTCAGCCTACAAATAAGCTCAGTAATGCAATAGGTGAAGAAAATAATGCACAGTTACTACAATTCATAATGCATCGATAAACCAAAAAGAGGAATCATCAAAAGAATGGGTCAACAAAGTATTTTAAAAGCAACGAGAGGAAGCTCCAGCAGGTTCAGTTGTCCTTTTAGCTTTGTTACTTGAACCACATTATGAGTTTTACAAAAAAAAATTCATCTCTTTCAATTTAATTGCAGATTATGCCATAAAGCAAAATACTATTAGGTCCCACTAATCTTTCCAATTTTCCATAAATGAGATGTGGGTCAATTTTCTATAAATGAGATGTTTTCCAGGTAAATAGGGTAAATACTGTATCTTTCTCTAGGTTTATATTAAATTGCTTAAATTTAATATATTTAAGTACTTTAATTAGATGATAATTCACATTAATTTGTTATAATTAAATATTTAAAGTGAATAAACAATATCTTTTTTTTGGATCTTATATTAATTTTTTCCGTTTTACTTATTTATTTTTAAAATTTAAGAAAGATTTATTATTTTCATCTAATATTTGGAATTAAAAAAGAACACATAATAAGATTTTATTTTTGTGAGGGATCAATATAATTCACTATCAAATAGTCATAATAATTTAGTAATTTTATATATGCAACACTTATCATCTCATATTTTATTAAGTATATTACTCCTTTTAGTTATTGATACTAAAATTATGTTAATTATAGGTAGCTTTATAGGCTTTGAAGAAACTTTAGGTGTTAATTATTTTTTTTTGTTTGTAATTATTTTCATCACCTCGATTTTAAAAAGCAGTTTTAATGTTTCATTACTTCAAACTTTATACGTAAAACATATTTTATTCATACAAATTTATTCGATTACTACAATATTTTTAAATTTATTTTTGTAAAACTACGACTTACATAGTTAATAATTTTAATCAATGAAGCCTAATAATTGGTCATGTATAATTCAACTTTATCCGTTATGGCAATTTTAAAGATTCATAGAAACCTCTAAAATTACATGTAAGGTTGAAAAATAACTTTCCCTAATGCTTAACATACTCCTAAATAATTAAAAATTAAAAATTTAAACAGAAAAATAACTATATACACATAAATTTTTGTATCATAATAGACTGTGCATACTTCACTATTTTTATTCTAATTGTTATTTTGAAAAAAATAAATTAATAATTTTAATTTTTATAATATTGTGTCCGTGTTGACGCGATTTATAATTTTAAAATTTGATTGATTATCAAAATTTTACTTGTATCACATAAATTGAAATAGAGTGAATGACATATATTGAGCCCATACTGTCACGAGCTCTAATTTCTAGTATTAAGTAAGATTGATCAGTAACACACCAGTGAGCAAATACAAGAAGAAATAATTGATCGTGATTCGTGAGCATAAAGATGTCACTCATAGCAAAGTGGTGGTTTCTGCTAACTGTAACATAGAATTGGTGGATAATAGTGATGATAAACAAAAAGATAAGGCTATCATGATCATCCACACAACTGTTCATATAAATAAGTCCAATGCCATTTGCATTCAGTTCCCCAACAGGATTTTGCATGACTAGTTTCACGTAATGTCTTAGTTTCAGATTATAATGGTAAAATCTGGATATTCATTAATTTAGATTATGATATCTTAGTTGTCATGGATACAGGGCAACCATTGACTTTGAAGGTGAAATAACACAACCGTGATTAGATTTCTTTATCACTTTAGTGTATGCTAAGTGCACTATAGAGGAGAGTTTAATGTTATAGAAGATGTTTATCAATTGGCATATAGTATTAATTGTCCATGGTTAATAGGAGTAACTTTAATGAGGTGTAGAAGAAAACATTGGTGGTTTACCAGTGTTAGTTGAAGATCATGAAGACATGGCCCTATGTATAGCAGCCAGTAAGTTAACTGAAATTCCCTTTAAAAGGAGTCCTTTTACATTGTGAAATGATAGAGTAGGAAATGTGTCACGCTTCAAATCCCATTGGGGCGAATAGGCACCGGTAGCCGTCAAGGCCCGAGGGCACCAACCTATGACCATGTACATCTTGTGCATGTAAATATGATAACCAAAGATTCTGCCAAATATGTATATAATGCATCGATGAGAATAAACCATGCAGACAAGCACAAAACTATATATGCAAGACTTGGCCATTGGGCCACAACATCTAAATGATAAGACACTACCATGCTTAACTCTAAATCGATCTACAAAGCCTCTAAAGATACATAGATTTAGTTATGGTCAGGACAAATCCCTGCCTTACTCTTAACTACTGTACAATACCAAAACATATGTAACAAACTCGAAAAGCCCCGAATCAATCTAGAGCTCACCATAATCGCTGGATATCCTATACTCTTACTGAGAAGGTGTATTAACTGAAGCAACTATGCCTGCAGCATGAAATGTAGGTCCCCCGTGAGGGATATCAGTACAAAAATATGTATTGAATATGTAAGGATAAAAGTAATTACACATAAAACAAGAGCTCAAAGAAATTAGGTACAAGTGTATAGATAGTGCTAATAGACCACATTACATATACTTGTAGGATCCTGTACATTACATTCTTTTCTTCATCTTACGTTTCTTACTTTATTATCTTTGTAAGCCATATGATATAAATGACCAGCTGATCAGTAGTAAATACACAAATTAGTATCGACCCATGCTAGTCTTATGTCTCTAAGCTGCCACCCATATATAAATAGATTGGGATATACCCATTCTAGGGTTTCACCCCTGATTTGCCACCCAATATAAAGGTATTGAGATCAGCCTATGCTAGGCTTATGCCCCTGAGCTGCCACCCACAATTTAGATTTGCATTATTTAGTTTATTTAGCCTTTAAGATTGTTAGTTTTGTGGTCATAACATTTTGTACCTTGGAAGCATGACAAGAGGTAGGGAGCTATTTGTACACGAATGGAATGCTTAGAAGTTGAAAATGACACATGGGTCTTATTTGACTTAAAGGAGAACTCCTGAAATTTGCTAGTGAAAGTAGATATGCACACTTGATAATAAGAATATATTGAGGTGTTTTAACACATTGGAGAGTGGGTACAAGGTCGTTAGCTACATCAGAGATCATGCACCGCCACTATGTATCATTTGCTATAAAAATAACTTTAGAAACTTACTTTGTAACAAAAGTGTTGGATTCCATGCCAAAGACTACAAAATAGAGTATGCCTTAGATACCTTGTTGTACAACTCCGATATTAACCCATAATAATATCCCCTCTTTTGGATTACTTATCTAAAATAAAGTACATGGTAAACTAGTATTAGTAGCTAACCAACACATTTAGGCTGCTTAACTTCACCAAAACAATAGTCGGCAGTAAGACTATAAATTATCAAATCAAAGATGTTATTTTAATCCTTTTCTCCTTCAATTACATCCACATACTATACATATTCTTGTAAGATCCCCTGAAACCACTTTGGCTTCGTTACACTCTCAAAACAATGTATAAAGTGGAACAAACAGTAAATATATACAATATCTAGTTTGGTGGCGTACCACTACACTCCTTCTTCTATATTTCAATACAAACTACTCATATCTTTCCCCAACATCAACCCACAGTCCCCAACATATACACATAAACAGTTAACAAAACAACCCCAAATTTCCTTTGTTATAGCAACCAAATATTGAACTCATCTTTCCTTGAGTTCTTATTAACACCACATCTATAAGTCTTCACCCAAGCTCATTATAAGGAGGACAAACAAATGGAGCAGGCACTTTATTTCAATTCCTGTAATTTATCCTTTTAGCCTGAACTTTCAAGAACTTAAACTTTTGTTCACACTTCAACCAAAATAAAAAGGAAAGAAGTATTTATAAAGATCAAAGAGAAGTTATTTGAAGAAGATCCAAGTACTAAAATAGAATAGTACTTTAAAAGGCTCAAGCTAAGCTAAAGAAATATTTATATTTTAAGGAAATCTATTGGCAATAGAAATCATTTGATGATTGGTTTGAGAATGGGGACAATAATACTATATATTTCCAAAGTATTATGAAAGGAGGAAGGAAAAACTCCAATTATAGTGGATCATAGATAGTGATGGTAGTTAGTTAGAGGAAGAAGGAGACATAGTAGTAGAAGTATTGTGTTTTTATTCTCAATAATTTCTACAAGGTAGGGATGCTACATCATTTTCCTTATTGAATTATATTCCAAAGGTCATTACTAATTTAGAAAATACAAATCTTAGTGTTTACTTTTTGAAGAAGAGTTCAAGAGAGTTGTGTTCAATATTAGTGGAGATAGTTCAAGTGGACTAGATGGATTGACTGGTAGGTTTTATCATAGTTGTTGGGGTATTGTGGACCAAGACATTTGCAGAGTTTTTCAGGATTTTTCAGAGGTAACACTCTTCGTAAGCCGATTACTCAAACTGATTTGATTTTTTTGACTAAAACAGATCAAATTAGGATCTTTTCAATCTGAAAACCAATTAGTTTAAGTAATGTCATTAATAAGATCATTTCTATAGTTGTTCATGATAGATGCAAAAATTTACTGCCAAGATTAATATCCTCCAACTAATCTGGTTTTTGAAGGGTAGAAACATCATTGAAAATGTTTTATTAACTCAAGAAATTGTAATAGATATTAGAAAGAGGGATAGCCAAATCTTATGTTAGAGTTTCCTAATTTTTTCTTAGGAAAGTTCTAAGGAGGATGGGACTTTCAGAAGTGGTGGTTGATCTTATTTGGAGACTTATATCTAATAATTGGTACACTATGATGATAAATGGTCAAGCTCATGGAGTCTTTCACTTTACTAGGGGAATAAAGCAAGCTGAATCTTTGTCACTTACTTTATTTATATTTTTTGGCTTAAGTCTTATCTTGAGCCCTTAATGTTGTTTCTGATGATGATATGTATATAGGATATGGATTACCAAAGTGGAGTGTTAAAATTAATCATCTAGATATGCATCTGATACAATTATATTTATCTCATCTAATAAGTATTCTTTGAAGAAAATCATGGGTGTCTTATAGAAATATGAAGCTCAATAAGGACAGAACGTGAACAAGGGGAAAAGTGTTTTCTATCTATACCAAAATATTATTGTTGTTGACACAACGTTAATGGATGAATGTATAGGGATAAATAAAGGATAATTTCCTTTAATTTATCTTGGATGCCCTATTTCTCACTCTATAAAGAGGAAGGAACACTATGACGATCTAATCAAAATAGTGAAATCAAAGCTCAGGCTTGGAAATGGAATATATTGTCTTATGGAGGTGAAGATGTTTTAATCATGAGTGTACTACAAAGTGTTTATGTTCATGTTTTATCTGTTTTTGTTCCACCTAAGTGTGTTAAAAAACTTCATAGAATTTTTGCATAATTCTTTTGGAGTAACTAAGTTTCATAGAAAAGTAAACATTGGGTTGCTTGGGATAAAGTTTGTTTACCAAGGCAATAAAGAGGGTTGAGATTCAGGAATATGTTTGAGGTATCTAGGCCACATCTGCTAAGCTGTGGTGGATATTCAGGACTCAAAATACTCTATCGGAATACTGTAAGAATCAAATACCATTCCTTGTATAGAGTAAAGTTGGCTCACAACCATAGAACCATATGCTTCAAAATTGGAAGAAAATTGAGCAATTTCTATGGTGGGAACCTAAATGAGTTACTTCTTCTATTTGGTTTAATAATTGGACTATTTTGGGTCCATTTTTTAATAAAAAATCATAGGTAGTTGTATGCCATGTGATGATTAATATTGATATTTTCTTAAATACCAATGGTTGGGACTATGAGGAAATAGAGAATTATGTTCCTACTGATATTTTGGAACATGTGCAACTATATTTGAATCATTGTATGCATAAAGATATGAGGGACAAACCTTGGTGGATCAAAACAAGTTTAGGAAAATTCATAGTAAGAAATGCATGGGATTTTCTAAGAAAACAAGAAGAGAAATTTGAATTTTTCAAGAAAATCTAGGTCAAAGGAATTCTATTTAAAATTTTCTATTTTACTTGGAGGATTTGGACTAATAGGGTTTCTGTAGCTGATTTTATGGCACTGTGAAATCCTAATATTTCCCAGATATGTCATTGCTGTGAAGTCTATGTTAGGGAGACTATGGAACATTTGTTCTTGAAAGGTGAGGTTGTATCTTTTGTTTAGAACTTCTTCATTAATGTTACAGGTATTTCAAGCCATGTATTTAAGTGAGGCAATCTATAAAGAAGTAGTGGTATGTTCAAGGAAATGATAAACAAAAGGCAGTTTTAATGTTGTTCCTTCTGTGTTGTTATGGTACTTATGGAAAACAAGAAATACTGTCTTACATAGGGGTAGATACTCTACTAAAAAAGTCACCTAGGAACTTAACAAGACAATCATATTATTCATGATATGGAAATTTGATTTTAATAAAGTACCAAGGAATTGGTCCCAAATGGTTGCATTACTGGATGTCTACAGGCCCAAGTTAAAGGCTACTTTAGTGAGATGGAGTGACCCTCCAAGGGGCTAGTTGAAATGTAATACAGATGGGGCATCTAGAGGTATTCCAGGCCCTTGCTCAACAACTTTCTATGTTAGAAATCAGTATGGAGATCTAATTGTTGCTAAGGGAGTTATGATTCTGTAATACCCTAGGTTTTGGACTCTGAAAATTCCATATGTATTGAGCTTATTTTCAAGTCTACGACTAAGACCCTATGATCCATAGTCACTCTATACGAGTCATACAGTGCATGTCGTAGTCAAACTAGAGAGGATTATCTATGTTTCTACCTAAAGTACGATTAGGACCCCATGAGTCATAAGCTCTGGTCATGAGTCATAAGGTAGGACTCGTGACCAAACCAGTGAGGTGGCCTTGAGTCATTGCCCAGACTACGAGTCATGGTGGTGACTCATCACCAATGACCACGAGTCGTTATAAGACCCATAACAATATGGAGTTTTTTCCTGCAAATTTTTCATTAAGATTAATTCAGTCTTTTCCTTTCTTTACACTATTCCCATGACTTAAAACCTTCCATTAGCCCTATTTTCACCCATTAAACATAAGCATAGTACTTTTCCCTCTCAAATTCCCCAATCAAGAGCAAGACTAGGGTTTCTAGGGATTGGTCATTTATGGCTCAAAATATGGTTTCTTCTCCAAATTCTTGGTGTTTTCAGGCATGTATCTCTTCCCTAACTTGGTTTTATATAAAAGCATATGTTTAATCATAGTTTATGTGAATTTTATTATTGGGTTTTGAAGGATGGGTTGAGAGTTTTGTATGATTACTACTTGCTTAATTCTAGAATGTTTTTTTATGCTTTATTTCATGGTCTTTGAATTGAAATTGTGCATGGGTATGGTGAATGGGAAGGGAGTTGTATATTTGACACGACGCGAACTAGGGCCTTGTCATAATGGGTATCTCCAGTCCAACCAGGACCGGAGACCACCCCCGTTACCTAACCCAACCTCCAAATGCATGCCCTGAGTTGGATGAATTCTGAGCATATAACAAGATAACATTTTATATAATTCTAGACTTTATGATATGTCCATGATCGTTACCAACCCAAGCACATCCAACCATCTAATGCCAACCAACAAACACAACCAAACCAAGATAATAAACAAATTCATGTCCATAACATAACTTAATAGGATGGAACAATCATAAATACAGTCAAACAGTATCGTCCCCAATACCAATGCTAATACTAAGGTGACACCACTACGGACGCCACCCATACTAACCTATAGTTGTTCCACAAAGCCTTTAATTAAAAGTAAACAATTTCGGTTAGGACATGCCCCCAACCATATCCAAAACCAATACCGATGAAATAGAACTACCCATGGGCTATATGGGTCAGGTTTAACCCTCTAAATGGGCTCCGATACATATAGCTGCATGAACTGGAGATACCAAGGAGTAGGGTATCGATAATTCACACATAAGTGTATGTGGTCTACCAAGTGATATAGTAGCCTCAAAGAAAGCCGAATATCAATCCCTCAGAGACTTGTTTTAATAACTATTCAATTCCAGTTCAACTATTAAAATTAAATTGATGCAATGTAACCAAACGTGTTTTGAATTGGTAAACTAAAAATTTAAAGTAAATGTATCGTAAAGTAAATACTTGAGATGATCAATGGATGAAAACTCAGGGTTTAAACACTACGAAAAATAATACTACGATATTGAACTTCATTCGTTAAATCGCTTATCTTGGTTGTTGATTCGTAGGGTTTATCGTATGATCATGGTTTCCCGACCTCTAGTCTTCTACCTACTTAGACATTAAAACTACATTATTGAGCGGGGATGTAATAATCCAATTAGATGCATTAATATATCATCCTACATGTGAACCAAGCAGGGCTTCTAGGTATATCCCTATCCTAGATGCTAATTCAAATTTCTTATTTCATAAAAGAAAAAGAACCTTACTTTGTTTATCCCCATATTTTATCTTCCTATTCCCCCTCTCGAGATCACAAGGTCGACAATATATGTCTTCTAAGGCAAGATAATACTTAAAATAGTTAAACAAGGATAAACAAACAACCAAAGATGATAAACTATTCAAACAAATTTAATTCAAAATGGAAGTAATCACGCTCTTGGCTCTAACCCCGAAAAGGAAGCGTTTAGCCACTAATCGACATAATCATGATCCAAATAATTGAATATATAATCAAATCTATTAAAAAGCTAAAGTAAAGAGAAATAAATCCTGATTAAAGTGTGTAGTATCCCCTCCTTAATCTCCCAAGACGTCAAAAGTGATTACAAAGTGTTCAAAGTTGTGTATTTATATTAGAGGCAAATTGGCCATGTGGGATTAAAGGAGGCGTCACGGGCCTTGGACCCCCGGACTACTGCTTGAGGCGCTACCCACCTTAGTCCACCACTATAAATGGGGCTCTTTATTCCTTATAGCCACAGAGTAAAGGGAGTGTCTCCTCTATATTGCCTGTCCTCTTTGGAATTGCCATTTTGACGTTCAACTTTGTCTCAAGCCTCTCTCCTTTTATACAAGCCTAGTAGTGTTGTTTCCACTTGTATTTTATCTCGTGTATCATCATATATCAACTAAGATTAACTCACCAAGCATCCTAAATAACCAAACACCACAAATTAGAGATCAACAACTCAAGCTAAGAGCTAGTTACACTCATTTTAATCTTTAACTTATTGTTCGACTCATGGCTTGTTCCAATTAAACTTGCACACTATAAATAAGTTGTTCCACACAATATCACATATCCAAATGATTAGGAACTCATTATACATGTTAAACTCCATCGAGAACACCTAGAACGACACCTAGCTTAAGCTATTAAAATTAGTTCTCTCATCTAAACTCTGAGTGATCGATTTAAGTACAAACTTGTTTGAAAACACCTTTGAATATTGTAATCACATACTTAAACACTTATATGCTTATTTATATCATTATTAACACATAAAGAACATGAATTATCCTCAAAATAAGGCTAAATAAGCTAGGATGACAACACTAAAGTGCATAAATACACCCAACATCACCACCCCACACTTAAAGCCTTGTTCGTCCTCAATTAACTCTTTACTCTAAGCATCATAAGCTGAGGTGATACCACACTTCTAATAAAATCAAGACACTCAAGGTAGTACTACCATGACTACACATAATGCAAATTACTAATTTAAGCATCTTACACACACACTTGAAAGTTCAAGAATACTACTCCAAAACATCCTAGCCTTAAGAATTGACTAAACAAGTTGGCAAACTCATGCATATTGCTCAATAAAAAACATCATAAAAATCACCTATATTTATTAAATATGTGCCCTCACAACAATAGAGTTACCCATGTTCACTCATATAAATGCAATTTATAATATAATGGGTACAAGAATCAAGTTACGCTCACTCTCACAAGGAATTCATAATTTACACATAATGAACCATAGGCTTGCTCTTAGTGCAGTACTCCACTAATATCAGAAAGCTAAAATTTAAGATCAATAGGTCTTTAATGGTTGTAATGTAGGCTAAGGGGTGGGTAGAAACTATTCTAGCCAGTAATAGTGACTATCTTCCCTAAGCACTTTAATACATCACATATTTTCATTTAATTCACCTCTAATAACCACACTTCCCCTTATCTACCTTCACACATATCTTTTATTTTTCCCCATCTCATTAAGCTCATTTATATACACTATGGTGGGAGTATTCTATGAACGTATCATTAAATTTTACCTTTTTTTGCACTCACTTTACGCTACACACCCCTATGATAGCCACCCTTAATCTAAGCAATTTACCTTAGTTGAGGTGCACAATGTCCAAGGAGGACCAGACCCAAAATAGGTTCATTGTAACATAACTGGGCTATAAATGGGAATTTCTTTAGCATAACTTTCTCTAACTCCCAACCTTAACACATTAGTTATGTACACCAATAAATACTACTTTGGGGCTTCAATTTCACCTTTCTCCTACTTGAATTTCAATCTCTTTACTCAATTAATTTTACACTAAAGCACTTAGGATCTTTGGATTAAATTAAGGTCAATCAAAGAAGGGGATTAGGCTACATACGAGGCTTCTAAATAAAAAGCTAAAGGCTCAATAGGGTTAACTAGGATTATGCACAAGGGTAGGTAAAAGAAGGTATTAAACTTGGCTATCAAAGAAATACCTATATCATCACCTAAGCCCACATTCTTTATTTTATTTTGGACACACATCAGGCAAGTTCTAGACATCACATGTAACAAGGAATATACAACAACCTCACACGCACATGGCACATGCTCAACTCTAGCAGTATTACAGACTCTTAATCAAACAATCAAATAAATTCAACATTAACCCAACAAGTACAAGAGACATACACATGAGCCTGAGAGTCTCAACAATAGCAATTCACACAATCAACATACTTTTTACCATCAAAACACTTGTATCATGCAATCAAATATAGCACATACAAAAATATCTCACTTATCCCTGACATAAATTATTTTAAGTTTACCCTAAAATGGGAATTTCCCCACCCCACACTTAAAAATATACTTTTTCCCCAAAGTAAACTTTAAAAGTAGAGATAGAAATACTTCCTGAGGCCTCTAGGACTAGCTAGTAGCATATTTACGCATTAAGGGGGTCCGAAGACCCCACACTCAGTCTTTGCCATGCTCCTTAGCTCAGGTTTTGCAGTACTCAGACTTCCCATCAGCTTGTGACTCAACAAAAATAAAAACTAGTGAAGTAAAAACTAAAAATTACAAAAGATAAAACCTACCTTCACTTGGGTTGCCTCCCAAGCAACGGTTAGTTTAGTGTCGTGGCATGACATAATCTCTGACTCAACCATTTTTCTTTATCCTCTTTCTCATACTAGGACACCATCTTCTTATTCATTTCTGATCCCTTGAGTGTGAACTCTCAAGGTCAATAGCTTTCTCAACTTTATCCTTTTTAGGCTTATCAATTTGCATTATGTCAGGCTGTGGTGTAGGAGGCTTGTGCAACTCAATGAGGAAATGTAAAGAGGTATTTTAGGGACTAGACTCTACCATCTCACACTTATTCCCTTTAATTACTGTAATCATTTACAAATTTTTGAAGTGGGATAGTGTCTTAAGTGGTTTGTATACTTTGAATACCACATATTTATCATTCAGTCTCATTATGAGCGTGCCCTCTCTCACATCTATCAAAGCTCCCCCCGTCACCAAGAATGGACATCCCAAGATGACTGACACTTTTTCATCTACCTAAAAATATAAAATAATAAAATCAACAGGAACAATTAACTTACTAACTTGATGAGAACATCCTAAATGATTCCTTTGGGATGGTCTAGGGTTTGGTCTGCCAATTGGAGCATCACAGTGCTCGATCTTGGATTTTTTAAGCCTAAGGTGTTAAATAAAGAGAGGGCAACAAGTTGATACTTGCCCTCAAGTCACTAAGTACGTAGACCACCTCACTATTGTTATTTTGAATTGAGAGGGTAAAACTCCTAGGGTCTGTGCGATTTTGGGGCATTCTCTGCATCACCACCGAACTACACTCCTCAGTGAGTTCCACTGTCTCAATATCCTCCAGCTTAACTTTGTTAGTGACCACATTCTTCAAGTACTTAGCATACTTGGGCATTACCTTCAAAATATCTAAAAGAGGAAGATTAATTTTAAGCTCTCTGAACGTGCCAAAGAACTTTTTAAAACATGCATCCTCCTTTACCTTTATATGCTTTTGTGGGAAAGGTAGTGATGGTCTCTTCTTCACCTGTTCAACAACTTATATTTTTGAGTTCTCAGACTTCCTCGAATATTTAGAAGCTTTGTCATATACCTTCTTAGGAGCCTCTTCTGTATTTATCTCCTTGGTTTTCTTTGGATGTCCTTTATTAAGATCTTTACCACTCCTCAAAGTGATTTTTGTTACTTGTTTAGGATTTTCAGTATCACTTGGCAAACCACCTTGAGACCTGGTATTTTGTGCCTTCACAAACTGACCAATTTGAAACTTCAAGCTCTTTTTAGCTGCTTTCTGGCACTTTATATATGCTTCTAATTGTGCTTGAGTAACCATAATTTGCTTCAGCATCTCCTCCATATTGCTAGTCTAAATTGTGGACTGATTATTCTAAACTTGTTGCTTCTGATACTATTGCTGATTGTTCTATGAAGTATTTAGTGGCTGAGTCTGTAACTTTTGATTGTAGGCGTTCCCATAATTCAGCCTTTGAACATTACCCGCAAATATCACAGAATCAGGATTTGCAAAACACATAGCCGTTGAATACCCACTGTTACCACGAACCTTATACCAACCTCCAGTCTATTGAATTGCATTAACCGTGGCGGCAGGTTGTGTAATCCCCAACTTCATATTGCTTATCTAATTTTACAGAGCAATAATTTGAATAGATAAAACAGTAAATTAATCTACCTCTAACACACATGTAACTTTCTTTGTCACTCTTCTTGAGTTGCAATGCCACTCAGAATTCCCTTGAGAAATCCAATTTAATAAAGTATAAAACTCATCATAAGTCAACTCTAAAGCTTGACCACCTGCAGCTGAATCTAGTAAATTTTTCTTGTTATGGTCAAGTGCCTTAACAAAAGTGTGAGCTAATACCTCATTAGATTGCTGATGATACAAACAGTCTCGAAGACTAGCATTGAACTACTCCCAAGCATGATATAAATTCTCATCTGGCTTATGTTTAAAGCACACAATCTCACTGCGAATTCTTACAGTCTTGGTAGATGAAAAGAATTGAATGAGGAGTTTTCAGGATAAGTCATCCTAGGTTGTGATTGAATTTTCCAGCTCTGCGTTAAACCACTTTTTCATTTCTCCCAACAGTAAAAAAGGGAATAACGTCAGCCTTACATAATCTGTTGACACACCCTTAGGGATGAATGTGCCACTGATCTCTAGAAAGTTCCATAGGTAGATTTGTGGATCTTCATGTGAAAGCTTGATAAACTTTCCACTAATGATCAACAGCTACACCATGTTCTATTTCGGCTCAAAATTACCTCAAGCAGTCGGTTTCTGAAATGGGGAGGTCAAACTTGTCGAATGTGGGATTGCCACTTCTCTAACTGTCTTGCGGGCTTGTTGTTCTTTAGCCATGAGAGCAGGATTGTCTTGTTACTCTTGAACTTGTGGGATACAGGGGAGAAGGATTGTTTCTCTCCTTCGTTGATGAAAGCATTGCTTGAGTTTGAGGCTTGGTTCAACCAATTCCCTAGCCATTGCCATCTTACTTCTCTACAAACCTATTTCCTACAAAATCAATCCCAAGACCAAGAGTAAAGAACCAAATAAATCAAAAAAGTAAAACTAAAATAAAAATAGTTGATAATTTATAAGTCCCCGACAATGATGCCAAAAACTTGAAAGAACTCAAGCGCACACGCAAGTGTACGTGGTCTACCAAGTAATATAATGGCCTCAAAGGAAGCCGAATATCGATCCCTCAGAGACTTGTTTTAACGAATATTCAATTCCAGTTCAACTATTAAGATTAAATTGATGCAATGAAACCAAAAGAGTTTTTGAACTTGTAAACTAAAAATTTAAAGTAAATATAGCGTAAAGTAAACACTTGAGACAATCAATGGATGAAAACCCAGGGTTAAAGCACTATGAACAATCATACTATGCTATTGAACTTCATTTGTTAAATCTCTTATCTTGGTTTTTGATCCGTAGGGTTTATCGTATGATCATGGTCTCCCGACCTCTAATCTTCTACCTACTTAGACATTAAAACTACATAGTTGAGAGAGAATGTAATAATACAATTAGATCCATTAAGATATCATCCTACATGTGAACCAAGCAAGGCTTCTTGGTATGTCCCTATCCTAGATGATAATTCAAATTCCTTATTTCATAAAAGAATAAGAATCTTACTTTGCTTATCCATACATTCTATCTTCTTATTCCCCCTCCAGAGATCACAAGGTCGATAATATATGTATTCTAAGGTTAGATACTCCTTAAAATAGTTGAAACAAGGATTAAAAACAACCAAAAATGATAAGCAATTCAAACAAACTTAATTCAAAAATGGAAGTAATCATGCTCTTGGCTCTAACCCTAGAAAGAGAGCGTTTAGCCACTAATCGAGATAATCACGATCCAAATAATTGAATACATAATCAAATATATTAAAAAGCTAATGTAAAGAGAAATAAACCCTAATTAAAGTGTGTATCAGCTCCTCCTTAATCTCTCAAGACTTCAAAAGTGATTACAAAGTGTTCAAAGTCGTGATTTATAGTAGAGGCAAATTGGCCCTGTGGGATTAAAGGAGGCGTTGCGGACCTAGGACCCCTCGACTGCTTGAGGCACTGCCTGCCTTAGTCCACTGCTATAAAGGGGGCTTGAACTTCCTTATACACCTGTAGTAAAGGCCCCCCCCCCCATATCGCCTGCCCTCTCTGGAATTGCCTATTTGACGTTCAACTTTGTCTCAAGCCTCTCTCCTTTTATCCAAGCCTTGTAGTGTTGTTTACACTTATATTTCAGCTTGTGTATCATCATATATCATCCAATATTAAATCACCAAGTATTATAAATAACCAAACACCACAAATTAGAGATCAACACAACAAAATATCCAGAATAACAAGCTAGAAACTCAAGCTAAGAGCTAGTTTCGCTCATCTTAATCTTAAACTTATTGTTTGACTCTTGGCTTGTTCTAATTACGCTTCTCACACTGTAAACAAGTTTTTCCACACAATATCACCCAATCAAACCATTAGGAACTATTTATACACGTTAGAATCCACCGATACCAACTAGAATGACACCTAGCTCAAGCTAGTAAAACTAGTTCTCTCGTCTAAACTCTAAGTGATCGATTTAAGTACAAACTTGTTTGAGCACACCTTTAAACCTTGTAATCACATACTTAAACACTTATATGCTTATTTATATCATCATTAACACATAAAGCACACGAATTGTCCTCAAAATAAGGCTAAATAAGCTAGGATAACAACACTAAAGTGCATAAATACACCCAACATCACCACCCTACACTTAAAGCCTTGTTCGTCCCTGAACAATTCTTTACTTTAAGAATCATAAGATGAGGTGACTTCACACTTATAATACAAGAAAGACACTTAATTTAGTGCTACCATAACTACACATAATGCAAATTACTATACTAAGCATGTTACACACACACTTGAAAGTTCAAGAATACTATTCCAAAAAATTTGAGCCTCAAGAATCACCTTACCAAGTTGGAAAAATCATGCATATTACCCAATAAAAGACATCATACAAGTCACCTACATTCATCAAACATGTTCCCTCACAATAATAGAGTTACCCATACTCACTCATATAAATGCAATTTATAACACAATGGGTACAAGAATCATGTTACGCTCACTCTCACTAATTCACAAGTTACATATAATGAAATATAGGCTTGCCCTTAGTTTAGTACTCCACTGATATCAAAATGCTGAAGCTTAAGATCAAATAGGTCTTTAATGGTTGTAATGTTGGCTTAGAGGCGTGTAGGAACTATTCTGGCCAGTAATAGTGACTAACTTCCCTAAGCGCTTTAATACATCACACATTTTCATTTAATTCACCTCTAATAACCAGACTTCCCCTTATCTACCTTCACACATATCTTTTCTTTTCCCCATCTCATTAAGCTCATTCACATACACTATGGTTGGAGTATGCTATGCACATATCATTCGATTTTACTCTTTTTCACACCCACTTTACGCTAGCACCCCTATGATAGCCACCCTCAACCTAGGCAATTTGCCTTAGTTGAGGTGCACAATGTCCAATGAGGACTAGACCCAAAACAGGTTCATTGTAACAAAACTGGGCTACAAGTGAGAATTTACTTAGTACAAATTTCTCTAACTTTTAACCTCAACGCATTAGTTACACACACACATAACTACTACTTTGGGGCTTCAATTTCACCTTTCTCCTACTTGAATTTCAAACTCCTTACTCAATTAATTTTATACTAAAGCGCTTAGGCGGTTTGGATCAAGTTAAGGTCAATCAAAGAAGGGGATTAGGCTACATATGAGGCTGCTAAAGAAAAATCTAAAGGCTCAATGGGGTTAACTAGGATTATGCATAACGGTAGGTAAAAGAAGGTATTAAACTTGGATATCAAAGAAATGCCTAAATCATCACCTAAGCCCACACTCTTTATTTTGTTTTGCACACACATCAGTCAAGTTTTAGACATCATATGCAACAAGGAATATACAACAATCTCACATGCACATGGAACATGCTCAACTCTAGCAGGATCATTATAGACTCTTAACCAAACAATCACATGAATTCAATATTAAGACAACAAGTGCAAGAGTCATAAACATGAGCCTGAGAGTCTCAACAGTAGAAATTCATACAATCAACATACTTTTTACCATCAAAACACATGCATCATGCAATAAAATATAGCACCAACAAAAATATCTCACTTATCCCTAACACAAATTTTTTTAAATTTACCCTAAAAATGGGAATTTACCTACCCCACACTTAAACATCTACTTTGTCCCTAGAGTATACTTTAAAAGTAGAGATAAAAATACTCTTTGAGGCCTCTAGTCCTAGCTAGTAGCATCTTTATACATTAAGGGGGTTCGAGGACCCCACACTCAGTCTTCGCTATGCTCCTTAGCTCAGGTTTTCTGGTACTTAGACTTCCCATCAACCTGTGACTCAACAAAAACAAAACCTAGTGAAGTAAAAAATTACTGAAGATAAAACCTACCTTAACTTGGGTTGCCTCCCAAGCAAAGCCTAATTTAGTGTCACGACATGACCCAATTTGTAACTTAACTATTTTCCTTCATCCTCTTCCTTATACTATGATACCATTTCTTTTATTCTTTTCTGACCTCTTGAGTGTGAAATCTAAAGGTCAGCAGCTTTCTCAACACTATCCCTTTCTGGCACATCAATTTACATCATGTTAGGTTGTGGTGTTGGATGCTTGGGCAGCTCAATGAGGAAGTCTGAAGAGGTCTTTTATGGACTAGACTCTACCACCCCATACTTATCCCCTTCAATTACTATAATCATGCATAAATCTTTGTAGTGGGTTAATTTTTTAAGCGGTTTATATACTTTGAATACCTCCTCTTCATCATCCAACCTCATTGTGAGTATGCCCTCTCTCATATCTGTCAAAGCTCCTACTATCGCCAAGAATGGACGTCCCAAGATGACTGGCACTTTTTCATCTGCCCAAAAATCTAAAATAATAAAATTAGCAGGAATGATAAACTTACCAACCTTGATGAGAACATCCTTAATGATTTCTTCGGGACAAGCTAGGGTACGATCTGCCAATTGAAGTATCACAGTGCTCGGTCTCTACTTTCCCACGCCTAAGGTATTAATCAAGGAGAAGGGTATCAAGTTGATACTTGCCCCCATGTCACTTAGTGCGTAGACCACCTTACTAATGTGAATTTTACTCGAGAAAGTGAAACTCCTAGGGTCTTCAAGCTTTTAGGGCATTCTCTACATCACCATTGAACTTCACCCCTCATTGAGTGCCACTGTTTTAACATACTACAACTTAACTTTGTTAGTGGCCATATCCTTCAAATATTTAGCGTACGTGGGTATTACCTGCAAAATATCTAAAAAAGGAAAATTAATATGAAGATCTCTGAATATGTCAAAGAACTTTTTATAGCATGCATCCTACTTTATCTTTACATGCTTCTATGCAAAAAGTAGTGGTGGTCTCTCTTACACCTGTTCAACAACTTTTCTTTTTGAGCACTCAGACTTCATCGAATTCTTGCAACTTTGTCATCTACCTTCTTATGAGCCTCTTCTATATTTACCTCCTTGGTTTTCTTTGGAGGTCCTTCATTAAGATCTTTACTACTCTTTAAAGTGATTGACGTTACTTGTATAGGATTTTTGGTGTCACTTGGAAAACCACCTTGAGGCCTGGTATTGTTCCTTCGCAAACTGACCAATTTGCAACTCCAAACTCCTTGTAGCTACTTGCTGGCTCTTTATATCTAATTATCAATTATTATTGAGTATCCATAATTTTATTGAGCATCTCCTCCATGTTTTTAGTCTGAGTTGTGGCCTGATTATTCTGAACTTTCTGTTGTTGATACTGCTATTGAGTGTTCCATTAGGTATATAGTGGTTGAATATGCCACTTTTAATTGTAGGCATTCCCATGTTTCAGCCTTTGAACATTTTCTGCAAACATCATGGACTCAGGATTTGTAGCACACATAGCTGCTGAATGCTTGCTATTACAACAAACCTCACACCAGCCTGCAGTTTGTTGAATTGCATTAATTGTGGCTGCATGCTGTGTAACGCCTAACTTTATATTGCTTATCTGATTTTGTAGAGTAGCAAACTGACAGGATATAGCTATAAGTTGGTCCACCTCCTACACATCTTCAACCTTCTATGTCGCACTTCTTAAGTCAGAATGGTACTCATGATTCCCTTAAGCAATCTAGTTCAACTAAGCATAAAGCTTATCGTAAGTCAACTTTAAAGCTCGGCCACCTGCAGATTAATCTAGCAAAATTTTTGTGTTATAGTCGCGCGCCTCAACAAAATTTTGAGCTAATACCTCATTGGACTGCTGATGAAGTGGAAAATCCCAAAGAAGAGCATTGAACCGCTCCTAAACATGATATAAATTCTCATTTGGCTTCTATTTAAAGCAAATAATCTTACTACAGTCTTATAGTCGTGCCAGATGGAAATAATCAGATGAGGAATTTATGGGCTACGTTTTACCATGTTGTGATTAAATTTGCCGGATCTGTGTTTAACTACTTTTTCACTTCCCCCAATAGTGAAAAAGAGAATAGTATCAACCTTACATAATCATTTGACACACCTGTAGGGATGGATGTGTCACTAATCTCCAGAAAGTTCCATAGGTGGACTTATGGATCTTTATGTGAAAGCCTGATAAACTATCCACTGCTGATCAACAACTGCACCATGTTCTATTTCAGCTCAAAATTACCTCCAGCAGTCAATTTCTAAAAAGAGGAGATCAAATTTGTCGAAAGTGGGATTGCCACTTCTCTAACTGTCCTGCGGGCTTGTAGTTTTTTAGCCATGAGAGCAGGATTGTCTTGTTCCTCTTAAAATTGCGGGATACGAGGGAGAAAAATTGCTTCTCTTCTTAGTTGATGAAAACATTGCTTAAGTTTGAGGATTAGTTCAACCAATTACGTATCGATTTCCATCTTACTACTCTGCAAACCTGTTTCCTACAAAATCAATCCCAATACCAAGAGTAAAGCACTAAACAAATCAAAAAGTAAAACTAAAACAAAAATAGCTGATAATTTACAAGTCCCCGACAATGAGGCCAAAAACTTGACAGTGCTCAAGTGCACATGCAAGTGTATGTGGTCTACTGAGTTATATAGTGGCTTCAAAAGAAGATGAATATCAATCCCTCAGAGACTTGTTTTAACAACTATTAAATTCCAGTTCAACTATTAAGATTAAATTGATGCAATGTAACCAAAAGAGTTTTCGAACTTTTAAACTAAAAATTTAAAGTAAATATAGCGTAAAGTAAATACTTGAGATAATCAATGGATGAAAACCCAGGGTTAAAGCTCTACAAACAATCATACTACTATGTTGAACTTCATTCATTAAATCACTTATCTTGGTTGTTGATTCATTGGGTTTATCGTATGATAAAGTTCTCCTGACCTATAATTCAATTAAGATGCATTAAGATATCATCTTACATGTGAACCAAGCAAGACTTCTAGGTATATCCCTATCCTAGATGTTAATTCGAATTCCTTATTTCATAAATGAATAAGAACCTTTGCTTATCCATACGTTCAATCTTTCTATTCCCCCTTCGGAGATCACAAGGTCAACAATATATGTATTCTAAGGTTAGATACTTCTTAAAATAGTTGAAATAGGGATTAGAAACAACCAAAAATGATAACCAATTCAAACAAACTTAATTCAAAATGGAAGTAATCATGCTCTTGGCTCTAACCCCAGAAAGGGGGCTTTTAGCCACTAATCTACATAATCACAATCCAAATAATTGAATACGTAATCCAATATATTAGAAATCTAATGTAAAGAAAAATAAACCCTAATTAAAGTGTGTATCAAATCCTTCTTAATCTCCCAAGACGTCAAAAGTGATTACAAAGTGTTCAAAGTCGTGATTTATAGTAGAGGCAAATTGGCCGTGTGGGATTAAAGGAGGCATTCCGAACCTTGGATCCCTGGAATGATTTAGGCACTACATACCTTAGTCCACCACTATAATGGGGGATTCGTCTTACTTAGACCCCCGGAGTAATGGGGGCACCACCCCTATATCGCCTACCCTATCTGGAATTTCCATTTTGACATTCAACTTTGTCTCAATCCTTTCTCCTTTTATCCAAGCCTTGTAGTGTTGTTTCCACTTGTATTTCAGATTGTGTATCATAATATATCATCAACTATGATTAAATTACCAAACATCATGAATTGGATATCATCACAACAAAAAATCAAGAACAACAAGCTCGAAACCCAAGCTAAGTGCTAGTTTCGCTCATTTTAATCTTTAGCTTATTATTCTACTCTTGGTTTGTTCCAATAAAAATTTGCACACTATATACAAGATGTTTTGCACAATATCGTACATTCAAACCATTAGGAATTCATTATTCATGTTAGAATCCATTGAGACCAACTAGAAAGACACCTAGCTCAAGCTAGTAAAACTAATTCTCTCGTCTAAACTCAAAGTGATCGATTTAAGTACAAACTTGTTTGAAAACACCTTTAAACCTTGTAATCACATACTTAAAAACTTATATGCTTATTTATCTCATCATTAACATATAAAGCACACGAATTGTCCTCAAGACAAGGCTAAATAAGCTAGGATGACAACACTAAAGTTCATAAATACACCAAACATCAGGGATTCCCAAGTACCCTTCGCTCTCCATAATACATCTATACAAATGTAACTTAGGGGATTATCGTGTACCCCATAAGTATCATATATGGTCGCCATGACCAATCCTCATGTCAGTAAACAAGAGTTTCCAGTGTCCATCCATTGGACACCTTCACGGTTAGCTATCATACCCCATCATTATTGCCCAATTAAAACCATTACCACATTACCAAACCACCATCCCATTGATTATTAACCAAGGCTATAAGTATTGGTATTTTTATACTTGCAAGCAATGTCCTTATCCAACCTTTTAGAGAAGAAGGGATTCCCATGAACCCATAGATAACATTATTTAGTTTATTTGGGGATTCCTATGTACCCTACAAGATGTTCATTATTATGTTTGCTTGGGGGATTCCCTTTTACCCCACAAGGATGTTCAATTAAACCATAACCATGACCACCAAGACCTTACCATTTAACCATTCCAAACCATTTATACCATTTAGGGTTCCATTACTTAGTTGCACCATGCAGTAGTTCCATTAAAAGTCCAAAAATATAGTAAAAGCATTGTCATAGGCATTTTATCAAACTTGTGGGCATAGTGTTTCCAAAGCCAAAACAAAGTACCAATTAATCATTCCCATGCAACCAAATGTTTAAACTATCATTACAATATGAAAACCATAAGTAAAAGTCATGGAAAACCATAACCAACCATTATAACTAAAACCCCCAACATATATTTGAAAACCCAAAACCATACAACCATTATGACATGTAAAAAATTCATAAATCATGCCTTTAGTTGGAACTACAATGAGGGATGAGTAACATGTCTTAGATTACGAAGATGACAGAGAGAAACCACCCTTGTAATCCCCAAATTGATTCTATTGATGAAACCCTAGCCTTCCTTGGCCCAAGAGCCTTTGAGAGAATTTGAGAGAGTTTCTAAGTGTTTAGGATTAGAATATTAGGGTAAATAATGTATCAAGAGTGATATAAGTCGCGTGGCATTAAGAGGTTAAGAGGGAAAATGTCTAGATTATCCTCAACTTAAACTGTATAAAATTTCCACAAGAGGGTATGGCTCTACCACATGATCTGTACCCTAGGGTACGGGTGTTACCCTTACTCATACCCTAAACCTCTCCTTGGACCCCCATACTAATCAACACATGAACACCAAGGCCAAATCATACCCAACCATATGACTAGTACCATAAAATTGTACCCTAGGTAAAATGTGATCAAAGACATACTGATTAACATATGAGTTAGCACCATACGACTCATACCCTAACATATGACTTATATGTTGTCCACTCGTACCTTAGACATAAACCTATCCCCACTACACTTATCATCATACAACCATGACCCCCTAAACTGTACCTTATCATACGAGTGGTACCCCAAGTCGTATGATGTCTAGTCAGTCCAAAACCCAAGAAATTTCTAAGGATCAAAATCCAAGGTATTTCAGTCTCCCACATTAGAACTATTCACCCTCGAATGACAGACAAAGAAGTATAAACATGATTTACACCCCTTAGATTCCTCTATTCTTATCTTTAACAGACATATAACAAAGATGTAAGGAAGTCAACCTTTCCTTTAACAAATTTTGGAAACAAAGGTGTGATCAAGAACACATACCTTTTGCTTGAATATCTAGAGCGTAAAACAAATGCGGATACTTGGACTTCATGTCCTCTTTCGCTTCCCAAGTAGCCTTTTCCACCTTGTGGCTCCTCCATTGAACCTTTACCGAGGCCATATCCTTGGTCCGCAACCAAAAAACCTATTGATCAAAGATCTTAATCAGGATATTTTCATAAAACAACGAATCTGAAATACCCAGTCCTTCCAAATGAACAACTGATGAAGGATCACTTACATACTTTCTCAACATAGAGACATGGAATACCGAATGAATGAAGCTCAAACTAGAAGGCAACTCCATTTCATACGCAATATTACCAACCCTTCATAAAACCTCATAAGGACCAACATACTGTGGACTGAGCTTCCCCTTTTCCCAAATTGCATTACTTCCTTCATGGGAGACACCCTTAGGAATATCTTATCCCCAACCTCAAACTCCAAGTCTTTACTCCTTATATCCACATAAGACTTTTTGCAACTTTGGGAATCCCTAAGCTTATCTCGAATCACCTTCACCTTCTCCATGGCTTGATAGACCAAATTAAGGCCAAACATATCCACCTCACTAAGCTTAAACAACCCAATAAGAGATCTACACCTTTTACCATACAATGCCTTAAAATGGGCCATCCCAATGCTAGAATGACAACTATTGTTGTAAGCAAACTCTGCCAGAGGTAGATGCTCAACCCAATTACTGCCATAGTTGATAACACACACACGAAACATATCATCCAATATTTGAATAGTCCTCTCTGCTTGCTCATCTATCTGTAGGTGAAAAGCAGTACTCAGACTAACCTTAGTCCCCAACCCTTTTTGAAATGACCGCTAAAAGTGAGATAAAACTGCATACCACAATCAGAGATAGTAAAAAAAGGTACCCATGCAACTTTACAACTCATGAAGATATAACCTTGCATAATCCTCAATCAAAAAGTTAGTCCTTACAGGCAAGAAGTGAGCCGACTTTGCCATCCTATCCAAAATAAACCAAATCGAATCAAATTAGTTTCGAGATAGAGGAAGATTGGTAATGAAATCTATATTGATCACCTTCTATTTCCTATTTCGGCAATTCAATTTCTTGATATAACCCTCTGAGCCTCATGTGCTCAACTTTTACTTATTGGCACACCATGTACTTGGCCATAAAATTAGCCATATCCCTCTTCATACCATTCCACCAATACATCTCCTTGAGATCATGCTACATATTCGTCAAACTGAGATGAACAACATAGCGCGATTCATGTACCTCAGCCAATATCATTTTACGCAAACCATCAACGTTAGGAATACATAACCTCCTTTAGTACTACAAGGTACCAACACCACTAATATAAAATAGCATCACCTTATGCCCATCTACATCACCCTTGATCTTTATTAAGATCAGATCTAGAATTTACTTCTACTTGATCACTGCACCAAGAGATGACCGAACCAATCACTGTACCAAAACACCACCATTCCTAGAGTCCAAAAGACAAACTCCCAGATTAGACAAGTGGTGAATATCCTTCACCAATTCCCACTTCTCCTAATCCATATGAGCTAAACTCTTCATGGACAACCTACTAAGAGTATCAACAACCACATTAGCTTTACCTGGGTAGTAGTGAAAAGTCATATCATAGTCCTTGAGAAGCTTAAGCCATCTCTTGTGTCTGAGATTAAACTCTAAGATCTTTCTGAATAAATACATACTGCAGACTCTAATGATCAGAAAAGATGTCTACATGAACTCCATACAAATAATATCGCCAGATTTTCAATGCAAACACCACTGCTAAGAGCTCTAAATCATAAGTAGGATAATTCTTCTCATGAACGTTTAACTTCTTATAAGCATAGGCTGTCACCTTCCCATTCTGCATCAAAACAAAACCAAGTCCCCCTGGGATGCATCACAACAAACCACAAACCATTCATTGCCTTCAGGAAAAGTCAAAATTAAAACTGAATTTAGCTTATTTTTTAGCTTCTCAAAACTATCCCACAAGCATCTGACTAAAAGAACTTTACCTTCTTCTGAGTCAACTTAGTCAATGAGGCACCTATAGTCAAAATTTTTTTCACAAACCTCCTATAATACCCAGACAAACCTAAGAAACTCTGAAAGTCGGTTGGAGTCGTGGGTCTAGGCCACTTCTCAACCACCACAATATTTTGTGTATCCACCATGATCCCCTCACTTGAAATAATATGACCTAGAAAAGTGACAACGTTCAACCATAATTTACATTTCTAGAATTTGGCATACAATTGCTGCTCCTTCAAAGTCTACAATACAATACGGAGGTGATTGGAATAATTCACCATTCCAACTCACTCTTAGAATACACCAAGATGTCATCTAGGAACACAATTACAAATAGATCCAGAAACTGATAGAAAGCCCTATTAATCAAATCCATGAATACCACTGGGGCATTGGTCAACCCAAATGACATCAGCAAGGACTCAAAGTGACCATAGCGAGTATGAAAAGATGTCTTAGGGATCACCGCCCTAATCTTAAGATGATGATACCTAGAACGAAGATCTATCTTAGAAAAATTTTTTGACACCTTACAGCTGATCAAAAAAGTCGTCTATTCTTGGAAGAGGATACTTGTTCTTTGCTGTCACCTTATTCAACTGTCGATAGTCAATACACATCTAAAGGGAACTATCCTTCTTACGCACGAATAACACTGGTGCACCCCATAAGAATACACTAGGACAGATAGAACCCTTATCCAAAAGATCCTTAAATTGCTCCTTAAGCTCCTTCAACTTATTCGGAGCCATCCTAAAAGGAGGAATAAATATTAGCGGAGTGTCTGGAACTAAGTCAATCCCAAACTCAATCTACCTATCCGTAGGATCACTAGGAAGATCATCCAAAAAGATCTCAGGAGATTCATTCACCACCAGAACCAAAAGCAAAGAAGGACCTTCTGAGTTAGAATCTTTAACCCAGAATAGATGATAGAGATACCCCTTGGAGATTAATCTCGGAGCTCTAAGTTAAGATATGAACTTTTCTTTCGGATCTAGAGAACCACCCTCTCGTTCAATAACTAATTCACCAGGGAACCTAAAGACAACCTTACGGGTCCCATAGTCTAAGGATGCACAACATGAGTGTAACTAATCCATACCCAGAATAACATCAAAATACACCATGTCTAATTTATTAAAATCTACCAAAGTCACCTTACTACCAACAGATTCCACACCCCCTCTATAGACTCTTTTAGAAACCATAAAGGTACCTATTGGGGTAGAAATAAAATAATGGATCCAAAATAACCTCGGGACTAAAACCAAACTACACAACCATAAATAGGGTCACATAAGAGAGAGTGGACCTTGAATTAAGTAAATAATACACATCATGAGAAAAGAGTCATAACATACCAGTCAAGACATCAGGTGATGCCTCTAACTCCTTGTCGGGATATAAGAGCATATAACCAATTTTGACCAGTGCAGTAGAAACAGATATCGAGGCAGCACCCTTTGGTGCAGAAGCAGATGAAGAGGCAATTAGCACCTTGTTCGCCCTAAAGTGATCTTACCAATTGGGTAATTTCTAAGTATATAGTTTGGCTGACCATATTTGAAGCACCTGCCCTCCTCTTATAGAAACCTTAATGTAACTGACCATAGAACCCGCAAAGAGGACATGATGAGGCCAACTGATCCCCATTCACCTGATATTTGGCACCCTGCGCCCATAAGTTATCGCCACCCTGTTGACACCTGTCAACCAAATGCTTCAGGCAGGGAGCACTAGCTGTGAAGAAAGAACTAGAACCCCCCACTTCTTCTTTGGCCACTTATCACCATCCCTACCACTTTTCTGGTTACCACCTTACTCAGAGAACCTAAACTTCTTACCCTGTTTTTCCCCTACCTCAGCCTACTTTTTCTTTTCCTCCTCCACCTATTGTATATGAACAACCAACCTAGAAATATCCGTGTCCTTGATCAGTAAGGCAGTTTTACATTTAAGGATCAACTCATAAGACAGTCCTGAAACAAACTTTCTCATCTTATCCATTATATCAGATAATATTTATTAAGGATACCTAGATAACTGGTGAAATTTTAAGGCATACCCCTTGATCAATATTCTCTACTATTTCAGATTAACAAATTTCTTCGCTTTTGCTTCCCTCAACTCCAGAGAAAAAAAGTGGTCCAGAAATGCATTAGAGAAAGTCTCCCACAAAGATGACTCCTCAACTTCACCGCTTGCTCTATCCCATTCCTCGTACTACCGGTACACCACATCCCTTAGCTATTAGGAATCAAAATTCACTCCTTCCACATTTATGGCCTGCATCACCCTAAAGATCTTTTTCATTTCTTCTAAAAACTCTGAGGATTCTCCCTCACCTTAACACCAGAAAAGTTGGAGGACTCAACCTCATGAACTGACCAACCCTTGTGGCCTAGAAGATAAAATACCAGATGCACCATACTTAGACTAAGAAGTTACCAAGTGAGCAGTCACATGAATCGACTGACAAAACTCTGCATTCATCATGTCACCCTAGGGAGGACTAGAAAGAACTAGTAGAACTCCAAAAAAACCAGATACTGGACCCTATACCAAGTATAGATCCCACGAGTAGAGCGTATCCCATCCATATTATCTTAGTTAGGACAAAGGAGTTTCCATGAGCTTCAAATCATCGAGGAGTCATGATTTAAAAAATAAGTAAACAAAAATTAGAAGAATATAATACCTAAGTGATACGCCCAAATTACACCTCTCTTATGAGAGAGTAAGCAGTCGTCGTCAAATATATAACCCGACTAGGTTGGGGTCGAATTCCATAGGGAATATGGTGTTAATCATGACTATTTATGATTTAATCGACTAATAGTTAATAGATTTCTTTAATTGGGGGGTGGGGGTGGGGTTATCAATCAAACAATTGTTAATATTTCAACTTGTTTTAGCAACTCAAAGTCAATATTTCAATATTTCAAATCAATGATGTAGTAAAACTAGAGTTGTGATCACTATAAGTATTGATTTCTATTGAATAATAGTTGAAGCATTATATTCTCATGACATGTGGGAAACAACAAATTATCATTATCGATAGTTAACCCAAGTGTCTTTCAACCTATTTAGATGCTAGATTTCCTAATTCTTTTGAACTTAGGAAATACCCTCTATTCACACTAATTTTATTTCGAGTTGATTAATCTTGTTACAACATTAATCATTAGATGGAAAGTTGGTATCTCCAAATCCCTGTTGATAATTCACTTCCTTTAATTGATTTCTCAATTCAAGCAAATTAACCTAAGGCTAAATCTATTATTTGCAACCAATAGAAACATTCATTATAAAAGAATTATAAAGATGATCCCACAGTAAATCAAATCTTAGACAACTATTAAATCAACAAAACAATACTCATAGATACTACAACTCATGTTATAGGATTTAGTTCCTCATCAAATAGAAAGAGATAGTATAGATTAAATCCATAATTCAAAAGTAATTAACTTACAAAAGATGGAGTTGAAGATTGTTCTCTTCTAAATTCAATAGAGAATTCCCATAACTAAATCAATAATTTAAAAACTGAATTAAATATTAAGTGCTCTAAATGTAAAAACTGCTATTTTGGAATAAGTTCAAGAGGACTAATGAAAACCTAAGATTCTCTATAAATACCCAACACATTCATAATTTGAAATTCAAAATCCATATATTCCACACCATAGCTGAAGACAAAGTTGACGGCTTATCAACTTGTTGATAGCCTGTCAACTAAGTCGTCAGTTTGAGTCCTCAACATCTATGTTCTGTCTTCAGGAGATGACTTTTACTGATAACCTATCAATAGGTTTATGACTTATCAACAAAGTCGTTAACTTGAATTTCTCAGCATCGATGTTCTATCTTCTGGTGAGGACATTCTAGCAATAACCTATCAACAGGTTGGGGATTTATCACCCAAGTCGTCAACTTGACTTTTTTAGCATATAGATTCTATCTATGGGTGATGAGTTCCTCTGATAACTTATCAACAGGTTAAGGACTTTTCACCAAAGTCATCAACTAAATTTCTTCAACACTTAGCTTCAAAACCACTTCACCAAAAATGTTCTTCTTGTCATGGTTTTCATAGGTTTTCATGCATCTTGACTTTCCCTGCAAAATCACATGAAATATAATCATAAATGACAATAGTTACTTAAGAATTTACAATTATTTCAATCTAAAAGCCTTAAATGTGCTCTCACAAAGCTAGCACATCAGCTAGCACATCAACACCCTCTACTTAAAATACTTGCTTGTCCTCAAGCAACTAACATAGTATTATGCACATAATAAGAGCATCAATGCAAAGAGTAACACTTGTTTTCTTTATTTTTAACCCATTAAGAAATTTATGATCTTTTTCTGCCAAGCAACATCAAGATTCCATACATATCTTTAAAGTTCAAACAGACAAACCACTACTTAAACTTACAGTATTTAATCAAATATTTAGCAATTTCCACTACTATTCATATGCCCTCACACAGAATAAAGAAGTTCCTTACTCCACATATTTCTTTGTTATTTTAGGAACAAGGCTTCAAAGCTCTCACTCTTAGAACGAAGTTTTAAATTGTGCATCTACAATGCTATAAGATTACCCTTGCCATTCCAATTAGTTCATCTTGTAGTCAAACTAAGATCACTACAGGGCTTTCTCAGCTTGATGTAAAGGCTTAAGTGCAAGGACGGTTGATTTAGGATTAGTGACTTAGCCTCTCTTTGTTCACTTACACCACCTGGCTGCAACCACTTATTTCTTTGCATTCTTCTCCCAATCAACTTTTGTATTGTTCTCAGCATTCACACTTCAAGGCTTGTTCCCTTGGTTAGGGCATTCCCTACAAGCTCAGGTCTTCATATCTTGGCTTTAATTATTTCCTCGAGTGCTAAGATGCCTCTTTGACCAGTATCATCTGACCCTCCTTGGAAAGGATTCGTCCTCAAATCCGAATCCTGCAAAATAATAGGGGACACAACACTTATTCCTCATAAAAAGAGGATTAATGTTATCCCAAGCAATCATAGAAGGAACAAAAAGGGATAGAATCATAACTTTGGAGCAAGGACTAGAGCTTTCTCTCGGCTTAGAAGTTGGCACAATGCTAGTGCCGAACATGGTGAATAACAAGTGTTTGGTTTGGACACCAAGATTACCCTCATGAACCCGAGATGTCCCACTTTCACCATATGGGGTCTTTCTCATCATAGGGTTAAAGTTCACGACCTCTCCTTCTTTGGGACAAACATCCTCATAAGTATCTTTCATCATCAACCCGCAAGGCATACAAATATCCCCTTTCTCTCCTACCAATTTATTTTCACCCTCATTATCATCTTTCTCTTATGGGGCATCCTCACTAACATCATTTATGGTCACTTTACCCCCCATAAAGTAAGGATCACCCTTCACTAACACAATATTCCTTTTTTTGGGCATTCACTAGCCTTATGACCCCAATATTGATATTTAAAACAAACAATACCCTTAGGATTAGGAGTATAAGAGGTATTACCTTCAAGCCGTGGTGGGTACTTTTGGATGGACCTATCAACCGGTTTCTTCTCAAAGGATTTGTAGGCATCCTTGCTCTTTTGCCATCCGAAAGCTTTCTTGGCTTCGTTTTTCCTTTCAACCTCAATAGCCGCTTCAACAAGATCCTCAAGTCGGTCAAACTTATGTACAACTAGTTGAGAAATAATTTCATAGCACAAGCCGTCTTTGAATCGAACTAAGCAATGATTTGGAGGTTCAATAATATGAAGGCGACAAATTAAGTTTTAAAACTCCTCATGATATTCCTCCACACTTTTATCACCTTGCTGCAAGTTGTAGAGCTTTGTTAATTGCTCTTGCTTAAAAATTTCCGTAACATACCTCTCTATCATACATGCTTTCAATTCATTCCAATTCGAAAGGTCAAGATTGCTATTTCTTTCCCTTTTTAACCATTTGGTATCCCACCAAGTAGATGCATACCCTTCAAATTAAGCAATGGTATGGGCGACCTTTTTTGTGGAGATAACTCATTGAGTTGGAAGATCCAATGCTATTACAACTCCCAATCAAGATAGATAGTTGGGTTACTAGTTCCCTTGAAATTAGGGAGAGTGATTTTGAAGGAGTTAAGACCCATGTCTCTACCCATATGTCCTCCTTGGTCCCCAAAACCTTCTTAAGCATGATGACGGTGTCCCATATTGCCTCTACCTTAAGGAGCCGGTCAAAACCTTTCCCCATGGCCACTATGCCCTCCGCCATGAGCTCCTCTTCTATTTATCACAAACTCCACAAAAAGGGATACTTCATCAAACTCTTCACCTCCATAAATACCTCACCTCCCACATTATCAAATTGGATTGGGTGGTTTCGATTTAGTGGTGCTCTTGGCATTTCAAGTGGGTCTTATTTTTGGGGAGCTTCTTGGTGGATTTAGTTTTTGTTATTTGGATAAGTAGGGACTTGGTTGAGGGGTTTATGGGATAGTCTATGTGGATTGAGAATTTGGTAAAGTGTATCCAAAATTATAGTCAGAGAGGCATTGGTAGCATGTCCACTAATCGAGGCATGATAATGTTTAGGACTTGAATGGTTGGAATCTAAACAAACTTCCAAGGTGTCCATTCTCCTAGAAAAAGAACCCTCCATCCCTTCCATTCTCCCTTCTATTCTCCTTTCTATTCTCTCTAACCTCCCTTTAATGAGCCCAATCGGTTATCCATGGAAATGACAAGCTTTTCCATGAAAGCACTAGCCCAAGTAGGCATTTCCCCTTCATCCACCATTGTTCCTATAAAAAACTACTAAATAAACAACACATAAACAGAAAACACATTAAAGGTTACTAAAAATCAGTCCACAAAACGTCTCAAAATAGTCCGCAAACTCTCAAGCTTACACTTTTGAATTTTTCACTCTATTGGCCTCACAAGTGTTGATAATCCGCTTATACTCCAATGAGGTCACTTGGTTCCAATTGTGGCTCGAAGACAGAGTAGATTAATATTTGAAATGACTCAAAAAGAAATGTACGATCTTGAACCAAAAAGATACTACGATTTAAAAATGAGAAAAGCACAAAAACAGTGCTAACACGAAGAATGTACTAAAAACTAATCTACAACTTAGTAGGTATTTACTAGTTTTCAATTAGTATAAGATTCAAAAAAATGGGAAACCAATAGAAACAAAAAAGTGAAACTAGGAATTCTAACGTTCTTTAGCTCTTGATGATGTGGCACTTAGCTATTGGTCGTTGTAATGTCGGTGAAGTAAAAAAAATGATTCAAGAAGTTAGTTGTTCAATTTTATAATTGGAAAAAGAGATTTTGGATAAGGTATGGGAAAACAAGGTCTTAGACTCCACTTTCAAGATTCAAAAAGTCTTTCACCTACTTGCACCAATTTGGCAAGACAACCTTTTTGGATGTCTTGTCCTCTTTCCCCTTTTGGACAACCTTGAAAAGTGTTTTACTTCTTTTTGGTAGCTACAATTTTAGAAAGTCTTTGGTCTCTTTACTACTTTGGTGTTGTCTTGAGAATGGTCCAAGACAAAAAAAAGTTACACTCTTACTTTACTCTATTCAAGATCAATAACAATCTTTTGACAATACAACACAAGAACACAAGATGAACACCAACAACAATAACAACAAAACCGTCCACTTAACATCACCACACAGCTTGAACTTAGCTCAAGAAATTAGATTTTTGACTAAATAAGTATTGAGGAGAAAGAAAACCAACACTATATACAAACTAAGACAACAACACACCTAAATATAGATAACAATTTCGGCCAAACACAACAACAACATGAACACTTCTCGGCCAAGACACCAAAATGTAGAACACCTTTTTTTTGACCAAGGGATCCCAAGATTGGTATTGTAGGAACAAAACCAGCCTTAGCTCTGATACCAAATGATACAAGAAAGGATAGGAATACACGAACAATCACCAAAATAGTCTACAAGTTCAAAGAACCTAGGACCTCTTTGATGACCACTCTCGGATTCAACAAGCAACCAACAAGATGAGATGAACAAGGGTGTTTATCACACCAACCAGCCAACCAAACTATGATTAACAACCCAATATAAAGAACTACAATAAGAGAGTAACAACAACCCACGGGTTCAACAATACAAGACAAAACACAAAATAAGATGACAATAACAAGAAGGATAGATAGTGTGACATGAATTACTATAAGTTGTAAGCTCTTAGGCGTGTTTCAAACATCACAACACATATAACAAGTAATAATAAACACCTACATTCTTATGAGACCTCAAGGGAATTAGAATCCCAAAAAACTACTGTTTCTATGATTGTTATCAACACAAATGATGTCCTCACTTGTCACAACGAATCCACCTTGCAAGACACTCTTTAGATCTCTCAAAATATATCATCAAAGTTGTGGACAAATGACCTAACAAGGTTTTATTTATAAGCTAGGTTAACTTATTATAAAATAACCAAAAGGCCCTTAATTATCTCTACATATGGGGTGACATTGTAGGTAGGGCTGGGCATTTGGTTTGTTCGGTTTGATAGTTTAATATTGGTTCGGGTTTTGGATTTTTGGATTAACAAAAATTACAACTGTAACCAAACCAAAATAAATTTGGTTCGGTTTGATTTCTACAAATTTGGTTTGGTTATTTCAGATTTTTATTTTGGTTTTGAAGATTAAAATAGTGAACCTCCCTTTGTTATGACTGGACATTTAAAATTAATGATTGTTTTTTAAATAATTCAAACTTATTTTTCATTCCCAGATATTAATAACTCAACATGGATGAAACTAAATGATATAACCATAAGTTTAACATAATATATAACTTCATTATGCATAAGCTTACATAAAAATTCAGAACTCGGAAGAGTGGTCATTGCCGGAAAGACCACAGTTGGCACTGCAGTCTGCAACCCACACTGGTCATCTGGTCGCCGGCTCTGGTGTTTTTGTACAGACGACGATCTCATCGGCAGTCTATGGTTCCTATGGATAGCCTTGGGGTGTTAATGTTGGGCTTCTTGACATTTCAAGGCTTGTTCCCTTGGTTGGGGCAACCCCTATAAGCTCGGGTCTTCATGTCTTGGATTCCATCATTTCCTTGAGTGCTTACTTGCCTCTTTGTCCCGTATCAACAATTTTCTGAACCAAGGATCAAAATGAGATATAAAAACCATCAAACAGCTCAAACCATGTTACCAACCTAAACTCGACAATCCAGATTTGTTAGCACAGTTTGTTTTGCCATCCGACGTATAGATCAATAAATGTTGACCAAAGTCAATTATAAGGTTTTTCAAGCCACCAAAAACCACAATTTTAAATAATTCACTTCAAAATACATCAAGAATCATGCCAAATATCCCCAAACCCCTAAAATACCACAACACAACTATAGGGAGGGGGAAAATATTCAAATCACACAAAATTAAATATTTCGCACAAATCACCAAAAAAGTCAAGTTGTTACATAAGTTTATCCTAAGGGTCATAAATCCGTAGAATATCATGAATAAGGATATATGAACAACCAAACAATGATAATAAACTTAAACAAATTTAGTTAAAAACATAAGTAATCATATTCATGGCCTAAACTCTAGAATGGGATGTTTTGCCACTCATAGTCTTACAAAGAATCACCATAAATAAGTTCTTAATGAAAAACTACAAGAAAGTAAAGTTTGAGAAGAAAGAAACCTAGATTTATACCCTTACTTGCATCCTCGTTTCAACCACTAGTTTCAACCACCTAGAATCAAGCATAGCTCAAGATAGCACAACTAGTTTCCTCGTCTAAACTCTATTTTCTCTTTTTGATTCTTAACTTATTTAAATTGAACCTTAAACACAAAATTTATGCCACACGTAAAAACACAAATAAAACCTTAATAACTCATTAAGCTCACCAAGAAATCCTCAAAAATAGGCTAAACGTGTATAGATAATGACATTCAGGAGTATAAATACACCTAAGATCATCACCCAGCACTTAAAGCCTTGTAAGTTCTTGAACAACTATTTTACATCAAGAATAATCAAGAAAAACTTTAACATAACCACTAAAACTAAAACACTCAAGCTAGAACTGCAATGACTACATGAATAGCAAGTTCCACAACAAACATGTTACATAGATTTGAAAACTCAAGAACACTACTTTAGAATACTCTAGCATCAAGAATTGACTCAACCATGTTGGAAAACACTTCCAATTACTCAATCTAAGATATCATATAAGGAACCTTATTGTCATCATATATGCACCCTTACCACAAGAGAGCTACTCACATTTACTCACAAATGTGAAGTTCATCATGAGAATGGGTATAATAATCAAAGTTTGCTCACTCTCACAAAGAATTCACATGCCACATAAGATAAACCATAGGCTTGACTTTAGTGTAGTACACCTCAAATATCAGAACATCAAGGATTAAGATCAAATATGACTTTACGGGTTGTAATATAGGCTATGGACTGTGGACAACAATAGTGACTATCTTCCCTAAGCCCTTTAATAAATCACAATATGTATTGAACTCTTTCCCCAACAATCAATTTTTATCCCTCTTATCTTCCAATTTCTTGTTTTCTTTGGCCCATCTCTTTAAGCTAGTTCACATATATTAAGGAGGGAGTATTCTCTATCACCACATAAATCAATTTTTAATCACTTTTTCTCTTTTCATTATATTACTCCCAGCCACAAACCATAAACTTTTTTTCACACCAATAGCTACTATTTTGGGGCTTTACTTTAACCATTTTCTTCTTTAATTCTACACTCTTTACCTATATTAAATTTTTCAACTAAAGCTCTTAGGTGATTTGGATCAAATTATGGTCAGTCAAAGAAGGTGGTAGGCTACATATAAGCGACCACCGAATAGGCTAAAGTTTCAACAGGGCCAACTAACATCATACACAAAGGGTAGATAAAAGGTGGTCTGAATACGACTATCAAAGAAATGCCTATATCATCTCCTAAACCCAACATTCTTTACTTTGTTTTACATGTACACCAGACAAGTTCTTGACATCAATATGCAACAAGAAGTATAACAATAATGCTTATATCACACATGGCGTATGCTCAACAGAAGTAGGGTTATTATAGACTACAAACCAAGTAATAGCAAGTATTCAAAATTAAGTCAACATTGTAGTGTCATAAACATGAGCCTAGGTATCTTAAAAGTAGTCATTCACCTCAACCAACATGCTTTTTATATTCAAACCACTTGCATCATGTAACATAGCAACTAGAAAGAACATCTCGCTTATTCCTATCATAAAAATTTTAAAATTTACTTCTAAAAAATTATAAATATATATGGTCAAAGGGCGCCCCCTTAAAAAGAAACCAAAAATAGAAATCAAGGGGTGGGTGAAGCATTTAACTACTAGACTGACACCATAAAAACTAAAAACAAAAAACAAAGATAAAATTCTTTTGAAATTATTAATTTTTACCATTTTTTTCATTTAAAATATAGAAAAAAAAAACAAGAAACTAACTAAAGTTGGACATCCTATAGAAACACTTGACCTAACAAATGTGAATATTCCCTACCCCATACATAAAATCACACTTTTTCCCTAAAGTGTAACTATAAGAAGAGATAGAAATACTCCTTGAGGTCTCTAGGCATACCTAACAGCATCTTTATCATCTATGAGGTAAGATGGACCCCACACGCAGTCTTTGCCATGCTCCTTAGCTTGGGTTTTTGATTATCATACTTCCCAACAACTTATGAATCAAAATTGAAAACAACTATGAAATAAAAACTAAAATATGATAATAAAATACCTACCTGGACTTGGGTTGCTTCCCAACCAGTGCCAGATTTAGTGTCGCAGCGTAACCTACTTCACTACTCTTCACCCATGTTCCTTCAACCTCTTTCTCCTACACGAAAGCCATAATCTCACTCTTTTTAGACATCTTGAGTGCTTAATCTTAATGTCTGCAACTTTCTCAACACTTGTCTTTCAGGCTCTTCTTTCAGCTTCTTAGTTTCGGGAATAATTTATGGCTTAGGCAACTCTATAAGATAGTTTGAAGAGTTCATTGGTGGTGTACACTCAATTACTCCACACTTTTCTATTTCCGTAGGTTTAATTATGTACAAATCCTTATAGTGTGAAGTTGGATTGAGTGTTTTGTATAATTCAAAAACCTCTTCTTCATCATTTAGTCTCATTGTAAGAGTGCCCTCTCTTACATTAATAAGTGCTCCTCCAGTTTCTATGAATAGATGCCCTAGTATGATTGGTACCCTATCATCTGCATCATAATCAAGAACAATAAAGTCAGCATGAATAATGTACTTAACAATTTTAATTAAGACATCTTCAATGATTCCTTTAAGCACTACTCTTGTACTATCCGCTATTTGGATCACCACAGAATATGGCCTTAGCTTCTTCATACACAGTATATTAAAAATATATAGGGGCATTGACCTAACCCAACCCAGGGCCTTATCATAATGGGCATCCCAAGTCCGACCGAGATCGAAGACCACCCCTACTGAAAGCGCTTCACTGCGTGAAGCCGCACGACCAGGGAAGGAAACCTAGGATTACTAGTACATCCCTAAAAATATATTGTGTGACATCATGCACACGGTTACTAGTACCATACCTCACTTCAGAAAATATGAGTTTCCAGTTTAGATCCCCTCGGAACCTCCACCTTCAGCGACTTTGCTACGCATCCCTCTTTTAAGCCCAATTAAAACCCTTTTCAATCCAAACCATTATTCTATTATTATTAACCAAGGCTATTAGTAGTGGCATCGCCATACCAATAATAACATGCAAGTATTGTCCTTAGCCAATCCCTAGGGCATTCCTATGTACCCCACATGATTTCTAATTGACCAAAACCATGGCCACCAAGGCCTTTTCAATCCATTCAAAACTATTTATATCATTTAGGGTTCAATTACCATGTTTAAATCTTGCAAAAGTTTCACTGAAAACAAATATTATAGTAAAACCATTATTATAGGCATTTTATCAAACACATTGGGGGCATAGTACTTCCAAAATTAATGTCCATAACCAAAGAAGCACTCCCATGAAACCAATTATTCAAAACTACCATTAATTCATATAAATGCCAATTAAAACATGGGGAAACCATAACCAAGCATTTATAACCAAAACCCCCAAATCATATCTGAAAACCCAAAAGCACACGACATTCAAATCATGATAACATTGTATAAAATCATGCCATTAGTTAGAACTAACAATAAGGGAAGAGAACATGCCTTAAACCAAGATGATGGAGAGAAATCACCAAGACAAGCCCTAATTTACTCCTTAAGATAAAACCCTAGCTTCCTTTGCCCAAGAACTCTTGAGAGGATTTATGAGGGTATTCAAAGTCTTTAAGAATAGAATAATAGGGAAAATATCCTCCTAAGTGCAATATAAGTCGTGGGACCTTATTACGATAAGTAGGGAAATATCTAGATTGCCCTCACTTAAACTGCATTAAATTCCCATCATAGGGTACGACTGACCCTTACGAGTCATACCGATCCTGTATAAGAGGTACCCACCTCTCGTACCCTAGGCTTTCCCTTAAACCCAACACTGTCCAAGGTACAAAATACTTAAACCCAAGTCATATTCAAGTGAATGAATAGTACCCATAAACCGTACCCCTGGAAGGACAGAATCCCCGAAGGTTTGAACACTGACCACCACATGAGTCCTGGGTACGACTCGTACACTTGCTTATGGATCATGGTGATTCACTCGTACTCGGATCCAACTTAAGTTACCATGTCAAAGGTTAAGTGCCATAACTAAATGATTCGAATCCAGACAAAATTCAAACCAAACTTATCCGCCTCACACAACTCAAACCAACTAATTAGAGATCTATAACTCCTACCATATAATGCCTCAAAAGGGTCCATACCACTACTAACATGATAACTATTTTTGTAAGAAAACTCTCCCAAAGGTAGTTGCTCAACCTAACTGCCACCATAATAAACCATACATACCTAAAACGTAGACTCCAATGTCTAAATAGTTCTTTTCGCTTGCCCATCCATCTAAGGATGAAAAGCAGTATTCAGAATTACCTTGGTTACCAATTCCTTTTGAAGACCACCAGAAATAATGATGAAAATTACATACCACGATCAGAGATAGTCAAAGCAGGTACCCCATGCAGCTTCACAATTTCTTGAAAATATAACTTCGCATAATCTTCTGTCAAAAAGGTAGTTCTCACTGGCATGGAGTGAGTAGACTTTGTAATCCTATACATGATGACCAATCAAATCATATTGCATTCAAGATCTAGGAAGACCGAAAACAAAATCCATATTGATTACCTCTAATTTCCATTCGGGAAAAATAATTTCTTGATACAACCCACTAAATCTCATGTGCTCAACTTTAACTTGTTAACACACCAAGCACTTGGCCACAAAATTATCCACATCCCTTTTCATACCATTCCACCAATACATCTCCTTGATATCATGATACATCTTCGTCGAGCCGGGATGTAGAATATACTGTGATTCAAGCACCTCAGCCAAGATCCTTTGCCACAAACCGTCGACATCAGGAATGCAAAACCTCCCTTGTACCTTAAGTACTGTTGCTAATGATCTAAACACCATTACCTTCTTCATACCTACATTATTCTTAATTTGCATCAAGATAGGATTTAGAACTTGCTTTTCCTTAATCTTTGAACCAATAAATGATCGAACCACTTCCTGTACAATCACCCTACCGTTCTCGGTGTCCAAAAGATGAACTCCAATATAAGAAAAACAGTGAATATCCTTCACCGGTTCCTTCTTTCCTTCCTCTATATGAGCCAAACTTTCCATGGATAACCTACTAAGTGCATTAACAATCACGTTAGCCTTAACTGGGTGATAGTGAAGACTCATGTCATAGTCTTTAAGAACCTCCAACTATCTCTATTACATGAGATTTAACTCCTTATGAGTGAACACATATTGTAGAAATTTATGATCAGAAAAGATGTCTACGTGCACTCTATATAGATAATGCCTCCTGATTTTTAAAGCAAAAACCACCGCCAATAGCTCTAAATCACGAGTTGGATAATTCCTCTCATGCACCTTCAACTGTCTAGAAGCATAGGTTATCACCTTCCTATGCTGTATCAAGACACAACCAAGTCCTACCATAGATGATTACAATAAACTACAAACCCCTCACTACCCTCAGGCAATGTCAAGATTGGAGCCAAAGTTATCTTATCGTTCTACTTCTCAAAACTTTCCTCACAAGCATCCGACCAAGAAAACTTCACCTTTTTCTGAATCAACTTAGTCAAAGGAGTAGCTATCATAAAAAATCTCTGCATAAACCGTTGATAATACCCAACCAAATTCAAGAAACTACAAATATCAATTGCAGTTGTGGGTCTAGGACACCTTTTAACCTCAACCACCTTTTGTGGATTTACCATTATCCCCTCGCTAGAAATAATATGACCAAGAAAAGTCCCAGTGTTCAACCAAAGCTCACAGTTTGAGAACTTGGCATACAACAGTTGTTCCTTTAAGGTCTGTAGTACTATACGAAGGTGATTAGCATAATCCACCTCACTTTTGGAATAAACCAGAATGTCATTGATAAATACAAAGACGAAGAGATCTAAGAACTACCTAAAATCCCTATTCATTAAGTCCATAAATGTAACCGGGGCATTAGTCAAACCAAATGACATCACCAAGAACTCAAAGTTCCCATACTGAGTATGAAAAGTCGGTTTTGGGATATCTTTCTCCCTAATCTTAAGATGATGATACCCAGACCGAAGATCTATCTTAGAAACGAACTTGGCACCTTGTAACTTATCAAACATGTCATCTATCCTTAGAAGAGGATACTTGTTCTTGACCATTATCTTATTCAACTACCGATAGTTAATGAACATCCGAAGGGAACCATTCTTCTTGTGTACGAATAATACTGGTGCACCCCATAGGGATACACTAGGATGAATAAACCCGTTATCCAGAAGATGCTTAAGTTGCTCCTTGAGTTCCCTAAACTCAGTCAGAGCCAGTCTCTAAGGAGGAATAATTATTGGATGAGTGTTCGAAACCAAATCAATACCAAACTCTATTTCTCTATCTGGAGAAACACCAGGAAGATCATCTAGAATGCCCTCAGGAAACTCATTTACCACCGGTACTGACTGTATAGAAGGACCTTTCGACCAAGAATCTTTAACCCACACCAAGTGATAAATACAACCTTTAGATATTAACTTTTGATCTCTAAGATAAGAAATAAACCTCCCGCTAAAATCTAGGGAACAACCCTCCCACTCTATAAATGGTTCACCAGGGAAGCTAAAGACAACCTTACAGGTCCGACAATCCAAAGACGCATAACAAGAGTGTAACTAATCCATCCCCAAAATAACATCAAAATCCACCATATCAAGTTCAAACAAATCCACCAAAGTCTTCCCACCTCCAACAGATACCACCCTATAGATCTCTCAGTAATAACTGATTCACCTACCATGGTAGAAAAAGAAAAATAATTCAAAATAACATCATGATCAAAACCAATACATATAACCACAAGCCTACCGTGGGGATACAACGCTTGAAGATGGGTTAGTGTGTGAATACTAGCATGAAATCAAGATAAGGATAAAATAATGCCATTTAAAAAACAAAGTTAACACTAGCCATCTATACTCATTCATACATATATATATAACCATGTCGGGAAAGGGGACCAGGTTTAGCATGCCATTAAGACCTTTACTTGGGATGTGTAGCTTTGCCTTCCAAAACCACCCACTATCTATATGGGTTTAGCATCTCTTACTGAAAGGGCCCCAGTTTGTGAAGCCGCACGACCAGGGAAGTAAAACCTGAGATTACTACTACATCCCCTAAAATATATAGCAGACTTTGTAATCCTATCCATGATGACCGAAATCAACTCATATTAATTTTAAGACCAAGGAAGATCAAAAAAAAAACTGGATTGATTACCTCCTATTTCCATTCGGGCAAAATAATTTCTTGATACAACCCACTAGGTCTTATGTGATCAACTTTAACTTGCTAACACACCAAGCCCATGGCAAAAATATCAGTCACGTCCCTTTTCAAACCATTCCACCAATACATTTCCTTGATATCAAGATACATCTTTTTTGAGCTGGGATGTAGAATGTAGCATGATTCATGCGTCTCATCCAAGATCCTTTGCCATAAACCATCGACATCAAGAATGCAGAACCTCCCTTGTACCTTAAGTACTGTTGCCACTGATCTAAACACCATTACCTTTTGCATACCCATATTACTCTTGATTTTCATCAAGATAGGATCTAGAACTTGCTTCTCCTTATTCTTTGCACTAAGAGACAATCAAACCACTACTTTTACCATCACCCTACCGTTCTCTGTGCACGAATAATACTGGTGCACCCTACGGGGATACACTAGGATGAATAAACCTCTTATCTAGAAGATCTTTAAGTTGCTCCTTGAGTTTTCTCAACACAGTTAGAGCCATTCTATAAGGAGGAATAGTTATTAGATGAGTGTCCAGAACCAAATTAATACCAAACTCTATTTCCCTATTTGGAAGAACACCAGGAAGATCATCTAGAAAGACCTTAGGAAACTAATTACCATCAGTACAAACTATATAGAAGGACCTTTCAAGCAAGAATCTTTAACCCAAACCAAGTTATAAATACAACCTTTAGAGATTAACCTTTGATCTCTAAGATAAGAAATAAACCTCCCTTAGGCGCTAGGGAACAACCCTCCCACTCTATAACTGGTTCACCAGGGAACCTAAAGACATTCTTATAGGTCCGATAATATAAGGACGCGTAACAACAGTGTAACTAATCCATCCCCAGAATAACTTCAAAATCCACCATTTCAAGTTCAAACAAATCAACCAAAGTCTTCTTACCACCAACAGATACCATACCCCCTATAGACTCTCTCAGTAATAACTGAGTCACCTACTATTGTAGATAATGAAAAATAATACAAAATAACTTTATGATCAAAACTAATACGTAGCCATAAATGAGGTCATATAAGAAAAAGTAGACCCCACATAGAGCAGATAATACATGGTACAAGAAAAGAGTTGTAACATACCAGTAATGACATCAGACGATGCCTCATATTCCTGCTAAGATACAAGAGCTTACAAACTATTTTGGCCAAAGCTGGTACTAGAAGCAGAAGTAGACACCAAAACCACACCATTGGGTAAAAGAGAAGAAGATAAAACAACTGGATCTTTAACCTCTTCTAAAGCTACCTTACCAATCGAATAATTCTTGAGTAGATGGCCTAGCTGGCCATTATTTAAAATACTTGTCGCTTTCTTCATCATAATAACCTTGATGAAGTCGACCAAAGAACTGGCAAGAGGGCATGAAGAAATCGATTGACCCCCCACTCGCATGAGATTGGGCCCTCTATGCCCAAAAATTATCAACACCTTGCTGACTCCTATCACCCAACTACCTCGGGTGAAGAGCGCTAGGAGAAGACTAACCCTACCTAGTCATCCCATACACCAAACCATACCAACCAAACAACCTAGATAACCCAATACCAAACCAAGGGCCATAAACCAGGCCTTAGCCAAAGGGGAACCAAAAGAAAATATGATTAATCTCAAAATGAAATACAATGGAACAGTGAGAAATTATGTCCAATGATATCAGCCCCAATGCCAATGCCAATATTAAGGCTGACAATAATATTGATCCCACCTATTTCAACCAATAATAGTACCAACAAAACCTCTAACCAAAAGATTACTAAAAAATAGTTGGGACATGCTGACAACCATATCCAAAACCAATATCGATAAATAAGTCAAATTATGAAATAACATTCGTGAAATGAAGCCTTGCAAATAGATAGAAGCTCACCACTTTAATAAAAATACTAAACCCAAAGTCCGAATCACTAAGTAGGATGAGTGGAATGACCGATTCTCGTATTATGTGGGGATACAATGACCTCAAATAGGTTAGCGGGTGAAAGCTAGCATGAACTCAAGATAAGGATAAAATAATTCCATTTAAAAAACCAAGTAAACACTAGCCATCCGCACTCTATCATACATATATATATATAACCATGCCAGGAAAGGGGACCAGGTTTAGCATGCCATTTAATCATTTACCTGGGATGTGTAGCTTTGCCGTCCTAAACCATCCACGAGCTATATAGGTTCAACTCCCCCTGCTGAAAGGGCCCCAACGTATGAAGCTGCATGATCAGGGTAGAAAACCTAGGATTACTACTACATCCCCCAAAATATATAGTGTGACATTATGGACACGGTTACTAGGGCCATACCTCATATCAAAAAATATGAGTTTCGAGTTTAGATCCCCCCGGGACCTCCACCTTTCACGTCTTTGCTACACATCTCTTCTTTAAGCCCAATTAAAACTATTTTCCATTCAAACCATTATTCTATTATTATTAACCAAGGCTATTAGTAGTGGTATCACCATACCAATAATAACATGCAAGTATTGTTCTTAGCCAATCCTTAGGGCATTCCTATGTACCCCACATGATTTCCAATTGATCAAAACCATGGCCACCAAGGCCTTTTTAATCCATTCAAAAACATTTAAACCATTCATATCATTTAGTGTTCCATTACCATGTTTAAACCATGCATAATTTTCACTAAAAAACAAATATTATAGTGAAAACATTGCTATAGGCATTTTATCAAACACATTGAGGGGTATAGTATTTCCAAAACCAATGTCCATTACCAAAGAACCATTCCCATGAAATCAATTATTCAAAAAACAACCATTAATGCATATAAAAGCTAATTAAAACATGGGGAAACCATAACCAAGTATTTATAACCAAAAATCCCAAATCATATTAGAAAACCCAAAATCATACGACATTCAAATCATGATAACATTGCATAAAATTATGCTTTTGTTGGAACTATAAGGGAAGAGAATATGCCTTAAACTAAGATGATAGTGAGAAATCACAAAGACAAGCCCCAATTTACTCCTTAAGATAAAACCGTAGTTTCCTTTGCCAAAGAACTCTAGAGAGAAGTTATGAGTGTTTTCAAAGTGTTTAAGAATCGAATAATATGGCAAATAACCTCCCAAGTTCAATATAAGTCGTTGGACCTTATTATGATAAGTGGGGAAATGTCTAGATTGGCCTAACTTAAATTGCATCAAATTCCTATCATAGGGTATGACTGACCCTTACGAGTCATATAGATCCTGTACGAGTGGTACACACCTCTCGTACCCTAGGCTTTCCCCTTGGACCCAACATTGTCGTAGGTATGACACACCTAAACCCAAGTCATATTCAAGTGTATGACTAGTACATAAATCGTACCCCTGGTAGGACAGAATACACAAGTCCTGGGTATGACTCATACACTTGCTTATAACTCATGGTGAGTGACTCATACTCGGATCCAATTTAAATTACGAAGTCTAAGGTTAAGTGAAGTAACGGAATGATACAAATCCACCAACACTGGTCAGCATATGACTGGACCATACCACCCATACCCAAGTATATGACTCATTCCCCTAAGTCGTATTATGCCCATAAAACATAAATCAAGGAAATTTTCTACGGTCCAGAAACCAAGGTGTTTCAGCCTACCCCACTATGAACATTCATCCTCGAATGAAGGACAAGGTAGGGGTAATCACGCGTATGAGTCATTTGTATTATCAAATATATTTTAAATCTTTCAAAAAGTTTGAAATCATAGAGAAAAGGATATTAATCTTTACTTTAAAAAAATCAGAAAATAAAGATATGTTAAAGACACATACCTTTTGCATGAATCCTAGGAGTAGAAAATAGATGTGCATACTTGGACTTCATGTCCTACTATGCTTCCCATGTAACTTCTTCCACCTTTTTGTTCCACCATAGAACCTTAACCGAAGCTACATCCATAGTTCACAATCGTTGAACCTGCCTATCATAGATCTCAATCGGGACTTTTTCATAAGATAAAGAGTCCAAGATACCTAAAAACTCCAAAGGAACAATCAAAGAAGGATCACCAAGACACTTCATTAACATAGAGACATAAAATACAGGATGAATGGAGTTCAAACTAGAAGGCAACTCTAATTCATAAGCAACATTTTCAACCCTTCGCAAAACCACATAAGGACAATTATATCGAGGACTAAGCTTTTCTTTTTTGCCCAACCACATTACTCCTTTCATAGGACATACCTTGAGAAAAAACTTATCCCCTACCTCAAACTCTAAGTCTCTATGCCTTTCATCCGTATAGGAATTTGGTGACTTTGGGTAGCCTTAAGCCTATCCCCAATCACCTCTACCTTTTTCATAGATTGTAGACCAAATTCAGACCAAACTTACCTGCCTCGCCAAGTTCGAACCAACTAATTAGAAATCTACACCTCCTACCATATAATGCCTAAAAAAGGGCCATACCTCTACTAGAATAATAGCTATTTTTGTAAGCAAACTCCACCAAAGGTAGGTACTAAACCTAACTGTTACCATAATCAACCACACATTCCCGAAACATAGACTCCAATGTCTAAATAGTTCTTTTCGCTTGCCCATCCATCTAAGGATAAAGTTCAGTACTCAGACTAACCTTAGTACCCAATCCCTTCTGAAAATACCTCTAAAAATAATATGAAAACTGCCTACCACGATCAGAGATAATCGAAATAGGTACCCCATGTAGCTTCACAATCTCCTAAAGATATAACTTCGCATAATTCTCTGCCAAAAAGGTAGTTTTCACTATCAAGAAGTGAGAAAATTTTGTCACCCTATCCATGATGTCCAAAATCAAATCATATTATTTCAAGACCGAGGAAGACCGGTAATAAAATCCATATTAATTTCAAGACCGAGGAAGACTGGTAATAAAATCCATATTAATTTCAAGACCGAGGAAGACCGGTAATAAAATCCATATTAATTACCTCCCATTTCCATTTGGGCAAAATAATTTCTTGATACAACCCACTAAGTCTCATGTGCTAAGCTTTAATTTGTTAACACACTAAGTACTTGGCCACAAAATCTGCCATGTCCCTTTTCATACCATTCCACCAATACATCTCGTTGATATCATGATACATCTTTGTTGATTAGGGATGTAGAACGTACTGTGATTTATGCGCCTCAGCCAAGATCCTTTGCCACAAATTGTCAATATCAGGAACGCATAAGCTCCCTTGTACCTTAAGTATTGTTGCCACTGATTTAAACACCATTACCTTTTGCATACTTACATTACTCTTGATTTTTTTCAAGATAGGATTTAACACTTGGTTCTCCTTAATCTATGCACCAAGAGACAATCGAACCACTTCCAGTACCATCACCTTACCGTTCTTGGAATCTACAAGATGAACTCTAAGAAATGCCAAGCAGTGAATATCTTTCACCAATTCCTACATTCCTTCCTCCATATGAGCCAAACTTCCAATGGATAACCTACTAAGAGAATCAACAACCATGTTAGCCTTAAATAGGTGATAATGAAGACTCTTTTCATAGTCTTTGAGAACCTCCAACCATCTCCATTTCTTGAGATTTAATTCCTTATGTGTGAACACATACTGTAGACATTTATGATCAGAAAAGATGTCTACGTACACTCAATACAAATAATGCCTCCTAATTTTTAAAGCAAAAACCATCGGAAATAGCTTTAAATCATGAGTAGGATACTTTCTGTCATGCACCTTCAACTGTCTAGAAGCATAGGTAATTACCTTCCCATGCTGCATCAAGACACAACTAAGTCCCAACCTAGATGCATCACAATAAACCACAAACCCCTTACTGGCCCCAGGCAATGTCAAGATTAGAGCTGAAGTTAGCTTATCCTTTAACTTCTCAAAACTCTCCTCACAAGCATCCGACCAAGAAAACTTCATCTTTTTCTGAGTCAACTTAGTCAAAGGAGTAGCAATTGTCAAAAAGCTATCCTCAAATCGCTGATAATCCCTAGCCAAACCCAAGAAGCTTTGAATATCGGTTTGAGTTGTGTGTCTTGGCCACCTTTTAACCATAGCCACCTTTTGCGGATCCATCATAATCCCCTCGCAAGAAATAATATGACCATGAAAAGTCACAACGTTCAACCAAAACTCATGCTTTGAGAACTTGGCATACAACTGCTGTTCCTTAAAGGTCTATAATACCACACGAATGTAATTAGCATGATCCACCTTACGTTTGGAATAAATGAGAATGATATTGATAAATACAATGATGAAGAGATCTAAGAACTGCCTCAAAACCCTATTCATCAAGTCTATAAATGTCGTCAGGGGATTAGTCAAACCAAATGACATAACCAAAAACTCAAAGTGCCCATACCGACTATGAAAAGCCGTCTTAGGGATATACTCCTTCCTAATCTTAAGCTGATGATACCTAGACTGAAGATCTATCTTAGAAAAGAACTTGGCACCTTGCAACTGATCAAACAAGTCATCTATTCTTAGAAAAAGATACCTGTTATTGACCATTATCTTATTCAACTGTCGATAGTCAATGCACATCTGAAGGGAACCATTCTTCTTATGCATGAACAATATCAGTGCACCCCACGAGGATACACTAGGATGAATAAAACCCTTATCCAGAAGATCCTTAAGTTTCTTCTTGAGTTTTCTCAACTCATCCGGTGCCATTCTATAAGGAAGAATTGTTATTTGATTAGTGTATGGAACCAAATCAATGCCAAACTCTATTTCTCTATCCTAAGGAACACTAGGAAGAACATCTGGAAAGACCTCAGAAAACTCATTTACCACCGGGACTGACTGTGTAGAAGGACCTTTTGAGCTAGAATCTTTAACCAGACCAAGTGATAATACAAACTTTAGAGATTAACCTTCGATCTCTAAGATAAGAAATAAACCTCCCCCTAGGAGGTAGGGAACCACCCTCCCACTCTAGAACCGGTTCACCAGGGAACCTAAAGACAACCTTACAGGTTCAACAATCCAAGGACACATAACAAGAGTGTAACCAATCCATCCCTAGAATAATATCAAAATCCACCATATTAAGTTCAAACAAATCCACCAAAGTCTTCCTACCACCAATAGATACCACACATCTCTTATAGACTCTCTCAGTAATACCGAGTCATGTACCATGATAGAAATAGAAATAGAATCCAAAATAACCTCTTGATCAAAACCAATACATATAGCCACAGATGAGGTCATATAAAAAAGAGTGGACCCCAGATTAAGCAGATAATACACAATACGAGAAAAGAGTTGTAACATACCAGTAATGACACCAGGTAATGTCTTAGATTCCTGTCAAAATGGATGATCATACAACCTATTTCAGCTAGTACCGATACTAGAAGCAGGAGCAGACACAGAAACTGCACCACTAGGTACAAGAGAAGAAGATAACATAATTAGAGCTTTACCCTCTTCTAAAGTACTTTACCAATTGGATAATTCGTGAGTATATGGCCTGGATGGCCATATTCAAAACACTTGTCCCTTCCTATGCCATAATAATTATGATGAAGTCGACAACAGAACCATGAAAGAGGACTTGAAGAAACCAACTGACCCCCACTTGCATGAGATTGGGCACCCTATGCCCAGAAATTATCAACACCCTACTGGCACCTATCACCCGACTTCTTCGAGTAAAGAGCGCTAGAAGAAGAGAAGGAACTAGAGCTCCCCTACTTCTTCATCAGCTATTTGACTTTATCCCATCCACTTTAAAACTGAGTACCTCCCTGATCTAAAAGTCTACTCCTCTTACCCTGCCTATCTCCGAACTCCACCTATTTTCTCTTATCATTCTCCACCGGCTGCATGTGGATAACTAACTATGAAATATCTATATCCTTGATTAGCAAAGCATTTTGTTTTACAAGATCAAATCCTAAGATATCCCAAAAGTGAACTTTCTCATCCCCGCTCTCCTGTCAGTAACCAAATCAGGAGCATACCTTGACAGCTGGTGAAATTTCAAGGCATATTACTTGACAGACATTCTCCCTTGCTTAAGATTCATAAACATCTCTATCTTTATTTCCCTCAGCTCTTGAGGAAAGAACAAATCTAGAAAAGCACCAGAAAAAGCATACCATAAGGACATCTCATCCACATCACCTTTATCCCTATCCCAGTCTTTGTACTATTGGTATGAAATATCTTTGAGCTGATAAGCTGCAAAGATTACTCCTTCTACATTAGTGGCCTGCATCACACTGAATATCTTCTCTATTTTATCTAAAGTAGAAGGATTCAGTTTCATAATTGACCAATCCTTGTGGCATCAACAGACAACCCACCATACGCATCCGCTCAGCCTGAGCAACAACCAATTGAGAAATAGTATGAATACACTGGAAAAATTCTGCATTAGTCACCTCACCCTGAGAAGGACTAGTAGCAAGCGAAGGAACTTTGAAACTATCAGTATAGAACCATAAGATCAAAGACGAACTCCACACGTAGGACATAACCCATCAACATTGTCCCCAGATAGGACTGAAGAGTTTCCTTGTGTTCTATATCATTGAGGTATGATTTTAAAAGTGAACAACCAAAAATTAGAGAAGAATTCCAGAAGTTGGGCTCCAAGCTTGAATATATAATACCAAGAAAGTGAAACATTTTTATACGTCTTGTAGCCTCTCTATTATCAGTGTGGCATGCTAGACACCCTTAAAAGAGACTCTACAAAACAAGACTTTATGGACTCCCAATTGACCATGAACCTGGCTCTGATACCAACTTGAACAACCCGACCCGGGGCCTTATTGTAATGGGCGTTCAAGTCCGACCGGGATCAGAAACCATCCCCGTTACCCAACCCAAGTTTCAATCACTTCTCTTGAGTTGGATTAATTTCAAACATCTAACAAAATAGCGTAACTGGACAAGTATTGGCATTGGGATAGGTCTACTTCTAGACTAACCCTACCAAGTTATTCCATCCACTAAACCGTACCAACCAAACCACCAAGCTAAACCAATACCAAACCAAGGGCCATAAACCAAGCCATAACTAAAGAACATCCAAAAGATAATATGATTAATCCCAAAATAAAATATGATGAAAAGTGAGAAATTATGTCCAATGATGTCAGCCCCAATACTAATGCCAATATTAAGGCCTACACTAATACCGATCCTGCCCATTCACACCCATAGCAGTACCAATATCCATAAATAAATCAAATTATATTATAATATCCATGAAATAGAGCCTTTTGAATAGATATAAGCTCAGTACTTTAATCCAAATACTGACCCCAAAGTCTGAATTGCTAAGAAGGAGGAGTGGAACAGTCGGTTTCTACATCGTATGGGGATAAATGCCCAAAGACGAGTTAGTGGGTAAAAGATAACGCGAACTCAGGATAAGGATAAGATAATTCCATTTACAAAACTAAGTAAAAATAATCCATATGCAAAAAACCATACATATACATATATATAGATATATAACCATGCTAGGAAAAGGGACCTGATTTTGAATGCCATATAAACATTTACCTGGGTTGTGCAACTTTGCCGTCCTAAACCACTCATGGGCTTTATAGGTTTAGCTCTCCCTGCTGAAAGGGCCTCAGTGCATGAAGTCACACGACTTGGGAAGGAAACTTGGGATGACTAGTACATCCCCCAAAATATATAGTGTGACATTATGCACACGGTCACTAGGACTAAACCTCATATTGACAAATATGAGTTTCATGTTTAGATCCCCCTGGGACCTCCACCTTCTATGGCTTTGATATACATCCTACCTTTAAGCCCAATTAAAACCATTTTGCACCTAAACTATTATTCCATTAATATTAACCAAGGCTATTAGTAGTGGTATCATCGTACCAATAATAACTTGCAAGTATTGTCCTTAGCCAATCCATAAGGGATTCCCATTTAGCCCACATGATTTCCAGTTAACCAAAATCATGGACACCAAGGACTTATCAATATATTCAAAACCATTTAAACCATTTATATGATTTAGGGTTCTATTTCTAAGTTTACACCATGCATAAGTTTCCTTGAAAAACCAATATTATAGTGAAAACATTGTTATAGCCATTTCATCAAACACATTGGGGGGCATAGTATTTCCAAAACTAAAGTCCATTGCTAAAGAACCATTCCCATGCAACCAATTATCCAAAATCACAATTAATGCATATAAAAGCATAATTAATAAATTGGAAAACCAAACCAAAACATTTATAACCAAAAACCCCAAATCATATTGGAAAACCCAAAAGCATACGAGATTCAAACCATGAAACATTGTATAAAATTATGCCTTAAGTTGGAACTAACAATAAGGGAAGAGAACATGCCTTAAACCAAGATGATGATGGAGATAAATCACCAAGACAAGCCCCGATTTACTCAAGATGAAACTCTAGCTTCCTTTGCCCAAGAACTCTAGAGAGGATTCCAAGTGTTTAAAAGTAGAATAATAGGAAAAATGACCTCCCAAGTGCAATCTAAGTCGCAGTACCTTATTAGGATAAGTAGGGAAATGTCCAGATTGCCCTTACTTAAACATTATTAAATTTCTATCATAAGGTACGTCTGACCCTTATGAGACATACCTATCCTGTACGAGTGGTACCTACTTCTCGTACCCTAGGCTTCCCCCTTGGACCCAACACTATCTAAGGTATGATACACTTAAACCCAAGTATTATTTAAGTGTATGACTAGTACTTATAAATCATACCCCTAGTAGGATAGAATCTAAGAGGTTTAAATACTGACTACCATACGAATTCTGGGTATTACTCATACCCTAGCTTATGGCTCATGATGATCCACTTGTACTCAAATCTAACACAAGTTACCAAGTCTAAGGTTAAGTGAAGGAAAAAATGATTCGTATCCACCAGTACGACTTTTACCACCTACACGTACCAATTCTATTATCTAAATTCATCCTACCAACCAACATTGGTCTGCATACGATTGGACCATACTACCCATACCCAAGTGTATGACTCGTTCTCCAATATTGTATCTTACGTAGAAACCAAAAATCAAGGAAATTTTCTAAGGTCCAAAAACCAGGGTGTTTTCAAGAATCAAATTTATGATTGCCCCTAGTCACTCAAAGCAAGGACCATATCATTATCACTAATTTGTATGGGGATAGTGAAACTCCATATGTCCTTTAACTTTTTTAGAATTTTCCTCACTACAGTCTCAATATCATTTAACTTCATCTTTTTTCGTCACCATGTCCTTCAAGTACTTGGCATACTTAGGCATGCCCTACAAAAGATCTAACAATGGAAGTTTAATGTAAAGTTCTCTGAATGTGTTAGAGACCATCTAAAAACATGCATCCCTCTCAGCCTTTTTGAGCCCTTGAGGGAATGGTGCTGGTGGTTTCTCTTATACATGCTCAGCTGCCTTTGTTTTTAGGTTCTTAGACTTCCCTTAATTTTCAGCATCTTTAACTTTAGCTTGCTTCTTCTCTACTCGCTGTGGGACTACCTTTTTATGCATTTCTTTAGTTTTATTTGGAGGTATGTCAATGAGATATCTACCAATCCTCAAGGTGATTTCCATTGCCTGATTTAAATTTTTTGTGTCACTTATCAAACCACCTTGAGGTTTGGTATTCTGGGCTCGAGCCAACTGCTCTAATAGTGTCTCTAGATTTTTTGAGCATGTTGAAAATTTTTAATCTCTACAACCATCTGTTCTTAATTTTCCAAGATCTTTTTTAATGTCTCCTAAATATTACTAGCATGGGTCTTCTGCTGCTGAAATTGCTGAGTCTGAGCTTGATTTTTACCACATGAGTAATTGGGATGACTCTTCCATTACTTATTATAGGCAATACCATATGTTTTACTACCCTTCTGTGTATATCCCAAAGTTCACCGACTCTAGATTTACTCCAGATGAGTCTATAGAGTGACCATTAATTCGATAAATTTTACACCAAGACGGGGTCTGTTTAACATATTTACCTAAGCTTGAAGTTGGTTCACACCAAACTTAGGAAACTATGTCATCAATTGATTTTGCAAGGCTAACAAATGAGTTGCCAAAGCCGTGATACTATCTACCTCAATCATCTATGCAGGCTTCTTCACCACACATTTATAAATATCCCCATGCCTTTCAGGATTACCTTGTGATATTTTATTCAAAAAGTGTAAAACTCATCATAGGTCTTCTCCAAAGCTTGACCACCTCTAGCTAAATCTACCAAAATTGTTGTGTTATGGTCAAGAATTTTAATAAAAGTATAAGCCAATACCTTATTCATCTTTTGATGGTGTGGGTATTCCTTTAGAAAAGATTTGAAACTCTCTTATGCATGATATAAGTTCTCATTCGGCTTGTTCTTAAAAGTCAAAATTTTACTATGTAGACTTGTAATCTTTCAAGACGAGAAGAATCAGATGAGGAACTTCTTCACCAAATCATCCCATGTAGTTATGGAATTTAAATGTTCTGCCTTTAACAATTTCTTCACTTTCTCTAAAAGTGAGAAGTGGTGAGTGAGCCTCACATAGTTAATAGAGATCTATGTTGGGATAAAGGTGTCATTGATCTCTATTAAATTTTTGGAAATAGACATATGGATCCTTATGTGACATGCTTGTAAATTGCCTATGACTATGCATTAGTTTAGTTATATTCTATTTAAGCTTGAATCTACCTTCGGGTACTGGTCTATGGATGATGGAGATAACATTAGTTATGAGTGATATTTCCACTTTCCGAATAGTCCTGTGGGATAGTTGATCTTCAGCCATTGGCATAGGAATAAATTTTCCTTTCTGAATTTAAAGTATTCAGTAGTGAAGTACTGCTTCTCTCCTTAGCTAATGTAAATGATGCTTAGGTTCAAGATATGGGTCAACCTTATCCCTTTACATTGATAGCTTACTTAAGTTTCAAACTTGTACCTACAAATTCAGAAGCTAAGATGAAGTTGTTAGCACTTATAAAACCAAATAGCAATACTAAGAGTAAAGAGATTGCTAATTTTCAAGTCCCCGACAATGGCTGAAAAAACTTGTTGAGTCCTAGCATACACGTAAGTGTACGTGGTCACCCAAGTTGTAATTGGTCTTTAGAAGATAAGTATCGATCCCACCGGGACTTGTTCTTGCAAAAATTGAATTCTAGCAACACTAAAATGGTTTAAACAAGTGTTAATGGTAACTATAGGCACTTAAAAGAAATATTAAACAAAACGTCAATGTAAAGCGTTGGAGACAATAATGGGGAGAAATCTAGGGTCAAGGCATTACTAACAATCCTACTTAGCTAAACAATCTTATTAGTTTAGTTAATTACTTTGGTTGTGGATTTATGGGGTTGATAACATAGTTATAGAATGGGCATCCTCTAATCATCTATCTAACTTAGCCCAACAATTGTATCATTTAGTGAGGATGTGAGAACTAAGTTAAATACATCATATTTCCTCACGTATATGAACCAACTAGGGCAAATTAGGTCTATCCTAATTAGTAAGCTTAACTTTAATCCCTCTACATTTCAGATTCCGCTCCATATATCCCATGTTGTAATCTATTGTTCTTCCTTCTGGACTTATAATAGAAACATAAGTATATCTTAAGGGTCACAAATCCATTGAATAGTAAGCATAAGGATATATTAACAACCAAACAATGATAATCAACTTAAATAAACTCAATTGAAAGCATAAATAATCATGTTATTGTCCAAAACCTTAGAATGATAGTGTTTAGCCACTTATAATCTTACAAAGAATCACCAAAAATGAGTTCATAATGCAAAACTACAAGAAAGTAAAGTTTGAGAACAAAGAACCCTAGTTTGAGCCCCTTGCTTTCTTCCCTTCTCTCCAATTAGTATCTTGAATAAAAGGTGTGTTAACATTGTTACTAAGTTCTGATTTTACAGTTTTTTTGGTCGTCCTTAAGTGACAAAACATGAATTATATCAATTGACATCATTGCCCCTAACTTAGGAGGCTTAAAACATGTTTTGGATGTCCTAAAGGCAACTCCGTGCCACGAGGCCTCTAACTTGCACTAGGGTTCGCAGAGTGCACCCAAACCAAGGACAAACCAGTGATGGGTCACTCCTCACAACCCTCCTTCCCCATCCTGCGTTGAGGTGTGCGGCCTAAGAGGTAGCCAAGGTGCCCGAATTCGCTCGTTTCTGCTCCGATTTCATCGTGCAATGGCATGCTGTTTTCCCACTTATTAGGAATTGTTTGTAGGCTGAATTTAGCTTAAAATACACCTTAAATGGACTCCTACAACATCAACCAAGAATCATTAGTTCATACAAAACAATAGAGCTCAACAAAGTACACTAGAATCAAGCATAGCTCCAGCTAGCACAACTAGTTTCCTAGTCTAAACTCTATTTGATCTTTTTTATTATTAACTTGTTTCAAATGAACCTTAAACGCTCTAAACATGTTATTCCACACTTAAATAAACAATTACATCCATAATATCTCATTAGTCTCACCACGAATTCCTCAAAAGTAGGATAAACTCACATAGATAATGACATTTAGGAGCATAAATACGTCTAAGATCATAGTCACAATAATAAAAATATTGGCCTCACAATAGAAAAAAGAAATCTATTACCTAAGGTGTCACCAGGTCACAACACAAGCATCTAAGGCAAAATATTCTCAATGAAGCCAAATTGCAATATTTCAAAACTTCTTCTACACAAATAATTGAGTAAAACAAAATAGATATTTTGAACATGCTTGGCTAATCTAAACCTAATTGAGGCACCATAAGATACTATCTACAAAAACAAGACCAAAATCATCTTCAGACTCACAAAAGCCAAGGAATCCATAAAACACGTAACTACCCACCAAAATACTTACTCAACTTACCTAAGGCTGATGTTACCATTAACAACTCAAATTGTGCTATGGCCACAGGCTAAAAATACTAAGCGTAAAATACATACCAAAACAACAGCAAACAATGAAAGACCATACTCTGCACTCATAGATCATTAACCCACCATCACACCCTTATGCTCAACCCTTAATTCGAATGATAAACACCATAACAATTTATGTACCGTAGATGTTAAATCTAAAAAATACATCTAATACTCAAGCAACATATTATAATGACATGTGCAACCTTCAATATCTAAATGGCTTCAAATAACCTAAAGTCCTCAGTAATTTGATGACTATATATCATAATCAATCCATCATATCAAGGATAATAGAAGAATCACAACAACCACTATATCTCACTAACAGATGCCTAAATCACCAAAAAACTCAAGAGGAACCACTACTATACTCTTCATAGTTATCAATGAATCATACTAACCAGACTTTAAATTTCTATATAATGCCCATAGATAAACTCTTAACATAACAGATTTTTCTTAAGTAGAAGAATCCTTATCCCTTTCTTTAACTCTCTCCCCATTCAATATTCCTTAATACAAGAGTTGTGGACTAATAAGGTACAACATAGAACTGCCTAATTCCTATTCAACATTCCTTAACACAAGTCCATCAATAATAAAACATACTCTAATTAAAACTTATGAGCAAAAAATTTCACCAAGCCACTTAACTGCTGGAGTAAAAATACTACTAACTATGTACCCCTTTCCATTAAAAAATAATTCAAAATCAAAAGCAAAAATTATCATGAGCTGAAATCTTTCAAATCTGACCAAATAGTGTCTCAATACCAAATAGTGTATTCATGTAGCAAGGTCCAAATACTAAGGAAGTAACAATTTTCTAGGCCTAAATGCCTGAAATGTTCCCTTATATAACTAGAATATTTTGCTCGTAATCCCTTCAAATTAATCGCACCACAATTCTAGGCTATCACCTGGTCTACCACTAATGAGTACCACTAGTTATGATATAATCTAGAATACCATAACCACAAATCCAATCCACTCTACAATCTAAAAGTATACTAGAAACTAGGATCTATACACCATTATTCCACAACATAACCATCAAGGACATAAAACTCAAAACACAAAAATCCACAATACCCAAGAATTCAAAAAAAAAAAAAAACTAGTGACTTACTCAGAGCGAGTTCCAACATAAGATTGACATACTCTATTCACAAATAAGGAAACATCTCCGTGGTGTCAAATTTCACTAGCACTATCAAAATTCACAAATAATATCTAAACTCTATGTAAAATAAATGTCATGATTTAATTTCTTAAGTCATGATGGCACCTACTATAACCCACCAATTGGTAATCCCACCCATGATCCAAAATAGATAGTAACAAACTATCAAGAGAATTGAGTAAAAATAGAAAAAATAAATCTAAATAAAAGACTAATATAGAATACAACCACCATGAACTGGTGAAACTATTTTAAGAGCTTCTAATAAAATCATAGCACAAAGTGAAATATAGAATTAATGTTTACAAACCATATTCAAAATAAAAAATGAAGATAAGTCTAAATAATAAGGGGAAGAGAAGGAATACTCTAACTGTTAGGAGCACACCCAAAATATTTAATCATAACTGCTCTGAGCAGTACACCCATTAACAACGAGAACTCATACTCTGATCTATAGGCTGCAGAGGTGTAGTATGAGTACCAAATACGTGTTACTCAATAGGTATCATCTGACTAAGCTCCAAGGATAATGCAAACATAAATAACATGTAAGGAGAAAATATAACTATAGGCAACTATCCAAGAAACTTTACATAATAATAATCCAAATTGAGTAATATGGGTATTTATCCTAGCCTTATAGTTTTTAGGAACTAAAGTATAATATCATATATCACTAACCAATATACAAATAAAGAGTGAAAGAAAAATATATAGTAGTAGTATAAGGCCAAAGGATACATATATATTATGAATAGACAAGGAAAGAGACGGTTTTATGATAATACTATATATATATATATATATATATATATATATATATATATATATATACTTATAAAGGGCTAACACAAAGGTACTAACTTGACAAAAGCCAACCTAACATCTCAAGGAATCCTAGTCATGAAGGAAAATTAATACTAGAATAATCAGGATCTCTAAATAAAACACGACTAAACATAAGATAATCTAACAATAACATATATTACTATGAGATGAAAAGGAATCTAATATGAATCGATAATCTCAGGTACCACTTTATAACCATTATAGCACAAACTAACCTTAATAACTAATAATAAAGTAACTGACTAGTTCAGACAAACAATATCCTAACTCGACCCCTATAAGCTTGGAAGGTGCAAGAAAGTACTCAATAAACAATAATAATAACTTCTACCTATGCAACCCCTTATAAGGTCGATATATATAAACATCAAATAATTATGCTAGTGATAGATAATGCATTTGTGTAATACCCTGGATGTTTTCCTCTAAAATTTCTAAGTTTTAAGCTCACTTCCAAGCCTATGACTAGCACCTCATGAGTTATAAAGTGTGTTCACGAGTCAAGTGTCACGAGTCATGAAATGACCCATAATTATTGGTGATGAATTTTATTATTGATGATACTTTAGTCATTTTCCTCTTTCCCCAATCATAACCCATGTCATAAAACATCTTAAACTCTCTCTATTTCTAAAAAAACTAGGGTTTTCAAGGGATTGATCATCTAAGGGTCAATTTGTGTGGTTTTTTCTCTAAATTCTTAATATTCTCTGGCATATATCTTTTACCTAAAACTTGGTTTGTTAAAAGAATGTGGTTAAGATTATTATCCATATAATTTAATTGTTGATTTGGAAATTGCTTTTCATATGGCTTTTGTGAATTATCTATGTTTTGAATTGATAGATTTGAACCAATTGGGAGTATGGGCATGGTAAATGGGAATAGGGGATCATGGATTCCCCCATATTTATTTGATAAACTTACAAGGGTTGTGGATTCCCCAACTTTATGGATTTTTGTAATTTAATTGGTAATAATTCAACCCAGCATTATGAAATTGGCTTTGAAACATAGATATATGTATATTGAAATCCAATTTGAAACTATTGAATTGCTTAAAAGGTAATGAAATACAAATGGCTTTGAAAGGACTTTATGGCCATGGCTTGATTTTAAGTTGAACCTTGGGGGTCGTGAATTCCCTTAAGTTATTGAATAATTGGACCATGGGGTTCATGGATTCCCCTAAGTTAATGGATAGTTAGATAATGTGGGTAATTTATTCCTCCAATTTAATGGTTAATGAATATGGAAAAATGATATTAGCTTGCAAGTAAGATTAGTATGATGATACCAATGGTATGTGACTTACTGGATGGTCCTTGTTGTAAGAAATAGGAATGTGCAAATATTTTAATTATGATTAAAAGAGGTTGTGTAGCTAAGCCATGAAACTGGAGGCCATAAGGGACTGACATTGGAAACCCATGTTTGTTAGTGTAAGGGTTGGTCTTGATGATTGTGTTCTTGTGACACACTTTATATATTTAAATCTTAGATTGGTGATGGGTCATGGATTCTTCTAGATTCCTCGATGCGCTAATTTATGTGGCTAACATGCACTTGGACTTTTCTAATAAGGTGAGATATATACCTATATACCCTATGGGTATAGATGATGGTTTAAGCTACGTAGTCCAATTTAATATTTTAACTCTCATGCTAAACCTTATTCCCCATCCTTGTATATTATATGTATATGTATATATTTATATAATTATGTACATATGGTTTTGGAATGATTTTGGACTGGTTGATGATGGAATTATTTTATCCCTTCCCTGAGTTATATGCTAGTGTTTACCCCATTAATTATCTCCAGATGCTGTATCTCCATGTGATGCAGGATTCGAGGACACTTCTATTTCCTTGTATAGTGGTAGGTGATTTTTGAATTATTCATGAGTCAGCTTTGAAGAGGTGAGATTTCATGCTTCAGAATGCCCTCATTTCATGGTCACACTTTACGTAGATCTTATAGACTATATTGGTAGATTTTTGGCTCTTGTCAAGGGCATGTCCCAACTTGGGTTGATGTTTGGTTTCGTTGAGGGTTTTCTATACAAAGTATGGGTGGGTTATTTTGTGGATTTTTTGATCTGTCATGTTGTTGATTTATCAATCTTTTTATACGTTTGGAACTTAGCTCTATCTTTTTATATGCTTGGAACTCAGCTCTATTTTTATATGTTTGGAGCTTAGCTCTCTCTTATTATATGTTTTGAGCTCATCCGCTGCTAGTTGATATATGTTCTTTTTGACTAGGATAATAGTGGTGGTCTTCGGTCCTTGGCAGACTTAAGATGCCTATCATTACTAGGCCCTAGTTTGTTTTATTATAAGTATGGTATCAGAGCCTAGGTTCATGGTCATTGGATGTATACAAATTTGTGTTATATAGAGTCACTTTTATGGATGTGTAGAATTCCGCACATATAAGGAAGAGTCTATGAGGTATTTAGGAGATCTATTTTTTAGGCTATAGTGTCTAAGGTCTTAAAAACTGCTCTAATCTCTATTTGCTTGGATTTCAGCTCATGCATCCTTAAGGATCTGATGCTCTTGAAAAATCTTTTGTCCCACTTGATGATAATGTACCTAGTCTAAGGTCCCTGCTCCTAACTATACTGCCTCTCATGGAGTTCCACCAATCCCTACCAGTCCTCCTCATGCTTCTCGGGTTGATAATTTTTATGCCCCACTGCCCAAATGAGACATTTCTAATGCCAATTTTTGTTGATCCATTCATACTTTGACTCAGTTGGTGACTTCTTAATCTTTTCAGCCTAACCATATTTGTTTCTTTGGTTTATCTTCTTAGGTCACTAGAGTTAGCTAATTTATAAAGTTGATCCCTCCGACTCTTACAGACTCTAAGGTTGAGTAGAATCCTCAAAGGTATGTTGATAAAATAGAGAACATATTCAGGGTGATGTATTCTAATAATGTGGAGTGTGTGGAGTTTGCCACATATCAGTTAGAGGATGTGGCATATCAGTTGTATGATGAGTAGGAGTAGTTGTGGGGTGATGATATTGAGCCAGCTATGTGGGAGGCATTTTTTGTTACTTTCCTTGATAGTTTACTTCCTCAGGAGCTTAGGGAGGCTAAAGATGAGAAGTTTATGAATTTTAAGAAGAGAAGGATAACTGTGAAGGAGTACACTTTGAAATTCCACCAGTTATCTCATTATGCCTCAGAGATTATTTCTATTATGAGGGAGAGAATAAGGAAGTTTTCTTTGGGTTCATCTCGAGACTTGGTATTAGAGTGTAAGGTTGTAATTTTGAATAATGACATGGACATCTCTAGGCTTGTAGTATATATGAAGTAGGTTGAAGATAAAAAGAAGAAATAAGCAAAAATAGAAGAGAGGTAGAATAAAAAGTTTAGATATTTAGAGCAGGGAAAAGGCCAGCAAAATAGTGGTAGATATGGTAGAAAGTAGGGAAAGAAGATGACTCAGGGAAACTCAGGTTAATATTCTACGGCTAGTGCTCCATATCATAAATCGTCTAGTAATTGTCACTTTCTGACTAATAGTAGGTTTAAGGCATAAAATACCCAGTCTCAGGCAAGTGGAGCTTAGTCAACCACATTTTATCCTCCTTGATGTTTAGTGGAAAACTTCGTTGTGGTAAGTGTGATGAAAGGAGGAATAGGTTCTTTAATTATGGTCAGCTAGGGCATTTGCAGCAATATTTTCCGATTAAGGTTGATCCTAGAGCTAAATAGGTTTTAATTTCTACTTCACCAGCTCCTGCAAGTGCTACTTTTAGTACCGACACTAGTCGAAACTATCTTTATGATCTTACCAACCATTAAGAATCTAAGGTATCTCATGATATCTTTACTAGTATGTTGAAACTTTTCTCTCATGAAGTATATTATCTGTTTGATCTGAGTTCTACCCTTTATAATGTGACTACATATATGATTGTTAATTTTAGTTTTAGTCCTAAAAGTATTTTTGAGCCTTTCTCTCTATCTATCCCACTAGATAATTCTATTATGGCTAGAAAAATCTATAAGGGATGTGTAGTATCCATCTTTCATAGAGAGACATTGGTGGACTTAATAGAGTTGGATATGGTGGATTTTGATATTATATTAGGGATGGATTGGCTTTATTCATGCTATGCTTTCTTGGATTGTAGTACCTATAAGGTTGGTTTCTAATTCTCAAATGAACCAGTGATTGAGTGGGAATGGAGTTCTCTAGTACCTAAGGGAAGAGTTATTTCCTATCTTACAACCCAAAATTTGATTTCCAAGGATCGTATATACCATCTAGTTTGGGTTATTTTGGTTTTGAAAGTCCTCTTTGCAATTTGTTCCCATGGTTAATGAATTTACTGAAGTGTTTCCCGATGATCTTCTTGGTATCCCTCTTGATAAGGAAATAGACTTTGGGATTGATCTTCTACCGAATACCATTCTATCTCTATCCCTCCATATAGAATGGCTTTAATTTATTTAAAAGAACTTAAGAAACAATTAAAGGATCTTCTTTATAAGGGTTTTATCCATCCTAGTGTCTCTCCGTGGGGTGCTCCCATCCTTTTCATGCATAATAAATATAGATGTCTTCAAAATTGCATAGATTATCGACAGTAGAATAAGGTAACTATGAAGAATAAGTACCCTCTCCCAAGAATTAATGACCTTTTTAACCAGCTTCAGGGTGTTAGATATTTCTCAAAGATTGATCTGCAGTTGGGTTATCATCAGTTAAAGAATGGGGGAGAGGGAAACATCCCTACGACTACTTTCCATACTTAGTTTGGTCATTATGAGTTTATGGTTATATTATTTGTGGTGATAATACTCTGGATGCATTTATGGATCTCATTAATCAGATATTCAGACAGTTTGTGGATTTGTTTATGATTGTGTTTATTATTGACATCTTGGCATATTCTAAAAGTGAGGAGGATTATGCCAATCACCTTTGAGTAGTGTTGAAGACTCTTAAGGATTATTGATTGTATGCCAAGTTTTTGAAGTGTGATTTTTGGTTGAATGCTGTGACCTTCCTCTGTCATGTTGTTTCCATTGAGGGGATCATGGTAGATCCATAAAAATTTGAGGCGGTTAAGAAGTGGCCTAGACCCATGACTGCAATTGACATTTAGAGCTACTTGGGTTTAGTTGGGTATTAGAGCTGGTTTGTAGAGATATTCTCTTCTATTGCTGCTACATTTACTAAGTTAACTCAGAAAAAGGTAGAGTTTCTATGCTCCAGTGCTTGTAAGGGTAGTTTTGATAAGTTGAAAGATATGTTAACTTTTATGCCAATTTTGACCCTGCTTGTAGGTACTGATGGTTTTGTGGTTTACCGTGATGCGTCTTGAGTGGGACTAGGTTGTGTCTTTAAACAATATCGTAAGGTGTTAGTATACTCTTTTAGGTAGCTAAAGGTCTATAAAATAAATTATCTGACTCATTATCTTTAGTCGGAGGTTGTGGTGTTTACATTGAATTTTGGCGCCATATTTTTATGGGGTGTATGTTGACATTTATTTAGATCTTAAGAGCTTATAGTATGTGATCACCTAGAAAGAGTTGAATTTTAGGCAAAAGAGATGGCTTGACTTTCTTAAGGACTATAATATGAGTCTTCACTATCACCTAGGTAAAGCTAATATGGTTATTGATACTCTTAGCAGGTTGTGCATATGGAGCTTATATCATTTGGATGAGGAGCAAAGAGGATTGTTAATGGAAATTCACCAATTGGCTAACCTAGGAGTTCATCTTTTGGATTTAAAGGACAAAAGTATGATTGTTCAAGAGGTGGTGAAGTCATCTCTTGGTACTGAGGTAAAGGAGAAGAAGGTTTTGGATCATATCTTTATATAGATTAAGGTTGATATGGGCCAGCAAAAGGTTATGGCTTTAGAGATTAGGGGAGATGGTATCTTGAGGTACCAAGGTAGGTTGTTTCTTATCAATGATGATGGGCAGCGAGAAAGGATTTGTGCCATAACATGAAGGAGATTTTTTGGTTGAACAACATAAAAAGAGATGTGGATAGCTTTGTGGCTAAGTGTATGGTGTGTCAGCAAGTGAAGGTTAAGCGCTTTAATCCAGGTGGCATATCTCAAGAGATTGAGTTTACCATATAGAAATGTGAGATGATCAACATAGATTTTATTACTGGTCTTCTACGGTCTTGTTATCAGCAAGATTTGATTTAGGTTATCATGGATAGGATGACTTAGTGTGGTCACTTTTTTCCTATGAGGAATACTTACTTTTTAGAGGATTATGCTAAGTTATGTATTCAGGAGATTGTCAAATTTCATGATGCTCCAATTTCCATTATTTTGGATCGAGTTATACCATTATCTTCTCACTTTTGTATTCTTTTTCAAAAAGGCTTGGGAACACAGGTGACCCTTAGCACCACATTCAATATTCAGAGAGATAGAGAAGTGTGGAGGACCATTCAGACTTTGAAAGATATGCTAAGGGCCTATGTGATTGATTTTGGAGACAATTGGGTGGATCATTTGCTTCTGATTGAGTTTATGTATAGTAACAATTATCACTCTAGTATTAGGATGGATCTTTTTAAGACTTTTTATGGTAGGAGGTATAGATCTCCTATTGGGTGGTTTGAGGTGGTGAGACTAGATTATTCAGTCTAGACTTGGTTCACCAAGCCTTAGAAAAGGTAGGTGATTAGGGATAGGATTAAGACTACTCAGAGTTGCCAAAAATCCTATGCGGATGTAAGGTAAAGAGAGTTGGAGTTTAAAGTTAGAAGTTGGGAGTTGTAGAAAATATCTCCCATGAAGGGAATGATGATGTTTGGGAAAAAGGGAAAGCTCAGTCCCTGCTATATGGGCCGGTATTTAATTTTGAGGAAAGTGGGCAACATTGTTTATGAATGGTATTTCCCTTTAAGTTTGGGTTCCACTCACTCGATTTTCCATGTGTCGATGTTGAAGACGTGTGTGGGTGATGCTTCTTTGGTTATGCGTATTGAGAGTATTGGTATTTTGGATTCCTGGTCTTATGAGGAAGTTCCTATTGAGATTTTTTGTAGGCACGTCCATCATTTGAGGACTAAAGATATAGCTTTGGTGAAGGTCCTTTGGAGGAACCATAAGGCAGAAGAAGCTACTTGGGAGGATGAAGAGGACATAAAGTCCAAATATCCATTCTTGTTCCCCGTGTTGGATAATCGTGCTTAAGGTATGTTTCTCCAACTTATTTTTTGTTTTTTTGCTTTGTTAATGGCCCTATGATTGTATTCCTATCTTACAAACGTGCTAGTTGATTCCTTGATTCAACATTAGGGGACAAATGATCATAGGGGGAGAATGTAACACCCCAGATTTTTGCCTCTAAGATTTATGAGTTTTGAGGTCTCTACCCAAGCTACGACTAGAACCTCACAAGTCATAAGGAGTGGTCACGAGTCCTAGGAAGGGACTCATGACAAAACTAGTGGAGTAGCCTATTTTTCTATCCTGAGTATGACTAGGACCCTACGAACCGTAAGGTCTGGTCAAGAGTCGTAGGGTATGACTCATGACCAAACCAGTGACAACAACCCTAAGTCACTTCCCAAACTACAATCCTAGGTAACGACTCATACCCAGTCTTAACGAGTCCTGACGTGACCAATAACTGCTAGTGACCAATTTCCTTCACTTTTATTTGAGGGTACTTTGGTTATTTCCCTCTTTTCCCAAACATAACCCACGACCATAAAATGTCCATAGAGGGTTATTTTCATCTCTTACACAATCATAAACTACTCTTAAACACTTTCTAATTCTCCAAGAAAGAACAACTAGGGTTTTCAAGAGATTGAGCATCTAAGGGTCAATTTGAGTAGTTTATTCTCCAAATTCTTGATATTCTCAAGCATGTATCTCTTCCATAAAACATGGTTTGTTAAAAGCAGATGTTTATGATTATTATCCATGTGATTTAGTTGTTGATTTGGAGATTGGTTTGAGGGCTTTTGGGTACTCATAATTTAATTATTCTTCCCATTGCTCTCGTGAAATCATCTATGTTTTGAATTGATGACTTTTGAACCAATTGGTTGCATGGTCATGGTAAATGGGATAGGGGGTCGTGGATACCCCCAAATTAATTTGATAAACTTACAGGGGTCATGGATTCCCCCAACTTAATGGATTTTTGAAATTGAATTAGTAATGACCTCAACCCAACCTTATGAAATTGGCTTTGAAACATGGATAAATGTATATTGAAACCCAATCTGAAACTACTGCATTAAATTAAAGGCTAATGAATTACAAATAGCTTTTAAAGGCCTTTATGACCATGACTTGATTTTAAATTGATCCTTGGGGGTCATGGATTCCCTCACGTTATTGAATAACTAGACCATAGGGGTAGTGGATTCCTCACAGTTAATGGATAATTAGACTATGTGGGTCGTAGATTCATCCAAGTTGATGGTCAATGAAACTATCATAATGATATTAGCTTGCAAGGATAATTGATATGACGATACCAATGGTATGTGCCTTACTGGATGGTCATTGGTTTAATGAATTGAAATATGAAAATGTTTTAATTGGTCTTAAAGGGGGTTCTATAGCTAAGCCGTGAAAGTGGAGGTCTCGAGGGACTGATACTAAAAGCCCATATTTTCCAGCGTGAATGATCGTGTGCTTATGACACAGTTTATATATTTGTATCCTGGTGTAATACCACGGGAAATTTTTCGTTGAAATTTTATGCGTAAACATGTTGGGTTCTATCTTCTAGAATGAATTATAAATTTTTCATGCGGAATGTCTTTTAGATTATGACCCACCATTGCGTAGATTATCGAATAAGCTTTCCAATGATATGTGTATGATCGAAAATGGACACCCGAGCGACGAGTTATGAACATTCCGATTGAACCGTGAATAGTAGATAACAGTAAAACGTGCAGGAAAAAGTACTGAGCCCTGACGTATTTTTTCTCCAACTTTAAATGATCAAAACTCCTTGTACATAATACTCTGGGTGATCTACTATATATCAATGGAAAGCTCTGCGAGTCCTCTTTCCAATGAAATTGGTTTCATCCAATTTGTCTATCGAAGGAAAAAGTTATGGTCGATCTACTTTAGCCTATCAAAAGTGAATTTTTGGATCAACTTCAAACGATCATAACTCCTCGTATACAATGATCTGGGTGAGATACTATATATCAACGGAAATATATGATAGTTCTATTTCTAATGAAATTGGTTTCATCCAATTTGGATATCGGAGTAAAACATTACGGTTGATCTACTTTAGACTATCAAAACAGTCCACCAAAGGACAGATTCGAGAATTATTTAATTTTTAGGGGCGTTTTGGTTACCCAAAATCCACCCAAACCCTATATTAAAGCCTATTAAAAGCATTATATGTTATATTTCATCAAATTTCCTCAAAAAGAAAACCCTAAGCTTCTACATCCAACTTCAAGAACCTCCAAAGTTCACAATTAATTCTGCAAATTTATTCAAGATTCCAAGTTCCTAATTCAAGAACTCCAAGAACCATTATTCAAAGGCACGATTAACATCTAAAAAACGTGTATCGATCTAAAGTTCATCATTCAAGGTATGTGGGGTTTTTCAAGAAGAACTCTCTTTCGTTCTTGTGCCCAAAAGTAATTTTCTTTACAAAGGCATGATTTTTATTTGATTTTTACGAATTTGAAGCATGGACCCATATCTTATAATGATTATTATAAAATTTTGATGTTTATGATTTTGAAAGATGAATTTACATGTGTGGAGATATAAAGCATGAATCTTAAATGATATTTATCATGATTTTGATATTTGGGTCGTGAATCTCCATTGCAAATTTTGTTTTTTTGAGAAAGTATGTGTTATAAGTACGTTGGTGTTGAATATTTGAGATATTTTGAATGATTTGACCTTTTGGTGTTAATGGAGTTGTTTTGAACTCGAGTGTAAAATAAATCCACAACGTGGTTGATTTTGATAGATGGGAAGCATGATGGCTCCCGATGTATATTTATATATTACTAAATTTTTTTTATTGTGGATTGTCTTTGAAATGATCTGAGCTAAGTCCGGGAGAAATCTTTACCACCGAGTGGGAGGTATAAAACAACCTTACTTCCCTAGAACTATGTGCCCCCATAGGAGTGAGCCTGAGGCTGATTTATATAGTGATCACTAGTTTGTGTGGATTTAATATCGATAGCTCTACTCTGATGGCAAGGATAGAATGGCTCTCCCCAACGTGGATTATACGTTGGACTCCATGTAGCTCACATGGTTTATTTTGGTTATAGGATCTCCCAGTGTGTTTGTGTTTCCTTGTGTCTATGGTGAATGGTGAAGTGATTTGAAAGTGGAATTGTGAAAGTTATTCGTTCGAAAGATTTAAATAATATTTATATTATAAGAATTGATATTCTTGATGAACTGAAAGTGATTGACAAATTATATGATGACTCACATGTGTTATTGTACTTATTTTATCCTCTTATGATTATGATGATTTTCTTCGGGCTATGTGAGTCTTTCATACATCATGCATATTTCTTGTAAATATTTATGATGATGATGTTTATACAACTGCATACACCCCCATATACTCGGTTCCTTTCCATGGTACTGACCCACATCTTCGGATGTGGGCTGTCTTTTCTCAGAATGTAGGTTCAGGTGCTCAGTTCTAGGTTCGACAGTGATTCTTCGGGCATGCTATTCTATATCCTCTATTATGGTGAGTCTTCCTATTTCGAGGACGTGATGTCTGATGTTTGTTTCACAGAATTATTTATATTTAATAACTGAGTATGAGTCAGTTGGGGCATGTCTAGATGGCTCATTGGTTTTATTTATTTTCTTAGAGGCTTGTCAGACTATTATAGATGTTGGGAGTTGACTAATAAGTCATATTTTGTTATCTTTCTAAAATTCTTTTATTCTTGGATGATGATTACTCTATTGATATTTGAGGGTTATTTATGTAAACCCCATTGATTTGTGTTGAACTGAATGAAAATGGCTCAAAGTGTTAGCTTAGGGCCACTCGTAGCCTCAAGCATCTTGTGACGCTCCGGGACCCATTTTCTGGGGCGTTACAAACTTGGTATAGAGCCTAAGGTTTTAAAGTGTCCTAGGGAGTCTGATAAGCTGCGTTAAGTAGAGTCTTTATCATCGGTGTGTAGTGTGCCACATCTATGAGTAAGATGATACAAGATGTTTTAGGAAAAAGTGTGGTTCTTTCTTTTAAAAGTCTATCGTGCTTAAAGTGTCTCTCTTTGCTATTGATTCGTGCTCTCCTCTTTCAGAAATATGCCTCCATGTCGAGCGAGAAGAAATAATTATGGTCAGCAACCTCAAACCGCTAATCCATTGAATGAAAACATATCTCATGCTGAATTTCAGGCAGCCTTTCGGGCACTGGCCCAAGCTGTTACTGCAAATGTTTAGGCCAACCCAGCCCTGGCTCCACAGCAGTAAGGAGGTAATTAAGCTACTGCCATGATCTGTGACTTCATGTAGATGAATTCGTCGGAATTTTATGGGTCCAAGTCTGATGGGGATCCACGTTTGTTTTTAGAGGAGGTGTGGAAGATTACTCAGGTGATGCATGTATCTGAGGAACATAGTGTGGAGTTGGCTGCGTATAGGTTGAAAGAGTAGAGGTGAGGGATCTGTCCTTATAACTTGGCAAGAGTTCCAGGATATATTTCTGGATAAGTTTTTCCCTTTGGAGATGAGAGAGGTAAAGGTGGAAGAGTTTATGAACCTACGATAGGGCTCTATAAATGTTAGGGAGTACTGTCTAAAGTTCAATCAGTTGTCCAAGTATGCTCCTAACTTAGTGGATGATAATCGGGCTAGTATGAGTAAGTTTGTGACTGGAGTGTCTAGTTATGTGGTTAAGGAGTGTAGTTTTGCTATGCTAAATAGTGAGATGAATCTTCCTAGGCTGATGACTCATGCCCAACAAATTGAGGCAGACAAGATTAAGGAGAGAGATAGAATGAAAGGAAATAAGAGAGCTAGGTCCGAGCAGTACAGACAGGGTCAGACTAGATCGCAGAGAGGGAGTCGCCCTCTGTATTAGGATCGTTCGTCTATGCCAGCATCATTATCTGCTAGTGCTCCCGTTCCTAGAGGTAGGTAGGAGCAAGGTAGCAGGTCATATGCATCCAAATCCCAGTACAGTGCTGGCAGTAAGTCAAATCGTCCCCTATGTCCTAAGTGTGGTAGGGCTCATTTGGGTGAGTGTTGGGGTGAGAAGAAGGGTTATTTCCGGTGTGGTGACATGGGTCACAGAGTTAGAGATTGTCCATAGGATGGAAAAGGGCATCGTAACTATCGCCCTCAGACCCAGACTCAGACTGTTAGTACTCGAGTTCCAGCGACTTGCCCAGCCTCAGCTCTGGGTTCCTCTTCTAGTAATGCTGGCAGGCAGCGTTGAATAGATTTTATGCTTTACCGTCCCTCCAGGAACAGGAGGACTCTCCCGATGTTTTTACTGGTATGCTTCGTATATTTCAGTTTGACATGTATGCTTTGTTGGATCCTGGATCCAGTTTCTCATATGTTACACCTTTGATTGCTACAAATTTTGAAATGAGTCCAAAGATTATTCCTGAGCCTATCCTAGTTTCTACCCCAGTGGGTGATTCAATTTTTGCCTAGAAAGTGTATAAAAAGTGTCCTGTTACCGTTCTTCATAGAGTCTTGTTGGATGATCTGATTGAGTTAGACATGGTAGATTTTGATGTGATTCTAGGTATGGACTTGCTGTATTCTTCTTATGCCTCTATTAATTGTTGGACCCAAGTGGTCAAGTTTCAGTTTTGGGGTGCATCCGTGTTTGAGTAGTCTGGGAATTCTGCGTCACCCAAGAGTCATTTTATCTCTTACCTCAAAACTAGAAAGCTTATTTCCAAGGGATGTATTTACCATTAGGTTAGAGTCAAAGACACTAAGTTTGAGACTCCAACTCTCTAGTCTGTTAACGTCGTCGATGAGTTTTCTGATGTCTTTCCAGATGATCTCCTAGGGATACCTCCTAATAGAGAGATAGAGTTTGGGATTGATCTTCTTCCCGATACTCAACCCATTTCTATTCCTCCTTACCGTATGACCCTGCAGAACTTAAGGAGTTGAAAGAGCAACTCCAAGATCTACTAGATAAGGGTTTCAAAAGGCCAGTGTTTCATCTTGGGGTGCTCCTGTGTTGTTTGTAAGAAAGAAAGATGCCTATTTGCGTATGTGCATTGATTACCGCCAACTGAATAAAGTCACCGTAAAAAATAAGTACCTCCTTCTGAGAATAGATAATTTGTTTGACCAATTGCAAGCTGCAGGTTATTTCTCAAAGATAGACCTTTGTTTCGGCTATCATCAACTCAAAGTTAGGGAGTGTGACATCCCAAAAACCGCTTTCCAAACTCGTTATAGCCATTTTGAGTTTCTTGTTATGTCTTTCGGGTTAACTAATGCCCCAACAGCTTCACGGACCTCATGAATCGATTGTCCAGAGCATATCTGGATATGTTTGTCATAGTGTTCATTGATGATATATTGGTGTACTCCCGTAGTGAGGATGAACATTCTGATCATCTCCGAACTGTCTTGCAAACCCTTAGAGATCACAAGTTGTTTGCGAAGTTCAGTAAGTGTGAGTTTTAGCTGAGGTCATTTTCTTTTTTGGGTCATATCATTTTTTTTGAGGGTATTAGAGTTGATCCCCAAAAGACCGAAGCTGTTAGAATTAGCCTAGACCTATTTCTCTGACTGATATCTAAAGTTTCTTGGGTTTAGCTGGCTATTATCGCCGTTTTGTTGAGGGTTTCTCCTCTATAGAGTCTCCTATGAGTCGGTTGACCCAAAAGAAAGTAAAGTTCTTGTGGTCCGAATCTTGTGAGAAGAGTTTTTAGGAGTTGAAGACTCGACTCACTTCAGCCCCTGTTTTGACTTTGCCTGATGGTGTTGATGGTTTTGTGGTGTACTATGATGCTTCGAGAGTTGGGTTGGGTTGCGTATTGATGTAGAAGGGTAAGGTGATAGCTTATGCTTCTAGACAGTTGAAACCCCATAAGAAAAATTACCCCACCCATGACCTTGAGTTGGCTGCTATTGTGTTGGCTTTGAAAATCTGGAGACACTATTTGTATGGTGTCCATGTTCATGTTTTCACTGATCATAAGAGTCTGCAGTATGTGTTTACCCAGAGAGAATTGAATCTTAGGCAGAGATGATGGTTATAATTGTTAAATAACTATGATATGAGTGTGCTGTATCATTCGAGCAAGGCTAATGTTGTGGCGGATGCCCTAAGTAGAGTTTCCATGGGTAGTGTTTCGCATGTGGTAGAAGGTAAGAAAGAGTTGGCTCGTGATGTACAACATTTGGCTAGATTGGGGGTTAGGCTGTTTGACTCTACTGAAGGTAGTATAGGGGTTCAGAGTAGTTCTGAATCCTCCTTGGTTTCTGAAGTGAAGGAAAAGCAATACTCAGATGCTAGTTTGGTCAGTCTCATGGAGTCAGTCAAGGACCAAAAAGTAGAGGTTTTCTCCCAAGGGGGAGATGGTGTGTTGAGATTGTAGGGTAGATTGTGTGTCCTGAATGTTGATGATCTGAGATAGAGTATTATGGCTGAAGCGCACGGAGCACGATATTCTATTCATCCTGGTACCACCAAGATATACCGAGACTTGCGGGAAATCTATTGGTGGAGTGGCATGAAGAAAGATATATCAGCATTTGTAGCTAAGTGTGCAACATGCCAACAGGTTAAGGTTGAACACCAAAGACCTGGTGGTATGATGCAAGAGTTTAGTATTCCCACCTGGAAGTGTGAAGAGATAAATATGGACTTCGTGATTGGTTTACCTCCTTCCCGTCGCCATTATGATTTCATTTGGGTTGTGGTTGATAGGTTGACTAAGTCTTCTCATTTCTTGCTTGTTCATACTTCATATACTGCTGAGGATTACGCTAGATTGTATATTTGAGAGCTATTCAGACTGCATGGAGTTCCCTTGTCTATCATTTCGGATAGGGGTACTCAGTTCACTTCGCAATTTTGGAAAGCTTTTCAGAAGGGTCTAGGTACCCAATTTCTTTTGAGTTCTGCTTTTCATCTGTAGACCGATGGTCAGGCTGAGCGTACCATCCAAACCTTAGAGGATATGTTGAGAGCTTGTTCACTTGACTTTAAGGGAAGTTGGGATGCTCACTTACTGTTAATAGAGTTTGCTTACAATAACAGTTTCCACTCTAGTATTGGCATGGCTCCGTTTGAAGCCTTATCTAGGAGGAAGTGTAGATCACCCATAGGTTGGTTCAAGGTAGGTAAAGCAGCTGTGAGTGGTCCTGAATCGGTATTGGAGGCTATGGAAAAAGTTAAGTTAATTAGGGAAAGGTTGAAAACCGCGCAGAGTCATCAGAAGTCATATGCGGATGTTAGAAGGAGCGACCTTGAGTTTGAAGTTGGTGACCTAGTGTATCTGAAAATTTCAACCTTAAGGGGGGTGAAAAGATTCGGAAAGAAGGGGAAGCTTAGTCCCCATTATGTTGGTCCTTAAAAAATTCTTAGCCGTGTTGGTAAGGTAGCTTATGAGGTCTAGTTTCCTTCCGAGTCGTCCTTTGTTCATCCAATATTCCATGTCTCCATGCTTAGAAAGCATATTAGCGATGCCGTGGTAGTGGATTCCTCTATGAGTGCTGACATTCAAGAAAATCTTTCTTTTGATGAGATTCCTGTTGAGATTCTTGATTTCAATGTCCGAAGACTAAGGAACAAAGAAGTTCCCTTGGTCAAGGTATTGTGGCGAAACTAATCTGTTGAGGGTGCAACTTGGGAATCTGAGGCGGATATGCGATCCAAGTACCCGCACGTATTTTCCGCGAACTCCTATCAAGTCAAAGGTACCGTTCTTTCCTAAATCATGCACTTTTGATAAAAGTTGCAGCAGTTCAGCTGTCATTTATTATGTGTTCAGCTGTAGTTTCTTGAATTTATGCATTCTATGTTGCATTCGGAGTGAGAAACGATGTGGTGATGAGTCTAACGAATGTTTTCATCTGTATGCTCTATTACCTATCTAATCTTGGCATGTATAGCGTCATTCGAGGATGAATGTTACTAATGGGGGGATGATGTTATACCCCGGGAAATTTTTTGTTGAAATTTTGTGCCTAAACGTATTGGGTTCTATCTTCTAGAATGAATTATAAATTTTCCATATGGAATGTCTTAGATTATGACCCACCATTGCGTAGAATATCAAATAAGATTTCCAATGATAAGTGGATCATCCAAAACGGACACCCGAGCGACGAGTTATGAACATTCCGATCGAGCCATGAATAGTAGTGAACAGTAAAACATGCAGGAAAAAGTACTGAGTCCTGGCGTATTTTTTCTCCAACTTTAAACAATTATAAATCCTTGTACATAATGATCTGGGTGATCTACTATATATCAACCGAAAGCTCTGCGAGTCCTCTTTCCAATGAAATTGGTTTCATCCAATTTATCTATCGGAGCAAAAAGTTATGGTCGATCTACTTCAGCCTATCAAAAATGAATTTTTGGGTCAACTTCAAATGATCATAACTTCTGGTAAACAATGATCTAGGTGAGATACTATATATCAACGGAAAGATGTGAGAGTCCTCTTTCTAATGAAATTGGTTTTATCCAATTTGGATAGTGGAGTAAAGCGTTATGATTAATCTACTTCAGACTATCAAAACAGTCCACCGAAGGATAGATTCGAGAATTATTTGATTTTTAGGGGCGTTTTGGTCACTATCCCTCACCCAAAATCCGTCCAAACCCTATATTAAAGCCTATTAGAAGCATTATATGTTATATTTCATCAAATTCCCTCAAAAAGAAAACCCTAAGCTCCTACATCCATTTTCAAGAACCTCTAAAGTTCACCATTAATTCTGCAAATTTATTCAAGATTCCAAGTTCCGAGTTCAAGAACTCCAAGAACCATTATTCAAAGGCACGATTAACATCTAAAAAATGAGTATCGATCTAAAGTTCATCATTCAAGGTATGTGGGATTTTTCAACAAGAACTCTGTTTCATTCTTGTGCCCAAAAGTAATTTTTTTTATAAAGGCATGATTCATATTTGATTTTTACGAATTTGAAGCATGAACCCATATCTTATGATGATTATTATGAAATCTTAATGTTTATGATTTTGAAAGATGAATTTACATGTGTGGAGATATAAAGTATGAATCTTGAACGATATTTATCATGATTTTGATATTTAGGTTGTGAATCCCCATTGGAAATTATATTTTTTTGAGAAAGTGTGTGTTATAAGCACGTTGATGTTGAATATTTGAGATATTTTGAATGATTTGACCTTTTGGTCTTAATGGAGTTGTTTTGAACTCGAGTATGCAAGAAATTCACAACGTGGTTGATTTTGATAGATGGGAAGCATGATGGCTCCCGATGTATATTTATATATTACTGAAATTGTTTTGTTGTGGATTGTCTTTGAAATGATCTGAGATAAGTCCGGGAGAAATCTTTAGCAGCAATTGGGAGGTATAAAGCGACCTTACTTCCCTAGAACTACATGCCCCCGTAAGAGTGAGCCTGAGGCTGATTTATATAGTGATCACTAGTTTATGTGGATTTGATATCGATAGTCCTACTCCGATGGAAAGGATAGGACGGCTCTCCCCAATGTGGGTTGTACGTTGGACTCCATGTAGCTCACATGGTTTATGTCGGTTATAGGATCTCCCAGTGTTTGTGTGTGTCCTTGTGTCTATGGTGAATGGTGAAGTGATTTGAAAATGGAATTGTGAAAGTTATTCTTTCAAAAGATTTAAATGATATTTACATTATGAGAATTGATATTCTTGATGAACTGAAAGTGATTGACAAATTATATGATGACTCACATGTGTTATTGTACTTATTTTATCCTCTAATGATTATGATGATTTTCTTTGGGCTATGTGAGTCTTTCATACATCCTGCATATTTGTTATAAATATTTATGATGATGATGTTTATACAACTGCATACACCCCCATATACTCAGTTCCTTTCCATGGTACTGATCTACATCTTCGGATGTGGGCTATATTTTCTCAAAATGTAGGTTCAGGTGCTCAGTTCCAGGTTCGACAGTGATTCTTCAGGCACGCTGTCCTATAGCCTCTGTTGTGGTGAGTGTTGGTTTTACGAAATTGTTTACATTTGATAACTGAGTATGAGTTAGTTGGGGCATGTCTCTATGGATCGCTGGTTTTATTGATTTTCTTAGAGGCTTGTCAAACTAGTATAGATGTTGGGAGTTGACTAATAAGTCATATTTTGTTATCTTTCTGAAATTCTTTTATTCTTGGATGATGATTAGTCTGTTGATATTTGAGGGTTATTTATGGAAACCCCATTGATTTGTTTTGAACTGAATGAAAATGGCTCAAAGGGTTAGCTTAGGGCTACTCGTAGCCTCAAGCATCGTGTTACGCTTCGAGACCCATTTTCTGGGGCGTTACACCTGGATTGGTGAAGGGTTGTGGATTCCCCGACCTTCTTCAATAGCCCAATTTGTGTGGCTAACACACACTTGGTCCCTTTCTGCATGGTGAAAGCTGGACCTATATAGCCCATGTGTATAAATGATGGTTTGAGCTACACTGTCAAGGTTAATGTTTTAACTCTCAATCTAAACCTTGTTCCCTATCCCGACATTTTATATATATACATATGTATATGATTGTGTGCATATGGTTTTGAAATAATTTTGGATTACTTGATCATTGCATTATTTGATCCCTTCCTTGAGTTACATTCTAGCGCTCACCCTGCTAACGACCCCGGTCGTTGTATCCCCATATTAAGAATGGTTTGAGGACACTTTGTTTTCCTTGCACAGTGGTAGGTTATTTCATTATTTTCCATGAGTCATCTTTTAAGTGGTGAGCTTTAATTCCCTAGAAGGCCCTTATTTCATGGTCTTGCCTTTACTTATGTCTTTTACTATTTCTATGGAATTTTTGGTATGGTCGGAGGCTTTTCCCGACTTAGGTTGATGTTTGGTTTCTTAGAGGCTTTTGTGGACAAAGTTTGGGTAGGTTGTGCTATTGATTCTCTTATCCCTCCCTTTGTTAATTTATCTATCTTGTTATATGTTTTGAACTCAGCTCTATTTTTTATATGTTCAAAACTCAACTCTATCATGTTATATGTTCAGAACTTAGCTCTATCTTGTTTGACGTTCGAAACTTATATGATTCTAGTTGTATTGTGTTTGGTTGGATAGGATAATGGGGGTGGTCTTCGGTTCGTGGAGAACTTGAAATACCTATCACGACTAGGCCCTGGTTCAGATCGTGACAGTATGAATGAATAAATGCAACATAATTCAATTATGCCATGTCCAATCCAAGTGTCGTAATGTACCAAGTGTATAAACCTTATCCAGCTTAGTTGCTTATAAAGGTAGGACCTACTTCAACCATTTTTCTCCGGTTCAATGGCTCACTAATGATAGGGACTATAGACGACTCGAGATATCCACATACACTACCTGGTCCAGAACAAAGACTTATAATAACCATCATAATTAGTCTACTCCATCTAGTATCGAATATATATATATATATATATATGTAATATAATAATAATAATAATAATAATAATAATAATAAGTGCACAAGTCAACCATGGCTAGAAGTTTGTAAATCTGTAAACCTATTGCCCAAGATAAGCTATGAGACTAAATTGGTATCATAGCATAGAAAGGGTCTAAATATTCATCAGCCAAAGTAAGTAGTAGTGGTAAAAGAGTGGAAAATAAATGGACAAGAATCAATCTAGGTCTAGTTTCCAAAATAGTATGTTTAGCTACAAAAGCTTACAAATCATTAAATAAAGTGGTACAATTCCTGTTATAGAAGAAATCCATTTTTAATGTTAAAAGTTTGAATAAATTTCTTTTGTAAAATAATAATAAAATCAAGTGATTGGTGGGAATCATACCACTAAGTGAGCATGAATACAACTAAAAGTATGCATGCCATCTCCAGTATCCAAATCATACAACCATAAGTGTCTATACTCTAGAATCACGCCTTTATAAGGATATAATACTCACCTAGATTCCAACTGGTATCAAATCCATAACCATATTCCCATCAATACATATCTGACATCATAAAGCCTCATTACTCAGTAAACTACCATAATCAAGGGCATAAATCAGAAAAAGAATCTAATTGAAATAATACCAACCAATTCATGTAGTGTCCTGGCAAGTACTCTATTATAGGATAATTAATATCAATCTATCCTAAGTCCATAACAAGTATTCTAGTCTAAGGTTTGAGTTATATTTCTATTCAAAATTCCTTAAATAGCTTAAGTTAGGATATATTAGTCATAATCTTATCCTATAATCCCTACCTAGCATTCTATCAAAACATTTTACAATCTTATAGAGAAAAGTACATTAAAGTCTACCTCGATGCTGAACCATGTTCTTGAACCATCAACAGATTGCTCATCTTTTAGCCATGAATACAAAAATGATTTTGCAGTATCAAAATAATAATCTAAAAGCTAATAGGTGTAAAAATATGTCCATATTTCTATATAAAACTCTAGGCCCAAAATTGGGTCAATAATGGGCTTGTGGTGTTCGTTAACAAAATTAAAAAATTAAATCCATTACGAGGTCCCTCTAGGAACAAAAATGTGTGATTAAAAGTCGAGCACAAGTAGACTATAAATTAAGGCTCAAATCATCTTGACAGATGGCTCTAATAGGAGAGAAAACAAGAGTTAAATGGAGGAATTAGGCTAGAAAGTTATAAAGAAATTTGTGTGAAATAGTCACTTCATCATCCTCTACACATCCATAACTCTAATTTTATGTCCCCCATGAGATCTTAAGATCCTAGTGATAATAATGAAATAAAATGGTGAGAAAACTATGAAGAAATTGAATAAAGGTGATTATATACTTATAGGCATTTGGCTTTCGTGATCTCGGAGGCCAAAGTTTGCGATCGTGAAGATTGGAAAAGTTGCCTTCATAAATGCATCAAACGATTTGCAAATACAAAGGAAATAGAGTTTGACTATTGCAAATGCAGTTAACCAACCACGATCATAATAAGGAATTAGACCGATTTGGGCTAACCCACATCATTAATGCGAAAGAAGAGGCTCGCAATTGCGAAGGTCAAGAACTTAACTCTTTGTAAATGTGACATATATCTTTCAATCCCAAAGAACAAAAGGTGGCTGCACCAGGTGTTGGAAAATGAAAAATTTTCTAACTCAAAATACACTTTGATCGGGTGCTCGAGATTCATTTGTAAGCTAGTGCGTGCAAACAAACTATGCTACTTGTAACACCCCACAAACTCCTTCTTAAGTTTAATACCCCACAAACTCCTACCTAAGTTTCTATCCATTTGTCATATGCCTAAAGGACCAAAAGCCATTATTTTAAATCATATATAAGTAGCATGATCATTTACCTAGTGTGTAAAGTGCCTTTAATACGAATCATGATCTTAGGAAATTTTAAGAGCATTGTTGGGTTGAGAGCATTTGTTATTAATTATGATTTAGTAGTCGATCCTACAAGGGACAATTTTAAATGACTATAGCTTCTATAATATATAGACTTTGGTGCTCAAAACCTATCAAATGAAAGTTATTTAAGGCCTCTTTGAAACATATTTTATTTCACCTTAATTTAATATCGGAGTAGAAAGCTATGCTAATTTTACCTAAGGTCTATCTACCAAAGATTGCAACCTTAACTAATAAATATCATAACTCGCCAAAGATTGATGAACTGAGTTGATGACCCATCAACAGATTTATTGGGCATCAACTAAGTCGCCAGACGAAAAATTTTTGCAAATTGTTTTAGTTTCCTTAGGGGTAGTTTGGTCCTTTTCTTGCCTCAAAACTTTGTCCCATGACTTAAATCACTCTATAAACATAATGTAGGTAGAATTTATCAAGTTTTCATCACTCTTTGTCCTCTCCACTCTCTAAAGAAAATAAATTAGGATTTTTTTCTCTAAGTGTAACTTCCAAGGCTCCAAACTCAATGTTTCCTTAAAAAAATTGAGAAGTTTAGATATATGGGATTTGAACAGGGATTTACTGTCATCCTTGCATCCAAAAACTCAATTTTCATATTAATTTATGAATTTTCTAAGTAGGGTTCATACCCATTTTATATGATTTTGAAACTATGATGCTTCTTAATGAATTAAAGTACATTTAGCATGAAAATTCAAGGTTAGCTTATATTTTACTCATATGGTTGATCTTATGAAGTGGATTTTGTATTTTTGTACATGAAACACTATAAAATGGTAAAAGTATATGATTTTAGCATGATTCCCTCTATTTACAAGAAATTCAAACTTATGATTCTAGATTTAGAACTAAATTTACATATGTATTTATGATTATGAAATAACAACAGAACCATATTATGTTTTTTAGACTTATCATTTCATATGCTTATTTTATAGTGAATTTTATATGTATTTACAAGCAATAGGATGATTTAGGAGTAGTACCTAGCACCAATGATCGAGGGTCTAGCATTCCCTAGTTCTATGAAACATGTGTCACCATAGGTATTCATTATTCATCTTGTCCAAATGAACATGCACCATCTTGATTTAGCTTGTCCAAATGGACATGTACATATGATCACCTTAATAAGCCTTTATACCCTGGCAAGGTATATCAGGCCTTTTTTAATGGGGGCTTTTACATAAGATTCCATGTTTCTCACATGGCTTATGTTGGCTAAGAGAATCTCCCATAAAAAGAATTATTTTAAAAACTAAGTGTAATTACTCACCAGCTTTACTAGTTTTTATTTTATTGCTTAGGCTTTATGATATTTTAACTCCAAGTTTTATTATTGAATATGGTGAGTTTATATACATAGAATGCATGTTTAAGGTTCATGACAAATATTAGTTTTTAATTATTATATTTATAGAACCCAAGCGTACACGCAAGTGCACGTGGTCTACCAAGTAATATAGTGACCTTTAAGAAAGTCGAATATCGATCCCATAGAGACTTGATTCAGCAATGATTTGATTTCAGTTCACAATTCAAATTTAATTGATGCAAAAGAAACAAAAATAGAGTTTGGAGTGTGTAAATTGCAGGTAAAATAAACAAAGCGTAAATAAAATATAACACCCCACACCTTTGGTCTAGAATTTAGACCATTATTCCTAGGGGTATAGACCCGAATCAAATGATTCCTTGATAATATATGTGTGGTGTTCAATTATATAGAGTAGGAATACCTTTGAATATAACTCAAAGTTGAATTGAAAACTTTTCTATCAATCAAGTTTTAGTGGATATTTCAACTTAGGTCAGTTTATATCAACTATTTCTCCTAGAATATGATGAGTTAGAGGGCCTTCTATATATCAATTGAAATTTCTTTGAGTCTTCTTTTAAATGCCTCCAATCGTTTGTTAATTCGAGTCCAGAGTCAAAAGTTATAAATGTTTGAATGAGACTCTGTCCAGGCTTGGCGATGGCTTAGGCGCCAAAAACTTTAATGTTTTTGCTATGAAAACCTCAAGGTTTGCCATGGTTTTTGAGCTGTAAACCCTATGTTTTACGGTGTAGGAGCTCCATTTTGAGTTATTTCAAGGGCAAACAGGTCTTTTTGCATTCCAAAACTGTCCCTAAATATCTATAGATGAAATTAGGGTCATTATTAACATTTTAACTGTCTTAAATCCCTAGTTCATCTTTCTAAAACAGAAGAGGAGAAAAATAACTAGGGTTTGCTCTTCCAAGTTTAAAGGTTTTGTTCTTTTCATGAATTCTTTGTCAATTAAGATATGTGGGACTATCCTAAACCTCATGGGCATCGATTTATAGTTTTTAAACTTGATTTAACAAGTATATATGTATACAAACAAAATTGGTTTCAATATCTTGATGAATATGTATTGGAATTTATAGGATTTGAGAAAGTATTATAGAAATTGTAAATTTGTGTTTAAAACTCGAATTAATTTCATGTGATCATATGATATTAGAATTGTGAAATTAAATAAGAGCATGAGATCTGAAATTCCCTCTTTAATATGAAAATCCCTTGATTTTTACATGTTGTAAATTGATTTTACGAATTGCTAAAGGCTGGGGTCTATTGATGAATTGATATATACAATTGTACTATTTTATGAGAAAATGCGAGGTTGTTTTTACTTGTTTTGTACTTGGTCATTTTGTCCAATGAGAATGGCTTAAAACTTAATAAGAAAGATGACCACCGTAGATAAAGTATTGAAGAGGGAAGTGCATGATTTTCAATTGTTTTGAAATATGAACTTTGGTTCAAATGGTAGATCTTTTGGGTGGTCAATAAACACCTTTTTAAATTAAAAAGGGCAGTAGATATGTTGTGACATGACTTGCAAGTCTGGGTATGACGATACCCTATTTTAATGTGCCCAAAAATATTGAGAAAAATATAACTTTTCAAAGAAGATATGGTTTAAAGAATCTAAAACTTGGCTTAAGAGCGTTAGATGGTTACCCGAAGAAGGCACGAGTCAAAAAACTCATTGCCCAAAATTGTGATTTACCGACACGGGTTTATGATACTTTAAAGGGAAATTATATGCTGGCGATTGTCCTGTAGCATAGTAGATAAGTAGATACTCCAACTCTTGTGGCAAACTTGGGTTGCGGGCTTGGCTGTCGAGTCAAGGACTGATTCCATATAGCCTTTCGAATCGTGGATTTGTAGGGTATATCATATAGCTCAGAAGTAAGATAAATAGTAGAGTTATGATTTCAGAATGAGTTTTGAAAGATTCAGATTATGCCCATGTGTTTTAAGCTATTTCAAGATGTATATGATTTATAAAATGCTGTCACCTATGTTTTTATAAAAATACATATTTTGTTTTTGCATTGTTCTGCGTTCTAGTACATATGTATTAACCCCTCTCTATATGTCAAGATCTGAGATAACATCTTGGGGTTCTAGTAAGCCGTAGATTGATTAGTTTAAGATTTGAAGTTGGTGAGCCTCGCTTATTCCAGAAGGCCTAATGCATAAATCATTATTATTTTATTTTTATTTATGGTCTGACTGGAGGCTTTATCCCAGTCTTCAGACAGAGGTTATTTTCAGTTAGTAGAGATTTCATAGACTAGTGTTAGATGTTGTTGATCTTTATGAACTCATTTAAGTATTGAGTAGTTTGAAATACAAGTTGACCTTGATTCCTTTTTGTTATGTAATTTTGCATTTTCTCTTTATATATAATGATGTATGTGATTGCAAGTTAGAAAGGCTCCAGGGCCTTCATGGTTCGGGATGCCCGTCACGGCTAGGGCCCAGATTTGGGTCGTGACAAACTTGGTATCAGAGCATGGTTCATGGTCCCAGAGTGTTTGCAAAATCATGTCGAGTAGAGTCTTGCTTATGGGTGTGTTGTGCACTATACTTATAATCAGGAGGCTACCGGGCATTTAGGAGTTGTTTCTTGTTCTTTCATACTTCATTTTGTGCTATAGAATCGCCCATAAGAAAGTTACCCAAATTCCTTCATTACTCTAATTTCATGGGCCATGCCTCTTTGTCGAGGCGTTACAAGTCCAAGTGTCTAGCTTTCCCAGTGATATGGTTCTCTCTGATTGAGTTGTACCTAAAGTTTTGAATTTGCATAAGGTCTTAAGAGTAGTCCATGAGTTCTTTAAAATGTTTTGATTTAAGAATATACCCCTATCTTCATCAGTTGTGCGGTTGAGCCTGAGGTATGGAGTGTATTCAGTTTCCTTTAATAAGGTTCTTGTTGCGGATGTTATGTTTAAGGATAATAATGTGTACCAGAATGTTGGAGCGGTATTTCCACCCGAGTAGTAGCAAATGTTAAAGTGTCTGACCTATTAGTAGTGGGACGATCCAGAAATTGGTGACATGAAGTCATACGTTTAGCAGTCAAAGTGAGGGTAACATTTGCGTCAATAAATAGTTTTAGTTGTATAATCGTGGATTTAGGAGTGGGTTGCCATTGTATAGTGATAGACTAATGCGGTCGCAATATTTGTAGATTGTATGGTAGTCTCTGAAGAAAGTGGCTAGCTATGATAATTATCTATTCCAAATAGGGAAAGAGCCTAAGTGGATAGTTATGATGGTTATAGAAATTAGTTATAGGTTGTGAATGGAAAGGGGTAGATTAGTTAATAAGTTCTAGGTAGAGACTAATTAGTGCTTATTGAATTTTGAAGATCATTGTGATGTACGATTAGTTAATTAAGTACGATGTTAGAAATTAGAATATACCGATAAGATTGAAATGGGTTGTATTATAAGATTGAGATAGACTATTCTTATTAAGTGACTTTACCCCTATTGTTATTTTTTTTCTATAGTAGTTGTAAACTAGTACTGCTTGTGAGAAGATATGTAGTAGATTTTGAGGTATAGTAGTAATGTCACGAAAAAGGCAGGATTGAAGGTAGTAGTTAAATAAAATAAAGTATTTTGGGTTGAACTTCCAATCTGATGGGCTTGTATAGTATGTATCATGCTTTGTTGGTGGTATATGATTGACGCTAGACTGTAGGCTTGAACTTGAGATGTGAAGTGTGGTGGTAGGAGTAGTAGATTAAGATTAATGATGTATGTTTTGTTGGAATTAATTAGCAAACTTTATGTGATGTGTGAAATGGCCTTGGTTGATAATCTATAAAAATTTTAAGTGGTAATCGTAAGGTATATGTGTACATAATGACTATTGATAAAATGATGAGTTATGGTTGAATCATTAAGTGGATAAGAGCGTGAGTAAAGGGAATGAGTTGAACCCCAAGTAGCAGTTTGTTAGATAAAGTTTTATGTATATTAGTGCTTTGGGTACCTAGAAGTCATTCTCGAATCTTGTAGTATGGAGAAGTCTGTAGAGTTGTATAGAATTATTTAAAGTTGAATTAAGGAAATGTAGGCAGGTAATATGCGCCTTTGGTATTGTTTTACATATTTTGTTAAGTTGTAGGTTATGTGACTAGAGGTGTAATGATAGTATTCTAAACAATTTAAGATGGAGTGTTAAGTGTTTAGAAGCGTGGGTGTCTATGTCCATGAAAATGTTAGTCGTAAGTTGATGACTTTGGGAGTTAGAAGATATTACGATTAGTGTCCCTGAAAGGGGATATCCTAGAAATGATTTAGTGTCTTTGTATTATAGATTAATGAGAGGTGTTTGTGTTCATGTATATACTGATTCCCCTTCCTTTTATGATAAGGAGTGTGAATACGTTCGCTCATGAGAGTGGGAGTTGTAAAGTGATGTCTATAGAGGGTAATTAAAGTTAAAAGTAGGATTTATAGAAAAGCTAGGCCTTTAGAGTTATAACACCCCAAATCTGGTACCTAGAATGCCACACAGTGCTCATAATCCAAAAGGACCACAAGCTAACCCATGACTGATATCAATACCTGTATACTGAATAAAATACTTTATAATGCAGAAACATGAACAGAAAAGCCATAAGATTCAATACTGAACATGATCTAAATGATATAACATATATGTGGGTAATAGAATACCCAAAATAAAACTGAACACACTGAAGTCTAAAACATAATAGTCTTGAAAGCCTTTAATTGACTGAACTGTCTGAGTAAGGAGTTGATGGGACATATCCCCAACTAACTCCAACTAATAAACTAGTTAATGAGATAATTAGGAAATAATCATGTCCTCGAAAGATAAGGACTCACTTCTAACTCTGTCTGCAGATATCTGGAATCTACTATTGCCCTAGAGCTCGTCTCTCTAAACCTATGGTATAAGACACCATAATGCAAATGCGTCAGTACTTTGAATATATTGGTATGCATGTTAGGTAGGCTGAATTCATGGGGTTCATAAGCATGTACAGTAATAATAACTGACTAGCTATCTTGAGCGTGAGAATACATGCATGAGACATAACAACTAACACTAATACTATGATAACATAATTACTGAATCTGAATATAACTGATAACATGAGTGACTGTATCTGATAGTCCTGAATCTGATGAAACTATCTGAGTTCTGTACTGTATCTGAGTTGACTGTATCTGATAGTTCTAAAATCTGAAGAACTATCTGAGTTCTATTACTAAAACTAATTGACTATATCTGACAGTCCTGGTTCTGTAACATAAAACTATGGGAACTAGTTATCTAACCGACATGCCCCTAATATGCCATTATGGATGAATTGGGGACCAATCTGTATCTCCAATTGGAAAGGTGTCAATACCGCACCACTGGTAAGGACAAGCTGTGGGCGACCCTTATCTGATAGTGTCCCCTATACGAGAATGATGGCACCCTTATCTGACAGTGCTTATCCACCCCATCAACCCTCATCGAACAGTGTTGATATCTCAATCTATGTTGGCTACATAGTTCTGAAATGCAAGGATGACTTCTAAGAATAACAACCCTATCTAATAGTGTGTGTTCTCATCCTTGGGTTCACTCGGTGCTAATTCCTACTCCCATCTGAATAGACTCTGAACATGATTTATTGAACTGAACATGAGCAGAGTTTTTGAATTTCGTTAACTGAAGGAATACTACTGATATCTGACAACTTACTGAGTTCATGAGATCATGGAGATTTCCTGAGTTATAAGATTATCTAAATTCTAAGGATCATAGCTTGACTGAGAGTATCATGAAAACATGACATGGCTCAAGGCACATAACTAGTGTTTCGGGTACGAGTACCCCCAGGACTCGATGAAGGAAACTGACCAAGAATAACTTACTTGAACATATAACTAACATCATAATCCATAATAGATTTATAGAAGCATTTTATCAAAACATGTAATAGGTATAACTTGTACATACATGGGGATTTCATGGTATCATGCTAGTTAGGTACTTTTACTTCATCTAGGCATTTAATCAAACATATTATTGGCATGGTACATGTAACCATCATTGTACAATAATTAAACATCATGGTTCAATTCTAATTTCATCATTCAAGGGTTTAGTCATCTATTTGCATGAATCTACATCTTTAATAATTTAACACACATAGAATTTATCACCCAACATGGAGTAGAATTCAATTTTTCATTATCCACATGAACAAGAGAAGCCTAATCATGAAATTCATAAGAAAATCCATAAACTTGAATTTAGAAAAAAAAAAGAATTCTTGGGCTTCATGGATGAAAGGAGTCCATGAATGAACACTATGCATACCTTAATTCGTAATTTCGTGAGGATTGACAGTGAAACCTTCTTGAATTCGAATCCCTAATAGAAACCCTAGCTTGTTCATGAGAGAAACTTGAGAGAAACTAGTATATTTTGGGTGAAGAATAGATAAATCATGTGTTATTGGGTTTAAATAAGGGTAGGAAATTTACCCTTTTAACCCTTGGATGCGTCTTTTAAAATTGTAAAAATTTCTTGAACTGGACTTTTAGCAGTGTTATCGTGCTGTGTCACTGGATTTTGATAATTAGGAAATAGAGGGATGGCGCGATGTGGGGCCATCGCATTGCCACTTCCTTTGTGACCTGGAACTTTGGCGAGACGCGGGGGAAATCGTGCTGAGACACTGGAAAATAGACAATTCTGAATTTGGCCCCTGGCACGACATGCCATAATCGTGGACCCATACTAGAATTTTCCAAATGTCATTTCCTCTTGTGGCGCGGCACGCCACTGACTAATATGGCATTATTTTACGATGGGAACTTAAAATGCTCATAACTTCTGACCCAGTTATCGGATTTGGGCGAATCTTATATTGATGGAAATCTTATTGAATTTCCCACATGATAAGAAGTGAAAATCTTGAAAATTCATTATGGAATAACTATTATTCAATTTAAAAGCTAATACTAGATATTCTTAAGATGAAACTAGCTAGGAAAAAGTATGGGGAATTACAGGAGTATAGTTCTTCAGAGAGAGTTTAGAGTTTAAGTATGTATTGATGTATATTTTATGTTGAGAGTTGTGGCTATATATTTGATAAGGGAATATGTCCATATTTCTAGGATTGTAACTTTAATCTAAGGGGGAGATGGAAAATTAAGTTAGTTCCCCAATCTTTCTCAATGTGGCAAGTTGCGGGGATGAGTCATGATAACTCTATTCCTACTCAAGCATACTCCTCCTACTTTAATTTAGGATATTATTCTGCTAATGTCCTATGTCATGTGTTCAATTCCTGCCGATTTTTAAGGTCTGAATTCTCTATGTAACTCATGTAATGTTCCAACCTCCAAACTAGAAGCAATGATGTCTCAGTGATCCAATATTCCAAGTATCCAAGATCTATGTTATGTTGCTCACAATCCATTAAAATTTGTGTCTCACATAATGCTTGATTTGAAGAAATTATGTTTTCTATACAGTACTGATTTATTTTACATTGGTATTAGTCAAAGTTATAAAGTCTAAGAAAACTCATGGCAAATCTCAGTTCCTTAAATAAGGAGAAATCACTTCAAATGACAATCTTTGTCTTAGTTGCAATGTAACACCCGATAACATTCTCTACTCAATACCACTCTTGGTTACATGTATGGAGATGACAACCTGAAAATTTTTCTAATTGTTATAAGACTTAGTCATATTTCTAATCTCTAAACTTTCATGATTTTCAAATTGATCTTCTCGACCCTAAAACATAGATTTTTGAGTTGATTCATGATCAGGGGTGTAAAGAGGGTGTCTCAGGAAAGTTTTTGATTTTTGAGACAACGTTTGAGGCATGTTTGGAAGATCAAAATAGTGGGTCAACATGATGTCAATGCGTCGCGCTAGTAATTGCGTCGATAGGGACCGATGCGATGCGTTGGGTGCCAGTTCATCTTACTGATTTTTAGGTCCACGAGGCTAATTTGGTATCTTTCCCTCATTTTATCTTGATATGTGCACCAATGTTTTCTCACTATGCTCTATCCTAAGAATTCTTGTTGTATTGTGTTTCTTCCAAACGACCTTCTACTTATGATCCGTACACTTGATATATGAAGTACTTTGTATCTGTTCTATCATATTTTCATTTCATGTACCTCCTTGAGTAGTGAAATAAGTATAAGTTATGGTCTAATTGTGTTACTTCCATTCACAATGTTTATGTTCGGGTCCCTCAATGACCCTCTGTATGTAATTATGATGGTGGTTGTGGAAGCGTGGTGATGTTTTAGGTAGGGGAGTAAATGTTCTTAAAGGTGAAAATTTTTGGATATGATTTCTTGAGTTAAGTTTATAGGTGAAGATGGAAGAAGGAGATGCAATTTTTCTATATGAAATAGTTAGGGAGGAGATATATGGCAAAAGTCTATGTGAGAGTGATTGATTTTGCTGGATTTAGAGGGAAGATCCTTGAAATAGGGGTAGTAATGATAGGCTTGAATGTTGTGATTGATGAAAATGCAAATCAATGTGTTATGAGGTTAGTGCTCCTTGATTTTTAAAAAATTCAAGTGTGTTTGATGGTAGTGATCAGGTGAAATAATTTTCTTAATGGGATGTAGCGTATAGGGCCCTATAGCTTAAGTTAGCACCTTTTATTTCAAATTAGGCTTCAACATAAAAACGCTATGTAATGGGACTCAAACTCTTATGGTTAGATGTGTGATAGAAGAATTGTAAATTGGAGATTACAAAATATGTTATTTACTGTTTGGGGTATAGGCGAGTAATGTCTCTAAGTTTAAGTCTATTCATTGTATCTTGTGAGAAAGAGAATTATTCCATCCCTATTTTCTCAAAACCTTATTTCTTGATTAGTACCGATCTAAATCAGGCCTATGTTTACCAAATTAACTCATGTCTTATGTTGTGATGATTATAACTCATAGAACTTATGTGCAAGATCATCCCTATGTAAAGTCTCATTACCTCATGTTTTGTGCTTATCGTTTCACTAGGGGTTATCATGAATCTTGTAAGATGCCTTTGCATATTTTGTTGAGGAAAAATGTTCAATGTGAGGTTACTTTCCTAATTCTGTACTTGTAGAGCTTCAACAAGTCCCTATCCATCATTCGGGGATGAATGATACTAAGGGAGAGATAATGTAACAGCCCGCACCTTTGGGATAGAATTTAGACCATTGTTCCTATGTGTATACACCCAAATTAAATGATTCCTTGATAATATATGTGTGGTGATCAATTTTATAGTGTGTGAATACCTTTGAATATGAATTGAGGTCATTAAAATTCCCTAACTCAAAGACTAATTGGAAACTTTTCTATCGATCAAGTTTTAGTGGACGTTTCAACTTGGGTCAACTTACTCGACTATTACTCCTACAATATGACAAGTTATAGGGCCTACTATATATTAAATGCAAGGTCTTTAAGTCTTCTTTCCAGTGCCTCCAACCGTTCATTAATTTGGGTTTGCAGTCAAAAGTTATGAGTGTTTGAATGAGACATTGTCCAGGATTCGCGATGGCTTAGGAGCCGAAAACTTTAATGTTTGCCATAGATTGTGCGACGCAAACCTTAAGGTTTGCCATGGGGTTTGAGCCGCAAATCGTATGTTTTGTGTAGGAGCTCCATTTTGAGTTATTTCAATGGTAAACAAGTCTTTTTACATTCCAAAACCATCCCTAAACATCTATAGACGAAATTAGGGTCATTATTAACGTTTTAACTCTCTTAAATCCCTCGTTCATTTTTTTAAAAACACAAGAGGAGAAAAACAACTAGGGTTTGCTCTTCCAAGTTTAAAGGTTTGATCTTTTCGTAAATTCTTCATGAATTAAGGTACATGGGACTATCCAAACCTCACGGGTATCGATTTAGTTTTTAAACTTGATTTAACAAGTATATATGTATACATACGAAATTGGTTTCAAGATCTTGATGAATATGTATTGGAAATCTTATGATTTGATGATGTATAATAGAAATTGTAAATTTGTGTTTAAAACTCGAATTAAATTCGTGTGATCATGTGATATTAGAATTGTGAAATTAAATTAGAGCATGAGATCTAAAATTCCCCTTTTTAATATGAAAATCCCTCGACTTTTAGATGTTGTAAATTGATTTTACGAAATACTAAAGGCTGGGGTCTGTTGACGAAATGATATGTACAATTGTACTGTTTTATGAGAAAATAAGAGGTTATTTTTACTTGTTTTTTTACATGGTCATGTTTTCCAATGAGAATGGCTTAAAACTTGATAAGAAAGGTGACCACCATAGATAAAGTGTTTAAGAGGAAAGTGCGTGATTTTCAACTATTTTGAAATATGAACTTTTGTTCAAATGGTAGATCTTTTGGATGGTCAATAAAACCCTTTTGAAATTAGAAAGAGCAGTAGATATGTGGTGACATGACTTGTAAGTCTGGGTATCACGATACCTTATTTTGATGTGCCCAAAAGTATTGAGAAAAAAATAACTTTTCAAAGAAGATATGGTCTAAAGAATCTAAAACTGGGCTTAAGAGAGTTATATGGTTACCTGAAGAAAGCACGAGTCAAATGACTCATTGCCCAAAACCGTGATTTACCGACACAGGTTTATGATACCGAATGGGAAATTATACGCTGGCGATGGCCCTGTGGTGTAGTAGATAAGCAGATACTCCAACCCTTATGGAAAACTTGGGTTTGGGTCTTAGCCGCCGAGTCAAGGGCGGATTCCATATAGCCCGTGGAATCGTAGATTTGTAGGGTAAAATATCTAGCTCAATAGTAAGATAAAGAGTAGAGATATGATTTGTAGAATGAGTTTTGAAAGATTTTGATTATGCCCATGTGTTTTAACCTGATTCAAGATGATATATGATTTATGAAATTCTCTCCCCTATGTTTTTATAAAAATACATATTGTGGTTTTGCATTGTTCTACGTACCAATACATATGTATTGACCCCTCCTAATATTTTAGGATCTGAGACAAAATCTTGGGGTTCCTCTAAGCCATAGATAGATTGGTTTGAGATTGGAAGTGTGTGAGCCTCGCTTATTCCAGAAGTCCTAAAGCATAAGTTATTATTATTTTATTTTTATTTATGGTCCGACTGGAGGCCTTGACCCAGTCTCCAGACAGAGGTAATTTTCAGTTAGTAGAGATTTTGCAGACTAGTGTTAGATGTTGTTGATCATTATGAACTGATTTAAGTATTGTGTAGTTTGAAATCATAGTTGACCATGATTCCATTTTGTCATGTATTTCCGTATTTTCTCTTTGTAAATGAATGGTGTAGGTGATTGTAAGTTAGAAGGGCTCTCGGGCCTTTATGGTTTGGGATGCCCGTCAAGGAAAGGGACCGGTTCGGGTCATGACATAAAAGGTCTTGAGGCAATCAGTAGGTGAAAACCTAGGGTTGAAGCCCTCTAAAAAAATCATATTATGCTATTGGATTTCATTCGTCAACTTGCTAATCTTGGTTGTTGATTTGTAGGGTTAATTATATGATTATGGTTTCCCAACCTCTAATCCTTTATCTAAGTTGAGCATTACAACAACATAGTTGAGCGGGGAAGTAATAGTTTACTTAAATTCTTTACAAATATCATCCTATGTGTAAATCAAGTATGGTATCTAAGTACATCCCTATCCTAGATATTAATTTGAATTCCTTATTTCATTAAGAAATACAAACCATACTCTGCTTATTCCTATGTCCTATCTCCCTATTCCCTCTCCCGAGTTCACAAGATTGACAATATATGTATTCTAAGGGGGATAAATCCTCAATATAATTAAAACATGAATAAACAAACAACCAATAGTGATAAGTAAAGAAAACAAACTTAATCCATAGCAATAATACTCATGTTCTTGGCTTCAACCCTGGAAAAAGGGCGTTTAGCGGCGGATAGTCATAATTGTAATCTCAAGGATGTAATTAATGACTAAAAACATGTATGAACTAAATAAAATTAATAGAAACCTAATAATGAAGTTGTATCATCACCTTGATCTCCAAAATATGTCAAAATATATGTGAAAACATGACACAACATGTATTTATAGCATAGAAGTAAGCCAAGTCTATGTAGGAGTCGATTTAGCTTAAAATGCCCAGGAGTAGAGTGGATTATACATATCACCCTCAATTACTATGGAAGGGAGAATTAAAATCACCCTATATTCCATTGGAATAGAGCATGCGGCGCATGTTAATCGCATGGTGCTACAGGAATTTGTCCTCCGAATTTTGGTTAAGTGTTGGTCCTTCCTCCTTCCATCTCTTGTCTTGAGGTGTATTTACAATGATTTTACAGCATCTATATCATCCATATATCATAATATTAATCTCAAAAATGATCCTACAAGAATACACCACATGAGTTATGGGTACAAACAACACTACATCCATAACGATGAATCAAAAATAAGAGATTAGACTAGGCAAAATTCTATGATCTTCCTTTCAATATTTTGACTTTTTCCTTGACTCATTTGGACTTTATACACTCCTAACATTTTGGTACACATACAATAACTCATTTAAAACCATTTGGGTTACATAGAACCCAGTAGAATCCAACAAGATAGACTAGACAAGCTACTAGCTTAAGCTAGAAAGACTAGTCAAATTTTCATGATCTTCCATTCAATGTTTTGACTCTTTGAAGTACCAACTTACTTGGAATTCATTTGGAACCTTATAAACACATTATTTAACAGTTTTATACACATATATCTCATAATCAACCCATGTAGCATAGAATCATTCTCAAAACAAGGCTAAAAGGACTATAATTGTGAAGCTAGAATGCATAAATACACCCAACATCACCATTCCACACTTAAAGCCTTGTTCGTCCTGTAAGAACTCTTAACTATAATCATCATCAACTAAGGAGACTCTACACTTCTACTAAATGTAAGACACTCAAGCTAGCACTACAATGACTACACAGAATACAAGTTACTACACTAAGCATGATATTTACACGATTGAAAGCTCATGAACACTACTCCAAAACATCCTAGCCTCAATAATTGACTCACCTAGTGGCAAACTTATGCATATTTCTCTATAAAGTACATCATATGAATCACCCACATTTATTAAACATGTGCCCCTCACAACAAGAGAGTTACCCATAATCATACACAATTAAGCGCTTTATGATATGATGGGTATAAGAATCAAATTACACTCACTCTCACAAAGAATTCACAAGTTACACACAAGGAACCATAGGGTTGACCTTAGTGTTATGCTCCATTAATAACATAACGTAAAGCTTAGGATCAATTAGGACTTTTTTGGGTTTTAATGTAGGCTAAGGGACGGGTAGGAACTATTTGGGAATAGTGACTAACCTCTATAAGCGCTTTAATACACAATGTTGTGCATTTAAACCAATATCCAACAACCAAATTACACCATTTTTGTCTACCCATATCTTTTGTTTTTGTCCCATCTCTTTTAATCATTCTTATAAACACTTGTGGATGCATAGTTTACTACCACAAGAATCATTTTTTTTTAATCTTTTTGACAATCATGGCAATATTTTTAGCTAAAATTATATTACATCCATCCACCACACATCACATATAAACACCAATAACTATTACCTTGAGGCATCAATTTCCCCTTTTTCTTCATCAAAATCTTGAACTCCTTACTAATTTAATTTTTCATTAAAGCACTTAGGAGCTTTTTTGATCAAATTATGGTCTATCAAAGAAGGGATTAGGCTACTTATGAGATTGCCAAAGAAAAACCTAAAGGCTCAATGGGGGTTAACTAGGATAATTCACAGAGGGTAGGACAAATAAAAGGTATAAACAAGGCTATCAATGAAATGCCTATATCATCTCCTAAACCCACATTCTTTATTTCGCTTCGTACACACACACCGAGTAAGTTCTAGGAATCACATGCAACAAGGAATATATAAAAATATCACACTCACATGGCACATGTTCAACTCAATAGGATCGTCATATACTCTTAACCAAACAATAGCACAAATTCAAACTTTAAGCCAAATAGAACAAGAGTCACAAAAATGAGCCTAAGAGTCTCAAAAGTAGTAATTCACTTATTCCACATGCTTTTGCCAAACAAAATACTTGCACCCTGTAATAAAAAAATAGTACCATCAAGAATATCTTACACAATTTTTTCTAAATTGAGCCAAACTTTGGTAATTTTCCATCCCCAAACTTAAAAATCTACTTTGTCCCTAAAATGAATTTAAAGTAAGAGATAGAAATACTCCCTGACCTCTCTAGGCTTAGCTAGTAGCATCTTTACACATTAAGGATGTCCATGGAACCCCACACTCAGTCTTTGTCATGCTTCTTAGCTCAACTTTATGGTACACAAACTTCCCATTAACCTGTGACTCAACAAAAAACAAAAACTACGTGAAATAAAAACTAAATAAAATTGAAAAAAAAATATACCTAATTAACTTGGGTTGCCTCCCAAGCAGCGCCTGATTTAGTGTCACGGCATGACCCATATCAAATCAACCATATTCCTTCACCCTTTTACTCCCTTTCGAGAGCCATTTTTCCATTCGTTTCTGACCTCTTGAGTTTGCAATCTCAAGGTCATCTTTTCTCTTAACATCAACCTTCATTATGTTTGGAAACAGTGGCTTCATATCAGCGCACAATCAAGTAATCCAAAGAGGTCTTTGGTTAATTAATCACCACATACTTGTCCCTTTCAATAACTTTATTCACACATAAATCTTTAACTTGGGATTTTACATTGGGTGCTTTGTAAACATCAAATAGCACCTCTTCATCATCTACCCTCATCTTGAGCATGCCTTCTTTAACATCAATTAAAGCCCCTCCAGTTGCTAAGAATGGTTGCCCCAAAATGATCGGTACCTATTCATCTGCCTCAAAATCAAGAATAATAAAGTCAGTAGGTATAATGAATTTACTAACCTTTATAAGGACATCCTCAATTATCCCATCTGAATATGTAAATAATGCGTCTGCCACCTGCAACACCATGGTAGTTGGTTTTGGCTTTCCAAAGCCTAATATATTAAATAGCGAGAAGGGCATTAAATTTATGCTTTCCCCTAAGTCACTCAGTGCATGGACCACCTGGCTTCCAATTTAAATAGGGATACAAAACCTCCACTGATCTCTCAATTTCTTAGAGATTTTCTGTTTCATCACAACTCTACACTCTTCAGTGAGTGTTATAGCTCCCATATCCTATAGTCTTACCTTTTTAGCCACCACATCTCTCAAGTACTTTGCATACTTAGGTATACTCTGCAAAAAATCTAAAATAGGTAAATTAATATGAAGCTCTCTGAATGTGTCAAATAATTTTTTGAACATTGTATCCTCCTCCCTTTTTATTGGACTCCGAGGAAAGGGCAGTGGCGGCATCTTCTTCACTTCTTCTGCAATAACTTTTTCATACAAGTACCCAGACTTCCTTGAATATTCATTAACTCTGTTATTTACCTGTTGGGTCACCATATCAGCATCTACCTCCTTTCTTTTCTTAGGAGGTTCTTATTGAAACTCTTTACCATTTCTCAAGGTGATTGCCATAACCTTCTTTGGATTTTTTGTATCTGCTGGCAACCCACCTTGTGGTCTAGTATTTAATACTTGCTAATTTTTCCTTACGTACAAATCTAAACTTCTTGTGGCCACTTGTAAATTTTTTAAGTCTGCAGCAAACTGTGCCTAATTATTTAAGAGCTGTTTTATCATGCCCTCTATGTTGCTAGTTGGCTGAATTAGTTTGGCCTGTGGCTGTGGGGCATTCCAAGACTGATTTGGTAGCTGATTCTGCAACTTCATGTTGTAGGCATTTCCATAATTTATACTTTAAGCATGACCTACATACATCACAGATTTTGAATTTGAAGAACACATGCCCATAACAGACCACTATTTCTGCATAACTCACACCAACCTACAACTTGTTGGATGACATTGATTGTGGTGACAGGTTGTGCTACTCCCAACTTCATGCTACTGAATGATGTATTGATCAAATTTTGTATGGAAAAATTCCATGCTGATAAGGCTGTAAATTAATCCACCTCTAATACAAACGTAATTATTTTTGTGGCACTTCTAGAATATAAATGCCACTCTGGATTTCCTTGTGCTATGCGGTTTAGTAATATGTATAGCTCATCATAAGTCAATTCCAGGGCTTGACCACTTGCGGTTGAATCTAGAAAAATCATCGTATTGTGATCAAGAGCTTCAACAAAAGTATAATCAAGTACCTTATTGGACTGTTGGTGGTGTGTACAACCCTGAAGAAGAGCGTTGAAGCTTTACTAAGAATAATAGAGGTTTTCATCAGACTTCTGTTTTAAGCTCACTATCTCATAGAAAAGTCTCATAGTCTTACCTGATCGAAAGAATCTAATGAGGAACTTTCTGGCTAAGTCATCCCATGATGTAATTGAATTGGATGGCTCTACATTAAACCACCTTTAGCTTCCCCCAAAAGTGAATGAGGAAATAGTGTCAGCCTTACATAATCTGGACTCACCCCAGTCGGAGTGAATGCATCAGTAAGCTGAATAAAGGTCTGCAAGTGGACTTGTGATCCTCGTACGAAAGCCCCACAAATTGTCCACTGCTAATAAGAAGCTACACCATACTATGTTTTAACTCAAAATTTTCCCCAGCCGTCAGTCTTTGAATTGGGGAAGTCAAGTTTTTCAAAAGTGGGACTGCCACTTCCCTAACTATCCTTCTGGCTGTTGTTGTTCATCCATTAGAATAGTATACTCTTGTACTTCTTGGATTTGAGGAATTCTAGGGAGAATGATTGCTTCTCTCCTTCATTTGTGAAAGTGTTGCTCAGGTTTAGATCTTGGTTCTACTAATTCCTGATCCCTTGCCAGCTTATCAACCTAAAAACCTATTTCCTACAATAACAAAACCAAGACCGAGCATAAAAACACTAAATAAACCTAAAAGTAAAACAAAAATAAATAATTTCCAAAATACAAGTCCCCGATAACGGTGCTAAAAACTTGACAGTGCTCAAGTGCACACACAGGTTTACGTGGTCTACCAAGTAATATAGTGGCCTTTTAGAAAGTCAAATATCGATCTCACTGAGACTTGATTCGGCAATGATTTGATTTCAGTTCACAATTCATATTTAATTGATGCAAAAGTAAACAAAATAGAGTTTGGAGTGTGTAAATTACAAGCAAAATAAACAAAGTACAAATGAAAGGTCTTAGTAGGAGAAAACCCAGGGTTAAAGCACTCTGAACAATCATATTATGCTATTGGATTTCATTCGTTAACTTGCTTATCTTGGTTGTTGATTTGTAGGTTTAATTTCATGATTATGGTTTACCAACCCCTAATCCATTATCTAAGTTGAACCTTACATCTACATTATTGAGCGGGAATGTAATATTTTACTTAAATTCTTTACAAATATCATCCTACGTGTAAATAAAGTAAGGTATATAAGTACATTCCTATCTTAGATACTAATTTGAATTCTTGATTTCATAAAGAAATACAAACCATACTCTGCTTATTCCCATGTTCTATCTTCCCATTCCTTCTTCCGAGTTCACAAGGTTGAAAATATATGTATTCTAAGGGTGATCAATCCTCAATATAATTAAAAAAAGAATAAATAAAAAACCAATAGTGATAATCAAAGAAAACAAACTTAATCCATAGCAATAATACTCATGTTCTTGACCTCAACCCCAGAAAAAGGGCGTTTATCCACGCATAGTCATAATAGTAATCACAAGGTTGTAATTAATGATTAAAATCATGTATGAAATAAATAATATTAATTAAATCTAATAATGAAATTTTATTAGCCCCTTGATCTCTAAAATATGTCAAAAGATACGTAAAAACGTGATACAACATGTCTTTATAGCATAGGATTAAGGAAAATCTATGTAGGAGTCGATTTAGCTTGAAACACCCAGGGGTGGAGCGGAGCATGCGTATAAAACTCCATTCATATGGAATGGATCACGTGAAACACCCTCTATTTCATAGGAATAGAGCATGCAATGCATGCTAATCACATGGTGCTACTTGAAGTTGTCCTCTAAATTTTTGTTAAGTATTGGTCCTTCCTCCTTCCATTCCTTGTCTTATGGTGTCTTTCAAATGATTTAACAACCTATATATTATCCATATATCATAATATTAATATTATAAATGATCATACAATAACACACCACACGAATTAGAGGTACGAACAACACTACATCCATAACGCTGAATAAAAAACAAGAGCTTAAACTAGGCAAAGTTTCATGATCTTCCATTCAATGTTTTGACTCTTTCCTTGACTTATTTGGATTTTATACACTCCTAAAACTTTTTTACACATATAACAACACATTTAAAACTATTTGGAACATATAGAACCCAATAGAATCCAACAAGATAGACTGGACAAGCTACTAGCTCAAGCTAGAAAGACTAGGCAAATTTCCATGATCATCCATTTAATGTGTTGACTCTTTGAAGTATCAAATTACTTGTAATTCAGTTGAAAACTTATAAACACATGCTTTAACACTTTTATACACATTTATATCATAATCAACCCATATAACATAGAATCATCCTCAAAACAAGGCTAAAAATACTAAAATAGTGACAGTAGAATGCATAAATACACCCAACATCATACAGGCAACCCCACATACTCAGTACATTCCATAAGTACTAACCACATAAAAGTTTTCGTGGATACATTATTTCATAATGTAAGTATCAATTTTAACTCACAATATCATGATCAAGCAGTTTGTAGCTTCCAATCAGCAGGTGATAAGTTCTCTTTATTTATGGACACATGTTAACTTATAGAACTATTATTTTATTTATTCATTTATATTTATTAGGGATAGCTAGGGGTAATGTCCCGGCTACCTCTATTCAGAATTAGCAGAGGCTAAGAGGCTTCATTGACAGTCAGTCAAAGTTGATGTATTAAATTTCACTTTTCTTTTGTATAATACAGTGATGGAAATGCTTTAAACAGTATTGTATTAAACAAGTTAAAATAATGAAATTTATTTCTCTTAGTATTTCCATTTTCATGAGTTATTATTTAGTTGCTTATGAATTATGCCAGTACCATGGGTAAGCTTAGGATTACTTATGGCTCTAAGCATCGTGTGACATCTAGGGGATAGTCTCGAGGCTTTACAAGTATGGTATCAGAGCATAAATTTCAAGTGTCCTAGGGTGTGTTTGAATACATGTCAAGTAGAGTCTTACAAAATACTACAGACACGTCCATAGTTTTTTTTAGAGTCTACAGGGCACTTAGAAAATGTTTCCCTTCTTTTATACTCCAGATCATGTAGTAAGGTTTTCCTCTTAGAAACTCACGTCTATTAATGTTTTACCCAAAAATCCTCCAAATATGACTTATAATTTATTTAGTGTAAGTAGTACATTTCAATTCCTCCTAATCTGACGCTCTCATGTTAACAATAAAAAATTTTAGAAATTGTATAAAAGGCTTGAGAAGAGCCCATTAATATGTTTTATTTCCTTTAATTTGAAATCTTCTTTCCTCATGCTTTTGAGTTGTATGGTTAATACATAATATGATATGTATTTATATTCCTCTTTAACCCTTCACTATAGATAAAAACCTATGATCGAAAAATTATGTACCTAGATTATTAAATAGAGTTTTTATTCGAGGGATAGTGTAGCTCAGGGTGTTATGATCCATAAATAGTAGAACAACCTCAGAGTTTAAAGTTTGGATTTAGGAGTGTAGTGACAAGAAAAGTGGGGATATCAATTGGTTAAGAGTATATTGATGGAACTATGTATTCTATTAAGATAGGATTGAGGTGATATGTCTTTGGATATTACTAAGGGTTAGTGAGTGTGGTGTAGATTACCTAATGGAAGATTGATAAGGATTTATTAGTTACGGTTACTAAGGGTATGCTTTAAGTAGAAAAAAGAGTTCTTTATGGCATTTCATTATGGTAGAAAATCATAGGTCATTAATAAAAGTATTAGGTTGTTAAGGATTATAAATATGGCCTTCCCATTGTGATTGTGAAAAAGAAATTGGTTGGTGCATATAGAGATATCAATATAATTTAGGTGTATGGATAGATAAATAGTAGTGATGTGTGAAATAAGGATGTGTTAATGGACTGCAATTAGATATACCATAAGATTAGGATCAGTTATTATAATCATGAGGTCCTAGTGGACTAGTAGTTCTTGATGTTTTATTTTAAAGTTGCTAAGTAAGAATAGTATGTTGAGTTATGTTGTTAATTATGTCAGTAATAGACACTAAGTTTTAACAGTGGATAATCATCAAGGTAGAAATAATGATTGTTTTGCGATAGTTTTGCTAGTAATGTGGAAGTGAGCCAGTACGCTTCATATAATGTATGCAAGAATTTATATTCATTCATTCATAATTAATTATGATAATGTAGGTTTGATAAAGATGTATACTCAAGGTAATATGTGGTTTCATGATTTTCTAAGTTCATTAGGTGTCGTGTGTGCTTAGATATTACCCTTGAGTTGCTAAGTGTGAATAAGGCTAATTATATAGTTTATGGTGTTCTTAATAGCTAAATTAATGAGTTATAGATAGATGATGTATGTCTTTTGTTATAGTTTTAATTCTCATGACTTTGGAAAAAATATGATCTTAGAAGTGTGATATTAGTAAACTAAGAATAAAAGGTCAAATTATGTATTAAGTGAGGCAAGTATGTTTTTTGAGATGAGTGTAAGTGCATGATGATAATTATTGCAGTTAGAGAAATTTAAGGGTGGTATATATGAATTGAGTATTCAAGGATGAAGTTAGTATTTTCCAAATGTAGTTTATCCCGGTGAATTTAGCATTTTTTTGTCAACAATTAGAGTAAAGGAAGTATGGCTCAATCTTGAGTACATGGAAATAGGCCCATAGGCTTAAAATGTTGTTTTAATCAAAGGGGGAGATGATAGGGTGAAGAATAAAATAAAGTTTTATTAATTGGATTATGATGCATAACAATAAGAGTTATGATGAAAGAGTGATCCGTTCCTGCTCTAGCATATACAAGAGTTATGATGAGAGAGTGATCCTTTCTTGCTCTAACGTATTTCCTTGATTTCAGTCATTATGACATTCTACCCATCTCTTGCATAGTAAAGACACACCCGTGACTAATTTTTATACACTTCATACATATTCATGTTCATTCTCAGCTCCTAGCAAAAGAAAGAAGTAATAGCTTCACTTTGTGATCCTAGTCATCCCCCATAGATCTATGAATTCCAGTCTTATGTTAACTAAATTTTATAGATATAAACTTATGTGCTTATGCCTTTGAACTCATGAAAAACCTTAATGAATAGTGAAATTCATTTTATGTCTTGTGTGCCCTCAGTTGAGATCTCTTTAACAAATCTATTCCTGTAATACTATATTCCTTAGACCTTAGTTAAGTGTCAAAGTTATGTGTAGTATTTTTTCATGAGCTAGGTCCTCATGTTTTAACACTTCTGTGACCTTTTTTATGTTAAGATAGTGGTGATGAAAATGAATGAACACTGGTTTTGATGGAAGAGGGTAGATGTCCCTTATTAGGGAAAGTTATTGTATGATTGTTTTATCTAAGGTTGTAATGTGAAGGAAGGATGAGGCAAAGCTTTGGTATATGTATTAGTTAGTTAATTTTTGGTGTGCATTTTTGGTGATAATTCATGAAATTGTTATTAATAGAGGCATTATAGAATATGGAAAAAAATTTCGTAGATGGGTTGGTTTCCTAGAAGTTCAAATGTGGTTATAACAATAGGCTTAAATGTCATATTATTATACAAGTTGATGAGTGCATTACGCATTTGTGAATTCCACATTAGAGCTAGGGTTAGTGTTTAAGTGGTAAGGAGTATTGACCTTGAGATTAGGCCCCTAAAAAGACATATGATATTCTATCTTGTAGTTTATACTAGTATTACTGTGCCATGTGTAGTACATTATGATTTCGACTTAGGGTTGAGCATGATGAGAGTATGTAGTTAGACTTAGACTTTGGTAGGGGAGGTCACATGTACCCATGTGAGGATTATAAGATGTATCAAATGAAGTGTAGTATTTAAAAGGAAAAGTATAGTTGAGAAGTGTTTTTATGCTTGAAAGTTAGTAGTTCAATCAACTAAGGCATAGTAACCCTATTTTTTCTTCCATTCTATATGACTATATTCCATGATATATAGTTTTATCTAGAGGATGTCTCATGTTTAAGTTTATAACATCTATATCATATAAACAAATATCAACTGATTTGACTAGTCAATCTTTGTTGCGATTCTTTATTCAAATTCCATACTCAGGCCATGCCCAAAATTCTTTCCCTCAATTGTTATTAGAAATTATGATAAGGAGAGTCCAAGGAAACTCACATTCCCTCCTTATTAACTCTTGGAGATTTTATCGCATTATCTATCACTTTATATTTCTATATGTACGATCATGTCAATAATGCGTTAATTGAGTTCTAAACTCTCAATATGAATCAGTGTCTTATAGTCAATCAAGTTAGATGGCACAACTCAATTAATGAGTCATGATGGCACCTACTCTATCCCGCTTGTAGTTAAGTCAAACCTTAGACCAGAGCTAATCACAATGGGCTTACTTGGTGGAAAATGGCCTAAAAGCTGGAATTTAACAGTTAAAGGCTTCAAAAGCAGTAATATAGTTATAAATATCTAATAGATAGATAAAAAACTAACAAGCATCTCAAGACTGAATAATGTCAATACAAGAGCTATTATAATAAACTATTAGCATTGAATAGACAAATACAATCCATCTCGAATATAAAAGGCTGGACATAGATAAATAGAAGGAAAAAGAATAACTCTAACTCAAAGAGCTCACCCAATCTCTAAAATCAGCCCTGCACGAACTGCATATCAAAGGCAATAAATAGTACTCAGATTTGCATAAAAAAGGTACAGAAGTGTAGTATGAGTACCAAAATCATGGGTACTCAGTAGGCATCATCGGCCGACTAAGCTAAGTCATGATATAAATATGATAAGATGAGAGATAGAATAAGCTACGTCGAGATAAAAAGGGGCAAACCTAGAAATACGCTATGACGCCACTATAAATAAATAAATGAATGCATACGAAATAAAAATATAAACAAAATACCATTAAAACTACAAGATTAACCCCCATAATCCAATAAGTTCGGAAATGCAAAGAACCCAACGTAGGCAACCATAATCCTGGAAGGTATAATTAAATAAACTAAGCAACCAAATTGCCAAAAATTACCAAATTATCATGCCATAGCCATGATTCTATACGAATAGTATTATTTCATACACAATTCCAAATACCAGACTTAAACTCAATAGCATTATCATCAATATCACCATTTGTTGGACTTAAATCGACACTCAATAGAATCATCATAAATATCACCATTTGTTGGAATTAAATTGACACTCAATAGCTTCTTCATCAATCTAACTATTCATTAGACTTGAAATAGAACTCATATTACAAACATCATTATAAACTACTGGACTCGAAACGGTACCCATATTTATAAATCGTGTCAACATGCCATATCACCAAGCCATATTGATGAAATAACTCAATAGACTATACCAATACAACATCTATTAAGTTATGATAATAACCAAGCCCATAAGTTATGTTAATAGTCATAGTCGTAAGTTACTTTAATGACTGTGTCTATAAGCCACCAATTATACCTATGAGCAATAAATCATATATATAAGTCACATCATATCTATGAGCTATCATTCATATCTACAATCCATATTATGCACATAAGCAATATCATGTATATAGGCCATATCACATCTATTAGCCATATCATATTTATAAGTCATCTCATATCTATAAGCCATATCATGTATAGAAGAATTGTCATGTATGAAAGCTATATCATATCTTATTTTGTCTGCATAGGACCTAGTGAATATAACAAGATTTCTACTTGTGAAAATGCTAAGTAAATCTAGGATTGATTGAGGACTGCTCATGAAGGAACCACAGATATGAAAGATTTTAATATGTTGACTAATCAATATGAAACCTTCACTATGAAGGAAGGAGAAACTATCCAAGAGATGCATACTAGAATCATTTCAATCACCAATGAGTTGCACTGTATAGGAGAAGTTATTCCTTTTTATAAACTGGTGAGAGAAATTCTGGAAGTTGTTCCTACATCTTGGGAAAGAAAATAGACATCATAACTGAGGCAAGAAACCTAAATACTCTCACAATGGATAAACTTATTGGTAATTTTAAAACTCATAAACTCAAGAAACAACAAGGGTAAGATATGAAGGAAGGAAAAGAGAAAAATCTTTGACACTGAAGGTTTCAAAGTCTATTTCAAGTGAGGAGGACACTGATGTTGCCTATTTGGCAAAAAGTATTATTAGAGCAATAAAGAAAAGTAATCATTTCAAAGAAGAGGAAGTAGCAGCAAAAAAAGAGGTACAATTGAAGTTTTCCATAAATATGGATAACCTAGGCATTTCATCAAAGATTTCCTAACGCACAAATTGGATTATAAAGAATATCTAAAGTATGAAGGTAAAAAAGAAAAGAAGAAGGACAATCTCCCTAAAAAGTCATGAAGAAAGGTTGCAGGTGATTATGTAGTGAAACATGGATTAGATATCTGGGGAAATTCCTCCAGCGAATATGAGAAGGATAAAAAGCTTGAAGATGTTGCTGGTAATGGAGGATGATAATGTAACCTTTGATTCTTTGTTTACTCTTATGGCAAACACTGAAGATGAAGAAGAAAATGAGGTAACTATTTCTGATATTACATAAAATTTAGGTAACTACTATCTAGAAAGATAAAGAAGTTTGCAAATATACTGATTGATTTAGTGTGTCAATTGACAGCAAAGAAAATTTTGTTTGAAGAGAAAGTAGAGAATCAAGAGCTTGAATTAATTTCCTTAACTCTCCAAATATTTGAAACAGAGTAGTTTACTAATTTCAAATCTAAAAATCTGAGTCTAATGAATCAACTGATGAAAGTTGATGATTTTGATGGTAAATGGAAGAAAAAGGCCTCAAGGATTAAAATTTAGCTTGAAGAAAAATTAAGGAATTCTCAAAAGCATCTAATGAATGCACTCAATAAGGATGAGAAACTAGAAAGGGATCTCGTACGTATAAGAGAAAAACTTACCAAATCACTAAAATGGATCATATCCTAACAAATCCTTTCTAATTTAACTATTCAGGGTGTCAATAATGGCAAAGAACTTGGATATCAGTATAAAACCCAATCACTTGGGTCTAAAGGGAAAGTTGTTCACGGTGTTAGAAACAAAGTCCACAAACCTTTATGCACTCATTGTGGAAGAGATGGGCCCTTGAAGTGAAATAGTAAATATTGGCTTGGATCTATAATGAGCATTGATAGATACATCCAGCAGGAAAATTGTTACTATGAGGGTTCCATACCCTTGAAAAATATAAAGATGAATTCGTTGCATAGATGGGCCAAGAAAGATTTGATCACACCTTTATCTTTCTTTCAGGAACTCAAACTTAAGTGGGTTGCCAAATGTAACAAATAATTTTGATTGTAGGTAGGAGAAAGGGAATATAGTTAGAACTAGTTTATGGATAGTGGATTCTTAAAGAACATGACTGGGAGGACTAACTGTTTTCTCTCTATCAAGACACTTTAAGGTGGAGGTGTCTCTTTTGGCCTCAAGTACAGTCTTCTAAGTGTTTCTCAAATCTGTGATAAAGGTAATGAGGTGAAGTTCTCATATGATGGATGTACTATGTCAAGATTGAAGTTTGGGAGAGTTATTGTCAAAGCCAAAAGGTTCAAAAATATATATGTGGCGGATTTAGTGTCTGTAGATAATAGGAAATTAACTTGCTTAAGTATTCCAAGCGAAGATGCTGATCTATGGCACAAAATATTGGGACATGCAAGTTTTTCTTTGCGAAACAAGTTGATTTAAAAGGACCATGTCGGTGGCATGCCAAAGCAACAAATTCTAGACAATAAGGTTTGTGATACTTGTGTTAAGGGTAAGAAAACCAGGTCTTCTTTTAAGTTGAAAAAGTAGTTGAGTACATCTAGACCTCTTGAGTTACTGCACATAGATATATGTGGACCTGTTAAAGTCCAAAGTAGAGAAAGAGAGAAGTATGTGTTTGTTATTGTGGATGAATACTCCATATTTATTTGACAATGTTCTTGAGAATCAAGGATGAAACCTATGAGGTTCTAGTAACTATTGCCAAGAAAATTAAAATGAAAATGAATTATTCTACATTTAGATCTGATGATGGAATTAAATTTGAGAACTCCAAAGTTGCAGGATTCTATGCTGAATATGGAATCAGTCATAACTTCTCTGCTCCTAGGACTCCTTAGCAAAATGGAGTTGTTGAAAGAAAGAACAGAACCCTTATAGAGATTGTCAAGACCATGTTGATTGACAGTGTGAGCTTCGAAAGAGCTTTTGGGCTAAAGTTGTTAATACTGCCTATTATGTAACAAACAGACATTGGATTAGATCTCTTCTAAATAAGACCCCATATGATATTGTCTTCAATAAAAGGCCTAAGTTTGACTACTTTAGACCTTCTAGGTGCAAGTGCTTTTTGCTAAACAATGGGATGAGTGAACTAGGAAAGTTTGACTCCAAATGCAATGAAGCAATATTTGTAAGCTACTCCCCAACAATCAAAACATACAGAGTTTTCAATAAACAAACTCAATGTGGAAGAAAGTATACATGTGGTACTTGATAAGTCTAGATAGCTAGTGAATTTAGGTGATGATGAAGATTCTATTATTGAAGAACTCATTCCTCTTCGAAGAAATGATATTGCTGAAGATGATAGTCAAGGACTAAATGATGCAGTTGGGAATGGTGAAGGTGATGGTGATCTAAGATCTTAGTTACAGACCCTTTTTCCAGTTGAAGAACATCAACAAGGGTCTAGTCAAACTCATTAGGGACTTAGTCCTAGTGGAACTCATCTTAGAAGCTCAAATTGGAGACATAAATCTTCTCACCCATTTGAGAATCTGACAACACCTTTGGAATCTAGTGTCAAAAAAGAGCTCAAGCCAGTAATTTTATGGCATTCTCAACATTATTGTCCTAAATTTAGCCAAAAAATGTGAAAGAAGCTTTGAAAGATACTGACTAGATTAATACAATGCTGGAAGAGCTTCAACAATTTTAAAAAAGTAAAGTCTAGCCTTCGTTCCCCAGACCTATTGATAGAATAATTATTGGGACCAATGGGTTTACAGAAATAAATAGGATGAGCATGGATCTATCAGCATAAATAAAGAAATCCTGGTTGTTCAATGTTATAACATGGAGGAAGGAATTCACTAGGATTAGACATTTTCCAATATAGCAAGGATAGAGACTATCATAGTTTTTATTGCATTTTCTGCCTACATGGGGTTCAAACACTTCCAAATGGATGTCAAAAGTTCTTTTCTAAATGGAAACTTGAAGGAAAAAGTCTATGTCAAGCAACGTCTAGGTTTTGAAGATGCTAATTTTCCTCATCATGTTCTAAAATTGGAACAAAGATCTTTATGGTTTGAATCAAACACCAAGGGTTTGGTATGAGAGGCTCTCGAAGTTTCTTTTGGAAAATGGAGTTAAATAAGGGTAAATTGATAGTACTCTATTTGTAAATTCTAGAGGTAGCAACTTACTAATTGGTCAGATATATGTTAATGACATAATCTTTTGGAGCTACTTCTGAATCACTATGTGAAGAGTTTGCAAAGCTAATGAAGAGTGAATTTGAAATGAGCATGATGGGGGTATTGAGTTTCTTCCTAGGCCTACAGATTAAGAAAACTTCTTAAGGGACAAAGATTTTTCAACAGATGCACATTAAGGAGCTACTGAAGAAATACAATATGGAAAATTCCTATTCAATTGAAATCTAGTTGGAACTAGTTCAAAGATGGATAATAATTTACCTAGACCTTCAGTTAATGAGACCATGTATAGTGGGATTATTGGATCCCTACTATATCTCACTGCAAGCAATCTTAATATTGTATTAAATGTAGGAATGTGTGCCAGATTTTAGGCTTTCCCAAAGGAGTCTCATTTAAAAGCTGCAAAAAGAATTCTTAAGTATCTAATATCAAGGGACCAAATTATATACTATCTATCAGGAGACAGTTTTGATCCGATAGGATATGCTAATTCTGATTATGATGGATATTTGGTGGATAGAAAAAGAACCTCAGGAATGGCTCATTTTTTGGGTTCTTTCTTAATCTCCTGGGTCCTAAGAAGCAGAATTTAGTTGCTTTATCTACTATTAAATCTGAGTATATGGTTATAACTTCTTTTTATGCTCAATTGTTATGGATCAAACAACAACTAAAGGATTTTAGGATTGTCTTAGACACTATCCCTCTTATGTGTTATGATACCAGTGATCTTAACATGGCTCAGAATCTAGTGCAGCATAAGAAAACCAAGTGTATTGATGTAAGCCATCATTTTCTGAAAGGAAATATTGAGAAGGGAGCTATTTTCATGATGTTTTGCAACACTAAGGATCAAATAGAATATATATTTACTATGGCTCTTCACAAGGAACAATTTGCGAAGAATAGGTTAAGGGTTGATCAAAATAACCTGACCTACTAGATGGATCCATTTTCTCCACAAAATTGGCTATGATCAGGAGACGGGTATCTTTATTATTATATGTACTTGTTGTTCTAAATCAATACCATACTTTTGAAGACATACACACATGGGAATTACTTTAGAAGATAAGAGTTGAGACAGACTCAAATTTCAAAATTCAATCAAGAAAGAGAGGGACCTGGTTTATCTCTCAGGTTAGTATCGCAAATTTGCATTTTTTGTTCTACCAGAAAAAGCCGCATTTTCTCTCTGTGTGTCATAAAATTGTCTTATCCTAAAATGAACGATGAGTCACCCTAATAGTGAAATCAATCTCATTTTATTATTTCAAAAGTTTATCCTTGTCCGTATTAGTTTCCTTAATTGCTTTTCATGATTTCTATTCTATTTTCTTTTAATGGAGTACCTAATCTCAAATAGCCCAAGTGTGATATTTTTTTTTGTGAAAAAAGGGGGGACAAGTCTTCAAATGTTTGACAATTGCATATTCTAAATCCCTTTAAAGGACTCAAAATTCCCCTGAAAATTTTTCAATCCTTTCAAAGATTCCTTTATCGAAATAGTCATGTCCTCATAATTTAGTATAGATTAGAATCATCTCTCAAACCTTCTTCAAAGCTCCAAGCCTTCCTCATTCTTCACATATGTGTCAGAACAACACTGGACTAAACCAGTCTTCACAACCACCCTAGATGAACCTCAAATGAATGAAATTCCTAAAAACATGTAGCTTTTTTATGAATCTTCTTTGAAATTAGAGGTCAACAAAAAGGTTGATCTCTTTCCTAAAGTTGTTTTGTCTAAAAATCTCCTTTTTCGTTATACAGTTATCCAAGTTAAGTCATCCTATCTATTCAAAGCTAGACTCCTTCTTCACTCAACTCATTGATTAAGATTTATCCCAAAAAATACATATTTCTTTTGCCAGTGTAATGACAAGTGATGATTAGGTTCCTAAAAATTTCATTTTTCTATCAAAGAACCTAAAAGGGAGTCTGTTTGGTCCTAAGACATAAGATGTCAGTATGTAAATAAGAAGTGCTAGTGTGAATAGAAGTCCTACTATGAAGCAATAGATTTCAGAGGGAACTGGTTCCAAAAAAAATGAAAATGACTACAACGGAATCTATCAATGCTTCTAATAGAATAAAATAGAATAAAAAAAGAAAGCCAATGCCTAAAGAAGCTAGAAACAGGTTCTTGAGATATTAAAAATTACCGACTGAGAGGGTTTTGGACTCAAGTGTATTAACAAAACCAGGTATGATCAAATTAGTTAAACTTGTTAAACATCAAAGATGGCTCCATCTTATGGAAGGACCCATTCCCATCATCTTTGATGAGGTATTTAAGGATTTCTACTCTACATTGGACTTTTCTGACAGACTGAAGGTGATTGTTGTAGTTTAAGAGAAGAAGCTGAATATTGATATTGTACTACTTAGGAGAATTCTGGTGGTTCCTATCAGTGGTGTGAGGACTATCTCAAAACAGTAGCCCTCAACAAGGTTTATGGCCAATGCATCAAAGGTTAAAGAAAAATCTGTAGCTACAGTAAATAGGAGACCACTCAAAAGTGATTTCCAATGAGTCTTTGATTTTGTTAAAAAAGTAATTCTGCCTAGATCACAAAAAAAGAATATTGCTTTAGCTACTGATTTGTATCTGATGGAGTGTCTCAGTAGTTTTAAGTTGATCAGTTGTTCTTCTGTAATGATGGAGCACATACATAAAGTTGTTCATGGGAAGAATGGAAGACATGGCATTCTTTATGGATATTAGTTGAACAGAGTATTTGAATATTTTAGAATTTTTTATGTCAAGGGAACTCCTAGAACTGTTATACAATTGTTTGGTCTGAAAACACTAATTAAAACTGAGTGCGTGGAAAGAAAATCATGAACATCTCTCAAGAAGTACTCAGTAAGGAAACAGAGGAATTCAAGCTCAACACAGTTGCTAAGGATACAGAGATTACCAAATTGCAAATAACATTTCAACATCTTTCTAATGAGGATCCAAGAATCTCAGAATAACTAAGAACAGAGAATGTTGGACTAAAAAAGAGAGTTTCAACTCTAATTGATGAGGTTCTTATATTTAAAGCAGAGATAAAGCTGCTAACCAAGGAATTATTACACTATCATGCTGCATAAAGCTATAAGACGACACTACTTCTCCAAACCTTATCCCAGGCCTTTCACCTATTTAAATTTCTTGATTCCTGTGGATTTTTCTGTGGTTCAAAAAATTTAAATCTTGCACTACATTGATACTAAACTTTTACATATGAATGAATCCTTGTTTGTATGTTTCATCTATCTCTTCTTTACTTTAAAAGTTGTTCTTACTGTTAGTGTTGCCTCAGTGGCTATGAGTTAATTGAATAGTGCTTATTTTACTCTTGGTTTACTGTTCATAATTTTTACTAATGCCAAAAGAAGGAATACTAAATTCATGTGGTAGGGACCATGTACCAGGTGTAGGAATATATATTAAATAATGTGTTGAAGTCCAGGTTATTGACAAGGGAAAGCATGTTGGTATAGAGACAGGGGGAATAGGGAAGCATGTTGGTATATTGATAGCAGGAAGCATGGGGCATAGTGATAGGGGAACATTCATGAACGGTAGTGGTGATCTCTATAATTGAATTAGGTGAATAAAGTTTGATGCTAAAAAATCTGTGGTTTATCATCATCAAGAAAAGGGGAAATTGCTATATCTTATTTTGATAATGATCAACGACAACAAAAGACCAGGTCCCTCGATCTTCATGAATACATACAACTATCACATGTCTGTGTAATTTTGTCTGTTAGTGTAACAAACTACGCAGGTGAGTTTTGTACCAATTAGGACTCCTAGTATAATTAAAATTCTATGCTAACCATTATCCTACTATAAATAGAAAAGACTGCTTCTCAATTCAATAGTTTTAGCGATTTGGTTATTAACGAAGAAAAATAGCAAAAACTCAGTATTGCTCAAGTTCCCAACTTTTGTGTGCTAAAAGAGTAATTGTTCTTGAGTCAAAGTCCTGGTATGTAATTGAAATACTCATCTTATAAGAGTAATTCAATTCTTTTTTTCGTCTATATAGTGCTTAGGTAGAGTTACCTAAGATGATATTGATTAGAGTTGATCAATATTAAGAAGAGACCATGACAGAGTTGTCAAGGGAAGTTTATAATAGAGTTGTTACAATTTAGTAAAGCTTCGAGTTAAGTTCAAATGGAGTCTGTAATCATAAGTTTGATTATAGTGGATTCTTGAGTTCTTGTGAGGACATGTTGTGGTCTTTCCTTTTTTGACAAAGGATGTTTCCACATTAAATCATTGTGTTCTTTACTTTCCTGCAAAGTTTTATTTCCTTACTGCTTTACTACTTTATTTCCTATATCTGACTCAGAGGGACCTGGTCCGTTATAAGGTCGTGCACCCCCTACATTTCAACAATAAGACATATTATATCTATAAGCCATATGATATTTATAAGCCATATCTTTTACTTACTTTGGTATCTATATCATTAAGAATATCAATAGACCATATTGTTATTCATATCTGAAACCCATATCAATAATCATGTATATATAAGTCATATCATTATTCATATATCTATAACTCATATCTTGAGTCATGCCAGAAAACCATATCAAAAACCATATATATATATATATATAATCCATATCATAAGTCACATCTATAAATAATATCATTAATCACATATAAGCAATATCATTACATTACCCAAAATTAGCAAAAATTTTTCAACATCCAACTAACATACTAAATAAATATATTCAATCTCCTCAAGTGTTAAACAAATCATCAATAAGAGTATATCATGCACAACTAAGCCTACAAGTCTAACACAAGTTTTGGCCTAAGGTGGGCTAGTGGGGCTTACTTCAAATCCCTAAAGTCCATTTTAGCCAACTTCTACCCCAGACTAGGCTAAGGTACCTAACTTCATTTCTAGATATCAAGTAAGCCATAAATATACCTAAGATAGCAATCTTTCCAAAACGTGAGAAACTAAGGTAATCCTACCTAAAAGAATTGCAACTATGGTAATTTCTCCTAAATTAAGCAACTGAGGACAATTTCACCTAGCTAGAGTAATTAAGACATTTCCATTCTAAACATATACCATGAAGCACAATTCACCTAAGACATGAATAACTATGCTAAATACTCCAAGTCTACAGTTTCAAGATAGCCTAATGGTCTAACTAAACAAAACATTTTCAATCATACCACCAACACTTAAATCCCATCCCATATCTAGCATAATAACATAAGATGAAATAAATCAATCAATGAAGAAGGTAAACCTAGCCTACCTAGGAGTCGAGGAAAAGCCTAAAGAATCCACTAAATCATTATTTTTCCTTTCTAAGAAGCTTCCGCAAGGTGTCACTCTATCAAAATCACAGTCTACTCATCAAAATAAGAATTATGATGCCCATATTGCACTATTGTGATTTGTGTAAAATTTTTTGTAAAATTCCTATGTGAGGCCCATTTATGAAAATTGCACTTTCAAAACCAACTCAACATTCCACTATTCTCAAGGAACATTTACCCTAAAAATGTGTGATTTTGAGCTCTAATGGCGCTATAATCAACCCACCAAGCATTTAGGGATTTTAGATAAGAATAGAGAAACCAACCATGAAAATAATAAAAATCTTACCACAAATTTAATGGGAAATTACATAAATTAATGATGTGAAAGTTCACAATCAATTCTACCAAGAAATCCCAATATTTAGGGTTTAATATTATAGAGAATTGATGAAAATGGTGAAAAGTTAGGCTAAGTGGATATCCTAACCATTCCTAGGCACGCGAGTGCCGCTAAATCGGACTGTGGGTTGCTTTAGCGTTAGCCTCTAAAGCGCCCAGGTGTCGCTAAAATGATACCCATTAGATGAGATAAGGCTACTAAAGCACCCCAAAGGGATGCTAAATCTCACTCTGCTAAAGAAATTGGAACTTAAAGAAATTTCAAGTCTCCGCCAACCTATCGTTACTAATCCGGAACCCCGTATGTACAATCAAACTATTCTACCTTATCTAATTTGATATTCCATGGTCACTAGTGCAGCTGAAATTTCTGTCCAAGGTCATTTCAATTAAAAGTGGGTCCCACACTTGCTATTTTCTTAACTTTCGAACAATAGCTCAGAATGAGTTTGAGATCCTTTGGATCTGGACCAAGGTTCCACCTAACCTAAAATTGAAATATCACTGCTATGGGAATAGTTTGAATCAGCATACAAGGCTGTCTAACTAAAGTTTTTTCCCGATAGCCGATTTGAACTAACAAAGGCTTCAAAGTAGGGAATTGACCCTAAAAACCAAATGAATTTCCCAATAATCGAATAGTCAGTTCCAACAAGTTATAAATGACTTATGGTCAGCTATAGGAAATCTCTAAATGGAAAAATTAAGAGTAAATATAGAAAATAACTTGGAAGGTCATAACAATATCCACTACTATAATAACTTTCGTCCGCAAAAGTAAAGGATTAGGATGTACCTAAAGAATCAAATAGGCGAGGATACTGGGTCCATATCTTTCTATGGATCTCCCAAGTAACCTTCTCTACTAGGTGGTGCATCCATTGTACCTTAACTATTGGAACCTCTGGTGCACAACTGCTTGGCATCATTAGCCAAAATAAGCAGAGGATCCTCCATAAAGGTCAAACACTCATACAACAAAATTGAAACCCATCTAAGAACTGAGACGGGTTAAGAATGTACTGCCATAACATAGAAACATGGAAAACCAAATAGACAGTAGAAAAATATGGGGGGCAAGGCTAACTTATAATCCATCTCACCCACTGTACGAAGAATCTCAAAGGGTCCAATATATCTGGGACTGAGCTTGCCTTTCCTTTCAAACCTCATCATACCCTTAATGGGTGATACTCAGAGAAATACCAAATAACCAACTTCAAATCTCAAGGCATGAAGTTTACTATTTACATAAGTCTTATAACTACTCTGAGCTACCTTCCTTCTATCCTGCATTACCTTGACTCTATCTAATAACTCTCGAAGTAAGTCAGTACCACGAGGTCTAATCTCAGTAGTCTCAGATCATCTAATTAATGAATGAGATCACCTGCCATATAGACCTTCTAAAGGTGCCATATCAATACTTGAATGGTAACAATTATTATATATGAACTCTTTTAAGACTAAGTGTTCCTCCCACTGACCTCCATAAACCATAACATAAGCTCGAAGTATATCCTTGAGAACCTGAATAATCTGCTCCGACTTGCCATAGGTCTTAGGATGGAAGGTTGTACTGAGATCCACTTGGGTACCCAACTCTTTATAGAAAGCTCTCTAAAATATAAAAGTAAACACTTAACCCCAGTCTAAAATGATATATTTAAGCACACCATGCAAATGGACTATCTCGCTAACCTAAATATGAGCCAACCTCTCGACACTAAAAAACATTTGACTAAGAATGAAATATGCTAACTTCCTCAATCAATCCATAATGACCCAAATACAGTAAGAACTATGGGAAGTACGAGGGAACCCCCAACAAAGTCAATGGTAATTTGCTCTTATTTCCACTCAAAAATAGGAAAATCTCAAAATCAAACCACCTGTTTGTTGATGCTCGGCCTTTACTTGATGACAATATAGGCAACGTGATACAAATTCTACCATATCTCTCTTCATACCACTTCAATAATAATATTATCAAAAATCTTTATACATCTTAGTGGCACCCCAGTGAATAGAGTATATAAAGCTGTGAGCCTCATGTAAAATTGACAAAATCAGGTCTTCAACCCTCCAAACACAAATATGGATATCAATCTAAAGATAACCTCAGAATCTATGGCAGCCCTATTGGACTCACCACTCAACACCTGATCGCAAATAATGCAAACTCTCTTATCCTCAAACTAGAGATCCTGAATTTACTCAAGTAGTAAGGTCCTTGCCTCAAACCTAGAAAGAATACTTCTAGGATCTAAAACATCATTCGTACCATTAAGATGGCTAAGGACTCAATATACCATTCCAACGGCCTCTAAGAAATAAAAATTCAAGCCAAACAACCCATACTCACTGTCTTCTGACTCAAGAAGTCTGCTACCACATTCACCTTGCTCGATGATACAGGAAAAAGATATCATAATCATTAAGAAACACCATCCATCTATGAGGCCTAGCATTAAGCTCTCTCTATGTCATAAGATGTTAAAGACTACGATGATCCGTAAAGACCTCCCAATGCAGCCCATAAAGATAATGCCTCTAAATTATAAGCATGAATACTATCGTTGCCAACTCCAAATTAAGAGTGATATAGTTTCGCCTGTGCACCTTTAGCTACCTCAAAGCATAAGCAATGGTACGACCCTACTACATCAACCCAGGACCCAAACCAACACTAGAAACATCATAATACATGATGACAGCCTCGCCCTCAATAAAAATATCCAAAATAAGAGACGATGTAAGAAACTCCTTGAGCTTTAAAAAGTTTGAATTATACTCCTTAGATCATCGTAAAGGGACCTCTATTCGAGTTAATTTTTTCATAGGTGCTAAAATAGCAGCAAAACTCTCAACAAATTATTTATAATTATAATACTCTAGATTTTTGCCTCTAAAATTCTGAGTTTTGAGCTCACTGCCCAAGCTACGACTGGTACCTCATAAGTCATAAGGTGTGGTCACGAGTTATAGAAAGGGACGAATTACCAAACCATTAGAGTAGTCAAAGTTTCTGTCCTGAGTATGACATAAATGTCATGATTCATGAAGACTTATTAAGAGCCATAAGGATCAAGTCATAGGCAAACTTGTGAAGAATGCCCAAGTTTTTATTAATCTCATGACTGGACCCTTATGAGTCATAAGGTGATGTAATGAGTCATAGGGTATGACTTGTGACCAGCCCAGTAAAGGGGGTCCAAGAGTTCTTCCGATTTACAATTCAAGGCAACGACTCATACCTAGTTTTCACAAGTTATAATATGACTCATAAAGACTGGCGATAGTTTTTTTGTGTTTTAATTAGGGGAACTTTGGTTATTTTTCACTTCCCCAATCATAACACAAAACCTAAAATACCCTAAGGGACCTCATAACTCCCTATTACTCAATCTTAAAAGTCTCTAAAACTCTCTCAAATTCCAAAAGCAAGAACAAGCTAAGGTTTCTAAGGATTTAGCATTTAGAGCTTCAATTGTTGATTTGTATTCATAACTATGATACTTTAGGGCATGTATCTATTCCCCTAAACTTTTTTTGTTAAAAACATGTGTTTTGTGTTGCTATTAATATGATTAATTGATAGTTTTGGAAATTGGGGTGGGGACCATTCAATGTTATTGATGGAATTTCTTTTCCTGTGGCTTTTGTGAATTATTTATATGTTTAATTGATAGCTTTTAAAATCATTAGGGTAAATAGGCATAGATAATATTAGGGGATCATGGATTCTCCCAGATAAATGGATTTTGGTATTGGAATTGGTAATAACCTCAACCCACTTGCATAATTGGCTCGAGATATGGTTTGGCCCACTTTTTCTAAACTAATCTATTGTATAAAATATTAAATAACTATAAATTGCTTTAAAAGGACCTAATGAACATGATATGATCTTAAATTGGAGCTTGGAGGTCATGGATTCCCCTAAGCAGGTGTAGAATTGGAATGCATGGTAGAATTGACTTGCAAGTTTAATTGGTATGATAATACCATTTGATAAATACATAAATGGATTAATTTTTAATCAAATAGATGGGTTATGTGCTAAATATTTTAATTGGTCTTAAATGGGGTTATGTAGCTCATCGTAGAAGGGAGAGGTCCCAGAGGGACATCTACTAGAAACCACGTTTGCCGATGTAGGGACCTTGGTAACTGTATGTGTAATTTACACACTATATATTAATATTTTTAAAATGGTTTGTGCCTCAATGGCTCTAGACATTCCTTGGATTTCTTCGGTTCATACGGCTAACATGCAAGAAGGCCCTTTCGGTAGGGGTAGCTAGACCAATATAGCCCATAGGTCTTTCTAGAATGGTTAGAGCTACACATTCCTGATTAATTATTTTATAGTTAATTCTTAAACCTTGTTCCCTACCCTAGCATTATGTATATATGTATATTTTCATGTATGTGAACATGTACATTGAGTTTTAATTGATTTTGAAATGGTATTTGTTTATCCCTTATCCTAAGTTACATATAAGCACTCATCCCACTAACCATCTAAGGACGCTATATTATTTCATAATGTAAGATCCAGAGAGACTTATTTTACCTCTGCGCAGTATTAGGTAATCCAATTGGTCCATGGTGAGGTGGTAAGATTCCATCCTTCAAAAAGCTTGGTCATTACATCAATTTCATTCAATATTTTAGAATTAAAGAGTTCATATAAAATTATCATTGCCATTATCATTGTTATTGTCATTGTCATAGTCAGGGGCATGTCCTGACCTTTTTTTTTTATGTTTGGTTAGGTTTGTTAGAGGCTTTTGTGGATGGAGTGTGGGTGGATTATTTATTATATCACTCTTTGTATTTGATTTATCTATCTTGTTTTATGTTTGGAATTTAGTTCTATCTTGTTATATATTTGGAACTCATCCACTACTAGTTAAATTATGTTCTAGTTAGTTAAGCTAACGGGGGTGGTTTTTGATCTGTGGTGGAGTTTATCTACCCGTCATGATTAGGCCCTGGTTTGGGTGTGACAAGCTTGTTCTGAGATCCTAGGTTCAGGGTCATTGGGCGTCTATTAAGTCATGTTGAGAAGCATCTTTTTTATGGATTTGAGTTTTAGTTGAATGTTGTAGCCTTTCTGAGTCACGTTATTTTACAAAAGGAGATCATGGTATATCCATAAAAATTTAAGGCGGTTAAAAAGTGGCCTAGACCTACGTCTCCAACTGACATTTAGAGCTTCCTAGGTTTAACTGGGTAATATAGGAGGTTTGTGGAGAGCTTCTCTTTTACTGCTGCTCTATTGATAAGTTGACTCAAAAAAGGTAAATTTTTATATGGTCTGATACTTGTGAGGGTAGTTTTGAGAAGTTGAAAGATAAGTTTACTTCAACACTAGTTTTGATTTTTCCCAAGTGTACTGATGGTTTTATGGTTTACTGTGATGTGTCTTGAGTGGAAATAAGTTATATCTTAATGCAGTATGATTAGGTAGTAGCATTTTTTTCTAGACATCTTAAAGTTCGTGAAAGGAATTAACTGACTCATGATCTAGACTTGGCAACCGTGGTGTTTGTGTTGAAGATATAGTTCCATTATCTGTATGGGGTGCATGTTGATATCTATTCCTATCATAAGAGCTTACAGTATGTTTCACTCAAAAGGAGTTTAATATTAGGTAGAGGTGGTGGCTTTAATTGAGAAAGAAAAGTGATATGAGGCTTCACTACTATCCAGGTAAAGCTTATGTGGTTACTAATGCTCTTAGCTAGTTGTCCATAGATAGCTTATCTCATATGGATGAGGATAAACTAGGATTGGTGAAGGATATTCATCGATTGTCTAATATTAGAGATCCTTATTTGGATTTAAAAGATGGAGGTATGATTTTTCAAGAGGTGGTAAAGTCATCTCTTGGTGTTATGGTGAAAGAGAAGCAGGTTCTGGATCCAATTTTGAAGCAAATTAATGCTGATGTGGGCTAGCAGAAGGTTATGGCTTTTGATATTAATGGTGATGGTATCTTAAGGTACCAATATAAATTATGTTTTCTGAATATTGATGGGCTATGAGAAATGATTTTGACCGAGGCTCATGATTTGAGGTATACAGTTCATCCTAGTTGACAAAGATGCACCCTGACTTTAATGAAATTTATTGGTGGAACAATATGAAGAGGCACGTGCCAAATTTTGTTGCCAAGTGTATGGATTTCAATAGGTAAATTTTGAGAAGTTGAGGCCCATATATTCTCTGAAGAAGAAGAGTTGTATGTGTGGAAGTAGGAGATGATCAACATGGATTTTATTACCGGTCTTTTTCGGTCTCAAAAATAGTTTGACTTGATTTGGGTCATTATGGATAAAATGACTAAGTATTTTCATTTCCTTCCAGTGAGGACCACCTACTCTAGGGAGGATTATGCTAAGTCATTTATTAAGGATATAGTTAGATTGCATGGTGCACCAACTTCTATTATTTTTTATCAAGGTACGCAATTCTCATATCACTTTTAGCATTAATTTAAGAACGGCTTAGTCACATAGGTAAACCTTAGCATGAAATTCCACCTTTAGATGAATAGATAAGTAGAAAGGACCATTCAGACTTTGGAGGATATGCTAAGGTCCTATGTGATTTATTTTGGAGATAGTTGGGTAGATCATTTGCCTCTTATTGAGTTTTCATACAATAACAATTATCACTTTAGTATTGAGATGGATTCTTTTAGGCTCTTTATGAAAGGAGGTATAGATCTCCTATTGGATAGTTTGAGGTTGGTGAGACTAGATCATTTGGTCCAGACTTAATTCATAAAGTCATGGATAAGGTGAAAGTAATTAGTGATAGGCTTAAGTCTACACAGAGTCACCAAAAGTCCTACGCAGATGTACGACAAAAAAAGTTATATTTGAGATTGTTGATTGGGCCTTCTTAAATGTATCTCCCATGAAGGGAGTTATGTGGTTTGGTAATATAGGAAGCTCAATTCTGGCTATGTGGGTCCGTACTTAATTTTAAGGATAGTGGGAAATATTGTGTATGAATCAATTTACCTTCGAGTTTGGATTCCATACACTCAATTTTTAATGTGTCGATGTTGAAGAAGTACGTGGGTGAGGTTTCTTTTGATATGCCTATTGAGAGTGCTCATATTTCAAATTTCTTGTCTTATGAGGAAGTTCATGTTGAGATTTCTGATAGGCATGTCTGTCATTTAAGGACTAAAGATGCAACTTTGATGAAGGTCATTTTGAGATTTCTGATAGGCATGTCTGTCATTTAAGGACTAAAGATGCAGCTTTGATGAAGGTCATTTTTAGGAATAACAAGGTAGAAGAAGCTGCTTAGGAGGCTGAAGAGGACATGAAGTCTAAATATTCTTTCTTGTTCCCCGGGTTGGATAACCGTGCTTACAATATACGCTTCCTACTCTTTTTCTATCTGACTTTGTTAAAGGTTTAGTGATTGTATCCTTGTCTTACATTTATGCTAATGGATACCTTAACTCCTTATTTGGGGACAAATGATTCTAGGGTGGTAATGTAACACCCTGTATTTTTGCCTCTAAAATTGTTGAGTTTTGAGCTCACTGCCTAGGCTACGACTGAAATCTTATGAGTCGTAAGGTGTGGTCATGGGTCTTAGGGAGGGACTTATTACCTAACTAGTGGAATAGTAAAAGTTTCTATCTTGAGTACAACATTGATCTCATGAGTCATGAAGACTCATTATGAGTCGTAGAGATCTGGTCATAGGCAAACCACTAAGGAATGCCCAACTTTCTGTCGATCTCACTACTGGAATTGTATGAGTCATAAGGTGAGGTAACGAGTCATAGGGTGTCACTCTTTACCAAACTAGTCAAGGAGGTCTAAAAGTCTGCCCAGACTATGAGTTTAGGTAATGACTCGTACCTAGTCATCATGAGTCATGATGTGACACGTAACGATTGGCGACAACTTTCCTGTGTCTTAATTGGAGGCACTCTGGTCAATTCTTCTTTCCCCAATCATAAGTCACGACCTAAAATACCCTAAGGAACCCTATAACTCCCCATTACTAAATTTTAAAATACTTTAAAACTCTCTCAAATTCCCAAAGGAAAAACAAGCTAGGGTTTCTAAGGATTTGGCATTTAGAGCTTCATTTGGTGACTTTTCTCCATAATTGTGATACTTTTAAAAATGTCTCTCTTCCCCTAAACTTATTTTATTAAAATCATGTGTTTAGAATGGTTATTCATGTGGTTAATTGATGGTTTTAGAAATTGGGTTGGGGCTCTTTGAATGTTATTAATGAAATTGCTTTTCCCATGGCTTTTCTGAATTATTCATGTCTTGAATTTATAGTTTTTGAACTAATTGGGGTTCATGGGCATGGATAATGGGATGAGGGTCATGGATTCCCTCAAATAAAAGGATTTTGGTATTGGGATTGGTAATAACCTCAACCCACTTGCATAATTGGCTCAAAATATGGTTTGCGCACTTTTTCTAAACTAATGCATTTTATAAAAGGTTAAAGGACTATAAATGGATTTAAGAGGCCCTAGTGTCTATGTTATGATCTTATACCAGAGATTGGTGGTCATGGATTCTCCCAAGCTTGTAGATAATTTTAATGGCATGGTGGAATTCACTTCCAAGTTCAATTGGTATGACGATACCATTACATAAATGCCTAAATGGATAATTTTTTTGTTAAATATATGATTTATGTGTTAAACATTTTTATTGGGCTTAAAGGGGGTTGGTAGCTTGACGTAGAAGGTAGAGGTCTCTGGGGGACCAATACTGAGAACCACGTTTGCTGGAGTGGGGACCTTGTTGGCCAAGGGCATAGTTCACACTTTATATATCTATATTCTTGGAATAGTTGGAGCCTTAGTGGCGTTAGCCCTTCCTCGTATTTCTCAATTTCATGCTACTAATATGCACTGAGGCCCTTTCGGTGGGGCAACCAGACCTATATAGCACGTGGGTATTTTTAGGACAGTTAGAGATACACAATCTAGGTTAATGGTTTTAAAGTTCATACTTAAACCTTGTTCCCTACCCCGGAATTATGTATATGCATATTTTCATGTATGTGAACATTTACTTGAGTTTGGATTAAATTTGAAATGACATTACTTAATTCTTTATCTTGAGTTACATACTAGTGCTCATCCCGCTAACCGTCCTAGGACGCTACATTGATTCATAATGTAGGGTCCGAAGACACTTCTTTTATACCCATGCAACGTTAGGTGATTCGGTTGGTTCGCAATGAAGTAGAGAGCTTCCATCCTTTAGAAATCTTGGTCATTCCATATTTTAGAATTTAAGAGTTCATATTAACATTGTCATTGTCACTATCATTATTATTGTCACTGTTACTGTCGGGGGAATGTCCCGACCAAGTTTGATGTTTGGTTTGGTTTCTTAGAGGGTTTTGTGGATGGAGTGTGGGTCGATTATGTTATGGATTCTTAGATCCCTCTGGGAATTTGATTTATCTATCTTGTTATATGTTTGAAATTTAGTTCTATCTTGTTATATGTTTGGAACTCATCTGATGCTAGTTATATTGTGTTTTAGTTGGCTAGGTTAATGGGGGTGGTCTCTGGTCCTTGGCGGACTTGAGATACCCCTCATGACTAGGCCCTTGTTTGAGTCATAACAATAATAATTGGCTAATCCAATAAAGCTATGATATCACCCAAAATACACTCCAATTAAAAGTATAATACGGTTGATTGTAAATTTAATAACCGAACTAGGTTGGGGTCGATCCCACAGGGAAAACATGAATAGTTGCTTGACTTTGATGTAATTCACGAGCAGTATAGGAAAGAAAATGGGGGGATTTTAGTTTTAATTGTAAGTAGTGACCAAATCTTGAGTGCTTTTGAGTTATAGACAATATGAGACGAAAACTTGACTTGTGTTCCCCCTAGCTTATCAACTCCATATATTTCTCGAGATCAACCCAACTATTCTATTGTTCTGCATGCAAAGTCTACAAGAAAGGTATTACCAGCCGCCTTGTGGGTGTGAAGATAAATCTCACCCTTTACCAGTTAAGTCTAAGGGTGTTGCCTTATTGCTTCTTGCTACGACCTCAGTTCACTATCACCTTTTGTGATCAAGTGATTAGATGATATGGAAGGAACTAAAAGGTCGAGGTAAATCCCAAATCACTGTCCTAATCATCTTTTCCAAATTACAAACTCCATTGTGGGGATGTATCCGAATACAGGCTATCTCAAGCTATTGCATGTATTTGAGATTAATTATCATGAAAAAGATTAGGATACATGAAGAAACCCTAGAACAAATGAGTCTCACACTTCTTTTACATAGCTAATTCGCCAAGGTTCCCACAACCCTAGTTAAGGAGATTATCCACTTATGTTTGTGCCAGAAACCATGATTATCAATGAAGAACTTATAAAATCAATTGCACAAGAATAATATGAATAAACTTCAAAGTCTTTAATTGAATAAAAACCCAAAATCTTAAGAGCAGTTGTAAAAGGTATTGTAATAATATGTAAAAGAGTGTAACCTAATAAAAGGTAAACCCTATGGTATTTATAGTATCTCAAAATAACATAAAAATCCTAATAAAAGCAAGTAAGGTTAAGTTATGTTGAAAGTTGGTACGACTCATTCTTCACTTATACCGGTATCATACGAGTCGTACCCTGCCTTCACATATCCAATCTAGTGTCTAATCTCCCAAGGCTTCAACTTTTTATTCAGCTTACGACTTCTGCTTACGAGTTGTACTTGAGTGTACGACTCGTGTTCTTCACTCATATCCACACTTTTTTCTTTTAAATATTTGAACAATTATTTATGTACGACTTCCCTGTACGAGTATTATTCAGACATCTGACTCGCATACTTCTAAGACTTCAAATCTAGAAGGTAGATTAGTTTTTGTTATGCTTATGACTGAATTGTATGACTCATATCCTAGCATACAACTTGGATACTTTAGTCGTATATTTAAAATACTTAGCTTCTCAGGTTGGCTTTTGCTTATGTTATTTATATGATTGAGCATATGAGTCATATCAGATGTTTATTCATATGGGCTGACTCAAACCCTTATCAGAATTGGTCCTTTTCAGGTCTCTTTCTCCTCTTTTGAATCAAATATTGTGTTAGACCTATTTTACTTGCAATGTAAACTAAAGTGCATCCTATCTAACAAAATATCCTAAGTTCATGCTTAAATTCATAGTTTTAAGCATCGAAAGTGTCATGTTTCCACACCACATCAACACCCTCAAATTAGACTCTTGCATGTCCTTAGGCAAACAAAACTAAATAACTATTTTCTAGCACAGAGGCGATGCTTAAATAGGAATATCTTAAGCAACCCATGGCAGTGATTTGAACATGATTCAACTCGAGTTGTTTTCCTCTTAATTTCTACTTTTCAACTCAAATTGTATATATGTAATATCCCAGGAAATTTTTCGTTGAAATTTTATGAGTAAACGTGTTAGGTTCTATCTTCTAGAATGAATTATATATTTTCCATACGGAATGTCTTAGATTATGACCCACCCTTGCATAGAGTATCAAATAATCTTTTCAACTATATGTGGATCATCCAAAATGGACACCCGAGCGATGATTTATGAACATTTCGATCGAACAATGAATAGTAGTGAACAGTAAAACTTACAAGAAAAAGTACTGAGGCCTGGCGTAATTTTGGTCCAACTTTAAACAATCATAACTCCTTATACATAATGATCTAGGTGACCTAATATATATCAACGGAAATCTCTGCGAGTCCTCTCTCCAATGAAATTAGTTTCATCCAATTTGTCTATCGGAGAAAAAAGTTATGGTCGATCTAATTCAGCCTATCAAAAGCAAATTTTTGGGTCAACTTCAAATGATCATAACTCCTCGTACACAATGATATGGGTGAGATACTATATATCAAAAGAAAAATATGAGAGTCCTCTTTCTAATGAAATTGGTTTCTTCCAATTTGGATATTAGAGTAAAACATTATGGTTGATCTATTTCAGACTATCAAAACAGTCCACCAAAGGTCAGATTCAAGAATTAGTTGATTTTTAGGGGCGTTTTGGTCATTCCCCCTCACCCAAAATCCGTCCAAACCCTATAATAAAGACTATTAGAAGCATTATATGTTATATTTCATCAAATTCCCTCAAAAATAAAACCCTAAGCTCCTACATCCAATTCAAGAACCTCTAAAGTTCACCATTAATTCTGCAAATTTATTCAAGATTCCAAGTTCCTAGTTCAAGAACTTCAAGAACCTCCAAAGTTCACCATTAATTCTGCAAATTTATTCAAGATTCCAAGTTCCTAGTTCAAGAACTCCAAGAACCATCATTCAAAGGCACGATTAATATCTCAAAAATGAGTATCGATCTAAAGTTTATCATTCAATGTATGTGGGGTTTTTCAACAAGAAATTTCTTTCGTTCTTGTGCCCAAAAGTAATTTTCTTTACAAAGGCATGATTTTTATTTGATTTTTATGAATTTGAAGCATGAACCCATATCTTATGATGATTATTATGAAATCTTGATGTTTATGATTTTAAAAGATGAATTTACATGTGTGGAGATATAAAACATGAATTTTGAATGATATTTATCATGATTAGAATATTTGGGTCGTGAATCCCCATTGGAAATTGTGTTTTTTTTAGACAGTGTGTGTTATAAGCACGTTGATATTGAATATTTGAGATATTTTTAATGATTTGACCTTTTGGTCTTAATGGAGTTGTTTTGAACTCTAGTGTGAAAGAAATCCACAATGTGGTTGATTTTGATAGATGGGAAGGATAATGGCTCCTAATGTATATTTATATATTACTGAAATTCATTTGTTGTGGATTGTCTTTGAAATGATCTGAGCTAAGTCCGGGAGAAATCTTTAGCACCGAGTGGGAGGTATAAAGTGACCTTACTTCCCTAGAACTACGTGCCCCCACAGGAGTAAGCCTGAGGCTGATTTATATAGTGATCACTAGTTTGTGTTGATTTGATATCGATAGTCCTACTCCAATAGCAAGGATAGGACGGCTCTCCCCAACATGGGTTGTATGTTGGACTCCATGTAGCTCACATGGTTTATGTCAGTTATAGGATCTCCCAGTGTGTGTGTGTTTCCTTGTGTCTATGGTGAATGGTGAAGTGATTTGAAAGTGAAATTGTTAAAGTTTTTATTTCGAAATATTTAAATGATATTTTCATTATGAGAATTGATATTCTTGATGAACTGAAAGTGATTGACAAATTATATGATGACTCACATGTGTTATTGTACTTATTTCATCCTCTCATGATTATGATGATTTTCTTCGGTCTATGTGAGTCTTTCATATATCCTGCATATTTCTTATAAATATTTATGATGATAATGTTTATACAACTGCATATACCCCCATATACTCGGTTTCTTTCCATGGTACTAACCCACTTCTTCGGATATGGGCTGTATTTTCTCAGAATGTAGGTGCAGGTGCTCAGTTCTAGGTTTGACAGTGATTCTTTGGGCACACTGTTCTACATCCTTTGTCATGGTAAGACCTCATGTTCCGAGGACGTGATGTCTGATGTTGGTTTCACGGAATTGTTTACATTTGATAACTGAGTATAATTCAGTTGAGGCATGTATCAATGGCTCGCTGATTTTATTGATTTTCTTAGAGGCTTATCAGACTTGTATAGATGTTGGGAGTTGACTAATAAGTCGTATTTTGTTATCTTTCTGAAATTCTTTTATTCTTGGATGATGATTACTTTGTTGATATTTGAGGGTTATTTATGGAAACCCCGTTGATTTGTGTTGAACTGAATGAAACTGGCTCAAAGGGTTAGCCTGGGGCTACTCATAGCCTTAAGCACCGTGTGACGCTCCGGGACCCATTTTTGGGGAGTTACAATATAGTATTTGGCACACATAGAAACACAAAAGAATCTAATAATGGAATTACATTAGAAATAAACACTTGGGCATACACACCAATTACATTCATCAAAATATCTAGCAACCTAGCAGTATAACCCGTGTGTGCTCATAGTCAAGGAAATCCCTTTCACTCTTCTTTTGGATAAAACACTCTATTCAGGGATATAACAAATAACTCTCTCATTGACAAAGAAGTATCATCGATGTGCACAAAATACCATAGGATTGACCTTATGCTCTTTTCCTAAGTTGTCAGATAGTCATAGTAAGATATCTTTAGGACTTTATTTGTCTTGTAATGTAGGCTTGGGGCTGGTATGATATCTTTTAAGATTCATCTAGTGACTAAGCCTCCTGGACACTATGCCTTTCTCGGGGTCCTCTTACTTTTCACGTCTTCTTTCATTTTCACCCTTGTGTCTTCTTTTTCTTTTTAAGCAAATTCTAATTGGGCCAGGTGTGGTTTTCTAACACTTATTTTTCCATTTTGTTTGTCTTTTTCTTTTCATTGCAACTTTTCTTTCTTTGATCTTCACTACACCTACTCAAGTTTTAACTATTTTTCTTTAACCTATTTTTTTCATACTTGTTCTCTCTCACGCACCCCTATAATCAACACCCTCAACTTAGGCAATTTGCCTGAGTTGAGGTAAACTATCTCAACAAGAGGAACAGGGCAAAAACATGTTCGATGTTACTTATAGGGGAAGGTGATAGGTATAACAAGAAAAATTGGTTTATCAAGACTCAAACATTTGGATCAAAGGGATTCATTAATTTGGTTTGGGTATTTTAAGATCAAGTGGACTTATACAACATAGGCCTATGATCACCTCCTACATAAATATCCTAGAACTAGGTAAAAGCAACTAGGAAAGTTCTAGATTCCAACACACCGGGAGCTGAATAAACCACATAGGCACTTGCACAGGGCTACACTACTAAGTACTAGTTATCCAACTATACAACTATTTTGTCCTTAACTGTTCCATCCCTAATCCTAATGCCATTTCTAGATTCACAAAAGTATCATACAAATATACATATTACACAGTAAAATAAAATTTTTGAAGGGGTCAATTTTTGACACAATTTTTGTTTAACACAAATTCTCGGCATAACCCTTTAAAATCAACAGTAGTTCTAAATTCAGATTCATAAATAAAATTCCAAATCAGTTCAAAAATCAACATTTTTTACAAATAATGTTTCAAAATATCTCAAAATCCAATAAACAACTAAAAACAGGTGTCAAGATTCTCCCTATTTTAGCACTTTGTCAGCACCGAACATGCAAGTCATAAAGGAGTTGTTAGCTACTTATACTTTTCAACTACTCCCAGTTATTCGGCATAATCCCCACCCCCAACTAAAAATTGTTGCATTGTCCCCATTTCTAAAAATAATAAACAAAATAAGTATAAAAGGTCATACATCGGTACTCAAGGTGTCGGCTTAACAATAACAGCAAGTGGGCCCTCAAATCGGGTCCGACTCTCATCAATAATTTTCCCATAAGATAATGGGACAGAATCAGAAATAGTAAGGGGCATAGTATTGGCCCCCTTAACGTTAACAATAGGTGGTCTCAAACTATCAGCTTCAGCGGCTATCTTACGGACCTTGTTGCCCGATCCAGCTCGCTCTATAGGCTATCGGCTCTAGTATTCTTCTTAGAAACTTTCTTGTCTCTCTTTCTTTACTTTCTTGCTTGTTTCTCATCTTCATTCTCCATAACTATCAGCTTCAAAATTGTCCAAATATTCAGAACATGGATAGTGGACACCACAGTTTCAATCATAAGCTTCAGAATCACCGATCTATAATAAAGCTCATGTACCATCTTCTTAATTTCTACAACCTCAATTATTATTCTAGTAATATTCAGCATCTACCCACTACTCAGTTGTCAAGTAATTCTCAACTCAAAATCATCTAGCCTACTCTAGACTTGCCTATCTCATGTCTCTAACTGATTATCCAGGCATGGCCTCATGCCTCCTTTTATATGCCTGACCGTAGCCTTCGATGTGGCTAGTATGGTTATCATCTCAGTCTATAGTGCCTGTCAAATCATCACAATACTAGAGGGCATACCTTGGGGCCTGGGTGGCATAAACTGTACCGGTGGTGGGGCATTTGAAGCACCTACTACATCTATATATAAAGTCTCTATCTGCTCTTCTGCCTCAGCAGACTCAATATTAGCTTGACCTCCTTGTAGGAACATACATGTCCTCAAATCTATTATCTGTCGTGAATATCTGTTCAAAAGATTTGCCTCATCTCTAATCAGGCTCAAATTAGTGGTTTGCAAGGCCTCAATCATTTCATCTATACTAGCGAGTTCCAGAACTCCTATAGCCAGACATATCTGTGTAATCATACAGGGGTAGGCCAATAACGGTTATTCACCCCCAATAGCATAATCCCGCATCTCTTAGGTTAAAAACTCCCTAACATCAAACTCATAGCTAGCTATGAAGCTGGCTATCATAGAGTCCCAGACCGATCTTATCATATCATCTCCCCTAGTCAGACATATCCAATGTCGGGATAATCTCCACCATTATTTACCCTCAAAGTTGAGGGTACTCTTCTTAATCTATTGGGAATCCTCCTAGGGGCGTCTTGCAACCTAAATTGTATTTTCACCATTCGAAGCTATCTGCTCCATAATCCACCGGAAAATAACTATCTCTCTTTTGATCCCAATATTCTCTTAATTATATTCCTCATTTCATCTATTCTGTAGTCTATTTCCTCAGTGTTTGTTGGAGCCTGATACTTGATCCATATAAAAATCTTCCAATAGTCCATGGAGAAATGTCTACCCAGACTCCTTGAATTACCAGTGATGTAATTGGCTCACCGCCCTTCCATAATTGACCTTGCGGGTATTTTCTCTGAAGTTTGCCTTTATATGCTACATAATATTCTTGAACAAGCACCTCACTATACTTTCTAGGCTCCCGTGTCATCCATTCATAACCATACTGACGAAAGTGTTGCTCGAATCCAGGCAATTCTAACATCCTTACTATTATCAACCTCTGCTCTGGATGGAGTAATCTTCTTATCTTTCCACCAAGAAGCCTGAACAATCCACTATTGAATATATCCTACATTTCGAGTACCCCATCATTCATCAATGGGCATCGGGGTAGTGGTAAGAGAAAGTAGTGGGTCATGTTGGTCTATTAGAGGTACTTCTTTCACATACTCTGCAGTTCCAGCATGCTCAAAATTTACCTCTTTTAAACTGTATTCAGCCTCATCATCCTCATCACCAGTAGAAGGCGGTGGTGTATGCTGAGGCGATACAGACAGATTCTTTCTCTTTGGGCCTTTAGGGGGTGATTCTGATTCTTGGGATACCATTTTCTTCCCCTTCACTTTCTCTGTTGCTTTTCCTTTTTGTGTTTCCATGCCCTTTTTGTAGTTGTTGTAGATTTCACCACTACTTTCAGTTGATGGCTCAATCTCCAAACTACTGGATTATGAGTTAGCTACCGGTACATGCTTGGTACTCTTTTTTGTCAATTGATTAGATAAGGAATCATTATTGAGAGGCATGGCTCCTGCAAACATACTATTATTAGCTAGTAAAGAAAAAAAAACAAAAATCTAAAATTAAAGTTTAGTATACCTATTCTAGTCAGGGTGCGAGTGGTGGGTACTGGTCGTATCCACTAGGTATGACTCATATTAATAAGTCGCATCTTATATAGAACATAAAAGTTGTTCCAAACTTAATCCACCTAGTTGGGTACGACTAAAAGTGTACAAGTCGTATGGTCTATGTACAACTCGTATGGTGGAGTAGTATCCATTCTAGAACCTTAAAATTGTTATACTTCCATTTTGTTAGTTGGTACGACTCCCTTTATGTCCCCCATACCGGTGGTACGAGTCATAAAGAGTCTCGTATCCACTACAATATACAAGTCCAAATTTAGAGTTTGACTCCAAATCAAATACCTAAAATACCCATCTACTCTATGTAAAATATAATCCATTTTTAGAACATAAACATATAACATACCAACTACATTGAATTTTTTCCCAATTTTCCTCATTTTCAACTTAAAAACCTAAGGATTAGGGTTCCACAAATTCAACATCAATGTGTATTCAACCAAATCAAGGTCATATTATCCAACATTCATTATTTCATCTTGAAAAATAAAGACATTCAGTTAAAAACTTAGTTGGTAGTTGGAGAATAAATTTCTTGAGTTCAAATCCTTTTCTTCCCCAAATTCGACCTCAACATAAGAAAGATGAAAAATTCAAACTTATTGGTTATTGATTTAAGTTGTTCACAAGAAAATTTGTGAATGGTTCACTTGAATTTAGGGCAAAAATGAAGCTGGGTACACCTTTTTATTGTTGGGTACCTGTTGGGTGCCCATTCTTTTTTTCAATTCAAGATTTGGCCGAGTCGACCAACGATTTGACCTGGTAAGCATGGGTACGAGTTATGTATACAACTCATACCCTAGCTTACAGGTCATTTCTTTGACTTATATAGACATGGAACCTTACCTAGGTTCGGGAGTGGGTTCAACTCAAGGTGACGAGTCATACCATGAGGGTATGACTCATTCTGAGAATCGTTTCCATTCCAAAAACTTTTACTTGATTCTATTTTTTCTACTAGATTTGTAAGAATCCTACATATGATTCATACTATCTAGATATGACTCATAAGGAGTCTATATGACCAAAGTTTTTTTAGCTTTTTTGGATATTTTCAGCATTCCTAAGTACTACACACTGAACAAACATGTTACCCTATAAATGAATAAGTACAAAAATATGGGTTGCCTCCCATACAATGCTAGATTTAATGTAGTGGCATGATGTGGCTAAGTTGGATACTCAGATTTCACCACGTAGACCGTGGGCTGCCTCCCATTCAGTTCTTGATTTAATATTGTAGCACGATTCAATTACCTTGATTACTTAGTATTCATAAAGGTCAATATCAACTACTTCATTCACGTCTTTTATATTTCCCAAGTGGTGCTTCACTCTTTGACTATTTACCTTGAACGAGTGCTCACAATCCCTCTTCAATTCTAAAGCACCATAGGGATAGACGCTTATCACCGTTATTAGACCATACCACCTTGACCTTAGCTTACCTGGAAACAAATGAATCTTTGAATTTTTGAGCATTACTTGGTCACCCTTTTCGAATACTCTCTTCTCAATTTTGCGGTTGTCATCCAACATCATCTTTTCCTTGTAAAGTGCTGACTGTCATCTTCCCAGAGCCAGAATTCATCAAACACATTGATATTATTCAACCTTAACTTAGATGCATTCTTTCACTCTAGGTTCAGCTTCTTGAACGCCCACAACACCTTATGGTCAAGCTTGATTGGTAAGTAGCAAGACTTTCCATACATTAACTTATAAGGTAAGGAACCTATAGGGGTTTTATAAGCTGTGCGGTAATCCCACAATGCATCATATAACTTTCTTGCCCAATCAGTCCTATTGGCATTAACAATCTTGACCAAAATAGACTTGATTTCTCTATTAAACACTTTAACTTGTCCACTAGTCTGCGGATGATAGGGAATTGCCACCCTGTGTTTAATTCTTTATTTTTCAAATAGACTCTTGAAAAGATGATTGCAGAAATGTGACGCTCCATCACTAATAATAGCTCGTGGCATGCCAAATTGAGAGAATATGTTCTTTCTAAAGAATGTAGTGACACTGCGTTCTTCAGTGCTTCATTGTTAGGAAATGCAATCGCTTCCACCCAATTTGAAACATAGTATATAGACAAGTATGTATTTCATCCCAAATGAACTCATGAAAGGTCCTATGAAATCTATGCCCCATACATCAAACACTTTTAATTCTAAGATAGGGGTCATAGGTAGTTCATGTCTTTTAAAAATAGTAACTTGTCGCTGACATTGATCACAGTTAGAAGTGTAGTCATGAGCATCTTTGTATAAAGTTGGCCAATAGTAGTCGTATTGCAGGATTTTATGAGTTGTGAGGGACTCTCCATGATGATCCCCAACTGCCGATGAATGACAAGCTTCAAGTATACTCATCATCTCCAGCTCAGGTATGCATCTACGAATAGTTCCATCTACACAAATCTTAAATAAGTAAGATTAATCCCAGAAAAATTTCCTTACCTCATGCATGAACTTCTTCCTTTGCTGATATGAAAGGTCTTCCAGGATTAGATTACTAGCTAAGTAATTTGCATAATCTGCAAACCATGGAATTAGATCTTGAGAAGCTGCCAATATCTGCTCATCTAGAAGGCTATCATCAATCTCCAACCCATTAGAAACCTTTTGTATAGCTTCCTCCTCCGGTCTAGATAAGTGATCTGCAACTTGATTTTCTGTGCCTTTTCTGTCCTTCACCTCAAAGTCAAATTCCTGCAACCAAATCACCCACCGAATTAGCTAGGCTTTGCATCTTTTTTAGCCATTAGGTACCACAATGCTACATGATCAGTGTTCACAATCACCTTTATCCCAATCTAGTAAGATCTAAACTTTTCAAAGGAAAAAACCATTGCCAATAACTCTTGCTTTATTATAGTATAGTTCTTTTGAGCAGGATTTAGTGTCTTACTAGCATAGTAGATGGGATAAAGGATCTTTCCTTTTCGTTGGCCTAGTACAGCCCCTAAGGGCACTCCACTAGCATTACACTTAACCTCAAAAGGTGAGGACCAGTAGGGAGACACAATGATTGGAGCAGTCACCAATTTCTCTTTTAGGCTTTCAAAAAAATTCTTACATACATCATCAAAACTAAATTTTACCTCCTTCTCAAGAAGCTTGCAAAGAGGATTAGCAATCTTTGAGAAGTCCTTGATAAATCACCTGTAAAAACCTGTATGTCCTATGAAACTTTGAATTCCCTTCATAGAAATTGGGTAAGGAAATTTTTCAATCACCTCAATCTTTGCTCGATCAATATCTATGCCTCTCTTTGAAATCTTGTGCCCAAGCACAGTTCCTTCTTTAACCATAAAATAGCACTTTTCTCAATTAAGTACCAAGTTGCATTCTTCACACCTTTGTAGATCCTTTTCCAAGTGACTGAGACAGTCATCAAAAGAGTCACCAACTATGAAAAAATAATCCATAAAAACTTCAATGGTGTCCTTGACCATATCATTAAAAAGAGACATCATATATCTCTGAAATATGGTTGGGGTGTTGCATAGCCCGAATGGGATTTGTTTGAATGCAAAGGTACCAAAAGGAAATATAAAAGTCATATTTTCTTGGTCTTTAGGTGCAATAGTGATCTAATTATAGCCTGAGTAGCCATCAAGAAAATAGTACCATCCTCATCGTGGTAACCTATCTAACATCTGATTCATGGAAGGCATGGAAAAATGGCCCTTCTGAGTCCATGTATTCAATTTATATAGTCCATGCACACTCTTCATCTATTGACTGGCCTCATAGGTAATAGCTCATTCTTTTCGTTAGGTACATAAGTTATTCCACCTTTCTTCAGAACGCATTGTACCGGACTGACCCACTTGATATCTGCAATGGAAATACCACACCAACATCCAACCACTTGATGATCTCTTTCTTAACTACCTCTTACATAGCAGGATTAAGTCGATGTTGATGATTAATAGATGGAACACAATCCAGCCTAAGTTGTATTTTATAAGTACACAAACTAGGTGGAATACTCATAATATCTGTAATATACCATCCAATCGCCCTCTTGAAATTCTACAAAACTGACAATAATGCTTCTACTTTTGACTATCTTAGATCAGCTTCAATAATAACTGGCAAAGTGTTATTGCCTCCAAAAATGCATATCGCAACAAGAGGGCCTTAAGCTTTAATACAAGTGGTTCCTCAATGGATAGGAGAGCTGGTGGAGTCTTGCTATTATTCAATTCTAAGTCAAGCTTCTTTGGTGTAAAATTATAAGAACCACTCCTATACAGTGCACTTACTAACTCTTCATACTCCTCGATACCATGAGAGTCAAAATTCATGATCACAGATACAAGGCTTCTACACCTAGTCCCTCTTCAATCGAAACAACCGCATCAGAACCATTGTCCCACAGAGTCACTGCATCAACATCATGGAATAAATTTGCCTCCTCATTATGCACATTAATAACATATATCACTCTTAATTTTTTATGTTGCCTCATTGATTTTCATACATTGAATGTCACCTGTTCATATTTCAATCTCAACATTAAGTATCTTATCTCCAGATCAATTAACATCCTTTCTATAGCTAAAAATATCCTTCCAAGAATAATTGGGACTTGGAATTCCACTTCACAATCTAAGACCACAAATCAGCAAGAAAAATGAAAGAAGCCACCTTTACCAATACATTATATAAGATACCAACTAGCTTTTTCACACTTCATTCTACCATTACTAGTCTCATGGTGGTGGGTTTTGGAGCTTCCAACCCCAATTTCATAAATACAAAAAATGGAATGAGGTTGATACTAGTACCCAAGTCACACAAAGCACGTACAAATTTAAAAGATCCAATGGTGCAAGGTATAGTGAAAGAATCAGGATCCTCCCTCTTCTCCACCAATGATCTAGTGGCTATAGCACTACAGTGATGAAAATTGATAACCGGATTATAACCGACTACTCTTTTCTTGGTGATTAGATCCTTCATGAATTTTCCATATCCAGGCATTTTCTTTAATGCCTCTACTAGCGATATGTTGACTGATAATTCTTTTAGCGTGGATAAAAACTTCTGGTACTTATCATCCTTTTGTTTCTTCTTAAGCATTTGTGGATAAGGTGGAAGAGGTTTTGGAATAGGATTCAGTATAGACTCTGTAGCATTCTCTTCTCCTTTATTCTGCTTGCTACTGCTCCCTACATTAACAGACTCATCATCATTCACTTGCTCATCAGCAATGAGTATAGGTGGATCTTTAGTGACTTTACTGCTCCGAGTGGTAATGGCATGACATTGACTATTATTTTTGGGATTTACCACTGTATTGCTTGGAAGAGTGCCAGGGTGTCTCTAATTTCTATGGCTTACATCTAACCAAATTGCTTCTTCAACTACTTGATTACTGTATCATGTGACTCAACTTTATGGTTTAATCCTGACAGATCATCTTTTATTTCCTTCAGGCAGTTCTCTTGACTTTTTTTTCCTTTGACCAGCTTAAACAAAAGAGCCTCCATTCTGGACTCTGTATCTAGAATTCCTGGTAGAATGTACTTGTTATTCTTCTCCTTATAGTCATCCTCACACTACTAATCACCATCTTTATCTCTAATCTTATCTCTGTATCTATCATTATAATAGTTCTGACCTTGATTCCCTTGCCTTTGGGCTCAGAAATCTACTAATCTATGACCAAGATACTTTACCTCTTCTTCAAATTCAATCTTGAATGGTTTGGAAGTAGAGCCCTACGCTGCAACTCCATTCACCTTCTCAACTCTCATTGACGCAAATTGCTTTGTAAGAAGCCCAATATTTGTACGAAGAAATACTGCCATATCATTCATTTCTCCATTAGTATTTGTTGCTCCAAGAGCATATGTACCACTACCATGTTCTGAATCTCTAGTATGTCATCCCCTATTGGTCACAACAATGTCATCTAATATTTTTTGCTCAACATCCCAATGAAGATGAATAAATGTTCCTCTTAAAATAGTGTCTGCCATAACTCTTAAACCATCATTCAATGATCTATGGAAGATTTCCGACAAGTTAGATCCTCTGATTCTGTGATTTGGTATCACGCTCAGCTTCTTCTTGAATCAAAACCAAACCTCATACATAGATTCTACAGGTAACTGTCTGATATTGTAAATTTCATCCTTTAACTATAAAATCCATGCAGAAGGGAATAATCTGCTCAGAAATTGTTTCTTCAACTCATGCCAAGTAGTGATAGATCCTATTGAAAGTTCCCCTAACCATAGTGATACTTCTCCTATCAAAGAAAATAGGAACAACCTCAATATCAATGCTTCTTGATTAACCCCTGGAATAGTATAAGATGTGTAAATACCAAGAAAATTTGCAAGGTGCATGTTTGGGTCATCCTTAGTTTCACCCAAAAATACATCCCTCAAATTCAATAATTGGATAATAGCACTAGTGATATAAAACTTCACAATAGGGGCTAAAATAGGAGGAACAATTGCTTCAAGCTTAGTTGGCTGAACATAACCCAGATCTTCATCATCATCCTCATATAGGTATAAGTGTTGATATGCAGAATATATGGAGCTCTGCCTCTCTGAACTCTATGATCAACAATCTGTCTAGGTATGACTAGTCTACTTTGTTGAGCTAACTCCACATTTGCAGCAAGTCTAGACTTTTCAGCTTCTCTATGTTCTCGCTTCAACAGTTATTGTGTCTGTAAGTCTGTAATATTTTATGGATCTAATGGAGCATATAGGAGTGCTGTATTTGTATCCATAGGTGGAGGATCTTGAACCCCTTCATGAACTTGTCCTGACATCCTTCTCATAGTTTGAAAGATTCTCTATAGTTTTGGATCAAAAGGGAGTAAAGGATTGCCTCTACTCCTAGTACTTGGTATACACCGGTGTATACCAAATCAAACATAGAAATTAAAAACCCTTGAACTTTACCAATTCAATTTACTAGTCAACCTATCTTCCCAAGATATAATGCCAAAATTTGATGTCCTTCAAAATACACTCCAATTAGAAGTATAATGCAGTCGATTGCAAATATAATAACCCAACTAAGTTGGGGTCGATCCCACAGCTAAAATGTGAATAGTTGCTTGACTTTAATGTAATCCACGAGCAGAATAGGAAAGTAAATAGGGGGATTTTAGTTTCAATTGTAAGTGGTAACCAAATCTTGAGTGCTTTTGAGTTATAGACAATATGAGACGATGACTAGACTTGTGTTTCCCTTGTCTTCTCAACTCCATAAATTTCTCGCGATCAACCCAGCTATTATATTGTTCTGCATGCAAAGTCTACAAGAGAATTATTATCAGTTGTCTTGTGGGCGTGATTATAAATCTCACCCTTTAACGATTAAGTCTTAGGGCATCGCCTTGTTTCTCCTTTCTACGACCTCAGTTCACTATTACCTTTGGGGATCGAATGATTAGATGAGATGGCAAGGACTAAAAAATTGAGGTGAATCCCAAATCACTGCCCTAGTCTTTTTTCCCAATCACAAACTCCCTTGTGGGGATGGATATGAATACAGGCTATCTCAAGCTACTACAGCTACTTGAGATTAATTATCATGAAGAATATTAAGATACATGCAGAAACCCTAGAACAGATAAGTCTCACATTTTCTCTACGTAGCAAATCTGCCTAGGTTCCCATAACCCTAGTTTAGGAGATTAACCTCTCATATTTGTGCAAGAATCCTTGATTATCAATGAAGAGCTTATAAAATCAATTGCACAAGAATAAGATGAATAAACTCCAAAGTCTTTAATTAAATAAAAACCCAAAATCTCAAGAGCAAATGTAAGAGGTATTGCAAAGTATTGTAGTAATATGTAAAAGAACGTAACCTAATAAAAGATAAAACCCTAAGGTATATATAGTATCTCAAAATAACATAAAAATCCTAATAAAAATGAGAATGGTTAAGTTATGTCACCAGTCGGCATGACTTGTTATTCACTTATCCCAGTATCATACAAGTCATACCCTACCTTCTCATATCCAGTCTAGTATTAATTACCCAAGGCTTCAACTTTCTATTCATCTTACGATTTCCACTTACGAGTCGTACCTGAGTGTACACTGGTGTCCTTCACTTATATCCACCTGGGACTTTTGTCTTTCCAATCTTTGAAAACTTATTTGTGTGTGACTTCCCTATACGAGTCATACTCATACTTCCGACATGTATACTTCTGAGACTTTAACTCCTGGATGGTATCTTAGTTTCTGTTATGCTTACAACTGATTTGTATGACTCATATCCTAGTTTATGACTTGGATTCTTGAGTCGTATCTTCACCATACTTAGCTCCTCAGGATAGTATTTACTTTTGTTGTTTGTATGATTCAGTATACGAGTCATATCGAATGATTAAAACACATGAGCTGACTCATACCCTAATCAGAATTGGTCCTTTTCTAGTCTTTTTCTCCTTTTTTTATTCAAACACTGTTGTAGACATTTTTTACCAGCAATATACACTAAAGTGTATAATATCTAACAAAATATACTATTTCACACATAAATTCAAGGTTTCAAGCATCAAAAGTGTCATGTATCCATGCCACATCAAGCTACGAAACTCAGCCACAGATGTAGGCCTGGCCTAATCACAAGTGGACTTAATCTTCATCGGGTCTACCTTAATCCCATCCATAGACCCCATATGCACAAGGAATATTACTAACTCAAGCCAAAATTCACACTTAGAGAATTTGCCAAAAATCATATGATCTCTCAAAGTCTGAAGCACAATCCCCAAATGTTGCTCATAATCCTCTCTACTCCTCAAATATAAAAGGATGTCATCGATGAACACAATCACGAAGGAATCCAAATAAGGACTCAACAATCGATTCCTCAAATCCATAAATGCACTTGGGTATTATTCAACCCAAAAGACACCACTAGGAATTCATAATGACCATAACGGGTCCTAAAGGCCATCTTTGGAATATCCTCAGCCCAAATCCTCAACTAATGGTAACCTGATTCCAAATAAATCTTAGAGAACATCGCTACTCCATGAAGTTGGTCAAACAAGTAATCAATGCAAGGAAAAGGATAATGGTTCTTCACCATCACCTTATTATACTGCCTATAATCAATCATATGCATGGAGCCATCTTTATTCTTTACAAGCAACGTCGGAGCTCTTTCAGGAGACACGCTCGGTCTAATGAAACCCTTACCAAAAAGATTATGATGTTGAGAATTTAGCTCTATAAGCTCGGCAGGAGCCATACGATAAGGTACCATAGAAATAGGTCAAGTTCCTTACTCAAGTCCAATAACAAACTCAATACTATGCTCGAGAGCAAGGCTATATAGATTGGTAGGGAAAACATCAGGAAACTCATAAACTACAGGAACAGAGTCAAGCGACTCTCCACATAAACATCACGAATATAAGTGAGATATGACTTGAAACCCCTTAAAATATGCCTTCTATAACACATATAAGAAATAATCCATGTTGTCTAACGGCTAACATCTCCCTGCCACATGATCGGAGGTATGTCAGGCATGGCTAATGTAACGGTCCTCGCAAAACAATCTAGGATTGCATAATAGTGGGCTAACTTATCCATGCCTGGAATTACATCAAAATTCACCATGTCTAAAATAATAAGATTAACATGAATATCATGCTATCGAACCATCGTAACACATGATTTAAAAATCCAATCCACTACTACAAAATCACCCACAGGAGTAGATACATGTAATGGCATAAGAATTAATGAATACCAGATCAAACAAAGTAAAAGATTACTGAAGGTACACTAAAATTGTACTTGTAATAACAATATCCAATGACTCAGCCTCGGGTATAGCGGGTACTGCATACAACTGACCATGTCTGCCTCCTAGTTGAGTTTCTAACCAACCTTCTATCCTACCTACCTGAGAACCTTCACGAGCTCTATGGGTACCACCTCTACGACCATGCCTACCACCTCTAGCTAAGGGTAAACTTCCTTAATAGGTGAAACACACAAATACAAAGGAACAATATCTTCACGACTAGTGCACTTCTGGGAGAAATGACCAAAAGCTCCACAACCATAACACGCCCTAGGCACTGGACTAAAACTAGAAGATTTGGCTGGACCTAATAAACCACCATGAATAGAATAACCAGAAGATGAACCCCTTAAAGACTGACCACAACCCTAGCAAGAATAATCACTTGAGCTAGACTGGCCTCTATCGGTAATCTAAATTGTAGCCTGAATGGGTCTACTAGACAAAACCTGATACTGAAATGGTTGGCACAAAGGCTACCTACCCTGAGAACCACTACCTCTAAACCAAGAACTACTATAGCTCCCATTGAATCTACACTAATATAAAAACCTCTTATTGTTGCCCCTTTAGGCCTCTGATACATCTCATACATAGGCTGAGCATGACCAAAAACCTCAATAAAAGAGCTACCCGTATCAACCAAACTTAGAGTAGACATGTGAAGAATAAGTCTTAATCCTTGAACAAAGCAATGAACTTTTTCATATTCATTAGTTAGAATAGAAGTACGATGCCTAGACAACTCATGAAATCAAGCCTCATAATCCATCACAGTCATGGAGACCTACTTCAACCTTGAGAATTGAGCTCTAAAATGATCCCTAAGGATGTAAGACATGTACTTCTCCAAGAAGATCTTGGAGAACTGGGTCTATATTGAAGAAGGAGATCTAGCTGGACTAGAATTAAGGTAACCTCTCCACCAATGTCAAGCTGCCAAATCCAACTAAAAAGTAGTGTAATTCATGCCCCGAGTTTCAACTAGACCTAAATTATGAAGCCTATCCTCACAAGAAATCAAGAACTCACACGTATCTTCACCCGGTGGACCAGAAAACCTACGTGGAACCAATCTCAAGAATCTACCCAATATTTTTTCCTCCTCGATAGACATAGCATGCTAGGAAACTACTAACGGAGTAACTATCGATGTAGGAGGGACATCAACTCTGGGAGCCATAACTAAAAGATACGCCCCACCTCTGTACCACTCTAATCTATAGACTGTATGCCATCAGATAGTACAACACTAACCAACCCTAAAGTTGAACCAAATTATCCCTAAGCACTATAGAAGAAATAAATCATGGTAGAGCCTGGAATGCTCCCTAGCACATCATCGACTGTAACTGAAGAATCTCTGGCTCGATGAGGCCCCCTATCCTAGCCCCTAGATGAGGACATATCTTGAGGATGACCATTACCTCTAGGTTGTCCATGGATATCAACAATATCCCTAAGTTCGATCTTAGGACCCTCGTCTTATATAGAGGTAGCATGTGTCCTAGCCATCTACGAAAGAGTGAAACAAAAGAAATGTTTTAGAAACTAACTCAGAGTCTTAGTACAAAATGAATAAAGGAAGTGAAATACTTCTAAGAATATCCCACAACCTCCCAAAGATAAGAAACGGGCGTCGTTAATCTAATCTGCAGGACTCTACCAGACACTTTCCCTTATTCCAATAATACCGATGTAACCTGGGCTCTAATACCAATTTATTATGACTTGATTTATAAGTCATTATGGTACCTACTCTATCCCTCTAGTAGGTAAGACAAACCTTAGCCCGTAGCTAATTGCAATTGGCTAATTTGGTGAAAAAGGGCATAACAATTGGAATTCAACAATTAAAGGCCTTAATAGCCATAATACAATTATAAAGGTCAAATAGATAGATAGAAGACCAACAAGCATCCCAAGAATTAGTAATGTCAGTACAAGAGCTACTACAATAAACTGAGTACTGAATAGTCAAATACAATCTATATCAAAGATGAATGACTTGACACAGATAAATAGAAGGAAAAAGGATAACTCCGACTCAAAGAGCTCACCTAACATTTGAAAACACCCCTGCACAAACATCATATTAATAACAATGACTAATAATCATACCTGCACCAAAAAGGTACAGAAGTATAGTATGAGTACCAAAACCACGCGTACTCAGTAAACATCATCAACTAACTGAGCTAAATCAAAATATAAATATGATAAGATATAAGATAAAATAAGCTAAGTTCAAATAAAAAAGATCAAACTTGGAAATATGCTCTAACATCGATGTGCATAAATAAATGAATGCATAAGAGATAATATTAAGGAACATAATATTAAAACTACAAGATTGGCCCCCATAAGCTAGTATGTATGGAAATGTTAAGAATCGTTCAATGCAGGCTTCCACAATCCTGGAGGGTACAATCTAAGAAACTAAGCAACCTAATAGCCATAAATTACAAAATTATCATGCCATAGCCAAGAGTCTATCCGAACCACATTATCTAATACATAATTCTCAATGTCACACTTGAATCGGAACTCAATAACATCGTCGTCAAAATCACCATTTATCAAACTTGAACCAAAATTTATCAGCATTATCATTAATATCTCTATTTATCAAACTTGAGCTGGAACTCATATTATCAATATCATTACCAACGACCAAACCCGAACTGGTACCCATTTTGAAAAACCATGTCAATGAACTATATCACCAAGACATACCAATAAAATAATCCAATAGACTATACTAATACAACTTCTATTAAGTCATGTCAATAACCAAGCCCATAAGTTATGTCAATAGTCATAATCATAAGTTACTTCAATGAATGTGTCTATAAGACACCAGTCATAACTATGAGTTATAAATCATATATATAAGTAACATCATATCTATGATCCATCAGTCAGATGTATATCCATTTCATGCATATAAGCAATATCATGTATACAGGCTATATCACATCTATAATCCATATTATTTCTATAAGACATCTTATATCTATAAGTCATATCATATTTATAAGACATATTTTTTAATCACATCGATATCTATATCGTTAAGCATGTTAATAGGCTATATTATTATTCATATCTAAAATCCATATCAATAATCATGTTTGTATAAGTCATATCATTATTCATATATCTTTAACTCATATCTTAAGTGATGCACAGAAGCCATCTTAATAATCATATATATATATATATATATATTTAAATAAGCCATATCATGTCATATTTATAAATAATATTATTAATCACGTATAAGTAAAATTATTAACAATACCCGGAATTAGCATCAATCTTTCAACATCCAACTAATGCACTCAATAAATATATTCAATCTCCTCGAGTGTTAAGCCAATAATCAATAAGAGTATATCATGCACAACTAAGTATTCAAGGCTAACACAAGTTTAGGCCTAAGGTGGGCTAAAGGGGCCCACTTTAAACCCTCAAAATCCATTTTAGGAAACTTCTACCCTGGATTAGGCTAAGGTATCTAAGTTCATTTTTAGATGTAAAGTAAGACATAAATAACCCTAAGATAGTACTCCTTCCAAAAAATGAGCAACTAAGTCAACCTAAAATAATATAAACTAAGGTAATTTCCTTTAATTTAAGAAACTACGGATAATTCCACCCTACACATGATCAACTAATACAATTTCACCTAGATTTGGTAATTAAGGCATTTCCATTATAAACATATACTATGAAACCCAATTCACCTAAGACATGAATAACTGCGCTAACTACTCCAAGTCTACGACTCCAAGATTATTTAACGGTCCAACTAAACAAAAAAATTTCAATCATACTGCCAATACCTAAATTCCACCCATATTTGGCATAATATCATAAGTATACTGCGAATTAGCACAATCTATGAATAATGTAAACCTAGCCTACTTGGGCACTGAAGAAAATCCTAAACAATCCACTAAATCACTGATTTCCCCATTCAAATGGATTCTACAAGGTGCCACACTATCAAAATTGTAATCTACTCATCAAAATGAGAATAATGATACCTAAATTGCACTTTTAAACTAACTCAACATCCTCCAATTCTCAAGGAACATTTACCCTAAAAAAATGGGTGAATTCTGAGCTCTAATAGTGCTATATTACAGACACCAAATATTTAGAGATTTTAGATAAGAATGGAGAAGCCAACCATAAAAAAATAGAAATCTTTCAACAAATTTGATGGGAAATTACATAAATTAGTGATGCTTAAGAACCACAATTGATTCTCCCAAGAAATTTGAGTCTTTATAGTTTATGATTCTAGAGAATGGATGAAAATAGAAAAAAGTCGGGTTAAGTTAGTATTTTTACCCTTCCTAGGTACGTCGGTGCCGCTAAATCTATTTTACCATTAACCACTAAAGCACCTAGGTGCCACTAAAATGGTACCTGTTGGATGAGCTAGGGATGATATAGTGCCCCAAAAGGCAGCTAAATTTCCCTCCGCTAAAGCGCCTGAAAGGTTGCTTTAGCAATCACACTAGTTATTATGCATTGGTGGAACTTGGAGAAATTCTAAGTCTCCGCCAACCACTTGAGATTCATCAAAAATACTATATATGAAAACAAACTATGATACCCTCTAATATTTATTGTTTTGAACTCAATGACGAAGTCAAAATTTCTATTCGAGGTCATTTAGACAAAATATAGGTCCTACACCCACTTGTTATGTTCTTAACTTTTGACCAATAGCCCAAAATACGTCTAGAAGCCTTAGGACACAGACCAAGGGTCCCCCAACCTAAAATTAACATTTTAGATCTTTTGGAATAGTTTGAATTGGCATACACAGGTGTTTAACTAAACTTTTTATTTGGTAGCCAGTTTAAACCAACAAAGTCTTTAAAATAGGAAATTGGCCCTAAAAACCCAATGAACTATCCGATAATTGAATTGTTAGTTCTAGTAAGTCTTTAAATAATTAGAAAGGCTTTAGGAAAGCTATAAATGCTGACACTAAGCAAAAATACAAACATGATCTAGAGAGTGATTACATTAGCTCATAAATTAGTTTCATGTTAGGGGTTTTATCTTATAAGCTCGGCTATATCCTTTTATTGCAACCATGATATCTAAGTACCCTTATTTGTTCACTCCTAGAAATGATCCAATAGGAGTAATAGATTTCCATCCTAGCCTTGTGCTATTTTAATTTCATGTCTAAATTATTTCATATGATTCTTAAGTATGTGTTCCTATTCCATATGTATTAGCTGAGTTAGTATTCTGTCAAAAGGTTATTTCAGTTATGAAACATGATCAATTGGAAAAATTCAATTTTATGCTAGTAACTATATTCTTTTCACCCCAATATTAGTCATCATTTTAAGATGAATCATCCCAAGTGGGAGATATTATAATACCCCACATACTTCTAGCTATGTTTTTGATAGTTCATCATATGCATAAAGGCTCAAAAAAAGTTATTTTAAATCATATATAAGTATCATGATAATTTACTTCATGTGTAGGTTATTTTGATGCAAATCATGGTCCTACAAAACATTTACAGCAAAGTTGATTTGAGAGCATTTGTTATCAAATGTTTTTTGGTGTCTGATCCCACAAGGGTCAAATTTAAATGAGTATAAACTCTACTTATGTAAAGTTTTGTATCATAAGACCCACTTAATAAAAGGTATTTGAGTCCTCTTTCGAATGAATCTGATCTCACCTTAATCCTATATCGAGTCGAAAGTTATGCATATTTTACCTAAGGGTGTCTATCTACCAAATATTAACGACCTGAGTTAATAAGCCATCAATTGAAGTCATAAACCTAGAATAGTTAATCTCAAAATTGGAAAAATATTATTGAACTGAGTTGACGAGTCGAAAATGGGTTGACAGGCCATCAACCAAGTCCCAAGACAAAAAAATTCTAGAAATTTATTTAGTTTCATTAGGGGTATTTGGTCCTTTCCTTACCTCAAAATCTTTCAACACGACTTAAATCACTCTATAAACATAATTTACTCCAAATTTATCAATTTTTCATCACTTTTTATCTTTTCTACTCTCTAGACAAATGAATTTAGGATTGTTTTCTCAGAGTTCAACTTTCAATGCTTCAAACACAAAGTTTCCTTCAAGAAATCAAGAAGTTTAGGTATGTGGAGTTCGAACAAATATTTTATTTAATCCTTGTGTCTAAACAAGTTAGTTTTAATATGAATTAATGAATTTGCTAAATAGGGTTCATATCCACTTTACGTGATTTTGAAACTATAATGCTCTTTTATGAATTAAAGTATATTTGGCATGAAAATTCATGGTTTCTTGTTTTTACCCATATGGTTGATGATAGAATCTAGGATGCCCCACTTGTATTAAGATTTATAGATTTATAGACTTTAATATGAATCAATAAGATACTTATGCTGGAGAAGAGCCCAAGAATGAGTCTAAGAATTATCGAGAAACATGGGCTAAGTGTTACACATATTTTATGATTTAAAAGTACAAGACCAAACGAAGTTGATTGGGTTTTGATTAAAATTGTAAACTTTATATTTTCTAATTTAAAGTTTTCTGGTTTAAAAGTTTCTTTGTTTAAAGGTTTCTTACTTTAAATGTTTCTTAGTTTAAAGATTCCTAGTTTAAAAATTATTTATTTCCATAAAAGTAGGATTTAAATCTCATGCTATTTGGCATAGGTTTTTTCTCTATATATAGGGATTAATTTTGTTATTTTCAGCTAGACAACATTATTATTAATCCAGAGTTTCTCTTTTACACCTTAGTGTGTGACTACATGGTATTTATCTTGAAGCCTTATAAGATCGATTTCGTAAAATGTAAGATTAATTCTTAACTTGATATCTTTGATTTCTATTAAAGTTAATTAAAGAAGATGATTAGTCTTATACTAATTGTTGTCTTTCATTTCTTTGAAATAGGAGTCTAGATCACTTTTGATATATGTTCTTGAACTAACACTATTAATATCATAGTTAGTTTTAATCCACTAATTTTGAATGCTAAGATCAATGAGGATTCTTAGAACTTATCTTGAAATTTAGGAATTTTATTCACAAATTTCACATATCTTTCAATTTCTATCTATAATTTTAATATTTTTGTTTCCGCATTATTTTTTTGTTTATTCAGGTAATCTTATTCTTATCAAGTGGTATCAAAGTTGTTCTATCAAGGTTCCAGTCTTGATAATCTTGGAATTTTCAAAACAAATCAGTTCTTTTAAATTCTTTAAACTTTGAATTTTAAAAAAAATAACAATTTTTTTATTGTTAAGCTATATTAGCAAAACAAAACAAAGAAACAGAAGGGAAAAAAAGAAATTAAAAAAAGGAGTAGGAGAAAATTCAATTGTATGGGAATTAAGATATCTCCAAGAAAACACAAAATTTGTTTTGATTCTTGATTTCCTACGTCAAAGAAGAAGATTGAAGTTTCTTATTTCCCAAAATGGTGTTTTTCTTGTCTCATAAAATTCAATTTATCAAGATATTGATAAATTCTTTTTATTCCACATCTTGCTTCTAAAAGGTTTTTTACTAGTAGGGGTTGCATAGAAATTCTGAAGAATCTTGCCAAAGATTGTGATTTGAGTGGAAAAGGGCAAGAGAGTGAGATTAATTTAAACCAAAAAAATGTCAAAATTGAGAAATCTTTATTTATTTAATATTACTTTTGAGATGTATCAAATTTGAAAAGGTATTAATGTTGGAACTCAAAACGAAGCTATACCCAATGTACTTAGAAGGATTTCTGCGCGACTCAATTTATTAAAGGCGATCCAAAATCCATCTAATCCAATGAACATAGTTGATTTAGTGAGGAGAATTATTTTCCATACAAGGTGTGGCATAAAAGTTAATTTTTCTCTATAATTATTGATTTTAAAAGAGGTGCTAATGTGATAAGTTCATTTGTGGTGGATAAGTTGAAACTTAAATACATTAAACATACTACTCCTTATTAGCAACAATGTTTGAATGCTATTGATGAATTTAAGGTGACTAAACAATGCATGATTTCTTTCTCCATTGGGAGGTGCTCTAATAATCTTCTTTGAGATGTAATTTCAAGGAAAGATTGTCATATCATGCTTGGGCGTTCATGGAAGTATGATAGGAATACAATTAATAATATGGAAAAGAATAGTGTTTCTCTTGAACTAAACAAAAGAAAATACAAAATTTTGCCTTTAACTCCATCCCAACTTTATGAAGATCAGAAATATGTGAAAGAAGCAATGAATAGTTTTAAGAGAGAAAAGAACAAGAGTAGTAAAGGAGTGCATGTTAATATCCAAAGAGAGAAAAAGGAAGAGGTTGTATTGTGTGGAGAGAATGAGATGCAAGTGAAGTCGAAAGAAAAGAAAAGAGATATGATCATGATAGTAAAAAAGAGAGGGATGATTCTAAGGAAGAGAGAGAAAAACCATTGATTTTGAGTAAAGCTTATTTCCTATTCTAACTTAACCTTCCTACTTCTTCTTCTAGTTTCTTTGACTCTCTTGTAGGTACTCAGGTGAAAGATTGCATTGAAAATCCTTTATTGGATGGGACTAATACTAAGGCGGTTGAAACTATATATCTCATTGAGAAAGTGTTTATTCATGAGAAGGATATAGGTAAAGAGAATTATTTTTGAATTGTAAAAGATAAGATTCATGAAAAGAAGTCCAACAAGGCAAATGTAGATCTAACCCCAACGAGAAAGTAAAGATGAGGAGATATTGTTCCTTTTCTACGTAATACCATGTACAACATATATGATATGCTTATCCACATTCATGTAATTAACTCCTAAAATCTTTTTAGAGGTGATGAACTATAATCCTAGTTCTTATGTTAGGGTATTTATTATGTTTGAGGATGATGATAGGTTGCTCCATAATATTTCACTAATTGAAAACTCTAAGTTCAATTATATGATTAATTCATTGCCTTTTGAAATTGAGTATGACAAAGATGAATATAGATTTTTTTTTCGTATTGAGAAGAGGTGTGGTGTTTGTAGGAAGAAGATTGTGAATGAGGTAGATGATTATTTCATTCTTATTCTCGTGTCAAATAAGTTTTTGTATGGTGACTTACTGGAATATTATTCTTTTTGTGTGATGAGTCATAATGTTTCAAGTCTTGGTGCTTGTACGGTTAAAAAGTTGTTTTCTACTAGTAATGAGGAAATACATGACTATTATAATTCTAGTGATAAAATATCTTTTGTTGAACCTATTCATGATTCCGTGTTGGTGAATTAGAGAAATTACATAAAATTTAATGGAGATTTTATTTTGAGATTGAAGGGTTCTTCTATCCTTCTTAAAAACTCATATGGTGCTATGAATAGGTTTTATGTGGATAAATATTTGGGAAATATAATTGAGTATGTTTGGCTATATCATAAAATTATGCAATTTGATGTGTATTTTGCAAATCTTATGTCGTCTTTGCCAAGAAAATTGGAATACTTTAATGATAGAATTAAATTAAAGTTTAACATGTCATTCACAATGATATCTATGAGAGAGTGTTTTTGTGCTCATACAAGAAAGAGAAATTTTTATTGGGATGATGTTGTCCACATGCTTTATAAGGGTGTATTTATACATGCTAGGATTAGTTGGATTAAATGGACTCATGGTCACTATTTGTTTTTTCCTACTATTGTTGTTTTCAAGTAATGGAAGTTTTTTTTTATTGTATATCTTCTTGATTTTGCGAGATTCTAATTTGAGGATGAATTTTTTTCAATAGGAGGGGAAAGACAGCATCCTGGCTGACCCACTTGCATTAAGATTGACGGGCATCAATGTGAATTAAAGATGATTATGATAGTATAAGAGCCCAAGAACGAGTCCAAGAATTACGGAGAAGCATGAGCCAAGTGCTACACATATATCATGATTCAAAAGTCCAAGTCCAAAAGGAGAAGATTAGGCCCACATGGATTTTGATTAAATTCAGAAACTTTTGCTTTCCTACTTTAAAGTTTCCTAGTTTAAAGGGTTCTTTTTTTTAAAAAAAAAAGTTTTCTAGTTTAAAAGTTCCTAGATTTATTTTTATCCAAAATAAGTAGAATTCAAATCCCATGCTATTTGGGATAGGTTTATATATATATATATATATATATTAAAGGATGAATTTTGTTATTTTTAATTAGATGATATTATTATTAATTCAAAGTTTCTATTATTAACACCGTTGTGTATGGATACTTGGGATTTATCCCGCAACCTTATAAGAATGATTCTTTAGGAGGTTAGATTAATTCTTAAGTAGATATCTTTGGTTAATAAAGTTAATTAAATAAGATGATTTGTCTTACACTAATTGCTGTCGTTAGTTTCTATAAAATAGGGATCTAGATCACTTTTGATCAAAATTCTTGAATTGACTCTACTGTCAAGACCAAATTTCACAGGTCATGATGACACCTACTATAACCCACCACTAGGTAAGCCAACTGTAATCTAAAACTACTAGTAATTGAATACCCAAAAAAAGAAAAGAAAGGGTGGAACAAAGATAATATAAGACTAATACACATAACACAATCCCAAGATCTGTTGGAATCAATATAGGAGCATCTAATATAATAAGAACACAAAATCAAGTACTAAATGAATATATAGGTACAACCCATCTCGGAATACAACATAGAGATCAGTATAATCCGTAAGAGGGAGAGTAGTAATACTCTAAAATCTAGGAGATGACCCTAAATCTCTAATCCATAGCTGCTCCATACGATCCTCACAACAACGGTGAGAAACCATAGTATGATCTACAGGCTGCAGAAGCGTAGTATAAGTACCAATACATGGTACACAGTTGGAAACTTCTTATTAATCTCCAAATATAATGCAAATAAAGTTAACACGCAAGAAAGAATTTAATCTATATCCAAATAACCAAGAATCTATAATAGTAAGACTAGGGAGGCAATAAGAATAGGCAATAAGAATAGACTAACCTATTCTATCTATACTCGGGCACTAAAGCACTATACCATATATCCTGACCAATATTTAATAAAGGGTATAAGAAGCATATATAGAAGTATACAAGGCTGAGAAATGGGTATACAACATGAATAAATAAAGAAAAAATGGGATATATGGTAATACCATAGCTATATATATAAGAATACAAGACTAAATCCAAGGGTACGACCTAAGGTAGTCGATCTAGAATCTCAAGGCATCCTAATCAATTAGGAAACTTATAATAGCATAATAAGGGTCCCTAATCCAAATGTCTAAACATGAGATAATTATATATAATAAAATAACCATAAGAGAAAGGAATCAGAATCATGCCTCGAATATTATTACCAGTCCAAGAATCAACCTTCCATGAATAAACCATAATAACTACAATAAACTAACCGGATAGTCTAGAAAAACAATAACTAAATCGATCCATATAACACGTAAGGCTCAATCAACACACCACAAGTGGCACTCATAACCTACGCTATGCAACCTCCCATAAGGTTGATAGATATAAGAACAAAATAACATATTTGTGATATAAAATGCGCATGCCTAAATAAATACAAAGTAAATTCATAGTACTATAACTAGTCCAAGTGACGAAAAGTAACAAAGTATGTACCCCTCCTCCAGATTGATGACTCATAAAGGCAGGACCTACGATGACCTCTCTTCTCAGACATAATGGCTCACGAAGAAAGGGGTCCCTAGTGGGTTTGAGAGTACCAGTATACACCGATCTAGTCCTGATTTAGGATTTCCAATCATCATCATTATCATCATCAATCTACTCAATCCAGTATCGAAGAGATATATATATAGTAAATACACAAACTCTAACCCTGATTGAAAGAGTGTAAGTTTGTAAATCTATTACCTGAGGTCAACTCCTGATCTAAATCCTCATAAAATGATGAAAAGTGTCGGATTTTCCCTCTCGATTGAAGTAAATAGTAGTGGCAAAAAGATGGACCAAAATCTACCTCAGTCAAATCTTTGAAACCTTATTTTTAGTTACAAAACTCATATATCATCCATTAAGGTGATACAATTCCCATTATGAAAAAATTCATTTTAAAAGTGAAAAGTGAAAATAATTATTAGGAAAATAGTAGTAAAACTATATTTTTAGTTGGAATAGTACCATTAAGTGAGCATAAATGTATTGAATCTGTGCAATGCCATCACCAGTTTTTAAACAATACAATTATAAGCATCTAAATGTCACTATACTAAAGATACATCCCTTACAAGGATAGATCACTAACTCAGAGTCCAGCTAATATCATAATCACGGTCTTGGGCCTAATAATATATAACCTATATATCCATAACACTATAATCTAAGAAACATGATAATTTATCGATTCAAGTAGTAAAACTTATAGTAAAGTGGTTCTATATCTTCAACTATGTCTAACATGCTAGTATTCTAGGGTTATAGGATCCTTTAGGTAAAACAAGCATTTCATCTTTATGGTTGATTCACCCTTCTATTCCTAAACTCATAAATTAGGCTAAGTTATGAAATTATATGCATTATCATATCCTAAAATTCTTAGCAAACACGCAATATAAATAATACAATATCTCGTTAAGAAGAGTAGACAGAGGCCTACCTCGATGTCGAACTACAAATCCTTGAATCACCTATAATTATCTGTCTATGTTCCACGATCCTAAAATATTGCCACTCTATCAAAATAGCATTATACACATCATTAGCTGGTAAAATGAGATCTATATTTCTATATAAATGGTTGGATCAAAATTTTTGTCATGTACAGGCCTACGGGGCCCGCAAATGGAATTCAAAATTGAATTTGTCACGAGGTACCTCAAAGAACAAAACATGTGTGCTCAAAATTTTAGCACAGATAGTGCATGAATTGGGGCCCAAATAATCCCCTATGGTCTAAGGATTATAAACCTAATGTCTATGAATTTAACATGGAATATGGTGGAAACTAATGGGAAATTAATAAGGAGTATTAGGCTAGCTTAAATTAGACTCTGTCCCGACCCGAGGCTACCCCCTAGTTGTGACAACGGTGCTTACGATTACAAGTGACCACAAGCTAACCCATGGACTTGTACCTGTTGTAAGGACTAAGTAAACTAATAATAAAAGACATGTGCGGAAAATAATGGATAATTCCATAAGGTTTAAATACTAATACAACTGAATTTATAAGTTTGGAACATGTGCAAAAAATACTGAAATACAACCGATAAGATTGATAAACTAACTGACTGTCTAAATGTTGGAAAAACCTCTAACTAGCTGACTGTGGAGCTGATGGGACAAAACCCTAATTGACTTAAATAGAGAAATACTGAAATAAATAAATAAAAGATAAACTTGTCCTCAAAATATGAGTACTCACCACTGTTGCTGCTGCGGTAATGTTGAGCTATCTAAGCGTGGTAAGCAAATTGTGCGGCCGAACCTATGATATAATATATCATAGCAAAAAGAAAGTATGGGTCAGTACTTTGAATGTACTGTTATATGAGATAAGGTTAGGCTGGAATGCATGTGTTAAATATGCACAAAGTAATGACTGACTGAATAACATGAGATAACTGAGTATGCATGTATGAAAACTGAAATACTGAGAATGCAAGACTAAACATATAATGTTTCTGAAATAATCTGTAAACTGAATTACTTAAATCTGATAACCAAATAATAAGAAGTCTGTATGCTATGGTCAAGAAAACCTAAACTAAATGCTATACTAAATACTGAACTAAGACTGTGGGATGTATCATGTAACCGATATTCCCCAATCTAAGCTAATCAGGATCCAACCTGTGATCCCAATTAGAAGGGTGTCACTATTGTGCCATGGGTACTAATACTGGATATATGGATCTACTCAACTGGTGTCCCGATGGACTAGGGAGTCAGTCCTAAACTAGCAGTAACCCCTAAAAGAGAGTCAGTTCTAAACTGGCGGGTGACATCTCAGATAATGTCAGTCCTAAACTAGCGGGTGGCATCGCATAATCCAATATTTGCTATGTAGTTCTGGAGCTTAGGGACTGTTTTTAAGGACCCAGTGCTAGATGGAGGGTGATCCTCCATCCCTAGGTTTGCTTGGTGAATCCTACTCCCAACTAAACTGATATTGATTACTGTACTGAACTAAGCTTAACTAAGCAAACAACTGATAATAAATAACTCAACTGAATGTAATGTTCATAGTTTATCTGAAAACAATCGAAAAATATTGAATTTATGTAAACAACTAGGTATTGGGTGTTCATAACCCACCAACACTGGATGGAAATAACAATAAGGACATATAAAAGATTTGATAACCATAATGCGAAATCATCATTCAAAACCCATCACTTAGGCATTTCATCCAACACATGGAGATCAAGTCTTTAACATGAGGATGCTTTTAAACATGAGGAGATAGAATGAGTACATGACAAAAACATAATTTGAGGATTTATTCTGACTCGCATGATAATGATATGGGAACTACAACATTCAAAACATATTATAATCCATTCCAGTTGAAAATATTCATAATCTTAAATTAAATTTGAAATTACAAAAGATTCATGAAGATAGTTAAATATAATGATGTACAAACTCATAATTTAGAATAAAAAAGGATTCTTTGACTCCATGGGTGAAAGGGCCCATGGATGAATATCACACATACCTTAAACCCTAAAGCTTGAAAAAGGAACACCAATCTTGATGCTTTCTTAATTTTTCTTGGAATGGGAAACTTGAATTCTTGGTTTTCTTTGAGCAAAAGTAATGGAATTTGAAGTTCTTGGGAGATGATTAAGGTTTCTTTGAGAGGAGGATTGGAGAAAATTGTCAAATAATGCCCTAACTGATGTTATAATTTGTAATTGATGACTTGAATTAAGGGGAAAAGACATAATTTCCCCTTAGACATTTAAATTCATAACTGGAATGTATTTTAAAGGCTCACCATGATACGGTGAAGGTTCTATTAGGATTAACGCTGCAACACAGCCTTATCCCGCTAACTCTCGATTTTGTGATCCAAACATACCCAATCCTTTTCTAAAAAATTTGAAACTTCCCCAAGACATGCATCCCACACCCTTGAACATGAATTAACTCAAAAACCAACACCTCGGGGTCGGGAATACCTATTTAAAAACCCTCCAAATTAAGATCCTTTAAAAATGACTAAGTCCCTAACACTTGGTGAAATTTTCAGGTTTTAAGCCTCTTATGCATGTAACTAGGAGCTTAACTGAGCTAAGAATAATATGGGGTAGTAAAATATCTCTCCTTAGAAACATTCATCCTCGAATGAGACTGATTAAACTGAGAAAACTTGGGAAACTTAGATCATATACTAAACATGCATAACTGAGAACATGATAACATGATTAAGTCTGAAACATGATACATGACTGAGCTAAATTTGTGATTACATACAATGATATTAGAATGGTCATATAGCTAGAACTGAGAATGAAAAAGAAATAATCTAAGAAAAACTATTACCTTAAGTTGAGTCTGAGTTTTTAGAGAAAAGATGAGGGTACTTGGTATGCATATTTGCCTCTGCTTCCCATATGGCTCCCTTAATGAACTGAATCCGCCAAAGAACTTTAACCAGGGTAAATTCTATGTTGCTTAGTCTATGAATCTGATGATCAAGGATCTAGACTGGGATTTCTTTATAAGAAAGGTTATCCTAAACATCTGTGCTTTCTAAAGGAATTATACTAGCTGGATCACCAATACACTTCTTTAACAAAGAAACATGAAACACCGGATGCATTAATGCCAAATATGTAGCCTACTAAAGCTCATAATCTACCTTTCCAAAATAACTCAAAATTCTGTAAGGGCTAATATATCGTGGACTAAGCTTCCCCTTCTTGCCAAATCTCTTCACTCCATCCATGGGTAAGATTTTCAGATAGACTAAGTAACCAACATCAAACTCAAGGTTTCTTCTTCTCACATATACATAATATTTCTAACGACTTTGGGGTGACTTTAGCCTTTCCTTGATCAGTTGAACATTCTCCATTGCATCAAACACTGAATCTGACCCTATGAAAGGAGTCTCACATACCTCAAACCAACCAATAGGAGATCTATATCTCCTCCTATAAAGAGCCTCAAATAGACCTATCTAAATACTATAGTGATAACTGTTATTTTAGGCAAACTCGATCAAAGGTAATTGATCATCCCAACTACCCTTGAAATCAAGAACACATGCCCTCAACATATCCTCTAGGGTTTGAATGGCCCTCTCTTCCTTACCATTTATTTGAGGATGAAAAGTTGTATGAGATGAACTTGGGTACCAAGACCCTTCTTAAAAGTTGTCCAATAGTAAAAGGTAAATTGAGTACCATTTTCTGAAATAATAGACAACTAGGCTTCATGCAACCTAACCAACCCTCCAATATAAAGCTTGGCATAGTCCTTAGCTGAATAAGAGGTATGAACTGGTAAGAAATAAGCTGATTTGGTCTTTCTATCCATAATCACCCATATCAAATCATGCTGACGATGCGTACAAGGTAAACCCATCATAAAATCCATGCTCACTTCTTCATACTTCTAAGTGGGAATGTTGAACTCTTGCATTGTGCCACTAGGACTTTGGTGCTCAACCTTAACCTACTGACATTTAGAACACTTAGCTATAAACTCTGCAATATCCCTCTTTATACCACTTCACCAATATATTTCACATAAATCACGATACATCTTAGTGGATCTTGGGTTTAAAGAGTAACACACACTATGCGATTTTGCCAAAATCCATTGTCTCAAACCATCAACATAGGGCACATACAGCCTAACCTGACATTGCAACACACCATCTCCCCTTTGGGAGAAAACCTCTACTTTTTGATATCTAACAGATTCCTTCAACTTAACCAGACCAGAATCCCTATCTTATATTTCTTTCACTTCAGCAACCAAAAATGGTTCTGAACCATTCTAAACCCATATATGACCCTCAGCTGAATCAACCAACCGAACACCTAATCTAGTAAGCTGATGAACCTCTCTGACTAACTTCTTCTTATCTTCCTCAACATGAGAAATACTACCCATAGATAATCTACTAATGGCGTCTGCCACTACATTGGCCTTGTATGGGTGATACAACACACTGATGTCATAATCGTTTAACAACTCAAGCCACCTTCTCTGACGAAGATTCAAGTCTTTCTGTGAAAACATATACTACAAACTTTTTTGATTCATGAACACTTCGACATAAACTCCATAAAGATTATGCCTCAAAATTTTCAAGGCAAAAACAACAGCTGCCAACTCAAGATCATAGGTAAGGTAATTCTTTTCATGGGGTTTAAGCTGTCTAGAGGCAAAGGCTATGACCTTACCTCTCTGTATCAATACACAACCAAGACCAACTCTGGAAGCATCACAGTAAACAACAAACACATCTGAATCATTTGGCAAAGTCAAGACTAGGGTTGAGGTAAATCGAGTTTTCAAGTCTTGAAAACTCTTCTTGCAAGAATCTGACCACTAAAACTTAACTTTTTTCTGAGTCAATCGAGACATAGGAGATGTAATAGACAAAAACCCTTGAAAAAACCATCGGAAATATCTAGCCAAACGTAAGAAACTCCTGATATCTAATGAAAAGATAGGCTGGGGCCAGTTTCTCACTGATTTAGTCTTTTGAGGGTCAAATCTAATGCCATAACTGAAAATAATATGGCCAAGGAAAGCTACTGATATTAGCCAAAATTTTCACTTATTGAATTTGGCAAATAGCTAATGGTCTCTAAGAATCCATAATACAATTATGAGATGGTCTGCATGATCATTTTCATTATGGGAATAGACGAGAATATTATCAATGAAGACTATAATGAAAATGTCCAATTACTACTTGAACACTCTATTCATAAAGTCCATGAAAGCTACTAGAAGATTCATTAGTCCAAAAGATAACTAAAAATTCAAAGTGACCATATCGGGTTCTGAAGGCTGTCTTCGAAATGCCACATTATCTGACTCTGAGATGATGATAGCCAGATTTGAGGTCTATCTTAGAGAAATAAATAGCACCCTGAAATTGGTCGAATAAGTCATCAATCTTAGGGAGTGGGTATTTATTCTTGATTTTACCTTTGTTCAACTAACGATAATCGATGTACACTCTAAGAGAACCGTCTTTCTTACACACGAAAGGACTGGAGTTCCATATGGGGAAACACTAGGCCTAATGAATCCCTTATCTAAGAGATTTTTCAACTATTCTTTTAACTTTTTTAGCTCAGCTGGAGCCATTCAATAGGGTGGAATAGAGATAGGCTGGGTATATGGAAAGAGATCTATTCTGAAGTCTATTTCCCTTTCGAGAGGAACTCCAGAAAGATATTCAAGGAACACATTTGGAAATTCTCTTACTACTAAAGCTGAATCAAGATTTGGGGTCTCAGAACTAGATTCTTTGATTCGAACAAGATGGTAAACACACCTCTTAGATATCATTTTTCTTGCCTTAAGATATGAAAAAATTTGACCCCTAAGAACTGAAGTGCTACCCCTTCACTTAATGACTGGTTCATTAGGAAACAAAAACTAAATGACTCTATTTCTATATTCAAGTATAGCATAGAATGAATGGAGCCAATACATACCGAGAATGATATCAAAATCTGTCATCTCTCGTTATACAAGATCTACTGAAGTAATTTTCTGAGATACTGCAACTGGGCAGTTTTTATATACTTATTTGGCTATAATATACTTACCCACTAGGGTAGACAATGTGAAATTCCTACTAATATTTCAAGATTGACATCAAAATTAACAGCTATATATGGGGTTACAAAAGAAAGTGAGGCTTCGGGGTCTAGTAAAACATACACATGAAGAGAAACAACCTGTAACATAATTGTAATACCATCAGGAGAGATTTCTTAATCCTTTGGGGTCTAAAATACATACATCCAGTTCGGGTGAAATCTTGAATCCTAGTTGCAGTTGTATTTGCCACTTGATTAGCTGAGGCAATAGCCTGTTCATTATTCTGTGCAGCTAATTAATAATCTAGGGTCATGAATGCATCTTTGAACTTAGCATGAGAGACACACTCATTCAGGAAATCTTCCTGAACAATCAGACGTACGGGCTGATTTCCATTTCTTCTTTTATTTTTTATTTAGGGAGGCATTGATTTTAAATAGAAGAAAGAATGAGTCAGATAGAGAGTTTTAAATAGAACTTATGCTCATTTTCATGGATGAATACTAAAAGAAGGGGAACTTTTATTAAAACATCTTGTATCCTCTTGTCCATAAGTGTGGCGCACTTCATACCCATGCACAAAACTCTACTCGACACGTCTTTCAGACTCCCAGGACACTATAAAGCCTTAGGATTTGATGCCAATTTTTTCCATGACCTGAGGCTACCCCTTAATCGCGACAACGGTGCTTACGGTCACAAGTGACCACAAGCTAACCCATGAATTGGTAACTGTTGTAAGCACTATGTAAACTGATAATAAAAGACGTGTGTGGAAAATAATGAATAATTCAATAAGTTTTAAATATTGGAAATACAAATGAATTCATAAGTATGGAATATGTGCGAAAAATACTGAAATCCAACTGATAAGTCCGATAAACTAACTGACAATCTAAATATCTGAAAAACTTCTAACTGACTGACTGTGGAGTTTATGGGACAAATCCTAACTAACTCCAACTGATTAAAATATTGAAATACTGAAATAACTAAATAAAAAATAAAATTGTCCTCAAAAGATAAGGACTCACCACTGTTGTTGCTATTGTATTGATGAACTATCTAAGTGCGGTTAGGAAATTGTGTGTCCTAACCTGTGATATAAGACTTCATAGTGCAAAGAAAGTATGCGGTAAGTACTTTGAATGTACTAGTATATAAGATAAGTTTAGGATGGAATGCATGGGTTAAATGTGAATAAAGTAATAACTAACTGAATAACATAAGATAACTGAGTATGCATGCGTAAAAACTAAAATACTGAGAATGCAAGACCAAGCATATAATGTTTCTAAAATAATATGCAAACTGAAATATGATAACTGAATAACTGGAAGTATGTATACTATGGTCAAGCAAACCTGAACTGAATTCTATAATGAATACTAAACTAAGACTATAGGAGGTATCATGTAATCGATATGCCCCAATCTGAGTAAGGGTCTAAGTTGTGAACCCAATTTGAAGGGTGTTAACACTAGCTGTGTGGATCCACTTAACTGGTGTCCCAAAGGACTGGGGAGTCAGTCCTAAACTGGTGGGTGACCCCTATGAGAATGTCATTCTAAACTGGAAGGTAACATATTAGAGAGTGTCAGTCCTAAACTGGTGAGTGACTTCTTATAGTCCTACGCTAGCTATGTATATCTAGTACTTAGGGATTACTTCTAAGGACCCATTCCTCGCTGGTGGGTGATCCCCCATACGTAGGTTCGCTCGGTGCTAAATCCTACTCCCAACTGAACTAACACTGATTACTGGACTGAACTAAGCTTAACTGAGCAAACAACTGATTATAAATAATTTGACTGAATAGTAATGCTCATAGTTTATTTGAAATCAATATAAAGATGCTAAATTTATGTAAACAACTAGGTATTGGGTGTTCATAACCTGCCAGCACAGAATTGAAAAAATAATAAGGACATATAAGAGCTTTGAAAACCATAATGGGAAATCATCATTAAAAACCCATTACTTAGGCATTTCATCAAACACATGGAGATCAAGACTTTAACATGGGATGGTTTAAAACATGAGGAGATAGCATGAGTACATGAAAAAATTATAATTTCAGGATTTATTTTGACTCGCATGATAATGATATGGGAATTACGATATTCAAAACATACTATAATCCATTATACTTGAAAACATTCATAATCTTAACTTAAAGTTGTAATAACAAAAGATTCATGAAGATAGTTTAACATAATCATGTACAAACTCATAATTTAGAATCAAAAAGGATTCTTGGACTCCATGGGTTAAAAGGGCAAATGGATAACCATCACACATACCTTAAACCCTTAAGCTTGAAAAAGAAATACCAATCTTGATGCTTTCTTGAATGTTCTTAGATTGGGGAACTTGAATTATTAGTTTTCTTGGAGAGAAAGTAATGGAATTAGATGTTCTTAGGAGATGACTAGGGTTTCTTTTAAAGGAGGATTGGAGAAGATGGGAAAATAATGCCCTAACTGACGTTATAATTCGTAATTTAATGACTTGGATTGAAGGAAAAAGACACAATTGGCCCTCAGACATTTAAATTCATAACTGGAATGTGTTTTAAAAGTTCACCATGATGCAATGAAGTTGCCATTGGGATTAATGTTGTAACGCATCTCTATCGTACGGACTCTCGGGTTTCATGACCTAACATGACCCAATGCTCATCCAAAAAATCTGAAACTTCCCCGAGACATGCTTCTCACACCCTTGAACATGAATTAAATCAAAAAACAACACCTCGGGGTCGGGAATACTAATTTAAAAATCCTCAAAGTTAAGAGGCCTTAAAAATGACTAAGTCCCTAACACTTATTAAAATTTTCAGGTTTTAAGCCTCTTCTGCATACAACTAGGAGTTGAACTGAGCTAAGAATAATACGGAGTATTAAAGACTCAATGGATGATTCTCCATTTGTTTCTCTCTTCAATCTCTCAAAATTTTTTAAAAGTGGTAAAGGAAATAATGAAAATTTTTGTGAAGAAAATCGGCTCCTCGAATACTAAGGGGTGGGTATCGATAAAGTGGTTGCCTAGGAACTTAAGTGGCCCTTGACTGCTAAAGCATATCTCGATGTAATGGACAAGACCTCTTAGGAGCCTCATGGGCACTAAAGCTTTGGGCGCTAAAGCGGATCCATGACCACCAAAGCGGTCATATTAGATACCATATATCAAATTTTACAAAGTCCAAAAATACATTTTGACTGGGTGCTTGGAATTTGTTCAGAACCTCGTACATGCAAATGAACTATGCTACCATATAAAATTCGATATTCCAAACACTATGGAACCATCAAACTTTCATTTGATATCATTTTTACTAAATATGTGGCCTACACCGATAGTTTTATTTTTTATATAATACTCCTAATAGCTCATAATAAGTTCTAAAGCCTTGGAACCTAAAACAATGGTCCACCTAGAATAAAATTAACATTCTGAAGTTGATGACACTGTTGAAATACTCATCCAAGGTCATTAACTAGTGGTTTGGATCCGAGATTAATTTATTAATAATGAAAGCTCCAAATTAAGGAAATGAGCCTAAAACCCAAGAGAACTGTCTAATAACTAAACCAATAGTTCCCATAAGTCACAAATAACTTTTAGCCACCATAGGGAGGCTCAAAATTCTATAAATGCACATAAATTATGGAACTGTCCTAGAGGGTCATTACAATATCCACTACTAAAAGGACTTTTGTCTGCAAAAGTCAACGGATAATAGGAGCACGAAAGCTCGAAGGGAAAAGTGTCATGACCTTCCAGGTCATTTCTATATTTTTGCTTATTTTTTATATTTAGATCTTTCCTATATCTTCCTCAAGTCATTTATGACCTGCTACAACTGATAGTTCGGTTACTGGATAGTATGTTTAGTTTTTAGGGATAATTTCATATTTTAAAGTCTTAACTGGTTCAAATTGGATATTGGGATAAAATCATAGTCAAACAACCTTGTTTGCCAATTATGATAGTTCCAGTAGCTCTGGAACATTTATTTTAGGCTAGGTGGACCCTTTGTTTGGGTCTCGAGTCTTTTGAATTCATTTCGGGCTATTAGTCAAATATTAAGTAAAATAGTGCATTACAAACTAGGATGGAAATTTTCAATGCATCACTGAATTCAAAATGTCACATTTGATAGGGTAACATAGTTTGTTTGCATTTATGAGATTTCGGATAAATCTTGAGGGATTTGTGTGGATTTAGAAAACTTTTAAGTCTCAGCTAGTATTGGTGCACTGCTTAAGCACCCTTTTGGGTCGCTTAACCAAAGGGGCCGCTAAAGAAGATGAACCATCTCTTAAGCAACCGAGTCGGCCCAGGGGAGGTTCGCTTAAGTGATCCCCTACCTCTTAAGCGGCAGCTAAAGAGGCAAGGGACCACTTAAGTGGTACCTGTTAGCGACACTAGGTCACTTAAGGTGTGACCTCTCAAGAGGCCTAGTATTAGCTTAAGCAACAAACGCGTACCTGGAAAGGGTATAAATACCCTGCTTAGCTCAATATTCCCCATTTTCATTCATTCTCTAGAATATTGAATCCTAAAAAAGTGGAAAAATTTAGGAGAATCAATTATGGGTGATTAGGGGATTTGATAATGTTAATTTACGCATTTCTTCTTCGAATTTGTGGTGAGTTTTCATCAATTTCTTGGTTTAATTCTCCATCTTTTTAAAAAATTCTAAAATGTTGGTGGCTTGATTGTAGCAAGATCAGAGTTTGGAATTCACTCATTTTTTAGGATAAATATTCCTTGAGCATAGAGGGATGTAGTGTTGGTTTTGAAAGCGCAATTTCCTAAATAGGACTTATTTTATCTCTTTTCTATCCGAAGGTTTGGAAAATATTATTTTTGAACTTTAAAAACTATTTTGAAACCTTAAAAAATAAAAATAATTTAAGAAAACTACAAAGTCGCCGCTTGATTTTTCGAGAAAATATCAAGAAAAGTATTAATATTATAATGACTTGAAAACAGAAATAAATCCTTAAAATTATTAAAAATTAATAAGAATTCAGGTAAAGTCTTGAGAAGGTTTTTTAAGGTACTCAAGCTCGTCCATTAAAAAATGATTGACCAAAAGACAGTTTGTCTAAATTATAAAACTGATTAGTTTTGAGAAAAGTGGCTAACTTTGTAGAATCTTGAAATTTAAATTATTTGTAAAATATGACATTCATTTTATTCAAGTGAAAATAAATTTATTTAATTTATAGTAAAATTCTCCTAACAAGAATGTCAAATTAAACGCGATCAATTTGTCAATTTAACAGAAACCTAGTTATTTTCATAGAAAGGGGAAACTAATTTTTGAATATTAATTTTGAGTAAAAGATTTTTTTTTCGTTTTGAAAAAAGAACATACCAATTTTAAACAAATTATGACATATTTAACTTATTGTAATAATGCTTTTGATTTTAACAGGAAAAATAATTTCCAATATTGGAGAGAACTTACTTTACCTTGAATAAATCAATTCGACACGTGAACAAAAATAAATGCCAATTTGACTTTTAAAGATTCATTTATAGAGAAAGCAAATTTTTCAATGATATAAGTTATATAATTATTTGATAAATGACAAAGAAAGAAAAATATTAAGATAAAAGCAAAAATGACAATACAAAGGGGAATTTAATTCGATTTTACCAAAGTTAAGAGTTAATTACAAACAAGTAATCAAATATGAATTTACAACAGACTAAAGGAGAAAAGTTGAAATTTGGGCCTCTTATCTGGCCCATTTTCAATTGCCTTGCTCTTGGGCTGGATATTTATGGACCTTTGTCCAATTTCTTGCTGTGTATACCAGTTGTATAGTGACTTTAAATCGGCCTCCTTATGCTGCATTTTCTCCGTATACATTGTATAAAACCCGTATATTAGCTTCCAAAATCTACATACTTGATTCAGTTTTCCATCCTTTTCTGTATATCACTAGTATACTACTATAAATTCAGTGTATACTTCTACAAATTAGTCTTTTTGTTGAATTTGACATGAGGTTGACTCGAGGTTTTGGGAACTTAGTCTCTAGGTAATGGAGGATATGACAAACTAAATGGATAGGGAGGGTCATTCAAGGAAAGTAAGCAAAATAGGATTAGATAACTTAACAAAGTAAAAGGTTTGAATCAAGTAAATAATTTCAACACAACTTAGTTATTCACAAACATTAACATGTAAATAGAGAAATATATAATTTATCTTTGAACAATTTTTTCTAACATTTTATATCTACTCTATGAAATTTTATAACCCCATACATACACAATGCATAGAGAAACATTGTAAATGGCCTTTTAGAATTGATATAAACACTCCAAATAGGCAGGAAAGTGAGTTGTACATGAATATCACCTCATGCACAGATAGAAGAGAATATATAAGAACATATTGTTGCTTATCTAAAGATCTTATGAAATTATTTTTGACATAGAAACTATACTTCTCAATCCTAGGGATATCTCACCAATACTTCTCAATCCTAGGGATATCTCACCATAATACAACAAACAACTAAGAAAATAATTTCAAATTGACTTTTAGCAGAGATTTTCAGGGCTTAGTAAAATAACAATTAGATATTGATCTAAGGTGGATTTATGTACCTCGTTATTAGTATCTGAGCTTAATTATTCTAGTTTTGGAGATTTCTCTTGTGCTTAATGATTTAATTCTTTTATAAATGAGGATCTATGCGTCATTTTATGTAAATATAATGTTTATGGTATGTTCATAAAGGTTTTGGAGTCAAAACACTAAGATAATAGTGCAAATGACAAATCTAGTACTCTTAGCTTGAGCTATGTTCTTTACTAGTACATCGTCTTGAATTGTAAGTTGTTTTTAGCTCTAATGTGTGATGTTGTAGGAAGATTGGGGAGGTGATAATAAGGATATAAATTTGATGTAAAAGCTGTAAATATACTGTAAACAACACCACAAAGCTTTTATTTGAAGGACAAAAGAATGGGACAAACATTGTGCGAAATTGGACGTTTTTGAGTCATTGGCATGCCACATTGCCTAGGTGACGTGTTAAATATGTGGAACACCCTTGGTAGCAATTAAATATACCAAAAAATTGTTCTTCTCCCTGATTAGTCTATGCCACGCTGTCGAGATGGCGCGATAAGGTCGTGGAACGGAGGTAACTCCAAATCGGGTAGCATTTGTCTTCCTATAAATAGATCACTTAAACATTTGTGTAAAGAAACTGATTGACCTTGGGACTTGAAGGAAGGATGGATAACATTTCAATTAGGGTTTTGATTATAATACTTTGTTTTTTTTTTATGTATTTTAACATTTATTCATTCATTGTGATTACGGTTATGTCCATGATCGGCTAAACACTCTTTTGGGGGGTTAAGGCAAGAACATGAGTATTATTGTTATTAATTGATTTGGTTGTGGTTTTTTTTTTTTTGGTTTTTTATTAATCCTTTTTATCACTATTTTAAATATTCCTAACCCTTAGCATAGACGTTTAACTTTATTATGAACCCAGAAGGAAGAATTATAGGGTAGAATATGGGATGAATCGAATAGGATCGTAAACTTACTTGAATGAAGTTATGATTTGCACTTAGGATAGGAATATACTTAAGTGACCTATTTGGTTCAATTATATGATGGATTATTAGTGCTTTTAACTTGGTTCTCGGTTCCCCAAGGGCTAAGTTAGATAATTGATTAGAGGTTCGGAAGGCCATAGTCATATCATTGATCACGTGAACAAACAACCTAGATTATTAACCTAAACAATGAAGTTATATAATGTAGTATGATTGTTCATAGTGCCTTAACCATGGATTTCTCCCCATAACTATTTAAACCTTTAATTTACCGTATTTCTTAGTTTACATTACGTATAACTTTCAACTCTTGTGGATATGTTACATGGATATAATCTTAATCGTTGAACTAGAATTGAGTAGTTTCTTAACACTAGTCCCTGTAGGATCGATACTTGGCATTTAATAAGGCCACTATATTACTTAGGTGGACTACGTATAATTACGTGTACGCTTTGGCGCAATAAGTTTTTGGCTCCATTGCCGAGGACTTTTAAATTGGAAACTACTTTAGTTTATGTTAGACTTTTTTGATTTCTTTGGTTTTATTCTCTTGGTATTGGCTTTTAAGTTTGCAGGCATAGGTTAAGCAAACTCGTAAGATGATAAGGTATAGGGAGTTGGTTTAACCAGACCCCGAGCCCAAGTAATGCTTAAACTAAAAAAGGAGAGAAGTTCTCCATATAATCCTACAAATTTACGAAGAGGAAGACAATCGTGCACCTATTATTGAAGATCCACCAACCCATAGGACAATTCGCAAAGTGGCAACTCCACTTATGACCAATTTGACCTCCACTATTCAAAGAGTGACTGCTGAAGATAGATTTGATCTAAAGCAGAAAATGGTGAAGCTTTCGCATAATACTGGATAGTTTGTCGGGATATCACATGAAGATCTGCTAATCCACTTGTAAGGCTTTCTGGAGATTAGTGACACATTCATCTCGATGGGTGTGTCAAATTACTGTGAGGTTGATACTCTTCTCCTTCTGACTTTTGGGGAAATAAGAGACGTGGTTGAAAAATGAGTCTATAAGTTCAATCACAACATGGGAAGACTTAGACCAAAAATTCCTCATCCATTTTCTTTCATCCGGCAAGACTACGAGACTACACATTGAGATTTTGAACTTCAATCAAAAGTTGTATGAGATCCTATATCATGTTTGAGAGAGATTTAAGTCTCTTCTTTGGGACTATACACTTTATCAGCAGTCTAATGATGTATTAGCTCACACCTTTGTTGAAGCCCTTGACTGTAAGACAAAAAAATTTACCAGATTCAGCTGCAGGTGATCTAGCTCTGGAAAAGATTTATGATGAGTTATATACTTTATTGAACCACATAGCTCAAGGAAATCTTGATTGGCATGGTGATATGTTAAGAAGCTCAGTGAAAAACATTGTGGCCATGATTGAAGTTGATAGTATCACTTCCTTAGTTGCTCAATTATCAACCATGCAGAATTAGATAATGACCCAATTTAGCAAATTCGGTATGAATCAATCTCCAGGTTAGGTAAATGCAGTGCAACAGACCCCAGGTTGGTGTTAGATTTGTGGCAATAAAGGCCATTCTACAGACTTGTGTGGTGTAAATTTGAGTCCATAAATTTTGTGGGTAATATACGTAATCCAACTTATGTAACTGCCTTCAACCAAAAGTGGCAAACTTAGCCAAATTATGCATAAGGCAATAATCAAAACCAACAGTTCTGACAAAAGCACAATACACAAGCCAGTAACATAGAGGAAACTTTAAAGAAGATTCTAGCCGATCAACAAGAAATGAATGCTGAAATTAAAAATCAGCAAGTGGTGCAGCAAAAGTTAGAGCAGTAGTTAGGGCAACGAGCCCAGGAACAAAATACTAGGCCTCAAGGTGGTTTCCCAAGTTATAATAAACCTATGAAGTAAGTTATGAACATAACTTTGAGAAGTGGTAAAGAGCTTAGTGACAAACCTCCAAAGAAAGCTAAAGAGGTAGATGTAGAGTTAGTTCCACAACATGTTGCAGGTAAAGATGCTGATAATATGGGGAAGTCTAAGTACCCAAGAACTAAAATTATTAAGCAAGTTATGGAACGACCACCACCATTATTCTCACTAAGGCTGAGAAAGTCTAAAGAAGATGCTTGTTTCAAGAAGTTCTTTGACACTTTCAGAGAATTTCACATTAATTTGCCTCTTTAAGATATTTTGAAAGGAATGTCCAAGTACGCCAAGAACTTAAAGGACCCGATGAAAAATAAGGTAAAGATACAGGATATTAACATGGTGGCATTTACGGAGAAGTGCATCTCTGTGGTTATGAAAAAAATGCCCAAGAAGCTTAAGTATCCAAGTAGTTTCACTCTACCCATACAAATTAGTAATAACAAAATGGTCTGTGCCTTGAGTGATTTAGGGGAGAGTATAAATGTAATACCCCATACTATTGTTAGCTTGGTTCAACTTTCATTTTCATGCACAAGGGGCTTAAGGCCTGAAAAATTCACCAAGTGTTGGGGACATAGTCTTCTTCAAGACTCCTAAACTTCAAGGATTTTTATTTTGACCTTCCTGACCTCGAAATGTTAGTTTTTGAGTTAATTTATGTTTAGGGATGTAATAAGTAAGTCTCAGAGTAGTTTCAGATTTTTCAAACAAGGTTTGGGGCATATTTGGATTACGAAACCAGTGGGTCACTATGTTAGTTCCGCGATGCAGCATTAGTCCACATCGCATGTTGACTACAGCGCGGTGAAGGTGTTGTGTCCAGTTATTGATTTATAATTTAATACATGTGTCACGATCTTTATCCTAGTGTGTGAATTTCTTTAGAGGTGAAAAATATTCATAGAAATCACTTAGAACAAAGTTGAGTTAAGAGCCTTCGATTTGGCCAAATTTTGGTATTCAATTCTACAAAGTTCAAGTTTTAATGTGTATAACTTTTTACATATATGGAATTTTTCAAGACCCACCAAATTGTATATAATTGAATTATCTTTCCAATAATACTAATTTTGTCTTAATACGATACCCGAGCGAAAAGTTATGATCATATTTGTCAGAACTAGTAAGCTACCGAGATAAGACCGCATCGTAGTGACGTAGTTGCATCCATTTGTTTTGTTAACTAATCAAGGGGTAATTGAGTCTTTTCCCCTCGACCCATTCATTCATAACATTACTTGGGCATCAATTAGGGCATAATTTTGCCCTTCTTCTCCAATTTTCCTCTCAAGAAAATACTCTTCTTTCCCAAAGAATAAATTTAATTCCTTTTTCCGAAGGGAATCAAGAATCTAAGTTTCCTAAGTTCAAGAGTCTTAATGAAAGATTTAAGAATAGTTTTTCTTTCACAATTTAAGAAACTTAAGGTATGTGGGGTATTATTTATGGGTTCCTTTCACCCATGGAGCCCCAAAACCCTTTTCTTTCAAATAAAGAATGAAATTTCTATCATAATGGTATTTTATATGTTCAAGAAATATTTAATTTCATGTTTTCATGGCGATTTAAATTAAATTCAGTCCATGTATGATCCCATGAAATATTTGATTTCCTCATGCTATGAATTTTAGTTTCCTATGCCTTACCCAAGTAAATTTCATGATTTGTTGAATGCTCATGTTTAGAATATCCCCATGTTCATGCTTTCCACTTGTTTGATGAAATTCTCATGTATTGGGTTGAACCATGATTCAATACTACAGTCTTAAGTTTAATTGTCATGTTTTATTATAATTCCGTGTTTGTGGGTTATGAACACTTGATACCTATGTGTTCTACATGATTTCCATTCTTCAAGTAACACGATAGCTAAATCATGGTTTTAATACCATATTCATAACACCATGATCATGTAGAACATTATTAGTTTATATGTTATAATTACCTTAGAATATGTATACACTGTTATTTTCAAAATACCATAACTTGAGCTTATCAGTTATTAGTTATCCGTGCAGACACCAGTTAGTATTTTAGTGTCTTATATTTGGGAGTAGGATTTAGCATCAAGTGAACCTAGGGATGGGGGATCACCTTACAATTAGGATTGGGTCCTTAGCAGCAGTCCTTAAGTTCCAGAACTACGTAATTAGCGTAAGATTATGAGATGTCACCTACCATTTTAGGATTGACACTCTCTTAGGGGTCACCCGCCAGTTAGCAAAGACTCCATAGTCCTTTGGAATATCAGTTTAGTAATCACGCTAGTTCAGGTTCTACCACTAAGGCAAGGATACAATAGCCCTCATAAATGTAGGTTAGACGTTGGACTCCATTATAGCTCATATGATTTATGGCGGTTACATGATAGCTCCCACAGTCTCAGTATAGTATTCAGTATATATTTAATTTAAGTTTTCTTGACCAAAGCATACAGATTTATAGTTATTCAGTCATACGAATTTTAGTATTTTAGTTAACATATTATTTCAGAAATATGCTTATGCTTTGTGTTGCATTCTCAAATATTACAGTTTTCACGTTTTCATGCTCAGTTATATTATGTTGTTCAGTGAGTACTTATCTTATATGTACAGTACCCTATAGTTTCAGTCCAGTTATTCAGACTAATACATTTCAATTTTACATGATCAGAATTCATATATCTGTTACTCAGCATACCAATGCTAGTTATCCCTCTACTTAAATTTCAGTTGTTTGGTCACACATACATTAGTCATTCAGTTAATCAAATCTACTTAGCATATGTTATGTTGGTTTTGTATGTTTATTTGTTCATGATTAGTAAATTTGTATATTTAGATCCATGAGTTAAGTCAGTTCCCACAATATAGTTTTAGACCCAGTATTCATATGTCATCCTCAGTATAATTTCTACAGCATATTCAGCCCTAAAAGAGAATTGCTTATACTATTTATGTTTCTCCACTTCCTACCTTATAGAATTATTTTAAGCTCATGATTTATAAATTCTCTATGATTTATAGTTTTCAAGTATAGCCATGTTTCAAATGTATATTTTCAGCAAATAATTTATATCCTCAATTTTACAACATCTTTGAAATATTTCCATGATTTAGTGTATGTATCCATATACTCAGTACATTCCACCGTACTAACCATATATATGTATTTGTAGCTACATCCTTCATAATGTAGGTACCATATATAACTCTTACACCAGGGAGACAGTTTGTAGTTTTCAGCTAGCAGGTGATAAGTTCTCCTATTTTAAGAACTCCAGACAGTTATAAATCATGTACTATATTTTTTTAGTTTCCATAAGTATTGATTAGTGGTAGTTGAAGGTATGTCCAAGCTATCTATAGTCAGTATAGTAGAGGCTTCGTAGATGTCTGTCAGATTCAGTTATGTCATTTGTGTTTCTTTCTTTAGTTTTATCATGATGTAAACTGTATCAACATTAAATTTATTCAAACTTTTCATGATCATGATTTTGCTCATTAAATTAAGCTTTGTAATATATCCTAAATCAGTTACTTAAGTATCATGCTAACTCATGGGTTAGCTTAAGATCACTTATGGTTACAAGCACCGTGTTACAACTAGGGGGTAGTCTCGGGTCATGACAAACTTGGTATCAGTCGAGTTCAAGTGTCCTAGGGTGTCTATGAAGTCGTGTCTAGTAGAGTCTTGCAAAATGGTACGAAGATATCTGTACTTTTCTTCAAAAGCCTACAGGGCATTTAAGAAATATTTCCCTTCTTTCAAATCTTAGATCATGTAGTAAAAGTGTTCTCTAAGGAGCTTATGCACATTCTCATGTTAATCTATTTATACCATCTCTGGCTTATTCTTAAGGCAATAAAAATATCCATCTTAAATTCTTATAGATAGAGTTTTCTTAGACAGTCCCCCCAGACAAATATAGGATTGCATGCAGGCTCAAAATTATCCCATCAATGTCTTTATGTTATAAACTTTTAAAGTGTTTTTTTCATGAAAAATTATGCATTGAGCTAAAGTCAAATGTGCTTTTAGATCCCTTCTTAGAATTCTATGATAGCATATGACTTAGAGTTAGAAGCATGAACCTAGAATTTTAGCAATAGTAAAGTGGGATAGTGTTTATCTTAATTTAGAAGATTATGTATTTATAGAGCTAGTTGTATAAAGGGTGAATCAATAAGCTTGAAGCAGTGTATGAAATAATTTAAGTTTGTTGATTCAAAATTATATGTTGTTGACTTTGGGTATGTTGGTGTAATGGAAATTCTCATGGTTTAGATGTGATGTTAGTAGGTTATAAAGAAAGTTAGTATGGTTCATTGAAGGTTTGGGGATATCCATGTTAAGAGTTAGAATCTAAGTTTCAATATTTAAAGATTGAGCTAATAGAAATAAGAGTTAAAGCTCTAGATGGTGTGAACTCAGGGTATGGTGATACGCATGAAGATTCTATTAGTGAGTTTCCAAGCTATTATATGATGACTATTAGGGGCATAGCAAGTTAAGAGTTGTATCCCAGAAGGAAACACTAGCAACGGGTTATACACTTTCAAGTGTAGTCTTTTAGGTTGAGTTTATTATTTATGTGTATTTTTATATGTCATACTCTAGGGTAACGTTATTGCAATATCATTTTAGAGATTTTAAAGGGGTCCACACACTTAGAATGATATCTTAAAACTAAGGGAAAGATGATTGAACAAGTAATTAAGTCAGGCTCTCAGATTCTAGTAATGATGCCAATATGTTGTAGAACATCAACAGGGGAGGAATATGCTCGATCCATTCTCATCTTAGTGCAAAGTTTTGTACTTTATTCATCACGATATTTACTCATGCCTTACATGTTATCTCTATGATCATAGTTCATATTCATGCACATAATAGAGAATCATGTACCCTGCCAGTTCACACAGCAGTATGAATCATATTCCATGAATTTACGAACTCCAAACTCAGGTCATATATATCATGACTTATGTACTCATGCTAAACATTATGCTCAATTCCCAGAACTCATGGTATGCCATAATGATTAGTAAAAATCAAATTATGTTATGTATGTCCTCAGTTTTGATCTCTTTAATAAATTCATGCTTTCTATACTCTATTTCTCAAACCTCAGTTAAGTGTCAAAGTTATGCATAGTATCCCTCTATGCTTTGGGATCTCATGTTCTAACCTTTCAGTGACCTCTCCTTAAGGCAAGGTAGTGATGATGAATGAATATTTAGATGAGAGAGAGTAAGTATTTTTTGTTTTCATGGTTCAAACTTGTGTTATGGTGTTATGTGCAGTTCCTTGTAATTTTGATTTATGCTTGAACATGGTGGGAATATGTAGCTCAACTTAGAACTTTGTTGGAGTAGTTAAATTTAAAGTGTGAGGAAATGTTTGAATTGGGTAGTTTAATTTCCTAAGGCCTAGTAATTCTATTCCATCTTATGTTTTATAGGCCTGTGTTCCATGTTACAGAGTTATAGCCATGTTAAGAGTCTTTACTCATTTATATTATTCGAATCATACCCAAGTTCTTCGCTCCTTACAGTTATTAGAACTTCTTAGAAAGAGTGTTGAATAAATACAGACAAGTTCCTATGGTTTTATCCATATTTCAATATAGTCTTACTATCTAAAGTTTCATGAGTATGGCCATTCCAAGAGGTAATTTATTTCCATCCATGTAAATTGTGATCTCAGTTCAATTCATGCATCATGTTTCAGATTCAGATATTCTGTCATGATTTAGTTTGTAAGTATCCCGTTCATCATCTCAGCCATTTCTTAGTATTTTTACCAAGTTAGTGTCCTTCGGGGGACGAATGATCCCAAAGGGGAGATGTTGAAATATCCTGAGTTTTCATGTCCTAAACCTCTCATATTTTCTTTACAAAACTAGATCTATCCTGAGGTAATGGTTACTCATAAGTTGACTCTGTCATTTCTATCTCAGCCTTATAACCATTCTCATGTCAGTGTATGTATTCACAAAATTAGTTCAGTTAATATATCATGCCCAAACTCAGTTATGCACTTATGTTCCAAGTCATGCATGTTCAGTATATGATCTCAGTTACCTTAGTACAATGCTCTCAGTCTAACCAATCTCATTCGACGATGAATTTTCATAAGTGGGAGATATTGTAATACCCTGTACTATTCTTAGCTCAGTTTGGCATTTAGCTGCATGCATAAGGTGCTTAATTCCTAAAAATTGCACTGTGTTGGGGACTTAGTCATCTTTAAGATCTCTAAACTCGAGGATTTTTATTTTGACCTTCCCGACCCTAATATGTTAGTTTTTTAGTTAATTCATGTTTATCATGTAAGAAGTATTTATTGGAGTAGTTTTAGATTTTTTGGATAGGATTTAGGCCATGGTTGGATCAAGGAACCAGTGGGTGACTGTATAGGCCTGCAATGCGGCATTAGTCCCTATCGCATGCTGACCGTATCGCGGTGAAGGTGTTGTTTCCAGCTCTTGATTAATAATTGAATATATTTTCATGATCTTTACCCTAGTGTGTGAAGTAGTTCAGAGGTGAAAAATGTTCATAGGAATTACTTAGAACAAAGTTGAGCTAAGAGCCTTTGATTCAGCCAAATTTTGGTATTCAATTCAACAAGGGTCAACTTTGAATGTGTATAACTTTTTACATGTATGTGTTTTTCAGCTCAAGACCAACCAAATTGTATATAATTGAATTAGCTTCCCAATGATAGAAATTTCGCCTTAATTCGATACCTGAGCAGAAAGTTATGATTATTTTCATCAAAACTAGTAAGCTACAGCGATAAGACCGCATCATAGTGACGTAGTTGTATCCAGTTATTTTAATTTAAATAATTAAGGGGAAATAGGGTCCTTTTCCCTTCAACTCATTCATCCATAATATGACTTGGGCATCAGTTAGGGCATAATTTTGCCCTTCCTCTCTAATTTTCCTCTCAAGAAAACCTTTTTCCTTTCCTCTCCAATTTTCCTCTCAAGAAAACCTTCTTACTTCCCCAAGAACAAATTCAATTCCTTTTCCCCCAAGGAATCAAGAATCTATGTTTCCCAAGTTCCAGAATCTTCAAGAAAGCTTTAAGAATAGTATTTCTTTCCTAAGTTAAGAAACTTAAGGCATGTGGGGTATTCATTCATGGATCCCTTTCATCCATGGTGCCCAAAAACCCTTTTATTTCAATTAAAGAATAAACTTTCTATCATTGTGGTATTTTATCTGTTTAGGAAAGATTGAATTTCATTTTTTCATGGTAATTTAAATTAAATTCAGCCCATGTATGATCCCATGCAACATTTGTTTTCCCCATGCTATGAATTTTAGTTTTCCATGCCTTACTCAAGTAAATTTCATGAGTTGTTGAATGCTCATATTTAGAATAAGCCCATGTCCATGTTCATGGTTTCCACATGTTTGACAAAATGCTCATGTTTTGGGTTGAACCATGATTCAATACTACAGTCTTAACTCTGAACATCATATTTTATGATCATTCAGTGCTGGTGGGTTATGAACCCCCGATGCCTATGTGTCTTACATGATTTCTATTTTTTAAGTAACACTACAGTCAGATCATGGTTAATATTATATTCAGAACACCATGATCATGTTGAGCATTGTCAGTTTATATGCTATAATTACCTCAGAATCCGTATGCACTATTATTTTAGAATACCATGACCTGAGCTTATCAGTTATAAGTTATAAGTGCATGTACTAATTAGTATTTCAGTGTCTTTAAGTTAGGAGTAGGATTTAGCACTAAGCAAACCTAGGGATGAGGGCTCACCTGCCAGTTAGGATTGTGTCCTTAGCAGTAGACTCTAAGTTCCAGAACTACGTAGCCAGTGAAGGATTATAAGATGTCACTTAGTGCTTTAGGATATCAGTTTAGTAATCACACCAGTTCAGGTTCTACTCCAATAGCAAGGATAAAACAACCCTCCTCAATATGGGTCAAATGTTGGACTCCAAGATAGCTCACATAGTTTATGACAGTTACATGATAGATCCCATAGTCTTAGTGCAATATTTAGTATATATTAAATTTAGGTGTGCTTGACCAAAGCATACAAATTTATAGTTATTCAGTCATACAGATTTTAGTCTTTTAGTTTACAACTTATTTAAGAAATATTCTTATGCTTGGTCTTGCATTCTCAGATATTATACTTTTCATGCATTCATGCTCAGTTATATGATGTTGTTCAGTTAGTCCTTATCTCATTTACACAGTAGCCCACAGTTTTAGTCCAGTTATTCATACAAAGTACCATTTGGTTTTACATGATTAGTATTCATATATCCGCTACCCATCATACAGATGTTAGTTATCCTTTTACTTAAATTTCAGTTGTCCAGTCATACAGACATCAGTCATTCAGTTAATCAGATCTAGTTAGCATATGTTATGCTGGTTTTGTATGGTTATTCATTCATGCTTAGTATATTTTTATATTCAGATCTATGATTTAAGTCGGTTCCCACCACATAGTTTAAGATCTAGTATTCATACATCATCCTCAACAGAGTTTCTACAGCATATTCAGCCCCACAAGAGAATGGCTTACAGTATTTATGTTTCTACCTCCTCCTAGATTACAAAATTTTTTTCAGCTTATGATTTACAAATTCTCTATAATTTACTATTTTCACGTATATCCATGTTTCAAATAAATATTTTCATCAAATAACTTATATCCTCAGTTTTATAGCATGTTTGAAATATTTCAATGATTTAGTTCATGTATCCATATATTCAGCACATTCCACTATACTCACAACATATATAAATTTGTAGCTACATCTTTCATAATATAGGTACCATATGTAGCTCTTACACTAGATTTAGATAGTTTATAGTGTTCAGCCAGTAGGTGATAAGTTCTCATATTTTGAGAACTCCAGACAATTATAGATCATGTACTATATTTTTTATTTTTCATTTGTATTGATTAGTGGTAGTTGGAGGCATGTCTCAGCTATAGTATAGTAGAGGCTTCATAGATGTCAGTCAGAGTCAGTCATGTAATTTGAGTTTCTTTCTTTAATTTTATCATGATATAAACTATATCAGCATTAACTTTATTCAGACTTTTCATGATTATGCTTTCGCTCAGTAAATTAAGTCTTGTAATATATTCTAAATCAATTTCTCAACAACAACAACAACAACAACAAACCCAGTGTATTCCCACCTGGTGGGGTCTGGGGGGGTAAGATGTACGCAGTGCATACCTCTACCTCTAAAGAAGTAGAAAGGCTGTTTCCGATAGACCCCCGGCTCAAGGCACCAGATACCTCACAAATACCATGTAAAACACATAACATAAATACGACAGCCATAACAAGAATACATAACATAAATACACAAATACCATGTAAAACACATAACAAGAATACATAACATAAATACGGCAGCCATAAGTAAAAGAAAACAGATGAAAGCACCCAGATTCGTACTAAAGCAAGGAACACGGAATCATAACCAGGATACTACCCCCAGCCAGTAATTCCCTACACTAGCGGCCCAAACTGGCCCTAGTCCTCAACCCTAATTCGCGTCCTCCAGACCTTCCTATCTAGGGTCATGTCCTTGGTGAGCTGTAACTGCTCCATGTCCCGCCTAATCACCTCACCCCAGTACTTCTTCGGCCTACCCCTACCCCTCCTAAAACCATCCAACGCTAGTCTCTCTCACCTACGAACCGGGGTATCCATGCCCCTCCTCTTCACGTGTCCGAACCAGCTCAATCGGACTTCCCGCATCTTGCACTCCACTGGGGTCACACCAACCTTCTCCCTGATAGTCTCGTTCCAAAATCTATCCCCTCTAGTTAGTCCACACATCCAGCGCAACATCGGCATCTCTGCCACCTTCATTTTTTGGATGTGGGAATTCTTAACTGGCCAACACTCCGCTCCATACAACATGGCCGGACGGACTACCACCCTGTAGAATTTGCCTTTAAGCTTAGGCGGCACCTTCTTATCACACAACACCCCCGACGCGAGCTTCCACTTCATCCATCCCGCCCCAATACGGTGCGAGACATCCTCGTCAATGTCGCCGTTACCCTAGATCACGGACCCGAGATACTTGTAACTATCCCTCTTACAAACCACCTGTGAATCCAGCTTCACTACCACCTCATCCTCCAGCCTCACGTCAGTAAACTTGCATTCCAAATACTCTGTCTTGCTTCTGCTCAACCTGAACCCTTTAGACTCATGAGTTTGTCTCCACACCTCTAATATATCATTCACACCCCCTCGAGTCTCATCAATCAAAACTATATCGTCCGCGAAAAGCATACACCACGGCACCTCCCCTTGAATACGTCGCGTCAACACATCCATCACCAAGGCAAACAAAAAGGGACTAAGAGTAGATCCCTGATGCAATCCTGTCAAGACGGTGAAATGATCTGAGTCTCCTCCCGCCGTCCTCACCTGAGTTTTCGCTCCCTCATACATGTCCTTAATTGCTCTGATATATGCCTGCGGGACTCCACTTACCTCCAAGCACCTCCAAAGCACCTCCCTGGGGACTTTGTCGTATGCCTTCTCCAGGTCAATAAACACCACGTACAGGTCCTTCTTCCTTTCCCTATACTGTTCCACCAGCCTCCGTACCAGATGAATTGCCTCCGTCGTCGAGCGGCCAGGCATAAACCCAAACTGGTTTTCCGAAATAGACAATATCCGTCTCAGCCTCACCTCGACCACCCTCTCCCAAATCTTCATAGAGTGACTCAATAACTTGATCCCCCTATAGTTATTGCAGCTCTGGATCAATTTCTCAAGTATCATGCCAATTCATGGGTTATGTTGGGATCATTTTTGGTTCCAAGAACCGTGTTACGACTAGGGGGTAGTCTTGGGTCATGACAATAAATTTGATGACTCTTTCTATGTTCAACACTCTTGGGTTGGGTAAGCTGAGACCATGCTTTGTGATGCTACAAATGGCGAACAAGACCATAGTGAATCCCAAAGAAATAATTAAGGAAGTCCATATAAAGGTTGGTAAGTTTGTAATTCCTACTGATTTTATGGTTATGGATTAGGATGTAGATAACATGACCAATCATTCTGGGACGTCAATTCTTATCCATAGGAGAAAAGTTGATAGATGATAGAAAGGGTACTCTAACAATGAGATTGGATGACAAAGTGGTGGGTTTTAGAGTTTATAAGACACTTAATCTACTTACCCACTACAACGATTTGTGTATGATTATAGTGATGGAAGTGGATAAGTCTGGGGTGTTAAAAGCCAAATCACCAAGTACTCCTTCAGATAATCTCATTAAGTTTCCCAAGATACCATCACCTAAGCCCAAAGTGAATGCAATTGATGAGCCTTAAAAGGTGATTGTTGAAAAAGTTGTTACCCTTAAGAGTTCACACTCAAAAGGTCAAAAAAAAGTAAGAAGATAGCCTCTAAGTAGGAGGAAAATGATGAAGGAATTAGATGAGTAGTGATGTTTGGTTGTGCCGCGACACTAAGTTAGGCATTGATTGGGAGGCAACCTAAGTTAAGGTGGGTTTTATTTTCAATATTTTTAGTTTTTACATTACGTAGTTTTTGTTTTTGCGAGACACAAGTTGATGGGAAGTGTATGTACTGGAGCTTGAGCTATGGAGCATGGCAGAGACTAAGTGTGGGTCCTCAGATCCTCTTGATGTTAAAATATGCTGCTAGCAAGGCCTATAGGCCTTAGTCAATATTTCTTTCTCTACTTTTAGGTTTACGTTGGGGACAAATTTAATTTTGAGTTAGGTCGGGAATGTTCCATAGTTTCGGGTGAAGTGATGTTGTAGGGTCTTAATATTAGTTGTTTCTTAGTTTGTTTTTGGGTTAAATTTGAAGATTTTGAAAAATTACAAAAATATTTTATCTTATTAGTTTTTAGTTGGTGGGTGTCAGTTTAGTAAGTGAACACTTCACCCACCGTGTGGTTGCTCTTTTTTGTTCTTTTCCACGGGGTTGCCTTTTGAACACAATATCCTCTTTCTTTTTAAGAATAAATTTTAAATTTTTTGTGTTAGGTAAGTGATGTGTTCTTATTGGTATTGTGTATGATTGCATGATAAAAATGGTTTTTGTGTGTAAAAGCATGTTATTTGTGGTGTATTATGACTTTTGAGACACCTAGACTCTAGTTTATGACTCTTGTACATTGTTGGCTTAATTTTGAATTCATGTGATTACTTGGTTTAGAGTCTATGATGATCCTACTTGAATTGATCATGTGTCATGTGTGTGTGAGGTTTGCTTGTATATTCCTTGTTGCAAATAAAGTCTAAAACTATCTTGGTGTGTGTGCAAAGCAAAATAAAATGTATGGGTTTAGGAGATAATATAGTTATTTCTTTGATAGTCATGTTCATAACCTTTTTTACCCACCCTTGTGCTTAATCTTAGTTAGCCTCATTGAGCCTTTAGCCAATTTTGTTGGTAGCCTCCTATGTAGCCCGTTCCACTTCTTTGGTTAAACTTAATTTGATCCAAAGCTCCTAAGTTCTTTAAGTGAATGTTAATAAAGTGAAGGACTATGAAAATAAGAAGAAAAAAGGTGAAAGTGAGGCCCCAAAAATCAGCTCACTACTAAAAAATAATAAAAAGAGACCAGAAAAAGAGACCTCATGTGGTCTCTTTTTCTAAAAAAAGAGACCTGAAAAGCATCATCAATGGTAGGTTGCGAAAACATAGGTCGATTTTTGTTAGAGACCTCATAAGGTCGCTAAAAAGTGGCCTTGTGAGGTCGCTGAGTTATTTTTTTAGATTTTTCAAAAAGAGACCTCATGAGGTTGTTAAATATATTTTTAGTTCTTATTTTTTTAATGCAAAGCAATCTCATGAAGTCGCAAATTTAATTTTCACTTTATTTATTTTTATTAATAGTGACCTCATGAGGTCACCTTTACAAATTTTCTTAATATAAAAATGCAAAGAAAGAGACCTCGTTAGGTCTCTTTTCTACAATAGAACAACTGTCGGCGAATTGCTACTTTTGTAGCTGCCCACCTTCACATTAATTCAATTCAATAATATATAAAATTCTATATGATACATATTAAATTCCCTCCAATCTATATTACATCAAAATCATCTTTGAAATACTGCAAAATTGAATGGAAATTACTTAGAAGTCATAAGTTATACACTTCCATTTCAACTTACTTTAAAGTTTTCATACATTCACAAAATTCTTATAAATGATCATAAAGTACATAATTTAGCCTATCTAATAAAATGCGAAACTTCAATAATGTAGTGGTATGTTTGCCACATTATCCTCATCGTCTTTATCCTCACCGTTAGTGGGCTCATATCTCAACCTCAATATTGACCATATACTTGAACTGAATATGTCGAAACTTGGGAGGTCTATACCTTTTTTGTATTGACCATATACTTGAGATAAATACGTCGAAACATGGGAAGTCTGCACCACCGAGATATGGAAAATCCCCCGATGCAAGTAATTCATCTAATTAGGCCTTAATATAACTCATATGAAGCTTCTTAGGTCCATCTGAAGATGAAAATTATTGAAATAGCTACAACTATCCCCCATACCTTTAACACCTTACTAGTAGTTGAAACAAGTAATCAATGAGCATGGCCTTAAAAGGCCAAACTGATCAACATTTCAAAAATAAGGCAATAGAAGTACACCATTGGGGTATAGAAGTGGAACAAATTGCAGCCCTGCATTACAGAGTAATACTTTTAATTGGTAATAGCTAACTATGCATCAAATTTGTAGATTATTTACTCCTACAACTAATATAAATACATATAAATACTTGGTGTTTTCAGTAATTTAGAAATTGGATTGTAACTTTTTTCTACTTTATGTTGAAACACTTTGAAAGATTTTTTCTTAAAAAAAACTTGGCTTCAAGTTAAAGATTTTTTTCTATTTAATGGTGAAATCAGAAATTTTGCTAAGGGTGATTTAATCCATACATATAAAAAGTAATTTGTAACCTTAATACTTATATAATTTTCTAAATGTATAATGAAATTTTTCGACGAAGGATGTTTAATTGGCCAACCTTCATGTATGTAGCTATGCCACTAACAACATTGCTAAGTTAGGAAACTCACAACAGTAAGAACATTGAAGAGTTTATCTCACAACAGTAAGAACATTGAAGATGCTCTCCTTTAAGTTAGATAAATTGTTAATATTCAAATTAATAAACCAAATGGCCAGAATGTGAAACAAATACTTTTCATGTTTTCCCTTGCACTAGGGTTGATATTGAGTTATTTTACTCTTATATACTAGGAAATCAAATAATAATGAGAAAGAGCACCAAGAACATAAATTGGGATTAGAAAGGGGAGGAGGAAATAAGATGGTGTGAATTAAACTCATAATTATTGTGTGCAAAATCCACTGTCACCACTAGACTATACATGTTGAGAGTATTCTAGTAGTTCAAAATTGATACTGAACCATCTAAATGATGTTGAAGGTTGTGTTGTATACAATATACTTTTTGTAGGTAGTTTAGTGTTTATAAAGTAAAAAAATTCCTCAGGCGTAGTGTCTTGTCATGCTGATATACACATAGCTAACATTATATTCAAGATTCATTGTCCCACATGGATAGAAAACAAAACTAGAGAGTTTAGAGGAAGTATGAAAGAAGAGCTCCATAAGCGAAGTAAATCACACCTTTCTTATCCTTTTGGCTAAGATATAACTGGATAATCTAATAGGCTACCTTGTATTTACAGTTAAAAAATAAAATAGTCTAATTATTTTGCTAAATATAAGGTAAGAAATGTTCATGATTAATTTTTCAACCAAGTAATGACTAATGAACAAATCTACAGAATATCCAAACTTCAACAAATAGTCATGATAAATAAAAGAAATTAGGAAATACCAACAGAAATTCTTAATAATTTCAATCTTGTCTCAACTTAGAGGAAAAATCCAACATCAAAACCCCCTAAAAGTGGTGGACTGGGTATAATTCCTAAGGAAAATTTAAAAAAAAATAGAAAAAGAGAAGCATACGTACCTTGGAAATTGGATTGGGTAACTGTGTGGTGGATGAATGTGGAGTGGCAAATGGTGAAAACTAGGGGGTTTTGGTAGTGAGAGAGGGAGAAAGAGGAAGGGGCAGTTGGGTTTTTGGGAATGAGATGGAGTGTGGTGAAAAAATGACCTAAAAGTATAATCTATTTTATTAAAAATAGAGCAAACATTAAATATTAAATTTTTTATTTAAAATAATTGCGATATGAGGTATTTTCTATAATAAATTTTATTTTTTTTAAGAATGTTTAGCGACCTCATAAGGTAGCAATTATTTTTTAAAATTTAATTTCTACCTCAGGAGGTCGCTATTACTATTTGGCGGATATTTTTTTTTCATTTAAGAAATCTAATGAGATTTGTTTTTATAAAAGAAGAATAAAAAAATATTGAGGGTAAATGCGACCTTATGAGGTCTCTTTTTTGCGACCTATTTTTGAGGTCTCTTTTCACAGAGTTTTTCGTAGTGGCTATTATTTTTGTAAAATTGATATGTGTTGTGGTTGGGAGTTATGTATTGAAAAGAGGGAAAAAATTGCCAAAATTCAATCCTGAATAGATGAATAATCCTTACTCCATATTATATTTGATTGGCTTAATGATATGGGGCAAAATAAAAGAAAATGGGTACGATAAAAGTGGTGAAAATTTGTTGTTAATGTAGAGGTCTTAATGTTTGAGTGATGTATTAAAGAGCTTAGGGAAATAGTCACTAATCTTGACAAAAATAATTCCTACCCATCGCTTCACCTACATTACAACCCTATAAACCTATTTGATCCTAAATCCTAACATCTATGTAAATATAATGTTCTTTAACAGTTCATCATCTTGAATTGTAAGTTGCTTTGATCTATAATGTGTGGCGTTTGATGTTGTAGGAATCTTGGTGAGTTTATCATGAGGATATAAAGTTGATGTACAAGCAGTAAATTAACTGGAAATAACACCACAAAGTTTGTATTTGAAGGACAAAAGCATGGGACAAATATTATGTAAAATTAGACATTTTGGAGTCATTAGCGGGCCACGATGCCTAGGTGTCGCGTTAAGGCAGTGGCACGCCCTTGGTAGAAATTCAAGATGTCACAAAATAGTGTGCCTTCATGATTATGTCATGCCACGCTAATATGAGAGAAGCTACGAAAGATGAAATATACCTAAGGAAGTGAAACACAAACAATACTAGAATAGAAGATAGGTAAATTGACATAAGAAACTATAAGGATTTAAGAACTAATGAGTGTATCAAACTTAAAAACCCTTAAAAATAATATATTCAAACACTAAATTCTTATGTGGACCAAGGGGGATTCAATACCCTCAAACCCTCATTTCTAAACAAGCATTCAACACAAGTTTCACCAACACTCTTTCAAGAGTAACATTCATTCAATATCCAAAATAAGCTAAGAACGAAAATAACCCTAACAAGTAGCTATTTATAGTCTATCACATAATGGGCCCAAAAGTGACCCATGATTGAAAATACTAAAATACCCTTAAGTGAAACTTATTTATCAAATGCTTCTCCCTTCTTATCAAGTTTATACTTCAAGAGGTGAAACCCTTTGGAGTAACTTAAAAAATATTCACACACGCCCATCTTCATAAATAAGCCTCAAAGGATTTGCAATTCACGTTCTTGGCTCCTTGTAAACGGTATAGGACTTTTTATTCTTGTATGATTATCTCCATCTTAAAAGGTATTTGACCTCAAATTTGTGGCTTCATCACACTCAATGGTGCCAATGAGTGAGAGGTCACACACATTGACTGTGTTGTGCAATTGGTATTATGAAGGAATATCGATCTTATATGCATTATCATTTATCCTTTCAAGAACTTTAAAGGGGTTATAACCCCTCAGCATCAACTTTGACTTTCTTTTTGTTGGAAACCGATCCTTTCTAAGGTGTACCCATACCCAATCACTTGGTTCTAGTACAAGCTTTCTTCGCTCCTTGTTGACCTACTAAGCAACTTCTTTGTTTCTATTATCAATTAAAAGTCTCACCTTTTCATGCAACTTCTTCATGGCTTATGCTCTTTTTTCTCCATCTAAAATCAATGCAATATCACTAAACAAGGAGGTTAGATCGAAAGGAGTAACAAGATTTAGGCCATACACACACTCAAAGGGGATCATACCTGTAGGCGAATGGATAACACAATTATAAGAAAATTCAACTAGGCATAGGTGATCCTCCTAATAATTTATCTATACCTTTAACCATGGAGCATATCATAGAACCCAAGGTCCTATTTATTACTTTTGTTTGTCCATTGGTTTTTGGGTGGGAAGAAGTAGAGAATAGTAATTTTGTACCAAACCTACCCCACATCTACTTCCAAAAGTTACTAAGGAACTTGGAGTCCCTATCACTAACAACGGTCCAAGGGATCCCATGTAATTTAATAATATGCTCAACAAACAACGAGGCTACATTAGATGCATCCTCACTCTTAGAACATGGAATGAAGTGGTCCATCTTTGAGAACCGATCAACCACCATAAGAATACTATCCCTACCTTTCCTCATCCTTGGAAATCCCAAAACAAAGTCCATTGAGATGTCAATCCATGGGTGTAGGGGAGTGGGCAATGGGGTATGCAACCCTTGAGGAAGGAGGCCTAATTTGGCACTCCTACAATCCGTGCATTGGCCACAAATACTAGCAACATCATTGTGTATCTTGGGCCAATAAAATTGTTCCTCTAGGATCTTAAGGGTATTTTCACCCAAAAGTGTCCCATTAAACCACCATCATATTCCTCTCTCACAAATAATTCTCTCCAAGAACTAGAGGGTACACACAACCTTCTTTCTTTGAACAAATACCCATGAATCATGGAATAGGGAGTGGAAACACTATCCTTGATCCATTTTTCCCTACCCCACTCCTTACAATTTCAAAAGATAGGGACAAATGTGGGGCCTATGGGTACATCATCTTAAGACTCTAGAATCACATCAATTTGGAAGACAATGTAGAAATGAGTACATGTTTCCTAGATAATACATCGACAACCAAATTTTCCTTTCCCTTTTGGTATTGAATAACATAAGGGAAGATTTCTAGGAACCTGATTCACTTTGAATTCTTTTGGTTTAGCTTACCTTGGAACCTAAGATTTTTCAATGATTTGTAGTCCATTTGGATCACAAATTCTTTGTGCCACAAGTAATGTTGCCAATTACCCAAGGCTCGAATCAAGGAGTACAACTATACATCATAAGTGGAATAATTTAGAGATACGCACTTGAGATTTTCACTAAAATAGGCAATAGGTTTAAGATGTTGCATTAATACATCACCTATTCCTACTTTAATTGCATCCCATTCAATTTCAAGCATCTTATCAAAATTGGCTAACTGCAACAAAGGGGCAGAAATAAGCATAACCTAAATGTTTCAAATGCTTTATCTTGATCTTCACCCCATTTAAAAGGTTTGTCCTTTTCAATGACCTTGGTCAAGGGAGCGGCGATGGTACTAAAATATTTGACAAACTGCATATAAAAACTAGCCAACCCATGGGAGCTTCGTATTTCACTATTGGATTTTGGAGTTAGCTAATTCTTTATAGCATCTATATTAGATTCATCCACCTCTAAATCTCTTGAGCTTACAACAAATCCCAAAAATACAACTTTATTTACACCAAAAGAGCATTTCTTAAGATTAACATGCAACTTTTCCTTTCTAATGACTTTAAAAATACTTTACAAATATAAAACATGCTCAAGGGTTTTTCTATAAACTAGGAAATCATCAAAGTACACCACCACAAACATCCCAATGAACGGATTCATCGCATGATTCATTAACCTCATGAATGTACTAGGAGAATTAATAAGGATGAATGGCAAGACCATCCATTCATAGAGACCAAACATGGTCTTTAAGGCGGTCTTCCATTCATCACCTAGTTTCATTCTTATTTGGTGATATCTTTCCAACGATAAATCTTTAAAAACACACATGAACCATTCAATTCATCAAGCATATCATCTAATCGGGGAATGGGGTCACGATACTTTTTCGTGATCTTATTGATGGCTCGGCAGTCCACACACATGCGTTATGTCCAATCTTTCTTTGGAACACATAATATCAGGACCACACATGGACTCATACTTTTCTTGATGTATTCCTTGTTGAGTAGTGCCTCAACTTGCCTTTGAAGTTCTTTGGTATCCATAGGGTTACCTCGGTATGCCAGTTTATTAGGCAATTGAGAGCCTGCCACATAGTCTATTCGATGCTCAATTCCCCAAAGTTGGGGTAACCCTTGTGGAAGTTACTTTGGGAATACATCTTCAAAATTCTATAAAATAAAGAAGATAGAATGGGGAATAAAAGTAGAATGGTTAGTATTAAAAATATGGGCTAGGAGAAGCATGGGTATATAGTGCAGGAAGAGCACTTTGAAAAACTAGACCTAGAAGGTGACGTTCGGACACACCTTAAAATCGAAAAGGTTGTTACATGTGTAGGAATGTCAGGTACAGCGAAGGAGTTACCCACTACAAAAAATTTACCAAAATCCAAATTATAAGCTAAATAAGGTATTTGAAAAACCTTTTGCACCACCAAATATCCAAAAGAATGAATTATTTGTACCCCCGCAGCTATACCCTTATTCAGAAGCAATTAACCAGAAAAAACAAGCTTACAACCATTTAACCCATGTTTATATTGAAAATTTATATATAATCCAAACCTTACTAAATAACAAACCCGTCCAAGATATTGACATAGCCAAAAAACACCAAGGCTATATAACCCAAAAGTTACAAAATTATAATAAACTTATTGCGCTCCCATGAACCAGTCCAAATTTAATCGCTACATGTTATCATTATGGATTATTATCAACAGTGTATACAACAGATAGGAAAGAATTATCCACGATTCATGAAGTACATAAAGGAATTATGACATATATGAAAATTACAAAAGGATAGCTATTTTACGTAAGATTTTATTCGGCCCCTACTGAGATATTATTTGATGAAATTAAATCAGTGATTACAGTAGTAAAAATTGGTATGACAAGAGACTATATTATACCAGGAGAAATATCTGAACAAGACAAAATACAGAGAATCGAGATACTAGACTTTTTCCAGAACAAACGAGTTATTGATTGAGTACAATTATACAAGAGTTAGCACATAACTATTTGAACCGTAATCCAGTTTGGAATTATTATTCTAGAGATCATTTATTGGTTTACTCAACATGTAAAGACATAAGAGAAAATGATATGAAAGAAATTCATAGATGGACGATGATATTATTAAAACAGAAGATAACCCTTTCACAAGATCTATCAAGAAAGGAGTTATTTCTGATGGACTTATGGAATAATTATGCAAATTAATTGGACAGAGATATCATGATCATCAATGCAGCTGTGGTAGCGGATGACATAATATTATTCTAGAAGTAACACTACAATAGAAGCAAACGAAAAAATTATGACAGCTGGAAGATACACGATAAAAGATATAAAGCAACACGGACAGATGAAAAAATAAAGACAAAAAGACAAAAGCATTAAAGAGATATATGACTTATTAAGATATTTTTTGATACATGTGAATTATAATACTTAAAGCATTTATTAGTATGACTTTTTGGCCAAAGTACCATTGTTGGTTTTTTGTTTTCTAGTCTTAAGATTTTTTTTAAATTTACTTTAAGTAACAAGTGTAAAGTCGTAGGACCTAAAGCCATTATTAGTCTTTTAATTTTTGAAGATGTAAAGGTAGGAATAGTGTAAAGTAGTTTACACATTTTCTTTTTAGTCTATAAATATTTAAGCCTTTGGCAAGTTAAAGGCAAGACTTCATGAGTTGAAGCAAGCCTCCTCTTGTACACAAATACTTTGAATATTTAATAAAAACAGATATATTTCTAAGGAAAAACTATGGACGAACAAAGCCCAGAATTATCAAACCTACCAAAACAGGTATATTTATTTATGATTATGAATAGCTAAATTCACAAATTCCTGACAATCATGATATGATAAAATAAGTTCATGTTAGTTACTATATAGTAGAATTATTCGAAGAATAATATGTTACAAAGTTTATTAGCAAAGAGGAAAAGGATAAAAATCCCTAGGACTATGTCATCCTAAAGGTGAAATCGGTGAGGCAAGAAGACCTTGATAGGGGAGTAACCAGTGTAGAGGCGCTGTTTAAGGGAAAAATATCCAAACTACCATGCTAATAGTGATAGGGTAACATAATTATTTAAGAATAATCTGGTATATAGTGATCTAAGATGACCATATTTTGTTATGTATATGATTGAAGGGAATATTTTTGAAATAGCATCATATGAATAATGAATACTTATTTATCCGATGAAATTTTAGATAAATTTAAAATGCTTGTTTTGTATGTACTTAAGGATATAGAAATTGTAGATAAACGAAAAATCATATGGGAAAAAATATCTGATAAATATTTTATGGCTAAAATAAATTACATACCACACCTACCTACCTATTCTTACAAATACCTATATACCAAACCTACACATCAACCATGATAAATTACGTATATTTAAAATATTGGAAAATGGATGTGAAAAATATACAATTAATAGAAAAACTAATGAAAACAAATCTAGAAACAAATATATGAGAACTAAAGATATAAAATATATAGAATTTCTTAATGAAAAATATACAAGAATTATTAAGATTAAAACAAGCAACTAGAAAATATTATGATAAAGTATTTAATCACCCATAGATTTAAATCCAAGTTATCTAAGTTATTCGTAGAAACCTAAGCATCATATGAACAATATGACAGGCTATATATCTGATGAAATTAAAAATAGAATCGTTAAGTCTAGAATGGTTAGAAGATATGCATGATCTTAGCTTATATTATTCAGATAGTTATTACTCAGACAATAACAGTTATTACTCAGATTGATGTTATACAGATTAAATGTTAGAATATATTAAAAGAGTTAGAGAAAAACAAAGTTCGTTATACGAAGAAATTAATTATAAGAACCAGCTTAGAAGAGGAAGAAAAAAATTAAAAGAAATTTTAATTTTGATAAATAAAACCATGAAACAACTAGAATTAAAAGACAGTTTAGAATATCTGTCTATCTGTCTATCTATCTCTCTCTATCTATCTATCTGTCTATCTGTCTATCTGTCTATCTGTCTATCTGTCTATCTGTCTATCTGTCTATCTGTCTATCTATCTATCTATCTATCTATCTATCTATCTATCTATCTATCTATCTATCTATCTATCTATCTATCTATCTATCTATCTATCTATCTATCTATCTATCTATCTATCTATCTATCTATCTATCTATCTATCTATCTATCTATCTATCTATCTATCTATCTATCTATCTATCTATCTATCTATCTATCTATCTATCTATCTATCTATCTATCTATCTATCTATCTATCTATCTATCTATCTATCTATCTATCTATCTATCTATCTATCTATCTATCTATCTATCTATCTATCTATCTATCTATCTATCTATCTATCTATCTATCTATCTATCTATCTATCTATCTATCTATCTATCTATCTATCTATCTATCTATCTATCTATCTATCTATCTATCTATCTATCTATCTATCTATCTATCTATCTATCTATCTATCTATCTATCTATCTATCTATCTATCTATCTATCTATCTATCTATCTATCTATCTATCTATCTATCTATCTATCTATCTATCTATCTATCTATCTATCTATCTATCTATCTATCTATCTATCTATCTATCTATCTATCTATCTATCTATCTATCTATCTATCTATCTATCTATCTATCTATCTATCTATCTATCTATCTATCTATCTATCTATCTATCTATCTATCTATCTATCTATCTATCTATCTATCTATCTATCTATCTATCTATCTATCTATCTATCTATCTATCTATCTATCTATCTATCTATCTATCTATCTATCTATCTATCTATCTATCTATCTATCTATCTATCTATCTATCTATCTATCTATCTATCTATCTATCTATCTATCTATCTATCTATCTATCTATCTATCTATCTATCTATCTATCTATCTATCTATCTATCTATCTATCTATCTATCTATCTATCTATCTATCTATCTATCTATCTATCTATCTATCTATCTATCTATCTATCTATCTATCTATCTATCTATCTATCTATCTATCTATCTATCTATCTATCTATCTATCTATCTATCTATCTATCTATCTATCTATCTATCTATCTATCTATCTATCTATCTATCTATCTATCTATCTATCTATCTATCTATCTATCTATCTATCTATCTATCTATCTATCTATCTATCTATCTATCTATCTATCTATCTATCTATCTATCTATCTATCTATCTATCTATCTATCTATCTATCTATCTATCTATCTATCTATCTATCTATCTATCTATCTATCTATCTATCTATCTATCTATCTATCTATCTATCTATCTATCTATCTATCTATCTATCTATCTATCTATCTATCTATCTATCTATCTATCTATCTATCTATCTATCTATCTATCTATCTATCTATCTATCTATCTATCTATCTATCTATCTATCCATCTATCCATCTATCTATCCATCTATCTATCTATCCATCTACCTACCTACCTACCTACCTACCTACCTACCTACCTACCTAGCTACCTAGCTATCTATCTACCTATCTATCTACCTATCTACCTATCTACCTACCTATCTATCTATCTATCTATCTATCTATCTACCTACCTACCTATCTACCTACCTACCTACCAACCTACCAACCTACCAACCTACCAACCTACCTATAATCATAACACATCCATACATAGAAAATAAAATCACAAGTCATTCTAGAAAGCAATCATTAATTTTTAAATCAGAAACAAGCACAAAGCCAAGAAAGTCTAAGTTTTACATAAAATGATAGCCTAAGACATACTTTTTCCTTTGTGTTCTCGTTCAATTTGTTCTTGATCTGTACATTATAAAATATACAAACATTTAAATAATTCATAACTTTTTAACTACTAAGGATCAAAAGTTATTATTTTTAGCCATAACTTACCCTATTTCATCTTCATAGAATTTTCTTACCATTATAACCTCATGAATTTAACTTGAAGTAGCATAAACAATCATAGTTCTAGTCCTATTAGTGTTTTGTAACACCCTAGTATCATTAGCTACCAAATTCAGAAAAATTTCCATAATTTTTCATCAATATCCATACACTAGGTTAAACCCCCCAAAACCCACTATTAATCTATTTCTAGTGATTTTTTAAGGTTAAAACAAAATAATTTGAATCTTAGAACACAATCACTTACCTACAAAGAGGAACAACTTTGAAATTCTTCTAAAACTCACCTTTCTCCAAAATTCCATTATAGCGGTCTACATTCTATATGCAGAGGCCGCCACTGTGATTCGGGGTAATGTCGCAACAATACCGCTTTAATGGTTACTTTTTATATTGTAGTGGTTTGAGGAAAAAACTTGGTACCCCTCTTTAATTTTTCATAATTTACAACACACACTATCATTTTTGTTATTACGAACCAACCTCTTCATGATAAATGCTATAACCAGAATTCTATAAATTCATTTTCAATGCCAAAAGTTTCTATGACTTTTTATAGTCGTTGGCTATATAATTATCACATCTAATCCTGCTACTACAACCCACATTATATAATGACCCTTCAGGTTATTTTATTTATTTGCATGCATTTTTAGTATTTTAAGCCTTCCCACAACAGTTATAGATCATTTATGACTTAATAGAACTGTTGGTTCGATTATCAAACAGTTCGTTTGGATCTTAGGCTTATTTTCTTATTTTGAAGCTTTTGTTGGTTAGGATTTAGTCTTAGACCAAAAATCCTAGTAGATGACCTCGAATGTAAATTATAACTATGCTAGTAGCTCAAAATATCAATTTTTAGCCTAGGTTGACCTATGGTTTGGGTCCCGAGGCCCCCAAGACCATTTCAACCTATTGGTCAAAAAGTTGAAAAAATAGAAATTTGGGTGTGGGATACATATTGGGTCGAAACGGTCTCAAATGGAAAATCTAACTTTGCCATTGCATCTGAAATGCCATTTAGTATGGTTACATAGTTTATTTGGGTATAAAAATTCCAAATTAATCCCGATGGACTGGTAAAAACTTAGAAAATTTCCAAGTTTCAGCTAATAATTGGTGCCTCTGCGGTTTCACCTCTGGAGTGACAATTGCACTATAATGTGCAGAGGACACAATGTGATTGCACTAAAGGTTGTTGCAATTGCAACACCTACTCCTGATGCTAGGTTGTGTGATTGAAAACCCACATGTTGCAATTGCAATATCTGAGTACCTAAAAGGGGTATAAATAGACCCCTTAGTCTGCAAATTTGCCTAGTATTGATACCACTTTGTGGACACCTAATTAACCATGAACCTGGTATTGATACCAACTTGTCACAACTCAAAAAAGAGCCCAGACATGATAGGTATCTATAGTTTGTCAAATATCGGAGACCATTCAATTTTTATATTGAAACAAAACATAATACAACTAATAATAGATTAATTTCAAACATATAACAATATAAGCTGAGCTCCGAACACATAACAAGATAGGAAACTCAACAAAATTTTTTATAATTTCAACAACTTCCTAATCCACAGTAATTCATAAAGCCTCTAAAAAGACAAAAACTATTCTAAGTTTGCACATGCCCTCGATGATAGCAAAAAGAGTCTAGTAGAAGTAGTTTAATACATAAATAAAATAGGGCTTTAAAATGATAGCCCTTTCAGAGAATAAATGCTCACTGCTTTAAAGATAACTATTGATAACCCAGAAATCCTATGACTATGCAAGAAAAGTTGTAGTGTCTCTAACTCTTGTATCACGTAGGGATACAACATCCAAAGATGGTTAGCGGGGTAAGCGCTAGCATAAAACTCAGGTTAAGGATAAAATAATGTCACACACACACATATATATATGCATATGATGGGATAGGGAACAAGGATTAGTATAAAATTAAAACATTAGAACAAACTATATAGCTTAACCATCATAAAAAGGCACCCATGGCCTATAAGGTTCAACCCTCTGCCAAAAAGGCCCCAGTGCATATTAGTTGATAAACCATAGGTATTAAAGAAGACCAGAGAATGGACCGACCCCACATCAATCTAGTATAAAAGTAAATATCAATACTGTGAACTATGTACACAATCATTAATACCACCCTCACGCTGCTAAATGTGAGTTTCCAGTATCGGTCCTTTGGGACCTCTACCTTCATAGCTTATCTACATGACCCTCATTAAACATAATCAAACAAAGTTTCACATAACCTATCCATTTAACCAGGGAATTTATCATTAAGGCCACCATAGTTATAGTCATACCCTTACGTTTGTAAGCTTATATTTATGCCATCACAATTCCATTAACTTGGGGAAACCCCTTTGTTCATTAAATCAAGTTGGGGAATGCCTCAAACCCTATTAGTTATTAAATATACTTTGGAAAATGCCTCAACCCTCGATCTTCTAAATTAAATATCAAAATATGGCCAACAAGGCCTTCAAAACTATTTTTCATCCATATAACCTTTGATGCAATACAATAATATAGGTGGGTAAGTCATACTATGTGACCAATTATATTCTCAGTTAATTACATGGGTTGGTTGATGGAACACAATTTACAAAATCCCCATCAACATTGGGGAAATTATTCGATCTTAAATGCGTAAGGCTAGGCTGCATAAGAGGTCCCACTTCAGCTTTGGCTATCTGTTGACTGTGATATTGAGGAAGAAAGACATCGAAGAGGAACCCGTAGATCATAAGCTTCCACACAACCCAAAGAAGGTTGACCTCACAAAGGTAAAAGATGTTGAATCTATGCATGGCGTCAACCTGACCACCGCAGAAAGACATGCTCGCGATGAAAGCTTCTTCCGCCATTTATATGGCATGACGAGGTTTACCATGATGAGCGGGGGTCGTGTTCTAACTGCTGCAGAGCTCCAACAGTTGGATTATGACTACCCAATGAATGAGCATGCGAGGGCTATGTGTGGAGTAGGGGTATATTTTGAGGAACCTCTTAACGATGACGTGCCAACCGACGATGATCGTCGAATGCCAGACTCAGACGTGAAGGAGAATTCTGATGCCGACGACTCTGATAATGATTCTGATGCAGGGGGTATGACCCCAGAAATAGAGGAGGAGTCCGACTAATCCAGGTTCTTCTTATTTATTTTCCACTGAGGACAGTGTGTCCCATCTAAGTGTGGGGTACTGGTATTTGTATGTTATACTTCTTTATCTGCATTTGCATTTATTTATGTTTGTTTGTTTTGTTTGTTAGTAGTTAAATTTTAGAATTTTTTTTAGTTAAACTTTGCATGAAATTGTTCTGATAGGCAGCATGGTATTATGACAAGAGTCTGTGATAAAATCATTACTATTGAGACGTTTAGGCTCTAAGTGTGACTCACTATGTGATAAGTGTGTGGTTGAATTCCTTCATTTGTTGGGTCAAGGGTCTATACTGTTCCCAATAAAGTTGACCATGTGCCTTGTGTGTGTGAGGTAATAGTATATTCTGTGTTGTGGCTGATGCTAGAACTTGCCTGGTGTGTGTGTAAAGCGAAATAAAGAGTGCAAGTTTAGGAGATGATTTAGGCATTTCTTTGGCAGCCTATGATTGTTTACCTTTTTTCTACCTACCTGTGTACATTTATCCTAGTTAAACCCCTTTGAGCCTTTAAGCCATCTTCTTTGACAGCCTCATATGTAAGCCTAATCCATTTTTTTTCAAGACCATAATTTGATCCAAATTTCCAAGTGCTTTAAATTGTAAAGTCATGTGACAAAATAAGAGGAAATTGGATAAGAGTAATACCTTAGAGTGTATTGGTACTTGAATTTGTTATGAAAAAGAGTGGCTATCATAGAGGTGTGTTATAAAAAAAGAGAAGAAAAGAAAAAGAAATAGAAAAACAAAAACAAAAATTGTGTTTATGATCAAATAAAAAGGTAGTTATGTTTGAATGGCAAAATAGGTGAAAAGGGGTGGTAGATAAAAGTAAAGTAGAGAAGTTGTTTAAAAGAGAGTGTTAACGGCATAATGTGATGTATTAAAGCGCTTAGGAACATAGTCACTATTTCTGGCCAAAATAGTCCTACCCGTCCCTTAGCCTACATTACAACCTGTAAAAGACCTATTTGATCCTAAGCTTAGCATTCTGATATTTAGTGGAGCATTACACTAAGGGAAAGCCTATGGTCATCAGTTGCAACATATGAATTCTTTGTGAGAGTGAGAGCAAGGAGAATCTTATACCCATGTTTCGAAAAATGTAAAACTTGTGAGTAAATATGGGTGATAGATTGTGTGAGACACACATGGTTGATGAGTTTTGGGTAGTTGTGTATGATTCTTTGTGCCTTAACTTGTGGATATGAATTAACCATCATCATGAGTCTATATTGGAGGTTGAATTGTTTCTAGTAGTGATCAGAAAACTACTCTTTGTTAATAAATACTGTGCCTGTCTTGATGAATATTTTATGTTGTTACTGTGAAACCCTAAGTAGATGTTTACATGGACATGATATTTTGTTCGAGGACAAACAAAGCTTCAAGTGTGGGGTGATGATGTTAGGCGTATTTACACGCCTAAATCACCTTAATTTACCCATATTTTAGCTAAGTTTTAAGGACAAAATATATATTTCCTGCACTTTTAGTCCTTTCTCCTGTAAGTGAGCTAAACAACATGATTAGCAAGTTTTCAGGTATAAATGATGAAGATTTCAGTATTTTATGGGAATTGGACGCCAAAGGAAACTTCACGTAAGAAGGAAGGCAGCTTCTGGAAGCTTGTGGACTGAAAGTGATGCATGGAGAACTTGTCCCGGGCAAAAACTGTATTTCTAAAGACTTGGGGATCAGCAGTAACTTAGTAGGACTAGGACAAGGATAAAAACCCTATTTCAGTGGGACAAGGATAAAAACCCTATTTCAGTAGGACTAGGACAAGGGTGTTATAAAAACCCTTAATTGCTGAATTTTTCAGCATTCAATCCATCCATCCATCCACCTATCCATTCAATTCATTCCGCCCATTCATTCTCTTCTTCACCAATTCGTTTTCAGACATTATTTTCCTCCATTCGACTTTTACTTTTATTTAAGTTACAGATTCTGTAAGTTTTAACAGAGAAAACACGGCTCTCTTGAAGCTCGGATAGAAGCAAAAACATTATTCTCTCTTGGACGTCAATTTCATCCCAACGTGAGATTATTCTAGTTTTGTGATATGATGATTATATCTATTGTGATTTCTGTTGCACTCATGAGTAGCTAAACTTCTCTGTTAGGGTTATGGAAGCCTTATGAGATACTATCTAATGCTATGAGTTTGTGAATTCTCGATACGTATGCTGCTTATATCATTACTCTCTTCATCTTAATTGAATTCTTGTGGTTGTAAACATATAGAATACACCAGAATAGCATTAACTTGTTCGAAAGAAAAGTTACATGTCTGGAAAAGAGAGAGTGAAAAGGAAATAGGGCTACCAACCCCTGTTTAAAAGTTAGTGCCGTAACTGGATTAACCTCTTGGAGAATTCGTACCATTAGTTATACGCTTTAAGCTCGAAAGAGTTAAAGCGAGATAATCCTTGATGATCGAAAGAAGCTAGGATTTACCATAGAATACGAATCTCTATAAGTGCATGGATGTCTGAATTTCGCATAACTCATAGCTAATAGATACGTAGAACTCATAAGGTGGACATAACCCTAACTTATAATTCTCATTGATTAAATATTACTACATTAATCGTTTCTTTCTTTATTTTGGTTACAATAGTTCACGCCTAGAATCAAATCCCCCCTTTTGTAGAATTTTCGACCAACAGTCTACTAATAGTTGCATACTTAGTGACCGAGTATTCCCTGTGGGATTCGACACCCAACCCAGTTAGGTTCTATATTTGACAATGACCACTTACACTCTTCCGAGAGCTATAGTTTGAGCATTATTAGAAAGTGACTCAAACACAAATTGGTCATTCAAACAAAGTTAGCATGTATCCCCCTCTATCCTGGAGTTCTCGAGGCATGCTCTGATTGCAGGAAGGATTGTAGAGAGTTCTTTCAGTATTAGTTGTCCTTCCATTTAGGCTTAGTTCATGTTTCTCACCAAGGCTAGAACTTCAAGAGTTTGTGACAACTGCATAGAGATCGATTACTAGTCTAGAGAGTGTCTCCGACATGGGATTGCTAGTCATTCAGCTCATTCAGATCAGCTTCATGATGATTGTGACATCTTCAGATAGATATAGTGTACTTGACACCCCAATTGATGATTCAATCGCTCAGTCCAAGTTTTGACCCACTCAGATTATTCTCCCTTAGATCCATCAGTTATGTAATTGCAGAATTCACCATGATAGGTGTATTTTGTTTCCCGTATTTTTGCTTTTTCATTTGTGTGTATTAGGTTTTTCATACCCATTGATGATTATATGCCTTGATGATTTCATATTGGTTATTGTGTGCCTTGTTATTGAATTCATGATTATATGACCACCCTTGTGGTTTATTTCTTTTAGTAGTGGATGGATTTGATCCATGTTGATATTTTCTCCCTATGGGTGTAGCAATTAGATTCGAGTCCTATTTATCTTGGAATATTAGCCTTATTGTGGCCCTTGAGTGGTACTTACTATTGATTTTTATTTTGGTAGTGGCTATTATTATATTGAATATGGAGTTATCTAGTTAGAATTCCATTATTTGTGGTCCTTATTCGGTGGCTTGAACAATTATAACCCAATTTAATTGCTTCCTTAAGTAAGGCGAAGTTGATTGTTTTCCTCTTTTGCTAGTTATGTTAGACTGAATATGGAGTCAATTGTTGTATCAAAGATAAGTTGACCTTCTATGGTTTTGTATGGTGCTAGAGCTGGAAATTTAATTATATTGCCCATTCTAGAGTTTGGAATTCTTGGACTTACCTCCTGGGTTACGAAGTTTTTGGTACTGGCTATCCCACTCTATATAGCTGGTTTTGATATTGACCAGTTTGGGGTTCTTTCTTATCTTGTTTCTATTTCATCACCCAATAATGGTCTTGATATAGATGTCGAGATGTCCTGGACCTATCTCTTAGATTTGCTAGATTCATCTCCTAGAGATAAGTTGCCCTTGTTATTAATGTAGAGTTGGATGCTCCTTTCTTGCCGTGATATGGCTTTTGTCTAAAGTGGAGTTTGAGAGTTAGAGGTAGGTGGTCTTTATTGTGATTGCTTCTTGAGTTGGAAAATCGAAATTTCTACATCTTGAATTATTTAGTTCATTTTCTGGTACTGGTCTTTACCTTGACATTGGTGGCAAAATTGGTATTTTCTTCCTCGGTGAGGTGATTCATGGATTGATTGAGTTATAATTGTCATACTTGGGTGAATTCTGAAAATCCCCATTTAAAAGTTTGTTCGGCCTAATGAGGCTTGGTGTAGTGTTTCTCCTTGATGATATGTGCCTATGTCTATTCTTTGTCGAGATGGAGTAGGTTAGCTTCCGTCAAAAGTTGTGTGTCTCCAAGTAGTTGGAGTTTTTGATTTTACTAGTATGGCTTGTGGCCTTTATGAATCCTTGAGTATGCTTTGATAATGTCACAACCCGAACCAGGGCCTATCCATGACAGGTATCTCATGTACAACGAGGAATAGAGACCACCCCCTGCACCTAACCATATAAAACACCATACCCCAATATCGGATGAATTTCTAACATATAACAAGATAGCATAAGATAAGCTCAAGAAATTTAAAACATGTCTATAACTAATAGCTGATAATCGAAAAAAACACAAACAACCAACATCACCACCCCAGTCTACAGTAATCCAACAAAGCCTTCTAAATAGGACCAAAATCAATAAAGCATCGGGATATGCCCCCGACCCTTACAATGACAATGACAATGTTATTGATAATGTAAACTCTCAATTCTACTCTATGAAAGGAACTGATGAAATTTCTAAGTCTTCCGGAGAATGGAAGCTCACCACTTCACCATACGAACAGACAAATCAAGTCGATCCACCTAACACTGTGCAGGAAAAGTACAAGTATATCTGATGCCTACATTGTGTGGGGATACACCATCTGGAGACGGTTAGTGGTTTGAGCTCTAGCATGTAACTCAAGGGTAAAGGAGCAAAATAATTACATAAATAATACTTCAAAATTAGTTAAAATCCAATGCACATAACTAGATGCATAAACATATATATATATATATATATATATATATATATATATATATATATATATATATCATATGCCGAGATAGGGAAAAAGGCTTAACATGCACTTTAAAATTTAGTCTGGATTGTGTAGCTCAACCGTCATAACATAAGAAGGCACCCACGGGCTATATGGGTCCAACTTTTCCCTAGCTGGAAGGGCCCTAGTGCATATATCCTCACAAACAAGAAGATGTACATATGAACTACTGGGCGCTCGAACCTCCCAGCATACCAAAACTGAAGCACCCCATCACGTGATGTAATTAGGGGGACTCGTACCTCCCAATCACATAATAAAAATAAGGAGGAGTCAAACCACCCGATTATTTATACCCCCACGTCAGTAACCACGGTTTCCAGTATTGGTCCCTTGGGACCTCCACTTTCATGACTTAGCTACACAACCCTCTTTTAAGCCCTATTAAACATTGTTTCCAAACATTCCCATTTGTTGGACCATATTACACATTAAGGCATACATTGTTGGTATCGTCATACCAACTACACTTGCAAGGTAACATCAACATACCATTACAATTATCTTGGGAAAACGACTCCAGTTGTTCATTAATACAATATGGGGTAATCCAACTCCCTTTGTTCATTAAATTAAGCTATCAACTTTTAACAAACTCTTTATATCATGAAATCGTCCCGAAAGTAGCTCAATGTAATTTTATTCATACTCAAAACAACTTTTACAAAATGAGGTTGGGCTAATTACCAATTCAATGTCAATATTAACAAAATTTGGAGACATCACAATCCCCTAGTTTATTAACCATACCCATGCATCAAATCGGTTTTAAAACAATTATTTAATCAAAACCAATGCATATACAAACATGAAACATCACATAAGCAACAGTTATTCAAAACCCCTCACCCATGTTTAAAATCAACATCAAAACCATATAATAATACTTTAAAATGCATGCTTTTAACAAAGTAACAATTGGGGAAGAGTAGCATGCCTGAAATACCCAAGATTCTGGAGAGTATTTAACCCTTGAAGCTCAACTTGACCCACTTCTTGGAAACCCTATGCATGGATGCTTGAGAGACTTCACAGAGAAGAAAAAGGTGTTTGGAGTGTGTTATCAATGATAATAGGGCCCCAAGTATACTTATAAGCTATGGGTTGTCATTGGTATATGAGGGAAATGTCTAAAATACCTCTATTTACAAAACTAGAAAAATAAATCGCCAGTTGGTGCGGGTCTCATAACAAATCATCACGACTCGTCTCCATGAGTTATTTTCAAGGTAGTGCCACCAGCCACACACACTATTGACCTTACGACTCATATACCATGACTCGTAATGGGATCCTATGACTCATTGGGTCAAGTCATAGTCAACACAAAACCATTTGGGTATACACTATACATCCAATGATTTGCATACAATGGCCCGTAATGAGTCCTCATGACTCGTAGTGAGTCACTCGTACTCAGCGCAAAAGACATAGCCACAGAGTGGTTACGCTACAATTTGGGTGCAATGACTCATCAAGACTCCCTATGACTCATAGGGTAAGTCGTAGTTAGGACAGTGAGGATAAAATTTCAAAAATTTTCGAGGACCAAAAATCCGAGGTGTTACATTCTCCACCCTTAGGATCATTCGTCCTTGAATGATGGTTCAAGGCATACGTTAGCATAATTTTATGCAGAAAAACTTCCATACGTATCTTTAATAAAGACAAAAAATAAAGATGTTACGATCACACATATACCTTAAGCATGATTTTCCAAAATATGGAATAGGAATGGATATTTGGACTTCATGTCCTCCTTGACATCGTAATTAGCTTCCTTATACTTTTTATTTCTCCAAAGAACCTTTACCGAAGTCACATTCTTCGTCCGTAACCAATGGACTTGCTGATACAAGATCTCTACCGTAACTTTCTTAAGACAAGGAATTTGAAATGCCCACACCTTCCAAAGGAACAACCAACGAAGGATCACCCATGCACTTCCTCAACATCGAGACATGGAAGACCAGATGAATGGAGCTCAAGATAGAAGGCAACTTCAATTCATATGCAACATTGCCAGCCCTCTATAAAACAAAATATGGACCAATATAATGAGGAATAAGCTTCCCCTTCATCCCGAACTGCATCATGCCCTTCTTGGGAGACACCTTTAAGAATACCTAGTCACCAACATTAAACTCTAACTCTGTTTGTCTTACATCTGCATAGGACTTTTGGTGACTTTGGGCAGTCTTAAGCCTATCTCAAATTACCTCCACCTTCTCCATGGATTGGTGAACCAAATAATGGCCAAATAACCTATTTTCACCAACCTCAACCCACCCAATAGGAGGCCTACACCTCCTACCATACAAATCCTCAAATTGAGCCGTAATAATGCTAGAGTGATAACTGTTGTTATATGCAAACTCTATGAGAGGCAAGTGATCAACCTAATTACCACTAAAATCAATTACCCAAGCCTAAAGCATATCCTTCAAGGCCTGAACTGTCCTTTTTGCTAGCCTATCCATCTGGGGGTGGAAAACAGTACTAAGGGTTACCTTAGTCCCAAAACCTAAATGGAATGACCTCTAAAAGTGACATGAGAACTGGGTACCACAATCGGAAATAATAGAAAATAGAGCACTATGTAACTTTAAGATCTCTTCGATGTGTAAATTCACATAGTCCTTAGGAAAAAAATCAGTCTCCATAGGCATGAAATAAGCAGACTTGGTCATCCTATCCATGATGACCCAAATAGAATCAAACTGATGGAGAGACCGCAGAAGACTAGTAATAAAATCCATATTAATTATTTCCCATTTCCATGTTGGTAGTTCAATCTCTTGATTCAACCCGCCGGGCCTTAAGTGTTCTATCTTCACTCGCTAACAACCAAGAACCTAGCCAAAAAATTAGCCATATATCGCTTCATATTATTTCACCAATAAATCTCCTTAAGATCATGATACATTTTTGTCAAACGAGGATGAACCATATAACATGACTCATGAGCTTTGGCAAAAATTATTCCTCACAACCCATCAACATCGGGAAAACAAGATCTTCCTTGGTACCTCAAGATACCATGACCACTAATCTCTAAATCCATCACTTTCTGCCTACCTACATTCTCTTTGATCTGCATCAAGATAGGGTCAACACATGCTTCTCCTTCACCTCTGCACCAAAAGATGACTTCGCCACCTCATGAATATTCACACCCCATCTTTTGAATCCAAGAGACGTATTCCAAGATAGATAAATGGTGACTATCCTTTACCAAATCCCACTTCTCATTGTCTATATGAGATAAGCTCCCCATGGACAACCTGCTAAGAGCATCAACAACCACATTAGCTTTACTTGGTTGATAGTGGAGACTTATGTCATAGTCCTTTAGCAACTCAAGCCACCTACTTTGTCTAAGATTTAGCTCCTTCAGAGTGAACACGTATTGTTGGCTCTTATGATCAGAATAAATATCTGCATGGACCTCATACAAAAATGTTGCCAGAGCTTCAATGCAAACACCACAGCTAAAAATTCCATATCATGAGTTGAATAGTTCTTCTCATGAATATTTAACTATCTAGAAGCATATGCAACCACCTTGCCATGCTATATCTACACTTAATCCAGTCACACTCGGGATGCACACAATAGACAACAAAACCATTAGTACCCTCAGGTACAGTAAGAACTGGAGCCGAAGTCAAGTTATCCTTCAACTTCTTGAAACTACCCTCACAAGCATCAAACTACAAGAACTTCACCTTCTTCTAAGTCAACTGTGTCATTAGGGCGGCAATAGGAGCGAAAGTTTCCACAAACCTTCTATAATAACTGACTGAACCCAAGAAGATCGGAATGTTGTTGGAGTCATGGTTCTAGACCACTTCTTAACCACCACAACTTTCTATGGATCCACCATGATCCCTTCACTAAAAACTACATAACCCAGATAAGTCACCATATTTAACCAAAACTTACACTAAGAGAAATTTGCATACAACCGCTGATCTTTTAAGGTTTGCAACATAAGGTAGAGGTGATTGACATGATCCACCTCACTCTTGGAATACACCCAAATATCATCAATAAACACAATCACAAATAAATCTAAGAACTGATGAAATACCCGATTTATAAGATCCATAAATGCTTTTGGGGCATTAGTCAAGCCAAAAGACATCACCAAAGACACAAAATAACCATACCAGGTTCAAAAAGAAGTCTTAGGGATATCCACCTTCCTAATCTTCAACTAATAGTAACCTAACCGAAGATTAATCTTAGAAAAGTGCTTAGCACCCAGAAGTTGATCAAAGAGATCATCAATCCTTGGAAGGGGATACTTGATCTTTATAGTCACCTTATTCAACTGGCAGTAGTCAATACACCTCCAAAGGGACCCATCATTCTTATTCATAAATAGAACTGGAGCACCGCAAAGAGAAACACTAGGGCGAATAAAACCCTTACCTAAAAGATCTTTCAACTATTCCTTGAGTTCTTTCAACTTAGCCAGAGCCATTATATAAGAAGGAATAGAAATAAAATAAGTGTCCAGATAAAGATCACTACCAAAATCAAATTCCCGATAGAGAGAAACACCAGAAAGATTATAAAGAAACACCTCAGGGAATTCACAGCCACAGGGACAGCTTGCAAAGATTGACCTTTGGATCTAGAATCCTTAACATGTACTAAGTGATAGAGGCACCCATTAGAAATCAACTTTGGGGTGCCTAAGGTACGAAATGAAACTTCCCTTAGGCACCAGGGAAAAACCTGTCCACTAGGTCACCGAATTATTAGGGAAGTGGAAACTTAGCCTTTGACAATCAAGAGATACATAGCAAGAATGCAACCAATCCGCCCCTAAGAGTACATCAAAATATGACATGTCCTACTATATTAGATCCACCAAGGTCTCCCTACCATAGATCGATATCACACAATACCTATAAATCCTCCTAGCCATAATAAAGTCACCCGAGATAAGGGATCCAAAATACACTTAGGATAAGAACTAAAATGAACATCCAAATAAGGGATCATATAAGAGAGGGTAGATTAGGGATCAAATGGATAATATACATTATAAGGGAAAAGTTTAAGCATACTCATAACAATATTAAGGGATGCCTCAAAATCTTGGCAGGTGAAAAGAGCGTATAAATGGTTACGACCAGTGCTAGAGCTAGAAGCAAAAGTAGCACCCTTTGGTGTAGGAGCTAGTGACGCAGCAACAAGGATCTTATTTTCCCAGAAGCAACCCTAGAAGGATAATCCCTCTGCAAATGACCAATCTGACCATATTTAAAGCTCTTGTTCCTCCTTTCATCATAAACACCATGATACACCTGACCATAAAATCTGTAAGGTAGATATAATAAAGCTGACTGAGCCCCACTAGCCTGAGGATGGGCACCCTGTACCCTGGGACTAGCACTATTTTGAAAATAATGACCACTCGATTACTTCAGATAAGGAGCACTAGCTGTAGAGTAGGAAGTAGAATTACCCTAATTCTTCTTAGACTATTTTCCACTCTCTCTACCACTCTGTTGACCTCCACCCTAATCTAATATTAAAACTTCTTATTTTGCCTTTCACTCATCTTTGCTTGGTTCTTCTTTTTCTCCCCCACTTGTGCATATACACCACATGTCTAGAGATGTTTATATCCTTGTTCAACAAGGCGTCCTTACTTTCCAATATCAAATCACGGGACAACTCGAAAGCAAATTTCCTTATTCTATCCTTTTTGCTAGAAAGAATCTATGAAGCATAAAGCAACAACCAATGAAACTTCAAGGTATACTCTATTAACATCATCTTTACTTTCTTTAAATTCATGAATTCCTCATATTTCACCTCCCTCAACTCCCGAGGAAAGATGCGATCAAGAAAAGGACTAGAAAAGTCATTCTATAAAGTGAACTCGACATAATCTCCCCTATATTGGTCCTATTTCTCATACCACTGATATGCCACATCCTTCAACTAATAGGTAGAAAACTCCACACCCTCCATATTAGTAGCATGCATCACACAAAAAATCTTTTCCATCATATCAATAAAATTTTGAGGATCTTTCTCAACTTTAGAACCAGTGAAAGTTGGAGGACTCAACCTCATAAATTGACCAGCTTTAGTGGCCTCAAAAGATGGAGAAATAAAAGAAACATACTCAGTCTGAGAGGCCATCAATAGGTAAAAAAATAGATCAACTGGAAAAACTCAACAGTAAACACATGAGCTTGAGGTGCTCGAGGAGGTATAGGGGGAACCAGTGGAACTTTACTAGGGCAGTAAGAAGCAGAAACCCTAGACCTTGTCTGAACTCCTTGAGTAGAATGAGCTTCATCCATATTGTCCTCAGACATAATAGAAATGTTTTCGCGTGCATTTTCTGGGAGGCATGATCTGAAAACTGAACATATGAAAATTAAAGAAGATTTTAAGATCTTAGACTCTATAGTCTAAAATAGAACATCAAGAAAGGAAAACATTCCTAAATGCCTCGTAGCCTCTCGCTTCTAGGTGTGGCATACTACACATCCATAAAAGAGACTCTACTTGACACGATTTTGTAGACACCCAAAGACACCAAACTTAGGATCTGATATCAACTTTGTCATAACCCAAACCAAAGACTATCCATGACGGGTATCTCAAGTCTAACAAGGATTGGAGACCACCCCCACACCTAACCATATAGAACATAATACCCTAATCTCTAAAAGTTTCAAACATATAACAAGATAGCATAAGATGAGCTAAAGAAATTTAAAACAAGTTTATAATCAATAACCGATAATTGACCAAAAACAACTAACCAACATCACCACCCCAGTCTATAGTAATCCAACAAAGCCTTCTAAATAAAACTGAAATCAATAGAGCATCAGCGCATGCCCCCTACCCTGATAATGAAAATGACAATGTTAATGATAATGTAAACTCTCAATTCTACTTTATGAAAGGGACTGATGAAATGTCTAAGTCTTCAAGAGAATGGAAGCTCACCACTATACCACATGAACCGAAAAATTGAGTTAATCCATCTAACCTTACACAAGAAAAGTAGAAGTATCTTTGATGCCCGCATTATATAGGGATACAAAATTCAGAGACAATTAGTGAGTTGATCACTAGCATGTTACTTAAGGGTAAATGAGCAAAATAAAAACATGATCAATACATCAAAATCAGATAAAATCCAATGCATATAACTAGATGCATATACATATATATATATATATATAAGTTATAAATATATATATATATATAACTATATGCATATATATATATATATATCACATGTTAGGATAGGGAAAAAGTCTTAATATGCACTTTAATACTTTAGCTTGGATGGTGTAGCTCAACCGTCATAACATAAAAGAGGAACCCATAGGCTATATAGTTACAACTCTTCCCTAGATGAAAGAGTTTCAATGTATGTAGCCACACGAACCAAAGAATATACATATGCAACATGGATGACTTGAACTTCCCAGCATACCAAGATGACTAAAACACATAATAACGTAATATAATAAGGGCGACTCAAACTTCCAATCACATAATAATAATAATAATGGGGAATCAAGCCACTCAGTCATTTAGACCCCTGCGTCGACAATTGAAGTTTCTAATATTGGTCTCTCGGGACCTCCACTTTCATGACTCAACTTCATAATCCTCTTTAAAGCCCCATTAAATATTGTTTTCACACAATCCCATTCATTAGACCATATTACACATTAAGGAATACATTGTTGGTATTGTAATACCAACTACACTTAGAAGGTAACTTTAAGATGCTATTATAATTATCTTAGGAAAACTTCTTTTGTTCATTAGTATAAGATGGGGGAACTCAACTCCTTTTTTTCACTAAATCAAGCCATCAAATTTCAATGACCTCTTTATATCATGAAATCATTCCAAACTGAGTTAAATGCAATTTTATTCATACTCAAAACCACTTTTGAAAAATCGGGTAGGGGATATTACCAATTCAATTTTCAATATTCACAAAATTTTGGGACATCGTATTCCCATAGTTTATTAAACATACCCATGTATAAAAACAATTTCAAAACAATAATTTAATCATAACTATTGCATATAGAAACCCGAAACATCACATAAACAATAATTATTCAAAACCCCTCAACCTATGTTTAAAACCAACATCAAATCCATATGAATAATACTTTTAAAAACATTTTTTTAACAAAGTAAAAAATAGATTAAAGTAACATGCCAGAAATACCCAAGATTAAAGAGAGAATTCAACCCTTGAAGCTCTACTTGATCCACTTCTTGGAAAACCTAAGTATTGATGCTTGAGAGAGAAGAAATGTATTTTTGGTATTTGTTATGAATGATAATAGGGCCCCAAGTGTGCTTATAGGTTGTGGGTTTTTATTGGTATAAGATGGAAATGTCTAAAATACCCCCATTTAAAAAGCTGGAAAAATAAATTGTTAGTCGTTATGTGTCTCATTATGACTCATCACGACTTATTATGAATCATATCCAAGAGTCATTATCAAGATACCTCCACCAGGAACACACATTGTTGACCTTATGACTCATATACCATGGCTCATAATGGGACCCTACGACTCGTAGGGATAAGTCTTAGTCAATAAAGAAACTATTTGGGTATACACTAGACATCTAATAATTTGCACACTATGACCCATAATGAGTCCTCAAGAATCATAGTGATCCCCTCATACTCAGAGCTAAAGACTTATGCACACATTAGTAAGGCAATGATTTAGGTCCAATGACTCATCAAGACTTCCTACAACTCGTAGGGTAAGTCAAAGTCAGGATAGAGAGGATAAAATTTCAAAAATTTTCAAGGATAAAAAATCTGGGGTTTTACATATAGTTCATGTTCTCCAGTGGGTATGTACTAGGTTATTTTCCTTTCTCATTCAATGATTTATCCTTCAATGATAATATGATTTGTATTCTATGGATATATTTCATGCCCTCTAGCTGATGTAGAGTTAGTTATTTGTGTTTTCAATTGATGGTTTAACCATGTGGTGATTTTCTTCTTCAGCTATGTTTCAATTTTGGCTTAGTATGATTTAGCTCGAATATGTCAGATTTGGATACTAAGGCTGACTTGAGTATTGGGCATTAGTTTAAGCTTATTGGATTAGTTTTTGACTTAATGCCTTGGAATGGCTATTTGGAAGTTTAGATAAATTTATAGTATGAAGGCCTACCCATCTTTAAGTTTGGTTTGGGTAGTTGAGATCGAGCAATTCATCCTTGGTGTTAAGATTTTAGCTTATAGTTATAGAGATTGAGTGCAGCCTTCATCTTAGATTTGTCTTAGTTCAGATTTTATTTATAGGCTGGTTGAGCCTACTACATTGTTACCTATTTGGTATTCTCAACCTCAGATGGATTATAGTGGATACATGTTTTGATGATAACCCATGGACTCAGTATTGGTTCCTTTAGCTTTGACCATGGGTCTTCAGTCTTCTTTGAGATTTTTTATGATATACTCAAGAGGAGTAAAATACTTGAGTTGGATTTAGTATTGTTTCATTCTCGAATAATGGGATATCCTGGAGCATATCATTCAGTGATGCATAGTTATACCTTGATCATTTAGACATTAGTTTTGATTACCATCCAGACTAGTTGTAGCATTGACATAGATTGCATTCCTTCATTATCTCAATTAATTAGCCCAGAAATCGCCTTATAGGCTTATTATCATGTTGCTATATGGCTTTCAGTGGATCAACTTGAGTTTTTCGAGTTATATGTGATATGATTGCATGGATCAGACTTAACTGATTTTTCCTCCTATTCTGCAGTGGATAGAAAGTGTAGAATGGTAAATAAAAGTTATATTTGGGATATAGAGTCGGTGGTATGACTCATATATTGGGTTGGTTTTGGATCAAGTGAGCCTTTGTTGATTTATGCTGCTATCGAGATGGCATCAGTGTGTTGTGGTTTAGATTTGCATGCATAAGCCATTTTCAATTTAGTTGGAGGCAAGTTGATGATTGAAGTTAAGTTTTGGTTTTTTAGTAGTGAAGTGAGAGAGTTGGTTGAAAAAGAGATACCCATGGATAAATCTATTAAAAGTATTCTCTCTTCTTAGAGGTTATTTAGGAAGTCGTGCTTGTATCATATGAGCCCATTACATTATCCTTTTGATCTTGAAAAATCTTTCTATCAATTGACTTTTGAGGAAGAAAGTCCTTTATTTGTAGATATTGTAATGATCCTCCAGATCATTTCCTTGATTTGTATGTATTTTCATGATTTTGAGCCTTCTTATAGTGGCTACGGATCATTTATGAATTATGGGGGCAGCTGGAACCCCATGAGGATAGTCGGATACCTCATCCCCTGAATATTTTTGAACTCTAGTAGTTGGACAAACTTTACCCATATTGCCCTCAGTCGGGAAAAAAGAGTTTGCCTAAACGTCAAATCTCCTTGGAGGCATGATCTGAAAGAGGAGCAAGCAGTAATCAGAGGAATCCAAGACCTTAGACTTTATAGATCGACATAGAATCACAAGAATGGGAAACAATCCTAAATGTCTCATAGCCCCTCTTTTATAAGTGTGGCACGCTACACATCTATAAAAAAGACTCTACTTGACACTGCTTTTGGACACCCAACTGACCATGAACCTAGGCTCTGATACTAACTTGACACAACCCAAACCGGGCCTTGTCGTATAGGAATCTCAGCCCAAAAAGGGCTAGAGATTGCCCCGATAACCCAACCTAACCATTATATCAAACCACAAGTGTTAGACTAATTCTGACCATAAGATAAAATATCAGAAACAAGACTACATTCATAGCTTAAGAAATATCTAATCATCCCATTACTATCAATAAACTAACATGCCCAAGTCTACGGTCATCCACAAAACCTCTAAAATTTGATGTTTAAATATGTTGGGACATGCCCCCAAAAATAAACCAAAACCCTATTCTAAACAAGTCTATGACATAAGGTAAAAAGAATAAGAAATGTATGTCTTTCAAAATATGAAATCTCATGTCAACACACGAACCACTCGAACACTTGGTCATTGCTCAGGAAGAGAAGAAGAAGCTATGGGCCCTGGGTTGTATGGGGACACAGCATCCAGATATGGTTAGTGGTTGGAAAGCTAGCATGTAACTCAAGGATAAGGATAAAATAGTGCCAACAATTCAAAACCAATAAACCAATGCACATAACTAATGAATTCCATATATACGTACATATATATATATATATATATATATATATATATATATATATATATATATATATATATATATATATGTATACCAAGATGGGGTAGGGAACTTAATTAGCATGAATTTGAATTCCTTAATTTGGGTTGTGTAGAATTGCCATCATAGAATAAAGCACCCACAGGCTATATGGGCCGAGTTTTCCCCTAGATAGGAGGGCCTCAGTGCGTGTAGCCACACGCATCAGAGAATATCCATAATTTTATATTCCTTTATGGGGGACTCGAATATCCTATCATTATTAAGGTGACTTATGCACCAATACCTGTAGTAAGGGGGACTAGAACCTCCTTTTCATAGTTTCATTTGAGGGACTTGAACCTCCCAGTAAAATGTTTATTTGTGGTACTTGAACCTCCCGGTCACATAATACCCACACTGGCTAGTGCGGTTTCAAGTGTTAGTCCTTTAAACCCCACTTTAATAGCCTTGCTACACATCTCACTTTAAAGACCAATTTAAAACAATCATTTCACATACACAACCACTTAGTCAATTACTTATCAAAGGCACTTTGTTGATATCAACATACCAAAAACACTTGCAAAAGTACACCATGCCATTACCTTTATCAATCAACCAATTCATTCATATGACTTTGGGACTCGGACCCACCGTCTAACAAATACATAAAATAATGTAGTGTTTAGGGACTCAAACCTATTTTCAAACAAGACATCAATAAATTCAATGGTTAGGGTCTCAAACCCATATTTTAATTGAGGCATAAACCATTTAATGTTTTGGGACTCAAACCCTTCTTCTATGCAATGAAATCCATTCAATTCAACACACAAGTACTCCAACCCATTTAGCCATTTAAAGACACCTTGGCTACAATTCAACACCATATATCACCATAAGATCTTTATAAAACCATTTATCAATCAATCACTTAAATAGGCCAATGCCTTGGTTAGTATCATAATGTATATCCATTTATGGTTATCAAGACCTTCACAATCCTTTCATTCTTCATTGACATTCTTGAACCAAGATTTAGTCAAAGCATAATTCGATTTCATGCTTATGGACTCCAACCCTTTTTGTCATCATACCACCACAGTCACCAAATTAAGACATTGCATGGCCATCAAGGCCTCCACCTAGTCATTTACCAAGCAGTCACATTCGTCAAGTAAATGTCATAATTCATTCATAGTCATTCAACCAATGTCATAGTTTAAAGCACCATTAACATGTGACTAGTTAATTCTCTTAGACATTTTCACAAACACCTTGAGGGCATACCTTTAACGAAACTTAAACCAAATTAGAAACCATCAAAATTAGGGTTACTCATGGCACATTTATTAAACCACAATCAACAAGCATCCGCATGTGTAACCCATCACCAAAAACATATCTATAAACACAAGTTAAGCAATAGTAATCCATACCCAACACTATGCATCAAAACCCTTAAAAACCACCATTTACAAGTCAAAATCATTGTTTAAAACATATTACATTTTGAAATAACAATGAGGGAAGAGTCACATGCTTTATACAAGATGATTCATGGAAGGAACTTGACCCCTCTTAGCTTCAAGATGAATACTTGAGAAACCCTAGCCTCCAATCTTCAAAAGTGAGTTAGAGATTGGTTTTGGTGAATCTTGATGTTCCAAAATATGATATGAGAGGCCTAAACATGTTATATAGTGAGGGGACATAAGTGATTTTTGGGTGATAAATTTCCATAATGTCCTTAGCTTAAAAGCTTAAAATTTGATCCCAGGAAGGTACGACCTCTATAACTAAACCGTACCCTAAGGTACGACTGGTACCCTAACTCATACCCTAGGCCTCATAATGGACCTCTAAACTTTCCAAGGTATTACTACACATTCATAACTCATACCCTAAGGTATGAGCAGTACCATACAAATCATACCCAAAACAGTGTCCACTATATCAAGCTTAACACATTATACGACCAGGTAACTTCGACCCGTACCCTAATATACGACTTAGGAGAGGCTAAACTGTACCTTGGATTGAATGTAACCTCCAATAAACTGTGTAACATATAAGTGAGAAGACACCAAACCATATTCTAGGGTTTGGCTGGTACCCATGGGTCGTACCTTGCCCAGAATGTTCAAAACTCAAGAAATTTAGCAAGGGCCAAGGTTTAGAGTGTTTCTTTCATCCTCGAATGATGGGTAATGGAAAGCATAAGCATGATTAACCTATTACGACACATCAAACTAATTTTTAACTAAGCTAGAAAACAAAGACATAGAACAAAGATATTAAGAACAACACATACCTCAAGCACAAGTTTTTAAAATGGGGAACAAATTAGGATACTTTGAATTCATGACCTCCTTCACCTCTTAAGTAGCTTCCTAAACATTTTGGTTCTACCAAAGAACCTTTACAGAAGCCACATCCTTCTTTTGTAATTGACGAACGTGATGATCCAAGATCTCCACCTGAATTACCTCATAAGATAAGGAATCTGAGATACCCAATCCTTCCAAAGGAACAACCGATGAAGGATCACCCACATATTTCCTCAACAAAAAGACATGGAAAACCAGATGAAAAGAGCTCAAACTGGGAGGAAACTTTAACCCATAGGCAACATTACCAACCCTATTCAAAACCAAATACGGGCCAACATACCGGGTGTTGAGCTTTCTCTTCTTTCCAAATTGCATCACTCCCTTCATGGGAGACACTTTCAAGAATACCCAATCACCAACCTTGAACTCCAACTCCCTATGCCTCACATTTGTACAGGTCCGACAATCTAAGAAAACATAGCATAAATGCATCTAATCCATCCATAATATGACTTCAAAGTCAACCATATCTAACTCTATTAAATCCACAAAAGTTTTTTTAATACCAATAGCTACCACATACCCCTTATGGATTTTTTTCACAATCAGAAAGTCTCCTATCGAGGTATAAATAGAAAAAGAAACTGACAGACACTCAGGACCAAAACCAAAATGCACAGCCACAAATAGGGTCACATAAGGAAGAGTGGACCTTGGATAAAGTAAGCAATACATATTATAGGAGAAAAGTTTCAACATACCAGTCACTACATTAGGAGATGCCTTTGAATCCTGGCGAGATGCAAGGGCATATAACTAATTTTGGCCAGTACCGATACCAAAATCTGAAATACATGTAGAAGTAGCACCTTTGGTGCGGAAGTTGATGAAGAGGCAACTGGAACTTTTTTTATCCTCATAAGCCATTCTAATACGATAGCACATTGTATTTGACTAATCTGACCATAATAAAAAAATTGTTCTTCCCTTCCTCACATAACCATAATGCGACCACTTATAAAATCTACAAGGAGGGTGGGATGGAGCCAAATGAGCCTCACTAGCCTTAGGTTTTGCACCCTATGCTTGGAACCCACCACTATAAAGAGACTAATGATCACCCAACAGTTTTGGGTAAGGAGCACTAGCCATGGAGAATGAACCAGAACTCCACCACTTTTTCTTTGGCCACCTACCACCTTGTTCAAAGCCTAAATTTCTTCCTTTGCCTCTCACTAAACTCAGCCTACTTCTTCTTCTCTTCCACCACCTTCTATATATATATGTCCAACCTAGAGATATTTATGTCCTTAATCAACAAGGCAGCCTTACTCTCAAGAATCAACTCAAGAGACAATCCTAAGTGAACTTACATATTCTAGCCCTCATGCTAGAAACTAACTCAGGAGCATACCTGGATAACTGATGGAATTTCAAGGCATACTCCTTGATAGACATCCTACCTTGCATCAAGTTCTCAATTTTTTTTGCTTTTACTTTCTTCAACTCTAGAGGAAATAAGCAATCTAAAAAAGCACTAGAGAAATCGTCCCACAGGGTGGAACTGGCATCTTTGTACCTTGATTATTCCCACTCTTTGTACCATGGTTGTGCAATATCTTTAAATTAATAGGCAGTAAACTCATCACCTTCAACCTCCGAAGCATGCATAATCTGGAGAATCTTCTCTATGTCATCAATAAAAGCTTGAGGATCCTCCTCAATCTTAGTACCCGTAAATATAGGAGTAAGCAACCTCATGAACTGGCCAACCCTTGTGTCCTTAGAAGATAGAGTAACAGGAATACCAAGCTCAGATTGAAAAGATAGAAATTGAGTCAACAGTGTAATAAAGCGACAGAACTCAGCATTACTAGCCTCCCTTTGAGGCAACTGAGTACTAGTGCCACCCTTGGGAGAAAGATTAGTGGGGGCAGGCGGAACCCCACTAGGAGAGTCAAATATAGAAACCTTTGACCAGGAATGGACTCCAATGGTAGAGCATATCGCATCAACATTATCCCAAGTTAGGACAGAGGTGTTTGCATGAACATCAGATCCTCTTAGAAGAATGATCTAAAAGACAAGCAAATGGAAATTAGAAGAATCCAAGACCTTAAACTCTATAACTCAAAGTAAGACAATAAGAAAGTTAAACATTCCTTAATGTCTCATAGCTTTTTTCTTATATTTGTGATGTACTACACACCCATAAAAGAGCCTTTATTTTACACAAATTTATGGATACCCAACTGACCATAAACCTAGGTATCACGACCTGAGGCTACCCCCTAGTCGCTACAATAGTGATTACAAACACAAGTGACCATAAGCTAACATGTGGGCTTGTACCTACAGTGCACACTAAATAATATACAAATAATGAACATGTGCGGAAAAATAATTGGTAATGCCAAAAGGCTCAAATACTAAAAATATGGTTTAAATCATAAGTTTGAAGGTATGATGACATACTGAAAAGAATGATCAAACAATTGATAAATTGATAAACTATCTAAATGATTACAGATATCTGAAAGCCTCTAACTGACTGAAGAGTTGATGGAACAGGCTCCAAATAACTCCAAACAAAACTAAATGAAAAGAAATGTGAAAACACTAAAATAACATAATAGGTCCTCAACATATAAGGACTCACCACAACTGCTACTACTGACAGGCTGAACTATCTAAGTGCGATCAGGAAACTTACTATTTAAAACCTATGAATTAAACATCATAGCGCAAAGAAGAGTATGCGATTAGTACTTTGAATGTACTGATATATAAGATGAGGTAAGGTTGTAATAAAAGGATTAACTATACATGAAATAATGACTTACTCAATAGCATGGGATAACTAAGTATGCATGCATAAAAACTGAAAAGCATAAAATGCAAGACCAAGCATATAATATTTCAAAAGTAATCTATAAACTAAATTACTAAAATCTTATAACTGAATAATTGGAAGTCTGTATGTTATGGTTAAGCAAACTTGAACTAAATTATGCACTGAATAATGTACTGAGATTATGAAAGGTATCATCTAACCGACATGCCCCAATTTGATCTAATCGGGGTCCATCCTATAACCCCAGTTTGAAGGGTGTCAGTACCATGTCATGTGCACTAACAATGGTTGTATAGATCCACTAAACTAATATCCTGAGGGACTAATGAGTCACTCTCATCTGGAAGGTGATCTAATGAGATATGTGTTGCCCTCAACTGGCAGGTAAACACTTTATCAACCCTCAATTGGCAAGTTGATATCTCTAACCTATGTTGGCTACGTAGTTCTGGAACTAAGGGACTGTAACTAAAGGTTACACCTTCTACTAGCAGGTGAGCCCCCATCCTTGGATTTTCTCGATGCTAAATCCTACTCCCAACTGAATGACACTGATTACTGGACTGAACTAAGCGTAACTAAGCAAACAACTAATCATTTTAACTAAATGAATAACAACACTTATGGTTTATCTGAAACCATTTTGAAGATTCTAAGATTATATAAACAGAAAAGTATTGGGTGTTCATAACCCTCCGGCACTAAATGAAAATAATAATAAGGAGATATGAAGCTTTAAAAACCAAAATAAAGGATCAGTACTCAAAACCCAACAATTAGACATTTCATCAAACATAAGGGAGTCATGAATTTAAGCATGGGAATAGGTAAAGCATATGATTGAAAACATAGTTACAATACTAAAACTACGAATTAGGGATTTAACATGAGGCTTCAATACTCAAATCATATAAGGTCTCATTCCATCGGAAAACACTTGTAGCATAACTTGTAATAAAAATCAATAACAACTTCATAGAGACAATTCATCATAAACCTGTGAAAACTCATAATTTTATACAAAAGGGGATTCTTGGACGCCATGGGTGAAAAGGGCCCATGGATGAACATCACACATACCTTAAATATTAAATCATGAAATAGAAACACAAATCTTTAAGCTTCCTTGAATGTTCTTGGATTTGGGAACTAGATTTCTTTGTTTTCTTGAGGAGAAAGGAATGAAATTGATAAACTTAAGGGATGATTAGGATTTATTTTTAGAGAAAATCAGGGAAAATAGGCATATAATGTCCTAGTAGATGTTTTAATTAGGGTTTTCATGAATTAGATTTATGGGAAAAGACTCTATTGACCCTCAGAGAATTAAATTCGCAGCTAGAACATGGATTAAAAGGATACCACAAAGCGCTGAAGCTTCCATCGCGATACACCACAATCGTGGTGAGTTGCTGGAATTGAGATCCAAACATAAATTAATCCTCATACAAAAAATTATAAATTTCCTGAAACATGCTCCTTACACCCCTGAACATGAATTAACTCAAAAACCTATGTCTCGAGGTCGGGAAGACTCATTTAAAAATCCTCAAAGTTAAGATGCCAAAAATATGACTAAGTCCCCAACACTTACTTTTTTCAGGATTTCAGCCTATTATAAATGCATTAGGATCTAAACTGAGCTAACAAAAGTATGGGGTATTACAATATCTCTCCCTTAAGAACATTCGTGCTCGAATGAGACTAATTAAGCTGAAAATACTGGGGAAACTAAAATCACCTACTGAATATGTATAACTGAAAATATGATTACATGACTGAGCCTGAAACATGATACATCAACTAAAATGACTTCGTGAATATATGCAATTACCTGAGAATGATTATATAGCTGGAACTGAGAATGGAGAAGAGACAATCTAAGGAGAACTGTTACATTAGCCTGAGTCTGAGTTTGCAACGAAAAGATTAGGGTACATGGTACGTATATCTGCTTCTACTTACAAGTGGCTCCCTCAGTGGACTGATTTTGCCAAATAACTTTCACCAAGGAAATTCTTTGTTACTTAGTCTATGAATCTGACGATCAAGGATCTCGACTGGGGTTCTTGGTAAGATAGGCTATCCTAAGCATCTATGCTTTCTTAAAGAATTACAACTGTTGGATCACAAATACACTTCCTTAACAAGGAAATATGAAACATTGGATGCACTGATGCCAAATCTGCAGGTAACTCAAGCTCATAATCTACCTTATCAAAATGACTTAAAATTCTATAAGGACCAACAAATGGGGGCTGGGTTTCCCCTTCTTGCCAAATCTTTTCACCCCCTTAATGGGAGAGATTTGAAAAGAGACTGAATCACCAACCTTAAACTCAAGGTCTCTTCTCCTCACATCTGCATAAGATTTTTTACAGATTTGGGTTTTCTTAAGCCTCTCCCTGATCAATTGAACCTTCTCTATCACATCAAACACTGAATTTGTCTCTACCAAAATAGCCTGACCTCTGTCAAACCAACCAATAGGATATCTATATTTTCTCCTATAGAGAGCCTCAAATAGAGAAATTTAAATACCATGGTGATAATGGTTATTATAGGCAAACTCGATCAATGGTAAGTGATCATCCCAACTACCCTTGAGATTAAGAACACACGCCTTTAACATATCCTCTAGGGTCTTAATGGTCCTCTCTACCTAACCATCTGTCTGAGGATGGAAAGTTGTACTGAAATGAACTTGGGTACCAAGACCCTTCTGAAAAACTTTCCAAAAGTGAGAGGTAAACTAAGTACCTTTATCTGAAATAATAGACAATAGGACTCTATGAAACCAAACCAACTCTCTAATATAAATATTGGCATAGCCCTCAGCTGAATAAGAAGTATGAACTGGAAAGAAATAAGTTGATTAGGCCATTCTATCAATAATAACGCACATCAAATCATGTTCACAACGTGAACGGGGAAACCCTATCACAAAATCTATGTTCACCTCTTCCCACTTCTAATTAGGAATGCTGAACTCTTGCATTGTACCACTAGACCTCTGGTGTTCAACTTTAACCAGCTGACAAATGGATCATTTAGCTACAAACTCTATAATAACTCTGTTCATACCACTCTACCAATAGATTTTCCGCAAATCACGGTATATATTAGTGGATCTTAAGTGCAAAGAGTAATGTGCACCATGCACTTCTGCCAAAATCCATTGTCTTAAACTATCAACACACAGCACATACAACCTACCCCGATAACTTAACACACCATCTCTCCTTTGGGAGAAAACCTCTACTTTCTTATCTCTAATTGATTCCTTCAACTTAGCTAAACTGGGATCCCTATCTTGTTTCTCCTTTAATTCGACAACCAAAGAACATTTTGAACTATTCTAAACCCAAACACTACCTTCAGCTGAATAAACTAATCGAATGCCTAATCTAGCTAGCTGATGAACCTCACTGACTAACTTCTTCTTATCATCCTCAACATGAGCAACACTACCTATAGACAATCTACTAAGGGCATCTGCCACTACAATGGCCTTGCCTGGATGAAACAACACACTTATATTATAATCTATTAATAACTCAAGCCACCTTCTCTTATGAAGATTCAAATTTTTCAATGAAATTATATACTGCAAGCTTTTGTGATCCATGAACAATCAACAAGAACCCTATATAAATAGTGCCTCCAAATTTTCAAGGCAAAAATAATAGCTACTAACTCAAGATCATGGGTAGGGTAATTCTTTTCATAAGTCTTAAGTTGTCTAGAAGCATAGGCTATGACCTTACCTCTATGCATTAATACATAATCAAGGCCAACTCTAGAAGCATCATAGTAAACAACAAACCTCTCTGAACCATCTGTCAAATTCAAGACTGGGGCTGAGGTGAATCGAGTCTTCAACTCCTGAAAATTCTTCTCGTAAGAATTTGACAACTTAAACTTGACTTTCTTCTGAGTCAATTGAGACATGGGGATGCAATGGATGAAAACCCTTTAACAAACTATTTGTAATATCCAGCCAAACCCAAGAAACTCCTGATATCTGATAGAGAGATGGGTCTAGTCTAGTTTCTCGTTGTTTTGGTGTTTTGAGGGTCAACTTTAATGCCATCACCATAAATATTATGGCTAAGAAAAGCTACTCATCTTAGCCAAAACTTTTACTTACTAAATTTGGTGAATACTAATAGGCTCTAAGAGTCTGTAATACAATTTTGAGATAGTTTGTATGATCATTTTCACTATGAGAGTAGACAAGAATATAATCAACGAAGACTATGATGAACATGTCCAAGTACTGCTTGAACACTTTGTTCATCAAATCCATGTAAGTTGTTAGGACATTCGTTAGTCCAAAAGACATAACTAGAAATTGAAGTAACCATATTGAGTTCAAAAAGATTTTTTTGGAATGTCACATTCTCTAACTCTAAGCTGATAATAGCTGGATTTGAGGTCTATCTTGGAGAAGTACTGGAACCCTGAAGTTGGTCAAATAAGTCATTAATCCTAGGGAGTGGGTACTTATTTTTTACTGTGACTTTATTCAACTAATGGTAATAAATGCACATTCTAAGAGAACCATCTTTATTATGCACGAGAAGGACTGGAGCTCCCTATGGGAAACACTTGGCCTAATAAATCCCTTATTCAAGAGATACTTCAAAAGTTTTTCAACTCTTTGAGCTCAGCTAGAGCCATTCTATAGGGCAGAAAAAAGATAGTCTGGGTATCTAGAAGAAGATCTATTCCAAAGTTAATTTCCCTTTCTAGAGGAACTCTAGGAAGATCTTCAAGGAACACATCTAGAAATTCCCTTTCTATAAAACTGACTTGAGACTTGGAGTCTTAAAATTAAAGTCTTTAACTCGAACAAGATGGTACATGCACCCCTTAGATATCATTTTTCTCGCTCTAAGATATGAGATAATCTGACCCCTAAGCGCTGAAGTACTACCCCTCTATTAAATAACTAGTTCATTAGGAAATTAAAATTGAACGATTCTATTTCTACAATCAAATCAACTGAGGCATAACATGAGTGAAGCCAATCATACCGAGAATGACATCAAAATTAGTCATCTCTAACTCCACAAGATCTACTAAAGTGACTTTTTGGGATATTATGATCGGACAATTCCTGTATACCTACTTGGCTACAATAGAGATACCAATTGGAGTAGACACTAAGAAGGGTTCTACTAAAAATTCAAGACTAATACCCAAATCGACTGCTATATAAGGGGTTATAAAGGAAAGTAAAGCTCTGGGTCTAATAAAGCATAAATATGAAGGTGAAAGACCTGTAACGTACCCATAACCACATCAGGAGAGCTTTCCATATCATGAAAGGAATGGAGTGAATATAATCTTTTCTAGCGCTTACCACTGGTGGCACTGGACGTAGTGTCCTGCTGAGTCGGGCGACCGATTAGAGCTGATAACTGATTGGACTGACCCTGTTAACCACTCTTTGGGCAATTTCTAACTCTGTGGACTGGATTGCCATATCCAAAAGACACATCACTATTGGCTCTACACATATCCTAAAGATTCCTAATATATTTCTGGCAATTTCTGGAGCTAGGGCTGAAAACTTCTGATGGAACTTAGAACGATTACCACCCTCTGACCTAGGCTGAGAAAAATTAAAGCTACCTATTCTAGCCCTCTTATTCTCTCTTTTCCTCCTTAATTTTTTGTTTCTTAAACTATTGAGCATGGACCATAAGCCTAGATATATCCATCTCCTTAATCAACATAGTATTTCAAAACTCCTTAACCATACTATTAGATATACTAGACATAAACTTACTCATTCTTGACCAATTATTAGCCACCATGGAAAGAGCATACCTCGCCAACTAGGTAAACTTAAATAAGTATTTCTTCACACTCATATTACCCTGCTTCAAATTAATAAACTCAAGAATCTTAGCTTCCTTCAACTTTAAAATAAATAACATGTCTAAAAAGGTTGTGGCAAACATCTTCCACTCTACAGGCCCTACATCTATAGCCCTATCTTTCTTCCACTGCTTATACCATGTATGAGCTACATTGATTATTTTGAGCAGCTACTGAATAAGCTATGGTAGTAAAGGCAACTCTGAATTTGGCATGAGAGACGTGCTCATTTAGGGATCTTCTTGAACAGGCGGAGGTGCGGTATGGTTCCCATTTCTTCTTCTATTATTCTTTTTAGGGGGCATTTTTTTCTATTAAGGAATAAAGGTTGGATTAGAAAAATATTTTAAATGGAGCTCAAGTTTATTTGCATAACATGAATACTGAAAGAAGGAAAACTTTTCCAAAAATGTCTTGTAGCCTCCTATCCATAAATGTGGTGTGCTTTAAACCAATGCACAAGAATCTACTCAACGTGGATTTTTGATTCCCTAGGACACTATAAAAATTTAGGCTCTGATACCAAGTTTTATCATAACACGAGATTAACTCTAGTGGCAATAATGGTGCTTACAGTCACAAGTGACCACAAGGTAACTCGAGCTGGTACCTACTGTGAGCACTAAATAATATACTGATAATGAATATATATGGAAAAACAATTTGTAATTCTATAAGGTTCAAATACTGAAAATACAATTTAAATCATAAGTCTAAACGTCTGATGACTTACTAAAAACAATAATCAAATAACTGATAAACTGACAAACTATTTGAATGACTGAAAACATCTGAAAGCCTCTATCTGACTGAAGAGTTAATGGGACAGGCACCAACTAACTCCAAACTGAACTAATGGAAAAGAAATACGAAAACATTAAAATAACATAACAGGTCTGTGACATGTGAGAACTCACCATAACTATTTTTGCATTAGGCTAAACTGTCTAAGAACAGCTGGGAAACTGAGTATCAAACCTGTGATATTAAACATCATAGCACGAAGAAGAGTATATGATCAGTACTTTGAATGTGCTCGTATCTGAGATGAAGTTAGGTTATAATGTAAGAGTTATTTGTGTATGAAATAATGACTGGTTGAATAGCATGAGATAACTGAGTATACATGCATGAAAACTGAAATTCTAAGAATGCAAGACCAAGGATATAGTATTTCTGAAATAATTTATAAACTGAATTACAAAAATTTGATAAATGAATAACTAGAAGTCTTTATTCTATGGTTAAGTAAACCTAAACTGAATTTTGTACTGAATACTATATTGAGACTATAGGAGGTATCATTTAATCGACATGCCACAATCTGAGCTAATCGAGGTCCAACCTATAACCCCAGTTGGAAGGGTGTTGATACCTTTCTATAGGCACTAACAATGGTTGTGTGGATCCACTAAACTAATGTCCTAAAGGATTAATGAGTCAACCTCATCTGGAAAGTTCTCTAATAAGATATGTGATACCCTCAACTGGCAGTTAAACAATTTATCAACCCTCAACTAGAAGGTTGATATCTCTAACCTATGCTGGCCATGTAGTTCTGGAACTAAGGGACTTCTACTAAAGGTCATACCCTCTACTAGCAGGTAAGCCACAATCCCTGGGTTTGCTCAGTGCTAACTCCTACTCCCAACTAAATGACACTAATTATTGGACTGAACTAAACTTAACTAAGGAAATAACTTATTATTTTAACTAACTGAATGACAACACCCATGGTTTATCTGAGACCATTCTGAAAATACTAAAATTATGTAAACAGATAAGTATCAGGTGTTCGTAACCAACCAACACTGAATGGAAATAACAATAAGAATAAGTGAAGCTTTAAAAAAACATAATAAAGGATCATTGCTAAAAACCCAACATTTAGACATTTCATCAAACACATGGGAGTCATGAATTTAAGCATGGGAATGGGTAAAGCATGTGATTCAAAATATAGTTTCAATACTAAAACCACAAATTATGGATTTAACATAAGGATTTCAATACTCGAATCATATAAGATCTCAGCTCTCCCCTAGATGGAAAGGCCCCAGTGCGTGTAGCTGCACGAACCAGAGAATATCCATAATCATATATGCCTACATGGGGGACTAAAACCTCCCAGCATAATCAAGGTGAGTTAAGCACAAATATATGTATTATGGGGGACTCAAACCTCCCATTTATATATTTATTTAGGGGACTCGAACAACCCGATTATATAGATACCTACACCGGCCATCGCAGTTTCCAAAGTTAGTCCTTTGGCCTCCACTTTCACTACCATGCTACACACCCCACTTTAAAACCCAATTTAAAACCATCATTACACATCCACAACCATCAAACAAATTAATTACCAAAGGCACTTAGTTGGTATCATCATACCAACACCACTTGCAAGCATACATGCCATAACTATTATTATTTGGCTTTGGGACTCATACTCATTTTCTATATGAAGCCATAAATTTAATTCAATATTTGGGGACTCGAACCCTTTATCAAGTAAAGACATAAATCATTTAATGTTAGGGACTCAAACCCTTTTAGTCAATTGAACCACAATGTAACCATTTAAACCATTATATGGCCAGCAAATCCTTTACAAAACAATTTACCAACCATTCATATGCATTAGGCCAATGCCTTAGTTCAAAACACCATTAGTTCAAAACACCATTAACATATGATTAGTTTATTCTCTTAGGCATTCTCACAAATACTTTGAGAGAATACTATTATCAAGACCAAAACCAAAGTTATAAAACCATCAAGTTTAGGGTTACCCATGACCCATTTGTTAAATCACAATTACCAAGTACCACATGTTAAAACCATCACCAAAAACAAATGCAAATACAAGTTAAACCAAGAGTAAACACTGCTCAACCATATACTAAAAAACCCTTAATTTTGGTTTTCAAATCTACCATTGAAGAATCATATTCACACTTTAAAATATATGATATTTATGAACTAACAATGAGGGAATATTTGTATATATTATTCAAGAAGATTCACAAAAAAAACTTGACTCTTTAGCCTCTAGATGAATACCTTTGAAGAACCCTTGTTCGAATTTTCTTGAGAGAGTTTGGAGAGGATTTTTATGTGTTTTTATATCTCAAAACATGTTATAAAAGGCCATAATATATTTTAAGACATGGGGACTTAAGGGTTTTAGGGTGGGAAATATCCTAAATATCCTTAACTTAAAAGCTAAAAACATGAGAGCAGGAGGGGATGACCATCCTACCCAAACCATATACTAGGGTATGAGTGGTACCCTTATCTTGTACCATAGGCCTTATGTTGTACCTCCATACTGGCCAATAATGACCACAAAGGACTAAGTCGTATCTTATCATATGAGAAGTTCCCTTAGAGTCGTATCTTTCTCAAAATCATCTAGACCAAACTTAGGGCATCATAAGACTTAACAACATACACCTCATACACTAACATACAACTAGTAAAATGCCTAATCATATCTTGGATAGAATTCACCCAAACTACACTGCCTAACATATGAGAAGAAGGTCATAACCATATCTTAACATATAACAAGTACGATCAAATCGTATGTTGTCCAAAAAAAACTTAGGAAATTTGCTAAAATTCTAGAGCCAAGGTCTTTCACCAAGCTAGGTAGACTCATCATAAAAGTATCATGATTTTTTATTGGGCACACTAAGCAAGGTCCATGTCAGTGTGTTCCTAATGTTAGCGCCCCATATGGGGCTCAAATGTCACTCTATTTTTAAAACATTCTAAACTTTTTTTCTTCTATTTTCTACTCTCTCATATCGAAAATTTCCTTCTTTCCCTATTAAGAATTTTCAAAAAAAAATTCCAAACTCTACAAAGCTCAATCAAGGTATGATTTCTCATATTTTTCTTTTTTAATTCATGTTAAACACATCCTCCAACTTCTTCATGGTAGTAGAATTTGACTTGTTATTTTAGAATTTTCAAGATCATAATGTTTGTAAATTTTGGGTATGAATTGATTGTGTTAAAATTTGAGTTGGTTTGGTTGAAATAAATAGTTCTAAATATTTGAAATAATGATACTAGGAACATATACATTGGTAATTTTTAATTCCTTTGGCTAAATTTAAATTTTGATTATCTATGTCTATCATAGTCGTAAAATATTTCTCATTTTTGTAGATTTTTAGAACATTTTGTTCTTGTGAATAAAATTATTATATTTGTGATTAAGGTGAGTGATGTGTCGAGGTCTGATGACACTTTCAACGCTTAAAACTAGGGAAATTTACTAGAGTTAGTCCATTTTTATATGGGTATTCAGTATGATTTGTGTTTTTGGTATATAAAGGTCCAACAGTCAAGAGAAGTAAAGTAAAAAAATTGGGACTTAAAGGCATCTGATAAGCGAACCTATAACTAATGGATCTAATAACAGTCAAACCATTATTGTCAAAGGTTAAAGGAAAGAAGTGACACTAAGTTGGACATCAAACAAATGCATCCCATGATCATATATAGATTTTATATATGATCGATCAGAGGAAGAAAGTTTAGAAAGAAGGGTTGTATATTTTAAGTGTAAGGAGGATTAGATGAGAAGATCCTAGGTATGGAATGGTACAACAGGTTCATACTAAAGATCATAGAAATATTTTTCTACAAAGTACAAATCAAAGGAAGAATCCAAGAGACAAAGTAACGACCATAGAAGGAAAGGACGACCTCATCCTAAGCATCATGCTAGTGAACATATCCAATGTGCAAAACTGAAGTATCATCCTACGAGTAGAAAGGACAATCATGGTTTGTACCAACAACCATATCTTTCTTCATCCAAGGTGCCAACTTACCAAATCTAATTATGTTTAGGATAGTTTTATTTATGTTTATAAATACTTCCATTAGGATTATTGATTTACTTTACATTCTGCTAATACTTTTGAGGTCGTAATGACCCTCTAGGTTATTTTCTGCATTTCCATATATTTTTGTCATTTAGAGCATTCCTATAGTTGTCCAAGTCATTTATGACTTGCTGGAGCTAAAAGTTTAGTTACTAGGCAGCTAGTTTGGTTTTAGAGTTAATTCCCTATTTTGAAGTATTTGCTAGTATAAATTGGCTATTGGGTGAAAACTTCAGTCAAATAACCTTGTATGCTAATTTTGATAGTTTTATTAGCTCTAAAACGTTAATTTTTGGTTAGTTGGACCTCTGATTTGGGTCCCAAGGCTTCTGGACTTATTTTGAGCTATTGATCAAAAATTATAAAAATGGCACTTGGGTGTGAGACCCACTTTTCATTGTAGTAACCTTGGATGAAATTTTTAACTATGCCATTGAGTTTGAAATGTAGAATTTGATAGGGTAGAATAGTTACTTTATGTCTAGATATTTCGAATGAATTCCAAAGGGTTGATGGAGACTTTGAAACATAACAAGTATTTAGCTAGTGCATTCTCTTAAGCACCCCTTAGGTCGCTTAAGGAATAGGTGCTTAAGCAGCCAACCAGTCACTTAAGCGGCTAGCCGGTCACTTAAGTGGCCAATAGATTGCTTAAGCAGACATTCAATTGCTTAAGTGACTAGGCTTTCCCATTTGAGGGGCACTTATGCGAAGCCTTCAAGACTTAATCAAAGGACGCTTAAGCGACAAGTGGCCCACTTAAGTGAAGGTAGGTACAGGTAACAGGTATCGTGAAAGCATACTTGACCACAAAAGTGATGACCGCTTAAGAGGCCCAGTGTTCTCTTAAGTGGAAAATGGGTGGCATTACATTCCCCTTGCTCAATTTTTACCCACTTTTGATAAAAATTAAAGCATGTAGAACCCTAGAAAGTGTGGAAACTTGGAAGAAACACTAATATTTGTATTTTAGGTTTTTATGAGCTTGAATTTCTCATTTATTCTCTGAATTAATGTTATGTTTCCATTAAATTTAAGGCTAAATTCACCATTATTTCCCAAAATCCTTAATTTATTGGTGAATTGATTTTAGCATCATTTGAGCTCTCGCAACTCTTGAAATTATCCTTTAAGGTCTAAATAGTCAAGTGATCATCCTAACTACCCTTACAATTATTCACGTAAGCTCTTAACATGTCCTCTAATGTCTAAATAGTCTACTATGCCTAACCATCTGTCTATAGATGAAAAGCTGTGTTGAGGTAAACTTAGGTGCCAAAACCTTATTGAAATGTCTTTTTGAACTGAGAAGCACATTGAGTACCCTTATCTAAGATGATAGTCATAGTGACCCCATGCAACTTCAAAAATTCTCTAAGGAAAAGTTTGGCATAATCCTCAACAAGTATTAACTGGCAGAAAATGAGTTGACTTAGTCATTCAATCAATGATATCTAAATAAAATCATATTATCGATGAGTAAGAGGCAATGCTATAATAAAATCCATCCTTATCACTTCTAACATCCAAGTATAAATACTATACTTTAAGGGCATACCACCCGGTATCTGGTGCTCAACCTTGACCTGTTGGGAATTCGAACACATAACTATAAATTCTGTGATATCCTTCTTCATTATATTCCATCAATAGACTTCTCGTTAGTCACAAAACATCTTTATGTCTCCAGTGTGAATAGAATATCAAGAACTATGAGCTTCTATCAATATTTGATATTTCGTGTAATCCACATTTGGAATACATAGTCTAACTTAGTCTAGTCTAAGAAGAATCTAACACTAGAACTTGGTCAAAAAAGGAGTTTTAAAGTCAACTAGGTGTTAGCAACTTCTTATTATATTAAATCGCATCTAATACTCATATTTATGTAATACCCTAGGTTTTGGAGTCTAAAAGATTCCATGTGTGTTAAGCTCATTGTCTAGGCTATGACTAAGATCCTACTAGTCGTAGTCACTCTATATGAGTCATGTGGTGACTATCATATGAAAAATAGTGTGGATTACCTATAATTATGTCTAAAGTATGACTAGAACCCCATGATTCATAAGGTATGGAGATAATTCGTAGGGTGGGACTCATGACCAAACCAGTGAGGTGGCCCTGAGTCACTGCTCAGACTATGAGTTATGGTGACAACTCATGTCCACTGACCATGATTCATACAAGACCCGTAGCTATTGGAAGTTATTTTCCTATATGTTTTTCATTAAGGAAAGATTGGTTTTTTACCTTTCATTGAACTATCCCATGATTTAAAACCTTTCCTTAGCCTTATTTCTACCCAATTAACAATCATAACCAACTCTTCTCTTTCAAATTCCCCAATCAAGGGTAAGGCTAGGGTTTCTATGGATTGGTTATCTAGGGTTTTTTTCTTCTCCAAATTCTTGGTATTTACAGGCATGTATCTCTTCCCTAAACTTATTTTTTTATCATGGTATTTAATGGTTTGATATTCATATGGTTTTAATATTTTGTTTTGGAATTTGGGTTGACGATTTTGGATGGTTAATGTTCAAATAATATTTCCATGGTTTATATGCATTTTTATTCTTTATTGATGGTTTTTGAAACTCATTAGGTGCATGGGCATGATGAATGGAATGGGGGTCGTGGATTCTCCCGAACTTATGGATTTTGATATTGGGATTGATAATAACCTCAACCTTTGACACATGGCCATATATATAATTTAACCATTTTTAAAACTATTGCAATGCATAAAAAGGATAATGGAATATAAATGATTTTTAAAGGCCTTAGTGGCCATGATTTATTTTTAAATTAGAGCTTGGGGGTCATAGGTTCCCCTAAGTTGGTGGATAATTAGAGTAGCATGATTTTATAAGCTTGCAATCATATTGGTATGATGATACAAATATTGAATGCCTTAATAAATGTTTATTGGTTAAATGTATGGGTTATGTGTAAACATTTTAATTGGGATTAATGGGGGTTGTGTATCTCATCTTGGAAGGTAGAGCTCGTAAGGGAATCAATACAGAAAAACACATTTGCCAGCGTGGGTGTTTTCATGATCGTGTGCATAGTTCACACTTGATATATATATATATATATATATATATATATATATATATATATATATATACATCTTAGGTCATGGATTCCCTAGCCTTTCCTTGTACTTCTCTGATTTATGTGGCTAACACGCACTGGGGCCCTTCTGAGGGGGAATCAAAACTAATATAGCCCATAGGTATTTTTTTAGGATGGTTTAAGATAAAAATTCTAGGTTAATGATTTTAAACCTCATGCTAAACCATATTCCCTATCCCAACATCTTATATTTATGTATGTATACATGTGTGTGAACGTGTAAACTGAATTTGGACTTGATTTTGAAGTGGCGATAATTTATCCCTATCTTGAGTTACATATTAGCACTCACCTAGGAGGCTACATTGTTTCACTTCTTTTATCCCTATGCAGCATTAGGTGGTCTGGTTTGTCGGCCAAATTATGGTAAGTGGTAAGCTTATATCTTTCAAAAAGCTTGGTCGTTCCATCAGTTTCTTTCCATACTTTATAATTAAAGAGTTCACATTAACACTATCATTATCATTGTCATTGCCATTATTGGAGGCATATTCTGACCCAGTTTGATATTTCAGTTAGTTTAGAGGTTTTTGTGGACATATGTAGGTTGGATGGTATTACTAACTATTAGAGCTTATTTGGAGTAACATAATTGTTTATCTTTATTCTCTGGTTGTCTTCAAATTGTTATTTTTTGGATTATGTTTGGTTTGGATAGGCTATAGGCATGGTCTCCGGCCCTCGATGGCCTTGAGATACCCATCACGGCTAGGCTTGGGGTCAAGTCATGACAAGCTTAGTATTAAAGCCTAGGTTCAAAGTCATTAGGTGTCCACAAAGTTATGTCAATTAGATTTATTTTAATTGGTATGTAGCATGCCAAACTTATAAATACAATACATTTAGGAATGTTTCCCTTTTTTGTGTTCTATTTTGGGCTACACAGTCTAGGTTCATGGAATTTCTGTAACTCAAACATCTGATGCTCGTAGAGACTCTGTGAGGACCTCGACCCCACCTGTGGTCAATGTAGAGGTGAATCGCCCTATTTATAGATTAAAGACCTGGTCTAGGGTCCCTCCTCCTAATTGAGCCAGTCCACTTGGGGTTCCACCGATCCCCACCATTTTTTCTCTGGTTGATTACACTTATTCTCAGTCTACTCAAGGAGACATTACTAGTGTAGATTTTTGTCATTCTATTCTTTTGTTGACTTATTTTGTGTCCTCCCAGTCTCGCTATTTAGGTTAGGGTAGTTCTATTGCTCCTTTGTTAGAGTTTACTCAAGTTGGTTAGTTTATGAGCTTGAATCCCTTAACCTTTATAATCTCTAATTCGGAGGAGGATCCCTAAGGATTTATTGATGAGATAGAGAATAATATTCGAGTGATGCATACAACTAATGTAGAGGGTGTGGAGTTTGCCACATATCAGTTGAAGGATGTGGCATATTAGTGGTATAAGGAGTAGGAGTAGTCATGTAGTGATGAGGTTGAGCAGGCTATACAGAAGTAGTTCTTTGGTGTGTTCATTTATCATTTCTTTCCTTAAGATTTGAAGGAAGCTAAGTAGAAGAGTTTGTAAATTTGAAGTAAGGTAGGATGAGTGTGAAGATGTATCCTTTGAAATTTCATCAGTTGTCTCACTATGCTCTATAGTTAATAAATAGTATGAGAGTTATCATAAGGAAGTTTGCACTTTTGGTTTGTCTCGTGAATTGGTATTGGAATGTAAGGTTTCTATGTTGAATAATGACATAGATATCTTTAGGCTTGTGGTGGACATGCAGCAAGTGGAGGACGAAAATAAGAGACAGGCAGAGAATGGGGAAATGTAAAGTAAGAAGTTAAGGTATTTAAAGCGGGGTGAAAATCAGCAGAATAGTGGAAGAGATGGTAGGCAGTGGAGCAATAAAAAGACTCTAGGTAATTTAGGTTTGTATTCGTCGACTAGAGCTCCTTATCCCTATCCTTCAGGTGATCGCTATTTGTAAGCTAATAGTAGTTTTAAGGCACAGGGTGCCCAATTTTAAACTAGCGAAGCTTAGTCAACTCTAACATATCCTCCTTGTCAATTTTGTTAATAGTTTCACCGTGGTCAGTGTGACTATGGGAGGAATCGATGCTATAATGGTGGTCAACCTGGTCAGACGCAACGATATTGTTTGATAGCTAACATTGCCACAGGAGCTAATAAGGTCTCGATTTTTACTTCTCCAGCTCCTATACCAAAGGGTGCCACATTGAGTACCAATACCGACTAGAATCATTTTTATGCTCTTGATACTTTACAGGAATCTAAGGCATTTCTCGATATTGTCACTAGTATGTTATAGCTGTTCTCATGTGATGTGTATTATTTGCTTGATCTGGGGTCTACCCTTTCTTATGTGACCCTTTATGTGACTGTGCATTTTAGTTTTGGTCCTAAAACCATTTTTGATCCTTTCCTTATATCTACCCTGGTGAGTAATTTTAGTATGGCTAGAATAGTCTATAGGGATTGTGTGGTCTCTATCTTTCAAAGGGATACCTTGGTGGATTTAATAGAGTTGGGTATGGTATATTTTGATGTAAGTTTTAGAATGGATTGGCTCCATTCATGCTATACTTTCCTGGATTACAAGACCCAAAGAATCAGTTTCCAATTCCCTAATGAACCAATGATTGAATGAGAGGGGAGTCTCTTAGTACCTAAAGGGAGGTTTACTTCATATCTTAGAGCCCAGAAGTTGATTTCCAAGGGGTGTCTATATCATCTAGTTTGGGTTAAAAATTTTAGTTTTGAGGTTCGCTATTTGCAATTTGTCCCTTTTGTTAATGAATTTCCTAAAGTGTTTCGCAATGATTTTCCTAGTATTCCTCGCGATAGGAAAATAGACTTTGGGATAGATCTTCTAGCAGATACCTATCCTATCTCTATTCCTCTATATAAATTGGCTCTGGCTGAGTTAAACCAGCTTAAGAAGCAGTTAAAAGATCTTCTTGATAAGGATTTCATCCTTCCTAGGTTTTTTTTAGGGATGCCTTTGTGTTTTTCGTGCAAAAAAAAAATGGGTCTCTTCAGATGTGTATAGATTATCGGTAGTTAAATAAGGTGATGGTGAAGAATATGTATTCCTTTCCTAGGATTAATAATCTTTTTGACCTATTTCAGGGTGCTAAATGCTTTTCTAAGATTGATCTTTGCTCAAATTATCATCAGTTGAAAATTCGAGAGGTTGATATTCCCAAGACTATTTTCAGAACCCGAATGGTCACTATGAATTTTTGCTTTGTGTCATTTATGTTGACTAATTCTTTAGATGTCTTCATAGATCTTATGAATTAGGTGTTTAGGTAATTTTTAGATTTATTTGTTACAGTGTTTATTGATGATATATTGGAGTATTCTAAGAGTGGGGAGGATCATGCCAATCACCTCCGAATCGTGTTGTAGACCCTTAAGGATCAGAAGTTGTACGCTATGTTTTCAAAGTGTGATTTTTTGTGGAATATTATGAATTTTCTTGGTCATGTTGTTTCAAGTGAGAGGATCAAAGTGGATCTACAGAAAATGGAGATGGTGAAACAATGGCCTAAACCTATGACTCCAACCGCCATTAAGAGCTTTTTGGGATCGGTCGGGTACTATAGGAGGTTTGTGGAGAGTTTCTCTTCTATAGTGCTCCATTTACTAAATTGACTCAAAAAGGGTTAACTTTTTATGGACCAATGCTTGTGAGGGTAGCTTTGAGAAATTGAAAGATAAGATTACTTCTGCACCAGCTTTTACCCTGCCTGTGGGTACTGATAGTTTTGTTATGTATTCTAATGCATCCCGTGTGGGACTGGTTTATGCTTTGTTGAAGCATAATATGGTGGTGGCTTATGCTTCCAGGAAGCTTAAGGTTCAAGAAAAAATTATCTGACTCGTAATTTAGAGTTGGAAGTTATGGTTCTTGCTTTGAAGTTATAGGGCCATTATTTGTATCGGGTGCATATAAAAATCTATTCAGATCATAAAAGCCTACATTATATGTTTACCTATAAGGAGATAAATCTTTGAAAGAGGTGATGGCTTGATTTGCTAAAGGACTATGACATGAACCTTTACTACGATCTATTTAAAGCTAATATAGTTTTTGATGCTCTTAGCAAGTTGTCCATGGGGAGTTTATCTCAAGTGGATAAGGAGAAATAAGGATTAGTGAACGATATTCACCGACTATCTAACTTGGGAGTTCCTCTTTTGGACTCTGGGGATGGAGGGGTAATTATACAAGAAGTGGTTAAATTATCTCTTGGTAGTGAGTTAAAGGAGAAATGGGCTTTGGATCCCATTCTTATGTATATTAAGGATGAGGTGGGGCAACAAAAGTTTATGGCCTTTGAGATTGGTAGAGATGGTATCTTAAGGTATCAAAGTAAGTTATGTGTTCTTGATATTGATGGGATGCAAGAGAGGATTCTGACTGAGGCTCATAAGTCAAGGAATACAGTTCATCCAGGTTTGACAAAAATGTATCATAATCTGAGGGAAATCTATTAGAGGAACAACATGAAGAGGGATATGGATAACTTCATGGCTAAGTATATGGTGTGTCAGCAAGTGAAGGTTGAGCACCTGAGGCCTAACGATATGTCTCAAGATATTTACTTGCCTATGTAGAAGTGCTAGATGATCAATATGGATTTTGTTATAGGACTTTTGCAGTCTCACAATCAATATGATTTGATTTGGATCATTATGGATAGAATGACTATGTCTGTGAATTTCTTCCCACTACTTACTCTAGAGAGAATTATAATAAGTTATTCATTGAGAAGATAGTCAGATTGCATGGAGTACAGGTGTTTATCATTTTGGATCGAGGTACATAATTCTCTTCTCATTTTTGGCATTTGTTTTGGAGTGATTTGGGGACTCAGGAAAACCTTAGCACCGTTTTCCACCCTCAAATGGATAGATAAGCAGGGCGGACTATTTAGACCTTAGAAGATATGATAAGGGGTTGTATGATTGATTTTGGAGGTAGTTAGGCCGATCATTTGCCTCTTATTGAGTTTGCATAAAACAATAGTTATCACTTGAGTATTCAAATAGCTCCTTTCATGGATTTATATGGTAGGAGGTGTAGGTCTCCTATTAGGTGGTTCAAGGTTGGTTAGACTCGATTGTTTAGTCTTGACTTAGTTCACCAAGCTCTGGAAAAGGTGAAGATGATTATGCATAGGCTTTAAACCGCTTCGAGTTGATAAAAGTCTTACGTAGATGTAATGCAAAGGCAGTTGGAGTTTCTAATTAATCATTCGGTGTTATTAAAAGTTTTTCCTTTAAAAAGAGTGATGAGGTTTGGGAAGAAGTGGAAGCTCAATCCCTATTATGTGTGTCCATGTGAGATATTGAGTAGAGTTGTAAATGTTTCTTAAAAGTGGATTTGCCTCCAATTTTGTGTTTAATTCATCCAGTTTTCCATGTGTCGATGTTGAAGAAGTGTGTGGGTGATCCTTTTGAGCTGTGCACTATTGAGAATGTTGGTATTTCGAATTTGTTGTCTTATGAGAAAGTACCTATTAAGATTTTGGATAGGCAAGTTCATAGATTAAGAACTAAGGATGTGGCATCGGTAAAAGTCCTTTAGAGGAATCAAAAGGCAGAGGAAGCTACTTAGGAAGACAAAGAGGACCTAAAGTCCAAATATCCGTTCTTATTTCCCACGTAGGATGAAATTTTTTGAGGTACGGGTTCCATTTTTTGCTCTTATCGTTTTACATACTTTGTTCATGGTTTTATAGTTGTATTTTTCCATGTTATCATGCTAATGGGTGCCTTGAATCCTCATTTGGGGATGAATGATCCAAAGGGGGAGTAATGTAATACCCCAAGTTTTGGACTCTAAAAAAATTCCATGTGTTAAGCTCACTATCCAGGCTACAACTAAGGCCCTACGAGTCATGCAGTACCTATTATAGGCAAACCAGTATGGATTACATATATTTTTGTCTTAAGTACAACTAGGAAACCACGAGTTGTAAGGTCTGGTCATGAGTTGTAGGTTGGGACTCGTGACCAAACTAGTGAGGTAGCCCTAAGTCACTGCCTAGACTATGAGTCATGGTGACGACTTGGGCCACTGGCCATGAGTCGCTCCACGAGTCATTATGAGACCTATAGTGGCTGAGAGTTATTTTCTTGCACGTTTTTCATTAAGGTTAAATTGGTATTTTCCCTTCTTTTACACTATTCCCATAACTTAAACCTTCTCTTAGCCTATTTACACCCAATGAACATAATCATAAACAACTCTTCTCTCTCAAATTCCCAAATCAAGAGCAAGGCTAGGGTTTCTAGCGATTGGTCATCTAGGGCTCAAAGTGTGGGTTCTTCTCCAAATTCTTGGTACTTTCAGGCTTGTATCTCTTCCCTAAACTTATATTTTATCATGGCATACAATGGTTTGATATTTATGTGGTTTTAATGTTTGGTTTTGGAATTTCGGTTGAGTATTTTGGATGGTTAATCTTTAAATGATATTCTCATGGTTTATATGCATTAGTTTATTATTTATTGATGGATTTTTGAACTCACTAGATGCATGGGCATGGGGGGTCATCGATTCCCCAAAATTTATAGATTTTGGCATTGGAATTAGTAATAACCTCAACCCACCTTATGAAATTATATTTGAAACATGCCTATATGAATATTTAACCACTTTCGAAACTATTGGCTTACATAAAAAAGACTAATGGAATATAAATGATTTTGAAAGGCCTTAGTAGACATAATTTAGTTTTAAATTGAATCTTATGGGTCATGGATTCCCCCAATTAGGTAGATAATTGCAATGGCATGATTCTCTAATCTTGCAAGCATATTTGTATGATTCTACCAGCGGTGAATGCCTTAATAAATGGATGGGTTATGTGTAAATGTTTTAATTAGGTTTAATAGGGGTTGTGTAGCTCTACATGAAAGGTGGAGGTCCCGAGAGGACCGATACTGGAAACCACATTTGCCGACATGGGGGTCTTCGTGATCGTGTGCATAGTTCATACTTGATATATATATATATATACATAAACAGTTTGGATTATCATGGGGTCGTTATTCCTTGGCCTCTATGGTTTGTTCAGCTAACACACATTAGGGCCCCATTGGTGGGGGAAGCTGGACATATATAGCTCGTGGGGGTTTTTAGAAAGGTTGGAGCTACACAGTCCAGGTTAATGATTTTAAACATCATGTTTAACCATGTTCCCTATCCCAATACTTATATTTATGTATGTATGCATGTATCTGAACATGTACACTAAGTTTGGACTTGATTTTGAAATGGCATTATTTTATCCTTATCCGAAGTTGCATGCTAGTTCTCACCCCGCTAACCATCCCAGGATGCTATAATGTTTCATAATATACGGTCCAAAGACACTTCTTTCACCCTTGTGCATCGTTAGGAGGTTCGATTTATCGGATGGTTTGCAATGAAGTGGTAAGCTTCCATCTTTTGAAAAGCTTGGTTATTCCATTGGTTTTTTTCTATACTTTAGAATTGAAGAGTCTGTATTAACCTATCATTGTCATTGTCATTGCCAAGTTTAGGGGCATGTTTTTAACCTAGTTGGATATTTGAATTGAATTAGAGGCTTTTGTGGACATGTGTGGATTGGATGGTGTTACTGACTCTTACATTGGATGGTGTTACTGACTCTTACATCTTGCATTAACTATTTTATCTTTATTCTATGGTTGAATTCCACTTGTTATTTTTGGGATCATATTTGGTTTGGACAGGCTATAGGGGTGCTCTTCGGTCCTCGATGGGCTTGAGATACCCATCACAACTAGGCCCGAGGTCGGATCATGACAATGTGTGTTTTATTAGGGTTTCTAGTACTCGATATGTTATTAAAGTAGGAATAAAAACTATTTTTAAATGAATATTGGACTGGGTAGGCACCATATAAGTCACACAATAACTCGTAGGTAGATGTAACAAATTTTGGCCTCCATTTGTTACCACTTGGAGGACTTCCAATCTTTTGAAATTTTTGGACGACTCTTCCTTAAGTCATTGGCTCTAACGATGACGTGTTGCCTTAGTCGTTCTATAAAGAAATTTTTTAAAGCTGAATAACTTTTATGCTAACTCTTACATGGAGTCTTAATAACTCTTTAGTAGTTATAATAGTCAAAATAAAACAATAGTGACTCCCCGATACCTAATATAAATAAGTAAAAAAACACTAAGCAATGAGAAAGATGACCTGAGATAAAACTTCTATGTAATAGTGAGAGGACCAAAGTTGCAGAAGAGTAACCACAGTCATACCTATAGATACTTTAACTAACTTATTGTAATAACCCTCCAAGTTATTTTCTGCATTTCCATACAATATTTGTTATTTAAAGCTCTTCTATAGCTTTCCCAAGTCATTTATGACTTGTTGGAGCTGACAATTTAGTTACAGGCAGTTCATTTGGTTTTTAGAGGCAATTTTTGATTTTGAAGTCTTGGCTGTTAAGAATTGCCTATCGAGTAAAAACTTAGATAAACAACCTTATATGTTAATTCTGACGGTCCCATCAGCTTCGAAAGATTAATTTTAGGCTAGCAAGAACTTCAGTTCAGACACGAGGCTTCCTAACTAATTTTGGGCTATTATTCAAAATTTGATGAAAATGGCTTTGAGTGTGGGACCCATTTTTAATCAAAACAACCTTAGATTTTGACTACGTCATTGAGTTTGAATACTGAATTCAATAGGGTAGCATATTTCCTTTTTAGTCACGAGATTCCAAAGTAATCTCGAGGGGTCAATGAAAAGCCAGACTTTTTCCAGGGTCAGCTAGTGCATCTGCTAAAACTGCTCTTTGGTCACTTTAGCGAAGGCCGCTTTAGAAGCCAATCGGTTTCTTTAGCACCCATGGCTTGCCTATCTGAGCATCTTTAGTGGTAGGCTAGGCCTAGCGGGTACCTCTATAGTGGTACTCGGCCGCTTTAGTGGTGACCACCAAAAAAGTCAATTGGACTCTTAATTAGCACCTGGGAGGCTACTAAATTCCTCTTTTACCTGATTTTCCCCAATTTTTCACAAGTCTCGAGTGCTTCAATCCCTAGAGATTGTGCAAAATTGGGAAAGTGTTCATTGGGAAAATTTAGAGTGTTTGTAATCTTGGATTACTTATTTCCTCATTGAAATCTTGGTAAGTTCCTAATAAATTCTTGGTTGATTATTCAATTTATTCCTAAAATCTATAGATTCTTGTTTAGTAGATTGAGGCATCGTTTGAGCTTAAAAATTACCCTTTCTTAATGATAAATGTCCCTTGAGCATTGAAAGACGTGTTGGCAGTTTTGAATGAGCAATTCCACAAGTAGATCCCACATAAAATTTGAACTTGATTTTAGATGAAAAGCATAAAAATGCATTATAGGTACTGTTATTCTCATGTTGACAAGTAGATTGCCATTTTTATAGCATAGCTGGAGCAGGATCTTTTAAAAATGGGAAATCAATGGTTTAGCAAACTTCAACATCTAAGTAGGCTAGGTTAACCTTTCTGGTAAATTAGGCTCAGATATGGTATATATATGATATTATGCTAGATTTGGGTTGGGAACTAGAACTTGGAACTAGACAGTATGAAATGGTTTATTTAGCCGATCAAGATCCTGTAATTAGGCATATTTAACTTAGTACCTATTTCATAGGTACAATTGCTATCTTAGGACTCATTTAGACTTTCTTAGCTTCTTGTAATGATAACTGATACCTTAGCCTAGTTCGAGGTAGAATTTGGCTTAGCTCGTTGTATGCTCAATAGGCATGTTACATTATCTTATTTATAGTTTTACACCCTAAAGGGGCTTACATATGATGGTTATATTGGAATGGTATTTGGAAGATGGGATGTTTAGTCTCAAGTACAACAATTTATAATATAAAGACTAGTTTGATTTTGACATTATCGATGGTATTAATTTTAGTTCACGTCTGCATTCATTATATTAGTTTTTTCTCAAGTTTGGCACATGAGATACTAGTTTTGGAGTGAGTCTGGCATTGAGAGGTTATTCATAGAGGTTATAGAATTGGTTTGAGTCTGGTGATTACGTTATGGAAGTATCAACGGTTATAATTTTGAGTGTAGTTAGTAAGCATAATTTCAGTTATTATTTCTGTTGACTGCACACTTTGATCTTAGGTGGTCGACATTGGGTTATTTACTTTATTGCACCTTCTAACTTATGGGAGCCAATTATGTAGATGTATTTATGCTTTTCTTTATTGTTGTTATTATTTCAGTTATTTACTTACATTATTTAGAGCATAAATCCAGGTTTGCCCTCTTCCCTTGAATTAGTTTACCTATCTCGCATTTTTATTATATTTATATTATGATTTAGCTCAGTCGTCCAATGATGCCTACTAAGAACCTATGGCATTAGTACTCATACTATACTTTTGTACCTTTTTGGTGTAGATCTGAGGACTAGCTTCTAACGACATTATGATTGTGCTGGTCATAGTTCAGAGACAGAGAGAGCTCTCAAAGCTAGAGTTGACCTTTTCTCTATCTCTTATTTTTGGAACATTCTTTCTATTTTCAATACTATTGTATATTTAATTTTGATGTACTCGTATTCTTTTGGATTAGAGGCTCTTATACCGACTTTTCTAGGTCATGCGATGTTATTGCTCATCATTTATTTATCTTTTGTTATGATATTATTTGTCTTGTGTCAATAGCTTGTAACTCTTTTGCTTTCTTATTTATGGTATTTATGCCATGTTCCACCAACTAACCCATTGCTTATAGCTCCAGGATACGATTTGACTTACCTACTTTTGGGGTAAAGTAGGTATCATCATGACGCTATGATTGTGCTGGTCAGGTTTGGAGACAGTGTGATCTCTCGGAGCTATAGTTGACCTTTTCTCCATCTTCTATTTTGGAATAATTTTTCTACTTTTGAGACTATTATATATTTGACTTTAATGTACTTATATTCTCTTGGATTAGATGTTCTTGTACCGACTTTAATAGGTCATGGGATGTTGTTACTCATTATTTATTTAACCTTCGCTATGATATTATTTTCCTTAAGTCTATAGCATGTAACTCTTTTACTTTCTTATTTTTGGTACTTATGCCATGTTCCACCAACTAGCCAATTGCTTATACTTCTGGGTTGTGGTTTACCTTACCTACTAGTGGGGTAAAGTAGGTGTCATCATGAATAATGAAATTAGATTATGACAAATTGGTATCAGAGTGCTAGGTTCACCGATATTGTTGGTTCAAGAGCAAGAGTCTAGTAGAGTCCCACAGATCAGAACGATAACATCTATTTCTTATCTTCGGGAGGCTATAGGATGTTTTTATAAAGTCTTGACTTCCTTCAGTCATTTTGTGCTAAGAATCTGAGTTGGTTTCTAAGATTTATTTTGTTTAACTCTTTCAGAAAGGTCTAGGAAATGCGCTACTAAAATTACACGAGACAAGGATCCTGAGTCTACGACTAGGGATGCTAACAGAGTAGTGGATGAACTAAAAGTCGAGGATATCCGAGAGATATATTTCAAGCCATAGATAAGATGGGGAGCCTTCACCAGATCCTAATCCTATTTTTGCACCATAGATTCCTCCACCCCAGCTAATGGTGGGCCAGGGACCGGCCCAAGATCCATTGGGGTATATTTTATCGCCATTACTCAGAGATGCATTAGTTTAACTCTTGGCATTACTTGTTGGTGCACCATCTGATGGTGCTTACTCTGTGGACCAGGGTGGTACTGAGGTAGGAGTATAGCCTGTAACTACGAGTCCCAAGTTAAGCTTCCTCTAGAACTGGTATTTTTTCAGTCGGGTAGTTGTCCAACCTGCTATATCTATTGAGAAGAAGAAGATGTTGGGTATAATCTTGAGATTGACTCTTCCTAGTTTTTTTGGGAACTGGGAAAGGATGCTTATATGTTTCTGATTATTTTTAAGGATAGGATATGTAATTTAGACTTAGTTGAGACAAATGGTATTGACTAAACTACCTTCTAGTTGGATTTGGCAGCTCAACATTGATGGAGAGGTTATATTAATTCTAGGCCAGTTGGATCCTTCCCATTGAATTGGACTCAATTCTCCTCAATTTCTTGGAGAAGTATATGCCTCATAGCTATAGAGATCGCCTGAGAGACCAGTGCTCGAGATTGGAGTAGGGTGCCATGACTGTTATGGAGTATAAGTCTTGATTTCATGAGTATACTAGGCATGCTACATCTATCTTGCCGATTGAGTATTAATGTGTTTGGTGTTTTTATTAGGATTGATACTTCCCCTCCGCATAGATACCTAGAGTTTGGTTGCTGCTTATAGTTCTTTTACTGGGGTTTCTAATCATACTTGAATTATGGAGGAGATACATCATGAGGCCTAAGGGGGCAATGATAACAGGTTGCAATATTAGGGTAGTTTTATTGGGAGTTAGAGTGGTTCACGATTCATAGGATGGGATTCTCAAGGTAGGTATCATCCATGACAATCTTATTAGTAGTAGGGTCAGTCTAGTAGGCATATTGATGACATACTTTAAATTATTAATCAAGGTCAGTAAAGCTACAACGATCATCCTGATCAGAGTAGTAATCAGCCTCTAAGAGGTTCATTTTGTAGGTATTCTAGTTTGGGTGTTTATTTTGGTATAGCTAGATCTTCTGGGTTTAGTACAGAGCCCGTGGGGAGTGTTATGATTATGGGCCTTTGGACAATTCTCTAGAGAGTGTCCCGAGCATGGGGTAATGGTTCTAGCTACATAGAGTATTCCACCAATAAGGGCAGTGCTTCCTCCAGCAATATGTGGTATGCAGGGTCATCGAAGTGGTCCCTAGGGGGCTCATGGAGGTCCTCAGGTAGGTATAATAGGAGATTGCTCAGGCGCCCAACTAGGTGGTAGGTGGTGTCAGTAGTAGTTTGTACCTGGTAGTTCAAAGGTAGAGTGTTTGAATCCGGTCATTATATGTACAATATCAGTGTGCTATTAGCCAGCTTTTGCTTAATTTTTTCTGGGAACCACGTATTCTTATGTGTCAACTTATTAGTCCCAACAGTTAGAGTTATCTTGGGATTCTTATATATGTTGTTATGTGTATCTACTCTCATGGGTGATTGTTTACTAGTGGAACGAGTTTATAGATCATGTATTGTGATTGTTCAAGAGTTTTATACTCAGGATAATCTTATTGTATTACATATGGTTGATTTCGATGTGATTCTAGGCATGGACTAGTTATCTCTCGCACCCCAATCTTAGGTGAGGTGGAAAACTACTACAAGAACTCATACTATAAAAATGACATAGTTGAGAAAATAAATCACTATGTGAATGAAATTGCTGATAAGAAGTTGTACATGCAATATCAACCAACTGGCCAAACCGATACAGATGACATATGAAACTATGAATACATATGATAGCTTTACAATGTCTACAAAGCTTCAAATAGAATTCATGATTGTATAACAATCAAAATGTACTGAATAAACCTGTAGCTCACCAACCATTGTAACGTATCTTTTTCTTCTATTAGGGAGATCTACTAGCTAAGAACATGCACCTGTTACAAGGAGTGCTAGTCTCCCATAAGGGACGTCAGTACAAAGTAATGTACTGAATATGTAAGGTATGAAGTAATCATAAGTAAAATAAAAGACCAATGAAATCATGGATCAATATATAAATGTATAGATGAGAATGAATGACCACTTTTACTTACATTTGTAGAATCCAGTGTATTACATACTTTTCTTTACTTTACTCTTCTTTGCTTTATAATCTTTTGTAAGCCATCTGATACATATGACCAACTGATCAGTGATAAAAGAGGATGACCCATGCTAGGAATTATACCCATGCGATAAGTTCCTCGCCAATACACAAATCAGAGTTAACCTATGTTAGGCATTCTTTTCACCCCTGGGATACCACCCGATAATGGGATCAGCCCATGCTAGGTGTTCCTTTCACCACTAGGATACCAGCAATATATAAACATATTTTATTTACTATATTTATTTATATTTGAGATTGTTATTTTGGTGGCACATTTTTGGGATAATAAGGAGTAGGAATAAGGTCATTAGTGATGTTGAAATTCATACATTATGTCTATATATCTTTTATCAGGGATAACACTTAGAAAACTCACTTTTTTAGTAGTAATATGAGAATTCATGCCAAATAATATGAAATCGATTAGCCTTACAAATTTTTTTGTCCAACTCGAGTGCCACAATGAATTTAACTTCTCCCTTTCAAATTACTAATCTACATCAAAAAAAGTGGTAAATCTAGCATTAAGAGATAATTAACCAATTTAGGCTATTTTTTTTACCTAAACTACTACCGGGCAGTAAGCCCAAAATTTATCAAATTAAATTGTCCTTTTGAAAGGACCCAAACTAGGGCCAGGCCGTGATGGGTATATCGAGTCCATCGAGGATCGGAGACCACCTCTTTTGCCTAGTAAATTAGAACACAAAACCTATCTAATAGCAGAAGAAAATCCTAAAGAACGTACATTTGAAATACAGAAACCATAATGAGGTTCTAAGTACTCAACAACATCTTAATCCACAATTATCCACAAAACCACTAAATAGACCAAAACCAATCTATGAATTGGATATGCCCCCGATGATATCCAAAAGAATACAATATAAGTAGTCCAAGACATAAAGGAAACAAGACTTTAAAATGATAGCCCTTTCGCAAAATGAAAGCCCACCACTTCAAAGTGGACTGCTAACAACCTCGAAGTCTTATCACTGCACAGAAAAAGTATGTGTCTCCTCTCCCTATATCGCGTGGGGATATAGCATCTGAAAATGGTTACTGGGATGAGCGCTAGAATATAACTCAGAGAAGGTATAAAATAATACCAATCCAAAAACCATAGTAAAATCTACATGCACATACTGTACATATATACGTATAACATGTTGTGATAGGGAACAAGGCTTATCATGAACTTTAAAATATTAGCTTGGGTTGTGTAGCTTAACCGTCATAATAAGTCACCCACGGCTATATAGGTTCAGTTCTCCCCTCTAAAAGGGCCCTAGTGAGTGAAATCACATAAACTAGAGAATAATCATAAATGCATATGCACAATGGGGGACTCAAACCTCCCAGCATATGAATAATGATAACATATATGTACAGGGGACTCGAACTTCCCAACATATGAATAATGATAACATATATGCACAGGGGACTCAAACCTCTTGGTATATGAATAATAATAACATATATGTACAGGGGACTCAAACCTCCCAGCATATGAATAATAATAACATATATGCGCAGGGGACTCAGACCTCCCGGCATATGAATAATGATAACATATATGCACAGGGGACTCAAACCTCCCGGTATAGGAATAATGATAACATATATGCACAGGGGTCTACAACCCATTTATCCATCTGGAATCCAAAATTCCATTTCAAAATCAATCCATGGATATAAATTCCTTTCAAATCATTCATGTTTCATTAGAATTTTTATGCAATTGCAATAATTCAAAAGCATTTCAATGTTCATAGACTCATATTAAAAGCCAAATACACTAGATTTGGGTTGGGCATATACCAATTCAATTATCAAAATTCACAAATTTGGGGAAAACCAAGACTCTCTAGTTTATTCACCATGCTCATGCACCCCACATGTTCAAAACCATCAATTCAAACCATACATGATTCATAAATTCCATGGGAAAAGCTATTAATTCAACAATGTTCAATAACCCTCAACCCACATTGAAAAACATTAATAAAATCACATAGGTATAATTATAAACACATACTTTCATTAAAAGAAGATTTGGAAAAGAGTAACATGATTGAGATATCAAGAATTATGGAGAGAAATCAACCCAAGCTTTAGATGACCAACCTTGAAAAACCCCTAATATTTTTTACTTAGGGATTTAGAGAGGAGAGAGCAATGTTTTGATTTGTATAATTGAAGATAATAGGGCATATTAGTGTTTTTATGTCGTGGGGGAGGAGTTTGGGGTAAGGAAATATAACGCCCTTATTTTCTGTAACTAGAATGTCATACGGTGCTTATGATCCCGAAGGACCACAAGCTAACCCTCTTCTGATATCTATACCTATTTACTGCATAATATAATAAAATACATGCAAAAAAAGGGTAGAAACTTGACATAAGGTTCAAAATATCTAAAATATATAATTCTGCAAACTGAATACTTATACAACTGTCGAAAAAGCCTCTAACAGTCTGAACAATGGAGTTGATGGGACATGTCCCCAACTAACTCCGTCTATTAAAATAAACTAAATATAATAATGTGCTGAAATAATAATCCATCCTTATAATATAAGGACTCACTGCTGGGTAATTAACTACTACTGCTGATCTGGAACTCATGTCTTTGAATCTATGGTGTCAAATAAAAAGAAACACCATAGCGCAAATACGTCAGTACGTTGGAATGTACTTAGTATGCAAATGAGGTAAGGCTAAATGCAAGGGCTTATACATGAGCATAACTTAAATGAAGAATATACAAGAGCTAGATTAGCATTCATAAAGAATTTGTAATTACTGAACATATTGCGCATACTGTCACTGAGCATACTCAGACTAACTCTGGTAACTAATACTGAATATATTGAAATTCTAAAATTTTTGAACATATTGAGATTTTAGGTAAATGAAGCTTCTGAAACTGATAGCAATCCCTATCTAATAGGTTGTCTCTGAATCTACTAATAATAAGAATGATTGACTGAATAATGACTAAATTTAATTTGAGATCAGGACTATCTGACGGGTGATCTCTGAATTTTCTTATAAGAATAATGATTAACTATAACTTGAGATCAGGCCTATCTGACGGGTGATCTCTGAATCTTATGATACTAATGTTGACTGACTGTATCTGACAGTCCTGATTTTTGAATTCTTTTCTGAAGACTGAATCTAAAACTGAGACTTTAGTTGTAACTGTGACTGAAACTGTGGGAGTTCTAACTTAACCGACATGCCCCGAATCTGAATTAGTGGGTTCCAACCTGTAACCCCAGCTGGAAGGGTGTCAATAAAGTGCCATGGGTAAATACCTCTCTGGTCAGCCTCTCTAATAGGTGACCCTCAAGAGGAAGTCAAGCCTAAGGCTATGTGGACTCTTGCAGGTAGTCAAGCCTTTTATCTGATAGGTGACTCCTCGTCCTACACTGACTATGCAGTTCTAGAGTACAGGGATTGTTGTTAATGACTCGACTCTCTAACGGGGAAGCCCTCATCTTGCACTCGCTAGGTGGTAGTTCCTACTCCCAACTGAAAGACTTTGAATTGATTCTTAACTGAACTTTAGACTAAGCTGAATCTTGTTATTGAGTATATTACTGAGCTGATTTGACTGAGTTCACTTGGTTTCATTATCTGATGGAATACTACAGAATATCTACTTTCTATTTGAGTGCTACAGATTTTTGTGTATTACTAAGCCTTACTGAAGCCTTGACTGAATACTGAAATACTACAGAGATCTGAAGTGGACTAAATTGATACTTGATATTTTGAGTTTCTTAATCTGAATACTATACTGAGACTGATTTTCTAAATCTGTTGAGTTTTCGTGAGTTTTGTAACTGACTGAAACTTACTGATCATGGCTTGACTAAGATTATCTTAAAACTGACTCAGCTCTAGACAAGCAGGCTAATTTTGTATATAAATACCCCAGGAGTCGATGGTGTAATTAAATACAGTACAGAAATACTTGCATAATATAACAACAGTCTACTACTCGCAACAAAATCAATAAGACACTCTTTCAAGTACTTGGAAGTCATAAACCCAAATCATGATCAAGAATGCATAATATTCTTCAAACACTTGGAAATCTTAAACATAACTGTGTGTAAGGGTTCATACTAATGCCTCATGATTCATTCAACAAGGAATGCACATGGATAGGATTTTCACACAACATACCATAACTCATTTACTAGAGATTTTCAACCACACTTGGCATGAAATTATACATAGCTTGGAAATTTCTTATCAACATATTATATTGATTCTATTTTCTTCACTTAAGCATTTTATCAAACACTTGGATGGCATGAATTAATATACATACTGATATGATATAATTTCTCTTGTTTAATTCACACAAACCATTCATTAAATACTTGGAAGACATAACATTTAATCATAATGAAAATTAATACTTGAGTATCACAATTCCAACACCAAGTTCACCATATCAAGGCTCTAATATGAATTCATATAATACTACATACATAACAATTATTTATTTCACATAAATCATGCACTTAGTCATGGGTTATAAACCCAATCAACAATATAATCATGAATATACTTAAATCCACTCATGGATTCGTCATCCAACATGTAGTTACATAAATCATACCACAACTAATTAATTTTCCCTTCAAAGATTCCAACATCAAATTTACAATTTCAAGGCTCTTATATGAATTACTATATTACTACACATATAATCCATAATTTCATATAAGTTCTCGATCTAATCATGGATTAGAAACCCAATCAAAGCTAATATCATGAATACACTTAAATCAAATCATGAACACTACATATATCTTGTAGATCAAGAAATCAACATGAATTTCATGTGATCCATCCCAAAATTTACTAGCTTTTTCATGGGTCTTGAGTCAACTCATGTAACTTCAACTCAATCTAACATAAAAATCAAGATTTTACTTAGATCTAACATAAGAGATATAAAAATTAACTACTTAAAATGTTCCTTAATAATAACATGGAGTTCATCTTATAAAAATAACCAACTTGAAATTTTGTAATCAGATCATGTATTAAAACTTAACAACAACAAGATCTTCAACTTCACTTCATATAAATCATGGAAATATCATAAATAAAATCTTTGAATTTTTAGAAAAGGATTCTTGAGCTCTAGGGTGAAAGGAACCCATAGATGAACACTACGCATACCTTAATTCTTGATTCTATGAAGATTTACGGATATATTCTTGAACTTAGACCCTCAATGGAAAATCTTTCTCTTGTTCTTGTGGAAAAATGGAAGAAGAACATATATTTTGGATAATATGAAGCTTAATCTCATGTTAGAGGAGTATATATAGGTGGAAGATGACCAAAATGCCCTTAAGAAAAGAGAGAAAGACGTAGTTGTCCCTCTGTTACTAGTTTGATAGGCTGAAGTAAATTGATTATAACTTTTTACTCTGATGTTCAAATTGGATGAAACCAATTGAATTGGAAAAAGGACTCAAAGAAATTTCATTTGATATATATAAGCTAACCCAGTTTATTATATATAGGAATTTATGGTCGTTTGAAGTTGACACTGAAATGCAAAAAAACTGGGCACACTGGAGTTGCCAGGCGATGCAGGCTTATCGCCCGAGGCTACTATTTTGGGCATCCAAACGTGCCATTATGCTACTCTAAAAATTCTGAAAATCAACCGTTATGTACTACGACCTTTTCCCATCGCAACGCAATTTGAAAATCAGAAAACAGATGTCAGCAAGGTCGTCGAATAATTACCCAAAGATCGGAGGTCTAAATGAGAAAGTTTCAACACTTAGCCAAATTTTTGAGTGTTAAGCTTCTCTTGGCAAGATTAAAAGGCTTTAACAACTCGGAAAACTTATGGGATATTACAGGAAAATAAAAAAATACCCCTAAAGAAATCAAAAATAATTACAAAAATTCTTCAGTTTTCACCAAGGTTGATGGCCCATCAGTTAGGTGATGTCTTGTCACCCTAGTCGTCACTTTCAAGATGGATTATGTAAATAAAGCTAATTTTTTCATTGAAATGCGTTAATTTCTAGTTTTTGTGATCGTACAGGTCCAATGATGACAATGAGTTTAAATCAAGCTTAAAGAAAAGTAAAATGGATAAAAAGATCAAGAATTGGAGATCAGGCAGATCAAGCAAACCTTAGTTACCGCAATTGCGGTCCGAGAATTACAATCGTAGTCAGTCAACCAAGGTCAACAATGGAAATTGTAATAAGAATCCACGTAATTACGGAAGCATGATTATGATCAATTCTATTCATCAAATCCTACTCCAAAGGGTGCCACATTTGGCTTTGACACTTGTTGGAACCTCTCTGATGCTTTCACTGCACTCCAGGAGTCTGAAACATCTCCTAATGTTGTCCTTTGTATGTCAAAACTCTTCTCCCTCAATATTTTATTTTAGTGTGATCAAATTGGAGTAGAAAAGGGTCAAAGGGTAGTTTCATAAATTTATTAAGCCGATCTTAATCTCAAAAATCTAAAACTATTTCACAAGAACCTATCATCCATCTTTATCCTATCTTTCATCTTCTTACTTTTATCTTATTTCTTGGGAGCTTGGAGAAAAAAATTTTACTAATATAGAGCTAAGAAGACATTAAAGTAACTCCTAAGTAAAGAATTATCAAATTCCATTAAAGATTTATTAAAATCTAAAGTATGGTTTGACATTCTCTTTATCTTTCATAAATCAATTTGATGGAGATTTTGGTATATTTTTGCTTATTATCTTTATGAGTAGCTAGTTCTTCCTCTTGGGGTTTGATAATGCTCAACTCACTCCCATAATTCAGGGGTGAGGAGGTTGTTGTCAAGTAACGCAGTGTAACTTGGGGTCGATTCTCAAGGAGTGAATGCTATAGACTTCAAACCTAGGGGTACTCAAACTACTATAAAGTTAACCAGAATGCTAATGAAAACAACATGTATTATTAAATGGGAAATTGTTTGAAAATTTTTCACACAACCTTTAAAATATATGCAGTAAATGCTATCTTTGATTTGAATTCAATATTTGGAGAGATCTTGGGATTATGTATCCTTATAGGTAAAGCATGTGGGGTAATGTTGGTCTATTATGGAATTTAGTTGGTAATTAATGGATAGGCTAGGTTAAAGATTATTGAGGTTAATCTTATAATAAAACCCGAACGATTTCACCCATTAGCTCTTTTGAGCACCTAACAAGTGTAGAGTTTATATAACCACCCAAAACACTCAACCAAGCATCCCTATTTCAATGATGATGCTCTTGACAAGATTTACACTCCCTAAACACTTAATTCTATGATTGCAAAGGGTAGTAAACCATAAGCTTAGTTGTTCACCATTGCATTGTCCCCCGATAACCTATTTTCAAGGATGTTATGAGTTACCTAATATTCACCTTATTCCCTCTTTCAAGGATTACAAAGGGTTTCTAGATCTTTGCGATTTCACTCATCAAACCCATTTGGAGATTTGGAATTTTCACCCATCAAATTCCAACACATAAGCTCAAGCAATAGTAAAATACATACTCAACAACTAAAATCCATGCAAACACAATAATACCAACACACAATTACACACTAGTTCAACATAATCCTAGGACTAAATTATTTAGCTACTCATGAAGAAAGTAAAGAGAAATATACCATGTGTCATCAAAAGCATTCATTTTTTACAAAGCAACTAAGAAATTAGAGTCTCCAAAGTTAATTACAACTTGCCCAAATTTGGGTTTCAAGCTTGCGATTCAAAACTATCTTATGAGGTAAGAAATACACAAAGAAGAATGGGTTTTTATTATATATGATTTGGGATTCATCCATGACATTTTACAAATCTTTCCTTGGGCTAATTTTCACAGATCCACGATCGTGTGTGTTTATCCGCGGCCGCAGTTATGTACTATGACCATGCTTTGCTAACCACCTAGACTAATTGCGATCGCAGCCTGAGGACCGCAGTCACAGTAACTGAGGCTAACTACTTTAGGTTTCTACCTGCACCCTTTTTTCTTCTATTTGCTCCATTCAACATATGCTCACCTTCTCCACTTTAAATTTATAAAATATGGGTGTTAGTTCACTTAAATCCATATAATACCTTATTTTCTAATGCAAAACATAGTAGTATGCATGCATGATTAGTGCGAATGAGTGGTAGGATTACCACTCATCAACACCCCTAACTTATACCCTTGCTTGTTCTCAAGCAACACTACCTCTTGCCGTGAGACCCTTTCCATGTATTCTCTTATTTATGTTCCCAATGACCATGATGACACCAAGTTGTTTGCCACCAGAATAAGCTTTTGACACATAGATAGAAAAGCATTAACAATACCTCTTATCATAAAATGGAGTGACAAAAGATGCAATGGATCTTGGGGAGCAACTATGTGACAATTACTAACACTCTAGAAATGACTTATATGCCAGCTTCAATCATGTTATACATCCACTCATCTCATTGCATGGAAGATGACAAGGTCACCAACCTTAGTTAACTCATATGCCCCCTCACAAGAAAGAAAGGTTCACATACCTTGTTACAAATTAAGCAATAAGGAAATTTAAGTGCAATGGCAAGGAACTCTCTGACAACGCTCAAACTACAACTCTCGTAAGAGTGTAAGCGGTCGTTGTCAAATATAGAACCCAACTGAGTTGGGTGTCGAATCCCACAGAGAATACTTGGTCACTAAGTAAGCGAAGATTATTAGACTTTTGGTGAAAGTTTCGTAAAAAGGGTGGATTGTAGTGTGCAATAATGTAACAAAGTGAAAAACGGAAAATAGCAAAGTAAAAAGAAAGAATGTTTAGTAAGATGTTTAACCAATGAGAATTGAGAGTTGGGGTTATGTCCAACTTATGAGTTATACATCTCTATTGGCTATGAGTTATGCGGAATTCAGACATGCATGTGCTTATAGAGAATTGTATTCTATGGTAAATCCAGGCGTCTTTCGACCATCAAGGATTATTTCACTTTAACTCTTTCGAGCTTAAAGCGTATCTAACGGTACAAATTCTCCAAGAGGTTAATCCAGTTATGGCACTAACTTTTTAATAGGGGTTGGTGCCCTATTACCTTGACATTATCTCTTTTCCAGACATATAACTTTTCTTTCGAACAAGTTAATGCTGTACTGGCGTATTCTATGTGTTTGCAACCACAAGAATTTGCATTAAGATGAAGAGAGTAATGATATAAGCAGCATACGTGTCAAGAATTCACAAACTCATAGCAATAGATAGTATCTCATAAGGCTTCCATAACCTCAACAGAGAAGTTTAGCTACTCATGAGTGCAATGGAAATCGCAATAGACATTATCATTATACCAAAATAAAGATCTCACGTGTAGTATATGTTGGTAGGGCTTGTGGCGTGAATTCCTTTAAGAATAGTGTTTCTCTTGTTGTGAAAATTAAGAGTTGAATAGATGAAGAGAATAAGAATTGAGAGTGTTGAATAAAAAGTAGAAGTATGAGAATTCGAATTAATGGAAGAATTAGAATGATTCGGGATAATAAAAACTTCAGCAAAATAGGGTATTTATAACACACATATCCTATTCCTACTAAGCTACTGCATTACTTAACCGAATCCTACTAGGTTACTGCATCATTATCCTAATCCTAATAAGTTACTGCTGATCCCCAAAGTCTTTAGAATTGTTGTTTTTGCCCGGGACAGTTTTTCCATGCGTCACTTTTAGTCCTTGGCGTCCAAGCTCTCCTTTCCTTCTTTCGTGAAGCTTCCTTTGGTGTCAAGTTATCCATAATATGCTGAAATCTGCATCATTTATACCTGAAAACTTGCTAATCACGTTTGTTAGCTCACTTACAGGAAAAAGGACTAAAAGTGCATGAATCATATATTTTGTCCTCAAAACTTAGCTAAAATATGGGTAGATTATAGTACTTTAGGAGTGTAAATACGCCTAACATCAACACCCCACACTTAAAGCTTTGTTCGTCCTCGAACAAAATATCATGTCCTTCTAAACATCCACTTAGGGTTTCACAGTAACAACACAAAATATTCATCAAGACAGGCACGACAATAATTAACAAAGAGTAGTTTTCTGATCACTTCTAAAAACAATTCAACCTCTAATATAGACTCGTGATGATGGTTAATTCGTATTCAAAATTTAAGGCACAAAGATTCATATACGACTACCCAAAACTCATCAACCATGTGTGTCTCACAATATGTCACCCATAATCACTCACAAGTATTGTATATATCTCGAACATGGGTATATGATTATCCTTGCTCTCACTCTCACAAAGAATTCATATGTTGCAACTGATGACCATAGGCTTGCCCTTAGTGTAATGCTCCACTAAATATCAAAACGCTAAGCTTAGGATCAAATAGGTCTTTACAGGTTGTAATGTAGGCTAAGGGACGGGTAAGACTATTTTGGCCAGAAATAGTGACTATGTTCCTAAACGCTCTAATACATCATATTATTCCATTTATTCTTTCTTTCAAACAACCTTTCTACTTTCTTTTAATCTACCACCCTTTCTCACCTATTTTGTTTTTCAATTTTGAACAGAATTAACTTTTTATTTTTCTTTTTCTTTTTTTTTCATAACAAATTCAAGCACCAATACATTCTAAGGCACTATTCTCACCCAATTTCCTCTTATTTTGTCACATTACTTTACAATTTAAAGAACTTAGGACTTTGGATCAAATTATGGTCTTAAAAAAATGGATTGGGCTTACATATGAGGCTGTCAAAGAAAATAGGCTAAAGGCTCAAAGGGGGTTATCTAGGATGATGTCCATGGGTAGATAAAATGAAGGTAAACAATCATAGGTTGCCAAAGAAATGCCTAAATCATCTCCTAAACTCACATTCTTTATTTTGCTTTACATACATACCAGGCAAGTTCTAGCATCAGCCACAAGCATAGAATATACTATCATCTCACACACACAAGGCACATGGTCGACTTTATTGGAAGCAGTATAGACTCTTGACCCAATAGATGAAGGAATTGAACCACACAATTATCACATAATGAGTCACTATTAGAGCCTAACCGTCTCAATAGTAATGATTTTATCACAGACTCTTGTTGTAATACCATGCTGCCAATCAGAACAATTTCATGCAAAGTTAAAAAAATTTTAAAAAAAATTTAACTACTAAAAAACAAAACAAACAAACATAAATGAATGCAAATGCAGATAAGGAAGTATAGCATGCAAATACCAGCACCCCACACTTAGACGGGACACACTGCCCTCAATGGAAAATAAATAAGAAGAACCTGGTTAGTCGGACTCCTCCTCTATGTCTGGGGTCATACCCCCTTCGTCGGAATCATCATCAGAGTCATCGCCATCAGTGTTCTCATCTACGTCATAGTCTGGCATTCGGCGATCATCATCGGTTGGCACATTGTTATCAAGAGGTTCCTCAAAGTACACACCTACTCCACATATTTGCCTTGCATGCTCATTCATTGGGTAGTCATAATCCAGCTGTTGGAGCTCTGCAGCAGTTGGAACACGACCTCTGCTCATCATGGTAAACTGAGTCATGCCATAAAGATGGCGAAAGAAACTCTCATCCCGAGCATGCCTTTCCGCAGTGGTAAGGTTGACGCCATGCGTGGTTTCAGCATCTTTAACCTTTGTGAGGTCAACCCTCTTTGGGTTGTGTAGAAGTTTATGATCAGTCGGTTCCTCTTCGATGTCCTCCTTACTCAATATTGCGGTCAACAGATTGCCAAAGCTGAAGTTGGACCTCTTCTGTAGCCTGGCCTTTCGCATTGTAGATCGAATAATTTCCCCAATGTTGATAGGAATATTCATCATCAATGCGTACACCAAGCACACTCTATCTCGTGTAATCTTCGTGTACTGGGTCCCTGGAATCAGACAAGAGTTGACTATTCGCATCCATATCCAAGCTTCTCTATTCAAGGAAGTATATGGGAAAGTGTGTTGCTGACCGGTGTCCTTGTGTCTGCTCCATCGTGCCATAGATCTTGTTCCACACAATGTGTGTCTAATTTGCCTGGACGGAGGTCTGTTATACAGCTCTTTGAGTGGTGATGGATATACAGATGGCAAACCCAGAAAGGAGTCGAAGAACTCCGCATTTAGTTGCAGAACTTTGCCCCGAATCTTTACTTCACTCCCTGTAGTTTTCGGTGACCAGTTGGTATAGAATTCACGTGTTAAATCAAGATTGCACTCTCCCATATCTCAGAAGATGAAATCAAGATGTACGCCATTATTTTAGCCAACATACGGGGTTCTTTCTTTGCTAGGCTTTCCTTGTGTATCAACTCCACATGAACATATTTTTTCTCTTTATTGTTCCTATACCACTCCTTTCCTTCCTCCTCGAGTACCCATTTAATTCCAAAGATGCGGTGAGGTATTTGCAGCGAGGAGGATTCTTCTTGCTCTTTTCGTCCCCTTTTTTGGCCTTTTTGTGAAGTGGTTGCTTTTTCTTTCCCTTGTCTTGGTTTTGGTGCCATTGTACCTGAGATTAAAATAATTGTCATGTTAGCTTCATCTCGGTAGATACAATCAATAAACAAGCAGTAGTGGTACCACCCCACACTTAGTTTGTTTGTACGAACTAGTGAAGTGACCGATGTCGATTACTCAGATTTCATTGATATACGTTTAGGTGTTATGTTCCAACAATATAATCAGTGCAGTCATACTTTTCATATCATCTTAACTATCCTTTCTCAATTCTAGATCATGTAATCTTGGTAATGCTTTCATGCATCACTTTGAATACAACTACTACTTAGATATTGTATCAATTTATCACAACATCTTATGTTTGTAGTTAACCTTGATTGTCATCGCAATAAACAAGTCATTCAAGAAAGTTTTCAAGTTACAAGGTTATGCAATGTTCTAGACTATGTCAATTCTGCAAAAGTATGACAGTGTATCAAAATCAAATACAAGTTGGAAACAAGTCAAGAGCATCCTTACGTATTCTTTCACTCACTTAGTTTCACCACAACAACTCAACCATATTCAAATCACCAATACTACTTCAAGATTAAACAATTCATTATAGACGTAGTAGTGTAGTACTTACGGAACATAAACGAAGAACAAAGAAGTACTTACTTGGTTGATGTCCTTGGAGGATGTTCTTGCAAAATAAAAGAGCAAAAGGAAAATTTTTGGGAGAATTTGGAGAGGTAGGCGGCGCTTTAGGGTGAATTGCAATGTGTTTTTGATTTAAGACTAAGGTTCTATTTATAGGACAAGCTTGGGTCGGGTTTTGACCCATTTGGAATCGGATTTGGAGACCAAAAGTGACCATAGGCGGCGCCTAATGCTTTGCCTATGCTTGGCATAGGCGGCCCCTTTTGCAAAGCGTTGTTGAGCATATGCGGCGCCTATGCTATTGCATTGTTAGGCATAGGCGGCGCCTATGCCATGGCATATGAGATTCAGAGACAAAATGCCTTTGCATAGGCGGCGCCTATACTATGGCATTGTTGAGCATAGACGGCGCCTATGCTATGGCACTCTAGAATCCGAGAGCTTAGGCCATAGCATCGGTCGTGCCTTGTTCGTGGCCTAGATTTACATCGGCTTTGCCTTGTTCTTTGCCTATATTTTCATAAGCAATGCCTCACCCATAGCCTTTTTCTTCTTCATTCCTACTTACCACCTTCAACATGCAATACTTCCAAATCAAAATTTGAAACCAATCTCCTCATTTACACCTCTTGCACCTACATTCCCTCAAAAACAACAAAAATGATTAGAACGATAGGTTGCCTCCCATCAAGTGCCTTAGTTTTGGTCGTGGCTCAACTCTTCTTTTTGTATTTTTATTTAGTAAAAACAAATGCAAAGGAAACGAAAAAAAAACACGATGGGTTGCCTCCCATCTAGCGCTTGATTTATTGTCGCGGCACGACATAGTTACCTCGAGTACTTAGACTTCGTCGAGATAGATGGTGGTCATATAGTTCATCGAGTCAAGGGGCCCTATATATGGTTTTACTCGTTGGCCATTCACCTTAAAGACAACACCATTATTGTCTTCTAGCTCAACTACTCCAGACGAGTAGACTTGGCTAATCTTGTACGGACCAGACCATTTGGACCTTAACTTACCTGGGAATAGCTTTAGTCTGGAATTGAAAAGAAGTACCATATCACCCTTTTGGAAGTTTCGTTGAATAATCTGCTGATCATGATACTTTTTCATCGGCTCCTTGTAGAGGTATGATCTTTCATATGCATGTAGGCGGAATTCATCCATCTCATTTAGCTGCTCTAACCTCAAGTTCATAGCATCATCCCAATTCAAATTCAGTTGCTTCAACGCCCACAATGCTTTGTGCTCGAGCTCAATGGGTAAATGACAAGCTTTCCCATAAACTAGTTGGTACGGGGACATGCCAATTGGCATTTTGAATGCAGTCCTATAAGCCCATAGTGCATCGTCAAGCTTCCGAGACCAATCTTTCCTATTAGCATTTACAATCTTCGCAAGGATTTGCTTGATCTCTCGATTGGAAATCTTGACTTGTCCACTAGTTTGTGGGTGATAAGGCGTGGTTACCTTATGTTGCTTGACACCATATTTTTTCAACACGGATTTGAACAGTTTGTTGCAAAAGTGAGATCCTCCATCGCTTATGATAGTACGTGGTACCCCAAAACGAGAGAAGATGTTTTTCTTCAAGAATGCAACAACACGTTTTTCTTTATTATCAGCCAATGCTACTGCTTCGACCCATTTTGAAACATAATCTACAGCAACTAGGATATATTTCATTCTAAACGAATTCACGAATGGACCCATAAAATCGATACCCCATACATCAAAGAGCTCGATTTCAAGGATTTTCGACATGGGCATCTCATGGTGTTTCAAAATCGCACCTTGTCTCTGACATTGTTCGCATCTTCTCACAAAGTCGTAGGAATCTTTAAATATCGAAGGCCAATAATATCCAGTTTGCAATACCTTCCTTGCTGTCCGATTACCTGCGTGATGTCCCCCAACTTGGGAAGTGTGACATGCTTCCAATATATTTGGTACCTCAACACAGGATATGCATCGCTTGATAACACCATCCGCGCATCGTCTAAACAAATATGGCTCATCCCAGAAATAGTGTCTCACGTCATGCATGAACTTCCCCTTTTGATAAAATGATAGATTCGTAGGCATCACATTACTTACCACGAAGTTTGCAAAATCTGCATACCATGGTAACTCCTCCATCATTGTGGCTAAAATCTCTTCATCAGGGAAGGTATCATCAATCTCACGATCTTGCTGTGCTATATGCTCATTCTCGAGTCTAGATAGATGATCAGCCACTTAGTTTTCGCAACTTCTTCTATATTTTACCTCGAAATCAAATTCTTGCAGAAACAATACCCATCGAATTAGCCTTGGTTTTGTATCTTTCTTTGTCATCAGATATCTAAGGGCTGCATGGCCAATTTGAACTGTCACTTTGTCTCCCACAGAACTTTTCGAAGGCATACACAACTGCTAGAAGCTCTTGTTCTGTGACAGTATAGTTTTTCTGGGCTTCGTTCAAGACCTTACTCACATAGTAGATTGGATGGAATAACATTTCTCTTCTCTGGCCAAGTACAGCACCCAAAGCTACCCGGCTAGCATCACACATGACTTCAAACGTTAAAGACCAATCTGGTGCTACCATGATAGGAGCTTCAATTAGCTTCTCTTTGAGGCATTCAAATGCCTTCATACAATCCTCATTGAAGTCAAACTTTGCATCTTTCTCTAAAATTTTGCATAATGGACTAGCAATTTTGGAGAAGTCTTTGATAAATCTTCGGTAGAAACCTGCATGACCGAGGAAACTACGAACTCCTTTGACCGAAATTGGGGGTGGTAGTTTCTCGATAACTTTGATTTTAGCTCGATCCACTTCAATTCCTCTTTTGGAGATTTTATGCCCAAGAACAATACCTTCTTTCACCATAAAGTGGCACTTATCCTAATTCAGCACTAGGTTGAATTTCACACCTCTCTGCAACGCCATACTTAGATTTGTCAAGCATGATTCAAATGACTCACCCACAACTGAAAAATCATCCATGAATACCTCCAGTGTGTCTTCCACCATATCAGAAAAAATGGATATTATAAAATGCTGAAAAGTGGCGGGTGTGTTACATAGCCCAAATGGCATACGTTTGAAGGCAAACGTACCATAGGGGCATGTAAACGTTGTCTTCTCTTGATCTTCGGGGGCGATACATATCTGATTATAGCTGGAATAACCGTCTAAGAAACAAAACCATCCTTTCCCTGCTAATCGATCAAGCATTTGGTCAATAAAGGGCATTGGAAAGTGATCTTTAAGTGTCCACGAATTCAGCTTACGGTAATCCATGCATACTCTCCACCCTGTGACAGGTCTGAGTGGAATTAACTCATTTTTTTCATTCGGAACTACCGTCATGCCACCTTTCTTTGGTACACATTGTACCGGGCTTACCCATTTACTGTCGAAGATTGGATACACAACCCCAGCATCTAACCATTTAATAATTTATTTCTTCACCACCTCTTGCATAGGTGGATTCAGACGCCTTTGATGCTCAATAGTGGGTAAGCAATTTCTTCAAGCTGAATCTTGTGTGTACAAATCCCAGGCGAAATACCAATGATATCCGCAATGGTCCAAACGATGGCTCCCATGTACTTTTGTAGAACCGTGATGAGAGCTGCAACTTGCTGCTCACCCAAATCTGCCGCCATAATAACCGAAAGTATGTTACCGCTTCCCAAGAATGCATACTTTAAATGGTTAGGCAGCTCCTTCAATTCTAACGTGGGTGGTTCCTCAATAGATGGTTTAGCTGGTGGTGTTGGTCAGTTTTTGAGATCAAGGTCCAGCTTCTTGGGAGCATGAGGATATGACCCTAATCCTGTTAGAGCACAAATAGTTTCTTCATAATTTTCAGCATCCTTATGCTCAACATTCATAAGCACAACCGCCAATGGGTCATCAACAAGCTGCTCCTCTATGGGTAATTCTTTCTCATCATCAATATAAACATAGGCTACCGAGAACACGTTCATATCTTTGGGTTGCTTCATTGATTTACATACATCAAAGCGGACTACTTCGTCATTCATCCGGAATAGAAGCTCATTATCTCTTAAATCAATAAGCACACTTTCTGTTGCAAGGAAAGGATGCCCCAAGATTATGGGAACTTCAGAGTCTACCTCACAATCCAAAATAACGAAGTCCGCTGGAAAGATGAATGAAGAAACCTTCACCAATACATCACATAAAATACCAACAGGTCATTTTACCGACCTATCAGCCATCACAAGCCTCATATTGGTTGGAGTAGGATCACCCAACCCCAACTTTTTGTAAATGGATAATGGCATCAAGTTGATGCTGGCTCCTAAATCACATAATGCCTTGGAAAAATTCAAAGATCCGACAGTGCAAGGAATAATGAAGGCTCCTGGGTCTGCCTTCTTCTGAACTAGTGATCTGGTAGCAATTGCACTACAATGATTAACAGCATCTGTCAACTCACCACTTGCTGCTCGCTTCTTTGTTAAAAGATCCTTCATAAATTTTACGTAGCCTGGCATTTGTTCTAGTGCCTCAACCAAGGGAACATTAATGGTCAGCAGTTTTAACATTGACATTAATTTATTGAACTTTGTATCATCAGCTCTCTTCTTTAATCTTTGCGGAAAAGGAGGTGGTGGAAGGGGAATTGTTTTCTCCACAGATCTTTTCAGGCTGTGGACGTCGAGGAATGACATCATGAACGTCCTCATCAGTTTCGACGACGTCATCTTCTTCTGTATTACCTACGATATCTTTGGCCACTTCTTGCTTTGGGATGAATTTTCCAGCACCTTACCACTTCTGGTAGTAACAACCATGCATGTTCCATCATTTCTTGGGTTTTGTACTGTGTCACTCGGTAGGGTGCCAGCTTTTCTTTAATTTAATGTGGCTGAAATTTGACTCAATTATTGTTCCAGCTGTCTTATTGAAGTGGAATGTGAGTCAACCAATTGCTTCATTGAGGCCAAGTCATTTATTACCTCAGTTACTCCCGTGCTGGTTGATTTCACTCCTTTCAACAGCTTAGCCATCATATCTTCCATTGACATATTTCCCAAACCAGATGCAGTGGCCTCTCGTCGTCCAGGAGGAATATACACGCTACTCCTGTCAGTCTTGTTCTTCCAACTACCTTGCTCCCGGTCCTTGTTTCCAGAATTATCATAATAGTTCTGACCTTGGTTTCCTTGGGCATTGCCTCAAAACCCCCCTGATTGTTCACGTAGTTGGCTTCTTCCTCAGTATCGGATTCCTCTCAAAAACCCCCTGATTGTTCACGTAGTTGACTTTTTCGGTCTTCCCTGATAGTATATGCTTTGTAAGAAGATCCACCTGTGTTTTCATGTGCGCCAAATCTTGATCACGTTCTTCTTCTCTTCTCCTTTGTTCTGCAGTCATGCCTATAGAAAAAGTAGGGCTTGCTACCTCAGAATCTCTGGTATACCATGCCCTACTTTGCTTTGTCATCCGGTCTAGCATATCACTTGCCTGAACAAAGATGAGGTCCATAAATGATCCTCTAGCCGCATTATCCACCACAGGTTTAGTTACTGAATTCAAGGATCTATATAGTATCTCCATCAAGTGAACATTGGTCATGTGATGGTTTGGGCACCGCATAAGCTTCTTCTTGAACCTCTCCCATGTTTCGTGGAGAGCTTCAGTCGGAAGCTGTCGAAAATTGCTGATTTCATCTCTCAATTGTGCTCTCTTGGATGGCAGAAAGAATTTTTCTAGGAAAGCGTCTTTCAATTGCCTCCAATTAGTGATAGAATCAGGAGTCAGCTCGTTCAACCATAGAGTTGCCTCCCCAGATAGAGACAATGGAAATAGGCGCAACCGAATTGCATTCTATCCAACTCCAGGATTGTCGAATGACTTGCATGTAGAAATAAAGTTGATCAGATGCATATTCGGATCATCGCCTGCTAGTCCACCGAATAATCCCTTGAGTTGCAATAACTGAATCATGGTGCTCGTGATGTTGAACTTGGCTCCGGGTGCCAATGGCGAAGGAATAATAGCTCCTGTGGCACCAGCTCCATCAAGATCATCATCAAATGGTATGGCTCGGCGTTCATGCCTGAACCTAGCTTGACGATCTCTTCTGTTGGATGGTGTCGCCATCTCAGCATCACGCCTAGGGTTTAGTAACTCATCCTCACCTAGATCCTCATTGTCAGGATTTGTTGCTCGCCCAGGATTATCAATATTCTGTTGATGCACTTGAGCGGCAGCTAGTCTAGCTTGTTCCTATTGAGCAGCCCTTCTTTCAATTTCTTGTTGAGCCTCCATTCTGCCAATACAATGTGGTTCAGGATTAAAAGGTAATAATGGTTGACCAGAACTTCGAGTATGGGGCATGCACTGGATAAAAACCTGCAGAAAACAAAAACAACAACTAAAAGTAAAGTACGAGAATCTTTGACCAAAGGGTCTAGTAACTATCACAAACTTAGTAGACAACCGTATTCCCCGGCAACGGCGCCAAAATTTGATAACGCTCAAACTACAGCTCTCGTAAGAGTGTAAGCGGTCGTTGTCAAATATAGAACCCAACTGGGTTGGGTGTCGAATCCCACAGAGAATACTTGGTCACTAAGTAAGCGAAGATTATTAGACTTTTGGTGAAAGTTTCATAAAAAGGGGGGATTGTAGTGTGCAATAATGTAACAAAGTGAAAAACGGAAAATAGCAAAGTAAAAAGAAAGAATATTTAGTAAGATGTTTAACCAATGAGAATTGAGAGTTGGGGTTATGTCCACCTTATGAGTTATACGTCTTTATTGGCTATGAGTTATGCAGAATTCATACATGCATGTGCTTATAGAGAATTGTATTCTATGGTAAATCCAGGCGTCTTTCGACCATCAAGGATTATTTCACTTTAACTCTTTCGAGCTTAAAGCGTATCTAACGGTACAAATTCTCCAAGAGGTTAATCCAGTTACGGCACTAACTTTTTAACAGGGGTTGGTGCCCTATTACCTTGACATTATCTCTTTTCCAGACATATAACTTTTCTTTCGAACAAGTTAATGCTATACTGGCGTATTCTATGTGTTTGCAACCACAAGAATTTGCATTAAGATGAAGAGAGTAATGATATAAGCAGCATACGTGTCAAGAATTCACAAACTCATAGCAATAGATAGTATCTCATAAGGCTTCCATAACCCCAACAGAGAAGTTTAGCTACTCATGAGTGCAACGGAAATCACAATAGACATTATCATTATACCAAAATAAAGATCTCACGTGTAGTATATATTGGTAGGGCTTGTGGCGTGAATTCATTTAAGAATAGCGTTTCTCTTGTTGTCAAAATCAAGAGTTGAATAGATAAAGAGAATAAGAATTGAGAGTGTTGAATAAAAAGTAGAAGTATGAGAATTCGAATTAATGGAAGAATTAGAATGATTCGGGATAGTAAAAACTTCAGCAAAATAGGGTATTTATAACACGCATATCCTATTCCTACTAAGCTAATGCATTTCTTAACCTAATCCTACTAGGTTACTGCATCATTATCCTAATCCTAATAAGTTACTGTTGATCCCCAAAGTCTTTAGAATTATTGTTTTTGCCCGAGACAGGTTTTCCATACGTCACTTTTAGTCCTTGGCGTCCAAGCTCTCCTTTCCTTCTTTCGTGAAGCTTCCTTTGGCGTCAATTATCCATAAAATGCTGAAATCTGCATCATTTATACCTGAAGACTTGCTAATCACGTTTGTTAGCTCACTTACAGGAAAAAGGACTAAAAGTTCATGAATTATATATTTTGTCCTCAAAACTTAGCTAAAATATGGGTAGATTATAGTACTTTAGGCGTGTAAATACGCCTAACATCACTCTCCATGTTACAAGTACCATTCCATAGTTTTGCCCCTATTTTCAATCTCCACTACAATGACCATACTTGGTTCAAAATCACAAAGGGCTTTTTGAGCTTGTAATGTATGTCTAGGGTAGGGTAGGATAGCAATTTTGGATAATAAGGCTATATCTTACTTGAACTTCTACATTATATACTCATTAACTTTTGATTATTGGACAACTTTTTTGTCTTTTGTTGCTTTACCCACTTTGTCTCTTTTGCTTTACCCAAAGTCTTTTCACCTCTTTGTCTCACTTCTTATGCTTGCCTCAAGCTTTATGCAACTCATTCTTTTGATGAACTATCTTTACTTCAAATAAAAATGCTAATTGCTAGATTCGAAGGTTCTTTTTCTTTTTATAACTTTGTCGCTCACTACACTTCCTTTCTCTTTCCATCACCCCCAACTTAGGCTTTTAGCCTGAATTTGCATTCTTAAGTTCAAGGAGGATAGGGTTCAATAGAAAGTAATCAGAAGGGTCACAGCTTATAATGTGGTTGCCAAAGAAAAGTCCAAAGGCTCAAAGAGGGTGACTAAAGGTAATTCCTATGTATTGGTGGTCATTTTTAGGCTAAAGTAGGCTTCCAAAATCACAATATGGCATATGACCATTTTACCCTCCAAGCACAACCAAATTTTGGTTTTGAAAGACCAATAGGGCAAGTTCTAGATGGTAAAAGTACACATAAGATGTATATAATTAAGCTCACATATAAGGCATGCGAATGTTGTCAAAGGGGTACAATTGTTCTCCTCGCTCGAGACAAGGGTAGAGTATCCCCTGTTTTTCTACAATCAACTTTTGGAGTCAAATAAAGAGAGAGAATGTTGTCACAAAGTAGCTCACACCCATGCCTTCAACTTTTGCAAAATTATTCTAATGAAGGGGGTGTTTGCTTTAGTACCCAAACCATGCACAATTTTACTAATTACGGCAACAACCCAAGTTATCGTCTTACATTTCAAACTATAGTATGGGCGAACTTCCATATAGTTACTAAGACTTCACCAATGGGTGTAAATGCAAATCCCAATCATCAATGCCATAGGTACTCAGACTTCCCTTGCATCTGTGGTTAGAAACTAAAATCATAAATTAACAAAACAAGAACAACATAACTAATCCATTCAAATATGGGAACCATCACAGTGCTTGAATATTACAACCAAAATAAAAAATAAGAATTATCCAAAAGAGCAGATAAGTATGCAGAATATCCATAATACATGACCAAATCAAATAAATAAGGAGACAACCCCAACTAAAAAGGTAGTAGTATCCCCACTGCATAAATAATGAAGAATAAAGAGATAAGGGTGCTCCCTGAATATTCATCATGGGCTGCTATCACTCTCGGACCCTGCATCATCACCATCCTCTTCAAGATCTAACCACTCAATTGGGGCCTCATTATCACTATCCACCAAAGATGTAGGAAGCCTATTTCAGGGTTTCAGGACCTTTCATAAGCCATTCACCTTTTTCTACATCTTGATAAAGAATTTATCCCTCTTTTTATCCTTTGTGATCATCTTTTCATGTTCACTCCGAAGGTCCCAATGTGATGTAACCAAAGAAGAGTAGGCTTTATCAAGCCGATTAATAGTAGCTTTTGATTCTTCTATTCCTCCTTGTACTCATCATAATCAGCACGTGACACATATGAGTGATGGGTAGTGGAGGGATCTTCTATCCCTTGAGGAAAGCTAGACACAAGCTCTTTAATTATTGCAATATTAACTCTAATTTCTTCAAGAATTCTTGGTGGTTGGCTTATGAGTTTTAGGTTCTCTACATGTTGGCTCTATAAAGTTGATCTTTCTTTTTTTTCCTTCGCCTAGTGCACCCTTTTCTCAAATCATCAATGCGTAGATGGGGACACTAGGATGCACCCATGTTTCACTAGCATACTCTTCTACACTCACTCTCTTGCAAAGCTCAGTAATCAAAAAAGGGTAAATGAAATTTGTACCACCTTGGTTTTTGAAATAATTTATTTTACTAACCATGATTTGATTGATCTTGGGTGTATGTATACACCTAAGCACCATAACTTACCCATATTTTAGGTAAGTTTGGAGAACAAAGTGCCTAGTTTCTTATGTTTTTACTCTACTACTATGTAATTGAGCTAACTAATGTGATTAGCATGATTTCAAGAATTAATGAGGTAGATGGAGACATAAGGGGACTATGGAATGCGGATGGCATATGACACAAGAGAGAGTAGTAGTCTGGAAAAAATGTGGTGCCTAAAAACTATGTCCAAGACTAATTTGTCATTTAGAGTTAGTCTAGGGACTTAGAAAGATTATGAGAGAAAAATTATTAAAACTACTTGAAGCTGAAAAGTCACGTATTATTCATTATTCTGTATCTTTTTTGAATCTGAGAGTGGCGTCTTACCACTAAGGGAAAAATGCAATTTCTTCTTCTCCACCTAAAATTAGATTCACTTTTTGGTATGATGAATATTTCTATTGTGATTTTCGCTTTACTCATGAGTAGCTAAGTTTATTAGTTAGGGTTATGGAAGCCTTGTAACATACAATCTATTACTTTAGGTTTTTGAATTCATCATGTATTGATCTGCTTATATCATACTCTCTTCGTTTATCTTGAATTCTCGTGGTTGCAAACACAGAGGATGTGCCTTAAAACTCAACTTGTTCGATAGAAAGGTTGAGGTTGGGAAAAGAGAGTTGTTACAAGAAAATAGGATTTCCAACCACTATTACATATGTTTATGCCTTAACAGGATTAACTACTTGGAGATTTCATATTGTTTTTCTAAACACTTTTGATCCGAGAGAACTAAAGTGAATTAGTCCTTGATGGTTAAGAAATACTAGGATTATGTTATTAAATACAATATGTTTCTCTGTTATCATGATACATGAGCAAGATGTACCATTTAAGGATAGGTCTGCTGTGGAGACCATAGCTAGTTTGGTTGAACTTTCAAGCAAAGATATGAGTGACTTCAAAGTGGCTGGACTTGGAATAAAGCATTTCTTGATCCAACAAATGAGGTACAAATGGTATCATCAATATATCTTGATGAATTATGAGTAGTCAAGATAATCAACTCGTGCCGCGATGTTAAATCAGGTGCTGCATGGGAAGAAATCCATGATTTTATTTTCATTTTATCACGTTAAATAAAAATACAAAAATAAGAGTTGAGCCACGACCAAATCTATGGTGCTTGGTAGGAGGAAACCCATCCTTCTAATAATTTTTAGTTGTTTTTTATTAAGTTTAGGTGCATAAAGTACTAAGGAAGTGATTGGTACCAAATTTGGTTTGGAAGTGAGACACATCAAAGGTGGTAAGTTTAGGAGTAACGGGAACATTACAGGTAAGTTGGAGTGGTCAAATGTTTAACGCTCGAGTCATGATTTGTGTTTGAGTTTTGACTCGAATTATGTTGATATGATCCCCAAAGTTTTGCAGTGCGACTATTTTTTGATTTTTAATAAGGTCTGTGGTGGTAGCATAGGGATTGGCCTAATAGGCCCAATCCCGGAGCCCACCACTAACCTCGATGGGGGTGTAGGGGCAAAGCCCCCGTTGTATGGACCTTTCCCACTAACTAAATTAGTCTATAAAATGGGTGATGTCAAGCTTAATATTAAAATTACACTATGAAACGCCCAAATTTATCTAGGTTATGCATTTTGCATCACCTAGCACATGGCCTAAGCCCACTGACTCACTTGTGCATTAAGTTGGCTGGTGCCTAATGTAACTTGAGCGACAAGTTGTGTGGCACACAATTTAGTTTAGGCGATTCCTTAGGCAGCGCATACCATAGCGCATACGCTCACTGGTCCAATTAGGCATTTGGTTAAGCGACGAAAAGGGTAACTTAGGTGTTTGGTTGTGCAATCCACACTTATGGTTATGCAATGAATTCTGCGGTGCCTAACCTTAAGCATGTGTTTACTAGTCCCCTTAGGCACTAAGCTTTGCAACGAAACTTAAGCATTGGATATCCATTAGGTGACGCAAACTACTCCAACTTGAACTAAATCCCCATTTTTTCTCTTATTTTTTCACAAAAATGTGCCTTCAACATACTCTTTGTCCCATAAGCTTCTTCAACACTTTCAAAACCCAAGAACATTCATTCTCTTTCTTCAATATTTCATCTTTGAGGTAAGTTTTCTTTTCTTAATCCTTAGGTGTTGTGACTTTATGTTGTAGTTGTTAATTGGTTTTTTGAGGATTATGGATTAATTTCTTGCCATGGCTATGTCAAAGAGAGGTTTTGAGCATCTTGGGAAGATAAATATCATTGTTGTAGTTGACACCATTGTTGTAGTACTTTGAGCTTTTGCATGTGATTGAATTGTTTATGACTAATGTAGTTTAGTTGTGTGGTCATTATTTCACAACTTACTTGGTGTTAGTTAAATCGTGTGAAATTGATGGTGTTTTGTGTATATTTATATATTGAAGCTCTAAGGCATAACTTTGTTCAAAAATTATTTCATTGAAGTAAAATTAGTGTAATTAAAGTGATTGAATTATTTTGTGACTAATGTTGGTGCACCATGTCAGAGTGTATGTTGGCGAAGTCTGAGTACCCGACAAGAATACTTAATTAGTTTATACTAACAAATTAAGTGTGTGGTGGTGACTTCACCACCCACATCTTAATTGTAATTAGTTCATTATGTGTGGCTAACATGGATGATATAATGAATACAAGAAAAATGGCTCCGATGATGATCTCAATACGAGTGGCATGACTCCTAATATGGATGAGAAGTACTACTAGATAGGTTCTTTATCTTTTTATTTGCACGGGGGACAGTGCTTAGCTTAAGTGTGGGGTGGTTGGTTACTTTGCTACTTGTTTTGTAAGAAAATAGTACCTTCTTCTTAGTATACTTCTGTGATAGGATTAGTTATTTTATTTATTTTGTTTCTTATTAGTTTTTTGTTTGATTTAGTCATAATTAGGTGCTTTTCTCGATGATGAATGGATAACTACCTTCTTAAGAAAAAATTAGTCATTTACTTGCATGTAATTGTTCTTGTGGATCACATGACATTATAACATTTGTATGTGATGGATCATTACATTTGAAACACCTAAGCTCTAGTTGTGACTCTTGTTGTGATTGTTGGTTTTATTTTAATTCATTTAATTGTTGGGTCGAGAATCTATAATGCTCCTAATTGAGTTGACCATGTACCATGAATGTGTAAGACTATTGTATATTCCTTATTCCAACTGTTTCTAGAACTTACCTGGTGTATGTGCAAAGCAAAATAAAGATTGTGAGTTTAGGAGATGATTTAGGCATTTCTTTTACAGCCATTGTTCATGCCTTCTTTTGACCTACCTTTGCACATTATCTTATCTAGCCCCATTGAGCCTTTATCTTGTTCTTTTGTTAGCCTTGTATGTAGCCTAACCCGTTCTTTAATAGACCGTAATTTGATTCAAAAGCTCCTAAGCGCTTTAATGTAAAATCAATTTGAGGTAGGAGTTTGACAATAAGAGGAAAAAGGTAACATTTATGCCCCAAAGTCTAGTTATTAGCGTGTGCAATTAATGTTGTTGGGAGTAATGAAAATTGTTGAAAAATTTCCAAATTTTATCCCAAACATGTTACAATGAACTTGTTTTGGCCTTGGTCTTTCTTGGACATTGCGCACCTCAACTAAGGCAAATCGCTTAAGTTGAGGGTGGCTATCATAGGGGTGTGTAACGTGAAATGGGTGCAAAAAAAATATTGAAAGAGTTGCATACTCCCACCATAGTATTATTAATTGAGTTTATTGGAATAGGGTGAAAACAAAGGATATGGATAGATGAAAGTAGTGCAAATTGGTTGTTAAAAATTGGTCTTAGTTGTACAATGTAGTGTATTAAAGTGCTTAGGGAAGATAGTCACTATTCCTGGCTAAAATAGTTCCTACCCATCCTTTAGCCTACATTACAACCCGTAAAAGACCTATTTGATCCTAATCTTAGCATTCTGATATTAGTGGAGCATTACACAAAGGGAAAGAATATGGTCATCAGTTGTAATTTGAGAATTCTTTGTGAGCGTGAGCGCAACTTGATTCTTATATCCAAATTGTTAAAAATTGCATAATTGTGAGTGATTATGGGTAACTTTCTTGTTGTGAGGGAACATGGCTGATGAAGGTTAGGTAATTTATATGATTTCGTTGCTTAAACGGTATGCATGAATTTTCCAACTTAATAATTCTATTCTTTAGGGTAGGTTGTCTCTAGTAATGATCCATGAATTTACTTCTTGTTCATAATTGTTGTGTGAGCCTATTTGAGCATTTTGGTTTTTTTCTTCGTGGGTGTTAAGACTTGTGTAATATGCATAAATGGATAAGTTGTTCAAGGATGAACAAAGCTTTAAGTATGGGGTGGTGATCTTGGGTGTATTTATACGCCTAAGCACTATAACTTGCCTATATTTTAGTTAAGTTTGGAGAACAAAGTGCCTAGTTTCTTATGTTTTTACCCTACTTCTATGTAATTGAGCTAACTGATGTGATTAGCATGATTTCAGGTATTAATGAGGTAGTTGGAGACATAAGGGGACTATGGAATACGGATGTCATATGACACAAGAGAGAGTAGCAGTCTGGATAAAATGTGGTACCTAAAAACTATGTCCAAGACTAATTTGTCATTTATAGTTAGTCCAGGGACTAAGAAGGAAATTATGAGGGAAAAGTTATTAAAACTACTTGATGGTGAAAAGTCTCGTATTATTCATTATTCTGTATCTTTTTTGAATCTAAGAGTGGCGGCTTAGCACTAAGGGAGAAATGCAATATCCTCTTCTCCACCAAAAATTGGATTCACTTTTTGGTATGATGAATATTTCTATTGTGATTTTCGTTTTACTCATGAGTAGCTAAGTTTATTAATTAGGGTTATGGAAGCCTTGTAACATATAATCTATTACTTTGGGATTTTGCATTCATCATATATTGATTTGCTTATATCATACTCTCTTCGTTTATCTTGAATTCTCGTGGTTGCAATCATAGAGGATGTTCCTTAAAACTCAACTTGTTTGATAGAAAGGTTAAGATTCGAAAAAGAGAGTAGTGACAAGAACATAGGATTTCCAACCCCTATTTCATATGTTAATGCCTTAACAGGATTAACTACTTGGAGATTTCATATTGTTTTTGTACACACTTTTGATTCGAGAGAACTAAAGTGAATTAGTCCTTGATGGTTGAGAAACACTAGGATTATGTTATTAAATACAATATATTTCTCTATAAGCATGATACATGTATGAATTCGTAAAGCCCATAGTTAGAAAGTATTGAAAACTACAAGGTGGACATAACCCTAGCTTGTTATTTCTCTGAAGTCGAATATTACTACACATATCTCATTTTGTTAAACTGAAACCATTAATTTGTGAACTAAATCAAATTTCCCCTATCTTTTTATAGAAACGAATGATTAAAAGTCAACTAATATGCATACAACTTAATTAGCACCATATTCTCTGCGGGATTCGACCCCAACCTAGTTGGGTTATATATTTGACAACGACCGCTTACGCTCTCATAAGAGAGGTGTAATTTGGGCGTATCATTGACCAATATCCATGGAATGGTGTCTAAAATAGAAGCAACCATATGAAAAAGTAATTCAGGGACTGATTTTATGTGAATGCAAGGAGACACTCGGCTACAAATGATGTGCAACCATATTTGAGCCTCGAAAGTGAAGTCATTCATTGAAATATTGTTTTTAGTTTTGGTCCGCAAGACTTCCTTTCTAGGACATAACCGTTGTTCCAACCAATTCCCTGATTTACACCCCTTTGCTTTGAATTCACCCATGTCTGCCTGTTTGAGCCATAAACATCATTGATTTGTTTAGCCCCAACTTTCACCGACTTTCCCGGATCTTTACAATCACATTAAGTGAGTCCGAGAAAGATACTTTTCTGATATTGGCATAACATTCACAGACCCATTGTTCATTTGAAAGGCATGGATCCGGGGCAAAGTGACTTCACTCTGTGGCTTCAACTTTTTTATGGAAGAACGATAGTTTCTCCAGCGCATTCTCCAAACAAATCCCTTTTTCCAAGAGCAACTTTTTCTTTGAAAGATCATTGTAGTAGTGAGTGTGGCATTCAGGTGCCATGAATTGGATATGATCATACTTTTCCATGAGGTTGTCCTGAAAGCACTAAACATACATTATATCTTTGGATGTCATTTTAATCATGCAAGTTGTTCTATATTGATCCTTAAAGTTCATTGGACTAAGTGCTTGGACTTTCCTCGCTAAAATTTAGAAGTGCGAGATTTTTGACCTTGTAGGGACCTATCCTCTGTTACCACGATTGTAAGTCAGGATAGTATTCGCGTTATGGTAGTAGCGGTCTAGGACCAGGATCATGACACCTGAGGCTGGTTTTGTGTCAGCTCTGCATGCTCACATTTTTTCCAATTTTAGACTGCTAGCATGTTCTACAATATGGGTGAAAATGAAAGTCATGTGAATAATGCTTTAGGTTTGTGTGAATATGCCCTTCAAAAAGCATATATTACTATTGAAAGTTCATTTGAGAAACTTATCAGACATAGTTCATTTGAGAAACTTATCAGACACTTGGCATGAATATCTCATGGGTCAACCTTTTGTACACACTATTGGGTACTCAAGATTTGCCCACTTGTGCACACCTCAATCATGCAGCCAACATTACACCAATAATAAATATAAAAACATGGAAAGCATAATAATTAGAAATTTTAGGCCCTTTCTTAATCATGCACTCTATGGCCTATTATCAAAAATAAAAGCATGGATTCATGTCATTTACCGGAGTTATAATGCAAAAAACGGATGTGTAAAGAGGTTGATTGAGAGCTCACAACTTGACAAAAATTTAACTAAATTTGAGAGTACAATCTTGAAAAAGAGTATGAGGGAAATGAGAAGAAACTAGGAGTTAAATTACTGAAGTGACCGCGACTGTCACTGACACCCATGTGATGTTAGGCGTATTTACACGCCTAAAGCACCATAATTTACCCATGTTTTAGCTAAGTTTTGAGGATAAAATATATAATTCCTGCACTTTTAGTCCATTTTCCTGTAATGAGCTAACCAACGTGATTAGCATGTTTTCAGGTAGTAATGATGAAGATTTCAGCACTTTGTGGACCCTTGGGCAGCAAAGGAAAACTTCACGTAAGAAGGAAGGCAGCTTTTGGAGGCTTGTGGACTAAATGTGATGCATGGAAAATCTGTCCCGGGCGAAATCAGTATTTCTTAATACTTAGGGGTACAGCAGTAACCTAGTAGGACTAGGACATGGATATTATAAAACCTTATTTTGCTGAATTTTTCAGCAGGCAATCTTTTTGATAATTCATTCGACACTTTTAGTATTATTGAGATTACAAATTCTGTAAGTACAACAGGGGAAAAACGCTACTCTTGAGAAAATTGGTCAAGGGCAAAAACGTCAATCTCCCTATTGACACCAATCTCATCCTCAACGTGAGATCATTCGAGCTTTGGTACGATGATGATGTTTATTGGGATCTCCGTTGTAATCATGAATAGCTAAACTTCTCTGTTAGGGTTATGGAAGCCTTTTGATATACTATCTATTACTATGAGTTTGTGAATTCTTGATGCGTATGCTACTTATATCATTACTCTCTTCATTTTAATTAAATTCTTGTGGTTGCAAACATAGGAATACGCCATTATAGCATTAACTTGTTCGAGAGAAAAGTTACATGTTTGGAAAAGAGAGTGTGACAAGGAAATAGGGCTACCAACCCATGTTTACACGTTAATGCCTTAACCGGATTAACCTCTTGGAGAGTTTGTACTGTTAGTTATACACTTTAAGCTCGAGAGAGTTAAAGTGAAATAATCCTGAATGGTCGAGAGGCATTAAGATTTACCATTAGAATACGAATCTCTATAAGTTCATGCATGTCTGAATTTCGCATAACTCATAGTTAATAGATACGTAGAACTCATAAGGTGGACATAACCCTAAATTATTATTCTCTGTGATTAAATTTTACTAAACAAAGCATTCAGTCATTACTTTGATACTCTTAATTCACGCCACAAGTAAATCCCCCCTTTCCGTAGAATTTTAGACCAACAGTCTGCTAACGATTACAACACTTAGTGACCGAGTATTCCCTGTGGGATTTGACACCCAACCCAGTTAGGTTCTATATGTGACATCGACCACTTACACTCTTACGAGAGTTGTAGTTTGGGCGTTATCAAATTTTGGCATCGTTGCGGGGGAATACGGTTGTCAACTAAGTTTGTGATAGTTACTAGACCCTTTGGTCAAAGATTCTCGAATTTTACTTTTTGTTTGTTGTTTTTGTTTTATTCAGGTTTTGTTCAGTGCATGCCAAATACTCAAAGTTTGGGTCAGCCATTATTACCCATAAACCCTTAACCGCAATTTATTGGCAGGATGGAGGCGCAACGAGACATTGAAAGAAGGGCTGCTCAATAGGAGCAAGCTAGATTAGTTGCATTGGCAGCCGCTCAAGTGCATCAACAGAATATTGATAACCCAGGGCGAGCAACAAATCCTGATGATGAGGACCTAGGTGATGATGAGTTACTGAATCCTAGGCATACTGATGAAGTAGCGGCACCTATGCAGAGAAGAGATTGTCAAGCTAGAATGAGACCTGAACGCCGAGCTATGCAGATTCCTTTTGATGATGATGATGATGACTTGGATGGAGCTGGTGCCACAGGGGCTATTATTTCTCCGCCCTTGGCACCCGGAGCCAAGTTCAATAACACTAGCACCATGATTCAGCTATTGTAGATCAAGGAATTATTTGGTGGACTTGCAGGCGATGATCCGAATATGCATCTGATCAATTTTATCTCTACATGCAAGTCATTTGACAATCCAGGAGTGGGACAGAATGTAATCCGGCTGCGCTTATTTCCATTGTCTCTATCCGGAGAGGCAACTCTATGGTTGAACGAACTAACTCCTGATTCTATTACTAATTGGAGGCAATTGAAAGACGCTTTCCTAGAAAGATTCTTTCCACCATCCAAGAGAGCACAATTGAGAGATGAGATCAGCAATTTTCGACAGCTTCCAACTGAAGCTCTCCACAAAACATGGGAGAGGTTTAAGAAGAAGCTTATGCGGTGCCCAAATCATCATATGACCAATGTCCACTTGATGGAGATATTATACAGGTCTTTGAATTCGGTGACTAAGCCAGTGGTTGTTAATGCTGTAGGAGGGTCATTCATGGACCTTAGTTTTATTCAGGCAAGTGATATGCTAGATCGTATGACAAAGCAGAGTAGAGCTTGGCATACCAGGGATTCTGAGGTAGCAAGCTCTACTGTATCTATTGGCATGACTGCAGAACAAAGGCGAAGAGAGGAGGAACGTGATCAAGATATGGTGCATATAAAAATGCAGATGGATCTTCTTACCAAGTATTTATTATCAGGGAAGACCAAAAAAGTCAAAGCTGTTGTGTCACAGGGAAAAGATGAATCCGATTCTGAGGAAGAAGCTAACTACTTGAATAATCAGGGGGGTTTCCGAGGCAATGCCCAAGAAAACTAAGGTCGGAACTATTATGATAAATCTGGAAACAAAGACCGTGATCAAGGTAGTTGGAAGAATAAGACTGGCAGGAGTGGTTTGTCTGTTCCTCCTGGAAACCGTGAGGCTGTGGCGTCTGGCTCTGGGAAGATTTCCATGGAAGATATGATGGCTAAGCTGTTAAAAGGAGTGGAGGCAACCAATACGGGAGTAAATGAGGTAAAGAAGGATTTTTCATCAATAAATCAATTGATTGATTCACATTCCACTTTAATAAAACAGCTGGAACAATAATTGACTCAACTTTCAATAGCATTTAATCAAAGGAAGGCTGGCACTTTACCTAGTGACACTGTGCAAAATCCAAGGAATGACAGATCATGTATGGCTATTACTACCAGAAGTGGTAAGGTGTTGGAAAATCCTTCCAAAGACAAGCGTGGTTGATGATACAGCAGATGATGTTGTTGATGCTGAAGAAGATGAGGTGAGTGTGCATGACGTCACCCCTAGACATCTGCAACCTGAAAAGATCGACAATTGGAAGCAAGATAAAATAGAAGTGGTGGAGAAAACTATTCCCTTTCCACCACCACCTTTTCCTCAGAGACTGAAAAAGAAAGCTGATGATACCAGGTTCAATAAATTTATGACTATGTTGAAGCAGCTGACTATTAATGTTACTTTGGTAGAGGCGCTGGAATAGATGCCTGGGTACGCGAAATTCATGAAGGATCTTTTGACAAAGAAGCGGGCAATAAGCTATGAGCTGGCAGATAACATTCATCATTACAGTGCAATCGCTACAAGATCATTAGTTCAGAAAAAGGCAGATCCTGGTGCTTTCACTATTCCTTGCACTGTTGGATCCTTGGATTTTGCCAAGGCATTATGCGATTTGGGGGCTAGCATCAATTTGATGCCACTATCTATTTATAGAAAGTTGGGGTTGGGCGAACCTACACCAACTAATATACGGCTCGTGATGGCAAATAGGTTGGTAAAATGACCTATTGGTATCTTATATGATGTATTGATGAAGGTTTCTTCCTTCATTTTTTCTGCAGACTTTGTTATTTTGGATTGCGAGGTGGACTCTGAAGTTTCAATAATCTTGGGGCGTCCTTTCCTTGCAACAGGAAGTGTGCTTATTGATGTAAGAGCTAATGAGCTTTTATTCTGGATGAATGACGAAGTGGTCCATTTTGATGTGTGCAAATCAATGAAGCAGCCCAAAAATATGAATATGTTCTCTATAGCTGATATTTATTATGATGATAAAGAAGAATTGTCTGTAGAGAAGCAGCTTATTGTTGATCCATTGGCGGCTGTGCTTATGAATTTTGAGCGCGAGGATGTTGAGGATTATGAAGAAACTATTTGTGCTCTAACAGGAATAGGGTCGTATTCTCATGTTCCCAAAAAGCTGGACCTTGATCTCAAAAATCGACCTACACCACCAGCTAAACCATCCATTGAAGAGCCACCAATGTTCGAATTGAAGGAACTGCCCAGTCATCTAAAGTACGCATTTTTGGGAAGTGGAAACATACTTCCAGATATTGTTGCGGCTGATTTGGGTGAGCATAAAGTTGCAGCTCTCATCTCTGTTCTGAAGAGATACAAAAGATCCATCGGTTGGACTATCGCTGATATTATTGGTATCCCACCTGGGATATGTATGCACAAGATTCAGCTTGAAGAAAATTGCATACCCACTATTGAGCATCAAAGACATTTGAATCCACCTATGCAAGAGGTGGTGAAGAAAGAAATTATTAAGTGTTTAGATGCAGGCGTAGTGTATCCAATCTCCGACAGTGAATGGGTGAGTCTGGTACAGCGTGTGCCCAAGAAAGGGGGCATGACAGTAGTTGCAAACGAAAAGAATGAGCTAATTCCACTCAGACCTGTCACGGGGTGGAGGGTGTGTATAAACTACCGGAAGCTGAATTTGAGGACGCTTAAGGATCACTTCCCAATGCCATTCATGGACCAAATGCTTGATCTATTGGCAGGAAAAGGATGGTTTTGTTTCTTAGATGGTTATTCCAGCTATAATCAGATTTGTATTGCTCCCTAAGATCAAGAGAAGACAATGTTTACATGCCCATATGGTACGTTTGCCTTCAAACGTATGCCATTTGGGCTATGTAACGCACCTGCCACTTTTCAGCGTTGTATGATGTCCATTTTTTCTGATATGGTTGAAGACACCTTGGAGGTGTTCATGGACAATTTCTCAGTAGTGGGTGAGTCATTTGAATCGTGCTTGGCGAATCTAAGTATGGCGTTGCAGAGATGTGTTGAATTCAACTTGGTGCTAAACTAGGATAAGTGCCACTTTATAGTTAAGGAAGGTATTGTTCTTAGGAACAAAGTTTCTGAAAAAGGAATTGAGGTCGATCGAGCAAAAATTGAAGTTATTGAGAAACTACCACCTCCAATTTCTGTAAAGGGAGTTCGCAGTTTCCTCGGTCATGCAGGTTTTTATCGAAGGTTTATTAAAGACTTCTCCAAGATTGCTATTCCGTTATGAAAGCTTTTGGATAAGGATGCAAAATTCGACTTCGGTGAAGATTGTTTAAAAGCATTCGAATGCCTCAAAGGGAAGCTAATTGAAGCTCCTATCATTATCGCGCTCGATTGGTCTCTATCGTTTGAAGTTATGTATGATGCAAGCAGAGTAGCTTTGGGTGTTGTACTTGGTCAGAGAATAGAAAGGTTATTCCATCCAATCTACTATGCGAGCAAGGCCTTGAATGGAGCCTAGAAGAACTATACAGTTACGGAACAAGAGCTTCTAGCGGTTGTGTATGCTTTTGAAAAGTTCCGTGCTTACTTGTTAGGAACCAAAGTGGTGGTTCATACAGACCATGAAGCTCTGTGATATTTAATGGCAAAGAAGGATGCAAAGCCAAGGCTAATTCGATGGGTATTATTGCTGCAAGATTTTGATTTTGAGGTAAAAGATAGAAAAGGTTGTGAAAACCAAGTAGTTGATCATCTATCTTGACTTGAGAATAAGCACATAGCGCAGCCCGATCTTGAGATTAATGATGCATTTCCTGACGAAGAGATCCTAGCCACAATGGTGAAAGAGTTACCATGGTATGCATACTTTGCGAACTACGTGGTAAGTAATGTGATGCCTGAGAATCTCTCATTTCATCAAAAGAGAAAGTTCATGCATGATGTGCGACACTACTTCTGGGATGAACCATATCTTTTTCGACGATGTGCACATGGTGTGATTAGGCGATGCATATCTCATGTGGAGGTGCCGAACATATTGGAAGAAAGTCATGCTTCCTAAGTTGGGGGTCACCATGCAGGTGATCGTACAGCCAGAAAGGTATTGCAAAGCGGCTATTATTGGCCTTCATTATTTAAGGATGCCTATGATTTTGTGAGAGGATGTGATCAGTGTCAGAGGCAAGGCGCTATTTCAAAGCTTCATGAGATGCCCATGTCTAAGATTCTTGAGGTAGAGCTATTTGATGTATGGGGTATTGATTTCATGGGCCCATTTGTGAGTTCGTTTGGAATGAAATATATCCTAGTTTCTGTGGATTATATATCCAAATGGGTCGAAGCAGTAGCGCTGGCGGATAATGAAGGTAAGCTTGTTGTAGCATTCTTGAAGAAAAACATATTCTATCATTTTGGGGTACCGCGTACCATCATAAGCGATGGAGGATCACACTTTTGCAACAAGCTATTTAGAGCCGTGTTAGTGAAATATGGGGTCAAGCAACATAAGGTAGCTACACCTTATCACCCATAAACTAGTGGGCAGGTAGAGGTTTCTAATCGGGAGATCAAGCTGATCCTTGCTAAGACTGTAAATGCTAGTAGGAGAGATTGGTCTCGGAAGCTGGACGATGCCTTACGGTCTTACAGAACTGCGTTCAAGACACCAATTGTCATGTCCCCGTACCAACTAGTTTATGGGAAGGCCTGTCACTTGCCAATTGAGCTCGAACATAAAGCACTGTGGGCGTTGAAGCGGCTTAATTTGAATTGGGATGATGCTATTAATCTGAGATTGGAGCAGATGAATGAGATGGATGAATTCCGTCTACATGCGTATGAAAGATCAGACCTCTACAAGGAACGGATGAAAAAGTATCATGATCGGCGGATTATCCAACGAAACTTTTAGAAGGGTGATATGGTACTTCTTTTCAACTCCAGACTGAAGCTATTTCCAGGTAAGTTAAAGTCTAAATGGTCTGGTCCGTTCAAAATTAGCCAAGTCTACTCGTCTGAAGTAGTAGAGTTAGAAGACAATAATGGTTGTGTCTTTAAGGTGAATGACCAACGAGTGAAGCCATATATCGGTCCTCTTGACTCGATAAAATGCAAGGCCACCATCTATCTCGACGAAGTCTAAGTAATCAAGATAGCCATGTCGTGCCGCGACAATAAATCAAGCGCTTGGAGGGAGGCAACCCATCGTTCTTAATCATTTTGTTTTATTAGGAGTTTGTTTTTGTAGTCGAACCACGACCAAAACTAAGGCGCTTGGTGGGAGGCAACCATCGTTCTAATCGTTTTTTGTTGTTTTTTAGTAAGTGTAGGTGCAAGATGTATAAAGGAGGAGATTGGTCTCAAACTTTGATTTGGAAGTGTGTCATGTTGAAGGTGGTAAGTTAGGAATGAAGAAGCAAAGGCTATTGGTTAGGCATTGCCTATGCAAATCTAGGGAACGAACAAGGCAAGGCCTATGTAAATCTAGGCAATGAACAAGGCAAGGCCTATGCTATTGCCTCAGCTCTCTGAATCTACAATGTCATAGCATAGGCGCCGCCTATGCCCAACTATGCCATAGCATAGGCGCCGCCTATGCCCAACTAGGCAAAGCTAAAGGCTCCGCTTATGCCAATGCCTTTGGTCTCTGAATCTAAAATGCCATAGCATAGGCGCTGCCTATGCCCAACAATGCCATAGCATAGGTGCCGCCTATGCCCAACAATTCCATAGCATAGGCGCCGCCTATGCCCAACTAGGCAAAGCTTTAGGCGCCGCCTATGCCAAGCATAGGAAAAGCATTAGGCGCCGCCTATGCTTACTTTTTGGTCTCCTAACCCGATTCTACATGGGTCAAACCCGACCAAAGCCTTGGGCTATAAATAGAACTTCATTCTTAAGACAAAATCACATTGTTCCCTCAACCTAGGCGCCGCCTAACATTACCAAATCTCTCAAAATTTCTCTTTTTTCTCATCTAACCTTGCAAGATCATATCCCGAGGCCATCACCAAATAAGTTCTTCTTTTATATTCTGTAAGTTGGTACAATACTACGCTTATAATGATTTATTAAATCTTAAGGAGGTGTTGGTGATTTGAATGTTGTTGGTTTGTAATAATACATCTAGTTAAGTTCAAGAATACGTGTGGGTGTTCTTGACTATGTTCCAACTTGTATTTGATTTTGATACACTGTCATACTTTTGCAGCATCGACATGATAAAGTTAATTGCATAATCTTCAAAATTGAAAGCTTGAATGTTTGAATGACTCGTTCATCGAGATAAAGATTATGATTGAATACAAACATATAATGTTGCGATTAGTTCTATGCCATAACTTGATATGATCTCTATGAAGTAGTCTTGTTTAAAAAAAAAGTGCATTTATCCAAACATGAAAGTATAGTAAAAATTACATGACATAGAATTGGAAAGGATAGTTAAGATGACATAAAAGTATGACTGTGTTGAACATATTGTTGGAACGTATTGCCTATATGTATGTCGATGAAGTCTGAGTAATCGACATCACGCACTTAAGTAGTTTGTGTCAACAAATTAAGTGTGGGGTGGTACCACTATTTTTTGTTTGTCGATTAAACCTTCCGAGATGAGCTAACATGAATCTATTTTAATCTCCAGAAAAATAGCACCAAAAGGACGACAAGGAAAAGAAAAAGTGTCCACCTCAGAGAAAGGTAAGAAAAGGGGAAGAAAAGAGCAAGTTGAATCCTCCTCGCTGCAAATACCACGACGCATGTTCGAAATAAAGTGGGTCCTAGAGGGGGAAGGAAAGGAGTGGTACAAGAACAACAAAGTGAAAAAATATGATCATGTAGAGTTGATACAAAAGGAAAGTCTAGAGAAGAGAGAACCTCGCATTTTGGCTAAAATCATGGCGCTACATCTTGATTTTATCTTCCGAGATATGGGAGAATGTAATCTTGATCTAACGCGAGAATTTTATGCAAATTGGTCCCCAAAGGCTACCGGAAGTGAAGTGAAGATTCGGGGACAAGTCTTGCAACTGAATGCGGAGTTTTTCAATAATTTTTTGGGTCTTCCATCTGTCGATCCATCACCACTCAAGGAGCTTCAACAGAGACCTCCATACAGGGCAATTAGACACACACTGTATGGAACATGATCAATGGCACACTGGAATCGTCATAAGGATACCGGTCGGCATAATACCTTCCCGTATACTTACTTAAACAGAGAAGCTCGGATATGGTTGAGAATAGTCAACTCTTGCCTCATTCCTGGGACACAGTACATAAAGATCACACGTGATAGAGTATGCTTGGTGTATGCTCTGATGACTAATATTCCCATCAACATTGGTGCGGTTATAAGATCGTCAATACGTAAGGCTAGGCTGCACAAGAGGTCCCACTTCAGCTTTGGCAACCTGTTGACTGCAATATTAAGGAAGGAAGACATTGAAGAGGAACCTGCAGATCATAAACTTCCACACAACCCGAAGAAGGTTGACCTGACAAAGGTTAAAGATGCTGAATCTATGCATGGCGTCAACCTGACCACTTCGGAAAGACATGCTCGCGATGAAAGCTTCTTCTGCCATTTATATAGCATGACGAGGTTTACCATGATGAGTGAGGGTCGTGCTCCAACTGATGCAGAGCTCCAGCAGTTGGATTATGACTACCCAATGAATGAGCATGCGCGAGCGATGTGCAGAGTAGGGGTAAATTTTGAGGAACCTCTCGATAATGACGTGTCGGCCAATGATGATCGCTGATTGCCAGACTCCGACGTTGAGGATAACTCTGATGATGACGACTCTGATGATGATTCTGATGCAGGGGGTATGACCTTAGACATAGAGGAGGAGTCCGACTGATCAGGTTTTTCTTATTTATTTTCCACTGAGGGCAGTGTGTCCCGTCTAAGTGTGGGGTGCCTCTGGTATTTGTATGCTGTATTGTATTTCTTTGCCTGCATTTATTTATGTTTGTTTATTTTAGTTAGTTGTAGCGTAGATTTTTAGTTTCTTAGTTGCATGAAATTGTTCTGATAGGCGGCATGATATTATGACAAGAGTTTGTGCTAAAATCATTACTATTGAGATGTTTAAGCTCTAAGTGTGACTCACTATGTGATAAGTGTGTGGTTTAATTCCTTCAGTTGTTGGGTCAAGGGTCTATACTGCTCCCAATAAAGTTGACCATGTGCCTTGTGTGTGTGAGGTAATAGTATATTCTGTGTTGTGGCTGATGCTAGAACTTGCCTGGTGTGTGTGTAAAGTGAAATAAAGAGTGCAAGTTTAGGATATGATTTAGGCATTTCTTTGGCAGCCTGTAATTGTTTACCTTCTTTTTACCTACCCTTGTACATTACCCTAGTTAACCCCCTTTGATCCTTTAGCTATTTTCTTTGACAGCCTCATATGTAGCCTAATCCATTTTTTTTCAAGACCATAATTTGATCCTAATTCCTAGGCGCTTTAAATCGTAGAGTCATGTGACAAAATAAGAGGAAATTGGGTGAGAGTGATGCCTCAGAGCATATTGGTACTTGAAATTGTTGTGAAAAAGAGTGGCTATCATAGAAGTTCTATCATACAGGTACGTTATAATATGAAAGAAAAAAAAAGGGAGAAAGAAAAAAAAAAGAAATAGAAAACTAAAAAGATAATTGTGTTTATGGATGAATAACAAAATAAGGTGAAAAGGGGTGGTATATGAAAGAAAGGTAGCAGAGTTGTTTAAAAGAGAGTGTTAATGGCATAATGTGATGTATTAAAGCGCTTAGGGAACATAGTCACTATTTCTAGCCAAAATAGTCCTACCTGTTCGTAGCCTACATTACAACCTGTAAAGACCTATTTGATCCTAAGCTTAGCATTCTGATATTAGTAGAGCATTACACTAAGGGCAAGCCTATGGTCATCAGTTGCAACATATGAATTCTTTGTGAGAGTGAGAGCAAGGAGAATCTTGTACCCATGTTTCGGAAAATGCAAAACTTGTGAGTGATTATGGGTGATATCTTGTGAGAGACACACATGGTTGATCAATCTTGGGTAGTGTTATATGATTCTTTGTGCCTTAACTTGTGGATACGAATTAACCATCATCACGAGTCTATGTTGGAGGTTGAATTGTTTCTAGTAATGATCAAGAAAACTACTCTTTGTTAATGATTGTCGTGCATGTCTTGAGGATAAATTTTGTGTTGTTACTGTGAAATCCTAAGTAGATGTTTACATGGACGTAATATTTTGTTCGAGGATGAACAAAGCTTTAAGTGTGGGGTGTTGATGTTGGGCGTATTTACACGCCTAAAGCACCATAATTTACCCATGTTTTAGCTAAGTTTTGAGGATAAAATATATAATTCCTGCACTTTTAGTCCATTTTCCTGTAAGTGAGCTAACCAACGTAATTAGCATGTTTTCAGGTAGTAATGATGAAGATTTCAGCACTTTGTGGACCCTTGGGCAGCAAAGGAAAACTTCACATAAGAAGGAAGGCAGTTTTTGGAGGCTTGTGGACTAAATGTGATGCATGGAAAATCTGTCCCGGGCGAACTCAGTATTTCTTAATACTTAGGGGTTCAGCAGTAACCTAGTAGGACTAGGACATGGATATTATAAAAACCTTATTTTGCTGAATTTTTCAGCAGGCAATCTTTTTGATAATTCATTCGACACTTTTAGTATTATTGAGATTACAGATTCTGTAAGTACAACAAGGGAAAAACGCTACTCTTGAGAAAATTGGTCAAGGGCAAAAACGTCAATCTCCCTATTGACACCAATCTCATCCTCAACGTGAGATCATTCGAGCTTTGGTACGATGATGATGTTTATTGGGATCTCCGTTGTAATCATGAATAGCTAAACTTCTCTGTTAGGGTTATGGAAGCCTTTTGATATACTATCTATTACTATGAGTTTGTGAATTCTTGATGCGTATGCTACTTATATCATTACTCTCTTCATTTTAATTAAATTCTTGTGGTTGCAAACATAGGAATACGCCATTATAGCATTAACTTGTTCGAGAGAAAAGTTACATGTTTGGAAAAGAGAGTGTGACAAGGAAATAGGGCTACCAACCCCTGTTTACACGTTAATGCCTTAACCGGATTAACCTCTTGGAGAGTTTGTACCATTAGTTATACACTTTAAGCTTGAGAGAGTTAAATTGAAATAATCCTGGATGGTCGAGAGACACTAAGATTTACCATTAGAATATGAATATCTATAAGTGCATGCATGTCTGAATTCTGCATAACTCATAGTTAATAGATACGTAGAACTCATAAGGTGGACATAACCCTAACTTATTATTCTCTGTGATTAAATTTTACTAAACAAAGCATTCAGTCATTACTTTGATACTCTTAATTCATGCCACAAGTAAATCCCCCCTTTCCGTAGAATTTTAGACCAACAGTCTGCTAACGATTACAACACTTAGTGACCGAGTATTCCCTGTGGGATTCAACACCCAACCCAGTTGGGTTCTATATTTGACATCGACCGCTTACACTCTTACGAGAGCTGTAGTTTGGGCGTTATCACCATGCAACCGTGATCAGGCATGGGGACCGCGATCGCGGTAACTGAGAGCAATTTTGTTCCCCTATTTTCCCCTGTTCAGCATTTTACTCAATTTTTATAGATTTTTCCCTGCTCAAACTTTTTAAAGTATACTTGCACACTTTCCCTTTTTAAGCTCATTCAATGCAATCCAACGTGCCATTAATGCATGGGTTATTTAAATGTAAAATACAATATCTACACTACGAGAACATAGCAAAAATGATACGAGCCACTCTCGTGGCATTTGTGGGTTGCCTCCCACCTAGTGCCTTATTTATCATCATGGCACGACGTCTTTCTTCTTTCAATCTCACGGAGGGTCCTCAAACCCCTCAGGATCCACTTTCTTATTTTTAACATCCACCACGGATACTACTTGGAGCTCTGCGGTTTGCTTCTTTGACTTACAAATTTTGAATGAGACCTTATCTTCTTGTCCCAAAATTTTATCTCCCCCAACTCTAGATCGATAATGGCTCTCCCTATGGCTAATAAAGGATGACCAAGAATGATAGGCACCTCTTGGTCTATCTCACAATCCAAGACTATAAAATCTGCCGGGAGAATGAATTTGTCCACCTTTACAAGGACATCAAATAATATACCCATTGGTTTTTTCTAGATCAGTCCGCCATCAAAAGTCGCATCGAGGTCGGTGTAGGAGTGTCCAAGCCAAGTTTCTTATAGATGACAAAGGGCATTAGGTTGATGTTTTCACCAAGGTCACAAAGAGCTTTTGTAAACTCATGAGTCCCAATGGTACAAGGGATAATGAATGCCATGGGGTCGTCTTTATTTTCCGTGATTTTGTTGTCCATGATAGCACAACACCCATGAGTAACCTCAATGGTATCACCCTCAACGCACTTCTTCTTGGACATTAACTTCTTCATTAACTTACCATATCCTAGAATCTCTTAAATCGATTTAAGTAATGGGATATTTATTGAAAGATTGCTAAGTGTTTTCGTAAATTTTCTCAATTTGTCACTCTCTTCCTTTTTATACAACCATTGAGGGAATGGGGAAGGAACATAGATGATTGGTATTTCTTCTCCTTGCGGCTTTTCAACTTTGTCCATGTCCTCATCGCTTTTATCTATCTCTTTCTCATTATTTGCCTCTCTTCTTTAAGGTGTCGCCTCCTTTTCCTTGGTCTTGGGAATATTCTTGTCTCCTCTAAGGGGCTCGTCAAGTGCTTTTCCACTTCTAATGAAAATTGCTAGGACTTGTGCTTTATTCTTTGGGTTAGCAATTATGTCACTCAAAAGTCCACCTCTAGCCCTTGTATTTAGTTGCGTGGTGGTTTGCCTAACTTGGGTCTTTAATTATTTTATAGAGGAAGAGTAAGACACCACCATTTGGGAGAGCACGGAGAAATCATCCTTCAACTTACGAACCATTTTGTCTGTACCTTGAACTCTACTCAAGATTCTTGCCAAAACATCTTCGGTCTTAAAATATTTAGGGTCGATGACATTTGACTCTTTGGCCTTACCCCTACAATGAGGAGGAATGTAGCGGTTATAGTCACATTTCCTATCTCTCTAATCTCTCTCACGGTCATTATCCATCTAACCTTGGTTCCCATATTTTCTTTGATAGGCCGGGCGGGAAGCCCCAGTATAGTTTTCCAAGTATCAAATTTCTTCATCCAACTTCTTTTCCTCATAATCATCTTTGTAAGGCTTTGATACTAAAGCATTTACCGCTTTCACGGGTGCACCCATAACATGTTTCATTTAAATTTGAAGTTGGGACATCATCTTATCCATGTTCTCCTCTGTCTCCTCATCTCATTTTCTTTGCTCATTAGTATCATGGAGGTAGTAGAAGGGGTCTTAGGAGCATCGGCATTATGAGTGTGCCACCCCTGATTTTGATGTAATACTTCACCTATCAATCGAAAGGCCGTAAGATAATGCAATTTCACAATAGAGCCACCCGCCGCATTAACCACCACAATTTTATTTAATGGGTCAAGATCTCTAAAGAAAATCTCAAGGAGCATTTTATCTGAGACTTCATGATTTGGACATTGAGATAGATTTCCATTAAATTGGTCCCAAGCTTCAAACAATGGTTCTCCATTCATTTGCCGAAAGTTCACAATCTCATCTAGCTTTTGAAGCATTTTCAATGGTGGGAAATATCTATCAAGGAACACCGTGGTAAGATTCTCCCAAGATGTAATTGAACCAGGTGGAAGTGAGTAGAGCCATAACACCACTTCTTTCGTTAGTAAAAATGGGAAGAATCGAAGCCAAATGGATTCTTGTGTAATATGCGCTATGTTAAATGGCTCATAAACATCCACAAGGTTCTTCAAATGGACATTTGGGTCCTCATATGCTTATCCCATATAATCCTTTTATTTGCAATATGTGAGCATAACTCTAGTCACATGTCACATGAAATACACCATTCTCGTTGGTTGGCGGGATGTGAATTGCACTTGTTTTACCCCACCTTATTTAATTGACCCTCATCATTTAGTGTGGCATCAAAGGGGTCCAAATTACATGCATTATCACTCATCGCTCCATTCACACTTTGATCACCTACAAAATATTCAAAAACAACAAATAAAGTAAATTACCCCACTCTGGGTATTCCCAAGTAAGAATAGCACCACAAAAGTGAAATCTATATTTTACTCCCAGGCAAGGGAGCCATTTTGATAACCCTTAACTCACTCCCATAATTTAGGGGTAAGGCAGTCATTGTCAAGTAACCCAATGTAACTTGGGGTCGATTCTTAAAGAGTGAATGTTATAGACTTCAAACCTAGGGGTACTCAAATTACTATAAGGTTACCCAGAATGCTAATGAAAATGACAGGTATAATTAAATGGGGGAATTGTTTGAAACCATTTCACACAACCTTCAAAAAATACACAGTAAATGTTATCTTTGATTTAAATTCAAAACTTGGAGAAATCTTGGTATTATGTATCCTTAGAGGTAAAGCATGTGGGGTAATGTTGGTTTATTATGGAATTCAGTTGTTAATTAATGGATAGGCTAGGTCAAAGATCATTAAGGTCAATCTTTTAATAAAACCTCAACGATTTCACCCATTGACTCTTTCGAGAACCTAACAACTGTGGAGTTTATATAACCACCCAATACCTCAACCAAGCATCCTATTACTAGGATGATGCTCTTGACATGATTTACAGTCCCTAAATATGTATTTCTAGGATTAAAAAGGGTAGTAAACCATAGTATTAGTTGTTCACTATTTCTTTGTCCCCCGATAACCCTCTTTCAAGGATGTTATGGGTTACTAATATTCACATAAATCCCTCTTTCAAGGATGAAAAATGGTTTATAGAACTTGGAGCTTTCACTCATCAAACCCATTTGGAAATTTGGAGTTTTCATATGTCAAATTCCAACACATAAGATCAAGCAATGGTGAAATCCATACTCAATAACTAAAATCCATTCAAACACAATAATACCTATACACACAATCATACTCTAGTTCAACATAATCTCAAGACTAATTTATTTAGCTACTCATGAAGAAAGTAAAGAGAAATCTACCATGTGGGTCATCAAAAGCATTCATTCTTTACAAAGAAACTAAGAAATTGAAGTCTCCAAAGTTAATTACAACTCGCCCAAATTAGGGTTTCAAGCTTGGAATTCAAAACTATCTTATGAGGTAAGCAATACCCAAAGAATAAAGGGTTTTGCTTATATATGATTTGGGATTCGACCATGACATTTTAAAAATCTGCCCTTGGTCCTGTTCCTGCTGATCCACAATCACGTGTGTTTATCTGTGATCGTGGTTACACGACTGCAGTTATGTTCTGCAATCGTGCTTTATAGACCACCTATACTAACTGCGACTGTGGCTTGAGGACCGCAGCTGCGGTAACTGAGGCTGACTGCTTTAGGTTTCCAGCTGCACTCCTTTTGATTTTATTTTCTCAATTTTAAGCTCTCTTCCATATATGATCACCTTCTCCACTTTATATCTACAAAATATGGGTGTTAGTGCACTTAAATCCATATAATTTCTCATTTTCTAATACAAAGCATGGTAGTATGCATGCATGATTAGTGCGATTGAGTAGTAGGATTACCACTCATCATGGTATTGTTTTAATAGTTTGTGATTAGTGTATGGGGGTTGTTTATTTATCCTTCTAATTAGTTATTTATTATGGCTTTTGCTTACATTCAATGTTAGAATTAGAAATTGTGGGTGAAAATGCCAATTATTTAGGATCCCATACTATCCTTGAAAGAGGGGTATTAGGTGAGTGGTATTTAAAAATAATAACTTGGGATAACTTGTGGGATAACATCATCTTAGGAATAAGGGTGTTGTTTGAGTTAACTAATTTGATAGTACCATTTTAGAAATAAGGGTATCAATTGAGGTATTGGATTGGTTGTTTGGCCACTTTTGTGAGGTATTCGAAAAAACCCACAAATAAAATTTAGTTTTTTATTGAAAGTTTGACACTAATACCTCTAAATCTAGCATACCTATGACTACAGCTAAATTTGGATAAATCCTCAAATACTCGTGCATGAGTTGTAATTCCCTGAATCTGGTAACCGAAATGCTACACGGTGCCTATGATCCCAAAGGAACACAAGCTAACCCATGACTGATATCTGTAACTGACCACTAAATAATAATAATAATAATATCATAACTGCGTAAACATGAACTGAAAGGTCATAAGGTTCAATACTAATACATAACTGAAAATATGGTATAATAATACCAAAATAACTGAAATAACTATCTGAATATACTGTAGTCTGGAAGCCTCTAAACTGTTTGAATAAGGAGTTGATGGGACATGTCCCCAACTAACTCCAACTACTGAAATAAATGGAAAACTAAAATAATAATGTAATCACCATGTCCTCGAAGGATGAGGACTCACAGCTAACTCTGACTGCTGAACCGGGATGCTACTGATGCTCTGGAGCTCGTGCTTCTAAACCTATGGTATAAGACACCATAGCGCAAATGTGTCAGTACTTTGAATATACTGGTATGTAATGAGGTTGGTTGAATACAATGGTTCATATGCATGAACAATACTAACTGACTGACTAACATAAACGTGAGAATACATGCATGAATATGTGACTATAACTGAGATTGTGATAGGACTGAATACTGAGATACAGAATAATTGAGAGACTGATAGTATGTTACTGATACATGAATAACTATGTCTGACAGTTCTGATTATAAAGAACTAGTCTGATTAACTGTATCTGACAGTCCTGAGTCTGAATACTGATAACATAGGTTTTGTATAACTAGTATACTAATACTGAGTGACTGTATCTGATAGTCTAAGTTCTGATGGAACTAGCTGAGTTCCATACTGTACTGAGTTACTGCATCTGACAGTCCTAAAATTTGTAAAACTATCTGAGTTCTATTACTAAGACTGAGACTGAAACTGAGACTGTGGGAGGTAATCATCTAACCAGCATGCCCCATACTAAGCTAACTGGGGTCCAACTTGTAACCCTAGTTGGAAGGGTGTCAGTACCACGCCACTAGTAAAGACAACTGATGTGGAGTCAGTCCTAATCTAGCGGGTGACCCCTGGGATCAGTCCTATATATTTAAATATGCAAACGGGTGATCCTTGAGTATGTCATTCCTATCTAATGGGTGACATCTCATACCTACGCTTGCTACATAGTTCTAGAACTTAGATATTTCTTCTAGGGATCTCAGTCCTATCTAGTGGGTGAGTCCCCATCCCTAGGCTCGCTCAGTGCTGAAAACTACTCCCATCTGAAAGACACTAAACTAATTAACTGAACTAAAGTGATTATCTAAACTGAGCTGATACTAATGGTATTGTTTAGTGGATCTAAACTGAGTTTACTTAGTTCCGTTGACTGATGGAATGTACTGAGTTCTGAGGACTGACTGAGAGTACTGAAGTTACTAAGATTACTAGGAATACTGCGGTTACTGAGATTACTGAGTAGGACTGATCTGGTGGATACAAAATTTACTGAGATTTCCTAAGTCATGAGACTGACTAAATTCTACTGATCATGGCTTGACTGAAATTATCGTGAAAACCTGACATGGCTCTAGGCACACAGCTAAATTGTCAGGTACAAGTACCCCCAGGACTGATGGAAAGAAACTGACATAACATGGCTAACTTGAACACAAGACCAATAATTCATAATTCATATATTGAAGCACTTCATCAAACATGTGATATGCATAAACTTGTAAATAAATGGGGATTTCATAATATCATGCTAGTTGGGCACTTTTCCTTCATATAGGCACTTAATCAAACCATGGTAGGCATAATATAGGTAGACAACATTATACAACAATTAAACATCATGATTCAATATCTAATTTCATCATCCTTGGATTTAATCATAGGTTCACATGAATATACATCTATACAAATCAATACCACATAACATTGATCACCCAACATAGATTTGAATTCAATTGATCATTCTCAGCATAAACAAAACAAACCCAACATGAAATTCATAAAGAAATCCATAAACTTAAACTTAGAAAAGAGATTCTTGGGCTTCATGGACGAAAGGAATCCATGAATGAATCCTATGCATACCTTGGTTTGTAAATACACGAAGATTGATGGAGGAAATTCTTGAACTTAAATCTTCTATGAAAAAACCTAATGGGTTCTTGAGAGGATTTTGAGAGAATACAGTATATTTTGTTGTAATGGAGGCTCAAATCCATGTTTTTGAGCTTATATAGGGTAGGGAAATTGACACTTTTAACCCTTGGACACGTATTTTAATTCTTGTGAAAATTTCCTGATTTTTATCCTTGGCGCGACGCACCACTATCGCGCCAAGTCACTAAAAAAGGACAATTGGGAATCTGTATGGTGGCGTGACACAGAGCTATCGCGTTGCCACCTTGTTTGAGACATGGAAGTTTGGCGTTTTGTGCCACTATCATGGAGCAACACTAGAAACTAACAATTGCCACTTAATCTGGCTCCGCGATGCGTTGATGGCTCAGGTGATACACTGTCTCACTAAAAAGGCTCTAACTTTTTGCCTGGGTGTTGGAGTTTGGCAAATTTTCTATCAATGGAAAGCTTATTGAATTTACCATATGACTAAAAATGAAAATCTTGAAAATACCATATGTATAAAAGTGGATTCATCTTTGAAAAAAGTCTTTGACATTCTTGGGATGAATTTAAGCTGGTAGAAGTACGGGGTATTACCATAATCTCCCCCTTGGGAACATTCATCCTATAATGAGATTGATTGAGATAGGAGAAACGATAAGCTAGAGTACATACTGAACATGAACAACTGAAACATGAATACCTGACTGATATTACAGAGATTTATACTGAGCATCCATATCTGATGCATGATTTTATAACTGAGCTAACGTATGACTGCATGATTGAGAGTACTGATAAGATGATCACGCATATCTGATGTATGAATACATGACTGAACCAACTCATGAACATGCAACTGAACATTTAAAGGTAAAGATACCAAGTTTGAAATGAAAATTGAGCATGGAACTGAATATCACATTTGTAACTAAAATCTGAACATGAAACTGGATAAGCTTAAGAGCAGATACTACCTTGGGATAAGTCTGAGCTTAATTACTAAGTATGCATGAGTTGAAACATAAGAGTGTAACTGTGTCTGGAACATGATACATGAGCTGAAATCATGATCTGAACTGAATACCTTGAATACGTGGCTTATGGCTAAGATCGAAGTCTGGGGGACAGCCTATGGGTACACACTACTCCCAACTGGATTTGTTATACAAAGAGAAAATTAATTTAAGACATAAGACCATTGAGAAATAATGGGGTATCTCCCCCTTGGGACACTACGTCCCTCTAAGAACGCTCACCTTATTGAGATACTGGGGCGATGCACAGGACGTTATTGAGATTTCCTGAGTCATGAGACTGACTAAATTCTACTGATCATGGATTTACTGAGATTATTGTGAAAACTTGACATGGCTCTAGGCACACGGCTAAATTATCGGGTACAAGTACCCCCAGGAGTCGATGGAAAGAAACTGGCATAGCATGGCTTACTTGAACACATGACCAAGAACACAATTCATAATTCATATATTGAAGCACTTCATCAAACATGTGATATGCATAAACTTTTACATTAATGGGGACTTCATAATTTCATGCTAGTTGGGCAATTTTCCTTCATATAGGCACTTAATCAAACAAATGGTAGGCATAATATAGGTAGACAACATTATACAACAATTAAACATCATGATTCAATATCTAAATTCATTATCTTAGGGTTTAATCATAGGTTCACATGAATATACATCTATACAAATCAATTCCATATAACATTGATCACCTAACAACAACAACAACAACAACAAACCTAGTGTATTCCCACATAGTGAGGTTTAGGGAGGGTAAGATATATGCATTCCATACCTCTAACTCTAAAGAAGTAGAAAGGTTGTTTCCGATAGACCCCCGGCTCGAGACCAACATTGATCACCTAACATGGATTTGAATTCAATTGATCATTCTCAGAATAAAAAAACAACAACATGAAATTCATAAAGAAATACATGAACTTGAACTTAGAAAAGAGATTCTTGGGCTTTATGGATGAAAGGAGTCCATTAATGAACACTATGCATACCTTGGTTCATAAATACATAAAGATTTACAGAGAAAATTCTTGAACTTGAATCTTCTATGAAAAATCCTAATGTGTTCTTGAGAGGATTTTAGAGAATAGAGTATATTTTGTTGTAATGAAGGCTCAAATCCGTGTTTTTGAGATTATATAGGGTAGGGAAATTGACCCTTTTAACCCTAGGACACGTATTTTAATTCTTGTGAAAATTTCTTGATTTTCATGTCGCGCCACTATCGCACCAAGTCACTGAAACTGGATAATTAGGAAACTGTATGGTGGCGCGATGCGAAGCTATCACGTTGCCACCTTGTTTGAGACCTGGAAGTTTGGCGCGATGCGCTACTATCGCGGAGCAACAATGAAATTGTCAATTTCCATTAAAGCTGGCTCCGCGACGCGCTGATGGCTCAAGTGATACACTATCTCACTAAAAAGTCTCTAACTCTTCGCCTGGGTGTCAGATTTGGACGAATTTGGTATTGATGGAAAGCTTATTGAATTTTCCACATGAACAAAAATGAAAATATTGAAAATACCATATTTATAAAAGTGGATTCATCTTTGAAACAAGTCTTTGATATTTTTGGGACGTATTAAAGTTGTTAGAAGTACGGGGTATTACATGAGTTCACTTCAAGAATGACATAACCCCAAGATCAATTCCTAATTTATTATACTCTAATTGTTCTTAGCCTCGAGTTAGTATTCTAGAAGCCCAAAAGAATTGTTTTATCTTTGAAAACGTTAAAATTCCACAAAATACTTATATCCTCAATTTGAATTTTGTTACTCGATCACCATTCACCTTTTTCCTCATGAATTCTACCCTAAATCAAGTTGGTTTACTATATTTATAATGATCATCCTACCCCAAAAGTCCTTCAAGATCACCAATCAAGTGTATTCAAGTAAGTGACAGCTGAAAATAAGGGCAAGCATATGGTGTGATACTTGTTCATATTCAGAGATTCTTTGTGAGAGTGAGTGCTTGCACTTTAGTCCCTTTTTGTTTTTGAGATATTTTGGTGTGTGGGACTTTCTTTCGTGAGGATGCATGTGAGCTACTTGAGGTAGGTGAAGTTGTCATCTTCCTAAAATAAGGCAAAGGAGTGTAGTTGAGTCACTATTGATAGAGAGTCACTTCTAGAGAGTTAGTGGTTGTTGCTTGGTTATTCTTAAAGGTCTTTTGCATCCTTGAAAATGTGTTAGATTTTGAGGGGAGTTGTGAAAATTATTTTTCCCATGCTTGAGGCCTAGTTGGTTGTTCTAATTGAGTTTGAAATCCTTGTAATCATTTGGTAAAATGAGGGAGCTTATAATTAAGTATTATCATTGAAAGAGAATGTTGCTTAAGGAAAAGCAAAGATTTAAGTTGGGTATGTTGATGAGTGGCAAATTTACCACTCATTGATATCTAAATTCTTGCACACTACTAGGATTAAATTGCATAAATGAGGTTAATTTTTCATTGGAATATGTGAATTTCTAGTTTTTGTGCTTTTGCAGGTCCAATGATGAAAATAAGTTGAAATCAAGATGAAAGGAAAGAAAAAAGGACAAAAAGGAGCAAGACCTGGATATTAGGTAGCCCTCAGTTACCGCGATCGCGGTTTGAGAATCTCAATCGTGGTCAATCAAGCAAGGTCACCAATGGCGATCGCGATCAGAAGCCATCAGATTACAAAAGCGTGATCCTGGTCTATATAGTGCAATCGCAATAGAGTAGAAAAGGGTCCAAGTGTAGTTTCATAAATTCATAGAGTTGAACCCAAATCTCAAATTGCTAAGACCCTTTCACAAGAGGCTATCACCATCCATATTTTATCCTATTTTTCATCTTCATATTTAATCTTATCACTTAGATCTTGGAGTAAAATTCTGTACTAATCTTGAGCTAAGAAGATATTAGAGTAACTCCGAAGTGAAGAATTGGAAAATTCCATTGAAGATTCATTGAAATTTAAAGTGTGGATTGATATTCTCCTTATCTTTCATGAATTAATTTGATGAAGATTTTGGTATATTTTTGTTTATTATCTTTATGAGTTGCTAGTTCTTCCTCCTGTGGTTATGCTTGGATAGGTTCTGATTTATGCATGGGTGTTGTTTATGTATCTACTTAATTAGCTATTTGTTATTTGTTTAGCTATTTCTCTAAACTAAATGAAATTTGGGCATGAAAACACCAAATTGACTTATATCCAAAATTATCCTTGAAAGAGGGATGTGGGTGATGAGTAAGGGTGAACAACTATTTGATACTATTTATTTTCTTAGCAGTATCTTAGAAATTAGGATGTTATATGATTTAGCTAGCTTGATGACCATCATCCTAGAAATAGGGATGTTAAGTTGAGGTTTTGGACTGGTAAGTATGGCATGCTCATGAGGTATTCAAAAGAATTCATGAGTGCAATTTAATGTTTTTTTGAAAGACTAACGCTAATACATTAAATTGAGCCTACCCACGACTCCTAGCTAAATTTGGATAAATTCTCAATTACCCATGTACGAATTCACACCTAGAATGACATAACCCCAAGATCTAATCCTAATTTTTCATACTCTAATTATTCTTAGCTCGAGTTAGTTTTCTGGAAGCCCAAAATTGTGATACTTACAGAAACGTTCAAAAACCCCCAAATATTTGTATCATAGTTTTGAATTTAGAAAGTAACCTTTATCTCGAACTTAGTCGATCACCATTCACATTGATCACCTTACACTTATATCGACGTGTAAGTTGAGCGTTATCACCTAGTTGATGGCTCATCACCTTAGTCATCATGTAGCATATGGATCATCAACCTAGTCATCACTTTTTGATAGACAAATACTCCCAAGTAAAATGAGCATATATTTCTACTCCAATATCGGATTAAGGTAAAATTGGTTGCACTGGAAAGAAGACTCAAATATCTTACATTTGGTATATAGTAGGCCACCTATCTCCTTATATTCATGATGTAATAGATGATGGAATTTGACCCAAGTTAAAACATTCACTAAAACCCAATCGATAGAAAGGTTCTCATCTTTTCTTTTAGTTAGGAGATTTTTATGACCTAAAATCATCTCCAAAGATGTTCCCATACTATAGAATTTATCATCACACTTATATTGATATAGACTCATTGGGTTTGGGTCTATACACATTGGAATGAGGGTTTGAATTCTAGCGTGGGTGTTGCATTATCCCCCCTGTTGTATCTTGTTTTGATAATGAGCAGCTGACTACATGGGACTAGGTCCTCGGATATTTAAGGCTATAGTACATATGGCATGTGTCTCCATAGTTTTATCGTTTTGTGTAACAAACTGCGCAGGTATTGCTTATATTATTTAGGACACCTGGTCTAATTGTATTTCAACCCTAATCATCACTCAACTATGAAAAAAAGGATGCTTCTTTATCAAGTAGTTTTTCCAAACATAGAAAGATGAAGAATGAAATAAAGGAAAAACTAAATTTGAACAATGTTCCAGTCCTTATTTCTTGTGTGCTAAAATAGCAAATGTTCTTAAGTCCATTTTGAGACTGTAACTGAATTACTTATTGTATAATAGTAATACTCTTTTCTTTTTTCTTTAAGAGTGACTTAGGTAGAGTTTCTTAAGCTTGAAACTGGTTAGACTTAACCAGTGTTAAGGAGTCTTAGCAAAATTTGTCAAGTTGAGATTGTACTAAAGTTACAACAAGCAGGAGGAGCCTAAAGTTAGGTTCAAGTTTGAGTCTGTAATCAAGAGGTTTATTAAAGTGAACTTTTGAGAGCTTGTGTGGGAAATATATGGTTTTCACTCCCTTGGGAAATGAGGTTTCCATGTTATATCTGGTATTATTTACATTTCATATATTGTGTTGTGTTCTTAATTAGTTTACTGTGTTTTTGCATGTGACTGATTTTGAGGGACCTGATCTCTCACTATGTGGTGCAACCCCCAGGGTTCTAACAATTGGTATCAGAGCCAAAACACTCTACAAGATTCACACCTAGAGTGATTTCGTTATCATGGTTGCTCCACCTAATCTAAAAAAAGGGCAATTTGCCACTAGACCACCAGGAGTTAATGCACAGTATGGGTGGTGGAAAAACAGGTGTTTGAGTTTATTATGGCTGAGGACAGTGAACTTATGGACATAATTCTTGATGGTCCTTATGTTCCAGTTAAAGAAGACAAATAAGTAAAAATAACTAGAATAGTAGTAAAAAGCACAACAGAGTTCAATGATGAAGATAGAAAGAAAGTTTAAAAGAACTACAAGGCAAAGAAACTGCTAGTGTGTGGTATTAGACCTAATGAATATAATAGGATCTCAGCCTATGGAAATGCTAAGGAGATCTAGGATTGCATGAGGACTGCTCATGAAGGTACCACAGATGTGAAGGATTCAAAACTAGACATGTTGACTTCTCAGTATGAAACCTTCACAATGAAAGAAGGAGAAAACATTCAAAAATGCATACAAGATTCACTTTTATCACAAATGAGCTTCACTAAAGCGATTCCATCACATAAGAAATAATAAAGATTCTTGGTGTTCTTCCTAAGTCCTGGGAAAGCAAAGTGGATGCCATAACTTAAGCAAGAAACCTGAAGACCCTTACTATAGATGAACTGATTGGAAACGTAAAAACCCATGATCGCAAGAACCAGCAAGGGCTGGAGAAGAATGAAGTAAAAAGGGAAAATCTGTGGAATTGAAGGCTTCAAAATATGATTCAGTGGAAAAGGACACTGATGTTTCCTATTTTTCAAAAAGGATTGTAAAGCAATGAGAAAGAGTAGTCTATTCCAAAGAAGGGGAAGCGGCAGAAAAGGAGGAACCAATGTTGAAGTGTGTCACAAATATGGAAGTTTTGAGCATTTTATTAAGGACTGTCCAATGAAAAAATTGGATTACCAAGAGTATATCAAGACTAGATGTGACAAGGGGAAAATAGGTATAAGGACAATTGTGAAGCAACAACCCACAACTGAGTTTATGATTAAGGCCTCAAAAGTGAGTGGAACCTCAATAGCTGGAGTAAAGAAGAAGTTTCTAAGAATTGAGTTCAACTAATTTTTGAATTTATTAACAAGGTCCTACTACCAAGATCAGATAAAATAACCATTACCACTGGTGTTGATTTATTTTTAATTGAATGTCTGAATAAGATTGAGTTGATGAACTTGCCTCCTCTAATGATAGAGAACATCAAAAAGGTAACCTATGAAAAAGAAAGGAACATGGAATGCCTTATGGGTGCTTTTTTATCAAAGTATTTAATCATTTTGGACTGGTTGGGTCTAGAGGAATAGTAAAACAAAAGATCAGTCTAACTACACTGGTGAAAAATAAATATATTCAAGGAAAAGTAGGAAATGTGTCCAAGGTGTCCGAGCTACTGACTATCCAAGAAAATCTAATAAAGAAAATAGAGGAGTTGAGAATTTAATTAGCCTCTAAGGATGGTGAGATGATGCAATTGAAATTGAAAATTCTACAGCTACCTTCTAAGAGATCGGGTACTTCTGAGAACTTACAGCAAAAAACACTCAACTCAAGGTCAAGGTTGTTGAACTTACTTGTGAGGTTCAAGGACTAAATGCAGAAGTAAAAAATCTTACCAAGAAGTTACTGGATTCCCATGCTACAAATCATGCAAGAATGGAGATGTTGCTGAAATCCCTCTCCCCCAATCCCCCCTCTACCTGAGTCCTATCCTCTCTGTATCTGTTTGTCAATCCTGTGTCTATTTCCAGCTCATGTTTCTTTGTGGCCTTTCCAGACAGTTATTTTATAATTCGGTATATTGTAATGGTACCGATCCTACTTAATCATGAATGAATTTCTGTTTGCTTGCTTCATCTGGTTCCTCTTTATTTTAAAATTATTTTTCACGATAGTGTTGCCTCAGTAGCCATAAGTGAACTAACATATGCTTATCTTTACTCTTGGTTTACTATTTTCACTTTTCAATGATGCCAAAAAGGGGAATATTGAGTTCATGTGTTGTGGACCAAGTGTGTTAAGGTACCAGATGAGTATGGCATATTGATAGGAGGAAGAAATAATGGTGCACAATGACAGGGGAAGTAAATGAGTGCACAATGATAGAGGGACTTAAATGATTTGAGTTGTTGATAAAAATAACAAAAAGGGACCAGAAGAGTGAAATAAAGGCAAAAACTCAATTTCAACAATGCTCAAGTTCTTACTTCTTATGTGCTAAAATAGAAAATGTTCTTGAGTCTAGTTTGATTCTATAATTTAATTACTCATTCAATAAGATTAATGATCTTTTATTTTTCCTTTGAGAGTATCTTAGGTAGAGTTTCCTAAGCTTGAAACCTGCTAGAGTTAACCAGTGTTGACGAGTCAATCTTGAAACTAGTTAGAGTTAACCAGTGTTGAGAAGTCTTGGTAGAGTTTTCAAGTTGTAGTAAAGTTACTACAAGCAGGAGGAGCCTAGAGTTAGGTTCAAGTTCAAGTTTGTGATTAAGAGGTGGATTATAGTGAACTTTTGAGAGCTTGTGAGGGCAAGCCGTGGTTTTTCCTTCCTTGAGCAAGGAGGTTTCCACGTTATATCTGGTGTTATTTACATTTCCTACACTATGTTGTGTTCCTAGTTGGTTTAATGTGTTTTAACTGTGACTAGTTTTGAGGGACCTGGTCCCTCATTGTGTGGTGCAACTACTAGGGTTCTAACATCCCCTTTTGAATTGTTCGTCCTCGAATGATGGGTAGGACCTTATTGAATCTCTAGAAGTACGAAATAAAGGATGTAACTACACACAAGGAATTCTTCCTTAATAAAACATACATTGACATCAAGAGGAAAGAGCTTCATAACATCACCAAGTAAATTGTGAAAGCACAAATCATGGGATAATGTGACTTTACAAAGATATGATTTTGGGCATGAGTTCTGTGGAACATAATCATAAAAATATAAAACGTGAATTTTTTCCCAAGGCTCCTCGGCCTGATTAAGATTGATGCAAGACATGAATTGAGATTCTCGCGAGCCATAAGAATATAATTGAATTATTCTCCACCACGAATGATACATATAATTGCCCTTAAATATACTTATGATTCCCCACTATGATATAAGATATGAATACCATACTTTACCATTTCAAACTTATATTTCCCTTACTAAACACATAACTACAAGGGCCTGAGTATAACTGCATATTTCTTTAATGTTAAAGCCTAACTTAGAGTTAAAGGTGCTAGTGTAAGCTATGGGACCCTATACTTTTCGCCCCCTTCAATTATACAACTCCATCTCATCATAATAATCAAGCAATCTTGGGTCTTAATTAAGGAGTACTAGCCACATAACATAATGGTTTGTGTATCTATCAATCACAATATTCAGGTCTATCTTTACTATGCCCACTTTATGGATCTCCCTACCAAAACTAACAACTTTAATCACCATCACAAAGGTTTTCACCATATCTACCATTCTTAACTATATCACATAGCAAAAGTTCATCTTAACTCTTCCATCTTCATCTGTAACCTTAGCCCAAGTAGTCAGCCCAAAATTTCACAATAAATAACATCTACTCCTTTATCCAAAACATTACTACGTTTCTATAGCCACTACCATCCTAACATAAGGAGGGTCTGTAAGGGACTAGAGTACAAGCATCAATAATGAGAGGGTTATTTCTTAATTATGACTCGTATTTGTCGTACTACTCAAGGTGAGACCCGTGAAATGAGGTACGATATAATAGGCATGACAATACTTCATAAAAACCACCTAGATCATAATAGAGGGTCGTTCTCACATAAATATAACATAGCATGAGTTCTTCAGACTGGGCACAGTGAGAAACATGAGTGCATATATCATAGATCATATGATATAAAGCTGAGATTTAGATTTTAAGAAATAAGACAAGGATTTCCACTTGAAACTATTGTTTCTCATTCTAAGAACTGAGAATGGTCATGAGTTTGCATAGATAGCATCACTTTTGGCTAAGACATAACATAAAATGAGTCGGAAGCATCAAGAACGTAAGTTTCTTAGAACTAAGAATAAAGTGAGACATGAGTTTATTGATCAAGAGCATCATAACATAGAGCTTGAATACTTGGAAGCTTGGATTTCTAAGAACCGTTATTGCTACTAGTTAGGGAGTTGGAGCATGGACATAAGTTGCATACAAAACTTGAAACTTAGGCAAAGGCATAATTTGAATACATAAGACATTGGTAAAATGTCCTCTTAAACTAAAGTACGAGGAATTTTCTAGGATGATGACACTTCCCTGAAACTCACCACCAAGAGAAAAATCAAGATCTACCTTAGTTCATAATCTCTTCTTTTTCTCAATGGTTACAATCCAATACTTGAGGACATATCCTCTCATTAATTCTATAAGCATAACATTCAGCATTATGGGGGGTATCACCATACACAAGAACGCCAAACTCCCCCCAATAAATATAATATGAAGATACTACCCTCTATGTATACTAATCATAACTTTTGATAGGCTCCATAGTCATCACCCTATAACTCACACTCTCATGAGCATGCACATCCACACTTCTCTAACACATGACCATCCATTCTCCACTCCTTAATATACGCATAAACTCATAACTTAACAAAATTCGTAAAACTTTATCTAAGGTTCGTATCATCTATTTATATTCTCCTCAATCAGCTCTAAAGAACACCATATAAAAAATCCCTAGAATTCTCCGTACTAATAAATACAAGAACACGAACTAGGTACACATGGCGCTTATACACTTAAAACCTTATCTAGATACATACTACTTAGGGTTCAATATATTCTTATAAGCCTAACACTTTTATCCACCTAATGATGTTTCCATAATTCATCGCTTCAATACTGCTCCACATGTATATATCAAAATTATACACTCAAATCCTTCATAAGCTGTCAACCTAGGCTCCTCCGCACATCAAATCAAGAATACTTATTTAACCTCATAATTCTTGCATCACTATCCCTGAGGTAACATCTTTATCACCACAATCAACATCTAAAGTTAAATCTTAGTATCTAGAAATAATCATGAACCACCAATACAATATCCCGCATAATAATCTAGTTTATCTAATAGAGAAATCAACCTAAATCCCTTAGGAACTAGGGAACTACCTTGCCACATAATCACCGACTCATCAGGAAATTCAAAACTGATCCTTCAGGTATGACAATCCAAAGAGGTATAGCACGATTGAAGCCAATCCATCCCTAAGATCATATCAAAATCTAACATGTCCAACTCTATCATATCTGCCAATATCTTCCTACCACGGATAAATACCACACAACCCCTATAAACTCTATAAACTACAGAATTACCCGCCAGGGTAGAAATAGAAAAGGGGTCAAAATGCACTCAGTATTGAAAACAAAATGAACAGCCACATACGGGGTCACATAAGAAAGGGTAGAACTCAGGTCAAATAAAAATTACACATCATAAGAGAAAAGTTGTAACATACTAGTGACAATATCAGGAGATGCCTCAGATAACTAATGGGTGGAAAGAGCATAGAGATGATTTTGGCCAGTGTCGAACTAAGAAGTAGCACTCTTTGGTGTAGGAGCTGATTACATGGCAATCGGAACTTTATTATCTCAAATAGCAACACTAGCGGAAGTACACTGTCACAGTATATGACTAGGCAGACCATAATTAAAGCATAAATTCCTCTCCTTCTTTCAATAACCATAGTGCAACTAGCCACAAGCTTTGCTAGGATAAAATGATGGGGATGACTGAGCTCTGTCGGCCTAAACTTGGACTACCTATGCCATAAACCTACTATTGGCCTAAAAATAACAATCACCAGAAGATCTAGGATATGGAGCACTAACAGTTGATGAGAACTCCTCCAATTCTTCTTCTTAGTCCACTATTTCCCATTCCTACCATTATATTCTTCGCCTTTACCCAACTTTGAATATCTAAACTTATTATTCTTTCTCTCTCCCATCTTTACTTAATTCTTTCTCCCATTAAAAAGACTAGCCTAGCGTGATAGAAAGACAACTATCTGGGTTAACAAATGAATAGAGCGCCGAAACTCAAAATTAGACACATCACCCAAAGGAGTTTGAGAAGAAATATGGGAAACTGGTGGAAATCCATGGGAGCAATCAGATGAAGCGGCCCCAAAATAGGTCAGTACCCCATAGGCAGGATGATTTTTTGCACATCATTCCTAGGCGGGATAGAGGAGTTTCCAGGAGCATCAGATCTCCAAGGAGGCATAAAGTGAAATCCAAAACAAATAGAATTTGAGGAGATTTCAACATCCTAGACTCTATAATCTGAATGTAGAACACAAGGAAAGTAAATATTCCTAAATGTCTCATATCCTCTCCCCTATAAGTATGGCACTCTACATTCCTCTAAGAAAGACTCTACTTGACATAGCTTTATGTACACCTAATTGACCATGAACCTAGGCTCTAATACCAAGCTTGTCATGACCTGAACCAGGGCCTGGAAATGACGGGTATCTCAAATCCACTAAGGCTCGGTGACCATCCCCTTTGCCTGGTGAATCAGAACACAACACCTATATAATAGTGGAAGTAAATCCAACAGATCATACATATGAAAAGAAGAAACTATATTGATGTTCTAAGTACTCAAAAACATCCTAGTCCACAGTTATCCACAAAACCTCTAAACAGATCAAAACCAATATAAGTCGAGATATGCCCCTAATTATAGAAAAAAAAATCCAATACAAGTAGTCCAAGACATAAAGGAAATAAGACTTTAAAATGATAGCCCTTTCATAAAATGAAAACTCAGCACATCAAAGTTGACAGCTGATAACCCAGAAATCCTATTACTGCATAGAAAAAGTAGAAATATCTTTGTTCCATACATCACGTGTGGATACAGTGTCTAGAGACAGTTAGCAAGCTGAGCACTAGCATGTAACTCTAGGAAGGAATAAAATTACGCTAAGTCAGAAACCAACATAAAGTCCACATGCACACATTGTACATACATATATATATAACATACTAGAATAGGGAGAAAGGCTTAGCATGAACTTTAAAATATTATCCTGGGCTATGTAGCTTAAACATCGTAATAAGGCACCCACAGCTATATTGGTTTAGCTCTCCCCATTGAAAGAGCTCCAGTGTGTGTCACTATACGAACCAGAGAATAATCATAAACACATATGCACAATGGGAGAACCAAACCACCCGGCATATGAATAATGATAACATATATGTATAAGGGACTCGAACCTCCCAGCATATGAATAATGATATCATATATGTATAGGGTAATCAAACCTCCTGGTATATATATAATAATAACATATATGCACAGGGGGATCAAACCTCCCAGCATATGAATAATGATAACATATATGCGCAGGGACTCAAAACCTCTCAGCATATGAATAATGATAACATATATGCACTAGGAAGTTAAACCTCCCATCATATTAATAACAATAACATATATGCATAAGGGACTCAAAACTTCTGGCTTTTGAATAATGATAACATATATACACAGCGGACTTGAACCTCTCTAGATATGAATAATGATAACATATATGGACAAGAGACTCAAACCTCGCAACATATGAATAATGATAACATATATCCACAAGGGACTCAAACTCGTTTAGCCATATGGACTACATTGCAAAATCAATCCATGACCATAAAGGCCTTTCAAATTATTCATGTTTCACTAGACTTTTTATGCAATTCCCATAATTCAAGAGTAGTTCACTGTTCATATACTCATATTAAAAGCCAATTTCACAAGATTTGGGTTGGGGTTATACCAATTCAATTATAAAAATTCACAAATTTAGGGAAAACCATGACCCCCTAGTTTATTCACATGCCCACACAAACCACGGGTTTAAAACTATCAATTCAAACCATACATGATTCATAAAAGCCATGGTAAAAGCTATTAATTCAACAATTTTCAATAACCCTTAACCCACATTTTAAATCATCAATAAAAATCACATGGGTATAATTATAAACATATGATTTCAATAAAATAAGATTTGGGGATGAGTAACATGCCTGAGATATCAAGAATTATAGAGATAAATCAACCCTTAAAGATTTAGATGACCAACCTTGAGAAAACCCTAGTATTCTTGACTTAGGGATTTAGAGAGTAGGGAGAAGTGTTTTGATTTGTATAATTAAAGATAATAGGGCATATTGGTGTTTTAAGTTGTGGGGGTGGATTTTGAGGTGATTAAAATACCAAAATACCCCTAAAGACTCTAAAAAAATATAGAAATTCTTCAATTGACAACAAGGTGGATGACCCATTAGTTAGGTGACGTCTCGTCACCTTAGTTGTCACTTTGAATATGGATTTTTCCATTTTTTAGTTAAGGATAACAACTTGAGCTGATGGCTTGTCACCTAGTTGTTGGCTCTTCACCTTAGTCATCACATAGCTGATGGCTCATCAGCCTAGTCATCACTTTTTGACAGATAGACACTTCCAAGTAAAATGAGTATAACTTTCTACGTTGTTATTGGATTAAGGTAAAATTAGGTGCGTTGGAATGAAGACTTAAATATATTTTATTTGATATACAGTATACCACCTATATATTTATATTCAAGAAGTAATGGTCGTTGGAATTTAATCCAAGTTAAAATATTCACTAAAACCCAACTGATAGGAAGGTTCTCAACTCTTCTTTTAGTTAGGAGATTTTTTTAATATCAACTGATCTCCAAAGATATTACCACATTATATAATTAAGCATCAAACTTATATTGACATAGAATCATTGGGTTTTGTTCTACACACGCAGGAATAATTGTTCGAATTCTAGCCCGAGAGTTACACCTTTTCTCTCTTTTCCTTTAATCATGTCAATAAGGTTCTTCCTAAAACCCCATAGGATGCATGACACATATAAATAAATATACAAAATTATGGTAGGCAGTGATGAGCTATAGAAATATAGCATTTTCGACTCTTAAAATTTGAAAAATATGTAAGTTTCTAAGCTTATTTTATTAGATATAATGTATTTTGGGTATGTTTTGCAGAAAATCAAATTTTGAATGCTAGGTTTATGAAAAAACTGAAAAAATATGATTTTAGCTATATATGGGAGAAATTATGGATGTTTGGATACTTTTCAAATTATTCATGAGCAAAACCATTTGCGAAAATTGAAGAAGAGCTAAAAAATAACTTTCAACACATGCTAAGTCAACATACGAACCACATGTAGCACATGTGGACCGCATGTGGTCAGAGCATGTGTCAAAACTCCAAAATCCCTAGGGCTAACCTATAGGATATTTTTTTTCTTGGGCACTTGTGTTCACTACATGCGCCCAAGGCCAGGGCGTATGTAGCGACCACAAGTAGCCACCGACCCTTTTTTATCCTATTTCATTTGGGCATTTGTTTTAGGGTTTTCTCATGTACTATAAATACCCCTTATGTGTTTTTTAGTAGAAGTTACTCACTATTGATACTTACAAATATATTTTAATTTTGAGATTTGATTTTAGTCTTAGAATATTTAGCTATGGTTTTGGGTTTTTACTTCTTATTTTGATTTTATCTTATGCTTTCAATCATGACTTTTGGTGATCACTTCACAAGCATGAGCAGCAAAAAACCCTTAGCTAGGATTATGGAAACCCTGGCAGATTGATGAAGTAGGGGAAGTGCTATTATTATTCTGAACTGATACCCATGCATGTATTGTATTATCTTTAATTTAATAGTTATCTTAGCAGTTGCAAACGTTAGGATCCCACCTAGATTATTGCTACTTACTCTAAAAGAGGAGTAGTGACTAGGAAAATATAATGACAATAGTAATTTGCATTTAACTGTCGATCCACCTTACTTGGTATTATCTAAGTAAGATGGTTAGATTTCATCTAATAACTAGAGACTCAAAAGGTAATAATTAAAAGGGATCAAGATAAGGGTAAATAAATCAACATCCTGAGACTCAAAAGGTAAAGGGTGAAATCTTTCTGCTCATCCAAAAGACTATACAAGTTACATAACTTATTGATTCTGCATGAAAGATATTAGTTGGTTCAACAAAGCATGATAAGCCTACAAAATTGAGAATCTAAGGTGAACACAATCCTAGTGTTAACCTATGACTGAATACAATTTAAGTTGGTACTTTCTACTACTTCGACATTGGTACTCAAATCCTCCATTTACTTTTTGAGTTCTGCCCTTTAATGATAATAGCTGAGAGCCACGATTCCATATATTCCCTTATAATTTGTCCCCAACTTTTGTTGGTTGCTATATTTGGCAGCACCTGTATCACCAAATTTTTCCGTCATTGCCGGGGAATACGGTGTTGATTTATGAATTGAAGTTGTTGTAGTTTTTGGGTTAGCTTTTTGTTTTTGTTCTTAGTTAGGTATACATCGATGTATGCCAAACACATGGAGTAGAGGCAATCTCTAACTCCTGGTGAATCCAAATCCAGAGAAGATGCTAAACACTAGCAGGGTGATGGAATAGAAAAGAGATGATATTCCTGAAGGGGTTCATGATGATATCCTCCCCCTTATCTCAAAGGAGTTCAGGATATTATTGATTGATAGACTGGTGAGCTTTTAACTTAAGATGAAAATGAGAGGAAGGTAGTAGAGGAAGCTCGGTGGATAGCTCGAGAAGTAGATTTAGCTAAGAATAGATAGGCAACAGACCACCGAGCAACACTAGATAGAAATCAGAATTGAGTTAGAAGAGACTGGGATATATTGAAATGGTAGAGACTGGAACTATTATTCCTCATGTTTTACCCCCTGATGTCAAGTTCAATATCTCAAGTACTATGATCCAGCTTTTATACTTGAAGGATGTGTATGCAGGGTTGCTTACAGATGATGTAAACATGCATGTTGCAAATTTTATAGGGATTTTCACTTCATATACCACACCTAGGATAGATCAGGAGACACTTATACTGATTTTGTTTCCCTTCTAACTTACTGGAAAAGCATATTTATGGCTAGGGGAACTGCCAAAAGGATCTATCACTATATAAAATGAGTTACACGAATAATTTTTGAATAGGTTCTTTCCTCTATCAAGAATATTTCATCTCAAGGACGAGATTAATAATTTTTGGTAGAAGAAGTCAGAATCTATGTATATGGTATGGTTCTGGTTCAAGAAAAATCTTAGCATGGTGCCCAACCACCAAATTTTAGGGACAAGCTTGTTGAATATATTATATGAAGCCCTGACTATTATTTCTAGAGCAATGGTAGACACTATCACTGGAGGAGCCTTTATGAGATTACAATGGCAGATAGCTTCGAGTATTATGGATCAGATATCATTAACTAACATAGGGTGGCAAACTTGAGAAGTTGAGAAAGATTCTAACATTTATGCCATTAGAGTTTCCAGTGAGCATAGAGCAACTAAGAATGTTATAGCTCAAAAGATTTCATTATTAAGGATTGATATTGGTAAGTTGGTCAAGCAATTGGCAATAGTAAACTCTGCAAAGGTTGATGGAGTAGGGGCATAGCGTACTACTTCTAAGGTATATGAGTCTGAGTTAGAGGAGGAGGCAAAGTATATGGATTGTCAATTAGCAGGCTATTAACACTAGCAGTGGCTCCCTACCCAATGAGTACTTTTTTCCGACTACTAATGAGCTGAAAAGGATAATATTGTTATAGATGAGCCACCTGAAGCTGAGTTTAATAAGTTGGCTTGTATTCATGATGATTTTGAGAGTGATTACAGTGACGACTAGGTTGTGTAAGAGCTCTAAGATTTAGTTCAATAGTTTTTCACAAATTCCCATACACTATCAGCAGAAAAAAGAAGGATCCAGGTGCAGTCACCATCCCATGTTCTATAGGACCTTATGACATTAATCAAGCTCTATGTGATTCTGGAGCCAGAATAAAATGCCACTAGTAATATACAAGGTATTGGGGTTAGGAGAACTAAAGCCTATATCTGAAAGGTTGTTAATGGTTGATTCATCTGTAGAAGAGCCAGTGGGTATTTTACAGAATGTAAAAGTGAGGATGGCATCTATTACCTAAATCACAAATTTCATAATTTTAGATTGTGAAGTGGATGCCCAAGCTCTGATTAAATTAGATAGGCCCTTATTATCCATAGGTCAGGTGGTGATTAATATGGACCTAGAAGAGATCACCTTCAAATAGCACAATGAGAAAATAGTGTTAAATATACGCATGACAGACCAATAGCTAGATAATATAAGAGTGGTGGTATTGATTGATGTTTTGGATAATGATATAGTTTTTGTGGAGGTTCCTATTGAGGAAAGATTAGGGGTAGAATCATTAGAAATAGTAATTATGAATTTTAAGAGTAACGGGATAGATGAATATGATAAGATGGTTCATGCACTACATGGCATGGGTTCTTACAAATATGCCCCTAAGAAGTTGAATATTGACTTGAAGAATAGAAGAACACCTTCAGCAAAACCATCTATTGAGGAGCCACCAACATTGGAATTTATGTCTCTCCCCTTTCATTTGTTGTATGCATTCTCGGGTGCCAACAAAACCTTATCGATGATCATTGTAGTAGATTTGGCAGGAGCATAGGTGAAAGCTTTAACATCAGTATTGTAGAAATTTAAGAGAGCTATTAGGTGGAACATGCAGACATTGTGGGAATTCCACTATGTTTAAGCACAAAAAAAATACAGCCCGAGTCAGACACCATTCCCATCATTGAGCACCAAAGGCAACTGAATTCTCTTATACAAGAGGTGGTGAAAAAGGATATAATCAAGTGGTTAGATACTGGTGTGGTTTTTACTATTACAGATAGCAAGTGGATAAGCTTTGTTTAATATGTGCCAAAAATAGGAGGAATCATAGTGGTTCCAAATAAAAGAATGAATTTATACCAATGAGGCCAGTGATCAGTTGGAGAGTCTGCATGGATTACAGAAAGATAAACAAGTGGACACAAAAGGACCACTTCCCTATGTAATTCATGGATCAAATACTGGACAGATTAGCAGGCAGGGGTTGGTACTATTTTCTTGAAAGATATTCTGGTTACAATCAAATCATAATTGCACCTGAAGACCATGAAAAGACTACTTTTACTTGCCCTTATGGACCTTTGCATTAAGATGATGCTATTCAGACTATGTAATAAGTCTGCCACTTTTCAGAGATGTATGAAGTCTACCTTTCTGATATGGTAGAAGACACTATCGAAGTATTCATGGATGAATTTTCAGTGGTTGGGAACTCATTCGATAATTGTTTAGCCTATTTGACTATTACACTGTAGAGATGTGAAGAGTGCAATTTAGTGCTAAACTAGGAAAAATGCCACTTTATGGTGAAAGAACGTACATTCTAGAGCACAAGATCTCCAAACATGGTATTATGGTGGATAAAGTAAAGATTAAGGTGATTGATAAATTGTCACCGCCTGTGACAGTTAGAGGAATACAGAGCTTTTTGGGTCATACGGGATTTTATAGAAGGTTCATCAAAGACTTCTCTAAAATTATAAATCCTCTGTGCAAAGTTTTAGAGAAAGAGATAAAATTTGTATTTGATGATGCTTGTCTCAAGGCTTTCAAATGCCTAAAGGAGCAGTTAATTTTGTCACCCATCATTGTGTCTCCCGACTGGTCTACACCTTTTGAAGTATTGTATGATGCAAGTGGAGTGGCCTTGGGTGTTGTCCTGGGACACAGAAGAGAAAAGATTGCGTATCCCATCTACTATGCCAACAAAGTTTAAACCCCATACAGAAGAATTATACAGTTACAGAGCAAGAGCTACTTATGATGGTTTTTTATTTTTAAAATTTCAATCTTATTAGATTGGAACAAATGTCATAGTTCACACTGACCATGCATACTTGAGATACTTAATGTCGAAGAAATATTCCAAATAAATATTGATTTGTTTGGTTCTCTTACTACAAGAACTTGATTTTAAAGTGAAAAATTGGAAAGAGAAAGAAAACTAGGTTGCAAACCACTTGTCTAGACTTAAAGATGAGATCATACAAAAACTAGGGGATGATATTAAAATAGATGATTCTTTTCCTGATAAGAGAGTTTTGGCAGCATCTCAAGATCTGATTCTCTAGTTTGTATATTTTGCCAACTATTTGGCAAGTAATCTTATCCCAGAAAACCTATCCGTCCAGCAGCGAATAAGATTTATGTATAAGGTGAGAAAGTTCTTTTGGGATAAGCCATATCTATTTAGGATCTATGTTAATGGTGTGATTTGGAGATATATTCCATAGGTAGAGATGATGAGTATTCTAGAGGCTTGTCATTCCTCACCAGTTAGGGGTCACCATCATCATACTTACACAGCCAATAAAATTATGCAGTATTGGTTCTGTCGGCCTTCAATTTATAAGGACGCTCATCATTTTTCCCAAGCATATGACTAATGTCACCATCAAGGCAATATTTTATGATGTAATGAGCTCCACATAGCACCTATTTTGGAGTTGAAGTTGTTAGATATGTGGGGGACCAATTTCATAGGCCTTTTTGTGAGATCCTATGGTATGTAATACATTATGGTAGTAGTTTACTATATGTCAAAATGGGTGGAGGCAGTTGCATTTCTAGATAGAAAGGTCATCGTCTTTTTGAAGCAAAATATCTTTTCTCAATTTGGCACTCCACATGCAATTATCAAGGATAGTGGGACTCACTTCTGTAATCACTTGATCAAAGATTTGCTTGATAGATATAGGGTACGGCATAAGGTAGTGACACCTTACCATCCTTAAACTAGTGGGCAAGTAGAATTCTCTAATAGAGAGATAAAGTCTATATTGGCAAAGACTGCAAATGCCAACAAAACTGACTGGTCTAGAAAGTTAGATGATGTATTATGGGTCTACTGGAAAGCCATTAAGACCCCCATAGGTGCCTCTCCCTATTATCTTGTATACTATAAAGTATGTTCTTTACTAGTTGAGCTTTAGCATAAGGCACTATAGGCGTTGAAAAGGCTAAATTTTGAGTGGCGTGATGCAGCAAACTTGAGGTTGAGCAAGGTGAATAAGTTGGATGAATTTTGACTTTGTGCTTATGAAATCTCGGCCATATACAAAGAAAGAATAAAATTGTATCATGAAGGTAAAATTAAGAAAAAAATATTTAAACTCGATGATTTAGTCTTGTTGTATAATTAAAGACTATGCTTGTTTCCTGGCAAGTTAAAATCTAGGTGGAATGGACTATTCACTTTGGTTAAGGTATTACCAAATGGGGCTATATAAGTATGATGGTGATATCTTATTCAAGTCAAACAGGCAGCGATTGAAGCTCTATATGGGAAACCTGGAGAAAGTTAGAGTTTGTGGTGACATGGACCTTGGCAAAGTCTAATTAGCCAAGGGAACTGAGTTATGCCACTATGATAAATCAGCACTGCTTGGGAGTCAACCCAAGGTGCACGGATGCTTAATGCATCCCAGGTATGTTCTCACATCCCTTTGTTTTGTATTATTTTCATGCATTGTGAACAGTGTGCAATTTTTTTAGTTGTGGTGGGGTATACCATAGCCGCCGCGGGTTTTTATTGTAGAGCTTCTTCTTTTAAGTAGTGGGATTGTTGTAAAACTAGCATGTCTAGGATATTTTATATTGTATTGTGTTTTATTTTGTATTCTATTGTGTTATTGTGTAATTAGGAGATTTTTAAGTATTTAGGTCAGTAGTCATGTTTTGATTGATTTTTTAAACCCTTCTAAAAATTATGTTTTAGAACTGTGTGAACATTGTGGATTTTGTTATGGCATTAGGATTTGGCACATGATAATCACTTGCTAACAGTTGCATGAACCGGATAAGTACTAGTTTGTAATGTTGACTCTATGCCATATGAGTGTGAGATGCTACTTAGTTCCCCTTGTGTGTTGAATTAAGAACTTGTCTTGTAATTCTTGCCTAGGTTGAAGAATAGTCAGTAAGGAAAGGATTATAGGTTATTTTTAATTCTAGTCCACTTTTAGCCTAAATGACCTTCTATGTGTGAAATGGTATCCCTTGATCCCTGTTTTGACCCATGTAGCCTGTTTCTTTGTTTTCACCTTTCTACTTCCTATTTGTGTTACAATGAACTTGTTTTGGCTCTGGTTCTCCTTTGACATTGTGCACCTCAACTTAGGCAAAATGTCTAAGTTGAGGGTGACTATCATAGGGGTGCATAATGTAAAGTGGGTACGTAGAAGGAGAAAATACGAGAAAAATTTATTAATGCTTGGCGTGGTAGCAAAAGAAAAAGAAAAAGAAAAATTATAAAATGTGAAAAATAAAGAATAAAAGACCACACCCAACCTAAATATGTTGTAAAGAATATAAAGAGAGAAATAAAGGTGGGATAAAAAAGAAATTGGCTAGTAAGTGAGATCCCAAGGTTAGTGTAGTGCCAAGGAGGATTAGTCACTTGATATGTCCATATGTTCCATACCAGCCCCCAAGCCTGCATCACAAGTTGAGAAAAGTCCTATAGTGATCCTATCTTGACCGCTTGAATGCTAAGGTAAAGAAAATAAGGGCAATCCTAAGGTATTTGATGCATATTGATTGGAACTTTTCTTCTGAGTGTGAGTGTCTCTTGACTGTCCCTACATTGACATGCATTATTTCATAAGAGTGATTGCGACTTCTTTGTTGTGAGGGAACTTGAGTCATATTGCTAGCTATTTGCTTATTTTTTGTAGTGCAACTTGTATATATGTGTGGTTGTCTGTTGCTAATGTAATTCCATACCTTGATCCCATTGTGTCACGTTGTTATGTTTCATGTTTATACACAGTTGGTTTTGCAAAGTGAGATTGGAGGGGTTTTGTGTTTTGAGCTTAAAGTGTTGATTGAATGGCTTGAATAGCCTAGATTCTCTTAGTTGAGCATCGAGTTTATTTTGTTTTGTTTTGTTGCCCGAGGAAATGCAAACGGTTTAAGTTGAAAGTATTGATGTGTTATAAGAATATAGCACTTTCGATGCCTAAAATGAGGAAAATATGCATGTTTTTGAGGTTGTTTTGTTTGATATGATGTGTTTTGGGTATATTTTGCAGGAAATCATGTTTTGAATGCTAAGTTTCTTAAAAAAATGAAAAGGGTGATTTTGGCTACTTATGGGAGCAATTATAAATGTTTGGATACTTTTTGAATTGTTCGTGACCAAAACCATGTGCAGAAATTGAAGAAGAGCTAAAAAATAACTTCGGGCACATGTTAAGTCAACATGCGAACCACATGTAGCACATATGGACCGCATGTGGGTAACGCATATGTCAGAAGTCCAAAATCTTGAGAGCTAACCTGTAGGATTTCTTAACCAGGAACTTTTGGTCACTACATGCACTCACCTTGCAGGCCGCATGTACCACATATGCCCAAGGCTAGGGCACATGTAGCGATCGTAAGTAGCCATCGACCCTTTTTTATCCTATTTTGTTTGGGCTTTGGTTTTAGGGTTTCCTCATGTACTATAAATAGACCTTATGTGTTTTTTAGTAGAAGTTACACACTCTTGATACTTACAAATATATTTTGATTTCGAGATTCTAATTCTATCTTGGAATTCTCTTGTATTGACTTTGATTGATTAATTCAGTTTTGCTCTAGGGTTTTTACATCTTCGTATTATGATTTCATCGTATGCTTTCAATTATGAATGTTGTTGATTAGTACACAAGAATGAGCGGCTAAAAACCCTTATCTAGGGTTGTGGAAAACCTAGCAATTGACGAAGTAGGGGAAGTGCTATTGTTGTTCTGAACTGATACCCATGCATTCATTGTATTAACTTCACTTTAATAGTTATCTTAGCGGTTTCAAATGTTAGGATCCCGCCTAGATTATTACTACTTACTCCAAAAGAGGAGTAGTGACTAGAAAAAGATAATGACAATAGTAATTTGTGTTTAACTATCGATCCACCCTACTTGTTATTATGTAAGTAAGATGGTTAGATTCCATCTAATAACTAGAGACTCAAAGGGTAATAGTTAACTGGAATCGAGATAAGCGATATCCTAGGACTCAAAAGGTAAAGGGTGAATTCCTTCTGCTCATCCAAAAGACTCTAGAAGGTAAATAACATATCGATTCTGCATGCAAGGTATAGGGTTGGTTGAATAGAGAACGATAATCCAACGAAGTTGATAAGCTAGGAGAAACACAATCATAGTGTTCACCTACGACTGAATACAACCGAAGTTGATATTTTCTATTAGTTTGACATTGATAAAAAAATCCCCCTCCCATTTACTTTTCCAGTTTCACTAGTTGATTACAATAGTTGAGAGCCACTATTCTATATATTTCCTTGTAATTCAACCCCAACTTTTGTTGGGTTACTATATTTGGCAATGACTGTATCATCTTCAGAGTGGAGGTATAGCTTGGAAGTCATAGCAACCTCACACAACCCCTAATTAAGTGGTGTATCAGCACACCCTATAATTTTAATGCCTTTTAGCTTATCCATAATTTCTTTGTAAGTCCAGTCAGACCCCTTAAAATATCATACACCAAACAGTCCCTAAACATCACAATATGATAGGGGAAAATGTGAACTCATAGCATACTATAACTATCTCATGAGTTTCAATTACAGTTACACTTAAAATGCTCCAATAGGCTCATAATTAAAGATAAAGGGGAAACCCCTCTATGGCATTCCCACATCCATAAACAACCATAACATCATCTCCAATATTTCACCATGTAAGAGGAACATTCCCCAACTCAGCAACACACATCAAATTTCCTAATCAATTCAAGCACAAAAGAGGAATAAAAAATTTAGTATCTTACCTTGTTGGATAGAAATTCCACCTGATAAGACTTTGATTTTTCAAGGTTCAGGTTGTTCTCTCCAATTTATCATGAGAACAAGAAAAGGTTACTAAAACTAGCACACTATACTCTTACTAATTCAAAGTTAAAAAGGGATTAATATGGCAGTAGGTTTACCTTTTAGTGGAGATTTTTATTTCCCCTAACTTGTACTTCTTCAAGATCTTGAACCCTACTTCAACTTAGATTGCACAAAAGAATAATTTTCAATAACCATAAAGGTATTTGATGGATGCTATATAAAGCTAAGAGAGAAAAGAGATAGAATTCTTGAATTCTACCTTATTTTGCAAGATAGAAATGGGTCAAACTAGCTGATCTCTAACCCTTTAAAGGGAAATAATTTTGGTCAACTTTATCTCCTCATTTTGGGTTATAAATGGTCAAGTAGGTGATATACCTACTTGGCCATTTTCTTTGGCTTTGGTGGACTAAAACTTCTTTGGCCTAGGCTGCCCATTCTTCTCCTATTCTTTGATTAAGTTTGGGCCAGAATTAATTCAAGTAGGTGGTGGTGTACTTGGCCTAATTAGCTGGTCAATAGAGTGTTAGTAGGTGATATACCTACTTAGTTATTAGATTGGTTAATAAGTCAAAGAAGGTGATGCACCTACTTGTCACCTACTAGCTTAATTTAAGTCAAGCAAGTATCTCACTAATTTTTTTTCATTTTCCAAATCTTAATCCTTTCTACTTGCTTAACATTTATAACTAGGACATTTTGAACCTTAATCTAGAATGCCACCTTATTATCTCAAGTTCAACTACTTTCATCGAGGTTAACTTGGTATACGCGTGTAGAAATGTTTGGAGTATTTTAATACCATCTAAACTTTTTAAAACTATCGATCACTTAGTAAACTTGATCCCTTAAAACTATACAATGAGACTACCTCAAATTTCCATATAAATAGAAGTAGTATAAGTAGAATATGGGGTGTTCTACTTTAACATCAACTACCACATTTTAGCATCTCAAGTTTAAAAAACTTTTTTGATTCACTTAGTAATATATGTGTTGGACGGTATGGGGTGTTACATTATCCCCCAAGCATGCGTTCTTGGATTGTTTTGCAAATATCGTTAGTCGCGAGCCGGCAAGGATTATTTCTAATATTTAGTCTAAGAGACTTATATCGAGGGGTTGTGAGTCTTATCTTTCTTATATTCATAATATACAGTGTCCCTCGCTTAACTCTATTCCTATAGTTTGTGATATTCCTAATGTTTTCCTATCGATCTACATGGTCTTCCTCCTAAGTGTGATATTAAGTTTATTACTGATCTTAAGTCGGGCACCTGACCTATTTCTCAGTTTCAATATCTTCTAGGTAAGGATTTCAATAGATCGCGTGTGTCGCATTAAAGTTCTCTTATCTTTTTCATGAAAAAGAAAGATGGTTCCTTGTGTGTATGTATTGACTACAGGAATCTTAATAAGGTGACGATGAAGAATAGATATCATATGCCTTACATTGATGATTTATATTAACAACTTCAGGGAACAACGATGTTCTCTAAGATTGGCTTGAGGTCTGGTTACATCAGTTGAGGATTCGGGTTGAGGACATCCCAAATAGAGCATTTAGGACTCATTATGGTCACTATGAGTTCCTGGTAATGTCCTTTGGGTTGACCAATGCCCCATACATCTTCATGGATTTAATGAACCGGGTGTTCAAATTTTATTTGTATTTCTTTATGATTGTGGTCATCGACGATATCTTTTTGTATTCAAGTGATCACTCCCCTATACCATTGTTTTGGTGTAGAACAATCGTTGTCAATATAATAATCCAACTAGAGTTGGGGTTGAATCCATGAGGAACAATGTGAATGGTGATCGAGTAAGTTTGAAATAAAGTTACTTGCTAAATTCTAATCGAGGATACAAGTATTTTAGGGATTTTGAATGTTTTCAAATATATAGAAATTTTTTAGGCTTCTAGAATAGTAACTCAAGGCTAATAATAATTAGAGTATTATCAATTAGGAATGGATCTTGGGGTTATGACATTCTAGGTGTGAACTTATGCATGGGTATTTGAGGATTTATCCAAATTTAGCTATAGATATAGGTAGGCCAGATTTAGAAGTATTAGTGTCAATCTTTCAATAAAACACTAAATTCATTTGTGGGTTCTTTCAAATACCTTACAAATGTAGCCAAACAACCAATCCAATACTTCAACCAATACCCTTACTTCTAAGACAGAACTATTAAATAAGTTAACTCAAATAACACCCTTATTCCTAAGATGATGTTATCTCATAAGTTAACCCAAGTTATTGTTTCCAAAGACAACTCACCCAATACCTCTATTTCAAAGAAGGTATGGGATCCTAAATAATTGGAGTTTTCACCCATAATTTTTAATTCAAACATTGGGTGTAAGCAAAATCTAAAACAAATAACTAATTAGGAAGATAAATTAATAACATCCATACACTAATCACACACTATTAAAACATAACCCCAAGAGTAAGAACTACCTACTCATAAAGATAGTAAGCAAAAATATACCAAAACCTCCATCAAATTGATTCATGAAAGATAAAGAGAATGTCAAAACACTTTAAATTTCAATAAATCTTCAATGAAATTTGCCAATTCTTCACTTAGGAGTTACCCTAATGTCTTCGTAGCTTAAGATTAGTACAAATTTTTGTTCTAAACTCCTAAAAGATAAGGTAAAAGTGTGAAGATGAAAGATAGGATAAAAATGGATGATAGCCTCTTGTGAAAGGGTTTTATCTTTTTGAGATTTGGGATCTGCTCAGTGAATTTATGAAACTGACCTTGGAACCTTTTCCTCTACATCACAATTGCACTAAATGGATTGTAATCGCGCTTCTATGATGGTATGGCTTCTGATCGCGATCTCTATTGGTGACCTTGGTTGACTGACTGCGATCACGATTCTCGAATTGCAATTGTGGTAACTGAGGGTTTCATGATCTGCTTGATCTCCAACTCTTGTTATTTTTGTCCATTTTTCTTTTCTTTCAGCTTGATTTAAACTCTTTTCATCATTGAACTTGCAAGATCACAAAAACTAAAATTGAACATATTCTAATGCAAAAATTAGCCTCATTTATGCAATTTAATCCTAGTGGTGTGCAAGAATTTAGGTAACAATGAGTGGCCAGTTTGCCACTTATCACTAGGTGATGAGTATTCATCCTTGACTCGAAAATAACAAAATCCATTTTGAAAATTATGACTAGGGTGACAAGACGATACCTAACTCACGGGTTGTCAACCTTGTTGCCAACTGAAGAATTTCTGCAATTTTTTTTATTTCTTTAGGGGTATTTTGGTATTTTCAATACACCAAACTCCTCCCCTATGACTTAAAAATAATAATATTTCCTATTATCTTCAATTATACAAATCAAAACACTACTCTATCCTCTCTAAATCTATAAGTCAAAAAACACTAGGATTTTTTAAAGGTTGGTCATCTAAACCTTCACGGGTTGATTTCTCTACATAATTCTTGATATCTCAGGCATTTCACTCTTCCTCAAATATTATTTCATTGAAAACATGTATTTATAATTGTACCCATGTGATTTTATTGATGATTTTAAATGTAGGTTAAGGGTTATTGAACATTATTTAATTAATAGTTTTTCCCATGGCTTTTATGAATCATGCATGGTTTGAATTTATAGTTTTAAACATGTAGGGTGTGTGGGCATGTTAATAAACTAAGGGGTCATGGTTTCTCCAAAATTTGTTAATTTTGATAGTTGAATTGGTATAACCCCAACCCAAATCTTATGAAATTTGCTTTTAATATGAGTATATGAACATTGAACTACTCTTGAATTATGGCAATTGCAAAAAAAAGGCTAATGAAACATGAATAATTTGAAAAGCCTTTATGGCCATATATTGATTTTGAAATGGAACTTTGGGGTCCAAATAGCTAAACAGGTTTGACACCCCTGTGCATTTATTTATCATTATTTATATGATGGGAGGTTTGAGTCCCCTGTGCATATATGTTATCATTATTCATATATCGAGATGTTCAAGTCCCTTGTGCATATATGTTATCATTATTCATATGTTGGGAGGTTCGAGTCCCTTAGGCATATGTGTTATCATTATTCATATGTTGGGATGTTCGAGTCCCCTGTACATATATGTTATTATATGCCAGGAGGTTCAAGTCCCCTATGCATATATGTTATCATTATTTATATGTCGGGAGGTTTGAGTCCCTTGTACATATATGTTATCATTATTTATATGTCAGGTGGTTCGAGTCCCCCTTTGTGCATATATATTTATGATTATTCAATGGATCGTACAGCTACACACACTGGGGCCCTTTTAGTGGGGAGAGCTGAACCCATATAGTCGTGGGTGCCTTATTATGATGGTTAAGCTACACAATCCAGGCTATTGTTTTAAATTTCATACTAAGCCTTATTCCCTATCCCAATATGTTATATATGTATGTACAATGGTTCTGACTTGGCATTATTTTATCTCTTCTTTGAGTTGCAATCTAGTGCATATCTCAGTAAATATTTTCAGAAGTTATGTACCCATGCGATGTAGGTAATTGAAACACTTCTACTTTTCCTTCGTAGTGATAGGATTTCTAGGTTGTCAGCAGTCCACTTTGAAATTGTGAGCTTTCATTTTGCGTAAGGGCTATCATTTTAAAGTATTGTCTGTTTTATGTCTTGGACTACTTCTATTGGATCCTTTTATATATCATCGGAGGTATGTCTTGGCTTAGATTGGTTTTGGTCTATAAGAGGTTTTGTGGATTAGCAAGTTGTTAAGTACTTAGAACCTCAATATGGTTTCTCCATTTCATATGTATGATCTTTTGGTTTTGTTTCTACTATTATATAGGTTTTGTATTCTAATTAAAGCAAAGGGGGTGGTCTCCAATCCTCAGTGGACTCGAGATACCTATCATGGCCAGGCCCTGGTTTAGGTCGTATCAAAAAGATAGTCTAATTTGATAAATTTGGGGCTTACTATCCGCTAGTAGTTTTGGTGAAATTGAATAGCCTAAATTGGTTGATTATCTCTTAATGCTAGATTTACCTCTTATTTTGTTGTAGATTAGTAATCTGAAGGGGAGAAGTTAAATTCATTATAGCACCCGAGTTCGACAACAAGGTACGTAAGGTTATTCGATTTCATATTCCTAGTCATGAATTCTTTTATTACTACCAAAAAAGTGAGCTTCCTAAGTGTTATCCCTAGTGAAAGATATACATGATGTATGAATTTCAGCATCAGTAAAGACCTTATTCCTTCTCCCTATGATCTCACAAATATGACAAAGCCCTTCAAATATGTGTTTATTACTAGATTTATGTGTTTACCCTTTCAAGGTAAATTTATTCATGAAAGATAAAGAGAATGCCAAATCACACTTTAAATTTCCATAAATCTTCAATGGAATTTGCCAATTCTTCTCTTGGGAGTTACTCTAATGTCTTCTTAGCTTAAGATTAGTACAAATTTTTTCTCCAAGCTCCTCAGAGATAAGAGATAAGACAAAAGTGTGAAAATGAATGATAGGATCAAAATGGATGATAGCCTCTTGGGAAAGGGTTTTGGCTTTTTGAGATTTAGGATCAGCTCTGTGAATTTATGAAACTGACATTGGACTCTTTCCGCTCCATCACGATCGCACTTTCACGCTCGTGTGGATTCTGATTGCTATTGACATTGGTGACCTTGGTTGACTGACCACGGTTGCGGTAACTGAGGGTTGGATGATCTGCCTGATCTTAGGCTCTTGCTCTTTTTGTCTATTTTCCTTTCCTTTCAGTTTGATTTCAACTTATTTCCATCGTAGGACCTACAAAATCATCCGTGCTCCTTGTTTTAGTAAGAGGCTGGGTGCTTTCCTCTGTTTCTTTCTATTTATGGCTGCCGTATTTATGTTATTTATGTTATGTTATTTATGTTATGTTGTCTTGTAACCTTGTTCGGTGCTTTAATATGTATTTGCCTGGTATCTTGTGTCTTGAGCCGGGGGTCTATCGGAAACAGCCTTTCTACTTCTTTAGAGGTAGAGGTATGGACTGCGTACATCTTACCCCCCCCAGACCCCACCAGGTGGGAATACACTGGGTTTGTTGTTGTTGTTGTTCTTGTTGACCTACAAGATCATAATAAAGGAAAACTAATGCATTCCAATGCAAAAGTTAGTCTTATTTACGTAATTTAATCCTAGTAGTGTGCAAGAATTTGGGTATCAATGAGTGGTAAATTTGCCACTCATCAACACCCCCAACTTAAATCTTTGCTTATCCTCAAGCGACACTACTTCTCTTTCAATGAGACTACTCAATTATAAGCCCATTTATTCGACCAAATGATCACAAAGATTCCAAACTCGATTAGCACCACCAACTAGGCCTCAAACATGGGAAAAACTATCAACGCAACTCCCTTCAAAATCAAACACACTTTCAAGGATGCAAAAGACCTTTAAGAGTAATCAAGCAACAACCACTAACTCTCTAGAAGTGCCTCACATTCAATAGTGACTCAACTATATTCCTTTGCCTCATTTTTGAAAGATGACAACTTCACTCACCTCAAGTAGTTCACATGCCTCCTCACGAAAGAAAGTCCCACACACCAAATTATCTAATAAATAAAAAGAGACTAAATTGCAGGTGCTCACTCTCACAAAGAACCTCTCAACATGAACAAGTATCATACCATATGCTTTCCCTTATTTTCAATCTCCACTATATCAAAAACACATAGTTGGATATCTCGAAGGACTTTATCAAGCTTTTAATATAGGCTCGGGAAAGGGTAGGATAAACATTTGGTATCAAAGTGACTACACCCTCCTTGAACTCTACATAACGTACTATTTAATTAAACTTTGGTTCGTAGGCCACTTTTATTTTTTTCCAACTCACACATGTGCCTACTTTAACTACCTTTGATTCACCCATCTCTTGAAACCATTTTCTTTTTATCTCTTTTCTTTGTACAATTCATGCATTTCTTTTCTTTATTGAATCCTTTCTTATTTCTATTCATTTTTTCTCATTTTTTAGCTCTTAGGCATTCACGTATAATTCTGCTGCCCAAAGTTACCTCTTCCAAGATTTACCACCCCCAACTTAGGCTTTTAGTCTTAAGTTGCATCTTCAAGTTCAAGAAGGGTAGGGTTCAAAATAGAGATAAAAGTTAAATCGCTCATGGCTTGTAATGTGGTTGCCAAAGAAACATTCAAAGGCTCAAAGTGGGTGACTAGGGTAACATCTATGCACGGGTAGGCTTTTTTGGCTAGAATGGATTTCCATGATCACAAAAAGGCCTAATATCATTTCACCAACCACGCACAACTAAGACTAGCTTTTAAAGACCAACGGAGCAAGTTCTAGATGACACAAGTAGGCATGATAATCAATCAATTGAGCTCACCACACATGGCATGCAGACTATTCAAGGAGGCTTGATTGCATTTCCTACTAGAGACAAAAGGAGGTATTTATAACACACTACCTACTAAAGAACTTGGAGTCACAAAAAGAGAACAGTTTTGTTATAAAATAATTCTCGTCTACACCCTTGATTTTTACAAAAATATTTGGACAGACATGGATGTGTGTTTCGTATTTCACTATACAATATGGCTATCGCTAGTATCAAATCAAGTCGTCATCTTACATTTGGGCTCTCACAAGGGCATACCATTTGGCTACACAAATCTATAATGCCACAGGTACTCAAACTTCCCCTACATCTATGGGTCAAACCCCTTCACGAGGATTTTCCCTTAAGAATGTCGTCACTCTATCTATCATAGGGAAAGGTTCGTCAAGCAAACATAAAAAAAAGGAAAAGAGGAATAATAATAAAAAATAAAAAAATCAATGATTGATTCACAAAATCTCTATGCTTGGTGTGTGAACTAGATTTAATTAATACAAACCAAGTGTAGATTATGAAACACGGGCTCACGCAAACACCCTCAACTTAAAGGATTGCAGTGCCCCCACTGCATAATGAAAACACATAAGAAAGGTAAAAGGGACTCCCTAAGATTGCACGTGGATTGAAAGAAAGCAGAATACCACAATTGTGATATGATTGGTCTTGATCATATTATCGCGATCGCAACTCATAGACTGCAATCGCAGTATCTAAGGCCGATTTATCCCCTGTTTTGCCCATTTTTCCTACATTGTTGCCATCCTTCTAAACTTGGTTTTCCCTAGTTTTTTGCGGCTTCCAATCTGTCTAACATCTACAAAGCATTAAAACTAAGTGAATTTATTAAGGATAAATATAAGACACATGTAACCTATGGGTTGCCTCCCATCAAGAACCTTTGTTAAAGTCACGGCACGACATCTTTTAACTATTTTTTCCCTCCACTTAGAAGATTTGAATCTTCAGCCTAACTTTTGATCAATACATATTTAAGGCACTTGGGGAAAAGGTGAGGTTTCAACGATACTACTTTTATCTTGCCACTTTGAAGACTTGAACCTCTTACCTAACTTTACATCAAACTTCTGAGAAGGCTCATTCAGTATTGTTGAGAACTTTAACAAGCCACTAGTAAAACATCAGATTTTACACTTATTGGCTTTTAAGTGAGGGATGTTATTTAACCCTTTTGGAATGACAAACTCCAAAACATAATGATTTTGTACTTAATCTCCAAAATTTATCATTTTCTTGGGTGGTTCGACTCTCATCACATCCACCAAGCATAATGTTGAAAAGTGATTGGAATAAGGTTGTCTTTCCAATTCTGGAGTTACTTTTTTCTTGACATTCTCACCCCAAAATGAACTAGAGTCTTCATAATAGATTTGCTTGGCTTTTTCGTTCAACTCTAGTACCATTTCTTTAATTTTTGTATCCTTCATTATTTTTATTTGGTTAGTTGGTAAATCACCAAGAGTTCTTTAACATCAAGCTTATTCTGAAGATTGGGCATATCCATGGTACTTGAAAGATCAGTCTCCTCACCCACTTCATCTTCCTTTTCACTTTTCTTTCCAAATTCCACCATGGATTGATGTAAGAGATTCATATTCTCCCTTATTGTAGTCACTCGATCCAATATGTTTAGAAGCATTGCTTTAACACTATTGTATCTGGCATAGTGTTTTTCCTTTATCACATCATGAGACCTATCATACTAATAAGAAGAACTATCATTTTTGTTAGCCTGTCGAGGGGAGGAGCATTTGGTATTACCCCAATGTCCATCTCAACCACCATAAAAAGAACAATCATAGTTCCAATAGGATTGAGATGGTGCACATACCTCTTTTTAGGGAGCATATTTATAATTTTACCAAAAGTGGGGTCTACCATAACATGGACATGGATTATCAAGGTAAGATCTAAAACCACCAAACTCAAATTCATTCCAAGATGCCATAGTGACAAGTAGATAAAAACAAAATTCTATCTAACGCACAAAACAAAAAAAATTGAAAACAAATATATACAAGTTTGAACCTAAGCAAGTAAGCTAAAATTACAAACTAACTCATAACATCAAATGGTTCCCCACCAATGGTGTCATTTTTTTATAATATTCAACTTACACAACGATATAAGTTTAAGGTGATCGTTTTCAATATAATACCCAACTTTGAGTCGGGATCGAATCCATATAAGTAAGTTTGAGATAAATGTTACATACAATATTCAGATTTAGGATAAAAATATTTGGGGGTTTTGAACATTTTTGAAATTATCACAACTTTGGGCTTCAAGAAAACTAAGTTAAGGCTAAGAATAATTAGAGTGTGATCAATTAGGATTAGATCTTGGGGTTATGTCATTCTAGATGTGAATTCATACATGGGTAATTAATAATTTATCCAAATTTAGCTAGGAGTCATGGGTAGGCTAGATATAAAGTGTTAGCGTTGGTCTTTCAACAAAACACTAAATTGTACTCATGGATTCTTTAGAAAACCTCATGAGCATGCCAAACTTACCAATCCAAAACCTCAACATAGCATCCCTATTTCTAGGAAGATGCCCATCAAGATAGCTAACTCACATAACATACTTATTTCTAAGATAATGCTAAGAAAATAACTAGTATCAAATAGTTGTTCACAATTACTCATCACACACATCCCTCTTTCAAGGATGATGAGGGATCCAAGACAATTTGGGGTTTTCACCTTAAAATCTCATTTAATTTGGAGTAATAGCAAAACCTACAACAAATAGATAATTAGGTAGATACATAAGCAACAGCCATGCATAAATCACAACCTACCAACCATGACCCAAAGAGGAAGAACTAGAAACTCATAAATATAATAAACAAAAATATACCAAAATCTCTTTCAAATTTTATTCATTAAAGGTAAGGAGAATGTCAATACACACTTTAAATTCCAATAAATCTTCAATGGAGTTTGTCGATTTTTCACTTCAGAGTTACTCTAATATCTTCTTAGCTCAAGATTAGAATAAAATTTTGCTCCAAGTTCCAAGTGATAAGATAAAAGTGATGATGAAAAATAGGATAAAATATGGATGATAGCCTCTTGTGAAAGGGTTTTAGCTTTTTGAGATTTAGGATCAGCTCTGTGAATTTACGAAACTACATTTGGACCCTTTTCCACTCAATTATAATGACACTATATAGATCATGATTATGCTTCTATAATTGCATGGTTTTTTATCGTGATTGCTATTAGTGACTTTAGTTGACTGACCAAAATTGCAATTCTCAGACCACGATCACAATAATTGAGGGTTTCCTGATCTGCCTGATCTTTATCTCTTACTCTTTTTTATCTATTTTCCTTTCCTTTCAACTTGATTTCAACTCATTTCTATCATAGGACCTGAAAGAGCACAAAAACTTGAAATTAACACATTCCAATGCAAAATTTACCTCATTTACGCAATTTAATCCTAGTAGTATACAAGAATTTGGGTATCAATGAGTTGTAAATTTTCCACTTATCAAGGAGCGTATGCAATATTTGAGGATTGTGCTCCAAACTTTGAGAGATCATAAATTTTTTTCTAAATTCTTTAAGTATAAGTTTTGGCTCGAGTCAATAACATTCCTAGGACATATGTGTCTAAGGATGGGATTATGGTTAACCTAGCGAAGATTGAGGCTATTCGTGATTCGACCAGGCCTTCATCTCTACTTGAGGCTTGTAGCTTTATTGGTTTTGTTTATTACTCTATATGATTCATTAAGGGTTTTGCTACTTTGCAACATCAATAACTAGATTGACTTAGAAGGAGGTCTTTTTCTAGTGTTCCAAGAAATGTGAGTCGAGCTTTTAGAAGCTTAAGGATTTCCTCACCTCAGCTCCTATATGGGCTCTTCATATTAAAGGTAACGGAGTCACAATATATTATAATGCCTTCAGTATTTGTTTGGGATATATGTTAATATAGTAGGATTGAGTAATTATTTATGCATTAAAATGGCTGAAGGTACATAAGCATAACTACCATACTCATGATTTAGAGTTGACAACAATAGTTCTTGTACTTAAGATTTGGACGCATTATCTATATGGAATACATTGTGAGATTTGTACCGATCATCATATCTTTAATATCTTATGATAAATAGAGAGCTTAATTCTAGGAAATGTAGATAAATTGAGTTGCTGAAGGATTATGACATCGCTATTTTATATCATTCTGACAAGGCAAATATGATAGCGGATGCCTAGAGCCAAAAAGTGGTGAGTATGGGTAGCTTGTCTTTTACTTCAATTTCTTAGAGGGTTTTAGCGTAGGACATCCATTCCTTAGCCAACTTGATGGTATGACTTAATATTTTTTTACCCCAGGATGATTTTTGCTAGTGTAGAGGTGAGGTTTACCTTACTTAAGCAAATTTAGGGTCATTAATTAGATGATATAAGACTCTATATCAACTATTACCAAGTTTTGAGTGGTGAGGCCATAAAGGATATCATAGATTCTAAAGGTATTCTGAGGTATGATGGCAGCATTTGTGTTTTTAGGGTTGGAAACTTAATACAATCAATTTTTCATGAGGCTTACAGCTCTAGATATTCTACTCATCCTGGTAGACCTAAGATGTATAGAGATTTAAGGAAACACTATTGGTAGAGTAGAATGAAGAGAGAGATGGTGGACTATGCAGATCGTTGCTTATGTTATCAATAGGTAAAGGCCGGTTATTAAAGGCATAGTGGCCTAATTAAGATATTTCCCATTCATGAGTAGAAGTGAGAATGGATCACCATAGATTTCATTAGTGGTTTGCCTCACAACTTTCATGTATTCGATGGTATTTGGATTATTATAGACCAGTTGATGAATCAACACATTTCATTATTATTCTGATGTCCTTCGGTGTAAAAAGATTAGCCTATATCTATGTTCGTGATATAGTTTGACAACACAGAGTGCCTATATCTATTATTTTAAATCGGGACTCAGTATTCACTTTTAAATTCTAGAGATATTTTTAGGAAGATTTAGGTATTCAAGTTGATCTTAGCATATTTTTTCACCCTCAAACCAATGGGTAGTCACAGCAGACTATTTAGGTTCTCGAGGATATAATTCAAGCTTGTGTCATGGACTTTAAGGGTTAGTGGGAGCAGCACTTATCCTTGGTCAAGTTCACATATAATAACAACTAACATTTAAGAATTGAGATGGACCTATTTAAGGCACTATATGGTAAGTGTTGTCAATCTTTGATTGGATTATTTGATATCTTTGAGATTAGACCATGTGGTACTGACTTACTTCAAGATTTGTTAGATAAGGTCAGGGTTAATTAGGATAGGCCGAGGGCAGCTCAGAGTAGGCAGAAGGCTTATGCATATCGTAGACTATATGCCTTGAGGTTTGGAATTGGAGACCAGGTATTCCTTTGAGTATAGACCATGAAGGGTGTTACGAGGTTTGGAAGAAAGACAAGCTTAGCCCCAGATATATTAGACCTTTTTAGATCATTTGCATACTTGGAGAAGTGGATTGTGATTTAGCCTTGCCCCCAAATTTTGTTGTTGTTCATCTAGTTTTCTATGTTTTTGTGTTGCAACAAAACATTCTTGATGAGTCTCATGTGCTTTGGCAGGACTCGGTTCACTTGGATGAGAGATTGTCTTTAATGGAGAAGCCAGTGTTCATATTGGCCAAGGATATCAAGCGGTTACTCTGTACAAAAATTCATGTAGTTAAGGTCCAATGGACACACCGCCTAGTAGAGGAGGCTACTTAGGAGGTCGAGAGTGAGATACGGACCTAATATTATCACCTGTCCGAGCCTTTAGGTACATCCTAACCCTTTACTTTTACGGAAGAAAGTTCTTTTAGTAGTGGATATTGTAATGACCCTTCAAGTTATTCTCTACATTTTTACACATTTTCACTATTTAGATCTTTCCTATAGCTTCTCCAAGTTATTTATGACTTGCTGGAGCTAATAGTTCATTTACCAAGCAGTTTGCTTGGTTTTTAGAGCCAATTTTTCATTTGAAGTCTTTGTTAGTAAGAATTGGCTATACAGTAAAAACTTTAGGTAAATGACCTCGTATGCCAATTTTTACAGTTGTATCAACTTTGAAACAACAATTTTGGGATAAAGTGACCTTTAGTTGAGGTCCCGAGGCTTCTGGGCTCATTTCAGGCTATTGGTTGAAATTTAATAAAAATAGCCCTTGGGTGTGGGGCCCACTTTTTATCGAAATGATCTCGGATGGAAATTTGGACTGCACATTGAGTTTGGAATGTCAAATTTGATAAAGTATCATAGTTTATTTGAGTTCACAGGATTCTAAAAGAATCTTGAGAGATTGGTGGAAAATTTGAATTTTTTTAAGTTTCAACTGGTGGATCCGCTAACACGGCTCTTAGGTTGCTTTAGCGGAGGTCGCTTTAACGGAAATCTGACTGAAATCTGATTGTTTTAGTGGCCATGGATTACCCATCCAAGCCACTTTAGTTGTGGTATATCTGCTAAAGTAGATTCTACTTAAGCAGTAGCCTATTTCTTTTAGTGGTAGGCTAGGCCAGTAGGTACCACTTTAGCGGTGATCGCTTAAGGGGCACCTGGGAGGCCATTAAAAGCATTTTTTGCCTGATTTTCTGCCTATTTTACACAAATCTTAAGATCTTGAGCCCAAGATAGTGTGGAAAATTGTGAAAGTGTTCATTGGGAGAATTTGGGGTGTTTGTGAGCTTGGATTACTTATTTCTCGTCGAAATCTTGGTAAGTTCCCATTAAATTCTTGGTTAATTCTTTAATATATTCCTAAAATCCCTAGATTCTTGTTGAGTAGATTGAGGTATCTTTTAAACTCAAAAATTACTTATTCTTGAGGGTATCCTTGAGCATTGAGAGATGTGTTGATAGTTTTGAACGTTCAATTCTGCAAACGGACCCCACATGGTATTTCAATTTGATTTTAGACTCGAAGCATAAGAATACAATATGGGTACCGTTGTTCTTGTATTGACAAGTAAATTACCATTTTGATAACATGGCATCAAGAAGAAGCATTTCTGAAGTGGAAATCAATGGTTTAGCAAACCTCAACAGACTTTCATCAATGTCCAGATGGCTAGGTTTACCTTTCTCCTAGATCGGGCTAAGTTATTATATATATATATATGATATTGTGCGAGATGTGGGTTGGTAATAAGGACTTGGAGCTAGACATAGTATGAAATAGTTTATTTAGTCGGTTAAGAGCCCGTCATTAGGCATATTTAACTTAGTTACCCGTTTCTTAAGTAGAATTGCTATCTTAGGATCCATTTAGTCTTTCTTAGCTTCATGACATGATAATTGATACCTTAGACTAGCCCGGGTTAGAATTGGACTTAGAACGGATGCTTTTAGAAGTGGGCCCCTCTAGCCCACCTTAGACCAAGATTACTATTAGCTCCTTGAATGCTCAATAGGCATGTTACGTTATCCTATTTACATTCTTGCACCTGAGAAGGGCTTACATGTGATGGTTATCTTGGAATGGTATTTGGAAGATGGGAAATTTCGTTTTAAGTTTGACAATTTATAATACAAAGACTAATTTGATTTTGGCATTATTGATGCTATTAGTTACAATTCAAGTTCGGCATTCATGATATTTGTTTTTGCTTAAGGCTGGCACATCATATACTAGTTTCAGTTTGAGTTCGGCACTGAGAGATTATTGACTGAGGTTATAAAAATGGTGCGAGTCTGGTGATTATGTTATGGAAGGATCCACGATTATGATTTCGAGTGAGGTTAGTTAGCATAATTTTAAGTTATTATTTCTCTTGACTGCACCCTTCGGTCTTAGGCGGTCGACATTGTGTTATTTACTTTATTGTACTTTCTAGCTTATGGAGGGCAGTTATGTAGAGATAGTTATGCTTTCCTTTAAGGTTTTTATTATTCCGGTTATTTGCTCACATTATTTAAAGCGTAAATCTAGGTTTACCCTCTTTCCTTGAATTAGTTTACCTATCTCGCATTCTTATTATATTTGTATTATGATTTAACTCACTCAGCCGATGATGCCTACTAAGTACCCATGGCAATGGTACTCATACTACACTTTTGTACCTTTTTAGTGTAGATCCGAGGACTAGCTTTCACAGACGTTGTGATTGTCCTGGTCATAGTTCAGAGACAGGGTGAGCTCTCAAAGCTAGAGTTGACCTTTTCTCCATCTTTTTGGAACACTCTTTCTGCTTTCAAGATTGTTGTATATTTGACTTTGATGTACTCATATTCTTTTGGATTAAAGGCTCTTGTACCAACTTATATAGGTCATGCGATGTTATTGCTCATCGATTATTTATCTTTCATTATGATATTATTTTTCTTGTGTCCATATCTTTTAACTCTTTTAGTTTCTTATTTCTGGCACTTATTCCATGTTCCACCAACTAGACCATTGCTTATAGCTCCGGGCTATGGTTTGTCTACCTACTTGTGGGGTAAAGTAAGTGTCATCATGACTCGCAAAATTGGGTCGTGACACCTGAAATATGGCTATATCCCTAAACAGAGATATAGTAACTGTAGTATCAGTACAACCACGTGTACTAGTAGGTATCATCAACCTATCAGGGTTAGAAACAAATAAAAATAATACGAGAAAAGGTCATATATATCCATGAACTATTAAAAATGATATGTAAATACCCTCTAATATACTTTTGGGTTATTTGTACCCCTATCATCTAACTTTGGGTACAGATATACTCCCGAACAATTTAAAATTGTATGTACATATTGTTCAGTTAGATGGCATGTACCACATGTCCTCATCCAAAAGGACTTAACCCATTTCCCCTTAGCATTTTATCTCCTAGCATGCCGACAAAATATTCTACAACCATAGTTAGAAGCGAATTTTGCCCATGCCTATTTCCTGGCAAACCAAAATCAATGCGGTCATAAAATATTTCTTTAGGATGAAGACACGTGGGCTAAACTCACTTCAAATTTCGGCCATAGAACATTTTTTGGGAAGGTCGGGGGATAAATTGCAAAGATGAAATGGGTTAATTTTTTTCAGATGGGGACTCGTGATGCACGTCGTCTAACTGAAGGGTATATATGTACTATTTTCAATAGTTTGAGCGTATATATGTACTCAAAGTTAGATGACAAGGGTATAGATATCCCAAATGTATAATAGAGGGTATTTACATACCATTGTCAATAGTTTAGGGATATATATGACCTTTCTCCAAAAATAATATAAAAAGGGGAGGAAATCATGACACGAGTTAAGGTTCTGAATAGATAAACCCTTCCAATGTCGCTCTTGTTAGGTGTTCGGCATAGTGTCCTTATCATCTATGCGACCTACCTACTACTTAACATTTTTATGTATCTTTATCCTCTAACAATTTGGTCCCTCCTTAAGTTCCCTAACTCTTGTCTTACCTACTTCACCATCCACTCTATGACTTATGTCCAAAATGATTATGACTCACTACTCCAACTCTAAACTATATAGCCTGATTCCCTAGGATACTCAAGGACAACTGAAATAACCCCATAACTTACTCAAAAAACATGAATATAGTACGGATAAGGAGAATAAGATATTTACTCAAATAAAGCAAACCTAATATTATGACTACGCTTCCTGGCCCATCAGTCATACCCATAACCTCAATACATGACTAGAAATAAGTTCTATTATATCACATTATCTCAACAGATATACCAGTATATAAATACAGCAAATATGTTTAAACAGATTAGTATATAAATACCGTAAATATGCTTAAGCAGATTCTTTCAACCATAGACACCACAATAAATATGTGCTATAAAATAATGAATGCATACATACAAGGTGTACACACATACTAGAGTCAACAAGAACTCACAATTATTACCTGTAGGGGATGAGCTCAATTCATGTACTAGTACTAGCATAGTACCTAATCTAATAACAGTGTTAGCATAACACTTTATCCATATACAGTGGTTATGTGACACTGTCCAAATATATTCATCCCATACCATCTTAAAACCACATGTTCAATATATGATACAGTCAATAATCACAAGTAATACCCAAAGGCTAATCACAACATTTAACTCACATATAAGTACAGAAATAACTCAATGCCATAATACGCCTAATGAGTCATATTCACCTAACATAACAACCATACCCCCTAACCATCACCCATGCCTACCTCTTACTTCTCTTTTTCTTAAATATGTATATATCTATTCCACTATAAACCAATACCTACAAACATGGTACACATACCCACTGCTCTTATGACTATTCTCGACTCATCATGATACCTAGGAACCTAATACTCGTTCTCTCTACTCTCAATTTTAGTTCTACCGCACTCCAATGAATCTGCTAACTCACTATTATTACTTTTATAATTACCCTAACGATTTTGTTAACTCATAAGCATACTTTCTCATACCGACCTACCTTTTTCTCATACAAAATGCATACCTTTGGGCAAATAAAGGAGAAAAACATTTGAATAACATATAATTCAAGTAAAAAAATTGTTATCCTAGTCCAGTTATTATTATATCCATCCAAACTCAATGAGCAAACACATAAAATCTCTCGACATAACAATAGTTATTACATGCATGAACTTTCCTGACGTAACTATAGTTATTACATGCATCTAGTCCAAGGTTAATATAATTAAAATATAACCTACCTCATAGATGAATTCCACTATGATGAAGAGAGAAGAGTTTTACACAACCCGAACCTAGGCCTTGTCATAATGGACATCTCAAGTCCAACCAGGACACCTCGTTACCCAACCCAACCTCAAAATGCATACCCTAAGTCAGATGAATTTAGAGCATATAACAAGATAGAATTTTGTATAATTCTAGACTTTGGGATAGGTCCACGACCGTGACCAACCCAAGCAAGTCTAACCATCTAATACCAACCAACAACCACAACCAAACCAATAGGATAACCAAGTTCATGCCAATACCATAACATAATAGGATAGAACAATCATAAATAAAATCAAATGATATCATACCCAATACCAATGGAAATACTAAGGCTGACACCACTACCGACACAACTCATACCAACCTATAGTAGTTCCACAAAGCCTCTAACCAAAAGTAAAATGATATCCGATTGGGACATACCCCAACCATAGCTAAAGCTAATGTACATGAAATAACCAAAGTATATAAAGACATCCATGATGTGAAATAGAGCCTTTCATAGTATGGAAGATCACTACTTTAATCTAACAGTTATTCACGAATTTGATCACTAAGTAGGAGGAGTGGAATGGCCAGTTCCTGCATCGCGTGGGGATACAGCTAGCAAAGATGGGTTAGTTGGTGAATGCTAGCATGCACTCAGGATAAGGATAAAATAATTCCAACCACTAAAACCTAGTAAACAACTACATGCATTAACATCCATACATATATATACATATATCCATGCCAGGAAAGGGAACCGGGTTTAGTATACCTTTAAAACCATTAACCTAGGTATGTGTAGCTTAACTGTCCTAAAACCACCCACGGGCTATATAGGTCCATTGTAACTGATATGACCAAATTACACCTCTCTTATGAGAGAATAAGCGATCGTCGTCAAATATATAACTCAACTAGGTTAAGGTCGAATCCCACAAGGAATATGGTGTTAATTAAGATGATTTGTTATTTAACCAACTAATAGTTAAAAGTTTTCTTTAATTGGGGCATTTTATCAACCAATCTACTATTAATGTTTCAACTTATTTTAGAAACTCAATGTTAATGTTGCAGTATTTCAAATCAATGATGTAGTAAAACTAGAGTTGTGATCACTATGAGTATTAATCCTTATTGAATAGTTGTGATATTCAATTCTCATGAATTATTTGAAACATCAAATTATCATTATTGATCATTAATCTAAGTGTTTTTCAACCTACTTATATGTTAGGTTCCCCAATTCTTTCAAACTTAGGAAAAACCTTCTATTCACACTGATTTTTTCTCAAGTTGATAAATCTTGTTACAGCATTAATCATTAGACGAAAAATTGATCTTTCCAAATCCCCATTGATAATTCACTTTCTTTAATTGATTTCCCAGTTCAAGAAAACTAGCACAAGGCTTGATCTATTGTTTACAACCAATAGAAAATGATTGTTACAGCGGAATTATCAAGATGATTCCACAGTCAATTGAATCTCATTCAACTATTAAATCAACAAAATCCTACTTATAGCTCCCACAACTCCAGTTGTGGGAGTTAGTTGCTTTATGAAATAGAAAATGCTATTACAGATTGAATCTATAATTTAAAGTAGTTAAACTTACAAAATATGAAATCAAACGTTGTACCCTTTTAAGTTTCACAAGAAATTTCCCAAAACTAAACCAAAGATTGAAAACTAAATTCAAAACTTAAGAGCTTGAAATATAAAAATGTTGTTTTTGGAATAAGTTCAAGATGCCCCATGAAAACCTAAAAACTACTATAAATATCCTTATCCTTCAGATTTTGAATTTCAAAATCCATTATTTCTGCACAACAGTTTACGACAAGATTGACGGCTTGTCAACTTGTCAGCCAAGTCATCACTTGGTATTTATAATCAATAAACTGCATACAGATGACGACTACCACTGACGGCTTATCAACTTGTTGATGACTTGTCACCCAAGTCATTAACTTGTCACTCCAGAAGCTAACATTCTATCTATGGTTGATGACTATCACTGACAACTTATCACTTTGTTGACAACTTGTCTCCAAAGTTGTCAACTGAAATTTTCAACACTTTTCTTCTTGATTTGTCATCCCTACTTCATCAAAAATGTCCTTCTTGATAAGGTTTTCTTAGGTTTTCATGGATCTTGACTTTTCCTGCAAAATCATATTAAATACGATAAAAATCAATAATAGTTACTTAAGAACTTACAATTATTCTAAGTTAAAAGCCTCAAATATTCTAACACAAAGCTAGAACATGAGTAACCCCCTGAACGGGCCCCGATGTGTGTAGGCGCACAAACCAAAGATGCCATCGAAGTAGGATATTCCCGAGTACCTTTTGCTCTCCATGATACACATATACAAATATGACTTAGGGATTCTCGTGTACCCCATAAGTATCATATATGGTCGCCATGACCAATCCTCATGTCGACAAAAATGAGTTTCCAGTGTCTGTCCATTGGACTCACACCTTTACAGTTAGCCCAATTAAAACCATTACCGTATAACTAAAACTACCATTCCATTTATTATTAATCGAGGCTATAAGTAGTTGTATCGTCATACCGACTATAACTTACAAGCAATGTCCTTAGCCAATCTTTTAGAGAAGTAGGGATTCCCATGTATCTATAGATTACATTATTTAGTTCATTTGGGGTATTCCCATGTACCCTGCAAGTATATTCATTTATTAGTTTGCTTGGGGGATTCCTTTGTATCCCATAAGGATGTTCAATTAAACCATAACCATGACCACCAAGACCTTACCATTTAACCATTTAAACCATTTATACCATTTAGGGTTCCATTACCAATTTGTACCATGTAATAGTTCCATTAAAAGTCCAACAATATAGTAAAAACATTCTCATAGGCATTTTATCAAACATGTTATGGGCATACTGTTTCCAAAGACAAAACCAATTAAAAATTAACCATTCCCATGCAACCAAACATTCAAACCATCATTATAATATGAAAACCACAAGTAAAAAAGCACAGGAAAAATATAACCAACCATTATAACCTGAAACCCTAACATATATTTAAAAACCCAAAACCATACAACACTTATGCCATAAAAACAATTCATAAAACATTTCTTTATTTAGAACTAACAATGAGAGAGAAGTAACATGCTTTAGATTATGAAGATGATGGAGAGAAACCACCCTTGTAAGCCCCAAATTGATCATATTGATGAAACCCTAGCCTTTCTAGACCCAAGAGCCTTTGAGAGAATTTGTGAGAGTTTTTAAGTGTTTAGGATTAGAATATTAGGGTAAATAATGTCCCAAAAATGATATAAGTCCAAGGGCCTTAAGAGGTTAAGAGGGGAAATTTCCAAATTACCCCAATTTAAACTGTACAAAATTCCCACAAGAGGGTATGGCTCCACCACATGATCTATACCCTAGGGTATAGTGGTACCCTTACTCGTACCCTAAACCTTCCCTTAGACCCCAACATTGCCCACCCCACCAAATACATACCCTAGGCAGAATGTGATCAAGAACATACTGAATAACATATGAGTTAGAACCATACAACTCGTACCCTAACATACTACTTGTATGTTCTCAACTCGTACCTTAAACAGAAACCTATCCCCACCACACTAATCATCACATGACCATGACCCCCTAAACCATACCCTATCATACGAGTGGTACCTCAAGTCATATAATGTCTAGTGAGTCCAAAACCTAGGAAATTTTTAAGGATCAAAACCTAGGATGTTTCAGTCTCCCCTACTAGGATCACTCATCCTCGAATGACGTATAAGGTGGTACAAGCACGATTTACATCCCTAGATTCCTCTACTCTTATCTTTAACAGACATAAAATATATGTAAGGAAGTCAAACTTTCATTTAACAAAGTTTGAAAACAAAGATGTGATCAAGACACATATCATCCATACGAATGCTAGAGTAGAAAAAAAATGCGGATACTTCGACTTTATGTCCTTTTGGGCTTCCCAAGTAGCCTCTTGCACCTTGTGGTTTCTCCATAGAACCTTTAAGAATGCCACATCTTTGGTCCACAACAGACGAACCTGATGATCCAAGAACTCAATTGGGATCTCCTTATAAGACAGAGAATCTGAAATACCCAATCCTTCCAAAGAAACAACTGATGAAGGATCATCTACACACTTTCTCAATATAAAGACATATAATACCAGATGAATGAAACACAAACTCGAAGGCTATTCCAATTCATATGCAATATTACGAACTCTTCTAAAAACCACATAAGGACCAACATATCGGGGACTAAACTTTTCTTTTTTCCCAAACCGCATTACTCTTTTCATGGAGACACCTTTAGGAATACCTTATCCCTAACCTTAAACTCCAAGACTCTACGCCTTACATCTGCATAAGACTTTTGGCGACTTTAGGCAGCCTTAAAACTATCCCAAATCATCTTCACCTTCTCCATAGCCTGATAAACCACATCCGGGTCAAACATATCCACCTCACCAAGCTAAAACCAGCTAATAAGAGATCTACATCTTCTACCATTCAATGCCTAAAAAGGGGCCATCCCAATGCTAGAACGATAACTATTTTTGTAAGTAAACTCTGCAAGAGGTAGATGCTCAACCCAATTACTTCCAGAGTCAATAACACACGCACGAAGAATATCCTCCAATGTTATAATAGTCCTTTCTGCTTGCCCATCCGTCTTTGGGTAGAAAGTAGTACTCAGACTATAATCTTAGAACCCGACCCTTTCTAAAACGACCGCCAAAAGTGAGATGAAAACTGCATACCACGATTAGAGATAATTGAAATAGGTACCCCATGTATCTTCATAATATCATGAAGATAAAACCTGGCATAATCCTCAATCAAAAAGTTAGTCCTCACTGGCAAGAAGTGAGTCGACTTTGTCAGCCTATCCACGATAACCCTAAATGAATCAAATTGGTTTTGAGACTGAGGAAAACCGATTATGAATTCTATACTGATTACCTCCTATTTCTATTCCAGCAATTTAATTTCTTGATACCACCTTCTGAGCCTCATGTGCTCAGCTTTTACTTATTGACACACTTTGTACTTGGCCACAAAATTAATCGCATCCCTCTTCATACTATTCCACCAACACATCTCCTTGAGATCATTACATATTTTTGTCGAAGCAGAATAAACAACATAGCATGATTCATGCGCCTCTGCCAATATCCTTTCACATAAACCATCGACGTCAGGAACACATAACCTTCCTTAGTACTGCAAGGTACCATCACCATTGATCTTAAATACCATTACCTTCTGCCCACCTATATCACCCTTAATCTTCATCAAGACAGGATCTAGCATTTTCTTCTCTTTGATCTCTACACCAAGAGATGACCAAACCACTTCCTATACCAACACACCACCATTCCCAGAGTCTAAAAGATGAACTCCAAGATTAGCCAAGCAGTGAATATCCTTCACCAATTCTCGATTCTCCTTATACATATGAGCTAAACTCCCCATGGACAACCTGCTAAGAGTATCAACAACCACGTTAGCTTTACCTGGGTGGTAGTGAAGACTCATATCATAGTTCTTGAGAAGCTCAATCCATCTTCTCTACCTAAGATTATGCTCTCTCTGAGTGAATGATGATAGGCGAATTTACACGCCTATATCAATATATTTTGCCCATATTTTAGCCTAGTTTTGAGAACAAACTATATATTTCATGCACTTTTAGTCCTTTTTCCTATAAATGAGCTAACGAACATGATTAGGAAAGTTTCAGGTATAAATGATGCAAAATACAGCATTTTATGGCTTACTTGACGCAAAAGAAAGCTCACAAACGAAGTAGAAAGGAGCTGGACGCCTAAAGGACCAAATCTGCTGCATGGAAAATCTGTCCCGGGCTAAAACAACATTTCTGAATACTTTGGGGACTGCATGGAAAATCTGTCCAGGACTAAAACAGCATTTCTGAAGACTTTGGGGACTTACAGACACAAAGCTGGATTTTGACAATGATACATTAACCTAGTACAATTGGGTTATGTATTTCATTAGTTTATTTGGATTAGGAGAATGTTACATTAACCTAGTACAAATGGGTTAAGTATTTCCTTAGTTTAGTAGGATTTGGTTATTTATTTCATTAGCATAGTAGGAGTAGGATAGGAGTATTATAAATACCCTATCATGCTAGAGATTTTAATCAAGTCCTCCCTTAGTGGAGGCAACTCCTCCCTTAATTCAAGAAATTCATTCTTCACTTAATTCAACAATTAATTTTCTTCCATCCCTCTCATCTTCCACCACAAACACTTCTAATCTATTCTTCTATTCATCTATTCCACAACAAGAGAATCGTTACTTGCTACGGAATCACCAAAACCACACGCCAAACACCTACTATTCACGCCATCCACCATGCAAAACGTGATATCCTTCGCATTCATGGGTAATTAAACCTCTTAGTTGGGGTTATGGAAGCCGAATGAGTTACTATCTATTGCTATGAGTTTGTGAGTTCAAGACACGTATATTGCTTATATCATTATTCTCTTCATCTTAAATCTACAATCTTTGCGGTTTCAAACACATGAACACGCCATTCTAACATCTAACCTGTTTGAGAGAAAGGTTACTTGTCTAGAAAAGAAGACGCATAGACTAACGCCAGTCTAACATTTAACTTGTTCGAGAGAAAGGTTATTTGTCTGGAAAAGAGATAATGTCAAGGTAGTAGGACACCCTTTCCTATTAAAAAGTTAGTGCCGTAACTGGACTAACCTCTTGGAGAATTCGTACCGCTAGACACACTTTAAGCTCGAGAGAGTTAAAGTGAAATAGTCCTTGTTTAGGTCGAGAGACGCTTGGATTTACCATCGACTACAATTCTCTATAAGCAATTGCATGTCAAGACTCTACACACTCATAGCCAATAGAGACGTATACCTCAGAAGGTGGACATAACCCCAACGCTTCAATTCTCATTGTTTACAACCAACGTGACAATCTTTCTCTTTTTACTTTATTATTTTCAGCTTTTATTTCATTACTTTGGTTACTTATTACAATCCCCCCTTCTTACGAGACTTGCACCAAAAGTCTATTAATTTTACTTACTTGTTGACCAAGCTATTCCCTGTGGGATCGATACCCAACCCAGGTTGGGTTCTATATTTGCTAACGACCGCTTTACACTCCTACGAGAGCTGTAGATTGAGCGTTATCAAAAATTGGCGCCGTTGCCGGGGAATACGAGTGTCAATCAAGTTTGTGATAATTACTAGACTCTTTGGTCAAAGATTCTCGTACTTTTACTTTTAGTTGTTGTTTTTTGTTTTTTTTAGGTTTATTCAGTGCATCAATGGAGGCACAACGTGAAATTGAAAGGATGGCTGCTCAAGTGCATCAACAGAATATTGATAATCGTAGGCGAGCAACAAATCCTGACGATGAGGATCTGGGCGATGAAGAGCTACTAAACCCACGACATACTGCTGAGATGGCGGCACCCTTACAGAGGAGAGATCGTCAAGCGCGATTGAGGCCTGATTGCCGAGTTATGCAAATTCCTTTTGATGATGAAGAGGACGATCTAGACGGACCTGGTGCCACCGGAGCTATTATTCTTCCGCCATTAGCACCTGGAGCAAAGTTCAATATCACAAGCGCCATGATTCAGCTTTTGCAACTCAAGGGATTATTTGGTGGACTAGCAGGCGATGATCCGAACATGCATCTGATCAACTTTATTTCTACATGCAAGTCATTCGACAATCCTGGAGTTGGACAGAATGCAATTCGATTACGTCTATTTCCATTGTCTCTGTCTGGGGAGGCAACTATATGGTTGAATGGGCTGACTCCTGATTCTATTACTAATTGGAGGCAATTGAAAGACGCTTTCCTAGAAAGATTCTTTCCGCCATCCAAAAAAGCACAATTGAGAGATGAAATCAGCAACTTTCGTCAGCTTCCCTCAGAAGCTCTCCACGAAACATGGGAGAGGTTCAAGACGAAGCTAATGCGATGCCCAAACCATCATATGACCAATGTCCACTTGATGGAGATATTATACAGAGCGTTGAATTCGGTGACTAAGCCAGTGGTTGATAATGCAGCAGGTGGATCATTTATGGACCTCACCTTTGTGCAGGCAAGCAATATGCTAGATCGGATGACGAAGCAAAGTAGAGCTTGGCATACCAGGGATTCTGAGGTAGCAAGCTCTACTGTATCTTTTGGCATGACTGCAGAGCAGAGGCGAAGGCAAGAAGAACGTGCGCAAGACATGGCGCACATGAAAACACAATTGGATCTTCTGACAAAGCACTTATTATCAGGGAAGACCAAAAAAGTGAAAGTTGTAGCACTAAAAGGAAGAGACGAATCTGATTTCGAAGAGGAGGCCAACTACTTGAACAATCAGGGGGGTTTCCATGGGAATGCCCAAGGAAACCAAGGTCAGAGCTATTATGATAAATCTGGAAGCAAAGACCAAGGTAGTTGGAAGAAAAATAATGAAAAGAGTGGTTTGTACGTTCCCCCTGGCAGACGTGATACCACCATATCTAATTCTGGAAGTATGGAAGACATGATGGCTAAGTTATTGAAAGGAGTGGAAGCAACGAGCGCGGGAGTTAAGGAGGTGATTGATGATTTGTCCTCCATGAAGCAACTAGTTGATTCTCATTCCACTTCTATCAGGCAAATAGAGCAACAATTGAGCCAACTTTCAGCAGCATTTAATCAAAGAAAGGCTGGCACTTTACCTAGCGATACTGTGCAAAACCCAAGGAATGATGGGTCATGCATGGCCATAACTACCAGAAGTGGTAAGGTGCTGGAAACTTCAGAAAAAGGCAAGCAAGTGGTTGACGAAGTGGTACGGTTTGACGAAGTGGTACGGTCTGTAGCTGATGTTCATTATGAGGATACGAAAGCATTATCTATAGAGAAACAACCTACTGTTGAGCCATTGTCTGCTGTGCTACTGAAAGTTGAGCATGAAGATAATGAAGGTTATGAAGAACTTATGAGTGCTCTAACAGAAATAGAGTCTTATACTCCTAAGAAACCGGATTGTGAACTCAAGAATCGACCAACAACGAATACTCCCTTTGACGAGCCACCGATGCTAGAATCGCAAGAGCTTCCCGATTATCTAAAGTATGTGTTCTTGGAAAGTAGAACTATACTTCCGGAGAGAGCAGATGATTTAAGTGAACAGCACGTAGAAGCTCTCATCTCTGCTCTGAGGAGATACAAGAGAGCTATGGGTTGGACTATTGATGATATAATTGGTGACTCTCCGGAGAAACGTAGGAGCCATCTCGAAAAAATTCGCATGCCCACAGGTAAGCCTCATTGTCGTCTAAATCCTTTTAGAAAACGATCCATCACTTATCTCGACGAAGTCTAAGTACTCGAGGTAACTATGTCGAGCCACGACAATAAATAAGGCGCTAGATGGGAGGCAACCCATCGTTTTATCATTTTTTTCGTTTTCTTTCATTCTAGTACTTGTTTTGTTTTATGAAAAATCCAAAAATAAGAGTCGTGCCACGACCAAAACTAAGGCGCTAGGTGGGAGGCAACCCATCGTACTAATCATTTTCATTTGGTTTTGAGCAAAAATAGGTGCAAGAAGTATGCAACGAGGAGATTGATTTCAATTGACGATTTGGTCGCATTGTATGGTAAAGTCGGTAAGTTAGGAATGGTGATGCATAAGGCTATGAAGTGAGCCTTTCTCACGTCATAATAGGCTTCGAGGAAGGCTAGGCCTTGGTAAAAATAGGCCACGAACGATGCACAACCTATTCTATAGCCTAAGGACTCGGAATCTAGAGTGCTATACACTATGCGCCGCCTATTCCTAGGTATGTTTTTGACTATGCGCCGCCTATGCTATGACATTTGAGATACTGAGACCAAATGCCATAGACTATGCGGCGCATATGTCTAGAAATGCCATAGGATATGCGGCGCATATGTCCCATTATGCCATGGACAATGCGCCGCATATGCCATTGATATGCCAAGAGATATGCGCCGCATATGTGGTGATTTTGTCCCCAAATCCGATTGTAAATGGGTCATAACCCGACCCATACTCTTCCTATATAAAGGGGACATAGTTTTACAACACAACCACATTAGAAAACACCCTAAAGGCGCCACATAACCTTCCAAATCTTCTCAAAATTTTCTTCTTTTGCTCTTCTAATTCACAACACCGTCTCCACAAGCTTCAAGCAAGTAAGTACTCTCTTATTCTTCATCGTAAGTACTACGTTGCTATGCTTATTATAAATTGCTAAATCATATAAGATTGTTGGTGATGTTCATGTGTTTGAATTGTTGTTACATAATCATGTGAGTGAACATATACGTAGGGAATTCTTGACTTATTTCCGACTTGAATTTGGTTTCAATAGCATTGTTATGATATTTGCTGAATAGATATGGCTATGAATATTGCTTAAGAGTGTTGTTTGGATGCTTACATGTTAGACTATCCCGGCCATCGGGATAAGATTATAGTGCCTATCGACTTAGGAGGTTGTGCTTGTTGTAAGAATATCGATTCCATGTGGTAACCCCTATGTCGTAGTGTTGCTATATCTACCATGAAAGTAGTTCAATGGCTGCAAATAAGTGATACAATGCTGATTTTCTTGTTGGAATACAATCCTAAAACGTATGTCGACGAAATCTGAGTAAATCGACTACGTTCACCTCGCTGATTTGTGCAACAAAACTAAGTGTGGGGTGGTACCCCTAGTACTTGCTTATAGATTGTATCAAGTGAGATTGTGCTGCAACTAACACTATTTCTAGTCTCAGGTACAATGGCACCTAAAGCGAGACAAGGCAAGGAGAAGGCTACCACCTCCCAAAAGGGCAAAAAGAGAAGTTGCAAGGACCAAGGAGAACCCTCCTCGCAGCAAATACCCCGACTCACGCTTGGAATTAAGTGGGATACTTATGAGGAACTTCTAAGGATGACGACTCTGATGATGATTCCAATGCAAGGGGTATGACCCCAAACATAGAGGATAAGTCCGACCAACCAGGTTCCTCGTATTTATTTTCCACTGAGGACAGTGTCCCGACTAAGTGTGGGGTGGTGGTATTGCATGCTATACTTCTCTATTCGCATCTATGTTTGTTTGCTTTTGTTTCATTTTTGTTTCGTTGTGTTTTTTTAGTAGTAAATTTTTTTTTCTAGCTTCGCATGAAATTATTTTGATAGGCAGCATGAGATTATAACAAGAGTATGTGCTACAATTGTGACTATTGAGACGTTTAGGCTCTAGTTGTGACTCATTATGTGATATTATGTGACTCAATTCCTTCACTTGTTGGGTCAAGAGTCTATATTACTTCCAATCAAGTCGACCATGTGCCTTGTGTGTGTGAGATAATAGTATATTCTATGTGTGTGGCTGATGCTAGAACTTGCTTGGTATGTATGCAAAGCGAAAATAAGGAGTGTAAGTTAGGATATGATTTAGGCATTTCTTTGGCAACCTATATTTGTTTACCTTCAGTTTTACCTACCCATGGACATCATCCTAGTTAAACCCTTTTGAGCCTTTAGCCTATTTCTTTGACAACCTTGTATGTAAGCCTAATCCATTTTTTTTCAAGACCGTAATTTAATCCAAATTCCTAAGTGCTTTAAAGTGAAAAAGTCATGTGACAACATAAGAGGAAATTGGGTGAGTATGATTCTTTAAATTGTAATGGTGCTTGAATGTGTTATGAAAAAGAAAGTGCTATCATAAGAGGTATGTTGTGAAAAGAAAAAGGAAAAGAAAGCTGAAAAGTGAGTTGTGCTTAAAATTGAAAAACAAAAGATGAGAACAAGGGTGGAAGAATAAAATAAAGAAAGGTTGAAAGAAAAAAGTGTCAATGATACAATGTGATGTATTAAAGTGCTTAGGAACTTAGTCACTATTTCTGGCCAAAATAGCTGATCCTACCCGTCCCTTAGCCTACATTACAACCATCAAAAGACCTACTTGATCCTAAGCTTAGCATTCTGACATTTAGTAGAGTACTACATTAAGGGCAAGCCTATGGTCATCAGTTGCTACATATGAATTCTTTGCGAGAGTGAGAGCAAGGATATGTTGATACCCATGTTTGAAAAATATGCTATACTTGTGAGTGATTATGGGTACTATATTGTGAGACACACATGGTTGATGAGTCTTGGATAGTTGTACATGATTCTATGCACCTTAACGTTTGCATGCGAGTTGATCACCATCACGAGTCTATGCTTGAGGTTAAATTGTTTCTACTTATAATCAGAAAGCTACTCTTCGTTGATAATTGTTGTGCTTGTCTTGAAGAATGTTTTATGTTGTTGTTGTAAAACCCTAAGTTGATGTTTAGAAGGACATGATATTTTGTTCGAGGACGAACAAAGCTGCAAGTGTGGGGTTTTGATGATAGGCGAATTTACACGCCTATATCAATATATTTTGCCCATATTTTAGCCTAGTTTTGAGAACAAACTATATATTTCATGCACTTTTAGTCCTTTTTCCTATAAATGAGCTAACGAACATGATTAGGAAAGTTTCAGGTATAAATGATGCAAAATACAGCATTTTATGGCTTACTTGACGCAAAAGAAAGCTCACAAACGAAGTAGAAAGGAGCTGGACGCCTAAAGGACCAAATCTGCTGCATGGAAAATCTGTCCCGGGCTAAAACAACATTTCTGAATACTTTGGGGACTGCATGGAAAATCTGTCCAGGACTAAAACAGCATTTCTGAAGACTTTGGGGACTTACAGACACAAAGCTGGATTTTGACAATGATACATTAACCTAGTACAATTGGGTTATGTATTTCATTAGTTTATTTGGATTAGGAGAATGTTACATTAACCTAGTACAAATGGGTTAAGTATTTCCTTAGTTTAGTAGGATTTGGTTATTTATTTCATTAGCATAGTAGGAGTAGGATAGGAGTATTATAAATACCCTATCATGCTAGAGATTTTAATCAAGTCCTCCCTTAGTGGAGGCAACTCCTCCCTTAATTCAAGAAATTCATTCTTCACTTAATTCAACAATTAATTTTCTTCCATCTCTCTCATCTTCCACCACAAACACTTCTAATCTATTCTTCTATTCATCTATTCCACAACAAGAGAATCGTTACTTGCTACGGAATCACCAAAACCACACGCCAAACACCTACTATTCACGCCATCCACCATGCAAAACGTGATATCCTTCGCATTCATGGGTAATTAAACCTCTTAGTTGGGGTTATGGAAGCCGAATGAGTTACTATCTATTGCTATGAGTTTGTGAGTTCAAGACACGTATATTGCTTATATCATTATTCTCTTCATCTTAAATCTACAATCTTTGCGGTTTCAAACACATGAAAACGCCATTCTAACATCTAACCTGTTCGAGAGAAAGGTTACTTGTCTAGAAAAGAAGACGCATAGACTAACGCCAGTCTAACATTTAACTTGTTCGAGAGAAAGGTTATTTGTCTGGAAAAGAGATAATGTCAAGGTAGTAGGACACCCTTTCCTATTAAAAAGCTAGTGCCGTAACTGGACTAACCTCTTGGAGAATTCGTACCGCTAGACACACTTTAAGCTCGAGAGAGTTAAAGTGAAATAGTCCTTGTTTAGGTCGAGAGACGCTTGGATTTACCATCGACTACAATTCTCTATAAGCAATTGCATGTCAAGACTCTACACACTCATAGCCAATAGAGACGTATACCTCAGAAGGTGGACATAACCCCAACGCTTCAATTCTCATTGTTTACAACCAACGTGACAATCTTTCTCTTTTTACTTTATTATTTTCAGCTTTTATTTCATTACTTTGGTTACTTATTACAATCCCCCCTTCTTACGAGACTTGCACCAAAAGTCTATTAATTTTACTTACTTGTTGACCAAGCTATTCCCTGTGGGATCGATACCCAACCCAGGTTGGGTTCTATATTTGCTAACGACCGCTTTACACTCCTACGAGAGCTGTAGATTGAGCGTTATCAGTGAACGCATCTTATAGACTCTTATGATTAGAAAGAATATCCACATACACCACATACGAATAGTGCCACTAAATTTTTAACGCAAACACTACTGCTAAAATCTCTAAATTATGAGTAGGATAATTCCTCTCATGCACCTTTAACTACCTAGAAACATAGTCTATCACTTTCTATGATGCATCAGAACACAACCAAGTCCTACCCGGGATACATCACAATAAACCACAAACCCATCAGTGTTTTTCATCAAATTCAAAATTGAAGACAAAGTTAACTTATCCTTCAGTTTCTAAAAATTACCCTCACAAACATTTGACCAACAGAACCTTACCTTCTTCTAAGTCAACTTAGTCAATAAGGAAGCTATAGTCGAAAAACTTTCCAAAAACTTTTTATAGTACCTAGCTAAACCCAAGAAGCTCTGAATGTGAGGTTGGAGTAATAGGTTTAGGCCACTTTTTAACCATTACAACCTTTTGCGTATCCACCATAATCCCCTCACTAGAAATAATATGACCTAGAAAAGTGAAAGCATTTAACCAAAATTCACATTTTGATAATTTAGCATAAACTGCTGCTCCTTAAAGGTCTGCAATATAATACGAAGGTAATTAGCATGATCCATCTCCCTGTTGGAATACACCAAGATGTCATCTATGAACACAATAACAAACAGATCAAAAAATTGATAAAAAAAACCCTATTCATCAAATCCATGAATGTCATCGGGGCATTGGTCAACCCAAATGACATCACAAAGAACTCAAAGCGCTCATTTCGAGTACGGAATGCTATCTTAGGGATATCCACCTCCCTAATCTTAAGCTGATGATACCCGGACCAAATATCTATCTTAGAAAAGAATTTGGCACCTTGCAACTGATCAAACAAGTCATCCATCCTTTGGAAGAGGATACTTGTTCTTAACTGTTACCTTATTCAACTATCGATAGCCAATACACATCCGAAGGGAACCATCCTTCTTATGCATGAATAACACCGATACACCCCATGAGGATACATTAGGATGGATAAAACCCTAATCTAAAAGATCCTTAAGCTCCTTCAACTCAGTCGGAGCCATCCTATAAGGAGGAATAGATATTGGACGAGTGTCCGGAACCAAGCCAATCCGAAAATCAATCTCATTATCTGGAGGAACACCAGGAAGATCATCTAAAAAAACCTCAAGAAAATTATTCACCACCAGAACCAAAAGAAAAGAAGAACCTTCTGAGTTAGAATCTTTAACTCAAATAAGATGATAGAGACACCCCGTGGAGATTAATATCTAAGATCTAAGATAAGATATGAACTTCTCCTTAGGATCTAGAGAACCACCCTCCCATTCAATAATCGATTCACCAGGGAACCTAAAGACAACCATACAGGTCCGAAAGCCTAAGGACATAAAATATGAGTGTAACCAATCCATACCCAGAATAACATCAAAATTCACTATGTCTAATCAAAATAGGTCTACCAAAGTCTCCTTACTACCGATAAATGCCACAAACCCCCTATAGACTCGTTTAGAAACCACAGAGTCACCTACCGAGGTAGAAATAGAAAAAGGATCTAAAATAACCTCAGGACCAAAACCAAAATACACAGCCATAAATAGGGTCACATAAGAGAAAGTGGACCCCAGATCAAGTAAACAATACACATCATGAGAGAAAAGTTTCGATAGACCAGTCACGATATTAGGTGATGCCTCGGACTCCTATCGGAACATAAGAGCAAATAATCAATTCTGGCCCATGCTGGTACCAGAAGCAGAAATAGATACAAAAGCAGCACCCTTTGATGAAAGAACAGATAAGGAGGCAATCGGAACCTTGTTTGACCCTGAAGCGACCTTACCAACCTGACAATTTCTAAGCATATGGCCTGGCAGACCATACTTGAAGCACATATCCCTTCCTTCATCACAGAAACCGTAATGTAACCAACCACAGAAACTACAAGGAAGATATAATGAGGCCAACTGAGATCCACTCGGCTAAGATTGGGAAGCCTATGCCCTGAAGTTCTCGCCACCCTATTGACGCCTGTCACTCGAAGTCTTCAAGTAGGGAGCACTAGTTGTGGAGAAAGAATCAGAACTCCTCAACTTCTTCTTTGGCCACTTACTACCATCCCTACCTCTTTGTTATTGACCATCTTTCTTAGAGAACCTAAACTTATTACCTGTCATTTCCCCTACCTCAGTTTGCTTCCTCTTTTTCTCCTCCACTTATTCCATATGAATAACCAACCTAGAAATTTCTATGTCCTTGATCAGTAAGGCAGTTTAACTTTCAAGGATTAACTCACGAGATAGTCTTGAAGAAAACTTTCTCATCCTGGACCTCATATTAGAAACCATTTCCAGATCATACCTAGACAACTGGTGAAATTTCAAGGCATACTCCTTGACTGACATTTCCCCCTATTTTAGATTAATAAATTCCTTCATTTTTGCTTTTCTAAACTTCTGAGGAAAGAAGCAATCCATAAATACATTAGAGAAAGTCTCCCACAAGAATGACTCATTATCATCATCACCCCTTGCCCTATCTCATTCCTCATACCATTGATACGTCACATCCTTTAGCCGATAGCCAGCAAAATTCACCCCTTCCACATTTGTGGCTTGTATTACCCTGAAGATCTTTTCCATTTCATTCAGGAAAACATGAGGATCCTCCTCCACCTTAACACCAGTAAAAGTTGGAGAACTCAACCTCATGAAATAGCCAACCCATGTGGCCTCAGAAAATGGAATACCAGATGTACCATACACAGACTGAGAAGCTACCAACTGAGCAATCATATGAATCAACTGATGAAACTTTACATTTGTCACGTCACCCTGAGGAGGACTAGAACGAACCAGTTAAACTCTATAAAAATTAGGGACTGGACCCGTAGCCAAGTATAGATTTCTTGAGTAGAGCCCGTCCTATCCACATTATCCCTAGTTGGGATAGAGGAGTTTTTGTAAGCTTCAAATCATCGAGGAGGCATGATCTAAAAAATGAGCAAATGAAAATCAGAAGAATCCAAGACCTTAGACTCTATAGCTCAAAATAAGAACACAAGAAAGAGAAATATTCTAAAATGCCTTGTAGCCTCTCCCTTATGAGTGTGGAGCACTACAACCCCTTAAAAGAGACTCTATTTGACATAACTTTGTGGACTCCCCAATTGACCATAAACATAAAGCTCTGATACCAACTTGACACGACCCAAACTAAGGTCTTATCGTAATGAAAATCTTAAGTCCAACCAAGATTGGAGACTACCCTCTTACCCAACCCAACCTTTAAATGCATACACTGAGTCGAATAAAATTTGAGGATATAACAAGATAATATTTTGTATAATTCTATACTTTGGGATAGGTCCATAACCGTGACCAACCCAAGCAAGTCCAACCATCCAATACTAACCAACAACCATAACCAAACCGATAGGATAACCAAGTGCATGTCCATAACATAACATACTAGGATGGAATAATCATAAATACAGTCAAATGATATCAGCCCAAATACTAAGGCTGACACCACTACCGACACTGCCTATACCAACCCGTAGTAGTTCCACAAAGCCTCTAACTAAAAGTAAAACCATATCCGATTAGGACATGCCCCCAACCATAACCAAAACCAATGTCCATGAAATAATCGAAGTATATAAAGACATCCATGATATGAAATGGAGACTTTCAGAGTATGAAAGCTCACCACTTTAATCCAATAGTTGATCCCAAATTTGATTACTAAGTAGGGAGAGTAAAATTATCAATTCTTGCATTATATGGGGATACAACCATCCAAAGATGGGTTAGTGGGTGAACGCTATCATGCACTCAGGATAAGGATAAAATAATGTTAACCATTAAAACCAAGTAAAAAACCACATGCATTCATATCCATACATATATATATATCTGTATCGGGAAAGGGAATTGGGTTTAACATGCCTTTAAAACCATTAACTTGGGTATGTGCAGCTTAACCATCCTAAAGCAACCCACAAGCTATATGGGTCTAGTGTAACCCCCTAAACGAGCCCCGATGTGTATAGCTGCATGAACCAGAGATATCATAGGAGTAGGGAATTCTTGAGTACCCTTCGCTTTCTATGATACATATATACAAATATGACTTAGAGGATTCTCGTGTACCCCATAAGTATCATCGCTATGACCAATCCTCATATCGGCAAACATGAGTTCAATGTCCTTCAATTGGACTCATATCTTCATGGTTAGCTATCACACCTCACCATTATTGCCCAATTAAAACCATTACCACATAATCAAAACCATAATTCCATATTTTATTAACCAAGTCTATAAGTAATGGTATCGTCATACTGACTATAACTTGCAAGCAATGTCCTCAGCCAATCTTTTAGAGAAGAAAGAATTCCCGTGTACCCATAGATTACATTATTTAGTTCAGTTAAGGGATTCCCATATGCCCCGCAAGTATATTCATTAATTAGTTTACTTGGGGGATTCCCTTATACCCCACAAGGATGCTCAATTAAACCATAATCATGACTACCAAGACCTTACCATTTAACTATTCTAAACCTTTTAAATCATTTATACCATTTAGGATTCCATTACAAGTTGTACCTGCAATAGTGCCATTAAAAGTCCAACAATATAGTAAAAACATTCTAATAGGCATTTTATTAAACATATTGTAGGTGTAGAATTTTCAAAGCCAAAACCAAGTTAACCATTCCCATGCAACAAAAGGTTTAAACCATCATTATAATATGAAAATCATAAGTAAAAGGCATGGGGAAACCATAACCAACTATTATCACCAAAAACCCCAACTTATATTTGAAAACCCAAAATCATACAACACTTATGCCATAAAAACAATTCATAACACATTCCTTTATTTGGAACTAACAATGAGGGAGGAGTAATATGCCTTTTATTATGAAGAAGGTGGAGAGAAACCATATTTGTAAGCCCCAAATTAATTCCATTAATGAAACTGTAGCCTTTCTTGACCCAAGAGCCTTTGAGAGAGTTTCTAAGTGTTTAGGATTAGAATATTAGGGTAAATGATGTCTCAAGAGTGATATAGGTCGCTGGGAATTAAGAGGCTAAGAGGGGAAATGCCTAAATTACCCCCAACTTAAACTGTATAAAATTCCTGCATGAGGGTACAACTCCACCACATGATCCGTACCCTAAGGTACGAGTGGTACCCTTACTCGTGCCCTAAACCTCCCCTTGGACCCTAAACCTATCCAACCTATGACTTCTTTAGTATGACTAGTACCCTACCATACCACTAGTACCCACCAAAATTATACCCTAGGCAAAATTTGATCGAGGACACACTGAATAACATACGAGTTAGCACCATACAACTCATACCCTAACATACAATCTGTATGTTGTCCACTTGTTCCTTGAATAGAAACATATCCCCATCATACTAATCATCGTACGACCATGAACCTTTTAAACCGTAGCTTATTATACGAGTGGTACCCCAAGTTGTATGATGTCCAGTGAGTTCGAAACCCAGGAAATTTTTAAGGATCAAAACCCAGGATGTTTCAGAGCTGTCCTACATGTACCTTTCCCTTTATCCATATTGAAAACCTTATTGGAATATTTTAGAATAGCCTACATGGAGCTTGGCCTTCAAATCCTTATTGTTATAGTTATAGAATCCACTTGAGGTATTTTGGATGATGCTGATTAAGGGTTTTAATTGACCTCCGTGCTAGATACTACCCGAATATCTATGCAACAATGAGAGTGTTGTTGTAATGGAACTACTACAATAATGAATCTACCACTGTAGTGACAGGTCGGTAGCTTGTCCTAATTTTTCTCAATTTTGGTCTAATTTGATTTGGACCATGGATTTTTCCCATAAAATAATTCCTAAAAGATCTAGGACAAGGATTTGTTAATTAAAATTTCTTTTCAGGACATATAATGATGATTTAGGTCATTACATATTATAACATAATCCTAAAATAATCAAAATAATTTCAAAAAAGTAGATGTCGATGAATGAGAAGGTCAGCTTAGCAGGAATTACTCAAATTAAGTAGCATGTTTTTATCATAGATAACTGTAACAACCTCTTCCATTATTATAGTATCGCCTGTGATGTAAGAGTTTGGGTAGAGTTTGCCTAGAGGATAAGGGTAGTAAAATCTCAAGCTAGAGTGAATTCCAACAAAATCGGATTAGTATGTGTTGTAGAGACCTTTGGTGTATGGTGGTGATTGGTGTGTTGTTACTTTTAGAATGAAATTTGGGTGTATAGAACTTCAGTTCTATTGTATTCCATGATAGGATAAATTTTGTTGCTGTAAAACAGAGATTGTGTTGTAAAAGGAGAAAAATTTAGAAGTTTCCCCGAGCTACTATTTAAGCTCCATTATAGTGGTCCCAACATTGCTACAAAAAGACCTCCATAGAGGTTAACTAATTGTTATAGAAGTCAATAATGTCAAATGAGGAACTACCATAGCGAGCCACTAAGACACTATAGTGGTACCATTATGGCAGGAAATAAGCTGCTATAGTGATCATCAAGCAGTTTTAAATGTCGGTGTTTAATTTTTGATGTTATTTTCTACCAAAACATCTAAAACATGATCTAAGGCTTGTGTAGAGTGATTCTTTTCTGATTTGGGTAATTTCAACTCTTAAGGTAAGATTATTCCACTCATTTAACTAGATTAATCCCTTTTAATTCCTTGAATAAATAGAATGAAGTGTAAGGAATTAATTCATAGGTTAAAGCCCTAAAATTGATGAATTGATGGGAATTACCTATGAGTAGGCTTTAAATCAATTGCAAATGGTTCTAGGTTGCTAGGCTTAACTTCTTAACATAGAAATCTTCCTCATTAAAGTGAAGTATGGGAAATTTGGACAGATTAATGGGTGAAAAGTCATAGAATGATGATTTAGACAATGATTATGGGTTGAATCAGTCGGTTTAGGTTTGGAATTAGAGAATAGAAGGTTGATTTCTTGTTAAACAGTGGATTTGGGTTCATAATGCTTAGAATTGGAGAATAAGAGGTTGATTTCTCCTTGTTTTGTATTTTTAAACCAAGAATAATTCAAAGCGGTGAGAAAGGAAAAAGCTCTAGTGGATTAGTATTTTGAGGTAGCATATGGTTTAAATGTAGCCATATTCTTAATTTGGTTTTCATGCCTATCCATTAGTTGAATTATTATGAATTGGCCTTTGGGCATACTTTTGATTGGTGAATTGATTTGGTAGTTAATTGTTTTCATGAAATGATTAATATTGAATTTAAATAAATACCTAGATTAATGTGTAACTACATATTTGGAGTATTTCATAATATTTTTTTTTATATTGATAGAGATATTTAGATATTGTGACATTTGGTGGATCGAGTACTACACCGATACATGTTGCTTACAACTTGGTGTTCGGAGGATGGAGTACCACATCAGTATAGTATATGTCTCATCCCCTATATGTTATGATTATTAGATATATAAGACCCCTAAGTATGTGCGTACATATTTCATGATTGAGTTAATAATCATGATGCATTGTTCTTATTTTACTAATTCAATGATTGTTTAATTGCATTCTATAAGTGTTGCAACCAATAGAAGAAGCATCAATCTACTTGTGAGATGGCTAGATGAACCCGACTTGGTATGTTACACTTGCGATAAGTTGAGGGTCATAGACTTTTTCTTGTTATGGTTGAACTTAGCTTGAGATGATAATATAATTGGTTAATAGAACTAAGATTGGTATTATTGTTCTATTAAGTAATGTGAGAAGTTATTATATGGATAATGGTGCTTAGGTGAATTACTTGTTATGTTCTGATTGTTGTTTGCTCTAATTTACTTTATGTTCATGTATGGGTTTTAAATTATGTCGATCGATGATATCTACCAGTACATAATATTTGTACTGATACTATATATGTTCTTCTTTATTTGAATGCAGAAAGTGCTCCAATGATTGAGACGAGACCTTACATTTATTTTGTTATCAATAGCTTTTTGATCTAAGGGTGAGCATCTACCTTAAGGCAGTCATTGGATCTTCTCATTGAGTATATCTATTTCGTCGGACAGTGACACTCTTTTATTAGTTGTTTGAGATATTTATTTAGACTTTGGTTTGTGTTTTAGTATGTTCTTGTACGGTGACTTTTGGGTCCTTAGGATAATGTAATTGGTAGTTATTTTAACCGAGATCATTATTTTTCATTGCTTCAAATGGCTAAGTGATTAGGTTGGAACATGGATTAGATGGTTCTCCCACTGAAGAATTAGTATGGGTGTCATTTACAGTTATTTGAGTCGTGACAATAACATTATTTGTTCTTTTGTTACCAGACAGAATCACACTTCACACAAAAAAAATCTTGCAAAGATAACATTCAAAGGAATATCCATCCAAACTCCTCGAGATCCACACAAAAGCTGCTTCTAACCCAAAAATTATATTCCAAAGCTAATAAGCTGTTGAAATTTTATCTCAACCTCATATCACTGAATGTTGACTCTAGTCAACCATACAAACTTTCGAAATAAAAAATTTGCATAAGTCTCACTTGACCATCTCGAGAATCATACCAACCACACTTACAAATCACAAATATAATAAAGTAACTATGGATATGGGTAAAATGATCAAAATGCGCAAAAAATAAAAAATCACCGTGAGGATTATTACACCCAGGAGGTACATCACTCAACTTATCTCAAAGTATTTTGTCTTGGTCCTGTTGAACCTAAACCCTTTAGTCTCCAAACTCCCAACTTAGTGTTAACTCCTTGCAAGTATCATCAATGAAAACTATGTTATCTACAAATAACATACACCTGACACCTCATTTTGAATTTGCTGGATTAATACTTCGATTACCAAGGAAAATAATAAAAGGGCTAAGGGTCAATCCCTTGTGCAACTCTATCAAAACTGAGAAGTAATTGAAGTTTCAAACCATTGTCATTATTCGGGTCTTGACTCCATTGTACATATCTTTTATCACCCTAGTATACTCCACATGTACACCTCTAGCCTCCAAGATCTCCATAAATCATGTTTTGAAACTTTGTCATAAGCTTTTTTGTAGATCAATAAACACCATGTGTAAGTCTTTCTTCGTTTTTTGGTATACTCCACATATACACCTTTAGCCTCCAAGATCTCCATAAATCTTGTCTTGAAATTTTGTCATAAGCATTTTTTATGTCAATGAACATCGTGTGTAAGTCTTTCTTCATTTTTCTGTGCTACTCCACTATAACGCTCCGAAATCGGATCCCAAGACGTCACACGGTGCTTAAGGTCACAAGTGACCCTAAGCTAACCCTTCATCTGTTATCACCCAAAGCAACTGAATAAAATACATAAAATAGAAGGAATAATGCGAAAACAACCCATAACTTAGTCTGACCAACATGAAAGTAAATTTACAGGTCATAATTCTGCTTATATATATACAAATCTGAAATTGAATACACTGACTACTTGTGACTATCTATGAAGCCTCTACTAGCATTGACCAAAGATAGCCGGGTCATAACTCCCAACTACCCCTACTCAATACGACTGAATACAGAAAATACAATACACCTCAAATCTGAACAACTCAAGTCCCTGAATCAAAAGGACTAATCACCTGTCGATCGAGAGTTGCGATCCTCTGAACATGATGTGTGCGCTATAGCTTGTACGTACATTTTGGTAAGAATGTAGCCCATGGAAATATGTGGGTCAGCACTTTGAAATGTACTGAGTATGTGGGGGTGCATGCAATAATATAAATAGTATAATTAATTTCATGAAAACATGCATACGGACAATGATGACTCACTTGGCTTGAGTTATATCAAATCATACTTTTCGTAATTTCATAATAAACAATTCATATGATAAAATCTCGTAATCCACGTAAATCATTATAAATCATAAATTATGATAAATTATCATATCGTCAAAAATCATCATAGGTAATTATAAATCATCATAAATGACCATAAAACATCATAAACATCTCAACTCTTTGACTCAAATCTCGGAGTGACTCGGTAATTCAAGAAACTTAATCGTATGGACATGGGAGTTTCCTATAACCGACAACCCCACGTGAGCTACGCGGAATACCAACATTTGAAACCCCCGTTGGCGGGAGCGTCATACTCTTTTCCAAGGAGTACGACCTTAAAACTGCAATAATCACAATCGGGCTCTCTGGCCAATAATATCATCATCAAACAACCCTACGGTGGCACATAGGTTTGGGGAAATACCAAATTTCCCTCTCGGTGCTAAGTACTACTCCCCGACAAGCTCAAAACGCATTAGGAAATCTACCACAACATCACAAGGGTCTATCATAAAGACCAAATCAAATCTCTTTCTCATTTATCAAATCATATCAATTTGTGGATTCCTAACTCAACACATTTTAGCTTAAAACATTTTAATCTTCCTCAACATCAATAAGGTATCAATGCTTGAATCATAACCGACTCGACATTTGGAAAAGGATATGAAGACTTAATACATAATATTTTCAATAATTTAACTCATCAAGACCATCCGAAAAATACCAAGACTCATTGCAACTTCGATATCAATATACCCAAAAACTCAAATCGTCATAAGGAAGCTCAAAATTTGACACATGGCTCAAAAACACTTGGAAATACCAATAATTCATTCTTGAACTTAAAACGTGGATACATGTTCAAAATATATCAATTCTTGATAGAAACACCAAGAATCCCAATATTAAATCTCAATTCATAGAACAAAAATAGTCAAATACTCATGTGATTCAAAACTTACAATTCAAATCTTTATAAGTTCATAATCAAATTATTTAGACATAATTCAACTTACAGAACTATATGAATCCATTAAATAATCATAATTGGCAAGCTTGAACAATTTACATATATGCATAATCAAAATCTCATGGTAGGATATCTTGGAAATAAATTCATTTGCCAAACTCATAATAATCCATAATAAAAATTAAAGATACGGGCACAAAAACGGAAGAATTATTCTTGTTCAAAGCCCCACGTACCTAAAAATGGAAGATGAATATGAACTTCCGACTCCGGAACTTTATTCACAAAAATAAAGGGTGCGTCTCAAAGCCCTTAACATGAACAACTCGAATCCCAAATCAATTTGAAATTTCTACGGTTCAATCAAGAGACATAGAAGGATGAAATTTGGAGTAGTAGGGTTGGGGTTTGAGCCTTAGGAAATTTTGGAGAAAAATGAGCTATTGAATGCTCTTAATGGTCTTAAATCCACAGTTTACCCGGATGGATTGGAGTAGGAATGACCAAAATACCCTTACAAATCAAATAATGTCAAATCTATCCTTTGGTGGACTGTTTTGATAGGCTGAAGTAGATGGACCATAACTTTTTGCTTCGATGGACAAATTGGATGAAACCAATTTCATTAGAAAAAGGACTCGCAAAGCTTTCTGTTGATATGTAGTAGCTCACCCAGATCATTATGTAAAAGGAGTTATGATCATTTGAAGTTGACCCTAAAATTCGCCTAGCCTCAGTATTTTTTTCCTGTACATTTACTGTTCACCACTATTCACGGTTAGATCGGAATGATCATAACTCATCGCTCGAGTGTCCGTTTTGGATGATCCACATATCGTTGGAAAGATTATTCGATGCTCTACGCGATGACGAGTCGCATATCCAGAAATTCCACACAGAAAAATTATTAATCATGATAAAGAACAGAATTCAACATATTTTCGTCTGAGATCTTAACGGACTCTTGGGAAGATAAAAAGACTTTAACAACTCGACACATTTGGGAGCGAAATATTTAACGGGAAAACTCGGGGTATCACATCCACCAGTCTCCTTAAAATATGAATGACTTTTGTAGTTGAGCACCCCGACATCCACGCCTCTCCTTACCTTCATCTCCACCACCTTCTCCCAAATTTTTATAGTGTAACTTAGCAGTTTGATGTATCTATATTTGTTGCAATTTAAAAAGTCATCTTTATTCTTGTATGACATAATTATTATAATCCACCTTTGTTTTTTAGATATTTTCTTTTGTTTAAAAACGATATTAAACCACCAATTAATCATTTTATACCTATCGAGCCTACACTCTTCCAAAATTCCACTCGTTATCTTGTCTAGCCTTAGTCCTCTTCCCTTACGCATCCTAGAATATCACCCTCAGCTTCCTTACTTTATATGTGTACTGCATCCAAAATTCTGATGCCTCTTTGAATACTCCAAATTTTCAAGCATAATGCATCTGCTTCCCTCTATAATCAAGTTCTTTTTTATCGTTTTCCAAAATATATAATGAGCCACATAAATTATTATTTTTATAAGATCTTGAATTAAAAGGGACAAACAAGTTTTTCAATGAAGCGAGGGTCTTAAAATTTAAAAAATTAGATAAAAAGATTAAAAAAATCATTTCTTTTAAAATATCTTTTCTCCAATAATTTTGTACAGTTATTGAACAGTAACAACTATCTTATTTATTTAAGCAACTGTACTTTTTAAACTTAATAATATTATAGAATCTCACTTATTTTTTTAGATTAAAGACTTGTGATGGTCAACTCATTTTTCTCTTTTTTTTTTTTTTTTTTTTTATATATTCTTTCAATAAATCTAATAGATCTGCCAAGTACTTATACGCGAAGAGGAAAATGAATTGAGTGTAGAGATTCTGGACCGGAAGCTTGTGCTTATGCTACAATGAGCAGAGTTTTGACTACCGCCGTCGCCGTGGTTCCAATCACCCACTCTATTCTTCCCCGTTGTCTACGCCTCTCGAATCTGCCGCCATCTCTCACTGCAACAAGCCACACTCGTACATTTCGTAGACGTTTCTTCTCTCTCTACAATTTCCGGGCCGTTTCCAGTCCGGTGAAGGCCGGTTTTGATGTTTTTGGAGATGGTGGCTCAATTGTGCAGGATACTGGAGCCACGGCTTTGGTCATCGCCGGCGCTTACGCTCTTGTCTCCACTTTCGATTTCTTATCCGAGCGGAATCTCATTGAACAGGTCGCCCCTCTTTCTCACACACACGAAAAAGAAACACTGATATCTCTATTTAGTGGTAGATCTAGTGGTAGAGCACCTTACACAAGCGCTTAGCATGTGTGATGGAATCCTTGTGTTCCATCGAAATCAGAACTAGCTTAAATATTGCCTTAAACCGTCTATGCACGAAAACCTTATGCTTTTGTTTCTTACCTGGAGTTAGGATCCCTTGATGGCCCATTCAAACTTGTACTGATTGAAAATAGTTATAGGGAGGAAATTAGGATTTGGGTATAAACTATAAACTGTTAATCCGGTGTTTCCTCATAGAAATGTAAAACCAGAACTGCCCTTGTTTTTTTAACGTGGAAAAGCTTTACTGGTACTTTCTACTATACTCCACTTTCTTATTTTTAGACATTCCAATTTCTATTAATTTTATTTAATACAAAAGCAACAACAACTTTGCCTCAACCCCAAATTAGTTAGGTTAGCTATATCAATCCTCTATATCCGTTCCACTCCTTTCGTCCCTTTCATTTTTTATTTATTATTTATCTAATATTGGTCAAAATTTCATTTAACAATTATTAAAATGTTTCTCCAATGTTTAGGCCAGGAAACTTTCAGCAACTTAAGTTAATGGTAAAAGATTTAAAATGTATGGTATAATATGTTGAAAACTTCAGAAGGTTTCGACCGTGCCCACAATTTCTACGCTCTAGCATATTGTTGGAATCTATTTTCATCAGATTAGTTAATTAGTAACTATCCAAATAGTTAGTTACAGTAATATACATTCAGTTAGCTAGCATAGTTACTGTTACATTGAATTTTCTGTATATCTTTGAGAGAGTTAGTTAGTTTGTTAGTCGGATGGTGAGCTGGCAGTCAGCTAAGTTGTATAGCTGTAATTGTACTGATAAATTGAGAAACTTCTAGATGATTCTAGAAAATGTACCCTCATCTATATATAGATGCTCAGGGGAAATAATACACATACATGACAGTTATAGAAATAGCTCCTCTTCCTTCTTTATTCTTCTCTGCACAATGCAGCTTGTTTTGTTTGCCCTTTCATTCGATAATCAGTGAAATCTTCACATCGTATCTTAGTGAGTTCGATAACAGTAGATAGAAGGAGAAATCCGTGGAGTTTTAGATCTTTGCTATGGTGAAATTCTCAATCTCTGTTTTCAACTTAGTTCTGAATTGATTTTCTTAGCTGGATTCTGAGTTTATAATTCTCAGCTCTGTTTTCTTTCTATTGTAAGTGAGTGCAATTGATTGTTATCAGGTTTAGATCTATATATCTAACTGATTGATTGATACGAGCTTAGAAATGGCACCAAAAATAGATCCTAGTGATCCTTTGTTTATAGGAACATCAGATGTTTCAGGAGTTGTCTTAATTCCAATCAAACTGATAGGCTCGGAGAATTACAGTGTGTAGAGTAGATCGATGAGAATAGCCTATTAGGGAAAAGGAAGTTTGGATTTCTAACAAGAGCATGTAATAAAGAGATGTATAGACAGGAACTGCATGAGCAATGGGAAACTTGTAATGCAATAGTACTGTCTTGGCTAATGAGCTCAGTTAGTGCAGAACTACTTAATGGAATTGTCTATGCAACAAATGCTCATGAGGTATGGGAAGATTTAAAGGAGAGGTTTGACAAGGTAAACCATATATGGTTGTATCAGCTACATAGGGAAATTAATACATTGTCTTAAGGGACTGATTCTGTGGCTACATACTTTACCAAGATGAAAGGTTTGTGGAATAAGTATGATGCAATGATCCCTGCTCCATTATGTGATTGTCCAAAGTCGAAAGACTATGCGGATCATTTATCTCAATTGAGACTGATGCAATTTTTAGGTGGTTTAAATGATTCCTATGATTAAGCTAGGAGATAGATTTTATTAAAGGGAGTTACTCTTACTCTTAACCAAGCTTATGCTATGGTAGCGGAGGATGAACTTCAGCAACTTGCTTGTGCATCTGTCACAAGTGAAAAATTAGATCCTATGGCAATGCAAGTCAATAGAAACTTCAACAGAAACTTAGACACATGTTACAGAGGTTAGAACTATAAAGGGAAAAAGTGTGATTATTGTCTTCTCAAGGGACACACCAGAAAAAATTGTTACAAGCTAATAGGGCCAGAAGCAAAAGAGGAAAGTAAATGATAACAACGGAGGTTCAAGAGGATTCATGAATCAAAATCACACTACTGGATATAATGGTTGTAGAAATCATCAGGATTCTGGGAGGTTCAGTGTTAATGGACATCATGGAAATCAATTTACTGGACGAGTCAATACTCAGACTTCATTTAACAGTTTTAATAGTTAGTTTCTTGGTGGGGTTGCATGTCAATCTACTTCAACTAGCTGTGAAGGTCACAAGGAAGCTAATAATGCAGTGCTTGCCAAAGGACAATGGTTCACTGAAGGAGAATACAAGCAGATCATGGAGCTTTTGAACAAGGATCAACAAGACCTGAAGTAGGTTAACATGCCAGGTAGCCACCTATCTATTCTCTAATATTGAGTCACAAGAATGGATAGTCGACTTAGGTGCTACTCATCACATTACAACATTACAACAGACAAAAATGTATTCACAAGAAGGGAAGTAATCAAAACTAGAATGGACAAAGTGAATCTACCAAATGGAGCAAAGGCTGACATATCACACATAGGAGAAGCTTTGGTGTTAAAAGATGAAATTATGAAAGGTGTACTATTTGTACCTGACTTTAAACTGAGTTTGCTATCGATTTCGAAGGTCACTAGACAGTTGTCTAGTTTTGTATCATTCTATCATGATTTCTGTGAGTTTCAGTACTTTGCAATGGCAGGGTAAAGGGGATTGGTAGAGAAAGAGGAGGCTTGTATATTCTCAAAAATGACATTAGAGTAAAGAATGAACTAAAAGGTCAAAAGCAGCTGGTAGCAAGTTCAACTATGCGTGATAGCAGCCTATGGCACAAAAGACTTGGACATTCATCTGCACATATATTGAAATCACTGGATCTTCTGAGTCATAGTAAGGATATTGATTTTTTGAATAGTTGTCAAGTCTGTCCACTAGCCAATAGACTAGATTACCATTTACTATTAATGAAACCAAGTTAGATGTATGCTTTGATATTGTGCACATGGATTTGTGGGGTCCCTATAATACTCGAACTTTTGATAAGAAATTCTATTTCTTGACAATTGTGGGTGATTGTAGTAGATATCCTTGAATCCATCTATTGCAACTCAAATCTGAGACTATTGTGGTCCTCAAGGATTTTTTGTTAATGATTAAGACTCAGTTTGGGACTAATGTGAAGGTTATAAGAACTGATAATGGGACTGAGTTCCTCAACAATCAGTGTAATGCCTTGTTCAAGTCTTTAGGTGTATTACACCAAAGCAGTTGCACATACACACCACAACAAAATGGTGTGGTGGAAAGAAAACATGGACAAATTTTGAATATTGCCAGGGCTATTAGATTTCAATCACAAATGCCTATCAGATTTTGAGGTCTGGTTGTTCAAGCTGTTGTTACCTGATGAATAGGTTGCCATCCTCATCTGTTAATGGTAAAAGTCCTTATGAAGCATTGTTTCCAAAGGCTCCTTCGCTAGCACATCTAAGGGGTCGTTTGGTAGAGTGTATTAAAAAAAATAACGCATGCATTAATCTTGTGTACTAATAACACCTTGTTTGGTATCATTTTTAGCCCATGTATAACTAATGCATAATGCAAGCATTAGTTATACATTATTGTGTATTGAGGTATGTATTGTTAATACCATTTTTTTTTCAATGTATTGCTAATGCAAAAATTTTAATACATGCATTAGCTTAGTTAATGACATTATTACTCCTCAAATTCCTCTCAAAACATTTCCCATTCTCTTTTCTCACTATATTATATTTTCCCGTTCCTTTTCATAGTTCTACAACAATTAAACTAGTCATTCCCATTTTTCTGTTCCTTTGAGCTAGAAACTTGCTGCATTCATAGCCAAACAACTGGACCAAACCAACAAAAATTTTAAGATTTTTCGTTATAGAAGTTGCTTCGATGCAACATATGACATCTGATAAATAAATCAACATTTAGCAAATTTGTCGGCATATTGATTCAATAATTCATCGTTCTAAAATTTTGACGTTTTCTTAGTTTTGCTTCTTGGCTTTGTTCATCATTTTTTTTTGACTTGCACCGGGTATCTGAGACTCTTCGATCCCCGACTAATCCCGGGGGTGCACAGGCCCTCGGCAAGGAGTTTCCCGCTAGTGCACCACGGGTAATTCAAGGTTTCACACAGTCCGATTGCCCTAAAAAATTGTTTGCACCTAGTGGGTATCGAACTTGAGACCTTGAAAGGGAGCATCCCAAAGCTCAAGCCAATTACCACCAGGCCAACCCCTGAGGGTTTGGCTTTGTTCATCATTGAAGTAAGACTCATATGAACCAGATTACTCCATAAAAAAATGATAACTGCTTAGATCAAAGAGCTTTAATAGCACAACTGTAGCAATTATAATTTAATTTGAAAACATATGTTAATGGATAAATTTTTGTTTTTAAATATACAATGAATTTAAATGCTTAAAAAATATTGTTGAAAAGAAAGTGTACAAAGTTAAAAGAGTATTTTTGTAAGCAAACATTATTTTATAAAAATTATGTCTTATATATTATTTCTAATACATCAAACCAAACAGAATATAGGAAATAATGTGAGCATAACTAATACCAGCATTATTAATGCAAACATTACTAATACACCCTATTCAGTATTATCGTTATACACTCTACCAAATGATCCCTAAGGGTGTTAGGTTGTTTATGTTATGCTTCAGCACTGCCTAAGGGTGATAAATTTTCTGAAAGAGCTAGACCTGCAGTATTAATGGGATATTCCACTACTCAGAAGGGATACTTGTTGTATTTGAACTCCAACAAACTATATGTTAGTAGAGATGTCACATTCCAAGAAAATATGTTTCCTTTTGCTAGGATGAGAAGTCGAAATTTGATGGGAAGTCAGAAGTTCTCAAATGAGTTAGTACAACAGCAAGCAAAATATAGTGAGGATACAAGATTAGTGGTTTCAGCATATGGTTTTAGCAGATACTGAAAGATGATCATGCCTTGAATGAAGACCTTTCCTCAAATTCTCCGGTGTTTGTTTGTTCCACCAGTTGACACCACACCACAGAGTATTCTGTTGATCAATCTTCTGAACCAATGCCTTCACATCTAGACAATGTGGAGTCTATACCTAGTCCACCTAGAAGAACACCTAGGGTTCCAAAACAACATTTTTGGATGAAGGACTTTGCTGTGCCAGGGAGGAGATAAGGTACCAGATATCCTATTTCTAACTACCTGTCTTATAACAACACCACTCCTGCATATCAAAGTTATGTAAGTAGTTTCTCCAACTTGATAGAGCCACAATTCTTCAGTCAAGAAGCTAATGATGAAAGATGGATTCAAGCTATGAAGTTAGAGATACAAGCACTTGAAGACAATAACACCTGGGAGATAGTCGACTTACCTCCTGGTAAAAATGCTATTGGTTCAAAATGGGCATATAAAATTAGTACAAGGCAAATGGAGAGGTTGAGAGGTTCAAGGCAAAATTGGTTGCTAAAGGTTACAGCCAACAAGAGGGATTGGATTATCATGACACATTCTCACCCGTGGCAAAGATGGTGATTGTCAGATGTGACATTGCCCTTGCTGTCTCAAGAGAATGGTGTTTATACCAAATGGATGTCCATAATGCTTTTTTGCAAGGAGATCTAGAAGAAGTATATATGAAGATGCCTGAAGGTTTTCAACAGAAAGGACAATATAAGGCTTAAGTCACTTTATGGACTCAAGCAAGCCTCTAGACAATGGAATATCAAGCTCACAACAACACTTATAACTGCAGGATTCACCCAAAGTACTTATGATTATTCCTTGTTTACTTTGAAGAAACCAGAAGGGATGGTGATAGTATTAGTTTATGTGGATGATTTGCTCATTACTGGAGACAATGAAAAAATGATTTCTGAGGCAAAAGAGGTGCTACACAGACGGTTTAAGCTCAAGGACTTGGGAGAGCTTAAATATTTTCTTGGGATTGAGGTTTTGAGATCAAAACAAGGGGTTATACTGAACCATACTGAAACAAGGGGTTTTGAGACTGGCCTTGCAGGTGCAAAGCCAGCTCTTACACCTCTGGAGTCTAATATCAAGCTAACTTCAGTGGAATGTGATAAAGTTGGAGTCACTTCTGGAGATGTGGTCTTACAGGATGCAACTTTATACCAGAGACTAGTTGGGAAAGTTATATATGCAACTATTACCAGACCAGATATTAGTTATGTTGTTCAAACACTGAGTTAGTTCATGCAAATGCCCAAAAGATCCCATCTGTAAGCTACATGTAAGCTACATATAGAGTGATTGCATCTGAGCATCTGGAGGCTCAGTTGGTCAAGGGTATCCGGTTGAAAGCTCAGACTAATATAGAATTGGTGTGTTGGTGTGACTCAGACTAAGCAGCCTGTCCCAATACTAGAAGGTCTATCACTGGCTATGTTGGCTATGTAGTACAATTTGGTGGATCCTTGATATCCTGGAAGTCAAAGAAACAACACACTGTTTGCGGAGTTGAATGTACCTATTTCTAAGCCTATCACCTTGTTTAGTGATGGCAAGTCAGCTATGCAACTGGCAGCTAACCCCCTCTTTCATGAGAGAACAAAGCATTATAGAGATTGATTGCCACTTTATCAAGGATAAAATTAAGAGTGATTTAGTGCACACCCGGTATATTCCTACACATCTACAGGTAGCAGACATTTTGACTAAGAGTCTGGGCCATGATACATTCTCTCCTATTAAGCAAGCTTGGCGTGCTGAACATTCTGCACCCTTCAGCTTGAGGGGGAGTGTTGGAATCTATTTTTATCTGATTAATTAATTAGTAACTAACCAAATAGTTAGTTACAATAATATACATTCTGTATGCTACTGTTACATTGAATTTTCTGTATATCTTTGAGAGGGTTAGTTAGTTTGTTAGTCGGATGGTGAGCTGGCACTCAGCTAAGTTGTATAGCTAATTGTACTGATGAACTGAGAAGCTTCTAGATGATTCTAGGAAATGTACCCTCATCTATATATAGATGCTCAGGGGAAATAATACACATACATGACAGTTACAGAAATAGCTCCTCTCCCTTCTTTCTTCTCTGCACAATGCAGCTTGTTTTGTTTGTTTTTTCATTCGATAATCAGTGTGCACGTATGGCCAAAGCTTGCAGTACCTGATGATGCAGTGTGAATATTGAATTAATGATATTTGTGTGAATATTGAATTAATGATATTTAACTTAAATGCCTTCTCTAGCCTGAGCCGAAGGTCTATCGAAAACAGCCTCTATACTTCTTTAGAGGTAGTGGTATGGACTGCGTATATTTTACCCTCCCCAGACCTCTCTTTGTGGGAATACACTGGGTCTTTTGTTGTTGCCTTCCATAAAATGCCTACTACTGATTCAAAAGCATTTAATAGAGAAAGGGGTGAAATCGGCTATCAAAAATAAAATAGAGAAAGGGGTGTGATATTTTAGGTATGAAGCAAAAGCTCAAGAGGAATTACAGCATTCGATGAATAAATAAGATCCTTTCTTTAGGGAGGGGGACGGGAGAAAAGAAAAAGATAGAAGGATTGTGATCTTGAGAGATGTCCACATTAAAGGTTCTTATAACACATTACAATTGCTGTATGATCTCTTGATTTTCATTGTTTCTCGAGATATTTATATTTCCTCCCATTCATTGAAACAGAACTTAAGCAGAAAGCTGGTCCACATAATTTCTGGTCTGCTTTTTATGGCTTCCTGGCCGATTTTCAGGTATTATTATGTCTCTCATTGATGATAGCAAATCCATCTTTGAATGTTGTTACTGATGATTTAGTTCTTAGATTAGCGCATCAAGATGGGCTCGCTACTTTGCTTCTGTAGTTCCACTTACAAACTGCTTGAGACTTGTAACTCATGGCCTTTCGTTGGCTACTGATGAGGGGCTTATAAAATCTGTTACTAGGGAAGGAAAGCCAGAGTAAGCTCCCTTTATTTCCTTGTTCAACAGATACATGGCATTGAATTATCTTACATTTCAGTTATTTCCTTGCAGAGAATTGCTCAGAGGGCCTCTGTATTATGTTCTAGTGCTAATTTTGAGTGCGGTTCTCTTTTGGCGTGAGTCACCCGTTGGAGTAGTTTCATTAGCAATGATGTGTGGTGGTGATGGTAAGATTTGAAGCTCATATCACTTAGTCTATGGTTGGAACCTTTTACAATTTCTTTTTAAACTATGTTCTATATAGGGATCGCTGATATTGTTGGAAGAAGGTTTGGGTCAACAAAAATCCCTTATAATAAACAGAAAAGTTGGGCTGGTAGCCTCTCCATGTTTGTTTTCGGTTTCCTGGTATCCATTGGGTAGGTTTTTGTCCTGCTGCTGTTTGTGTTTTGAGATTTTGATTTAAAGTTACACTGATACATGACTTTATGGTCAAAGGATGCTCTATTACTTCTCAGCCTTGGGATATTTTCACTTGGATTGGGTTTCAACGGTAGAAAGAGTAGCTGTGGTGTCATTTGTAGCAACTATGGTGGAGTCTCTCCCTATTACTGGAACGGTAGATGATAACATATCTGTTCCTTTGGTAAGCATGGTTGTAGCATCGTTGGCTTTTGCTTAGTAGAATGTTCTCGTCTCCCCGGCAGTATGCTGTCATGTCATCTTTTTATTGATAAAATTGGCAGCGTAAGGTGATGATTCCTACTTCATCTTGTGGTTCTCTTATGTATATCCTCAAGTGGTTCTATGATGCCCAAATGTGTCAATTAAAGAAGATAACACAACATTTTAGATGTTCATAAGTCACAAGTCGTTGCGTCTCTATGTGCACTAAGGCTATCAACGGACCGGAATCAGAACCGCCAGACTGGTTTGACCGGATCCGGAACGGTACCGGAACCTCATTACTGTTTTATCTCGCCGGAACCAGAGTTACCGGAAAATTTCCCTTGTTCGGACCGGTCCGGAATCGGAACGGACCGGAGCGATACCGGAACGTTACCGGAATATCGCCGTTGGTACCATTTTTTTTTGTATATAGTTTTAATTTAAATTATAACTTAATGAGACTAATATATAAGTTTTATATATATATATTTAACTTATATAGTTTATATAATTCATTAACTTTTTATAATAAGTTTAAGTTTTAATTATTGTAAAAGGTTTTAAATTTTAACTTAAAAAATATATGTTAAGTTAATATAATATTTTTAGTAAGTTTAAGAAGTAAATTTTATAAACTTAAATACTTAATATAATTTATTTTTTTTCATAATTGCAACAAACAAAAGAGAAAATTTAAAATAAAATTAGGCGAATAGCCGTTATATTTATTCAAATTTTGTACGTTGTAAATTTATTACAAAGATATTAAATGTAAATCTAATCTACACAGCCACCTTCTAGGAAGGGTTCCGTGTGAATTAGATTTCTATTGTAGAATCCTATTAATATTTAAATTGTCTATAATTTTTTTTGGCATAACTTTTCTAATTCTTTGATGGATAAATCCTCCGGAATTGGTCTATTTCCTTGTTTCTCCATTGCTTCCATTCCATCATCACTAATTTCCTCAAAAATGTCATCTATTTCGTCTTCAATATGGGGTGGTAGTTTGGGGAGCCCAAAATTCTTTGTTTGGCATTGATTCAATCTCTAAATAATACCAAAATCTCCAAACTATCCCTTGCTAACAAATACCGATGATCTTCTATTATAAATCTTCCTATGCTGAAAGCTTGCTCCGAAGCAACTGAAGAAGCTTGAGCTGATAACAAATCTCGAACCATCCTTGAAAGTTTTGGAAATTGTCTGATCCGAGTCTTCCACCACGATAAAAGTTGTTTTTCAGTTTCATCTCTAATATTTTTCTGGTCCTGCGAAAGATACGAATCAAAATCATTACTCCTACAACATTGAAGACCAAGTGCTTTGCCCATCTCGTCATCTAAATCATCATATCTACGTCTAGAATTAGGAGGTTTAATCGGCCCAATATTTTGTTCCATAACTTGATACAAGTTATATAAACTCCTAGCTGTAGATATTATGCTAGCACAACAAGTTTCAACTGATGGCTTTTGATGAAGTCCAATTTCTAAATTGTTGTATAATTTTCTAACCAACATCACTGTACCATGTTCTTTATAAAATAAGTTTAATAAATTAGTTGTTAAAATAATTTGTGGAATAAGAAAATAATATTTTTAAAATTTTTCAATCATAGCTTCAATTGCCTCTTTGTTAGGACATATTTTTTTTATATTCAACAAGTACTTTAGAAATAGCAGTAATAGTTACTAAAACAGAACAATTAGTTGGAGCAGATACTGTGTTCGTAGCTTGATAAAAAGTTTTCAAAAATCTACAAAGTTCTTCTACTTCAGTCCAATCATCTTCATCTAACATTAAATTAACATCCTCTTTATAAGAATTATAAACTAATTATATAGGTTTATGATATATAACAGCAATTTCAAACATTTGAAACAAAGAATTCCATCTAGTAGGAATTTCTTTTGGAATTTTTCTATATGGAAGGCCACATTGTTCACATTTACGTTTAAAATCATCCATTACAGCTTTTTTTTTTATTTTTAAACATAGAACTACAAGCAATTCGCACTTTAAGACAATCATTTTCAAACAAATGAATACCATTATGTACTATCAAATTTAAAATATGTGTAGAACATCTAACATGAAAATGATCTTGATACATTAAACATAATCTAGTTTTTAACTCGTCAATAACTTTTAAATTATTAGAAGCATTATCTAATGTGCATTTCATAGGTTTACCAATAAATCTAAAATATTTTATGCTCTCCGCTATTGTATTAGCTATATACATATCGGTTTTAGACTCATCGACATATTTATAAGCAATAATTCTTTTTTACATGTTTCAATCGTGATCAATCCAATGAGCCGTGAGAGAAATAATCATTATCGACAACACTAGTACACATCAGAAGTAACAGATATTCTACCATCAAATTTATCAAATAAGCAACGAAGAAAATGACAATGTTCAGCTTGAAATTTAAAAATATTATTTTTGATTGTATTTCATGAAAAACCTTTAAAAGAGGGATTATATACTCGTTGAATATAATGAATAAAATCGGGATGCGAAGAAAAACTAAAAGGCAAACTCATAACAACAACCATTTTCGCTAGTTCTTCTCTATCTACGTCTTCACTATATGTCGAGGATGAATTTGCTTTAGCCGGGTTAAACATGTCTAAACGTGTTTGAACCATATTACCTCCTACAGATTCATGTACAAATGTTGTACCATCTTTTTTTGCCTTAGCCTCGTTTTTTAGACGAATAAATTCTTTATTACATTTCATCAAATGTGAAGTTAGCAATCCTGTCCCGCCATTTTCCCCCCAGTCAATTGTTTAAAAACATTCTTGCATTTATTGCAAGTAGCAGTACTTTTTACCCTATCATGCTCCATAAATTTTCAAACTAAAGACCTTTTAGTACGTTTGGTACCTTTGGCCCTAGTAAATTTCGGTAAAGGGAACAGTTCATCACCGTATTTCGATAATTTCGTAACCGGACTAGTACGGGTAGGGGTATCACCTAATTCTTGTTCTTCTATATCATCTTCCTCTGGTAAGTCTTCCTCAAAATTATTATAACGCCTATTCAGGGTTTCATTATCTAATTCCATACCGATACCAACATCGAAACCGTTAAGTTGTGATAATGAAGTTTCATTAAATCTAGCCGGTAATGAACTAGTACTAGCCTTACTTTTTTTATTTCTACGAAAGATCTTACCAAAATTTAATTTTTTACCACTACTATTTTTTTCAAAATTCATATTTCAAAATAAAATATTAAAACAAGCAATACAAATACAAATTGATGTTCGTAAATAAATGTAGATACTAAAAATAAAAAATATAGATAATTAACGTAAATAAAAAGAGATTAAAGTTGGAACAAATATATCGAACGTCTGCATAAAAGCAGACGTATAATAAATGTTGGAATTAAAAGATGATAATTGAAGCTTGTAATATCTTCAAAAAATCTTTAACTCTAACTAATATAATAAATGAATCCTCAACTTCAAGTGTTCAACTAATATAATAAAACTAGAAATATTTAGAGAGAATTTGAGAGAATATTAAGAGAGAGTATGAACATTGATAATATTTGTGTGAAAAAAAATAATTGAAATGAAGTATATTTATAATAAAAAATTTAAAAGGGGGGTGTGGGGGGTGTGTGTGTGTGTGGGGTTAATAACGGTTGAAATGCAATGGCCAAAAGAGCCGTTGCAAATCAAGTTTTTTTTTTTTTTAAAAAAAAAGGCTAAATTTTAAAAGTTACGGACCGGAGACTGGTCAACCGGTACCGGAACCAGTCAATCGGAACTGAAATACCAAAATTTTTCGTAGGTCCGGATCGGTATCCTTTTCCGAACCATTGGGTACCGATAAACCGGAACCAACCGAACCATGTCGTTACCGGTACCGAAAATCAATCGGAAATGTCACTATCGAAACGGAACGGAACGGAAGTTCCGGTTCCGTTGCCAGCCTGTGCACCCCCCTCCTCCCATTTTTCTCTCATTGATACTGGGCAATGGCCATTTAATGGATCAATCAAGCACCACTTTATCATCTCTGAGTGGTTGGCATAGAAGTTCTTTTGTAGGCAGTGATTCTTATTTATTCAAGCATTTCGTGTTATCACCACTATATTTTATGTTGGAATAAGATCTGGAAAGATCAGTTTACAAAAAAAAAAAATCTGGAAAGAGGTTGGTAATGAAGATGTTTCCGGTAAGTCATACCTTTTCTATATGTCGATTAACACATTTAGGGGTCGTTTGGTAAGTGTATTGGCAAAAATAATGTATGTATTAATTAATATGTATTATGAATACCTTGTTTGGTATAATTTTTAGTCAATGTATAACTAATGCAAACATTAGTTATACACTCTATTGCGTATTAAAGTGTGTATTACTAATACCACCTATTTTCTATGCATTAGTAATGCAAAATCTTTAATACATGCATTAACTTATTAAATGACCTTAATACCTCTCAAAATATTTCACCATTCTTTTTCTTACTATTTTAATTTGTAATAGTGAATCTTTTTAAAACATTTCACAATTTTTTCCCACCATTTTAATCTACAATAATGAATAATTGGTTTAAATAATTGTAACATATTTTTGCTTTGCTTCGAGGGTCTTTAAAAAGATAAAAAAAAATTAAGACTATTTCTTAATTTTACGTTTTATATTTTATTTTTGTTTCCACTATGTTAATCCGATGGCGGAATATTTCATGCGCAAAGACGAAGGTTTTGCAATTAATTTGAAATTCTATATACTAGTTCAACAATATTAATTATATTTGAGATGTCAAAAAAAAATTGTTGCAAAAAAATGTATAAAATCAAAGAAGGGTATTTTTATAAACAAACATTTCCTTTATAGAAATTATGTAAGATGTATTATTTCTTATACATCAAATTAAATAATGTATAAGAAATAATACATACGTAACTAATACAAATATTATTAATACATTATATTTTTCATTAATCTTATGCACTCTACCAAACGACCCTAGTAGGTGTTTTTACCGAGCTATAAAATTGTGTAATGTTGAGACCTGTTTCGTTTTGGCCTTTACTTTTGAAATTTTGTCTTTAAAGTTAAGGCTGTTCTGCAGTACAAAATACACAGGTGTCACTCTTATGTCATTGCATTATGTTAGAATATACTATAAATTATGCAATTTTGATTTATTTAACGAATATTTATTTATTTATTTAATTTAATAAATTGTTACATTAAATAGATCATTGTTATGAGATTTGACTCCTCAAAATTTTTTTCAAGTTCCTATTTTGATTGATGACACATGGCCTAATTAAATTGAATAATTAAGATTTAATTTATTTCAAACTAAATCTCTAATCATGATTAATATAATAAATATATTATATCAATTAAAAATAAGTTATTTATTTCTTTCCTTTCTCAATATTTCCTCCAAAACTGATTATTTCTCTAAATTTTCTTTCATTTCCTCCAAAATTTATCAGTTCTAATTTGTCAGCACCTAAAAATATACCTTTCTTATACACATTATTAATTAAATTACTTATTACTTATATAATATATGTTTCAAGAAGAGATTAACAAGGTGAAAAAATAAATAAAAAATATGCCATAAAAAAAAAATTATCTTCTAAAAAAAAATTTCACATGGTAAATTCTAAAGACGATGAAGGATTTCAATTTCTTCGGGGGTTTTTTCACTAGTCAGTTTTTTCCCCATAGGCTTCTTAGTTTCAGTTAAAGTGTAAAGAAAAAATTACAGGAAAAATCAAATGCATAATGAGGATGAAAAAATTGTCTTGGCTATTACCAACTTTTAAAATAGAATTGAAGTAATCCTTCAGAGTAATCTCCATTCTCTCCATTTTTCTCAAGTTTTCATCTCGATTGATGACACATGACCTAATTAAATTGAATGGCTAAGAGTTAATTTATTTCAAATTAAATGTCTAATCATGATTAATATAATAAATATATTATATCAACTAAAAATAGATTGTTTATTTCTTTCCTTTCTCAATATTTCTTTTAAGGTTGATTATTTCTCTAAATTTTCTCTCATTTCCTCCAAAATCTATCAGTTCTAATTTGACGGCACCTAAAAATATACCTTTCTTATACACATTATTAATTAGATTACTTATTACTTATATAACATATATTTTAAGAAGGGATTAACAAGGTAAAAAAATAAACAGAAAATATATCATAAAGCACTTTTATCTTCTAAAAAAAAATTAAATGGTAAATTCTAAAGACGATGAAGGATTTCAATTTCTTCTTTTTTTTTTTCATTAGTCAGTTTTTTTCCCACAAGCTTCTTGGTTTCAGCTAAAGTGTAAAGAAAAAATTACAGGTAAAATAAAAATACATAATGAGGATGAAAAAATTATCTTGGCTATTACAACCTTTAAAATAGAATTGAAGTAATCCATCAAATCATTCTCATTTTTTATGTGTGTCATTTACTCCACCATTAACTCATTTAAGATTTCTTTCCCTAAAATATGTTCCTAATTATCAACAATTAAATCATGATTTTTTCTCTTCCATTAATGGTTAAATCATCTTCCTTCCTGATTTTTTTCTCCTCCATTAATACATGCAATTTTTTTTTCCTCTCCTAAAATCTCTCCCATTTTTTTTAAAAATCTATTAATACATATATAAATTTATTTAGTTATTCATACATGTTTATTCTTTTTATGGTGATTCATATGAATGATAAATATGATATCATTATATGAGTATTATGGTGATTTATACGGTAGATACATTTTGTATGATTTTAACGGGTGATACATATGATATTAATGGATGATACATATTGTATTATGGTAATTAATATGGTAGATACAATTATTTATTTCAATTATTGGGTTATTCATATGATATTAATGGGTGATATATATTGTATTATAGTATTATGGTGATTCATATGGTAGATACAATTATTTATTTCAATTATTGGGTGATTCATATATATGGTATTATGGTGATTCATATGGTAGATATAATTATTTATTTCAATTATTGGGTGATTCATATGATATTAATGGGTGATATATATGGTATTATGGTGATTCATATGGTAGATACAATTATTTATTTCAATTATTGGGTGATTCATATGTTATTAATGAAAGGTAATGGTGTAGTCAATGTAGGAAACAAAAGTAATAATATTTTTTTAAAAAAGGACTAAAAGCAAAATTGAAATATAATTAAAATTAAATCTAAAAAAAGCAAACTAAAATTAAAGACGAAATTAAAGACCAAAAAAGCAAAAAAAGATTAAAAAAAACATATTTTTCATAATTAAAGAAGAAAAAAGAGAAATATAATTAAAACAACTAAATTAAATATAAAAAAAAAAAAATAGATATCTTTCCTTAAATAAAAGAATACAATGAATAAAAGAGAATCTGTTACTTCCTTAAATAAATATCTTGTTAGTTTTAAATGTATCACTTTTTTATATATATCACCATATAACATATGTATCACCATTTCAAAAAATCGAGATAAAATGTAATTAACAAAATAGTTGTAATTTTATATAATATCACTTAAAGATTGAGAGATTTATGTAAATTACCCTACATAATACTAGTTATATGTGGCCCGTGCTAAGCTCGGGTCCAAACTCTAAATATAAAAATAATAATTTTTAATCAAAATATTTAATTTATATTATATTTTCTTACTACATGACTAATAAAATCGAATGACACTTTAATATGAATTGTTGATAATTTTTTTTTATTAAATTTTTCCAAAAAATTATTATGAAAAAAAATATATAAAGTAATGAAATTGACTTTTTATCCATAGTTATGATATTTTTAGTTTTGACACACTACTTAAAAATTATTTTTTTGTATAAATTAAAAAAAAAATAGATCTTCACTACATTGTGCTAATTAAATAATACCAATTAAATATGACTTCTTAGTTATGTAAGAATTCAATCATCTTAAATTTAATTTAGAAAAACTATTAATAGCATAATAATTATATAAAATTATATTTATACAAATTAAGAAGAAAAGATAAAAAAAAAAATATAAATTGAAAAAAGTAAGGATTTAAAAAATTCATAAAAATTTGTTACTTCTTCATCCAGTTTAAATGTCTTATTTCTTTGTTAGCCTTCCCAAAAGAGTCTTTGTCTATATTTACTAAATTTTTTCATTTAAATATTTGACTGTTAATACTTTATGTAGTTACTTAATAATAAAAATGATATAGAAAAGATTTATACAACTTTTATAATTTGTTAAAGTAAATAAGTAAAAAGTAATTAATTTCAATACAAGAAATAAGTTAAAAAGAAACAAGGAGAGGTTTTCAAAAATACTACTACTATGTATTATTTAATTACAAGAGTCCAAATAAAAATATCATTAAATAATAAATGAGAAAAATGTAATAAATATGTATGAAACAGTAATAGGTATGTGCGATAGTCTAATTGCACCAAACAATTTGTGGATATAATAAATTTATATTTTAAAAAATATATTCAGTAATAAATAACATTTACTAGTAAGAATAAAATGGATTAAAATAATATATCATTTATTATTTTAAAAACAAAAAAAATATTATGGGACATCTATTTTTAATATAATGATACTATTATCAACAATGTCAAATATATCAATCATATATGCCAATTTTGAATGAATTTAATGAAAAACATGAATGCAAAAGTAAAAGACGATAAAAGCCAATGAAATAGCCACATGTAGCAATATGATTTGCTAATGAAATAAAGATCTTGGTTGTGAGGGCAACCAAAAATTTTATTTTCACTTATATATAGTACTAGTTTTGGGTGGTCCATGCTAAATCCGAGCGCAACCTCAAGATATAACAATAGTATGTAATCTATCAAGTTAGTATAATTTATTCCATATTTTCAACTACATAATTAATCTAATGTTATTCAGATTAATCATATCTAAACAATTAAATTGAAATATTATTAAAGTTTTATATTTGACCGATGCTTATAAACCTGGATTCAAACAACTATAAAAAGTTAAATTCGTAATTACTTTTTTATCTTTCGCTCTATGTGACATTATGTTATTGAAGAGTAGTTTGACTTTTTTTTGCAAACTCTTAAAAATGAAATCACTGTATAAACATATTTGTAAGTTAAAGGAGAATTTATTTGTATTTTCAAATCAATATGTAATATAAAAGTTATTTTCATCGAATGTTTTAAAAATATAGCATCCAATAGTTCAAATTGAACTTAATCAGATGTTAGATTAATTTCTTGAATAGTTACACTTCTATGTGAATCAATACATATTTTGAGATTAGTTTTTTTCTTACAAAATTTATAAAAAATTAAATACTTGCAACACATATATATTTACCATGTAATAATGGGGGGGGAGAGAGATCTTAGAGGTTGAATTTAAGTCCTGCAAAACATCTTTAAAATTTTCTTATTTATTAAATTATGTCTTAAATTATGTGAAGACAATCAAGACTAAAGTACTAATTTTTCTATTCCCATTTCTTTTTGAGAAAAAAAGATAAATTAAACAATTGAAATACAATGAAAAACTCCGTAGTAATTTTGTATATTATGACACACCACCAAGTGCAAAGATTCATGTGGCAAGAAGGAAATACTTCATCTTTATCAATCACATACCATTATTTTAGAGATTAATGAATTCTCTAAAATAAATTTTAAAATAATTAAATTTCAATTAAGAAATATGTAATAAAGAACAAGTATAGAAAACAAGAAAGGATTTACAAAAAAATACTATATGTTATGCAATTATAGAGGTCCAAATGAAAATAATCATTAAATAATGAATGGGGACAAAAATAATGTAACGATCCTTTCGGTCATTTGTGAATTTTTTTTATCTTTTTTATTTTAGCATTTTCTGTAGTTTGTATACGTGGATTATGACTCACGGGATGAGTATTATCAATTCTTGAGGTGTTCGAAAGTAATTTAAGTCATTAATGGGGTTATTGAGTTGAAAAAATTAAATCCGATAATGGTCAACCTTTAATCGAGATGATCTCGAATTACTATCGTAATATTTTCAATAAGTTCGGAATATACTTTTTAGTCAATATAGATATTTGATTTATGTCTATGGGGTTTCAAAATAAATTTTGGAAATTCATTAAAAGTTTCGGGTATTTTAGATAATTAGTTTAATTAGTGGTTTAATGGGTCAAAACCACAATCTTTTTACTATCCAATACTACGTGATTTTTAATTAATAGAGTTTAACCCTTCTGAACGCTAAGCAGAAACCGAAAAAAAGGGAATAAAAAAAGCTGCGACATCAAGAGATGGAGAACGAGTTCAGATGACTTTTATATTGTTGATAGTGTTATTATTGGAACCTTGAAGTTTTGATGAATGACAATATGAATGAAACAAGTTGATATGAGTTAATTCAATGCAACTGGAAACTTCAACTTACTGATCACATGGGGAATATAACAAGTTGAATTTGATTCAAACACTTGATGATAAGGGAAAGCAAGTTGAGTTGAAAAAGGAGTCCTATATAAAGAAGGAGTTTCATTTCTGAGTATATCTTGAAAAGTCCTATGTGTGGGAGGAGAAAGATTCTGATAAATTAATATGTGTTGATTTAAAGAATTAGAATTTGACTACAACACCAATGAGACAAGAGTTGGAATTGAAGAAGGAGTCTCTTGAACTAAAACTCTATGCAATGAGAGTTTTGATTAGAGAAGGAGTTTGAAATAAAGAATGACTCTTTGGAGAGTTGTGCTTAAATAGAAGATCCAATAGTCAGAATAATACATGCACTTAAAAAGAAGAAAAGCCCAATCGACAGATTGACTTTATAAAGTGCTACTCAATCACTGAAGAAACATGTTGAAGAACCTGGTCCTCAGTACAGAATCCAGCTAAGAGTTTTAGTGTTGATTTTTAGAGTTGTTCATTGTGTTTGAACTATTGATGTAATATTAGTTTCAGTGTGTTATAAACTAAATTAGGAGCTAGTCTTCAATTTGGGGAAACTCAAAGACTTTGGGAACGCATACCTTGGGAGGTGTGTGTGTAGCTAGGAATTAGAGTTTATAATTCCTAGTTGTTGAGTTATAGGGATTGGAGTTTATAATTTCTATTTGTTGGTTACAAGAGTTTTGTAATCAGTCGTTGTTGAGGCTCAAAGTTATTTACTGAAGTTGGGGTCAAATACTGTAGAGGTGCAGGTCGTAGTTTTTTACACTTTTTGAGTTGGGTGTTTTCCACGTAAAAATTCACTGTGTTCTTTACTTTCTGTTTTACTGCTTTCGTGGAACATGTCAGGCAATCCGTTCCATCAATAGGTAACAGTTAGGCGAAAATAAGATAATCAGTAGGGCACGAATTCTTAACAAGTGGTATCAGAGCGAGGTTGTCTTAAAAAGGGCTAGCACCTAAGACAAAGATCAATATGATGAATTTTGAACCACCTACTGGTCACAGTGAAGGTCAATCCACTATTAGACCTCCACTCTTTGATGGTTCTCACTTCATTTGGTGGAAAACTAAGATTGAAACATTCATTCAAGGCGAAGACTACGAGTTATGGGATAGGATCACTGATGGTCCTACTATTCCAATGAAGTTAGAAGATGGGAAACAGGTCAAGAAAGTAAGAAGTGAATTCATTCCTGATGACTCCTCATTCTTTGAGGACGCAACTTACACTATAATTTCTACTCTTCTCTTCTCTCGAATACATAAAAGAAAACATCAGACTTCCACTTCTCTTTTACACTTGATCACATACATTTTCTAAGTAAAAAAATAAAAACAAAAAGAAAATATTCCACTTGTGGCTTGCTAATATTGTCTGATTTTACTTTTCGTATCACTTAACCGGTTAGTTTTCTTATTTAACTTTCCCGCATTTCTAAATCTCTCTTTGAATGATGGCATATTATCACTTTGGTGACTGTTTGGATTATTTTGTTTCTTGTCTCTCGTGATTGGTATCCTGTTTTATTCAATCAATGTGAGAATTCATGCATCATACAGCTTGTTTGTGTTTGTGTACTTTGGGATGTTCAAGCAGGTACTTTGATCGAGTTGTGCTAGAATGTTGCCGCCTTCAGGGATATCTTGCTTTAATTTACTTTTTATTGCGATTCAAATCTATACTAATGTGTTGTATAAACATCCGTGTAATAATAAATTATGGGGCTACATGGGAGCAAAAATTTATGTGCTTTATGTACCATGTGAATCACTTAGGCAAACGAATTTAGGATGACTTGTTTGTCATTTAGGCAAATCTAATTTAGGATTTATTTTAATCACTTAGAAATCATGTTTTAGGAGTTTAATTAATGTTTGTATATGATCATTTAATTTACAACATGTTTATTTACTTTTTGCATGTTTAACAAAACTTTGACATATTACTAAATGACATTTTAGCATTCTAAATTACATTTTTTAACAATTATATTTTAATTTTCAGCATTCTAAAATAATATTTTTAGCACATAGTATAATTAAATTTTGGCATTCATATTTGTCTTCCCGTACGTTTTGTTAATTTCAGCGTAGTGAAACAATCTTCAACATCTACATATTACAATTAAAAAATGACTTTTTATTTCTCTACCAAAACATGGTGCGGTCCCTGACTTTCATAATTTAAATTGGACCTGACATTTTACTTCTCTTTATGCAAATACTATCTCCTAAAATATAGTTAGTGGGAAAGTAAAAGGAATTAAGAGGTCTAATTTCTATGTTTTAAATTAAGCCATTGCGTTTCTGAAAGCACCACTCATCAGAGTTTTAAGAAAGATGAAGATTATGTGCATCTTTACATATGTAAATATTTTTTGGTGTTTATATTTCAAAATTCAAATTTTCACTTGTCTTCAAAAATTATATTATTATTATTTTAACTTAAGACCGACCTCTGAGGAGGTCAAAATTGTTGCTAAGGTAAAAGGGCACGATTAGTAATATCGTGACATCTTTCCTATAAAAGCAACAAGCATTTTCTTCAAACAATTTTATTCAAATTGAAAATTGTTTACTTTATTAACTCAATTAATATTATGTATTTTTAGGATAGTTTATGTTTCTTAATTTAATATAAATATTTTGTTATAATCATGCCGCTTCTCTCTTCTTGCTTGCCTCTCTCATGTGTTTGATTAATTTTATCACTTAGATAATTAATAATTATAAATTATAAAATAACATGTGTTAGTTTATTAATTATTTCATCACTTAGTTAACAATTAAGTTAAAACAAGAGACCCTTTATTTAATCACATCGAATCCCTACGTAAAAATATGAACTCGGTCGGGAATCACCTTTGTGGATCTCGAAAGATATCTAACACTTTCTTTTTGAGGTAATTTAAACCCTTACTCGAACTCTGGTGAACTAAGACAAAACAACAAAATAGGTTCGTAGTAGCCTAGACAGGTGCCCTAACGCACCTTAATTCGTTAGGAGGCGACTCTTCACGCCCTCCCTTAAGCAATCCCAAAAAGAGTTTGTCACATCGAATCCTGCTTTCTGCGAGGAAAAAGGAGACTCTGCTGGGGATTTTAGTTCTAACCATTACGAGTTTGTGTTTTATGTGGGATTTTATTTTGTGTCTGAATTTTATTTTTGAATGACTTTTCATGATTATCATTTGTTTTGACACCTTGATTTATTTTTCCACCATGTTAGCCCTTTTTCTTCCCCTTTTATATGTTTTATATTTGTTCATGCCTATTTTTTTTCCTCTTCTCCCTTTTGTTGGCTATATGTTTTTATGTTTCTAAGCATGTTATTATATTTTGCTATGTGCTAAGTGTTACTGGTTTATATAACTGGCATTCTGCTCATACTTTCCTCCACTTGGAACTTCATGTATTTTCTTTTTATGAACGGTTGTGTGGTAGCACAGACATTCTTTCCTAAAACACCCTTCGAGAAATGCCTTGTGGATCGATCGATCGGCGGTGCTTCGACAGTCACAAGCTCTCCCTCTCTCTAGTTATCCACTCGAGGGAACCATGTCATAAACTCACTCTTGTCCTTTAGGCCTTGGCTACATATTTCTTTTACTAGCGAATATGCATCTCATTCAACGTAGGATGACTTGGCATCCTTGATGCATTGAATGTTAGTCTCATTCAAAGTCTAAAGAGGTTCACAACCTCAAAGAGACTCACAATTATTTTCTATGTGTTGCATTTCTATGTATGTATTGACATTTTACCTATCATGTTGTTTCCGTTCTTGTCTTAGTCACACTTTACATTTAGTGTTCCTCACCTTAGAACTCTTTACTCTTAACATTCTTCTCATGTTAGGACCCTACAATGCATTCTTAGGGTCTATTCAAAATCTCCCTTTATCCATCCGTTAGTATATTATAATTACCTTTGGCTCAACTCTTGCTTTGATAAAAGGTTGTAGTCTTATTTACAATCTTTTAGTACAACCTATCATTTTAGGACATCCTTTTCCTAATGCTTCCAGCGTTTACATACTATTGTCCTACCACGATTCTTGAGCTTTAATATCATCATATTCATGTCATACTCTAACTTTCACAATTTCTAAGTTACATAGAGCTCTCATAACTTCTATTTACCTCGGAGGAACATAACTCATTATTTTCGATTGAGTAGAATATTCATCCTAGATTCCTGTGCGTACCCTTTGTTTCTAATCGTAAATCCTTTCTTCTAAGGTTGACTAAATCTGAACATCAAAAAATGGTCAGTCAAACAATGTTCATCGATCTTGTCAATAGCAACGATGAGCATGAGAATTTGGGGTTTCGTCATAACAAAGCTATTTCAAGCATTGGAATGATGGAAGGAAGAATAGAGAGAATTAGGGGGAATGACTGATCTCTGAGGTTCTACTGAGATGCCATCAGATTTTCCAGAGCCCTTATCTGAAGCTGACTTCATTGCTTCCACCTACACCGTGTTATCTTCTATATTGACAACCTCACCCACGCCTGATTTTGGGGCACAAGGGTCTTCAAGTCGGTATTCAGTTGCACAGCTGAAAACACTCAATGGGTTGACTACTATAGGCAAGAAAAAGAAACCAAAGGACAAATTCCTAAGACGAATAAGTCACCCAAAGCTAAGGAAGAAGACGATAATAAAATTGAAGACCTGAACTTTCCATTATTGATGGGTCTGGAAACCCTCATTCCCATTTGAAGGCCTACCTTGACGAACTAGCGATCATAGGGAAAAGCAATGATCTTAAGAGGAAGCTCTTTGTCAGTTCACTTAAGGGTCCAACATTAATGTGATATGCTAAGAAAGACACTTGCAAGTGGGCCTTTTATGACCATCTGGCAAATAACTTTATTAGGAGGTTCGATAATAAGATTAAGAGGAAGCTCAAAATTGAGACTGATTTAGTCAAGTCGCAGTCTAGAGACAAGGGGAAGACGATCATCGATGAGATATCTAAACCTCCAAAGCCTGAAGTAAGCATCCCCCAACCTCAACTGATATGGTACCTAGCTCCAGAAATCATCCCAACATCCAATTATGTCCAGTCCTATTATCCCTAGTCCTTCACAAAACCTCCTTCACAGACTATTTGGTACCCATCTCCATTTGTTGCTCCAATATCAAACTACCTTCCAATGTCTAACCAAAATCCACCAACAAACCACCAATCCACCAAACTCCAACACGAGCTCCAAAAAAATCCACCAAAATAATACACTCCTCTAGGTGAACCCATAGAACAGTTGTATGAACAACTCAAGAACGCGGGCTACATCACACCCATTGTTGTTGTACCTGCTGACACTAAGTCTAGGCAGTATTACCCTGAACAAATTTACACCTATCACTCTAGGATGGAGGACATCCTACCAAGGTGTGCTTTTCTTTGAAGAACATGATTCAGAAGTTGATTGATGCCAAAGTGATAAACGTGACGGGGTCAACTTCTGATGCTGCTTGAGTTTCGAAGCTTGACTGGAACTTGCTGACATTAGTGAAGAAGATATCATATTAATTCTCTACTCCTGATTCCCAAACATTTGAAATTCCCTCATATTTTACAATTTGCAGTTTTCTTTTATGTTTTCCTTGCTTATGTAATGTGAACCACGGTCGACCTGATTCTCCTATATGAGGGATACGTAGGCGCTTATTTAATGAGTTCGGTCTCACCATAATAAACTTTCTTTTCCCATACTTTATCATTTTTCTGTACAGAGTTTGATGAATCAACAATATGATGTGAATCAACAAATTTAATGTTCAACGAAAGTCGATCTTGTCTATTTCCTATCTTTCTTATCTTCCTTGCAATCATTATTACAAATTCGACATCATGTTCTATCACAATCTTGTTTCATGCGTTAGGAGCTCAAATCTTTATGCCTAGGCCAATTATTAAGCCTTAGCCTTCATCCTAGAATGCCTTTGTTTTATGTTTATTATGTTTTGAACTTATTTGTGCTATATAGTAACTTTCATTTGGGCTTGTTTATTTTAAAGGTTGCCTAGCATTTGAACTCGATCTCAATTAAATATGCAATATGACAAATATACTCAATATCTAAAAAGACTCCAACCCTCTTTCTTCTCGCCCAAGTTAAAATATTGTGGCTCCTTATCCTCGCCTTACACACACACCCTCTTAATAATTTCCTGCTGCTTATGAGAGAGTTAATTCTGATGCACGTCGTCAAAGGCTTCATGACCTAGAGAAAATGTTGGACGGGAAACTGCGTTCGAAAGGCATTTATGACTTGAGGTATGAGAAATTGTGTCTACATCCAAAAGTCGAGTTACCTTAAGGATACATAGTTCCAAAGTTCAACATGTTTGATGTGCGTGGAGATCGAATTACACATCTAACAGACTACTGTGGAAGACTAGTCGGCATAGGACATAATGGGGCTCTTCTAATGAGATTATTTGTTCAAAGTCTATCAGGAATGACTCTCACATGGTTCGCGCAACAAGATTTAGACAAATGGCATAATTGGGAAGAATTGGCCCAAGATTTTGTAAGGCAATATAAGTTTAACATCAACACCGGTCCAACAATGTGGGATTTGCTTGAGGTAAAAAGAATGGACCATGAATCTTTTGAGGAACCTTATTCAACAATATTAGGTTCCTGTAGAACCTTATTCAATAATAATGGGTTCCTGTAGAACCTTAATAAATAATAATGGGTTCCTATAGAACCTTCATAAACAATAATAGGTTCCTGTAGAACCTTGATGGGTTCCTATAGAACCTTAATAGAAAATGATGGGTTCCTGTAGAACCTTAATAGACATTAATGTATTTTTATAGACAATATTGGATTCTTGAAACCTTACGTTTTTCATGTGCTTATCGTATTCACATTCCACATTTCAAAACCACTAATCTTATCTATCTGTACTATCATTACTCTAATCCTACCTCAACATTTTCAAACTTTTCTATATGTTTTTTTATCCTATTCACTACCATCTCACCGACCCACGATATCATTGTTGACGCCCTTATCTTCTATCATTAACATTCTTTAGGAATATTGTTCGTTTCTAAATCTAGAACTACAAACGGCCTGATTCTCGTAAAACCAGAGATATGTAGGTGACTTAAGACCAATGTCTCAGCCACATTATTTTTAAAAACACCTCCTGATGCTTTAATTCCAACGATCTCACCTCGATCGGACAAAATTGGCTACTATGTCAACTTTCGTTGCTTGATAATTCTTTTATCATTTCAAGCAAAAGGAAGCAACTGTTGACACCCAATTTTGACCACCAGATACTCCTTTTAGGCTGCTATTTTAGCAAAATTATTAATTTTAAATATTAATATTTTTACACAATCTTTCTTGCATCAAACAAATTTTTGACGTGTCACATTCATTATTTAAAAACCTACAAATTATTTTATTAATTTTTGGTATCAGTTTTACAATTTATTAATTCAGATACAATATTTTACATAATTTTATTAATGTTTATTAAATTATTTTTTTCATAAATATGCACACTCACAATTTACAAATATATTATCCATTATTATTATTATAATTTTTAATAATAATTTTACGTAACATTTTTTACATACATAGTTATTTTAATAACGACATCTTATTTCTATTATTACATTTATTAAAATAGTAGCCTAATTTAAATTGATTTTTTTTCTAATTTCTTTAAATTCTAGTCAATTTGTATTTAATTAATATCAACTTTAACCCAAATTTATATTATTTCATTTTTAACCCTTTTTAAAATAATTTTAATCACAATTGGTGATCAAAATTGATCAAACGACTGAGATCCCATCACCTTCTTCCTTTCTTTTAAACAAAAATCAAATACTAATTCCTATTTTTCATCCAACAATAGCCGTTTCCCTCTTCTTCTCTCTCTCTCTCTTTCTCTCTAAGCTAGAACCACCGCCGTCATCACTGGCGAAATCCGTTTTCCCCGCCTCTCCCTCAAATCACCAGCCACGCTGCCCTCTCTCTCTCCGTTACCGGTGAACTAGCCTCCACAACCATCCAACGACTGGCCACTTACCCTTAACATGCTTCACGGTATATTTTTGATAGATTTGAATGTGCATAATTTTAATTTGATTAAGAAATCTTCTTGACATAATCAGTTGCTTTAATTTCTTGAATTGATTTTTTTATATATATGGTAAATAGCAAAAGTTACTGAATCTCTTTTATCTTTTATTATTTTCAAATATTTTTTCTACTTATTTATGGCAAATTGGTTTCTAACTGATTCTATCTATTTAGTTAAGGAAAATAATGTTGTTGATTGATTTTTCTAAATATTGGTTTTCCTCCTTATTCTTTAGACTGATTTATATGTGATTGATTTAGTTATTTATTTAAGAGAAATTATCTCTTAATTGATTGACAAGAATATTGTTTTGCCATTTTTATCTTCGTATAATTTTACACTACTTGGCTATATAAATAACTCTCTTCATTCTTTGAGGACACAACTTACACTCTATAAATTCTACTCTTCTCTGCTCTCGAATACACAAAAGAAAACATCAGACTTCTACTTCTCTTTTACACTTGATCACATATATTTTCTAAGTAAAAAAATAAAAACAATAAGAAAATATTCCACTTGTGGCTTGCCGATAATGGTTGATTTTACTTTTCGTATCATTTAACCGGTTAGTTTTCTTATTTAACTTTCCCGTATTTTTAAATCTCTCTTTGAATGATGGCATATTATCGCCTTGGTGACTGTTTGGATTATTTTGTTTCATTGTCTCTCGTGATTGGTATCCTATTTTATTCAATCAATGTGAGAATCCATGCATCGTACAACTTGTTTGTGTTTGTGTACTTTGTGATGTTCAAGTAGGTACTTTGGTCGAGTTGTGCTAGAATGTTGCTGCCTTCAGGGATATCTCGCCATAATTTACTTTTTATTTCTCTTTTATTACGATTCAAATCTCTACTAATGTGTTGTATAAACATCTGTGTAATAATAAATTATGGTGACTATTTAGGAGAGGGGTTTTATGTGCGTTACGTACCATGTGAATCACTTAGGCAAAAGAATTTTATGATTCGTTACTTGACTTGTTTTTCATTTAGGCAAATCTAATTTCGGATTTATTTTAATCACTTAGAAATCATGTTTTAGGAGTTTAATTAATGTTTGAATATGATCATATAATTTACAACATGTTTATTTACTTTTGGCATGTTTAACAAAGCTTTGACATATTACTAAATGACATTTTAGCATTCTAAATTATATTTTTTAACAATTATATTTTTAATTTTCAGTATTCTAAAATAATATTTTTAGTACATAATCTAATTAGTTTTTGACATTTCTATTTGTCTTTCCGTACGTTTTATTAATTTCAGCATAGTGAAACAATCTTCAGCATCTACATATTTAAAACAAAAAATGACTTTTTATTTCTTTACCAAAATCATGGTGCGGTTCCTGACTTTCATAATTTAGACTGGACATGATATTTTACTCCTCTTTATACAAATACTATCTCCTAACCTATAGTTAGTGGAAAAGTAAAAGAAATTAAGAGGTCTAATTCCTATGTTTTAAACTAAGCCATTGCGTTCCTGAAAGCACCACTCACCAGCGTTTTAAAAAACATGAAGATTATGTGTATCTATACGTATGTTAATATTTTTTGTGTTTATATTTCAAAACTCAAATTTTCAATGGTCTTTAAAAATTATATTATTATTATTTTAACTTAAGACTGGCCTTCAATCTAAATTATTGCTAAGGTAAATGGGCGCGATTAGTAATATCGTGACATCTTTCCTATAAAAGCAACAAACATTTTCTTCAAACAATTTTATTCAAATTGAAAATGGTTTACTTTATTAACTCAATTAATATTATTTTTTTAGGATATGTTTCTTAATTTAATATAAATATTTTGTTATAATCATGTCGCTTCTCTTTTCTTGCTTGTCTCTCTCATGTGTTTGATTGATTTTATCACTTAGATAATTAACAATTAGAAATGATAAAATAATATGTGTTTGTTTATTAATTATTTCATCACTTAGTTAACAATTAAGTTAAAACAAGAGACATTTATTTGATCACATAGAATCCCCATGTAAGAATATGAATTCGTCCGGGAACCACCTTTGTGGATCTCGAAAGGTGCCTAACACCTTTCTTTTGAGGTAATTTGAATCTTTATCCGAACTCTGGTGAACTAAGACAACAACAAAATAGGTTCGTAGTATCCTAGACCGGTGCCCTAACGCACCTTAATTCGTTAGGTGGCGACTTTTCATACCCTCCCTTAAACAATCCCAAAAAGAGTTTGTCACATCGAATCCTATTTTCCACGAAGAAAAGGGGGCGCGACAAGAATCACTTAAGGATTGTTTTGGGTTTGTTAGGAAAGAAAAAATATTTGATGCGAAGCTTTCTAAGTGTGGGTTCTGGTATGCTTCTGTCTACTTTTCTTCATAGATGATGTATGATATATGTTATGTGTATACATGTATGTTAGGCTTGATTATGAGTAGGATGACTTGGCCTCAATTGTTTTTTTTTTGGAGTTTAGATGTTGGCTTGTGACCCGTAAAATGGCATGATTATACCCATTTTGAATCCTATTGCTTTTTCTCTCTAGTTTAGATTATTTTTAGCATGGTTATGATATAAATCAATGTTTGGGATGTGGTTTTAGTATTTAAAGCATGGTTTGTATATTTAGTCTTATTGGGATAATGTGGTTGCAATGAAACCATAAGTTGGGTAGAGTTGACTTGAATACCCTTGTTTCTAGTTGAATTTGCTATCTTAAGCTTGAATATGGCTTACTTTACATCTAGAAGATAGACTAGATACCTTAGCCTAGTTTGGGGCATAGTGTGCCGAATTATGGAAATTGAGGATTAAAAGTGGAATCATCTAGCCCACTTAGGTCTAAACTTGTGTTAAGTCTTGTGGACTTAGTTGCGGATGTTTGACATAGATGAAGCTAGTAAACCTTAAAATAATGTTACTTCATAACTTGATAACATGTATTGATGTTCCCGGATTGTGGTTTTGAGTTATAGTTATGATATTTCTTGTTGAAGTGATATTGGGTATTTAGAGATGATGTTCCTCCTAGATACGTTATGTGGACTATAGAGATGTTATTTCCTCTTAGACTTGATAATTGGCCTATAGAGATGCTATTTCCTCTTAGATATGCAAATTGGCCTAGAGAGGTGATATTCTTCGTAGTCATGATGTATGACCTATCGATATAAGATATCATATAGACGATTACATGTCTATCTATATTATGCCTCCAATATGTGAGACACCTCCTATATATGAGATGATTAGAGATATGCTACGACTTATAAATATGATTATCTATATGAGTTTTGGAAATGTATATGGGCCTAAGGCCGTAATTATGATGTTATGACTTATTTGGATAAATTGATGGGCCAGTGGTTGTGTTATGATAATGATTGAATATTCGAGGAGTGTTTATCAGTGTAAATGATACGATTACAGTTTATGAATACATATATGTTGGTATACACATCTCTCCGGTAGGGGACGGAGAAAGAGGCAGTATATTGCTTACGACTTTATTGATTGGATACCTGTGATGGCATGTATATATTTGGTACATTTATGAGTTTTTTATCGGTAATTGATGTGATTATAGTTGAAATATGATCTTACGATTGCTCTGCCTAATTAACAAATAAGCTATGTGGTAACTAGTTGTCTATTAGGGGACTATAAAACTTGATGGCTAGGAATCTAATGTATTAGTTAATGAATCTTGCTTTATTGAAACATGGTAGCTAGTGATGATTAATGTGTGACTTATGGTGAGGTCGGGTCTAGCATAGGTGAAGATTAGTTGGTATTCATGACTAATTTTTTGATGTCGATTAGTCAATAAATGAGGATTGTGTGTTAATGAGGCTAGATAATAAGAGATGTTGGTAATAAGAGGCGACTAGTTAATAACTTTGAATAGTTGCTAAGTGTTTAACTAATGAATAGTTAAGCAAGGATTAGTTGGTAAACGATGGATAGATAATGAATGGTATCAGTTAATAAAAGATAGTTAGGTGACAAGTAGTAATGTGTCTTCTGGTAATGATTAACAGATATAGGATGATTAGTTGATAATAATGAATGGTGGATAAATGATGGTTTCGATCTAGTAATGAACTGTAACGCCCCGAGATCCCATCCCGAGACGTCACACGGTGCTTATGGACCCAAAGGACCACAAGCTAACCCTTTACTGATATTTGTACCTGTACACTGCATAAGATCTGAAATAAATGTGAAATCTGGCCATAACGTTCAATACATCTGCACATACTCAAAATTGAAAATTGAATACTAATACATGAACATCCATCTGAAAAGCCTCTAAACTGTTTGAACTGTGGAGTTGATGGGACATGTCCCCAACTAACTCCATCAACTGAAAATATAAGCAAAATTTGATGCAATAATAGTAAATTGAGATTCGTCCTCGAAAGAAGAGGACTCACTGCTACCGCTGCTGACTGGGACTGAACTGATGGGAGTACTCTAGATCTTGTGCCTCTGAACCTATGGTGTCAAATAAAACACCATAGTGCAAATGCATTAGTACAAAAATGTACTGAGTATGTAGACGAGTTAAGGCTAAATGCAAGGGCTTATGCATGAACATAACTTAACTGAATAATATGTAAGAGCTGGATTAGTATACATAAAGAATCTGTAATTATTGAACATACTGCGCATACTGTCACTGGGCATAGTCGGAATAACTCTGGTAACTGATACTGAATATATTAAAATTTTAAAATTTTTGGGCATACTGAGACTACGAGTATTTGAAGCTTCTGAAACTGATAGCAACCCTATCTAACAGGTTGTATCTGAATCTGCGGATAATAATACTACTTAATAACTGATTTTAAGATCAGATGACTGATTTTGAGATCGGCCTATCTAGCAGCGGATCTTCGAATTTTCAGATAATCATACTTGATGGCCTGTATCTAACGGTCGTGCATTTTGTACACTGAACTGAGCTCTTACTTGAAGTCTGAGACTGATTCTGAAACTGACACTATGGGAATAGTCTTCTAACCGACATGCCCCGCCTAGCTAAGTCAGGTCCAACCTGTACCCCAGTTGGAAGGGTGTTAGTACCGCGCCACTGGTAAAGATAACTTTATTTGACCCTCATCTATCAGGTAATCAAACGAGAACGGTGGAGCCCTCATATAACAGGTCAAGCCACCTCATCTACCCTCAACTAGCAAGTATGATGTCTCAACCTACTCTGGCTGCGTAGTTCGGGAGCGCAAGGATTGCTTCTAAGAATGACACCCTCTACTAGTAGGCGAGTTCCCATCTTTGAGCTCACTTGGTGCTGAATCCTACTCCCAACTGAAAGACACTGATCTGATTCTTAACTGAACTTAGACTGAGATGAATCTGATACTGATCATGTTTCTCAAGAGATCTGACTGAGTTACGCTGAGATTACTTAGTTCTATATCTGATGGAAAAAGGTATCGAATCATGGTATCTGACGACGATACAGAGCTTGAATAGATTACTCAAATCACTTCTGAGATTGGAATTGAATAGTTTGAATACTATTAGATCTGAGCTAATTTACAGGACTGAGGCTAGATTACTAGTGATACAGTGATTACAGAGATTTCTGAGATTATAGAGTTTTCTTATGTTCTGCACTTGTCTGAGGATACAGAGTTCTGAAGTTCACTGAGTTCTGAGAATTGTGGCTCGATTGAAATTATCGTGAAACTAACATCGGCTCTAGACAATAGCTCTATTGTCGGGTATAAATACCTCTAGGACTCGATGACATAAAAGTAAAACATAATCATGCTTGCATCATCATGATCATCCATTCATCATCACAATCATTCATTCATCAACACAAGCATTCAAACATTTCTCCAAGTAATTAGGAGTCATAACATCCTTTCCTCCTCAAAAATCCTTAAGGCATCACATCAAGCATTTAGGAAACATAGGCCTCTATTCATCATCACAATTACCAAAGGGTCGCTTAAGCATCTCGGAATAATAATCATATAATAACATAGGATAAACATGTTAATAGATCGTACTCCATTCAACAAAGATTTTACCTCAACTATTTCATACCTATATCAGTCTTGACATATGTTTGGGTATCACATGGCTTAGGAAAACTTCATACTATCATGTCATAACTTACTTGTTAACTACTTGGCATGAATTAAAAACTTAGCATATGTCAAAGGGCACATAATTGGGGAATTTACTACTATCACATCTCCACTTGTTCACTAAGGTCCTTCAACAAACATTAAACATGCATAGGTTCACACTTATTTGGGGATTTCACACTCTCATGGTACAATTCATTAACTAGGGCATTTCGCGACACTCATAGTTCTCAAAGTCTTATACATGGAGGGGGGGAGAGTGCATATAACAACATGCCTTACGTCCATCGACCTAGCTTCACGAACATTTCATTAACAAGCATAACACATAACAATATCTTAGAAGTCACTATTTTCATAAGGGTGTAGCATGCATTTGTCATTAGATCACAATTTAACTACAATGCTTGATTTCTAGTCTCTTAGACATTTTATCGAACACCTCACATGCACAACTTAGGCATAAGTATAATAACCCAACTACTCATCATGAACAACCAAATTTACATATTTTCAACTCATGTATTATCATAGATTCATACAAACCACATAAATATCCCATCTTGTAGATTATTCAACATCAACAACAAGTACATAATCCATTTACCACACAAATACCACATACTAAGGCCAAGACTTGATTCTGGTAGACAAACATGAATCACAACTTACAAGAATCATTAAAAATTCATAAAAATAAATCTTGGAGATTTAGAGAAGCGTACTTGAGCTTCTTGGATGAAAGAGACCCAAGAATCAACATCTACATACCTTGGGGAAACTTCGTTATTGAAGGTTCTTAGAGAGATTCTTGATTTCTTGACTTCTCTTGATTTTTATTATAGAAGAAATAAGGGTTTTGATCTTGAAAATAAACCCTAATTTGATGTTTTGGATAAAGGAGAAGTTATGAGCTTTGATTTGGGGTGATTGGGTATTAAATAAGGTGAAAAATGACCCAAAAATCCCTTTAAAACGGTGCTTCAGCGCTGTCTCGGATAATTCTAACGGTCAGAGTGACGGACCATCACTCTGGTGACTAACCATCACTTTCACCATCACTTTTGGTAAATAAAAGGCCCTCACTTCTTCAGTTTTGATGGCCAAAGTGGCGGGCCATCACTAACTTGACGGTCCGTCAGCGTTGGACAGCTCGAACAACTCTCAGTAAAATGGCCATAACTTCTTACTCCAATATCGGATTTTGGTGAAATTAGTATAGTTGGAAATATAATTCAATTATCTATCTGTTGGTAGGTTATGAGATCAAAGGTTCTTTGCAGAATGGGAGATATGCTCGTTTAAAGTTGACTATGGCAGTGTCCTTCTCAAGAATTCAATCGGTAAGGGATGTTTTGGTTCGTCTAATAGCTAGGATGTATTTAAGGCCTTAATACACATCAAACTTGATCATAAAGCTACCAACTCACTAAGATTTATTTAACATGAGCTTGAATCATGGTTCTACTATCGGTTGGGATTCTCGGGGTATTACAATATCTCCCCCTTGGGAATAGTTGTCCTCGAATGTCGCTTGATAGACTGAGAATACGGATCAACAGAACTTACTGAAGACACTAAAACATCTCCAGGCATGACTACGTAACTGGAACGACTGACGTACTGAGTTCTCACACTGGGCATGCATATCTAATGCATGGAATACTCAGCTGAATCTACTCATAACTGAATTCTTATAACACATATGCATATCTGATGCATGGATATACAGCTAAACTGATTTTCGAAAGAACGACTTGACAATGCAATAACGAATGATGGTAACTTCATAAAGAAAATCTGAACATGCATCTGGATGAATCTAATGTCCTGCAACATCATAATACCATGGGGTATCTCTCCCTTGAACACACTTTGCTGAAATACTGGGGCGGTGCGTGAGGTACCTATAGACTAGGTTCTAATTTATCGAATGAGATCTAAAACTCATGCATGACTCATGCTAACATACAAGCTCGAAATAGAAGCAAGGGATGTAGCAATATATATCACAAAGATGAAGGGCTCATAACCTACCCGGGTCTATGTCAGGGAAATCTTAATGATCTTAGTGAGTTTGAAGTGCATAAAAGTTGGAACGACTGTGCTAACTTTGGGGACCTGGCTTAGGACAATTTCAAACTTTGTGACCTGGCTCGCCATATCCAAAACATACATCACTACCAGCTCTATATATACCCTTATGATTCTTACCACATTCTTCATACAGCGGGTAGGTAAGACCCATACTCTCACTACTCTGGATCTTGAAGTGTCGTACACTAGCTGAGGATGGAGCTGGGACTGAAAACTTCTGACTATGGTGAGAACGGTTACCACTTTGTGACCCTGATTGGGAGAAACTATGACTACTTGTTCTGGCTCTCTTACTTACTCTTTTTTTTTATTTTATCTGCCTCAATTTGTTGCGCATGCATCATTAGCCTAGAAAGATCCATGTCTCTATTGAGCATATCAGTTCTACACTCTTTCAACACTTCACTCGATACCCCAGTTAAAAACTTACTCATACTCGTTCTAGGGTCAGCTATCAAGTTGGGAACATATTTAGATAATTGGTTGAACTTAAGACAATACTCTCTCACGGTCATAGAACCTTGCCTTAGGTTAATAAACTCTTCTACCTTAGCCTATCTCATCTCTAATGAGAAAAATCTATCTAGAAAGGCACTCTGAAACTCTGACCAAGTCACAGGAGGTGTATTCTCCCCTCTACTCTTCTCCCGCATCACTACCTAATCATGAGCAATATCTTTCAGCCTATAAGATGCTAATTCCATACACTCCTCCTCAGAAACATGCATAACCTGGGTGATCTTCTTCACCTCTTCTAGAAATACCGCGGGTCCTCACCTACTACTAACCCAAAGAATTTTGGCGGGTTCATTTTCATAAAATTTCTAACCCTGGCTGCGACGGAATTCCCATCATGCTGAGGTGGGCTGCAGCCTGACGATTACTCTGAACATCAGTCACAGCTTGGTCTAGCACCTGGAAAGCTGCCCGAAACTCTGCATGTGACACACTCTCATTCTCAGGATCTACTAGCTATGGGTGCTGGTCATCCACCCCATGGACAAATTCTCTGCGAGGCGGCATACTCTGTAATAAAAAAAAGAAGTGGATTAGATTGAGAATCAGCTTGAGCTCATGTTTAATCGCACGACATGATCACCGAAAGAAGGGAAACTGCTCCTAAGAACATCTTGTACCCTCTTGTATATAAATGTGGCGCGCTACACACCCATGCATAAGACTCTACCAGATGCGGCTTTTCAGACTCCCTAGGATACTATTGAACCTTAGGCTTTGATACCAAGTTTGTAACGCCTCGAGATACCATCCCTAAATGCCACACGGTGCTTATGGACCCGAAGGACCACAAGCTAACCCTTTACTGATATCTATACTTGTACACTTCATAAGATCTGAAATAAATATGAAAATTGGACATAAGGTTCAATATATCTGCACATACTCAAAACTGAAAACTGAATACTAATACATCAACATCCATCTGAAAAGCCTCTAAACTGTCTGAACTGTGGAGTTGATAGGACATGTCCCCAACTAACTCCGTCAACTGAAAATATAAGCAAAATTTGATGCAATAATAGTAAACTGAGATTCGTCCTCGAAAGAAGAGAACTCACTGCTACCGCTGCTGACTGGGACTGAACTGATAGGGGTACTCTGGATCATATACCTCTAAACCTATGGTGTCAAATAAAACACCATAGCGCAAATGCATCAGTACAAAAATGTACTGAGTATGTAGACGAGGTAAGGCTAAATGTAAGGGATTATGCATGAACATAACTTAACTGAATAATACGTAAGAGCTGGATTAGTATATATAAAGAATCTATAATTACTGAACATACTGCGCATACTGTCCCTGAGCATAGTCGAAATAACTCTGGTAACTGATGCTGAATATACTAAAATTCTAAAATTTTTAGGCATACTGAGACTACGAGTATTTAAAGCTTCTGAAACTGATAACAACCCTATCTAACAGGTTGTCTCCGAATCTGCGAATAATAATACTACTTAATAACTAATTTTAAGATCTGATAACTGATTTTGAGACTGGCCTATCTAGCAGCGGATATTCGAATTTGCAGATAATCATACTTGATGGCCTGTATCTAACAGTCTTGCATTTTGTACACAGAACTGAGCTCTTTCTTGAAGTCTGTGACTGATTCTGAAACTAAGACTATAGGAAGTAGTCTTCTAACAGACATGCACCACCTAGCTAAGTCGGTTTCTAACCTGTACCCCAGTTTGAAGGGTATCAGTACCGCGCCACTGGTAAAGACAACTTTATCTGACCCTCATCTATCAATTACTCAAATGAGAATGGTAGAGCCCTCATCTAAAAAGTCAAGCCACCTCATCTACCCTCAACTAGAAGGTATGATGTCTCAACCTACTCTGGATACATAGTTCGGGAGTGCAAGGATTGCTTCTAAAAATCACACCCTCTACTAGTAGGTCAGTTCCCATCCTCTTGGTGCTGAATCCTACTCCCAACTGAAAGACACTAATCTGATTCTTAACTGAACTTAGACTGAGCTGAATCTAATACTAATCATGTTTCTCAAGAGATCTAACTGAGTTACGCTGAGATTACTTAGTTCCTATCTGACGGAAAAAGGTATCGAATCATGGTATCTGACTGACAATACAGAGCTTGAATAGATTACTCAAATCACTTCTGAGATTAGAATTAAATCATTTGAATACTATTAGATCTGAGATAATTTACAGGACTGAGGCTAGATTACTAGCGATACAGTAATTACAGAGATTTCTTAGATTATAGAGTTTTGTTACGTTCTGCACTTGTCTGAGGATACAGAGTTCTATAGTTCACTGAGTTCTGAGAATTGTGGTTCGATTGAAATTTTTGCGAAACTGACACCGGATCTAGACAACAGCTCTATTGTCGGGTATAAATACCCCCAGGACTCGATAACATAAAAGTGAAACATAATCATGATTGCATCATCACGATCATACATTCATCATCACAATCATTCATTCATCAACACAAGCATTCAAGCATTTCTCCAAGTAATTAGGAGCCATATTATCCTTTCCCCCTCAAAAATCCTTAAGGCATCACATCAAGCATTTCGAAAACATAGGCCTCTATTCATCATCACAATTACCAAAGGGTCGCTTTAATCATCTCGAAATAATAATCATATAATAACATAGGGAAAACATGTTATTAGATCGTACTCCATTTAACAAAGATTTTACCTCAACTATTTCATACCTACATCAGTCTTGACATATGTTTGGGTATCACATGGCTTAGGGAAACTTCATACTATCATGTCATAATGCATTAAAAGCTTAGCATATGTCAAAGGGCACATAATTGGGGAATTTACTACTATCACATCTCCACTTGTTCACTAAGGTCCTTCAACAAACACTAAACATGCATAGGTTCACACTTATTTGGGGATTTCATACTCTCATGGTACAATTCATTAACTAGGGCATTTTGCGACACTCATAGTTCTCAAAGTCTTATACATGGGGGGGGGGAGTGCATATAACAACATGCCTTACGTCCATCGACTTAGCTTCATGAATATTTCATCAACAACCATAACACATAACAATATCTTAGAAGTCACTATTTTCATAAGGGTGTAGCATGCATTTGTCATTAGATCACAATTTAACTACAATGCTTGATTTCTAGTCTCTTAGACATTTTATCGAACACCTCACATGCACAACTTAGGCATAAGTATAATAACCCAACTACTCATCATGAACAACCAAATTTACATGTTTCCAACTCATATATTATTATAGATTCATACAAACCACATAAATATCCCATCTTGTAGATTATTCAACATCAACAACAAGTACATAATCCATTTACTACATAAATACCACATACTAAGGCCAAGACTTGATTCTTGTAGACAAACATGAATCACAACTCACAAGAATCATTAAAAATTCATAAACATATCTTGGAGATTTAGAAAATGGTACTTGAGCTTCTTGGATGAAAGGGACCCAAGAATCAACATCTACATACCTTGGGGAAACTTCTTTCTTGAAGGTTCTTGGAGAGATTCTTGATTTCTTGACTTCTCTTGATTTTTCTTATAGAAGAAATAAGGGTTTTGATCTTGGAAATAAACCCTAATTTGATATTTTGGATGAAGGAGAAGTTATGAGCTTTGATTTAGGGTGATTGGGTATTAAATAGGGTGAAAAATGACCCAAAAATCCCTTTAAAACGGTGCTTCAGCGCTGTCTCGGACAATTCTGACGATCAGAGTGACGGACCGTCACTCTGGTGACTAACCATCACTCCCACCATCACTTTTGGTCCAGAAAAGGCCCTCACTGCTTTAGTTTTGATGGCCAAAGTGGTAGGCCGTTTGACGGTCCGTCAGCTTGTCCGTCACTCCTGGACAGCTCGGACAACTCTCAGTAAAACGGCCATAACTTCTTACTCCAATCTCGTATTTTGGCAAAATTAATATCATTGGAAAGATAATTCAATTATCTATCAGTTGGTAGTAGGTCATGAGCTCAAAAATTCTTTGTAGAATGGGAGATATGCTCATTTCAATCGGTAAGGGATGTTTTGATTCGTCTAATAGCTAGGAAATTTTTAAGGCCTTAATATACATCAAACTTGATCATAAAACTACCAACTCACTAAGATTTATTTAACATGAGCTTGAATTATGGTTCTACTATCGGTTGGGTTTCTCGGGGTATTACAGTAACCTTGACTAGATGTCAAATGTGGGTTATTAAATAAATAGTGGTTAGTTGTTATCCCGTGAATAAGGATTATGTGAACGATAATGTTTTGGCTAATAACTAGAGGTTATGTGATGACTAGAGAACTAGTGATCCTATTAAAATAAATGTTAGTTAGCTAATAACGAGTAGTTGAAAAGTATTGACTAGATAAATATTCTATGATGATATGACTATTTTTATGATTATGTTAGTGTATGTTATTCGACTATTATAATGATATGTTGATACCCGACAAGGTCGGAGGATACTATTGATGATGTGTTGATATCCGACAAGGCCGGAGGTTGATTACGATGATAGTGGTCCTGATGAGGACAGTTATGATGAGTAGTGATATTGATGGTATACTTTGCATTCATTCCTGCATGTGCATCACCTATCACCAGTATGCACCTATATTTATCATCCGGTATAGGACGGTTTTGCATATATATGGGTGAAGAATATGCTTTGTGTTGTTGTATGTTGATTGAACCTTTCGAGTCTGGGGTGGTGGGGGTACGCACAGGCTCGGCTAGGTATTTGATTATCTATAAATTGAGGACTAAAGAGATTGCGTCTGTGAAGGTCCAGTGGAAGAATCGTCTTATTGAGGAGGCCACTTGCGAGACCGAAGCAGACATGTGTAGCAAGTATCCACATCTTTTTGCAGATTCAGGTAATTCCTTATTTTCCCTTCTTATCTTGTGTTTGCCAGTTCGGGGACGAACGGTTGTTTAATTGGTATCTGATGTAACGACCATCCCAGTTGTTTGTGAAATTTTCTCATCTTTTCTATTTTAGCACTCTCTGTAATTTGTATACGTGAATTATGACTCACGGGATGAGTAGTATCAATTCTTGAGGTGTTCGGAAGTAATTTAAGTCATTAATGGAGTTATTGAGTTGAGAAAATTAAACCCGATAATGGTCAACCTTTAATTGAGACGACCTCGAATTAGTGTCGTAATATTTTCAATAGGTCCGGAATATACTTTTTTGTCAATATAGATATTTGATTTATGTCTATGGGGTTTCAAAATAAATTTTGAGAATTCATTAAAAGTTTTGGATATTTTAGACAATTAGTTTAATTAGTGATTTAATGGGTCAAAATCACAATTTTTTTACTATCAAATATTGCGCGATTTTTAGTTAATAGGGTTTAACCCTTCTAAACGCTAAGTAGAAATCGAAAAAAAGGGGAATAGAAACTGCTGCGACATCAAGAGACGGAGAACGAGTTCCGGTGACTTTTATATTGTTGATAGTGTTATTAATGAGTTGTTCTTTATTTAGAATTTGTCTTAGAAGTTGATGATATAAAATAGTATAACTAATCTATTGATAATGTTTACAAGCGTAATCATTGCTTTCATATATAATACTCTGTCTGTTTTACAATAAGTTAATTATTGGATTTTGACATATATGTTAAGAAAAAAAATAAAGACATAAATTTATCATGTTTTTTCATTTTTACCCTCTTAAAAAAGCAAAGACACATGATACATCACCCCCAATGCACATTTAATGGAGGGTAGATTTGGAAAAAATTTGCAACATTTACCTTTGAATTGTAAATCATTCACTTATTTTGAAACACTATAATTATTCCAACAATTAACTTATTGTGAAACGGAGGGAGTAATAATAAAACATCGAATAGTGAAAGTTAATAGCCATTCTTTTATGGTTGCTTTGGAAATCGTGCACTGTTTGATTCCTCATGCACCGTGTCATGATTTTCAAAGAAATTCATATACTGTCTCATAGTTTCTAATAAGCAGTTTCACGGTTTTCATAGAATCTCAAGAATCAATATATTTATTTTCTAGTTGTTCTGCAGTTACGATTTTAATAAAATTTGGGTTTTAGGTTTACGATTTTTGGAATAATAATTTACAATATGGGTCATTAGATTTATATTCTTATGTAAATTATATATTTGAATAGATTTAAATTATTCGGAAGCTTTATGAAAGGGTAAGACCCTTGCAAATTAGCTTGCATTTGGATTCTTCGATTGAGGTAGGTTATAATTTAATTGGAGTTTAGACTCGACTTAATTATGTGTATGCTCCTAAATTGAATACTTGTTGATTGATATTTGGACATGCTTGAAGTTGTTGATGTTTTGATTGTTAATGCGTGTATAAATGATTATTGAAAATTTACTTGATGGAATTGTCTTATCACTTTAAGTGTACTAATAAACTTGATACATTATGTTGTATGCTGTGAGGTTGTGTAAATTTGATACTGATAATACTTGTTTATGATGGATCGGGTACCACGCCGGTACGGAAATGTATATGTTAGATCGGGTACCACGCCGGTACGGATATGTATATGTTGGATCGGGTACCACGCCGGTACGGATATGTATATATTGGATCGGGTACCGGATACCACACCTATACGGATATGTATATGTTGGATCGGGTACCACACCGATACGGATATGTATGTGTTGGATCGGGTACTACGTCGGTACAGATATGTATATGTTGGATCGGGTACCACGCCGATACGGATATGTATATGTTGGATTGGGTACCAAGCCAGTACGGATATGTATATGTTGAATCGAGTACCACGCCGGTACAGATATGTATATGTTGGATCGGGTACCATGCCGGTACGGATATGTATATATTGGATCGGGTACCACGTCGGTACGGTACATGAACATAGATTATTCCCTGCAAGTCATGACTATTTGGGCAAAAATAAGTCTCATAGCATGTGTGTACATATTGTGTTGATTCTGTGGATGTTTATAGTATGGTTGATACTCTTGATGGTTATGTGACTTATTTGTGAGCACCGTTTGACCTGTTGTTGCGGTATTATTGATTCATTGGATATTTGTTATGTGATGATGTCTGTCTACTTGTTATTTGATTTATGTTATGTACATGTTATTAAATTGAGTTGGCCTATGATACCTACCATTACATAGTGGTTAGTACTGATACTACGCTATACTTTTCTTTTGTTGAGTGCAAAAAGTGTTCTAGAGGCTCAGACATAACCTCACCTCTAGAGCTTGATAACAGATCTTGATCCAAGGGTGAGCACTCCGTCTTCAGGTTGTCATGGGTCATCTTATTTGTTCTTGTCCATCTTTCGAGCAATGAAACATTCTTTATTTACTTTATTTTTGAATATCTCTTTAGACACGATCTTTGTTAGTAGTTCTTGTACGATGACTTTTGGGTTTTGGAGATTTTAGTAAGTTTTTTGTTTGACTTCCGCGTTAATAATGATTTGTCTTGGATTATTATTATTATGTTGATTTTATAATCATATCATCTTAATATTGATTAAGTGATTGGGTAATGATTCGATTTAGATGGTTCTCCCACAGAAAGATTAGTGTGGGTGTCACTCATGACCCTTGGATCGTGACAAATAATAATGTGCTGAAAAAAATAATAAACACATATACCAATTCTATTACATAAATATTTTGTGAGGATTATCAAATTTTATCTTATTCTCTCTTATATAAATATAAAGTATAATATATGTGAAATTATATAATTTTGAGAAGATTTCCCCATTCAGATCAAAACCTTAACTTCAGTCCAAAGTTGTTTTAACTTTCACGAACCATTTTCTCCACTCCAATCCAAATACGCCAGATTTTTCTTTTCAAAAGAATATTCTACGAGGTTAAACAAATATACTAATGTCAATTCTATATCTTTAGACTAGGTTTAAGTCAAAGTCAATCCAAAGGATACACATAAAACCTCGTAGTCAAACCAAAAAATAATTACGTCTTTAAATTACCCATATCACATGGTAGAAATTTACAATTAGATTCCTAATCCAACTTCAAAGCGATATTCAAATCCTCAATTAGATGTTCTTAATCCTAGGGCAAAATCCACTAATTTGTTAGATTATTGTCATATTTTTTTTTTTATCAAATTTAAATTTAAATTTTTGAAAGAAAAATAAAAATAATACCATAATTACTTTTATTTTTTTAAAAAAATAAAAATATTAAACTATACCATATTTGATTATTTTTTTGCTTGGAAGGAAAAGATTTTGTACCTCTATAAATTGAGGATCACCTTCTTATACCAAAAACATTAGCATCCATAATGTAGTCGTTTAAAGAGTTTTGTTTTGAAAAAATTATTCTCCGAATAAGTTTAATATTTTTTATATTAATTTTTAATATATAGGCCTGGCCAAACATATCAATAGTAAGTCTTTTTAGTATAGTTTTATGTGTCATCTGAATTATTGCTTCTATGCAGGGACGGATCTAGCATTGTGGGTGCGGGTTCTCGAGAATCCCCAAGCATTTTCGTATACCTTGTAATTATATTAAAAATCTATTAAATATATAGGAATAATAATTGAAGAATCCATTAACAAAGTTGTTAGTTGGCTTAATGGTTCAAAAAAGGTTGAAGAAATGTCTCATATGCTATACCCAAGTTCAAATCTCCTCGCAATGATCATTTTTTATTTTATTGGGAACCCACAAACTTAAAATCCTGGATCTGCCTCTGCTTCTATGGTATACAAAATATAAGTTTTCGCGTGACGCCCTACCAATTTCGAACCCAATAAGTGCCAACAAGTGGTATCGCAGTCGATATTTCAGATTGGGTGTATGTCAAGATCGAAATTACAACCAACTTGATGATAGTGAAGATTATTTGTCAATCATATTTCAACAATCATGTTACATCTTAAAAAATGAAGCTCAATTTTAACCCTCCAAAGAGCCCCAATACTTTTAACCCGAAAAGGTTCATATACTTTTAACCGAAAAAAGGATTCAGTTTAAACATGTCAGGCAGCAGTGATGAAAATTATGTGAAGGAAAAAAATCATGCACCTAACATGAAGAAGGCAGATCAAGTTTTATCGAGAAAATCAAGCCTAAAAAAAGGAAGAATTGTTAGGGTTTTTGTCCTAATTTTCTTACCAAATTTAAGTTTTATTTTTCTTGAAATGCAAATAAAAGTAATACTATAATTACTTTTACTTTTACTAAAAGAAAAATACAAAAATATACCATATTTGATTTATTTTTAACTTGGAGGAAAAGATTTTGTACCTTTGAGATCCCTTTCACACCAAAAAATAATAGCATCCACAATATAGTTGCTTAGAGAGTTTTATTTAGGAGGAGATCATTTTCAAAATAAGTTTAATGTTTTTTCAATATTAGATTTTAATATGTAGGTTAATTGATCAAATTATATCAATAATATGATTATTTTTAGTATAGTTTTATGTGTCATCTGAATAATTAACTCTATAATTTGTAAATTATAAGTTTGCGCATGACGCCCTACCAATTTCGAAATGCTAACACAATTTCACCTCTTTAATTCATGTTTTGACATAACACTGAGAAAATTAATGATATACATCAAACTAGGTGATTAGAATGCTCAACCGACTTTTATAGGTGAAAACTCTCCTCTTGACTCCCAAAACTAAAACATGATAAAATGAGTAAAATGTTTAGAGAAAAGACATCACCCCCCCCCCCCCGAACTTGTCCGCTCAACTTACTTTAGCACTTAAATTAAACTTTTGTTTATTTACCCCCTTAACATTTTTAAAGTGTATTAATTTCACCCCTCAAGCTGACATGATTTTTTTTTTTAAAGAAATAAAAAATATATTTTTTATTTAAAAACTGAGATGGTCCCACTTTTTTTAATATATATAATAAATACCCCTTTCTTCTTCAATGCCCCCCCACCCCCTTCACCTCTCATCCCCACCCTGCACCGCACACCTACACCCCCCACACTTTTCTTCTTCAATACATCAACAAACAACAACACTCATGTTCTACAACCATTAATTCTTCCATTAACAACCTCAAACACATTCTCAAACAACACCCTCCTCCAATTTTTTCATTTTCCTTCATTAATGCATTCTCTAATGAAGAAATTGAAGACATGAATTGCTTCATTAATTCAGTTCGAAGAACAATAAAATTAAAAGAAACTTTCGTAACTTTTATTTTTAAAGTCCAGTGTTCCTTTCCTATTCTTTATTTATGTCATTTGTAATAAAAACGAAATAGTGTTTTATTTCTGAAAATGATAATTGTTTACATTTTCAAGGGTGAATTTGGTAGTTGAAAACGTTGAGAGAGTTGGGTTTAAGGTTGAGATGGTGTTTAATGGAGGAAAAAATTTAATTTCATGTCTTTATGATTGTTCTCTAATGGTGTTAATTAAGAAAAATGAAAAAAATTAAAGGTGGGGATGGGGGTTGGCTGGAAGAGGAGAAAGAAAGAGAGGGGTGGGGGTGGGGGTGGGGGGCGGGTGGTTTGAAGAAGAAGAAAAATGAGAGGTGGGGTTGGAGGAAAATAGAAATTGAAGGTGGGGGTGGCAGGCTGTTAATGGAAGAAAATAGAAAAAAATGAAGGTGGCGTGGGTTGAGCTGGGTAATGGTGGGAGGGATGGTTTAAAGAAAAAGAAAAATTGGGGTAGGAGTTTCTTTTTTAAATAAAAGAAAATTTAGCTTAAGTAATAAGTAAGTTGAGCGGATAAGTTCGGGGGAAATGATATCTTTTTCTCAAATATTTATTATAAAATTTACATACTTAGATAGTCTTTAGTGTGATTGTCAAAACAAAAATTACAACCCAGTATTATCGTGCCCAGAAAGTCACGATAGTCAATGGGGATCAGTGTCGCGATAACTCGCAAGCCAAATTTCCTTCACCGTAAGTTGATTAAAGTGTGTTCTTCTCTATCATTGGATGTGCGTACTTGCAATTGAAACTTGGGGAAACAAGAAACAAATAATAATGTAGACATATTCTAAGGTATGTACATCGTTCTTCTCTTTAGTGGAAAAAAAATTGAAAAGTTACCGGCATTCAATATTTACACGCGGAAAGATGAATGATATGCGTTGCGTGTATATATTTCTATCACATAATCATAACCAATTAATGCATAAGTTTACTATATTACTCCCTCTATTCCAAAAAATAATTGAATTATTAGGGTTTAATATATCCTTAAAAGAAAATCTTTTAGAACATAAATTATAAGTTATTTTTCACTATTACCCTTTTAATTGTTCTTAGAATACTCTCCTAGAAAATATGAAGTACTTAAGAATTTCATTAAAATTAAAAGGTAAAATTGAAAGAAATTTTCAATATATATATTGAAGTATAAACAATTCATTTATTTTGAACATTAAAAAATAACTCAACAATTTATTTATTTTAGAATGGAGAGAGTATGTAATTATAATATGTTGAATTTATTTGGTGAAAATTTTCAATAGAGTAATATTTATTTTGAGTAATTCCACAAGTGATATCACTAATCGCAACTTGTTTTCGTAGCTCCAACAATTAATTCTAACCTCTTAATCCGTCTGTTTGCTTCGCTTTTACTTGTCACTAATTTCTTAATTAGATTTCTATGTTTGTTTGTCATTTTTAACCTATCAAAAAGACAAATTCTTTTTTCTATTTTATCCCTAACATTAATTTTTTTTTTTCAAATTTATTTCAAGATACAATGTAAGCGTCATCTAATAAATATTATGATAAAATAATTAATTTATTAATTATTTTTTAATAGGTGTCAACTCAAAATGGCACAAATAAACCATTAACATTCATTTCTCCAATAACACTTCCGCAATAATGGGACTTTCTTCTTTTCAAGTAACCTGTCTTGGGTAAGATATCATACAGCTTCATTCAAGAGTTCTAATGTGATATTTTTAAGGATATCTCTTTCCAACGTACGGAGAAGAAGATTCCAAGACTGAATTAGCATGTAAAAATTAAATAACATTCGGATTTTGCAATTTAATATTGAAATGAAATTTGAATCTGTCCCCTCTAAATAACACTCTAAGAGAAAGAGAGAATCTAATGAAATGCATTTTTCTCTAAAAGACAATTGAACTACAGATGTATTTAAACAATAACAATAAAAAAAATCATTATCAAATTCTAGCCCGAAAATGGAGTATGGGCTTAGTCTCTACCAAGAAAATGGAAACTTGTGAAATCTTTATGATTAGAAACTTAATGTACTCTAAGCTCGAAAACATCTGATGCTACACTCAGTATTACCAAAATTTAGCTCATGCTGTGGATGATATTGGAGAGAGCTGAATAGGACCCGATCACTGCAGATATAGCACCTATTGTGATAATGAGGACACATACTGTAACCTGAATACAAAGGATAACAGAAGAAATTCCATTACAAGTGAATATTGCTAGCAGCATGGTTAAGATGCACATATTGTCGTAATGTAATTGATTTTGGCCTAAGATGTTTTTTATGATGTTCAAGAAAATATCTTAACTAAAACAAAGTACTCTTAAGTAGTCCAACTGTAATGTCAGAAGCGAAAATAGAACAGAGAAGGGATATGGGCTTCACTATTTCCTGAAGGGAATCAATCGGATAAAAGTGAGTGCTGAAACTTCTCCATACCTGAAGGCCGCTTGTTTTTCCCTTCAAGATTCTCATGAAGCAAACACAAGGTAGTATCAGAGTCTGGAAATAGAGCTTCCATTAGTACAGATTTATGATAAGAGTAACAAATAGCAACAGAAAACAAACTTAGAAAGCGTAAAAGGACCCACCACTAGCATTGTAAGTAAAGATCCAATCAATGCCATTACCAAACCTGCATGATAAATACTAATACTTAATTCATGTAAAATTTTATAAAGGGAAGGAGCACATCTAGTTGGAAACGAAACCATCTGAGATATGCAATAATTATAAGTTATATCAGGACCACTGAGCAGATTAGTCACATTTGCAGCTACTGTTCCCAACGGGTTAATGGGATGAAAAGAAAATTGCTCAAGAGTGATAATAATAAGCAAAGTCATAGAGGGAACACCCACCAAAAAAAGGAACCGCAAGACCAACTACTACTGTGGAAATTGTCAATGCAGTTCTAATGATGATTGGGTACACGTGAGATTTGGCGTGTTTTGACGGCAAAAATTCCTCCAAACTCATTGCTACAGGAGACAGGGTTAAAGCATATGTACATCTAATTAAGGAACACATTTCTTTTATTTTTCAATCACAAAAATTCTGGAGAGATGTCACCCTTGAAAATTGCATAAATGAATGAGACAGAATACAACGAACAGAATCTTTTGACAGGAAGTGCCTTTAATTCTAGCTGATGACTTTTGCGGCAGCTAGCATGAAATTATCCAGGTGGTCAAATCTGTTCATTCTTAAAGTAGTAGGACCAGAAAAAGTAGGATTCCTGTCTTCTTTAAGTATCATATTTTAACATACTAGCTGAGAACTAGAATTAGTGATTAATGCAACATCATGGATTCAGTAAAAGGATATTTTGTAAAAGGATTAACAACCTGCAAAAGAAGGAGATGCAAGTTAAGTACATCTTCAACTGGTGGTAGAGAACTCAATCAGAATGTTAGCTACTTACAGTTGTCCACACAGCAACCTTGGAAGCCATTAATCCTTTGGGCATATTTAGAGTAAACTGGGATTCAGCTGAATCCCCAAACATCAGGTATCCCAACACAGCTGTTCCACCATACAACAGAGTTACCATACCAAAACTGCAGCCAAATTAAACCGAAGTTGGCAAAATAAGGAAAAAACAGGATATCAAAACAAACTCTGGTAACACAGGAGCATTTTCAGAGAAATCTGGTTAGGTTTGGCGTTGATAATCTGCTTTCGAATTCAACTTTGGTACTCATATTACAGAATGATGAGGCAAGCAAGGAGCCCTGAAAGTCGTAAATTTTCCTTGCATGGATTGCTAGAGAGAGCTTGAACATGAACTTCTATCCTAGAGCGTACTTCCAATTTAACGAACAGACTTCAACAAGCTAGTCGCATATACGAAACCAAATACCTGGTCAAGAGGACTGCAGGAAATTGACTCCGATCCGCTAGGGATGTATATATATTGGGAAAGACCGCATGTCCAGAGTAACAAAATCCATAAAGCCCAATGGAAACAGGAAAAGTTGGTAGGTTAAGTACAGTCCCTTTGCTTTCAAAGCCTACATGATCCACCAAGCCAGCCCAGTACAAGCAAAGGACCACCAAAACAGAAGCAACAACTCCTCCAACTGAAAATTACAGGCAGTCAATTCAGAATCATGGTCCAACACTGAGAAATTGCTATCTAAACCACAGAAAAAAAAAGAAAGGATGAAAGACTTCAAGAATTCTGTTCAATGGAAAATCTATATTTACAATGAAACAATCTACAAAATTGTAGATAAGTAATCGATTTCTTATGTATGTGGCGCGCATAAGGATAGCCCAAATCAATTTGTAGACATCTGCATCAGATATGATATAATCACAGGATCATTGAAGTACAAATGTATCTCCACTGTCCTCGATAGAGGCTATGAAAACCTGTGAACTTGTTGTTGGGTAAACGCAGAATAACAATAAAAGTATTTGTGGTAAAATAATAGGGAAATAAATGAAAATAATGACACCAAGGATTTTAAGGGAAAAAACACAGACCAAGAAGAGCAACTGATGCTACTAGAGTAAGGAATTTTTACACCGTAGTTACAAGTACAATACTCAAAGTGACTATTACACATTCAAAAGAGATAACCCTCTTTCTACTCCCACCTTACTAAAATATTGCTCACTCTAATTTTTTCTTCACAGACTATTTTTTATCAGTCTGTGAAATACCTCACCGCTCTCTATATATATTGTTTTTCTCTCTGTTTGGTGTAATTTCCAAATGAGCTGAGGAGCTCCTTTTATAGTAGCTAATGTTGCTACTGATGTCATTGATGACATCACCACTAGACACAAAAAAGTTCAATTTTGCTGCATGACAAATATAATTGGACGGTAGTCATATTCATTCTGCCATATCTTTGAATTGTTGGCCAAAAGAAGAAAACATCTTCCTAAATTTATGGGAAACATTTCAACAACATTAATGGGATTGGACCCCACAAATCTCCCCCTCCAGTCCCATGCATCTGAAGCAGGTATCCTCGTCCTTCTCAGAGAGAGCTCATGCCGACAAACACTTAGCATAATTTGAATTTATCTTTTGGCACCACCTTTGACAGCATATCCGCGGGATTTTCACTCGTGTGAATCTTTTCAACATAGAAGGATTCATTCTCCACTTGTTCACGAATCCAATGGTACCTCACATCAATGTGGTTTGTTCTTGCATGGTACATGGAGTTCTTGCTCAAGTCTATTGCACTTTGACTGTCACAATAGATAACATACTCCATTTGTTGTAATCCATGTTCTTGAAGAAATCGCTTGAGCCATATCATTTCCTTGCCAGCTTCAGTAGCCGTAATATACTCAGCTTCAGTTGTAGATAGTGCGACGCACTTCTGCAACTTCGACTACCATGATATAGCTCCCCCGAAAAATGTAAACAAAAATCCAGTAGTAGATTTTCTATTATCAAGGTCACCCACTATATCAGCATCTATATATCCCTTCAAGATTGGATCAGATACTCCAAAACACAAATAATCACCTAAGGTTCCTGCATCTCTATATCCCTTCAAGATTGGATCAGATACTCCAAAACACAAACAATCACCTAAGATTCCTCTCAGGTACCTCAATATCCATTTGACTGCTTCCCAATACTCTTTTCCTGAATTTTCAAGACACCTGTTGGCAACACCAACTGCGTGAGCAATATCGGGTCTAGTACATACCATTGCATACATTAAACTTCGGACAACAGAGGAATATGGAACTTTAGCGATGCTCTCTTTTTCTTCTTTTGTTGTAGGACACATTTTCCTGCTCAATTTCATATGACCAGCAAAGGGTGTGTTAACAACCTTAGCATTCTTCATGTTGAAGCGCTCCAGTACACGTTCAATGTACTTCTCTTGTGACAAGTAGAGCTTCCTTTCATCTTTAATATGAGTAATCCCCATGTCTAAAATTTGCTTAGCATGACCCAAGTCTTTCATAGAAAAAGACTTGCATAATTGTTTCTTCAACACATCAATCCTGGAAGCATTCTTTCTCACAATCAACATATCATCCACATATAGCAAGAGGATGATAAAATCATCATTAGAAAAACTTTTTACAAATACACAACGATCTGAAGAAGTTTTCTTGTAGCCTTGCTCCCCCAAGACAGATTCAAACTTCTTATACCACTGTCTAGGAGCTTGTTTCAAGCCATAAAGACTCTTCTTAAGTTTACACACATAGTTTTCTTTCCATTTTTCCTTGAAGCCCTCAGGTTGTTCCATATAAATCTCCTCTTCGAGGTCACCATGAAGAAAAGCCGTCTTCACATCCATCTGCTCTATCTCCAAATCAAGACTAGCAGCTAAACCAAGAACTGTACGAATAGAGGTCATTTTGACAACAGGAGAAAATATTTCGTCAAAGTCAATACCCTTTCTTTAACCAAATTCTTTGACAACCAATTTGGCTTTGTATCTGGGCTTTAAGCTGTGTTCCTCAAATTTTACTTTGAACACCCACTTATTATTCAAAGCTTTCATGCCCTTAGGCAATTTTACCAACTCATAAGTGTGGTTCTCATGCAGAGATTTCATCTCATCTTGCATGGCTTCAATCCATTGATCCTCATGTTCATCTTCCATGGCTTTCTCATAACATTCAGGTTCTCCCCCATCAGTGAGTAACACATACTCATTAGGAGGATAGCGAGAAAAAGGAATACACTGTCTTGTAGACCTTCTAAGTGGAACATTTGACTCATCCACAACTTCTTGAACTGGAGCATCGTCAACAACATCATTGTCGTTATCAACATCAACATGTTGATTTTGAACATGCTTCTGGGCGTCACCATGATTATATAGCCCACCAACATCATGCACACCTGTATGAGAAAATTGATCAAGACTAACCGCACCATCAGAACTTGAAGATTTTAGCTTCTCGTTTTGTCAATATCTTCAATGGTTTCATTCTCAAGAAGATAACATCACGACTTCTTACGAGTTTCTTCTCAACTGGATCATATAGCCTGTAACCAAACTCATCAACGCCATAACCAACGAAAATGCATTGCCTTGTCTTGGCATCTAACTTTGACCTCTCATCTCTGCGCACATGTACAAAAACTTTGCAACCAAATACTCTAAAATAGTCATAGAAAACATCTTTTCCATACCAAACTTTATTTGGTACATCACTTTGCAAAGCAACAGCAGGAGATAGGTTAATAACATGAGCAGGGGTCAATAAAGCTTCACCCCAAAAGGAGTTTGGCAACTTTGCTTCAGAAAGCAAATATCTGACTCTTTCCATTAAGGTCTTGTTCATCCTTTCCGCCAAACTATTAAGTTGAGGCGTCTTAGGAGGAGTCTTCTGGTGTCTGATGCCTTGTTGCTTGCAGTATTTGTCAAACGGTCCACAATATTCACCACCGTTATTAATATGAATACACTTTCAGCTTTCTTCCTGTTTCTCTTTCAACGGAAGCTTGAAACTGCTTAAAGACACCCAACACTTGGTCTTTAGTCTTCAAGACATAAAAGTGACAAAGTAAAGTACACCACCCAAAGTCCTTGTCTTCATTGGACCACATAAATCTAAATGCACCAGCTCAAGCAACTCTATCTTTCTTAAATGAGGATGAAAGAAACTCTATTTTGTTTTCCAGCCAAACAGTGCTCACATTTTTCTAATTTTGCACTTTCAAAATCTGACAGTAATTTCTTCTTGGCCAGAACATTAAGTCTTTTCTTGCTAATGTGGCTAAGCCTCTTGTGCCATAATGTTGAAGAGTTAGCGCTTTCAACTGCATTCACCATATTAGTACAAGTAGAAGCCGTAGTCCAGTATAGACCACAACGTTTGTCTCCACGACCAATACAAGCTTCCAAGCAAATTATACCAATACCAACCACCTTAGAAATAGTCTCATTGCCCATACTCAAGATTCCAAAGTCACCTGGAGTATAAGATAAGAAAAAATCCTTCCTTGATGTCACATGAGATGCGGCACTAGAATCCACAACCCAGCTTGACTCATCACAAGCAACATTTATTAGATTTGCATCAAGGACAGTAACAAGATCTTCAATGGTGACGGTGGCTACGCAATTTTCATTGTTGTCTTCTTTCTTTTCCTCCTTATCTCTTTTCTCCTTCATCAACTTTCGGCAAAATTTCTTTGTGTGTCCTTTTAACCCACAATAATAGCACTCAATATCTTTAAATTTGCCTCTGGATTTGCTTATATAATGTTCTCTATTTTAAGAATCACGATTCTTGCTTTTCCTCCTAGCGCCAGTCACCAAGACATCAGATGAAGAGGAACCTTGAAACTTTCGTCTCATCTCTTCATTAAGAATACTGCTCTTGGAAAAATCCATAAAGATCACGCCATCGGGAGCAGAACTTGATAATAAAGTTCTAAATGTTTCCCAAGAGTTTGGTAGGGAACCAAGTAGATGTAAGCCTTGAATTTCTTCATCAAACTTAATGCCCATAGCAAATAACTGGTTCATAATCCCCCGAAAGTTATTCAGGTGATCTGTCATCAGAGAACCATCATGGTATTTTAACCCCAACATTTGTTTGATCAAGAACATCCTATTATTTTTAGTCTTTCGAGCATACAAACTTTCAAGATGCTCCCACAGGGACCGAGCATGTGTCTTCCCAGAAATATGGTTCAACACATTATCGTCAACCCACTTCCTGATAAAACTGCAAACCTGTCTGTGCAACAGGTTCCACTCTTCAGCAGTTTAATTTTCAGGTTTTATAGTGTAAAAGACTGACTGATAAAAATTCTTGGCATAGAGCAGATCTTCTATTTTTCCCTTCCAAATGGCACAATTAATGCCATTTAAGGTAACCATTCTACTGGTGTTGGCTTCCATTGCTTACCGAAAAATACAGATATTGCAAACCGTGGGTTCTAATACCAGTTTGTTGGGTAAACACAGAATAACAATAAAAGTATTTGTGGTAAAATAATAGAAAAATAAATGAAAATAATGACACCAAGGACATTACGTGGGAACCCTTTTAAATAAGGAAAAAAACAAGGACCAAGAGGAGCAACTGATATTACTATAGTAAGAAATTTTTACACCGTAGTCACAAGTACAATACTCAAAGTGACTACTACACACTTAAAAAGATAACCCTCTTTTGACTCCCACCTTACTAAAATATCACTCTAATTTTTTCTTCACAGACTATTTTTTATCACAGTCTGTAAAATTCCTTACTGCTCTGTATGTATATTGTTTTTCTCTCTGTTTGGTGTGATTTCCAAATGAGCTGAGGAGCTTCTTTTATAGTAGCTAATGTTGCTACTGATATCATTGATGACATCACCACTAAACACAAAAAAGTCCAATTTTGCTGCATGACAAATATAATTGGACGATGGCCATATTCATTCTGCCATATCTTTGATTGTTGGCCTAAGGAAAAAAACATTTCAACAACATTAATGGGGCTGGACCCCACACTTGTTTGTCAGGAGTACAAGAAATCTATATACATGCACACCAAGTACCAAATATATGCATTTTTATTGTAGGTTACTGTATGTAGGCACTGTGTCATGAATTGTCCTCTAATCACTGTATCATATTTGTGCATAGGTGGATTGAGGCACACAAGTATGCTACAAGATTATATTTTTGACAGTTCATACATGAAGCTCCTATTATAGGAAGTTGGTCACTCACCTGAAATATAACTTAGGACACTGAGGTCGCGCAGCCAAACAGTAGGAAGGACAGCCAGGGTGGATATCACAACAAAAAGATGTCGAGCATCTAACTCAAAGCCACCCAGACTTAAATGTGCATTTGGAAATATAGCAGACAAATTATCACCCTCCAAGATTATGTATTCAACACATGAGGCCTACAAGTGAAGGACAAACAGATAGAATGAGAAAGCACAAATACTACATAATTTAGAAACGAAGCAATATCAAGATTGCCAAGATGCTTTAAATATTAAACAGCAACTCATCTCAGTTTGCTAGGAAAAGCAAAAAGAATGACAAACTTATAGGTCAGATAAACTTACATATAATTCCACATATAAGATTATCTGCATTGACAAAAATACAACAACGCAAAAAAAAATTAGTATCAAGAACAAGAAATGTTTTTAGACCTTTATCAGATATAAGATATTGAAAGGGAGCGTTGGAGTAATTGGTTGTTGCTATGTGACCAGGAGGTCACGGGTTCAAGCCTTGGAAACAGCCTCTAGTAGAAATGCAAGGTAAGGCTACGTACAATACACCTTGTGGTGGGGCACTTCCCCCAGACCCTGCGCATAGCGGGAGCTTTAGTGCACCTCGTTGCCCCTTTTTTTTTAATCAGATATAAGATATGTAGCCAAAAGAAAATAAGGAAATTGGATTTTGTTGGAGTGACAAGGTTCGTTAACGAGTTATTCTAGAAAAGTCAGTACTGAGTGTTTCTCTTTTTCTTCAGATTTTGGCCAAGACTAATGCATAAACCGATCTAATTCAGTATTTTTGCACAAGTAATGGTGTTTAAATTATACTAGCTTCATCTTTTATGCACATATCAGCAGGTAACAACTTTATTATCCAAGAGATCCGCTAGTCAATAATACTACTTGGCTATTTAGTAGATAAAGATTATATTTCTCTTCAAACAATAGTTTTTACAACTACTGGATCTTAATGGTGTGAAAACATCTCTGAAAGTATCAAACGCCCTACATACAGAATATAGTCAGAACTTGCCAAGATTTCTAGAAATGTTTTACCTAGACATTGTCCCAGAATACAGTCTACTGAAGACGCCGGGATAGAAAACATTACGCACATTCATATTAGGAGCAGCTACTTTTGGAATGACCTAACTCAACTCCAAAAGCTAGCTCAAGAAGTGAGTATTTCTCAAGACCATCTAAGGAGACAACATCCCGTTTCCTCCACCAATGTGGGACACTTGGCATATCCAATTCAGCAAGGCCTTCAATATAGCCAGATGTAGAAGAATCAAAGACAACTTAATAGTTAATGGAACTTACTGATATAACAACACGCCCCATTGTACCAAAAGCAGCCTGACCAATGTCTGGATACGTCTCAAGCCCTGGTTGGCTATCCAAGCAGTATCTCAGGAGCATGCCAGTATAGAAAGAAAGCATGCCAAAAATAAATAATATTGAAAGTCCTGCCCATCCACCTTCCTTGACAGCATAAGGAGTAGAAAGAATCCCTACTCCACAAAGAACATTCATGCCTGTATGAAACCAACAAAATGAGAAAACATGTTGCTCACTAGCTTTGCAGGCAATCAATTTAGATAGAGAAATACAACCAAGAGATTTCCTTTAGTTCAAAGATGTAACAAGTGTTATAAAGAAGACTGACTGAAAATATTTGGAGCTGTATTTGAGGTCTGAATATTAGAAAGAAAAATGAACAATCTCTTGCAATGAGGACAGATATATTCTGTGTCACATTTGCATGATCAATTACACCTTACTTGAGCCTACAACAGCTATTATTGATCTAAAGATACTGCAATATAAAGGTTTGATACAATTTTAGAAGGAAGAAGCCTCATATTTCTAGTTTCTCTGTATTCCTTTATCATGTAAGAGCATCAGTATTTCTCACAAGAAACTCGCAAAGCTTAAAATTAATAACAACTTTGATATATCATCATAAGATCTCCCATTTGACTTAATTCACAGCTCAAAAGAAATGAATCAAATTATTCCTTCTACCAAACAACTAGAGAGCCAAATTTCATTCAACATTAAACAGAAGAAATGAATACATTATCATGGCTATGCCACCATAAGCACAATACGATCTACAGAATTAATGTTATAGAATAACCTAAATGGCAGCACTTAAGAACTGTTGATGGCAGGACAGTGGTATGTCAACCTTCTGGTGGCATAGAGGCATAATGCTCATCGATAAACTGAAACAACCACTATGTCACAAAATTATATTCAGGAAATTTACCATTGACCACTGCTTGGCCATAGGAGCTTTGGTGAGAAATTGGAAGTCCATGTGTATCCTTAGAGGGTTTCTCATCAAGAAATTTCTTAATAGAAGACTTTCTCGGGTGTAGGGGAGGCAGCAAACCATGAGAACTACGCCTATGAGGTGCTTTTTCTTCCTCTGCTGGTGGTATGAGAGGCTTGTGAAGAGACGGCAATACCTCGGGAGTGTGTCTTCTTATAAGAGATGAACCCAAGAATGAGCTTCCTAGCCGTGATAATGAAGGTGTTCCCAAGAAGTTAAGACTTGGAGATGGTACATTACTGTACAGATCCATGGATTGCCTACAAGAGGTACTCAATATGATAAGATTTGGGAATTCAATATGCATAAGAGACAAATTTCAATTCATTGTCAAAGCTTTACATATGATCGTTCATTGTTTTATATAGGACATAGCAGTAATTTGACAACATTTCGAATGGTCAATTGTTTTAGAGACAGGACGAGAAGTGCCAATATCTGAGAACTAAAGAAAACTCACTAAAATATGAAGCATTAGATGAAGAGTGCTCTGCTTCATTATAGATCAGCAAGGGCTTTCAGCAGCAAATAAACTGTTGCTTGCATGACCGAGTTGAAGCAAGCAAATGCACCTTTCCCACCCATCAGGCATCATATTGAATGAATTGTGAACGAAAATTCAGTATAAAGAAGTTATGCATTAACTTTCTTGGTCTCCCAAGGATCCCGGTGATTGGTTATAGATCAGCAAGGGCTTTCATTCTGGTTTCTTTGGTTTCCAAATTTAATTAACTAAAATGCTCTTCAGACAGTGCTGGGAAATCTTATGCCTTGCCACACTATAAATATCAAATCCAACAATTTTGGTAGTAAAGCTGGATATCTATGATTCCAATAGTTAGAATCAAAATCGTTGGAAGGTTTTATCTCCGGATCCTCAAAACTGAACGTAAGATGGTTGTCATTCCCCATTAAAAGAAATTTACAGTGGCTCAAGTTTGAAAACCGGTCCAACTTCTCCTTTTAAAAATCTAAAATAAACGGCCTTACTTCACATGCTTCCATCAACCAACATAAAATACTAAAGATAAAGAGAAGGAGAGGTAAACTAAAATGTAACAACTGAGCAAAGAAGAAATGAAATAATGGTAACGCTACCTACAACACAATGTGCTTATGAAGTCAAAATTTAAATTTGTTTTTTTCTTTCAATAAAAGGAGGACATAAGGAAAACAACTGAATTAAGAAATAGAGTCCATTATGCGCAGGTGAAATACCTATAACTCTGAGGCCAAGCAGAGGATAACGAATTGGGTTTGCTCTGCTGGCCATTATTTTCATCATAATTATCATTGTCATTGTCATTGGAGTAATTGGAAAAATCAGACTCATTTCCTTCTTCATTTTCATCCCTTTCCAAATGTTGATCATCCTCTTCTTCACTCTCTACGTAGAAACTCTGTTCAGATATAGAATTCTTCATGTTTTATAGCCGTTCAACCTACACACCAATATTTCACCAAATCAAACTAAAAGATACAATGAATCAGAAACCCAATTAATTCCACGAAATTTGCTGTTTCTGCATCTTCAGCAAACATGCATGTGGACGTAATGAATAAATTTACGGTCAGCCCATCAGCAAGAAGGATATGTAACACGCATTTTTTTGTATGTATATGTATAGAAAGAAAAACACTTACACGAGAAAATGAATCAGAAGCGAGATTTGAAATTGGGTTCAATTTGCGAAACCAAAAATAAGAAAGGAAATTAAATTGTGATTGGCTGTAAAAGTAATGGTGACAAAGGAAAGATGTTGAAAACTTTCTAGAGACAGATCCGAATTTGCAGATTCGAGAATAATGGGGTTGTGATTGTTTAGTAGTGGAAAAGAAGCTGCAATAATACCAAATGATTCCACAGATATCAATGAATGTCAAAAGGAAGTAAAAAGGCGCTCTTTTTATACACGTTGCACGTTGCTGTCCAATATCTCTGAGGCTTTTTCTTCTGCAACTAAGCTAGGGAAATGTTGAGCTGATGCTAGATTTGTATGTGCTATTTATACAGGCAACCGTATTATGAGAGAGAGGGGGGTTGGACTCTTGGAGAGGAGAAAAATGCGTCAATATACAATGGCCAAACACATTGATAAGCCACTCAACTTGCATATTTAAATTGGTCACTTAAGTGAACATTCTTAGTCTCTTAAAATAGTTAATAAATTGTGTCACTTTGCCATTTTTTTTCATTAGTGGATTGACAACTTTTTGCATCAGCTCTCACCGTAAATTGCATTTATTGTCAACATGAATTAAATGGTCAATTAATTTATGCCAACTCATTTTTAAATCGCCACATAAGTATATACATCCATGATTATTTCTTTAAAAAGAAAAAAAAAAAAAGACCAAAATCATCTTTCCTTCTCCACTCAACCCGTTTTTTTAACCTTCATTAATAGAGGTTGAATTTTTCATTTCCTTTATTAATCGAGGCACTTGCTGCCATGACGTTGCCGGAATCTCTTTTGCTTGAACTTTATTGGCAAATCTGAGCCTTAATTTTTTAAGAAAATTAGAAAAAAAAAATGAATACCGATGAAAGTTGAATTTACAGAGATTAGGTGCTTGGAAGTGAATCCTGCAGATCAATATTAAAAAAGAAATTGAGAGGGTGTCATGCGGAAGCTATTAGTTGCAAATTATGAGACGATAAATAAGATGACAACGAAAAACAATACTTAAAAACATAATTTTATTATATAATTTGGCCAATTGGCCTACATATAAAACCTAATATTAAAAACATAAAACTAATAAGAGAGAAAATCTCTGCCTAAATGAAAATCTTAAAAGACTACATTGTGGATGCTATTGTGTTTTGGTATGAGAAAGGGTACTTTCTTCCAAGAAAGAGGTTAGCCAAATATGAAAAAGAATTATAATTTTTCTTTTAGGAAAAGTAAAAGTAATTATGGTAACTTTTATTTTCCTTCTAAAAAAAAAAAAAAACTTAAATATAGTAAGAAATTAGGGCAAAAACTCTAACAACCTTCATTAGTGGAGATTGATTTTTTCATTCCCTTTATTAATCGAGGAACTTGCTGCCATGACGTTCTCTTTTGCTTGAACTTTATTGACAAATCTGAGCCTTAATTTTTTAAGAAAATTAGAAAAAAAAATAACAAAAGAAAGAATGGGTACCATTGAAAGTTGAATTTTCAGAGATTAGGTGCTTGGACGTGAATCCTGCAGATTAAATTATATTTGAATAATATTCTTTAAGAGTTAAATATCATATTGATACAATATTTACTCTTCGTGTTTGAATCAGTAACTCAATTTTATTATTATTTTTTTTTTATAGATATATTTTTAGACAAATTTTTATTTTCTTCATTTTTAGATTATATTGTTAGAAGTGATGTTAAAAAAAAAAATATTCAAATAAATTATTCTCTGAGAGATAGAGGGGGTTTGAAAGCAAAAGTATGAGCTTGAAAATGATAGAAGACAGAGGAATGAAAAAATAAAGAAGAAGATGATAAAGTTAAATAAAAATAGACTAAAATAATGTTGTCGTGCGTCCAAAAGGAATGTTCTACATTCACTTTGCATGTCAGTGAAAGATGTCAAAGTAACATAATTTGCGACTACTTTAAATGATTAAAATGATATGCATTCACCTTAACTGCAAAAGTAAAAAATTGTACCAAGCTGATACAATCATCTTCACAAGTCGTTGAGTTGAACATTTTTCATTCAGATAGCCCACCACCACTTGTACTTTGGTTTTTCTTTGTCTTAAACATTTTTATTTCTTTCAGAATATGTTTAATATTTAATGAATGAAATTCTTTAGTTGGAAATATCAAATTTAAACTCTAAAAATAAAAAAAGAGCCCTAGTAAAGAGTGTTACTATGGGTCTGCTTGGAAAGTAATATTTGCTGTTTGGTTGCATATAATCAAGTGGTTACGTTAAAATTTTCAAATAAAATTTATTATCAAAAATCTAAAATTAATATTTAATAAATGAGATCATTTTATAAATTAAATTAAATTAGATATTTAAGATATATATTATCTTTAAAAATATACTAATTAAACATATGTTCTTAACTAATGTTACAAAAACTAATTGATATATGTTTTTTAAATAAGTATATTTTAATTAAATTAATAGTAAAATATTAAAATTACTTGATTTTTAAGAAAATTATGAAATGCATGTTCAACAAAAAGATTAATATTATAAATATGTTTTTTTTATAGGATTATTAAAATATTTGACAAAAAAATAATCTATCAATTCAAGTTGACGAATGAATGACATGCAATATGAAATATCAAATTAATACTACTAAAATAAATATATTCGAACAAAAAATATAATATAAGTTCAAAGTTCAAAACAAAAAAAATATTAACATAGTACTTTTAGGCCAAATTTCAATATAACGTACATAAACATAATCTATAATTTATATCTATATCTATATCTATCTATATCTATATCTATATCTATATCTATATCTATAATATAAGAAAAGTGTAAAGGACCTTAGAAATGTTGTTTGAACTTTTTGCGCTTCATTAAAAGTCTTCGCTTTAGACAAAATCATCTTTTTGCATTTCTCTTATTATTTTAATAATATTAATTAAAAAAAAAACTTTCCTCACAAAATAGGATACCTTTCCTCCCAAAAAAACTAATCACTCCTAACTAAAAGAGGACAACACAAAACCCCAAATCTAAATATCCAAAATAATTTTAAAAAATATAATCCCCTTCTTGTCCCAACGTGAAACTCAAATTTAAAAAACGAAAACAAACTTTTCCATCTTTCAGACGCTTCTTGCTAAATTATAGAAAAACTAAAAAATATTTTCATCTTTTCTATTTGTTCTTAACGTGGAACCCAAACTATTAAAATATGTTTATTTAAAAAATTCCACCTTTTCTATTTGTTTAAAAACGAAAATAAACTTTTCCATCTTTCTACGCCTCTTGTCAAATTTAAAAATCAAAAATATCTTTATTTTTTCTATTTGTTCTTTTTGACGCCATCAAAACCTTTTCTATACAAAATAGGATCAAAACAATTCCTATCCCATGTAAAACAGGTATCTTTTACCAACTTATATAAAATTCATGTTGATTTCACTTTTTAATTGTTCTCACCATATTTTTCTTATATTCACAATTGCTCTCAATTTTATCTCTTCTCCTGGTTTCGTTCTCTTTTTTTAGTTCTCTTCGTCAATTCACTTTAGCTTCTTTGTCGATTGTTGTTTGCTCATTAATGATTTACACACAATATTAATTGTTGCCAACAATTTAGCTTATATTCTTAATTGATCTAATTTGTGTTATTAGTTGAATTTATGTTCTTATTGATTTAATTTGTATTGTTTGTTATATTTATTAAATATACGAAGACAACTCACATATTCAGTTACAATCTACTTAACTCGTCAGTTTATCTTCATTCTAAGTCATGCATTAATGTTATTCTAACTTTTTTTTTGACTACTATGGCAACAAATGCAATTACCAAAGTTGTTCCAATTAGTGCATTGAAGCCATCTGATCGCATGTCCATAATAAAAGTGTTGATCATAGGAAGTGGCCCAATAAAAGAATATAATAAAGAAACAACCACTCGAAAGTTTCTTGAGTTAGTTGATGAAGAGGTAAGAATTTTTCTTTTCTTACTTCGTCATTGATTTTCTTTTTCGCATTTGTTTTTCATCCATTAAAATTAACACCTCTACAATATTTTAGGGCACAAAACTTGATGATATACTTTTCAACGATTCAATCAAAAAGTGGGCAACATTATTAGAACAAGACAAGTTTTTCTATATTATGAACAACCGCATTACTCCTGCTAATCCTAATTTTCTATCCGCCCACCAGAAAATTGAGATTGGATTCATCGACGGCACCATTGTTCAAGAATGCAAAGGTCCTTTTTCTACCATTGCTTTTTCAAATAATTTTATTTCGTTTGAAGATGAACAATTGCAATCGATGGAAAAAACTTTGGGTAATTTCCTTTCTTTATTCAAATAATCTACCAATTTATATAAACACAATATTTACTCCTATTACCTAACCTTATTCACTTAATCATTTATAATTATTATTTTTTGTAGATATTTTAAAAATATTTGTGAGTTCTAAGATATTCACAAGAGGAAAAAATCGAAGAGAGATAGTACTTATGAATGAAAAGTAAGTCGAGCTTCATTTGTTAGTAAAAACCATGAAGAAAAGCTATTTTTTTCAAAATTCTTCATTTATTTAACAAAAGTTGTATGTTCGAACTTTGTTTCACCTTTTCACCTTCAATAATATAATTTTTTTTATTTAATCTTATTTGTTTGGCTGCAAAATTTATGTGTGATTGAAAAACTATAATATTATGGGGTGAATCATCAGACATAGACAATGAATTGCTCCAGAAGTTGTCTATTCAAAATCTTATTATAGCATTCTATGATATTAAGACTACACTATATCAAGGTATTTTCTTAAACGTTCTTGTGTTTTTAGTAAATTTTGTATTTTTTCTAGACGCTACTATTTTTTACCTATTGTTGTAGGAAATTTTGGGTGAGGCTCCACATCCATCACTACAATATGGATAGATCCCACTTTTGAAGAGGCAAAATCTCTACAAGAATGGTAATATATATTCACATATTCTTATTAATGAACACTAAATATGTACTTATCATGTTGTACTAACAAAATACTAGCAGGTCCTTATTGGAAAAGAAAAAACACTCAGATATACTCTACTACCAAGTTTACAAATTAATACAGCTAAAACATTGACAATTGCAGATATCGTAGGTGGTTTGTTCAATAATGAGGTATTATTCTTCAATTACTTCATAAAATTTATGTATTTCAAAATTATTACTCCTAACCTCTTCTATATTTTTATTTGTAGCTTAAAGCTTATAAATTCAATGCAACAATTAAAACTATACTAAATCTAGACAACCCATAGTATGCATCTTGCACCAAATTCTACAAAAAGATTGAGCATAGTGGTTTCAAGTGTCCTTACTGCCTCACAGAAATAAGTGGTTATGAGGAAAGGTAACCCACTGAAAGATCCAAATTTATTTTCAACTATTTTTAAAATCAATATATGGGCTAGTCATTTCCTATCTAATGTTTTCTGTTTCAAGGTTTCTTTTAAAACTAGATCTTTTCGCTAAGACTGCTGATAGTACAAAAATTGACAGATGTACTGTTACATTGTTTGAAGCTGGACGATACTTAATTGGTTGTGATGTTGCATCGTACATACAATCAATATCAGAAAAAGTTATTTATTCTCTACTTGCAACTATTTTCTATATTTCAAAAATAATGAGATTAAGGTTGAGGAGGTCAGAGAGGCCATTCGTAGGATGCGGAGGGCTAGGGCGATGGGGCCTAACGAAATCCCAATGAATTATTCGAAGTATGTTGGTGAGGCAGGTTTAAGGTGGTTGACTATTTTGCTTAATGGTATTTTCAAGACTACAAAAATGCCTGAGGCTTGGAGATAGAGTACGTTGATTCCGCTGTATAAAAATAAGGGTGACATTCAGAGTTGCAACAACTATAGGGGTATTAAGCTGTTGAGTCACACTATGTAGATTTGGGAGAGAGTGGTTGAGTAGAGGTTGAGGAGGCTCGTGTTCATTTCAAAGAATCAATTTAGATTTATGCCTAGTCGTTCATCAACAGAGGCAATCCACCTGGTAAGGAGATTGGTGGAGCAGTATAGAGAAAGGAAGAAGGATTTGGATATGGTGTTCATCGACCTGGAAAAGACGTATGATAAAGTCTCGGGGGAGATTCTTTGGAGATGCTTGGAGGTGAGAGGGGTTCCAGTGGCGTACATCAGAGCTATTAAGGATATGTACGATGGAGGGAAAACCCGTGTGAGGATAGCGGAATGAGTCTCAGAGCATTTTTCGATGGAGACAGGGTTGCACCAAGGATCGACTCTTAGTCCATTCTTATTTGCATTGGTGATGGATGTTTTGACACGGAGCATTCAAGGTGAGGTGCGTTGGTATATGTTATTTACGGATGATGTAGTACTAATTGATAAGATGCGAGGGGTGTAAATGACAAATTAGAGGTTTGGAGGCAAACCCTTGAGTTCAAGTGGTTTAGGTTGAATAGGTCTAAGATGGAGTATTTGGAATCCAAGTTTGGTGGCTTGAGGCAGGAAGATGAAGTAGTGGTGAGGTTGGACTCCTAGGATGTCTGTAAGACGGACAATTTTAAGTATTTTGGGTCTATAATTCAGGGGAATGGTGAAATCGATGAAGATGTCTCTAAAAGTATTGGAGCAGGTTATATGAAGTGGAGGCTCACCTCAGGAGTGTTGTGTGTGCCCCTTAAGCTTAAAAGACAGATTCTATAGAGTGGCAGTCTGGCTGGCCATGTTGTATGGGGTGGAGTGTTGGCCAGTCAAGCACTCTTACATCTAAAAATTGAAGGTAGTGGAAATGAAAATGTTGCGTTGGATGTGTGGGCTTACTAGAGGGGACAGAGTTAGGAATGAGATTATCCGAGAGAAGGTGGGGGTAGCTTCGGTAGATGACAAGATGCGGGAAGGAAGACTGAGATGGTTCAGGCATATGATGAGGAGGGGCACGGATGCCCCAGTTCGGAGGTGTGAGAGACTAGCTGATACGCCCAAATTACACCTCTCTTATGAGAGAGTAAGCGGTCGCTGTCAAATATAGAACCCAACCAGGTTGGGTGTCGAATCCCACAGGGAATATTGTGTTACTAAGTATTGTAGTTGTTACTGGACTGTTGATCAGAGGTTCCTGAATGGGGGGTTTTGGTTTAAATTTGAAATGATAGTTACAATATAACAATAAAGCAATATGCGTATTAATATTTGATCACAGAGAATGACAATTTAGGGTTATGTCCACCTTGTAGCTTTTACTTCTCTATTAACTATGAGTAATAAGGATTTATACATGCATGCACTTATAGATAGATGTATTCTAATTCTAAATCCAAGTGTTTCTCAACCATCAAGGATTTATTTACCTTAGTTCTCTCGAATCCAAAGTGTACAACCAATCATACGAACTTTCCAAGTAGTTAATCCTGCTAAGGCATTAACGTGTAAAATAGAGGTTGGAAACCCTATTTTCTTGTCACTACTCTCTTTTCCAAACAGTAACTTTTCTATCGAACAAGTTATTGCTATAATGGCACATTCCCTATGTTTGCAACCATGAGAATTCAATCATAACGAAGAGAGTAATGATATAAGTGAATTAACACATCATTAATTCAAAAACCCATAGCAATAGAGAGTATACTACAAGGTTTCCGTAACCCTAACAAATAAACTTAGCTACTCATGATTAAAATGGAAATCAAAATAGAAATATTCATCATACCAAAACTTAGAACGATCTTGCTGGAGAAGATGAATAGTGAAAATAAGAGAGAAAAACGTTTCTCTCTCTTTCTCCTCAAGCTAAGCCGCTTTCTCTTGTTTTCAAAATAATACAGAATGTTCAACAATCCCTAAAAATTCAGCCATAAGGCTTTTAATAACATCCTTCTCTAATAAATTGCTACTGCATCCTTAACTATTTAAAAATATTGAGTTTGCCCGGGAAACAGTTCCCATATATCATATTCAGTCCAAAAGCTGCTTTCCTTTTATGTGAAGTTTCCTTTGCTATCCACAGGTTCCCAAAGTGTCGTAATCTTCCTCATTAGTACCGAAAAAGAATGCTAATAACATAGACTTAACTAAAAATAGAGAAAGTTCAAGAATTATGTATTTTATCCTCAAAACTTAGCTAAAACATGGGTAAGTTATGGTGCTTAGACGTATAAATACACCCAACATCACCACCCCACACTTAAAGCTTTGTTCATCCTCGAACAACATATCTATTTATGCATACTACACAAGCCTTAGCACCCACAAAGGAAGACAAGATGCTCAAATAGGCTCACACAACATTTACGAACAAGAAGTAGCTTCAGGAATCATTCTTAGATACAACCTACGCTCAAGAATAGACTTCTTAAGTTGGCAATTTCATGCATATCGTTCAAGAAAAAAAATCACCCAATCTTCATCAACCATGTGCCCTCACAACAAGAGAGTTACCCATAATCACTCACAATCATGCAATTTCTAAAAAAATTGGTACAAGAATTAAGTTGCGCTCACTCTCACAAAGAATTCTCAAATTACAACTGATGACCATATGCTTGCCCTTAGTGTAATACTCCACTAATGTTAGAATGCTAATATTAGGATCAAATAGGTCTTTTACGAGTTGTAATGCAGGCTAAAGGATGGGTAGGAACTATTTTGGCCAGAAATAGTGACTATCTTCCCTAAGCGCTTTAATACACTAATTATGCAATTAAGATAAATCTCAAACAACCAATTTCCACTTCTTCTATCTTCACAGATTTGCTTTTTACCCCAACTCGTTAAGCTTAATTAATAACACTATGGTGGGAGTATGCAACCCTTTCAAATATTTTTTTTACACCCTTTTCAATTTGCCTTAGTTGAGGTGCACAATGTCCAAGAAGGACCAGGGCCAAAACAGGTTCATTGTAACATGTCCGGGATAAAATTTTGAACTTTTTCAACAATTTTAGCTACTCCCAACCACATCAATTGCTCACGCCAATAACTAGACTTGGGGGCATCAATTTTACCTTTTTCCTCTTATTCTCAAACTCCTAACTCACATTGATTTTACATTAAAGCGCTTAGGAGCTTTTTGGATCAAATTATAGTCTATTAAAGAACGGATTAGGCTACATATGAGGCTAACAAAAGAACAAGCTAAAGTCTTGATGAGGCTATCTAAGATAATGTACAAAGGTAGGTCAAAAGAAGGTATGAACAATGGCTATCAAAGAAATGCCTAAGTCATCTCCTAAACTTACAATCTTATTTCTCTTTGCATACACACCAGGAAAGTTTTAGCATCAGTTGTAATAAGGAATATACAACAGTCTTACACACTCATGGTACATGTTCAACTCAATTAGGAGCATTATAGATTCTCGACCGAACAATTACATGAATTCAATTAAAACCAACAATCACAACAAGAGTCACAGCTAGAGCCTAGGTGTTTCAAACGTAATGATCCATCACATACTTATGTTATAATGTCATGTGACCCAAAAGAACAGTTACATGCAATTAAATGACTAATTTTCTCTTAAGACCATCGTCATCCATCCATCATTGAGAAAAACACCTAATTATGACTAAATAACTAACAAAATGAAATAAATAAAATAACTAATCCTATCAAGAATTATACTAAGGAGAAGGTCCTATTTTCTTACAAAATAAGTAGAAAAGTAACCAGCCACCCAACACTTATGCTCAGCACTGTCCCTAGTGCAAATAACAAGATAAAGAACCTGGCTAGTAGTACTTATCATCCACATTAGGAGTCATGCCACCTGCATGGAGATCATTATTTGAGCAAATAACAAAGTTATTTGGTATTATTTTTCTTACAAAGAAAGTAGCAAAGTAACCAGCCAGTGGGCATAGGCAATGACATATGCGGCGCCTAAGCTATAGCCTATGTTGACATAGGCGGTGCCTAACCTGTCGCCTAAGTTGACATAGGCGGCGCCTAACCTATTGCCTAAGTTAACATAGGCGGCGCCTAACCTATCGCCTAAGTGAGGCAGTGAGCATAGGCAATGGTACAAGCGGCGCCTAACCTATCGCCTAAGTTGACATAGGCGGCGCCTAACCTATCGCCTAAGTTGACATAGGCGGCGCCTAACCTATCACCTAAGTGAGGCAGTGAGCATAGGCAATGGTATAAGCAACGCCTAACCTATCACCTATGTTGACATAGGCAACGCCTAACCTATTGCCTATGTTGACATAGGCAGTGCCTAACCTATTGCCTAAGTGAGGCAGTGAGCATAGGCGATTGGAAATGCAACATACTCTTGGTCAGAAAGGTCCATACCATGGGGGCTTTGCCCCCGCACCCCCATCGAGGTCAGTAGTGGGCTTCAGGATCGGGCCTATCGGACCGATCCCTATGCTACCACCATAGACCTCATTAAAAGTCACAAAATGAAGTCGCACCGCAAAAACTTTTTAGGTCGAATTAACATAATTTGAGGCATGACTCTAATGCGAATCATACTCGAGCCTTACATATTTGACCAATCCAACTTACCTATAATGTTCCCATCACTCCTAAACTTACCACCATTGACATGGCTCACTTCTAATCAAAATTGGTACTAATCTTCTCCTTAGTACTTCATGCACCTACACTTAATAAAAAACAACACAAATGATTAGAAAGATGGGTTGCCTCCCACCAAGCGCCGTAGTTTCAGTCGTGGCTCAACTCTTCTTTTTGCATTTTTGTTTAACATGATAAAGTGAAAATAAAATCATGGGTTACCTTCTATGTAGCGCCTGATTTAACGTCGCGGCACAACTCGATTATCTTGACTACTCAGAATTCGTCAAGATACATCGATGATACCATTTGTACCTCATTTGTTTGATCAAGACAATGCTTTATTCTTAGTCCAACCACTTTGAAGTCACTCACATCCTTGCTTGCAAGTTCAACCAAACCAGCTATGGTCTCTACAAAAGACATATCCTTAACTGGTACATCTCACTTATCTTCATAGAATACATTCAATCGAGAAGACACTCATCTCCTTTTGTTGTTTCATAGACCGACATACTTCAAAGCTAACTTCTTTCTCATTGAGCCTAAATTTCAGCTCATTCAGTTCCATGTCAACTAACACCCTTCCAGTTGCTAAGAATGGCCTACCTAAAATTATGGGTACTTCAAAGTCCACTTTGCAATCAAGAATTACAAAATCGACAGGAAATATAAAATCAACAACTTTTATAAGTACATCATGTAGAATCCCAATTGACCTTTTTACTAATCTATCCGCCATTAGAAGCCGCATATTAGTGGGCGTAGGATCTCCTAAACCCAATTTCTTAAAAACCGTCAATGGCATAATATTGATACTTTCCCCAAGATCACCAAGGGCCTTTTCAAACTTTAGCAATCCAATAGTATATGGAACGGTAAATTCTCCTGGATCAGCTTTGTTTTGGACAATAGATCTTATAGCAATAGCACTACAATGATGAAGATTGTCTACTGTTTCATAGCTCATAGTCCTTTTCTTTGTCAACAGGTCTTTCATAAACTTAGCATATCCGGGCATCTGTTCCAGTGCTTCAACTAAGGGCACATTCACTGTCAACTGCTTCAACATAGCCATGAATTTGCTAAACTTTCCATCATCTTTTTTCTTGTTTAATCGTTGTGGAAATGGAGGTGGAGGCCTTGTAATTTCAGTTGGAGCAACTTTTACCTCCTTTCCTATGCCTTGCTCCACATCACTAACATGCTTTGGCTTAGTTGGTTGTTCAACTTCCGCACTCTTCTTTTTCAAACCACCCAACTCTACAGGCACAACTAGAGATTCATCAACCATCTCCCAGTCCATTTCAACCTCATCACTATAAGAGGAAGCTCCCAAACCTGGACTAGATAACATCTTACCGCTCCTAGTGGTAATGGCCATACACGATCCACCAATCCTCAGATTCTGAACTGTATCACTTGGTAGAGTCCTATTCTTTCTTTAGTTGAATGCTGTGGATAATTGGCTCATCTGCTGCTCCAATTGTTTAATAGCAACTGAGTGCGAATTTACAAGTTGACTTATGGAAGATACATCACTCTTTATTGTAGTCACCCCAGAATTTGCCGCCTCAACTCCCTTTAATACTTTCTCCATCATGTCTTCCATAGATATTTTGCCTGAACTGGTGGAAGCATTATCACGGCTTCCAGGAGGTACATACAGTCCACTCCTGTCACTTTTGTTCTTCCAATCTCTTTGATGGTTCCAACCTTGGTTTCCTTGGCCACCTCCTCGAAAACCCATCTGATTGTTTAAGTAATTGTCTGCTTCCTCAGGATCAGAGTCATCCCTTCCCTGTGATGCTACAACTTTAACTTTCTCTATCTTTCTTGATAATAAATACTTAGTGAGAAGGTCCATCTGTGTTTTTATGTGAGCCATATCCTGGTCACACTCTTCTTCTCTTCGCCTCTGTTCTGCAGTCATGCCAATAGATATAGTAGAGCTTTCTACCTCAGAATCCCTAGTATGCATCTCTACTCTGCTTTGTCATACGATTTAACATGTCAGATGCCTTAAGAAAAGTAAGGTAAATGAATGACCCACCCGCAGCATTATCTACCACTGGCTTAGTTACCGAATTCAAAGCCCTATATAATATCTCCATCAAGTGGACATTGGTCATCTGATGAGTTGGACACCGCAGCAGCTTCTTCTTGAACCTCTCCCAAGTCTCGTGGAGAGCTTCAGTTGGAAGCTGTCTAAAATTGCTTATCTCATCTCTCAATTGTGCTCTCTTGGACGGCGAAAAGAATCTTTCTAGGAAAACGTCTTTCAGTTGCCTCCAATTATGCAGGAGTTAGCCCATTTAACCATAGAGTTGCCTCTCCAGATAGAGACAATGAAAATAAACACAGCCGGATCATATTCTGTCCAACCCCTGGATTGTCACACGATTTGCATGTTGAGATAAAATTAATCAGATGCATATTTAAATCATCGCCTGCAAGTCCACTAAATAACCCTTTGAGTTGCAGTAGCTGGATCATATTTCTAGTAATATTAAACTTGGATCGGGGTACCAAGGGCGAAGGAATAATAGCCCTTATGGCACTAGCCCCATCTAAGTCGTCATCATCATCCTCAAAAGCAACTTGCATAGCTCGGCATTTGGGTCTCATCCTATCTTGACGATCTATGTTGATATTCCTGTTCACTGGTGCAGCCACATCATCTGCACGCCTTGGATTTAATAACTCATCATCAAGATTTGGTACCCGACCTGGGTTATCAGCATTTTGTTGATTTACTTGCGCAGCTGCCAATGCAGCTAATCTAGCCTTCTCCTGTTAAGCAGCTATTCTTTTAGGGTCTCGTTGCGCATCCATTCTACCAATGAGATATGGTTCAGGATTTATAGGTAATAATGAGTGGCCCGATCTCCGCGTATTTGGCATGCAATACACTCAACCTGATCAAAACAAAAATAATAAATAAAAAGTAAAATTTTGGAAATCTTTGACCAAAAGGTCGACTAACAAACACAACTTAGTCAACAACCATATTCCCCGGCAACGATTCCAAAATTTGATATGCCCAAATTACACCTATCTTACGAGAGAGTAAGCGGTCGCTGTCAAATATAGAACCGAACCAGGTTGGGTGTCGAATCCCATAGGGAATACTGTGTTACTAAGTATTGTAGTTGTTACTGGACTGTTGATCAGAGGTTCCTGAATGGGGGTTTTGGTTTAAATTTGAAATGATAGTTACAATATAACAATGAAGCAATATGTGTATTAATATTTGATCACAGAGAATGACAAGTTAGGGTTATGTCTACCTTGTAGCTTTTACTTCACTATTAACTATGAGTAATAAGGATTTATACATGCATGTACTTATAGAGAGATGTATTCTACTTCTAAATCCAAGTGTTTCTCAACCATCAAGAATTTATTCACCTTAGTTCTCTTGAATCCAAAGTGTACAACCAATCATACAAACTCTCCAAGTAGTTAATCCTGCTAAGGCATTAACGTGTAAAATAGAGGTTGGAAATCCTATTTTCTTGTCACTACTCTCTTTTCCAAATAGTAACTTTTCTATCGAACAAGTTATTGCTATAATGGCACATTCCCTATGTTTGTAACCACGAGAATTCAATCATAACGAAGAGAGTATTGATATAAGTGAATTAACACATCATAAATTTAAAAACCCATAGCAATAGAGAGTATACTACAAGGTTTCCATAACCCTAACAAATAAACTTAGATACTCATGAATAAAATGGAAATCACAATAGAAATATTCATCATACCAAAGCTTAGAACGATCTTGCTGGAGAAGATGAATAGCGAAAATAAGAGAGAGAAACGTTTCTCTCCCTTTGTCCTCAAGCTAAGCCGCTTTCTCTTGTTTTCAAAATAATACAGAATGTTCAATAATCCCTAAAAGTTCAGCCATAAGGCTTTTAATAACATTCTTCTCTAATAAATTGCTACTGCATCCTTAACTATTTAAAAATATTGAGTTTGCCCGGGAAACAGTTCCCATATATCACATTCAGTCCAAAAGCTGCTTTCCTTTTGTGTGAAGTTTCCTTTGCTATGCACAGGTCCCCAAAGTGTTGTAATCTTCCTCATTAGTATCTGAAGATCATGCTAATCACATAGGTCAGCTCACTTAACTAAAAATAGACAAAGTGCAAGAATTATGTATTTTATCCTCAAAACTTAACTAAAACATGGGTAAGTTATGGTGCCTAGACATATAAATACGCCCAACATCACTAACTATGGATGGTTTCATAAGAAGTAGAGGTAGGTCGAAAAATACTGGAGGAAGGTGATTAAACATGATATGGAGCAGCTCCAGCTGACTAAGGATATGACCTTAGATAGAAATGTGTGGAGGTCACGAATAAGGGTACAAGGCTAATGAGAGTCTGTGGGTTGTAGCTTGTAGTCCGGTCTTGTAGGTAGGTGTCCTTGGTTTTTGTGTGTATGGTACGACTAGGTGTGGGCCCTATGTCTTATGTCTTAGTCCATATTTTCTTTTTTCATGTCGCTCTTATTTTTGCGTATTTCATATTTCTCTAATTTCCAATTTACTATTTCTTATTCTGGATTTTATTATGTCATCCATACACTTGTTACTATCATTTAGCTTGAGCCGGGGGTCTATCGGAAATAGCCTCTCTACTTCTTTGGAGGTAGCAGTATGGTTTGCGTACATCTTACCCTCCCCAGACCTCACTTTATGGGAATACACTGGGTTTATTGTTGTTGTTGTTGTAAAAAATAACGAGATTCATTGACCCCTTTTTTCTTTCTTAAAAAAAGGCTCGCTAAAGTTCCTCATTATAGGTATATGTTGTCTCTAATATTGAAATCTTAGTCTTTATTATGTTTTGTAGACATAAAAGCATAAGAATTAGAGGTGAAGAGGAGATAATAACAATTATCCTACTACTCTAGAGCGTAAATCATCAAAATTTTCTACCTACTCTAGGTATCTAAGCAACATAAAGATATTATACATCAAAAGAGGTCCTTATAATAAATATTAAGTTCAGTTAGTAGGTATTCTCTGTTTATGTCCTTTTTTACATTTTTACATGCTTCGTCCAATTCTAAATAGCTTCCTTAATTGAAATAGTCCTAAATACAGATTTATATTTCTTACTCATACATTATCTTCTTTGATACAGACTGAAGAATCCCCATTTTATCGTACCTTGATGCTAAGTACTTGGAAAAACAATACACATTTCTTATCAGGCTTGATGCAAAATATGCTAGAGATCGAGTTGCACGATGTTTCATTGCTGAAAAAGTACATGAAATTAAAAAGCCTATTGTAGTTGACGTGCTAGATGAAGAAACAAATTAGAAAACTACAATCAAGAAGACCCCAAAAGATAGAGCTTATGAGGATGCTACTGAAGACCCAAAGCCCCTAAAAGGGTCAAACTTACAAAGGATTTGTGATGCTTTATTCTCTACGAAAAAAAATTACATTTTTTTCCATTCTAGATCTAGCTACTTTTTTTAAGGTTAAGCTCATATAATTTTAGGTTCTAGATAGTTATTGCTTATTTAGATTTTTCGTTATTTTAAACAATATAAGCAACTTTTGTTGGCATATCAACTTATATTTGTTATTAACATTTGCTAAATGTGTGCTTCTAATTTGATCTAATTATACAATAGCTGCTTTTATTTAATTACAATATATGTTATTAATCACTTATTGTATGTTGCAGGATATTGTTTATTACATACATGGCACCAGGTAGATATTAAATTAATTAACTCATTATATTTTAGCCTATTGTATACAACCATAATAAAAAAATTTATTATATTTTCAATATAGATCAATATAAAATTTCCCAAGCCATTCGACGGTATAACAAATAATTACTGCAAATACAACAAATTTAACTGATGGAATCAACAATGCTCATGAACAAGAAAGTGAACTTAAATTCAGGTACTAACTAGCTCACAATTTATATTTACTTTTTTCTCTCAAACAAAAATACAATGGTCACATTGTTTCCTTACAACAATTGATTTGTTTAATTCCATTTAGATTTCCTTTGTTATATTCTATAGTGGTTCAAACTATCTCTAGATCACCACAACCATAAAGCACACCATGAGGAACTGTACATTCATAAAACTCCCATAACTGTCTATATTAAACAGTGATGTTTTACAAGTCAGAACGTGCAATCAGTAAAAGGGAATGTAACTTACCAATCAATTGTGCTTGTAAAATATTGTCATGGTAAGGTTTGAACCCTGATAATTTGAAGGAAATAAGTTAGTTGAGGCTTTGCCAGAAAGATAGAAGTAAAATAAGTTGAGGCACAACTCACAGATAGAGGGACGACCCGGTTCATACCTACTCCGTAGGTGTCGGGGAGGGGGGGGACCACTCCGGGCCTGACCTACGCGCCCTCACCCCAGCTTCGCTGGAGGGGCGTTTCGAACCCCCGACCCTGGCACACCACGGTAAGAAAGCTTACTGCTAAGCCAAGGCCATCCCTCATAACTCATAGATAGAAAAACAAAAAAATTTAAAAACTATCCAATAAATGAAAACAATGTTTACCTCACGATAGTGATAATTAGACCCAGCAAGTTGTGTTGAATAGAACGTTAGGATCCGAAGGATTTGACAACCCTATTACAAAAAATTATTTATCCAACTTATAAAATACAATGGATATCAAGATCTCTACTATTTGTTGTCATGTAGACCCTGCACCATACCATAACTATATAAATCTTTTTGATCTTGAAAAGAAAAAGGATAAAAGGTCCATGCAACAAATCATGAGAAAAATATTAGAATAGAAGACAAAGTAAAGATTAAGTCTACCACATCCCAAATAACCATTCCAGGAATCCATGGAATGAGGGAACACAAACCATCAAAACCAAGTCTAAGGTCCTGCTAACCTGAAACAACTCCTCCAGGCAAAGTACCCAGTCCATAATAACCATAATAATTTAAGGATGAGTTTTGGAATGTAGGCCTCATAGCCATTGACCCAGTATTTCCCTTTACACCACCATTTGCAATGACATTAGAATTTCCATTAGTAGAATCCACATATAACGATTCTATGTTAGCATATGCTGCAGAGGTGGTGATTTCAGCTTTTGTTAGGGAAATTGGAGTAGAGTTTGATGTACTGGTTGAGGGTGATACATGATTGATTACGAACACACAAAAACAGCCAACAACATAAGGAAAACTTAGAATAAGATGGAAATTCACCCTCGGAAGCAACACACAAATACCATGAACAAAAACAAGAAACAAAAATACAATAATGCAATAAAAATAAAAGAAAGGTAAGATGACCTAAGATCTTATGAAACAAGGCAAATCAACACGTGTATCAAATGCAAAGACCTAAGATCTTATCAAATGGACAATTGATCTTAGAAGGGAAATTTTGCAAGGTATATTTGACAGTTTCCTGCGATCAAAATTAGAGGAGCTAAAGTAGGCCAGGGAGTAAAACTTCCTGCATCATTCATCGGAGATCCTAGGAACATGCGCGTAGATATATGGATGCAATGTCTTTGGTTCAACATTTGAGAAAGCCAGATCTATTTATCACAATGACATGTAATTCCGATTAGGTTGAGATCAAAGAAAAATTATTAGAATGACAACTTCCTCGAGACAAACTTAACTTGGTGACTAGAGTCTTTAGATCAAAGCTACAAGATTTAAAAGATTGGATATTCAAGAAAAAGATATTTGGTCCTATTGCAACACATGTTTTGTGGTTGAATTTAAAAAAAGAGGACTAACCACCCATAAACCTTTTATTGATACTTAAACAAGGATATAAAATAACATCGACAGACGATTATGACGAGTTTATTGCCTCTAAACTTCCTAAAAAAGAAGAATTTTCAATCTTGCATGATTTGATTGTCAAGCATATGATGCATGGTCCTTGTGGAAAGAATCTTCCAACAAATTCATGTATGAAAGATGGCCAATCCTAGAATCACTATCCTCGGCCATTTAGTAATAAATCGCTACAAGAAAAGGATGGCTATCCTATTTATAAGAGGAAAAATGATGGAAAAAGGGAAAAGACCTGAGGTATGGCAATGAACAATCAGTGGGTCATTCTATATAATCCTTATGTGCTCACTAGATATAATTGTCATATCAATGTAGAGTACTGTTCAGGAGTAAAATCAATAGAGTATCTCTACAAGTACGTATATAAAGGTCATGATAGGTGTGTTGTTTATATCGAATCAGATGATAGAGAAAAAGTTATCGACGAAATTAGCAGCTTTCAAGATGCACGGTGGGTAACTACACCAGAAACGCTATGGAGAATTTATAAATTCAATCTTAGTGAAATGCAGCCTCCCATCATTAACCTTCAACTTTATCTCCCAAATAAACAAACAGGTTATCTATATATATCCAATAATTATACTAATTTAACTTATGATGAACCCTTTATTCTGAAATGAAGAAAGGACTGATAGGGAGCACCTGTATTTTGATATGCTCCCGATGGTTGAGGATAGCATTGATTAGATTGTTGTTGATAGCCATTATAGTAAGCAACATATCCTGTATTGTTGTATCCATAAGGATCAGTGTTCAAAATTTGAAAAGTGTTGCTCATTTAATGTAATATAGTTTGATGTTATAACTTACTTCAAATATGGAAGGGTCATAATTTTTAGAATAGACAAATTATTTGAAACAAACTCATTCCACTCATCTTCATCTATCTTTCCATTACTCTTTTTATCTGCTTAACATCAAATGTTTGGTGTATAATATAAAAGTAGGTGGTCAATATGAGCAACAAAAAAGTATATAAAATCTATGGCATAGAAGATGGAGTCGAACAATCAACCTTATCTATAATCATTTCAACTACATCTAAAATAACTATGTCTAATTCACTCAGTAGCGCCAAAATCATCTCTTTCTGCTGCAATTAAAACTAACCAGTGAATATTGACTTTGTGATATAGTGTGAGTTCTCACCAAAGAGGAAAACCAAGTCAAGAACATTCAATCTTTTGGATTGGAAGAATTTAATCAAATCAGTGACTAACGCATGACCCATTGGGACTAATTTATCAGTTTACTTAGCAATAGAAGTTGTGCCATATTTTTTACCATATGGAATTATCCAGTATGGACCACCTACTGCAATTGTGGTGTCTCTAGCTGCTGCTGTTAGAATATAAACACAAGATACTGTCTTGGGACATGCCTTTTCTACTTCTTTTTTGATATCATCTATTACTCAAATCCTCTTAAGGTCTTGCTTGCATTGGAACTTATCTCACTTCCTTCATGGTCTAACAATATTGAACCATCATATCCCTATACATAGCAATATATACAACTTAATTAATTTGGTAAGTTCATGACAAAAATCTTGAAAGAAATAGATCAAATTAAAATTTCAAAAGCTGAGAAAAACAATGAATAAATAGTTGTGAGATAGTGAATATAACTCATTTAAAATCATTTCCTATATGCAAAATAACCATTAAGTATATATATTTATTTGTCAGTTATTATTATTTCTAATATAGTTTTTCACATTGTAGTGTGTTATTGGTGCAATCAAAATTTGAAAAATATTGTTGCATGGGAATACGCCTTGTAAACCATGCTCATAGAATATTTTTGATGATGTTTGACGGATAGCGAAGCACGGAAATATCTATATAAGGAATTTCCAGAGTACTATGTTAGGAACCTTTAGGGTAAGATATGGACACCAAGAAAATCAAGATTTGTTATTGGTCGAACTGTTGTTGGTAAGGCATCCAATAAAATCACTTTTAATATTTTTTATGTTTGAATTTAATTTACTTAGTCTTTTTATTTTAATGTGACAGCTAACCCAACAGAAGACGAAAGATACTATTTGAGATTGTTATTGAATCACGTACTAGGACTGACATTATTTGAAAACATGCTATCTGTTAATGGAAGAAGGTGTGAAACGTTCAAGGAAGCTGCAAAATAAAGAGGTTTATTGGAATCAGATAACAGTATTTCTGAATGCTTACATGAGGCTGTAGTCTTCAAAATAGCATCGGCCTTGAGAATTTTTTTTGCAATAATTTTGGTTCATTGTAATCCGACGGATGTTAGAAAGCTTTGGGATACATATTATGATGATATGTCAGAAGATTTTAAGAGAATATATGAAAATTCTTCTACTGCTCAACTTCAATGCACATTGAAAAACATAAATAATTTCTTAGAGAGCACGGGTAAGAGAACTGAAAATTATGACATTCCTAAACTTGAGAAGAGGTTGGATGATGGAATTATATCGGAATGAAGAGAAATACAAAAATAAAAATCTATAATAGTGTCTCCAGAAGATGTGGATGCACAAACAAAGCTAAATCCTGAACAAGAACAAGCGTTCAAGATCATATTGGAAAGTATTGAGTTTGGACAATCAGGATTAGTCTTTGTCGATGGACCTAGAGGGATAGAAAAACTTTCTTATATCATGCATTACTTTCAAATATTAGATCAATAGGAATGATAGCATTAGCAACGACAATGACTCTTTTATCGGGAGGTCATATAACTCATTCTAGATTTGAGATACTGCTTCAAACACTGATGCGACTGTCACACGTATGTCAAAGCAAAATGGTGGACCTAAATTGATTCAAAAAGCCAAGCTAATTATTTGGGACGAAGAGCCTATATCCATCCATCTGATAATTAAAACAGTTGATAGGAGCTTTAGAGATATACTGGACATTAATGAACCATTTGGTGGAAAAGTAATAGTTTTCAGAGGAGATTTTCGTCAAGTACTTCCAGTAATTCCAAAATCTACAAGAGCTAAAATGGTAAATTCAAATTTGGTAAAATCATACTTATGGCGTCACACGGAAAGGATTAAGTTTACAAGAAAGATGAGAGCAAGAACAGATCCATCTTTCAGTGAATTCTTACTGCGTATAGGTAATGGGGAGGAGCCTACAATAAGAGATGATTTGGTATTTCTTCCAAAAGAATTGGTTACTCAAAATGCGAGCAGTAGTACTGGTGAAGATACATTAGTAGAACAAATATTTCTATCGATGGATAAAAATGTAAGTTGTGCAAAATACATGATAGAACGGGCTATCCTAGCAAACAGAAATGAACACGTCGATCAACTAAATAAAATGTTAATTTTTAGATTTCCATGTAAAATTAGAATATTTCTGAGTTTTGACTCTGCAGAAGATGATACTAACAATTATTATCAGGAAGATTACTTAAATACTCTTGCACCAAACGGTCTCCCTCCACACAGGTATGTTTTTACATATATCATTCAAACTATATCAAAAGTGGCAGTATAATACCTAAAGCTACATAAATTCCACTAAGAAAGCCAAAATTTACTTTCCAACTAAAAAATGTCTCTTAGTAGGATCATATTACCTATTTTGGATATTTCGATAGCATTCAGCAGAGCAAAGGTAAATCCTTCGATAGTTTTCCTTTCTATTGTAAACAAGTCCAACATTGAATTAGTTGTTATGTCCATAAAAATTATATCTAAATGGATTGACATGGATAGTGAGAATTCATACAACCGACATCGTATCCCCATCTAGCTTGAGATTGAGGCGTAGTTATCGTTGATGTATTCTTCAGAAATACACTTTCAAAACTTTGTAAGTCTTTTATATATATTCTAGATATTGATAAATGTCTTCTTCTTTTCATAAAAGGTTTGGTTTACAATGAAGATTTTTTTTATTGTGGAGAAGTCTAATTCTTTCCAAATTTCATTACTATATCAAGGTTTTCTATGCATAGTCAACCTCTAACGCGTCTCCATTTTCTAATTGAAAAACTTTATCTTCATTAGTAACCATGGTGTCCGGCCAACAACAAACTAATATTCTTACCTCCCCTTTACTTCATGCATAAGGGACAACATTGTTCAAAAAAGAAAAAAACATTTTACTTTGCTATGTGGTGTAACACGATAGCTATCTATTATGATTTCAATGCTATGTGAAACTATAGTAATTAAGTAATTATTTGAAAGAACCGAAGAACTCACTTTGAAATACTCAAAATCAAGACAAAATTTCCAAACCAAGATGCTTATGTAAACACTACACACCAATACAAACTCACAAAAGAGCTCATAGTTCATTGAGAAATTAAAGATCCTAATTCTAAAATGGCTTATTTCTTTCATCGGTCGATAAAAGATCTCCAATATAGCTCACCATTTTGGAGCTGAGAATTGACATAACACGGAATCTATTTTGTAACAGCAAACAGGCTATCTCCGAAAATCATTTTTCATATTACGCTTTGAATAAGCTCTGAATATAGCAAAATCAAAACAATGTTAGGACAAAAAATATACACGGAGAAAACAAAGATGACCATGATAAGATGATGAAGCTTCTAGAATTCAGACAAAAGCCATTATGTTTACTTTCCTATTTGTTCTACCTGTTCAAGTTGTTGGGCCAAAACGGGTTTGGGCCATATTTACTTATTATTTTATCCAAAATGTATGTTTTATATGTATGAAATGTTTGAATTTAGTATAAATTCTCTAATTAGTATTAATTTATATAAAGTATTTTAAATATGTACAAAGTTTTAAATTAAATATATATTTTCTATTATTACCAATCATTTCATTATAAGTAAAATAGAATTTTTAATTTATTCTTACTAAGTAAATACATGACTAAATTTCTCTTTAATCAAATATAAGAATATTTTTTAAATCTTGAAATTTGGCGTTGTGTTTTTTTATACTTAATATAATACCAAACAAACAAGAAAACTTTACATTCTTTTATTTTTTATTTTTTGTACTTAATAAGTTATACACACATCTATTATATTTTTTATATACATCTATTTTTAAAAGAATTTGATATACGTGAAAAAACGTGGCTTTATTCTAGTTCAATAAAAAAAGTAAGTCTATAATCATATTCAATAATGAATTTCACTTTAATTTAAAAATTAAAATACTAACACAACTATAATAATAAAAAAATTAGCAAAAAATAAATACTATGAACAATTGAAATAACATAAGAAGTAAAGGTCTGTGAAAATGCAAACTACGAAAATAATATATGTATATATGTAAAATAATAGAAATAAAAAAAATTAAAAGAAAAAAAATTAAAATAAAAACAAAATGGATAACATTAGAAAGTAATCATGTAATAACACCATGTAATACCGGTAATTCACATTTCCTCTCTAAAAATTGGAGAGCGTAATTATCCTCTGCCAGTTACAGTTATTTACATGCTAACCAAATAATTATCTGGCCAACCATACAGCTCAAACTGTCTAATTACATTTAAATTTAATTCCAAGGTGGCTTTCCAAACATGCCATACATATAGGTGATTTGCATAAATAAGATACTTTCATGTTACTCCCCCCGTCCATTACTTATTCAGTATACTAAAAAAAGGGGGTTAAATTATATAAATGAACCTTACAATGGTGATTTTTTTGTCCCCATAAGGAGAGTCATACAAAATTAGTGTTCCTTATTTTTTATGTATAAAATAAATACTTATTTGCTCCTCTATACCTAAAATATTTTTAAATAACTCCATACTTATTTATTTGTCATTTTCTACTTTTTACTCTTTTTTACGTTACTTTGATTTTTATTTTTTTAAAAGATTTTCTAACCCTTATTTTTTTCCGTTTCTCCACTGAACTGCTAATTTTTTTTTTTAATCTCTTTTTTCTTTTTTCTTTTTAATTTTTTCTTAGGCTTTATTTTTGTTTTCTTTTTTTTTTTAATCAACTTTGTTTTTCTTTTCTCCTCTCAACTTTTATTTTTTTCTCTTTTTTATTTTCTTTGATTTGTATTTTCTATCTATCTATCTATCTATCTATCTATCTATCTATCTATCTATCTATCTATCTATCTATCTATCTATCTATCTATCTATCTATCTATCTATCTATCTATCTATCTATCTATCTATCTATCTATCTATCTATCTATCTATCTATCTATCTATCTATCTATCTATCTATCTATCTATCTATCTATCTATCTATCTATCTATCTATCTATCTATCTATCTATCTATCTATCTATCTATCTATCTATCTATCTATCTATCTATCTATCTATCTATCTATCTATCTATCTATCTATCTATCTATCTATCTATCTATCTATCTATCTATCTATCTATCTATCTATCTATCTATCTATCTATCTATCTATCTATCTATCTATCTATCTATCTATCTATCTATCTATCTATCTATCTATCTATCTATCTATCTATCTATCTATCTATCTATCTATCTATCTATCTATCTATCTATCTATCTATCTATCTATCTATCTATCTATCTATCTATCTATCTATCTATCTATCTATCTATCTATCTATCTATCTATCTATCTATCTATCTATCTATCTATCTATCTATCTATCTATCTATCTATCTATCTATCTATCTATCTATCTATCTATCTATCTATCTATCTATCTATCTATCTATCTATCTATCTATCTATCTATCTATCTATCTATCTATCTATCTATCTATCTATCTATCTATCTATCTATCTATCTATCTATCTATCTATCTATCTATCTATCTATCTATCTATCTATCTATCTATCTATCTATCTATCTATCTATCTATCTATCTATCTATCTATCTATCTATCTATCTATCTATCTATCTATCTATCTATCTATCTATCTATCTATCTATCTATCTATCTATCTATCTATCTATCTATCTATCTATCTATCTATCTATCTATCTATCTATCTATCTATCTATCTATCTATCTATCTATCTATCTATCTATCTATCTATCTATCTATCTATCTATCTATCTATCTATCTATCTATCTATCTATCTATCTATCTATCTATCTATCTATCTATCTATCTATCTATCTATCTATCTATCTATCTATCTATCTATCTATTATCTTCATTTCTTTTTCCATAACTTTTATTCTTCTTCTTTCCTTTTCTTCAATTCCTTCCAAACAACAAGTTAAGTCTAACGGGAAAGAGTTGACACTACCACATTGTGTTTTGATTTATGAAATGTTCTATAACTCTTACTTCTTATCTTAGAGGCAAGATTTATCCCAATGACTTTCAAACAAGTTATGTCCCACAGACAAGATTTGACACTACTATATTATGTCTTGAATTATATGATATTCTACAATCCTTGCCTTAAATGCACGACTTATCCTAAAAATTTTTAAATAAAAAGTTACTTATATTTGGCTAGAGTTAACACTACCACATTGTGTTTTTTACTTATGAAATACTCTATAACTATTGCCTTAGAGGTAAGACCTAGCCCAAGGACCATCAAACGACAAGTTATGCCCCATGGGCAAGAGTTGATGCTATCACATTATGTATTTATTTATAAAATGCTCTATAACTCTTACCTTAGAGGCAAAACTCAAACTAAGGGCTTTTAAACAACAGGTTACGATCCATGGGCAAGAGTTGACACTACCACATTGTGTTTTGATTTATGAGATGATCTATAACTCTTGCCTTAGAGGCAAGACTTAACCCAAGAAATTTCAAATAATAAGTTACGCCCTATGGGCAAGAGTTGACGTAACCACATTATGTTTTGATTTATGAAATGCTCTATAACTCTTGTCTTAGAGGCAAGACTTAGCCCAAAGACTTTAAAACAACAAGTTACGGCCTATGAGCAAGAGTTGAAACTACCACATTATGTCTTGATTTATGAAATGTTTTATAAATCAAGGACTTTAAAACAACAAGTTATGATCCATGGGTAAGATTTGAAACTACCACATTGTCTCTCTTGACTTATGAGATATTCTATAACTCTTGCCTAAGAGGCACAACTTAGTCTAAAAACTTCAAACAGTAAGTTACGTCTCATATGAAAAAGTTGACACTACCACATTATGTCTTAATTTATGAGATATTCTATAACTCTTGACTTAGAGGCAAAATATAGCCCATAAGTTACACCCCATAGGTAAGGTTGACACTTCTACATTGTTTCTTGATTTATGAGATGCTCTATTAGTCTTGCCTCTAAGAAAAGACTTAGCCCAAGAACCTCTTTAAAAAATAAGTTACACCTAATGGGCAAGTGTTGACACTACCACATGGTGTCTTGATTTATTAGATATTCTATAACTCTTGTCTTAGAGGCAAAACTTAACTCAAGAATTTTCAAACAACAAGTTATGCCCCATAAGCAAGAATTAATGCTTTCATATTGTGTTTTGATTTATGAGATGTGCTATAACATTTGACTTAGAGAAAAGACTTATCCCAAAGGACTTTCAAACAACAAGTCATGCCCTTAATTATTTTTATTCTAAAACTCGAGTCCAAGACCATTTATTAATGAAAATTTGTACGCAAAGAAGCTAGGATGATCCACAAAAGAGATCCAACCCAAAATATAAAACAACAAGCAAAAATCAGACCTAAACTAGAAAGAAACAAAAATAGAATAATTGGAACTAGGAAAGTTCGATGAGCCTCCAGTATATCTCCACTTATCTCGACTATGGTGACCCTTCAACCACCTGAATTTTTTCATCTCAAATAAGGATCTGTAGCTTGTGTTCCTCTCTCCGCAAAGTTCATGATAGATCGAATTAAGCTAACATAAAATTCTAGAGACTTTGGCTCTATTACACTTCAAGTCACCTAAATCTCTCACCAAGTGCTATGTAATGGAAGTTAATGGAGTCAAAATCAAAGATCTTACTATTATGTTAGCTAATGCTCAATTTTGTTCGATTCTTTAAATTGCAACTTACTAGTATATAACCTTGTCCATTTCCTTACAAAGGGGTGAACCTTAAAGATGTTAATACCACCTTTATACTAAGTTAAACAAAACTATCTTACTAGTAAATATACAATTACTGTCAAGAGAAAGTTGAATGTTGATCTATACATCTGTTAACCCTGACTATTTCTGATACTTTATGATATGTTTGAGCCTCCTTTGTATGTTTTCAGTGCTGACCTTAGGAGTATTTTTATGTTTCCATATTACTGATTTAATTTGGTGTCTGCTACTTCATTTTCCTTATTTAAAGTTGTGGTACTTGTTATTTGTCTTGAATTGTGATTTTTTTTTGTCTTTTTTGGTAGTTCCGTGAAAGAAGTAAAACTTGTTATACCAGCAAAACTAAAACACCAATTAGCTAAAAAATCTATCATAGAATTTTCTTCTCTGAAAATGTGTTCCACTAGAATCTAATCCATCCCCATTAAGTTCTTTATTCTTCTGATCATTCCTGTTATACTCCATGAACACACCCATTCTCCTTTCACCATTTTTTACAATGCTGAGGAGTCATTTTTTAAAATAAGGGATAAAAAATTATGTTCCACACGGTACTCACAGCTTCCTTTCATAGCCAAAGCTTCTGCATAAATGCTAGTACTGTCAAACGTCTGTTTACATAATGCATATACAAAATCACCCTCCTCATTTTGAATACAAAAGACAATATAACTTGCACCTAGATTCCCTCTTGAGGTACCATCTGAATTGGAATTATACCAGTCTTTTATAGGCTTTGTCCACTTAACCATAATAGGTGTTAAATAAGCTTACAATTCTACAAAAACTCTACAAGTAGAGGCCAATTGTATGGTACTTTATCCATGGGAATCTAATCAAAGATAATTGATGCAGATTTTCATTAGTCTCATAAATAACCCTATGTGTGGACATAACCCTCCCTGATTTAATGTATTTCTGCTTTTCCATAGTTGTTAGCATATTAATGCAGGAACAGTTTGTGTTATAGGCTTTAGTCTTCCACCAAACACGACTAAAAAAATAGAAAAATCAACCATAAAAACCGACCACATGTGGTTGGTTTTCCTGAATTTTCGACCATAAAACCAATCAAAATGCGTGGTCGGTAAAAGTATGGTAGCTTTTTAAAAACTAACCACGTGTGGTCGGTTTTTCTTTTTAAAAAAATATATTTTTAAAATTAATTATTATTTTATTAAAATATAAAATAATTTTAAAAATAAAAAATTCAAAATAAATAGACCAAAAGTAGTCGATTTTATTTTAAAATTAATTAATTAATTTTATTAAAATCGACCACAAGTGGTCAGTTTTTTTGTAAAATTTTCAGAAAAACCGACTATATGTGGTCAATTTTCTGAAAATGGTTTTAAAAAATCGACCACATGTGGTCGATTTTTCTAGGTATTTTTTATAAAAATAAAAAGCAACAAATGTAACAACAACATACAATACAACAACAACAAACCAAGCGTATTCCCACACAACTAATATACAATATAAGTCTAAAAGCATACAAAAGTGTAAGAACTACCACAAAATGTCCAATCCAATCTACAACATATACAAAAGAAAAATAACTACCACTCATCTTTATCGTCATCGTCATCATCTTCGTTTTCTGCATCCTCATCTGTGTTGATATCATCCAATGGGCCTAGACCTTTTGCAGCCCGAACTGTATCACTAGGACATGGAGAAATAATCCCTGCAGACTGAATAAATGAGCTGAACTTCTCCTGCAGCATCCTGATTTGTGATGTTGTTTTCTTCTCCTTCTTCTGCGCCCTCTCTCTCTGTGCAACAAGTTCTTCGGCAAGTTTAGAAATCATATTTTTTTAGTGATTTAATGATTCTCTATCAACTGAAGAGGTATAGGATGTAGGACCAGACAAATACCTAACATTCTCACCAAAATAATTACTGTGGTATCCATAGTAATGACCTCTAACAGCAGGACCCATAGTTTGTTCCCATAACTCCTCCTCTACATGTTGGGGTATTGGGTCAGCCTGACTTTCAGGAAGATGACTACTACGAAACTCACTAAGGAGCTACATATATTTATCCTATATTCAAAGTAAAGTTAAAATTAATAGTGAAAAAATATTAAAGTACTTATACTTGAATAATATCAACTTTAAGAAAAAGATTCATAAATTCAAAATTTGATTCTTACATGGGCAGCTTTTGCACGAGGCTCAACCCAGATATCTTCATCAGTCGGGTTCTTTTTCTTCTTCACATGCGTCTCCTCGAATACCTCATTGAAGGTTATCTTCCTAACCTTTTCTTTTTTCCTGCATATGAAAACATTATTAATCTTCAAATAATTACAAATTTAAATAGAAACAAACAATTAAAACTGCAAAAGTTACATACCATTTTTTCCTCCACAACTATCATACTAACTACACCCGCAGTATGTAGAGAGCCACCCTAGGATGATGCCCAGGCTTTCTTTCCTTTGTCCTTCAACAATTGGTATTTTTTGCTATTTTAATAGCGAATATACTGTTGCCATATGGATTCGAGTTTCCATTCAGGTCGTACCAAGTTGGTTCTGGCATAATCCAACAGGCCATTAAATCTAGATCTAGTTCTTCTGTAAAAATTCCTCCTTATAGCACATACATTCGCATCATCCCACCAGTAATATTTCTACAACAAAAACAAAAATATAATATTCAATCTTTTATTCTAACAATGTTTTAAGTAGTCAATAAGTTAAATCCTTTCCTAAAATTCTTTCAACATTTTTCCCTATCATTTTTTGGAACCTTTTGCCAACTGGTCCAGTAGCCATTGAAGTGCCGACAAATGGATTTACTAGCAATTTTCCAACTCCATCTTCTTGGCTTAAACCTACAACACAAGAATAAATAGTAATTTCATAGAGCATAATAATATAGTAATGAAAAATGTATAATCTTATTATATTTAGAAATCTTACCCTGTTCTATATGGAATAAGATAATGCCTCCTATAATCATCTCTGTCTCTAGACTGCAGAGAAAGTGCTGGTGGATGCACTGGCGTGGGCGGATCTGAAGCACCAGATGGAGTTCCACCAAGATGAAGATCCAACAACCCAATAGATCTAGCAAAATCACTGTACGAATGTGGGTGACTGCTACAGGAGGGTACTGTAACGCCCCAAAATTTCCATCTCGAGATGTCACACGGTGCTTAGGGCTACACGTAGCCCCAAGCTAGCCCTGGAGCCAGACAGTACCTCAAGGAACTCAATTCAACAATATTCATGCATAATAAAGAGATATATCACATCAGGTTCAAGAGAGATACTGGAGAATACAAAACTGTACAACCAAAATATATATTGAATATCTGTACATACCATCCCTCTAATCTGAGAAAGCCTCTATACATCAAAATCAAGGAGCCTTTGGGACAAACCCCCAACTGACTCAACAGTACTGAAAGCCATAATAACAAAATGATATCACAAAAATATAGACACGGTCCTCGAAACATGAGGACTTACCACTGAGGAAACGTAGTGAGGCACCCGAATATCGCTAACGCAGCTGAGTACCTGAACCTATATTACGAGAAAATGTAGCCCATAGGAAAAATATATGGGTTAGCCCTTTGGAATGTACTGAGTATATGGGGGTGCATGCAACATTGTAAATATTATCATCAATTTCATGAAAATATGCATATGTACAATGATGGCTCACTTGGATTGAGTTAGATTGAAACATACTTTTCATGATCTAATAGTAAATAAATCATATGATAAAAACCTCATAAATCATCATAAACAACTCAACTCTTAAACTCAAGACTCGGAGTGACTCGGTAATTCAAGAATCTCAATTCTTATGGACATGGAAGGTTCTTATAACCAACATAAACTATGTGAGCTACATGGAGTCTAACATTTTGACCTCCTAAGGAGAGAACCCCACATTGGCGGGGGAATTGTACTCTTGCCAAGGAGTACAACCTCAATTTAGTGATCACAATCTCATACTCGACCTCTGGCCCACAAATATCAATACCAATCCTACGGTGGCACGCAGTTTTGGGGGAAATACCATATTTCCCGCTCGGTGCTAAATGCTACTCCCAGACACAAGCTCAGAATACGTTAGGAAATCCACCACAAACATCACAAGGGTCTACCATGAAGATCAAATCAAATCTCTTTCATATTTATCAAATCATAATCAATTTATGGATTCCTAACTCGACTTAAATCAAATCAATCTTTCTCAATATTAAAATGTATCAATTCATTAAATCATGGCAACATCGATAACTTTGAGAAAATATCAAGACTCACTGTAACAACTCAATCTCATGAATCAATATACTTAATAATCCAATTTGTCATAAGAAAGCTTAAAACTTGACACATGTCTTGAAAACACTTGAAATATCAACTCATGGTAGAAATATGAAATTCATAATATTAAATATCAAGTCATAACTTGAGAATAGTAAAATAATCATGTATAACAGAGCTTGAACAATTTATATTCTCATAGTCTCATGATGAAGTAATTTGGGTATAAACCCACTTGCAAAATCATATAAATCCAGAATAGAAATCAAAGCTTTGGGCACAAGAATGAAAGGATTGCTCTTGTTCAAAACCCCATATACCTTAATCTTTGAAATTGGATGAATTCTAGTGCTTGAGACTCTATCCGAACTTGTAATAAATGATTCTCGAAGCCCACACCATGGGGAACGTGGTTCTTGAAGAAATCTTGAAGATTTATGGATGATATTTGAAAGATTAATATCCTTGAATGAAACCCTAGATATATTTTCTTAAGAGAATTGGAAGAGAATATGAAGAAATTAGGGTTTGGATGGGGATTCTCATATATATAGCGGCCTCCAAAAGATGGGAAAAGACCAAAATACCCTTGCAAAAATGTCCTTTAATTGCTGAAAAAAATAGCTGATGACATTTGTGACAAGTCATCAGACTTGTGACAAGTCGTCATGAAATGTCGTCACAAAAGGTTGGAATTTATGACTTTCAACTTAAGGTTGACGACATTTTGTGACAAGCCGTCAAACTTGTGACAAGTCATCACAAAATATCATCACAAAATGTTGGAATTTGTGATTTTCTGCTTAAGGTGACGACATTTTGTGACATGTCGTCAGGCTTGTGACAGGTCGTCCCAAAATGACGTCACACAGTTTTCAGGCTGACACGCTGGAGTAAAATAGGCATAACTTTTCGCTCTGATATCGTATTTGGGTGAAATTGATACCGTTGGAGAGATAATTCAATTATCTATCTGTTGGTGGGTCATGAGCTCAAAATTTCTTAGTGTAACAAGATATATGCTTATTTTTTGTTGAGTATGCTAAAATCCTACTCAAGAATTTAATCGGTAAGGGATGTTTTGATTCACCTAATCGCTAGGACATCTTTGTGGCCTTAATACACATTGTCCTTGATCAGAAAAAACCAAAGCACAATAATTTATTTCTCATGATCTTGAGTCATGATGGCACTATTGTTTAATGTTCTCAGGGTATTACAATATCTACCCCTTGAAAACATTCGTCCCCGAATGTTGCCAGATAGGCTAAGAACAAGAAAAAAAAAATGAGGAGGTATAGCTTGAACGATTCACTCAAAGGACTTACTTCACTTTATACCTTTGGATACTATACAAAATGCACGAATTCGTGATGGAAGTAGACACACAACATAATCTTTAATAAGAAGGGGGCGTAATTAAGAAAGAATGGTACCTTCTGCTCGCTCCGAACTCACAGAAAAGAGGTGAGGATACTTGGCTCGCATATCAGCTTTGGCTTCCCAAGTATCACCCTCTACAGATTGATTTTGCCAAAGAACTTTAACCAAAAGAACTTCTTTGTTCCTTAGCCTACGGATCTGAAAATCCAAAATCTCAACCGGAATCTCCTCTAATGAAAGGCTATCCTGAATATCTAAGCATTCGGAAGAATCAACCACGAAAGAATCACCAATACACTTCTTAAGCATAGAAACATGGAATACCGGATGAATTCTAGACAATTCCACGAGTAACTCCACCTCATATGCTACTTTCCCAACACGGCTCAGAATCCTGTATGGACCAACATAACAGGGACTAAGATTTCCCTTCTTCCTAAATCTCTTCACCCCTTTCATGGGTGAAACCTTCAGGTACACCAAATTATTAACCTTAAACTTAAGATCTTTTCTTCTTACATCCGCATATGTCTTCTGACGACTTTGAGCGGTCTTCAATCTTTCTCGAATCAACTTAACTTTTTCCATAGCCTCAAGCCTAGCATCAGGCCCAATCACAGTTGCTTCTTCTACTTCAATCCAACCTATAGGCGATCTAAATTTTCTCCCATACAAAGCTTCAAATGGGGCCATCTGAATACTAGCATGGGAACTATTGTTATATGCAAATTCGATCAATGGCAAGTGCTTATCCCAACTACCTTTGAAATCAAGTGCACATGCCCTCAACAAGTCTTCTAAAGTCTGAATAGTCCTCTCATACTGACCATCAGTCTATAGATGAAAAGAGAAACTCAAATGAACTTGGGTACCAGGACCCTTCTGAAAGGCTCTCCAAAACTGTGAAGTAAACTGAGTACCCCTATCTCAGATGATAAACAAAGGAAATCCATGCAATCTGACTAACTCACGGATATACAATATACCATAATCCTCAGTTGTATAAGATGAATGCACTGGCAAGAAATGAGCTGATTTAGTCAACTAGTCTACAACACCCTAAATTGAATCATGACGACGACGAGAAGGAGGCAAACCAATTACAAAATCCATATTCACTTCTTCCCACTTCCATGTAGGAATGCTAAACTCTTGCATTACACCACCGGGCCTTTGGTGCTCTACCTTAACCTGTTGACAAGTAGAACACTTTTCCACAAATCCTGCTATGTCTTTCTTCATACCGTTTCACCAATAGATTTCCCACAAACCGCAGTACATCTTGGTAGCATCAGGATGAATATAATATCGCGCGCCATACACTTCAGCCATAGTTATCTACCTTAGACCATCTAAATTAGGAACACACAATCTACCCTGCAATCTTAACATACCATCTCCCCCTTGGGAGAAAACCTCTACCCTTTGGTCCTTAACTGACTCCTTCAGTCTGACCAAACTAGGATCTTTATCTTGTTTCTCCTTTACTTCCGAGATCAAAGAGGACTCATAACTACTCTGAACTAACATACTCCCTTCAACGAAATCAAGCAATCTAACACCCAACCTAGCCAAATGATGCATATCATGAGCTAATTCTTTCTTATCATTCTCTACATGAGCTACACTACCCATAGACAACCTGCTAAGAGCATCTTTCACAACATTGGCCTAGCCCGGGTGATACAACACACTTATATCATAGTCTTTTAGAAACTCTAACCATATTCTTTACCTAAGATTCAACTCCCTCTGAGTAAACACTTACTGCAGGCTTTTGTGATCAGTAAACACATCAACATAAACACCATAAAAATAATGTCTCCAGATTTTCAAAGCAAAAACTACAACTGCTAATTCAAGATCATGGGTTGGGTAATTCTTCTTATGAGACTTCAACTGTATAGAGGCATAAGCTATAACTTTACCTCTCTGCATCAACACACAACCTAAACAAACTCTAGAAGCATCACAATACACCACAAAACCATCAGTACCATCGGATATTTCAACTCCTGAAAACTCTTCTCACAGGCATTTGTCCTCTAGAACTTAATTTTTTTTGGGTCAATCGGGTCATGAGAGACGCAATGGAAGAGAATCCCTCAACAAAACGATGGTAGTAACCAGCTAGACCCAAGAAACTCCTTATGTTAAATAGGGAGGTAAGTCTAGGACAATTCTTTACAACTTCTATCTTTTGGGGATTGACTCTGCCTTCGGCGGAAATAATATGACCCAAAAAAGCAATTGACCTTAGCTAAAATTCACACTTGCTAAATTTAGCGAATAATTGATGATCTCTAAGAGTTTCCAAGACAATTCTAAGATGGTCGGCATAATCATCCTCTCTTTAGGAATATAGAAGAATATCGTCTATGAATACAATGAAAAATATATCAAGATATTGCTTGAACACTCGATTGATTAGGTCTATGAAGGCTGCTGGAGCATTAGTGAACCCAAAGGACATGATAAGAAACTCAAAGTGACCATAACGGCTTTGGAAGACTGTCTTTGGAATATCACACTCTCTCACTTTAAGCTGATCATAGACGGATCTAAGTCTATCTTTGTGAAATAACTTGCACCCTGTAGCTGATCAAATAAATCATCAATTCTAGGAAGTGGGTACTTGTTCTTAATAGTTACCTTGTTGATTTGATGATAGTCAATGCACATACGCAATGTACCATCTTTCTTACACACGAATAGAATAGGTGCATCCCATGGGGAAATACTGGGTCCGATAAAGCCTTTGTCTAAGAGATCTTTGAGTTGCTTCTTTAACTCTTTAAGTTCTACAGGAGCCATACAGTATGGAAGAATAGAAATAGGCTGAGTGCTGGGAAGGAGATCAATCCCGAATTCTATTTCTCTATCAGGTGGGACCCCTGAAAGATCTTCCAAGAAAACATTGAGAAACTCATTAACAATGCTAACTAACTAAATAGTTAGAGTCTCAGACTTGAGGTCTTTAACTCGAACTAGGTGATAGATGCAACCCTTGGAAATCAACTTCCTAGCTTTGAGGTAGGATATGAAATGGCTCTTCGGAGTTACAGAACTCTAGCACCACTCAAAATCGGGCTCATCAAGAAACTAAAACTTGACCACTCGGGTACGAAAATCTATAGATGCATAGCACGAGTGAAGCCAATCTATACCTATACTGACATCAAAATCAACCATATCTAGCTCAATCAAATTAGCATATATGACCCGATAAAGGACTGTGATAGGGCACTTTTTATAAACTCGCATAGCAATAACAGATTCTCCTATCGGGGTAGAAACCATAATAGTCTCAGGAATCTATTCAGGGTCCATCTCAAAATTTACAACAACCAGAGGTGTCACATAAGAGAAACTTAAACCGGGGTCCATCAATACATACACATCAAAATGAAATACATGGAGCATACCAGTGACAACATATGGAGAGTCCTCCTGCTCATGGCGATCTGGTATAACATAGAAGAGATTTTGGCACGAACCGCCAACAGTACTAGAAGAGGCGCCTTGAGGAGGAACTGGGCAAACTATGGGAGCGGGGGCACTGGTAGCCTGACTCTGGGGACGAGCATCTCGGCTCCCCTGTCTAGCATACGAATAATATCTAAGTCAGTGGACCAATATTCCACAACCAAAGTAACCCCTCTGATCAACAAACCACCTAAAATAATCTCTACCATACTTGGCACATAAAGGAGGACGAGGTCTGTTACTTACACTTTCCTGAGACCTGGATGGGATAGGCCTGTTCCCCTACTCTTTCCTACTTCTAGGTGCGGGAGAACTAACTGAGCAATGCGCGAGCATAAATGGACGTATCTAGAATTGAGGGCGGTGCCCTCATTGGAATATGGATTCACCAAATCCCTACTGCTCTGATCTAGCTCTTTTATTCCCTCTTACTCTTTCCCTCTCTTTCACCTTATCAGTTTTAATCTGTTGGGCATATATCATTAACGAAAAAAGGTCCATCTCCCTATTAAGCATAGTATATCTATACTCTTTCACAACGTAACTCGATACGCCGATCACGAACTTGCTCATGATGGTCCTGGAGTCAGCTGTCATATTAGGAGCATATTTGGATAACTGATTGAATCAAAGACAATACTCCTTAACAGTCATGGAGCCTTGTCTCAAATTCATTAATTCTTCTATCTTTGCTTCCCTCATCTCAATAGGAAATAATCTGTCCAAGAACACATCCTGGAATAACTGCCAAGTCATGGGAGTGGCATTCTTCCCTTTACTCTTCCTTCATATCTCCACCCAATCATATGCAATATCTTTCATTTGATAAGCAGCCAATTAAACACTCTCTTTCTCAGTCACGTGCATAATCTGGATGATCTTTCCCACTTTATCCAAGTACATCTGTGTGTCTTCACCTACCTTCAACCCATAGAACTCAGGCGGATTCATCCGTGTAAAGTCATAAACTCGAGCTGCAGCAGAATTATTCTCTTGCAGAGGTGGAACAGTAGCCTGGGCGTTAGCTTGAGCATTGGTGGTAACTGCCTGGGATAACGCCTGAAAAGCTACCCAAAATTCCGTACGAGACACATGCTCGTTAAAGAGATCAACAGGTTGAGGCTGCTCGATGTTTTTATGAGCTCGACGAGGAGGCATTTTCTGTTATAAGAGAGCACAAGTTAATCGTAGATAAAGAGATAGTTGTAGGCATGATAAAATTTAGAAAGAAAGAAATGAATTTTGCTAAAATGTCTCGTAGCCTCTTGCTCATAGATGCGACGCGCTACACACCGATGATCAAGACTCTACGTAGTGTAGCTTGTCAGACTCCCTAGGACCTAGGACTCCTTAAAAGTTAGACTCTGATACCAAGCTTTGTAACACCCTAAAATTTCTATCTCCAAAACGTCACATGGTGCTTAGGGCTGCACGTAGCCCCAAGCTAACCCTCAGAGCTAGACACTACCTCAAGAAACTCAATTCAACAATAGTCATGCATAATAAAGAGATATATCACATCGGGTTTAATAGAGATACTGGAGAATACTAAACTGTACAACCAAAATATATATTGAATATCTGTACATACCATCCCTCTAGTCTGACAAAGCCTCTATACGTCAAAATCAAGGAGCCTTTGGGACAAACCCCCAACTGACTCAACAGTATTGAAAGCCATAACAATAAAATGATTTCATAAAAACATAGACACAGTTCTTGAACCATGAGGACTTACCACCGAGGAAACGTATTGAGGAACCCAAATATCGATAACGTGACTGAGTACCTGAACCTATATTTCGAGAAAATGTAGCCCATAGGAAAAATGTGTGGTTCAGCACTTTGGAACGTTCTAAGTATGTGGGGGTGAATGCAACAATGTAAATATCATCATCAATTTCATGAAAATATACATTTGTACAATGATGGCTCACTTGGATTGAGTTAGAGTGAAACATACTTTTCATGATCTCATCGAAAATAAATCATAAGATTAAAACCACATAAGTCATCATAAACAACTCAACTCTTTAACTCAAGACTCTGAGTGACTCGGTAAATCAAGAAACTCAACTCTTATGGACATGGGAGGTTCTTATAACCGACATAAACCATGTGAGCTACATGGAGTCCAATGTTTTTCCCACTTAAGGAGAGAACCCCACATTGGTGGGAGCATCGTACTCTTGCCAGGGAGTACAACCTCAATTTAGTGATCACAATCGCATACTCGACCTCTGGCCCACAAATATCAATACCAATCCAATGGTGGCACGTAGTTTTGAGGGAAATACCATATTTCCCACTCGGTGCTAAATACTACTCCCAGACACAAGCTCAGAATGCGTTAAGAAATCCACAACAAATATCACAAGGGTCTACCATGAAGATCAAATCAAATCCCTTTCTAATTTATCAAATCATAATCAATTTGTGAATTCCTAACTCGACTTAAATCAAATCAATATTTCTCAATATCAAAATGTATCAATTCATTAAATCATGGAAACATCAGTAACTTTGAGGAAATATCAAGACTCACTGTAACAACTCAATCTCATGAATCAATATACTCAATAATCCAATTTGTCATAAGGAAGCTTAAAGCTTGACACATATCTTGAAAACACTTGAAATATCAACTCATGGTAGAAATATAAAATTCATAATATTAATTATCAAGTCATAACTTGAGAATAGTAAAATAATCATGTATAACAAAGCTTGAACAATTTATATTCTCATAGTCTCATGATGAAGTAATTTGGGTATAAACCCACTTGCAAAATCATATAAATCCATAATAGAAATCAAAGCTTCGGGCACAAGAACGAAAGGATTGCTCTTGTTCAAAACCCCACATACCTTAATCTTTGAAATTGGATGAATTCTAGTGCTTAAGACTCTATCCGCACTTGTAATAGATGATTCTCGAAGCCCACACTATGAGAAACTTGGTTCTTGAAGAAATCTTAAAGATTTATGGATGATTTTTGAAAGATTAATGTTCTTGAATAAAACCCTAGATATATTTTCTTAAGAGAATTGGAAGAGAATATGAAGAAATTAGGGTTTGGATGGGGATTCCCATATATATAGGGGCCTCCAAAAGATGGGAAAAGACCAAAATACCTTTGCAATAATGTCTTTTAATTGATGAAAAAAATAGCTGACGACATTCGTGACAAGTCGTCACAAAATGTTGTCATAAAAGGGTGGAATTTATGACTTTCAGCTTAAGGTTGACAATATTTTGTGACAAGCCATCTGACTTATGACAAGTCATCACAAAATGTTGGAATTTGTGAATTTCTACTTAAGGTGACGACATTTTGTGACAAGCCGTCAGGATTGTGATAAGTCATCACAAAATGTCGTGATACAGTTTCTAGGCTGACATGCTAGAGTAAAATCGGTATAACTTTTCTCTTCGATACCATATTTGGGTAAAATTAGAACCGTTGGAAAGATAATTCAATTATCTATCTGTTGGTGGGTCAAAATTTCTTAGTGTAACAAGAGATATGCTTGTTTGAAGTTGACTATGCCAAAGTCCTTCTCAAGAATTCAATCAGTAAGGGATGTTTTGATTCACCTAATCGCTAGGACATCTTTGAGGCCTTAATGCACATCACCCTTGATCAGAAAACAAACAAAGAACCATAATTTATTTCTCATGAGCTTGAGTCATGGTGGCACTATTGGTTAGAGTCTCGGGGTATTACAGGTACTGACGGTGGTAGATGTTTGAATGTGCTAGTGATCGTCTGATATTACTGTGATGGCGGTGGTATAGTGATAGGAGAAGAATGAGTCAGTGTAGATCCATGAAGTGGCCCCACATGCGTAGGAGCAGGAATCGAATGCTGAGATGACCTAGAATATGAGGGTTTTGCTAGCGCGTCAGCAAACCGACCCTTAGATATATGAATACCTATCGGTTATCTATAAGGCGGAGGTTGTTTTTTCTTTTTTTATTTATTTTAGGATCAACGTTTCCCTTACCTTTGTCACCTCTACATGACATCTAAATTATGTATAGTTAACGAGTAGTTAGTTTCTACATAATAAATATATAAGAAAAAATTCCAAGTAACTAATTTCAAGTTACTAATTCACATCTCAAATCGCTCCAACAACACGAGATAGACAAGAATATTTTTATTACTATATAAATTATGAAAAAGTGAAAACAACAATCTTAAACAATATATTACATATCAATCTTAAATAAGAAACATAAAGGTCAATATATAGTACAAAGCATAAAGAAATCAATACACAATAAATACAACCTACAAAAACTAATCCTCCTTTTCTGAAGACTCTCCACTACACCATTCACCCTTTTTAGAAGTTTCCTCATCTCCTACCCGCTCAGCCTCTTCTTTTGCAATATTAACTTTTTTAAATATATTTTTTGGGTGATTCAAACTATCCACTAAGTCAATGTCCACTAGATGGTGATCAACCTATATTTTATTTTAATACGCATTCTCCAGCACATTCTCAACTTCCACCTGGCCTATAGGCTTTATTTTAGTTACAACCCACTAATCAGACTTATCACTGTGCAACGGATATGGAGTATAATACACTTGTTTAGCATTTTGTGCTAGAACAAATAGATCATAAATAGGATACGACCTATTGTGCTTCACTTCAATGATGTTATTCTCCTTATGTACTTTTGTGCCTTTTGTGCTTGGATCAAACCACTTACATCGAAAGAGGCTAATTTCTTTTATTGAGAAACCAGCATACTCCAGTTCTAAGATCTACTATATGATGCCAAATTAATCAACATCATCATCACCTTTAACCCAAATACCACTATTGTTTGTTTTCCTTGTTCTGGAGTGTTCTTCGGGGGAAAATTTAAACCCATTTATTGTGTAATGGGACATTGGATGAGCTTCAACTGGACCCAAAGAAATATCTCTCAAGAACTAATCGTATGCGGCTGCATTTGGTGACTAGTATAGTTGAAGAATGTATAAATGTTTAAAATTTGTAGAAATATTAATAAACTTACGAACCTCATATGTAAACCATGTTGCAAAGGATGCATACACTTGATTTTTATGAAATTGAGTCTTAAATGAACTAAAGATCCAACATGCAAAACAAAATTAGTTTCTTTAAGGGAATGAGTAAATAAATAAGATATGTTAAAATTTTAATCTCCTTACTTCAGAAAGGGCTCAACTTCTGGATAATTTAGCAAGGCATACAAAGTTAGTGATTTGCACTCCGTGGGAGTGAGCCGGTGAATATGGTCTTTTTAGTCTTATAACCAGATTGATTGATAATTGATATCGGTTGCAAATGAGGCTCATTCTCATCGTCATGATGATGACTTGGTTAGTTTCTTGAACAAGCAACTACATCATGAAAGTAGTATGAACAAAATTTACACGTTTCTCTTGCAAGATATGCCTCAACTATAGAGCCTTCCACCCTATGATTGTTTTTGGGACCCCTTTTCAATTTTTCAATTGCCCTATACAATCTTAAGTTTAGATGTTTACTATATTAAAAAGATATGTATGAATTTAAATATGTTGCAATTGCTTACTGTTCGAATGGATGCATCCACCTAGTTTGAACTGGACTGCCTAGTCGAGCTTCATGCACAAGGTGAATGAGAAGATATTCCATCACATCAAAGAACGCTAGCAGGAAAATATTCTCCAACTTATTGGTGATAACAACAATATTACTTCCATTCACGCCAGATTTTCTTCTTTTAATGTGGTGGCACATAAGTCTTTGAAGAACAAACTAATCTCTGTTATTGGTTTCCATATGTTTTTAGGTAAACCAATAAAAGCAATTAGAAGTAATTGTTCCATGAAAACATAACAATAATGGCTTTTTATTCCATGCAAGATTCCTTGTGCTTTATCAACCCTCATTCCTAAATTTGAGGCATATCCATCGGGCATCTTCCAACTTTGGACCCACTCACATATTTGACGCTTTTGGTTTAACCTGAATGTAAAACTAGCCTTGGGTTTAAGAACATTGCCATTGGGCCCATCCTGTAAGTGTAATTCTCTGTGTTTTAATATTCTGGTAAGTCAAGTATGGCCTTAGGATTATCCTTTGTTTTGTCGGTGACATCCATAACTGTATTGAACAAGTTGTCAAAATAGTTCTTCTCAGTATGCATGACATCAACATTATGTGTAAGTAAATTATCTGGCCAATATTTTAAATCCCAAAATAACTTTGCTTAGTTCAGTTATGTGAAACACCATATCCATCCAGCCTATACAATGGTTCCTCATTGACTTTAGGCAAATCCTGAACTATCTCCCAGATGTCATGGCCAGATAGCCTTGGAGGTGGACCATCATATTCCCTTCTATTCCTTCTAGATGCATTCTTGAGTCTCCTAAATTCATGATCAGGTGGTACGAAACAACGATAACAATCAAACCATGAATTTTTCCTGCCATGTCTCAATATGAAAGATTTTGTTTTTTCCATGTAGTATGGACAAGCCAACTTTCCAGTTGTCATTCACCCATACAACATTCCATATGCAGGAAAATCATTAACAGTCCACATTAGATATGGATGCAGATTGAAATTCTATTTAAGTGAGATGTCCCAAGTTTTAACCCTCTCATACCATAAAATTTGAAGTTCATCGATCAAAGGTTGCAAGTAGATATTTATTCTGCTTTTAGGATTACGCGGGCTAGGAATAACACAATTCAAAAATATATAGGGACTAGTCATCAACATTTTAGGAAGAAGATTATACGAGGTGATAAATACAGGCTAACATGAATATGGTGCAACACAAACTGAAAAAGAAGAGAAGCCATCTGCACATAATCCCAAACGAATATTTCGTGGCTCAGCTACAAAATCTGGATAAGTTGCATGAAAATGCTTCCAAGCCTCTCCATCAGATGGATGGCATATAACACCAATAGGCCTTCAATTTTCACTGTGCCATCTCATATGAGGAGCGGAGCTGTTTGAAGCATACAATCTCTTCAACCTTGGTATTAGAGGTAGATAATGCATTGCCTTAATAGCAATTTTATTTCCTTATATCGATGGTGCTGATAAAACTTACAGAACTCTAGGTTAGCATCTTCCTTAAAGTATAATATGCAGCCATTTTCACAATAATCAATTTTAACCGAGGAAAGACCTAACTTTGACGCCAATCTTTTTTCGTTATAGAAAGAATCAGTAACCTCCAAGCCGGGGTTAACTAACTCTTTAATAAGATCTATAATTGAGTCCATTTCTCCTTCAGCATGATTTTAGTCTGATTTAATACTTAATAATCTAACAGCAACAGACAAATAAGAGTGCGAACACCCATCAAACAAAGGATGACTAGCAGTATGCAATTGTTCATAGAATTTGCCCGCTTCGCTATTAGGAACATGTTTGACATTTTCTCTAAAGTCGCCCCCGTGATGTATCCCAAGAGCATCATGTGCAATTTCTGTCATCCTAGTATCTTCATATTCATTATGCCTTGCAGACCTACTACTTTCTCTAACAACAAAGTTATTTTGCCCAACATCACCATGAATAGCACGTAGTCTTAAAAAGTCCTCGTGAAACCCTCTTCTATAAAGATGTTCCTTCATAACTTCTTATTTTAACCATCACATCTAACACAAGGACAATGAATAGCCTGAAAATGCGACCAAACATCAAGTGTCTTAGCATGTTCAACAAATCGTCTAACATCTGCAACAAATTCCTCCCTAAGACCCATTCTATTTTCATTATTTCTTTGATATATCCAACTATAATCGGGTTCTATCTACACAATTAATCAGATTCAACTAATTAGATCTAGTTACAAAACGTTCAGCAAGTGATGACTACACTTTATCAAAATAAAAAATTCACCATTAAAGTAACTACACTTTATTAATTTCAAGTGACTAAGTCACCTACCAAGTCACCAAACTTAACTACATTCAAAACAAAAATTCACATTTCAAGCACCTAAACTTAGTAAATTTCAACTCACTAAGTCATCACCCAAGTCACCAAACTAAACCACATTCAAAACAAAAATTCACCTTTAAAGTACCTACACTTAGTAAATTTCAACTCACTAAGTCATCACCCAAGTCACCAAACTAAACCACATTCAAAACAAAAATTCACATTTAAAGTATCTTCACTTAATCAATTTCAAGTGACTAAGTGACCTACCAAGTCACCAAACTTAACTACATTAAAAATAAAAAATTCACCTTTAAAGTACCTACACTTAGTAAATTTCAAGTGACGAAGTCATCACCCAAGAGACCAAACTTCACTATATTCAAAATAAAAAATTCACCTTTAAACTACCCACACTTAGTAAATTTCAACACACTAAGTCATCACCCAAGTCACCAAACTTAATTACATTCAAAACAAAAATTCACCTTTCAAAGTACCTACCCTTAGTCAATTTCAAGTGACTAAGTCACCTATCAAGTCACCAAACTTAACTACATTCAAAATAAAAAACTCACCTTTAAAGTACCTAAACTTAGTAAATTTCAACTCACTAAGTCATCACCCAAGTCACCAAATTAAACCACATTCAAAACAAAAATTCACCTTTAAAGTACCTACACTTAGTAAATTTCAACTCACTAAGTCATCACCCAAGTCACCAAACTAAACCACATTCAAAATAAAAATTGACCTTTAAAGTACGCATACTTAATCAATTGAAAGTGACTAAGTGAACTACCAAGTCACCAAACTTAACTACATTCAAAATAAAAAATTCACCTTCAAAGTACCTACACTTACTAAATTTCAAGTGACTAAGTCATCACCCAAGTGACCAAACTTAACTACATTCAAAACAAAAAATTCACCTTTAAAGTACCCACACTTAGTAAATTTCAACTCACTAAGTCATCACCCAAGTCACCAAACTTAATTACATTCAAAACAAAAATTCACCTTTCAAAGTACCTACCCTTAATCAATTTCAAGTGACTAAGTCACCTATCAAGTCACCAAACTTAACTACATTCAAAATAAAAAATTCACCTTTAAAGTACCTAAACTTAGTAAATTTCAACTCACTAAGTCATCACCCAAGTCACCAAATTAAACCACATTCAAAACAAAATTTCACCTTTAAAGTACCTACACTTAGTAAATTTCAACTCACTAAGTCATCACCCAAGTCACCAAACTAAACCACATTCAAAACAAAAATTCACATTTAAAGTATCTTCACTTAATCAATTTCAAGTGACTAAGTGACCTACCAAGTCACCAAACTTAACTACATTAAAAATAAAAAATTAACCTTTAAAGTACCTACACTTAGTAAATTTCAAGTGACGAAGTCATCACCCAAGAGACCAAACTTCACTATATTCAAAATAAAAAATTCACCTTTAAACTACCCACACTTAGTAAATTTCAACACACTAAGTCATCACCCAAGTCACCAAACTTAATTACATTCAAAACAAAAATTCACCTTTCAAAGTACCTACCCTTAATCAATTTCAAGTGACTAAGTCACCTATCAAGTCACCAAACTTAACTACATTCAAAATAAAAAACAAATCTTTAAAGTACCTAAACTTAGTAAATTTCAACTCACTAAGTCATCACCCAAGTCACCAAATTAAACCACATTCAAAACAAAAATTCACCTTTAAAGTACCTACACTTAGTAAATTTCAACTCACTAAGTCATCACCCAAGTCACCAAACTAAACCACATTCAAAATAAAAATTGACCTTTAAAGTACGCATACTTAATCAATTGAAAGTGACTAAGTGACCTACCAAGTCACCAAACTTAACTACATTCAAAATAAAAAATTCACCTTCAAAGTACCTACACTTACTAAATTTCAAGTGACTAAGTCATCACCCAAGTGACCAAACTTAACTACATTCAAAACAAAAAATTCACCTTTAAAGTACCCACACTTAGTAAATTTCAACTCACTAAGTCATCACCCAAGTCACCAAACTTAATTACATTCAAAACAAAAATTCACCTTTCAAAGTACCTACCCTTAATCAATTTCAAGTGACTAAGTCACCTATCAAGTCACCAAACTTAACTACATTCAAAATAAAAAATTCACCTTTAAAGTACCTAAACTTAGTAAATTTCAACTCACTAAGTCATCACCCAAGTCACCAAATTAAACCACATTCAAAACAAAAATTCACCTTTAAAGTACCTACACTTAGTAAATTTCAACTCACTAAGTCATCACCCAAGTCACCAAACTAAACCACATTCAAAACAAAAATTCACATTTAAAGTATCTTCACTTAATCAATTTCAAGTGACTAAGTGACCTACCAAGTCACCAAACTTAACTACATTAAAAATAAAAAATTCACCTTTAAAGTACCTACACTTAGTAAATTTCAAGTGACGAAGTCATCACCCAAGAGACCAAACTTCACTATATTCAAAATAAAAAAGTCACCTTTAAACTACCCACACTTAGTAAATTTCAACACACTAAGTCATCACCCAAGTCACCAAACTTAATTACATTCAAAACAAAAATTCACCTTTCAAAGTACCTACCCTTAATCAATTTCAAGTGACTAAGTCACCTATCAAGTCACCAAACTTAACTACATTCAAAATAAAAAACTCACCTTTAAAGTACCTAAACTTAGTAAATTTCAACTCACTAAGTCATCACCCAAGTCACCAAATTAAACCACATTCAAAACAAAAATTCACCTTTAAAGTACCTACACTTAGTAAATTTCAACTCACTAAGTCATCACCCAAGTCACCAAACTAAACCACATTCAAAATAAAAATTGACCTTAAAAGTACGCATACTTAATCAATTGAAAGTGTCTAAGTGACCTACCAAGTCACCAAACTTAACTACATTCAAAATAAAAAATTCACCTTCAAAGTACCTACACTTACTAAATTTCAAGTGACTAAGTCATCACCCAAGTGACCAAACTTAACTACATTCAAAACAAAAAATTCACCTTTAAAGTACCCACACTTAGTGAATTTCAACTCACTAAGTCATCACCCAAGTCACCAAACTTAATTACATTCAAAACAAAAATTCACCTTTCAAAGTACCTACCCTTAATCAATTTCAAGTGACTAAGTCACCTATCAAGTCACCAAACTTAACTACATTCAAAATAAAAAATTCACCTTTAAAGTACCTAAACTTAGTAAATTTCAACTCACTAAGTGATCACCCAAGTCACCAAATTAAACCACATTCAAAACAAAAATTCACCTTTAAAGTACCTACACTTAGTAAATTTCAACTCACTAAGTCATCACCCAAGTCACCAAACTAAACCACATTCAAAACAAACATTCACATTTAAAGTATCTTCACTTAATCAATTTCAAGTGACTAAGTGACCTACCACGTCACCAAACTTAACTACATTAAAAATAAAAAATTCACCTTTAAAGTACCTACACTTAGTAAATTTCAAGTGACGAAGTCATCACCCAAGAGACCAAACTTCACTATATTCAAAATAAAAAATTCACCTTTAAAGTACCCACACTTAGTAAATTTCAACTCACTAAGTCATCACCCAAGTCACCAAACTTAATTACATTCAAAACAAAAATTCACCTTTCAAAGTACCTACCCTTAATCAATTTCAAGTGACTAAGTCACCTATCAAGTCACCAAACTTAACTACATTCAAAATAAAAAATTCACCTTTAAAGTACCTAAACTTAGTAAATTTCAACTCACTAAGTCATCACCCAAGTCACCAAATTAAACCACATTCAAAACAAAAATTCACCTTTAAAGTACCTACACTTAGTAAATTTCAACTCACTAAGTCATCACCCAAGTCACCAAACTAAACCACATTCAAAACAAAAATTCACATTTAAAGTATCTTCACTTAATCAATTTCAAGTGACTAAGTGACCTACCAAGTCACCAAACTTAACTACATTAAAAATAAAAAATTAACCTTTAAAGTACCTACACTTAGTAAATTTCAAGTGACGAAGTCATCACCCAAGAGACCAAACTTCACTATATTCAAAATAAAAAATTCACCTTTAAAGTACCCACACTTAGTAAATTTCAACTCACTAAGTCATCACCCAAGTCACCAAACTTAATTACATTCAAAATAAAAATTCACCTTTCAAAGTACGTACCCTTAATCAATTTCAAGTGACTAAGTCACCTATCAAGTCACCAAACTTAACTACATTCAAAATAAAAAATTAACCTTTAAAGTACCTAAACTTAGTAAATTTCAACTCACTAAGTCATCACCCAAGTCACCAAATTAAACCACATTCAAAACAAAAATTCACCTTTAAAGTACCTACACTTAGTAAATTTCAACTCACTAAGTCATCACCCAAGTCACCAAACTAAACCACATTCAAAATAAAAATTGACCTTTAAAGTACGCATACTTAATCAATTGAAAGTGACTAAGTGACCTACCAAGTCACCAAACTTAACTACATTCAAAATAAAAAATTCACCTTCAAAGTACCTACACTTACTAAATTTCAAGTGACTAAGTCATCACCCAAGTGACCAAACTTAACTACATTCAAAACAAAAAATTCACCTTTAAAGTACCTACACTTAGTGAATTTCAACTCACTAAGTCAGCACCGAAGTCATCAAACTTAATTACATTCAAAACAAAAATTCACCTTTCAAAGTACCTACGCTTAATCAATTTCAAGTGTCTAAGTGACCTACCAAGTTACCAAACTTAACTACATTCAAAACAAAAAATTCACCTTTAAAGTACCAGAACTTAGTAAATTTTAGCTCAGTAAGTCATCACCCAAGTCACCAAACTAAACAACTTTTAAAACAAAAATTCACTTTTAAAGTACCTACACTTAGTAAATTTCAACTCATAAGTCATCACCCAAGTCACCAAACTAAACCACATTCAAAACAAAAATTCACCTTGAAAGTACCTACACTTAATCAATTTCATGTAGGGTTGCTTATTGGTTGGATCGGTTGGATAATTATTCTTAGCGGTTCGGCTTATTGATTATCGATTTTTATATATTCTATTCCGCTAACCACCCAATAAGATAACGGTTGGTTCGATATTGGATTAGAAATTAACGGATAGTTATCGGATGGTGTAATGAATAAATTTAAGAGAGAATGAAATATCAAGTGATTATTGATAGTTCCTCCGTTTCTTCACCGACTAAGTCGTTTGTATACTATGATTGATCTATTTATCAATCTTTTAAGCTTCCTGAGTTTTGTTCGTGTAGTATTTAATAGGTTAAAATATCAAATCAAATAAGAATTTTCATCTAGACCTAAAATGTATGTAGAAATATTTTTAATTATTGGATTGACAAAAAATAATTAAAACTTTAATATTATTTGAATTTTTATGTTTTACATCAAACTTTGTGAAGGAAACATTTAGGTTGTTTCATTTTTATTGCGGTTTTTTGCGTTGTCAAGAACAATTTATGGTTTGATTTAAGAATTAATTTTAGATTTTCTTTATAGTTTAGGGAGTCTGACTGCACTTTATGGTTAGACATCTCAAGAAGTGGGATGTTATTTTCTAAACTAAGAAGTGAATAGAATAATAAATGAAGTTTTATATGTTGGATTGACAAAAGATACTTATATATCTAGGGGTAAAAATATAATTATAATAATTCGTAATGGGTTAACCGTTTACCCGATAAAAAAATTGAGTAATTTGTCCCTGCACCAATAAGCCATTAATTATAAAATTTTTATCCATTCTCTAACCATTAATCTTATAACCCATTACCAATTAGCCAATAAACTAATTTTGCGGTTGGGTTAACGGTTACGGTTCGACTTTGAACAACCCTAATTTCAAGTGACTAAGTGACCTACCAAGTCACCAAACATAACTACATTCAAAACAAAAAATTCACCTTTAATGTACCTACACTTACTAAATTTCAAGTGACTAAGTCATCACTAAAGTGACCAAACTTAACTACATTCAAAACAAAAAATTCACCTTTAAAGTACCTACACTTAGTAAATTTCAACTCACTAAGTCATCACCCAAGTCACCAAACTTAATTACATTCAAAACAAAAATTCACCTTTAAAGTACCTACACTTAATCAATTTCAAGTGACTAAGTGACCTATCAAGTCACCAAACTTAACTACATTCAAAACAAAAAAATACACCTTTAAAGTACATACACTTAATCAATTTCAAGTGACAAAACTTCAACATTTTCAAGTATCTAAACTTCAACATTTTCAAGTCACTAAGTCACCTCCTAAAACAACAAACTAAACTATCTTCAAAATGATAAATTGACATTTCAAGTACCTACACTTAATCAATTTTAACTCACCAAGTCACCATCCAAGTCACCAAATAAACCACATTCAAAATTATCAAGCATACCAAAATTCACAATAAAATGTTCACATTTCAAGTACCTACGCTTCAACAAAATTAAAATAAAAGTTCACCTTCAAGCTAAGATACTACACTTATTCACTTTCAAGCAACATATTCATTTATAGTATAATAAGTCAAACAATTAAACAAATGTAACAAATCAAATATAAGTAGAGGCGTCACATGTCCCTCTCACACCATATAATCATCACAAAATTCCTATGCCTTTCAAAGCCTTATACAAAACTAAACTAATTTATAACTTTATTATAAGAAAATAGAGAGAAATCAACTTACCTTTGCTTGACCTAAAATAAAGTGAAAGAGATAAGCGGTCACCGGAAAAAATAACAATGCAATCCTTTTATCGAATTCGGAATCTGTCAAATAGTAAAATTATTAGAAAGAATAATCTTTTGCTTAAATAATTATAATAATTTAGTAAAGGATTATGAATAAGATTTCCCCCCCAAAAAATCAAAAAGAAATAGTAAAATCGACAATGAATTTGGTAAAATTGAGCTAAGGTCTTGCTCAATCTTTTCTTAAAGATTCAATCTTTTAACACAACTCGACCAAATAAGAGATCTCAATAATTACTAGTAGAATAAACAAGAAAAGAGATGAAAAAATTTACCAATATATAAGCATTAGGTATGTTTAATGTCTTAATGATGAATCAACAAAATGTAACTAACAAGATCTAATCTCAACAACTACATAACCAAGAAAAAAGAAAAACCCCAATTCATAAATCCAAACACATAAAGAAAAAGACATGTACATAAACCCAAACACATAAAGAGAACAACTCACAAGTTGGACTTGCCGGAGAAGATGGCCGAGCTCCGTCGCTGGATCCGTTCAAGTGTGTGTAGTGTGTGTTTAAAATTAAAGTGTGTGATTGGAGGGTTTTGGAGTTGTTGCTACGTTTGGACGGGAATTTGGGTGTGTTTTGTGTCTGTTTTGTGTTTTATTATGTAGTACGGGTCGGGTCGGGTTAATGAATTATATATATTTTTAATTATTACAAAAACCGACCACATGTGATCGATTTTTTAAAAATTATTTTTGAAATTAAAGTTTAATAAATTGCAATTAATAAATTAATAAATTAAAAAATAAGTTAATAAATTAAAATTAATTTTTAACAAATTATAATTTTAATAAATTCTATAATATTTATTACAACATTCAATTAATTTAATACAATCGTATATATATAAATATATAGTAGATACACTATGTATGGGACTTGGACAACATTCAATTAATTTAACACAATTCGTATATATATAAATCAGATAAGTAGTTATTTTATCATCACATTAACACGAGCAGTATATTTCCTCAATCGTATAATAATATCAATGAATTTTGCAAATTACGATAAATTTTTGGTTAATTAGTCTTTCGTTATTACAATTCAAGAACATGCGCGTGCCTACATTGACCCAAAATAGTATATATATTTCCTCAATAGTATGATATATATCAATGTATCATTCAAACTATTTTGATATATCGATTCAGTTATCTAGCTTTCGATTACTACATACGTCACTACACGAAATATACGTATTTATACATATATTCAATTGTCTATCAGCTTTCAAATATGTACTATAAACATCACATACATAATTTTACTATATCATAATAATATACAATGTATTTCACATATACTCAGATACAAAACTTGTAAGCGAAAAAACTCAAATTCACCGCCAAAATTTGGCGATCGTTCAAAATTCAAAATTCAAAATTCAAAGCAAATGGTAAGTATATGCCAATTTCAGGATTCAATTTTATGTCTCCTTCCCCTACGTCCTTCCTCCCCCCTATATACCTCATAATACTTGTCTTACATTATTACAACTTTAACAACATACACGTGTCTACAATGACCCAAAATAGTATATCTATTTCCTCAATAGTACGATATATATCAACGTATCATTCAAAATATTTTGATATATAGATTTAGTTATCTAGCTTTCGATTACTGCATACGTCACTACACGAGATATACGTATATATACATATATTTAATTGTCTATCCGCTTCCAAATACGTATTATAAACATCAAATAGACGATTGTACTACGACCATAATAATATACAACATATTTCACAAATACTCAGATGAATTATCAATTACATTATCTTATGTAATTAATATACCTTCACTATATAATATTTATATACTATATATACCTATACATACACAAATATACACACTATCGACTATATCAAGTTCTAAATATGTATTATATATATCACATAAGTACACGAGTATATTATCCAATAATATAATGAGACGTATTTCATATACATACTCAGATGAGTGATCAATTAATTATATTTGATTAACTTAGTTATACTCTGCTAGGTTTTGACTACATCGTTCATATATATATATATATATATATATATATATATGAACTCTTGAATACGTACTATATTTATCACATCCACAAGTATATTACTGTAATGCCCTGAAATCTTATCTCGAGACGTGACATGGTGCTTAAGGCTACAAGTAGTCCCAAGCTAACCTTTCAAGCCTTCTACTAAGTCTAGAACTTACTTTAAAACAAATGAATTAAGTAGTAACTCTATATTATGTTATTTGGGCTAAAATAACTGAAAAACATCATTTGGATAACAAATACTGAAAATCTAGTAACTCTAACTAATAGTCCGACAAGCCTCTACTTATTAAAGAACTAGAGAGTCATTAGGAAAAACCCCAACTGACTCGAGCTCAACTGAAAATAATAAATGACTACTATCAGTATTGAAAGTCAGAGAAAAAGGTCCTCGAATCACGAGGACTCACCAACATCGAAATTTTAGATGAAGGTACTCGGAGATCACTATCGCTGTTGAGAATGAGCACATGAACCGACATTATGAGACAATGGCAAATAGGCATATATGTGGATCAGTACTTTGAGGATGTACTGAGTATATGGGGGTGTATGCAATAAGTAAACATTATCATTACTCTTTATAAAACCATGCATGCTGATATAAATGCCTTACATAGCTTGAATAAATCTGAAATCTAAATCTCATAAATCATGCATAATGAAACATGTAGTATAAATCTCGCGTGTCATGATACTTAATTCTAAAATTTGTACTCTACTATTATTCTCAAAGCTTATAAGCAAAAAAAAAAAAAGAAATCTTAAAACAATAACTTTCAAAACTTGTTCTTTTATCTTGAGGAGAATAGGACTTTGGGAACTTGGGAGACTGTGGGAACTTGGGGACCTTTGACTTGGGAACTCTGTAGACTTGGGAAATTTAGGACTATAAAGCTTTGGAGACCTGGAGACTCTGGGAACTTAGGAGTTTCTTCTAACCGACATAAACCATATGAGCTGACATGGAGTCCAACGTCTTGCCCACATTGGGGAGAGTTGTTCTACCTTTGCAATCGGAATAGAACCTTAACTTTAGTGATCACTATCTTAACCCATTAGGGGTAAATTATAATCCTACGGTGCCTCGTAGTTCTGGAGAATGAGACCTTGGAATTATACCCAACTCGGTGCTTAATACTACTCCCATACTTAGGCTCAGAACTTTTAGGAAAATCTACCTTAATTAGTACAATAATGTATAATAGAAGCCAACATTGCCTCTCTTTGTCTTATATCAAAATAATGTGGATTTCTATCTTATCTTAGGATCAATGATCAATCTTTCTTTAAAAACCTAGATACTTATTTATTAAAGCATACAAACAACATTCTCTTCATGAAACATCAAAATTCTTACTTGAGTCTTAAAATTAAATATAAATATATACTCAAATGACCACAACTTCATAATAAAGCTTAAATCTTGACATTTATCTTAGAAACACTTGGCAATATCAAATCATCATATGGATGTGCAATACATGGCACAAATTCTAAAATTCAAACTTATACAAGTGAAATAACATGCAATTTCAAGACTAGAACAACTTATAATTTCATAAATTCAAAATAAAGTAAATTGGGCATAATCCCCACTTTGAAAAAAATGAAATTCTTTAATAAAAATCAAATCTTTGGGCACAAGAATGAAAGAATTGTTATTGTTCAAACCCCATATACTTTATTTTTCTTGATTCGATGGAACAAGTTGACTTTTGAAGCCTTGAGAATGTTCTTGGAGGCTTTTCATGAAGGTTCATGAGTGGTGATGTTTTGATTCTTGAGTTTTCTTGAAGAAGGATTTGAACCTTGTTCTTAGGGATTGATATTGAAAGGAATCCTAATTTTGATGCTATGGATGAATATGGAGTTATGTGCTTTGATTTGATTTAATCAGGTGTTAAAAAGGGTGGAAAAGACTTAAAAATCCCTTTAAATCGCTAAACGGAGGTGCGCGAAGGTTTGGGCAATGAACTATCGCCCCAGGGAAGAACCATCCCTCAAACCGTTTCTCCATGGCCAGAAAATGGGCTTACTACCTTAGTTACAATGGTTTAGGCGATGGTCCATCGGCCTTTCCGTCGCACTTTGGCAGTCCGGATAGCTCACTGTAAAACGGCCATAACCTTTTACTCCGATACCGGATTTTAGCGAAATTGGTATCCTTTGAAAGCTAATTCAATTATCTATATATTGGTGGGTCATGTTCTCAAAAATTTATTGTATAACGGAAGATATGCTCATTGAATTTTTACTATACCAATATCCTTCTCAAGAATTCAATCGGTAAGGGATGTTTTGATTAGCCTAATAGCTAGGACATATTTGAGGCCTTAATACACATCAAACTTGATCATAAAACTACCAAATCACTAAAATTTATTTCTCATAAGATTGAAGCATGGTTCTACTATCGGTTTGAATTCTCGGGGTATTACAATATCTCCCCCATGGGAACATTCATCCTTGAATGAGGTTGGCTAGCTGAGAAAATTGAGGATGCATAGCTGAAATAAATTGCTAAAATGACTCTGCATCATTCTAAACTTTTGAGTACTTAGAGAATGCATAAACTCATATTAAGAATAGCTATATAGCTGAATCTTTGATTAGATAGAGGCTGATTTAAGGAAGAGTAGTACCTTTGACTAAATCTGAGTTTGCGGAGAAAAGGTGAGGGTACTTGGTTCGCATGTCTGCTTTATACTTCCTAAGTAGAACCCTAAACTGATTGGTTCCACCTAAGAACTTTGACCAAGGGAACTTCTTTGTTCCTTAGTCTATGAATCTGATGGTATAGAATCTTAACTAGAATCTCTTTATAGTAAAGACTGTTCTGAACATCTGAGCTCTCTGAGGGATCTACAACATGGAATCACCGATACACTTAAGCATAGAGACATGAAAGACAGGATGAACAGCTGACAAATCTGTAGGAAACTCAACCTTATAAGCTACTTTCCCAACACGTGTCAGAATTCTATAGGGGCATACATTACAGGGACTAAGCTTCACTTTTTTGCCAAACCTTTTCATCCCCTTCATGGGTAGAATTTTCAGATATACTTATTCATAAACTTCAATCTCAAGATCCCTTATTCTTACATCTGCATATGATTTCTAGCAACTCTGGGCTATCTTCAATCTTTCTCTAATCAACTTTACTCTCTCCATAGCCTCAAACACTGTATTAGGTCCAAACAAAGTAACTTCACCTACTTTAAACCAACCTATGGGTGATATACATCTCCTTCCATAAAGAGCCTCAAATGGGGCCATCTGAATGCTAGAATGATAACTGTTATTATAATCAAACTCAATCAATAGCAAATGCTCATCCCAGCTACCTTTAAAATCAAAAGCACATGCCCTCAACATATCTTCTAGAGTCTGGATGGTCCTCTCAGCCTGACCATCTATCTGCGGATGAAAAGTGAAACTAAGATGAACTTGGGTACCAAGACCCTTTTGAAAAGCTCTTCAAAACTGGGAAGTAAACTGAGTACCTCTATCTGAGATGATAGAAAAGGGAACTCCATGCAGTCTGACTAACTCTCGGATATACAACTTAGCATAATCCTCAGCTGTATAAGATGTATACACTGGCAAGAATGTGCTGACTTAGTCAACCTATCTACAACAACCCAAATCGAATCATGATGACGGCGCGCAAGGGGTAAACCAGTCACAAAATCCATATTCACCTCTTCCCACTTCTACGTGGGGATACCAAACTTCTACAACATACCACCAGGCCTTTGATGCTCTACCTTAACCTGTTGACAAGTTGTACACTTCACCACAAACTATGCTATATCTTTATTCATACCATTCCACCAATAGATTTCCCACAAGTTGCGGTACATCTTGGTAGCACCGGGATGAATAAAATATCGCGCACCATGCGCTTCAGCCATAATTCTCTACCTCAAATTATCAACACAAGGAACAGGAGGTCTATATTGAAATCTCAACATGCCATCTCCCCATTGGGAGAAAACCTCTACCTTTTGGTCTTTAACCAACTCCTTCAATTTGACCAAACTCGATTCTATGTCCTGTTTTTTCTTCACTTTCGAAACTAAATAGGATTCAGAACTACTCTAAACCCAAACATTACCTTCAGCTGAAAAAGCAACCTAACACTGAATCTAGCTAAATGATGCACTTCACGAGCTAATTCTTTCTTATCTTTCTCCACATGAGCCACATTGCCCATAGATAACCTACTAAGGGCATTTGCCAATACATTGGCCTTACTCGAATGATACAACACACTCATATCATAATCTTTTAGCAACTCTAACCTCCAGTGAAGATTCAACTCCCTATGAGTAAACATATACTGCAGGCTTTTGTGGTCCGTCAACATATCCACATAAACACCATATAAATAGTGTCTCAATATTTTCAAAGCAAACACCAAAGCAGTTAACTCTAAATTATGGGTTGGGTAATTCTTTTTATACGACTTCAACTATCTAGAGACATAGGCTATAAACTTACCTCTCTGCATTAAAATGCAACCTAAATCAACTCTATAGGCATCATAATACACCATAAAATCATCTGTACCATCAGGTAATGTTAACGCTGGGCCTAAAGTGAGTCGAGTATTCAACTCCTGAAAACTCTTCTTGTAGGAATCTGACCACAAGAACTTAACTTTCTTTTCGGTCAATCGGGTCATGGGAGATGCAAGAGATGAGAAACCCTAAACAAAGAATTGGTAATAACTAGATAGACCAAGAAACTCCTAATCTCTGATGGAGAGATAGGCTTAGGCTAATTTCTTACAGTTTCTGTCTTTTGAGGATCAACTCAAATGCCTTCGACTGAAATAATATGACTGAGAAAGGCTACCGACCTTAGTCAAAACTCACACTTGCTGAATTTGGTGAACAATTGGTGATCTCTAAGAGTTTGCAAGACAATTCTAAGATGATCTGCATGGTCATCTTCACTACGGGAGTAGACAAGGATATCATCTATGAAAACTATGACAAACATATCAAGATACTATTTAAACACTCGATTCATAAGGTCCATGAAAGCTGCTGTAGCATTGGTCATCTCGAAAGACATGACCAGAAACTTAAAGTAACTAAAAGCTATCTTTGGGATATCACACTCTCTTACTTTAAGCTGATGATAGCTGGATCTAAGGTCTATCTTTGATAAATAACTTGCACCTTGCAATTGATCAAACAGGTCATCAATTATTGGAAGAGGGTATTTTTTCTTGATTGTGACCTTATTAAGCTGACGATAGTCAATGCACATACACAAAGAATCATCTTTCTTTTGGACGAATAGGATGGGTGTTCCCCATAGAGAAACACTAGGCCATATGAAAACTTTATTTAGAAGATCTTTGAGTTGCTCTTTCAACTCCGTAAGGTTTGTAGGAGCCATATGATATGGAAGAATGGAAATAGGTTGGGTATCAGGAAGAAGGTTAATCTCGAATTCAATCTCTCTATTGGGAGGTACCCCTGGGAGATCTTCTGGAAAGACAACAGGAAACTCATTGACTATGTTGACTAACTGAACAGTTGGAGTCTCAGGCTTAGTGTCCTTAACTCAAACTAAATGATAAATGCAACCTTTGGATATCAACTTTCTGGCTCTAATATAAGATATGGAATGACCCTTGGGAGACACAGAATTACCTGACCACTAAAAAATTGGCTTATTTAGAAACTGAAACTTAACTACACAGGTGCGACAGTCTATAGATGCACAACAGAAATAAAGCCAATCCATCCCCAGAATAAGATCAAAATCAACCATACATAACTCTATCAAATCTGTAAATATGACCTTTTGAAGAACAGTGATTAGATACTTTTTGTAAACTTGCTTAGCAATAACTGACTCTCCTACTGGGGTAGAAACCAGGATAGGCTCAGGGATCTTTTCAAAACTTATCTTAAAATTCACAACAACTAATAGTCACATAAGAGAAACTTGACCTAGGGTCCAATAATACATACACACCAAAATGAAATACACGAAGCATACCAGTAATAATATCTGGTGAATCCTCCTGCTCCTGGAGGGATGGAAAAACATAGAATCAATTCTGGCTTTGGCCGCCAGTAGTGTTGGATGAAGCTCCTTGAGGAGGGGCTAGATGAGCTTAAGGAGCTGGTGCAATGGTAGGCTGAGTCTGGGGTCGAACATCTCAGCTCCCCTGCCTAGTATGCAGATATTATCTAACTCTATGGTCCAACTTACCACAATCAAAACAACCCTTCTGCTTGGCCAAGCACTCTTTGGGATAGGTTCTACTATACTTAGCACATAAAAGATAATTGGGCCTACTGCTCACACTATTCTGAGACTTGGACATAGAAGACTTACCCCACTATTCCTGCCTATTTTTGGGCATAGAAGCACTGGATAATAAAGGCACTAGCATAGCCTAATGATTCTAAAATTATGGGTGGTTCCCTCCATGGGATCTAGGCTAATCATACTCAAACTGCTCTGATCTAGCCCTCTTATTTCCCCTTACTCTCTTTTTCCTTTATATTTCTGCCTCAATCTGCTGGGCATACATCATCAATCTAGAAAGATCCATGTTTCTATTGATCATAGTAGTCCTACACTCCTAAACCATATTCTAGACACACCAGTCACGAACTTACTCATACCAGATCTGGGGTCAGCTATCAAGTCAGTAGAATACTTAGATAACTAGTTAAACTTGAGATAATACTCCTTTACTGTCATAAAGCCTTGCCTCAGGTTCATGAACTCCTTTATCATCGCTTCCCTCATCTCAAGTGGAAGAACTTGTCCAAGAATGCATTTTGAAATACCTGCCAAGTCATAGGAGCTGCATTCTCCCCTTTATTCTTCCTTCACATCACTAACCAATCATAAGCAACATCCTTCAGCCTATAGGATGCCAATTCTATACTTTCCTCGTAAAAAACATACATAACTTGGGTGATCTTTTTTACCTCATCAGGATACAGCTATGGGTCTTCGCCTACCTTCGACCCAAAGAATTCTGGCAGATTCATCCTCATAAAATCACGAAGTCTGGCTATGGCTGCATCACCTCCTTGCTGATGTGGAACAACAACCTGATTGTTGGCTTGGTCAGTAGCAGTCACAGCTTAGGCTAACATCTGAAAAGTAGCCTAAAATTTAGCATGAGGGAAATTCTTATTTAGGGGATCGATAGGTTGGAGTGGCTGATTGTCATTTCTACGAGCATTAGATCTGATGGGAGGCATTTTCTGTCATAAAAAAGCACGAGTTAATAGTAGATACAGACAACTGTAGGCATGATAGATTATGAAAGAAAAAGATGACTTTTCCTAAAATGTTCTGTAGCCTCTTACTCATATATGTGGCGCGCTTCATACTAATGATCAAGACTCTACGTAACACGGCTTGTCTGACTCTCTACGTAACATGGCTTGTCTGACTCCCTAGGAGTCTTTAAGCCTTAGGCTCTAATACTAAGTTTGTAACGCTCTAAAATCTTATCCCGAGATGTCACATGGTGCTTAAGGCTACAAGTATCCCCATGTTAACCCTTCGAGCCTGCTGCTAAGTCTAGAACATACTTTAAAACAAATAAATTAAGTAGTAACTCTATATCATGTCAAATTTGGGCTAAAATAACTGAAAAACATCATTTGGATAACAATACTAAAAATCTAGAAACCCCAACTGATATTCCGATGACCTCTACTTACTAAAGAACTAGAGAGTCATTGGGATAAACACCAACTGACTCAAGCTAAACTGAAAACAATAAATGATTGCAATCAAGATTAAAAGTCAAAGAAAAAAGTCTTTGAACCATGAGGATTTACCAACTTAAAAAGTGTAGATAAAGGTACTCGGAGATTACTGTCGCTGTTGAGACTGAGCACCTGAACCTACATTATGAGATAATATAGCACATAGATATATATGTGGATAAGTACTTTGAGGTTTTATTGAGTATATAGAGGTGTATTCAATAAGTAAACATTATCATTACTCTTTATAAAACCATGCATGCTGATATAAATGCCTCACATAGCTTGAATAAATCTGAAATCTAAATCTCATAAATCATGAATAATGAAACATATAGCATAAATCTCGTGAGTCATTACACTTAGTTCTAAAATCTATACTCTCCTATTATTCTCAAAGCTTATAAGCAAAAAAATAAAGAAATCTTAAAACAATAACTTTCAAAACTTGTGCTTTTATCTTGAAGAGAATAGGACTTTGGGAACTTGGGGGACTGTGGGAATTTGGGGACCTTTGACTTGGGAACTCTGTAGACTTGGGAACTTTAGGACTACAAAGCTTTGGAGACTCTGGGAACTTGGGAGTTTCTTCTAACTGACATAAACCATGTGAGCTAACATGGAGTCCAACGTCTTACCATGATGGGGAGAGCTGTTCTACCCTTGCCATCAGAATAGAACCTTAACTTTAGTGATCACTATCTTAACCCACTTGGGGTAAATTATAATCCTATGGTGGCTCGTAGTTCTGGGGTATGAGACCTAGGAATCATAGCTAACTCGATGCTCAGTACTACTCCCATACTTAGGCTCAAAACTTTTAAGAAAATCTACCTTAATTAGTACAATAATGTATAATAGAACCAACTTTGCCTCTCTTTGTCTTATATCAAAATAATGTGGATTCTTATCTTAGCTTAGGATTAACGATCAGTCTTTGTTTGAAAATTGAGATATTTATTTTTTAAAGAATACCAACAAGGATATTTCCTGGTCGTACGGCTACATACACCGAGAATCTTTTAGTAAGGGTATTTGAACCCATACGGCCCATGGGTGTGGTTAAACAACAAGGTTACATAGCCCAGGTAAAAGATTTAAAATGCATGCTAAACACGGATTCCCTTTCCCGATACTTACATATATGTATGGTTGTATGCATAATGGATGGTTTTACTTATTTTTGTAAATGACAGTTCTTTATCCTTATCTTGAGATACATGCTAGCGGTCACTCACTAACTCATCTACTAGCAGTTGTATACCCACGCTATGCAAGAACCAACCGTTCGACTCCTCCTAGATAGTTATTGACTCGGGGAAAAAATTTTGAATGAAGTGGTGAGCTTCCATCTTTTCGGTAGGCTATATTTCATGATATGGACATTCTTAGAAATTTTTCTTTTGTTTTGGATATTGGTTTTGGCCATGGTTGGGGGCATGTCCCAACCGGATATTTGTATTCTTTTTTTATAGAGTCTTTGTGGTACTTCTAGGGATTGGTATGGGCGGGATCGATATTGGTGTCAGCCTTGGCATTTGAATAAGCTAGGAGGCTGGCTTCATCGGACATAATTTCTTACTATTCCATCATATTACATTTTAGGATTGATTATTATATCATGTTTTGATATTCTCTATGATATGGTATGCATGGTTTGGTTTTTTACTGTTAGAATCTATTGGGTTGGTCACGGTCGTGATCCTATTCTAGAGTCTCGATGCGAACCTATAATGCTATATTGTTATATGTTTGAAATTTAGCTAATCTGAGCTGTAATAGGTGCTTGGGTTGGGTTGGGTTAAGGGGGCGATCCCGATCTTGGTTGGACTTGGGATTCTAATTACGTCTAGGACCTACTTCGGGTCATGACATTATATTATCAATATAACATCTTCCTCCATCCTAAATAGGAGAGATATGTATTTAGATATATAGTTGGTGCATACACTTAAGTCTTGGCTAAAAGAGTGTAAAACCGTAAGTCTGTTGTTCTGAGTGAACTCTGGGACTAAATCATTCCAAAAGTGTAGTATGAGTTGAAATGTCTCACGATTGGAGTAATTAGTAGTATTAATTCATAGACTAAAATCTATCTCGGTCAAGTCTTTAAAAGAACATTATTAATCTTTTACATATAAGTTATTCATTAAGGCTGGCATTTATTATTATGAAGAAATTCATTTTAAGGTAGAAATTGGACTTTAACCCTTAATTAGTGACAACAATAATAAGTTCATAATCTAATTGGAATCGTATCAATCACCGATGCACCAATCATGAATGTACCAAATCTATGCATGCCATCACCAGTATTCATACAATGGATCCATAAGCATTAATATATCAATAAACTACAATCACATCCTTTACAAGGATAAACACTTCCCGGATGGTCAACATTCATCTTACCAATAATGTGTCCAAAATAATTATAGCATCATAATCATGGCCTTTGGACCACATACATATCCGAAACCCATATCAATAATCATATCTATACATTATCTCATATTTATAAACCATTGCGTATTTACGAGGCATAACATCTCCTTAATCCATAAGGCATATCTATATTCATCTCACATCTAGGAGGCATATATCATATCTATAGACCATATATTATAATTATGTCTATGCCTATATTATCAAGTATATCAATGGACCACAACATAAGTCATGTCTGAAATGCCATAGAATAGCTACAAACCATTAATCATAATCCAGGGAAAGTCATCTCAATTTACCAAATTTCAAAGTAACCTTATTCTAAAGGCTCAATAGTCTCAACTATGCCTAACATCTGAAACTAAGTCCACAAGCTCTAAAAGAAGTCTTAGCCTAAGGTGGGTTTCAGGAACCTACATCTAATCCTCAATTTTCGTATTTAGGCAATTGATACCCCAAAATAGGTTAAGGTATCTACTTTAACATCTAAATGTCAAGTAAGCCATAACCAAACCTAAGATAGGAACTTCATCAAGAAACATGGGAATTTAAGTCAACTCCATCTAAATTACAGATTCAATATCACAATAATAGCCCCAAAAAGGTAAAATATACTAACTATACTTCCAATGGTAAAACCGCATCCCAAACATAACATTATATCATATCCATTATATGAACAAACTCCTTCTAGGGAAAAGATAATAGGACTTGAAGAGGGTATAAGAATTTCAACTTACGAGTTAAAACTTTTATCTAATCCATAAACTTCAATATTCAATACTAAGTTATTCTCCCATAGTAAAACTTAACATTTACATTCACATGCATTATATAATACACATCATCTTACAAATAAGAGTAGATAGAAACATACCTCAAAGTTGAACTGCAAATCCTTACATTGTTCACTAAACGCTTGTTATCACTTCATAATCCAAAAATGCCATCATGCTAACAAAATTGTAATCTACTCATTAATACCATAATAATGATACCCATATTGTACCATTATACTTTGGGTCACGAAAAACCCCAAGTGGATCCCACTTATGAATATCACATTTTCAAGGTCAACCTAATGGGCATACATGATCAAGGAATCATAAACCTCAAGAAATAGGTGAAAACCAAGCTAATTTGGGGCCAAAATCAATCCTTAAAGCTATTTGGGGTTTTGGGTTAAGAACCTAGAAATTCATCATGAAAGTGATGAAATCATACTTTAAATCTGATGTAATCAAAGTAATAGATGTTAAACAAGCTCCCAAGTCTCACACAAGACTAAATTTAAAGATATCTGACACTTTTAAGGTTCTTGGATCTCAAAAGTGAGTGAAAAATGGCCAAAATGCAACCTAGAGGGTCCTTTTATACTTATACCATGTGAAGAGAAGCTGATTTCACAATCCATGGATTGAAGCCACAACAGGATGATCACCATGCTCTTTTATGATTGCAATAAGGGGATTATGATATACTTTATTCAACCACACAAGCATCAGCACCAACAAACTTGGATAATTTTCCAAGTTTCCAATAATACCTCGTGATTCATTTCGACTTCGATATATCAAATGAACTATGTCTAAATTTGATGTTTCTAATGCAATGGAAAAGTTAGATTTTCCATATGAGGTGGTTTCGACCGAATGTGGGTCCCATACATAAATTTCCAATTTTCTAACTTTCTAACAAATAGGTCAAAATAAGCTTGGGTGCATTGGGACACGAACCAAAGGTCTACCAAGCCTAAAATTGATATTCCAAAGATGCTAGTGCAGTTAGAATTTGCATCTGATATTTTTTTTTGCAGAAGTTTTCACTCTGTGGCCTTTTAGAACCAGTAAAGACTTCTAAAAAGGAAATTGGCTCTAAAAACCAAACAAACTGCCCAATAACCGAACTGTTAGTTCTAGAAAGTCATAAATTATTAGGGCATCTATGGAAAATATCTAATGGAAAAAGTAGGCAAACACAAAAAATAACCTGAAGGGTTATTATGATCACATAAGCGTAAATATATCCTTCAATACCTTAATAGTTTGCTCTAATTGACTATTAGTATGGGATGAAATATTATGCTAAGATCAACCCAAATACCCAACTCATCCTAAAAAGTCTTTTAATAGTAAGATATGAATACTGAACCTCGATTTGAGATGATAGACACTAGCACACCATAAGGATGCACAACCTCATAAATATAGATAAAAGCCAACCTCTCAGCACTAAAAGAGACCTGAATCGAAATAAAATAGGTAGTTTGGTCAATCGATATTTGATGACTCAAACACTATTAGAAACAGGCGAAGCACAAGGCAACCCAGTCATGAAGTCTATAGTAATACATTACCACTTCCACTTGAGAAAGGGTAACCTCTAAAGAAATCTCCAGGCTACAAATGCTCGGCCTTTTCACCTGTTGACAACATTGGCAACGAGCTACAAAATATGCTATATCTCTCCTTATTCAACGCCATCAGTAATGTTTCCTTAATCATAACATTTCTTAGTCACTCTCGAATGGATGGAATACCTAAAACAATGAGCCCTCTCCAAAATCAATATAATTAAATAACCCATTTTTGCCTGCAAACCCAACCTCCAATCCCCAAAACACTATATAAATTGAGTGAGCCACTCAACACCTATACCAAATCAATCTCAATCAAACATCATTAAACTGATGAGCTTGAATCTACTTCATCAAAAAAGACATAGCCTCCATAAATGCCAAAACACACCAGGTGTCGAAAATTATAGCCTAGCCATCTGCTTAACTAAAGACTGAACCTCTAAGTACAAAGTTCTATCAAGGTCCAAAATATTATCCAAGCTACCCATGCTAGTTGACTTTCAGCTCAAAGCATCTGCAACTATATTAGGCTTGACCTAATGATAGAGAATAGTAAAGTCATAATTCTTAAGCTACTAAAGCCAATGGAAGTACCTTATATTAAGAGTTATTGAGTGAAAAAATACTGAAGGCTACCATGAGTCAAGACAATCTCACAATAGACTCCATACAAGTAGTTCCTCCACAACATCAAAGCAAAAATGACCGCGCAAGCTCTAAATCTTGGGTATGATAATTCGTCTCATGGGGCTTCAACAGATGACAAGCATACACAATCACCTTACGCTCTTGCATCATCACAACACCTAACCCAACACCTAAAGTATCATAAAATATGGTAAAATCCAAACCCTATTTGGGGAAAATCAAGATATGTTAGAGCCCATAAAATTTTTATGATTTTATTTTTGATCCTTCTGCATGCATAACATCAAATTTTCACTTGAATTATTATTAGGTATGTTAAAAAGGGTGTTTTAAAAAAGTTTTAGAATTTTTGAAAGGGGTTAGAGATTATTTTGTGACCCCAAGAAGTGAGGGTCCATGATATTGGCATATCACAGAGGCTAGACTTTTCTATACGGGTGTGGAATTGTAATACCCCATACTTCTACCTAGATTAAAATCTTTCCAAAAATGTGAAAGACTTGCTTTAAAAGATAAATCCACTTTTATGCATGTGGAATTTTCAAGATTTTTACTTTTTGTTATGTGAAAAATCAAATATGTTTTCCATCGATACCAAATTCGCCCAAATCTGACACCCGGGTGAAGAGTTAGAGTCATTTTGTTAAGATAGTGTGCCACTTGAGCTATCAGTGAATAGCGGAGCATGCCAATATGGCAATCATTAAAGTCCAGTCATCCTCCATGATTATGATGCATCATGCCAAGGCTTCATTTCAGAGTTGTCAATTACAAGTGTACCAATGTGATTCCACTGTATCGCGGTAAACTTCCAATTCATAAATAATCTAGCAACACGATTCCAGCGCATCGCGCTGACAGCCTAGTTCCCAGTTGGCAACTTCCAGTGGCATGGCGCGACAACACCACATCGTGCCAGCCTGAAAAATTGGGAAAATTGTAATGAAAAATAAATATTTTCTCTGAGGATAAATTGGTCTTTTCCCAAGGTTTTAGCACGTACAGGTGCGGGATTTAATCCCTAAAATGTTTTAAATTATTATTTACTCACTTTTTCCCCAAATCAAGAACATTCTCTCCTAAGAAACCAAACCCTAGCATTCAAGTAATCAAAGCCAATTCCAAGAATCTCTCCAAGAACTTTAAGCAACTTACAATCAAGGTATGTTAAGTGTTGATTCATGTTTCCCTTTCACCCATGAAGCTCAAGGATCTCTTTTCAAATTTCAAAGATTGTGTATTTATAAATGTTCATGATTTAGTTAAATTGAGATTCATGTTGATGTTGTTGTTGGATTTTGATTCATGTTTTAAATTCCATGCTCCAATGATTGAACCTAGTATGTGATGTTTTGCATAATATTCATGATAAACCCTTCAAATTGATATTTACTTATGCAACCATTATAATTAGATACATTGATGATGGTATAACCAAAGCATGCTCCCCATGTGTTTGATTAAATGCTTAGGTGAAGGAAAAAGTGCCATTATAGTATGTTAATATGAAATCCCCATTCATGTACATGTTAATGCATGTCAAGTGTTTGATGAAATGTCTTAGTCCATGAGTTATGGATATATATATATATATATATATATATCTATATATATAAATATATAGCCATTATTCTGATTTTGAACTTATGCCATGATTTACTATTATGTTATCGAGTATAGGGGTATTTATACACGACAATTTAGCTATGTACCTAGAGCCAGTGTCAGTTTCATGATAATCTCAGTCAAACCATAATCAGTAGAATTCAGGCAATTACATGACTCAGGAAAACTCAGTAATCTCATGAACTCAGTCAGTAAACAAAATTTAGTAATATTTCGTTAGTCCATGGAACACAGTGAACTCAGTCCAGTTCATCTCAGCATAATCAATTCCGTATTTATTTAGTTAGGAGTAGGATTTAGCACCAAGCAAACCCATGGATGAGGGCACACACTGATAGTAAAGGGTGTGACCCTTTAGAAACAATCCTTGCATCCCATAACTATGTAGCTAGCATGGGTTGAGACATCAAAACTGATAGTTGAGGGTTGATGAGGTGGATTACAACTGCCAGATGAGGGTTCGAAAGTTCTCCTTTGGGGACACTGCCAGATGAAAGTCCCTTACAGGTTGTCTTTACCAGTGGTGCAGTATTGACACTCTTCCAATTGGGGTTACAGATTGGACCCCAACTCAGCTATAATAGTTATTAGGGGTATGTCGGTTTGATGACTACTTCCCAGAGTCTCAATCTCAACATCAAAAATAGAACTCAGATAATTCTATAGATTTCAGGACGGTAAGATATAGTCACCTAGTTCAGTACAAAACTCAGCTAGTTCCATAAAAACTAAGACTGTCAGCATCAGTCACCCAGTATCTGTTATACCAATCATCAGTAATCCATGTTATCAGTATGTTCAGTATTCAAAATCCCCATGTTTCAGTTGCAGTTATGTTTTCATGCATGTATCCTCACACAATCATGTTCATGTTTATGTTATCAGTCAGTTATAAATCATGCGTATGAACCCCATGGATTTAGCCTACCTCACATTCATACCAGTACATTCGCACGTACTGATGCATACTTTTCTTTTATGATATGGTATTTTATACCATTGGTTTGAACGCTCAAGATACCGATTGCACTTAGCAGCTCAGGTTTCAGTCAACAACAATAGATTTTCAATGAGTCCTCATTAGATAAGGATGCTTTATCATTTTAGTATTTTAGTACATAGTTTATTTTAGCAGTTGGAGTTAGTTAGGGACATGTACCATCAACTCCTTATTCAGACAATTAGAGGCTTATTCAGACTGTAGTATGTACAGGCTGTTATTTTAGTTTTGGTATTGTTATACCACATTAACAGTTATGTTTAAGTTTTGAACCTTATGGAAAATTTCAGCCCATCTTTCATAATACATAAGGTTATGTTACAGTTATTGCAGCAGGTACCAATCATGGGTTAGCTTATGGTCCTTCGGGGTCATGGACACCATGTGGCATTCCGAGTACCAGATTCTGGGCATTACAAAGTTGGTATCAGAGCCTAAGGTTTAATAGAGTCCTAAGAAGTCTGAAAGTCGCATCTAGTAGAGTCTTATGCATAGGTGTGTTGCACGCCACATTTATGTATAAGAGCCTATAAAATGTTTTAGGAATAGGTTCCCTTCTTTTGGTATTTATGTCATGCCAGTGAGCATGATACCAAATTCAAATCTCAGTCTAATTCATTTGTCCCTTTCCATTTACAGAACATTCCTCTTAAAAGGAGAAATAAGAATCAGTCAGCCCCTCAGCCCATCCAAGCAGATCCCTTAGACGAATGTATATCTCATACAGAGTTTAGAGCTGCATTTACTACTCTTGATAATTCATTTACTACTCAGAATGAATGTCCAACTACTGTTCTAGCCAACCCAATGGCCAATACTGCTATAGCTAGGATTCGGGACTTCACCTGGATGAATCCTCCATCCCTTTTTGGGTCTAAGATAGATGAGCATACTCAGGAATTCCTTGATCAAGTTTAGAAGGTTACAGATATCATAGGGGTTACCACTAGTGAGAGTTTTGAGCTAGCTGTATATCAATTACAGGATGTAGCTTACACATGGTTTAAATAGTAGAAAACAGAGAGGGCTATAGATGCACGGCCTATTGAGTGGCAAGAGTTTTCCACTGCCTTCTTAGATAGATTTTTTCCCCTACAGCTAAAATAAAGTAAGTTATTAGAGTTTATCAACCTCAGGCAAGGTAACATGAAAGTGAAAGAGTATTCTCTCAAGTTTACTCAACTAGCTCGATACGCTCTTTATGTAGTGACAGACAACAGGGCTAAGATGAGTAAGTTTGTTTCTGGGTTAAATGATAGTGTGATCAAGGAGTGCAAAACCGCCATGTTGATTAGATAGATAGACATAGCTAGGCTTATGATCCATGCCCAATAGATAGAGGAGCAGAAGATTAAAGAGAGAGAGAAGTAGAATAAGAAAGCTAGAACAAGTAGATTTAATTTCAATCAGAATAAGTTGGAGGGTGGTAACCATTCTTAATTCAACCCAAAGTCATCTGTTCCAGCTCCTTCATCAGCTAGTGCTCTAGTTTCTAAGCTCAGAGAGGGTAGCAAAGATAAGGTGCCAGGCTCTAAATCTCAGGGCAATATTAGCAGTCCCTAAACCAATCCTCTTTGTCAGACTTATGGTAAGAACCATAAGGGTATTTGCAGAGCTAGAAGTGATGTGTGTTTTAGATGAGGTAAGATAAGACCTAGAGTCAGAGATTCTCCCCAGTCAGGTTTTTAGGGTCATAATAACTGTTCCTCAGCGCAATCCAATCGCCCGAACCAGTAGGGTGCCACTTCCAGCGCTACTAGTGGCCAACTCCTACATAGATTATGAGCTCTTTAGTCCTAACAAGATTAGGAAAATTCTCCTGATGTGGTCACTGGTATGTTACAAATCTTTCATGTACATGTTTACGCTTTACTAGATCCAGGAGCATTTTTGTTTTTTGTTACCCCTTACATAATGTTGATTTCGAAGTCAGTCTTGAAATTCTAGCAGAACCCTTCTCAGTCTCTACCCTAGTGTATAAAACCATCATACCCTAATGGGTATACAGGAACTATCCGATTATGATATTTTAGAAAGTCACTTCAACAGAATTAGTCGAATTAGAGATGACTACTTTTGATATCATTCTAGGCATGGATTGGCTTTATTCCTACTATCCCATAGTCGACTGCAGAAATAGAGTTGTCCAGGTTCAGTTTCTGAATAAACCTGTCCTAGAGTGGAGGGGTTGTAATTCAGCCTTTAGTGGTTAGCTTATTTCCTACCATCGGGTAAGGAAAATAATATCTAAGGGATGTGTTTATAATCCTGTTCAAGTTAAGAAAACTATCTCTAAAACTCCCAATCTTGAAACAGTCCCAGTAGTGAATGAATATTCGTATGTCTTTCCCGAAGATCTTTCAGGAATTCATCTCGAAAGGGAAATATACTTTGGCATTGAGCTTCTTCCAGATACTCAATATATATCTATTCTTCCATAAAAAATGGCACTAATAAAACTTCGAGAATTGAAAGAACAGTTAAAACATGTCCTAGATAAGGGATTCATCAAACCCAGTATTTCCCCTTGGGATGCACCAGTCTTATTCATGCGTAAGAAAGACATTTCTCTCAGAATATGTGTAGATTACCGTCAACTCAATATTGTTATTGTCAAGAACAAGTATCCACTCCCCAAAATCGATGATTTGTTTGACCAACTTTAGGCTGCCAGCTATTTCTCTAAGTTAGACATCAGGTCAGGCTATCATTAGCTCAGAGTCAGAGAATGTGTCATTATGAAAACAACTTTCCAAACTCGGTATGGTCACTTTGAATTCTTAGTTATGTCCTTTGGTCTTACCAATTTCCCAACCACTTTCATGGACTTGATGAACTGCGTGTTCAAGTAGTACTTGAATCTGTTCATTATAGTTTTCATAAATTACATTCTTGTCTATTCCTGCAGTGAACATAATCATGTAGATATCTTAGAATAGTATTGCAGACTCTTAAAAATCATTAGTTGTTCGCCAAATTTTGGAAGTCCGAATTTTGCTAAGGTTAGTAGTATTCCTTGGTCATATCATTTCCGGTGATGGCATTATAGTTGATTCTCAAAAGACTGAAATAGTAAAAAATTGGCCTCACCTTATATACCCATCAGATATCAAGAGTTTCTTGGGTCTGGCTGGCTATTACAGACAGTTTTTTGAGGGATTTTTGACTATTGCTTCCCCTATGTCCATATTGACTTAGAAGAAAGTTAAGTTTCAGTAGCTAGATCTTTGTGAGAAGAGTTTTGAGGAGTTAAAGACTCGACTCACCTTAGCCTCAGTTATAGCTTGTCCAAAAGGTTCAGATGGGTTCGTAGTGTATTGTGATGCATCAAGAATAGGTTTGGGTTATGTCCTCATGCAGTATGGTAAGTTCATAGCCTATGCCTCCAGACAGCTTAAAACCCATGAGATGAACTATACTACTCATGATCTTGAGTTAAAAGCCATAGTTTTTGCCTTAAAGATTTGAAGGCATTACTTATATGGGGTGGATGTAGATGTATTCACAGATCATGAAATCCTTCTATACATATTCTCTTAGAAAGATATTAACCTCCGTCAAAGAAGGTGGTTAGAGATCTTAAAAGATTATGACATAAGTTTCCTTTACCATACGGGCAAGGCCAATGTAGTGGTCGACACTCTTAGTAAATTGTCTATGGGTAGTGTTGTTCATGTTGAGGACAGTAATAAATAGCTAGCTTAGGAAGTTCATCAGCTTGCCCGACTAGGTGTCCGCCTAATTAATTCAGCAGAGGGTAACATATGGGTTCAGAGTAGTTTAGAATCATCTCTAGTTTCTGAGGTGAAGAAAAAGCAGGATAGTGATCCCAGTCTAGTATAGTTAAATGAATTAGTCAAGGATCAGAAGGTTGAGGTTTTCTCCCATGGGGGAGATGGTATGTTTTGTTGTCAGGGTCTTCTCTGGGTTCTAGGTGTAGATGACTTGAGGCAGTGAATTCTGGCTGAAGCGCATGGTGTACGTTACTCAATTCATCCAGGGGCCACTAAGATCTACCACAATTTGCGGGAGATCTATTGGTGTAGTGGAATGAAATTAGATATTGCAGAGTTTGTGGCTCAGTGATCAATATTTTAGCAAGTTAAGATTGATTATCAGAAGCCTAGTGGGTCCATGTAGGAGTTCAATATTCCTACTTGGAAGTGGGAAGAAGTGAACATGGACTTTATGACAGGTTTGCCTCGTACTCATTATCAGCATGATTCAGTTTGGGTCATTATAGATAGGATGACCAAATCATCTCATTTCTTTCCAGTCCATACCTCTTATTAAATTGAGGATTATGCCAAACTCTATATCAGGGAGTTGGTCAAATTAAAATGGTGTTTCGTTGTCTATTGTCTCATATAGAGGTACCTAGTTCACCTCTCGTTTCTACAAATTATTCCAAAAGGGTCTTGTTACCTGAGTTTATCTCAGTACTGCCTTTCATCCTTAGATAGATGGTTAAGAAAAAAGGATTATTCATAACTTGGAAGAAATGCTAAGGGCATATGCAATTGATTTCAAAGTTAATTGGGATGACCACGTGCCTTTGATTGAGTTTGCATACAACAACATCTACTATTTCAGTATTTAGATGGTTATATTTGAAGCTCTATATGGTAGGAGATGTAAATCTCCAATTGGTTGGTTTGAAGTCAGTGAGGCTGCAGTAGTAGGACCTATCTTATTATTTGACACCTTAGAGAAAGTGCAGTTGATCAAAGAAAGGCTCAAGACAGTTCAGAGCTGATAGAAATCATACGCAGATGTGTGCAGAAAGGATCCCAAGTTTGAGATTGGTTATTATATTCACTTGAAAATCTCTCCCACGAAGGGAGTGAAGAGGTTTTGCAAGAAAGGAAAGATCAGTCCCCGATTCAGTGTATCCAGTGTTCCATGTCTCCTTGATTAAAAAGTTCATAGGTAACCTAGCAGTCGTAGTCCCTGTAGAGGGTGTAGATATTTAGAAGGACCTTTCTTTTGAAGAGATTCTAATCGGAATCCTTGACTGTCAGATTTGCAGGCTGAGGAACAAAGAAGTCCCACTAGTCAAAGTTCTTTGGTGGAATCAGACCATTGAGGGAGCCATATAGGAAGTAGAAGCATACATACGGACTAAGTATCCTCACCTCTTCTCCACTAATTCAGACTTAGCCCAAGGTAATAGCTTTCCTTAAGTTTATTCAACTTGTGGTTCAAATTTTAGTTATAAACTACGCTCAGTTTTTGTTTCAAACTTTGTATATTTACCCTTACATGTTCAGTCACATATTTATGAGTCCCTTTAGCCATGTATTCATTCATTATATATGCATGATCAACTTTTCAATACTCGTAGTCCTGCATTCATGTATCAGCTCAAGCATAAAATCATGCATCAGATATGCATGCTCAGTATGAATCTCAGTAATGTCAGTCAGGTACTCATATTCTAGTTGTTAATGTTTAGTATGTACTTCATTTTATCTTTTCTCCTATCTCAATTCCAAGGATAAATTGGTCTTTTCCTAAGGTTTCAACATGTCTAGTTGCAGGATTTAATCCCTAAAAACATGTTAAATTATTATTTACTTACTTTTTTACCAAATCAAGAATATTCTTTACTAAGAAACAAAACCCTAGCTTTCAAGAAATCAAAGGCCCAAGAATCTCTCCAAGAACTTCAATAAACTTACAATCAAGGTATGTCAAGTGTTGATTCATGGATTCCTTTAACCCATGAAGCTCAAGAATCTCATTTCAAAATCCAAAGATTGTGTATTTATGACTGTTCATGATTTAGTTAAATTTAGATTTATGTTGATGTTATTGTTGTATTTTGATTCATGTTTTAAATTCCATGTTCCAATGATTGAACCTAGTATGTGATGTTTTGCATAATATTCATGATAAACCCTTCAAATTGCTATTTAATTATGCAACTAAGATAATTAGATGTACTGAAGATGGTATAACCAAAGCATGCTTCCCATGTGTTTGATTAAATTCCTAGGTGAAGGAAAAAGTTCCATTATAGTATGTTAATATGAAATCCCCATTCATGTACATGTTAATGCATGTCAAGTGTTTGATGAAATGTCTTAGTCCATGAATTATGGATATATATATAGCCATTGTTTTTCTTTTAAACTTATGCCATGATTTACTATTATGATATCGATAGTGTCAGTTTCATGATAATCTCAATAACGCCATGATCAGTAGAATTCAGTCAGTTACATGAAATAGGAAAATTCAGTAATCTCATGAACTCAGTCAGTTAATAGAATTCAGTAATATTCTGTTAGTCCACGGAACTCATTAAACTCATTCCAGTTCATCTTAGTATAATCAATTCAATGTCTATTCAGTTAAAAGTAGGATTTAGCATCGAGTAAACCCAAGAATGAGGGAATACACTGACAGTAGAGGGTGTGACCCCTTAGATACAATCCTTGCATTCTAGAACTATGTAGCCAACATGGGTTGAGACATCTACACTGATAGTTATAGGTTGATAAGGTGGACTAACATTGCCAGATGAGGGTTCCACCATTCTCCTTTGGGGACACTACCAGATGAGGGTCACTCACAGCTTGTCTTTACCAGTAGCAGAGTATTGACACCCTTCCAATTTGGGTTACAGATTGGACCCCAACTCAGCTATAATAGCATATTAGGGGTATGTCAGTTAGATAATTATTCCTCACAGTCTCAATCTCAGCCTCAGAAATAAAACTCAGATAATTCTACAGATTTCAGGAATATCAGATACAATCACTCTACTCAATACGAAACTCAGCTAGTTCTATAAGAACAAAGACTATCAGCAACAGTCACCCAGTTTCAGTTAGATCAATCATCAGTAATCCATGTTAATAATATGTTCAGTTTTCAGACTCCTTATTTTTCAGTTGCAGTTATGTTTTCATGCATGTATCCTCACGCAGTTATGTTCATATTCATGTTATCAGTCAGTTATAGTTCATGCGTATGAACCCCATGCATTCAGCCTACCTCATTTGTGTACCAATACGTTCTCACATACTGACGCATACTTTTCTTTTGTACTATAGTGTTTTATACCATAGGTTTGGATGCTTAGGTTCCCGATTATACTTAGTAGAATAACTGAATAACTGATAGCTGAATACTGGATCTACAAAGCTAAATTATACTTAGTCTGAATAGCTGGGCTGATATTTTTGAGTTTTATACATAGGATATAAGGACTAACCATGTAGAATGAGGTATCTGAGCATGGATTCCTGAAGTCTGTATTATTTTAGAATGTGAGACCAAGCATACAACATGGATCTGAGGTATTCTATAAATTGAGGTACTGAAACAATGATAACTGAGTGCTGACAACTGAATGCTATGGTCAAGCATGTCTGGAACTAAAATGAGTTTCAAATCTGGTTATTAAACTGAAGATGACATTATAACTAAGCCTATAGCTAGTACAGAAGTACTGAATTCAAGGACTGAACGCTGATTACTGAGTGTTGGATACTGAAACTATAGTTGAGTTAGCAACTGAGTTTTTGATGGCTACATACTGGGGACTAACATAAGTCAAGGATCTAAATGTACACTTACACTTTGTACTTTCCCAAATTCTAAATACAACCCCTTGCTAGACGCTTATTTGCATATTTATCATAACATTAAAGCCTATCTTCACAACTACTCCCTCGTGTAAAGTAAGTATGCAATAATCTTCTCTTATCTAAACAACTGCTCATGACTATACTGTTCCATAAGGAGAGCTAACTGGAGCAGTAAATCAGGAGGACCTGAAACATGAATAGATATAAACTAAACTTGACACATGACTAAAACTTGAGGAATAAAATATCAATAGTTTGGATTTACCAATAAGGTCTAAACTGAGGATATACATGACATAGTCTAAATGTATCTGATCTGTAGGGGCATAGCATAAGTCATGGAAGCTATGTATACTGGAAAGCATGATATGCGTACATGAGTCATGAGCTTCATGACCTGAGTCTAGAGTTTCTGTACTCGTGGGACATAATCTGTAATATTGAGGAAGCTAGAACTGAACCCCTTATATTGGGAACTAAAGGTGCACATAATCCCATGGAAAGTGTGTGAAAATAGATTGTTCTCATGGAACTTGACTCGTACTGTGGAGTAAAAGGGACTCCTTATGATGGAAATTGAATGCATACATGATTATAGTTCGTGACCATAGAGTTGGTATGCAATGCCTGAGTTGGTTTCGTGATAGCTGAAGTGAAAAACTCTGCACTAAGATGAGAATGGGTCTGGAATTGTCTTTCCTAACTACTTCAAGTTATCATCATTAAGAGGTATCTCTAAGTCATGTATGGGGATGGTGGAACTCTATCCTTGCTATTTTGGTGGCTCTTTATCTTTAATGGGAACTTCATGGGAAGCCTTCTCTATACCCTCCTCAGACTGGGGTACACCTGATGGCTGAGTATAAGTTGTGGTGCCCCTTTTTGACTGGGGTACCATTGATGAATCCTCTTACTCTGAGACCATGAATCAATCTTGGAACCCCTCCTCGGACTGGAGGTCCTTACCTACACCCTATGAAACTGGCTTAAAATCTACCTTATCCTTATCATCATCATAACTTAGTAGAAGAGAATGCAAATATGATATCGATGCTGACTTCATCCTCGGTCAGTCTAGAACTGCTTGGGTAGAATGGACTACCTAAATATCCTCAGCCCAAGACCTATATGGAGTAAAGGTTGACCTTCTGCCCCACTGTAATTGCTTAGGTAGCGATTGTCCTATCGTGCCTAAAATAATATTCTGAACTACCTGACGTACCTGTCCTGTTGTCACACCAGGTGTCACCCCACCTGCAGCTTCTCTAAATCATGCAATCGAGTACTCCTCTACCAAACCACTAGGATTGAGGAACTCATCGCCTCTATGTATCAACCTTGTTCTTTGTAGATTTTGGTGCTATGTGTACCTAAAAAACTAGTCATTAGCTTCCAACAAAAAATGAGGATTTGCAAAAGCTGAAGAAAAACTCAAAATTTGAAAAGTTTTAATTTTTCCATAATTTTCACACACCTATAACTTATTTGAAGTCCCAAAAAGTCTAATTCCCACATATATCAAGAATCATAATTTTCAATGCAAACTAACATGCCCAACTTTTGGTATTTCTTTACTTGTTCAAGTTCAAATTTCGTTCAGGGACTTACTTTAGAATTTAATAAAAAATAAAGCCCTACGTCAAGATTTTTGGTTACTTCAAGGGTCGTACATATATGGATTCTTTTTTCTATATATTTTTCATGGAGATACACATATCAACATGTTTGTTTACTATTTAGATCGAAAAATAACTATTTGGGGCTGAGAAAGTTACCTTTTTCTTTTAGAATCTGAAAGTGAACTATAAACAAATATAGTAAAACCACGGATTGAGATTGTATTTAGTATGATGTGACAAGTTGTACCCTAAATAAGTTTTAATTTTTCCTTTTTCTTAGTGCGGGATTAGATTTTTCTTTGAGAGGGAAGTTTGGATTTAAAGAGAAAAATGATATTTTGAGGATTCAAATAGGTTAGAATGAGGCAAAATACATTTAGATTATGAGGGGGGACAAATTGGGTCTAAAATAAGCATTGGTGGGCCAGACATTTTAATTAAAATTTAGGCCAACAAATGGGCCGCTTGCGGCAGCCACATTCGGCCTGCATATGGGCTCATGTCCCACATGCGGTCCACATATTCTAGGTGCATATGGGCCTAACTTTTTGGCTCAACTTCCTACTTTCTGGATGTTGTGTTTTAATTTTTTTCCAGTTACTTATGGTTTTGTAAATTGAATTTATGGTTCTGAAAGTATGATTATGTGTCAAAGTCCAGAACTTGACATTGTTATCCTCAAAATTTCATTTTTTTAATCATCGTTCAACATTACCTAGCTCGAGCGAGACTTGTGACCTTGATGGGTCGGTCACAAAGTCCCTTACTAGGAAAGTTATGAATGTAGATATCTTACCATATTCCAGGTAAGTCCATAAGCTATAAACCTACAAATAAAAATAAATGAAAGTGAATACTAAATATAGTGGGTTTCCTCCCACCCAACGCTTGATTTAAGGTCACAACACGACGTGGCTATGCTGGTTACTCTAAATTCACTAATAATAATATGGGTTTCCTACCATGCACTGATTGATTTAATGTCGTGGCAAGATGTGGGTACCTTGATTACTTAGAAATCATCAAGACACCCATGGATTACCCTCTTGGGTTATTAATACAATTTATCATTGATACCATCCTCATGTCGGTTGGCTGCTTTATTATTTTTTAGACATTAAATGTGGCCTCCTAATTATTGACTCTAATTTTTAGCTCTCCCTTCTCCATGTCAACCATCACTCTACCTGTGACCATAAATGGTCTCCCAAATATAACGGGCATCTCAGTGTCAACCTCACAGTCCAGAATGACAAAGTCAGCCAAAAAAATAAAGTTATCAACTCTCACAATTACATCAAAAGAAATACCCACAGGTTTCTTCATAGTTTGCTCAGCCATCAAAATTCGTATTGCAGTCGGTTCATGATGGATCAAGCCCAATTACTTATGTTGGGGTAAACCACAGGGAAGAAGTTGAATAGTTTCTTGACTTTATGTAATCCACGAGCAGTGCAGAAAAGTAAATGGGGGATTTTGGAAGTAATCAGTAAGTAGTAATTGAACTTGAGTGCTTTGAGTTGTAATCAATAGAAGACGAACACTAGGCTTGTGTTCCCCTTGGCATCTTAACTTCAATAATTTCTCTTGATCAACCCAACTATTGTATTGTTCTGCATATAAATTCTACGAGATAGGTATTATCAAATGTCTTGTGAACGTGAAGATAAATCTCACCCTTTTGCGATTTAGTCTCAGGGAATCGCCTTATTGCTCCTTGTTACAAACTCAGTTTACTGTTACTTTTTGAGTTAAAGTGATTAGATGAGATGGTAGGAATTATAAGGTGGAGGGAAATCTCAAATTATTGTCTTAATATTTATTTCCAAACCACAAACCCCCTTCTAAAGATGTTTGCAAATACATACTATCTAAAGCTTCTACAGTAGCTAGGAGATTAGTTATTATGAAGAAGATTAAGATACATGCATAATCCCTAGAATAGATGAATATCATACTTCCTCTACATAGCTAATCTACCAAGGTTCCCAAAACACTAGTCAAGGTGATTAGCCACTTATGTTTATGCAAGAATCCATGATTATCAATGAATAAGACATATAATTAATTGCACAAGAATAAGTTGAATAAACTCCAAATTCTTGAATTGAATAAAAACTCAAAATATCAAGAATAATTATAAAGTATATAAGAGTAAGTATCCTATAAGAATGTGTAACCTAATACAAGATAAACCCTAGGCTATTTATAGTATCTCAAAATAAAATGGAAATCCTAATAAAAATGGGAAAGGTAAAGTTATGCCGGCACTCAGTATGACTCAGTCTTTGACTCATGCCGTTATAATATGAGTCGTACTTGTGCCTTCCGTATCCATTCTAGTGTCTGATCTACCAAGGCATCAACTTTCTATTCAGCATATGACTTCACTCATGAGCTGTACCCTAATATACGACTCATGTCCTTCACTCGTATCTACCTAGGACTTCTGTCTTTCTAAGATTTTGACACTGGTCTGCTTATGGTTTCCCTATACGAGTCGTACTTAGACTTCAGACTCGTATACTTCTAAGACTTTAACTTTGGATAGCATCTTTAGATTTTGTTACACTTACAACTTCATGGTATATCTCATACCCTAGCTTACGACTCAGATACAACAGTCATATCTTGTCCATACTTAGCTTCTCAATTTTAGTATGGGTTCTATTGTACTTATGAGTTGGTCTGCGAGTCGTATTGAATATTGAGGACTCATGGGGTAACTCGTATCTTGATCTGAATTGGAATTTTTATTCTATTTTTACCCCAACACTTCTCTAGACCTGTTTTACCTACAATAAACTAAAAAGTGCATAATATCTACTAAAATAACCTCAATACTCTCATAAATTCACGATTTTAAGCATTGAAAGTGCCGTGTTTCCATGACACATCAACACCCTCAACTTGGACTTTTGTGTGTCCTCAGGAAACAATAATTAATCTATATAACTCAGAACGATGCGTAAATAAAAAGATCATAAGATACCTATGGTAGTGATTTTGAATTCAATTTTATCATACATTGTTTCCCTCTCCTAATCTCATTTTTCAAAAATCAAACTATGTATAACAATTCTAAACACAGAAAAATACAAAGAAATCAAATAATGGCATTATATTAGTTACAGACAACTGGGCATCAACACTAGCCACATAAAACAAACAGATTAGCAACCTAACAACACAATACCCATGCGCTCACAATCAAAGAAATCCCATTCACTAAGCAAGATTAGTCAATTTATTCATAGATATAACAAACAATGCTCTCACTTACAAAGAAGTATCGCCGGTGTATATAGAATACCATAGGCTTGCCCATATGCTCTCTTCTTAAGTTTTTAGATAGTAAAAATAGGATCACTAAAGGACTTTATTTGGCTTGTAACTTAGGTTAAGTACTGGTATGGTATATTTTTTGAATTTATTTAGTGACTATATCTTCTTGACACTATGCTAAATTTTGGGATCCACACTTAACCAATTTTCACATTATTTTTGCTCTAATTTCTCCCTTTTTACTTTCAAATCACATTAATACTTAGGCCAGGGATGGTTTTTGGTTTCTATTTTTTTCTTCTTTCTCTTTATTGTTCAATTTTATTCTCTTTTTCTTTTGTTTTTAATTTTTTTACCTCATTTGTCGTCTTTTAATTTTCTTTATATACTTCTTTCTTCATTCTTTATTTTCGTTCTTCCTACACACCTCTATAATAGCCACCCTCAACTTAGGTGATTTTCTTGAGTTGAGGTGCACAGTGCCCAAGGAAGAACAGATCAAAAATAGGTTCATTGTAGATACAGAAGGTGAAATAAGTGTTTTAAACAAAAAAATTTGTCAATACAGGCTCAAATATTTGGATAAAAAGGATTCATAATTTAGTTTGTTGGGCATTTAGGCTTAAGTGGACTTAAACAAAAAGATTCTATGATCATCTCCTATTTGACTCACCTAGACCTAGGTAAAAGCAACCAGGCAAGCTCTAGATTCTAAGATACCGGGAATTCAGTAATACCTCATGGACACTTGCACAGGATTGTATTGCTAACTACTACTTATCTAGTTATTCCACTATTTGCCCATAATTGTTCTACCCCTAATCCTAATGCCATTATCAGAGTCACAATAGTCTCATACACATACACATATCCCACAGCAGGAGTCTTGACTTTTCAACAAAATTTCATTAAAGACAAATACTCAACATAATTATTTCAAATCAACAAATGTTCCCAAATTTCTAAATCAGTTTAAAAATTTCAAATCATAACAAATATTTTTTAAAATCTCTCAAAAATCAATTAAAAGAATATTTTCCCATAGGTACAAATTTTTGCCCTATTTCAGCACCGTGTCTGCACCGAACCTACAAGTCATAATAGACTTTTAGCTACCTATATTTTCAATAACTCCTAGAAATTTGGAATCAGATATAACCCCACCCCAACTAAAAATTCTTACACTGTCCCCAGTGCTAAAAATTTAAAATAAGTATGAAAGTTCATATCTGTGCACTCAAGGCGCCAACTCAACAATATCAACATGTGGGACCTTAGATTGGATAACACCCTCTTTAGACATTGATCCATAAACTTGGATTGAATCAGCAATAATAGTTGTGGGCACCACCCCACCCACTATCCATCATCAATGGGTGGTCTAGACCCACCAGCTCTAGCAGCCATCTCACGAACCAGTGTCTCATAGTCTAGCTCATCCTAAATACTATCAGCCTTGGCCTTCTTCTCAGCCTTTTTCTCTTCCTGCTTTCTCTTTTTTCTCTTTCTTCTCTCTTCTTTGGTCTTTCCAGCCGGGATTACATAAATATTAGGAACATGAATAGTGGGCAACACTATCTCTATTATGGGCTCTAGGATCACTAGCCTATCATATAGCTCATTCACCATCCTCTTTAGTTCGGCGACTTTGGTCTGTATCTCAATAATATTGGGTGTCTGCCTCCCATAAACTATCGAGTAGTCTATGACTCAAATTTATTCAACTTCCCTTGGACCTATCTATCCTAGTTTGAAAACTAGATGACAAGCCAAGGCTTCACGTCCCATTCCATGTGCCTGACCTAAGCCTCTAGTGTGGATAATCTAGTCATGGCCTCTGTCCGTATTGCATGCAAGATCATGATAAGTCCATAAGGAAAACCTCGTGGCTTGGTTATCATAGAATATACTAGAGGTAGGGCACAAGATGTACCCATTATATCAATTTAAGTAGTCTCTGTCTGTCCATCTATCTCATCTCCCTCTGCAGTCTCAGCTGGACCACCCAGCCAGAACATATCATCCTTTAAATCTGTTGCTTGCCTTTCCTGTTGGGACAAAGGGTTAGATGCGTCTTTAATCAGGCTTAAGTCAGTTATGTTTGTGGCTACTAATATATCGTCGCTACGTTGGAGTTCTTGTACCCCCATATCTAGGAACATCAATGTAATTATGCAAAGATATGCCAAAAGAGACTTCTCACCTCTTATAACTCGATATCTTAATTCTTGGCTAAGAATTCACTAACATCAAAATTAAAATCAGCTATGACCCAGACTATTATAGCTGCCCAGACTGAGCTCAAAACATTATCTCCCATAGTGGGTGTAATACCCCACATGTTTCTAATCCTGTGATTCATACTGGAGTACATGACTTACAATGAATATCCTAGTGATAGGATAGCTTATGATGCATTAAGCATGTTCATATGAGTCACTTAAGGTAATACAAGCTAAGAGTTTTTTAATCCACTAAGTTTTAGTGTTTGATTTTTCAAGGGTCATTTTTGAACGAGTATAACTCAAAGTTAATGTAGTATTTTGGCTAATTTAGATCCACAAAATTATATAGAATCGAATTATCTTTCCAGCAATACCAATTTTGCCTTAATCAAATACCCGAGCGAAAAATTATGCCCATTTTTGTGAGAGATAGTAATAGGCGATTGGTTAGGCGCCGCCCAACCCAAGCATAGGAGAAATCACTTGGGCGCCACCTATGCCAATTATAGGTGTCAAAAAAACTCCGTGTTGAGTTATTTTAAAGGTAATTAAGTCTTTAAACACTCCTTATACGTCCCTAAACTTAACCCTATGAAATTTATATCTTCTAAACATACTGCAACCCTATTTTCATCTCAAAGCTCATCATCCAAGAGCACTAAAGGAGAAAAATAACTAAGGTTGCATATGTAAGCTTGAAGATCCGATTTCAAGGCAATTCCTCCATCAATCATCAAGAATCTTCTTTCTAAGGTATGCGTAGTGTTCATCTATGGATTCAATTCGTTCATAGAGTTTAAGAATCAGTCTTTAAAATACAAAATCTTGGTTGATTGTGGTGATATGATCATACCCATGTTGATACTTGATTTTTTCCATCTTTTTCATTATAAAGTATGCTTTCTATATTGTTGGGTGTTGATGATCATGTTGTTGATATTGGGTGATTCCCAAGATGGAATCTTTATATGTTTTTATGTATTAATGATATCATATGACTTGGAAACATGTAAGTTTGGTTGTTCATGATGTATAATTTGGTGATTTCACCTATGCTTAAGATGTGCATGTAAAGTGTTTAATAAAATGCCTAAGGAACTAGAAACCATGCAATATAGCTAAATTGTGACAAAGTGAAGGATTCATGATATGCCCTTACGTTCCAATGACTTCTATGTTGTTATTGTGCCTTGTAAATGTTGTTGGAATACCCATGAACTATTCTTATAAGATTATGCTATGTTTACTTGCAAATCCTACTTATGAACAAGATGTATGATAACCATGCAATCCCCATGAACTTCCATGCTATTAGTATGTGTTACCAATATGATTATGCAACGCACATGATATTAAGATTGTGCAAGTACTTCCATGTGATGTGAAATCCTTTCCATGTAATACATTATTGATAACCATGCATAGTATGAGATCCCTACTTATGATATTATAGATTATGGACTCTTCTCTTATGATCAAGTTAGTCATGTGCGTCATTTTCCTTCCATCGAATCTTGGGGGTACTTGTACCCGAAAACTATAGCTGTGTGCCTAGAGCCATGTCATGTTTCACGATATCCGAACTCAAGCTATGATTCCATAGACTTCAGTCAGTAATGTGACTCAAAAAAAACCTTATGATCTTAGTCAGTTGTCTGATATCAGTAAGATCAAGTTATGCACAGTGAGTTATTCATGTCCAGTCCCTCCAGTTGGGAGTAGAGGTTAGCACCGAGTGAACCCAAGGATGGGAACTCACCCTCCAGTTCAGGGTGTGATTCTTAGTAGCAATCCTTGTGTTCCAGAACTATGTATCTAGTGTAGGTTAAGATATCTTAACCCGTCAGCTTAGGGTTGATGAGGTGGCTTAACCCGTTAGTTTAGGGTTCCCACCATTCTCATTGAGTACCCGCCAGATAAGGGTCACTTATAGCTGTCCTTACCAGTGGCGCGGTATTGACACCCCTCCAGTCGGGGCAGAGATTGGACCCCAGCTTAGTCATAACGGCATACATGGGGCATGTCAGTTAAACTCTACCTTCCCACAGTTTCAGTAACAGTCTCAATAAAAGAACTCAGATAGTTCTTCAGATTTTAGTATATACAGGACTATCAGATACAGTCATCGATGTTATCAGTTTCGGTAATAGTCTTAGTAAAAGAACTCAGGGCGTTCTTTAGATTTTAGAATATACAGGACTGTCAGATACAGTCGTCCATGTTATCAGTTTCAGTATCAGTCATGACAGCTATTAGTAAACCATGTATTAGCTTACAAGTCATGCTATCACGTATTCACGGTCCCAGTTTCTATATGTGTTTGTTTGTACTCTCACGTTCATATTAGTCAGTCAGTGTTGTTCATGCATGAAACCCTTTATGTTCAGCCTACCTTCCTCGTATACTCTGTACTCCAGTTGTACTGACGCATTTGCGCTATGATGCTTTCTTTTCAAGTTACACCATTAGTTCTGAGACACGAGCTCCATCCCAGCAGTAGCGGTAGCGTTCCAGTCGCAGAGACACAGTGAGTCCTCATTGATTCGAGGACAATATGATTTGATTCACTTATTTATTCTTCAGTTCAGTTTTATGAAGTTAGTTAGAGACATGTTCCATCAAACCCTTATTCAGACAGTTTAGAGGCTTTCAGATTTACTTTCAGATTTACGTTCAGATTCAGTTGTTTTAGGTATTTTTACACACATGATTTTATTTAGTTGAACTTTATGGCCTTATAGTTCCATGTATTCTGCATTATTATGATTTGCAGTATACAAGTACATATATCAGTCATGGGTTGGCTTGTGGTCCCTTAGGGTCATCAACACCGTATAGCATTCTAGTTCAGCAAATTGGGGTGTTACAGTGGGACAAAGCCTGTGTCGGGCCAATGTCCACCATGTCATACCCCCGAAGTTGAGGGTATACTTCTCAATCTTCTAAGATACCACCCCTGGGCCTCCAGCAACCCAAACAACATTTTTTTCATTTGAAGCAATTCGCTCCACAATCTATCTAAAAAACTCCATCTTTTCCTTAGAATCCCACGTCCTCCAAGTTATCTTTCTCATTTCTTCAATTAGATAGTCCATCTCTTTAGTGTTAACCGAAGCCTGATACTCTGATTCGTACAAGAACTAACTAATGGTACGCGGGGAAATGTCTACCTGTGCTTCCCAAATAGTAAGAAGCAATAGGCTTACTACCCTTCCATAATTGGACTTGTGGATATTGTCTTTGAAGTTCACCCTTGTAAGCCACATAAAATTATCACACCAACACTTTACTATATTTTTTGGGTGCTCTCCTCATCCTTTCAAAACCATACTGCCTGAAGTGCTCCTAAAATCTCGGGATCTCCTACATCCTAGTAGTCATAAACCTCTACTTTAGATACAACATCCATTAATCTTACCACTCCTGACCCGACCCGACCCAAGGCATTATTGTAATGGGCATCCAAAGTCCAACCGGGACCTGAAACCACCCCCATCACCCAACCTAACCTCCAATTGTTTTCCCTGAGTTGGAAGAATTTAAAACATATAACAAGATAGCATAACTATCTAGATGTCAGACTCTGGGATAGGTCTATTACTGAGACCGACCCAACTGAGTCCAACAATCCATAACAATCGTCTAATCATACAAACCAAAACTAAACCATAGATCCAACAATAATCAAATATGGTCTAATAATAATTAAATACTCCCAAATGAAATATGATTGAACAGTCAGAAATTTTGTCCAATGATGTATGGCCCAAACCAATACCAATACTATGGCTGACACCAATAACAATCCCACCCATGCCAACCCATAGTAGGTCCACAAAAGCCTCAAACCAAAAGAATACCAAAATTCGGTTGGGAGATACCCTCAACCATAGCCAAAACTAATATCCATAAATAAATTATAGTATGAAATAATATCCAAGAAATGGTGCATTAAAAAAATATGGAAGCTCACCACTTCAATCCAAAGCTAACCCTCGAATGTCCAAATGTTAAGCAGGAGGAGTAGAGCAGCCGATTCTTGTATCGTGTGGGGATACAGATGCCTGAAGTCGAGTTAGTAGAACTCAAGATAAGGATAAAATAATGCCATTTGATAAAACCAAGTAAAACCATCCATATGAACACGAACCATACATATATATAACAATGACAGGATAGGGAAACGCATTTAGTATGTATTTAAAACCTTTAACCTGGGTAAGTAAAGATTAACCGTACTAAAATGACCCATGGGCTATATGGGTCTGTTGTAACCGCCTGACCGGCCCCAATGCATGTAGCCGCACGAACTAGAGATACCATAATAGTCGGGGATTCCTATGTACCTTTCACTCTCCATGATATATTTGTACAGTGTACTTAGAGTATTTTCATCTATCTTATAATATTATATCACGTCGCCATGACCTACCCATCATGTCGGCAAACATGAGTTTTTGGTGCTCATCTATTGGACTCCCACCTTCACGGTTAGCTTTCACACCCTACCATTATTGCCCAATTAAAACAATTTTCCAACCATACCGTTATTCCATTATTATTAACTGAGGCTGTTAGATAGTAGTATCATCATTTCGAATATAACTTGCAAGTATTATCCTTAACAAAACTTTTTTTGTGGTCAAGGGATTCCCATGTCCATAGACCATGTTATTCAATAAACTTGGGGGATTCCCATGTACCCCACAAGTATTCATTACCATATTAACTTGGGGGATTCCCTTGTACCCCACAAGTATGTTTATTTAGCCAAACCATTCCAAAATCATTTTAACCATTTAGGGTTCCATTACCAAGTTCAAACTATGCAGTAGTTCCATTATAAATCCAATTACATAGTAAAGTCATTATTATAGGCATTTTATAAAACATATTGGGGGCATGATATTTCCTAACCAAAATCCATTACCAATAACCATTCCATGCAATCCAATTATTCAAAACCACCATTAAAACATAATTAAAGCATAAGAAAACCATAACCAAGCATTTATAACCAAAACCACCAAATCATATTTTAAAACCCAAAATCATACAACATTCAAACCATGAAAACATTGTATAAAATCATGCCTTTAGTTGGAACTAATAATGAGGGAAGAGAACATGCCTTAAACCAAGATAATGACCGAGAAATCATCAAGACAAGCCCCAGTTTACTCTTAAAGATTAAATCCTAGCTTCCTTTGCCTAAGAACTCTAGAGAGGATTTAAGAGTGTTTTCTAAGTGGCTAAGAAAAGAATATTAGGGAAAATAACCTCTTAATAAGAATATAAGTTGTGGGGCTTATTAAGATATATGGGGAAATAACCAAATTGTCCTCACTTAAACGGCATTTAATTCTCGTCATAGGGTATGATTGACCCTTATGAGTCATAGTTATTTTGTACAAATGGTACCCACCTCTCATACCCTAGGCCTTCCCACCATAGAACTAACACTGTCCAACATATGACACACTGAAACCCAAGTCGTATCAAAGTATATGACTAGTACCCATAAACCATACCACTGGCAGAATAGAATCCCAGGAGGTTAGAACACTGACCACTATACGAGTCATTGATGTGACTCGTACCCTAGTTTACGGCTTATTATGAGCTACTTGTACATATATACAACCTAATTTTTCAAGTTCAAGGTTAAGTAAAGTAATCAAATAACCCATATCCACTGATACGACTCATACCAACAAAGTCATACCTATTGCAGAAATCAAATCTAACGCACTAACCAACATTGCTCAGCATACGACTAACCCATACCACTCTTATCTTAGTGTACGAATCATTTTGCTTAGTCATATACTGCCCAAAAACCAGAAACCAAGGAAAGTTTCTAAGGTCCAAAAGCCAAGGTGTTTTAGTCTTCCCCACTAGGAATATTCGTCCCCGAATGACTGACAAGGTAGGGTAAACACAAGCATGGTTCATTTGAATTATCAAATATATTTCATATATCTAACGAAGTTTGAAAATAGAGATGCATAGAAATTAATCTTTCCTTTAACAAACTCAAAAAATAAAGATATGTTGAAAAAGACATACTTTTTGCACGAATCCTAGGAGTAGAAAATAAATGCGGATACTTGGACTTCATGTCTTCCTCCCTATGTAGCATCTACCCCCTTATTGTTCCGACATAGAACATTAACTAAAGACACAGCCTTGGTTCACAACCGATGAACCAGCCTATCTAAGATATCAATAGGGACTTCTTCATAAGATAGAGAGTTTGAGATACCCAACTCTTCAAAAAGGACCAATCAAAGAAGGATCACCAATGTACTGCTGTAACATTGAAACATGAAATACCTAATGAATGGAGCTCAAACTAGAAGGCAACTCCAATTTATAAGCCACATTACAAACCCTTCATAGAACAACATAAGGAATAACCGTTTTTACCAAACCGTATTACTCCATTCATGGAGATACCTTTAAGAACACCCTATCCCTAACCTCAAACTCAAAGTCTCTATGCCTTACATCTGTATCAGATTTTTGGCATCTTTGGACAACCTTAAGCCTATGCCGAATCAACCTTACTTTTTCCATTGCTTGGTAAACTAAGTCTGGACCAAATATATTTGCCTTACCAAGCTCAAACCACCCAATAGGAGATCTACACCCCCTAGCATACAATTTCTCAAAAGGGCCATACCAATACTAGAATGATAGCTATTGTTTTAAGAAAAATTTACCAAAGGCAAATGCTCAACCCAATTTCCACCATAATTAATCACACATGCCCGAAGCATATCCTCTAATATTTGAATTGGCCTCTCTGCTTGTCCATCCGACTGCAGATAAAAAGTAGTACTCAGACTAACCTTGGTACACAACCTTTAATTAATAGACCGCCAAAAATGAGATAAAAACTATGTACCACGATCAGGGATAATCAAAACATATACAACATGCATCTTTACAATATCCTGAAGATACAACCTTGCAGAATCCTCCGCCGAAAAGGTAGTCCTTACTGGTATGAAGTGAGCAAACTTTTTCATCCTATCCACAATGACCAAAATTGAATCAAATTAGTTCTGAGACTCAGAAAGACCTGTAACAAAATCTATATTGATTACCTCCCATTTCCATTTGGGAAAATCAATTTCTTAATACAACCCACCAGGTCACATGTGCTCAACTTGAACTTGTTGACACACCATGCACTTAGCTATGAAATTACCCACATCCTTTTTTATACCATTCTACCATTATATCTCCTTGAGATCATGATATATTTTTTTCAAACCGAGATAATCAACATAGCGTGACATGTACCTCAGCAAAATTTTTTGTCACAACCCATTAATGTGAGGAACACAAACCTCCATTGGTACTGCAAAGTACCATCGCCACTGATCTCTAAGACTATAACCTTTTGTTCACTAACTTCTCTCTTGATTTTTCAGTAAGATAGGATCTAGTACTTGCGTCTCTAAAACCTCTACACCAAGAGATGAGCTAACGACTTCCTGAACCATCAAAACACCATCCTTGGAGTCCAAGAGATGAACTCCAAGATTGGCCAAGCGGTGAATATCCTTAAACAATTCCCACTTTTCTATTTCCACATGAGCCAAACTCCCCATAGATAACAAGTTATGAGAATCAACAACCACATTAGCCTTACTTAGGTGATAGTGAAGACTGATATCATAGTCCTTGAGAAGCTCAAACTATCTACTGTTCTTGATATTTCATTCTGTTTGAGTTAACACATATTGTAAACTCTTATGATGAGAAAATATGTCCACGTGTACTCCAGACAAGTAGTGCCATCAGATTTTTAAAGCAAAAGACACCGCCAACGACTCCAAATCATGAGTAGGATAGTTCCTCCTCTGAACTTTTAACTGCCTGGAAGCATAGTCAATCACCTTTCCATGCTGCATCAAAACAAAACCAAGTCCCACTTGAGATGCATTATAATAAATGAAAAGACTCTCATTTTCTTCAGGAAATATCAAAATCAGAGCCGGTGTTATCTTATACTTAAGTTTCTTAGAACTCCCCACACAAGTATCCAACAAAGAAAACTTAACCTTCTTCTACAATAATTTGGGCAAAGGATCAACGATTGCCAAAAAGTTTTCCACAAACCGCTAAAAATACCTAGCTAAACCCAAGAAGTTCTAAATATCGATTGGAGTCGTGGGTCTAGGCCACCTTTTAACCACTGACACCTTTTGAGGATCCACCATGATCCCTTCACTAGAAATTATGTGACCAAGAAAAGACACAACTTTCAACCAAAACTCACATCTAGAGAACTTGGTATACAACTATTATTTCTTCAAGGTCTGTAATGCCACATGACGGTGATTAGCATGATCCACCTCACTCTTTGAATAAACCAGAATGATATCAATAAACACAATGATAAAGATATCCAAGCAATACCTAAAAACCCTGTTGATCAAGTCCATAAATATAGTTGGAGAATTAGTCAACTCAAATGACATCACCAAGAATTCAAAGTGCCTATACCCAGTATGAAAAACCATTGTTGACATTTATCGCAAGCAGATGTTACCTTGTTGTTGACATTTATCACAAACATAAGAAAAATCATGCACTTCTTTGTCGAGTGTTTGCCAATAATATCCATATTACAAAATTTTATGGGCAGTGCAGGTTCCTCAATGATGACACCCAACTGGCGAAGAATGACAAGCTTTAAGCATACTCATCATCTCCACCTAAGGTATGCATCTATGAATAATCCTATCTGAATAAATTCTAAATAAATAAGGCGCATCCTAGAAAAATTTCCTTACATCATGCATAAAATTCTTTCTCTACAGAAAGAAAAGATTTTCTGGGATTAGATCACTTACTAGATAATTTGCATAGTCTACATACCATGGAGTTAGATCTTGGAAAGTTGCTAATATCCACTCATCTGGAAAACTATCATCAATATCGACTCCATCTTCAATATTCTGCATAGCTTCCTTATAATTCCCCATAAAATCCTCTTCCAGTGTGAGACTTAGAGCGTTTTTGGTAAAGCAAAAATACGAGAGGTCCCCTAACTCATGAAATAATCTGAATCATGTGGGAATATATTTGAGCATAAATTAAGATCATAGAGGTCCCCTAACTCATGAACGAGTTGAAAGCTTTTCTATCATTCAAGTTTTGGTGACTGTCAAAATTTGGGTCAACTTTAGTTGACCATAACTCCTTGTATATATAGAATTAGAAGACCTACTATATATCAAATAAAATATCTTTGAATTATTTTCCAACGATACTAATTGTCAAAAACTGATATCGGAGCAAAGAGTTATGTCCATTTTACTCCAGCATATCTGGCTGGGAAACTAGTGACCTTTATGCCCGTGATGGCCTATCACCAAATGTCATCAGCCTTGGGTAGAAAATGAAGAATTCAACCCCTTTTTATGACGACAATTCATGAAGGCCTATCACGGGCCTGACAGCTTGTCACAGATATCGTCAAGAATATTTTTCCAGCAATTTTAGAACATTTTTAGAAGGGTATTTTGGTCAGTTTCAACCTTTTGAAAGCCTCTATAAATATGGGAAACCTCATCCAAAACCCTGATTCCCTTTATTTTCTCTTCTAATTCTCTAAAGAGATAATATCTAAAGTTTTATTCAAGAACCCTAATCTTCCAAAAATCATCAGTAAATTCTTTAAGATTTCTTTAAGAATCAAGTTGCCCATAGTGTGGGCTTCGAGAATCATTTATTATGAGTGATAGAGTCTCAAGCATTAGAATTGATCTAATTTCAATGATTAAGGTAACTAAATGTTGATTCTTGGGTCCCTTTCATCCAAGAAGCTCAAGAACCTTTTATAAAACTAAAAGATTTTTATGTTTATGAGTTGTTAGTGATTTGTATGAGTTAAAACTGATGTTTAATATGTTATTTAGTTTTGATATATGTTTACCTACAAAATTTATGAGCTTTGACCCGAGTAAGTAGAATTTATGTGATGTTTGTGATAGACCTTCTTGAAGTTGTTTTCTATGTGATGTTTTCATGACTTTTGAGTGTAGAAATGGTTGAATAAGTGAAGCATCTCACCCATAGGTTTGATAAAGAGTATAGGTAAAGCATAAGGGCCATTATAGTATGTTGAATTGGAAACCCCAAGTTGTGAGTTAGTTTGTACTTAGTGTTTGATAAAATGCCTAAGTGAATGAATTATTCCATGGTAGTAGGAAATTCTTAAATAAGTATGAACCCGTGCATGTCTAGTGTTTTGTTGAAGGACCTTAGTGAACTAGTGGAGAGGTGATAGTAGTAATTTCTCTAATTAAGTGCTCTTGATATATGCTAAGCTTTTAATACATGCCAAGTGGTTAGCAGGTAGGTTATGATGTGATAGTTTGAAGTTTCCCTAAGCTATGTGATATTCAAACACGTGTCAAGAATTATATAGGTATGAAGTAGCTGAGGTAAATCCTTGTTGAATGGAGTACAATTTAATAGCATGTTTCCCCTATGTTATTATATGACTATGATTATGAAATGCCTAAAGTGACCCCTCGGTGACTATGAAAATGCTTTAATGATTACGAGATGCTTTGATGATTGTGATGATGCATGTATGATTATGATGATATATGAATGAACCTAATGATGAATGAATTATTATGCTTTACTTTTATGTAATTGAGTCCTCGGGGTATTTATACACAATAATAGAGCTATTTTCTAGAGACCATATCAGTTTCTCAATAATACCAGTCATGCCATGATTCTCAGAACTCAGTGAATTAAAGAACTCTGTATCCTCAACCAACTAGAGAACTTAATAAAGCTTAGTAATATTATTTATTTCTGTAATTTGTGTATCTCTAGTAATCTAGCATCAGTTCTGTAATTAGCTCAGTTCTAATAGTATTCAAGTGATTCAATTCTAATCTTAGAAGTGATTCAAGTAATCTATTCAAGCTCTGTATTGTCAGTCAGATACCACGATTCGATATCATTTCTGTCAGCTACATAACTAAGTAATCTCAGTGTAAGTCAGTCAGATCTTTTGAGAAACATAATTAGTATCAGATTTAGCTTTGTATATTATAGTCTAAGAATCAACCTAAAGTTTTTTAGTTGGGAGTAGGATTCAGCACCGAGCGAACCCAAGGATGGAAACTCACCTGCTAGTAGAGGGGGTGATTCTTAGAAGCAATCCTTGAATTCCAGAAATGTGTAGTCAGCACAGAAAAATGAGTCACCCATTAAGCAAGCTTGACGTCCTATTAACAGTCACCGCCAGAGAGCCTGACCATAGAGAAAATATAATGATTTTACCTGTGGCATGGTATTGTCACCCTCCCAACCGGGGGTAGAGATTGGACCCCACCTATGGTAAGTTATGGCATGTTGATTAGATGACTACTTTCTATAGTTTCAATTTTAGATTTAGTCCCAGTTTTAGAATCAATCTTCAAAAATCAGGACTGTGTCATACAATTGTTTATCTCAATGAGGAAATTAGATAGTTCTATTGATTTATGTACCATTTGGTTAGATAGGATTGGTCTTATATACAGTTGTTTGATATCATATCCAGAGATATGCCGCCAGATAGGCTTGATCATAGTATCAAATTTCTATTGAATATTTTTGTCGTTAGATTCAGATATAATTATATTTCTTATCATTGATAAAGATTCCAAAGTAATTTTTTAGAAAAGTTAATCTCAGTCTCAGACCATGTTGAGTATTATTATTATCATATCTAGAGATATCCCATCAGATAGGCTTGATGTCCATCTCAGATTCTATTAAGTATTAATGTTGTCAGATTCAGACATGATCATACTTTTTATCATTGAGAATTTCTCCAGAATAATCTGTCAGAAAAGTTGATCTCTAATTCTGTCAATCAAAAATAGTAAGTTCAGAGTTTAGTCCTTGATGTAAGTACATCCAGATCCTTAGTTATCAGTATTAGATAATTCAGTGATTCCATATCTTAGTTTTAATAGTGAGTTTAGTCTATAGTAAGGTGGTATCCATGTTTCAGTATCTAGAGTTGCAATGATTATGTTCAGGTTCTGTGCATTCATGTATGTGTTCTCTTACAGCATTTTCATGATTAGTCAGTTTAGATATTGTGTATGCATGAGCCCTGGAATTAGCCAACCTCGTCTACATACTCGGTACATTTCTTACTGACGCATTTCTGCTATGGTGTTTTATTTGACACCATAGGTTCATAGGCACAGGATCCAGATTATCCTTAGCAGTTCAGTCCCAGTCAGCAGCAGTAGCAGTGAGTTCTCTTCTTTTGAGGATGAATCTCAATTTACTATTACTGCTTGAGACTTTGTTTATTTTTAGTTATATGAGTTAGTTTGGGACCTATCCCTTCAACTCTGTAGTTCAGACAATTTAGAAGCTTTACAAATGGATGTATTAGTATTATGTTTTTCTGTATTATGAGTATTCATAGATGTGTTGAACCTTATGGCTAGTTTCCACATTTATTTTAGAAATTATGCAGTGTATAGGTATAGATATCAGTAAAGGTTTAACTTATGGTCCTTCAGGGTCATAAGCACCGTGCGATATCTTGGGATGGGATCTCGGGGCATTACAAACTTGGTATCAAAGCCAAATATTCAAGAGTGTCCTAGGAAGTATGAAAATCTGAATCTAGTAGAGTCTTGTGCATGGGTGTGTAGCGCGCCACATTTATATACAAGAGGCTACAAGATGTTCTTAGGAGCAGTTCTGTAATACCCCATAATTTTGTGCTACATTTCTAACCATCGTTCCTGCACGTCTAAGCTCTAATCCAAGTGATTCTGACGTAGATACAAGTTACATGATCATTATCCTAGTCTATGGAGTAGTTTAGAGGTGGAATATATTTATAGCAATGACCTAGAACAAGGTTGGGCTAAGACAAATTGATTCATCCAAAGTTTGACATTCAATTCTATAAGGGTAAAACTTCAAATATGAATATCTCTTAATATACATGGATTTTTTCATTGCAATACATATGAAATTTTAGATAATTGAATTAGCTTTCCAACGATACCAATTTCATCAAAATCCAACACCCGAACAAGGAGTTATGGCTTTGCAAAGTAGAGTGCATCGCCTAACCAATCGTACATAGCTACTAGAATAGGTGTGCGATAAGCAATGCGGCACATACTTAAATGTGTGCAATAAGCAATTTGGCTCATACTTAAATGTGTGTGATAAGCAATGCGCCGCACACCTCACTTCTAAGGGCCAAAAACACCCCTATATATGTCTATAACATGGGATTAAACTCCCATAACACCAAATTAAGTTTACTTTCTCTCAAAATCACCAAAATCATTCATTAGGGTTTCAACCTAAAAATTCAAATATCTCAAGATTCAACCATGAGTTTTTAATAATTCTTTGAAATTTGGAATCCGCATTCCGAGGGCTACAACAAAACACTCATTATTTTCATGAATAGAGTCCCAAGGTCAAGAGTTCATTCAAAGCTTCAAGTTTAAGATATGTTGGATTTTTCAGCAAGAACATCCTTTCGTCCTTGTGCCCAAAATTTGTATTATTTTACAAAGATATATGACTTTACATGCTCTAATATGAATTGGAGATAAAAGATTTTATCCTACATTCTTGTTCAAAAGACTATTATATTCTTATGATGTCTTGAAGATAAATTCCTTGAGTTTTGATGTTAATATCATGTTTGAAGTTGAATCTCCAGATTTTCATATGAATTATACATGTTCGCTACATAAAGTGTGAATCTTTAAATATTTTGCTCAAGTATTGATATATGGGTTTTGAACCTTATTTAAGAATTATGATTTTTGTGAAAGTAATATGTTATGCACACCTTGAGATTTGAATTATTAGACCTTTTGGTCTTGAAAGAGTTATTTTTGAACTCAAATGAGAAAAGAAATCCACACTTTGATTTATTATGAAAAAGGGGTAGCATGACGGCTCCCGTTGTGAATTGCTGAATTATTTTGTGGTGGATTTTCTTTGAAAAGATCTGGGCTAAGTTTGGGAGTAGCTTTTAGCACCGAGTTGGAGGTTTAACTGTGTTGGTACTTCCCTATAACTACATACCCCCGTAGGAGCCGAAATTAAGGCTGATTATATATAGTGATCAGAAGTTTTTGGATCTGATGCTTATAGTCATACTCCGATAGCAAGGATAGACGACTCTCCCCAACGTAGGTTGTACATTGTACTCCATGTGGCTCACATGGTTTATGTCAGTTATGAGATCTCCCAATGTGCGTGTATGTATTCTCCTATCTAATATGAAAAGTCTTATTCTTCTATCTAAGATGAAAACATATTTATTTGAAAGACTGAGTTTGAGAAAGTCATTGTTTTCGAAATATTTAATGAACATATATTCCAAAGAGAATTGTTATGAGATTTGATGCTTTGATAATTTGGAATCGAGATGGAAGTGAATTGAGATTTATTATGATGACTCACATGTTTCACCTAATATATTTTACTCTCTTATTATTATGATGATTTTAATTTGAGCTAAGTGAGTCATTTATATCAGCATGCATAATTTTATAAACTGTGATGATATTAAGACATTATTTTATATATGAATTGCACCCCCATATGCTCAGTACGTTTCCATGGTACTGACCTACATATTCGTATTAGGGCTATATTTTCTCAGAATGTATGTACAAGGTATTGTGTACATCTTCAGATCCAGTCAGTTCGTGGCTTCCAGTCAGTTGGTGATGAGTCCTTTTTATCCAAGGGCTTGATTTAGTTATATAGTTCAAGAAGTGTTGTATTTTCTAAATTCAGTCGTATTAAGTTGGGTTAGTCGGGAGTCATGACCCGGCTACCTACAGTTAGTACTAGTAGAGGCTTCATAGATAGTCAGTAGAAGTTGATGTATTCCATTTCAGTTTTGGTTATAAAAGTAGAGTTTTAATCTTGTAAATTTAGTTTTTTATCTATCATATTCAGAAAAGAGTTATTTTTCGCATATTTGTATATATTTATCCTTTTTGTTCAGTTTCTTATGAGTTATGCCAGTAGAAGGGCTAGCTTGGGGTCAATTGTTATCCTAAGAATCGTGTGACATCTCAAGACTTGATTTTGGGGTGTTACAAACTTGGTATCAGAGCACAAAGTTCAAGTGTCCTACGGTGTCTATGAAGCCATTTCTAGTAGAGTCTTGCGGAAAAGTACAGAGATGTCTGTAGTTTTTTTGAGAGGCTACAGGGTATTTAGGAAATGTCTCCATTTCTTCAAGGCTTAAATCGTGCTATAGAAAAGTTCTCCAAGAAACTTTTACAGATTCTCATCTTACTCTAGCCAATCCATCTCTGCCTTACTTCCAAGGTATCAAAAATAGTTGAGCTTAATTCTCCATAGATAGTTATAGAATTGTAAGAGAGCTACAAAATTATCCTATCTGTACTTTTGAGTTCAAAAAAATTGAAGTGCTTTATCAGGCCTACAGAAATCATGCACTAAGGCCGAGTCAGATATACTTTCAAATTTATCCTCAGGATCCATAATGATAATCTATACTTCTCTATCTATCTTCTTGAAGTAACATGTTTAGCAAGTTCCAGTTCCTCCTCAGATAATGCTTTTATAATTGCTAGTAGAAGTTTCATAAAAGCGGCTTGAGAGAAGCCTTCTAGTATGTTATAAGTCACTCAGATTTAAAGTTATGCCCTTGTTCTTATGATTTATTTAATTAAGACAGAGTAAGGTGTATTCTTAGATCGTTGTATGTTGTGTGTCTAGTTTCTATCTCTTGTATTATGTAATCTTATTATCATTATGTTTGAGAAAAATCAAAGTCTAATGAAGCCGTATGAGGCCTATTTTGATTCACTAGCATAGTTTCTTTGTTATTCATTTAATTTTCTTGTTCAAAAATACAAAACCAAAGTCTAGTGAAGCCGTGTGAGGACTATTTGATTTCACTAGCAACTTGTTGTTTATCTTGTTGTTTTGGTGTTAGTTGAAAGTGTGGGTTTCTATGTAGTAACAGAAGTAGTAACAATTAGTTAAAAGTCTTGTATAGTTGAACTTGTGGATTTAGAAGTGTAGTGGAAAGAGTGGTGGAAAGGGCAATTTATTGAATATGTATAACTGAATTTTTTCTTATGATTGAACTAGTAATGAAGTGATATACCCTTGTTTGTTAGTTTAGTGAAGTTAGAGAAGAAGATTATTGGTGGTTGAGTACTGTTAATTTAGGCTTTCCTGAGATTGCAAGAGGAAGTTTAGTTGAAATTTATAAAGCTATGAAAGTAATTTAGGTATGAAGATGGGTAAATAGTAACGATGTGAAGAATGAGGATGTGTTAAAGATTATGAATAAGATAGGCCATATGATTATGATCGATTGTCATTGTGTACTAGTTTTTCTTAATTCTATGTTCTATAGATTTGAATTGAAAATTGTGTGTGAGATTGGGTTGTAAATAATGTTTAGCTCTAGACATTAAGTTTGCATAGTTGATGGTTCAATTGTTGATTCTAGTTATATGGAGCTGATCTAGTAGGCCTGAATAGTGTATGCAAGAGTATAAGATAATGTGTTCGTAATTATGTATGGTTTAGAGGTATGCCCAAGGTGCTATGGGGCTGTATTATTTTTGAGGATTATTGCATATTGTATGGTAAGTAGTAACATTGAGTTCCTAGGTAGAGAAAGGCTAATTAGATAATTTATGATGTTCTTGATAGATAAGTTAAGGAGTTATGATTGAAGATGTTGAGCCATTTTAGTATGATTATTATTCTCATGGTTTGGAAAAAATATAAGAATAGAGGTGTGATCTTGTCAGGTTATGATTATATGATTAGAGATGTAGGAATGGTTGCAAATGAGAGTGTAAGTCTTTGATGATGATTATTGAAGTTAGAAAGTTAAGGATGGCATATGGATGGGTTGTTCAAGAATGAAGTCGGTAAGTTCAAAATTAGTTTATTCTTGTGAGTTTAGCATTTATGCGTAGATAATTTAATGATGAAATTATGGCTTAATCTCGAGGATATGGAGTAGACCATCATACTTAGAATACCATCTTTGACCTAAGGGGGAGATGGTTAGTGAAGAACTAAATCAAGTTTTGAGAATTAGATTGTGATACATGTCAATAATGAGTTATGATGAGATAGTGATCCCTTCTTACTCGAGAGTATTCCTTGGATTTCAGTCATTACAATACCAAATCCATCAATTACTTGACAAATCCATGCCACAGGCCTATGCTTATACCTATCATGTGTGCTCAAGCCCATTCTCAGCTTTTAGCAAGCATTTAATAGCTTTACTCTGTGATTTGAGTTAATGAATCTATGAACTCCAGTCTTATGTTAAATAGCTCATGATAAGTATAAAATCATGTTTCAGAGTATGACTAGTTTTTAAACTCATGATACTAGTGAAGTTCACATTATATCATGCATGTCCTTAGCTTATATTTCTTTAATGAATCCATACCTTTGATATTTTATTCCTCAGGACAAAGAAAAGTGTTAATGTTATGTATTGTAGTTTTTGTGCTTCTGGTTCATATGTTTTAGCCCTTTGGTGACCTCTTCCTATGTTAAGATAGTGGATAAGCAATGGTTTAGATGTGAGAGAGTTGATGACCCTCATTAAGAAAGATTATTTATGCTTTTCTATCTAAGGCTAAAGTTTGAAGTAAGATTGAGTCCAAGTCTTTGATACATGTCGTGGTTAGTTAGAAATTGTGTGTATGTTTTTAAGAATAGTGCAGGAAAATTGTTGTTGATAAAGGTTTAGAGAATATGCGAAGTATGCCTTTAGGGGTATTTGCCTTAAAGTTATATGTTATTTTTAATGATAGGCTTTATGTCGTGTTGGGTATAAGATGATGAATGGCATATGCACTAGTGAATCCATATCAAGAGTTTTAAATTAGTCATTGAAGTGGTAAGGCATGTTATGCTTAGGGTGTGAGCTCTAAGAAGATATAGAATATTGAACCTTGTGGTTTAGACTAGTTTTGTGGTTTGGCATGTTGTATCTTGTGATTTAATGTTAGGGTTGATCATGGTGAGAGAACTTAGTTTAGTTTAGACCTAAGTAGAAAGATTTCGTAGTGCCAATATGAGAATTATAAGTTGAATCAAATGAGTATGATATTTAAGGGGAATAGTATAGTTGAGAGAGCATTTGAGAAGTGATGCTAAGCTTGAAAGTAAGAAGTTGTGTTGCCTACGGCCTAGCAATCCTATCATAGTTTATTAGTGTTATATAATTATATTCCATGCTATAGAGTTATATCAATGTTGTAATTCCTTAGTCAAATGTCTTGTTTAGAGCATTTCCAAAATTCTTTGCTCCCTAATGTCAATAGAATTTCGGATAAAAGTGCTGAAGAAATACTCCAATTAAGTATAGGTAGTCAGTATGATCCAGTCCATATAGCCTGTAATCTATTTTACCAAGCAAGGCGATAAGCTCCTATAGATTCGTAATTTTCCAGCTAGTCTTACTATCCGCAGTCTTATGCGTATGTACATTCCAAGAGGAAATGTGTTTGCGTCCAATTAAATTATGAATTCAGCTCAGTTCATGCATCAGTTTCAGTTTCAGATACAAAGTTATGATTCAGTTTGTAAGTATCTTGTGAGGTATCATAGTCTCTTCCTAGTATTTTCATCAAATTATTATCATTCAGGGACGAACGATCCCAAGAGGGGGATGTTGTAATACCCCGAATTTTCTTGTCATAAACCTCTCATCCTTTCTCATGAGATCAGATCCAGTGCAAAGTAATGGTTACTCATAAGTTGACACTCTTGTTTCTATCTTAGCCATATAGTTATTTTTATTGATGATTCATGCACTTGCAGACCAGTTTAGTACTCATTATTCTTGAGATCTCATGATTTAGTTCTATCAGTTACATGTGATAGCTGGAAGACTAATATTCCTCTGTGTTTCAGGTTAATTATCCACATTCGAGGATGAATGGTCCCAAGGGGGAGATAATGTAATACCCCGTATTTTTGTGCTAGAATTCTAACCGTCGATCCTGCGTATCTAATATCTAATCCAAGTGATTCTCACGTGAATACAAGTTGGATGATCATTATCCTAGTTTATGGAGTAGTTTAGAGGTGGAAAATATTTATAGCAATGACCTAGAACAAGGTTGAGCTAAGACCAATTGATTCATCCAAATTTTGACATTCGATTCTACAAGGGACAAAATTAAAATGTGAATATCTCTTAATATACTTGGAATTTTTCATCCCAAGAACTATCAAATTGTAGATAATTGAATTATCTTTCCAACTATAGCAATTTCATCAAAATATGACACCCGAGCAAGGAGTTATGGCTTTACAAAGTAGAGTGCGTCGCCTAACCAATCGCACATGGATACTGAAATAGGTGTGCAATAAGCAATGCAGCACATACTTAAATGTGTGCAATAAGCAATGCGGTGCATACTTAAATATGTGCGATAAGAAATGCGACGCATATTTAAATGTGTGCGATAAGCAATGCGGCGCATACTTAAATGTGTACGATAAGCAATGCGCCGCATACCTCACTTTCAAGTGCCAAAAACACCCCTATATATTTTTATAACACGGTATTAAACTCCCATAACACCAAAATAAGTTTACTTTCTCTCAAAATCACAAAGAAAATTCATTATGGTTTCAACCTAAAAATTCAAATATCTCAAGATTCAACCATGAGTTTTCAATAATTCTTTGAGATTCGGAATCCCCATTCTGAGGGCTACAAGAAATACTCATTATTTTCACGAATAGAGTCCCAAGGTCAAGAGTTCATTCAAAGCTTCAATTTTAAGGTATGTGGGGTTTTTCAACAAGAACATCCTTTCGTTCTTGTGCCCAAAATTTGTATTATTTTACAAAGATATATGACTTTACATGCTTTGATATGAATTTGAGATAGAAACTATTATCCTACGTTCATATTCAAAAGACTATTATATTTTTATGATTTCTTAAAGATAAATTCCTTAAGTTTTGATATTAATATCATGTTTGAAGTTAAATCTCCAGATTTTCATTTGAATTATATATGTTTGTTACATAAAGTATGAATCTTGAAATATTTTGCTCAAGTATTGATATATGGGTTTTGAACCCTATTTGAGAATTATGATTTTTGTAAAAGTAATGTGTTGTGCACACCTTGAGATTTCAATGATTTGACCTTTTGGTGTTGAAAGAGTTACTTTTGAACTCGAATGAGAAACAAATCAACATTTTGATTTATTATGAAAAAGGAGTTGCATGATGGCTCCCGTTGTGAATTGGTGAATTATTTTATGGTGGATTTTCCTTGAAAAGATCTGAGCTTAGTTCGAGAGTAGTCTTTAGCACCGAGTGGGAGGTATAGCTGTGTTGGTACTTTCCTAGAACTACGTACCCCCATAGGAGCCAGAATTGAGGCTGATTATATATAATGATCACTAGATTTTAGATTTGATACTTATAGTCCTACTCCTATGGAAAGGATAGAGAGCCCCACAACATGGGTTGTACGTTGGACTCCATGTGTCTTATATGGTTTATGTCAGTTATGAGATCTCCCAATGTGTGTGTGGGTATTCTCCTATCTAATATGAAAAGTCTTATTCTTCTATCTGAGATGAAAACATATTTGTTTAAAAGACTGAGTTTGAGAAAGTCTTTTTTTTCAAAAGATTTAACGAGCATATATTCTAAAGAGAATTGTTATGAGATTTGATTGCTTTGATGATTTGGATTGAATATGGAAGTGAATTTAGATTTATTATGATGACTCACATGTTTCACCCAATATATTTTACTCTCTTATTATTATGATGATTTTAATTCAAGCTAAGTGAGTCATTTATATCAGCATGCGTAATTTTATAAACTGTGATGATATTAAGAAATAATTTTATATATGCATTGCACCCCCATATGCTTGGTATGCTTCCATGGTAATGACCCACATATTTGTATGTGGGATACATTTTCTCAGAATGTAGGTACAAGGTATAGTGTACATCTTCACATCAAGTCAGTTCGTGGCATCTAGTCAGTAGGTGATGAGTTCTTTTGATTCAAGGGCTTGAGCTAGTTATGTAGTTCGAGAATTGTTGTATTTTCTTTATTCAGTCGACTTGAGTTGGGTTAGTCAGGAGTCATGACCCAGCTACCTACAGTCAGTACTAGTAGAGGTTTTATAAACAGTCAGTAGAAGTTGATGTATTCCATTTCAGTTTTGGTTGTAGAAGAGGAGTTGTAATCATGTAAATTTAGTTTTGTATCTTTCATATTCAGAAAAGAGTTATTTTCCCCAGATTTGTATAGATTTATAATTTTGTTCAGTTACTATGAGTTATGCCTGTAGAAGGGTTAGCTTAGTGTCACTTGCGACCCTAAGCTCCATGTGACGTCTCGGGACCGAATTTTGGGGCATTATAAATTCCTCTTCTTTCAGTGATTATTTCATGGGAGTGAGCATGATCTTAAGTTGATCCTTAGTCTAATCCACTTCTTTCTTCCAATTACAGAGTATGCCTTCTCATAGAGATTTTGTCTCTGGCATTGGTGATCAACCCCTACTGCCAGTAGATCCTGAGAAAGAGAGTGTGTTACATACAGAATTTTGGGCAGCTTTTCAGGTGCTAGCCCGAGTTGTGACTAATGTTCAGGGGAGCCATCAGGCTGCAACCCCACCTCAGCAAGATAGGAATTCCACCACAGCCAGGGTTAGGAATTTTATGAAAATGAACTCGCCAAAATTCTTTGGGTTAGTAGCAGGCGAGAACCTGCAACTTTAACTAGAGGAGGTGAAGAAAATCACCCAGATTATGCATGTTTCTGAAGAGAAAGAGTGAGTAAGAGATCCAATATAGGTAGTTGTGGTTTCTTGTAGTCAGGGTCTCAAGGTGGTAGTAGTTCGCATAATGGTCAGAGATTTTTAGTTACAGCTTCATCTTCAGCTAGTGTACCCGCACCTGTGTTTGGGGGTGGAAGATCTGTAATGCCCCATATGTTTCTAAGCTAGGATATGAACCATTTTTCCTACGTATGAAACCTCCTATCTTGTGAGTAGCATTTTAGTGCATGACTTACAATGACTATCTTAGTGATAAGATAGCTTATGATACATTAAGCATATTTATATGAGTCATTTAAGGTAATACAAGCTAAGAGTTTTTGAATCCATCAAGTTTTAGTGTTTGATTTTGCAAGGGTCATCTTTGAACGAGAATAAATAGATGTTAATATGGTATTTATGCATATTTATACCCACCAAATTGTACATAATTGAATTAGCTTTCAAATGATACCAATTTTGCCTTAATCCAACATCCGAGCGAAAAGTAATGCCTATTTTCGTGAGAGACAGTAAGCATAGGTGATTGGTTAGGCGCCGCCCAACCAAGCATAAGTGAATACTTGGGCACCGCCTAAGCCAATTCCAGGTATGAAAAACACTCCGTCTTGAGTTTTCTTAAAGGGAATTAAGTCTTTAAATACTCCTTCCACGTCCCTAAACATAACCCTACGAAATTTATATCTTCTAAACATACTGCAACCCTATTTTCATCTTAAAGCTCATCATCCAAAATCACTAAAGGAGAAAAACAACTAGGGTTGCATAAGTAAGCTTGAAGATCTGATTTCAAGGAAATTCCTCCGTCAATCATCAAGAACCTCCCCTCTAAGGTATGCGTAGTGTTTATCTATGGATTCAATTTGTTCATAGAGTTCAAGAATCCATCTTTAAAATACAAAAGGTTCGTTGATTGTGGTGATATGATCATACCCATGTTGATTCTTGATTGTTTTTCCTCTTTTTCCTTATAAAGTATGATTTTGATATTGTTGGGTGTTGATGATCATGTTGTTGATATTGGGTGATTCCCAAGATGGAATCTTTATATGTTTTTGTGAATTCATGATATCATATGAGTTGGAAACATGTAAATTTAATTGTTCATGATGTATAATTTGATGAATTCACCTATGCTTAAAATATGCATGTAAGGTGTTTGATAAAATTCCTAATATGTTTTTGTGAATTCATGATATCATATGAGTTGGAAACATGTAAATTTGGTTGTTTATGATGTATAATTTGATGAATTCACCTATGCTTAAAATGTTTATGTAAGGTGTTTGATAAAATGCCTAAGGAACTAGAAATCATGCAATATAGCTAAATTGTGACTAAGTGAAGGATTCATGGTATGCCCTTACATCCCAATGACTTGTATGTTGATAATGTGCCTTGTAAATGTTGTTGGAATACTCATTAACTATTCTTATGAGATTTTGCGATGTTTACTTGCAAATCCTACTTAGGAACAAGATGTATGATAACCATGCAATCCACTTGAACTCCCATGCTATTGGTATGTTTTGCCAATATGATTATGCAATGAACATGATATTAAGATTGTGCAAGTACTTCCATGTGATATGAAGTCCATTCTATGCAATACGTTGTTGATAACTATGCTTAGTATGAGATCCCTACTTATGATAATATATATTTTGGACTCTACTCTTATGATCAAGTCAGTTATGTGTGCCAGTTTCCTTCGATCGAGTCCTGTGGGTAGTTGTACCCAAAAAATATAGTTGTGTTCCAAGAACCATGTTATGTTTTCACGATACTCTCAGTCAAGCCATAATCTACAGAATTTAGTCAGTAATGTGACTCATGAAAACTCAGTCAATCTCAGTAATCTCAGTAGTCCAGTAATCTCAGAAATCTCAGTGCTTAGTAACTTCAACAACCTAAGTATTCACAGTCAATCTCAATAATCTCAGTAGTTCAGTAATCTCAGTAATCTTATTCCTCAGTAACTTCAGCAATCTCAGTATTCACAGTCAACTCAGTAACTTCAGTATTCTCAACCACTCCTCAGAACTCAGTACATTCCGTCAGTTATTAGAATCCAGTAATCTTAGTTTAGCACTGCTAAACAATACCACTAGTATCTATCCAGTTAATCTGGAAGTTTGGATAATCAGTTCAGTTCAGTTATTCAGTTTAGCTTAGTTATTAAGTTCAATGTCCTTCAGATAGAAGTAGAAGTTAACATCGAGTGAATCCAAGGATGGGAACTCACCCGCCAGTTCAGGGTGTGATTCCTAGTAGCAATCCTTGTGTTCTAGAACTACGTAGCCAGCGTAGGTTGAGACATCTTAACTTGTCAGCTTAGGGTTGATGAGATGGCTTGACCTATCAGTTTAGGGTTCCCACCATTCTCATTGAGTACCCGCTAGATAAGGGTCACTCACAACTGTCCTTACCAGTGGTGCGGTATTGACACTCCTCAATTTGGGGCAGAGATTGGACCCCAGCTTAGCCATAACGGCATACACGGGGCATGTTAGTAAAGCACTATATCCCACAGTTTCAGTATCAGTCTCAGTCAAAGAACTTATATAGTTCTTCAGATTTCAGTATATCAGAACAGTCAGATAAAGTCAACTCAGAAATAGAATTGAAGTCAAATAGTTTTCTTCAGATTTATGGACTGTCAGATATAGTCACTTATGCTATTAATCAAAAAAGTTATTAGAACTCATGCTATTAGTAGTCAGCACCAGGACTGTGAGATACAGTCAAGCAAACCAGTTCTTTATAATTTGAACTATTAGAAACAATCATTCCTTTATCAGTAATATAGTATTTGTCTCCCAGTATTCAGTAATACAGTATCAGTCCATCACTTATTAGTATTTTACATATCAATATCAGTAAACTCAGTCTTTCAGAATCTCATTATCAGTACACTCATGTTGTCAGTATTCAGACTCAGTAGTCAGTATCTCCATGAGTTCAGTTACAATTAAGTATGCATGTATGTACCCTTACGTTCATAACAATTAGTATTTTTATGCATATAACCCTTTGTATTTAGGCTACCTCACTCATATAATTAGTACATTCAGATGTACTGACGCATTTCCGCTATGGTTCTTTCTCTTATGTTACACCATACGTTCCGAGGCATGAGCTCTAAATCAGCAGTAGATTCCATGATCAGCAGTTACAGTTAGACGTGAGTCCTCATCCTTCAAGGACATGATGATTTCATTTCCATTTCAGTTTTCAGTTTATTTCAGTTGTTGGAGTTAGTTGGGGACATATCCCATCAACTCCTTATTTAGTTTAGTTAAAGGCTTTCAGACTAGATGTCACATTAGATGTTCAGACTTCAGTGTTTATGTTTCTTTTTTTGGTATTGTTATTTCAAATTTTATACATATGTATTAGTATTGAACCTTATGGCCTTACAGTTCATGTTTCTAGATATTTTATGAGATATTATGCAGTTTACAGGTACAGATATCAGTCATGGGTTAGCTTGTGGTCTCTCAGGGTCATGAGCACTGTGTAGCATTTTGGTTCAGCGAATAGGGGTGTTACAAACTTGGTATCAGAGCCTAAGGTTCAACAGTGTTCTAGGAAGTCTGAAAGCTACATCAAGTAGAGTCTAGTACATGGGCGTGTTGTGCACTACACTTATGTTCAAGAGACTATGAGATGTTTTAGGAATAGTTTCCCTTCTTTCATGTCTCAAGATCGTGCTATAGCAAGTTTTTTTAAGGAAACCATGTAGATTAATATCATGCACCCCTCATGTTCACTTTACCTTACTTTTAAGGTAACAGAAATAGTGAAGTTCAAAGTCCTAAAGACAGGGTTTTCTCAGATAGTCGCTATGGTCAGTTATGAGATTAGCAACAGACTCAAACAGTATCTTATCAATTCATTATTGTTCCAAGGTCGTACATATTTTATTCATGATCATGAGAACTCATTCTTGAACCCAGAAGATTAGCAGTAGTAGAGTTGGGATAGTATTATTCTATTTGATCAGATTATGTATTCATGGTGATTAGATCAGTAGGCTTGAACAGTACGAGCTAAATACTTAAGTTTATTGACTCAAAATTAAGCATGAAGGTGTGAATGTGATATTAGCAGAATATGAGGAAATAGAATCAGATGATGTGTTTAGTAAGACACACAGGTGTTGAACATAATGTAGGTATGTGATGGTAGATCAAGTACCTAAGCCAGGCCCTCAGATTTTAGTAGTAGAGCCAACATGTATAGAAAGCATAAGGAAAGACAATTATAGACCCATTCTCATCTCAGTGCAGAGTTTTTCACTTCAGCTATCACGAAACCAACTCAGGTATTGCATACCAACTCTATGGTCATGAACTATAATCATGTATGAATTCAATTTCCAGCATAAGGAGTCCCTTTTACTCCATAGTACGAATCATGTTCCATGAGAACAATCTACTTTCCCACACTTTCCATGGGATTATGTGTGCCTTCAGTTCCCAGTATAAGGGGTTTAGCTCTAGCTCCCTCAGTATTCAAATCCTGTCCCACGAGTAAAGAAAACTTCACACTCAGGTCATGCAGCTCATGACTCATCTACGCATATCATGCTTTCCAGTATACTTAGCTTTCATGACTTATGCTATGCCCCTACAAATCAGATATATTTAGACTATGTTATGTATATCCTCAGTTCAGACCTTATTGGTAAATCCAAACTATTGATATTTTATTCCTCAAGTTTCAGTCATGTGTCAAGTTTAGTTTGTATGTATTCATGTTTCAGGTCCTCCTGATTTACTCCTCCAGTTAGCTCTCCTTATGGAATAATGTAGTGATGAGCAGTTGTTTAGATAAGAGAAGATTGTTGCATGATTACTTTGCACGAGGGTGTAGTTGTGAAGATAGGCTTGAATGTCATGATAAATAAGAAAGTAAATGTCTAGCAAGGGGTCGTATTTAGAAGTCGGGAAAGTACAAAGTGTAATTGTTCATTTATATCCTTGACTTATGTCAGTCCCCAGCATGTAGCCATCAAAAACTCAGTTGTCAACTCAATTATAGTTTCAGTATCCAACACTTAGTGATCAGTGTTCAGTCCTTGAATTCAGTACTTCTGTACTAGCTATAGGCTTAGTTATAATGTCATCTTCAGTTCAGTAACCAGATTTGAAACTCAGTTCAGTTCCAGACATGCTTGACCATAGCATTCAGGTTGTCAGTACTCAGTTATCAGTGTTTCAGTACCCCAGTTTATAGAATACCTTAGAGCTATGTCGTACGCTTGGTCTCGCATTCAAAAATAATACAAGCTTCATGAATCCATGCTTAGATACCTCATTCTACTCAGTTAGTCCATATCTCCTATGCATAAAACTCAAAAACCTCAGCCCAACTATTCAGACTAAGTACAGTTTAGCTTTGCAGATCCAGTATTCACCTATCAGTTATTCAGTTAATCAGATAAGTTAGTATGTTTATGCACTAGTATTCAGCTCAGTTCATGTATCATGTCTCAGTTTCAGATCCTAATTATTCAGCCATGACTCAATTCTTAGGTGTTTTGAACATCGCCTCAATTTCCCTTAGTAGCTCATCCAAGTCAGTATTCTTTGAGGGACATAGTGTCCCAAGGGGGGAGATACATCATACCCCTAAACTTTCATTACATAAACATGCTGCTCTATTTTCTTTTGATGAATCCAGTTTGGAGAAGGGGTACTCATAAGTTAACCCTCAAACTCTAACTTTAGTCGTATGCCATGTTTTCAAGATTCAGTTCAGATTATGATATTCAGTATATCTACCACGTATCAGAATTAGTTATGTTCTCATGTTTTCGATCATGCATATGGAGTAATTAATCTCAAATATATCGATAATATTAGTTTCCCATACATCAGATATGCATGTTCAGTATGTTGTGCTCAGCTTTCAGTCATGCCAATCATGAACCCATGCTTTAGTAGTGCATGTATTGTACGTACTTCATCTTATCATCTCTCCTGCTTCAGTTAATTTCCATTCAAGGACGAATGTTCCCAAGGGGGAGATATTGTAATACCCCGTCTGTTTCTAAGCTAGGAGACAAACCATTTTTCCTACATATGAAACCTCCTATCCTATGAGTAGAATTTTAGTGCATGACTTACAATGAGTATCCTAGTGATAAGATAGATTATGATACATTAATAATGTTTATATGAGTCACTTAAGGTAATACAAGCTAAGAGTTTTTGAATCCATCAAGTGTTAGTATTCAATTTTGCAAGGGTCATCTTTAAATGAGTATACCTCGATATTAAATGGTATTTATGCATATTTCTACCCTCTAAATTGTAGATAATTTAATTAACTTTCCAACGATACCAATTTCGCCTTAATCCGATACCCGAGTGAAAAGTTATGCCCATTTTTGTGAGAGACAGTAAGCATAGGCGATTGGTTAGGTGCCGCCTAACCCAAGCATAGGCGATTGGTTAGGAGCTGCCCAACCCAAGCATAAGTGATTGATTGGGTGCCGCCTAAGCCAATTTCAGGTGTCAAGAAAACTCCTTCTTGAGTTACTTTAAAGGGAATTAAGTCTTTAAATACTCCTTACACGTCCCTAAACTTAACCCTGCAAAATTTATATCTTCTAAACATACTGGAACCCTATTTTCATCTCAAATCTCATTAACCAAGAGCACTAAAGGAGAAAAACAACAAGGGTTGCATAAGTAAGCTTGAAAATCTGATTTCAAGGAAATTCCTCCGTCAATCATCAAGAACCTCCCTTCTAAGGTATGTGTAGTGTTCATCTATGGATTCAATTCATTCATAGAGTTAAAGAATCCATCTTCAAAATACAAAATCTTGGTTGATTGTGGTGATATGATCATACCCATGTTGATGCTTGAATGTTTTTCCTCTTTTTCATTATAAAGTGATTTTTATATTGTTGGTTATTGATGATCATGTTGTTGATATTGGGTGATTCCCAAGATGTAATCATTATATGTTTTTATGAATTCATGATATCATATGAGTTGGAAACATATAAATTTTGTTGTTCATGATGTATAATTTGATTAATTCACCTATGCTTAAGTAAGGTGTTTGATAAAATGCCTAAGGAAATAGAAATTATGCAATATAGCTAAATTGTAACTAAGTGAAGGAGTTATGATATGCCCTTACGTCCTAATGACTTCTATGTTTATAATGTGACTTGTAAATGTTGTTGGAATACTCATGAACAATTCTTATGAGATTATGCTATGTTTACTTGCAAATCCTACTTATGAACAAGATGTATGATAACCATGCAATCCACATGAACTTCCATGCTATTGGTATATGTTGCCAATATGATTGTGCAATGAACATGATATTAAGATTGTGCAAGTACTTCTATGTGATATGAAATCCTTTCCATGTAATACATTGTTGATAACTATGCTTAGTATGAGATCCCTACTTATGATATTATAAATTTTGGACTCTACTCTTATGATCAAGTCAGTCATGTGTGTTAGTTTCCTTCCACCGAGTCCTCGGGGTAGTTGTACCCAAAAATATAGCTGTGTCCCTAGAACCATGTCATGTTTTCATGATAGTCTCAGTCAAACCATGATCTATAGAATTCAGTCAGTCATGTGACTCAGGAAAACTCTGTCAATCTCAGTAATCTCAGTAGTCCAGTAATCTTAGTGCTCAGTAACTTCAACAACCCCAGTATTTACAGTCAATCTCAGTAATCTCAGTAGTCCAGTAATCTCAGTGCTCAGTAACTTCAGTAACCTTAATATTCACAGCAAATCTTAGTAACATCAATATTCTCAACCAGTCCTCAGAACTCAGGATATTCCATCAATCATTAGAATCCAGTAAACTTTGTTTAGCTCTGCTAAACAATACCACTAGTATCTGTCCAGTTAATCAATATCCGTTAGGATAATCAGTTCAGTTTAGTTATTCAGTTCTTCTAAGTTATTCAGTGCAGTTTCCTTCAGATGGGAGTAGAAGTTAGCACCGAGTGAACCCAAGGATGGGAACTCACCCGCCAGTTCAGGGTATGATTCTTAGTAGCAATCCTTGTGTTCCAGAACTACGTAGCCAACATAGGTTGACACAACTTAACCCATCAAATTAGGGTTGATGAGGTGGCTTAACCCGTCAGTTTAAGGGTCCCACCATTCTCATTGAGTACCCGCTAGATAAGGGTCACTGATAGCTGTCCTTACCAGTGGTGCGGTATTGACACCCCTCCATTCGAGGCAGTGATTGGACCCCAGCTTAGCCATAACGGCATACATGGTGCATGTCGGTTAAACACTACCTCCCATAGTTTATGTATCAGTCTCAGTCAAAGAACTCAGATAGTTCTTCAGATTTTAGTATATCAGAACTGTCAGATACAGTCAACTCAGAAATAGAATTGAACTCGGATAGTTTCCTTCAGATTTATGGACTGTCATATACAGTCACTTATGCTATCAATCACAAAAGTTATCAGAACTCATGCTATCAGTACTAAGCTTCAGTACTGTCAGATACAGTCAATCAGACTAGTTCTTCATAATTCGAACTGTTAGAAACAATCATTCCTTTATCAGTAATATAGTATCAGTCTCCCAGTATTCGATAATACAGTATCAGATCTATCACCTATTAGTAATTTACATATCAATATCAGTAAACTAAGTCTTTCAAAATCTCATTGTCAGTACACTCATGTTGTCAGTATTCAGACTCAGTAGTCAGTAACTCCACGAGTTTAGTTACTATTACATATGCATGTATGTTCTCTCACGTTCATATCATTCATCCTACCTCACTCGCATACTTAGTACATTCAGATGTACTAACGCATTTGTTCTATGGTTCTTTCTCTTATGTTACACCATACATTCAGAGACATGAGCTCCATATCAGCAGTAGATTCCAGGATCAGCAGTCAGAGTTAGACGTGAGTCCTCATCCTTCAAGGACATGATGATTTCATTTCTATTTTAGTTTTTAGTTTATTTCAGTAGTTGGAGTTAGTTGGGGACATGTACCATCAACTTTTTATTTAGTTCAGTTAGAGGCTTTCAAACTAGATGTTAGATTAGATGTTCATACTTCAGTGTTTATGTTTCTTTTTTTGGTATTGTTATACAATATTTTTCAGATATGTATCAGTATTGAACCTTATGGCCTTACAGTTCATGTTTCCATATATTTTATGAGATATTATGCAGTTTACAGGTACAAATATTAGTCATGGGTTAGCTTGTGGTCCCTTGAGTTCATGAGCACCGTGTAGCATTCCGGTTCAGTAAATTAGGGCGTTACAAGATCTGAGGGAGCACCAAAGACCAAATTAGTTCTAATGGTGTTCGTACCCATTTGAGTTTTAGAGAGTATGAAAGGCTCCACCAAGGTATGTGTAGAGACGGTAGTGATATGTGTTTTCGTTCTACTAAGCCAGGCCATAGAATACAAGAATGTAGAGTGCTTACTTAGAGGGGTAAACTCCATGCGTTTTAGGCTCTCCTTGATCAGGTAAGATCCCATGAAATAGACCCGGTATGTTATGAGCCTTTTATCTTTGTGATATGCATTATTTGATCCGTTGCTCCCATTTTGAGCTAATATGTTGGAATATGTCATGCATGAGTTTCATATCTTGATCGGTCAATTATGACCCAGTTTGTTGGTTCCCCACCCACCGCTCTAGTATTTCAGTGAAGTATGTTTAGAGGGACATAGATTCCTAAGGGGAAGATACCCCATAGTATTATAATGTTGCATGCCATTAGATTCATCCCGATGCATGTTCATATTTTCTTAATGGAGTTAGCATCAGTTGTCCTTACATTGTCAAGTCGTGCTTTCAAAAGTCAACTTAGCCAAACATTTATGCATTAGATATGCACATTAAGTAGAAAGAGTTCAGCTTGTCAGCATTTGTTCTGTCGTGTATTCATAAGATCATCCCAGTTATGAGTCTATGCATCAGATATGCATGCCCAGTGTGAGAACTGTATATGTCAGTCGTTCCTGTTACGTAGTCCTGATCTGAGATGTTTCCATTTCTTCAGTATGCTATGTTGATCCCTATTCTCAGCATCCTCTAGCATCCTCTATCTGCTGAGCATGGAACATAAGCCTGGATATGTCCATCTCCTTAATCAGAATTGCGATCCTACACTCCTTGACCACACTGTTTGACATGCCAAACACAAACTTACTCATCTTATATCTTCTATCTGCTACCATATGAGGAGCGTATCTGGCTAGCTGAGTAACCTTGAGAGAATACTCTTTCAATGTAATATTTCCCTAATTTAGATTAATAAAGCCCAAAACCTTTACTTTCCTAAACTCCAGTAGGAAGAATATATCCATAAAAATAGTGCCAAACTCCTCCCATTATATGGGCCCTGTATCTATAGCCCTTTTTGTCTTCCACTACTTTAACTATGAGTGAGACACATCCTGCAATTGATATGCAAAAAACTCAGCACTTTCACTAGCTATTACCCCTATAATATCTGTAACTTTCTGCACTTGATCAAGGAATTTATGTGGGTGCTCATCATACTTAGACACGGTAAAGGCTGGAGGGTTCATTTGGGTGAAGTCTCGAATTCTAGGTGCAGCAATGTTTACCACTGGGTTACCTAGAATGGCAGTTAGGTATTCATTCTGGGCTACCATAGAATGAGATAAAGTTGTGAAAGCTACTCATAATTCCACATGAGAGACATGCTCATCTAGGGTATCTACCTGAACGGGTGGAGGTCCTGACTGATTTCCTGTTCTCCTTCTATTATTCTTTTTAGGATTCATGTTCTGTAAATAGAAGTAAGAAAAGTATTGGACTGACAGCATAACATGATCTCATACTCACTCGCATGATATGAATACTGAAAGAAGAGAAACTTTTCCTAAAAATGTCTTTTAGCCTCTTGTCCATAAGTGTGGCAGGCGACACACCCATGCACAAGAATCTACTAGATACAACTTTCAAATTTCCTAGGACTCTATAGAACCGTATTCTCTGATACCAAGTTTGTAATGCCCTGTCTGCACTCTGGATGCCACAAGAATTTTACAACCCCGAAGGACCACAAGCTAATCCATGATTAATATCTGCTGTGAGCACTTGGTAACAATACTATCATAAATATGGAAAAATAGGCTAAAATACCATAAGGTTAAAAACCTGAAATACGTATAAAAAGTACCACCTGTAATAATAATTTGAACAGCTAAATACTACCTAAAAGTCTAGTCTACAAGACTCTATCTGTCTGAGTATGGAGCTAATAGGACAAGTCCCCAACTAACTCAGACTAGCGAAATAAAATAAATACTGAAATAATGAAAAAATATAATAACTCTATCCTCAAACTATGAGGGCTCACCACTAGGTCTATTGTTTATAGTACAGGCTGCTATGTATGGTCAAGAGCCCATGAATCTAAACCTATGATATAAAATGCCATAGCTCAAAAAAAAAGTATGCATCAGTACTTTGAATGTACTGGTATGCTAAGTGAGGTAAGCTAATATGCAAGGGTTTATATGCCTGAACAATAACTGACAGAATAACATGAATAAAATTAAATGAGAATATATGTATAACTAAAATTGTTGAAACACTGTTTATGAAATATGGTGCACATATTTACATATTGTGTCCGATATCATAGTAACATTGGATAATGAGTTCTGATAACTGAATGACTAATGTTTGAGTTTATTGATAATTATATTACTAATGGTTGGGTGACTATTTTTGACAGTCCTAATTCTATAGAACTTAATTGAGTTCTATATTAAGCTAGGCGACTGTGTCTGATAGTCCTAATTCTATAGAACTAAAATGAGTTCTATACTGAGGCTGAAACTAAAATTGGGAGAGGTAATTATCTAACATAAATACCCCTCTAGGAACTAATTAGGGTCCAACCTGTAACCCTAGTAAGAAGGGTGTTAGTATCTTGCCACGAGTAAAGACAAATTCTGAGTCACCCTCATCTGGTAGGCACCCTGAACGAGAACAGTGGTACCCTCAACTAGCAGGTAGAATACCTCATCAACCCTCAACTTGTAGGTTAATATCTCAACCTACACTGGCAATGTAGTTCTGGAATGCCAGGATTGCTTCTAAGGATCACACACTCTATTGGCAGGTGAGTCCCCATCCTTGGGTTTACTTGGTGCTGAATCCTGCTCCTAACTGAAGAGACACTGAACTGATTTCTAAACTACTCTAGGCTTGACTGAACTACTACTGATCATGTTAACTGACTAAACTGGAGTGAGTTCACTAAGTACTATAATATATTGAGTGTTTTAAGTTCTATTTGTTGAGTGGATATACTAAGTTCTTCACTGACTGAATGCTACTATACGTTATGTTATTGAGACTATTCAAAAGCTACTATAATTCTAGGTAAACATCTAAATTGTTGAGTATTAGATACCCAGAACGCGAAAACATTAAAAGTAAAGCATAACATGATCTTGAAAAGCATTATAATATTCATAACTCATTCATAGAGACATTTTATCAAACACTTGTAAGATATAAGCTTGTACATAGGCTAGCATGTCATGATTTCCCCATTTTATCTACATAAGAAATTTATCAAACACTTGGGGAACATAATCTATGCACATAATACTAATCAACATGTAGGCATCATGATTTCCAATCCCAACTTTCAAATTCAAGGGCTTTAACATGAATTCGCATAATAATACACACATGTCCAATAAATTTATATGAATCTTGTAATAAATCATGAATTATAAATCCAATTAACATCATAATTGTGAATATACTCAAGCTCAAAATGGTATTCATGAATACAATAAACTTGAAATTTTAAAAGAGGTTCTTGAAATCCAAGGGTGGAAGGAAACCCTTGGTTGAAAACCTAACATACCTTGGTTGTTAATTCTCTAAAAGTTGTAGAGAATTTCTTGAACTTGAATCTTGAATTGGAATCGCTAGGGTTTTATTTCTTGAGTAATTTTGAGAATAATGAGTGTTTTAGCCGTAAGAATGACTTAGTCTCGTATTTTTTGGGATGAATAAGGGTGGAATATAACCTAATTACCCCTCTAGATGTAGGCTTTTAGTGACTGAAATCATGTCCAGTGATGCACAGACTGACATGTTGCGTCGATGGCATCAATGCGATGACCAACGCGCCGCGTTGAGTCTGCGTTGGTTCATTGGTATACACTAAAAGATGGGGGAAGATTATTTATCGATGTGATAGGTTACACAAATTATCGATATCACATCGAACAACTATTTTGGTCAATTAAATATGGTTCAAACGATGTCCATAAAATCCAAAACTCACCCGAAGTGACCTACTGACATTTCTGATCATGAATAAACAAAATAAATATATATTTTAAGGTCATAAGTGTCTTATAATAGGTTCTCAAACTTATGAAGGCTAAAATACTTCTAAGTATAAATACTTAGCTGAAATTTTCAAGTCTGGGACCTATTTTCAAGCTTTAATGGACTGAGTTAAGCTTAGAATTTTGTGAGGTCTTACAGAATCATAGATGATGTTCTCATTAAGGTTGTTAAATTCATTATTCTTGCTGATTTTATTATTCTTGATTATGATGCAGATGACAGGGTACTAATCATAAAAAGAAGTCCCTTCTTGGCAACTAGAAAAACACTAATAAATATAAGAGATGGTACTCTAAAATAAGATTGAATGATTAATATATGGCCTACAGAATGATTTTATTTTAAATTATCAAAGGTAAGGAAGTATATAAGTATCGGGTAAAGGAGTGCAAACATCAAATCTCTTCGAACTCTCTTATGTAGTTGCGCAAATTTTTAATTAATCCCAAAAGTTAGAAATGTGAAGAGGATCTTAAAAAGGTAACTATAGTAATAATTCCAAGACTTAATAGTAAGCACTTAAAAGGTAAGCAAAGAATAAGAAGATGCACTTCAAGTAGGAGGAAAAAGATGAGAGACTACGGTAAAGAGTTATGATGTGAGCCGTGTTGCAATAGTAAATCGGGCGTTTCTTGGGAGGAAACCCAATTTAAAGAAGTTATTTTTATATTTTGTAGTTTTTATTTAGTATCACTTTTGAATTTGTTTTTGTTTTGTGTCAATGGGTTGAAGGGAAGTTTGAGTATCAGAGATCTTAGCAAAGGAGCATAGGTAAAATTGAGTGAGGAATCCATCAAACTTTCTTGATGATAATAATGCTAATATCTAGGTATAGAGGCCTATGAGAGTATTTATATCCTTACTCTTAATTTATACTTTGAGGGCAAAGAATGATTTTAAATGTGGGTGGGGAATATTCCAACTGTTTCATGTCAAGTGTTGCTATAGGATTTTTATTTTTATTTATTCTATAGTTTTGGACTAAATTTAAGAAAAAATAACAAAAAATATATATCTTTTTTATTTTTAGTTTTGTTGATGTATGTCTAGCAGAAGCACATTTAACCCACCACTCGTTTTTTTTTGGTTCTTTTCTCAGGCAGAGTCCATTAAACCTAGTATCCCTTTTGATCTTTTGGAGTAAATTTTATATTTTTTCAATAGGAATAAATGATATGTTCTTGTTAAGAATTATGTATGATTACACGATTTAAGTTGGTTTTTAATATGGAAGCATGTGTAATAAGTTGCATGACTATTTTGAGACACCTAGGATCATTTATATGACTGTTGTGCAATGTCGTCTCAATTTTTATATGTTACTATTGCGTGGTTAAAATTCTATAGAGATAATGCTTGATTTAATCATGTTCCAGTTGTGAGTGACATTTTTGTACATTCCTTGTTGCATATTGATATGTGTTTACAAAGCAAAATAAAGAATGTTTGGTTTAGGAGATGATTTAAGAATATGATAGTCATGTTTATACCTACTTTATCTAAACTTTATGTATGATCTTTGTTAGCCCCGTTAAGTCGCTAGGCTATTATTTGGTATCCATATATGTATCTTATTCACTTTTATTCAATTGACCATAACTTGATTAAAAACACCTAAACACTTTAGTTGAAACATTGGGATGTTCAGGAGTGTAGAATTGAGGAATAAAAAAGTAAATGTGAAGCCCCCAAAAAATAGATATTGGTGTGTTTATGTGTTGTGGTTGGGAGTAATGTAATGATAAGAAAAATGGATAAAAAATGAATCATGTGTTGATAGAAAATACTCCCTACTAAAGATGTGTAAACTAGCTTAAAAAGATGGGGCAAAACAAAAGAGAAGTAGGAATATGAAAGTGGTTTAAAATTGGTTGGTTAAAGAAAAGTTTAATTTAACGTGTTATGTGATAAAGCGCATAGGGAAAATAATCATTATTATTCAACAAAATAGTCATTACTTGTCCTATAGCCTACATTATAACCTTTAAAGTCCTACTTGATATTAAGACTCAATATTCTGATATTAGTGGAGTACTAAACATAGGGCATGTCATGACCCGAACTAGGGCCTGTCTGTGACAAGTATCTCAAGTCCACCAAGGATGGGATACCACACCCTTTTCCTAACTACACAAGACATAGCACACCTAGCATCCTCTGAAATCTAAACATATAACAAGATAAAGGATAATAATTTAAGAAAACTTATAGTGTTAATCATCACAACATCCCAATCACAGTAATATCCACAAGCCTCTAAATAATACTAAGAATAATATAAATCGAGATATCCCCCTACCGTGACAATGACAATGATAATGTAAACTCTTCAAATCTAGTCTCAGAAAGAAAACTGATGAAATGACCAAGTCTTCCAGAGAATGGAAGGTTACAACTTCACCACTAATAATTGAGAAACCGAGTCGATCCACCTAACACTGCGTAGGAAAAGTAGAAGTATATATGGTTCCTACATTGCGTAGGGATAGAACATACGGAGATGGTTAGTAGGTTCCACACTAGCATGTAAATTATTGATAGGGTATAAAATAATGCCAAGTCAAATCTAATTCAAAACCATGTGAACCCTTCATATACATTTATAATTAATATGCTGAGACGAGGAACAATGCTTAGCGTAAAGTAAAATATTATCTTGGACTATGTAGCTCAACCATCATAATAGGCAACCAGGGGCTGTATGGGTTTAGAGCTCCTATTCAAAGGGCCCAAGTACATGTTAGCCGCACAAACTAAAGGTATTAAGAAAAATTAGGGAATTCCCCGACCCCACATCAATCAAAGATACAAATATGTCAATAGTGTGAACTATGAACATGGGTCATCATGAACAAACTTTATGTCGTCAATCATGAGTTTCCAGTACAAGTCATCCAAGACCCACACATTTACGGCTTTACTACGTAGCCCCCATTATTGAATCAATTTTCACATAACCGTTTTATTAACTAATGAACCAAACGTTAAGGCATGCCATGGGTATTGTCATATCCTTACACTTGCAAACTTAACTATATGCCATAACAATCACAATAGCACGGGGGAGTACCTCGACCCTCTTTGTTTATTAAATCGAATCATATCTAACAAGGCTTTTAAATCTATGTTCACTATTTAATCATTTATGGAATGCGATAATATATGTGAGCAAGTCAAACCAAGTGATAATTTCACAATTGAAAACCATTTTCCCAAATAGGTAGAGGGAACACAATTATTCAAGATCAATTCTAATTTAAAACATCAATTTGGGGAAAACTATGACCCATTTGTTTATTCAGCATACCCATGCTGTAACGCCCCAAAATTTGGTCCTGAGATGTCACACGGTGCTTAGGATAATAAGTGACCCCAAACTAACCCTTCTACTGGAATAACTCATAGGAAACTGAACAAAAAGTATAAATCTATACAAATCTGTGGAAAATAATTCTTTTCTGAATATGATAGATACAAAACTGAATTAACAAGATTACAACTGTACTTTTACAACCAAAACTGAAACAGAATACATAAACTTCTACCGAATATCTATGAAGCCTCTACTAGTACTGACTGTAGGTAGCAGGGTCATGACTCCCGACTAACCCAACTCAATACGACCGAATAAAGAAAATACAACACTTCTGAAACTGTATAACTAACCCAAGCCCTTGAATTAAAAGGACTCATCACCTGCTGACAGGATGCCGTGAACTAACAGGATCTAAAGATATACACTATACCATATACCTACATTCTAAGAAAATATAGCCCACATATGAATATATGGGTCAGTACCATAGAAACGTACCGAGAATATGGGGGTGCAATATATATAAAATAATATCTTAATATCATCACAGTTTAAAAAATTATGTATGCTGATATAAATGACTCACTTAGCTCTAATTAAAATCATCATAATCATAAGAGAGTAAAATATATTAGGTGAAACATGTGAGTCATCAGAATAAATCTCAATTCACTTCCATCTCGATTCCAAATCACCAAAGCAATCAAATCTCATAACAATTCTCTTTGGAATATATGTTTATTAAATTTTTCAAAAATAATGACTTTCACAAACTCAGTCTTCAAACAAATATATTATCATCTCAGATAGAAGAATAAGACTTTTCATATTAGATATGAGAATACACACACACACATTGGGATTCTATCATAACCTGCATAAACCATGTGAGCTACGTGGAGTCCAACGTCCAACCTACGTTGGGAAGAGCTGTCCTATCCTTACCATCGGAGTAGGACCTTAATCATTATTTTCAATAGTGATCACTATATCAATTAGCCTTAGGCTCACATCCTACGGGAGCACGTAGTTTTAGGGAAGTACCAATCACAACTATACCTCCCACTCGGTGGTAAAGACTACTTCCGGACTTAGCTCAGATCTTTTCAAAAGAAAATCCACAACAACATAATTCAATAATTCATAACGGGAGCCATCATGCTACCCCTTTATCATAATCAATCTCAATGTGGATTCGTTTTCTCACTAGAGTTCAAAAATAACTCCTTCAAGAGCAAAAGGTCAAATGAATCCAATCTCAAAGTTTATATAATATATTACTTCAACAAAATATAAATTCAAATAGGGTTCAACATCCCATATATTAATACTTCATCAAAATATTTTAAGATTCACACTTTATATATCAAACATGTATGATTCATACGAAAATCTGGAAATTTAGCATTAATCAAGAATATTCACATCAACGCTCATCAAATTCATCTTTAAAACATCAAAAATATTATAACTTCTTCAACAAGAATATAGATTTGAAATTTCCATCTCAAATTCATAAGTAGAGCATGTAAAATCATATATCTTTGTAAAATAATACAAATTTTGGGTACAAGAATGAAAGGGTGTTCTTGTTGAAAAACCCCACATACCTTAAACTTGAAGCTTTGTGAACTTTTGACCTTGGGACTCTATTCATGAAAATAACGAGTGTTTCTTGTATCCCTCAAAATGGGGATTTTGAATCACGAAGAATTATTTAAAACTCATGGTTGAATCTTGAGATATTTGAATTTTTTGGTTGAAATCCTAATGAATGTTCTTGGTGATTTTGAGCGAAAGTAAACTTATTTTGGTGTTATGGGAGTTTAATCCCGTGTTATAGACATATATAGGGGTGTTTTTGGCACTTGAAAGTGAAGTATGCGGCGCACAACCCATGGAAGACCTTAAGGTGTCCATCACACACCATATTGAAGACATTTAAGTATGCCTCGCACTCCCAATTGCACATATTTGATTGAGCGGCACATTGCCCATCGCACACCCTTACTGCCTCTCATGAAAATGGGCATAACTTTTTGTTCGGGTATCAGAGTTTTGCAAAATTGGTATTGTTGGAAAGCTAATTCAATTATCTACAATTTTCTAGGTCTTGGGATAAAAAATTCCATATATATTAAGAGATATACACGTTTGTAGTTTGTCCCTTGTAGAATCAAATGTCAAACTTTTGATGAATCAATTGGTCTTAGCTCAACTTTGTTCTAGGTCGTTGCTATGAATATTTTTCACCTCTAAACTACTCCATAGACTAGGATAATGATCATGCAACTTGTATTCACGTTATAATCACTTGTATTAGATATTAGAGGCACAGGAACGATGGTTTGAATTCTAGAACGAAAATATGGGGTATTACATTATCTCCCCCTGGGAATATTCGTCCTCGAATATGGATAATTAACCTGAAACACAAAGGAATATTAGTCTTCAAGCTATCATGTGTAACTGATTGAACTGAATCACTAGATCTAAAGAATAGTGAGCTACTAAACTGGTCTGCAAGTGCATGAATTCTCAAGAAAAATAACTATATGGCTGAGATAGAAAAGAGAGTGTCAACTTATGAGTAACCATTACTTTGCAGTGGATCTGATCTGATAAGAAAGAATGAGAGGTTTATGACATTAAAACTCGGGGTATTACAACATATCTCTCTTGGGATCATTCATCCTCGAATGATAATAATTTGATGAAAATACTAGGAAAAGACTATGACACTACACAAGATACTTACGAACTGAATCATGACTTAATATTTGAAACTGAAACTGATGCATGTACTGAGCTGAATTCATAGTTTAATAGGAAACAAACACATTGCCTCTTGGAATGTACATAAATATAAGACTGTGGATAGTAAGACTAGCTGGAAAATTAAGAATCTATAGGAGCTTATCTCCTTGCTTTCTAAACTAGATTACAGGCTATATGGACTGGATCATATTGACTACCCATACTCAAATGGAGTATTTCTTCAGCACTTTTCTATAAAATTCTATTGACATTAGGGAGCAAAGAATTTCGGGCATGCTCTGAACAAGACATTTGGCTAAGGAATTACAACATTGATATAAATCAATAGCATGAAATATAATTATATAACTCATAAACTAGGATTGGGTTGCTAGGCCATAGGAAACATAACTTCTTACTTTCAAGCTAGCATCACTTCTCAAATTCTCTCTCAACTATAATATTCCCCTTAAATACCATACTTATTAGATTCAACTTATAATTCTCATATTGGCACTGTAAAATCTTTCTACTAAGGTCTAAACTAAACTAAGTTCTCTCACCATGATCAGGCCTAACACCGAATCACAAGATACGACATGATAAACCACAATACTAGTCTAAACCACAAGGTTCAATATTCTATATCTTCTTAGAGCTCACACCTTAATCATAACATGCCTTACCACTTCAATGACTAATTTAAAACTCTTGATATGGATTCAGTAGTGTATATTGCATACATCATCTTACACCTAACATGACATTCAAGCCTATCATTAAAACCACATATAAATTTAAGGAAAATACCCCTAAAGGCATACTTCCCATATTCTCTAAACCTTTATCAACCACAATTTTCTTTCAACATTCTTAAGAACACACATACAATTTCTAACTAACTATGACAAGTATCAAAGACTTGGCCTCAATCTTACTTTCCACTTTAGCCTTTGATAGAAAATCATAAATAATCTTTCTTAACGAGGGTCATCAACTCCCCCACATCTAAACCATTGCTTATCCACTATTATCATCACTATCTTAATATAGAAAGAGGTCATAGAAGACTAACACATAAGGACCTGAAGCATGAAAACTACAATATGTAAATTTAACACATATCTGATTCCACAGGAAAAAAATATCAAAGGCATGGATTCATTAAAGAAATCTAAGCTGAGGACATGCATGATATAATGCGAACTTCGCTAGTATCATAAGTTTAAAACTGGTCATACTGTGAAACATGTGTTCATACTTATCATGAGCTATTCAACATAAGACTGGAGTTCACAGATTCATGAGAGATAACTTGAATCACTGAGTGAAGCTGTTACATGCTTTCTTGAAGTTGAGAATAGGCTTGAGCAAACACGGTACATATAAGCATAGGCTTGTGGCATGGATTTGTCAAGCAAGTGATGAATTTGGTATTGTAATGACTGAAATGAATACTCTAGAGTAAGAATGGATCGCTATCTCATCATAGCTTATTATTGACATGTATCACAATCTAATTCTCAAAACTCAGTTTGGTTCTTCACTAACAATCTCCCCCTTATGTCAAAGCTGGTATTCTAAGTATGATGGTCTACTCCATATCCTCGAGAGTAAGCCATAATTTCATCATTCTATTATCTACACATAAATGCTAAACTCACAAGAATAAACTAATTTTGAACTTACCGACTTCATTCTGGAACAACCTATCCATATGCCATCCTTAATTCCTAGCTTCAATAATCATCATCAAAGACTTACACTCTCATTTGCAACCATATCTACATATCTAATCACATAATCATAGCATACTAAGATCACACTTCTATACTTATATTTTGCCCAAACCATGAGAATAAAATCATATTAAAAAGACTCAACATCTTCAATCATAACTCCTTAACTTAGTTATCAAGAGCAACATAAATTATCTGACTAGCATTTCTCCACCAAGAAACTCAACATTACTACTAACCACACAATATGCAATAATCCTCAAAAAAATAATGCATCCCCATAGCACCTTGGGCACAGATCTACACCATACTTAATTATGAACATATGATCTAATACTTTTGCATACACTGTTTAGGCCTAATAGATCACCTCTTTATAACTAGCATCAACAACCGAGCCATCAATAGTTCAAACTTAATAGCTAGTGATAAACATGATTTACAAACCAATCTAACACTCAATTTTTACTTCAAAACTATAGAACACAACATTAAGAAAAACTAGTACACAATGACAATCGATCATAATCATATGACCTATCTTATTCAGAATCTATTAACACATCCTCCTTCTTCCCATCATTACTATTTACCCATCTTCACACCTAAATTATTTTCATAGCTCTATATATTTCAACTTAACTTCCTCTTGCAATCTCAGGAAAGCCTAAATTAACAATACTCAACCACCAAATACTTCTATCAAAACCTATACTTTCCTAGCACAACAAATACCATCAATAACTCTTTTCATACTTCAAGCAAACAACAATCCACCTTAACTAATAATCTCCTTCTCTAACTTCACTAAACTAACAAACAAGGGTATATCACTTTATTACTAATTCAATCATAAGAAAAAATTTAGCTATACATATTTAATAAATCGCTCTTACCACCATTCTTGCCACTACACTTCTAAACCCTCAAGTTCACCTAACACAAGATTTTCAACTAAACGTTACTACTTTTGTCACTACATAGAAACCCACACCTTCAACTAATACCAGAACGACAAGATAAACAACAAGTTTCTAGTGAATCGAAATAGGCCTCACACGGCTTCACTAGACTTTGGTTTTGTGTTTTGATTAAGAAAATTATATGAATAACAAAGAAACTATTCTATTGAATAAAAATAGGCCTCACACGGCTTCACTAGACTTTGATTTTTCACAAATATAATGATAACAAGATTACATAATACAAGAGATAGAAACTTGACACACAATATTCTATGATCTAAGAACACACCTTACTCTATATTAATTAAATAACTCATAATAACAAGGGTATAACTTCAAATCTGATGGGCTTATAACACACTAGAAGGCTCCTCTCAAGCCACTTTATGAAACTTCTAAAACTTCTGCCAACAAATACAAGAGCATTGTCTGGGCGGAAATTGGAACTTGCCAAACATGTTACCTCAAGAACAGTACATAGATAGAGAAGTATAGATTATCATTATGGATTCTGAGAAGAAATTTGATAGAATATCTGACTCAGGCTTAGTTGACAATTTCTATAGGCCTGATAAAGCACTTCAGTTTCCAAAACTCAAAAGTACTGACAGGATACATTCTAGCACTCTTACAGTCCCATAACTATCTATGGAGAATGAAGCTCAACTATTTCTGATACCTTGGAAATAAGGCAGAGATGGCCTAACTAGAGTAAGATAAGAATCTGTATAAATTTCTCAAAGAACCTTTCTATAGCACGATTTAAGACTTAAAAGAATGGACACATTTCCTAAAATCCCTGTATCCTCTCAAAGAAAAGTGCAGATGTCTTCGTACCATTTTGTAAGACTCTACTAGACACGGTTTCATAGACACCCTAGGATACTTGAACTCTGTGCTCTGATACCAAGTTTGTAACACCACAAAATAAGATCCCGAGATGTCATACGGTGCTTAGGATCACAAGTGACCCCAAACTAACCCTTCTACTGGCATAACTCATAAGCAACTGAACAAAAAGTATAAATCTATAAAAATCTATAGAAAATAACTCTTTTTTGAATATGATAAATCCAAAACTAAATTTACAGGATTACAACTCTACTTTTACAACCAAAACTGAAACAAAATACATTAACTTCTTTGACTGTCTATGAAGCCTCTACTAGTACTGACTGTAGGTAGCCGGGTCATGACTCCCGACTAACCCAACTCAACACGACTAAATAAAGAAAATACAACACTTCTCCATTTGTTTAACTAACTCAAGCGCTTGAATTAAAAGGACTCATCACCTACTAACTGGATGCCATAAATTGACTGGATTTGAAGATGTACACTATACCTTGTACCTATATTCCAAGAAAATGTAGCCCACATATGAATATATGGGTTAGTACAACAAAAACTTACCGAGCATATGGGGGTGCAATACATATATAAAATAATATCTTAATATCATCACAGTTTATAAAATTATGCATGCTGATATCAATGACTCACTTAGCTCGAATTAAAATCATCATAATCATAAGAGAGTAAAACATATCGGGTGAAACATGTGAGTCATCATAATAAATCTAAATTAACTTCCATATCGATTTCAAATCATCAAAGCAATCAAATATCGTAACAATTCTCTTTGGAATATATGTTCATTAAATTTTTCGAAAACAATGACTTTCTCAAACTCAGTCTTCAAACAAATATGTTTTCATCTCAGATAGAAGAATAAGACTTTTCATATTAGATAGGAGAATACACACAAACACATTAGGAGTCTCTCATAACCGACATAAACTATCTGAGCTACATGGAGTCCAACGTCCAACCCACTTTGGGAAGAGTTGTCCTATCCTTGCCATCGGAGTAGGACCTTAATCATTCTTTTCAATAGTGATCACTATATCAATTAGCCTTAGGCTCATATCCTACAGGGGAACGTAGTTATAGGAAAGTACCAATCACACCAATACCTCCCACTCGGTGCTAAATACTATTCTCGAACTTAGCTCAGATCTTTTAAAAAGAAAATCTATGACAACACAATTCAAAAATTCATAACGGGAGCCATCATGCTCCCCCTTTATCATAATCTATAAAAATGTTGATTTATTTTCTCATTCGAGTTTAAAAATAGCACCTTCAAGACCAAAAGGTTGAATCAATCCAATCTTAAAGTGTATATAACACATTACTTCAACAAAATATAAATTTAAATTGGGTTCAACAACCCATATATCAATACTTGATCAAAACATTTCAAGATTCATGCTTTCTATATCACACATGTATGATTCATACGAAAATATAGAAATTTATATTTAATCGTGAATATTTACATCAACTCTCATGAAATTCATCTTCAAAACATAAATTTTTTTTATAACATATTCGAAAAGAATATAGATTTGAAATTTCCATCTCAAATTCATAAGAAGAGCATGTAAAATCATATATCTTTGTAAAATAATACAAATTTTGGGCAGAAGAACGAAAGGGTGTCCTTGTTGAAAAACCCTATATACCTTAAACTTGAAGCTTTGAATGAACTCTTGAACTTGGGACTCTATTTGTGAAAATAACGAGTGTTTCTTGTAGCCCTCGAAATGGGGATTTCAAATCTCAAAGAATTATTGAAAACTCAAGGTTAAATCTTGAGATATTTGAATTTTTATGTTGAAACACTTCTGAAGGTTCTTGGTGATTTTGAGAGAAAGTAAACTTATTTTGGTGTTGTGAGAGTTTAATCCCGTGTTATAGACATATAAAGGGGAGTTTTAGGCACTTGAAAGTGAGGTATGCGGCAAAAAACCCATGGCAGACCTTAAGGTGTCCGTCACACACCTCATGGAAGAAATTTAAGTATGTCTCGCACTCCCAATTGTACACATTTGATTGGGAAGTGCATTGCCCATCGCACACCCTTACTGTCTCTCACGAAAATGGGCATAACTCTTCTCTCGGGTGTTAGATTTTTGCGAAATTAGTATCGTTGGAAAGATAATTCAATTATATACAATTCTTTAGGTCTTGAGATGAAAATCTCATGTATATTAAGATATATACACATTTGAATTTGACCCTTGTATAATCGAATGTCAAACTTTGGATGAATCAATTGGTCTTAGCTCAACTTTGTTCTAGGTCATTGCTAAAAATATTTTTCACCTCTAAACTACTACATAGACTAGGATAATGATCATGCAACTTGTATTCACATGAGAATCATTTGTATTAGAGCTTAGATGCGTAGGAACGATGGTTAGAATTCTAGCACGAAAATATGGGATATTACACATGCACCCTAGGATTTCAAAACTATTAATAAAGAACAAAAAATACATATTAAATCATAGGAAGACGAATTAAGAATCATCCATGTCAAAAACCCTCAACCATTGTAGAAACCCACGTTCAAAACCATCCAATTAAATTAATTAAATACATGATTTTTCTAAATTAATAATTGGGGAAGAGTAACATGCCTAAAATATCCAAGTTTATGGAGAGAAATTAACTCTTGAGCTCTTGGATGACCTACTTCTTAGAAACCCTAAGTATCTTGACCCTGGGAGTTTTGAGATTTTGAGAGTGTTTTTTAGTGTGTTAAGAAAGAAAAATAAGCCCATTGAGTAATTTATGATTTGGGGTCTAAGTAAGGGAAATGGGGAATGGACCAGAAAGTCATAAATGAAAAGAGTAATAATTATTGCCCAGTCACTACGAGCGATCTTATGACTCATAGGGTCACCTTACGACTCGTAAGGTCCCACTCATAGTCTCGATAGTGTCCATGACCAAAAATACTGAATTTGTTATAATTCATACCATACAAATCGTACTTAGTCATTACGATTGGCATAATCCAGTCATCATCAAATCATAAATGATTAGGCTTTATACTAATCAGATTATGAAAGACACCATTCAACTCGTTTTTAGTTTATATAACTTTTACCCACCAGTCATAGTCATAGTAGAAACTCCAGGCCAATATATTGGTAATGATATGATTGGGTCCTTAAGACCCATCAAAACTCTCCACGACACGTAGTCTGCACAGTGAGGATACAATTTAAGAAATTTTTAAGGACTAAGAATATTTGATGTTATAGGGTAAGCTTATGGTTTATCTTTTGTTGCATGACAATTCTTTGTGAGAGTGAGAAAAATTTTATTCTTACTCCTATTTGTATGACAAATTGAATATTATTGAGTGAATATGGGTGGCTCCCTTGTGATGAGGGCACACTTTTTATGATGGTTAGGTGACTTGTATGATCTCTTTACTGAGTAATACACATGATTTTGCTAAATTGGTAGAGTCATTTCTTGAGATTTGTGTGTTTTGAAATAGTGTTCATGAGTTTTTAATTGGAATTTGACATTCATGATGTGGAACTTGTTATCCATGTAGTTATTGTAGTTCTAGCTTGAATGTCTTAGTTTCAGTAGTGATGTTAGAGTCTTCTTGGATGGTTCTTAATGTAAGGAGATTTCTAAGGACGAACAAGGGTTTAAGTTTGGGATGGTAATCTTAGGTGTATTTATACACCTAAATGTCATTATCTATGTACATTTATGTAATGCCCCAGGAGTACACCTGTAACGCCCCAAATCTGGTAACTGAAATGCTACGCGGTGCTCATAACCTCGAAGGACCACAAGCCAACCCATGAATGATATCTATAACTGAGTACTGAATAATATACATAAAATTTGTGGAATATAAGTTTTAAGGCCATAAGGTTCAAAATTGAAATAATAGTGAATATAAAACAACGTTAGTAATGGGGTATAACAATACCTAAAACTGAAATAAAATGTCTGACACATGCTGTAGTGTGAAAACTGTGGAGTTGATCGGTCATGTCCCTAAGTAACTCCTAACTACTAAAATAATAAAGTAATAAAATAATCATGCTCTCCTCAGATGATGAATACTTACTGCCAGTCGGGCTACTGAACGTCTGATTTACTAAGGACGTTTGGGAAAGGACGTTTGGGAACTCATGCTTCTAAACCTATAGTATAAAACATCATAGCATAAATGCATTAGTACATTGAATGTACTGGTATTATTTAGTAGAACTAAAGTAAGTTCGTTGAGTTTAGTTGACTAACGAAATGCTACTGAGATCTGAGGACCGACTGAGGGTACTGAAGTCACTGAAATTTTTTGAGGAATACTGAGATCACTGAGATTACTGAACTACTGTTATTACTAAGATTTCTGAGAGAGACTGGACTGATACTGAATTTATTGAGTTTTCCTGAGTCATGAGATTGACTAAATTTTATTGATCATGGCTTGACTGAGATTATCATACAAACATAACATGGCTCTTGTCACACAACTAAATTGTCGGGTACAAGTACCCCCACGACTCAATAGACTGAAACTAAGGCTTTACACTTTTGATCACATGACCAATATCAACAATTAATAATTTCATAGTTTGGGATTTCATGAAGCACATGATCATCATAATGTTGTACATAGATAGTAATGCATAAAAGCATGGAATAATTTTGTGCTTCTAATCTTTTGAACATCTCATCAAGAAATCACAATGCATATTTTTGCATGGGAATCATCTTAATCAAGTAGGCATAGCATAAATGAAGAGGCATGACATGATATTAACACATGGAAACTAAGTACTTTATAATGATCCATTCATTGGGGCGTACTATCAAATACCATGCATTCACACTCAGGGCATAGGTATGATCATCAATTTAATACAACATGTTTCCACAATTTAACTCAATTACATAAATTTCAACCCTATACTAACATTGTTTCTTGAAAACATTATAAGAATGCAATCTTGGTAGCCATACAATAATAACAACATGAACATAATCAATTCAAAACAAGAACATCATGACATATAGTTTAAAATAGGGTTCTTGAGCTTCATGGACGAAAGGAGTCCACGAATCAATATTTTGCATACCTTTGTTCTTGATTCTATGAAAATTGATGGAGAGATTCTTGAATTCGAATCTTGAATTTGAATCCCCAATTGAAAACCCTAGCTTGTTCTTAAGAGAAACTTGAGAGAAACAGTATATTTTGGGTGAAATATGACTGAATCACATGTTATTTGGTTTATATAGGGTTGAGAAATTGACCCTTTTAACCCTTGGACGCATATTTTATTTCTGATAAAATTTCCCAATTTGGTAGGCTAACGCAACGTGGAACTATAGCGCCATGTCATTGGAAATTGCCAACTGGAAACTGGGATGAAAGTGCAATGTAGTGAAATCGCATTGCAATACTGGATGGGACCTGGGAGTTCACCACAACACAATGGTATCACGCTGATACACTAGAAAAAGGACGATTCAGAATTTGAGCCCTGGTGTGATGCACCATAATTACGGAGGCTCACTGGATTTTGACGATTGCCATTTTGACCTACTCCACAATGCACTGATGGCTCAGGTACAACACTGTCTTACTAAAATGGCTCTAACTCTTCACCCAAGTGACGAATTTGGGCAAATTTGGTATTGATGGAAAGCTTATTGAATTTTCCACATGAAAACAAGTGAAAACTTTGAAAATACCATATGTATAAAAGTGGATTAATCATTGAAACAAGTCTTTGATATTTTTTGGACTAATTTAAGCTAGTTAGAAGTACGGGGCATTACAATACCCTAGATGCCACATGATGCCGACATCCCCAAAGGACCACAAGCTAACCCATTCTGGTACCTTCTGTAAGCACTGTATAAATAATAGAGAACATATGTGAAATTTAACTGAAAACTCCATAAGGCTTTAAATATGAAAATAATACTAAATTGAAATATTGAAAATATTTGTCTAAAAACAATACTGTGAGACTGTCAATAATATCAGATAACAGAATAACTGGCTGATAACGCTCAAACTACAGCTCTCGTAAGAGTGTAAGCGGTCGTTGTCAAATATAGAACCCAACTGGGTTGGGTGTCGAATCCCACAGAGAATACTTGGTCACTAAGTAAGCGAAGATTATTAGACTTTTGGTGAAAGTTTTGTAAAAATGGGGGATTGTAGTGTGCAATAATTTAACAAAGTGAAAAACGGAAAATAGCAAAGTAAAAAGAAAGAATGTTTAGTAAGATGTTTAACCAATGAGAATTGAGAGTTAGGGTTATGTCCACATTATGAGTTATACGTCTCTATTGGCTATGAGTTATGCAGAATTCAGACATGCATGTGCTTATAGAGAATTGTATTCTATGGTAAATCCAGACGTCTTTCGACCATCAAGGATTATTTCACTTTAACTCTTTCGAGCTTAAAGCGTATCTAACGGTACAAATTCTCCAAGAGGTTAATCCAGTTACGACACTAACTTTTTAACAGGGGTTGGTACCCTATTACCTTGACATTATCTCTTTTCCAGACATATAACTTTTCTTTTGAACAAGTTAATGCTATACTGGCGTATTATATGTGTTTGTAACCACAAGAATTTGCATTAAGATGAAGAGAGTAATGATATAAGCAGCATGCGTTTCAAGAATTCACAAACTCATAGCAATAGATAGTAGCTCATAAGGCTTCCATAACCCCAACAGAGAAGTTTAGCTACTCATGAGTGCAATGGAAATCACAATAGACATTATCATTATACCAAAATAAAGATCTCACGTGTAGTAGATGTTGGTAGGGCTTTGTGGAGTGAATTCCTTTAATAATAGCGTTTCTCTTGTTGTGAAAATTAAGATTTGAATAGATGAAGAGAATAAGAATTGAGAGTGTTGAATAAAAAGTAGAAGTATGAGAATTCGAATTAATGGAAGAATTAAAATGATTCGGGATTATAAAAACTTCAGCAAAATAGGGTATTTATAACACCCATATCCTATTCCTACTAAGCTACTGCATTACTTAACCTAATCCTACTAGGTTACTGCATCATTATCCTAATCCTAATAAGTTACTGCTAATCCCCAAAGTCTTTAGAATTTCTGTTTTTGCCCGAGACAGGTTTTCTATGCGTCACTTTTAGTCTTTGGCGTCCAAGCTCTCCTTTCCTTCTTTTGTGAGGCTTCCTTTGGCGTCAAGTTATCCATAAAATGCAGAAATCTGCATCATTTATACCTGAAAACTTGCTAATCACGTTTGTTAGCTCACTTACAGGAAAAAGGACTAAAAGTGCATGAATTATATATTTTGTCCTCAAAACTTAGCTAAAATATGGGTAGATTATAGTACTCTAGGCGTGTAAATATGCCTAACATCACTGGCTGAAAGTGTCTCAAAGCATCTAGCTGACTGATTGTAGAGTTGATGCGATAAGTCCTCAACTAACTGCAACTGACTACTAAACTGAACTGAAATAAACAAAATGGTCCTCGAAACATGAGGACTAACCACTTCTACTACTGTGGATGCGCTACAGAGGTTTAGGTGCGGTCAGGAACCGGAGCATCTGAACCTACGATATGAGATATCATAGCGCAAAAAATGAGTATATTGTCAGTACTTTGAATGTACTAGTATTCTAAATTAGGGCAGGGTAACGTGCATGGTTCATATGTATGAAGGACACTAACTGAACACATTGAATGAGATAACTAATGTATAGTATGCGAGAAATACTGTAAATTAACTCTACATACTGGACAGAACTTTGTTGACTAACATGATGCACTGATTGAACTGATAATACTCTAATATATTCAAAACCCTTCTGAAAGTTTTTAATCTAAGTATACAACTATGTTTTTGGGTATTCATAACCCTTAGGACTCGATAGTGATTTCAATAAGATCATATGAGAGCATTTGAAACCATTATACAACTTAGAGAACTTCAAAAATAGTCTTTATTCAAAATTCATCTATAAGGCATTTCATCAAACACATGGGGGTCGTGAGTTAAAATATGAAATTAGTTTAATACATAAGGTATTAACATAACTTCTTTACTAAAATCACGGGTTAGGGATTTCAACATGTAGTTTTATTCTTCAACATGTCAAAAACTAACTCCAACGAAAAAAATATGTAAACATGGAATAAAGTAAAAATTCATGTATAAGATTTATAAATACATGTTAATATCATAATTGAACTATAAATTGGGCTCTTGAACTCCATGGATGAAAGGGTCAATGAATCAACATCTAACATACCTTAATAGAAGAATTTGTGAATGTTCTTGGTGGATTTCTTGAATATTGAAGGGCTTAGGGTTTGTTCTTGAAAGGATTTTCTTCTAATTTTTGGTGAAATATGAATTATGAAGCAAAGATGCTATTTTGGGACCTAAAACCCATGTTGAAGTGAGGGGGAAAATATTAAACTACCCTTTTACTATACTGGCGAATCACTAAATACTATACTCACCGCAACATAGTACAATCGTGGTGAGTCACTAGAAATGACCATTACTGACTTGACCTTCACCATGACGTAGTGGCTCCTTCACCGCTATGCTTACTATGACACAGTCTAATCGCAGTGAGTTGCTTCCTGGAAAATTCAAACGTGGTCCAAACCTTATCCAAACAACTCAAAATTTACCCGTGACATGCTACTTACACCCCTAACCATGTATCAACTCAAAAATCATTAACTAAGAGTCCCTAGTCATTACACGGTGCATACGGTCCCGAGGGACGACAAGCTAACTCATAATCTGGTACCTGCTGTGAGCACTGAATAATATTATCATGATTGCAAAAGAATAACTGAAATTCCATAAGGTTTTAAAAATTAAACGACTAATAAAATATGAATCTGTCATAATACTAAAATCTAAATAATCTAATTAGCTAATTATAGTGTCTGAAAATCCTCTAAATTGAATACTGTGAGTTGATGGGATAGGCCCCAACTAGCTTTACTAACTACTGAGATTAAGTCATGAAGTAATATAATCTATCCTTGGATGATGAGGACTCAGCACTACTATTGTACTATTGATGATCTGAGGGACTAAGTCCAATTTGAGAACTGAGCGTTAGCACCTATGATATGATTCATCATAGTGAAAAAAGAAGGTGTTTGATCAGTACTTTGAATGTACTGGTACGTTAAATGAGGTAGGCTGATATACATGGTTTCATGAATAGGAATAATAATAATTAACTAACTGATTATTTATGTAAAACATAGAGTACTGAGTAGAGGACTTGAGATTTGTAGGTAATGAAAATATGTAGAAAATTGTAAATACTGAGTATGCCTGACAATCTGTAACTACTGAAGATACATGAAAATCTGTGGACACTAGGATGAATGACCAAGAATATAACATGGACTGAGTAAAATCTGTGAACTGAAATACTGACAAAATACTGATATATGTATGCTTTGGCCAAACAACCCTAAGACTGCATATCTGAACTGAGACTTTAATTGAGACTATATCTATGACTGTGGGAGGTATCATCTAACCGATATTCCCCAATTTGAACTAATCAGGGTCCAACTTATAACCCTAGTTAGAATAGTGTTAATACCATGATATTGATAATAACAATGGCTCTGTGGATCCACTAAACTGATACAATGTCCAAAGGACTAAGAGTGTCAATCCTGAACTGACGGGTTCCCCCTATGAGATAGTCAAGCCTAATCTGATGGGTGACTACTCATATCCTACGTTGTCTACATTGTGCTGGAGTATAGGGATCGCTACTAATAACTCTGCCGATCTGACAACGAAGCTACCATCCCTTCATTCACTCGGTGCTAAATCCTACTCCCAATTGAAAAAAATGAGATACTAGACTATTTTGAATTTAATGACTGATATTTGACTATTCTGATAATGCTCATAATATAATTTGAAGCCAATTTTGTAATGTACTGAGACTAGACTAGATAAACAACTATGGATTTCGGGTATTCAATACCCCAGGACTCAAAACAATAATAGTAAAAAGGACACTAGAGCTTGAAGGACAAAACATGAAGGCTTTTACCTAAATCAATCACTGTTGTAGGCATTTTATCAAACACTTGTTGTTCATCATTTAAAACAATCATAGGAATGTCCTAAAACACATAGAGATAGCAAGAATCCGATATAATGATGTTAAATCGAGGTCTTGGTCATTAAATAACAACATTAAAACATGGAGGATTAAATAATAATAATAATTTCATGGTAACATGGTATAGAATCCTAGTTCATGGAGATTCATTGGTGAAATCATAATTTAAAATAAAATAACTTGAAAAGATCATAATTTTAAAATTTAAAAGGTTTCCTGGACTCCATGGATGAATAGGATCCATGGATGAACATCTAACATACCTTCATTGATGAATTTTCTTGAAGTTCTTGGTGAATTCTTGAGGATTGACCTTCAATTTGAGAACTAGGGTTCTTAATTAGGATAGAATGCCTTTTGATTTAGGGGAAAATAATTATAGAATGATTTTAGAAATGTTTTTAAGGATTAAATATCACACCTGGGTGGTGCTATTTTATCCCTGAATGAACTATTAATTTTTTATTGAATTTTTCAAAAATGGGCACTTGGCGCGACGTGGTGCTATCGCGCCGTGTCACTAGAAGATGACAACTGGGAATTGGGATAACGGCATGACGCAAGGAAATTGCGGTGCCCCTTTGATTCCTATTTTCACCATTAGTGCTGTGTGCCATGATCGCATGCCTCACTAGAATTTGACAATTATGAACTAGGCCTATGGCGCGATGAGCTACTATCGCGGAGCAACACTGGAAATTGACAATTGCTATTTACACTGACTCTGTGTTGCGCTAAAGGTGAAAATGATGGTTATTAACGGCTGAAACATAAAATCACCATAACTTCTTATCCGGTTATTGGATTTAGGTGAATTTTATATTGTTGGAAAGCTAATTGAATTTCATACACAATGGAAGGCTCTAAACTGGAAAAGAATTAGTGTTTAGACAATTTTATATATGAATACTCATGTATTGGGACATAAATTATGATATGGAAATACTGTTACTGGAAACTGGTAACCAGGAACTGGGATGGCGGCGTGACGCAAAGAAATCAAGAAGCCCCTTTGATTCTTATTTTCACCATTGTCGTAATGCGTCACTATTGCACTGCCTTACTGGAATTGGAAAATTATAAACTGGGACTATAAAGCAATGTGCCACTATTGTGGAGCAACACTGGAAAATGACAATTGCTATTTACATTGACTCTGTGATGCGCTAAGGGTCAAAATGATGATGTTTAATGACTGAAACTTAAAATCACCATAACTTCTTATGCGGTTATTGGATTTTGGCAAATTTTATATACGAATAATCATATATTGAGACTTACGTTATGCTATGAAAATACGGGGTGTTACAATATCTCCCCCTTGGGATTATTCGTCCTTAAATGAAACTGGTTACGTTGAGGAAACTGATAGACTAAGCTTATACAGTGAACATGCATATCTGATGCATGACTGTACCAAATCACAAATGCACAACTGACATGAACATGATATGCAGCTGAAACTGAGCACAATAGATAGAAATCTTAAGAAGATTAGTACCTTATGCTGAATCTGGATTTGAGGAGAAAGAATGAGGGTACTTCGTCAGCATATCTGCCTCTACTTCCCAAGTGGCTCCCTCAACGGACAAATTCTACCAAAGAACTTTGACTAGTGGAACTTGTTTGTTCCTTAGTCTACGAACTTGATGATGTAGAATTTTGACTGGAATTTCCTCAAAGGAGAGACTATTCTAAATATCTACACTTTCTAAGGGAATAACTATAGCTGGATCACCAATACACTTTTTCAACAACGAGACATGTAACATAGGGTGTACTGAGGCTAAATCTGAAGGTAACTCAATCTCATAAGCTACCTTTTCAAAACAACTGAGAATTCTAAAGGGACCGACATATCGGGGACTGAGTTTCCCTTTCTTGCCGAATCTCTTCACTCCTTTCATGGGAGAGATTTTCAAGTACACAAAGTCACCGACCTCAAAGTCGAGATCCTTTCTCCTTACATCTGCATATGATTTTTGTCAGCTTTGGGTAGCCCTAAGCCTTTTTATAATCAACTAAACCTTCTCTAATGCATTAACAACCAAGTTAGTTCCTACTACTATGGCCTCACCTACTTTAAACCAACCAATTAGAGATCTACACCTTCTACCATAGAGAGACTCAAATGTAGCCATATGGATACTGGAAAAATAGTTGTTATTGTATGTGGATTAAATCAAAGGAAAATGGTCCTCCCAACTACCCTTTAAATCAACAACGCATGCTCTTAGTATATCTTCTAAAGTCTGAATGGTCCTTTCTGCTTGACTGTCTATCTGAGGATGGAAAGGTTTACTGAGATAGACTTCGGTACCAAGACCATTTAGGAATGCCTTCCTGAAGTAAGAGGTAAACTTGGTACCTCTATCAGAAATGATAAATAAAGGAACACCATGCAACCTAACCAACTTTTTAAGATACAGTTTGGCATAGTCCGCAGCTGAATAAGAGGTATGGATTGGCAAGAAATGAGCTAATTTGGTCATCTTTTCTACGATAACCCAAATAGAATTATGCTGATGATGGGCACGCGGCAAACCTGTCACAATGTCCATGTTCAGTTCCATTTCCATATGGAAATAATGAACTACTGCATGGACCCACAAGGATTCAGGTGCATAATCTTAACTTGCTGGCATGTAGACCACTTAGCTACAAACTCTGCAATATCTCTCTTCATCCCACTCCACCAATAGATCTCCCATAAATCACGGTACATCTTAGTGGCCCCTGGATGAATAGAGTAACGCGCACCATAAACTTCTGCAAGAATTCATTGCCTCAAATCATCTACACCAGGAATACTAAATATAGCCTGATAACGCAACACACTATCTCCCCCTTGGGATAAAACCTCCACCTTCTAGTCTCTGACTAATTCTTTTAACTTAGCTATACTGGAATCTCTATCCCATATTTTCTTCACCTCGGAAACTAGAGATGATCCAGCGCTACTCTACACCCACACATAACCCTCTGCTGAGTCAATAAGTTGACACCTAGTCGAGAAAGCTGATGAACTTACTAAGCTAAATTCTTCTTACAATCCTCAACATGAGCAACACTGCCCATAGACAACCTACAGAGAGCATCAGCCAATATATTTTCCTTGCTCGAATGATACAGAACACTCATGTCATAATGCTTTAATAATTCTAACCACATTGTCTAATGCAGATTCAAATATTTCTAAGAGAAAACATACTGAAGGCTTCTGTGATCAGTGAACACATCTACATGCAACCCATAAAAGTAATGCCTCCAAATCTTTAAGGGAAATACTACAACTGCTAACTCAAGATCATGAGTCGGATAATTCTTCTCATGGAGTTTAAGTTTTCTGGAGGTATAAGCTACGACCTTACCTCATTGCATGAGGACACAACTAAAACCTACTCTAGATGTATCACAGTACACAAAAAAACCATCTGACCTATCTGGTAGAGTCAAGACTGAGGCTGAGGTGAGTCGAGTTTTCAACTCCTAAAAACTTTTCTCACAGGAATTTGACCACTAAAACTTAACTTTCTTCTGAGTCAATCTAGACATGGGGGAAGCAATAGAAGAAACCCTTTAACAAACCATTGGTAATAGCCATCTAAACCTAAGAAACTCTAAATATCTGATAGAGAGATAGATCTAGGCCAGTTTTTCACTGCCTTGGTCTTTTGAAGATTAACTCTAATGCCATCTCCAAAAATGATATGGCCAAGAAAAGTTATTGATCTTTGCAAAAATTAACACTTAATGAATTTAGCAAGCAGCTGATGAGCTCGAAGAGTCTGAAGCACTACTTTGAAGTAGTCTGCATGCTTATTTTTGCTATAGGAGTAAACAAGAATGTCATCAATGAAGACTATGACGAACATGTCAAAGTACTGCTTGATCTTTCGGTTCATCAAGTCCATAAAGGTTACTGGGGCATTTGAAAGATCGAAGGACATGATTAGAAATTTGAAGTGACCATATCGGGTTTAGAAATATACCTTTGAAATGTCGCATTCCCTAACCCTAAAATTATGATAGCCTGATCTGAGGTCTATCTTGGAAAAATAGCTAGCACCCTAAAGTTGGTCAAATAAGTCATCGATTCTAGGAAGTGGATATTTATTCTTGATTGTGACCCTGTTCAAATAACGATAGTCTATGCACATTATGAGAGAATTGTCTTTCTTACGAACAAATACAATAGGTGCGCCCCACGAGAAGATACTGGGTCTGATGAATCCCTTATCTAAGAGATCCTTCAATTGTTCTTTTAATTCTTTGATTTCAGCTATAGCCATTTTTCATGGCGGAATAGATATAGGATGAGTATCTACGAGAAGGTCTACTCCAAAGTCACTTTCCATTTTGGGAGAAACTCTGGAAAGATCTTTAGGAAATACATCGGAGAATTCATTTACTAATGGAACTGATTCAAGACTTAAAGTTTCTGCGAGTAGATTCTTTGACTCACATAAGATTGTAAATACACCCCTTCGGTGCCATCTTTCTGGCTCTAAGGTACAAGATCAAGTGACCCCTAATAGTTGCGGTACAACCCCATCATTCAAGGACTAGTTCATGTGGGAACTGAAAAATGAACTATTCTATTTTTACAATCAACTTAGGAATAGCATGAGTTGAGCCAATCCATGCAAAGAATTATCTCAAAATCCATCATCTCTAACTCCACAAGATCAACTGAGGTAACTTTCTGAGATATTGTTATTGGACAGTTCGTGTATACCTGTCTGGATACAATGGAAATACCTATCGGAGTAGACACTTAAAAGGGGCCCTGCTAGAGTTTTGGGACTGATTCTGAATTTGATGGCTATATATGGAGTTACAAAAGTAAGAGAAACTCTAAGGTCTAGTAAAGCAAAAGCATGTTAGTTAAAGACCTACAACGTAGAAATAATTATGTTAGTAGAATTTTTTTGATCTTGGTGCAACTGAAGAGCATATAATCTGTTCGGACGCTGACCACTGGTAGCTCTAGCAGTGGCACCATACTGAGTCAAGCGACCAGATGGAACTGACAACTGAAGGGAATAGCCCTGTTGGCGCACATCCTACCCTTTTGAGCAACTACCCGATACTCTCGACTCTGATGGCCTGACTTTTCACACCTAAAACGCATGTTACTACCCGCTCTACACTTCCCTTGATGGTACCTACCACACTTCTGGCATAAAGAATTAGTATGAGCACTGCTAAAAATTGACCTGGACTTAGAGCTTAGTTCCCTATCCCTATTGTCATTTCTGAATTTGGGTACTGGAGCATTGACTGAAGAGGGTGCTGGGGTGAATGACCTTAGATAAAACTAAGGATAGTTACCACCTTCTGACATTGGCTAAGTAAAATTAAAAATACTCATCCTAGCTCTCTTGTTTTCGCTCTCCCTCTCGTTAATATTTTTCACTTTAATCTATTGAGCATGGACCATTAGTCTAGATAAGTCCATCTAACTAATCAGCATTGTGGTCCTATACTCCTTGACCATACTATTAGATACGCCAAACACAAATTTACTCATCTTAGACTAGTTATCAGCAACCATATGAGGAGTATACCTATCTAACTGAGTGAACTTTAGGGAATACTACCTCACACTCATACTACCTTGCCTCAAATTAATAAACTCTAACACTTTGTCCTCTGTCAACTCCAATGGGATGGATCAGTCTAAGAAAAATATGGAAAACTCTTCCCATTCTACAGGCCTTGCATCTACACCCTTATCATCCTTTCACTGCTTAAACCAATTACGGGCTATATCCTGCTACTGCTATGTAGCAAACTCGATACTCTGACTAGATGTCACCCCTGTAGCACCCATTACCTTCTGAACCATATATAAGAATTCCTGTGGATCCTATCTAGACTTGGATCCCATGAAAGAAGGAGGATTCATTCGAGTGTAATCCCAAATTATATTAATAGCAGTATTGGCCACTAGATTGGTCAGAACAATAGTCGATTATTCATTTTGTTGCTACTAAATTGGCTAGAGTAGTGAACGTAGCTCTAGATTTTATGTGAGAGACATGCTCATCTAGAGGATCTGCCTAGACTGGCTGAGGGGTTGGTTGAGTTCCAGTTCTTCATTCATTCTTCTTGGGAGACATGTTCTGTAAACGGGAGGAAGAAGTGGATTAGATAGAGAGTGTAACTTGAGCTCATGATCACTCGCATAACATGAATACTGGAGGAAAGAAAACTTTTTCTAAATGCATTGTAGCCCCTCGTCCATAACTGTGGTACGCTATACACCCATGCACAAGAATCTACTCGACGGAGCTTTTGGACTTCCTAGGATACTTTAAAACCATAGGATTTGATACCAAGTTTGTAATGACCTGAGTCTATCCTCTAGTCGTTACACGGTGCCTATGATCTCAAGGGACCACAAGCTAACCTATGAGCTGGTACCTGCTATTTGCACTGAATAATATAATCATAAATGTAGAAGAATAATTGAAATTCCACTAGGTTTTAATAATGAAAGGACTACTAAATTATGAATCTGGAATAATATTAAAATTTGAATAGCTAAATATAGTATCTGAAAAGCCTCTAAACTGAATACAGTAAGTTGATGGGATGGGCCCAACTAACTCTACTAACTACTGAGATAAAGACATAAAGTAATATAATTTGTCCTCGAATGATGAGAACTCATTACTTTTACTGTACTACTGATGATCTAAGGAACTAAGTGTGATTTAAGAACTAAGCGTCAACACCTATGATATGATACATCATAGCACAAAAAAAGGTATACGATTGGTACTTTGATTGTACTGGTATGCTAAATGAGGTAGGCCGATATGCATGGTTTCATGAATAGGAATAATTATAATTAACTAACTTATTATACATGTAAAACATAGAGTACTGAGTAGAGAACATGATATCCATAGGTACTGAAAATATGGAGAAAACTGTAAATAGCGAGTATGCATGGCAGTCTATAATTACTAAAGATACGTGAAAATTTGTGGACATTGGGGATGCATGAGTAAGTGCATAATATGGACTAATTAAAATATGTGAACTGAAATACTGACAAAATACTGATATCTTTCTATATTCTTTCGCCAAACAACCCTAAGATTGCATAACTGAACTGAGACTATAACTGAGACTATATCTAAGAATGTGGGAGGTATCATCTAACCGAAATTCCCTAATTTGAGATAATCAGGGACCAAGATATAACCATAGTTGGAAGGGTATTAATATTGTGCCACGGGTACTAATAATTTTTGTGTGGATCCACTAAACTGATATAATATCCAAAGGATTAAGGGTTTCGAGCCTGAACTAACGGATGACCCCTGCGAGATAGTCAAGCCTAATATGATGGGTGACTACTCATATCCTATGTTGGCTACATAGTTATAGAGTATAGGGAAAACTACTAACGACTTTTCCTATCTAATGGGGAGGCCTCCGTCCCTGCACTCGCTTGGTGCTAAATCCTACTCCCAACTAAAAGACATTGAGATACTAGACTGTTCTGAATTTAATGACTGATATCTGACTATTCTAATAATGTCTATAATATAATCTGAAGACTATTCTATAATGTACTGAGACTAGACTAGATAAACAACTATGGTTTGTGGGTATTCCATACCCCCAGGACTCAAAACAATAAGAGTAAAAAGGACACCAAATCTTAAAGGAAAAAACATGTAGTCTTTAATTTAAATCCATAACTCTTGTAGGCATTTTATAAAACACTTGTAGCTCATGGTTTAAAACAATTATAAGAATGTCCTAAAACATATAGTGATAGCATAAATCTAACATAATAGAGTTAAATCTTGATGTTGTTCAATAAATAACAACATTAAAATATGGAGGATTAACTAATACCAACAATTTCATGGTAACATGGTATAGAATCCTTGTTCATGGAGATTCATGGGTAAAATCACAATTTAAAACATAATAACTTGAAAATATAAAAATTTTATAATTTAAAAAGTTTCTTTGACTTCATGGATGAAAGGGATCCATGGATTAACATCTAACATACCTTAATTGCTGGATTTTCATGAAGTTCTTGGTGAATTCTTGAGGATTGATCATGAATTTTAGAGTTAGGGTTCTTGATTGGGAGAGAATGCCTTTTGATTTGGGGGAAACTAATTAATGAATGATGTTAGAAACATTTTTAGGGATTAAATATCACACCTGGGTGGTCTAAAATAATGAGGAAAAGATTTTTTTATCCCTAAATGAAATATTAATTTTTCCTTAAATTTTTCCAAATGGGTACCTGGCGTGACGTAGTGTTATCGCATCGTGTAACTTGAAATTGACAAATGGGAATTTGGCTAATGGTGCGATGAGAAAAAGTAATGGTGCCCCTTTGATTATGATTTTCACCATTGGCACAGCTTGGCCTCACTATTATTGGACAATTATGAATTGGGCCTACGACGAGATGTGCTATATCGCAGAACTACAATGGAAATTGACAATTGTTATTTACATTGACTCTGCGATGCGCTAAGGGTCAAAATGACTGTGTTTAATGACTGAAACATAAAATTGCCATAACTTCTTACCCGGTTATCGTATTTAGAAAAATTTTATATTACTGGAAATCTAATTAAATTTCCTACACAATGGCAGTCTCGAAACTAAAAAAATAATATGTGTTTCAAAACTTTTATACATGAATACTCATGTATTGGGACTTAAGTTATGCTTAGGAAATACATGGTAGTACACTAAGTCCCTCAATACATAGTCTTATTTTTTAGGTTCTAAGCATCTTAAACAAGTACTAGGGGCTGAGTTGGACTTAGAAACATATGGGGTATTACAATATATCCCCCTTGGGAACATTCATCCTCGAATTAGATTTATTGAGTTGAGGATACTAAGGAACTTAGGTTACATGCAGATTATGCATAACTGAAAAGATGATTACATGACTAAGTGTGAACCTAGTGACTGACAAAACTAATTTGTAAATGTATGCAATAAAATAAACATGATTTTATGGCTAGAACTGAGAATAAAAAAGAGAAGCTCCAAAGAAAACTATTACCTTAATCTGAGTCTGAGTTTGAAGAGAAAAGGTAAGGGTACTTGATACGCATGTCTGCTTCTACTTTCCAAGTATCTCCCTCAATGAACTAATCCATCTAATGATCTGTGACCAAGGGAACTTCTTTGTTCCTAAGTCTGTGAATCAGTAATCTAAGATTTAAACTAGAGTTCTTCTTAAGAAAGGCCATTCTGAATATTTAAGATCTCCAAAGGAAAAACGCCATTGGATCACCAATACCCTTCTTTAATAAAGAAACATGGAACACTAGAAGCACCGATGCCAGATCTGCATGAAACAAAATCTTATACACAACTTTCCAAAAATGTCTTAAGATCCTAAAAGGTCCTACATATCAGGAATGAGCTTCCTCTTTTTGCCAAATCTCTTCACTCCATTCATGGTAGAGATTTTCAAATATACCAAATCACTAATCTTAAATTTGAAATCCTTTCTCCTCATATCTGTATAAGATTTTTTTCACTTTAGGCTGTCTTAAGACTCTCCCTGATCAACTAAGCTTTCTCCAAAGCATTAAACACTAAATCCAATCCTATCAATGCAGTCTCACCTAACTCAAACCAACTAATAGGAGATCTATATATCCGCCTATATAGATCCTCAAATAAAGAAATCTGGATACTGGAATGGTAGTTGTTGTTATAAGTGAACTCAATCAATGGCATGTGATCAATCAAACTGCCCTTAAAGTCGATAACACAAGATCTCAATATGTCTTCTAAGGTTTGAATGGTCCTCAATGTCTGACATTCTATCTGAGGGTGAAAGGTTGTACTGAGATGAACTTGGGTACTAAGACCCTTCTGAAAAGCCTTCCAAAAATGAGAGGTGCACTGAGTACCCCTATTTGAAATGATGTACAATGGGACTCCATGAAATCTAACCAACTCTCGAATATAGATCTTGGCATAGTTTTTGGCTGAAATAGAAGTATGAACTAGAATGAAATTTACTGATTTGGTCATTCTATGCATAATGACCCAAATCGAATCATGCCAATGACGAGTATGAGGCAAAACTGTCATAAAGTCTATGTTCACCTCTACCCACTTCCAACTGGGAATACTAAACTCCTACATAGTGCCCCTAGGCTTTTGATGCTCAATCTTAACCTGCTGACAAATAGGGCACTTGGCTACATACTCTACAATATTCCTCATCCTACCACTCCACCAACAGCTCTCACAAAAACTATGGTACATCTTAGTGGCCCCTGGATGAATAGATTAATGTTCACCATGTTCTTTTGCAAGAATTATCTATCTCAACCCATTAACACGCGACATAGATAGTCTACTCTCGCAACGCAACACACCATCTCTCCCTAGGTAAAAAACCTCTACTTTTTGATCTCTAACTGGCTCCTTCAACTATACTAATTAGGGTACCTATCTTACTTTTTCTTTAATTCGGCAAGCAAAGAAGTCTTCAAACTACTCTGTATCCACACACTAACCTTAGCTGATTCAACCAAATGAATGCCTAATCTAGATAACTGAAGAACTTCCTAAACCAACTACTTATTATCATTCTCAACATGAGCCACACTACTTATAGAAAATCTTCTAAGAGCATCTTCCACTATATTAGCCTTGCTCGGATAATACACAACACTCATATCATAATCCTTTAATAATTCTAGTTACTTTATCTGATAAAGATTTAAATCTCACAATAAAACATGTACTGCAATCTCTTATGGTATGTGAACACATCAATATGCACCCCATACAGATAATGCCTTAAAATTTTCAAGGAAAACAAAATAACTCTAACTCAAGATCATGAGTAGGATAATTCTTGTCATTAGGTTTAAGTTGTCTAAGGGCATAATCGATTACCTTACCTCTCTGGAGAAAAACATAACCCAAACCAACTATGGAAGCATCATAATAAACAACAAGCCCATCTAAATCAACGAGCAATGTAACAATTAGGGTTAAGGTGAGTCGATTCTTTAAATCCTGAAAACTATTCTCATAAGAATCTGACCACTGAAACTTAACTTTTTTCTGGGTCAATCTAGATATGGGGGATGCAATAGATTAAAACCCTTTTATAAACCAATTATAATATCCGGCCAAACCTAAAAAACTCATGATATCTGATGGAGAAATGAGACTGGACCAGTTTCTCACTACTTTAGTCTTTTAAGGGTCAACTCTAATGCCATCACTAGAGTTAATATGACGAAGGAAAGATATAGTTCTTAGCCAAAACTTGGACTTACTAAATTTAGCAAACAACTGATAGGCTTTAATAGTCAGCAATACAATTATGACATGGCCCGCATGATTACTTTCATTACAGGAATAGATAAGGATATAATCTATAAAGACTATGTTGAACATGTCTAAGTTCTATTTAAACACTCGATTCATCAAGTCCATGAAAGCTGTTGAGGCATTGGTAAGACCAAATGACATAACTAGAAATTTGAAGTGACCATACTGAGTTCTGAAAGCTATTTTTAGAATGCCAATTCTTTGACTCTGAGCTGATGATAGTTGAACTGAGGTCTATCATAAACAAATAAGTGGCACCCTAAAGTTGATCAAAAAATTCATTGATTCTATGGAGTGAGTACTTATTCTGGATAGTGACTTTGTTTAGTTGACTGAGTTTATCTCATTGGGGAGCTTCTATGTTGTTTTGAAGAAGAATAATAGCTCCATGCATATACTTATTGATTATAGGTTGTTTAATAAGGTGATGGTGAAGAATTTTTATCCTATGCCTCATATTGAAGACTTATTGATCTACTCTAGGGTGTAGCGGTATTTTCTAAGACTAGTTTATGGTCTGGTTATCATCAGTTGAAGATTTAGGTAAAGGATGTCCCAAAGACAGCCTTTAGAAGCTCTTATGGTCATTATGAGTTCCTAGTAATGTCTTTTGGGTTTATTAATTCCCCATCTGTATTTATGGATTTGATGAATCGAATGTTCAGACCTTTTTTAAATCTATCCATAATTGTGTTCATTGATAACATCCTTGTATATTGAAGGAGTATAGAGGAGCGTGCATAACCTTTAAGGATTGTGCTCCAGACATTGAGAGATCTTGTGATTTATTCCAAGTTCTCTATGTATAAGTTTTGACTTGAGTCAGTGACATTCCTTGGGCATGTGATGTCTAAGTATGGGATTATGGTGGACCCAACAAAGAATAAGGCTATTCATGATTGAGTCAGGATCATATCTCAGACTAAGGTTCATAGCTTTATTGGCCTGGCCAGTTATAATAGATGATTTATTGAGGGCTTTGGTACTATTTTATTATTTATGACCAGATTGACTCAAACGAAGGTTCTTTTTTGATAGTTTGAGGAATGTGAGTTGAGCTTTGGTAGTCTCAAGGAGTTCCTTAGATCGACTCTTATTTTGGATCTTTTTGTTGAGGGTAAGGGATTCATTGTGTATTATGAGGCTTTATTTGTTGGTTTGCATTGTGTGCTAATCCAATAGGGTTGTGTTATTTCTTATGCTTTAAGGAAACTAAGGTTGACGAGTTCAAGTACCCTACTCATGGTTTAGACTTAGTGGCACTATTTTTTGTACTTAATATTTAGAAGAATTATCTTCACAGTGTTCATAATGAGATTTTCACAGATCATTGCAGTCTTTAGCATCTTATGACCTAGAGAGAGCTTAATTCCAGGCATCATAGATGGATAGAGTTGCTTAAAGATTATGATACTTTAATGTTATATCATCCAGGAAAGGAGAATGTAGTAGACGACCCATTGAGTTAGAATGCAGTGAGTATGGGTAGCTTGTCTTGTATTTCAGTTTCTTAGAGGTCTTTGGTGTGGGACATTCAGTCCTTAGCCAACTTGATGGTTAGAATTGATGTTTTAGATCCTAGGAGGATTCTTTATAGTGTTAAAGTAGGTCTTCACTACTTTAAAAGATTTCGGATCATCAATTTGAGGATAATAAACTTTGTATCCTCAGTGATCGGGTGTTGAGTGGTGAGTCCAAAAAGAATACCATAGTTTCTGAGGTGTCTTAAGATTTTATAGTTGCATTTTTGTTCTGAAGATTGATGACTTAATTTAGTTGATTTTGCATGAGGATCATAGCCCTAGAGATTCTATTTATCTGGATACAACTAAGATGTATAGAGATGTGAGATAATATTATTGGTTGAGTGACATTAAAGGAAATGTGGTAGACTTTGTAGATCGTTGCCTATGTTATTAGTAGGTGAATGCCGAGCCTCAATGATTGGATAGATTGATTCAGAGAGTTCCCATTCTTGAAAGGAAATGGAAGAAGATCACCATGGACTTTGTTAGTGGTTTTCCTTGTACTTCCCATGGTTCTGATCATATTTGGGTCATTATAGATCAATTGACCATGTTCTCATATTTTATTTCCATTAGGATATGCTGTAGTTCTTAGATGTTAGCCTGTATCTATGTTAAATAGGTAGTCTGTCTGGATGATATGCCCATCTCTATTATTTCATGTAGAGGTCCGTGTTAACTTCTAGCTTTCGGAGAGCTTTTCAGGAGAAGTTGGGGTGGACCTTAGTAAAGCCTTCCATTTGTTAACTAATGTCCAGTAAGAATGGACTATTCAGGTTCTCAAGGATATGTTTTGAGCATGTGTTATAGATTTTATAGGTCAATGGGAGCAATACTTAGCCTTGGCAGAGTTCTCTTATAATAGTAGTTATTATTCAAGTATTGGGGTGGTGCATTTTCAGGTTTTATATGGCAGGCAATATAATTCCTAGATTGGATAGTTTGAGACTTCAAAGGTTAGACCCTGTGGTACTGACTTGGGTTAGGAGTCATTGGATAGAGTAAGTGTGATTGAGAATAGGTTGAAAGCAACTCAGAGTTGGTAAAAGGCTTATCCAGACCATAGACTTTGGGCCTTGAGATTTTGGATTGGTGCTCAGGTATTCCATCATCTATCACCCATAAAAGGTGTGATGAGGTTCGGGGGGAAAGGAAAACTTAGCCATAGATATATTAGACCTTTTGAGATTCTTTTCACTGTGGGTGTGGTGGCTTATTAGTTGGACCTACCCCCATATTTTTCTATTGTCCATTTGGTTTTTCATGTTTCAAGTTGTGGTGATACATTCCTGATCCATCTCAAGTGCTTAGATAGGACTCAATCTAGTTGGATAAGCGATTGACCTTCGTAGATGAGTCTGTGCTCCCCTTGGGTAGTGATGTTAGGTGATTGTGTACCAGGGAGATTCCTATTGTTAAGGTTCAGTGGAGGCACCACCTAATAAAGGGGGCCACTTGGGATATCGAGTGTGTTATGTGGACCCAGAATCCTTACTTTTTTTACACTTTAGGTACATCCTAATCCTAGACTTTTACTGACGAAAGTCCTTTAGTAATGGATATTTAATGACCCTTTAGGTTATTTCTATAATTTTACTTATATTTGTTATTAGAGCTTTCTAATAGCTGCCCTAGGTTATTTATGACTTTTAGGGACTGAAAGTTTAGTTACCGAGCAATTCGTTTGGTTTTTTAGAGTCAATGCCCTATTTTAAAGTTTTTGCTGGTTTAAATTGGCCATCGAGAAAAAAACATTAGGCAAACAATATCGTATACCAATTCTAACTATACCAATAACTTTAGAATACTGATTTTAGGCTAGGAGGAATCTTCGTTTGGATCTTGAGGCACCTAAGCTCAATTCAAGCTATTGGTCGAAAAGTTGAAAAAATGGAAATTGGGTGTAGGTCCCACTTTTTAGTTTAAATATCCTCGATAGAAATTTTGACTGTGCCATTTAGTCTAGAATGTAAAATTTGACAGGGTAGCATAGTCGGTTTATGTATATGGTATTTTGGATAAATCTCGAGGGGTTAGCAGAGACTTGGAGTCTCAATTGTAATGGTGCATTTGCTGATAGCGATGCTAGGGGTTGCTATCATGATACCCTTGGAAGGGTACCAAGTGCATCGATCGCACCACCATTTTCACAATAGCAACTCCCTTGCAGACAGGCTAATTCCGCGATTATGAGGGTCAAGTCACGATTGCGATACTCGACATCTAGGAAGGGTATAAATAATCCTCTTTAAGCCCCTTATTTACATTCTTTCTCCCATTCTCAAAAAAATTAAACCCTAAATATTGGCACAGCTTGATAGTAGAGCTTGTGGGTGATTTGGGGAGCATTGATAACAATTAGTATGCGAGTTTCCTTTGAATTTGCTGCAAGATTTCCTCTTTTCTATGGTTGATTTTCCCTTTATCTACTCTAAAATCCCTATAACTTTTAGCATAATTGTAGCTTGGATTTCAACTATTTTTAGTGAAATTACTCCTTGAGCATGTTGGGAATGTTGAGTTGGCTTCGAAAATGTAATTTTCGTAAATGGGACACACATGGGATTTTTTGAGTTATTTTATACCCAAAGAACAATTGAGAAATATGGTATCATTCTTTTTGTACTGACATGTAGATTATGATTTTGATATTATGGCACTTTGTGAAAGCTTTGCAAAAGAGAAAGTAGGTGATTTAGAGGATTCTTTGAGATTTCTTCAGCGTCCAGGTAGGCTAGGATTCACCCCTCCTTATAGATTAAGCTAGTTCATTGTATGTTTGTGATATCATGTTTGATTTGGGATGGGTTTTAGGTGTTGTAGATGAAATATTTAATAGTTTGGTTAGATTGACTGTCTAGGCTATTCCAATACCATAAATTAGGTTTTATTAGTTTAGTTGCTCATTCTTTTGGTAAAATCGCTATCTCATGGTTGATTAGGGATTAGTGGATATCTAAAAGTGGATTTAGAAACCTTAGTCCAATCTAGGGTAGAACTTTCCTTAAATTGTATTTCAGAGATTTAGGAGTGGCCTCCTTGAACCACCTTATGCCACGGTTTGCGTTAGCTTTCGAAAAATAATATGTAAATAAAATATAACCTCATCAGGAGAACTTTCCTAATCCTGTTGGGATGAGGTGAATAAAGCCTATTTTGGTGCTTCCCACTGGTGGCACTAGAAGTGACACCCTGTTGAGTCGGGCGATCGGATGGAACTAAGAGATGATTGGACTAACCCTGCTGACCACTCTATGGGTAGTCCCTGACACTGTGACCTATCTTGCCATACCCAAAGCATACATCATTGTCAGCTCTACACACACCCTGATGGTTTCTACAATATTTTTGATAAAGAGGATTTGTGCAACCATTGTTCACATTTCTCTGGGGTTAAAAGTCTATCGCCCTATCTCAATTATCATTTCTGGGCTTCTAAACTAGCACACCAGCTGAAGATGGAGCTAGGGAAGAAGATTTCTGATGGAATTGAGGACGGTTACAACCCTCCGACATTGGCTGAGTAAAACAAAAGCTACCTGTTTTGTCTCTCTTATTCTCCCTCTCTCTTTCCTTACACTTATGCTCTTCAATTTATTGAGCATAGACCATTAATCTATACAATTCCATCTCTTTAATAAAAATTGTGTTCCTACACTCCTTGACCACGCTATCATCTACACTAGAGACAAACTTACTCATCCTAGACATATCATCAGATACAACCTTAGGAGCATACTTGGCTAGCTGAGTAAACTTAAGAGAATACTCCTTCACAATCATGTTTCCATGCGTCATATTAATAAACTCCTGCACCTTATCTTTCCTTAACTCTAAGGTAAATAACCTATCTATAAAAGTAGTAGCAAACTCTTTCCATTCAACTGGTCCTGCATCGGCCTCTCTATCTCTCTTCCACTTCTTATACCAGGTGTGAGCAACACCCTATAACTGATAAGCACCTTAATATGCACTCTCAATAGAAGTCAACCCCATAATATTAGTAACCTTATGAACCAAGTCATAGAATTCCTACGGATCCTTATTAGACTTAGATCCCAAAAATAGAGAAGGGTTCATTTGGGTGAAGTCCCAAATCCTAGCTGTGGCAGTATTAGCCATTAGAACCATTAGGATAGTAGTCTGTTGATTATTATAGGATTCTAATGAGTGACATATTCGGTATGAGAGTTAGGCTCATTCAGGGGATCTTTCTGAAAAGAGGGAGGTGTGGGATGATTCCCATTTCTCATTCTGTTAGTCTTTTTGATATGCATGTTCTGTAAATGTAAAATAAATTGGATTAGATAGGGAGTTCAAATTGAGCTCATGCTCAATCGCTTGACATGAATAGTGAATGAAGGGAAACTATTCCTAAAATGTCATATAGCTTTTTGCCCATAAGTGTGGCGCGCTTCATACCCATGCACAAGACTATACTAAATGCAGTTTTCCGAATCTTTAGGACACTTTAAAACCTCAGGCTCTAATACCAAGTTTGTAATGCCCCAAGAGTATACCCTAGATGCCACACGGTGCCTATAGTCCCAAAGGACCACAAGCTAACCTATGTTGGTACCTACCCTGAGAACTAAATAAATGACAAACAACATGTGTGCAATTTAATTAAAAATTCCATAATGTTTTCAACACAAAAACAATAATAAAAATGCCTGTCTAAAAACAACACTATAAGACTGTCAATAACAACTGATTACTCATGAAAGTGTTCGAAATCCTCTAACTGACTGACTATGGAGTTGATGGAACAAGTCCCCAACCAACTCCAACTAACTACTGAACTAAACAAAAATAAACACAAATGGTCCTTAGAACATGAGGACTCACCACTGCTACTACTGCAGATGGGCTAGGGAAGTCTCGGTGTGGTCAAGAACCTAAGTGTCCAAACCTATGATATGAGACATCATAGTGGAAGAAATGAGTATGCAATCAGTACTTTGAATATATTGGTATGCAAAATGAGGTCAAGCTGACATGCCTGGTTACTATGTAAGAATGATACTAACTAAACACATAGTATGAGATAACTTGTGTATAGTATGTGAGCAATGCTGTAAAGTCTGAGAATACATGACCAAACATATGACATGATATTGGAATGTTCTGTAAACTAAAATACTGAAATACTGATGCTGAACAACTAATAATTGTATGCCATGGTCAAGTAAGTCTAAAAACTGAACTCTAAACTGAACACTAGACTGAGATTGTGGGAGCTATCACCTGACATGCCCAAAAAAGGTAAATTGGGGTCCAAACTATAACTCCAGTTGGAAGGGTGTCAGTTCAATGCCACGGGTACCAACACTGGCTATGTGGATCCACTAAAATGTTATCTCGAAGGACTAAGGGTCACCCCAACTGGAAAGGTCCTAATGAGATATGTGCCAACCTTCAACTTGTAGGTTAATGTCTAAACCTACACTGGCTACATAGTTCTACAATGTAGGAACTGCTACTAAAGTTCATATCCTTAATGAGAAGGTAAGCCCCAATCCCTGGGTTCGCTTGGTGCTTAATCCTACTCCCAATTGAATTGACTTTAATTACTGGACTAAACTGAGCTGACTGACATGATGGACTGATTAAATTGATAATACTCTAATATATTCAAAACCTTTCTAATAGTATTTAAACCAAGTATATAGCTAAGTTTTTGGGTATTCATAACACCCATGACTCGATAGTAATTTAAATAAGATCATATGAGAGCATTTGAAAACATAATACAACTTGGAGAACTTCATAAATAGTCATTGTTCAAAATTCATTTATGAATAATTTCATCAAACACATGAGGATTTCAAAGGATAGTAACATAACTTCTTCACTAAAATCATGGGTTAGGGATTTCAACATGCAATTTTCATTCTTCAACATGTCAAGAGCTAACTCCAATCAAAAACATATGTAAACATGGCATAAAGTAAAAATTCATGGATGTTCATGGATAAGATTCATAAATACATGTTAATATCGTAATTGAACTTGAAAATTTTGTTCTTCAACTCCATGGTTGAAAAGGGTCAATGAATCAACATCTAACAAACCTTAATTAAAGAATTCGCGAAGGTTCTTGGTGGATTTCTTGAGAATTGAACATGAATATTGAAGGGTCTATGGTTTGTTCTTGAGAGGAATTGCTTTTAGTTTAGGATGGAATATGATATATGAGGCAAAGATGTTTTTTTGGGACCTAAATCACATGTTAAAGTGAGACGAGAAATGACAAAACTACCCTTCTGCATTTAAAATACGAAATGCGAATATAGATTAAGGCTTCACTTTGATGCGGTGTTTCCATCATCAATATACTCACAATGACACATTGCAATCATGATGAGTCACTACAAATGACCATTTTTTATTTGCCCTTCACCATGATGCAGTGGCTCCTTCACCGCTACACTCACTGCGACGCGGTCTAATCATGATGAACTACTGCCTTGAAAATTCAAACATGGTCGAAACCCTACCCGAAAACAGAAAAAATTACTCGAGATGTGAGACTTACATCCCTGAACATGAATCAATTTAAAAACCATCATCTCAGAGCCCGAAAGGCCAACATAAAAATCCTCGAAGTTAAAGAGAGTCAAAAGTGACAATCCCTTAACACATAGTCTTATTTTTCAGGTTCTAGGCATCTTAAGCAAGTACTAGGGACTGAGATGGACTTATAAACATATGGGGTATTACAGTTTGGCTTAGTTTAGAGGACTTCTTGATGTTCTTAATGAGGTATTAAGGGTGTAATTGGGTATTTATGCATTAATTTACATGTTTAGAGTGTATATGGTGCCTTTGAATTAATTTAAGAATCACAATGATCAAATAGAGTTTAGACATGAAAACTAGTTGTTCTAGATTAAGCTATGCTTGTTCTAGTATACTTTCATGAGCTCTATTAGGTTGTATGAACTAATGCTTATATGATTTTGTAGGAGACCACAAGAGTTGTTTTGGAAGTTAATTAAAACCTACACACAATTCATAAGACATGGGGAAACAAGTATTAAATTACGAGAAGATGGGAGTGAAAACAAAGTGAATTCCAACCTTTTTGTAAGTGCCTTGCACTGCAACCCCCAATCATGGGATGGGTTGTTCTCTGAACCCCTTATGGAGATCCCACACTACCCCTCCCTTGCTTTGGGCGGGAGTCTTCCACAACCCAATTTATGGGACATGATGGCAACTACTCTATCCCACCAGTATAAGGTAAACCATAGCCCAAAGCCAGAAGCTATAGGATTATTTGGTGTAAAATGGCATAAAAGTCAGAAATTTGAAAGAAAAGACTTACAACAATAATTCAAATAATAGCAATAGTTTGAAATATGGATAAGATAACAATAACATCGCACAACCTAGTAGTGCAGGTAGAAGAGCCACTAGCAAAAGGAATATAAGTACTGTAATAGACAAATATATGTCAGTCTCAAATAATGAGAGACTAATCAATATTAAAAGAATGGAAATAAGGAAACTCTGGCTTTAAGAGCTCACTCTACCTCTGATGTCTAAGCAACATGATTGTAATATCAGCGGCAGCCACTAGTGCTTGGATACGCACAAAAAAATGTACAAAACTAGAATATGAGTACCAAACCCACGGGTAATCAATAGTCATCATCGATCGACTGGGATAAATCATAGTATAAGAATAATAAAAACGCACGATAAATATGTTAAGTCAAAATAAAAGGGAAAACCTGAAATAATGCTCTAATATTGTAAATAAATAACTGGAATAGATATAATATGAAAAAAATGGAAAAGCTAATACTAAAAGACTGGCCCCCATAAGCCAGCAAGAGCGGTGGAGTAAATAACTCAACACGGGCCCTCAAAAGCTCAGAGGGTGCAACCAAAGAAAGAAAAAAATTGAATTTCATTAATTTATCATAACTCAAGCAATAACCATGAATCTATTCATACCATAATGTACCATAAATAACCTCCAAGTGCCAAACTCAGACCAGAACTCAGTATTACCATTATTTTCCAGACTTAAATCAAAACTCATAAATCACAAATCACCGAACTTGAATTGGAACTAGCATTAATTTCCATGTACCAATATATCATCAACATCATATATCTATCCTCTTCAAACTCCAAAATAAAAAGTTAAAGGGGTATAACATTCTTATAAAAGTCTATAAGGAGCTAATAAGAATCTTGGCCTAAGGTGGGTCGGAGTGCCCCAATTTTATCCAAGAAATCTATTCCAAGGAAAATTCTACACCTGACTAGGCTAAGGTATTTAATTCTTCCAATAGATATTAAATAATCCACTTTTAGTCCAAAGATAGCATTTCTCCCTAAGGCATGATCAATTAGCTCGATTACGCCTAATTTTACAGTTTTTTAGTTGGCTAAATAATCCAAAAAGTATTAACTATACCTTCAAGACATAGTTTCCAACCCATATATAGAATAATATAATAAATACACTATAAATTAGCTCAATATATAAGGAACAAAGCCTGAAGTAATTCACTAACTCGGTGAATTTCCCTTTCGAAGAGCTTCTACAAGATGACACACTATCAAATTGATAATTTACACAACAGCATGAGAACAATGGTACCCATATTGAAATTTTGTGCTTTAGGTCCAAAATTAATAAAAATATCATAGGGGCTTGCTTACAGAATCACACTTTTTGAACCAACAACACGTCCCTCTATGCTTAAGGAACTTTTGCTTAATAATGGGTAAATTCTGAGATTAAATGGTGCTAAAATCAACCCAAAATTATTCTAGGTATTTTATGAAATTGTAATTATTTAACCGTGAAAACTTACCAATAATTTTGAGAAGAAATGAGTAATTCAAGATTCAAAACACACCAAAATTATCTATTAATGTCTCTTTCAAGGTTCCACATGCTCTGCGGTTTTTCACTCTTGAAGTTGTGTGAAAATGGGTGAGAATTTGTGTAAATAGGACATTTAAAGAGATCCCAAGTTCCACTAAAATAGGTAATGTTCTGCTTTAGCAATCAGTGGTAAAGCGCTCAGGTGTTGCTAAACCTCTACCTACTCTTACCTGGCATGGCATTAAAGTGTCTTGCGCTTTAGAGGTAAGCCTGCTTCTAAATATTCTCATTAAACTATCCAGGGCCGCAAAATCACATTAAAGGCCATGAAAGCAGCCTCCGCTAAAGCACACAAAGGGCCGCTTTAGTTGAGTGTATCTGTTAGGAACTTGGAATTATTCCAAGTCTCAGTTGACCCCTTGAAATTCTTTTAAAATCTTGTATATGCTAATAAACTATGATAAACTATTGCATTTTATATTATATACATAATGGTGCAACCCAAAATTTCATCTGAGGTCATTTTGATGAAAAGTAGACCTACACCCAATTGCCATTTTTCTTAATTTCAAGCCAATAGTTCAGAACGAATCTTCAAGCCTTGGGACCTGAACCAAGAGTCTACCTAGCCAAAAAGTGATGGTTCAGATCTATTGGAACTATACAAATTAATATACAGGCTCATTTTCCTAAATTTTTTGCCTAATAGAAAATTCTAATAGCAAAGACTTCAAAATAGAGAATTGGCTCTAAAAATTAAATAAACTGTCTGGTAACTGAAATGTCAGCTTCCGAAAGTCATAAATGATTTGGATCACATATATAAATATCTAAACATTGAAAAAGATTAGAAATGAATAAAATTACCTACAATTTCATTACATTGCCTCACCCCCAAAGGCCTACCTTTGTCCTAGCCGTAAGATCCTTCTCTCGGGACATCCAAAAGTCAATTTTTAAGTCTTTTAAGTGAGGATCAATGTTGTAAATTCATATATTTCTTGTTGAGATTCCCATGGACAACCTAAAGAACTATAAAAACATTACTTAGTCATATATATACCTCAGTTTTGACACAACACAAGATTGGAGAAAAGATAAGGCATTCAAGGGTTTTACACTAGGGGTCTTTCCTCTTTACTTTATTTTTCTTGTAGTTTTTACATATGGATTCAATTATTGTGATTCTTTGTAAGACTATGAGTTTCTAAGAACCCTTATTCTATGGTTTGGCCTACAAACATGATCGTGTAATGATGGTTTGATTGTTGTTTTATATGTTTATGAAGTCATGTGATTGTTCTTACATTCTTGTTTTACTATTCTAAAGCGTCCATAAACTTTAGGGTAAATATAAGTCCCAAAATGAATTAGCTACAGGAGTGGAGGGACAGAATAAAAATATAAGGAGTATGGATCATGTATTTAATTATTAGATACTAACTGTTAAAGAATGATTTGCGGTTAGGATTGGGACATACCTAAACTCCCCACTTGTTTAATGAAATTAGAAGATAGTTTAATGCATCCAAATTAAAGACGCACATCCCTATTACACTATTTAGTTGTGAGATTAATTTGGGTAGATGACTTAGTGGATGTCCATTCCCAAGATATAATATCAACCCCATAAATCAAAAATTATGATAAATACCAACACCATGTAGAAACCATAGTTATGCATGAATGTGAAGTAAATGCATCAACCCTAGAACTCTTCATATATTATTTGCAATACGAACTTCATATCATCATTACTTTTTGGTTACTTAGTTATACTAACAAAGCTCATAATCTTGTTACAAACTCAATTTTACTTAATCTCATTACTAATTCTAGAATTTGATAGTTTTCTGGGAACTAAGTCCCTATGGGATTGTTATTCGGCTCATAAGAGTCACTTTACTACTTGGGTTCCATGTGTAGTTGTATTTATTCTTGGGCACAACATTAGGTATGATGAATCTCCATCACACAATCTTTTTAAGAATAGTGTCCTCTCTTTTTGGTCTTGGGTCAATTTTATGCATTTAAACTCAAAGAACAAGCAAATTAAACAACAGTTACTTAAAAAATCACATTTATTCTCCATTGAAAGCTTAAAGTGCATCTATTATATGATATATAAATGGTTTGAAAAGTAATAATATGATATATATATTTTATTTATATATGAAATAAATGGTTGATAGATAAGTGCGGGTGTTATTTTATAAAATATAAACTTGTGGTATAATTTTTGTATTTGAAAAATCCCATTTAATGATATAAAATCTAAAATCAAGCTTTTGGAAGAATTTTTGAAGTTCATCTCACGATATGAAATCATGAGATTACATAAACAGCAAATCACATGTCCAAACATAGATATAATCTATTGATTTTAAATCACGAGATGAAATTACATCTCCAAATGCCTACTTAGTTATTGATAAATTCTATATCTTGTTAAGATAATAATCAGCTGACAATGAAGGACCAGGTCCCTGGGTCTTTATGAAAACATATAGTTGTCATACGTTTATGTAATTTTTTCTATTAGTGTAACAAACTGAGTAGGTGAGCTGTGTACCAATCAGGACACATGGCCTAGTCAAACAAGTAAAATATTTGCAACAACCAATGATGAAGTAATAATAATAATAAAATATAAAATGAAATAGTGATATCATCCCATGACCTAATAGTGTCGATACAAGAGGCATTAACAAAGAATGTCATTATTTTAATGTAAAATCTACATATTTCTCAAAATTAAAAGATAGAGAAAAAGTAGAAAAGGTCAACTCTAGCTCTAAGAGCTCACCCAGTAAGTAAACTCTAGTCAACAAGATTCTGGGTCAATGATGGTAACTAGTACTCAGATCTACACCAAAAATGCATAGAAGTGTAGTAAGAATTAAATCCATGGGTAATAAGTAGGTATCATCACCTGACTGATCTAAATCATAATATAATATTAAGTAAAATGCAGGATGAATAATCTAGTTCAAGTTAAAAGACCAACCTAAATATCGCTCTTATTATTGAAAATAAATAAGTAAATAATCCAAAATATAATGAAATAAAATAACATAAGCCTATCAATACCAAATTATCCCACATAATCCAATAAGTATGGAAATGTAAATAACCCAACATGGACCCCATAACCTCGGAGGGTGCAAGAAAGACAAGAAGTAATAAGAAATATACTAAATAATCGTATCTCGAAACCATAACCAAGAATCATTTTATACCATAAACACAAGACTCAAACATAAACCATAACTATCATAAGTAACCTCTCCATTATAGACTTGAATAAAAACTCATGTAATCAATAGCTGAACATGAACCAGAACTCTTATTATAAACAATGTTAGAATCTAATCGATCATAAGATCGTAAATTATTGGACTTGAATCTAAACTAATATCAACTGCCAAGTACTAATTGAGCATATGTATCATGTGTTTAGCCTTTTCAAATTATAAATATGTGTTTCAAATATATAACACGCCTAATAAGTCTACAAGGTGCTATTGGTAGTCTTTGCCTAAGGTGGGCCAGAGGGGCCCACTCATAATGCTTGAAACCCTATTAAGAAAAATTCTATCCAAACTAGACTAAGGTATCTAATTTTCACTACTAGTTATTAGATAAGCCAGAATTAGTCTTAAGATTACAATTCTATCTAAAGAATGACTAACTAAGTCAACCATGCCTAATTTATTGGTTCATAAATTGTCTTAGAGATCCAAATTACACTAAATATACTACTAAGATCTAATTTCTAACCTATATCTTGCACATTATAATAAATATACTACAAATCAGCCCAATCTATGATAAAGTTAATCCTAGCTTACCTGGACACCAATGATAGACTAGTAAATTCTGCTAAATCACTGAATTTTCCTTTTGAGGAGCCTTCATAAGATGTCATATTGAAAAAATTATTATCTACTCATCTATGCAAGACTAAAGGTACCCATATTGTATTTCTTATGCTTTGAGTGAAAATTATGTTAAAATCACATGTCGGGCTCGTTAGCAAAATTTTATTTTTGAAGCTATCTACATGTCCCTCTATGCTCAAGGATCATTTACCCTAAAGAATAGGAAATTACTAAGTTAAAATGGTTCTAAAATCAATCCTCCAATAATCTAAGGATTTTGGCAAATAATAGAGGTTAACAAAGAATTTAATCAACAATTAACAAGAATTTTGAGAAGAAATAGAAATTCAAGCTCACAAATAGCCTAAAATAACCTATTAATGTTTTTCCTGAGTTTCCACACTCTCTATGGTTCTTCACTCTAGAACTAGTTTGAAAAATAGGATAAAATATGGATAAATGGGATATATAATGTCTCTTATATGCCGCTTAAGAAAACTTTGTTGCTTAAGAAGTCACTACTAAAGATCCCAACTATCACTAAAGCGGTACCCACCTGATGCCTTGCATTCCACATAAGCGGACTAGCCGATGCTGATGTGATAAAAACATTAGTAGTTAACTTTCATCTAAAGCAGGATGGTAGGGTAGGTCAGGCTGCAAAAGAGCCTAGGTGGCTGCTTAAGAGCCCTCTACTAAAGTACCCAAAGAGCCTTTTAGCGGATACACCATATGAAGACCTGTAAATTTTCTATGTTTTATCGACCCCTTGAGATTCATTTAGAATCCTATATGTTGTATCTTAGTTTAATGACGAGAAGCTGACTTCAAGGGACCAAGTCCCTGGATGTTCGCAGCTACAATACAGCCGGTACGCGTCTATATAGTTTTATCCTTTAGTGTAACAAACTATGTAGGTGAAGTATGTACTATTTAGGACACCTGGTCCAATGGAATTTCAAATTTAATCATCACTCATCTATAGAAGGAAAAGTATGCTTCTCTATCAAGTAGTTTTTTCAAATAAGGAAAACTGAAGAGTGAAAGAAAGGCAAAAACTTAATTTCAACATAGCTTAAGTTCTAATTTCTTTTGTGCTAAAATAGAAAATATTCTTGAGCCAAGTTTGAGTATTCAACTGGATTACTCATTCTATAAGAGTATTGCTCTGTTCTTTTTTCTGTTAGAGTAGCTTAGGTAGAGTTGCCTAAGCCTAAAACTAGCTGGATTTAACCAGTGTTGAGGGGTTTTATTAGAGTTTTCAAGTTAGGATTATAGTAGAGTTACTACAAATAGAAGAATCCTAGATTTAGGTTCAAGTTCGAGTCTGTAATTAAGAGGTCTATTTTATTAAACTTTTAAGAACTTGTTAGGGCAAGCCGTGATTTTTCCATCCTTGAGCAACGGGGTTTCCATGATAATTCTTGTGTTCTTTAAGTCTCCTACACTGGTTTGTATTCCTGGTTATTTTTCTTTTTTATTGCCTGTTACTAACTTTGAGAGAACTAGCCCCTCACTCTATGGTGGTACCCCCAAGGTTCCGAAAATTGCTATCACAGACAAAACACTATAAATGCTTCACACCTAGAGTTATTTGGTTAGCATGGTTGCTCTACCTAACCTCAAAGTAGGGTAACCTACCAATACGTCACCTATATTTAATAGGTATTACTATGGGTGGTGGAAAACTAGGAGGTTTAACTTCATTATGGATAAGAATAGTGAGCTGATGAACATATCTCTTGATGGTTCTCATGTTCCTATTAGAGAATTCAAAGAAAGAAAACTTACAAGAAGTTGTCAAAAGTAAGAAGGAGTTCAATGAAGAAGATATAAATAAAGTATAAAAGAACTACAAGGCAAAGAAACTGCTAGTGTGTGAAAGAAATAAAGTATAAAAGAATTACAAGGCAAAGAAACTGCTAGTGTGTGGTATTGGACCTGATGAATATAATAGGATCTTAGCCTGTGAAAATGCCAAGGAGATCTAGAATGATTCTCATAAAGGTACCACGGATGTGAATGATTCAAAATTAGACATGTTGACTACTCATCATAAAACCTTCACCATGAAAGAAAGAGAAACCATCCAAGATTTACTTCTATCACAAATAAGCTTTACTGCTTAGGAGAAGGAATTCCATTGTATAAGCAAGTAAGAAATATTCTTGGTGTTCTTCCTAAGTCCTTGGACAAAAAAGGCTTTTCCAAAACTGATGCAAGAATCCTGAAGACCCTCTCTATGTATGAATTGATTGGAAATCTAAAGACTCGTGACCTCAAGAAACAAAAAAGGGCTAAAGAAGATTTAAAAAAAAAGGAGAAAATCCTGCGCATTGAAGGATTGAAAACATGATTTAGAACAATAGGACACTGTTGTTTCTTATTTAGCAAAAAAGATTGTCAAAGCTATGAGGAAAAGTGGTCCAGTCCAATGGAAAGAAAGCAATAACAAAAGAGGAAGCGATGTTGAAGTATGTCACAGATATGGAAGTCTTGAGCATTTCATTAATGTCTATCAAATATATAAATTAGATTATTAGGAGTATCTCAAGAGTGGAGGTGACAACAGAAACAACAGGGAATAGGTTCATGAAAATTCAAAGAGGAAAGGTGCAACTGATTATGAAGTAAAGCAAGCTCTAGCAGAATAGGGAGATTCTTCCAGCAAATCTAATAAAGATGAGATGTCTGGAAATATGTCTATGCTAGCAGTGGAAGATAGTGTAGTTATCTATGATTCCCTGTTTGCATTTATGGCAAACACAAGATATGAATAATAAAAAGAAGTTACTCTTTCTATCATTGAGGAAAATCAGGATAACAACTCTTCTAGGAAGTTAAAAAGTCTTACAAGTGTGTTAGTCGATTCTGTATGTGAACTGACTACTGAGAAAAATGATTTTGATGAGAAATTAGAAAATCAATATCTTAAATTGACTACTTTAACCCTTTAGATATCTAAAACTAAATAAATGGTCTATAAATTGAAATCTGAAAATCTGAATTGTACAAGTCAACAAAAAAAGGTAAATGATTTAGATGGTAAAGGGAAGAAGGAAGCTTCAAGGCTTCATATTGAAATTTAATAGGAACTGAAGGACTCTCAAAAGTATCTTATGACTACACTCTATAGGTATGAAAAGTTATAAAAAGACTTGGTCTTTAACGAAAGAGATTATCAAATGTCTTAAATAAACTACATCTTTATATATTATTTCTAGCTTAACTTGTAAAGGTGCTGATAATGGAAAAGGTATTGGTTATCAAGGAAAAATACTAACCTATTGGTTCTCATGGAAAGCTTCTCATGATGCTAGAAATAAGGTCCACAAGTCTTTATGTACTTATTGTGAAATAGATTGTCACATGAAGGTAAAACATGAAGGTAAATTGTCAAAGATTTCTTAGAGGTAAAATAAATGGTTCTAAAGATGTTCAACAAGGGAAATCACATCATAAGGGGTTTAAGCATCTTGAAATTGTGAAGCGAAAGCTATCACTACCTAATTATGTCAAGAAGATTTTGATCACACCATTTTTCTCCTATTGGGAGGTTAAACTCAAATGGGTTCCCAACCTCAACAAGTCATCATGGTACAAAGTATGAGAAAGGAGATTGCAGTCAGAAATAGCTCATTGATAGGTTATGGTCAAGCATAGTCCTAGATGGTCTGACTATGCTACTCTCTCTGTTTAGACACTTCTAGTTGGAAATGTCTCATTTTGAAATAGATGATCTCGAAGGACCTGGTCCCCAGCATAATGTAACTTAAAGTTCCAAGACAAAAAAAGAATTATGTGGATTGAAGAAATAAGGGTGGTGGTGTTTAAAATTATGGATAAAAGGTTGAAAATGCAAATGATAATAGTTATGATTTAAAATATTAGTCATTGATCCCAGCTCAAGTAGAAGATCATCTAGAAAGGGTTATGCCAAAATTTCCAGGGACCTGGACCCTTGGAAACTCATTCTAATAGGAGAAGTTTCAGCAACTTGAAAAAAGTTAAGCCTAGAACCTGGTCCCCAAACCTTCTATAAGCAATAGTTCTAAAATAAAAAGAGGTGTGCAGAGGCTAAAGCATAGATTGATCAAATTGAGCTGACCTAACATGTGAATCAGTATCTCTCCTATAATAAGGCTATGATAAGGATACAGGTATCCTTGGTAGAATAAGTGATGTTGGGCGTATTTATACGTCTAAGCACCATAACTTACCTATGTTTTAGCAAAGTTTTGAGGATAAAATATATAATTCTTGCACTTTTAGTCTATTTCTAGTTAAGTGAGCTGACCTATGTGATTAGCATGATTTTCAGGTACTAATGAGGTAGATTACAACACTTTGGGGACCTGTGGACAGCAAAGGAAACTTCACATGATAGGAAAGAAGCTTTTGGACTGAATGTGATATATGGGAACTTTTTCCTGGGAAAACTCAATATTTTTATATAGTTAAGGATGTATTAGCAATTTATTAGAGAAGTATGTTACTAAAAGCCTTATGGCTGAATTTTTAGGGGTGATTCACATTCTGTATTATTTTCAAAACAAGAGAAAGCGGCTTAGCTTGAGGACGGAGAGAGAGAAACACTTTTCTCTCTTATTTTTGCTATTCATCTTTACCACTAAGATCGTTCTAAGTTTTGATATGATGAATATTTCTATTGTGATTTCCATTTTATTCATGAGTAGCTAAGTTTATTTGTTAGGGTTATGGAAACCTTGTAGTATACTCTCTATTGCTATGGGTTTTTGAATTTATGATGTGTTAATCCGCTTATATCATTACTCTCTTTATTTTGATTGAATTCTCGTGGTTGCAAACATAGGGAATGCGCCATTATAGCAATAACTTGTTCGATAGAAAAAGTTACTGTTTGGAAAAGAGAGTGTGACAAGAAAATAGGGTTTCCAACCTCTATTTTACACGTTAATGACTTAGCAGGATTAAGTTCTTGGAGAGTTCATACAATTGGTTGTACACTTTGGATTCGCGAGAACTAAGGTGAATAAATCCTTGATGGTTGAGAAACACTTGGATTTAGAATTAGAATACATCTCTCTATAAGTGCATGCATGTATAAAATCTTTATTACTTATAGTTAATAGAGAAGTAGAAGCTACAAGGTGGACATAACCCTAATTTTTCATTCTCTATGATCAAATATTATTACACATATCATCTCATCGTTACACTGATAATATTATTGTGCACCTAAACTGAAACCCCCTTACCTTGGAACCTTTGATCAACAGTCTAATAATAATCGCAATACTTAGTGATTATAGTATTCCCTGTGGGATTCGATACCCAACCCAGTTGGGTTCTATATTTGACAGCGACTGCTTGCACTTTCTAACGAGAGTTGTAATTTGGGCGTATCAACTTTTGGTGCCGTTGCCAGGGAATACGGTTGTCAACTAAGTTTGTGATAGTTAATAGACTCTTTGGTCAAAGATTCTCAAATTTTACTTTTTGTTTGTTGTTTTTGTTTTGTTCAGGTTTAGTGGATTGCATGCCAAATACATGGAGATCGGGTCAGCCATTATTACCTATAAATCCTGAACCACATCTCATTGGCAGAATGGATGCGCAACGAGACTTTGAAAGGATAGCTACTCAACAGCAGCAGGCTAGATTAGCTGTATTGGTAGCTGCGCAAGTAAATCAATAGAATGCTGATAACCCAGGTCAGGTACCAAATCTTGATGATGAGGACCTTGGTGATGATGAGTTATTAAATCCAAGGAGTGCAGATGATGCGGCTGCACCAGTGAATAGGAATGTCAACAAAGATTGTGAAACTAGGATGAGACCCGAATGCCGAGCTGTGCAAGTTGCTTTTGATGATGATGATGATGACTTGGATGGGGCTGGTGCCACAGGGGCTATTATTCCTCCGCCCTTGGCACCCGGAGCCAAGTTCAATATCACTAGTACCATAATCCAGCTATTGCAACTCAATGGGTTATTTTGTGGACTTGCAGGCAATGATCCGAATATGCATCTGATTAATTTTATCTCAATATGAAAATCATTTAACAATCCAGGGGTTGGACAGAATGCGATCCGGCTGCGCTTATTTCCATTGTCTCTATCTGGAGAGGCAACTCTATGGTTAAACGGGCTAACTCCTGACTCTATTACTAATTGGAGGAAACTCAAAAAAGCTTTCCTAGAATGATTCTTTCCGCCATCCAAGAGAGCACAATTCAGAGATGAGATATGTAATTTTTGACAGCTTTCAACTGAAGATCTCCACGAGACTTGGGAGAGGTTCAAGAAGAAGCTTATGCGGTGCCCAAATCATTAGATGACCAATGTCCACTTGATGGAAATATTATATAGGGCTTTGAACTCGGTGACTAAGCTAGTGGTAGATAATGTTACGAGTGGGTCATTCATGGACCTTACTTTTATTGAGGCATGAGATATGCTAGATCGTATGACAAAGCAGAGTATATCTTGGCATACCAGGGATTCTAAGGTAGCAAGCTCTACTGTATCTATTGGCATGACGGCAGAACAGAGGAGAAGAGAAGAGGAACGCGGCCAGGATATGGCTCACATGAAAATGCAGATGGACCTTCTTACTAAGCATTTATTATCTAGAAAGACAGAAAAGGTCAAAGCTATTGTATCACACGGAAGAGATAACTCCGATTCTGAGAAGGAAGCAAATTACTTTAATAATCAGGGGGGTTTCCAAGGAAATGTCCAAGGAAACCAAGGTTGTAACTATTATGAAAAATCTGGATACAAGGACCGAGACCAAGGGAATTGGAAGAATAATAATGACAAGAGCAGTTTGTAGTCCCTCCTGGAAATCGTGAAGTTGTTACACCTAGCTCTGGGAAGATGTCCATGGAGGACATAATGGCTAAGCTGTTGAAAGGAGTGGAAGCAACTAACATTGGAGTAGCTGAGGTAAAAAATGATTTGTCCTCAATGAATCAATTGGTTGAATCGCATTCCACTTTAATAAAACAGCTGGAACAACAAATGAGTCAACTATCGGCGGCATTCAATCAAAGGAAAGATGGCACTTTACCAAGTAACACTGTGAAAAATCTAAGAAAAGATGGATCATGTTTGGCTATTACAACCAGGAGTGGTAAGGTGTTGGAAAATCCATCCAAGGGTAAGCTTGTGGTTGATAGTATGGAGGAGAATACTGTTGAAGCAGATTATGATGATTCTGTAGAAGTTGAAAATCAAAAAGAGAACGTTCATGATACTATATCTAGATGTCAGCAGTCTGAAAAGATTAATAATGGGAAGCACAATGAAAAGGAAGTAGTGGAGAAAACTCTTCCAAATCCACCACCACTTTTTCCTCAGAGATTGAAGAAGAAGGCTGATGATACCAGGTTCAGTAATTTCATAACCATGATGAAGCAGCTGACTATAAATGTGCCTTTGGTGGAGGCACTTGAGCAAATTCCAGGGTACACCAAATTTATGAAGGACCTTTTGACAAAGAAAAGGGCAGGGTGCTGTGAACTGGCAGATAATTTACATCATTGCAGTGCAATTGCCACGATGTCTTTGGTACAGAAGAAGGCAGATCCGGGTGCTTTCACTATTCCTTGCACGATTGGACCTTTAGATTTTCCTAAGGCTTTATGTGATTTAGGGGCTAGCATTAATTTGATGCCACTAGCCATTTATAGACAGTTGGGGTTGGGGGATCCTATACCAACCAACATGCGGCTTGTAATGGTAGATAGGTTGGTAAAACGACCTGTTGGTATCTTATATGATGTATTAGGAAAGGTTTCTAACTTCATTTTCTGCCAGACTTTGTTATTTTGGATTGCGAGGTGGATTTTGAGGTACCGATAATCTTGGGTCGACCTTTCCTCACAACAGGAAGTGTGCTTATTGATTTGCGAGCAAATAAGCTTTTATTTTGGATAAATGACGAAGTGGTACATTTTGACGTATGCAAATCAATGAAGCATCCCAAGAAAATAAATGTGTTCGCTATAGTTGATGTTTATTATGAGGATAAGAAGGAATTATCTTTAGAGAAGCAGCTTACTGTTGATTTTGGTGAACAACAGGTAGAGGGTCTCATCTCTGTTCTGAAGAGGTACAAAAGAGCTATTGGTTTGACTATTGTTTATATCATTGGTTCCCTCCTTGCATATGTATGCAGAAGATTCAGCTAGAGGAATATTGCGTACCCACTATTCAGCATCAGCGTCGTCTGAATCCACCTATGCAAGAGATGGTGAAGAAAGAAATCATCAAGTGGCTAGATGCAAGGGTGGTGTACCCAATCTCAGACAGTAAATGCACTTGTCCTGTACAATGTGTGCCTAAAAAAGGGGGCATGACAGTAGTAGCAAACGAGAAGAATGAGCTAATTCCACTCAAGCCTGTCACAGGGTGTAGGGTGTGTATGGATTATCGGAAGCTAAACTCGTGGGCGTTAAAGGACCACTTCCCAATGCCATTCATGGATCAAATGCTTGATTGATTGGCAAGAAAGGGATGGTTTTGTTTCTTGGATAGTTATTCTAGATATAACCAAATTTGCATTACTCCTGAAGATCAGGAGAATACCACTTTTACATGCCCATATGGTACTTTTGCATTCAAACGAATACCATTTGGGCTATGTAATGCACCTGCCACTTTTCAGCAGTGTATGATGTCCATTTTCTCTGATATGGTTGAAGACACCTTAGAGGTGTTTATGGATGACTTTTCGGTTGTAGGTGAGTCATTTGAGTCATGCTTGGCAAATCTGAGTATAGCTTTACACCGATGTGTGGAATTCAATCTGGTGCTAAATTAGGAGAAGTGCAATTTTATGGTTAAGAAAGGCAGTGTTCTCGGGCATAAAATCTCTGAAAAGGGAATTGAAGTTGATTGATCCAAGATTGAAGTTATCGAGAGACTACCACCTCCAATTTCTGTGAAGGGGGTTCGTTGTTTTCTCGGTCATACTGGTTTTTATCGGAGATTTGTTAAAGACTTCTCAAAGATTGCAAACCTATTATGAAAATTTTTGGAGAAGGAGGCAAAGTTTTACTTTGGTGAAGATTTCTTGAAGGCATTTGAATCCTTGAAGGAAAGCTAGTTGAAGCCCCTATTATTGTAGCACCCGATTGGTCTCTACCATTTGAAATTATGTGTGATGCAAGCGGTGTAGCCTTGGGTGCTGTACTTGGTCATAAAAGATAAAAGCTATTTCATCCAATCTACTACGCGAGCAAGGCCTTGAATGGAGCACAGAAAAACTATACCGTCACTGAACAAGAGCTTCTTGCGGTTGTTTATGCTTTTGAGAAGTTCCGTGCTTACTTGTTGGGAACCAAGGTAGTGATTCATACAGATCATGCGGCTCTAAGATATCTAATGGCAAAGAAGGATACCAAGCCAAGGCTAATTAGGTGGGTGCTATTGCTTTAAGAATTTTATTTCGAGGTAAAGGATAGAAAAGGTTGTCAAAACCAAGTAGCTGATCATATATCTAGACTTGAGAGTAAGCACACAGTGCAGACCGACCTTGATATTGATGATGCATTCCCCGACGAAGAGATTCTAGTAACTATGGTGGAAAACTTACCGTGGTATGTTGATTTTGCTAACTACGTGGTAAGCAAAGTGATTCCTGAGAATCTCTCCTTTCATCAAAAGAAAAAGTTCATGCATAATGTGAAACATTACTTCTAGGATGAGCCTTATCTTTTTGGACGATGTGCTGATGGTATTATTAGGCGGTGCATCCCAGATGTAGAGGTGTCTAGCATACTTGAAGCAAGCCATGCTTCCCAAGTTGGAGGTCATCATGCAGGTGACGAACGACCAAGAAAGTATTGCAAAGTAGCTACTATTGGCCTTCATTATTCAAGGATGCCTACGATTTTGTAAGAAGATGTGATCAGTGCCAGCGGCAAGGTTCTATCTCAAAGCACCATGAGATGCCCATGTCCAAAATGCTTGAAGTAGAGTTATTTGATGTCTTGGGTATTGACTTCATGGGCCCATTTGTAAGCTTATTTGGGATGAAATATATCTTAGTTGCTGTGGATTACGTATTCAAATGGGTTAAAGCAGTCGCTCTAGCTGATAATGAAGGTAAGAGTGTTGTGGAGTTCTTAAAGAGAAATATCTTCTCTCGTTTTGGGATACCCCATACCATCATAAGCGATGGAGGATCATATTTCTACAATAATCTATTCACACCCGTATTAGCAAAGAATGGGGTTAAGCAACATAAGGTAGTTACACCGTAGCACCCACAAACTAGTGGGCAGGTAGAGGTATCAAATAGGGAAATTAAGTTGATCCTCGCTAAAACTGTGAATGCCAGCAGAAAAGATTGGTTTAGGAAGATGTATAATGCCTTATGGGCGTTTAGGACCGCATTTAAGACACCAATTGGCATGTCACCATACCAACTAGTATATGGAAAGGCTTGTCACTTGCCAATTGAGCTAGAACATAAAGCAATGTGTGAATTGAAGCAACTTAACCTGAACTGGGATGATGCTATAAATATGAGATTGGGACAGCTAAACGAGATGGATGAATTCCATCTAAATACATATGAAAGAGCAGATCTTTACAAGGAAAGGATGAAAAAGTACCATGATTGGAGGATTATCCAACAAAACTTTTAGAAAGGCGATTTGATACTCCTTTTCAACTCCAGACAAAAGTTGTTTCCAGGTAAGTTGAAGTCTAAATGGTCTAGTCCATTCAGAATCATCCAAGTTTACTAATCTGGATAGTGGAGTTAGAAAACAATGATGGTAGTGTCTTTAAGGTGAATGGACAAAGAGTAAAGCTATATATCGGTCCAACCGACTCGATAAAATGTATAGACACCATATATCTTGATGAAGTATGAGTAATTGAGATAACTATGTCGTGCCGCGACAATAAATCAAGCGCTACATGGGAAGCAACCCATCATTTTACTAGGATTTTGTTTTTGGTAAATGAAAATTCAAAAAGAAGAGTTGAGCCACGACCAAAACTAAGGCGTTTGGTGAGAGGCAACCCATCCTTCTAATAATTTTTGTTGTTTTTGATTAAGTGTAGGTACATGAATTACAAAGGAGGAGATTAGTCCCAATTTTGATTTGGAAGTGAGCCATGTCAATGGTGGTAAATCTAGGAGTGATGGAACAATATAGGTAAGTGGGAATGGTCAAATGTGTAAGGCTCAAGTATGATTTGCATTAGAGTCACACCTCGAATTATGTAGATTTGACCCAAAAAGATTCGCGGTGTCACTTTATTTTGTGACTTTCAATGAGGTCTGTGGTGGTAGTGTAGGGATCGGGCGATAGGTTAGGCACCGCCTATGTCAACATAGGTGATAGGTTAGGCACCGCCAATGTCAACATAGGCGATAGGTTATGCGCCGCCTATGCCATTGCCTACGCTCACTGCCTCACATAGGCAATAGGTTAGGCGTCGCCTATGTCAACATAGGCGATAGGTTAGGCGCCGCCTATGTCAACATAGCCAATAGGTTAGGCGCGACCTAAGCCATTGCCTATACTCACTTCCTTACATAGGCGATAGGTTAGGCGTCGCCTATGTAAACATAGGCGATAGGTTAGGCCCCGCCTACTTATGCTTAGGTGATTCCATGGGCACCACCTATCAACATAAGTTTTGTCTAATAACCCATTTTTGAATGGATCAACCCGACCCATGTCTCAAATTTTAAATATATCCTCTACCCTTAAACCCCACTCAATTTTTCTTAAACCTAAGCACCGCCGAAACAACCTTTACCCTCTCCAAGCCCTTCTTTTTTCTCATCTAATCTTGCAGGCTCACCTTCACGATTCGTCACGAATTTATCACAAAGTAAGTTGTTCTTTCATCTTCTATAGTTGTTTCATTGCTACGCTCATAATGGTTAATTGGATTTTGTAGTAGTGCTTGGTGATAAGAGTATGGTTAGTTTGTTATGATTTTGGAAAAATACATCTCATTGAGTGAAAGGATTCTCGTGGGTAATCTTGATTTTACTCCAGCATGTATTGATTGGTATTCACTATCGTATTTTTTTATTATTATGGAGTTGAACTATTGAAGTTTAATGCATGATTTTGGGAGTTGTAAGCTTTACTATGTGAGTGACTTATTCATCGATGTAATGATCATGGTTAACCAAAAGCATAAGATTGTGTAATTTTTTCTATGCTATAGAATGATAAGATTTATATGTGGTAGTCTTGTTCAAAGATTGCATTACTCAAATGAAATAAAGTTGGAAATGATAGTCAAGATTACAGGACTATTATGTGCTGCTTCTGTATATCAAACTAAGAAATTATTATGTAAAGTGAAGGGTTGAAAGTGTGACTGCACTAATAATGTTGTTTTCACATACCATCTAAATGTATGTCGATGAAGTCTGAGTACTCGACAACACTCACTCAATTAGTTTGTGCAAACAAATTAAGTGTGGGGTGGTGCCATCACTATTTTCTTTTTTGATTATAGTGAATTTTACGAAATGAGAGTAACATGACCCTATTATGATCTCAGGTAACATGGCTCCGAAATGACGACAGGGAAAGGAGAAAGCATCCACCTCACAAAAAGGTCAAAAAAGGGCAAGAAAGGATCAGGCTGATTCCTCCTCTCTTCAAGTGCCTCGATGCACTTTTAGGATCAAATGGGTTCTGGAGGAGGAAGGGAAGGAATGGTATAGAAATAATAAAGTGAAGAAATATGTACATGCGGAGTCGATGCAGAAGGAAAATTTAGCAAAGAACTGCCCTCGCATTTTGGCAATGGCACTAAAACTTGACTTTATCTTCCGAGACATGGGCAAATGTAATCTTGATTTGACTCGAGAGTTTTATGCCAACTGGTCCCCAAAGACTATGGGAAATGATGTAAAGATTAGGGGGAAACTCTTTCAATTGAACGCTGATTTCTTCAACTCTTTCCTGGGTACTCCAAGTGTGGATCAATCACCATTCAAGAAGCTCTACAACAAACCTCCCAACAGATCCATCAGACGTACGTTGTGTGGATCAAGGTCCATGACCCGATGGACTCGTCATAAATATAATGGTTGTCACAATACTTACCCATATGCTTGTTTGAACAGAGAAGCTCGCATATGGTTAAGAATAGTCAATTCCTGCTTGATTTCTGGGACACAATACACTAAGGTCACTCGTGATTGAGTCTGCTTGGTATATTCTCTAATGACGAATATTCCCATCAACATTGGTGCAGTTATACGAACATCGATGCAAAAAGCAAGGGTGCACAAGAAGTCCCATTTCAGTTTCGGCAACTTGTTGACTGCAATTTTAAGGAATGAGCACATTGAGGAGGAGCCAACAGACCATAAGTTGCCACCAAACCCCAAGAAGGTGGATTTCACAAAAATAAAAGATCCAGAAACTATTCAAGGCATCAACCTTACCACTACAGAGAGACATGCTCGAGATGAGAGTGTTTTCGACATCTGTATGGCATAACTAGGTTTACTATGATGAATGGGGGTCATGTGCTGACTGATGCCGAGCTTCGGCAGTTGGACTATGACTACCCGCTTAGTGAGCATACTCGGGCCATATGTGGAGTGGGGATAAATTTTGAAGAACCTTTAGATGATGATGTGCCGACAGACGATGATCACCGACTGCTAGACTCTGATATAGAGGACAACTCTGATGATGAAGACTCTGATGATGATTCTGACGCAGAGGGTATGACCCTGGATATAGAGGAGGAGTCTGACTAACCAGGTTTTTGATTATTTATTTACACTGAGGGTGGTGTGTTCCTTCTTAGTGCGGGGTGCGGGTATAAGTACGTGTATGGTTGGATTGCCTTGTCTGTTGTATTGCCTACTACTTGCCCGCATTTATTCTATAGTTGGTTTGATTTAGTCGTAGTTAGTTATTTGTAATTAGTCATATTTTTGCATAAAATTTTTCTTATAGACGGCATGGTATTATAACAGGAGTTTGTGTTGAACCACTACTATTGAAACATTTAGGCTCTAAGTCATGACTCGTTCTGTGATAATTGTTTGTGGTTTAATTAATTTATCTGTTGGGTTAAGAATCTATAATGCTCCTAATTAAGTTGACCATGTGCCATGTGTGTGTAAGGTTATTGTATATTCTTTTTTGCGATTGATGCTAGAACTTACCTAGTGTGTGTGTGAAGCGAAATAAATATTGTGAGTTTAGGAGATGATTTAGGCATTTCTTTGACAGCCCTGATTTTTTATCTTCTTTTTACCTATCTTTGTACATTGTCCTAGTGAACACCCATTGAGCCTTTAGCTATTTTCTTTGGCAACCTCATATGTAGCCTAATCCATTTTTTTAAAAGACCATAATTTGATCCAAAAGCTCCTAAGCGCTTTAAATTGTAGAATCAAGTTGAGTAAAGAGTGTGGCAAAATAAGAGGAAAATGGTGAAAGTGATGCCTCAAAGTTTAGTTATTGGTACATGAAAATATTGTGATCGGGAGTGGAGTCCTGGTCCTTTCTTGCACATTATGCACCTCAACTAACGCAAATAATCTAAGATGAGGGTGGCTATGATAGGGATGCTTAACAAAAAAAAGAGTTGTATATTCCCATCATAGTGTTTTTGATTGAGTAACAAAATGGGTGAAGAAAAAAAAAGGGTTGGTAGATGAAAGGAAGGTAAGTGGTTGTTAAAAGTTAGTGTAAATGCCATAATGTAGTGTAATAAAGAGCTTAGGGAACATAGTCACTATTTCCGGCCAAAGTAGTCCTACCCATCCCTTTAGCCTACTTTACAACCCATAAAGACCTATTTGATCCTAACCTGAGCATTCTGATATTAGTGGTGCATTACAGTAAGGGCAAGCATATGGTCATCAGTTGTAATATAAGAATTCTTTGTGAGAGTGAGAGCAATCAAGTTCTTATACCATTTATATCATTACTCTCTTTATCTTAATCCACTTATATCATCACTCTCTTCATTTTGATTGAATTATCGTGGTTGCAAACATAGGAATGCACCATTATAGCAATAACTTTTTCGATAGAAAAGTTACTATTTGGAAAAGAGAGTGTGACAAGAAAATAGGATTTCCAACCTCTATTTTACACGTTAATGCCTTAGCAGGATTAACTTCTTGGAGAGTTCATACAATTGGTTGTACACTTTGGATTCGAGAGAACTAAGGTGAATAAATCCTTGATGGTTAAGAAACACTTGGATTTAGAATTAGAATACATCTCTCTATAAGTGCATGCATGTATAAAATCCTTATTACTCATAGTTAATAGAGAAGTAGAAGCTACAAGGTGGACATAACCCGAATTTTTCATTCTCTATGATCAAATATTATTACACATATCATCTCATCGTTGCACTGATAATATTATTGTGCACCTAAACTTAAGCCCTCCATACCTTGGAACCTTCGATCAACAGTCTAATAATAATCGCAATACTTAGTGATCATAGTATTCCCTGTGGGATTCGACACCCAACCCAGTTGGGTTCTATATTTGACAGCGACCGCTTGCACTTTCTAACGAGAGTTGTAATTTGGGCGTATCAATAGGTTCTTGTGAGTCTAAGTCAATGCTATACCTCTGCAGGCATACACCCATGGGAACATATTAGGATGTGGAAAAATGTGACAAGAATAAATTTGAAGATGATAACACTCAAACGACACCTCTCTTACGAGAATGTAAGCAATCGTTGTCAAGATATAATCCAACTAGGTTTATGTCGAATCCCACAAGGAATATTGTGAGAATTTGAGTTATCTGCAGGTTAATCAACTGATAGTTAGCAATTTCCTGTGAATGGGTTTTTTTGGAAAGGTAGCAAATAATTACTTCTTGATTCAGTGTTTGAAATCAACATGATAAGAAAAACCCCAGTTATCTTTACTATTGGTGTTGGGATTTGACAGACGCTAGTAATGGTTCAAGATTCTTGTGGTAGGTAGGAACAATCGACTATACTTGTCAAAGTTATGTCTAAATATTTCTCAACCTATTTAGACATTTAACCACCTAATTCTTTTGAACTTATGGAATTTATATTTCATAACAGGATGTTATCTCAAGTTAATTTATCTTGTTACAACATTAATTATTAAATGGAAGTTTTATGCTTCCAAGTCCCTGTTAATAATTCGCTTCTTACTAGGGTTGATTTCTTATCTCAAGAAAATCACTAGTAAGAAAGGCCTATTATTTGCAACCAATAGTCAGAATTTAAAATAATGAAATTAACAAGAAGTTTCTACCACCGTTAGAATATTGAACACTTAGTTACGTTACAAACCCAAACCCATAGATCCCACAACTCGGATTAAGGAAATTTACCTACTTATAATATAACAAGCTAGACAACTAGTTGAATTCATCATTTTATAGATGAACTTACAGCAAGATGTATAACAACAAGTATTTCTCATATTTGATCACAGTAGAAAATCCCAAAACAATGTTAACAATCTCTCCAAAAATAATTGTGCTGTTAAAGTCAGAAAACTAAAGAGAAAAAAAATTTACCAAGCACGTCCAGTTCCACTTTAGAAAACCCTAACATCTTGTTTAAATACTTCAACCTAATTATGGAATTAAAATCATAGATCACAGTAATTTCTCGGACAGACAACGATGTGTGTGATGGCATATAAGGAGTTCGATGTCTTATCAAGAATGTCATCAGCTCCTCTACTGATTTGAACATTTTATATCATCAACTAACGATGAAGACTAACATCTTATCAGACATATGATGACTGATCAGAATTATCATCTCTTCTTTACTTCAAGTCCCATTCCTTGCCGAAGCCTAACGACAAGCCTGATGGCTTATCATAGGTCGTTGTTACTTCTTCCAATTAAATCCTATTCTCTGTTTAAGGGTGACAGCAACTCTGATAGCTTATCACAAGGCTGACGACTTATCAAACAAGTTGTCAGCTATACTTCCCTCTGTACTTGCTCAAATATTAATTCTTTTACTTTCATTTTTGCTGGTTCTCTTGCATCTTGACTTTTACTACAATATCAAAGAGAAAACAATACAAACAACAAAATTTGCTTAAAACTTTACAATTATTCTCAATTTAAAGCCTCAAATGTGTTACCAGCTGCTCACACATCAACACCCTCAACTTAAAACAATTGCTTGTCCTCAAGCAACTAAAACATAACAATGAGCAAACAAAGAATATTCAACAGTCAATCATCCATTTTAGCTCAAAACATCTTCACCATCTCCAAGGTCAATTAATTTGAAAAAAAAAACTGTGCATATTTTTGAAGAACAACAATGCGACACACAGGAATCACGATATGGCATCAATTCAGCAACAACAACAATTGATGTACCAAGATTACACTATCCAAAAAAGTTAGCAACTAGAAACCTAACCAGTGTGCCCTTACAACAAAGAGGTTCATCCTCATTCCTATGTGAACTCAAGCATGTCAATGTGGGGACGGTCAAGGTACACTCTATCTCAGAAAGAAGTTCCAGACAATGTCTGCCAAATACCATAAGCTTTCCCTTATTTTCATTATCGAATCTTTCAAATAGTTAAGTTAGGATCACTATAGGACTTTTCTTTAGTTTGTAATTTAGGATTGAGGCTGGTATGATACATAAGGATATTTAAAGTAACTAAGCCTCCTTGGCACTACGCTATTTTTGAGCTCTCATTTATCAACCTTTACCTTATTTCTCCCTTTCTTGATTAAAGCACACTCAAGCTGGGTGCAGTTTTTATTCATTCATTTTTATTTTTTCTCAACTTTTCTTTTATCATTCATTTTCTACCACACCTAGCCTTGCATTTTTTTACCCTTCCTCATACTCACTTTACATCATGCACCCCTATGATATCCACCCTCAACATAGGCTATTTTCCTAAGTCAAAGTGCATAATGTCCAAGGAGGACCAGAGCTAAAACAGGTTTATTATGATACAAATGGGAAAATGATAGGTATAATAAAAAATAGTCATTCAGGCTCAAAATCAGGATCAAGGGATATTATTCACACATGGAAGGTCATTTAGGCTAAAAGTGTACTAATATCAGCAAAGACCTATGATCTTTTTCTAACCGCTATCCTACAACCAAGGTAAGACCAACCGGGCAAGTTCTGGATTTAACACATAATAGGAGCTAGGTAGTATCTCACACACACACGGCACAAAGGTATATGAGAAACTACTACCCATTAAGTTCATGCAATTTCTTAGTAATGGTTATCATGTCACTAGTACTAATGCCACAACAATATGCACAGTGGTCGCACATAAATACCTATCACATAGTTATAAAACAGACATTTGGAGAGGTGTTTAAAAATCAATAAAAATATGCTAACGGCCTTAAGGTACTTGTATTTATCCTAGTCAACTACAACATTTTATAATAAATCACAATACACCTAAACATTCAATCTCTACTAGGAACAACACTTCGGGGAAAAGAGGCACGACAACAAAAACCCCTAAGAGGACATCAACACCCACAAGTAGCCCCACCCTCAACATAAAATTATGCAATGTCCCCAATGCATCAAATGAAAACAAGTGAGTTATCAATATACCTATGCCACCATGGTTCCAATATTCCTTGAAACATAGCTTTAATGCCACTCTTACTGGTGCTTCGTTCTTCATTTTATTAACCACAAGACCTATCAAACTCATGAGAAGAACTAAAATTTGGGTTAGCACAATAGGGGGAGGGGGAATTTGGGCAATTACTCTAATTTTCATCTTGACCACCACATAAAGAACAATCACACTCCTGATAGGATAAAGATGGTGGACATATCTCTCTCCGAGGAGCATATCTACAATTGTGCCAAAAGTGAGGTCTATCACAATGTGGACATGGATCATCAAGATAAGATTTCCAATCACCAAGCTCATGTTCATTCGACGATGCCATAGTAATAAGTAATATAAAATAAAATTCTACCTAATACAGGAAATAAAAGAAAACTTAAAACAAATATTTATAAGTTTGAATTCAAGCAAGTAGGCTAAAATTCCAAAACAAATCAATACACCTAATTGATCCCTAGCAATGGCGCCATTTTTGATAATGTTCAAACTACACCTCTCTTACAAGAATGCAAGTGATCATTGTCAATATATAACCCAACTAGCTTGGGGTCAAATCCGACCAGGAATATAGTGTGAATTTGTGTTATTTGCGGGTTAATCAAAGGAAGATAGCAATTTCCTGTGAATGGTTTTTTTTAGAAAGATAGCAAATAATTACTTCTCAATTCCTTGTCTAAATCAATATGATAAAGGAAACAAGAGTTATATTCACTCTGGGTGTTGGGATTTGACAGACGCTAGTAACGGTTAAAGATTTTTGTGGTAGGTAGGAACAACAGAGTATCCTTGTCGAAGTTATATCTAAATGTTTCTCAATATTTAACCACCTAATGCTTTCAAATACAGGGAATTTATATTTCATAATAGGATATTATCTCAAGTTAATTATTCTTGTTACAACATTAATTATTAAATGGAAGTTTGATTCTTCCAAGTCCCTGTTAATAATTCGTTTCTTACTAGGGTTGATTTCTTATCTCAAGAAAATCACTAGTAAGCAAAGCATATCATTTGCAACCAATATTTAGAATAAAGAATAATTGAATTAACAAGAAGTTTCTACCACCATTAGAATCTTAACACTTAGTTACGTTACAAATCCAAATCCATATATCCCACAACTCGGGTTGAGGAAATTTAGATACTCCTAATATAATAAGTAAGAAAACCAGTTGAATTCATAATTTGATAGATGAACTTACGGCAAGATGAATAGCAGCCAGTATTTCTCAGATTTAATCATAGTACAAAATCCCAAAACAATGGTAAGAATCTCTCCAAAAAAAATTATCTTGTTAAAGATAGAAAACTAGAAAGAAAAAAATTTACCAAGCACGTCCAGTTCTCCTTTAGAAAACCCTAACATATGCTTTAAATACTTCACCCTAATTATAGAAACAAAATCACAGATCACAGTATTTTCTCAGACAGATGACGACGTGTGTGATGGCTTATTAAGAGTCTAATGCCTTATCAAGAATGTCGTCACCTATTCTTCTCATTTCAACAAGTTCTGTCTTCGCCTGATGGAGAAGCCTGATGGCTTATCAAATATGTGACGACTAATCAAAATTGTTGTCTCTTATTCACTTCAAGTCCCATTCCCTTACTAAGCCTAATGACGAGCCTAAAGGCTTATCATAGGTCATTGTTACTTCTCCCAACGGAATACCACTCTCTGTCTAAGGCTGGCAGCAACCCTGATAGCTTATCATAAGGTTGACGACTTACTAGACAAGTCATGACCTATACTTCCCTCTCTACTTGCTCATAAATCTACTCTTTTACTTCCATTATTGCTGGTTCTCTTGTATCTTGACTTTTACTGCAATATCAAAGACAAAACAATCAAAACCAACAAAAGTTGCTTAATACTTTGCAATTATTTTTAGTTAAAAGCATCAAATGTGTTACCATCTTCTAACAAATTAGAAGATTCACTAAAGGAGAAGGACATGATCCCATCTCAGGTTAGTACCTATACATGATGCTCTAATAATAATAAAGTTTGACTAAAAAGGGACATGTGTCTTTCTTTCTCTGTAAAATCAATCTTTTCCTTTACAAAATGAAGAGCCTCTCTTATTAAGTTCAGACATGTCATCTCAAAATTGGACTTCTCTTAAATGATAATAGTCACTTCTCTAAAGTACTAAATTAGACCTTCACTGTTTCTTTTTAAAAAATATCAAGTCATCTTTCTTAAACGACATTCCTCTTTAAGCCAAATAAGTTACTTTTCATATCACTTACTCTAAAAATAAAATGGCTGATAATTCGACTTCCTCAAACCCTGCTAATATTCCTGAAATAGACCAAAAACCCCATAAAATCAAGCTGAACATTCCCAATACGTTGATCTTTCAACAACAAAAGTCATAGAAAACATCATCTTGAGTCTCTAACAAGAACGTGAGCCAACTTTAACCACTGAGTCAACTAAAAAAAATTCAAAACCCTTAAAAGTTTTAGTTCCCATTGAATCATCCTCAACCCTAGAAATTTATGTTCAACTAATCATAGTGGAAGGATCCAAATCTAGGCTTTGTGTCACCAACTAAACACTAAATATTTCAATCTAAAATTCATTCTTCCTTAGAAAGTTCAAAAGCACCAAAGAACCTAAAGATTCTCAGATACCTATGTTGTCTGAAAAACATAAAAAACATGTAACTTATAAAAACTTACAAGAACCAGCTCTCCTACTACCTCAAACTCAAACCATATTTTTTCTCAATTATTTGGTAAAGAAGTGCCACTAAAAAGGGTTGATCTTTCCTATGAGAGGTGGGTGGCTGAAAATCTACTTTTACTTGCATATCATACGAAAGAAACCTTAGTTAATAGAGAAGAACAAGAAGTAGGTGATAAGGATGAAGTAAATAAGGGAAAACAAATGTTGTTACCTTCAAATAATGAGCATGAGGATGAATTTTCTCTGAGATGGTCGGTAAAGAAACTAAGGGGAAGTATAGAAAAGGAAGAAGTAGTAGACTTTGACGTAAAAATTACTAAATCTTATTCTATAAAAGGATTTAAAAAGAAAATGTTGGAAGATTCCATGAAGGCTAACAAGACTTCAACCATAAGAATAAGAAGTCTCATGAAAGTTATTTAGTAGAGTAGAAAGAAAATATTTAAGTTGTGGATGCTGAAAGAGGGGAGGACATAGATTCAAGAGTTGCTATTGCTACCATGGAAAAAAGAAATAAAGTTGATATTTCTGAGAGGACAAGGTCCTCTAAGAAAAATTTGGGTATTCCTATTGGAATGAGGAAGAAACACATAGCTGTTAAAAAAACAAAGACTCAAGGGGATCGGGTCACAAAAAGAGAAAAAATATGATTGAAAAAATAGAGTAAAGTAGTGAGACCAAGAGAAGCAGAAAGGAGAAAGAGATGAAACATGTGGCTAGAGAATGAGGGAACAAAATAATGATGACATAAAAGGTTCTATCAAGAATAGCTTTTTATCCAAAGATATATGAAACGCTTGGACTGATAGAATTGGTTGAGTATGTCAAAAATTAATCTTGGTTGTACTTATTTTAGAAATCAACTTCCATAATGTTTGAAAATAAGGCCAGAGAATTTATTACACCATGGAATTTTTAGAAGATAGGCTATGTTTGAATGTATAAGTTCAAGGAAAGACTATCGAACTGGATAAAGAGACATTAAGAATGTTAGTAAACAAATTTTATGATTAATGTCTCAAAGTTTGGAGGGACCTCAATAGCTACAGTGAAAAAGAGTTTTTCATTAGTGAGTTTCAACTGGTATTTGAGTTCATCAACAAGGTTTGAGAAAAAAACCATAGAATTAGCTATTAATTTGTTCTTGATTGAATGCTTACGTAAATTTGATCGGATTACTCTACTTAAGCTAATAATAGAGCGTTTTCATAAGGTTCTTCATGAAAAGAAAAGGAAGCATGGTATGCCATATGCTTATTTCTTAAAAAAAAGTGTTTAAGCATTTTGGTGTGGTTGGAACTAAGGGACTACAAAGAATAATCAAGTAAATGTTTAGTATGACAAATCTATTGGAAAATAAATGTGTTGAGGGCAAGGCTTAAACAGTATTTCAAGTGTCTGAGTTGTTGGATGCTCATGAAAAGTTGGGCCGAGAAATGGAGGAATTAAGAATCAAGTTAGCTTCAAAGGATGATGAAATTGTTCACCTAAAGCTATACAATTAAAGGTTAGATTCTGAAGGACTAGGTGACACTGAGGAAATACAGCTGAAAACACAAAGCTCTATGCTAAAGTGACCGAACTAACTAGATAAGTTCAAGGATTGAATGTTGAAGAAAATCTACTCACCAAACAGTTGCCGGATGCCCACAGTATCGAAAATACAATAATGGAGATGTTCCTTAAGTACTATTCCCCCAATCCTCCATTTTTATGAACCCTATTATCCCTATTCCCTCATCAACCTTGTGTCAGTTTCATATCCTGGCTCTCATGATGGCTTTTAAAGGCGATTGTTTTTATGTTAATTATATTAGCTTGTCGTACTAGTACTAAATTTTATGAATGAATGAATCATGTTTTTGTGTTAAATTTGTTCCTTTTATAAATTGTTCTTCATGATAGTATTTCCCCAGCGGCCATGAATTAACTAACATATGCTTATCTTTTACACCTAGTTTATTGTTTTCACTTTTCAATGACACCAAAATAGTGAATATTGAATTCATATGTTAAGTACCAAGTGTGTTAAGGTACTAGATGAGTGTGGAATGTTGATATGGGGAAAAAATAATGGTGCACAATAATAGGGGAAAGCAAATGAGTGCCCAATGATAGGGAGAAGTAAATGAGTTGGGTTTATGATACAAATGAAAACAAGGGACCAGGTCCCTAGGTTGCATGATAAAGAAAGCATAGTATTGTATGATAGGGTGAAAATTCATCTTCGGTAGTGGTAATCACACTAATTAAATATGATTAATGAGTATTAATGGTCAAAACTCTATGGTTGGTTTCTCATCATCAAAAAGTGGGAAAATTGTTGCATCTTATTTTGATAATGAGCAGTTGACTTCAAGGGACCAAGTCTATGGATGTTAAAAGCTACAGTATAGCTGGCACGCGTCTACATAATTTTTGTCCTCTAGTGTTATAAACTATGTAGATGAAGAATGTACTATTTAGGACACCTATTCAAATGGAATTTCAACCCTAATCATCACTCATTTATAAAAGAGAAAGAATGGTCCATTATCAACTAGCTTTTGCAAATACAGAAAGATGAAAAGTGAAAGTAGGGAGAAAAACTCAATTTTAACATTACTCAAGCTCTTATTTCTTGTGTGGTAAAATAGAAAATGTACTTTACTCCAGTTTGAGTCTGTAACTGAAATACTCATTCTATTAGAGTAATGTTTTTTTGTTCTTTGCTTTGAGAGTGCCTTAGGTAGAGTTTCTTATGACTAAAACTAGTTACAATTATTTATTTCTTTGAGAGTGACTTAGTTTTAGTTTCTTAAGCCTAAAAATAGTTAGAGTTAACTATTGTTGAGGAGTCTTGGCAGAGTTGTTAGGTTGAGATTGTAGTAGCATTACTACAAGTAGTAGGATTCGAGTTCGAGTCTATAATCAAGAGGTTGATTACAATGAACTTTGGAGATCTTGTGAGGGAAAGTTATTATTTTTCCTCCCTTAATCAAGGGGGTTTTGAATTTTAAATCTCGTGTTCATTATGTTTCCAGCACTAGTTTGTGTTCGTAGTTGGTTTACTCTTTTATTGCTTTAGACTAACTTTGAAAGATCTAGTCACTCACTATGTGGTGCAACCTCTAGGATTACCACAGTATATAAGCAAATAAATTAAGCTACCCGATCAAATTAGACATTCCTAACTTAATGTTACCGTCAAAATTTCCATCCGAGGTCATTTTGATGAAAACTGGGTCCCAAACTCATGTGTTATTTTTCTCAATCTTTGATCAGTAGCGTGGAATGATTAGGAAAGCCTTGGGATGCAAAACAAAGATCCCCCATCCTAAAATTGGTATTCCAAAGCTATTGGAACTATGAAAATTTCCATAAGAGGCCATTAATCTGAAGATTTTGCCTGGTAGCCAATTAATACCAATAAAGACTTCAAAATAGAGAATTGGCTAAAAAAACAATAAAAATGCCTGGTATTTAAATTTTCAACTCCAACAAGTAATGATTACTTAGGGTAGTTACAGGAAAGCTCTAATCGCTAAAATACATAGAAATAGAGGGTTATTAAAATATCCACTACTAAAAGAACTTTTGTCCATAAAACTAAAGGTTTTTGATTTACCTGAAGCCTTGAAAAAAAAAGTATACTCTGCCTGCATCTCACTCTGGATCTCTTAACTATCCTCTTCTACTTGTGGTTTATCCATTAAACCATTACTTTTACAATCTCTCTGGAGTACAACTGCCTGACATACCTAGGTAATATGAATTCAAACTCCTACACGAAGGTCAACTCCTAATCAAAATTAACCAAGTCCCCTCGAAGCACATAAGACTAATCGAGAATGTACCACCAAAACATAAAAACATGGAAACGTAGATGAATGGTAGAAAAATTTTTGGGTAAGGCCAACTTATAATACACCCAAAAACTATTCAAATAATCTCAAAAAGGTCTAATATACTTTGGGCTAGTCTTTCCTTCTTGGAGGAACCTCATCACATCCTTCATAAGAGATACCTAAAGGAATACCCGATTAATAAATTGAAATCTTAAGGCACAAAGTCTATGATTTGTAAAAGCCTTCTCTACTCTGAGTTGATCATAACATATCTCAAAATAATCTGGCTCTAATAATAATTTGTTATGACTCGATTATTGAGTGATGATGGCACCTACTTTATCCCACCAGTAGGTGAGCCACACTGTCGCCTAAAGCTAGACGTAATAGAGAACATAGGGTGAAAATTGAATAATGCCAAAAACATGCCAGTAAAATACTTACAACAACCAATCATGATGTAATTTAATAACAAAATATAAATGAAACAGTGATATCATCCCATGACCGAATAGTATGGATACATGTGTCGTTAAAAAATGTACAATAGTAGTCGATATACATTAGTCTAAAAATAGAAATACTAGAAAAAGTAGACGGACAAAAGTTCAACTTCAACTCCAAGAGCTCACTCTATCTCCAAACACTAGTCAGCATAATTGTAGCATCAACAACAACAACTGGCACTTGGGTCTAAACTAAAAAGGTACAGAAGTGTTGTATGAGTACCAAAGCCACGACAACTCAGTAGCCATCATTGACTAACTGAGCAAAATTATAATATAAGAATAATAATAATGCAGGATAACTAAGTTAATTTGACTAAAAGAACCAACTTATAATAATGCTCGAAATACTTTAAATAAAAAAGTAAATAATTAAACCAATAATATATATAAAAGAATAAATGCCTATCACAAAAATAGGCCCCCAAAATCCAATAAGTGCAAAAAATAAATAACCTAATATGGGCCCCCATAAGCTCGGAGGGTGCAATTAAGAGAAGAAGTAACTAAAAATATACAAAATAACCATATCTCAAAACCATAATTGTGTATCCTTTCATTCAATAAAAACCAGAATCAAACCTCTACCATAACTGTTATCAATAACATATCAATGTCGAACTAGAGCAATAATTCTTGTAATCAATAGTAAAACTTTAAACAGAACTCACATCATGAACAATGTCAAAATTAATTTGGTCTTAAGATTATAAATTACAGGACTTTAACCGGAGCTAGTATAAACTCCAAAGTACTAATCTAGCAAAGTATAATGTGTTTAGTCCCTTTAAACTCTACAATCTGCATTTAAAAGATATAATACAACTAATAAGTCTACAAGTAGATAATGATAGTCGTGGCCTATGGTTGTTGGGAAGAGCTCATTCCTAATCCCCAAAATCCATTCTCAGGCTAATTCATTTCAAACCAAGCTATGGTATCTAATTTCATTACTAGATATTAAATAAACCATAATTATTCATAAGATAGCAATTTTACCTAAAGAATAAATAACTAAGTCAACTGATCTACTTTTGATTCATTGTAATTTCATTCTTAAAACGCTAAAATATGCAAGTTACTTAGGTTGTTTTGTTAGATATGATGTGTTTCTGTTATGTTTTTGTAGAAAACTAGGTTTTGGAACTATTCTGGAAGGAAAGAGTGAAAGTTAACATTTTTTGCCATAAAAGTGGGCACCTATAGTCCGTATGTGCTACCTACAGTTCATAGGTTCCTAAGTAGGTTTCAAAACATGGAGATCTAGAGGCTCAGAAGTGTAGGAAAAAATCTGTCACAGAGGGGCACCTATGGTCCATAGGTGACATAGTAGGTGCAAGAGGGGAAAAATTTGGAAAGTCGAAGCTAAAGGAAAAAGGGGGCAAACTATGTGGACCACCTATAGACTGTAGGTTCCACCTGCAGCTCATATGTGGCCTAATAAGTGTCCGCCGACCTTTATTTTCCTTTTTTATTTGGGAGTTGTTTACTAGGGTTTCCTTGTAACCTATATATATAGTATTTTGATGTTTTTAGTTAGTTTATACACTCTATATACTTACAACCATATAATTGATTTCAAGATTTGAGTTTTGATCATTATTCTTGATTTTGGTTGATAATTTAGATACAAACTTTGTGTTTTATTCATTAATTATTTTGATATTGTTTGAATGTCTTCAATTATGAATTTATTTTTTAGTTTCACAATAATGAGTTGCTAAACCCCTTATCTAGGGTTATGGGAACCCCAGTAGGAGGAGGATATGGCATAAGTGCTATGTTGTTCTGATTCAATATTTTTTACGTATTATGATTACCTTAAGTGTAATAGATTTATTAGCAATTGAAAACATTAATATCATGCCTATTATATGAATAATTACATCATAAGAGGAGTAGGGATTAGGAAAAAATAATAACAATAGTAATTTAACGATTAATTATCGGTCTAGTTTAATTAGTATTATCTATGTAAGATGCTTATCTATAATCTAATAACTTGAGATTCAAAACGTAACAATTAACTGGGATCCAGGATAAGGGTTAGTCATGCGACATCCTGAGAATCAAAAGGCAAAGGGTGAAATTTTTCAATAAATCCATGATATAGTTTATGGTACATAACTTATTGGATTCTACATACAAGATATAGAGTTGGTTCAACAAAGCACAATAAACCTATTTAGTTGAGAATCTAGGGGGAACTCAGTCCTAGTGTTAATTTTTGATTGATTACAACCAAAGTTGATTTCGAAAACTTGTTTAAGATTATAACTACAAACCCCTCTTTTACTTTCTATAATGCCTATTAGTTCTACCAAATAAGAGATATAATTCCATGTATTCCTTTTGGGTTTGTACTTGAAAGAAACTGTTGTATCTTCTATTAGATTTGTAGTTTGGCCGTTGATCTAAATTTTTGCACCACTGCTAGGGAATATGGTGTTGAGTTGTTGATTAAAGTTTCTAAATTTTTCAAGCTTCATTTTCTATTCTTAGTTTGGTATAGAGATATTCTTACAACCTAAATGTATGATGACAGAACCAGTGAATGTAAGACATCTTAAAGGGGTTAGGTATGATCCTAATGTAGTACCTCCCACTACACCAGGTTATCCTTCAAATATTGTTGATTGGTTGATGATGCATTTGTTGATAGATGTAGCTACCAACTTGAGAAAGGATGAGGAGGTCTGGGTAGATCAATAGGCAAAGTTAGCAAGGACAAGATTAATAGTTAATCGTCGAGCGAAACTTGATAGTAATCGAGATAGATTTTATGGTGGTCAGGATCAAGTAATCCCAATAATCTAGTACTTCAATTTGTATGAATATTTGAAGGATATCGGATATGTTAAGACAGAAAAATTAGGAGCTATCATACCTCCAACACTTCCCCCTAATGTGAAATTTGACATAACTAGAGCTATGATCTAGCTCTTGAATTTAAAAGGTGTAATTTTGAGCTAACCTGTAGAAAACACAAATATACATCTTGCTAATTTTTTTAGGATTGCATTTTACTTAGTATTTTGGGTGTAGACTTGGAGGTACTCAGATTGAAGTTGTTCCCCTTTTTGTTGATAGAAGAAGCTTTTTTATTATTGGGGAAACTTTCGAGAGGATCTATTAAAACATGGAATGAGTTTTCCAGACAATTACTGAACTATTTCTTACCTTAAGCCTAAATGTTGTAGTTAAAAGACAAGATATATTACATCTAGCAGCTACATTTAGAGTTAATTTATGAGGCTTGGTTATGGTTTACAAAGAAGATGAGCACAGTACCTAATATTCTTATTTCTGCGATGAGCGTGGTGGAGGTTTTCTATCCCTGATCATGTGTTTCCAAACCTTGGCAGACATAAATAGTATAGGAGCATTCATAGTATTATGTTGGGAAGCAGCTTCTGAGGTTCTAGACTAGATCTCTCTCAATAATCAAGGATGGCATACTCGAGAGGCTGAGAGGGGTGCTAGGACTTATTTTATTGCAGCTTCTGCATACTATAGAGCAGTGAATGATTCCGTGGTGTAAGAGATTGCACAACTAAGGACTGATATTGGGTTCCTGACTAAGTAATTCACAATAGTGAATTTTGACAATCTAAGTGTTATAGATGCATATAGTTCAGCCTCTAGAGCATATAAGTGTGACTTTGAAGAGGCGGATAAGCATCTTGATCAAGAATCGGTGAGTTTCTATGTGAAAAATCAAGGAAACAAAGGTTGGGACTATTTTGGAGATAGATAAGAGATTACAGTACGGAGCATGATGGCGACTAGAGACAAAATAATGACTATAAGGAGAAGGGATATAGGTATATTCTGTTGTATAGTTGCGATACTAAATCGAAAATGGAGGTGTTGTTGTCCAAACTAGTGAAGGTTCAAGAAAATTAGGAAACATGATTTAAGGAGATTAAGGTTTATATCTCAAGTCTGAGCCAGAAGTTTGATTCTCCTGCAACTACCATAGAGAAGTTAGATATGCAGTTTGGGAAAATGTCTGCTACTTTAAATTAGATTGAATAAGTACCCTTCAAAGCAACACGGTTATGAATCCAATGAATGATGGTCATTGTCTCTCCATTAACACTCAAAGTTATATGTCTACTATTGATCCCCCATTGCCTACTATGGATATGCCTAGTGATGATAGTATTGTTGGTGATGAGATACCTGTTGTGGAGTTAGACATGGTGACAGGTGTTGTTGGTTGTGTTGATAAGGATAAAGGAAAGGTCTAGGTAAATGAGATTGTAGTGAATCAAATTCCATGACCCCCCACCTTTTCCTCAAATACTGAAACAAATGAAAGTGAAAGGGAGGTTTACAAATTTTATTAAAATTCTAAAATATTTAAGTTTGAGCATCTCTCTCCTTAAGGATTTAGAACAAATGCCTGGGTATACTAGGTTTATGAAAGAATTTCCGATGAAGAAAGGAGCAGCTAGTTTTGAGGATGTTGGTGTGTCACACAATTTCACTATAGTTACTTCTAGGTCTCTGCCCAGAAGAAGGGTGATCTTGGTGCGTTCATAATCCATGCATTATAGGTAAATCTAGATTTTTCGGAGCATTAAATGACTTGGGAGAAAACTTCAATTTGATGCAGCTAGCTATATTTAATCAATTGGGCTTAAAACCTCAAGATCCAACTACTATAGAATAATTGATAGTAGACAATAAAGTAAAGAAACTAATGGAAATTTTCTTTGATGTGTTGGGAAAAGTTAATAACGTTGTTTTTCCGATTGACTTCATCATGTTTTATTATGAGGTTGACTTCAAGATGCCCATCATATTGGGAAGACCATTCATGGACACGGGTAGCGATATTTGATATGGAAAAGAAGGAGCTCAAGTTTAGTGTCAATAATGAATAAGTCACCTTTAATATCCGAAGAACTATGAAACAACCTACCGACATGAGGGTGGTGTCGGTTATCCATTGTTTTGATGATCCTTGAGGTTATTCCTTTTGGTACCTTGATGAAGAAAAGTTAAGGAGAATGGACAAATAATGCTTAAATCGATGTCTTAACTCGTCTTTTTAAGACTTGGCTTGAGGGAAAAAAACTTCATTGCCCCTTATACATTTAAATTCATACTCAAATTGTATTTTAAAGGTTCATCGCGACGCGGTCTAATCGTGGTGGCTTACTGGTTTTGAATAAAATGATCATAACTTTTTGCTCGGGCATTGGATTAAGGCGAAATAGGTATTGTTGGAACGCTTACTCAATTATCTACAATATAGTGGGTGTTGAGCTAAAAAATTCAACATACATCAAATGTTATACGATTTCAAAGTTTACCCTTGTAGTATTAAATATCAAACTTTGGACGAATCAAAAGCTTTTAGCTCAACTTGGATCTAAGTGATTTCTACGAACATTCTTTTCCTAATAAAAACTACATACACTAGGATAAAGATCATTACACATGAACTCAAATTATAAATCAAGAACTAGATGAAAAGACCTCCATCGTGATGCAATGACGTGCCCATTGGTATACTCACTATGACACACCACTATCGCGTTGAGGTTCTGAAATCGATATCCAAAAGTGACACAATCCTCGTCTAAAAAATCTTCAAAGTTAGGAGGTTTTATGATGGCTAAGTCCCCTACACTTAGCTAAATTTCCAGGATTTAAGCCTCTTATACATTCATTTAGAGATGAACAAAATTTAGTCTAATACGGGGTATGACAATGTCTCCCCCTTGGGAACCTCCATCCTCGAATGAGACTGACATGACTGAAATACTAAAGAAAGACTGAGATGATGCACGGCACGCTTACAAACTAAATCATCAATGAATATCTGATTCTTACACATAATGCATGGACTATACTAGATTCACAATTTACATAGATGCGAACATACAACCTCTTTGAATGGCCATATTCATGAAGCTTCAAATAGTAAGACTAGCTCAAAAGATAGAAAACTATAGGAATTTGGCTGTCTGACTGCTAGACTGGATTACTGGCTATATGGACTAAATTATACTGAAAGCTTATACTCAACTATACATTCCACTTTAATACTACACTACACTTAAGGCTACTTGAAATATTCACATGGGCACTAATAACTCTACCTACTAAATTATAAGTTGAACTGAATTCTCTCACTATGTTCAAGCCTACCTTAATCTACAAAGTGCACACATCATACTAAAATACTAGTCTAAATCATGAATTTAATATACCATGCATTTTCACAACTCCTTATCTCATGAATAATTCTCATTACCACATTAACAACTACATTCACCTCTTACAAGACATTAACTAACGCACAATGCATCTATCCACACATATACAAATATGATTTTCAAGCCTATCTTCATAACCATATATGCACTTCTAAGAAAACACCCATAATAGCATCTTTCTGACATCCTCCAAACCTCCATCATTAAAAACTTCTATGCACTACCCCAAGAACATACACATAAAATTACAACTAACCATGACATGTATCCAAAACATAGCCTCAGTCTTACTTCACACTAATAGCCTTAGCTAAAACAAGCATACAATAATCTTACATCAATAAGAAACATTTACTCTCTCCCATCTAAAAAACTATTCACCATCACTCTCCTGACATAAGAAAAGTCACTGAAAGGTTAGAACATGAGGATCTAAAGCATGAAAGGTTACTATGCATAACTTGACACTTTAATGAGGCCTTAGAAGTAGAGTATTAACATCATGGATTCATAAAAGAGATATAAACTGAGGGCATACATGACATAAACTGAATTTTGCTGATCATTCGGAGTGTAGCATGAGTACCTGGAATTGAACATATTGTAAAGCATAAGTACATAAGTCATGAGCTACATGACTGGAATTTGCAGTTCATAAATCTCATGGAATATGATTGGTACTACTGAGTGAACTGGAACTCCTTATACTAGGAAGTAGGAGAGTACATAATTCTCTATTATATGCATGAACATGTACTATGATCATGGAGCTGACATGTAAGGCATGAGTAGATATCATAAGGTTTGAAGTACAAACCCTCGCATTGAGATGGGAATAGGTAGGGAATCTTCCTCCCCTACTAATGTTCTACAATACCCTTGCATCACTACAAGAATCTGAGAGCCTGACTTGGTTACTGGTCCTATGATCTCCCCCTTAGCTTTAAGCCATCATTTTAAGTCTGTGGAACCCTTTACTAAGCTCTAAACTGGACTACAATCACTGTACACTAGAGTCTAGGATATAACCATACACGTAAATAATAAACTTACCCTAAAAGACTATACCTAAAAATGTAAAACCCACTGCTAAAACATCTTTCTAAGATACTACAACTGTATGTTTCTATAGCTCCAATAGTCATCATATAATAACTTGAACACTTACTAACTTAGAATCTTCAAAAGTATCACCATACCCGGAGTGTACACCATTTAGAGCTTCAACTCTTATTTCTATTAATTCAATCTTCAAAGATTCAAACTTAGATTCTAACACTAAACATGGATATCCTTAAACACTTAATGAACCATATTAATTCCATCACAGTCTACTAATATCACATCTCTAAACTTATATTTCTACCTAATCCATGAGAAACAAAATCATACCAAAAAGGATCAACATCATCTATCCAATCTCCTTAACATAGCTATTAAGAACACCATATACTATATAAGTTGCCTCCTTCTACTTAGCAACTCAAGGGTACTACTAACGAAGCACACCACGTAATAACCTTTAAAAATAATGAAACACCATATCACCTTGGGCCAACCTCTATATCATACACATATAATCATACTTAATTATGAATAACTGAACTTTAACTGTTGTATACATTGTTAAAGGTTACTAGATCAATCTATATAACTACCATCACTAACCAAGCAATCATTACTTACACCTTGATGATCATCCACTTTTCAAACTTAATGTCTAGTACTAAACATGATTTAAAACCCAACCTCATATACTATTCTCACTTGCAAGCTAAAAAATAAAGCATCAAGAAACACTAGTCCACTAGAACCTCATAATAACAATAATTGATCATGATCATATGCCCTTTCTTATTATAATCCATTATCACATACTACTTCTACAAGTCACTACTATTTACCCATCTGTATACCATAATTATATTTATAGCTCTTCAAGCATAAACGAATCTTATTATTCACAACCACGCGGGGAAGACTATATTAACAATTCTGAACCACCAAATACTTTTATTAATAACCTAAACTTTTCTAACATAATAAATACCATTAATAACTTCTTTTCTACTTCAAGAAAGCAAAAATTCACCTTAACTTATAACACTTTCTCTGCCTTACACCTAGGAACCTATACCACATTTGTTACCCCTAATCTGACACACAAGGACATATTACCTTAACACAAACTCAATAGTATGCAAAAACTCATCTATATACTTTCAATCAATCACCATTCCCACCTTTCTAGTCACTATACTTCTAAACCCACACTTCCAATTATATGAAGGTCCTACTAGTTATAAATCATGCCACTCTAGGTTGTAAATTCCTCGAATACTAACTCTATTTAATAATCTAGGCTCATACTATCTCCTCTCATGAGCACTATCTATATTGAAGGGTTAATGAGAAATCTGAATACATATCTTATTCTGTCTTAAATGAATAACTCATATGGATATTGACATAACTCTTAACTTAAGGGACTTATAATACACTAGTGAGCTCATCTCAAGCCACTTGTATGACTTCAGAAGTTACTGACAGTAAATTTGAGGGCATAATTATTGGATTAATTTTAAATTTCTAACCATCTTATCTCAAGAATAAGTCATAAATAGAGAAGTATTGAGTTGTACATGAATCGACAGAAATTTCTGAGAGAATAGCTTTACAGCATGATCTAGAGCATGAAGAAGGGAAATATTTCTAAAATGTTGTAGCCTCTCAAAGAAAATATAGACATCTCCGTACCGTTCTGCAAGACTCTACTAGATACGGATTCTTAGATCCTAAGGAAACCTTAATTCTATGCTTTGATACCAAGTTTGTAATGCCCCGAGACTACCCCCTATACGTCACACAGTGCTTAAGACCATAAGTGATCCCAAGCTAACCCTTGTACTGACATTACTCATGAGCAACTGAATAAGATACATAAATCATAAAGAAACGAGAAGAAGAAAAGTTTTTAGCTGAACATCTTCAAAACAAACTATTAAAATAATTACAACTCTGCTTATAGAAAACAAAATTGAAATCAAATACATAAACTCTACTAACTGTCTATGAAGCCTCTACTAGTATTGACAATAGGTAGCTGGTACATGACCCCCAGCTATCCCACATCAATACAACTAAATAAAAAATAATATGCTACTCGAATTAAGATTGAATAGAGCCCTCGAATCAAAAGGACTCATCACCTAGTGATTAGAAGCTGCAAACTGTCTTATTATGATTGTGCGCTACAACTTGTACCTACATTATGAGACAATGTCGCACCTAGATACATATGAGAATCAGTACTTCTGAAATGTATTGAGTATGTAGGGGTTAATTCATTTGTAAAAGCAATAAGTTAATGTATATATAAACCCTTAAATAATTCATGTTAAGTGTAAATGACTCACCTTTGGCTTGAATAAAACAAAAGTTGTAAGAATCATAAACATGAGTAATAAATTATAAATACAATCTTTGTGAGCCATAACAGTTAGTTTCTAAGAGCTTTCCTTTTATTTTTTTTTAGGGATTTTTTTATAACCGACATCCACCATTTGAGCTATCATGGAGTCCAATGTCTTACCCACAGTAGAGAGAGCTTACTTTGGGAAAAACTGTCCAACCCTTGCCATCAAGATAGGACCTTAACTTAAGTGATCACTATAATTAAACCATATTAGGACTTTAAACCTACAATTTCTCATAGTTTTAAGGCACACGACCTTGGACTCATACCCAACTTGGTGCTAAATACTACTTTCTAAATACTTATATGCTCATACTTTAGGAAATCCACCTTAAAATAGTATAAGGGTTTATAATGAAAACCTTGGTATGCTTCTCTTTGCTTTAACTATAATATAAATAAATAAATGTGGATTTCATCTCTTAGGTGAGGATCAAAAGATCAATTCTTTCTTTAAATCTTGAAATAAGCTTATCATATAATACTTAAAAGAATTGTACTATTAAAATCTCTATACTTAAACTCAGGGCTTAAAACCCATGCGTTAAACTCATGTCAATTCATAACAAAACTTCATGCTCAATAGAAATCTTGCAAAACTTCAACAATATCAAGTCAAGATAGTGTAATCTTAGATATAATATAAATCTTATAAGTGAAACATAAACATAAGTAACTCTTGATATACTCAAAGCTTTAAATCTAATAATAATCACATGCTTCAAGAATATATATACTTGGATATGAACCCTACTTCAAAATAATTAAATAAAATCTTAAAATCATGCAATTTGGGCACAAGAGTGAAAGGATACCCTTGTTCATAAACACGCATACCTTAATAGGCTTCATTTGATGAATAAACTTTGACCCTGAAAGCCATGGAGATGATCTTGAAAGCTTTTCTTGAGATTCTTTGATTAGGGAGCCTAATTCTTTTTTTTATGAGGATAAATTGAATTTGATGTTCATGGGATTAGGCTAGGGTTTCTTAGAGAAAAAAGTGAGGGATAATGGGAAAATAATGCTTAAACCGATGTCTTAACTCCTGTTCTTATGACTTGGCTTAAGGGGAAAAGACTTGACTACCCCTTAGTCATTTAAATTCGCACCCAAATTTTTTTCATTGAAGGTTCATAATGGTGCGGTCTATTCTCGCTGGCTGACTGGTTCTAAGAAAAAAGATCATAACTTTTCACTGGGTATCAAATTAAGGAAAAAATTGGTATCGTTAGAAAGTTTTCTCAATTATCTACAATATGGTAGGTGTTAAACTAAAAAACTCCTCATATATTGAAAGTTATACACTTTTAAATTAGACCCTTGTAGAATCAAATACCAAACTTTGGACGAATCAAAAGCTCTTAGTTCAAATTGGCTCTAAGAGATTTCTATGAACATTCTTCACCTAAAAGGACTTCAAAACTCGGATAAAAATCATGAAATGTTCACTCAAATTATAAATCAAGAACTGGATAAAAACACCTTCACCATGATGTGATGATATGCCCATTGCTATACCCACCATGATGCACCACTATCGCGGTGAGGTTCTAGAATTGATATCCAAAAGTGACCCAATCCTTATCCAAAAAATCCAATACTTCCCCGAGATATGCTACTCACACCCTTGAACATAAATTAGCACAAAAACCATCATCTCAGAGTATGAAAGGTCAACTTAAAAATCCTCGATGTTAGGAGGTCTTAAAATGGCTAAGTCCCCAACACTTAGTTAAATTTTTAGGCTTTAAGCCTCTTATGCATGTACTAGGAGCTGAACTAAGCTAAGTCTAATACAGGGTATTACATAGTATGAGAGTATTAGTGGTGGGCATGTCCTAGACTAGTATGACCAAAGATCCTTGAACATAGTTCATATATTCCTCTAGTAGTGATTCCAACCCAATCTGAGGGCCCATTAGTTCATATAGAGCATACTATTATAGAGGGAGTTCATGCAGGTGTTAACATGGATTTTTAGATTGGGGAGCAAAGAGAGGTCCCTGAGATGAGTATACAGTTTGAGAGGACCCAGACTATATATACTTTAATTCCAACTTCTTTTTTGGAGCCAGTTGGCATATCTATATTACACCTTTTTCCCTCTACTACATTCCTTCATTGGGTATTATTTTGTATTTTGTGAGTTTTTGCAAGGCTTAGTAGATAGTCAAAGAGTTACTATTGCTCGAATACAGAATATCGAGGTTAAAGTGTCATCATTATATAGTCATATCTGTTCATGTGTCTGGTCGACACTTGAGATAGTAAAGATAAGATTATAGATTGCATATAGGACTGAGATATCAGAGTTTTGTGATGAGGTGCATGCCCATATAGATGATTTTGAGAGTCGAGTTTCATCCCGATTTAGTTATATTGTGGTAAATGACCAAGGTGAGATTAAAAAGGATGTATCCATACTGAGGGTAGAGATACACTATTTCACAGTGAGTACTATTTTGGCCATCCCTAAAATTATAACTCTAGTTGTTTAGTCGATACCTTCAAATGGACCTAGTCATTTTGATTTGTTCAAGTTATATGAGTAGACAGTACCCATAGTTAAGACTAAGAAAAAAAGGGGGGTGGAGTTTTAGGAAACCAATATACTATTTGACCAGGCCCTAAAATAGTCCATACTTTATTCGAGAGAGACTGACTATTTTATAGGTAGAGATATGCAGAGCTATCTACGAGTGCATCCTCTAGTAGTGCACTACCATCACCACCACCTCCTTAGTTGATATATGCCTATGTAGGGATGATCTAGACGTGGATGCCTAGTACATCCTAGGTATGTCCTCATTCCCTTACCTTACATTAGTTAAACGTACTAGGGATAGTGCATAGTATTTTAGTTATGGGTGAGTTTACCATAGACGATGTTAGTTTTTCTTGTCGTGCTTCTTTTACTGTTGGCTGTAGTATGGTTGTAGAACATACATTTCTAGGTTAAACTTGTGTCATCATGTGTTTTATTTAGTATTGTGTTTTGTTTTCATGTAATTAAGATATTTTTTAGTATCTGGGGTTGTTTATATGTTTTTTGTTGATTTTAAGTAGAATCATACCCCTCTAAAAAATTATTTTAGAACTCTGTGAATGTATATATGTGAGACCATTATGGATCCTATTATGGCATTAGGATTAAGGACATGATAAACATAGCTAACTTTTGATAAACCATATAGGTAGTAGCTTGTGATGTAACTCTATGCCATGGGTGTTGTGAGATACTACATAGATCCCTTGGGTGTTAGATCCAGAACTTACCCAATTAGTTTTGCCAAGGTTATAGGATAGTCGATTAGGAAAGGATCATACGTTGTTTTTAATATTGGTCCACTGTTTGTGTAAATAACCTTATATGTGTTAATAAGTATCCCTTGCTCATGATTTTTTAGCCTTAGAGCCTATATTTCTTAGTACTCATTTATCATTTCCATGTATGTTACAATGAACCTATTTTGGCCCTAGTCGTTAGACATTGTGCACCTCAACTCAGGCAAATCGCCTAAGTTAAGGATGGATATCATAAGAATGCGTAATGTAAAATGGGTATGAAGAAAGGTAAAATAAGAAAAAATTGATAGTTGTATTGGCTGTGTTAGATAAAGAAGAAAAAAAATAAAAATAAAAGAATACAAAAAAACCACACCCATCCTAAATGTACAATAAAAAGAACAAAAAGGAAGAAATAAAGGTGGAATAAAAGGAAATTGGTTGATTGGACCCCAAAGTTATCTAGTGCCAAGGAGGCTTAGTAACTTAAAATATCCATACTTTCCATACCAGCCACCAAGCCTACATTACAAGATGAATAAAGTTCTATAGTTATCCTAACTTGACTATCGAATAACTAAGGTAAAAATAAGGGAAAGCCTATGGTATTTTCTGTGCATTGGTGGAACTTCTCTGTTTAGTGTGAGTTTTCATTGGCTGTCCCAACATTGACATGTATTATTTCATAATGAGTGACTAGGACTTTATGTTTTGAGGGAACATGGGTTGTACTACTAACTATTTATTTTTCTGAGTAGTGTAACTTCTATATATGAATGGTTGTTTGTTGCTAATGTAAATGCTATACCTTGATTCCCTTGTGTCACATTATGGTGCTTCATGTATACATACAGTTTGTTTTGAATTGCTTAAATAGGTGGGGGTAATGTTCTTGAGCTTACTGTGTTGTTCACTGCCTTAGATAGCTTAAAATTCTCCTAGTTAAGTGTCATTTTTTTGTTTTGTTCTATTGCCTGGGGATATGCAAACTTTCTAAGTTGAGGGTGTTGATACGTTATGGATTTATAGCAATGCATAAAACAATGAAAATGTTCAAGTTACATTAGTTGTTTTGTTTGATATTATATGTTCTATTATATTTTTTTTAGGAAACTAGGTTTTGGGACTACTCAGGAATAAAAGAGTAAAAGTTGAAGTCTTTGGAAACAGAAGTGGGTACCTATATTTTGTATATGCTACCTATGGTCCGTAGGTGCCTATGTAGGTGTCATAACATGGAGATTCAGTGGCACAAAAAAGTAGGAAAAAGACTTTGTCTCTTATAGAGGGTCACCTATGGTCCGTAGGTGATAGAGTAGGTGCATGCGGGGTAAACATATAGAGACTCAACAACTATAGGCAAGGGGGCACCTACCTGGACAACCTATAGACCGTAGGTACCACCTATGACCTATAAGTGGCCTCATAAGTGGACACCAACCTTGATTTTCCTTCTTGGTTCGAGAGTTGTTTCCTGGGGATTCCTTGTAAATTATATACTCTTTAGAAATTGTTAGTTAGTTTACACACTCTATATACTTACAAACATATAATTGATTCCAAGATTTGAATTGTGATCTTGGAATTACTTTTTCTTGATTTTCGTTGATAATTTAGTTATATACTTTAGGTTTTATTCATTGATTATTGTGATAATATTTGAATGTCTTTAGTTATGAATTCCTTTATCCATTTCACAACAATGAGCGGCTAAAGCCATTAGCGAGGGTTGTGGGAACCCAGACAGATTTATGAAGTAGGGGAAGGGCTAAGTGGTTCTGAATCGATATTCTTGTATGTATTGTTGTTTCCTTTAGTTAAATAGATTTGTTAGTGGTTGAAAACTAAATATCCCGCCTAGTATATCACTACTTACTTTAAAAGAGGAGTAGGAATTAGGAAAAGATAATCACACTAGTAATATGAAGATTAATTATCGATCTAGGCTAATCAGTATCATTTATGGAAGAAGGTTATCCCTCATTTAATAACATAAGACTAAAAAGGTAATAGTTAACTAGGATCTAGGATAAGGGTTACTAACGAAACATCTTGAGACTTAATGGTAAAGGCTGAAATATGTTGATGAATCCACAAGATAGTTGATGGTCAGATTTTAAATACAAGATATAGGGTTGGTTCAACAAAGCATGATAAAAGTACTAAGTGGAAATGCCAGGGGAACACAACCCTAATGTTCATCTATGACTGATTACAACCTAAGTTGAGTTCTGTTACTTTTTTTAGATTACTACTACAAACCTCAATTTACTTTTTGTACTACCTATTAGTTCCAGAAAATATGAGATATATTCTCACATATTCCATATGGGTTTGAACCTAACTTGAGTTGGGTTACTTAACTTGACAACGAATTTTTTATCCTCTATTTTAAGTGTAGTTTGGGTGTTGATCATCAACCATGCCTAATTTATGGTTCCTAAATTAGTTAAGAGATTTATGTTATACCTAGGGTGCAATTTTAGTTTTTACTAGTCATATAATACAGTATAATTCATGCTATGAGAGGAGGGTACCACTAGTAAGATGTAGGTATGAATGGAAAGGGCAAACCATACACTACTACAAACATTTTTCAGCTTTTAAGCAGATGATAATTTAGACATTTCCCACCCCAAAACCATTAACAACCCATGTATTAAAACACATTTATCCTTTCTAACATACTTGGAAGGATCAAAACACTCTCGAATCCTCTCTAAACTCTATCTTAAAGATTGGGCTAGGTTTTTTACAAGGTGTCCATCTATAGGCTCAAGAGTCAAGTTCTTTTCGTGAATCTTCATGAATTAGGGAGGTGAGTCTTTCTTCATTTTTACTTCTCGAATATCATGTATTTAAAAAAATTTGTTGAATCATATATGAGGTTTTGATAACCAATGTTGAGGGTTTTATTGCATAGTGTTGGGTATTGTTTACTATGTGTTTAAATTATGTCTATACATGTTTTAATAATGGTCATACACATGCGTATTTGGTAATTTTGATTTAAAAATTAAATCATTATTAACCCTAAACTTGATGATGTTTACTTTGGTTTTGGTCTTTGTAATGGTATTCCCTCATTATGTTTGTGAAAAATCTAAGACAACAAATTAGTCACATGATGAATTGTGAGTTGAACTAATGATTGGTATAAGATTGTTAATGAAGGTTAAATGATTTTTGTAATAGTTTTGATGACCATAAATTTAATTGAAATATGATTTGAACTAAGGCATTGTCCTGCTAATGTAAATGGTTAGTAAAAGGTTTCATGAAGGCCTTATTGGCCATATGTTTATTTGAATTATAACATTGGTAGTTTAAATGGCTAAATGGGTTAGACTTCCTAAATCTTTAATTAAATTTATGACTTTTTATAGACAATGGGTTCGAGTCCCAAAGTCAAATAATAATAGTTGTGGCATGTTATATTCTTTTAAGTGGGGTTGGTATAACGATACAAACGGGATGCCTTTGGTATGTAATTTGAAAAAACATTGTGTGTAAGTGTAAAGAATGTTTTAATTGGGATTTAAAGTAGGATGTGTAGTTGGGACGTAAAAGTGGAGTTAGAAGGACTAACATTAGAAACTACACTAGTCAGTGTGGGTGTCTATATGATCGGGGGGTTCCAGTCCAGCAAATGGATATATGAATAGGAAGTTCGAGTCCCCCATATATCATATATTTGTACTACGCCACCTTAATTATGCTAGGAAGTTCATGTTCCTCATAATAGCATATACGGATATACATATTTTCTAGATCATACGGCTACACAACCCAGATTAATGTTTTCAAGTTCATGCTAAACCTTGTTCCTTATCTTGACAAGATATATAAATATATATATATATGTCTGCATACATGTGATTACATATAATGATTTGACTTAGTTTTATTGATTGCACTATTTTATTCCTCTATCCCTGAGTTACATACTAGCACTCCAACTTCTAACCATCTCCATACGTTTTATCCCCACATGATTAGTGACCATAGCTTCTTCTTGTTTTCTTGCACAATATCTACGTGATCCAGCAGTTCGTGAGATGACATTGAATTAGTGAGCTTTCATACTTCAAAAGGAATTAATTTCATAGTCTTTTACTCTTTGTTCTGTACTTGGTGTAGACATTATTTTTTTCTATTGTTGGGGGCATGTCCCAATATATTATTGACTTTGGTTTTGTAAAGGCTTTGTGGATTACTATGGACTTGGGTGTGATGGTTTCGTATGTTATTTGGTTGATTGACTTAGATACCTTATGAGTTGTTATTATACTTAATTTCTCTATCTTGCTATACATTTGTAATTCATCTAACATTTATGGTTGATATATTGGTTAAGTTAGGTAAAAGGGGTTATCTTCGGTCAAAGTGGGACTTGAGATAAACCTCACGGCCAGGCCCAAATTTAGGTCATGAAAAATTTTGTATCATAGACTAAGTTCATGGTCATTTGCGAGTCTAAAAATTTATACCAAGTATGGTCTCTTTTATGGGTTTGTAGTGCTCCACACTTAGAAGAAAGAGACTATAAAACATTTAGGAATATTTTTCTTTCTTGTTGTCTTACTTTCAAGTTATAGAGTCTAAGGTCTTGGATTGTTCTGACCATTGATTACTCTTCTTTTTGATCATGACTTTAAGAAGATTTGATGTTCTTACAAACTCTTCTATCTTATTGGAGGATAATGCGGATGAAGCTCATCAATTTTCTAGGGTCCAAACTCAGTCAAGGGTAGTTGTATCTGATTGTCCACATAGGTTTCCACCTGCCCCTACAAATCCTGCTCCTGAGGGTGACACCCATACCCAGTTGCCTCCCAGGAAGGTTACTAATATTAAGCTTCATCACTTTATTAGCATATTTACTTAGTTGGTGATACCTCAATCACAACAGTCTTGTTTTTCTGGGGGAAATAAGGTTCCTATTTCCTCTTCTTCATCTTTATCACCGAAGGGTGCTACCTCTAGATCAACATGTGTTAGCATTTCCTTTATGCTTTCAGTACTTATCAGGAGTCTAAGGTATCTCTAGATATTATTGTTGGTATGCTAAAACTCTTTTCCTATGATGTGTATTATTTGCTTTATCCGAATTCCTCCCTCTTTTTGTGACCCTATTTTTTTCTATACATTTTGGTTTTGGTCCTGAGTGTCTATCGAACCCTTTTTATGTTTCTACCCAGGTAGAAGACTCTATGGTTGTCATAAGAGTCTATAAAGGGTGTGGGGAAGTTCTTGGTTGTAGAGAAACTTTGGTAGACGTGATAGAGTTAGACATGGTTGATTTTGAGGTTATTCTAAGGATGGACAAGTTGCCCTCGTGCCATGCTACCTTAGATTGTCGGACCTATAAGGTAATGTTTAATTTAACTATTAAGCCAATTATTGAGTGGGGTAGTTCCCTAGATCCCAAGGAAAGGTTTGTATCATATCTTCGGGCCTGAATATTAATTTCCAATGGATGTCTGTATCATCTAGTTTGGGTTTAAGATTATTACTCGTAATGCCCATCCTTGCATTTGATTCTGGTGGTAAATGAGTTTCCTAAGGTCATCCATGATGACCATCTCAGTATTCCTCCCGATAGAGAGATTGATTTTGGTATTGATCTCGTTTTGACCACTCATTTAATTTCTATTACCCTATTTAGAATGGCTTCGTCTGAGTGAAAAAACTTAAGGAGTAATTAAAGAATCTTTTAGACAAGGGTTTAATCCATCCTAGTATGTCCTCGTAGGGTACACCAATGTTGTTCGTGTGTAAGAAGTATGGCTCCTTTCGAATATGTATTGATTAATAGTAACTGAATAAGGTGCTAGTAAAGAACAAGTATCCTATTTCGATAATTGATGATCTCTTCGATCAACATTAGGGTGCCATATTCTTTCTAAGATCTAACTTTAGTTCGGGTATCGCCATTTAAAGATTAGGGAGGCGGATATCCCTAAGATAATTTTTTGTACTCGGTATGGGCATTTTGTATTTGCTGTTATGTCTTTTGGGTTGGCTAATGCCTCGATAGAATTCATGGATTTAATGAATAGGATCTTGCAACAGTTCCTAGATGTCTTTCTTATTGTCTTCATGGATGACATCTTTGTGTACTCTTAGAATGAAAAGTATCATGCTGATCATCTCTATATTATGTTGCAGACCTTTAAAGATAGAAATTGTATGCTAAGTTCTCCATATGTGAGTTCTAGTTAAAGATAGTAAATTTTCTATGTTGTGTTGTGTCTAATGGGGGATTATGAGAGATCCTCAAAAGGTTGTTGTGGTTAAAAAGTGGCCTAGACCTATAACTCCCACCAACATTCAATGCTTCTTAGGTTTAGCCGGGTATTCTAGGAGGTTCATAGAGAGTTTTTCTTATATTACTGCTCCATTGGACAAATCGACTAAGCAGAAGATAAAGCACTTCTGGTCTGATGCTTTTAAGGGTATCTTTGAGAAGCTAAAAGATAAGTTGACTTTACCTCCAATCTTAACTCTACCTGAGGGTACAAAGGGATTTTTAATTTATTGTGATACATACCGGATTAGTTTTTGTTGTGTGTTGATGCATCATGGTAAGATAGTCTCCTATGCCTCTAGGCAGTGAGGTTCATGGGAGGAACTATCCAACTATTGACTGGGAGTTGTTAGCTGTGGTGTTCATGTTTAAAACTTGGCATCACTATTTATATGGGGTGTATGTTGAGATCTTTTCCGATCTTAAGAGCTTTCAGTATGTGTTCACTAAGAAAGTGCTAACCTCAGGCAAAGGAGATGGCCTAAGCTTTTAAAGGGCTATGATATAAATGTTTATGACCATCCACATAAAGTTAACATGGTTGTTGATGCTCTTAGATGGTTGTCCATGGGTAGCTTATAGCATATGGATAAGAATAAGTGGGAGTTGTTTAAGGATATTTACTATTTGGCTAACCTTTAAGTTAGTCATTTGGACTCTGAGGATAGTTTTTTGTTAGCACAGTGGGTAGCACAATCATTTCTTGGTTCAAACATAAAGGAGAAAAAGGAGTTAGATCCTCTTTTTGATGAAAACCAAGGATAATGTGGTAGGCAAAAGTTGATGGTTTTTGACATCAATGGATATGGTATCTTGAGGTACTAAGGGAGGTTGTGCGTTTCGGATGTGGATAGGCTATGAGGTAGGATTTTGGCTGAGGCCCACAAATCACAGTATATGGTTCATCACGGTTCAACAAAGTGGTATCATGATCTCTAGGAGATGTATTAGTTGAATAACATGAAATAAGATATGGCTAACTTTGTGGCTAAGTGAATGGTATGTCAATAGGTGTAGGTAGAGCTCCTTAGGCCTGGTGGATTACTTTAAGAGATTGAATTACCGATGTGGAAGTAAGAGGAAATTAATATGGATTATGTTATCGGCTTTCCATGGTTCCAAAATTAGTATGACTCCATTTGGATCATAGTGGATAGGATGACTAAGTCCTCTCACTTCTTACCCGTGAGGACTACATTTTTTCAAAGGATTAAGCAAAGTTCTATCTTTAAAAGATTGTAAAGTTGCATGGTACTCCTATCTCTATTATATCTGATCACGGTACCAAATTCTTATTGCATTTCTGGCATTTTTTGAAGCATGGTTCTAGTGTGAGTCTTTGTATGACTTTTCACCCTCAGTCGGCTACTTCAACTTCCAAACTTATCTTGTATATCCGCAAATTGAAAGCTTATGAGATTGATTATGGTGATAGTTGGTTCAACCATTTTCCTTTGATTGAATTTTATTATAATTATAGTTACAATCCTTTCATTGGTATGTCCCCATTTGTGGTGTTGTATGGCAGAAGGTGTAGGTCTTCTACCGGGTGGTTCGAGGTTAGGGAAGCAAAAATGTTTGGCCCAGATTTGGTTCATCAAGATATGAAAGAGGTGAAGGTAATTTGGGCTAGGCATAAGACGTCCCATACTCATCAAAAGTCCTATGCAGATATAAGGTGAAGAAATTTAGAGTTAGAGGTTGGAGATTGGGTGTTCTTGAATGTATCTTCTATGAAGGGAGTGATGCGGTTTTGGAAGAAAGAAAACTTAGTCCTTGATATGTTATCCCATACATAGTTCTGAGATGGATTGCTAGTGTTGCATACAAGTTGGGTTTTCCCTCTTACATGAGTTCCATTCTTCCGATATTCCATGAGTCCATGTTTTGGAAATCTGTGGGTGATCCTTCATTGATTGATCCTTTAGAGGACATTAGTATATCAATTTCCTTGTCGTATGAGAAAGACTCGGTGAGGATCTTCGATCGGTAAGTTTAGAGGTTGCGAACAAATGATGTGGCTTCGGTGAAGGTTCTATGGCAGAACCAAATGTTTGAGGATTCTACTTGGGAGGCTAAAGAGGACATAAATCCAAGTCTCCATTCCTATTCCTGATTTTAAAAAATTATGCTTGAGGTATGCGTTGTTCATAACACCTTTGTTTTATCTCTTTGTTGACATGATATATTTGTGAATCTCTAGATGTTTATTGTCTGTCTAAAAGGTAGGAGTAGAGATGTATGGGTTTTAATCATGTTTGTAGTGCCTCAACCCATAATTCGAGGGTTAATGATCCTAAGGGGGGAGAAAGAAACACCCCAAGCACTGGTCCTTGCAAAATTTCCTGAGTCTTGGGCATTCTGTTCATCATACGACTCACCATATCTTTGTATAGTATGGATACGTGTCAAGGACCTTAGAAGTATGTTGGATAGTATCACACTTGCCAAGTTATGTTCTTGGTACGAAAAGGCATCATAGTAGTCGCATGTTAGGGTATGAGTAGTAAGGTCCAAATCATATGTTTTTCAGTGTCTAACCTTGACATTCCACCTAGGGTACAATTTGAGTGGGTAATAGTCATATGATAAAGTATGATTCGTGCTATCGAGTCATATGTTTGATGAATTATAGTGTCCAACATTCTGATCGATATATGAGTGGAGGGTACCACTTATATGATGTGGACACGAGTGGAAGGGGAAAATAGTACCCTTCTGCGTATATTTTTCATCTTTTAAGACAATGACATTTTAGACATTTCCCACCCTAAAAATCTTAACACCCCACATCTTGAAAAATATTTTAGCCTTTCATAACACACTTGGAAGGATTAAAATACTCAAAATCCTCTCTGAACTCTCTCTTAAAGATTTGTCTAGGGTTTCTACAAGGTGTCCGTCTAGAGGCTCAAGAGTCAAGTTCTTTTCGCAAATCTTCATGAATAAGGCATGTAACACTACCATGATTGTTAGTTCTCAAATAACATGTGTTTTCAACATTGTTCTTGAATCATAAATGAAGTTTTGAAAACCAATATTATGGGTTTTGTTGCATATTATTGGGAATTTTTACTCTTTTATTAAATTGCCCCTAAACAATTTTAATGATCGTTTTGCACATATGGATGCTTTGTAATTGTGGTTTAACAATTGGGTCTTGATTAACCCTAAACTTGATGATTTTTACTTTGGTTATGGTTTTGGAAATTGTATGCCCTTAATGTGGTTGTGAAAATGTCCAAGAGAATAAATTAGTCACATGATTAATTAGGTTTCGAGCTAATGCTTGGTATAAGATTGTTAATGAAGGGTAAATTATTTTTAAAGGTCTTGATAAACATAAATTGAATTAAAATATATGTTGAACTAAGGCAATGGCCTAATAATGTAAATGATTCATAAAAGATTTCATGAAGGCTTTGTTGGTCATATGTTGATTTAAATTGTAACGTTCGTTGTTTAAATGAATAAATTGATTTGAGTCCCTAAATGCTGAATAGAATTGATGACTTTGTATAGACAATGGGTTTGAGTCCCAAAGTCGAATGATAACAGTTATGACATGTTATATTCTTGCAAGTAGGATGTGTATCTGGGCCATCAAAGTGGATTATGAAGGACTAAAATAGGAAACTGCACTAGCTAGTACGAGTGACTATATGATCGGGAGGTTCGAGTCCCTCTAACGGATATATGAATGGAAAGTTTGAGTCCCACATATTATATACATTGGTTCTACATCATTTTGATTATGACTGGAGGTTTGAGTCCCCCAGAATGACATATATTGATATTGATATTCTCTGGTTCGTGCAGCTACACTTACTAGTACCCTTTCAACTAGGGGAGAGCTGGACCTTTATAGCCGGTGAGTGCCTTGTTTTATGCTGATTATGCTACATAACCCAGGCTAATGTTTTTATGTTCATGCAAACCTTGTTCCCTATCCCAACCTATTATATATATATATGCACACATATGATTTAATATAATGATTTGACTTGGTTTCATTGATGGCATTATTTTATTACTCTATCGTTGAGTTGAAGGGGAGCCTTGGAGTAACTGGTAAGTTGTTTCCATGTGACCAGGAGGTCACGAGTTCAATCCTTGGAAATAGTTTCTAGCAGAAATGCAAGGTAAGGCTGCATATGATACACCCTTATGGTGGGGCCCATCTTCGGAAACTGCGCATAGCGTTAGCATTAGTGCCCCGGGCTGCCCTTTTTTTATCCTTGATTTATATGCTAACGCTCCAACCGCTAAACGTCTTTAGACGTTGTATCCCCATGCGATACAGGAATCGAAGCTTCTTCTTGTTTTCCTGTGCAGTGAGTAGGTGATCCTGCTGTGTGCAAGATCGACAATGAAGTGGTGAGCTTCCATACTCTGAAAGACATTCATTTCATGGTCTTTTACTCTTTGACCTAGAGTTATCTTAGACATTGTTTTTTGCTATTGTCTGGGGCTTGTCTTGAAATGTTATTGACTTCAATTTATAGAGGCTTTGTGGATTATTGTGGACTTAGGTGTGATCGTTTAGTATGTTTTTTGGTGGATTGACTTAGATACCTTATGACTTATTTTTAGACTTACTTTTTTCAATCTTTCTATATGTTCAAAATTCATTTGACACTTGTGGTCGATATGTTGGTTAGGTTAGGTGAAGGGGGTGAGCTACAGTCCACGTGGGACTTAAGTTACCCATCATGGCCAGTCCCTGGTTCAAGTTTTAATACAATATCATTAAGGAAAACTGATAGCAGTATTATGAACAAAGTATCCTTTACAAAGAAATAAAGCATTAAGGTAATCTACTACCATGACTAGTAAAGCCAAAAGAGAAAGAGAACATAGGATGTATTTAAAAATTAAGGACATGCCAATATCTAACCTGCCACTAGCTATAAAATAATAGTCAAATAATAAAACAATCCTATACGACTAGAAAATTAATAACATAATGGGGCCCGTATAGCACTATAAGGTAAAACAATAATCATAATGCAACCAACCCCACATAAGACCGATAGGTCAAATAACAAATAATCATACTAGTGATACATGATGTATTGTAATTACCTAATTTTTGGTGAATTGTGTGAAATATTCACTTCTATGTGATTTAACTATTTTACTCCTCCCTTTGGTTACATTGTTGTATTTCTAGGATGTGGGGATGATTAGCATTGTTCCTAATGCTTTTCTATGTGTTTTATGCAAGATTGTGCTTTTTTATGGTCTTAAAGGAATATTAGTTCACTTTAGTCAACATCTTTGAATTTATGTGTTGGATGGAAAAGTGGACTGCTTCAATAGATTCAAAACATCAATTTTAGGCTGGTAACATGGTTGGTGTGGTTTTACGACTTTAATATCTTATTTTAACTATCCATTTGGAAAGTGGTAAAAATAGTTCTTAGGGGTCAATTTTGTGAAACCAATTTTTTTCAAAATCTGACATCACTAGTTAGTCCAGAGCATCGAATTTAGTCTAGTAGCATAGTCCATTTGCATTCTCAAATCTTAAGGGGTTAGCAGAGACATGAAATCTCTAAGTCTTTAGATAGTGCTCCACTAAGCTGGTTCACTCTCTTAATTAATTCTTTGGTCACTTAAGAGATTTGTCCTGACAGCCAAAGTGTCGCCTAAGTGACACCGGTCTTGCTTAAGTGATTGGATAATCTCTTAAGCGACACTATCATGTCAGACGTGTGTTGCTTAAGTGACAACCAATGTCTCTTATACGATGAAACGATCTTCTCTTAAGTGACTCAATAATCTCTTAGGCAATTCTTAGGTAGATTACATCTTCAATTTCTATATTTTTACTCTATTTTTGAGATATGGAGCTTGGGGTTTGATGTTTTAGGCATTTTCTTCTATTTCTTATCATGGGTAAGCGATAAATCCTATTTCAATTATTTTCCTTGGTATTTTTTCATCCAAATCTGGTTTAAACTTGGATTGATAGTTAAAATTTAAACTTTTTATTTGAAAGGCCCAAATTAGTATTTTCTTTTATTTAAACCCCAATTTTAACCCGTTTCACTTAGGTTATCTCCGATGGGTTCCTTTAATCTTGCAAATATGTTTGTAGATTAATATTTTAGTTTTACCCCTCTTTTTTGAAAACCCATTTTGGGGGTCCATTTTGACCTCGATTCAAAAGTGGAAAATATAGGCATTGTTGGTTTTCTTTGGACAAATAGATTCTACATCTTTGTGTTTTAGATAATTTTTGGGTCCCTATGTAAGGTGAAGCTCGGTGATAAAGGCTTATTTGTAACAGTTTTGGCATTTCAAGTAGGTTATGGCTTAAATTTCTTAAGAGTTATTGGGTAGTTAATAATAATATAAAAGCATACCATGGGTATAAAGTTTATTATAGAAAACATGTTTAGGTGAATTATGTGCCTATGTGGGGGCCTAAGTGTATAATATTTGATGTTTGGAGGCATTATATGCTATGTGTGATCATCTGAGGTCTTATATAATGTTGTTAGCCTGGTATTTATATATCTATGCTTGGTTTCAATCTTTTTGTTGGAAAATCCTAGATTTTGGGATTTATGTGGTATCAATGACATCTTTTGAATATTTGACTTGACACTTTCTTGTTTATACTAGATCATGGATGGTTGGTTGATTTGAATGGATTTTTCTCTCACGTGGTTGGTATATTGGTTGGACATTGGATATTCTCATTTTGGTGGGTTATGATCATTACATCATCATATTATATTCATTCATGAAACATTGGTACCACCATGGAAATACTGAATATTCTAGAAACTCTAACTTTCTCTGACAAAAAATATGACATCTTTAAAAACCCTCTATCGATGTATGTGCTATAGAAGTGTAATAGATGTTGGCATTTGATATGTGTTGTATACGGGTTTACCAACCCTCTATGGGTCCTACCTAAGAGCAAAGTTTGGTAGGTGTGGGTTGATAAACTTCTTATTGGTCCTATGTCCATAGCTGAACTCAGTAGGTATATAGAATGGTTATGCGATGACCTCGTGCATCATCATCATAATCATCATTTTATTCCATTCCATAGATTGTGCTTGTTTTGTGATTATATTTCTATTAGTGACTTGATATATGACCATTTGTTCTATCTTTTTGTACTTGTATTCGAGGAATATGTATACTTATTCATCTTTCCCCTACCTATTTTTGCATATGTGTATGTAGTAGAACTATTAGTGGATATGATGTGGGCTACCATTTAGGACATATTTTTATTGAAGGATATTTTCCCATAGTTTTTGTTTATATACTTTATTATCTAATTTACTCAATCGACCTATGAACCTACTGAATATAAGTGGACCATACTCAACCCTATTGCACTCTTTTAGTGCAGATCCAAGTATGAGTATGCCACATGGATAGCTGACCCAAGTGGCATTTGGAGTTATTTTGAGGTAGAGATTGATCTTCGCATCAAGAGTTGGCCACTACATTTTCTTTCCTAGACTATTACTTATTGTATAAAGAGATATTGTTTGTTCTGTTTTGAATATCCTATGTATATTTTAACTTTAAGTTGTATTAGTTGGTTATTATATTGTGATGCCAGGTTTTGCGATTTGTTTGCTATATTTGATTAAATTTTAATTTTTACGATATAAATTTTATTTAACTCTATTTTAGGAGTCTTTACTTCGGTTTTGGTATTGATTTCTAATTTCATATCAATTTGGGTGATAGACTTACTTGACAATGCTCTTCACGATAAATGTAATCGTGGTCCTGGTATTTCGGTCTTGAAAAATTGGTACCACATAAGACAGGTTCATTGGTCTTAATAGTATAAGAACGAATTGTTTAATAGGGTTTTGCAGATTGGTACATAGACGTCCTTATTTATCTTTAAGAGGCTATAAGATCTTAGGAAATTTCCCTCATTTTGTTTATAATCATGTGGATATTTCTTACTATGTATTCTAAATCATATTTCACTTTTTTATGCAAATGGAAAGGACTAGATCTAGTGAGACCAGAGATACAGATCTATTATTTGGTGAAAGAGCCCAGTCTTTAGAGTGAGTTACAAGTTATGGTCTGGCTCGACGTGGATAACAGGTATAAGGATCTTCCCTATAAATAGATAACACTAGGGGACTCTCCCCAGAAACTCAAGTTGAGCATATTTGAGTTATGGGGCCCGCTTTGGTGATGTAGAGTTCTTTTTCCCCAGTCATAGAGGGGTTGTTGGATAGGTTATTAACTTGTTTAGAGGTACTCTTATGAGTTCAACTAGAGTTCCTCCAACCCCGAGTGTTGTACCGCCATAGGTTCCAGAGTTTGCTTATGGTATTACTTTTGTTTCGAGTATTGATCCTCCTATTATAACAAAATTTGCTTATGGTACTCCACAAACTCCAAGTGCAGTTCCAATTTAGTGCCTATATTTGAGTATAGTACTCCAAGATCTAGTGTTTATCTTTTTTATATAATCCCTTTTCAGATTTTTTCTCAGCCAAATAGATTTACTATACCCTTATTATTGAAAATACAGTTATGTCTTTGGATGCTCAGAAAAGATTTGAGAGATTCACACATTTAGGTTCTACTAGGTTTAGTGTTGTCATAGGCAAGGATGCACGAGTTCTTAATGGATTGTCTTGAGAAGTTGCGCAACCTTGCTTTTCTTTACTCACATGGTGTAGCCTATATTACTTATCAGTTGAGAGATGCAGAAATAGATTATTGGAGAGCACTTGTTAGTTGCCAACCTCTTGGTTCACCACCAACCTCTTGGTTTGCCAGTGATGACTTGGATGAATTTATTGAGGCCTTTTTGGAAATATTTGTTCCCTTTAGTGTGAGAGATTAGATGAGATACAAGTTTGATAACTTGAAGAAGGGCTCCATGGCTATTGCAGACTATAAGGCACGTTTTTATTCCTTATCTAGATGTTTTTATACCAGTATTGCCATTAATTTGGAGAAGATTCAAAAGTTTATTAAGTAGTTTGATTGATCTCATTATCTTTCTACAACTTAGATGGTAGTTTATGGGACATAATTTCAGAGTATTGTGGATCACGGTAGGATTACTGAGTCTATTCTTCAAGTGCTTTAAGGATGCGCCAATAGGTTTCATTATCAGGGTGAGTTTAGAGGTCATATTTCCCAATATAGAGATTCTATAGGATTTTGTGGATATCATAGTAGACTAGTTCAGGTATCCTTATAGTATTCCAATAGTGGGTCTTTTAGTCTAGAAGCTTTAAGTGGTCATCCTAGCTCAGTTGTGTCTTCTACTCTTTAGTCAGGCTGCATGACTTTCTTTGTGTGTGATAAGTCTGTCCATGTAACCAATTATTGTACCTGCCATATTTTTAGAGCTACTTCTATATAGACTATGAGCGGTAGAGGTTCTAATAGAGGTGCGAGAGACAGAGGTAGTAGTGTCTGTGGTGGTGGTCGAGGGGCTACTCAGCCAAGTGGTTGATGTGGTCAGTGTTATGTTATACCTACAATGCCAAAGATAGAGTTATTTGATGTTATTATTAAAGGTATCATCCTTTTTTGTTTTAGATTTACTTCTATTTTATTTGATTCGGGATTGGATTTCTCCTATCTTACTGCATATTTTTCTTTGGGTTTTGATTTTGCTTGTGATCCTCTTGATGTCCTATTCGTGTGTCTAGCCTTGTAGGAAACACTTTAGTTATAGATCAAGAGTATCAATATAGTGTTGTGACTTTTCCGTGGCATAAGACTTGGGTACATTTGATTTTCCTTGATATTATGGATTTAATGTCAACTTTATTATGGATTAATTAGATCCTTATCATAAAGTCCTAGATTATTATACTAAGTCAATAACTTTAGCTTTGCTTGGTATGCCAAGGATAGCTTGGAGGGGAGTGCTTTATTTTGGTCCCAAGAGAGTTATATCTTTCCTTCAGGCTTGTTGTTTTGCTTACACGAGAAACTTGTCTTATTTGGCTCAAATTCATGATACTAGTATTTCTTTACCTTCTTCCTTGGATTCGGTTCATGTGGTATGTGATTTTACGGATGTTTTCCCTAAGAATTTACCTATTATGCCTCTAAATCATGATATTGACTTTTCCATTCATGTTGACTTTTCTATTCATCCTAATATGATAGACCAACATAGTTGAAGGAATTGAAGGATCAGTAAATGCTTATCATGATCGAACCTGGCTATATTTTGGCATTTATAGAGACTAGGTCTTCTTTGATGGAGTAGATTTGGACACACTAGTTTTATGATATTGTGTTCAGAGTGATTTGGGATGATGTGTTGAATGGTGAATCTAAGGAAGGCTCACTTAATTTAGATGGTGTTTTGAGGATGGGAAGCCTAGTTTCTGTGCCGAGAGTGGGTGATTAGTTAGATTTATTTTAGAAAAGGCTCATTCTTCTAGGTATTCCATTTATTCAGGAGTGACTGAGATGTATTGGGATTTTAGATAGCTTTACTCGTGGGGTGGTATAAGGAAGGGTGTAGCAGATTTTATAGCTAGCGGCCTATTTTTCTAGTAGGTGAAGGTCGAGCATTTAAGACCTGGTGGTTTACTTTAGAGGTTATCCAATCCAAATAGTACTCCAAATAGATCACTATATACTTTGTAGCTGGATAACTTCCTACCTCCTATGGTTTGGATAATGTTTGGGTCATTATGGATTAATTAACCAAACCTGCTCATTTTATTTTGGTTTATGTTTCATTCAGTGCTTTGAGGTTAGCCTGTATCTATATTTGGGAGACAGTTCATCTTCATCGTATGCGAGTGTCTATCATCTAAGATTGAGATTAAGTGTTCAAATCTCAGTTTTGAAAGACCTTTTAGAAGGATTTGGGTACTCGAGTTGATCTTATACAGCATTTCCCCTAGAATGATGGTTCGTTAGATCAGACTATCCAGGTTTCGGATGATATACCTGGGCTTGTAGATTTGTGGTCAATAGGAACAACATCTAGCTCTATCAGAGTTTGCATATAATATTAGCTACCATTCTAGCACTTAGATGGTTCTATTTGAGACTTTTTATTATAGGCGTTGTTGCTCTATAGTTGGGTTGTTTAATGTTTTTAAGATTAGACCTCAAAGTATAGATTTATTTTGTCAATCTTTGGATAGAGTTTGGGTCATTAAATATAGACTTCGATTGGCTCATAGTAGGCAGAAGTGATATAAAGATCATACACTTTGTCCCTTGAGATTCAATGTTGGTGATCATGTCTTCTTTTGTGTGTTGCACATAAAGGATGTGATGAGGTTTTGGAAGAGGGGTAAGATTAGACCTAGGTATATTAGATCTTTTGAGATCTTGCAAACAATTGAGGATTTCTCTTATAATATTTCACACGATTCTCATGTCATTCATTGGGATTCAATCTAGGTAAACAAGTAGTTATCTTTTGTTGAGAATCCTATCTCTATTATATCAAGGGATGTTACATGGTTGCATTCTAGAGTTATTCATGTGTTTAAGGTCCAGTGTAGGCACTAACCTAAAGATGATTCTTCTTGGGATGTTGAGTATGTTATGCATAGTAGTTATCCAAAAAATTTCATAGATTTAGGTAATTGTATTGCCCTTAGTTCTATGATGAACTAGATTTTTATTTGTGGTTGATGTAATGACCTGATTTTTGGTGAATTATGTGAAATATATATTTCTATGTGACTTTACCATTTGACCCTTCTCCGTGGAAGATTCATGATATTTCTGGGGTGTGGGGATGATTAGCACGGTTCCCAATGCTTTTTGGTTTATTTATGCAAGATTGTGATTTTTGATTGTCTTAAAGGATAATTCATTGACTTTAGTCAACATCTTTTGATCTATGCATCGGATGATAAAGCAAACTACACAACCTGGTCAAAAACATCGATTTTAGGTTAGAGACATGGTTGGTGTGGTTTTACGACTTTTTATCTCATTTCGACCATCTATTCAAAATGTTGTGAAAATAGGTATCAAGGGCTAATTTTATGAAAATGACCATTTTTACAAAAATTTAACTTCGCCGGTGAGTCTGGAGCATTGAATTTAGTCTATCAGCATAATTCATTTGCATTCTTAAGATTCTGGGTAACTCTCAAGGGGTCCGCAGAAACTGTCTCAAACTATTGCACCACTGAGCTGGTGCACTAGTTTAAGAGATACTTGGATCGCTAGAGAAACTTTTCCAGACAGCAAAAATATCGCCTAAGTGACATTACGCTCACAAAAGTGATGGTCTTCTTAAGCAACCCTAGAATGCCAGACTCCTGTCGCTGAAGCGATAGCCAATGTCGCTTATGTGATGAGGCGAATTTCACTTAACCAACTTGATTGTATCTTAGGCAATACCTAGGTTGATAACATCCCAATTTTTGGGATTTTTAGACCATTTTTGAGACTTGGTGCTGGGGGTTTGAGTGTTTTCACATTTTCTTACATTTCTAAGCTTGAGTAAGCTCCAAATCCATATTTTAAATATTTACCTTTGATTTTTATCATCCAAATCTAATTTAAACTTGTATTTAAAGTTGAAGTTTGGGGATTTTGACTCAGAAGGCCCAAATTAGCATTTTGTTCAATTTAATCCTCAATTTTAACCCATTTTTGTTTGGGTTTTCTCATATAGGCTACTTTTATATTGGCAAATATGTTTTAGATTAAAATTCTAGTTTTACCCTTTTTTCTCAAATATCCGTTTCAACCCTAATTCAAAAGTGTGAAATATAGGTATCGTTGGCTTTCTTTTGATGCATAGATTCTACATTTTTTTGATTTTAGCTAATTTCTAGGTCCGTGTATGAGGTGAAAGCTCGGTGATAAAGGCTTATTTGTTCTTGTTTTTGCATTCGAAATAGATTATGGCTTAATCTTCTTTAGACTGAGTTAGGTAGTTAATAATAATGTAAAAGCATGTTATGGGTATGGGGTTGTCAACTGGAAAATGTGTTTAGGTTATTTATTTGCCCGCGTCAGGGACTATTTGGATAAACATTGGTATCACTGTGAAAATATTGTAAATACTTACTTTTTGGATAGAAAATGTGACATATTTAGAAACACTCTGCCCATATATGTACCGGAGAGGAGTTATGGAAATTCGTAATTGATATTGGTTGTATATACATTGATGAACCACCTGTTGGACCTACCTGGGACAAGATCTGTATAAGCGTGTGTAGACAAACCTCTCATGGGTCCTACATCTATAGCTGAACTCAGTAGGTAATACGGATGTTGTACGATGACACCATGCTTCATCATTGTCATCTTTATTGCATTCGATATCTTGTGCTTGCTTTGTGATTGTATTTCTATTTGTGACTTGATATTTTTCCATTTGTTTTATATTATTTTACTTGATTTTGGAGTATGTGTATATTTGTTCTTCTTTCCCTTATTTATTTTTGTATATGTGTATATAGTATAACTATTAGTGGAGATGATATGAGCTACTGTTCAGTACATTTTCTAATTGCAGGTGACATTCCTATAGTATGTGCTTATATGTTTTTTTTTCTACTTTACTCAATTGACCTTTGATACCTACTTAGTACAAGTAGACTGTACTCATCCCTAATATGCCTTTTCGGTGTAGAACAAGTACAAGTATACCACACAGATAGCTGATTCCAGTGACATTTCGAGCCATATTGAGGCAGCGGTTGATCTATGTATCCGAAGTTGGCTACAACCTTTTCTTATCTAGATTATTTATTATTTTATTAAGAGACAGATTTTGCTCACTTTTGCATATCCTATATGTATTTTGACTTCGAGTTGTATTAATTAGTTCTTACACTGTGACACTAGGTTTTAGTATTTGGTTTGGTATGTTTTATTATATTTGTGGTTTTACTATATAAGTGTGGTTCGACTCCATTCAATGAGTCTTGCCTTGGTTTTTTTTTATTGATTTCTTATTTCATAAGTTTGGATGATAGGCTAATTTGTCAAGGCTTCCCGCGACAAGTGCCATCATGGCCTTTGGTTTGAGTCGTGACATGCATATGAATGAATAAATGCATGGTAAAAAACAAGGTTACCAAGTATAATATGCAAAATGAGTGTATGCACCTCCTGCGGATCGGTAGCTCGTAAAGACAAGTCCTACACACACCATCTCCTCGAATAATATTGCTCATCAAACAAAGAGGTCCATAGAAGACTTGAGATATCTGTATACACTATCGAGTCCCAAACTATGACTTCAATAATCCATATCCAATCCACTCTATCTAGTACCAAAGGTTATAACAAGTGCTTGAAATAAACTGAGTCTAAAAAAGAAGAAATGAATAAACTCTAATACTCGCAATCAAATTCAGGACTAAAATGGTAGAATAGTGTAGAAGTCAAAATCTTCTTCGATCAAACTAACTTAACATTGATAGGTGGATAAACCAAAAATGGACCAAAATCTTCCTCAGACAGAGTTTTTAAAGTTGTTAGTTTAATATACCATAAACTAGTAATAAGGGTTGTGCGACATTCGTTTAAAATTAGTTTTAAAATGAAAAGACGGAATTAATCAACTTTAGGGGAAAAAAATCTAAAATTCAAGGGTTTTGTCGAGATCATACAATCAAATAATTATAAGCATGCATAAATGTATGCATGTCATCACAATATCTATAGAATAAAAATTTAAGCTCCTAAGCATCAATAAAATTAGCCACATGTCTCTGAAAGCATATAAAAATAATATGTATCCAATTGGTGTTTCATCCATGGAATCAACCTCAACAACATTGAAAATAACAGAATATTAATATTAAACTCAAAAATATAAGATAAACAAGGGAATCAAGATACCTAGTGGGTCGAACTGAAAAATATCGCCCAAAACACTAAGTGTTATAATAAATCTTGTATTAGGGATCCTTAATGACAACCTAAAGGTCAAACAAAAATATTCAAGCTTAACATAATCCTATATTTATAGTAGGTATTCTATTGTAAGGATCAATTATAATTTTATTATAAAATCCTCCTAAACAAGTAAAATAAATATATAACTACTATAAACAAATCCAATAAGCCCCACCTAGCATTCAATCTTATGATACATAATTCATTGAGAAGAGTAAATAACAGTCTACCTTGAAGTTGAACTACATTCATGAACCATCCATGAATGGCTCTTCTCCACTCCATTATCTCTATCGCCTATCAAAGTCATAATTTGTCTGCTAATATGAAAAAAATGTGACCCATATTTCAATAAAAAAATTCACGCCACAAATTTAATAAAGAATAGGCATGTGGGGTCTTTTAATTGAATACAAAAATTGAATCCATTAAGAGTTCCCTCGAACGGCAAGTGATTCATGTGTAAAAAATGAGAAAAAATAGAATCTCAATTATGGCTCAAAACAACCCCAAAACCCTATGAAAAAAAAAGTGAAAATCAAGAATTAGTGTAAAATTAGATTGAAAACTTACGAAGAAACTACCTGAAATTGATCAACTCAACATTTCCAACTCAAACCATACCTTAATATAAGGTTATACCATCAAATTCAAGCTCCTACAAGTAAAAATACAGGTTTCATACATAAAGCAATGGCTGAAATCAGAGGATGTGGAATATTATATAAGACCCCTGAGCTTTCTGCTTTAGCGGCTAAATAAGCGCTAAAGTGGTTATCACTAGAATTATGAGGTGGGTTCTTATTTGAGCCAACGTCAGTTGGCTAGACAATTCTAAAGTGATCTTGAGCCACTTAAGTAGCTACCACCAAAACGGTTTCTATGCCACTAAAATAGTTGCAACAGAAACTTTCTTATCAGGAAATTGCTCTTTCCTAATGGACTATAATCGGGAGCTCGGGATTTATTCAGAACCCCATGTATTCAAACACATTATGTTCAACATCAATCCTTTTTTATGCTTCAAAATTGCATAAAATTATTCCTTAAGACTCCAGTATCAAAGATAAACCACCTAAGATTGTGTTTGAATGGGTCGGAGGCATTTTTAGGATTAGAAAAAACCTTTGCATTGCAAAATAGGAAACCCATGGCAGCCCGTACTGCAAAGACCCCAATTATAGGCTACTGCCTGTGGTTTGCACTGGCGGTCACACCATGAACTCTCTAGTTCAAGATGGGGCTCGCGCAATGAACCCCCTCTATTTTTCCATGATAGTCCTCTATTTTTATTATATATTGAGGTCATAAGGGTTTTGCACACCCTTAACTCGGTCCGAATCCATTATGTATATGTATATTGTCTTAAAAATTACTTCATATCTTAGAAAAACCCTAATCATAATTCAAACAACAAAAGAGGAGAAAAATACTTTAGGTTTTACGAATTCGAAGCTCCAAGGGTAAAATTTGATTCAATTTCTCTCCATTAGAGGTACATAGAATGACCTAAATCTCATGGGGTTCGATTTATAATTTCTAATCTCTTTTAAGTGTTTAAACTTTGACATTTTAGTTCATAAAAAGAGAATATATTTCATGATTTGCATCCAACCTTAATTGTGCATTCTTATGGGTATATGTATATATACGTGTGCATATTAATTTGTGATTTATGAAAAGGATGAGGTTGTAATTAATTTCCTTTCCCAATTTCACAAGGGGGAGGTTTTAATAATTATTATATGTTATGATGTTGCTCTTGTTTTTTATGGTGGTTAATGGAATATGATTTTAAAGAGAAATCGTTTCTCCTAAAAGCATTATCAAAATTCATGAATGTGAGATGCTTTTTTAAATCACCATGATCACTGAAATGGTTTTATTATGCGATTATGAAATAAGCAACAACCTTAAAAGTTAAGCTTTGAAAGAACGGTATTTTACTTCAGCTTTCGTAACTTTATGAAAGAAATCTATCTTATGATATCTTAATCATTATGGAAGTCAAATAACATGGTTTTAAATAAAAAGGGCTAAGACATGCTATGACATGATATGATATGGCTTATGCATTTTCCAAGTCTGTATGACAATACCAAATTAGAAAAATGCCATGCCAGGCTCAAACTAGACCAAACTACAGACTTTTAAGACTTCAGATCATGTTTTTAAAAAGTATGCATATTTTAAAAGGTTAAAATAAGGGCTTAAAGAGAGTAAGGCAGCTAATCGAGAAGTCTTGAGTTCAGATAACTCATAGCCTGAAATCATATTTTGCTTACATGGGATTGATCTTGTCCTAAAATATGGATAATTATTGTGTACTTTGTATATGTAGTTGTATACCAGACTAGACACTCTAACACTTGCGTCAAACTCGGATTGGGGTCTTGACCGATGAGTTAATGTTGGACCCTACATCTTCCATGGGGTTTTTCAATCCACGTAGGGAATGCCACCTAGCTCATAACTAAAAATTATCAGGATATTTTTTATAAGACAGTTCTATGTTGAATTATATGTTTACAGATTGATTTGATGTCATATAACTCCATGTTATTTTTATGACGTTTTCACTATTATGATGTTTGAAAGTTGTCCTTTGAACATTCTATGTTGCAATACATTCTAGGTGTTTGCTATCCTTAGCTGGCTGCATTCTGCTATGATGTAGGTTCTGAGGTTAATCATGTGATTTAGTTCAATAGCATTAGACCCCTACACGAAATTCAAAGTTTGTGAGCCTACCTTACTCCGGTAGGTAGTTATCCATATGTTAATTTATTCAAAATTTCATGGTCCGGCTGGAGTCCATGTCCCAGTATAGACAGATTGGTAATCAATAGAGGCTTTATAGAATGGATTTTGATTTTCATAGATTGATGTCATGATGTATAAAATTTTCTTATGAGTCCTTGAATATTTTTTTTAGTTTCCACATTTCTTTTTGGGTATGAATAATGCTTATTATAATATGCTAGGGGTCTCTTTGGCCTTTTTGGTTCGAGATGCACATCACGGCCATGACCTTGGCATGGGTTGTGATATTCTTGGTGGCAATGCGTGATTAAGGGTCCCAAGGTTTCTATGAAGTTGTGTTAAGTAGAGTCTTTTTTATTGGTGTGTAGCATGCCACAATTATTAGGAGAAAGTTATGATCCATTTAATAATGTTTCGCTTTTTCATGTTCTAGTTCATGCTATAGGGTCAGAATGTTTCCTAACACAAGACTTTTTTCTTTTCAGACTATGCCTCCCAGAATATCCAACAGTTAGAACCCCTTAGCTAGAAACTTTATTTCTATTGGAAAAAATGTTGATGATGTCTATCCTAATCATAGAATGTAAACTAATTATAAATCCTGCACCCTGGAATTCACCACTCCTCCAGGGGTTTCACCAGTCCTAACTGTCCCTCCTCGAGTTTCTCAATCTAGTATCAATCATATTTATTCTCCAGATAGAGACATCACAAATGTTGAGTTTCATCAATCGATCAATATGCTTGCACAACTTTTTGCTTCACAGTTTTTTCAGTCTGAAATACTAGTTCTATTACTGGTTCTTCTAAGATTACTTGAGTTTGTCAGTTCATACTGCTGCACCCACCCCCCATTTTTATGAGATCTAAGGTTGAGAAAGATTCTCAAAAGTTTGTTGATAAAATAGAGAAAACATTTAAGGTTATACATGCCAGTGATACTGAGGGGGCAGATTTTGTTGCGTATAAGTTAAATGAGGAGTCTTACCAATAGTATGATGAGTTAGAGAAGTTAATGGGTGAGGATGCCTAAACCTGTAATATGGGAAAAGCTTTCAGGTTATTTACTGGATCATTTCTTTCCTTAGGAGATAAGGGTAGCTAAGGCTGAAGAATTTGTTAATCTTAAGTAGGAAAAAATGAGCATTAAATAATATGCATTGAAATTCACTCAGCTATCCCATTATGCTCCAGAGTTGGTTTGCAATGTGAGAGCTCATTTGAGGAAGTTTGCATCTAGTCATTCAAATGATTTTGTATTAGAATATATCGGGGCAATGCTACATAATGATATGGTCATCTCCAGGTAAGTTGTATATATGTAACAAGTATAAAAGGAGAAGAAGAGGGAAGTAGAGGTAGATAAACGATAGGATAAGAAAGTTAAGTTAGTGTATCATGATTATCGTTAATATCAACACGCAAATAGGGCATGAAATGGTCCAAGAAGATGTTTTAGGGTAATGTAAAATCTTCATCTAGTGAATCTGTATCTAAAGCAGCAACCGACCAATATTTCAATTCATATGATGGACAAAAGGTGCAAGGCCCTCATTATCATGGAAATGTAATTCAATTAGGTAAATTTCATCCTCACTTCAAGACCTGCAGGAAATTTTATCTAGGGAAGTGTCAGTATGGGACTCTTGTGTGCTATAGTTTTTGTCAGTCTATTCACTTTAAGAGATATTGTCCCTATGCTAAGGGAACTTATGGATCTAATAAGACCCAAGCTACTACTTTCTCCCCTCCATGTAAGGGTTTCACATCTAGTACAGAAAGGGGTCGTAGCCACTTATATGCCCTATCTACACTCCAGGACTCAAAGGCTTTGCTGGATAATGTTATGGGTATGTTACAGATCTTATCTTAAGATGTCTATGTTTTTATTGATCCAGGGTCTACTATGTATTACGTGACTATTTATGTGGTGGTAAGATTTAGTTTTGAGCCTGAAAATATTTTTGAGTCTTTCTTTGTGTCTACCCTAGTTGCTGACTCTATTATTGCTAGGCGAGTCTATAAAACTTATGTTATGTTAGCTTTAACCGGGATACTATAACAGACCTTGTAGAACTTGATATACTAGATTTTGATGCTATTTTTAAAATGGATTGGCTAAATTCATGTTTTGATACATTAGACTATAGTACAAGAAAGGTGACCTTCTGTTTCCCTAATGAGCTAATTATAGAATGGGAAGGGTTTTCTCTTGCACCTAGAGGGAAGTTCATGTCTTTTCTTAGGTTCTATAAGCTTATATCAAAGGTTGTTTGTACCATATTTTCTGGATCAAAGATTCTAGCACTGAAAATTATTCCCTATGGTCGATTCTAGTAGTTAATGAGTTGCTAGAAGATTTTCCGAATAACCTTCTTCGGATATCCCCAAATAGGGAGGTAGACTTTGGTATTGACTTGTTTCTAGATAGTCAAGCCATTTTTATGCTACCATATAGGATTGCTCCTATAGAACTAAAAGAATAGAAATAGCAATTAAAAGACCTTCTTGATAAAGGCTTCATTCATCGTAGTGTCTCCCCCTGGGGTGCTCCTGTACTCTTTTTGTGTAAGAAAAATAGCTCATTCCATATGTGTATAGATTAATTACAATTGAATAAAGTCACAATTAAGAATAACTATCCTCTTCCCAAAATTGATGATCTTTCTTACCTGCTTTAGGGTGTTAGATATTACTCAAAGATAGACTTTCATTTGGGTTATCATCAGTTGAAAGTTATGGAAGCTGACATTCCTAAGACAGCTTTCCAAACTCAGTATGGTCACTTTTAATTCCTATTTATGTCCTTTGGACTAACTAATGCTCCAGCAGTTTTTATAGACCTCATGAATTGCATGCTCCGGTAGTTTTTACATCTATTTGTCATAGTTTTCATTGATGATATTTTTATTTACTCAAAGAGTGAGGAAGATCATGTGAATAATCTTCAGTTAGTCCTTAAGACTCTTGAAGACCATGAGTTTTATGCAAAATTCTCAAACTGTGAGTTTTGTCTCAATACACTAGCTTTTCTAGGGCATATTGTTTGTAGTGAAGGGATTTAGGTTGATCCCCAAAAGGCTGAGGTAGTAAAGAAAAGGCATAGATCTATAACTCTAATCGACATTCAGAGCTTTTTGTGTTTGGCAGGATATTATAGGATGTTTATAGAGAGTTTTTCATCTATTGCCTCCCCACTTACCGGGTTGACTCAAAAGAAGGTCTAGTTTTTAATGTCTGAAGATTGTGGGAATAGTTTTGAGAGATTGAAAGACAAGTTGACTACTATGCAAGTTTTAACCCTTCCTAAGGGCACTAGGGTTTTGTTGTATACTATGATGCTTCCTGTATGGGACTTAGGTATGTACTTATGCAGCATGATAAGGTGGTGGCTATGCATCCAGTCAATTGAAAGTTCATGAGAAAAACTATCTCACCCATGATCTAAAGTTGAAAGCTATGGTTTTTACCCTCAAAATTTGGCATCGTTATCTTTATGGGTGCATGTTGACATATTTACTGATTATAAAAGCTTTCTCTATATGTTAATACAGAAGGAGTTGAATCTCAGGCAGAAGCAGTTTCTCGAATTATTGAAGGATTATCACATAAACCTACACTATCATCTAGGTAAAGTTAATACGGTTGTTAATGCTCTTAGTAGGTTGTCTATGGGCAGTATTTTTATAGGTCAAAGATATTCATTGTCTTGCTAATTTGGGAGTGCGAATCCTAGACTCCAAGGATAGAGGGTTGTTCATCCAAGAGGTAACTAAATCATCCCTATTTTCCAAACTTAAGGAAAAGCAAGCCAGAGATCCCATATTGATGCAGATTAAGGAAGATGTTGGTTAGTAAAAGGCTATGGCATATGCAATTGGATAGATGGCATTTTGATATACCAAAATAGATTGTGTGTGTTGGATGTGGATAGTTGCGAGAAAGGACTTTTGATGAAGCTCATACTTCCAGGTATGTTGTTTACCCAGGATCCACTAAAATGTATCATGATCTGAAGGAGATTTACTGGTGGAATAACATGAAAATAGATGTGGCTAACTTTGTGCCTTAGTGTTTGAATTTCCAACAAGTTAAGGTGGAATACATGAGACTAGGAGGTACCTCCCAGGACATAGCTCAGCCTTTATGGAAAGAAAAGATGATCAATAGGGACTTTGTTACTGGTCTTCGGCGATATGAAAACCAATAAGATTCCATTTAGGTTATTGTTGATAGGGTGACCAAGTATACTCACTTTTGGCCTATAAAGACTAATTATTCGGGAGATGATTATGTGAAGTTGGATATTCAGTAGAAAATTTGATTGCACAGGGGTCCAGAATCCATTATATCCAATTGAGGTATGTAATTCTTTTTTCAATTTTGGAGGTCTTTTAAGAAAAGTTTGGGTACCCAGGTGAATCTTAGCACCGCTTTTCACCGTCAAATAGATAGACAAGCAGAGTGAACCATTCATACTTAGAGGACATTCTAAGGGCTTGCATGATTAATTTTAAAGGTAGTTTGGTAGATAAATTTCCTCTAATAGAATTCATCGACAATAATAGTTATCACTCTACCATCCAAATAACTCATTTTGAGGCTCTATATGGAAGGAGGTGTAAATCACCAATTGCTTGGAATGAGGTGGGTGAAACCTATTTCGTTGGACCTAATATTATTCATAAGGAAATGGATAAGGTAAAAGTTATTTTATAGAGACTTAAGATCACCCATATTCACCAAAAGTCCTATGCCAATGTAAGAAGAAGGGAGTTGGAATTTTAGGTGGATGATTGGGTGTTTCTGAAAGTCTACCTATAAAAGGAGTATTTAGATTTGGGAGGAAAAGAAAACCCAATTCTTGTCACATGGGTCCATATCAGATTAGAAAGAGGATTGGTGGAGTAGAGTATGAGTTAGATTTGCCCACAAGTTTTTCTTAATATATTCCCGTCTTTCATGTGTCAATGCTTAAAAAAAGTATTAGATATCATTCACTTATGTTTCCAATTGTGTAAATTGGTGTGAGGGGTTTCTTGTCACACGAATAAGTACCCATAATGATATTGGATTGCCAAATTCAAAAATTCAGGAGCAAAAAAATAGCTTAGGTTAAAGTGTTGGAGAAATCAAAATATGGATGAATCTACTTAGGAACCAGAGGATGATATATGTGCAAAGTACCTATTACATTTCAAATTGTTGGACGATATCATAAAAGGTATTAATCTTATCTTACTAATTATATTCCATATAAATCTTTAAATCATTCTTAAGATGTTCCAAGCCATAATTTGTGGATGAATGATCCTAAGATGGGGATAATGTAACACCCTAACATATCCGATGCTTAATAAATGCATGAAATATGTCCTTAAGACCCAAATATCAAAGAAAAACAACCTTAGATTAGGTTTGAATGGGTTGGGGGAATTTTAGGCATATAAAAGACCTAAGCACCATTAAATAGGAACTTTGATGAAGCCTTATGCCGCAAAGACCCCCATGATAGGCTACTTCTTCGAGTTCAAACTGCGGGTCGTGCCATAAACCCTATGGTTTGCGATGGGGGTCGTGCCACGAACCCCATCTATTTTTTGTTGATAGTCCTCGATTTTTTATTATATTTTAATATAATGAGGGTATTTTTAAACCCTTAAGTCATTCACAATCTTATATGTATGTGCATAAGGCTGTAAAAATGACTGCACATCTCAGAAAACCCTCTAATCATTATTCAAAGAACAAGAGAGGAGAAAACCAACTAGAATTTGAAAATTCCAAGCTCCAAGGGTAATATTTGATTCAGTTTCTCTCTGTTAGAGGTACCTAGAACGACCTAAATCTCAAGGGTTTGATTTATAATTGCTAATCTCTTTTAAGTGTTGAAACTTAAAGATTTTCATTCATAACAAGAGCATGAATTTCATGATGTGAATCAAACCTTATTTGTGCATTCTTATGGGTATATATATATATATATATATGCATATTAAATTATGATTTATAAAAATGATGAGGTTGCAAATGATTTCCTCGCCCAATTTTGCATGAGGTTGCATGAGGAAAATTTTAATGATTATTATATGTTGTTATGTTTCTCTTGGTTTTGATGGTGGTTAGTCCAATATGATAAATCCTTTTTCCTAAAAGCTTTAATATAATTCATGAATGTAAGATGATTATCTAAAGCAACATGTTCACTAATAGGTTTTTACACTGCGATTGTGAAAGAGGTGACCACCTTAAGCATTAAGCTTTTAAAGAAAGTTATGTTACTTAACCTTGCATAACATTTTCAGAAGAGAACTCTTTTATGATATTTTAATCATTGTGGTGGTCAAATAACATGATTTTAAATAAAAAGGGCTAAGACCTAATATGACATGTTATGATATGGATCATATGGCTTGTAAGTCTTGGTATGACGATACTAAATCAGACCAATGCCATGACAGATTCAGACTAGGCCAACCTACAGACATTAGACCATGTTTTGAGAAAGTATCCATGTTTTATAAGACAAAAATATGCACTTAAATAGATTTAGATGGATAACCGATAATGGCACAAGTTCAGATAACTCATAGCCCAAAATCGTGTTTTGCCAACACCTAATTGATCTTGTCCTAAAATATGAATGATGATGGTATACTTGATTTATGCAGCTGTATACAAGACTAGAAACTCCAATCCTTTTAAAAAAACTCAGAGTAGAGGCTAGATTGATTAGTAAATGTCGAACCCTGCATAATCTATGGGGTTTTTTTAGACCATGTCGGGTATATCGCCTAGCTTAGAACTAAAGAATATCATGATGTTATTTATAAGACAATTTTGGGTTTAATTAAATGTTTTCAAACTTATTTGATGTCATATAACCCCATGTTATGATTTTATGATGTTTTCACTATTATGATGTTTCAAAGATATTTTCTTTGGTCGTTCTATGTACAAATATTTTAAAGTATTGACCATCCTCGGGTGGCTGAATCATCTCATAATATAGGTTCTGAAGCACAGTTCCATGGTACATTTCAATAGCAGTAGATCCCTATGATAAATTCAAAGTTGCTGAGCCTCCCTTACTTTTTAAGAAGGTTATCCATATGTTCATTTATTTTAAATTTAATTGTCTGGTTGGGGCCTTGTCCTGCTATAGAGAAACTAGCAATCAGTAGAGGCTTTGTAGATTAGATTTAGGTCTTTATGTATTGATGTCATGATATACGAAATTTGCTTATGGGACTTTTCATGTTTTAGTTTATCTTCTGCATTTATTTTTGGGTATGAATAATGCTTTTGATAATATACTAAGGGGTCTCTCGAGCCTTTATGGTTTGGGATGCCCATCGCTGCCCGAGCCCCAGCTCGGGTGATGGCACTATGTTATTCTACCAATTTTGGCGTTCCAAACTTAATAAAACCATAGAAATTTTCATCCAAGGTCATTTCAATAATATATATTTCCAACACCTAAAATCCATATTCCAGAGCTAAAGGAACTATGTGAAATCTCACTCCAGGTCGTTTACTAGAATTTTTTCCAAAGAGCAATTTCTCATCTTCAAAAGCTCCAAAATACACTTAAAACCGAAAGAAATGTCTGAGAAAAAAAATTGGATAAAATCAAGAGGTTTAAAGAAAAAATTGTTTGGCCATGCAAAAATCCCACATGACTATTTTTAGTATAAACTATACACACACACATATATATATATATAGAGAGAGAGAAAAGTAGGACTGAACCCAATAAGAATTGCCTAAATATTACACCAAATGATGAGTAATAGGCCCACGTAGTTCATGAAGTTCAAAGAAATAATTTGACTTTTTCTATAAATTCAAAAGTAAGGAAACAATCAAATAATTTTTGAGATTTTCTTCAAATATATTTTTCTCCGATTTAGTTTTTTAAAAATAAAAGATAAAATCTTATCTCTTTCCCTTAGAATATTGATCATCTTAAAGTTGGTCAACATGCTAAAGCCTTTTAAATAAATGTATTTCTAGCATTCAAATAAACATGGTGGTTCTTAAAATGGTTACCTGTCTTTGAAAAACTTTGACTCTCTGCCATGTATCACGAGGTCAAACACACATGATGCAAACAAAACATAACCTACACAGAATAGTCCTCAGGTGAGGTTCTTTTATTTTAGTTGTAACATCTTAAGGAAAATGGTGTCTATACTGGCTAATCTAAGTTGACAACTTAGATAGAGGAGCGCTAGCTAACTGGTAGCAGATCTACTCTGGTTCTATTAATGATCAAACTCCGTCCAACATCTGCGAATAATGTTACTTAAAATAGTAGTGTAATGAAATAATATTTTATCTTAGATTGAAGGTTTTATGAAGTGTGCCTGTACACACAGTAAATAGAGATAGTGATATTCAATGACTTAGAGGGGTGCACAAAAAAACACAACCTATAAATACAATCACAAGGTATCAAAGTGGTAAATAAACACATAAAGAGTACATTAGGAAAATAAATTAAATACATATATTTAAGATATATTAAAAATCAAACAGGAGTTAATGTACAAAGCTAGAACTCTGGTCAAATACATGGGGTTTCCTAGCAGAGTCAACATCTGTCACACCCCTTTTTCTACCCCTGCTAAGAATTGGTTTTTAAGAGATTTTCAAATTAAAGTGATGTTTTGAAAATACATTATTTATATACAGGATCGCCACTCAGAATTGAGTTTTGGTCATCAAGCCAACTTATTTGGATCTCTAATTAAAAGGAAATTTGACTTTTTGTTTTTTATCTACGAACAAGAAATTCAAATAAGAATTTTTATTGACTATGTAAAAGGTGTTAGGCATCACCTGAGTACCATAGTTCTACCATGATGGCTTTGTTGAATTGGGTTCGACTTCAATTAGCTCTTGGATAAAGTTACATTTGTTAAGTGCTTAATTTACCTATGAAAATATCTGTAATATTTTATCTTATATTTTTTGGCTGAGGAACATAGGAACACACAAAAAATTATAATTATAGTAGTTAATCAAGGAGCGTAACCATACATATGATCAACCTAAATATATTAATGATTAGAATCTATTAGACATTGAAGAAATCTTTAATTATTTATAATAAAAGACCAATTATTATTAAAGAATTATGTCTCCAACCTAACATTTTGTATATTTTGGGAATAATGAATCTAAGGCAACATCATACTAATCAATCATTAGCCTACAATTTATTTTTAATAATTTATACCCTATTAATATTGTATTTTAAAAAGAAGGGCATCTTCTACCTACAAAACCCTACCAATGACTTCACATATTAAAATTAATGTCATTTACAAATGTAGTAAAAAGTCCCCAACTAGGAATATCAAGTAATACCAATATATAGATCATAAAATATTAATAAAGAGTTGTCACAACCCGAAATCGTCTCTCGAGATGTCACACGGTACTTAAGTCTAAAAGTAGCCCTAAGCTAACCCTTAGATCTAGTGTCTACCAATAACACTCAATTCAAGATAAAATAGACTGAACACTCGTGTAGTCATATAACATGAAAGGAAATACGAGAAAGATACTAAGTCCATATGACCACAATACAGAGAAACCTCAACAAAACCACAATATTGAACCCTCGACACATCACCAGTATGATAACCTCTACGAATCAAGAACTAAAGAGACATTGGGATAGGTCCCCAATTGACTCAAAATAAACTGAAGATAAAACATAGTCTCTCAATAGAGAAAATATCTGAAGATCAGTCCTCGAACCATTAGGACTCACCACTGCAGAAAATGTAGGCAAGGTACTTAAAGAATCACAGATAAGGTTGGGACTGAGCACTTGAACCTACATTATAAGACAATGTAGCACATAGACATATATATGAATCAGTACATTGGAATGTACTGAGTATGCGGGGGCGAATGCATATGTATAAAAATAGTATCAATGTTCTTCAATCAAATTATGTATGAAAAATTAGACGACTCACATGGTTTAAAAAAGTATAAAATATAAAGCTCATAAACCATGTAGAATGAGGCATGCAACAAAAATCTCGTGAGTCATCGCTCTTTAACCTTAAAAATCAAAAATCTTCTCTTATTCTCAATAACCAAAGGCTAAGGGACTTTGAACAATACTTTCAACTCATGCATATGTCTCATGGAGAGTAAAACCTCTTCAATGCTACATATTTCATAATTATTTAGAACTCATACACTTGGAATTCGGAATCATATAACTTGGAAACATATTTGAAGGCATTTCATTCACCTTAGAAAAATTTCTCAATTCAAGATTTAGGAAAAATCATTCTATGTCAAATGGAAAAGTATTCTAGCTCAAGGAAATAACTTATCTCAAAGCTTTATGAAAATCACTATATCAAGGGAAGATACATTCATTTAGGAAAATAACCCACCTCAAGGAAGCACTTTAATTAGGAAACAACTTTACAATTCCACCATTTAGGAAAATTACTTATAGGAAGGGAAAATAAGTATCAAATTTCAGAGTTTAAAAGTGCAAGGGAGGTTCTCGTAATCGACATAAACCATGAGAGCTACATGGAGTCCAACGTTTTATCATCTTAAGGAGGAGATCCCATGTTGGGGAGGAGCGTCATACTTTTGCGAGGAAGTATAACCTAGGTCTAGTGATCACTAAACGAAACTCGGTCTCGAGCCCAATCATAATATCATAAACTCAACCTCAGGCCCAACCTACGGTGGCACGTAGTTTTAGGGTAAGAAATCGTAGTGACTTACCTGCTCGGTGCTATGTACTACTCCTTTTAGATTATCTGCGCTCATCTCATAAAAATCCACTTTTAGAATAATCTCATGGTTCACCACGAAACCAATAATCAAATCGATAATCTCATTTGATGAAGTGGATTTTAAAGCTTTCGAACCATTAGGTTAATTCATTTCTCAATCATGTCAAAATACTCAAATCATGGGTGCCTATAGCACAAGAGTTCACAATTTCAGAAGTCTCAAATAGGGCTTACTAACCCATAGTTCAATCTCAAGTTGAATCTCATCAAAAGTATAATATATAGCATAGATTAATAAATTATGTGGAAATCTAGAAATTCAGCAATTTATCTCAAAATCTCAATATAGTCATATGCTTCAATATCTCAACAATGCAAATATTAGCTTCTTAAGAAGTAAAATCATAGGGTTTATAACCAACTGTAAATTCTCAATAAAACATGCAGAAATCATGCCATTTGACTCCTAATTTATACGAAATATCAAGATAATACATTCAATAATAATGGCTAAAAACCCCAATTCAAATTCATGTAAAAAACTCAAAGATTTCAGGAAATTCATGATCCAAATAAGCCTTTTGGGCATAAGGGTAATAGGGTTACCCATGTTCAGAACTCGACATACCTTGAATTAGAAGCTTTTGATGAACTCTCACTTTTGAAACTCTATTCCTACTCTTGAATAAGGGTTCTTGAGGCCCTTGACTTGGGAACCTTAAATTTTGACTTAATTTAGAAAATCCATGGTGGATTCTTGAGATTCTTGGAAGAGGTTTTGGATACTTAGTTTTATTTTATGGGAGAAAACTTGAGAAAAACCTCATAGGATGCTTGTAAATGACTTTGATTTGGTGTTTGCACGGTGTTATAGGCTTGAAAAAAGTCGAAAATGCCCCTTTTAACATATGTACATAGATGAAAAAATTAAACTAGAAACCCGATTCAAGGGGTCACCGCAACGTGCCACTTATCGCGGTGGCTCACTGGAAATTGACAATTGGCAATATGGGAGTCGCCGCGATGTGGAGCCATCGCACTTTCCCACTGGTTGGGACCTAGAACCTCAGCGCGATGCAATAATATCGTAGAGGTTCACTGGAATTTGACAATTGTCAAATCGACCCTCTTTGCGATGCACCAAGCACTAAAATGACATAGTTTTACGACTAGGTCTTAAATTAGCCATAACTTCTTACTCGGGTATCAGATTTGGGCAAATCTTATATCGATAGAAAGCTTATTGAATCTCCCACGTGATAAAAAATTTAAAATTAGGGAAATTCTATATGGTTAACACAATACTAACTTAGGATTTACTCCTACATCTTTTATGGACGGAATTATGCTTCATTCAACACTCTCTAAGGCTCAAACTACTAGGGAACTTTGCGGGGTCTTACCAGAGTGAGGTCAAAATGGAATCTTTAATCATACGAGACATGATCACATATTGTATAATGTTCTACGTTTTATTTTAATAATTGAAAAATATCAACGTACTTCGTATTAAAATATAAAAATATTTATAGATTAAACGAAATTATGAATGAAAATGATGATATTGAAGAGTTTGGCCGAACAGGAAAATTAGAAATTAGAAATACAAAAGGATAACTGCACTAGAAAAATGAAGGATAAGAATAAAAGGATTTATTAGTTGGGACAAATCGCATAGTCAGTTAGGCCAGTCAACTGGAGTGGGCCATGTGCCTGAAACAAATAGCCAGCCTAAATAGAGCTCTATTAATATCCCTACCAACACACTGTTTGGGTGGTGGTTTTCCATGGTATGATATGTTATGGTTACAAAGGGAACCATGTTTGTTTTGATTGTTTCTTAACAGGTATGGTATGATATGGTTTAATTTCATAGTTTGGTAACCATGAAAACCCTCACTTTATGTAACCACTAATTTGGTAGTATCCCATGATTTTCTTATTTTTTTTCCACTTATGCCCTTATTTTATATTATATAATCATATTTTATTATTTACATTATATTATTTAACTCCACCTCTTACCTCACCCCCACCCCATGAGTCACTCCCACCCTCCCCCACCCCATCACCACATCTACCCCATCCATAAAAAAATATTATAATTTAAATTTCTTTTTAAAAAAATTTTAACCTTTATTCTTATACCGCTCTCTATCTTGACCCTCAACCCATCACCTTATCAAACCCCCACCCTAATCTTTTTTAAAAAATTTATGTTTTAAAAAGATTCCAAAACTTTTTCTTACCCACCCTCACTCCTACCCCCACTAGCCCGTCTCTTGAATTAATTTTTTTACCTTTTAAAAAGTTATAAAATTTTTTACCTCATTACCATCTCCTACCAGCCCCCCGCTCCCCCCATGCACCCACTCATAAAAAATTATATATATATTTTAAATTTATTTTTTAAAAAATTTAAAAAAACTCTTACCCCACCCCTACTCATACCCTTGGTCCCCCACTTCACTATTCCACTCCCAAATATTTTTTTTAACATAAAGTTCATAATATTTTCTTACACCACCTCCTATATTCGTTCTTATAGTTTTGTGTTAAATATATAAAAATATTTTTCTATTTTCATAATGAATACAAGAAAATAAGAAACTATTTATTTTCCTAGATTTTTTTGTATTCCATACTGAACATACCCGTAGAATACACAAAAATTACATTCAAACTTTGTACTTGTCGTTAGTGGTCATGTTTCAAAAAACTAAGATAAATTGAAATTTGTCGCTATAAAAAATAAATCTGATTAGATTTATTTTGATCTACTCTTATATTAATTTTGTTAAAATTTATATGAATATACATCTTAATATATCTACTTGACATAATTTACAATAGATTAGCAGGAAGAAATATTTTATTAGTATTTATTAATGAATTTAATATGTATAATAGTTAAGGAAGTTTTAGTAGACTTACCAGTGATGATACAATATCATACCGTCAAACCAAACAATAAAACTATTGTTGAACAATAGTGAACAATACAGTCTATCTAAATATTGTATTGTATTGTACTGTACAATACAATACCATACCATACCATATAGTATCGTACATTATGAAACCATGAAATGAATTAGGTAATATCTGATTTTAGTTACCACTACCCTCTTGACTCTTTTCTCTCTAATTTCTCTTCTCATCACACTCGTTTTTTACCTTTCTTCCCTTCTCTCATTTTGTGTTGTAGTTGGAGTAACATTGTAGTCAATGTTATATTCGTTAGTTCACGATTAATCAATACAATTCCATTTTTTCAATATTCTTTAGTTTAGATACAAATATAATATTATTTTCAGGAAAGTATATTACAAATTGGTATCAGAACTCATCGTAGAACCACGACAGAAACACAATAAAAATACAAAAGAAAATATTAAGATAGTCAAAAATCAAACTACAAGGTTTTATCACTAAAAATAATTGAAGAATAGAGGAATTAGGTAGAAAACTTGATATGTTAATAAAGACATTAATTCCGAGTGGAGATGGAATTTTGGGAAGTGTGGGAATAGATTATGTAAAAGAACCTAGTCACCAAACCAGAGGTGGATAATATAGAGAATACAATACAAACAGGCCCCAAGTGAATAATTTTAACTCTAAAGTGGAATTTCATTACTTTTAGAATGGAGAATCTTGTTCATGGTTGAGGAAATACAAAAGATGTTTTTATTATAATCATTTTCTTGAGCATCATCAGAAGTTAGCGATGGTTGCTCTTCACTTGAATGGAAAAGATAAAACGTGGTAGTTCTCTTATCAACAGAGTAAAGTCAATGATTGATGGAATAATTTTGTTGAGGAAATTTGCAAAGGATATGAAGAATTTGATAGTAGTAATCTCAATCTTTTAGGGGAATTAATGAAGGTTCAAGAAAGGAAAATGAATGAATATCTGGAGAAATTTTAGAACCATAAGGATTGGATCTTAATTAAACATTTCAAAATCTTGGAAGAATTCTTTTTAGGGATCTTGGTAAAAGGGATTATAGAAGAAATCCCACATATATACTTTTAAAATGAATGACTGGTTCTACATAAGCTAAGATGTAGAGAAGGCTACACATCAGGAGATGTTTATAGACATAATGAGTAGAAGTAATAAGGTAAATCTTAGAAGTACTGCACCCCAATATTATAGTTATGCTAATAGTACTAGGTATGGCCTTGTTGATTCTTCCCATAAAAGGGGTACTAAAATTTCTGGGATAAGTTATTTTAAGATAGAAAGGTTGGAGGATGGTGTTAAAAGTGTTGGGGAAGGTATTTCTATTTCATCTCTATTTCAGCGGCCAATGTTTGACAATGAATTCCTATGTTGTTTCCCTTTAATGGTTTGAAACCAATAATTGGTATCAAAGCTTTAATCTTAAAGGACCTGCGAGTGTATGACTCAATCTGATCCAGTGGATACCATGAACGGAGAAGCAAATTTTTCTTCAATGGCACCACCACCTTTAGATGGAGAAAGTTATCAAATCTAGGCAGTTAGAAAGCTGATATATCTGCATGCTTTGGATCTCTGGGAAGCTATAGAAGCTGAATATGAGATAGCTCGCTTGCCGAACAATCCCACGGTGGCGCAGATTAAAACTCACAAGGAGAGAAAAACTAGGAAATCAAAGGCACTGGCATGCTTATTTACTACAGTTTCATCTAATATCTTCACTCGTATCATGTCTCTTGAATCAGCGAAAGAGGTATGGGATTATCTCAAAACTGAGTATGAAGGGGATAAAAGGATTTGAGGGATGTATGTTTTGAATCTGGTACGTGAGTTTGAGCTGAAAACGATGAAAGAAAGTGAAACCATAAAGGAGTACTCTGACAGACTCCTTAATTTAGAAAATCACATCAGATTGTTGGGTTCTGCTTTTAATAATTCAAGGATCGTTGAGAAAATACTTGTAACGGCACCTTAATGATTTGAGGCCACCATAACAACCTTATAAAATACTAAGGACTTGTCCAAGATAACACTTGCAGAGATCTTAAGTGCTTTTCAAGCATAAGGGTAATGATATGTTATGAGATAAGAAGGAGTTGTCGAAGGTGCCTTACCAGCCAAGCATTATGATGATGGACGTTCTATGAAGAATAAGATTAATACACACCAACCAACTAATGAAGAAGGTGTAGCGCACAACAACAAAAACAAAACAGATGGTTTCAAAGAAAACTACCCTCCTTGTAAGTATTGCAGCAAACTCTGGCATGCACCTTTTAAGTGTTGGAAAAGGCCTGATGCTAAGTGCACTAACTGTAATTAGATTGGACATGAAGTGATCATCTGTAAAAATAAAACTCAGCAACAGGATGCAGAGGCTCGATTTGTTGATGAACAAGAAGAGGATCAACTCTTTGTTGCATCATGTTTAGCAAGTAGTGTCTCAAGCGATTCATGGCTCATCGATAGCAGATGCACAAATAATATGACTTGCGATAAACATCTTTTTAAAACATTTGAGCCCTACTAAAGTTACAAAAGTTAGAATCGTCCATAGTGGTTATATTCCAGCAAAAGGAATGGGAACCATTACAATTGAAACACAATCGGGCACTAAAACAATTTCTGATGTTCTTTATGTATCCGATTTGGACTAGAACTTGTTAAGTGTTGGTCAGTTATTAGAAAAAGGTTTCAAATTATATTTTAAATATAAACACTGCTTGATCAAAAAATCATATGGACAAGACCTATATAAAGTCAAAATGAGCGACAGGAGTTTCTCATTAAATCTATTGGAAGAAAAATATGGATTTCACGAGTTGTGTGTGGAACCATCTCTTCTAATAGAAGACATTACACCTGATGATGAAGGATGTATTTCTCCTGGTTGTGATTTCAAAGTTGACTGCATTGACTTGCTTAATGATAGTCAAGGAACCGACCTTTCCTTCACTGACAGTTGGGAAAAAATTTATCCTAAGAAAGTTATTGCTACTACGTCTGGGGAGAATCTAGATGATATTTATGATTTTCCATATGATGACTTCAACCCTAAAAATACAGATGTAAAAAAAAATAATTTTGAAGTTAAGGCCAGTTTTGATGAATCTACCGTTGAAGTATGGGACTTCACAAGCCGCCAAGAAGAGTGCTCATTATCTGATGGAAAAGATAATCTTGTTAAACTTTGGGATGCCAAGTCAAGGAAAGAGCTTTCGTCATTTCAAGGGCATAAGAATACCGTTCTCTGCATGAAGTGGAATCAGAATGGTAATTGGATCCTTTCTGCTTCCAAGGATCAAATTATCAAGCTTTATGACATAAGGGCTATGAAGGATCTTAAGTCATTCCGTGGGCATCAGAACAACGTGACATTATTGTCCTGGCATCCGTTTCATGAAGAATATATTGTCAGTAGAAGCTATGATGGTTCAATATTTCATTGGCTTGTGGGGCATGAAGCTCCTCAAGTAGAAATTACAGATGCACATGAAACTGGTGTGTGGGATCTTTTATGGCACCCAATTGGCTATCTCCTTTGCAGTGGCAGCAATGATAAGACAACAAAGTTCTGGTGTAGAAAAAGGTCTGGCGACTCCACTCGTGATAAATTCAATTTAGTACAGAAAGGTTTGGGTGATCAAAACAATGTTCTTGGTCGCATGCCTGGTAATTTTCTAGGTCTTGTGGCCCCCTCAACCCCTGGAGCATTTTCCTCCGGTATATTACAAACTGAGGGTACAATACTTGGACTTTGAACTACAGTGCCTCTGTCTATCCCATCACTTTATTCATCACCTTAAGGAGAACAGAAGACATCAATTCCAGTTTCAATGCCTTTAGGAGCTCCTCCTCTTCCTTATGGTCGACATCCATCTCTTCTTGCAAGTAATCAACAACAAGCATATCAATAAAATATGCAGCAAGTTCAGCAGCAACATTCACTACCTCAACAAATGACTTCTCTTCCTCTGCAGCCTTCAAATTTGCCACAGCTAGAAGACCTGTTCACTATGCCACTTCAAATCACCAAGTTCGAGCTTCTAAGGCAAAGAATTGGTGTTTGAATTTCATAAATCAAGGAGGAGTGTTGAAATTTGCTTTAAGAATGCAACTATTTTTTTCTGTTTTCTCCAATTTTTTTTTAAGTACAATCCTAGTTAAATTAGGAAGTCCTATCTTTGGTAAGAAATTAATTAGTTATTCTAATTTTAGTAGAGGTAGGTTGTTTTTTTGTCCTATTTTTAGTTGGAATAGCAAGTATTTAAGTTTCTAAGTTGATGATCAATTATAGATGGTCTTTCGAAAAGAAATTAATCTCTCTCTATCGCTCTGTGTTTTCTCTTCTTTAAACTTCCATCTCTGTTTCAGCGGCCAACGTTTGACTATTGAATTCCTGTGTTGTTTCCCTTTAACGGTTTGAAACCAAAAATGTGCCTAAAATAAATGAAACAGTGAATGAAGAACTAGAAGAGATCAATACTAAGGCTATTAGCTTAAATTCATTATCCGGGGTTATTATGTTAGACAATAAAATCAAGTTAAAGGAATTGCATAGCAAGAAGGCGTTGATTATCTTAGTGGATAGTGGAAGTCCACATAGTTTTCTCTCTAGTATGACTGTGAAGCAACTAAGTATTTTCTCTCAGTGGACATGCCTATGAGGGCCACTTCTACAAATGTGAGCCATTTGATAAGTTATCACTCCTTCCCCTAATGTAATTGGAAAGTTCAACTGGTGGAGTTCGAGTATGAGTTGAGAATACTAGACATTATAGGATGTGATGTGATGTTAGGAGGGGATGGGATAAGGAAGCAGAACCCCGTTTTGTTTGATTTCATTGCTATAAGTTGCGAATCAATTTCAATGGAAAAAAGGTAGACTTATGTGATTTTCTTAGGAGGGAAAGCTTTAACGCATGTCAGCAACTAAAATAAGGTTGTTACTAAAGAAATGCCAAGCAATATGAGCCAGTCTCTTCACCATTAAAACAAGCACAGAAGATGACCAATAGAAAACCAGTGTAGTAATTAAGGAGGTCTCCTATGAGTTTCTAGTTCTATTCCATGAGCCAAAATACTTTCCAACAAAAAGACTTCATTGTGATGTTACACCTCTCAAGCCTGATGTAGTTCCTATACGGTTTAGGCCCTATAGATATAACCATTCAAAAAATGAAATACAAAAATAATTTAATTAGAAGTGGAGCCTAAGTGTAACTGGTAAAATTGTTTTCATTTACCAGGAGGTCAAGGTTTTAAGCCTTGGAAATAGCCTCTAGCAGTAATGCAAGGTAAGACTACATGCAATACACCGTTATAGTGTGGCCCTTTTCTGGACCCTGCATATAGCGGGAGCTTTATTACACCGGATTAGCTTTTTTTTTTTTAGAGAAATAATTTAATAAAATGATCAAGAATGGAATTATACACTTAACCTATTCCCCATTTTCTTCCCCACTTTTATTAGTTAAAAAAGATGGGAGTTAGAGATTTGCATTGACTATAGAGGTTTGAATAAGTTGACTATAAAGGATAAATTTCCCATACCATTGGTGGATTATCTGATGGATAAGATTTGTGTGTCTTGTATTTACTATAAGATTAATCTTAGAGTTGGTTATAACATAATTACGAGAGGTGACAAGGATATATAAAAAACTACATTCAGAACATACTTAGGGTATTATGATTTCAAAGTCATGCCTTTTGCTTGACCAATGCCTCAGTTACTTTCAAAAGTTTAATGAATCATTAGTTTTTGTCTTTCTTAAGGCAATTTATATTGGTGCATTGTCATGACATTCTAGTTTACAGTTCCTCTATGTATAGTCATGTTCAACATCCTAGGAAGGTTTATGTTTTCTTAAGCAGGAACAATTTTATGCCAAACTGTCTGAACACACTTCTGGTCAGGTTCAAGTTGAGTACCTAGGGCACATAATCTCAGGTGAAAAGGTTGCTGCTGACCCTACTAGCGTTGAAGTTATGACTAAGTGGTATATTTCCAAGCCTATTAAATCTTTAAGGGGGTTCGTATGCCTCACTGTCTACTACTGAAGGTTCATCTAATCATATGGGATATTAGTAGATCCTTGTCAGATGTTTTGAAAAAAAATATATTCAAATAGAGGGCAGATGTAGACACAGATTTTAAGAAATTGAAAACAACAATATATACTGCACCAATCCTGGATTTATCTGGTTTTAATAAGCCTTTTGTGATACAAACAGATGTATGCTCAATTGGTATAGGTGCAGACCTCATGAAAACTTTATCTCTAAAGGAAAACGATCTCTCTATGATGAAAAATAGTATTATAGCAATAGAAAAATGTTGGCACTAATTTCAATGTGTCAATTTTATTGTAAGGACAGACCATCAATGTCTTAAATATCTTTTGGAATGGAAGATTGCTACCCCTCTCTTGTAGAAAGACCAGACCAAGTTATTGGAGCTTGACTATGAAGATTAGTACAAATGAGGTGTTGAGAACAAAGTTATTGATGTCTTGTTAAGAAGGTAAGACGAGAACTCTACACTTTACAAATTTATACTTAGTCTACTTGGTTACAATAGTTATGTCAGAGCTATGATGCATTCAAACTACAGTAAGAATTAACATTAGTACCTTAAAGTATTCCTAACTACCACTCTACTAGGGGTGATTAAATGCAAATAGAAGATCTATGTGGGAAAGACTACCGAGTTGAGGAAAATGATTTGGGAGGCTATGAATCAATTTCCATTTAGAGGATATTCAGGGCAGCAACAGAGATATATAAATACACAATAGTTTTCTATTGGCCTAGCTGGAAGACTGACCTCTTTCAATGAATGAGGGAATGTGATGTGTGTCAGTAGATTAAATTAGAGAATGCCCACTATCCAGGGTTTTCAAAAAGCGTACCAGTACTAGATCATGCTGGGCAAGACATTTCACTTAATTTTTATAGAAGAACTATCGACATCCGATCACAACAATGTTGTACTATTTATGATGGATCGACTATCAAAGTATGCACATTTCTTAACACTCAAGTACCCATTCTAATCCAAAGATATTTAAAATTTATTCCTTAAAGAGGTGTACAAACTTAATGGTTTACCTAGGTCCATTATCTCTGATAGAGCGTTAGTGTTCACTAGTCATTTTATGCAACAACTATTCAAGTCCATGAGTGCTAATCTAGCTATAAGCTCGACTTACCACCCCCAAACTTGGGAGTAGTTTTATCTTGTATATGTAAGAAACAAACAAAAAAGAAAAAATGAGATTTCACTAACTACCAAATAAAAAGATCGAATAAAAGAATAGAAACATTCCTCTGGGCTATAGTTTTTGAAAATCTCAAGAATTCTGCAGGATGGATTAACCTCACAGAATGGACATACAACATGAATTATCACCACTCTCTCAAAATGATCCCATTTGAAGAACTATATGGTTATTCACCAACTCATTTACTATTGTTTTCCTTGCTTACATGTAACACCCCGGATTTTGGCCTTGGAAATCTCGACCTTTTAGCTCACTACCTAGACAATGACTGGACCTAGTGTGTCATGATGACTCATTACTGGTCATAAGACCCAAATTTTACCCTGAAAAGTATGTTGTCCAAGAATTCCCTAAGTTTTTTTACTGATTATGGTTGGACTTGACGATTTATGGTGAGACATTACGAGTCTTAATGTGTGACTTGTTGTCTCACCATTTTGATTGCCCATATTTTCCGTTATAACCATGATTATGACTATACACGTCATATGGTTTGGTTACGAGTCATAGGGTGAGACTTGTGATCTGACTAAAGAAGACTACTAGAAGTACTACTTAGATTACGAGTCATGTTGAAGACTCATCAGGAGACCCTACGAGTCGTATGATGACTCGTTGTCACTGGCGACAAATTTTCAGCTCTTAATTGAGGGCATGTTGGTAAATTTTCTCTTTCCCCACTTAAGACCCACGACCATAAAATACCTTTGGAGCATTATTTTTATACTTTAACAAACCAAAACACTGTTTTTACTCTCTCAAATACCTAAGTCAAATAATACCTAGGTTTACTCAAGGTTGATTGTCTAGAGATTCCAAGGGAAAATTCCCTCCATAATTATGAAACTTTTAGGAATGTGACTCCACCCTTAAACTTTTTTCGCATCAAAGAATGAATTTATATGGTTATTTACGTGGATTTTTCCATGAGTTTTGATAAGAGTTCAGGGTTTGGTATGGTTCATTCTAAAATTATTTTTCCATAATTTATTATTCATTATTTTTGAGTTGTTGATGATTTTGAACTTGTGGGATGCATGTGTATGGTGAATAAACTAAGGGGCCGCGGTTTCCACCAATCAAATAATTTTGGCTAGGCAAATGGTTTTGGAAATTATGTTCCTTCTATCAATTTGTGAAATTAATATTGAACTATGATTTTGACACATGGTTTGACTTGCTCGCTTTTTGAATGTCATTAAAGTTTAATTATCCAAATAGTAATTTTATTGAACTTTGGGAATAGTGTATTCCTCGTCTGAATGAATAATTGATCCAAGGGGGTCATGATTCCCCCATGTGATGGATAATAGATTTGACATGATAATGTAAACTTGCAAGTAAAGTTTGTGTGATAATACTAACAATATCTTAAATAAATAAATTGGTTAAATGAATGGGAATGTGTGAAAAGTTTTTTAATTGAGCTTAAAGGGGGTTGTGTGGAAGGGATGTGAAAGTGGAGGACCCGAGGAACTGATGCTGGAAACTGCATTTGCCGGCGTGTGGGTCAAAATAAATAGGTGGCTTAAGTCTCCGTTATTAAATAATTAGGTTGTTTAAGTTCCCTATGTTAAATGACTGGGTGCTTAAGTCACTATTTATATATTACCCGGAGGTTTGAGTCCCCATGGTGTATATGCATATATAATTATTCTTTGGTTTGTTCAGCTACATATACTAGGCCCTTTCAGTTAGGGGATAGCTGAATCCATATAGCTCGTGGGTTCCTTCTTTTGATGGTTGAGAGACACAGTCCCGATTATGGTTTTAACGTTTATGCTATGCCTTCTTCCCTGCCCCAGCATCATATTTATATATATGTGTGTGTGTATGTATGTATGTATGTATTTGTACATGGTTACATGCATAAATTTTGAATGATTTTGAATAGTGGATCATGAAATTATCTTATCCCTTATCTTTAATTTTCATGCTAGCACTCAACCCTCTAATCATCTCAAAACACTGTATTCCCATGTGATACAAAACATGAAAACACTTCTAGTTTTCCTGTACAGTGATAGGATTTCTAGGTTGTCAATTATCAGTGTGAAGTGGTGAGCCCCTTTCTTTTCGAAGGTCATTGCTTCTTGGTTTATCTATTATAATAAACTATTCTTTTGGCTTATTTTTGGATATCGCCGGGGGCATGTCCTAACTTAGATTCATTTGTTTTTTTGTTAGAGGCTTTGTGGATTACTGTGGACTGGGTATTGTTTTGATATTCTTAGACCTCTTTGATCCTACTTTATTCTACCTTGTTGTATGTTCCAAATTCATTTATTTCTAGTTTAATATGTTTTGGTTGGCTAAGTGAAGAGGGAGGTCTCTAGTCCTCGGTGGACCTGAGATAACTATCATGACCAAGCCCTAGTTTAGGGCATGATAAGTTGGTATCAGAACCCTAGGATTATGGTCAACTGGGCGTCCACAAAGCAGTATCAAGTAGATTCTGTTTTATGGGTATGTATCACACCATACTTATATGGAAAGGGCTATGAGGCATTTAGGAATATTTTATTTTTTTGTATTCTAATTTCAGGCTATAGAGTCTACAACTTTTAAACTCCTCTAATCTCAATTTGTTCACATTTCGTATCATACCACCCGAAAGATCTGATGCTCATTGAACCTCTTCTTTCCTACCTGATGATAATATAGATGGAACTCATCCTACTTATGGAGTTCAAACCCGGTGTAGGGCTCTAATTCCTTAATATACTGCCTGTTGTAGAGTTTTATCGGTCTCTACAATCCTTCTTGAGCCTCTAAGACTGATGATGATCATGCCCTACCACCCTAACAACATATTTTTAATGTCGAGTTTTATCGGTCTATTTATCTCCTGACACAACTGGTGACTTCTCAGTCTCGTTAGTCTAATTTTATTAGTTTTGTTGCTCCATCTACTGAGATCAATAGATTGGGCCAATTTATAAGGCTAAATCCTTTGACCTTTTTTGGATCTAAGGTGGAAGAGGATCCTCAAGGTTTTGTGGATAAGATTGAAAAGATATTCAGGGTGCCCAGTCTCAGGCAAGTTGAGCTTAGTTTGCCCCTTCTTATCCCTCTTATTATTTTTATTGGAATGTACGTCATAGAGTGTGTAATGAGAGGAGGAATAAATGTTTTAAGTACGGTCAGCCTGGTCACATATAATGTGGTGGCCCTTATATTGTTTCTTTAGGTGCTAATAAAGTTTTGGTTGCTACATAATCATCTCCTACACCACAGGGTACAACTTCTAGTACCAGCACCGGTCTAAATCCTCTCTATGCCCTTACAATCCATCATAAATCTAAGGTATCTCACCACATTATCACTGATGTATTAAAGCTCGTCTCTTATGATGTGCATTGTTTAATTGATCTAGGGTCCACTCTCCCTTATGTGACGCCATATGGGGCTATTTATTTTGGCTTTGGTCCTGAGTGTATTCTTAATCCCTTTTATGTGTCTATCTAGTGGGTAACTTTATTGTGGCTATAAGAGTCTATAGGGGTTCTGTGGTATCTATCTGTGGTAGGGAGATGTTAGTAGATCTAATTGAGTTTGACATGTTAGACTTTGATGTTATCTTAGGGATCAATTTGCTACATTCATGCTATGCCTCTCAAGAATGTTAGACCCGTACAGTCATTTTAAAATTTCCTAATAAGTCGGTTATAGAATGGGAATGGAGTTCTCTAGTACCTAAGGAAAGGTTAATTTCTTAAAAACAACCCAAAATTGATTTCCAAAGGATAATTATACCATCTAATTTGTGTTAAGGATTATAATGTTGAAAGTCCATTCTTTCCAATCCATTCTCATGGTTAATGAATTTCCTGAGGTCTTTCCTAGTGATCTTCAAAGTATTCCTTATGATAATTGTCATGACTCGAACCAAGGCCCTTATCGTGATGAGCCTCCCGAACAATGATTGCTTGAGAGGCCTTCTCTAACTGGCAATCATATACATAATTCATATACTATATGACAAATGCAGAAATACAGAACAATACGAAAACCTAGTCACAATCTTACTTCAACTGAAAAATATTAAATTTACTTTACAAACCATTGAAAATATATGTCACCAGTCAGCGAAATCTCAGAAAATTCTAAATCAAAATATGTCAAAAACTAGGACAAGGCCACCAGTCGGACCATGAATCAAAATAAAATGACAATGACTTATAACTAGGCCTTCCTAAATAAGGGAGGCTTACTAACTACCACATCTGACCAAACAACTCTACTGCTTAGCGGAATCCCGGGACTGTACCTCAAATCCTGAAATATAGGGGGTCAATACAGATGTACTGGTATGCAGAGAAATCCAAAATTATGTATTTGTATATAACATAAGTGAGAGCAATTCGTAAAGTATTTTACATATAATATATATGAAAACATATGGGCATATTTTAAATACTTTGAAACATTTCTTTCAAAACCCTAACCCACTTTTCATATTACTTGTTAGCTAGATGGTACACCCTACAATCTGTAATTCCACGGGCTATATAGAATTTGTCCTTGAAACGACGGCCAAGCCCCCAATCCAAGTTTGCCGCAATGATTGGAGTATCTATAAGGGGAGGCACGCAATAACACACAATATGGTGCCATGATCTCCAATCAAATCAACATGTCATGGTAATGCACAAGTCAACAAATCATGGCTCCTAACCACAGTACTAATTTGGGATGACATCAATTAAGGTAGATACGACCATAAAGCATGGCACCATAACCCCGTGTCGGCAAATCACGGTTTCTAGTATAGAGTCTTTCAACTCGTACTTTTTTCGAGTAACCATCTAACTCTCTTTAAACCCATTTTTAATTTGTTCTAAACATGCATCTTTCTAAAATCAAATACTAAAAAATATGAGTAAAATCTATCTTTTAGTCTGTTCTGAACCTGCTATGGCATTCATCTATTTGGTATCATCATACAAAGATTTACAAGTCATATCTCTATGCCATACATTATCATATTACAGCTCTTTTATTCAAACAATATTTAGACCACCAAGTCAGTCAAACAATATAATAGGATTCATGTTTTCAAAACATATGTCAAACCATGCAAAGATTCTCTTTTTCAATATTTTAACAAATGGTGGTCAATTTCTCAAACAATCATGCAATTCCTTTAATTATCACACTTAGAATTAAAAAGAAAAAAAAGAAATTATCCCTCTATTCAATTCAGAATCAACATAAAATACATATAAATTAGTAAATTCGTAGTTCATACTTCAAAACGTGCAATTGGATAATCCTTAACTAGTAGATCAAGAAATAACATAACGAGATAGGGAAATTCGTTCTCCATGCTTCCCATTCATATTTTTCAAACATCAAATGCATACGTACACCTCATATATATATATATATATATATATATATATATATATATATATATATATATATATATATATATATATATATATATATATATATATATATATCTTTAAGGGTAGGCCACAAGATCAAAATATTATATCATTAAAAAGGTTTTATAATGCATAACCTTTAGATTATTCTTCATAAGTATATGAGTTCATAATTTGTGAAACTTACTAAAATAATTTCAACCTTCCCATGTAGTTTAGGAAAACTCCACATACCTTAGTTACGAAGAAATTTCAAAAAGATTGTACCTTTAAGCTTGATTGCCTAAACCCTAGTTATTTACTTCTCTTGTATTCTTGAAAGATGAATTAGGGATCTTATGAGAGTTAAAACATTACTAATAAGACTAATTTCATTTAAGGATGGTTAGGGATGGTTTTGAAATGTAAAAAGACTTGGTTGCCCTTAAAATAACTTAAAATTAAGTTTTTATGCCCTTGGGCCATAGGTCATGCGACAGATTGCCTATAGCCTAATCTAGGCCATGCCATGCATTTTCCATCACCCAACATAGGTTGAGTGTCGCATTACCCATTGCCTAAAATGGACTGGGCGATGCATTGCCCGTGGCACAATAATTCCAGTAGACTTAGGCAATTTCTAGGCGACATACTCCACTTTGCAAAGCCATAACTTTTCGCTCGGGTATCGGATTGAGGTGAAATTGGTATCATTGGAAAGACACTTCAAAGATATTTAATATGATATATAGTAGGAACTCTAATTCTCTATAGACAATAATTTATGGTTGATGGAATTTGACCCAAGTTGAAACATCTACTAAAACTTAATCGATAGAAATATTTTTAACTCATCTTAGAGTTAGGGGATTCTTGTGACCTCAACACATATCCAATGGTTTTCCCACAATATAGGAGTGATCACTACATATATATTAACATGGAATCATTTTTTTTGGGTCTATACATATAGGAACAATATTTATATTTTAGCCCGAAGGTGTGGGGTGTTATATTATCTAGTCCTTGGGATCATTGCTCATCAAATGAGGGGTAGGGAGTTGGAATAAGAAACATAACCTCACATTTAAAATATTTATTCAACAAATATGCAAATGCATCAAAATATCTTCATGATAACCCCTAGTAAAATGCGTAATCACGAAACCTAAGATAACAAAACTTGACATCGACATGATCTTGGCATGTGTTTTATGGAACATGATCAAAACATTGTAAGACATAAATTTTTTTAAGAATACTCAGCCTGATTAAGATTGGTACAAGAAATGAGAAAATATTCTCATGGAACATAAGAATAAAAACATTCTCCATCTTACAATGTATAATGAAAACACTTAAACTTAGAGAAACTACTTGTCTATGCCCCAAATAATGGATTACATGCCTCATCATTTCCAACTTACAATCCTCCCCATACATATCTAATGACAAAGCACATAGTTTTGTCTTTTTCATCAAGCACAACATTCAAGCCTAATTACTACTACACCCACTACATGGATCTCCCCACTATGATGTAAGACCCTGCAAAATTCCAAGCTTAACTCCATCCATTAAAGCTTGAAAAGTGGTCCCAGATTTAGAAGATTTTATCCAAGTGTTTATAGTTAGAAGTATTTTAGCCTTATTAAGTTGGCAATCCTATTTCACGACCCTTATGACCTTAAAATATCAATTTTTAGGTTGATTCATGATTAGGTATACCGGTAGGTGTTCTTGGATTGACCCTTGAACGAAGTGGTAGTACCTCAATTTTAGTTGATTTAAGTTTGAATCTCACCATTGACCTAGTAGAAACTAGAGTTGAGAATTCTAAGTTAGTCAGTGTTGAGGTTGGTATATGATTATTGTTGGGGTAATAAAAAGCTAAGAATTATGTATCAGAAGGAATACTAGCAATGGACCTTACATTATCCAGAATAGTCCTTCAGAATGAGTTTAGTGTCTATGATCATTATCATATCTAAGACTTTAGCGTAAAGTGGTTGCAGTTTAATTTAGATTTTATTAAGTGGTTCACCGACTTATAATAATGGCTTTAAGCTAAGGGGGGGATGGTAAACCATGTATCCAAGTGATGTGTGAGATAATGCTTTTAACTAAGAAAAATTGCGAAGTCTTAAGCAACTTTTGTTGTTTTTGATTGGTTTATATTTGCTTTTGTAGTAGAAGCTAAGATGCTTGAGAACTAACAAGAATGGAAGAAAATAAGATGAAATCTAAAGTAAATAAAGGCAAAGTGTGGCTGACGACATTTTTGATAAGTCGTCTGACCTGTGATAAGCTATCAGCTTCATCGTCAGCAGTAGACAGAGTATTGGCCTAAGTTGAAAGCTATGACAACATTTTGTGATAGGACGTTAAGGAGATGATAAGTCATCAATATTTCTGTGAGCCTAAGGCAGAACATAAGAGCTGAGAAAAATCCTTGATGACTTTTGTGATAGGTAGTCAAGGAGATGACATGGCGTCATAATTTTCGTCAGCGTTAGGTAGAGAGTACCAAAAGCATAAAGGAAACTGATGACATTTGTGATAAGTCATCAGCCTCCTGATAGGCTATCACAAATGGAATCGCCTAATTTGAGGAATTTTTGAATTTTATTATTTTGTTTCCATAATTAGGGTGAAATATTTAAAGCCTTGTTTAGGGTTTTCTTCAGAGTTCCAAACCTTGAGTTTTGAGATACGATTCTTTGATATTTTTTCTTTCTAACTTCTTGGCTTGAAAAATTAATTACTTTAAAAAGAATTTAATCATTATTTTGGGATTTTCTTTGTGATTTAATCGGAGAATTTCTAGTTTTTATTTATCTTATGGTAAGTTTATCTTTCAAAGCATGAATTCATCTAGTTGCTTCGATTATTAATTCATCAGTGGCTAAATTCCTTTAACCTGAATTTTGAGATCTAGGGTTAGGTCTTGATAAGGTGTTGAGTGTTAAGGATTCGAAAGGTGGTAGAACTTCTTGATAATTCTAATGTTTTAATTATTGTCTATTGGTTGCAAACGATATATAACACCTGCTTTAATTTGCTTGAGAAATAAATCAAATATAGTGGAAAGTGAATTATCAATAGGGAGTTGGAAATAGTAAACTTCCATTTAATAATCAGTGCTGTAACAAGGTTGGTTAACCTGAGGTAAAATCTGGGCAGTGAATATAAATTCCCTATTTCTAAGAGGTTTAGGTAATTAAATGCTTAAGTAGGTTGAGAGACATTTAAGCATAACTTCGATAAAGATAACTTGTTGTCCTATCTACCATGAGAATCTTGATCCACTAGTAACATCTGTCAAGTACCAAAACCCCTAGTGAACATAATTCTGGGTTTTCATAAACTTTTGATCATGAAATCTGTAACTAAAGTGACCAACAATTATTGGCTAATCTCCCAAACCCCCCATTTTATCTTTACATGCTAGTTATTTGAATTCAACTTGTAGCTATAGTTTCAAATTATTTAATCGCCACTCACATTATACCTTGTGGATTCGACCCTGACTCCAAAAGTTGGGTAAATATATTAATGACGATCTCCTTGCACTAAATTGACGGGTAAGTTGAGCGTTATAAAAAATGGCGCCGTTGCCAGAGAACAATTTAGCATATTGAGTTGGTTTAGAATTTTTGTTTGCTTGCTTGAATTCAAACTTGTAAATATTTGTTTAGTTTATTTTATTTATTTTATTTTCTTTTATTTTTATTTTTCCCACACCTTTCTTGAGATGTCAAACTGGATAGATGGATTTTTGAGTGATGACGATTCTTATTATTATTGTGGGGGACCATATTTTGAGGCTTGCTATCTAGATTTACCTAGAAGTGCATGGATGGGACCTTTATAATATGATGTGGATACTGTCCTACTTACTGTAACTTGGTGTTTGGCTTATGGTCAAAGTGATCATACTGAAGATATGTGTGTTGTCACGATTCAAGCACACAAATTGATGAAACAAATCATAGAGAATAAAGAACAGATGTAGGAAAATCTAAAAGAGTTACCACTCCTACCATGTTTATAGTGTCTAAACAAAGAAGAATATGAGGGCGGCATTAGCCAATTTGAGGAGAAAAATCAAGAATCACAACCACTCGATTGTCATCTTGATCTTGAGATTGACATTGAGAAGGTGAATAAAAGTGAGGGTGTAGTAGATAGTGTAAATTTTGAAGTGCAATTAGTTGGGCCTCACTCGATTCATCTTTTCATATTATGTTTAGATGATATCTTATCTGCAGAATAATCTAAAATAGTGGAGGAGTGTGAAGATAAGGAACAAGAATCCTATATTCTTTATTTTACACTTGATGAGAAACATAAAAACACACCTCACTTTAAGGCCAAGTGGTTTACCATATTCAATCCATTACCCGACGTCTTAGTTTTTGTACCACCCCCCTATGATCGAGGCAAGAAGATGGAATCTAAGTTGATAGTGAAATTAAAATCGTTTAAGTAAAGGGATAAAGTATAAAGCACTTTTAAGGTATCTTGATAAATTCTGAGTAGTCAAGATAACCTAGACGTGCTGCGACACTAAATTAGGCACTTCTTGGGAAGCAACCCAAGGTATTTTGTTATTTGTATTCGTATTATGTGATTAACATCAGATCTTTTCTCCCATGGTGCCATAGGTATGTTTTTGAATCTCTTGTTTTGGTTTGATGCATTGGGGATAATGTTTGGTTATAAGTTGAGGGTGGGACTACTTGTGGGTGCTGATGTCCTCTTGGGGTTTTTGTCGTCGTGCCTCTTTTCCTCGGAGTCTTGTTCCTAGTAAAGCTGGCATATTTAGGTGTATTGTGATTTGTTGTGGAATGTTGTAGTTGACTAGGAGAAAAACAAGTACCTTAGGCAGTTAACATATTTTTGTTCTTTTTGAGCACCTCTCCAATAGACTGAGTATTTGACTGTGTGAATTGCATCTGATTGTGATCACTGTGCATATTTTTATGGCTGTTGTTTTAGTGACGCAGTAATCATTACTAAATAGTTGCATGAACTTAATGAATATTAGCTTGTGATATACTTGTGTTCCAAGTTCATGTGAGATCTTACTCAGTTCCCATTGTATGTTGAAATCCAGAACTAGCCCTATTTGTCTTACCTTGGTTGAAGGATAGAGGTTAGGAAAGGATCATAGGCCATTTTGATATTAGCTCACTTTTAGCCTAAATAACCTTCCCTATATGTAGAATATCCCTTGATCCTTGTTTTGAGCCTGATTAGCCTATTTCATTTTATAACACTTGTCAATTTTCTAGTTTATATCATAATGAACCTGTTTTGGCCCTGGTCCTTCTTGGACACTGTGCACCTTGACTTAGGCAAATGTCCTAAGTTGAGTGCGGCTATCATAGGCATGTGTGATATAGAATGAGTATGAAGAAAGGTACCATAAAAGAAAATAATAAAAAGCTGGGTGCAGAAGAAAGAGCAAGAAAATGAAAAATTGTGAAAAACAATAAATAATTGAGAAAAGACTGCACCTATCCTAAATAATTGTGATGAAGAAATGAGAAGAGCGAAAAAGACTAATGAGTGAAACCCTAAAAAACTAGTGTAGTGTGAAGGAGGCTTAGTCACTTTAATTACCATCGAGTATCATACCAACCCCTAGCCTACATTACAAGTCTAAGAGAAGTCCTATAGTGATCCTAGCTGACCTATCTGAAGATCTAGGTAATGAAAATAAGGGCAAGCCTATGGTACTTGGCATAGACTGTTTGGAACTTCATTTTGAGAGTGAGTGTTTTGATTGTCCCCATAGTTACATATATAATTCCTGATATGAGATGAGGGGGATTTCTTTGCCGTGACGGCACACTGGGTACATTACTAGTTACTAACTTGTTCAGTTAGTGTAATACTAGTCTATACATGATTATTATAGTTGAATTGATTCCATATCTTGATTCCTGTATGTTGCATTGGTGTTCTTCATTGTACTTAAATTGACTGAATTTAGAGATAGTGAAAGTGTTTTGAGGTGATATGGATGATTGACTGCCAAATGTGCTTTGTATTCTCTTAGTTGTACTGAGTTGCTTGAGGACACATAATTGTTTTAAATTAAGGTTGTTGATGTGTGAGCTAATTCTAACACATTTGATGCTTTTAACTAAGAATAATTGTGAAGTCTTAAGCAACTTTTGTTGTTTTTGATTTCTTTATGTTTGATTTTGCAGTAGAAGATAAGATGCTAGAGAACCAACTAGAATGGAAGCAAATGAGCTAAAATCTAAAGTAAATAAAGGCGAAGTATGGTTGACGACATTTATGATAAGTCTTCATCCATGTGATAAGCTATCAGCTTCATCATCAGCAGTAGATAGAGAATTGGCCTAAATTGAAAGTTGTGATGACATTTTGTGATAGGACGTCATAAAGTTGATAAGTCATCAAGATTACTATCAGCCTAAGGTAGAAAATGAGAGCTGAGGAAAATCCTTGATGACATTTGTGATAGGTAGTCAAGGAGATGATAGGGCATCGCCGTTGTTGTCATTATTAGGCAGTGATTACCAAAAGCATAAAGGAAGCTGACGATATTTGTGATAAGTCGTCAGCCTCCTGATAGGTTATCACAAATGGCATCACCTAATCTGAGGAATTACTGAATTTTATTATTTTGTTTACATAATTAGGGTGAACTATTTAAAGCCTTGTTTAGGGTTTTCTTTAGAGTTTCGAACCTTGGGTTTTGAGACACGATACTTTGATATTTTCTCTTTCTAACTTCTTCGCTTGAAAAAGAAATTACTTTGAAGAGAATTTAATCATTATTTTGGGATTTCCTTTGTGATTTAATCGGAGAATCTCTAGTTTCTATTCATCTTATCGTAAGTTTATCTTTTAAAGCATGAATTCATCTAGTTGCTTCGATTATTACGTCACGAGCGGCTAAATTCCTTTAACCTGAATTATGGGATCTAAGGTTATGTTTTGATAAGGTACTGAGTGTTCAGGATTTGAAAGTTGGTAGGACTTCTTGACAATTCTGATGTTTTAATTATTTTCAGTAGTTTGCAAACGATAGATAACACCTGCTTTGATTTGCTTCAGAAAGAAATCAAATATAGTGGGAAGTTAATTATTAGACTTGGAAATAGTAAACTCCCGTTTAATAATTAGCCATGTAACAAGGTTGGTTAACCTGAGGTAAAATCTGGGCAGTTAATATAAATTTCCTAAGTATGAGAGGATTAGGAAATTAAATGCTTAAGTAGGTCGAGAGACATTTAAGCATAGCTTCGATAAAGATAACTTGTTGTCCTACCTACCGTGAGAATCTTGAACCACTAGTATAATCTGGTTCAAGATAAGCATAATCTGTCATGTACCAAAACCCCTAGTGAATATAATATTGGTTTTCATAAACACTTGATTATGAACACTGTAACTAAAGTGACCAACAATTATTGGCTAATCACCAAAACCCCCATTTTACCTTTTCGTGCCAGTTGTTTGAATTCAACTTGTAGCTATAGTTTCAAATTTGTTTAATCGCAACTCACATTGTTCCCTTTGGATTCGACTCTGACTCTAAAATTTGGGTAAATATATTGATGATGGACACCTTGTACTAAATTAACTTGTAAGTTAAGTGTTATCACCAAGTCATATCTTCAAATTTTTTAGTAATAATAGTATGTGTAGAAAAGTAGTGGTCGAGGTTGATGCCAAACACGTCCTTATCTTAGTGCAAAGTTTTGTACTCATTTATCACAGTATCTACTCATGTCCTACATAAAAGCTTTACGATCATAGCCTATATTCGTGCACATTATAAAAAATCATATATGCTTATAGTTACTAATATGAGGAGTTCAAGTTCACTTAGTGTTATGAATTATGTTTTATGAATAGAGAACCTCCAAACTCAGGTCATGCAGCTCATGACTCATGTACTCATGCTTTATAGTATGCTAAGTTCCATGGCTTATGCTACACTCCTAATGATCAACTAAATTCAGATTTCGTCATGTATATCCTCAATCTAGATCTCTTGATGAAATCCAGGATATTGATGTTTTATTCCTCAGGCCTTAGTTACGTGTCAAGTTTAGTATAGTGTCATTCATTCTTCAGATCCTCATGTTTTAACCTTCAGTGAACTCTCTTTATGAAATGATGTAGTGATGAGTCGTAACTTAGAAGGGGGAGAGTAAATGTTTCATGTTAAGAAAAGATTGTTGCATTCTAGTTTTACATGAGGCTGTAGTTATGAAGATAGTCTTCAATGTCATGTTTATGTTTAAATGGATAAATGCATTAAGATATTTGAGTAGTATTGAACATAGTGGGGGAATTCAGTCCAGCTCAGACCTCAGTAGGTAGATTTATTACTGCCCATATTACAAACTTTTAGCCATATTGTGATTTCTAATTCAGATGTCTTATTCAGACCACGCCAAGATTTCCTTGCTCCATAAAGTTTGTACAACCTTATTGAAAAGTGTCAGGAAATACTCCAGATGAGTATTTGTTTCAGTATTTGTTTTTTCGTAATGCCAGGAATTTAGTTTAGTAGTTAGGCGCACAAGTTTGTACGATTTTTCAATTTTTCCACCTAGTCGTACTATCTGTAGTTTTGTGAATATGACTATTCCAAGATAGAGAATCCTAGTAGTTGCGAGTTCAACTCAGTTCATGTATTGTGCCTTAGTTTCAGGTCTTAGGTATTCAGTTACGATTTAGTTCGTTGGTGCCCCATGCATCGTCTCATTCTTTCCTCAGCATTCCAACCTAGTAAGCATTCTTTGGGGGACGTAATGTCCCAAGGGAGATATGAACTATAACCCTCTAACTTGTATATCATAAACCTTTCATTTTCTCTTCACGTAACAAGATCCGGTTTAATGTAATGAGTACTCATAAGTTAACTCTCTCGTTCCAATCTCATCCATATAACCATTCCATCGAATGGAAAATATTTAAGGAATTAGTTCAGTTCATGATATTCAGTTTATGTATCATGTTTCAAACTCAATAATGTTATTATGTTTCTGTCCATACATGTTGAGTGAATGATCTCAGGTTCATCAGTATTCTCAGTTTGAGGTAATAGTCTTCCTTGGACTGACTTAGTTCTAAGTTTAGTTATAATTATGAACTTGGTATCCGTTACCATTGCATATTCAGTCATGCATTCACGAATCAGTTCAGTCATGTGCTCTTGCATCAGATATAAATATTCAGTATGAAAATTCAGCTTATTAGTACTTTCAGTTATGTATTCTATGCATTAGATATGCATGTTCGGTGTATAAACTCAGTCCTTCAGTATTTATCAGCTTAGTCAGTCTCATTCGAGGTTGAATGTTCCCAAGGGTAGATATTCTAAGACCCTGCAAAATTCCAAGATTAAATCCATCCGTTAAAGCTTGAAAACATGTCCAAGACTTAGAAAATTTCAGCTAAGCGTTTATACTTAGAGGTATTTTATCCTTTATAAGTTGGAAATCCTATTTCACGACCCTTATGACCTTAAAATATTTATTATTAGGTTGATTTATGATCAAGTATGCCAGTAGGTTTTCTCGGACAAGTTTTAGATTTTTCGAACATTATTTGCAACATGTTTGGAAGTCCCAACCAGTGGATCAACGCGATCTCGATGCACCACGTCACCTATCGCATTGATAAATATTTTTCCCAGCTTCCAGTGCCAATTTCCAGTGAACCGACATTGACTTGACGTTACGCATCGGCCATAGGGTTGACCCCATCGATGTGGTACGTCAAGCTATGCGTCATTGGGTCAATTTTTAGTCATTAAAACTTCGCATCCTTAAGCGTATTTAGGTCATTTTCCCACGTCTATTTAGCCCTTAATAAGTAAATTACACTCATTCTCTCTCAAATAACTCAAGAGGAAAAAACTTTAGAATCAAGAATCAAGATCAATCCTCAATAATTTTACCAATAACCTTCAAGGATAAATCCTCCTAGGTATGTTAGATGTTCATCTATGGGTACCTTCCACCCATAGAGTCCAAGAATTCCCTTTTAAAACTACAAGTTTATGAAATTACGAATTCCCATATTCAAAATTGATTGTACACATGTCTATGATGTTAATTTTTTTTTTAATCCATGATTATGATAAGATTCATGAAAATAGAATAGTATTTATGTGAAATTTTATGAATTGCATGCTAAATCCGTGAAATTTCATGTTTGGGCATTGTTGTTGCAATGTTTATACGTTATCCATGACTATGTTTATTAAGTTGTACTCCCTAAATGTTTGATAGAATGCCCATGTGAATTAAAGGGTGAAATCATGACATACTAGTATGTGTACAAGCTTATGCCCTACAAGTTTTTGTTGAAATGCTTATGTAATTGGACTAGTGAAATCATGACGTGTTATTATATGATCCCATTCATGGACAAGATCGTGTATATTAGGTGTTTGACAAAATGTCTAAATGGACAAGATTGTAATGCTTTATGATCATGCTATGTTTTACTTTCCATGCTATCGAGTCGCGGGGGTATTTAATACCCAATAATCTAGTTGTTTACCTAGAGCCAGGGTCAGTTACAGAATAGTATCAGTTATGTCATGATCATTAGTATTCAGTCAGCTACATAACTTAGTGAACTTAGTTCGGTTCAGTCAGTTAACACGATCAGTAATAGTTTGGTCCAACCTAGTACAATTTAGAAATTAGTTCAGAGTCTATTTAGTTGGAAGTATGATTTAGCACTGAGCGAACCTAGGGATGGGGGAGCACCTATTACATAGGAATCCATGCTTAAAAGAAATCCCTAAGATCTAGAATTACGCAGCCAGCATAGGTTGTGAGATGTCACCCGTTAGATAGGACTGGCATTCTCTGGGATTACCCGCTAGTTAGGACTGATCTCAGGGGTCACTCACTAGATTAGGAATGACTCCACAACTAGTGTTAGTACCCGTGGCACGATACTAGTACCCTTCCAATTGGGGTCATAGGTTGGACCCCTATCAGCTCAGATTTTGGGCATGTCAGTTAGATGATTACCTCCCACAGTCTTAGTTTCAGTCTCGTTTTAGAATTCAGTTCAGTTCTACAAAATTAGGACTGTTCGACACAATCACTCAGTATCAGTAATTCAGTTATCAGTAAATTCAGATATTAGTTACTCTGTAATCAGAACTCAGCACTTAACTTCAGAAAGGCTTAGCTATAGTATATATATGTATGTGCACAATATTACATACTCAGTATTTACAACAGTGTCAGTTATCCATGTACACTCATATTCTGTTACTTTATAGCATTCAGTCAGTCATTGTTCGTGCATATGAACCCTTGCATTCAACCTTACCTCATATAGCATACCAATATATTCCACATAATGCTTTCTCTTTGCGCTATGATGTCTCATATCATAGGTTCAGACGCTCAGGTTCCCGACCCTGCTTAGACAGATCTAGTTAGTAGTCACAGATTTAGTAGTGAGTCCTCATCTATCGAGGGCATACTTTATTTCAGTTATCAATTTATTAGTAGTTCAGTAATTGGAGTTAGTTGGGGGCTTGTCCCGTAAACTAAACATTCAGACAGTTCTATTAAAGGTTTTCAGACTAGACTTTCAGGCAGTATTCAGTTGTACAACTTATTATTTTAGTTGGTATTTTATTCAGTATTTCAGGTTTTGAACCTTATGGCATTTCAACCTATTTTTCCGCATTTATTAAAGTGATCTTACTCAGTGGTCACAGCAGATATTAGTCATGGGTTAGCTTGTGGTCCTTTGGGCTCATAAGCACTGTATAGCGTATAGGGTATAGACTCGGGTTGTTACTTAAGACCAACAATTTAAATCACTCTCACACATACTTTCACCACATCTCTCCTTCTTAGCTATTTCACACAACAAAAGTTCATTTCCTTCTTTTCCCTTTCACCTATAACCTTGGCTTGAGAATCACATAAAAAATTTTCACCTACAGCGAGATCTACTCCCTTACCTAACACAATTCTACGCTTCTACAACCACTATTATACTAACATACAGAGGGTCATTAAAGGACCTGAGCACAAACATCATGAAATAGAGTAACACCATTCGGTTATAACATATACTTATTGCACTACTCAAGGTGGGACATGAGTTGAAGATATGATACAATCACAGAGTATTGCATATAACAAGTGTCTGGATCATAGGTGGAGATTTTTTCTAGCATAAACTCAACATAACATGAGTTCTTAGAACAACCACAGTGAGAAACATGAGAGCTTACATCACGAGTCTTATGAGTATGGAATTCATGAAGTCGATGATTTAGGCTAGGACTTCTACTAGAAGTTACCGCTTCTCATTTTTAGAGCTGAAATAGTCATGAGTTCGTACAACTTTTTCATTTTGCCTAACACTGACATAAAATGAATCGTTCACAAATCATGATTTAGGACACAAATTTATGGTTCATGATCAACATAACATAGAGCTTGGATACTTGAAATATTGGATCACTAAGGGACATTATTTCTTCTAGTTTGGAAGTCGGGACATGACATGAGTTAAATAGAGTGCTCAAAGGTTAGACATAGGTAGGACTTGGATACATAATGTAAGGCATTAGCAGAGTGACCTTTTATATTTAAGTAGGAGGAGTTTTCTTGAATAGAAATAGATTTATCATGAATCTTACTTGAAACTTGACACCACAAGAAAATTTGAGTACTACTTTAACTCATCATCTCCCCCTTAGATCAAAGTCATAATTATATACTTGCAGACATAACCTCTCATCAAATTTATATCCACAACTCTCAACATAAGAGATATACCACCATACATAACCTCTAAACTCTCTCTGATAAACTATACACTAAAGGCCTCGCTATTTGAAAGTGCTACTTTTAGCTCTCGCTAGCCTTTATACAATCACTCTTCAACTCCCATTGTCATGAACATACGCCTCCACACTCCTTATCACAAAGGGATACTAGTATGCACATAAACACAAACTCCCCTCCACAACTTTTTTTTATACAAGAACACTAAATTCATTCTAGGACATCCCTTTTAGGTACACTAATCCTAACATCCTCCAACCCCTAAAGTTATCTATTTATGGCTAATTTTATCATGGGCATAGACATCCACGCTTTTAGACACACAACACTTCATCTTCAACTCCTCAGAATACTTGGCATTACACCTCTAATCACATAACTTGCAACTTAACAAAATTTGTAAAACTATACCTATGGCGCATATTTCCTACCCATATTTGCTCAATTCAACTATAAATAATGCTATACAACAAATCCCCAAAATTCTCCATACCATAAGATTTGAGAATGAAATCTAGGTACACATGACACTTATACACATCACACCTTATGTAAAAACATGCTACCTTAGGGTTCAACGTATTTTTTTATACTTAAGCCCTTATCCACTTAATGATTCAACCATAATTCATCATTTTTTATACTAGTCCTCACATACATAAATATCACAATTATCTAATCCTTCTTCCACAAGTCGCTAACCTAAGCTATTTCATACCTCACATCAAGCTTACTAATTCTTTCACACAAAACATGCATAATTAATCTTGAGCTACTATTCTTATTACTACGGTCCACATCTAAAGTTCAAGCCTATTGTCTAACAAAAACAATCATATGAAGCATGTCACATACTATACTAATCAATAAAATAGAAATATCAACCTAAGTCTCTTATTTCACTTATCTATGGCCCATAAATTATCCTTTCAATGAAATTTCTACTATACCTCAAAATCTACTACATACTTTGTCACATATAGTACTAATTTACAATAACTAGAGAAACGGTGATAAGGGGTAGAGTCACATAATAGGGATAGTTGTTCTTAATATTATATCATAATCCATTATGATCTTATCAACATATTCTACTTTCTCACATCATAGTTACCTACCCATGAATACATCACAACTACCTTCAAAATTCCATATACAATAATGAGTCTATACTTATAAATTATTGGCTAATCAAACCATTTCTATTTACAGCCTATAAGCAATTTCCATAACCACCATAACTATCCACTCTAAGTTATTTCCCCATCCTGAATAGATAATAATCATAGCCAAACACTTCCTCCACAGACAACCATACGATCTACTAATATTGCTACCACACTAGTCTTTCACCATAAAATGGTAAATCATCCCTGAATCAATAGTTATACAACTAAAATTATTTATTTACTCAAAAATCACCCTCACTCTGACTTCAAACCTTATGACTTCATATCACCAACTTCTGGGCCCAATCTTACTACCAATAGGTCAGGACCCTTTGATATATACTGCTACTCAGGTGGAAATATAGTTCCAACATTCTGCTACACATCATTACCCTGATGTATTACATCTACAACAAAAATTTTGATAGGGACTGGATACACTTAATACCTCGGGTTCAAATGTATTATTGATGTAGATAGGGGTATACACATAAATTGATAAACTTTACAGCACTTGTGTACTTCTTTTAAGTCATTATGTAATTTCATAATCATTTATAACTTAATTAGAAAGGTTCATATCATTTAGATTCTAAGCTTCTGCACAAGAATCACCTCAACAATGAGACATATCTAAAAATATCAAAGTAAGGAAAGAATTGGGATAACTTTACCTTTGTATGGATGACACCATAACATGAACTAGAGTATGAAAGAGGAATATTCTGACTTCATAGCAAGAACTAGAACATAAAGAAATAAAAACATTCCTAAATGCCTAGTAGCCGTCCGCTTATAAGTAAAGCACACCACATACCCATAAACAGGACTTTACCCGATGTGATTTCATAGACACCCTAGGTCCATGAACCGTCCTCTGATATAAAGTTTGTCATGACCTAAACTGCGCCCTGGATATGACGAGCATCCTAAACCAAGAAGGCCCGAGAGCCCTTCTCTAACTGCAATTATATACACAATTCTTATACTATATGACAAATGCAGAAATACATAACAATACAGAAACATGTTCACAATCTTACTTCAACTGAAATATATGAAATTTTCTTTATAAACCTTCATAAATACATTTCACCAGTCTGCAAAATATCTATCAATACTGAAACAACATACGTCAGAAACAGGAACAAGGGCCCCAGTCGAACCACGAATCAAAATAAAATGACAATGACTTATAACTAGGCCTTACAAAATAAGAGAGGCTCACCAACTGCCACATCTGACCAAACAACTCTACTACTTAGCGGGATTCCAGGAATATGCCTCAGATTCTGAAATATAGGGGGTCAACACAGATGTACTGGTATGTTGAGAAATCCAATATAATGTATTTGTATATAACATAAGTAAGAGCAATTCATAAAATTTTTTATATATAATATATATGAAAAAACATGGTTACATTTTAAATACTTTAAAACATTTCTTTGAAAGCCCTGACCCACTCTTTATCTTACTTTTAAGCTAGATAGTACATCCTATAATCTATATTTTTATGGGCTATATGGAATATTTCCTTAATTCGACCGCCAAGCCCCCAATTCAAGTTTGCCATATGGATTGGAGTATCTATAAGAGGAGGCATGCAAGACCACACAGTATGGTAACATGATCCCCAATCAAATCAACATGTCATGGTAGTGAACAAGTCCGCAAAGCATGGCTCCTAGCCATAGTCCAAATTTGGGACGACATAAATCAAGGTACATAAGACCAAAAAGCATGGTACCATAACCCCGTGTTGATAAATCACAGTTTTTAGCTTGGAGTCTTTCAACTTATACTTTCTTCGGGTAACCATCTATCTCTCTTTAATCCTATTTGTAATTTATTCTAAACATGAATCTTTCTAAAATCAAATTTTGAAAATCTGAGTAAACTCAATCGATTAATATATTCTTAACCTGCTATGGCATTCATCTATTTGGTATCATCATATCAAGACATGCAAGTGATATCTCTATGCCATACATTATCATATTACAATGCTTTATTTCAAACAATGTTTAGACCACCAAGATTTTTAAACAGTACAATAGGATTCATGTTTTCAAAACATATGTCAAACGATGCAAAGATTTTCTTCTCTAATATTTCAATAAATAATGGTCAATTTATCAAAGAATCATGCAATTCCATTGATTATCACATATATGATTTAAATAAAATAAGATATTATCCCTTTCTTAAATTCACAATCAACATAAAATCTATACAAGTTAGTAAAACAGTAGTTCATACTTAAGAACATGCAATTAGATAACCCTTAACTTGTAGATTAAGAAATAACATAATAAGAGAGGGAAATTTTTTCTTCATGATCTAAATTCATATGTTTCAAACTTTAAATTCATGCATATATATATATATATATATATATATATATATATATATATATATATATATATATATATATATATATATATATATATATATGAACAAAAATCAATTTTTAAGGGAAGGCCTCAAGGCCAAAATATTATATTGCTAAAAAGGATTCAGAATCCATAACCTTTAAATTATTCCCAAAACCCATCATGAGTATATGATTTCATAGTTTTTGATACTTAATAAAATGGTTTCAACCTTCCCATGTAGTTTAGGAAAACCCCAAATACCTTAGATGTAAAAAATTCACAAAGAAATTTTGAAAATATTGGACCTTTAAGCTTGATTGCCCAAACCCTAGTTGTTCTCTCCTCTTGTGTTCTCGAAAGATAAATTAGGGATCTTAAGAGAGTTAAAATGTTACTAATAAGCCTAATTTAGTTTAAGAATGATTAGGGACGATTTTGGAATATAAAAAGACTTAGTTTCCCTTAAAATGACTTAAAATAAAGTTTTTATGCCCTTGGCTCATAGGGCATATGATGCATTACCAATGACCTAATCAAGGTAGTGCCACGCATGTCCATTACCCAAAATATGTTAGGCATCATATTAACCATCAACTAAAATGGGTTGGATGATGCATTGCCCATGTCATAATAATTCCAGTAGCCTTTGGCGATTGCTAGGGGAGACATACCACTTTACGAAGCTATAACTTTTTGCTCGGGTATTGAATTGAGGCAAAATTGGTATCATTTTAAAGATACTTTGAATACCTTTTATTTTATATATAGTTGTCCCTCTAATTTATTATATGGAAGAATTTTTGGCTGATGGAAGTTGACCCTAATTGAAACATCCACTAAAACTTAATCGATAGAAATATTTTCAACTCGTCTTAGAGTTAGAGGATTCTTGTGACTTCAGTTTATATTAAAAAAGTTTTCCCACACTATATTAGTGATCACTACACTTATATTAACATGGAATCATTTATTTTGGGTCTATAAGAGTAGGAACGACGTTAATATTTTAGCCCCTAAGGTGTGGGGTGTTACAATAGAAAAGTAGACATTAGGATTAGTATTTTACTAAATACTAATCCTATATTTATCCCTTCTTATAAAATGTCTCCTACTGAGGTTATAGTGATTAAGCATAAATTATAGGTTGTTCTTGATAACAATATGTGTCTTTGTGGGGTGCTCCTATTCTTTTCATGCGTAAGAAAAATGGGTACTTTGAATGTGTATAGACTATCGCCAATTAAATTAGGTGATAGTGAGGAATAATTAGCCACTTTATTGGATTGATAAATTATTTGACCAACTACAGGATACTATGTATATTTCTAAGATTGATCTTTGGTTGAGTTATCATTAATCCAACATTAGGGAGGTGGATACCTATTAAGACTTTTTTCCTACTAGGTTTGGATAGTATGAGTTCTTGGTCATTTTGTTTTTTTTTTCTAATGCCTTTGATGCATTTAAAGATATTATGAATTAGGCATTCCGGAAATTTTTGGACTTATTTATCATTGTGTTTATTGATGGCATTTTTGTGTATTCTAAGATTAAGGAAGATTATACCAATAACCTCAATATATTATTGCAGAATCTTTAGGGTCAACATTTGTATTCTACTTTTCAAAGTGTTAGTTCTGGTTGAATGTTGTTACTTTTCTTGGTCATGTTTTTTATAGTTTAGGGATTATAGTGGATCCACAAAAAGTTATGGTGGATAAGAAGTGGCCTATACCCTAAACTCCAACTGATACTTAGAGCTTCTTTGGTTTATCTGGGTATTATAAGAGGTGTATGGAGAGTTTTTCTTTGATTATTGCTCTATTGACAAAGTTGAGGTTTCTCTAGTCCTAGTCTTATAAGGGTATCTTTGAGAAGTTAAAGAATAAGTTAACTTCAGCTCTTATTTTGACCCTACCCGATGGTATTGATGGCTTTGTTGTTTATTATGATGCATCCCTTATGGGACTTAGTTGTGTTAATGCAGTATAGCAGGGTAGTGGCGTAGTCTTCCAGGCAGATGAAGGCCCATGAAAGAAATTATCTAAATTGTGATTTGAAATTTTTGGGTGTGGTTTTTTCTTTGAAGAATTTGCACCATTCCTTATATATAATTCATGTTGACATATATTAAAAACATAAGTGCTTGCAGTACAAGTTCACCTAGAAGGAGTTGTATTTAAGGTTAAGGATATGACTGGAGTTACTCAAGGATTATGATATTAGTCTGCAATATCATCAAGGTAAAGCTAATTTGGTCACTTATACTCTTAGAAAGTTATCTATAAGGAGCCTATCATATGTGGATAAGAAGAAACGGTGCTTTGTATTAGATATTCATCAATTGGAAAATCTTAGAGTTTGTCTTTTAGATTACGAGGATGGTGGTGTGATTGTTCAAAAGGTGGTGAAGTCATCTCTTTGTGTTGAGGTACAGGAGAAGTATATTTTTGATGCTATTTTAATGTAGATCAAGAATGATGTGGGTCAACAAGATATCCTAGCTTTTAAGATTAGTGGTGATGATATCTTGAGGTACAAAGGTAGACTGTGTGTTCCCAATGTTGATAGACTGCAAGAGAGGATCTTGGTTGGGGATTAGGAGTAGAGGTGTATGATTCATCCTGGTTTGACAAAGATGTATCATGATTTAAAAGATATTTATTGGTGAAATAACATAAAGAGGGAAATGACTAATTTTGTGGCTAAGTGCATGGTTTGGTAACAAGTGAAGGTAGAGCATTTGAGACCAGATGGTATCTTCTAAGACATTGAGTTACCTATAAAGAAATGGTAAATCATTAATATGGATTTAGTTACTGGTTTCTATGGTCTCATTGTCAATTTGATTTAATTTGGGTCATTATTGATATGACGACCAAGTCTTCTCAATTCTTCACCAAGAGGACTAATGATTCTGCAGATGATTATGCCAATCTCTTCATTTAGGAGATCATCAAGTTTCATAGTATGCCTGTTTCCATTATTTATGATTGAAGTACGTAGTTCTTATCTAACTTCTAAATGTCTTTTCAAGAGGCTTGTGGTCTAAAGTTAACCTTAGTACCTATTTCAACCCTTAAATAGAGAGACAGTTTGAAAGAACTATTTAGACTTTGAAAGATATTCTAAGAGCCTGTGTGATTTATTTCAGTGGTATTTGGGTTGATCAATTGCCTAAAATAGTGTTTTCATAGAATAACAGTTATCACTCTAGTATTGGAGTGGCTCCTTTTGAAGATCTTTATGGTATGAGATATTGTCCTTCTATTAAATGGTCCAAAGTTGGTGAGACTAGATTTTTTAGTCTAGACTTGGTTCATAAACCATGGAGAAGGTGATGGTGATTTAATATAGGCTTAGAACCGCCTAAAGTTTCCTAAAGTCCTATAAGAATGTGAGATATAGGGAGTTTGTGTTTGATTTTGGTGATTGGGTGTTCTTCAGGGTATCACCCATGAATGGAGAGGTGATATTTTGAAAAAAGAGGATGTTTTATCCTCGTTATATTAACCATTACATGATTTTGAGTAAAGTGGGTAATGTGGCTTATGAGTTGGAGTTTCCTTTGAGTTTTTGTTCTATTCACCCGATTTTCATGTTTCAATACTGAAGAAGTGTGTGGGTGTTCCTTCCTTGATTATTCCCTTTGAAAGAGTGGGTGCTTCAAATTCCTTGTTTTATGAGGAAGTCTAGTTAAGATTTTGGATAGGCAAATTTGTCTTTTAAGGAGTATTGGTGTGAATTAAGTGAAGGTTCTTTAGAGGAACCATAAGCTGGGGGGGAGGGGATGAAACACCCCAGATTTGGGCTCTAAGAAATTCCTTGTATTTAAGCTCACTTCCTAGATAATGATTGGACTTAATGAGTCTTGATTACTTTTTACGGGTCAAAGTCCTAAATCTTAGCCTGACCAGTAAGTTTTCCATGGTTTCCCATAGTTTATTTTCTGACTATGGTCGGGACTTGACAAGTCATGGTGATACATTATGATTCATAATGTGTGACTCGTAGTCTCATTAGTGTGATTGCCTATATTTTCTATTGTGACCATGATTACAACTATACGGTCGTATGGTTTGGTCATGAGTCATAGGTTGAGACTCCTGACCCGACCAGAGAAGATTCCTTAAGGCATATCTTTGATTATTAGTTATGGTGATGACTCTTAAAAAGACCCTATAATTCGTATGGTGAGCCATTATCAATAGCGATAAATTTTAATCTTTTAATTGAGGGGATATTGGTAATTCCCTCTTTTCCCACTTCTGACACACGATGTTAAAACACCTTTCAGACACTATTTCCATCATTTAACAAATCAAAACACTATATTTACTCTATTAAATGCCTAAGTCAAAGAACATCTAGGGTTTCTCAAGGTTGATTGTCTAGAGATTCCAAGGGTGAATTCCCTCAAAAACTGTGATACTTTTAGGGATGTGCCCGATTGGGGTCGCAAGGCGATGTTGGTGCATAATGTTTTGGGTCATGGGGCAAAGATGTTTCTTTGTGTTTGGGTCCACAGTGAGACTCTCTCTTTCCATACATAAAAACATGTTTGCCCACATTAAATAAAGGGGTAAAATGGTCCATTCCCATCCCATAACTTCCCCAATCCATTGATTAACCCTAAAAACATTCAAAACTATTAGAAGGCTCTCGAAATTCAGCATACTCTCCCTTCCAAGAACATCAAGAAGGATTTATCAATCCTTAGAATTGCAGGATCAAATATTCCTATCTTCTTCAAGGATTTCTCTTAAGTTAAGGCATGTATCTCTTCCCTAAAACCTATTTTATTTAAAGCATGTGTTTAAATGGTTACCTATGTGGTTTAACTATTGGCCTTTGGATATAGGATGACGGTTTTTGACTAATTGGTGTCAATGTGATTATTTATGTTCACATATGTATTGTTTATACTTTAATGTTGGGTTAGAAATCAAATAGATTTATGGGTGTGTGAATTAAATATGGAATTTAGTTTTCTCCAAGTTTAATGAGTTAATTATTTAGAATTGGTAATAACCTCAACCCGATCTGATGGAATTGGCTTCGAAAATGAGAATATGCATATTGAAAAATTATTTTAAAACCTTGCATGGTATAAAAGTGTAATGGAACATGAATTGGATTTTAAAAAGGGCTTGATTGCCATTGATTGAACTAGAAATGAAAATTTTGGAGTTCTATTAGATGAGGGATTAGAGTCTCGCTTGGCTAGATGATTTGGTTCCTACTTGGGACTTTGGATTCCCATTGGCTTGTTGGGTTAGAGTCCCACTTAGCTACATTGTTTGGCTCATATGTAGAACTTTTGAGTCTTATTGGTTAATTGGGTTAGAGTCCCATTGGCAAGATGGTTTGATTAGGCAAAATGATATGTGCTTGCAAGCTATAGTCCGTATGATGATACCACTTGACAATGCCTAAATGAATTACTTCTTGATTGATGATTGGGAATGTGTGTAAATGTTTTAATTGGGCTTAAGGATAGTTTTGGAGTAAATCAATAAAAGTGTACGTCCTGAAGGAGCAATACTTGAAATCACTATTATCGACACAGGTATCTAAATGACCTGATAGTTTGAGTCTCCCTTGTTATATGACTGAGTGCTTAAGTCACTCATTATATATGTCGAGAGTTTTGAACCCCCCATAGTGCATATATATGTATGAGTATTCTCTAGTTTATGTGGCCACACTCATTAATTCCCTTTTATCTTGCTGAGGGGGTTTGGAACCCATATAGCCTGTGGAAGCCTTATTATGACAGTTATGGTACAAAGTCCAAGTTAATGATTTTAAAATGCAAGTTAGGCCCTGCTCCTTATCCCAACACATTTTTTATATATATGTATATATATATATATATATATGTATTTGAATGTGTGCATTGGATTTTGATGTAATTTAAATTGTTGATCATGGAATTATTTTATCCCTTACCCCTGAGCTACATGCTAGTACTCAACCCACAAACCGTCTTCAAATGTTGTATCCCTATGCGATGCAGGAAATAGAGACATTTCTACTTTTCGTGTAAAGTGTTAGATGATCTTTGGAATTGTTTATGAGTTAGCTTGAAGTTGTTGGCCTCCTCATTTCAAAAAGCCTATTGCTTTTTGGTATAGTTGATGTCCTAGACTATTCATTTGGTAACCTTTTTTTTTGGCAATCGTCAGGGGCATATCACAACTTAGATTGATGTTAGTATTCTTAGAGGCTTTGTGTATTACTATGGATTGAGACATTTGTTAAAGTCATATAACTATGCCTTGGTTTATCTTATCTTGATTATACCATTTGGATTTCTTCCACTATCATATATGTGTTGTGTTATGTTTGAATAGGCAAACGAGGTAGTCTCTTGTCCTCAATGGACTTGAGATACCTATCACAACCAGGCCTTGGTTGAACTCATGAAAAGCATGGTATCAGAGAACGATTCAGGGTCACTAGCTGTCCACAAAGTTGTGCTAGTAGAGTCTCTTTTATGGGTGTGTAGCTCACCATACTTATAAAGGAGAGGATAAAAGGCATTTCAAATTTTTTCCCTCTATTGTGTTCTTTGTTTGATCTGTAGAGTCTAAGCTTTTGAATCTTCTCTAATTTTTGTTTGCTCACATTTCAGATCAAGATTCATAGATGATATGATGCACTTGGAAACTCCTTCATTCCACTTGAGGACCATGTGGATTCAGCTCTTCCTACCTATGGAAAACAAATCCAGTCAAGGATCCCTTCGCCTGATTGCCTCCATGGAGTCTTATTGGTCCTTACCAGTCCTCATCGGGCTTTTAGAGATGATGATACTATGGCCCCACTACCTCAAGTTGATATTTCTAATGTTTATATCTTCTAGTCTATATATTAGTTTACTTCATAGGTGGCCTCTCAGTACTTCTGTCACTCCCTCTTTTGAGGTCACTATAGTTTTCCGATTCATGAGGTTGAGTCCTCAGAAGTTCGTAGGGTCTAAGGTTGAAGAGGTTCCTCAAGGATCCATCGATGATATTGAAAATATTTTCCGATTGATGAATGCGTTAGACTCTGAAGGTGTGGAATTTTTTGTATACCAGCTAAAAGATATGGCATATCAGTGGTATGAGGATTAGGAGTAGACGGGAGGGGATGGTGTTGAGCCAACTATCTAAGATAAATTTTCTAGTGCCTTTTTTGATTATCTTTTTCCTCAGGATTTGAGGGAGTCTAAAGTTGAGGAGTTTGTGAATTTGAAATAGGGTAAGATAAGTGTGAAGGAGTATGCCTTGAAATTTCATCAGTTTTCCCGCTATGATCCGTAGTTAGTGTTTAACATGATAGCTAGGATTAGTAAGTTTTATTCAGGTTTGTCTTGGGCCTCATTCCTAGAGTGTAAGGCTGCAAAGCTTAATAATGACATGGATATCTCTAGGCTGGTAGTTTATATGCAATAAGCGAAGGATGGGAAAAACAAGCAGGCTAAAATTGGGGAAAGACAGAGTAAGAAATTTAGGTAATCTGAGCAAGGTAAGGGTCAGCAGAATAGTGGTAAAGAGGGAAGTGGGAAAACAAAAAGTGGGGAAATTCCAATTTTTACTTAAAGACTTGTTCTCTATACCCAAAGCTGTCTGGAGATCATCGCTTTCAAATTGATAGTGGGTTTAAGACACAGGGTGCCTAAATTTGCATCCTGGTTAGCGTAGTGAGGTGAGGAACAAGTGTTTTAGGTGTTTTCATCTTTCTCACATTTAGCGAGAGTGTCCTTCAGTTATGGTTACTACGGGATCAAATAGGGTCCTGGTTGCTAGTTTATCAGCTCCCACACCAAAGGGTTCTCCTTCTTGTTTAGGCACTGGTTCGAATCATTCTATGTTTTTTCCACCACCCTGAGTCTGAGGCATCTCCTGACATTTTCAATGGTATGCTTTTTCTCTCATAGTGTTTATTGTCTGCTTGATCCAGGGTTTACCCTTTCTTATGTGACCTCTTATGTGACTGTTTATTTTGGTTTTTGTCCTGATTGCATTTTAGACCTTTTTTCAGTGTCTACCTAGTGGTTATTCTATTGTGTCTAGAAGGATTTATAATGATTGTGTGGTATTTATCTATGGTAGGGAGACCCTGGTGAATTTGATCTTAAGGATATATTGGCTAATACTTTATGAATTTAACAATTACTTGGGGAAAATCTTTGCAAGAGGGACCTAATGACATTTATAGCATTGTGAAAGTAGATAGGATGTACGCATAGGTGTCTCGACCCAAGACTACCCCCTAGTTGAAATACGGTGCTTAGAATCACAAGTGATCTCAAGCTATCCCATGTACTAACATACTACTTGAGAAATTGGTTTATAATTTAAATAAAATCTAAATTTTCTAATAGAAAATTTAATAATGAGAAAATATGAATGAATGTAATACTGATAAAGTTTACAAGAGGATAAAACTGAAGAAAGAACTTGAATTACATATCATGAAACTAACTGACTATTTATGAAGCCTCTACTGTAGTGATTGTAGGTTGATGGAACATGCCTCCAACTACAACAAATATATACATAAAAATAATAACAATATAATATATGAACTACAACTAACTATTGTTCCCGAAATAAGAGCACTCATCACCTGTTGGCTGAATGCTGAGAACTATCTGACTTGGAGTGTGGACTACATCTGGTACATATATCATAATGGAATCTCGCCACAAATGCATATATGTTGTCTGTACATTGAAATGTACTGAGTATATGAGGACATGTACTAAATCATGGAAATATTTAAAACATGCTTTAAAATTAAAGATCTAAGTTATTTGCTAAAACATACATTTAAAACATGTCTATACGTGAAAACTATAAGTCAAAGTAAGATTTATAAATCATGTGCCAAAAATAATTCTGTAAGTTGGGAAGCATTAGAAACATGAATCAATGTAAGTAAACCTCATGTAAAGCTGAACATGCTATAAAATTGAACTGAGGATCATGTATGGATGATGAGAATGAAACATGAACATGTAAAATTAAGAATGCTAGACTGATTATTACATGTACTAACATGATCTAAATAGCTGATTTCTGAATAACTGATAAATCTAGTGACTTGGTCAATTAAACCTGAACTGAGATAGACAGAGGACTGCCTAAAACTGTAGGAGCTATCATGTAACAATAGAAAGCATGCGAGCTATCATGGAGTCCAACATCTGACCCATGTTGAGGAGGGATATTCTATCCTTACCATCAGGGTAGAACCTAAGCTGGAGTGATCACTAAACTGATCCCATATTGTGAAAGAGGTGACACTCTCTGGTGAGTCCTCTAAACCTATGGTGGTACGTCATTTCTGGTAAGTATGATGTGCTAAACCCGCACTTCCCTGTTGATGCTAAATCCTACTCCCAACCTAAAAACAATGAAACACTAACTGGTACGTGCACTGATTACTGATAAGCTTGGCTCATGATATTTTGGAAACTACATACAAATTTTGATGTAATCATAAACATCTAAACTGATAGTTTTCATCATGGTCATAAAAAAATGAGTATAACTACAAGAGCACGAGTTGACTGACTTATTACTTGGAAGGTCTAAAACGTAAGTAAACACATAGGTATCAGGTGTTCATAACCCTCCAGTACTGAATGAATACAAAATTCGATAACAATACTTGAAGTGGTGAGATAAAGTCCCAATTCAAAGACCCAAAACATAATACGTGTCAGCAAACTGATAAAGTCTATGAATTTGAATATATGAATATATTAAACTTGGAAGGATAACAATTTCACATGGTTTAATTCACAATTTGATAATTTGGCATGGGAGCAATTAAACATGACTTGACTAGTTGAAATCCAAAGTATGAAGTAATCTAATTTTCATGGGGAAAACATGTTTGCACGGCTTGAATTTCAAATTAATAAGAAAACATGGATTAAATTCATAAGTTTTATGGATATTTTCCTAAAATACGATAGAATTCACACTTAAAAAAAAAGAGGATATCTTTTGTGCTCAATGGGTGGAAGGAACCCATTGATGAATACCCCTCATACCCCAATTAGATGACTTCTTAAAGAAATCTTTAACTTGGAACTTGAATTCTTACGTTATTTGGGAAGAAAGTCTGACTTTCTTGTTCTTGGGAATAGGGGAAAGGTTTACGAATGATAACTTATGGAGAATGGGGAGAAGTAGTGTGTATTGGGGGTTTTAATTTGTGGAAGAGGAGTTTGATGTGAGTAAAAGACCAAATTATCCCTAGAAAAATTAAATAAAATTAGAGAAATTTTTAGTTGATAGCTTATCAACTAGTTGATGGCTTATTAACTTAGTCATCAACCTCTAGCTGGACTTAGACACTTGTTGGTTAAGGTTGATTACTTAGTTGATAGATTATAAACTAGTTGATGTCTTATCAACTTAGTCATAACCTTATCTTAATGAATTTGGGTGTTTTATATTTAAGTCTAATGATGAGGTTGATAGCTCATCACTTAGTTGATGGTTTATCAATCAAGTTGTCACCTTGTTGATAGTAGGGCACACCGAATTAAAATGAGCATAACTTCCTTGTACGATATCAAATTAAGGTAACATTGGATGCGTTAGAAAGAAGACACAGATATTTCATATAATATATAGTAACACACCTGAATCTTTACATCATAGTAATTATACTTGTTTAAAGTTTATCCTTGTATGATCGAATAGAAAAAGTCAATCGATAAATGTTTTCTCAACTCGACTTTTCTCTACGTGCTTCTTGTGACCATGATTAGCACCAAAAATGATATTTAAACAAGGTGAATGGTCATGATATGCATATTAATATATAAATCATAGGATTATAGTTTACACACATAGGAACGGTGGTACAAATTCTAGCCTGAAAGTGCAGGGTGTTATATTATCTCCCCTTTTAAATCTTTCTCCCTTGAATGATGCGTAGAAACTTATTGATGATTTGGGAATATGGAATAACGTAGATATGCAATGTCTGATAATGAAGGATATAGCTGAGCTGAAACATTAAAACTTCTATCATGAAACTGATATTTGAGCTAACTTGACTTTATTGACTATAAGGAACTTATTCATTCTAGGAGTTCAGAACTCACTTGGAATGTTCATGATACGATCATAAATATAGAACTGAAAAGTGATAACCGATGCAACAAAAATTCTAAGAGTTACTAAGGATGCAATAAAATATGTAACTTATCATTAGAAATTATCCTTCAATAAAGTATGAATAGGAATCAAATAAAAAAGGGCTTAATGGCATCGCCAAGTACATTATGTAAGCACGAATAACGAGATAATGAGACTTTGGTCATACCAGGGGTATTATAATGTCTAAGTTGGGATACTTAGAAAATTGAGATCATGCATTGATCACTTACGAACTAAATCATGACTACATATTTGAATAAGAGACATGATGCATGGACTAAACTAAGTTTACAATTTGCATGGATGTGAATAAATTACCTTATGGAATAGCCATACACATGAAACTTTGGATATTAAAACTAGATGGAAAGATGGAAAACTATATGAGCTTATTTGTCTGATTGTAAAACTGAATTGCTTGCTATACGGACTGAATTATACTTTAATCTTATACTAAACTGGAGTATTTCTTCAACAATCTTTGTAAAAAGCATTAATAACATTAGCGATCAAAGAATTCAGGGCTTGATCTGAATAAGATATATGCATATGGAGTAACAACATTGCTACAGATCGATAATCATGGACTATAGGCCTATAAAAATATGCTAGGATATAATCAATTTGCCTTAGGCAATAAAATGGATAACTTTCAAGATTATCCACACTTCTCAAATGATCCCTCAACTATACTTATCCATAAATACTATGCTCATTGTTTCAACTTGTAATTCTCCTATGGGTGTTGATAACTCCAACTACTAAAGTCTGAGTTGAACTAAGTTATCTTACCATGTTCTAGCCTACTCAAAGTCACAAGGTACCACACATAACACCATAGTACTAATGTAAACCACAGATTCAATATTCTATATGTTTTCAGATCTCTCATCTCAAGAATATTACTTCTTACACTTCAATGAATTACTTCAACCTCTTACTAGGAATTCACAAACTCACAATGTGTCCATACACTTCTATACAACATGACTTTCAAGCCTATTATTATTACCACATATAAACTTCTAGTCAACCAATCCTTCTAGGAAATTTTTCCATACTCTCTAGTACCTCTATAAACAACAACTTCCATTCACTATCAATATGAAGACACACATAGAATTCTCATTTAACCATGACATATACCATAAGCTTTACCTTAATCTTCCTTCACACTTATAGCCTTATATAAAATAAACATACAATAATATTTCCATATTAAGGGATATTTACTCTCTCCCATCTAAGCCATTATTCATTAGTTGTTTTCATCATCATTGCCTTAACATAAGGAGAGGTCTTTAAAAGGTTAGAACATGAGGACCTAAAACATGAAAGAATACTGTACATAAGTTTGACACTTTATTTAGGAATGAGGAATAGAGTATCAAAAGCATGACTTTATTAAAGAGATCTAAACTGATGACATACATGACATAATACAAATTTTCACTGGACATTAATGGTGCACCATGAGTTGTGGGAGCTGAGCATACTATAAATCATGAATACATGATTCATGAGTTGTATGACCTAGATTTGGAGTTAATAAATTCAGGGAATATGATTTGTAATGCTGAGTGAACTAGAACTCTTTATACTAGGAATGAAGATCGTGTATAATTCTATATAAGTGCATGAACATGAATTATTATCATGGAGCTAATGTGTAAGAAATGAGTAGAGGTCATGATAACTAAAGTAAAAAAATTTACATTGAGATAATAATAGGTTAGGTATCTTCATCCCTTGTATTGTTCTATAACACAATGACATCACTACTAGAATCTGAGAACATGTCTTGGTTTCTTGTTCTATCATCTCCCCCTTAGATTTAAGCCATTATTTTATGTCCGTGGACCCCTTTTAATAAACTCTAAATTAAATTTCAACCATTCTAATCTAGAGTCTGGGATATAATGATACACATAAATAATAAACTCACCCTAAAGACTATCTCTTAAAGTGTAAAACCTGCTGCTAGTACTTTCTTTTGGGATAAAACTCTTAACTTTATATAGCCCAAATAATCATCGTATAATAACTTAAACACTTACTATCTTAGAATCTTTGAGAGTATCACCATACCTTGAGTTCACACCATCAAGAATTTTAAGCTCTTGTTTCTATTTGCTCAATTATCAAAGTTTTAAATTTATATTCGAACACTTAACATCTTTAATTTCAAACTCTTCTTTAAATTTTCTGAATTATCCAAAATTCAAACTTAGATTCTAATACTTAACATAGATATCCATAGAACTTCTCATACAATAATACCCACTTATTACTACTGGATAGAAATCATGAAACACTAATCCACACAAAATTTTATGAACATGCTCAACCTTAACAAGCTTCACTATCATTGTGGTAGCTGCCTAATCTCTATCACACCTAAAGTATTAAAATACCCTAAGTATCCCCTAATTGAGAAATCTCTATCCAATTGTTATTAAACAAACTACACAATATCTTTCTTGCTCCATGGATACATAATCTACGAAATTTGGATAAAAACTACCAATAATTTATTTATACTAATCTCCTAAGTTTATAATTTTAACTCTAGATCATATGCTATAATAGGATTCTAAGAAGGAATATAAGGGAATATTTGACTATGTCTTATTGCTTAATTTTCATGAACATGAATAAAATATTTCAAACTTTAGAACGTAAAGGGACTTATGCGTTCCTTTTAAGCATACATGAAATCTCAAATCTCGATCAATAGGTATTTAAGCTTGACTGTTTCTATTACCTTGAAAATAATGTAGAGTTGAGATAAATAGAGTAACATAAAAATCTGTAAAAGTTCCTTAGAGATTATGTCTACTGCATGATCTGAGGCATGAAAGAGGGGAAACATCTCTTAAATGCCCTATAGCGTCTAGAAGAAAAGTATATATGTCTCTGTATTATCCCTTAAGACTCTACTAAAAATGGCTTCATAGACACCCTACGATACTTGAACCTTATGCTCTCATACCAAGTTTTTAATGACTCGAGACTGCCTCCTAGTCATAAAATATTCCTGTGAACCATAAGTGAGCCCAAGATAACCCACGTAGTAGCATACTACTTGAGCAACTGGTTTAAAATGTAAATAAAAGCTACTTTTCTTAAGCGTAAAGATAATCATGAGAAAATCTGAATGAATGTAATACTGATAATGTTTATGTAACACCTTGTGTTCCCCTAACATAATCTAAGTATGAGTACATGAGTATTCATATATAAAATTTTTGAAAAAGTCATTATTTTTTAGTTTAGAGCCAACCATTGTATAGGAAATTCAATTATCTTTGTAACAAGATCAAACTCGCCCAAATATGATAATCGGGTAAAAAGTTATGGAAATTATAAGTTTCAGTCATTAGACCCCATCATTTTAACCTTTAGTGTGTCACAGAGAATGTCCAAATGACAATTGTCAATTTTTAGTGTGACTCTGCAATGTTGGCGCAAAGCGAAGTAGGCCGATTTCTAGTTTGGCAATTTTTAGTGGGCATCCGCGATGGTGGTGCATCGCGGAGGTGGCCAAATTGGCATTCTAAAGGCTTACCGTGGTAGCTCCTCATCAAGGCATTTGTTCAGGTCTCAATTATACATTTTTAGTGGCTTGGCGTAATATTGGTGCATCATGTCAAGGCCAAAAATCAGGATGCTTAGTTTTTAGCTTATGTTTTAAATCCATGTAATGTTATTTGGATATTTTTCTAAGCCCTAAAATCATCCTAAAACACAAAATATAGCCCGAATTGACCCAGATAATCATTCATTATTCAAATTCCTCTCAAATTAAAGATCCCCTTTTCCAAGAACAAGAAACCCTAGTTCTCAAATTCAAGACCAATCCAAGGAACTCACCCAGAACTTCAAGAAATTCACTATTCCAGGTATGTTAGATGTTCATCCATGGATTTCTTTTACCCATGGAGCCCAAGTAACCCATTTTAATCACCAAGTGATAATGTTGTCAAGTTATAATGTTTTAAATTATGATTTCTTCCATGAATCTCCATGAAATATTGATTTTATACCATGTTACCTTGAAAATCATTGCTACTCAACTCTCCATGTTTTAATATTATTATTTATTTAATTAAACAATGATTTAGTACTATTATATTAAATTCATGCTATTTTTATAAGTTCCATGGCATGTCTATGATTGTTTTAAAACCTGAACTACAAGTGTTTAATAAAATTCCTATAAGAGTGATTTATTTAAATAATAGCCTACGTGTTTTTTGTTTCAAGGTTTAGTGTCATTTTATTATTATTTTTTGAGTCATGGAGGTATTGAATATCCAAAATCCATAGTTGTTTACTTAGTCTAGTCTCAATACATTATAGAATAGTCTCAGTACATTACATAATAATCTTCAGAACATACTATGAGCATTATCAGAATAGTCAGATATCAGTCAGTTAAACTCAAAATAGTTTAGTATTTTATTGTCTTTCAGTTGGGAGTTGGATTTAGCACCAAGCGAGTATAAGGATAGCGACTTCTCCATCAAATAGGTAGAGTCATTAATAGCAGTCCCTGTACTCCAGAACTATGTAGCCAACATATGATATGACAAGTTTGCTGTCATATTAGGCTTGACATCTCGTAGGGGTCAACTGTTAGTTCAGGCTTGACCCCCTTAGTCCTTTGGACATTATATCAGTTTAGAGGATCCACACAACTAACGTTAGTACCCGTGGCAAAGTAATAACACCCCCTCTAACTTGGGTTACAAGATGGACCCCAATTAGCTCAAATTGGGGAATGTCGGTTAGATGATACCTCCCACAGTCTCAGATATAGTCGCAGTTGCATTCCCAGTTCAGTTATGCAGCCTTAGAGTTGTTTGACCAAAGCATACAAATATCAGTATTTTAGTTTACATATTTTACTCAGTCCATATTATATGCTTGGTCACGCATCCCCAGTATTTATAGTTTTTCATGTATCTTTAATATTTTCAGACTGTCATGCATACTCAGTATTTATAGATTCTCCATATTTTCAATATCTACAGATTCCATGTTCTCAACTTAGTACTCTATGTTTTACATGCATATTCAGTTTATTATTAGTTCTATTCATGAAACTATACATATCAGCCTACATCATTTAGAATACCAATACATTCAAAGTACTAATCATATACCTTTATTTTACGCTATGATTTATCATATCGTAGGTGCTGATGCTCAGTTCCCAGACCGTGCTTAGTGTTCACTTTTCGGGCTATCATTAGTACATTAGTAGTGGTGAGTCCTCATAATTCTAGGATAGATTATTTTACTTCATATCTTTATTTTAGTAGTTAATAGAGTTAGTGAGGGGCTAGTCCCATCAACTCATATTTAGCCAGTCAGTTTTAGAGGCTTTTCAGATATAGAGTAAGTTATTCAGTACTTGGACTTTTAATTGACATGCCCGTTTATTAGTATTTAATCAGATTCAGTCAGTTTTTCAATAGATTCATATTTCAGTATTGATTTAGTAATAAAACCTTATGGCATTATAAAATGTTTTCTGTAATTATGGTATTATTATTCAGTACTCATAGCCAGTACTAGCTCATGGGTTAGCTTCTGGTCTCTCAGAATTATAAACACCATCTGACTCCCCGGATGTACTCGCAAGGCATTAGAAAATTTGTATCAGAGCCTAAGGTTTTAAAGAGTCCTAGGAAGTCTAAAAGCTGTGTCAAGTAGAGTTTTATACATGGGTGTGTGGCGCGCCACACTTATAGATGAAAGGCTATGAGGAATTTAGGAAAACTTTCCCTTATTTCATTATTCATATTGTGCAAGTGAGTATGAGATCATGTTAAACTCACTATCTAATCCTTTTCTTCCTTCTGTTTATGGGACAAGCCTCCTAAGAAGAACGGTAGAAGAATAGGAAACCAACCAGTCCCTTAGCTCGTCAAGGTAGGTCCTCTGGATGAGCATGTCTCTCATCCAGAATTCAGAATTGCACTCACTAATCTTGTGAACTCCATAGAAACATAAAATGAATGACTAACTGCTGTTCCGACCAACCCAATGGCCTATACTCTGCAACTAGAATTTGGGATTTCATCTAGAGGAATCCTACTTCTTTTACGAGATCTAAGTTTAAAGAGCATCCACATGAATTCTTAGATATAGTTCAGAAAGTCACGAATGCTATGGGGGTGAAATCTAGTCAGAGTCCTGAGTTGATTGTATACCAGTTGCAAGATGTAGCCCATACTTGGTTTAAGCAGTGAAAGGTCGATAGGGGTGTAGATATAGGACCTATAGAATGCGAAGAGTTTTCGTAGCTTTCTTAGATAGATTCTTTCCTTTGGAGTTGAGGTAGGTTAGCATGAGCCTGAAGGAGTATTCCCTCAAGTTTACTCAGTTAGTTAGATATGCTCCTTATGAGGTCGCTGGTAACAGGTCCAACAGGAGTAACTTTTTGTCTGGCATATCTAATACTATAGTAAAGGAGTGCAATACCATAATGATAATTAGTGAGATGGATTTGTCTAGACTGATGGTCTACGCTCAACAGATAGAAGAGTAGAAGATTAAGGAGAGGGACAGAGAAAATAAGTGATATAGGGTGGGTAGTTTTAATTTTAGTCAACCAAAGTCAGAAGGTGGTAACCTTCCTCACTTTCATCAAAGGTATTTATCCCCGTCACCCTCTTCATCTAGTTCTACCATACCAAAATTCAGAAACTGTAATAGGGATAAAGCATAGGCTCGAAATACCAGGTCAGTGATAGTCGTGCTCGTACAAATCCTCTATGTCATAAATATGGTAGACAACATCAAGGTGACTGTAGAGCGGGTAGTGATGTGTGCTTTGTGTGTGCAAAGACAGGCCAGCAGATTTAGAAGTATCGGGTAGTTTGTTTGAAAGGTAGGGATGTACACCAATAGGACTAGTCCCATCAGTCGTTCAGTCCATCCAATCGCCCAATACAGCAAGGTGCCGCTCCCAGTGCTACTAGTTGTCAACGTCTGAATAGATTAATACTCTTCAGTCCCGCCAATATCAAGAAAATTCTCCTGATGTAATTACTAGTACACTGCATGTCTTTCACTTACATGTTTATACTTTACTAGACCCTAGAGATTCTCCTTCTTTTCTAACTTTATATATAACCATCAATCATAGAGTCAGTCCCAAAACTCTAGTTGAGCCCTTTTTAGTTTCAACCCCAGTAGGTGTTTCCATTGTATCCAAATAGGTCTACAGGAAGTGTCTGGTCACAATATATCAGAAAGTTACCTTAGTTGATCTTATTGAGTTAGAGATGACAGATTTTGACATTATTCTCGGCATGGATTGGTTCCACTCATGCTATGCCTCAGTTGATTGTAGAAACAAAATCGTTCATTTTTAGTTCCTAAATGAACCAATCCTTGAATAGATAGGTAGTAATAAAACTCTTAGGGGTCAGTTGATCTAGTACCTTATAGCTAGAAATATTATATCAAAGGGGTGTATTTACCATCATGTGCGATTCAAAGACTCTAACTTAGGAACTTTAACCCATGAGTCAGTTTCATTAGTTAGGGAATTTCTAGAAGTGTTTCTTGGAGATCTCCCTGAAAGGGAAATCAACTTTTGAATAGACCTTCTACCACATACTCATCCTATATTAATTTTGCCATACAGAATGGCTCCAGCCAAACTCAAAGAATTTAAAGAACAGTTGAAGGATATCTTGGATAAGGGATTTATCAGACCCAACATCTCCCTGTGTGGTGCTCCTATTTTATTCGTGTGTAAGAAAGATGGTTCTCTTAGAATGGCATAGAGTATCATAAGTTGAACAAAGTCACAGTCAAGAATTGATATCTACTTCCTTGAATCGATGTCTTATTTGATCAACTTCAGGGTGCCAGCTATTTTTCAAAAATATACCTCAGATCAGGCTATCATCAGCTTAGAGTTAGGGAATATGATAATCCAAAAATAACTTTCCAAGATCGGTATGGTCACTTTGAATTTCTAGTCATGTCCTTTGGTCTCACAAATCCCCAACAACCTTCATAGACTTTATGAACCGAGTGTTTAAGCAGTACTTGGTTATGTTCATCATAGTCTTCATTAAGGACATTCTTGTTTACTCTCATAGCAAAACTTATCATACAGACAACCTCAGATTAGTTCTTCAAACTTTTAAACATCACCAGTTGTTCGTTAAATTTAGTATGTGTGAATTCTGGCTAAGATCGGTATCTTTTCTTACCTATATTATTTATGGTGATGGCATTAGAGTTGATCCTCAAAATACTAAAGTGGTGAGAAACTATTCTAGTTCCATTTCTTCCCTCAATATCAGGAGTTTCTTAGGTTTAGATGGATATTACCATAGGTTTGTTAAAGGATTTTCATTAATTGCATCCTCTATGTCCAGATTGACTCAAAATAAAGTTAAGTTTCAGTGGCCAGATTTATGCAAGAAGAGTTTTTAGGAGTTGAAGACTCAACTCACCTCATCCCTATTCTCGACTCTAATAAATAGTTCAGATAGTTTTGTTGTGTATTATGATGCATCCCGAGTAGGTTTAGGTTGGGTCCTCATTTAAATAGGTAAGGTCGTAGCTTATGCCTTCAAATAGCTTAAACCCTATGAGAAGAATTACCCTACTCATGATCTTAAGTTAACAACTGTAGTATTTGACTTAAAGATTTGGAGGCAGTACTTGTATGGAGTTCACATGGCTATGTTCACAGATCATAAAAGCCTTTAGTATGTGTTCTCTCAAAAAGATTTGAATTTGCATCAGATGAGATGGTTAGAATTATTAAATAATCATGACATGAGTGTTCTGTATTATCGATGCAAGGCTAATATAATAGCCAATGCTCTCAGTAGATTGTACATGGGTAGTGTAGCTCATGTTGAGGATTGTAAGAAGCTGTTAGCTTAGGAAGTCCATCGGCTTGCATGAATAAGTGTCTGCTTAGTAAACTCAACAGAATGTAGTGTAAGGGTGCAGAGTAGCTTAAAATCATGTATAGTTTCCAACGTGAAGGAAAATTAGGATAGTGACCCAGTATAGTTAAGTTAAAAGAATCAGTTAGATATTAGAAAGTGGAGGTTTTGTCCCAAGGGGGAGATGGTATGTTGTGTTGTGTTATCGGGTAGATTGTATGTGACTAGCATAGATGATTTCAGGCAATGAATTCCTTAAAAAGTGCATGGTGTGCATTACTCTATTCATTTAGGGGCCACTAAGATGTACCGTGATTTAAGGGAGATCTATTGGTGGAATGGGATGAAGTGGGATATTGTAGAATTTTTGGCTAAGTGCTTTACATGTTAACAAGTTAAGATTGAGCACCAGAAGCCCAGTGGGTCAATACAAGAGTTCTGTATTCCCACTTGGATGTGGGAGAAAGTGAACATGGATTTTTTCACAAGTTTGCTTCATACTCATCATCAACACTATTCTATTTAGGTTACTGTAGACAGGATGACCAAATCAACTAATTTCTTGCTAGCCCATACCTCTTATTCAGCGAAGCACTATGCAAAACTCAATCTCAGAGAGTTGGTTAAGTTCCATGGTGTTCCATTAACTATCATCTCAAATAGAGGTACCTAGTTTACCTCTCACTTCTGGAAAGCATTCCAAAAGGTTCTTGGTACCCAAGTCCATCTTAGTATAACTTTACACCCTGTGATAGATGGTCAAGAAGAAAAGACCATTTATACTTCAAAATATATGCTGAGAGCATGCGTAGTTAATTTTAAAGGTAGCTGGGATGACCATTTGCCTTTGATCAAATTCGTGGAAAATAACCACTATCATTCTAGTATATGTATGGCTCTATTTGAGGCTCTCTATGGTAGGATATGCACATCTCTCATTGGTTGGTTTGAAGTAAGTGAGGCCGTAGTAGTAGGGTCTAACTTGGTGTTTGACGCATTATAGAAGGTTCTGATGATTAGAGAAAGGCTTAGGGTTACCCAGAGCTGACATAAATCATATGCGAATGTGAGAAGGAAGGATGTCAATTTTGAGGTTGCCGATTTTATATACTTAAAAATCTCTCCCATGAAGGGATTGAAGAGATTCGGCAAAAAAAGGGAAACTTAGTCCCCATTATGTAGGTCCCTTAAGAATTCTTAGTCATTTCAAAAAGTTAGATTACGAGCTTAAGTTGCCTTCAGATATAGCCTCAGTACACCCGGTGTTCCATGTTTGATTGTTCAAAAAGTGTATTGGTGATCCAGCCGTAGTTATTCCCTTTGAAAGTTTAGATATTCAGAACAATCTTTCTTTTGAGAAAGTTCCAGTCAAATTTTTTTTATCATTAAGTTCATAGACTAAGGAACAAAGACGTTCCATTGGTCAAAGCTCTTTGGAGAAATTAGTCCGTTGAGGGAGCCATTTGGGAAGAAGAAGAAACTATGCAAACCAAGTACTCTCATCTTTTCTTCGAGAATTCAGATTTAGTATAAGGTCCCAATTTTCTTAAGATTTCTATTTATTATACTTAGTTTCAGATGAACATAATGTTTATGTCAATCGTGCATTTACAAATCAGTTCAGTCATCCATTCCTTGTATCAGATATGCATGTTCTGTGTGTAAGCTCAGTCCATCAGTTTTTCCTCATCATAATTAGTTTCATTCGAGGACGAATGATCCCAAGGGGGAGATATTGTAACACCCTGTGTTCCCATATCATAATCTAAGTCCCAGTACATGAGTATTTGTATAGAAAATTTTTGAAACACTTATTATTTTTTAGTTTAAAGTATTCCATTGTGTAGGAAATTCAATTAGCTTTCCAACGATATAAAATTTTCCCAGATCCAATAACCGTATAAGAAGTTATAGAGATTTTAAGTTTCAGTTGTTAGACCCCATCATGTTAACCCTTAGATCATCTCGGAGAATGTCAAAATGACTATTATCAATTTTTAGTGTGACTTCATAATGTTGGCACATTGCGGAACAGGTCAATTTCAAGTTTGGCAATTTCCAGTAGGCCTCCGTGATGGTGGGGCATTGCGGAGGTGGACAAATTGGCATTTCAAATGCTTATCGGGATAGCTCCACATCGCGACATTTTTATAGGTGCCAATTTTCTATTTCTAATGGCTTGGAATGATATTGGTGCATCGCGCCAAGGCCAAAAATTGGGATGGTCAGTTTAATTCTTACATTTTAAATCCATTTAAGGGTATTTAGGTTTTTTTCCTAAGTCCTAAACTTGTCCTAAAACACAAAATTTAGCCCTAATTGACCTAGATAATCAATCATTAGTCCACTTCCTCTCAAATTAAAGATCCCTTTTTCTAAGAACAAGAAACCCTAGCTCTCAAATTCAAGACCAATCCTCAAGAACTCACCCAGAACTTCAAGAAATTCATTTTCCCAGGTATGTTAGATGTTCATCCATGGATTCTTTTCATCCATGGAGCCCAACTAACCCATTTTAATCATGGAGTTATAATTTTTTCAAGTTATTATATTTTAAATTATGATTTCATCAGAATGTCCATGCACTCTTGATTTTATACCATGTTCCCATGAAATTATCATTACTATTAAACTCTCCATGTTTTAATATTATTATTTATTGAATTAAACAATGATTTAGTACTATTATGATGAATTCATTCTATTTTTATAAGTTCCATGGCATTCTTATGATTGTTTTAAACCTTAAACTACAAGTGTTTGATAAAATGCCTACAAGAGTGATTGATTTAAATAAAAACCTTCATGTTTTATCCTTCAAGCTTTAGTGTCATTTTACTATTACTTTTTTGAGTCCTGGGGGTATTGAATACCTAAAAACCATTGTTGTTTACTTAGTCTAGTCTCAGAACATTATAGAATAGTCTTCAGAATATACTATAAGCATTATCATAATAGTGAGATATCAATCTGTTACACTTAGAATACTATAGTATTTCAGTGTCTTTCAGTTGGGAGTAGGATTTAGCACCGAGAGAGTGTAGGGATGGAGGCTTCCCCATTAGATAAGAAAAATAATTAGTAGCAATCCTTATACTCCAGAACTATGTTGCCAGCATGGGATATGAGAACTCACCCGTTAGATTAGGCTTAACTATCTTGTAGAGGTTACCCATAAGTTCAGGCTTGACACCTTTAGTCATTTGGACATTACATCAGTTTAGTGGATCCACACAACCAACATTAGTACTGGTGGCACGATATTAACACTCTTCTAACTGGGTCTATAGGTTGGACCCTGATTAAACCAAATTTTGGAATGTCGGTTAGATGATACCTCCCGAAGTCTCAGATACATTCTCAGTTATAGTCCCTATACAATTATGCAGTCTTAGAGTTATTTGACCAAAGTGTAGAAATATCAGTATTTTAGTTTACAGATTTTACCTATTTCATGTTATATTCTTGGTCATACATCCCCAGTGTCTATAGATTTTCATGTATCTTCAATATTTACAGACTGTTAAGCGTACTCAATATTTTATAGATTCTCCATATTTTCAATATCTACAGATTCCATGTTCTTTACCTAGTACTCCATATTTTACATGCATATTAAGTTGATTATTAGTTATGTTCATGAAACCATGCATATCAACGTACCTCATTTAGCATACTAGTACAGTTAAAGTACTGATCGCATACCTTTCTTTTACGCTATGATTTATCATATCATAGGTGCTGACTCTTAGTTCCCGCATCATGCTTAGACTTCACTTCTTAGGCTATCAGCAATACTGTAGTAGTGGTGAGTCCTCATCATTCGAGGACATATTATTTTACTTCATATCTTTATTTCAGTAGTTAGTCGAGTTAGTTAGGGGCATGTCCCATCAACTCATATTTAGCCAGTCAGTTTTAGAGGTTTTTCAAATGTTAGAGTCAGCTATTCAGTATTGAGACTTTCAGTTTACATGTTAGTTTATTAGTATTTAATCAGATTCAATCAATTTTTTTATAAATTCATATTTTAGTTTTGATTTAATAATAAAACATTATGGCATTATCAAAAGTTTTCCACAATTATGATATTATTATTCAGTGCTCACAGTAGGTACCAGCTTATGGGTTAGCTTGTGGTCCCTCGGGACTGCAATCACCATGTGATGTCCAGGGTGTACTCTCGGGGCATAATAGTTTACCATATGATAAAATGGAAAAATGAACTTTAATTACATATAATGACTCTCACTTATTATCTATGAAGCCTCTAATCTACTGATTGTCACTACCAAAATTGGGCCTATGGTAACAACATTTTTAACGATGGTTCATAAACTGTTTCTATAGAGCATCTATAGCAACAGTTACAACCATTGCCAAAATATTTGACTCTAATATCATGGTTTAGTGACATAACCATTGTCATTGATGTATAACTATTCCTATAGGTATGTATATAACAAAAGCTTGAGAATCTTTTTCACAAAAGAAACTATGGAGGTTATTAAATCCCTCCAATATCCCCATCTTATTTTCATAACCGATACAAAATATTTGAACTAGAAATTTTCCTAACTTGAGAAATAAAATTCTAGAACCTTCTATTTCTTTCACTAAACAAGACATCTTGAATTGCGACTCCCGAATATCATGACTAAATCTATGATATGTATGTGAAAATAGAGCATGGATGGAGCATTGCTTAGCAATTTCTCTCATATTTTTGATTTTTACTGATATGTGAAGTCAAAAAATTGTAGGGTATTTCAATCCATGAAATTTTAGCTGAATAAACAATTTAAGGTTAGTATATTTGATTTCTCATAACATTCATGTTGAATTTCTATTTCATGACTGTTTGACTAAATTTTGTACTATCCGATTAAATTTTTTATTAGGAGTTGTATTTTTATTAATTTTTCTTGACATTGATTTTTGATCTTCTATTGCATGAGTGTTGGATTTCATGATTTTTTTGAGAATGTACGTGTTTTTATTAATTTTTTTGTTTGGAGTTGTATTGTATAATTTTACACTTTGATTTTCTTATTAATGTAGCAGAATGAAGGGTGAAAACTTTTTTAAATAACGAAGGTTATGGTGAAGTAATTTTTTAATTATTTTTGTTTAGGAGTCTAGGTTTTGAGACCTTAATATGGAGCGCTTTAATCTAATATAGGTTAAAGTGAATTTGAATTTAGTCATGTGTAATACTTTGAATATTAGTTTTCATGTATAATATTGTGGTTCTTGCTCACAATAAGATATGAAATAGTAGTTTTGCTGAAGATGAAAATTAGTTGGCTCAACGTCAGTTGCTTCTTCCCCTTCTCTTTGTGTGGGATAAAGTTGTTTAGGAGATAAGGACACTTAGGATTTTCTATTAAAATTCAAAGTTGTGTGTCGATGTCAGGTGGATCCATCCTTTGGCTAATTGAATATCATTAAATAAAAATATTTGAATATCTAAGATATTATATTTTAGTTAATTATGTTTTCCGTGTAACATTTGTTCAACATTAACCATTTTGTAACTCTTTAAGTTCTAAACTTATGTAGATTTAAACAGCTACTTTATGATAATTTGCATTGAGATGGATTTAAAATGGCATGTAATAAATATCCAAAGGAATACATGCATATGGGATGAGTATTTTGGGCTTGTAGAGGTGTACCTAACAAATAAAAAGGAGTTATTTAAGTTGAATACTTTTAAGTTTACAGTTGGCCCACATATAAATTTAGGTGAATTACACATTAGTCTATTTACGCTCATAGTTGGCTAGAGTTTTTGAAGTTGAAATATAAAAAATTGGGATTTCAAAGTTGTGTTTGGATATTCATTTTACTTGGAAAATGAAGTGTTGTGAGTTAAAGTTCCAAAAACCCATGACCAATATTTGGATATTTGAAGATTAAATTTAATCAAATTTTAGAGTAAAAAATATTTGACTACAAATGCTAGCTTATATGTTAGCATTAGAAAGGTTCCACTTGTAGGTAGATAGGAATAACAAATCCCTAGTTATTGTTTTTTTTCATAAAAAGATTATTTCCCTTAGCATTCTAATTTTTTTTCTAAGTTTAGATTAATGGTTAAATTAAAAGCCACATCTCTCATTTCATAGATTTCTGTAATGAGCAATCTTTTTTTCTGCAATGAGAGGATATTTGTTTATCTTCTTCATTTCACAGTTTTCTGTAATGAGTAATCTTCTTCATTTGACAGATGTAGGATGCCCTTGTTCATTAATATGTTATTTATCAATTAAGTTCCTTGCTCATAGTCCATATTTAGCTTGTGATGAAGGAACAAAGACCTTTGACTTCTCTCCCAAATGGACCATCAACTCACGTGCATCGACATTACCTTTAGCATTATTTCTTGTAATAGTTTGTTGCTACTGAGAATCAACATTTGATGTGGCAAGCTTTGCAGTACTGATATAGATATGTATTTCTAACTGGACCTTCTTTAATAGTGCAACTTTATTTTTTTTTGCAAGCCAACCTCATTGTTGCATAGTTATATCCAGAAAAGTTGATTATAAATAATATTAGATATGCATACATTAATGTCCTAACTTTTTGATCTCCTGAATAGAATTTTCTTCTTATGCCTCTCAATTTTTTATATTTTTCTAGGTATTAGCTATTGGTATGTTTGATTTTGACTTAACTGATTATTATTACGTGCTACCTTAATAAGAAGCACATTATTCAATATGATCTCTTGATCATTATTCCCATTGCTGGTAGACATTGCAATTGTCCAATTTTTACTAGACGAAGAAATAAATGAGGAGGAAATCTATAGTTTGATATATTTGTGGTATGATCAACTTCTTTATTCATATTTCTTTCATATTGCTGGTATGTTAACTTGTTGGTCTTTTTACCTTATTTTTCTACCTGTTGTTTTAAGAATTAATTACTTTTATAGTACTTGTGATATGCATTTTTTATTCGTATTGGTTATCAGATATCTTAATAAAAGTTCACCTTGCACTTTTTGTTGATTCTAATTCATTTTCTTATCTTTTTATTAGTTTAAAAAATTGATGAAGAAAATTAGTTGTAAATAGTTGTTGAGATAAATCAGTAAACAACAAAACTGAGTTGTAAGGTAATGTTTCTTCCAAATATTTCTTTTATAAGGATTTGTACACAATTTCTCCATTCTTAGCATTGCTGAAAAGTTAATTGATGATAAATACAAAAAGGTTAGGCTTTTAATCCAAGGATTGTTTTTGAGTTTCATCTTAGGATTATTTTTGGGGCTTTACTAAATATGCATGTATCTTTTCTTGAATATCTTTGAATCTTTTCTTTATTTTTGGTTGCATATTGCTAAAGGGATCTAATTATTAGATTCAAATTTTAGCTTTTCATATACTTGGAACTTTATTTTTGTTCTTTACTTATGTTGGTAGAAGTTAATGGATAATGATGACAGAAGTTGGATTAACTACCATAGATAGTCAGATGAGTTAGAACGTGGAGTGAAATAATTTCTTTATAAGGCATTTTAACATACTTCTAAGGGAAATGAGAAATTATGCCCTTTTGCAAAGTCCATGAATCTTTTTTGGCATTATAGAACTATGGTGATAGATCACATATTTGATGAAGGGTTTGTTGATCCTTACACCAAATGGATTTTAAAAAGAGAAGGGGTTTCCTCAAGAAATACACCACATTAAATATACATAGATAAATGTCCTAATTTGTGTGATGATATTGATGGATTACTAAATGATACATTAAGAAATGTTGATGCTAATTTTGGGGTATGATGATGGTATGCGAGAGAGATTACCTGATGATGCAAAGAATTTTTTAAACTATAGGTGGAAATGAAGCAATAATTATATTCGAGGTGTGAAAATTTCTCTACATTGAGTATCACCATTCGGTTGTACTTGTTTAAATCGTTATATATATTAAGTAATGTAGCCTTTTCTAAGTTGCTAGATTTGCTGAAAGAGGCATTTCCCTTTGCTTAACTACCAGATACTTTCAGCAAAGCTACAAAAGATATAAGAGATTTGGGTATTCTCTATGAAAAAGTACATGTTTTCCCTAATGATTGTATGGTGTTTTTGAAGGAAAATGAAAACATCAATAATTTCTCTTTATTTTGGGTCTTCTAGATGGAAAATTATAGGTCATGGCTCAACTAATGCAACGTCAACAATTCCTACAAATGTTTTAAGCTACTTTACTTTAAATCCTAGGCTTCAAAGAATATTTATGTCTCCTGAAACAGCTGCAACTATGAGATGGCATGCTAATGAACTACCTAAAGATAGGAATATAAGGCATCCTACTAATTGAGAAGCATGGAATTTTAGTTTATACCAACACTTCTCTAGAGGTCCTCGTAATGTTAGACTTGGTCTCTCAAATAATTATTTCAAATCATTTTAATCCATGTGTATTTCTTATAGCACGTGGCCAATTATGTTGATGAACAATAATTTATCTCTATGGATTTGCATGAAGTCAGAGTATTTTATCTTGTCATGATTATTCCAGGTCCATCATCTCCTAGAAATAATATTAATGTGTACCTTCAAGCATTAATAAAATAATTGAATAAACTATGGGAACATAGAATAGAAATATATGATACTGAAAATAACCAAACATTCAAATTGTATACAACCTTATTATGGAAAGTTAGTGACTTTCAAGCATTAGAAATGCTGTCAGGATGGAGTACTAAGGTAAAATTGGTTGCCCCACTAGTAATTATGGAACCTGCTCTCATTATCTAAAACATAGTTGTAAGATGTGTTACTTGGGTCATCGAAGATATTTTCCTTATGATCATCTTTTTTGAAAAGATAAGAAGTCATTTCTTGGTAAAGAAGAGCATAAATCTGCCCCTATAATTTTGTCAGGTGTACAAGTACTTGAAGAGTTGCAAGTTTTCAACCATACTTTTGGAAATGGAAAAAAGAAGAGGTCTCGAGATAAATAGAGCTTATAGAAGAAAAGTTCCATTTTTTAATTGTCTTATTGGCCACATAACAAATTAAGGCACAATCTTTATCCTATGCACATCGAAAAATATATATGTGATAGTTTTCTTGGGACATTATTGGAGATAGATGGAAGTTAAAAGACTACGTCAATTCTCACGATGACTTATAAGATATAGGGATACGGAAGAAGCTACAATGAAAATAAGATTATGTTAGAAGTGTAAATGTAGATAAATATAGTTTCATTATAAAGGAAGAACAAAAAATAATTGTTTTGTGAGGTCATGAAAAATGCCAAGTTACCAAGAAGGTATTTTTCTAATATATCGGACAATGTGCATGTGAATGAAATGAAAATATCATGGTTCATGAGTCATGATGTTCATGTTATGTTTCATTATTTTCTCTAGATTGTTGTTAAAAATGTGATGCCCAAGAATGTTTTATTGTCCTTGATTAGGTTGGGAAATTTCTTTTGAGCAATCTGTAGTAAGGTTATGACGAGGAGTGATCTTGAAAAATTGGAGTCTGAAATTGTTGAAATAAATTGTGAGTTTAGATATTTTTCTATCAAACATATTTTGATATAATGACGCATTTTCATATTTATTTAGTGAATGAAAATAAGCTTGGGGGATTGATTGGTTGCATTTGTGATATGCATCGCGTGATTGTCATGTCCAAACTATCAATTTCCACTTCCCGAATGAGTCAGTGATTAACTGGGAAGGTAGTTTCCTAGTGACTAAGGAAAATGTGCTTTTCGTATCTTTGATCTTAGAGATTAATTTCTAAGAGGTTCTTCTACCACTTAGTGCTTGCTAAACATTTAAAATTTTAAGGTCCTTCAATGTAGTATGTCCGTGTGGTATGCTAATTTCCTGAGGTATTTATTAATGAACTTTCTGGTATTCCTCCTAATAGGAAAATTAATTTTGGATTGATCTTCTTCTGGACCCTCATCCTATTTTTATCTCTCCTTATAGAATAGCTTCGGTTGAGTTGAAATAACTCAAGAAGTTTTTGAAATATCTTTTAGATAAGGGTTTTATTTCCCCTTGTATGTCTTCGTGTGGTGCTCCTTTGCTATTGTGAGGATGAAAGATAGGTGCCTACGGATATGTATAGATTACCACCAACTGAATAAGGTGACTCTATAAAATAAGTATTCGCTTACTAGTATTAATGATCTCTTTGAGTAGCTTCATGGTGCTAAATATTTATGGAATATTAATCTGCATTTGGGCTATTATCAACTAAATATTAGGGAAGAGTATGACCGTAAGACTCTCTTTTGTACCTGTTATGGTAATTTCAAGTTCTTGGTTATGTCTTTTGGGTTGAGCGATACCACAGTGGCATTTATGGATCTTATGAAGTGGGTTTTTCACAAGTTTGTATATTTTGTTAATAATTGTGTTTATGGATGATATTTTTGGCATACGCTAAGAGAAAGGAAGAACATGACATATATTTGTTTTTAATTATGTTTATGGATCTTATGAACTGGTCTTCCATTGGTGTTGTGATTTAGTGTTACAAACCATAAAAGATCAACATTTGTATGCAAAGTTCTCAAAGTGTGAGTTCTGGTTAAATATTGTGACTTATCTGGGTTATGTTTTTTGTAGTGAAGGAATCATAGTGGATCCATAAAACAATGTGATTGTTAAGAAGTGGCGTAGACCCATGAATCCAACTGAAATTTATAGCTTCTTGGATTTAGCTAGTTATTATTAGAGGTTTGTGGAAAGCTTTTCTTCTATTCCTGCCCTATTGACTAAGCTGAATCAGAAGATTGTAAGGTTCTTATGGTTAGATGATTGCGAGGGTAGTTTCAAAAAATTGAAGGATAAGCTAACTTTATTTCTAATTTTGACTCTACCTGAGGGTACCAATTTTTTTATTTCTTATTGTGATGCATCTTGGGTGGGACTGGGTTTTGTGTTGATGCAACATGGTAAGGTGGTTTCATATTCTTCTTAGCATTTAAAGGTACATGACAAGAAGTATCTGACATATGATTTGGAGTTGTTGGTGGTGGTCTTTGCTTTAAATATTTTGTGTCACTATTTGTATGGAGTCTATGTTGACATCTTCTAAGATCATTAGAGTTTGCAGTATGTGTTCACCTAGAAGGAGTTGAATGTCAGGAAAATGTGATATCTAAAGTAGCTTAAAGACTGCACCATGAGTCTTCACTATCAACCAGATAAAGCTAACATAGTTGCTGATGTTCTTAGTAGGTTATCCATTAGAAGTTTATCTTATGTAGATAAGGAGAAGCGTAGAATGCTGATGAATAATCACATTTTGCTAACCTTTGAGTTTGTCTCCTAGACCCTGAAGATGGTGGTGTGATTTTTTTAAGAAGTGGCGAAGTCATCTCTTTGTTCAATGGTAAATGGGAAACAGGTATTAGATCCTTTCTTGATGCGGATCAAGGATGATATGGGTTAGTAGAAGGTGATGGGTATTGAGATTGATGGTAACAGTATCTTCAGCACCAAGACATATTATATTTTCCTGATGTCGATAAGACACTAGTGAGGATCTTAGTTTAAGCTCTTGAGTCAAGGTGCACTGTTCACCCTTGTTCAATGAAGATGTGTTATGAACTAAAAGAGATTTATTGGTGGAATAATATGAATATAGATGAAGCAAATTTTGTGGCTAAGTGCCTAGTGTGTCAGCAAATGAAAATAGAGCACATAAGGCCCAGTAGGTTTACTCAAGAGATTGAGTTGAGGTGTTGAAATGGAAAAAAATTAACATATATTTTGTTACCAGTCTTCCATAGTCTTGGAATTAGTTTGATTCGTTTTGGGTCATTATGGACAGGATGACAAAGTCTGCTCATTCTTGCCTTTGATGACTAATTATTCTACCAAGGACTATACAAAGTTGTATATCCAAGATATCGTGAAGTTCCATGGTGCTCCAATTTATATCATATCTGATTGGGTATTCATTTCTCATTATAGTTTTGGCATTTCTTTCGAAGAGGTTTGAGGACTAATATTAACCTTAGCACTGCCTTACACCAACAGACAGATGGACAAGGGGAGAGGATAATACAAACATCTAGAATCGGTAGCATTGCTTTTGAGGCATTGTAGGGTAGGAGGTGTCGTTCTCCGAATGGGTGGTTCGAATTTTGTTAAGCTTAATTATTATGTCTTGATTAAGTACCCCAAGATTGAAGTAGGTAAAGGTGATTCTAAATAGGCTTAAGACTTCCCAAAGTTACCCAAAGTCCTACATGGATGCAAGAAGAAAGGAGTAAGAATTTAATGTTGGTGTTGGGTGTTCTTGAAGGTGTCTGCAATGAATGGAGTTATTCGGTTTGGAAAGAAAGGAAAAATCAGCCCCATTATGTTTGTCTGCATTTGGTTTTCAGGAGGGTTAGTAATGTTGCATATGAGTTAAAGTTGCCTTCTAGTGTGGGATCTATCTATATTGGGTTTCATATTTCGATCTGAAGAAAGTGTGTGGGTGATCTTTCATTGATTGTTTCTTTGGAAAATTCGGCCATTTTATATTCTTTGTCTTATAAGGAAGTTCCAGTGGAAATTTTTGATCGTTAAGCATATTAGTTATGGACAAAGGAAGTGGCTTTGGTAAAGGTTCTTTGGAGAAACAAAATGATTGAGAAAGCTACTTGGAAAGCTGAGGACGTCATGAAGACCAAGTATCCATGCTTGTTTCCCTTTCTGGATAATTATTCTTATGGTATATGTTAATCTCAACATTTTTATCTTCTAACTTTGTCAAAGAAAATTGTGATATCCTTGATATCTTTTCTTTTTGTATTTATTAAAGGTAGGTATGGTTGTGTTCTGCTCTAAATCATGCTAATCACTGCCTTGTTCTGTCATTCGAGGATGAATGATCCTAAAGGGGGAGAAAGTAACACCCAAGAAATTTGGCCCTTGAAAATTTTTAATATTTTATCCTCACTGTCCTGAATATGACTCACCCTACGAGTTGTAGGATGACTATATGGGTTATAGAACCCCCATCGTAAGGTGGCTAGTGAGATTTTCCTAAGTTACCATTTTTGTAACGACTTAAGGGTAACGAGTCCTAATGACTCCATATGAGTTGTAAGGGTCTAGTCATAGTATATTCAATATAAAGTCCAAATGTTACTATCTAACCATGAGAGGCGGATATAAGTCATGAGGACTGGATACGAGTCATATGGTATGACTTGTAGTGACACCAGCTTAGGCCTCGATGTTTCTATCTTTACTACGAATCATAGAGATAAGTCATAAGTAGTCCTAATGAGTTGTTAAGAGAAACGTAACTATTATCAGCATTTTTCATCCTTCTAAGTTGAGGGAACTTTGGACATTTCCCTCTTTAACCACTTACACCCCATGTCCATAAGACAACTTTGGGACATTATTTTAACACTTTAACAAATCAAGAAACCTTCATACTCTCTCAAATTCCATCAAGCAAAGTAAGCTAGGGCCTCCTCTAGGTTGAGCATCTAGGGGTCAATTCAAGGTTTCTTCTCCTTAATTGATAATCCTTCAAGTATGTTACTCTTTCCCTGTTGTTATGTTGTTTAAATATGGATTTTTAAAGTATTATTCATATGGTTTTGATATTGGTTTTAAACATGGATTGAGGGTATTGAATGATTGTTGTTTATTTGATGTTGCATGCTTTTATGTGCATTGGTTATGTTTTAAATGCTGTTTTTGAAACAAATTTGATGCATGGGTATAGTGAACAAACTAGGAGATTGCAATTTACAAAAAAATTGTTAATATATAAAATTGAATTGGTAATGACCTCAACTCCATATTGTGTAATTTGTTTTCAATACAAAAAAAATGGACATTGAACTACTCATGAACTATTGCATAATGTGAACAGTCAATAAAGTATAATGATTTTAAATTGAGACATAAGGGTTTGATTAATTCTCCAAGATATTGTATAATTGAACCAAGGGGGTTGTGAATTCGCCAAGTGCAGATAATTGGTTTGGCATGTTAATGTTACCTTGCAAGTGTAGTTGGTATGACAATACCAACAGTGTATGCTTAAACGTGTATTATGGTTTAGTGAATGGGAATATGTGATAAACTATGTGCTTTAATGTGGGTTGTGTAGTTGAGTTATGAAATTGGAAACCCCGAGAGACCAATACAGGAAATTGTGATTGACGACGTAGGGGTCTAAATAGCCGAGTGGTTTGAACCCCCTTTATTATTATTATATGATTGAGATGTTCCATTTCTCTAGATTATATAACATGATTGGGTACTTAAGTCATCTTTACATACAGGGAGGTTCACTTCCCCCATGGTGCATATGTACATTCTCTGGTTCATGTGACTACACGCATAGCGGCCCTTCCAGCGAAGGAAAAGCTTGATCCATATAGCCTGTGGGTTCCTTCTTAAATTATGTTGGTTGAGCTATACAAAAAATTCTAAAGTTTTGAATTTCAAGCTAAGCCTTGATCCTTTCCTGATATATTATTTATTTATGTGTATAATGATATGCACATGGTTGTGAATTTAATTTGATTTGGCTTTATTTTATCCACTATCACTGAGTTACATGCTAGTGATCAATGTACTTTCTATCTCCATACGCTGTATCCCCATACGATTCAGGGATCGATTATACCTCCACTTTTCCTGCATATTTTTAGGTTAGATCGATCAGCTTAATTCGTCGGTTGTTTGTGGTGAAAAGTTGAGCTTCCAGTAAATTTCATCCGTTTTCATTCATAGATTGGAATTGTGAGTTTACATTATTATTAACATTGTAACTGTCATGGACATTTTTAGGGTCAGGGTTATGTCACGACACTTTATTGATTTTGGTTTAGTTTAGAAGGCTTCGTTGATTACTGTGGACTTGGGTGATGTTTGTTGATCATTTTTGGTTAGTAATTGGCTATATTCATGTCTTAGGATCCTTGAGCTTATCTTATGTTATATGTTATAAATTCATCAAATTTTGGGGGTATTGTGTTCTGTTCGGTTAGGTATAGGGGGTGGTCTCCAGTACATATTGGAATTGAGATACCCATCACGACCAGGACCTAGTTTGGGTCATGACGTTGGAGTTGTTCGTAGGTTGTACAAATCCTCCAAACCCTACCATTAAAACCCCAAATTAAGTTTTGACCCTAGGCCAAGACTTGAAAGCATCAAACCACCCTATAAAATATCTACACCCCTAACCATATAATGCCTTTAATGGGACAATCTATATTATTATTATAATTAATATTATATGGAAAGTCTTCCAAAGGAAGTTATCAATCATGCTAATCATAAAAATCAACAACACAGGCCCATACATATCCTCCATGACCTAATACATTCAGATTGGCCATTAGTTTGCTGGTGGAATATTGCTCTATGAACAACCATGGTACCCAAATCATCCTAAAAATCCATCTAAAAGATGGAGGTGGACTAAGAACCTTGATTAGAGAAAATGGACACTTATATCCCAAGTAACCAAACTATCTCACGAACATAAATATGAGCCAACCTCTCCATACAACTTTTCATACCATTGTAGATGCCCTTTATATGTCACAAAACTCTTATGCATCTTATAACAATAATATATGAAGATTTAATACACAAGAAATTTTAGCTCTAAAGCTACCTTGATAAAGGCTATTGAATTATCTTTCCAATGCCATAAGTCTTGCCTTAATTTGATATCGTGGCAAAGGTTATTGAAAATTTTCTAAGGCACTGTCAACCTACTAGTGGTAATGACTCAGGCAATGACCCATTACTAGATGTAATGAGTCATGTCCTAGACTCGTTACCATAGAGGTGAGTTACCAAGAAATTCATTCCAGTGACAATGAGTCGCAAAGTGTGGACCCATTGTCGTACTAGTAAGGAACCAAGAATTCATCCCTTGGTAATGACCCTCCACACGGACTGGTTGTCTGACCTAATGAGTCATTAGGTTGGGAGTCATTGTTAAAACAAAGAAGCCTTATATCTCAAGTCCGTACGTCACAAGTTAGAACATGACTCGTGACCACTCGTAACGTGTTGTTATGTGATTCGGGGAGACTATAGATCGGAAATTCGTACATATTTAATAAAGGGGTTGTTTATTTTCCCGTTACTTCAAACCTAAACCCATCATCGTTTACGATTCCCAAAGGTTAGTATGAAATTCAAAAATTCCCCCATTAAGTCATAAATTCTATACACATTATGAAAAAGGGGGCGATTTTATTTTCTCAAAAAGTAACTATGGTTCCTTAAGTTAATCACAATTTCCAAGAGATTCTCCAAGGAATTCACCATCATGTAAGTGGAATTTCATTGATGGGTTCCTTCCACCAATTGAGTCCCAAATATTTCTAAATCCCTAAGTTTACTTTCCCCTCAAATTGAATTTCGGGGCAAATATTAAGTTTGTGTAGTTCCTTATGTTTACTTTGTAATTCTACCATGAATACATGTCGTCCAATGAGATTGCGATCTTCTATTGTTGAAACCATTTCCTTATAAGGATGAATCATTTTGTTTTTGGTTTGAAGTATGGAATGTGCTATAATGATAAACTTTTTAATTATTATCATGTTCAGTTGCATTAGAAAAGCTAGTGGGTTATGAACATCCGATACATAAGATTTCAGCAAGAACATGTTGACAATTCTGATCAATATATAAAAATGCATATCAGATTTCAATTTCATTCAGTTGGAGTCATACGTAGCACTGATTGAATGCAAGGATGATACCTCCCCCGTCAGTTAGGCAGAAACCAATAGTAGTATTCCTAAGTTTCAGGACTACGATGTCACCATAGGTTATAAAAAGCCCCCTCCACCCCCCATTATTTTAGGCACCATTATACATAGGGTTCATGAGCATGATTTTATCAACATATTAAATTTCTTGGGGAAACATATATTTACAATTTACAAGTTATGGAGAGCTAAATTCCAAGAAGAACCATGGTTGTAATGAAAACCATAATTTAGAGATCTTAAATTTACTGAGGCATTGAAAGTGTTTTCGGATCTAATGTGTAAAACGATACCCATTGATCGAATCCCACACACTTTAGAGAAAAAGCCTTTGTGAAATCTATCAATTTGGAGGTTGAAGATATCACAACCCAAACACCAGGGGTCATGATAGAACTTGTCGCGACAAACCTTGACAAGTCAGCCTATCTTCCAAACGAATATGAAATGATAAAGTAACACCTAAACATGAGGAAGGTCGTGTAGAGCGAAACCAAACCATAAAAATATGATAACAGCGGAAGTAAATAACTAAAGATACCATACAATATGCCAAAACTTAGTGTCACAACAAAAGAATAAGTATATTTATCTCGAATGTCAAATGATTAAATAATAAACCAAATGGATCATAATCCATCTCTTTATAAAATCAGGATATGACATAGATAGGAAGAGGTAGATCAACCCATAAATCATAGATCAACTGCTACCTCATATATACTCTAGGTACTGCTTAAATCAGTTATTGTGCGACAGACTCATACCTGGATCTTAACCAAAAGGGTGCAATTGGTGTGAGTACAATCCACTTTTACTTAGTAGGTATCATAGGCCGATTGAGCAAAGCAGAAAATAAAACATATAAACTATACACTATGGGGACGTCACTTGCAATCAGAAAATATCCCAAATGGTAGACCATACCATCTCTACTAACAGTTCTACAATATGCACATATACCATACACAAATATAAAAAGAAGAACAATTATATAAATATACCAAATACAAGTACAAGAAACAAGTACAAATAGGCAGAAATCACATCAAGGACAATAATACAACATAAAATAGACACAATATATGAAATGCAATAAAGATAGTGAAGGTAATGATGAGGATTTTACAATGATGTGATGCTCGTGGTGTCCCGCAACCTCCATATACACCTATCGAGTTGTGCTCTTGAGGTAGGACCCATAGGGGTTCATCATCCCATATAAAATCCAATATCCAACACTAATATCCATTACTCCTCTCTCGTATATCCCTATGAAGAAGGTCTATAAAGATTTCACAAGCAGGTGGTCCTAGTATTTCCACATTAGTGGCATTATTTCACAACTGTATATAATAAGAGGATGGAATGCTCAAAACCAACGAGAATAAGGATTCCAAAGCAGACCAATATACCAATAATATGAACCAAAATCCAGTTATTGTGCCAATAATCTATGAATCTAATGTAATTTTATGCCAATAGAGAAAAATACACAATAATATAATACTGATATGTCACGACCCAATTTCTAAAGTCATGATGGAACCTAAAATATCCCAATAGTAGGTAAGCCAAACCTGTAGTCAGAAATGTCTTGTAACGGACTACCAATATATGAAGAAAAGAATTGTGGAATATATGAAATAAAGAAGAGATTACAAATCAAATTCCCAAAACCTTGTGGTATGAGTACAAGAGCTGCTAATATTATAAGCGTACAAACTGAAGATCAATAGAATAAACTGATATAACTTATCTCTAAATATAACATAGAGACTAGTCTAATACATAAGATTGATACAAGTTATACTCCAAACATCAACAACTCAATATAAATCTCCAAACCATGGCTTCTCCACATAACTCACATATCAACTATGATAACCCGTACTATGATCTGCAGGCTGCAGAAGTATAGAATGAGAACAAAACAAATGGTACTCAGTAGGCAACTGGCAACTAAGCTCCAGACATATAGAAGATATATATATCGTATAAACAAAATGGAAATTCCACTTAAGAGTCTAGAAATCATATAACAAGCCAATGAGTTAATAATGACATAATAAGACTATGGGAGTATTAAGGTTGAACTATTGTATTCCAACTATAGTCATTAAAATCAACACTATACAGTATATCTCAGGTCGATGTACGAATAAAGGGAGAAAAGAGAATATACATAGGAGTATATAAAGTCAAAGATAAATATACAATATGAACAATTGAAGGAAGGGATACACGGTAGTACAACAGCTACAAATAGCTTGACATACCTATTTATAATAATAAAATTATATATAACTATATATGTAATATATATATATATATATAATAAATATAAATGTATATATATAATAATCTATAGGGCCAGCTGAAAGCATAATCTAAATCATTATGTCTCAATTCAAAGCCTCATTCTAATCCTATACGACTTTCGTACTATAATACTCGGAGTTCCTAGTACATATGTATAAACATAAAATAAACATGCATAATAATGCACTCATAATTTAGAAGTGGCCGAAAACATACCTCAAATATCGAAACTGAATAAATGGCCAATTTGTCATAGCTAAACATAATAATGATCATAACAATGAAAATAACAAAATCAATGACCATACGAGTAACTAGAGATCTCCAAACAACCAAATACATAGCCGGGCCTATACCGCCCCAAGATCAAATGGTTAAATCAGCATACAACAACATAAGGCATAGTCATCACCCATATCTATGGAGTCATCCCATACCAGTTGATAGACATAAGTGCATACTGGTTATAGGTTATGAGCATAAAGTAATGAAGGCAAGGTATATAATAAATATCACAAACTCCTTCTCATAACCACACCATCATCACCATTATCCAAAATTGAACTAGGAATATGTATGATCAAGACTCGGCATTGAATCGTTCATAAATATCATCAAGACTAGGGTATGAACCAGTCACAATATCTTCAAGACTCAAAATAGAATTGGTCATCAATATCATCAAGATACAAAATCGAACATGACATAAATATGATCAATACCATCAACAACCATGTATATATATAGTAGGTGCACAGAGTCAAGTCATGGCTAAAACTAATAAAAATCCATAAATACATTTCCTAGAGTGATCCTCGGAACTAAATCATTATAAAAGATTAGAAAGAGTCAAAATGTCTCACGATTTAAGTAAATAATAGTGTCGAATCATGGACCGGAATCTTTCTCAGTCAATTCTTTAAAAACAACATTATTAGCCTATTTAATGTATATAAATCATCCATTTAGCTAGGCATTTATTATGATAATAAAATCTATTTTAGAAAAAAAAAGTGGGTTTTAATCTCCTATTTAGGAAGAATGGACAAACGATCATATTTTGACTAGAAACACATCATTTATAGGTATAATTAACATGAATGTACAAATTTTTTACATGACATCACTAGTATCCAAATCAATGAAACCACAAGCATCATGTTGCATCTTTCTCCATCCTATACCAGAGAGATGTGCATATACATACACGCACATATATTCATATACTACCGTATTATGTACAAGGGTAATTGCTTCAAAACAATCCAACTTACATCATAATGCAGCCTTTGGCCCAATAATGTGTCTGGAATCTTTACAACATCAATATCATAGCCTTGGGACCTCATATGTATTTAGAAAGCATCTCAGTAATCATGCTAGTAAACCATCTCATATTCATAAGTCATAGCCTAACTATGAGTCATAATATATTTATCAGCTGTAAATTATCTTTGTAATCGTCTTGCATATAGAAGGCATATAATACGTATTGAATCTCACATTTAGTTGATATTTCATATCACTAAGCCATAAATTATAACTATGAGGAATGTTATCTTTATAGGACAGTATCATGTCTACGAGGAATATCATCTCTAAAGCAAGTAATCATAAACTGGGAAGTCATCATTATTCATTAATCCACCAAGTAACCTTACAATAACATTTACTAGTCTCAACTATGCCTAACATCCGTGAATAAGTTCACAAAGTATAAAATAATTATTGGCCTATGATGGGTTAGGTGATTATATTTTTTCGTGACCTAACTATGGGCCTTGTCGTAATAGGCATCTCAAGTTTGATCGAGACCAGAGACCACCCTGTTAACTAACCTAACCTCCAGCTGCTTGCCCTGAGTTAGCTAAATATCTAGCATGTAGAAAGATAGTACAATAACTCCCATGAAGACTCTACGATAAGATCACAACCGTGACCGACCCAAAAGAGTCCAACCATCCAATACCAACTATCCAACCATACCAAAACATATAAAAACAAGGGCCATAAAATAGGCCATAACTAAAGATGTTCCAAAACATAATATAATTAATCCCAAATTAAAATAGGATGGAAAAGCCAATAATATCGTCCAATAAATTCATCCCATCATCTTGTTCCAATGCAAAGGCCGACACCAATACTGAACCCTCTCATATCAACCCAAAGAAGTACCACAAAGCCTCTAACCAAAAGAGTAATAAAATTCAGTTGGGACATGCCCCCAACCATAGCCAAAATCAATATCCAAAATAGAATCAAAGTATCTAGAAATATCCATAACATAAAATATAGCCTTCTGAAAGGATGGAAGCTCACCACTTCAGTCCAAATGTTTTCCCCAAGTAAATCACTATGTAGGAGGAGTACAATGGATGGTTTGTTCATAGCGTGGTATTCAACTGCCAGTAGATGGGTTAACGGGTGAATGCTTGCATGATCTCAGGATAAGGACAAAATAATGCCATTTATAAAACAAAGTAAAACCATCCATATACACATAACCATACATATATATATACATAAAAACACACACACATATATATACATATATCTAACACCATGTCGTGAAAAGGTACTGGGTTTAATATGCCTTTAAAATATTTGCCTGCGCTGTGTAGCTTTGCCAACCTAAACAACCCATAGGCTATATGGGTTCAGCTTCCCCAGCTAAAAGGGCCCCAATGAGTGCAGGTAAAAGACCCGGGAATAAAACCTTGGAATAAATAGTACATCACCAAAAATATAGTGTGGCATCATGCCCACCGTCACCAAGACAAATCTCACATCAGTAAGTAAGAGTTTCTAGTTTTTGTCCCCCCGGGGACCTCCATCTTTCATGGATTTGCTACATATCTTTCCATTGATGCCCAATTAAAACTAATTTCCAAATAACCAAACATTCAACAATTTACTAATCCAAATCATTAATATTAGTATCGTCATACCAATCCTTACTTGTAAGTATTATCCATAGCTTACGAGATATGGGTTTTAGGGGACTTTTGAGTGCCCTTCCATTTAACATAGTAAACCACTTCAGGGAATTCATGCACCCCATAAGCATAATAATTTAGCCATTTACCTTTCCAAACCATACAAACCATACATAATTCCTTTACCAAGTGTTAAAATAGTCAAGGGTTCTATTAAAATTAGTCAATGCAATAAACATATCTTTATAAGTATTTTATCAAACATATTGGGGGTATAATATGAACAAAACCAATTCCAATTACCATTAAACCATTCCCACACAATCCAATTATCCAAAACCACCATTAATTTATATAAAATCATAATTGAAACTATCGATAATGATAACGAACAATTTAACATCAAAACCTCAATTTGTATTGGAAAACAAAAACGATATAATCAATGAAATCATGAAAAACATTCATAAAAACCACGCAATTAGATAGAATTATCATGGAGTGAAGATAACATACTTTAAACAAAGATGATTATGGAAATAAATCACAAAGACAATCCCTAAATCAATCCTCTAGTTAAAGCCCTAGCTTCCCTTTCCCAAAAGCTTTTGAGAGAATTATAGAGTGTATTGAAGAGTTTCTAAGTGTTAATGATAGGAATAGTATGGTAACTAACTTTCCAAGTAGGTTAGAAGTTGTGGGACCTTATTAGTATAAGTGGGGAAATGTCCCAAATACCCCTACTTAGGTTGCACCAACATCCGGTCACAAGGGTACGAATGAACCATACAAGTCGTACCCTTCCAATACGAGTGGTACCTTCCACTTATACCCTAGCCTCAAGCTTTTGATCAAACACTGTCTAGTGTATGGCTTATCTAACCAAGTCATATCCAAAGTATATGATCTATAGTATCCATCCATACCCCTGGAAGATTTAAATCAAAGGAAGATTTAGATACAGTCCCTCATACAAGTCCTGGGTACGACTCGAACCCTGTCTTACGGCTCATGATGAGCCACTTATACTTATATCCAACCTATGTAACTAAGTTTAAACTTTAGCTAAGGAACCAAAACATCAGTAACCACCAGTACAACTTCTACCCCTAAGTCATATCCATTCTAATAACCAAAATCTATCACACCACTAACATTAGTCAACGTACGATATACTATACCATCTGTACCCAAAATTATGCGTCGTACCCGTAAGTCGTATTAGGTACAGAGAATAGAATTCTAAGAAATTTTCTAAGGCATAAAAACCAAGTTGTTTTAGTCTCCCCCACTAGGAACATTTGCCCACTAATGACGGACAAGGTAAGGGTAACCACATATATAAGTCATTTGCATTATAAAATATTATTTGCAATCTTAATCAAAGTTTGAAAACAAAGAGGAAAAGATATTAACCTCCCTTTAACAAACTCTGAAGATAAAGATGTGTTTAAGACACATACATTTTGCAAGAATCCCATGAGCAAAAAATATACGCGGATATGTGGACTTCATGTCCTCCTCCACTTCCCATGTCGCTTATTCCACCTTATGGTTCCGCTAAAGAACCTTACCAAAGCCACTTCCGTGGTCTAGAAATGATGAATCTTCCTATACAAGATCTCAACTAAAACTTTTTCATAAGACAAAGAATCTGAGATGACCAATCCGTTCAAAGGAATAACCAAAAATGGATCACCAATGCACTTCTTCAGCATGGAAACATAAAAAAACGGATGTGCCAAATCAAGCAAGAAGGTTACTCTTGCTAATATGTAACATTACCAATTCTCCACAAAATCTCATAAGGACCAACATACCATGGACTGAGCTTCCCTTTCATACCAAACTGCACTATCCCCCTTCATGGGAGATACCTTGAGAAAACTTTATCTTAAACCTCAAACTCCAAGTCTTTATGCCTAACATCCACATAGGACTTCTCGAGACTTTGGCCATAATTAAGACTCTCCCAAATCACCTTTACTTTCTCAATAGCTTGGTAAACCAAGTTGGGACCAAACATATCTACCTCACAAAGTTTAAACCAACCAATACGAGATCTATACCTCCTACTATACAATGCCTCAAAAGGGGCCATACTAATACTAGAATGATAGATACTGTTATAAGAAAACTCCACAAAGGAAGATGCTCAACCCAATTGCCAGCATAATCAATTACACAAGCCCGAAGCATATCCTCTAATGTCAGAATAGTTTTCTCCGCTTGCCTATCTGTGTGCAGGTGGAAAAAAAAATCATAAGTGAGATGTAAACTATGTGCCATGATAAGAAATAATTGAAATAGGCACCCCATGCAACATCACAATCTCCTAAAAATACAACTTTATATTATCCTCTACTAAGAATATAGTTTACACTGGCAAAAAGTGCACAGACTTAGTCAACCTATCAATGATCAGCCAAATCGAATAATATTGATTCTGAGTCCGAGAAAGACCACTAACGAAGTCCATATTGATCACTTTCCATTTTCACTTGGGCAAATCAATTTCTTGATACAACCCTCCTAGCCTTAAGTGCTCAACCTGAACCTATTGGTACAAGATGCACTTGGGCATAAAATTAAGAATATACCTCTTCATGATATTTCACCAATAAATACCCTTAAGATCATGATACATCTTTGTCGATCCGAGATAAACAACATGGCATGACCCATGCACCTCAACCAAAATCCTTTGTCTCAATCCATTGACATCAGGATTACACAACCTCCCTTGGAACTGTGAAGTACCATCACCACTAATCTCAAAAACCACTACCTTTTGCCGACCAACGTCACTATATGATCTAGCACTTGCTTCTCCTTAATCTCCACACCAAGAGACAATTGAACCACTTCTTCCTCCATCGCACTACCATCCTTGAAGTCCAAGAAGTGAATTTCACTATTATCCAAGAGGTGAACATCCGTCATTAATTCCCTCTTTCCTTCCTCTATATCAGCCAAATTTCCTTTGGATAACTTGCTAAGAGCATCACCAACGACATTAAATTACCAAGGAGATAGTGAAGACTCATATCATAGTCGTCAAGAAACTCAAGCCATCTCAACTACCTTAGATTATGCTCTCTCTTAGTGAACACATACTATAGACTCTTATCATCAGAAAGATATCCATGTGAATACCATAAAAATAATGCTACCATATTTTTAAAGAAAACACGACCACCAATATCTATAAATCATGAGTAGGATAATTCCTCTTATGTACCTTCAACTGCTATGAAGAATAGGCAATCCCTTTAACATTCTGCCTCAACCACAAACCCATTATTGCCTTTTGCCAAAGTCAAAATTGGAGCCAAAGTTAACTTCTGAAAACTCCTTTCACAAGCATCTGACTAAGAAAACTTAACCTTCTTCTGAGTCAACTTAGTGAAAGAAAAAGTTATCGATAAAAAGCTTTCTACAAACTGCCTATAATACTTGGCTAAACCAAAAAATCACCAAATGTTGGGTAGAGTCATAGGTCTAAGCTACCTCTTCACCATAGCAACATTTTGTAGAGCCACCATGATTCACTTACTAGAAAGATGGCCCAAAAAAGTTACAGTATTCAACAAAAACTCAAACCTAGAAAACTTGGCAAACAATTGTTATTTCTTTAAGGTTTGTAACACCACACGAAAGTGATTAGCATAATCCGCCTCACTCTTTGAAAAAACCCAAATGTCATCAATTAACACAAATGCTGCTGAAGAATTAGTAAACCCAAATGACATTACCAAAAACTCAAAGTGAACATACCGAGTATAAAAAGTCGTCTTAGGGATATCCACCCTCTAATCTTTAGCTAATTTTACCTAGACCAAAGTTCTATCTTAGAAAATAACTTGTCACCTTACAATTGGTTGAATAGATCACTTATACTTAGATGAGGATACTTGTTCTTGACCATCACCTTTTTCAACTACGTATAGTCAATTCATATACAAAGGAAACCAAAAGATAACCCAATATTTCCTTACACTCTGAGGATGCATACAAATTATGCAACCAATCCTTACCCAAAATGAAATCAAAATTCACAATACCCAACTAAGATAGATCCACTAAGGTCTGCTTGCCAACAACAGAAGCAATACCCCCTGAAGATTCTCTTAGCAATAATCGAGTCACCTACTAGGTAGAAACAAAAAAACCATCTAAAATAACTTTTGGATCAAAACTAAAAGATGAAGCCACAGAAGGAGTCACATAAGAGAGAGTAGACCTATAGTCAATAAAATAATATATCTCACGAGAGAAAAGTTGTAACATACCAGTAATGACATTAGGTGATGCCTCAGATTCTTTTTAGGATGCCAAAGCATATAACCTATCCTGACCAATACTAGACAATGAACGGTAATAGAAGTAGATGCAATACCACAAGGTTTAGGAGTAGTAGATGAAGACATAAGAATCTTATTTCCCCCTATATCATCACTATTAACCATATAATCCCAGAGCTGATGGCCTGTCTGGCCTTACTTAAAGATTTTTCCCTTACTTCATTACAATAACCTAATAAGGATGACAGTAAAATTGACAAAGAGGGAATGAAGAAACTAACTGACCTCTGCTTGCCTGAGATTGGGCACCTTATGCCCAGACATTGTCACCACCATAATGATGGTTATCGCCTACTGGGTAAGGAGCGCTAAAAGAAGAGTAAAAACCTAAACTCACCTACTTCTTTTTCTTTCATTTACAACCCTGAGACTAAGCACCTTCCTGGTCAGAAAACCTTCTCCTTTTACCATGTCTATCCTTAAAATCTGCCTACCTCCTCCTTTTATCCTCCATTTACTGCATATGAATGATTAACCTAGAGATTTCCATATAATTAATTAGCAAGGTATTCTTACTCTAAAAAATCAAATATTGATTAAATCCATAAGCAAACTTCTTCTTTCTTGCCCGCATGTTAGTAACTAAATCTCATAAGGATGACTCCTCCACATCCCCGTAAACACAACTTTGTGTACTCCTAATTAAGCATGAATCTAGGCTATGATACCAACTTGAAGTGACCCAACCAGGGGCCTTGTCGTAATGAGCATCCTATGTTTGATAGGGATAAAAGACCACCATCGTTATCAAACCTCAAGTTTCCTGCCCTAGTTGGATGAATTTCAAGCATGTAGCAAGATAGTGCAACTTCTTAAATGAAGAATCTGAGATAAGATCACATCCTGGACCGACCCAACCGAGTCCAACCATCATATACCAATGATCTAACCATACCAAAATAAGGGCCATAAAACAAGCCATAACCAAAGATGTTCAAAAACATCGTATAATTAATCCCAAAATTAAATATGATGGAATAACAAACAATACTGTCCAATGATATTGGCCCTTCAGCTTACTCAATGCCAAGACAGACATCAATATTGAACCCACCCATTCCAATCCATAGAAGTACCATAAAGCCTCAAACCAAACGAGTAATATAATTTATTTTTAACATGCCCCTAACCATAGCCAAAACAAATATAAAAAATAGAATCTTAGTATCTAGAAATATCCATAACATAAAATAGATCCTTTCAAATGGATTAAAGCTCACCACTTCAGTCCAAATATTATCCTCGAGTTAATCAATATGTTGAAGGAGTAGAATGGTTGGTTCCTGCATAACATGGGTATACAACCGCTAGTAGAAGGGTTAGCGGGTAAACGCTATCATGATATCAAGATAAGGATAATATAATGCCATTTAGAAAACCAAGTAAAACTATCCATTTTCACACAACTATAAAAATACATAAAACTATGTTGGGAAAAGGGACCGATTATAACATGCCTTTAAAACTTTTACCTGGGTTGGGTAGCTTTGCCGTCCTAAGCTACCCATAGGCTGTATAGGTTCAACTCCCCATGCTAGAAGGACCCAGTGTGTATAGCATCACAACATGGGAAGTAAACCTTGGGATGACTAGTACATCCCCAAAAATATATTGTGACATCTTATACACGGTCACCAAGACCAACCTCACATCACCAAATATGAGTTTTCCGTTTTGGTTGCCAGGGATGACCAACTTTCATGAATTTGCAACATATTCTACCATTAATCACCAATTAAAACCAATTTCCAAATAATCAATCCATTATCAATTTATTAACCAAGGACATCAATATTGGTATCATCATACCAATCTTTACTTGTAAGTATTATCCATAGCCAACCATATATAGGTGTAAGGGGACTTTTGAGTGCCCTTCTATTTACCATATTAAACCACTCAGGGGACTCTATGTACCCTACAAGCATAAACATTTATTTATTTACCTTTCAAAACCATTTAAACAATGCATAATTCCTTTACCAACTCTTAAAACAAACAAGAGTTCTATTTAAAAATGTTAATGGAATGAACATATCTTTATAAGAATTTTCTCAAACACATTAGGGGCATAATATGACCAAAACCATTTCCACATACCATTAAACCATTCCCATGAAATACAATTATAAAAAACCAATATTCATGCATATAAAATCATAATTAAAACCATGGGAAACCATAATAAACCATTTAACATCAGAACCCCCAATTCATATTTGAAAACCAGAATCATACAATCAATAAAGTTATGAAAAACATTCATAAGAATAATTTCTTTAAATTGAATTAAGAATAAGGGAATAAAACATGCCTTAAACTAAGATGATGATGGAAAGATGTCACTAAGAAAAGCCCCAAATCACTCCTCTAGTTGAAACCCTAGATTCCCTTTTGGAAAAGCTATTAGAAGAATTTTAGAGTGTTTAGAAGAGTTTCTAAGTGTTAATGATAGAAATAATAGGGTAAGTATCCTTCCAAGTAGCTTAGAAGTCATGGGACCTTATTAGTATAAGTTGGGAAATGTCCTGAATATTCCCACTTAGGTTTCTCCAAAATCCCATCACAGGGATACAACTGGCCCACATAAGTCGTACCCTTCAAAAATGAGTGGTACCCTCCACTCGTACCCTAGCCTCAACCTTTGGATCAAATATTGTCCGGCATATGACTCATACAACCAAGTTTTATCCAAAGCATATGATCTGTACCTTCCATCTGTACCCCTAGCATATTTAAGCCCAAGGAAGATTTAGGCACTGTCCTCATTATATGTCCCGAATATGACTCGTAACCTGGATTATGGCTTACGTTCAGCCACTCATACTCAGATCCAACCTAACTAACCAAGTCTTAAGCAACCAAATGATTTATAAACACCAGTATGACTCGTACCCCTAAGGCGTATCCATTTGAGTAATCTAAATCCATTCCACCAACCAACACTCATAAGTATACGACTGAACCATACCATCTGCACCCTAATATAAGGCTTGTACCCCTGGTTCATATTAGGTCAAGAGATCAGTATTCCAGGAAATTTACTAAGGTCCAGAAACAAAGGTATTTTCATAGTTCAGATCCTTAATTTCCATAGTTTGGCAACGTATACCCCAAACTAGGTTAAGGTATCAAGTTCAACTTCTAGAAGTCAAGTAAGCCAAAGTTACCCTTAATAGGAGCTTCATCTAGAAATGTAGGAATTTGTGTTAATTCAACCCAAATTATGATTACAAGGTCAATAGAGTAGCCCAACTAAGGTGAATCATGTTACCCATGATTCTAACATATAAATCATATACCAAACCTAGTATTACATCATATCTATTATACAATTTAGTACAATTTAGGGAGAAAGTTGTAGGAATCTTAAAGAGTCTTAAATATACCACCTTACAGTTCTAAAACCATCATCTAATCCACATACCTCATTAATCAAGACAATGTTATCCTACTCATAATCAATCCTATCATTAACATTCACATGACATATATAACATAAATCATCTTCGTAGAAGAGTAGGTAGAAGTCTACCTTAAAGCCAAATCAGATAACCTTACATCAATCACCAAACATCCATCTTCACTTCAAAATCCAAAAATGCCATTACACTATCAAAATCATAATCTACTCATCAATACAAGTCTGACAATATACATATTGCACTATTGTGCTTTAGGTACAAAAACGACATCAAAAATCTGAAGTGTGTTCCACTTACAAAAAATGTGCTTCAGAGATCAACACAATATTCATATATGAACAAGAAGACAGTACCTTCAAGAATGTGTGAAAACAAAGCAAATTTCGGGCTGAAATCAATCCTTGAATAAATTCCAAATTTAGGCCAATGCCTCGGGACTTAATTTGGAATCCAATTTTTGCAAATGGCCTATGTAATAACACTAAATTCGATGTTTTAGACTGGTTGGCAAAGTCAAATTTTTAATCCGAGGTATTTTCAACAAAATATGGGTCCCACACTAATATTTTAAAATTTTCAACTTTTCAACCAATAGGATAAAATGAGCTTGGGTGCATTGGGATTCAAAGCAATGGTCTACCTAGCCAAAAATTAATATTCCAAAACTTCTGGCGTAGTCAAAATTCACGTACAAGATCATTTTACTAAAATTTTAGTCTGGTGGCCATTTGAAATCATCAAAGATTTCCAAATAGGGAATTAGACCACAAAATTAAACAAACTGCTCAGTAACCGAACGATCAGTCCATGCAAGTCATAAATGACTAAGGGCAGCTATAGAGAAGCTCAAATCGATAAATAAAAGGAATTATGTAAAATAATAGAAAGGGTCATTACAATATCCACTACTGAAAGGACATTACTATCGAAAATCAACGGATAGAAAGAATCTCAAAAGCTTGAAAGGATGAGGTAATAGTTCCACATTCTCCAGGCATGACTTTCTAGATAACCTCCACGAAAAGAGAACACTTCAAAGGATTTTCCCATAGATATATACTTTTCCACCAGCACTCTCGCTTTAATTCTAAACATCCAAAACTTAACTTCAACCACAAACTATCCTCCAACTTAACTAAAAAGGTTGATGCATGCAGAGTTGATCCATAAAACCTTGATGCACAGTCAATATCCACACAAATCAAGGAACGCCAATCCGAGCTAAAACTATCCTAACACATGAGTCATACCACCGAATCCAAATCCAAATATAATATTCTTTTACCAATTCATACTTTCTCTCTTCTTCGAACTAGGAGGAAACCACCTTGTCCTAACCGTGAAATATCATCAAAAAGAACTAGAAAAACTAAAAATGAAATACTATAAATCGATAAGGAGAACTTTAGAATAATATCATAAGGCTATCTCTGTCACACAAATTGAGATAACAAGGAATGTAATTTATGCCAATGTACAACTAACCTTGATGATAGTAAAACTAAAATCCAAAAGATCAAGGAATGATAAATCATTGCCTAACAATTCGCTGCAGGATGTCTCATTACTAAGACTGAAGACACTCTGGATCCAACTAAAGTATATTACTCGCACTAGGTATATCATCCAAAATTCCCAATGAAATCTGGAAACTTTAGTTTATAGATAAATTAACTAATACCTATCCGTGCAACATTATATGACCACTTATCCACTATAATCCATCGAAGTCGAGAAGACTGGTGACTACGGATTAGGATTCAAAATCCTATCAATGAAATCCAAACTAAGAAAAATCTAAAACAAAGACTACACTTAGGCTCTACAATTAAAAGTTGAAATCTAAATATCAAGGCTGAATTACTCGGTCTCAACTTCCTAAACAAAAATTAAAGACTGGTAAGCATTAATAAACTAAATATATTATAACTTTTAGATCTCCATCCCAAGTAACAAATCCAAACTAAATAAGTAACCTATATCATTGTAGACCAGTCAAATAGACTTTAACAACCAAGTGTGACACATTCGAGATAAATTATACGAAGACATAGTAAAGATTATCTGATGAAAAAAAATTACCCCAAGGCTAACCATCTACTGAAAAGGAAAACAACTAATTATATATCAGCTAGAGGGTACGCCATATAGAAACAAAATTAAAATCATGCCAAAGGATTAATTACCACCTAATAATACATGAAATCTAGTCCAATAAGGGTAAAAACTCCAACAACTATGGGAAATAGAACTTTAGTTAGATTTAATCCATCCAACGCTCTATCTTAGCTAAGAATAGCCATGGGCAGGAAGGAATACTCCACAAAGCCTCATTGGGCTAAACTAACTCTTAAATGGGGATTTCTCAAATCCACCCCAGTAGGATGATTATCACTCAATCAACCAGTGAATCACATTATTAAAGAAGAAATTACAAATCTAAAAACCAAGGTAAAAGTCAAGACCACCACCAGAAATCAAACAACTCAAGAAAAATAATTTCTAATTTGCAAACTTAAGAAGTGCTCACAAGAAAGACCACCTGCCTTTATCTCCCTAACTTTACAAAAGACAAGAATACCATCACAGTGAGAATGGAGAATCCAATCTCTACACAAATAAAAAGGGTAAACCATAACAATGAGATAAACCCAACAAATCTTAGAGATAAACCTATGAAATTTTGATATCAATAGCAAAATACTATCAGGCAATGAAATACATATAAACATAGAAAAAACCTTAATTGGTTATGCTAAAAAATGGGCTATATATCACAACCAAAACTAGGGCCTGGCCATGATGGGTATCTCAAGTTCCACGGGGGTCAAAAATAACCCCTTTCACCTATCTAAACCAACACAACATTCTTAATATCAGATGAATGTTGAAAATATAACAAGATAACATAAATGTATGTTAAAAGATAATTCAATCATATGCATAGTCTATCGTCTGAGAACTAGACAAAATATCCAACTAATACATCAAAAATTCATAGTAGTCCAACAAAGCCTCTATAAGCTGAAAGTCAATGAACTATCGGGATATGCACCAACAATATCCAAAACTAAAACAAAGATTAGTAAATATATAAAGTAAACCATAGCATTAAATGGGGGTCTTTCAAAATATGGGATCTCACCATTTTAATTTAACTTTCTAGATAATCTTGGATCCTAGTCAATGAGTAGGAGATATAGATGTATGGCCAGTTCCAGCATCGCATAGGTATACAACATCTAAAGATGGTTGGTGGTTGGAGTGGTAAAATGAAACTCAGGGAGAGACAAACAAAATAATGTCATGATAACATGTCAAAACTATTACAACATCCAATGCATCATATCATATGAAGTACATATATGTATACATAATACGATGTGCTGGGGTAGGGAACAAGGCTTAGTATGAAATTTGAAAACCTTAACCTAGGTTGTGAAGTATTCCTATCATAAATCCATCCGTGGGCTATATGTATCTATTGTAACCCCTACACAACCCCAGTGCATGTTAGCAACATAAATTGGAGATTTCATGGATTATCGGGGTTTCCCTAGCACCATTCACCCTTTTTGATACATATGTATGTGTATAGGATTCCCTTGTACCCTACAAACGCATGTTTATCAGGATAAACCCTTATGTCGGCTAACATGAGTTTTCAGTATTAATCTTTCGAACTCATACCTTATGGCTAGCTAACACAACTCCCAGTATTACTCAATTAAAATATTTAACACTTGATCCTACCACTATTTGAAGGAGTCAATTATTAAGGCATTATTAACTGGTATCTTCATATCAAATCTAGCTTACAAGCAATATAATTAACAAATTATTAGGGATCCCCGTATACCCCATAGACTCCGTTATAAAAATCATTTGGGGGATTTCTATGTACATCACAAGTTTTTCAAGACCATTGTCATGAAATAAAAAGATTATTCCATGCGTTAATATTAAGAAATAAATCAACCCAAGCGATGATGTATATTCTAAATCTAATTATGCAAGTGGTTAAGGTTGTTACAAATTTCCACACCAAACTAATTAATTTGGGGATTCTTTTGTACCCCTATTTCCATGATTTATCAATTTAGGTATTCCATTATACCCATGTCTATGCACCATTCCCTTGCACCCCAAAGCAGTTACCAACCATTAATTTAAGGAAAAATATTTTATAAATATCATAAAAGAAGCATTTAAAAAATTTAAATTCAAAATCCTAAACCAATAATTAAAATCACAACATCAAAACCATGTAAACATTATCCAACCATGCCATAAAGAAAATTAAATAATAGGGAAGAGTAACATGCCCTAAATACAATAAAATTTGGAGGAGATGGTACCTTAAAACCCTAGATGATCACTTCGTTTGAAACCCTAGCCTTGACTTAAAAGGAGAGTATGAGGGAGAATTTTCGGGTGGTTGATTGGGAATAGTGTGGTAGTGAAGCACCAAAGATGGTTTTACGTCGTCAGGTCTAAGGAGTTAATGTTAGAAATGTACAAAGTGCCTTCAATTTAAATGATAAAAAAGTGTCTCCCTTTTCGACGGTCCATTATCGACTCATAACCACATATTATGACTCATCTCCATGAGTCAAAACTAGAACAACCTCCAAGACCCCATGAACTATTGTCCTTATGAATTGATCAAATGAATCATCCCTTGACACTATGAATCATAGGGTACAAGTCATAACCAGGCAGAACCAAGCTTGGGGGACACTGGACATCCTACAGTTTAGACATTACGAATCGTAATGAGTCCTTATGACTCATAGTGAGAAACTCCTACCCAGTACAAAACTTGGACCCTAATACAATTTCCATATTATGATATGATTCCATGACTCGTTACCTCTCCCTATGAATGGAAGGGATGAGTCTTAGCTTAGATAACAAGGGCAATCGTTTGAATTTTTTAAAAAAGAAAAAACTCGGGGTGTTACATTCTCCCCCCTTAGGATAATCATCCTCGAATGATAAGAGAAGATATTTACTAGCATGATTCGACCTTAAACATCACTATTCTTATCTTTAAGAAAGAAAACAAAGCTACAAAGGAATGTACAATCTTTTTTTAAAAAAGATAGAAAACAAAATGGTAAGGAGTTGCACATATCTTAAGTATGAACGTTCAAATCGGTGAACAAAAATGGATACTTTGATTTCATGTCATCCTCGGCTTCCCAATTAGATTTCTCAATCTTTTGGTTCTACTATAGAATATTTATCAAAGCCATGTACTTCATCCACAACCATCGAACTTGTTGATCCAAGATACTCACCGGGACCTTTTCTTAGGATAAGGTATTTGATATTCCAATGTTCTCCAAAGAAACTAACAACAAAGGATTACCCACATATTTTCGTAGCATGGACATATGGAACACCAAGTTAATAGATCTCATACTAAAGGAAAAATCTAAATTGTATAAAACATTACCAACCCTTCTCACAACCAAATAAGAGCCAATATATCAGGGATATAACTTTTTGTTTAATCCAAATCGAATCACTTCCTTAATAGGATACACCTTAAAGAACACCCATATCGCCAACCTCAAACACAAACTTTCTTTACCTTACGTACACATAGGACTTTTGGCTACTTTGGGTGATCTTAAGCCTATCTCAAATCACCTTAATCTTCATCATCACTTTGTGAACCAGGTCTGAGCCAAACATCTAAACCTCACAAACTGCAAACCACCCAATAGGAGATCAACAACTTCTACCATATAATGCCTAAAACGGAGCCATACAAATACTACAATGGTAGTTATTATTAGATGTAAACTTATTGAGAGGTGAGTGGTCATCCCAACTACCACAAAAATCATTCAAATAAGCTCAAATCATATTGTAATGCCCCAAATCTGGTACCGAAATGCTACATGGTTATCATGACCGCAAAGGACCACAAGCTAACCCATGACTAATATATGTACCGCTATACTAGATAATATACTGAATAATGCAAAAACAAGAACTAAAAGGCCATAAGGTTCACATAACTGAAGTAAAACATAACATCTAAATGGGGTATGAAATACCTAAAATAACTGGAATAACTATCTCAAAGCCTCTAATTGACTTAACTATCTGAGTAAGGAGTTGATGGGATATGTCCCCAACTAACCCCAACTAATAAACTTATTAATTAGATAATAGAGAAATAATTATATCCTTGAAGTAAAGGACTCACTGCTAACTCTGACTGTTGATATCTGGAATCTACTGATGCATTGGAGCTTGTGTCTCTAAACCTATGTTATAAGACACCATAGCATAAATACTTCAGTACTTTGAATGTACCGGTATGCATGTAAGGTAGGATTAATGCATCGGGTTCTTGTGGATGAAAAAATACTGGCTAACTAACTAATATGAATGTGAGAATACATGCATGCATACATAGTAACTATATCTGAAATTGTGATAACATGACTATGCTGATGACTAACATGACTAATGACTAAATTTTGATAAATAATAATATGAGTGACTGTATCTGACCGTCCTAAATTTGATGGAACTAGCTGAGTTCCATACTATATGTGACAGTCCTGAATTCTAAAAAATTATCTGCATTTTTTTACTGAGACTGATACTGCGACTGTGGGAGGTAGTCATCTAATCGACATTCCCCAAAAGATGCATTATAGATGAATTAGGGTCCAATCTGTGCCCTGATTGGAAGGGTGTTAGTACCAGGAAACTGGAAAGGAAAACATGTGAGTGACCATAATATAATAGGTAACTCTAGTGAGAATGATGGGAACCCTCATATAGCACGTTAACTCACCTCATCTACCCTCATATAGCAGGCTATGATTTCTCAACCTATGCTGGTTACATAGTTCTAGAATACCAGGATTGTTTCTAAGAATCACACCCTTATATAAAAGGTGAGTTCCCATCCTTGGGTTTGCTTGGTCCAAAATTCTACTCTCATCTTAATAGGCACGAAACATTATTTACTGAACTAAACATGTACTGAGTTACTGACTTTAATTGATTGATGGAATACTACTGATGTCTGAGAACTAATTGAGTTCATGAGATAATGAGGATTTCCTGAGTCATAAGACTGTCTAAAGTCTAAGGATCATAGCTTGAACGATAGTATCATGGAAAGATGACATAGCTCTAGGCACAGAGCTATTATTTCAGGTACAAGTACCCCATAGACTCGAGATAAGAAAATTGACAAAGCATGACCTACTTGACCACATCACTAATATCACAATCCATAATATGTTTATTAAAGTATTTCATCAAACATGTAATCTTCATAAAGTTATACATCCATAGGGATTTTATGATATCATGCTAGTTGGTCATTTTCCTTCCTCTAGGCATTTAATCGAACACATGGAAGGCATAGTATGTGTAAACAACATTGTACGACAATTAAACATCATGATTCAATTCTAATTTCATCATTCAAGGGTTTAATGATAGTTTTACATGAATCTACATCTATACTAATCAAATACACATAAAATTTATCCCCCAACATTGAATAAAATTCAAGTACTCATTATCAACATGAATAAGAGTAGCCTAATAAGAAAATTAATAAAGAAAATCCATAAATTTAAACATTGAAAAGAGATTCTTGGGCTTCATGGACGAAAGGAGTCCATGAATGAACAGTATGCATACCTAGGTTGAGCTTCATGAAGTTCGTGAACTTGAAGAATTTGAATCTCTTTTTTCTTGAAGAAGATTTAGATATTGTTCTTAGAGATTAATGTTAGAAGGAAAATCCTAAAGTTGTTATTGTAGAAGAATAATGAATTTCTAAGCTTTTGTTGGATATAATTGGGTTTATAAATGGCTGGTAAAAGCTTAAAAATTCTCCTTTTAAAAAAATGACTTAAAATAAATGAACGGGACCTACGACGGCTGGTGCGACAGTTTGTCGCTGGCTCGACGGTCCGTCGTTCCGACCATCGCACATAGACCTGAATAGTGTCTTACTACCTTAGCTTTGATGGCTCGAGCGACGGTCTATTGTAATTTCAATGGTGCATCAACCTGTACATCGCACCTTAACGAGAAGGTAGCCTCACTAGTTTCCTTGTGACGGCCTGAGCGGGTCTATCGCTAGTCCGACGGTCTGTCGGCCTGGGCTGTTCCTTCTAACCAAAAGGTTGTCATACTTCCTTGCTGCGATAATCATGGGTTATGGTCCTTGATAGTCCTACTGTTCGTTGTCCTCATCGTTACACCAAGGAGGTTTTACTGCCTTCTATAATTTAGCCACAACTTTCTTCTTCAATGTCGGATTTTCATGAAATTGGTATTGTTGGAAAGCTAATTCAATTTCCCGCATAAAAAATAAGTGAAAATCTTAAAAATGCACCTTGTACAAAAGTTAATTTATCTTTCAAAGTAAGTTTTTAACATTCTTGAGACAATTTCAAGCTTGGAAATAGTACGGGGTATTATAATATCTCCCCCTTGAGAACATTCATCCTTTAATGAGACTGAGAGTGAGGGGAGAAGATAACTGGGATACATACTGAACATGAATACTGAAAAATGATCTCATGATTGACATGACTGATAACTGAACATATCATAATGATCATGCATATCTGATGCATGTGTACCTGATTTATAAATGCATGACTGGGTGTTCTGATGAACTAAGTATCTAACAATGAGAATGCATGTCTGATGCATAATTATATAACTCAGCTGATGCATGAATGCATGGCTGAATATGTAATGGTATTTAAAACCAAGTTTGTGACGAACACTGACTATGAAAATGAGTACGCTTAAGGAGAACTGTTACCTTGAGATTGATCTGAGTTGGTTGAGAAGATGTAAGGATACTTGGTACACATATCTGCTTCTACTTCCTAAGTAGCTCTCTCAACTGACTGATTTCACCAAACCACTTTAACTAGAGAGACTTCGTTGTTCATTAATCTACGAGTCTGATAGTCTAGGATTCCAACTGGGATTTCTACATAAGAGAGGTTATTCTGAACATCGATGTTTTAAATAGGGACTACAACTGCTGGGTCACCTATACATTTCTTGAGCAAAGAGATATGGAATACCTAATGAACTGACGATAAATATGAAGGGAAATAGATCTCAAAAGCTACCTTGGCAAAACAACTATGAATCTTGAAGGGACTCACATATCGGGGGCTGACCTTTCCTTTCTTGCCGAACCTCTTCACTCCCTTCATGGGTGGGATTTTTAGACAGACATAGTCACCAATATCAAACATAAGACTTTTGTTGGCTCTGAGCAGCCCAAAGTCATTCTCTAACTAATTGGACTTTTTCTAAGGCGTCAAATACAAAGTTAGGCCGTATGACTGAGGCCTCACTAACTTCGAACCAATTGGAGATCTATATCTCCTACCATATAGAGTTTTAAAAAGAGCCACATTAATACTGGAATGATAGCTATTGTTGTATACAAACAGAATCAAAGGTAAGTGGTCATCCCAACTACCCTTGAAATCAATTGCGCACGCCCTTAGCATATCTTCTAAAGTCTAAATAGTCCTTTTTGCTTAACATCTGTCTGAGGATAAAAGGTTGTACTAAGATGAACTTGGATACCAATACCCTTTAGGAAAGATTTATAGAAATGAGAGGTGAATTGGGTACCTCTATCTAAGATAATAGATAGAAGAACACCATAAAATCTAACCAAATCCTTGATGTAGAGTTTGGCATAATCCTCGGCTGAATGAGATCTATGTAGTAGAAGGAAATGTGATGATTTTGTCATTCTGTCTACAATGACCCAAACTGAATCATGTTGATGATGAGTTTGAGGCAAAACCATCATGAAGTCTATGTTTACTTCTTCTTACTTTCAAGTAGGAATAATGAACTCCTGTATAGGACCACTAAGCTTCTGATGCTCTATTTTAACTTGCTGACATGTAGAGCACAAAGCCACAAACTCTTCAATATCTCCCTTTATCCCACTCCACTAATAGATCTCCCATAAGTCGCGGTACATCTTTCTGTCCCCTGGATGAATAGAGTAGCGCACGTTATATGCTTTTGCAAAAGTTTGCTGCCTTATGTCAGCTACACCTGGAACACAGAGACGACCCTGATAGCGTAGAACACCATCTCCCCCTTGGGAGAAAACCTCTATTTTCTGATTCTGAACTGACTCTTTCAACTTGACAAGGTTGGGATCTCTATCTTGCTTTTTTCCACCTCAGAAACTTGAGATGATTTTGAACTACTCTAAATATATATATCTCCCTCTGAAGAATTGATTAAGAGAATGCCTAGTCTCGCAAGTTAATGGATTTCCTGAGCTAATTTCTTCTTAGGATCCTCAATATGAGCAACACTACCCATGGCAGTCTACTGAGAGCGTCGACCACTACGTTGGCCTTGCTCAGATTATAAAGAATACTAATTTCATAATATTTCAAGAGTTCTAACCACCTTCTCTGACAAAGATTGAGATCTTTCTAAGAAAAGACATATGGAAGACACTTTTGATCTGTGAACACATCTACATAAACACTGTATAGGTAATTCCTCCAAATCATTAAGGATAATACTATGGCTTCTAACTCAAAATCATGCGTAGGGTAATTCTTCTCTTGGGGCTTAAATATCTGGAGGCGTAGGCTATGACCTTATCATTCTGTATAAGGACACAACCTAAACCCACTCTAAATGCATCACAATACACTACGAAGCCATTTGAACCATCTAGTAATGCTAGAAATGGAGCTGAGGTGAGTTAAGTCTTCAACTCCTGAAAACTCTTCTCACAAGGATCTGACCACTAGAACTTGACTTTTTTCTGAGTCAATCAGGACAAAAGGGATGCAATAGAATAAAATCCCTCAACAAACTGCCTGTAATAGCCAGAAAAACCTAAAAAAATCCTAATATCTAATGGATGGACAGGGCGAGGGTAGTTTCTTATTGCTTTGGTCTTTTGAGGATCTACTCTAATGCCATTGCTAGAAATGATATGACCAAGAAATGCTATTGACCTTATCCAAAACTCCCACTTACTGAATTTGGCGAGATAGCTGATGCTCTCTGAGAATCTAAAGTAATGTTTTGAGATGGTCTGCATGAGCTCACTCACTGCGGGAATAGACCGTAGTATCATCTATGAAGACTGGGATGAACATGTTTAAGTAATTCTTGAACACACAGTTTATCAAGTCAATGAAAGTGGTTGGGGCATTGGTAAGAACAAGTGACATAACTATGAATTTAAAGTAACCATACCAAGTATGAAAAGTTATTTTTTAAATGTCACATTCTCTCACTCTGAGCTGATGATAGCCATATCTGAGGTCTATCTTGGAGAAATAGCTATCTCTCTGATGTTGGTCAAATAAGTCATCGATTATAGGAAGAGGATACTTGTTCTTGACCGTGACTTTATTGAGTTTACTATAATCAATGCAAATTCTGAAGGAATAGTCTTTCTTGTACACGGATAAGACTGGTGCATCCCATGGGGAAACTCTGGGTCTGATGAATCTCTTATGGAAGAGATCCTTCAACTACTTTTTTAGTTTTTTTAGTTAAGCTAGTGCCATTCTGTATGTAGGAATAGAGATAGGCTGAGTATCTAGGAGAAGATCAATACCGAAGTCTATTTCCCTTACAGGAGGAGTTTCAGGAAGATCTTCGAGAAAAATATCAGAATATTCATTTACAACTGGAACTGATTCAATTCTGGGAGTCACAGAACTAGTGTCCTTAGTTTGAACAAGATGATAGACACATCATTTATATATCATTTTCCATGCTTGAAGGTAGGAAACAAGCTGACCTTTGAAAGCAGATACACTACCCATCCACTCTAGGATGGGTTCATTTGGAAATTGAAACTGAAGTATTCTGTTTGTACAGTCGACTGTGGCATAGCAGGAATGAAGCCAATCTATGTCGATAATGATATTAAAATCGATCATGTCTAATTTGACTAAGTCTGCTGAAGTGACTTTTTGAGATATCATAACCGGGTAGTTCCTATAAAGCTATCGAGCTAGATGGTTTTACCCACTGGGGTGAAACTGAAAAGGGCTATGCTAGAATTCTAGGACTGATTCTGAAATTGCCTGCTATGTAGGGAGTAACAAAAGACAATAAAGCACCTAGATCTAGGAAAGTGTAAACGTGCATATGAAAGATCTGTAATGTACACTAACCACATCAGGAGAATTTTCCTGATCCTATCAAGACTGAAGAGCATACAGATGATTTGGTCGTTGCCCACTTGTAGCATTGCAGGGGGCACCTTGCTAATTTTGGCAGGTGGACTAAGCTGGGGAGCAATTCTATTGACCCTGAGGACCTGGCCATGGACAGTCTATGATTCAATAGCCTGTCTTTCCATAGCCGAAACAAATACCATTGTCAGATCTTCAAATACCTTGATGGTGCTTGCCATAGGTCTGGCTAAGAGGATAGGTGAGGGCACTGCTAACACTGCCCTGGGACATAGAGCCTGGCTCTCTATCTTTTTTACCTCTCTGAACTTGGGAACTGGAGCACAAGCTGAAGAAGGAGATGGAACATATGACTTAGGATGAAACTGAGAATTGTTTCCTCCTAACTTAGGCTGAGCAAAGTTGAAACTACCTGTCTTCACTCTCTTATTCTACTTCTCCCTCATCTTAATTTTCTTCTCCTCTAGTTGCTGAACATAATTCATGAGCCTGGCTAAAGTCATGTCACTATTCAGCATGGAGGATCTATGCTCATTAACCATGTTATCATTTACCCCTGAAATGAACTTACTCATCCTTGTCCTACTATCTACAACCACATAAGGTGCATATCTGGATAATTGAGTAAACTTAAGAGAATACTATTTCACAGTCATATTGCCCTACCTGTGGTTGATGAATTCTAGCACCTAGCTTCTCTAAGCTCTAGGGGAAAGAATCTATCAAGGAAAACAAAAGTAAACTTCTCCCACTAAACTAGCCCTACATCATCTGCCCTCTCTGATTTTCACTGGTTGAACCAAGGGTGAGCAACATCCTACAACTGATATACAGCTAGCTCAGCACTCTTACTAGGAGTAACCCCCATTATGTTTGTAACCTTATGCACCTGATCTAGGAATTCCTAAGGGTCCTCTTCTGTCTTAGACCCAAGGAAGGATGGAGGATTCATTTGGGTGAAGTCCTGAATCCTAGCAGCAGCTAAATTGTACATTGATTTTGCCGGAACAACACCTGTTTATTCATTCTGAGAAGCAAATGACTGAGCAAAATTAGTGAATACGGCCCTGAACTCCGTATAAAAAATATGCTCTTCCAAGGGATCTTCTTGGACAGGTTGGGTTATTCTCTAGGGAGGAATGTTCTAAAATAAGGAGAAGAAATGGATTAAACTTGGAGACTAGATTGAGATTATGCTCATTGGCACGACATGAATACTGAAAGAAGGGAAACTATTCCTAAAACATCTTATAGCCTCCTGCACATAAATGTGGCATGCAATACGCCCATGCACAAGACTATACTAGATGCAGCTTTCAGACTTCCTAGGACTTTATTGAACCTATCACTCATACCATGTTTGTAACGCCCTAAATATGGTACCTGGAATGGTACCCTGTGCTCATGACTTCGAAGGATAATAAGCTAACCCATGACTAATATATGTACCTATATACTGCATAATATACTAAGTAGTGCAGAAAAATGAACTGAAAGGCCATAAGGTTCACATAACTGAAGTAAAACATAACATCTAAACGAGGTATGAAATACCCAAAACAACTAGAAGAACTGTCTGAACATAATAATCTGGAAGGCCTTTAACTTGCTGAACTATCTGAGTAAGGAGTTTATGGGACATGACCCCAACTAAACCCAACTAATAAACTAGTTAATGGCATAATGGAGAAATAATCATGCCCTCGAAGGATGAGGAATCACTGCTAAGTCTGACTGCTGATATCTAGAATCTACTAATGCTCTGGAGCTCGTGTCTCTGAACCTATGGTATAAGACAACATAGTACAAATGCTTCAGTACTTTGAATGCACTGGTATGCATGTAAGGTAAGCTGAATGCATGGGGTTCATGTTGATGAAAAATACTGGCTAACTGACTAATATGAACGTGAGAATACATGCATGCATACATAGTAACTATATCTGAAATCGTGATAACATGAGTATGCTGATGACTAACATGACTAATGACTGAATTCTGACAACTGATAACATGAGTGATGTATCTGATAGTCCTAAATCTAATAGAACTAGCTGCGTTTCGTACTGTATCTGAGTTGACTATATCTGACAGTCCTAAATTCTGAAGAACTATCTGAGTTCTTATACTGTGACTGACACTGAGACTGTGGGAGGTAGTCATCTAACCGTCATTCCACAAATGATGCATTATATCTGAATTAGGGTCCAATCTGTTCCTTGATTGGAAGGGTGTCAATACCGCGCCACTGGTTAGTACAACATGTAAGTGGCCCTAATATAACAGGTAACTCTAGTGATAACTGTGGGAACCCTCATATATTAGGTTAAGTCACCTCATCTACCCTCATATAGCAGTCTATGATGTCTCAACCTATGTTGGCTATATAGTTTTGGAATGCAAGGATTGCTTCTAAGAATCACACCCTCATATAATAGGTGAGTTCCCATCCTTGGTTTCGCACGGTCTTAAATTTTACTCCCATCTGAATAGACTTTGAACATTATTTACTGAACTTAACATAGACTAAGTTACTAACTTCTGTTAACTGATGGAATACTACTGATGTCTGACAAATAACAGATTTCATGAGATCCTGAAGATTTCCCGAGTCATAAAACTGTCTAAAGTCTAAGAATCATAGGTTGACTGAGAGCATCGTAAAACATGACATGGCTCTAGGCACACAACTAACATTTTGGGTACAAGTACCCCCAGGACTGGATAGAACAAATCTAACATAGCATGACCTACTTGAACATATCACTAACATCATAATACATAATACATTTATTGAAATATTTCATCAAATATGTGATATGTATAAACTTGTACATACAAGGGGATTTCATGATATCGTGCTAGTTGGGTATTTTCCTTCATCTAGGCATTTAATCAAACACATGGTAGGCATAGTATGTGTAAACAACATGGTAAAACAATGAAACATAATGATTCAGTTCTAATTTCATAATTCCAGGGTTTAATCATAGGTTTACAAGTATATATATCTATACTAATCAAATCCACATAAAATTTATCCCTCAACATGTAATAGAATTCAATTACATGCTATCAACATGCACAAGAGCAGCACAATCATGAAATTCATAAAGGAAATCGATAAACTTAAACTTTGTAAAGCGATTCTTGGGCTTCATAGATGAAAGAAGTCCACGAATGAACACTATGCATACCTAGGTTGAGCTTCTTGAAGTTCTTGGACTTGAAGAATTTGAATTTATTACTTCTTAAAAAAGATTTGGAGATTAATGATAGAGAGAAAACCCTAATTTTGTTGTTGTAGAAAAAAAATGAATTTTTAAGCTTTGGTCAGCTATAATTGGGTATATAAACGGGTGGTAAAAGACCTAAAATTCCCCTTTTAAAAAATAGATTTAAAATAACTGAATGGGACTTACGACGGCTCATACGACAGTCCGTCATTGGCTCGACGGTCCATCGTTCTGACCGTCACACGTGGAACTGAATAGGGTCTCACTGCATTGGTTGCAATGGATTGAAAGACGGTCCATCACAAGTACAACGGTCCATCAACCTATTTGTCACACCTTATCCAGAAGGTGGACTCACTGTTTCCCTTGCGACGGCATGAGCGACGGTCCATCGCTAGTTCAAAGGTCCGTAGGCCTGGGCCGTCGCTCCTATGTAGAAAGTAGTCACATTTCCTCACTGTGACGGTGGGAGGCGACGTTCCGTCGCTAGTCCAACGGTCCATCGGCCTCACCGTCGCACCTTGGCTTTTTTTACTGCCTTTTATATTTTATGCATAACTTTCTCCTCCGATATCAGATTTTGATTAAATTGGTATCGTTAGAAAGCGAATTCAATTTCCCACATGAAAAAAAGTGAAAATCTTAAAAATATCACATCTACAAAAGTGGATTCATCTTTCAAAGCAAGTTTCTAACATTCTTCAGACGATTTCAAGCTAGGGAAAATTATAGGGTATTACATATGTCCTCTAACATCTAAATTGTTCTCTCTACTTGCCCATCCATTTACGTGTTAAAAGTGGTACTAAGGCTCACCTTAGTCACCAAACCACTAGAAAAATATTTCCAAAAATGGGATGAGAATTATGTACCTCTATAGAAAATAATGTATAGTGGTGCACCATGAAATCTAACAATCTCTTCAAGGAGCAACTTGGAAAAATCATCACTAGAATAATTAGTCGTCATCATCAAGAAATAAGCTAACTTGGAGATACTATCAACAATTACCTAAATAGAATCAAATCAGTTTTAAGATCATGGATAATCAGTTGCAAAATCCATATTCATTATCTCCCATTTCAATTCTGGCAACTCAATTTCTTGGAACAACCCACAGGGCCTCATGTGCTCTATCTTCACTTGCTAACACACCATAATTTAGCCACAAAGTTAGCTATGTCTCGCTTCATGTTATTCTACCAATATATTTTTTTAAGATCATGATATTTTGTCAAGGAACCGAGATGAACCGTATATCGTGATTCATTAGCCTCAGCCAAAATCCTACCTCGTAACCCTACAACATCGGGAACACATACCCTCCCTTTGTACTGAAGATAACATCACCATTGATTTCAAACAACTTCACCTTCTGTCTACCCAAATAATTCTTGATTTACATTAGGATAGGTTCCACACCTTGATTCTCCTTGACCGCAATACTAAGTGATGATTGTGTCACCTGTTGCATAAATATACCACCCTTCTCTAAGTCTTAGATATGAACTCCAAGGTTATCAAAACAGTGAACATATTTCTCCAATTTCCACTTCTCCTTATCTAAATACGACAAGCTACCCATAGATAACTTACTAAGAGCATCAGTAACTACTTTGCCATGCTACATCAATACACAACCCAGTTTGACCCGAAAAGCATCACAATAGACAACAAAACCCTTAATGCCCTCGAGCAGAGTCAAGACCTAAGCTGAAGTAAACCTATCATTCAGCTTCTCAAAACTACCTTCACACAATCAGACCATAAAAACTTCACCTTCTTTTAAGTCAACTTGCTCAAAGGGGAAGCATTCGACGATTAGCTTTCCACAAACTTTCTATAATAACTTGCTAAGCCCAAGAAACTCTGAATATCAGTTGGAGTCGTAGGTATAGGAAATTTCATTACCACTGCAACCTATTATTGATCCATCACGATCACCTCACTAGCAACAACATGACCTAGATAAGTTATGACATTTAACTATAACATAGACTTAGTGAACTTAGCATACAAACGCTGATCTGTTAGGGTCTACAACGCTAGATCGAGGTGATAATCATGACATACCTCACTTTTGGAGAACACCCAAATATCATCATTGAAGACAATCATGTTCAAATCTACAAATTGATGAAAGACCCTATTCATTAAGTCTATGAATGCCATCGGGGAATTGGTCAGCCCATATGGCATAATGAAGAACTAGAAAGGAATATATTTGGTATAAAAGGTATTTTTTGGGATATCCACTTCCCTAATACTTAACTAATGGTAATTGAACCAAAGATCGATATTAGAGAAAAACTTAGCTCCCAAAAGCTGATCAACCAAATCATCTATCCTTTGAAGAGTATACTTATTATTTATAGTCTCCATGTTTAATTATCGGTAATCAATACATATTCGAAGGGAACCAACCTTCTTATGCATGGATAAAATAGGTGAACCCCATGGGGACACACTAGGATGGATAAACCCCTAGTCTAGAAGATCTTTCAAATACTCCTTAAGCTCCTTCAACTTGACTAAAGCAATTCTAAAAAGATTGATAGAAATAGGACGAGTGTGCAGAGCAAGATCAATCCCAAAATCAATTTACCTATCAGGAGGGACAATAAGGAAATCATAAAGGGAGACTTTATGAAACTTATTTACCATTGAAATAGAAAGTAAGAAAGGGCCCTCCGAGCTAGAATCTTTAACTCTGACAAAATGAAAGAGATAACCTTTGGAAATCTATTTTTGGGCACTATGATATGATATAAACATCCCCCCTATGAACTAGGGAACTTCCCTCCTACCCAATAACTGGCTCACTAGGGAATTTAAAATTGACATTTTGGGTCCAGCAGTCTAAGAAATCGTAGCATGAATGCAACCAATCCATACCTATTATGACATCAAAATCAACCATGTGTAACTCTATCACATCTAGCAAAGTTTCTTTATCACCGATAGACACCACAAAACCCCAATAGACTCTTGTAGCAATCACAGAGTCACCTACCTAGATAAAGACAAAAAAAGGGTCCATAATGCACTTAGGATCAAGTCCAAAATGCACAGCCACAAATAGGGTCACATTAGAAAGAGTGGACTCGGGATTAAAAAATAGTACACATCACGAGAAAAGAGTTTCAACATACCAGTAATGAAATCAACAAATATATAGGACTCTAGATGAGTAGTGAGAGCATAAAGACAATTTTGAATAGTCTCGGAGCCTGAAATGGTACCCTTTGTGGAAGGAGTTGCTGAAATGGAAACAAGAACCTTATTTTCCCTAGAAGCAACCTTACTCACTGGATAGTTTATCAGAATATGCCATGGATGGCAACACTTAAACCACCTATCACTCACATAATCACAAAAACCATGATACAAGAAACTATAAAATCTATAGGGAAGATAGAATAGAGATAACTGGGTCCTACTGGGCTGAGATTGGGTACCTTGTGCCCTATATGTATCACCATACAGAAAACATCGGTCATTGGAGGGGTTGGGTAGGGAGAACTAGTCATTGAATAGGAGTTAGGACTCCCTTATCTCTTCTTTTTAGACCACTTTCCAATCTACTATGTCATCTACCCTATTCTAAATATTGGAATTTCTTACTCTGTCTCTTTCTAATCTCAATTTGTTTCTTTCTCTTCTTCTACTTTTTGCATATAACCAATAAGCTAAGAAAAATCTATTTCCATGTTTAATAAGGAAGCCTTAATCTCCAAAATCAAGTGTCATTATAAAATTCTTGCACTTATTCGAGACAACAACTCTCGACCATATTGAGATAACTGATAAACCATCAAGTATTACTCCTTGACTAACATATTTCCATGCTTTATGTTAACAAACTCTTCCATCTTATCCTCCCTCAACTATTGAGGAAAGAAGCTATCGAGAAAAGAACTAGAGAAATTGTCCCATAAAGATGACTCAACGTCATCGCCTCTAGATAGGTACCATTCCTCGTAACACTTATACGCCATATCTTTTTATTAGTATGTGGTGAACTTCACACCCTCCTCATTAGTGAAATGTACCACATAGAAGATCTTTTCCGTCTCATCAATGAAATGTTGTGGAACTTATTAAACTTTAAAACCAGAGAAAATAAGAGGACTTAATACCATTAATAGGCTAAATCTAGTGCCCTCAATGGATGGAGTAATAGAAGCAACCCACTTATTCTGAGATAATACCAACTAAGTAAGCAAGTGAATTGACTTGAAAAACTTAGCATTAGACACATCAGTTTGAGGTGTCCGAGAAGGAATAGGGGGATCCGGTGGAGCTCCATCAGGGTAATAAAAAATGTCGATCCCAGATCGGGTCTGAACTCCTGGTGTAGGATGAGCTCCATTCCTATTGTCCTCAGACTGGTAGAAGATTTCCCACAGATATCAGATCTTCTTTGAGGCATGATCTACAAGAAAAACAAATAAGTATTAAAGAGTTTCAAGATCCTAGAATCGATATGTTGAAACAGAACAACAAGAAATAGAAACAATCATAAATGCCTCATAGCCTCCCTCTTATAAGTGAGGCGCTCTACTCACCCATAAAAGAGACTCTGCTTGACATACCTTTGTGGACACCCAATTGAACATGAACCAAGGCTCTTGTACTATTTTTCTCAATACTCAAATCTTTGCCTGGTGATGATAGATATCTCAAGTGGACCAGAGATCGTCCAATCACCTAACAAAACCAACATAATTTCCTCAATGTTAGATGAATTCTTAACATATAACAAGATAACAAAAAATTTAAATCCAAGATAATTAAATCATATCCATAGTCTATCGATAAAGAATCGGCCAAAACATCCGACCAACATAACCCAAATATATTGTAGTCTAAAAATTGCTTGTACAAACTAAAATACAATGAAATGTCGGGACAAGCCCCTGTTAATAGCCAAAACTAAATCCAAAGGAGTATTCAACATATAAAGTAAACCATTGCATGATATGGGGATCTTCCGATGTTTGGAATCTCACAACTTAAATCTAACTCGCTCGATGATCTCAAAACTTAGTCGCTGAGTGAGAGATATGGAAGTATCTCCAATTCATGCATCGCATAGGGATACAAAGTCATAACATGGTTGGCGATTAGAGCACTAGCATGAAACTAAGGGATAGAGGAATAAAATAATTCCATGATAATAATGCAAAACCTGTACAATATTCAATGCATCATATTATATGAAGTACGTAAATGTATACATAATATCACGTGTTGGGGTAGAGAACAACGCTTACAATAAACTTCAAAAATCCTTACCTGGGTTGTGAATCGTTGCATCATATATCTATTCACGGGATATATGGGTCCAATGTTATGCCCTTAATGGTCTTAGTGCATGTTAGCTGAACGAACCCAAGATATCATAGATGTCTGAGTATTCCCTTATACCCTTCACCCTCTATGATACATATGTATTTGTATACACTTGGGGGATTCCCTTATACGTCATAGGATGACGGTCGTCAAGACCAATCCTTAAATCAGCAAATATTTGTTTCAAGTATTAGTCCTTCAGACTCACTCATTCACGGCTAGATAACATAAGCCCTATTATTTCCCAATTAGAACTTTTAAAATGTAATCCGACCACCATTTGTAGGACGCAGTTATTATGGCATTGGTAAGTGGTGTCGTCATACCAACAATAGCTTAAAAGTAATGTCATTGCAAACAATTAAGGATTTATTTCTAGCCTGCATACTCCATTATAAAAATCACTTGGCGGATTCTCGTCTACCCCATCAGGTTTTCAAGTTTATTATCATCTGATTAACCAATTATGACCTACATTAATGTCAAGAAATAAATAAAACCAAGTGATAATGCATACTCTAAAATCAATTATGCAAGTGGGTTGAGGTTGTTACAAATTTCCATACCAAACCAATTAATTTTGGGATTACTTTGTACCCCTATTTTAATAATTTACCAATTTAGGGAATCCATTGTACCCATGTCCATCCACCATTTCCATGCACCCCTAAGAATTTACCAACAATAAATTTAAGCAAAATAATTTCATAAATATCAAGAAGAAGCATTTACACTATTTATATTCAAAACCCTCAACCCATAGTTCAAACCCCAACATCAAAGCCATGTAAACAATATCCAAAAATTTATTTAAGAGGATTCAAGAATAGGGGAAGAGTTACATGGCTTGAATACCAAAAAATTTGGAGGAGATAGCACTATTAAAACCTTAGATGATCATTTGCTTTGAAACCGTAGTGTTTACTTGAAGGGAGAATTTAGGAGTGTTTGATTGGGAATAATGTGGTAATGAAGCCCAAAAGATGGTTTTAAGTCATGGGGTCTAAGGGGTTAAAGTGGGAAATGTCCAAAGTGCCCTCAACTTAAAAGCATAATAAGTGTGTCCCTTGGTTGCAAGTCCACCATCAACTAGTAGCCAAAACATACGACTCATCTCCATGACTCGTAACCAGAATAGTCTCCAAGAAACCCTCGACTATTTTTCTTACGACTAGATCAGATGAAGTATTACTTGACCCTATTACTCCTAGGGTCAAAATCATTACCAGGGCACAACCAAACTTGGGGGGGGGGGGTTACAATGGACATCCTATGATTTGGACCTTACATATCGTAATGAGTCCTTATGAATCATAGTGAGCCACTCGTACTTAGACCAAAACATATCCACTCTTATACTAACCATATTATGACTTGAGTCCATGACTTGTTACATCACCCTATAACTCACACGGGTGAGTCATAGCCTTACCAATAAGCACAAAGGTTCAAAATTTTTTAAGGACCAAGAACCTTAGGTGTTACACAATATAAAAAGGAATAACCAAGACAAAAGCCTTCATAACCAAGGAGGAGAGTCTAAGCATCTCCATCTCGAGATAGGGCAATACAACTAAATTGCCGAATCTAGAATCATAATAGAACCAGAGAAAAAAAACATGCCAACGATACCGCAATACAATGCTGATTTAATCTAATACATCAAACCATGAGAGAAAACAAACAACATCGTCATACTATGGGAAAGAAATCATCAAATCGGGCTATATCTACTCAAGCTATTAAATAAGATCACAAAGAATTAAATTTTAACTAGATAAAATAGTCTAAACAGCTGCCAAACAAAGATCAATTACATCAAGCAATAATATAAAACAATACCAATAACCTCCAGTCGTGATAACATTATTAAAAATAATATCAACATTAACATAATGAATAGGTGGTACCAAAATGAACATCCATCTTATGTACCACTCAAGGGCCACAATAAGGCCAATGTGCAAAAATCGTTGGACTCGAAGTGAAATACTATACCTATAGGGATAAAAAATCAATACAAATATACTCTATCCACTGCTAAAAGAAATAAACCACATAGTAGTCACAAAATCATGAATATAATAACAATTAACAAAATAATTAATATGATCTACTCAAGGCAGATAATCATCAACGAGAAATAAAACACCAATACTCATAATAAAAGATAAAACAACAATAAATTTCATGGTGAATATGCAATCACATACCCGAAGGGCATAGGTGGAGCAAATCTCAATGGGTCCAACAAAGATCGATCATGAACCTTGATGAACACTAATGGACCAAACTCTAGACTAAGAACTGCTCGATGAATCAAATGTCTTCCATGGCTGAGTGGGATCTGCAATCATAACTTAGATCCCTAATACTAATCCTCAGAGGGATAAAGTAATCATGAGATCAACTGGTGCCAAATTGGCCAAAATCCTTTTGGCTACCATTGAAGATGTTCAATATCCATCTTTAACTCTCTATTCTGATGCTACACTGAAGTTTTGGAAATATGTACAGAAGTCTCATCCATATTTGTCGAAAAAATCGCCCATCTTTCATAATTTATTAAGAACATAATTGAGTCAAAGAATGTATCCGAGGTTCATAGCAATGCGGACATAGAGGAAAGATTCAAGAAGTGAATTTCCTAAAATATCCCTCTAACCTCCCAATGATTGCTTCTGGATGTCTCCGCACCGATTCGTAGGACTTTTCTAAGCAATTAGCTCTTTTACTAACACACCGGTGGAAACTAGGATCTTATACTAATTTGTCACGACCTAATTTCTCAAGTCATGATGGCACCTACTATCACCCACAAGTAAGGAAGACAAACTCGTAGTACACAATGGTTTGTTATGGACTACTAGATATATAAAAAAAAGATTTATGGAATAGATGAAATAAAGAAGCAATTACATAACAAAGTCTCAAAACCTGGTGGTATGGGTACAAGAGCTGCTAGTAATACAAGAGCACAAATTAAAGTTCAACTGAATACACTTATATAACTTATCTCCATATACAACATAGAGACTAGTTTAATACATCAGAGAAAAATATGTAATACTCTGAACATTAGGAGCTCACTCTAAATCTTTAAACCATGAATGCTCTGCGTAATGCACACATCAATTACGATAACCCATAGATTGATCTATGGGCTACAGAAATGTATTCTGGGTACAAAATAAATAGTACTCAATAGGAAACTATCAACTGAGCTCCAAAGATAGAGTAGATATATACAACATATAAACAGAATAGAAACCATACCTAAGAGTCAAGAAACCATATAAAAAGCTATTATGTTAATAAGGAATACTATTATATTCATGTCCAAGAGTCTGATGTAAACACTATGGAAGTATCAAGGATGAACTATACTATTCCATCCATAGTCATGATTATTAGCACTATAACATATATCCTGGTCGCTATACAAATAAAGGGTGAAAAGAGAATATATATTGGAGTATAGAAGACCAACAAAGGAATATAAAATATGAACAATTGAAGGAAGGGATACACAGTAGTACCATAGCTACATATTGCTAGACATACCTATATATATATATAAGGTCAACTTGAAGCATACCATAAATCATCATGTCTCCATTATAAGGCATCATTCTAATCCTATCATGTTTTAGTTCTATAATATTCAGGGTTTCTAATATATATGTCAAAACATGAAATAAACATGAACTTGTAAGATAGAAGTGGCTGAAAACATACCTCGAATCTTGATACCAAATAAACAGCCAATCTATCATAGCTAGACATGATGATGATCACAACTATGACAATAATAACTTTAATAACCACGCGACTAACCGACTATTTTGGATAACCATATACCTCATCAAGTTGATGCATACCCCCTACCTCCCCAGGATTGGAAGGTTAAATTAACATACTATAACACAAAGCATAGTTATCACCCATATCTATGTAGTCGTCCCATACTAGTTAATAGACATAGGCGCATACTGGTGATATGAGATGCACATGAAAGAATGAATACAAGATATATAATCAATATGAAAAACTTCTTCTCATAACCATGACATCATAACTATTCTCTGGAATCAAACCCAGAATGTATACCATTATGACTCAAAATTCCATCAGTCATAAATATCATCAAGACTCGAAATTGAACCGGTCATACATATTATGATGAATGGAAATTGTATTGATCATAACTATCGTCAAGACTCAGAATTGAAAGGAAAATAAATATTATCAATACCATTAACAACTATGTCTATATATAACATGTGCACGCACTCCGTGGCTAAAAAAAATATAAATCTGTAAATGTATTACCTAAAGTGATCCTCGAGACTAAATCATTATAAAAGTATAGAAATGATCAGAATATCTCATGACTAAAGGAAATAGTAGTGTCGAATCGTGGACGACAATCTTTGAAACATCATTATTAGCTATGTTTATGTAAATGAATCATCCATTTAGTTAGGCATTTATCATCATAAAGAAATCAATTTTAAAGATGAAAAGTAAGTTTTAATCTCTTATTTTGGAATAGTAGTCAGAAGATCATAGTTTAACAAGAATCACATCATTTATAGGTATAGTGATCATGAATGTACCAAATCTATGTATGACATAACCAGTTTCCAAATCAATGATACCACAAGTATCATAATATATCTTTCTCCATCGCATACAGGAGATATATGCATACAAACATAAATATATATATACATATATTCATAAACTACAACGGTATCATTTACAAGGGTGATTACTTCCCAAATATCCAATTCATATCAGAACACGGCCTTTGGCCCAATAATGTGTTCGAAATCATTACAACATTGATATTATGAACTTAGGCCCTTATACGTATTCAAAACTTATCTCAATACTAATGCTAGAAAGTCATCATGTATTCATAAGTCATAGCGTATGTCATAACCCAATTTCCATAAGTCATTATGGCACCTACCCTAACCCACCTATAGGAAAGCCAACCCATAGTCTGGAATGGCTAGCAATGGACTTTTCAATCATATAAGGAAAATAATGCGGAATATAGGAAGTAATGATAAATATATAAAAAAAATCCCAAAACTCGGTGGCATTAGTACAAGTGCTTCTAATATATAAGGAGTACAAAAGTGAAATATCACAAGAAATACAATGATACAACTTTTCTTTGAATACAACTAGGAGACTAGTCTAATAAATAAGAAAGAGATAAGTATGTTTCGAACATCAGGAGTTCACTCTAAGTCTCTAAACCAGGACTGCTCTACATGATGAATGCATCAATGGTGATAACCTGTACTATGATATGCAGGCTGCAGAAGTTGTTGTATGAGTACCAAATGAATGGTACTCAGTAGGCTACTACCAACTGATCTCAAAAGATGAAGTAGATATATATGGAACATATAAACATAATGGAAACTACATCCAAGAGTCTAGAAATCATATGAAAAGTCAGTGAGATAAAAAGAAATAACAATCTTGTTCATGTCCAACAGTCTAACATACTAAAATTAAGGAACTATAATGGTGAACTATCCTATTCTAGCATCATTCAATATATGTCAATGATATACCATATATCCCAGCTCAATATATGAATAAAGTGCAAAACAAAAATCTCTATACTAATATACAAGGTAAAGAAATTACTATAAACATGAACAACGAAGAAAGGAATATATGATAGCATCATAGCTTCATATAGCTAGATATGTATATGGTATATATACATATAAGAATGAGGTCATCTCCAAGCATAATCTATATCATCATATTCTCATTTTGAGAACTAATTATAATAGAAAGAGGAATTAAATAATATCATACTCGTGGTTTTTAATCCACATGGCTAGACATGAAATAATCCTTTATAATAATGCAATCATAAAATAGTAGAGGCCGAAGCATACCTCAAATCCCGATACCAAATCAAACACCAATCTATCATAAGCTAGACATAATAATGATCATAACAATGATAACAACAATATCGATAACAATGTGAATAACCAGATATTCTTAATAACCAAATACATACCCGAGCCTCTACGAATCCCCACCACCCTAGGCTCGAAAGTCTAATCAATGTACAAAAATATAAGACATATTCTTTACCCATATTTATGCACATGTCCCATACCGACTGATAAACATAAGTGCTGTAACACCCCGCAACTAGGTCCCAGAACATCACATAATGCTTAAGGAAACAAGTATCCCTAAGCTAACCCTTTGAGCCTTTTCTTCATATATTAGCTTACTTAAAGATAAAAAGCATGAACTCAAATACGTGACATCATAAAATAAGAAATATGAATGTAATACTTGGTTTGAACAAACTAAAACCCAAAGAAAATATCAAAGTGTTGATAATCTAATGACTAGTCTGACAAACCTCTACTACTCCAAACTAGAGAGCCATTAGGACAGGTCCTCAACTGGATCATACTCAAATGACAAGAATTAAACAGCTACTAAATAAAAGTAAAAGTTTGAGAACAACCAATCCCCGAAACATGAAGAGTCACCATGGCTGATATGTAGATAAGAGTGCTTGAAAGGATCACTGGTGAAGCTGAGACTGAGCACCTGAACCTACATTACAAGAGTATATGGTACACATACAAAATATATGGGTCAGTACTTTGGGAATGTACTGAGCATATGGGGGAGTGTGCAATTAAAATACTCAATATCATAAGCTTTTATAGAAAACCTGCATGGTGTAAAACATACTCACAATGCTTGAAATAAATACATGACACAAGACTTATAAATCATCATGCTTTTACTTGAAACCTCAAATTATCATGAAACCTGAAATTATTAGGACCATAGCTTTCAAAAACACTTATACTTTCTAAACTTTGTAGCTTTAAGACTAAAACTCTTTGAAACTCGGAAGATATTAGGACTTAGAGAACTTTAGGAACTTAGGGAGTTTCTCTTGACCGACAAAAACTATGTGAGCTACATGGAGTCCAACGTCTTACCCATGTTGGGGAGACCTATTCTATCCTTGCCATCGAATAAACCTTAACTTTAGTGATCACTATCTTAAACCACTTGGTGTATATTATAAACCTACTGGGGAACGTAGTTTTGGGGCATAAGACCTCTGAATCAAGACCAACTCAGTCCTAAATAATACACCCTTAATTAGCTCAGAATTTTTGAAAATCAATCTTAAAACAATTCAACAATATATATTTATATAGAGAGAGAGATAGATAGACAGGTAGATAGATATATAATGGGAGCCAAAATGCTCCCCCTTTACTTCAAACTCAAGAATACGGATTTCTATCTTAACTTACAATCAAAACTCACTTGTTCATATTCTTTAAAAATCACTAATATCTCATTCTTAAACTGATGTTTTAACTATAAAGTTCAATTCACAACAATAGGACTTAAAATTCTCAAAACATGATAAAGATGTCGAATTATGTAACTTAAACCATAAATTGAAAATTTAATACTTTAGTATGCATAACAATATAACAACTCAAAGGTTGGGTAAGACATAGTTTCACAAAACTAACAATATAATAACATGATAGGAATTCCCCATGAATTTACGAAATACTTTACGAAAATATGTAACTTTTGCGCATAAGAATAAAAGGATGTTTTTGTTCAAAACCACATACATTAAACTTGGAGCTTTTGAATGACTACAAAAATTTTGGAAGGTTATTCACAATCTATTAGGTGTCTCTCATAGCCCTCTTAATAGGAAATTCAAATATGCAAGAATTATTTAATTCTGACGGTTGAATCTCTAGATAATTGGGTTTTTTATGTGGAAACCCTAACCTTGTGGTTGAAGGTGTGCATAGAATTTTGAGATGTTTAACATAAGAGAAATATAAGAAAATACATTCTCTGAGGGTTATAAGTTGTGGAAAGTTTAGGAAAAAGACCAAAATATCCTTATAAAAATGTCATTAAATTGCTAAAAAAATAGCTGACAACATTTGTGACAAGTCGTCAGACTTGTGGCAATTCATTCGACATGTGGCAAGTCGTCATGAAATTTCATCACAAAAGGGTGGATTTTATGATTTTTGGCTTAAGGTTGACGACATTTTGTGACAAGCCATCAAACTTGTGACAAGTCATCAAAAAATGTTGGATTTTGTGACTTTCTGCTTATGGTGAAGATATTTTATGATAAGCCGTCAGGCTTGTAACAAGTTGTCACAAAATTTCCAAGTTGATACGCTAGAGTAAAATGGGCATAACTCTTCGCTCTGATAATGGATTTTGGCAAAATTGGTATTGTTGGAAATCTAATTAAATTATCTATCTTTTGGTGGGTCATGAGCTCAGAAATTCATAGTATAACTAGAGAAAAGATCATTTGAAGTTGACTATAATAGATAGGACAGTTTTAAGGCCCTAATACTGATCCAACTAGATCATATAGGTACAAAATCTCTAACTTTATTTCTAATGAGCTTGAAATAAGGTTCTATTATTTGTCTAAATTCTCGTGGTATTACAATATCTTCCCCTTGGAATTATTCATCCTCAAATGTCACTAGTTAATCTAGGAATGCAAAAAAACTGAGGATGCACAGTTGGAAAAGTTCTCTGAATTGAATCTAGGTCATTCTAAAACTTCAAGTATTTCTTAGAGTGCACAAATATAGCTAAATCTTTGGTTAGATAGGGGTTGAATTAAGAAAAAGTAATACCTTCAGCTTCCGAAGTAGCACCCTCAACTAATTGGTTCTGCCATAAAACTTTGACCGATGGAACTTCTTTGTTACTTAGTCTACGGACTTGGAAATCTAGGATCTCAACTGGAACCTCATCTAACATAATGTTATTATGAACATCTAAGCTATCTGAAGAATCAACAACGAAAGAATCACCAATATGCTTCCTAAGTATGGAAATATGGAAAATAGGATGAACAATTGACAACTCTACAGGAAGCTCAACTTCATAGGCTGTGTTCCCAACACGGGTGAGAACTCTGTTAGGGCCAACATAACGGGGAATAAGTTTCCCTTTCTTCCCAAATCTTTTCACCCCTTATGGGCAAAATTTTCAGATACACCAAATCATTAACTTCGAACTCAAGGTCTTTTCATCTCACATCTGCATATGACTTTTGAAGACTCTGAGTTGTCTTTAACCTTTCTCTAATCAACTTTACTTTCTCCATCGCCTTAAATACTGCATCAGGTCCAAAAAAAGTAGCTTCGCCCACTTCGAACTAACTTATAGGTGATCTACATCTCCTACTATATAATGCCTTAAATGGTGCCATCTTGATACTAGCATGTCAACTATTGTTGTAAGAAAACTCTATCAACGGCAAATGATCATCCTAACTAACTTTGAAATCAAGGGCACACGCCCTCAACATGTCCTTAAAAGTTTGTTTAGTCCTCTCAGTCTTACCATCTATCTGTAGATGAAAAGCGGAACTAATATGAACTTGGGTACCAAGACCCTTCTGAAACGCTCTCCACAACTGAGTACCCCTATTCGAGATAATAGACAAGGGAACTCTATGCAACCTGACCAACTCCCGATTATACAATCTAGCATAGTCCTCAGCTGTATAAGATGTGTGCACAGGCAAGAAATGCGCTGACTTACTTAACCTGTCAACAACAACCCAGATGGAATCATGATGGCATCGAGAAATACGTAAGCTAGCCAAAAAATCATCCAATTTGGGATACTAAACACTTGCATTACACCACTCGGTCTTTTGTGCTCAACCTTAACCTGTTGACATATTGCACACTTCGCCACAAAATCAGCTATATCCTTCTTCATACCACACCACCAATAGATTTCCCACAAGTGACGGTACATCTTGGTAGTGCCAGGATGAATAGAATATCGTGCAGCATGCGCTTCAGCCACAATTCTCTGCCTTAGATCCTCAACATCAGGAACACATAATCTACCTTGGAACCTCAATACCCCATCTCTCCCTCAAGAGTAAACCTCTACCTTTTGCTCTTTGACTAACTCCTTTAGTCTGACCAAGCTATAATCTAAGTCTCTCTTCTCCTTCACTTCCAAAACCAAAGAGGATTGGAAAATATGACTGACTCCTTCAGTTTAATCAAGCTAGCATCTAAGTCTCGCTTCTCCTTCACTTCCAAAACAAAAAAGGATTCAAAACTACTCTGCACCAAAATATTTCCCTTAATAGAATCACGCAACTTAACACCCAGTCTAGCCAGACGATGCACATCAAGAGACAAATCTCTCTTACCTTTCTGCACATGCGAAATACTACCCATAGAAATCCTGCTTAGGCTATCTGCCATAATATTGGCCTTGCCCGGATGATACAAAATGCTCATATCATAGTCTTTTAACAATTTTAACCGCCTCTGCTGCCTAAGATTCAACTCATTCTGAGTTAACACATACTGTAAGATTTTGTGATCGGTAAAAACATCGACATGCACACTAAACAAGTAATGTCTCCAGATTTTCAAAGCAAATACTATAGCAACCAACTTTAAGTCATGGGTTGGGTAATTCTTCTCATGAGGTTTCATCTTTCTAGAAGCATAGGCAATAACTTTACCCCACAACATCAACACACAACCCAAACCAACTCTCGAAGCATCACAGTATACCATAAAACCATGTACACCATTAGGCAAAGTCAACACAAGGGCGGAGGTGAGTCGAGTCTTCAACTGCTAAAAACTCTTCTCACAAGAATCCGACTAGAGGAACTTAACTTTCTTTTGGGTCAACCAATTCATGGAAGACGCAATGGAAGATAACCCTTCAATAAAAAGGCAGTAATAGCTAGCTAGACCCAAAAAACTACTAATATCAGATGGAGAGATAGGCATAGGCCAATTTCTTACAGCCTTTGTGTTTTGGGATCAACTCTAATACCTTTAGCTGAAATAATATGATCCACAAATGCTACGGATCTTAGCCAAAACTAACACTTACTGAATTTGGCGAATAACTTATGATCTCTTAGAGTTTGCAAAATAATTCTAAGATGCTTTGCGTGATCACCCTCCCTTCGAGAATACACAAGGATGTCGTCGATAAACATAATGACAAACATATAAAGATATGGATTAAACACTCGATTTATAAGGTTCATAAAAGGTGTTGGGGCATTAGTTATCCAAAGAGATATGAAAAGAAAATCAAAATGACCATAGAGGGTTCGAAAGACTTTTTTTGGCATATCACACCCGCTTACTTTAAGTTGGTGATAGCTGGATCTAAGGTCTATCTTGGAGAAATAACTCGCACCTTGCAACTGATCAAAAAAATCATCTATTCTTGAAAGAGGGTACTTGTTCTTCACAATGACCTTATTAAGCTGACGATAGTCAATGCACAGTTGTAAATTAAATTCTTTCTTTTGCATGAAAAGGATAGGTACGCCTGAAGTTGAAATACTAGACCTTATAAAACTTTCTCTAAGAGATCTTTGAGTTGTTCTTTCAACTCTTTAAGGTTTGCAGGTGGCATACGATAGGGAAGAATGGAAATAGGCTGAGTGTTGGTTAGAAGATCGATCCTAAATTTTATCTCTCTATCGAGAGGTACCCTTGGGAGATCTTCTAGAAAGACATCACAAAAATCATTGACAATATTGGTTGAATGGATACTTGCAGTTTCAGACTTAGTGTCCTTAACTCTAAAAAACTGATAAAAGCAACCCTTAGATATAAGCTTCCTTGCTTTGCAATAAGAAATAAAATGACTCCTGGGAGGTACTGAACTCCCTGACCACTCAAAAAACTGGTTCATCAGGAAATTGAAATTTGACTACATGAGTACGACAATTTATAGACGTATAGCAGGAGTGAATCCAGTCCATACCTAGGATAACATCAAAATCAACCATCTTTAACTCTATCAAATCAGCAAGTGTGAATCTATGAAGGATTGTAACAGGATAGTTCTTATATGCTTGCTTAGCAAAAGCAAACTCCCCTACAGGGGTAGAAAGTAGAATAGGCTCAAAAATACATTCGAGACTCTACTCAAACATCATAGCAACAAGTGGGGTCATATTAGAAAAATTTAAATCGGGGTCCAATAACACATATACATCAAAATGAAATACACGGTGCATACCAGTAACAACATCAGGAGAGTCCTCTTGCTCATGATGGGAGAATAGGGCAAAAAACCTATTTTTATGCACACCGCCAGAAATACTAGAAGAAGTGACCTAGTAGCCTAGGTCTGGGGCTGGGTATCGTTTCTTCCCTACCTGTTATATGGGCACTCTTAAAAACTCTGGCCAATCTTTCCACACCCAGAACAATCATGTTGTTCAGCCTAACACTCACCCAGATAGGGCCTACCACACTTGTCACAGGGAGAGAAGTTGGTCTTGCTACTTACACTCTACTAAGTCCTGGATATAGAAGACCTGTTTTCCTGCTTTTGCCTACCTCTGGGTGCTGGGGCACTAGCGGATGAGGGTTCTGGAATAGAAGAACGACTCTGGAACTAAGGGCGGTTCCCTACTTGGGATCTATCTTGACCGTACTCATGCTGTTCAGACCTGTCTCTCTCATTACATCTCCCTCTGTCTCTTTCCCTTATCTTATCCTCCCTAATTTTTTGTGTTTAGATCATCAGCCTAGATAAGTATATCTCATTATTCAACATAGAAGTGCGGCATTCTTTCAGTACTAAGCCCGACACACCTATCACAAATTTTCTCATACCAGTTCGGACGTTAGAGATCAAGTTAGGCACATATTTTGCTAGCTGATTGAACTTTATGCAGTACTCGTTAACAGTTATAGAGCCCTGTCTCAAGTTCATAAATTCTTCAATCTTAGCCTCTCTTAACTCCAAAGGAAAGAACCTATCCAACAATGTATGTTAGAATATCTGCCAGGTAATGGGAGAATCATCCTCCCCTCTACCCTTCCTCGAAGAAACTACCCAGTCATACGCAAAGTCCTTCGACCTGTAAAATACTAACTCCATACACTCTTCTTTAGACACGCATTACCTGTGTGATCTTCCTTATCTTCTCTAGATATAACTGCGGGTCTTTCCCTGCCTTTGACCAATAAAACTCTGGCGGAATCATCCGTATAAAGTCACAAATTATGGCAGCAGTTTAGTCACCTCCCTACTTCTGAGGAGCTACGGCCTGATTGGCCTGGACAGTGACATCTTGGGCCAGTGCCTGGAAGGCTTCCCTAAATTCAGCATGGGACACATTTTCATTCAAAGGATCAGCCGGCTCAGGTTGCTGATCGTTGTTATTTCTTCGAGCTCGATAAGCAGGAATATTATGAAATAAGAGAGCTCAAATCAATAGTTGAAAGAGAGAACTTGAGCCCGATGGACTTGAGAGGAAGAAATAATAATTTGATGACTATTCTAACAAACCTCTACTACTCAAAACTAGACAGCCATTGGGACAGGTCCCCAACTGACTCATACTCAACTGATAATAATTAAACAACTACTAAATAAAACTGGAAGTCTGAGAATAACCGGTCCCCAAAACATGACGAATCACCACAACTGATATGTAGATAAGAGTGCTCGAAAGGATCACTGGTGAGGCTGAGATTGAGCACCTAAACCTACATTACGAGAATATATGGCACACAGATAAAATATGTGGGTCAGTACTTTGGGAATGTTGTGAGCATATAGGGCAGTGTGCAATTAAATATTCAATATCATATGCTTTTATAGAAAAGCTACATGGTGTAAAACATACTCACATAGCTTGAAATAAATATATGCCACAAGACTCATAAATCATCATGCTTTTACTTAAAACATCAAATTATCATGAAATTATTGGGACAATAGCCTTCAAAAACTCTTATACTTTCAAAACATTGTAACTTTAAAACTAAAAATCTTTGAAACATGGAAGACTTTAGGACTTAGAGAACTTTAGGAACTTAGGGAGTTTCTCTTAACCGACATAAACTATATGAGCTACATGGACTCAAACATCTTACCCACGTTGGGAAGAGCTGTTCTATCCTTACAATCAGATAAAACCTTAACTTTAGTGATCACAATCTTAACCTACTTAGGTATATCAGGAACTTACGGGGGCACATAGCTCTGGGAAATGAGACCACGGAATCAAGCCCAACTCGGTGATAAATACTACTCCCATACTTACCTTAGAACTTTAGAAAATCCACCTTAAAACAATTCAAAAATATGTGTATATATATATATATATATATATATATATATATAAAATGGGAACCAAAATGCATCCCCTTTACTTCAAACTCAAGAATGTAGATTTCTATCTTAACTTAGAATCAAAACTCACTTCTTGATATTCTTTAAAAATCGCTAACATCTCATTCGCAAACTCATGCTTTAACCATAAGGTTCAATTCACAACAATAGGACTTGAAATTCTCAAAACATGATATAGACGTTGAATTATGCAATTTAAACCATAAATTGACAATTTAAAACATTAATATGCATAATAATATTACAACTTAAATTTTGGGTAAGACATAGTTTCATAAAACTATCAATATAAAAACATGATAGGAATTCTCCATGAATTTACGAAATACTTTACAAAAACATGTAACTTTTGGGGACAAGAATAAAAGTGTGTTCTTGTTCAAAACCACATACCTTAAACTTTAAGCTTTTCGATGACTTCAAAAATTTTGGAAGGTTATTCACAAAGTATTGGGTGTCCCTCGTAGCCCTCTTGACGGGGAATTCAAATATGCAAGAATTATTTAATTCTCACGGTTGAATCTCTAGATAATTGGGTTTTTCTGTTGAAAACCTAACCTTGTGGTTGAAGGTGTGCAGAGAATTTTGAGATGTTTAACTAAAGAGAAATAGAAGAAAATATGTTCTCTGAGAGTTATAAGTTTTGGGAAGTGAAGGAAAAAGACCAAAATACCCTTGCAAAAACGTCATTAAATTGCTGAAAAAAAATAGTTGATGACATTCGTGACAAGTCATCATGAAATGTCATCACAATCGGGTTGATTTTATGATTTTCGGCTTAAGGTTGGCGACATTTTGTGACAACCCATCACACTTGTGACAAGTCATCACAAAATGTCATCACAAAATGTTGGTTTTTGTGACTTTCTGCTTATGGTGACGACATTTTGTGACTAGCCGTCAAGTTTGTGACAAGTTGTCACAAAATGTCGTCATGAAATATCTTGGCTGATACGTTGGAGTAAAATGGGTATAACTCTTTGCTCCAATAACAGATTTTGGCAAAATTGGTATCGTTGGAAAGCTAATTCAATTATCTATCTTTTGGTTGGTCATAATATTAGAAATTCATAGTATAACGAGAGATATACCAATATCCATCTCAAGAGTTCAATCGGCAAGGAACGTTTTGATTCGTCTAATAGCTAGGATACTATCGAGGCCCTAATAGTCATCAAGCTAGATCATGTAGCTACCAAATCACTAACCTTATTTGTAATGAGATCGAAATAGGGTTTTAATAGTAGTTGAATTTCTCGGGGTATTACAAGCGCATAATAGAGCTCAGCAATGTGCATACATAAATGAATGCAAAGTACGCGATAAATATCACAAATCATCATAATTGTCCTCATCAGGACCATCATCATAATAATGAACCTCCAACCTTGTTGGGTATAAACATATCATCAATACATCTTTCAGCTATGCTAGATATCAATATCATCAAAATAGTATCCTCCAACTTTGTCGGGTATCAATATCATCATAACAGTATCCTTCGGCCTTATCGGGTATCAACATCATCATAATAGCATCCTTAGGCCTTGCCGGGCATCAATATCATCATAATATTATCCTTCGACCTTGTCGGGTATCAATATCATCATAATAGTATCCTTCGATCTTACCGGGTATTAATATCATGGTAATAGTATCCTCTGGCCTTGCTGTATATCAATATCACAATTAACAGTACCATTCCACTAAAGTACTCTTAAACATACACATATCACCATAAAATATCTATCTAGTCAATAATTTGCAACTACTCATTATTTGTAACCAACACTTATTATATTAGAATCATCAGTTCACTAGTCATCACATAACCTCTTGTATTAGCCTAAATATTAAACTTCAGATAATCCTTAATCACAGGATGCAACTAACCACTATTTATTAAATAGCCAATATATATCATCTAAGCAAGGTTCATCTCTAGACAAAAACAACCATTCATTATTATCAACTTATCATCCTATATCTTCAAATTATTACAAGACAACACATCACTACTTGTCACCTAACCATCTTTTATTAACCGACACCATTCATTAACTAACCATTTTTAGATACCATGTTTCATCTAAGAAAGATTCATTAACTAATACATTAGATTCCTATCCATCAAGTGATATAGTCCCCTAATAGACAAGTAGTTACTATAAAGCTTAACCGTCTAACAAGAAGAGCAGTCATAAGATGGCAATTAAGCTATAGTTAACTTATTTATAATGGTATATAATCATGAATGTACCTAATCTATGCATGCCATCCCCAATATTCAATCAGTGGAATAATAAGCATTTTACCGCATCTTTCTCCATCCCACGTCAAAGAGATATGTATACAAACAAATACATATTCATATTCGTAAACTATAATCACATCATTTATAATGATAAACAATTCTTAGTTATTCATAAATATCATAAAATGTCTCTTGGCCCATTAAATTATCCAAAATAATCACAACATCATAATCATGGTCTTAGTCCCATACACATATCCGGGACTCATATAAATAATCTTATGAATAAGTCGTAGCATATCTCTAATCATCGCACATATAGGAGGTATCTCAAATATAGATGGCATAATATCAATAAACATGTAATCATCTCTCACACAATCGTGTCTCACATCTAGGAGGCATAATATATATAGACATGTAATCATCTATAAGATATCTTCTATCAATAGGTCATAAATCATGACTATGAAGAATATCAATTCTGTAGGTTAATTTATATATCCAAGAGTGTTTATAGGTCCAAGAATCATGACTATAGGAAATGGTATCTCCATAGGCCAATCATCAAGTCTAAGAGGAAATAGCATTTCTATAGGCCAATCATCCAGTCTAAGAGGAAATAGCATCTCTATATGCCAATCATCAAGTCTAAGAGGAAATAACATCTCCATAGGCCAATCATCAGGTTAAGAGAAAGTAGCATCACTATAGGCCAATAATTATGTCAAAGGGGAAATAGCATTACTATAGGCCAATCATAAATCTAAGAGGATATAGCATCTCTATAGGCCACATAACATATCTAGAAGGAATATCATCTCTAAATGTGCAGGATCACTTCTGCAAGGAGCATCATAACCATCACTAAATGCCACAAATCGGGGAACACCAATACAAGTTAGTGAGTTATGAAGTAACCTTATTCCAAGGTTTAGTAGCCTTATCTATGTGTAACATCTGCACTAAGTCGACAAGACTTAACACAAGTTTAGGCCTAAGTAGGCCGAACGACCCCACTTATAACCCAAAATTTCCATAATTTTAGGCATACTCTACACCAAACTAGGCTAAGATATCTAGTTCATCTTTTAGATGTAAAATAATCTATATTCAAGCCTAAGATAGCAACTTCGACTAGAAACAAGGGTAATCCAGTCAACTATACCAAACTTATGATTTTAAGAATGTCACACTAGCCAAATAAGGCTAAATATACAAATCATGTTTGACATACTAAAACCATATTCCAAACATAGCATTACATCATATCCATGCTATAATTAATTTAAACTAAATAGGATGCACAAGGCTTGTAAACATGTCATCTTACGGGTCCAAAACCCTCATCCAATCCACAAACATAAACAATCAAGTCCAAGTTATCCTACTCATAATCAAGCTCAATATCCATATTCCAACGCAACATATATCACACATCATCTATGAAGAACAGTAGATAGAAGCCTACCACAAGGCTAAACCGCAAAACCTCCCTTCATGCACCACATACTCGTTTTCACTTAACAATCCTCAAAATGCCATCACACTATAAAAAACATAATCTACTCATTAATATGAGTCTAATGATTCCCATATTGCACTACTGGGATTCATGTCCAAAAATGACACCAAAACCCTTAGTGGGTGCCACATATGTAAAACTAGTTTCTGAGACCAACACAATTTTCACAGATGAATAAGGAATCATAATCCTCAAATATGGGTAAAAATTAAGCATACTTTTGGCTAAAATCAAGCCCTAAGCTAAATTGGGGTTTTGGGTCCAAACTAACAAATTCAAGAAATTCTTATATTAATCTTAAAGATAATTGTGATACAAGATAATAATTAAGCCCCAAGGACACCACCCATGACCAATTTTGAGTTAATACACTTATTTTGGGGTTTCTAGGTCTAAATAGTAAAGGGGAAATGCCCAAAATGCAACTTGGGGCCCTTTTATAGCCCCTATAGCAAAAAAGATGCCACAATCGCATTTATACGGACTTCAATTGCGTTATCCATGATTGCTACACACCTGTCGCAATCACGGTTGCACCAGATGACAATAAACTCAAAAATAAGTTTTTCACCCTCGGAACTCATTCTAAATCCAAACAACATAATCCAATAGTTAATTTTTAGTGTAAACCACATTTCAAACTCTTTGGAATCATCAAATATTTCATCAGAGATCGTTTAGGAAAAAGTGGGGCCCACACTTATAATTTCATCACTTTTCATAAAATTTTCTCAATCACCTAAAATAAGTCTGGGAGCCATGGGACCTAAATCTATGGTCTCCAAAGAATAAAATCGATATTCCGAACACGATGACAAAGTTAGATTTTCGTTTAGAGGTTGTTTCGACCAAATATGGGTCCCACACCCATTCTATCCAATTTTTAACTTTCCAACCAATAGGTTGAAATAAGCTCGGGTGCATTGGGACCCTAACCAAATATCTACCTTGACTAATATATATATACCAAATATGGGGGTGCAGTCAGAAGTTTTATTCAAGATTGTTTCATTAATTTTTCTCCCGGTGGCCATTTGGAGCCAGCGAAGACTTCAAAATAGGGAATTGGCTTTGATAACCAAATGAACTATTTGGTAATTGAACCGTCGATCCCAACAAGTCATAAATAACTAGGGGAAACTATGGAGAATTTCCAACTATGGAGATAAGCATAGATATAGAAAATGATATGAAGGGTCATTACAATATCCATTACTAAAAGGACTTTCGTCCTAAAAAATCAACGCACAGAAAGAATCTCAAAAGCTCAAAAGGATGAGGTACTAGGACCGCATGCTCCAAGCATGACTTCCTAGATAACCTCAATAGAGAGAAAACACTTGCAAGTGATTTTTCCACTGGTATTCTTTTTTTTAACGAGCAATCTCATTCTACTTCAAAACTAGCAAACTAAACATAACCGCTAACTGGCCTCCAATTGAACTGAAAAGGTTGATGCGCGCACATCTGAATAACATCAAATTGATATCATATCTATATCAACATAAAGAAAAAAAGACACATACTAGGAAAAAGTAAACAAAGACATTATTCATAAAACCGACTCCAAATCTAAAAATAACCTTCCTTTACATTTTTGCACCTGCTATCTACTCCAAGACTAGAGGAAAATGACTAGAGTCTTGTCTAGACATTCTCATTACGGAGTACTCAAAGAATTGAAGATGATCTGCTAAAATTATATAAGGAAAACATGAGAATAATATCATAAGGATAAATTTTAGCATACAAATAGAGATAATCATGGAAAAAAAACCATGCCAATGCTCTAACCAGTCCGGATGAAAATAAAACTAATATCTTAAAATCCAAGATATAAATACTCATCACTGAATATTCCACTCAATGATGTCTCATCCATTGAGAATGAAGACATACAAAATCTAACTTGAGAATATTACTCCCATTGAGTAAATAGTCAAAAATTCCCAAGGAAAGTTGAAACTCGGGATCAAAATTGAAATAACTAGTCTAAGACCCATCAGCTATCATATGAAAACTAATCAACTATAATCCAGTCAAAGTCTAGAAGACAAAATATGCAACCACAGAGTAGGATCAACAAACAATTAATGAAATTCTAACAGAAACAAGTCCAAAATAAAGGTTGCACGAGAACTCTGAAATACTAAGTTGAAATGATAATGCAAAGTCGTAACCACTCAATTATAAATATCTAAATAATAACTAATATAGGTAGGCATTAATGATCCAAGTCTATCAAACTTTCAAATTGCCATTCCAAGGAATAAAAATTCAAAACAGGGCCAATAAAGGTATATCAATGTGAACTATCTCAAATCGACTATAGTATTTAGATCTGACATATCTGAGATAAATCATACCAAGCCACAATTGAGATGTATCAAGAGAGTAAAATCATCACAAGAATAGCCAATGACTGATAAAACAAGAAACCAACTTTATATAGTTGGAGGGAATTAAACATAGCCGCAAAATAGGAGTCATTCCAAAGGAAAAATCATTACATGAAAATACATATAACCCACTCCATATATGCCAGAGCATATGACCTATCCAAACATACTCAAAACTTCTCAAGGTTGAAAACCACACTAGTAAAGGCAAAAAGTTTAGCAACTCAAAGGAATACAACATAAGCTGGGAACTAACGAATGCAATACTCCATCTAGGCAAAGAAATATCCACAGGCTTATATCATCGAGGAGAATTACTCTACCAAGCCTCAATAGGGCGAACAAATGGTAAAATGGGGATTTTCTAAATCAACCCAAGAACAACATCATCGGCAAAGAAATACCAATCTCAAAACCAAGGTCAGAGTAGAGACCATAACAAGAGTACCAAGAACTTGAGATAAAGAGTTTCTAATTTTCCATCTTAAGAAGTGATCACAAGAAAGGCCACCTGCCTATAACTCTTTAACACCACTTTAGGGAAACATATATTACAACAACAAAGAAGTATCTAATCTCCACCCTAATAACAAGGCAAACTATTCCAAGGGTATAAACCCAACATACCTATTAGGAGAATCCATGGCATCTCAACATCAATATCAAAATCTCTATCGAACAAAGAATAACCATAAATGAAGAACGAATCTGAAACTAGTCAACCTATCTAATAGGTTATAAAAGTAATGATAGAAAAAATAAAATCCTTCACAACCTAAGAGGCAAGTCTAATGAACTCAAACTATAAAACAAGCAACATAACTAAATTACTCGCTCAAAATCCAGAAAAACCATGAAAGGTCACTTACTTTTGATACCGTAACACATCCCCTAAATCAATCTAATACAACAACCAAAGAGAGAACACAATCATCCTCATCGCGCTAGGAGAAAGAAATCATCTAATTGGTATATATACTCAAGCTACCAAATAGTATCATAAAAAAATGAGTCTCAAATGATAACACTAGTCTATACAGCTACCTAGGCAGAATCAAATTCATCATGTAATAAAATCTAATAAAAACATCAAGTAATATCAATAACTACACACAATGGTAGCAATAGAAACAATAATATCAATATAAACATACTGAGCATAAGATACCAAAATGAATATCAATATCATGTACCACTTAATGGCCATAATAGGGCTAATGTACAAAGATAAATGGGACTTAAACCCAAAACCACACCCATAGGGTAAGAATATCAATATATATCTACTCTATCCACAACTACAAGAAATAAACTATGGAGTAGTAACATAATTATGAATTCGATAATAAGGCACCTAATAACCGATACAAATTCATCAAGGAATACAATCATCAATGGGTATGAAAATTGCTATACACATAATAAGAGATAAATGTGAGAAATAAAAGCACACCAATCGTGGTGACATTCACAATCACATGCTTGATGTGAATAGAAAAATAAATCTAAATGGGTCCAACTCGGACCGACCGACTGAATCATCAACTTAGGCACCAAGCGAACTATTTATAACTGAAGATTCCACAATATCATGAGCTAGTTTAAAGAAGGTGAATGAATGGAATTTCATGTCAGGGACACTTCCTAGACTAGTAATCGGTCTCTCTACGTCGTTGAAATTATTGAAGCATCAACATGGAGAGAACACAAACTTAGCCCAAAAGGCTGGACAACTGACGCTAAGAGAAATTTGAAAAATTATGTCCGAAGTTTAAAAATAATAGCCTATCTTAGCAAATCTACGCTGGCAGGTAATACAGGCTTACTCCAGCTGATTACCTATCTCATACTAGGGGCATTCTCTAAACCAGTGTCTTATTAAAACAGAACCAAAACAAAATCCTAGAATACTTTAAGATACTACCCCTCATAATCTTGAATTGTCTCTATGGCCCAAAGAACCATACCATACTCTGCAAGTCTAATGAGGACTTTTCCTAAATCTTTTTTGGTTTTCGCTGAGGATCTTCTTTATTCATCTTTAAACTCTACTCCGATATTGCACTCAAATTCTAAAAACACATGTTGGAGTCTAATCCGCATCTATTGATAACATTGCATCATCCTTTAGGGATAGCATAGGGTGGAAGAATGTGTTCGAGGTTCATAGGAATACAGATAAATAATAAGGAGTATTGAAGTGAATTTCTTAAAATGTCACTGTAACCTTCTAAAGATAGGTTACGGATGTCTCCACATCGATTTTTAGGACTCTAATAAGACTAAGCTCTTTTGCCAATACACGAATAAAACTGAGGCTCTAATACCAATTTGTTACGCCAAATTTCCTAAGGTCATGATGGCACCTACCACAACCCACCAGTAGGCAAGACAACCCGTAGTCCAAAATGGCTAATGATGCTTAATAATATAAGGAAAAAATATAGAATATATGAAATAAAGATCAAAATATAGAAGAATCCCAAAACCCGATGGTATCAGTACAGGAGCTTATAATATGAAAAAGAGAATAAAAGTAAAATATCAAGATAAATACAATGATACAACTTATATCTGAATATAACTTAGAGACTGGTCTAATACATAAGAGAGAGACAAGTTATACTTCGAACATCAGGAGATCACTCCAAGTATCTAAACCAGGGCTACTCCGCATGATGAAACCATTAGCAGCGATAACTCATTCTATGATCTACAAGTTATAATAGTGTAGTATGAGTACCTAATGAATGGTACATAGTAGGCTAGTACCAATTAGCTCCAAAGATAAAGCAGATATATACAACATATAAATAGAATAGAAACTACAACCAAGATTCCCAAAATCATATGACAAGTCAATGAGATTATAAGGAACAACTATCCTATTCATATCCAAGAGACTAAAATAACAAAACTAAGGAAGTATCATGGTTAACTATCCTATTCATGCTACATTAACTATATGTTAATGCTATACTATATATACAAGGTCAATATAAAAATAAAGAGTGAAAGAAAAATATATATAATAATATGCAAAGTGAAGAAATGTTTATACAACATGAACAATGATGGAAGGGTTATACGATAGTATCACAGCTTCATATAGCTAGATATATATAGGTATATATACATATAAACATGAGGTCATCTCAAAGCAAAACCTCTACCATCATATTTTTATTTTGACACCTCATTATAATAGAATCGAGGTTTAAATACCATCATACTTGGGGTTTCTATTCTACATGGCTAGACATGAATTAATTGTGCATAATAATGCAATCATAAATTAGGAAAGACCGAAGATATACCTCAAATCTAGATACTAGATCAAAGACCAATCTATCATATGCTAGACATAATAATGATCATAACAATGATAACGATAATATCAATAACAACGTGAATAATCGGCTACTCTTGACAACAAAATGCCTAGCCGAGCGTATTTGTACCACCATAGCCCCAGACTCGGAAAGTCCAATAAACATAAAACAGTACAAGGCATATTCATCACCCATATATATGCAACCATCCCATAACAACTAATAGGCACTGGTGATACTAGTGATAGGCAATGCACATGCAAGAATGAATGCAGAGTACAGAATCAGAATCACAAATCATCATAACTTCCCTCATTAGGACCATCATAATCTTAATAAACCTCCGACATATCCTGGTATCAATATTTCATCAATATATCCTACCGCCTTGCCGGGCATAAATATAATCACAATATTATCTTCGAGCTTTATTGGATATCAATACAATCATAATAGCATCCTTCTGCCTTGTCGGGTATCAATATCATTATTTTAATACCCTCCGTCCTTATCATTTATCAATATCATCATAATACTATCCTTTGTCTTTTTTGGGTATCAATAACATCACAATATTGTCCTTCGGTCTTGCCGAGTATCAATATCATCGTAATAGTATCCTTCGGTGTTGCTGAGCATCAATTGCATGCCAATTACCATTACCAAATAAAATACACTAAAATATTCATAAACATACACGTATCACTGGAGAATATCTATCTAGTGAATCATTCTCAAATACTTGTTATTAGTTAACCAATACTTATTATAATAGAATCACCAGTTCACTAGCCATCATATAACCTCTAGTTATCATCCTAAACATTATCCATCACATAATCATTACTCACCGAATAGCAACAAACCACCAGTTATTTCATAGACAACATCTATCATCTATTCAAGGTTCATTACAAGACAAAAACTACCATATATTCAATATTCATTATTATCAGCTATTCATCTGATATCTGTTAATCATTACTTGATAACACGTTAGTAGTTATCACCTAACCATCTTTTATTAACCGACAACATTCATTAACTAACCATTGTTATCTACCATGTTTTAGCTAAGAAAAATTCTATACCAAATACATTAGATTCCTAGCTATCAAGTGCTATAGTCCTCTAATAGACAAGTAGTTAGTATATAGCTTAACTGTCTAACATGAAATGCATTCATAAGTTCACATTTAAGTTATAATCATATTATTTATAGTGGTAAATAATCATGAACATTGCAAATCTATGCATGCCATCACCAGAATTCAATCAGTGGAATAATAAGCATTATACAATATTTTTCTCCATCCCATACCATAGAGATGAGCATAGAAATAGATACATATTCATATTCATAAACTTTAATCACATCATTTATAGTGATAAATAGCTCACGACTATTTAATCAATAACATAGCACAGACCTTGGCCCATTAATTTATCCAAAATAATCACAACATCATAATCACGGCCGTAGTCTCATACACATATAGGAGACTTATATAAATAATCATATTAAAAAGTCGTAGCATATCTCTAATCATCTCACATATAGGAGGCACCTCACAAATAGGAGCCATAATATCAATAAATATGTAATCATCTCTTACACAAGATGCATCTTATATCTAGGAGAAATAATATATATAGATGTGTAATAGTCTATAGGATTTCTTATATCAATAGGTCATAAATCACGATTACGAGGAATATTACTTCTCAAGGAAAATTTACATATTTAAGAGGAACATGGTCTTTTTAGGTCCAACAATCATGACTAAAGGAAATAGAAACTCTATAGGCCAATAATCAAGTCTAAGAGAAAATAACATCTCTATAGGCCAATCTTCAAGTCAAAGAGGAAATTGCATCTCTATAGGCCAATCATCAAGTCTAAGAAGAAATGGCATCACTACGACCAATTATCATGTCAAAGAGGAAATAGCATAACTATAGGCCAATCATCAAGTCTAAGAGGAAATAGCATCTCTATAGGCAACATAATGTATGTAGATGGAATATCATCTCTAAAGTCCCAATATCATAGCTGCAAGGAGCATCATAACCATAACAATACTGCCCCAATACAAGTTACTAAGTTATTAAGAAACCTTATTTTATGATTTGATAGCCTGATCTATGTCTAACATCCGCACTAAGTCCATACGACTTAACACAATCTAATGCCTCAGTGGGCCAAACAATCTTATTTCTAACCCCCAATTTCCATAATTAGGCATACTATGCTCCAAACTAATCTAAGGTCTCTAGTTCATCTTGTTGATGTCAAGTAAGCCATATTCAAGCCTAATATAGCAACTTTGACTATAAACAAGGTTACTCAAGTCAACTCTACCCTACTTACAATATGAAAACTACCACACTAGCCAAATAAGGCTATATATGCATATCATGTTTCAAATTCTAAAATCATATTACAAATACAGTATTATATCATATCCATGCTATAATTAATCTAAACTAAAGAGGGAAGGAATAGGATATAAATGGGTTATAAACATGATATCTTACTAGTAGAAAAACCTCATCTAATCCCTAAAAATCAACAATCAAGGCAAATTTATCCTACTCATAATTAAGCCTAACATACATATTCACACGCAACACATATCACTCATCATATATAAAGAAAAGTAGAAAGAATCCTACCTCAAGGCCAAACCGCAAAACCTCACTTCATGCACTGTATGCTTGTCTTCACTTTACAATACTCAAAATGCTATCACATTATCAAAACCATAATATATTCATCAATATGAGTCTAATGATACCCATATTACACTATAATACTACGGGTCAAAAAATGACACCAAAACCCCAAATTGGTCCCATATACAGAAAATGAGTTTTTGAGATAACCCAATGTTCACACATGAAAAAATAAAGCCCTAAGATAAATTGGGGTTTTGGTTCCAATCTAAGAACTCCAAGCATTAATTGAAAAAATTCTTACATTAATATTGAAGATAATCGTGATAGAAGATGATAAAGGGGAAATACCCCAAATGCATCTTGGGGCCCTAATATAGCACCTATAACATAAGAGATGCTTCTAAGGTGATGATATGGGTTGTGATCGAGCTACCCACAATTGCTACACACTTGGCCGCAATCACAGTTGCAGTAGATGACAACAAACTTAATAATAGGTTTTTTACCTTTGAAACTCATCAAGAATCCAAAGAACATGATCCAATATTGAATTTGGATTGTTAACGATATTTAAAATCCATTGGAATCATAAAAACTTTTATCATAAATCATATAGGAAAAAAGTGGGGCACACACCTATAAATTTCATCATTTTTTATAAAATTTGCTCAATATCCCATAATAATTCCGGGAGCCTTAGAACCTGGACCAAGGGTCTTCCTAACCTAAAATTGACATTCCAGATATGATGTCGAAGTCAAATTTTTAATCTGAAGTCATTTTGACCAAATGTAGGTGTACACCTGTTCTTTCCAATTTTAAACTTTCCGACCAATAGGTCGAAATGAGTTCGGTTGCATTAGGACCTGAACCAAAGGTCTACCCAGACTAAAATCAATATTTTGGATCTTCTCGAGCAAACAAAATTTGTATCTGAGATCGTTTCATTGATGGTTTCTCCCTATGGCTATATGGAACTAGTGAAGACTTCAAAATAGAGTACTGTCTTTAAAAACCAAACGTACTAACCGGTAACTAAATTGTTGGTCCCAGCAAGTCATAAATGACTTATAGTAAGAAGATGAAATAGTAAAGATAATCATAAATATGAAAAATGAGCTGAACGGTCATTACAGCGTAACTATGAGGTATAACATAATTAGCGGCCGTAAAGTGTATTTGTAATCGTCTCACATCTAGGAGGCATATAATAAGTAAGACATCTCGCATCTAGGAGATATATCATATCAAAAGGCCATAAATCATAACTATGAGGAATGTCATCTCTATAGGACAATAACATGTCTATGAGGAATACCATCTCTAAGGCCATTTATCATAATCCAAGAAAGTCATCATTATCAATCAAAACCACCAAGTAACCTTATACTATGATTTACTAGTCTCAACTACTCCTAACATCTGTAAATAAGTTCACAAAGGCTAATACAAGTCTTGGCCTATAGTGGCACAGGCGATCCCATTTCTAATCCTAAATTTCCATATTTAGGCAACTTATACTCCAAACTAGGTTAAGGTATCTAGTCTAACATCTAGATATCATGTAATACACCACTAATCCTAAGATAGGATATTCATCAAGAAATATGGGCATTTGTGTCAATTCTACCCATATTACGACTTATATGTCACTAGACTAGCCCAACTAAGGTCAACTATGCGACCCACAATTCCAACACATAAACCATATCCAAAACCTAGGATTACATCATATACATACAACTATTTAGTCTAATTTAGAGAGAAGGAAATAGGATTCCAATAGAATCTTAAATAAACCACCTTATGGATCTAAAACCCTCATCTAATCAACATACATAAGTATTCAAGACTAAGTTATTCTACAAAGAATTAAGGCTATCATTCATATTCACATGCCATATATAACACATATCATCTTGGAAAAAGAGTAGGTAGAAGCCTACCTCAAAGACAAACTGTAATACCTTAGGTTATTTACCAAACGTACATCTGCACTTAACAATCCCAAAATGGCATCCCACTATCGAAAGCATAATCTACTCATCAATTTGAGTAGAATGATACCCATATTATACCATTGGGTTTTGGGTCCAAAAATGATGCCATAAACCAACTCTCGGTCCTATATACTGGAGATACACTTCCGACGTCAACAATCATTCATGCATGAACAAGGAATCATAACCTTAAAGAAATGGGTGAAAAAAAGCCCTAAGTCATATTGCGGTTTTGGATGAAAATTATGCAATCTAATCATTAATTTGAAGGTTTCTTACCATGAATCCAAAGATATTAATTATAATAGATGATTATAAAGCACCAAAGTCACCCACACACCTTGATTTCAAGTTATCATACCTATTTTGGGTTCGTTCCTCTCAAAGGTGAGCAAAAAATGATCAAAAATCAAGGCTTTGGGTTCTATTTATAGACCCCCAAGGCAAGGAGAAGCTGAGATCACCATACATAGGATGTGAGCACGCTTTGGAAATTTCCATAGGGCACACTACGGTTGTGCTATCGTCTCTCATCACAGATGACAATTGAAACTTGGAATTTTCAATGTTTTGGCCAATGCCTTGAGTTTCATTCGGAATATGATTTTTGCAAATGAACTATGTCACTATACTAAATTCGATTTTCTGGAGGCATTGGTAAAGTCCAATTTTTAACTGGAGATTGTTTTGACCAAATGTAGGTCACACACCTATATTTACAATTTTCAACTTTCCGACCAATAGGTTAAATTATGCTCGGGTGCATTGGGATCCAAGCAAAAGGTCTACCTAACCTAAAGTTGATATTCTAGAGCTGCTGGTGCAGACATAATTTTCATAAGAGGTCATTTTACTAAAATCATATCCCGGTGGCCATTTGAAACCTATGAAGACTTCCAAATAGGGAATTGGTTCTAAAACCAATGAATTGCCCGATAATCAAACAGTCAGTCCTCATAATTGAAAAATGACTTGGGCAGCTATGAGGAAGCTCAAATGACAAAAATAAATGGAGTTATGTAAAATAGCTGAAGGGTCATTACATAATACCACATAAAATTTAAATTTAAGCTAACTCATCAGAACAAATATAACAAAATTTACATATACCAGGCCAACAACATTATATAAGACCACACCCGATTGCACATTGCACTAAAATCTCAAAACAACTAAATAGCACAACAGGGAAACAAAAAAAATAGTAATTCCATTTCCATGATAAGTTCCCACACCAATAACATAATTTTAAACCAATATTAACAACCGAACCCAGTCTGAAGAACGTTATGCCATAACCTATACAAAATTTTGCAAATTAATAAAAACAAGCCTTCAACACCAAGATTTCACCTCACGAACTAACTTGGAATAAAGTAAAATAGACAAATATAGAACATATTTATTAATAAAAATCCAACAATACCCATATTAGCCATTTCTAGGTTGGGGTCAAAATAGACCACCGAAATGGGTTTGGGGAAAAAAAGGTAAAATTGAACTTTATTCCAAAATTTATTTTCCATGATTAAAGCAACTTATAGAAGAAAAGCCAAGTGAAAACGGGTTGGAATTGGGGGTTTAATTGAAGAATTATCAATTTTAGTCCCTAATTCCCCATTGAAATCAAGCTTTAAAAAGATAAATAATGAGTACCGAATAAAAATAATAGAAATAGGGATTTGGAGTTTACCCAAACTTGAAAATTGAAGAAATTTGAAAAGAAACTCGAAAACCCAAGCCACAGGTATCAAGAATGGTGAAAAATCACAAAAATTGGGGATATAATCCTCCCAGGATTTGCCTAAGCAACCATTAGGTTGCTTAAGCGATACCTACCTTGTCGCATAAGCAACATGGTTGTCGCTGAAGAAACAAGTGCCAAAGCGATGTGGAGTCACGTAAGTGATAACCTCAGATAGCTACCTGGTCTTTTAGGTGGGTGCACCAGCTGAATGGTGCACTTATTGGAGACTTGGAGATTTCCAAGACTATATGGACCCCTCGAGATTTATCAAGAATTATGAGAAAGCAAACAAACTATACTACTAGACTAAATTTGATATTTCAGAACCAATGGCAATATATGATTTTCAAAAAATATTGTTTTCACAAAGTTGACTCCTAAAACCCAATTTTACAACTTTATAAACTGAGGGTTGAAATTAGATATAAAGATCATAAAACAATACAAAGAATATTACCGACCTAAAATCACAGTTCTAGATCTACTAGCGTAGTCTGTTTTATGATATGATGCACAAATCAATATATTGTGACCTAGTCAACTATGAAGCCTTCATAACCACCAAAACCCACAATCTCGCACAAAATCTGCTGAAATGCGTTAGGAACCTTGAAAATCATCCCCACACACTAGAAATACCATAATGCAACAACGAGGAGGGGTGAATTGGCTAAATCACACAAAACTAAACAATTCACATAAATCACCAAAAGTAAGGTCATTCCATCATCCACTACTAAGAATCAAGTCCATCCTCATACTAAAGGAAAGTGAAATACCTGAATTAACTAAAAGCTGGGGATAACTACCATGCATATTAGAGTGAACCGCTAAGTAGACTCATCCACATGTTGATGTCTTTACCGAACCTTAACCATTGGGTTAAGTCTAGATGCAAGCATCTCACATCCCTAGCTAAAATGGAGATAGGCTCCCCAAGATAAAACAATTGCTCATCTAACTTTATTTAATCCCAATGAAATAATTTGAGAATCATCTGAATATAACGTTCATGCATGAAAACATGAAAAAGCTGATGAACAATCGATAAATCTTGTACTAAATCTAACACATAAGCGATGTCCCCAATAGTTCAAAGAATCTCAAAAGGTCCAATATACCTAGGTATAAGCTTTTGCCTTTTCCTAAACCTTATTACACCATTCATTAGCGATACATGAAAGAAGACTTCATCACAAACACAAAATATTAAGGCACGATGTTTATGATATGATATCACTTATACCTAATCTTAGCCACTCGAAGTCTATCTTGAATGAATTGAAGAATATCCAAAGATTCGCAAAGCAAGTTTTATGTTGAGGTATTACCTCAAAAAACACAAACCAATCTATTGGAGAGCGACAACGCCGACCATATAAGGCCTCAAAAGGTGCCATCTCAAGAGGGCAGTGGCAACTATTATTATATGTAAACTGCTCTAATGGTAGTTACTGCTCCCACTGACCTCATAAATCCATCACTCAAACATGCAACATATCCTTTAAAATATAAATAGCTTTCTCTAAGTGACCATCGGTCTTTAGGTGAAAATTATACTAAAATCAACTTGGGTACCCAAAACCTCTGAAATTTATCCAAATATCAGATATGAATATTGAACCTTGATCTGACATAATGGACACTAGTATAACGTGAAGATAAACTATCTCACAAATATAAACACTGGCCAACTTCTTAGAAATGAAAGAAACCCAAACCAGAATAAAATAAGCAAATTTGGTCAGTCGATCTAAGATAAACCAAACACTATCATAACCACATAAACTTTAGAAACCTATTCATAAAGTCTATAGTGATCTATTCCCATTTCAACTCGAGAATGAGTAGCCTCTAAAGAAAACCTCAAGTCCTTAAATGCTCATCCTTTACTTGCTAGCAATATATGTAATGAACTACAAAATCTACTACATCCTTTCTTATACCATCCTCCCAGTAATGTTGTCTCAAATCACTATATGTCTTAGTCAATCTCGGATCGATGGAATATCTGGAACAATACGTCTTCCAAAATCTATCTAATTCATTCACACTCTCTCGGCACACAAATATGGCATCAAATCCTTAATACACAATCCTAATAAAGGGAGGATTCCTTAACCTCACTATAAAATACCTTATGAAAAATCACTCTCAACCATACATTATCAAGTTGATGAGCAAAAATATGCTCCATAAATGAAGACCTAGCCTTCACAAATGATAAAATATACTACGGTGTTGAATTATAAAGTCTAACCATTTGGTTAGCCAAAGAATGAAATTCCAAATCAAAAGGCCTCACCTAGGTCACATGATGCACCAAGCTACCATTAGAGTTGATCGGATGATAGGGAATAGTCAAGTATAATCCTTAACTAACTCAAGCCAACATTGCTACCTTATTTTTAGATCCCTCTGGGAGAAGAAATATTAATGTCTATGATAAACTGAGGAAATCACACAACAAACTACATACAAATAGTGCCTGAATAACTATAAAGAAAAACTGACTACACACAACTCTAAGTCATGTGTATAGTAATTTCTCTAATCGGGCTTCAACTGATTGGAAGCTTATGCTATTAACTTACCTTTCTTTATCAACACAACACTAGAAATATCTCAAAAATGATAAAGTCGATTTCCTCTATAGACAAAGTCAAGATAAGAGCTAAAGTTAACAAATCCTTGAGATTTTTCAAATTCACCACAATAACATCTGGCCATTGAAATGAAATCTTCTTCTGGGTCAACTTGGTCAATGGAACTAAAATAGATGAAAAAGCCTCAATAAAGAGTTGATAGTACACTACCAAACCAATAAAACTCCAAACATCATTAGGGGAAGTAGTCCTAGGCCAATCAAGAACAACTGCAATTTTTGCTAGATCAACCATAATATCATTATTTGTCACCACATCACTCAGGAAAGAGACAAACTACAATAAGAACTCATAATAAGAGAACATAGCATTTAACTTCTTCTCCCTCAATCTCTATGACATAATTAACGATGTTCATCGTTCTCAACCCCAATATTAGAATAAATAAATACATAATCTATAAATACAATGACAAAAATATTGAGAAAAAAAGAAAATATCTAGTTCATCAAATTCGTGAATACAGTTGGGCATTGGTCAATACAAAATACATGACCAAGAACTCATAATGATCATACCATGTCTTAAAAGTTGTCTTTAAAAATAAGCTTTAATCCTAAACTAGTAATACCAAACCTCAAATTAGTCTTCAAAAAAATTGAAGCACTCTTAAGATGATCTAACATATCATTAATACGAGAAAGGGGATACTTATAATTAGCCTTTACTTTATTAAATTGTTGATAACCGATACACATACACATATACCCATCATTTTTCTCTAAAAACAAGACAAACATACCCTATGTTGATACAGTAGGTAAGATAAATCCTTAATCCAATAACTCTTACAACTGATCTTTTAATTCCTTCTACTCTATTGAAACAATTTTATAAGGAGAAATATGGAAGGGCTTAGTTCCAATTCAACATTAATAGAAAAGTCAATATCATGATTTGGAAGTACTGAATGATATCTGAAAAGAAATGAAGTTTGTCGACTTGGTCAACCGACCTAGAATAACGCAAATACCATTAAAGCCATGAGAAGTGTAAGGAAAACAAATAATAAAGTCAATGGTAATTCTCTCCCTCTTCCACTATAGAATGGGCAATCTCTCAATCAAGACCCTAGGTTTCTAATGCTTGACCTTCAACTGTTGACAACATAGGCAATGACCTACAAAGTTTGTTACATCTCACTTATTGCCACTCAACCAATAATGTTGTGTTAAATTACTATACATCTTTGTTGTACTCAGGTGAATAGGCTATCTGGAGTTGTGTGCCTCATCCAAAATTGAATAATCATGTCATCAACTCTCAAAACTCAAATGCAGCTATAAAATCTCAAGACATCCTTAAATCTATAGTAGCACTCTTGCACATATCACTTCATAATGAAACGAGTATAGAATACTAATAATAGCTATGGAACACAAAAACAAATATGAAAATAAGATAAAAAAAACATGAGGCAACAACACAAAAAAATTGATAAGAAAAAAGAAGAACAAACATACAAAATGCAATAACATAAAGGATAGTTAGTTTGACATAAAGAGATTACAAAACATAAGAACCAAGATGTGTCTCAAACATTAAGTTCCCTAAATCCCATAATAGCTAACACCAAAATCTTATGTAGACACAAGAGGGACGTCAATATCCTCAAGAACAAATATTTCTATGCCAATATTTTAATACAAGTGAGTAACATACTTGTCTTGTCTCATTTTTATTTTGTTCTTCATTCACTAGAGAGGGCATGTGCTACTATGTTCCTTTTTCATTTCCATATTCAACAAAAATAACTAGAAAGACCTAATAAGAGACTATACATAGGATAGCTTATTATATGATAAAATAACCCTAATGCCTTTAATAAGAGGGGATCCTATAGAGTGTAAGAAATGGTCACAAAATGACCAAAACTCCCTTTAATATAGGGGTAGTTTTTGATTATTTGAAAGCTCTTCAAGGTTCCAAAGTCATGGGTTCGTTTTTACTCTCGGGTGGGCATCAAAGTCAATCATCCAAGAAAGATTCCACACACAAAATTGCTCTATTGTTGGACCAAAATTTGTCCCCCATTCGTGTTCCCGTTCCCTCAATGTGACCACAGTCAGATATTTCATTGGTTAGATTCGCATGATGTCATCAAAAACTATGATGGCCTTTTGGCTCGTGTCATCCTCCGCTTCTTGAAAAGGATTCAACCTCAAATCCACACCATGCAAACCTAAAGAAAGGAAAAACAAGCCTAACATCCTTATAGCCTGAGGGTTAGGGTTAGTACAACAAATAACATCACCATGCCAAGGTGGTACACACTTGCAATATAACTAAGGATCCTTTGTGTTAAATATTAGAATTCCATTGAAGAATGTACAAAGGAGTTGGCTAAAGAAATCATCAATAGGTAAGGAAACCACATGGACATTACGGTATCACTAGATAAAAAAGGTAAGAACACCTTTATATTAGAAGCCATAAGGCACAATTTCTTCATCACTTCTTCAAAAGACCACATCAAGAGTGGTGCCTCGATTGGAATTAAATTCCTCAAAAAATACTTAGCAATGTAACTAAAACAAGCGGACCAACCAACAAATATCTTAACTTTACATAAAGCAAATCCACAACTATCATGGATGCCATCATAAGCAAAGAGGTCGTATAGGAAAGAAATAAAATATAAAGGCATAATCCAAGGTACTATCATCTATAATAATGTTGTTTGGCCCAAAAGATATAGAACATAAAACATACAAGGTGGGGATTAAGGCACTTAAGTACATATGACATCTTTCTTTCGCACAAATTCTTGAGGAAAGGAACTTCATTAATGGAGCCATGCAATTAGGGAAAATTGAGAACCTACTATGAAATAAACTATTCTAAGACATGTAGTTTTCCCAAGAATTTTCTTACCCTCTACTAGTGATATTATACATACTCCCAAGAGTCCCACAAGATACTTGAAATTTCCAAACCTATGAAGGTGACAAAAAGTCTTTAACATTCTTGGACTCTTCTACAAATAAGAACTCAACTTGGCATCCATAAGTTGTGGTAATATAACTTAAGCACAAGTGTTTCAAACATGGATGCAAGTATATAAGAAATACCCCAAAGAGGCAAGGACATATTTCCCCTAGAGCCCTAAGTCATGAAGCTGCCTTTGTGAAAGGAGCCTACCGTATAAACCATGTCATAAAGAAGGATATCATGAGAAGGGAATTCAACAAAAGTATTGTCAAGATGGAACTCTTTCCTTAAACTACAAGTAGTGATACCTTGGTCTAGAGTGGAAACACTTAAGGGGGAACCCTCTTGGTTCCTTTTATAACTCTCTTTCTATAGTGAACACCTAACTTTGTTGGAATATTCCCCCATGCACAACTTGAGTCTATTAAGTGGGTTGTAAATCCACAAGGACTTTAAATCATAGGGAAAGATACCACCACTTATAATCAAATTTTTCTTGTCGTCATGACCAAGAATCAAGTCAGATGTAAAACAATCTTCATATCCTAAGAGGCTAATAGGGTCAAATGGGTGAAGTAGCCAAGGACATAGGTCTCGGCTATACCCAATTTCCCTTATGGTGCCATCACCAAAATTAGGCTCATTCTTAGTACCACCATTAGATATATCATGAACAAAAAGGTGGTTGAGAATGGTGCTCCAAATGTCAACTTCAAAAATAGGGTTCTTATGCATGCACTTACTACTAGTTTAAAGATGCCCACTAGGAGTATGAACAATATAAGAAACACATAGGGATGAAGTAGATGGAATTTCTAAACATGAACCACCTTCTCTTTCACAAGAGTAATCCTCACATAGTTACAAACCACCACAGGCAGCAAAGGGATTACAATAAAACCATTTTTACAAGAACAATCACAATTTGGGTTTCCAAAATATTCATGCAAACGAAGGTCATCTTCACCCGATTGATCATTTTACTCACCCTCACTAGTTGTTGGAAACTTACATACCAACGTAGATTTACATAGGTTTTAAAAAGGGTCGACTAGTTTGTGAATACTTTCATTAATCAGTAATGGAATATCATTCATGTTACAAGTGGTTGCACTAGGTGGACAAATCATTCTTACAATAAGAATTAATTTTTTCATCTATAGGATCAACTTGTGCTTTCTTACTTACAACAAGAATTGAATCTTCTTGCAACCTAGTAATATCAAGAGTATCACAAAGGGAAGACTCATGCCATTGTCCTCTAGGAAAACCACCAACTAAATAAACTAGTACACTACTAGCAACATTACAACATTTTAAATTTGTAGTAGTGTAGGAGATATCATCTTTACCTTGTAACTCAAATGAGTTATAGTCTTCACCTTGGTGCATGTCGTGGCAGCACACTTTATCCTTTATGAAGCTCTCATCACAAAGGCATTTTTGATTTAGTGTATTGTATGGCACCCACTCCCATACTCGTATTTCACAATCATGTTTGATAGATTCAAGACAGGCCAAGTCATTAGTAGTAAGTGGAGGTATTAGATTTGGGTAACAAAAAAATTGGCATAGCCTTTCAAGGTTCCATTTGAATTCTTAAAAAGGGTCCTTGAAAGCATTATTATATATGGTACCTAATAAAAGAAAGAAACCAAAACAAGTTAGATCAAAAGTATCCTCACCACTCTTGCACACTTTCGGTTAACCTCATACTTGCCTTCACAAGTGTTGAAAGTTGTCTTATAATCTGTGAGACATTGAGAGATGAGTTCGACTATTGTCCAGAATAGATTTTGCATTTGAAAGATACAAATAAATGTTGTTCGGACATGAACCAAGAAATTACAAAGATTAAAACACAAAGTATGAAAACACGTAGTAAACAGACTTAAAACTAACTCATAACCTAGTAGATGATTACTAGTTTGTCATTTAGTATTAGAATCAATAAATGAAACTAAAGAAACAAGAAATGAAAGTAAGAAATTGTTGAAATTTGAGCCATAGGTTGTATTATGGAAGGGTAATGGCATTGCAGCAAAGTGGCAGCCGATTGAGCATTGGAATTGTTGAAATTTGAAAAAAAAAATTGTTCCAAAGTTGAATTGTTCAATCTTCAATTAGAGGAGTGAAACTTCAGCTATAGTAGAGATACAAACAAGACTTTAGAGACCTTTTTAAAAATTGTAAGAACTTTAAATTTCTTGCACCTTTTTTGCAAGATACCTTTTTGAAAGGTTGTTGGCTCTTTCCTCTTTTGTTTTGTCTTGGTAGGTGTTCTTTCCCCCTTTTGGTAAGTAAACTTTTGAAACCATTTTGTCTCCTTACTTCTTTGGTATTTTCTTGGGATCAGTTTCAATACTAACAAAGACCACACCTTATTTATTAACTCTTTAAGATCAAACAATACCGCTTTGAAGAATCTTCTTCAACACAACATGAAGATGGTGAAGAACACCGAGAACACCACCTTGGATATTTTAAGTTCTAGCTGCACTTTGGAACTCAAAACAACAACAACATGTTTTCAAGTTCAAATCTTCAACAACAACATAAACAACGAAATTTCTAGCCACCAATCCTCAAAAAAACAGCAACCTTCAATTTCCAAGAAGAACTTGAAAATGGCTCAAATTTCAGATCTAGACTCAATTAGTCAGAGTGAAGAAGGGGATAAAACTAGAAACATCCAAACCACATAAAAATTTTCTAAATCTAATATTCAAATTTTGGCCTAGACACAAAAAATGGGAATAAATGTTGTTCTTTTGGATTTTTAGTTTTCAACACTTCTTTTTTCATTTTGAAGTTACCAAGCCCAAGATTAATCTCGTAGGAATCAAAGCAATCCTTTCCCTGATACCAAATGAAAAAAGAATGAGTATGGAACACTAGAACTTACCAGGAAACACAGGAACAAAGATGGAAATACGATAACAAACAACAAGGCAGCAACACAAAGAAACCGAGAAGAGAAGACAAGAACAAACACATAAAATGCAATAAGATAAAGTATAGTTAGTTTGACATAAAGAGATTACAAAACCTAAGAATAAAGACGTTCTCAAACATCAAAACCCATAAATCCCATAATAGATAACGCCAAACTCTAACGTAGACACAAGTGGGATGTCAATCTCCTTAAGCACTAATGTTTCTAAGAAAAGATTTCTACACAAGTGAATACCACAATTGTCTTGCCTTGTTTTAGTTTTTGTCTACTCTCACTAGAGAAGAGTTGTGATACAATGTTCCTTTCACATTACCTTATTAAACAAAACTAACTAGAAAGAACTAATGAGAGACTATATATAGGATAGCTTATCACATGATAGAATGACCCTAATGACCTTAATGGGAGGGTGCCTATAGAGTGTATGGAGAGGGCACAAAATGACAAAAGCACCCATAACTATAGGTGAAGTTTTGGAGTGTTTGAAAGCTTTCCAAGTCTCCAAACTTGTGGGTTCCATTTTACTCTCGGGTGTGCATCAAAGGCAAGCATCCAAGAAACTTTCCACACATGGTATTGCAGAATTATGGGCTTAAAATGGGTCCCCCCGTGCATTTTCCTGTGTCCTTAATGGGACCATGATTTGATTTTTAGTGGTTTGGACTAGTATAATGTCATTGAAAGGTATCATGGCCATTTCGCTCGTATCACCACTAAATACTTGATCATGGATGATGAATAACCTCTTATCCTTAAACTGATGACTCAAAATCCACTCAAATTGTTGAGAATTCACCTGAATAATAGATCCTAGGGTTTGAAATATAAAGTTACATAACTATGTTAGAAGGGGACTAAATGTCCCTTGCCAATAGCCTCTTAGAAACTTATATGCAAACCAAGCTACCCATACTCACCGCTTTCTATCTCAAGGTGTCCACTACCATATTCACCTTGCCCAGATGATATAAAATAGTGATGTCATAATCCTTAAGAAACTCCATCAATCTATGATGTCTAGAATTAGGCTACTCTAAGTCATAAGATGATAAAGACTACAATGATCCATGAAGATCTCAAAATGCATGACATGAAGATATTGCCTCAAAATATTAAGCACAAAAACTACCACCCCAACTCCAAATCATGAGTGAGGTATTAGCACTTATACACCTTGAACTGTCTTGACCCAAAAGCAATTACACAACTTTGTTCTATTTAAATTCAACCCTAACAAACATAAAAAGCATCATAATACATGGTTAGTCACTTAGTCTCAAAAGGAATAAAAAATAGGAGCAAAAGTGAGAAATCCCTTGAGCTTTCCACAGCTCGAATTACACTCATTGGACCATAAAAAAAGATCCTCCATGTGAGTAACTATGGCCATGGATGGTGCAATGGTAGCGAAATTCTCAACAAACCATCTATAGTAATCGGCCAAATATTTTAAGCTACAAACCTTAGTGAAAGATATAGGTCTAGCCTAATCATGAATAGCCTCAGTCTTCATAGGATCTACTATAATCTTACTTAGACACCACATTCCCACAAAATGTCATTGACTCAAGAAAAAACACACACTTATAAGATTTTTCAAAAAACATATGGTCTTTAAAAGACTGGAGAACAATCATCAAATGCTACATATGGTCCTTTCTAATCCCCAAATATATAATGATGTTGTTGATGAACACAATAAAAAAATCATCATAATAAATCCTGAACACATGGTTCATTAAATCTATAAATATGATTGGGGCATTAGTCAACCTAAAATACATCAATAAGAACTCATGATGATCATAACAGGTCCTAAAAGCTTTCTTGAGATATCATTAGCCCGAATCCTCAGTTGAGGGTAACTGAGCCTCAAATTAATCTTAGAGGACACAATTGCTCCATGAAGCAGGTCAAATGGATTATTAATATGAGGAATAAGATATTAGATCTTCACCATCGCCTTATTAAGCTGTATATACTCAACACTGGTATAAATTTGACCATATTTCTTCTTAACAAACAACATAAGAGTTCCTTAGGAGACACACTATGTCTAATGAAAACCTTTCCAAAAAGATCATGAAGTAAAGAATTTAGCTTCTTATGTTCGATAGAAGACACATGGTATGGTGCCATAGAAATAGGTCGGGTGTGTAGCTCAAGATCACTAACAAACCCACTATCATGGTCAGGAGAAATACCAAGAAGATTGGTATGGTAAACATTAAGAAACTCACAAACTATAGTAATAAAGTCAATCAAAGGACTCTCCATACAAATATTATGAGTATAAGTAAGATAAGACTTGCAACCCTTTGAAATAAGTATTCTAGCATAAATTACAACTAATCATTCCCTACCATACAATCATGAGTATAGCAAAAAAATCTAGGATCGTATTATAGTGGGATAACGAGTCCATGCACAAAATCAAATCAAAATCAATAATTTCTAATATAACAAGAGCAACAGGAGTATCAAGTGATAGAAAAGACACAACAAATGATCTAAAAACCCAATCTAGGACTAAAAAATCACCCACAAAAGTAGATACACATAATGATATTGATAATGAATCAAAATATAACTCTAACCATGGGGCATATAAGCAGACACATTAGAATAAGTGGATAACAGATAAAATATTAAAATAGCCGACTGACAACACGCCAAGATCAAGCCTATAATAAATTCATATGAAGACTCGGCCATGAGTCTTGCAGGTATAATATAGAAGGAATATACTTCTCTAAGAAGATTTTGAAGAACTAAGTCTAAGTAAATGAAAAAAATCCATCTAGCCAAGAATCAAGATAACCTCTTCACCAATATTGTACTACTAAGTCTAACAAAAAAGTAGTGCAATACACACCACGATTCTTAACTAGGCATAAATCATAGAGACTATCCTCACAAGCAATACAGAACTCATATGCTTCGTTGATCGGTGCACTAAAAATCTTAGGCAGGGCATATCTCAAGAACCTACCCAATAGATTACCCTTTAATTCACGAGAGGCCATGTTTACACATAAGACGTACTTAGCACTAACATAGTTATGCTCATAAATAAATAAAATAGAATGACAAGAGTTATAATTACTTAAGGTGATACAAAGAACAAGATCATATGATTGTAAGAATAAATAACTTAAGCACCTCATCTTTCTTTTGGTCGAACAACCTTCAAATAAAGAGCCATATTTTGTATGCATATTCAAGTCATTCCAAGTGACATAAAGATCATCTAGGCAAAATTTTAAGTCAAATATCTATGTAAAATCTTTAACTCTAGGGTAAACATTATCATTATTCCAAGGGAATCTAGAAATAAGAGGGGATAGGTGCATACCTTTGGAGCAAAGACATAAGCTTTCTCTTTGACCTTCTAAACTTGCAACATATGGCCATATTCACTTATGCATCATCTTGTAAGTTGGCACAATGCTAGGGCCAAATGTAGTAAATAGCAAGGGCTTGAGTTTTTTATTAAGCTCTCCTTTATGATACCAAAGCTCCTCATCTTCACCATTCATATCCCTTCTTATCATGAGGCTAAGATTCATGACCTCTCATTCGTCAGTCCTAATATCTTTATAGGGAACTTTCAAAATCAATCTACAAGGTACATTAAAGTCCCATTCCTCTTCCTCTAATTCCCCTTCACTTCCAAGGCCATTATCTGCTTGAGGGGTTTCCTCACCACCATTATTTTTGGTCATCATATCTCTATCAAAGTAAAGATTACCCTACACCAATATTATATTCCTTTGGTTGGGGCATTCACTAGCCTTATGACCCAACCTTGATATTTAATGAAAGTAATACCTTTAGAATTGGGATTAGAAGATTGACTACCTGTATTCCTTGGTGGGTACCTTTGGATTGTCTTATCAACGGGCTAGTCAAAATCCTTTTTCTTATTCTATACAAAAGAAGTAAAAGAATTATAACCTATATTGAAGGACTTCTTTGAATTATTTTTCCTTTCAACATTAATGGTTGCTTCAACAAGATCTTTCAATCAGACAAACTTGTGGACAACTAGTTGAGAAGCAACTTTATAATCTAAACCACCTTTTAATTAAGCCATACAAAGATTTACGGGTTAAACTATATCAAGATGAAGGATAAAGTTTTGAAACGCCTTATAATAGTCTTCAGCAACTTATAATAGTCTTCAACATCTCTACCACCTATCTCAAATTATAGAGCCTTGTTAATTGCTCTTGCTTAAATTTTTTTATAACATACCTCTCTCTAATAAGCGCCTTTAATTTATCTCAATTTGGAAGGTTGGGATTACCATTTCTTTTTTTTGCACACTTTTTATCTGCCACCAAGTAGAAGCATACCCTTTAAGTTAAGCAATTATGTGGGCAACTTTCTTATATTCAGTTAACTCATTGAGTTAGAAGATCCTATTTCGTTGTATCTCCTAATCAAGGTAGATAGATGGATCACTAGTTCCTTTACAGGTAGGAAGAGTGATCTTTATTGAGTTACGACCCATGTCTCGACCCATATTACCTCTTTGATCCCATTGATGATCTTCTTGTACTTGGGCATGATTTTCCAGGTTTTCTCTTCCATATGGAACTAGACCACATCTTTCTCCTCTTCTTATATCTCCTACCCCATGAGCTCCTCTTCTAGTTCGTACAAATTCTATAAGAGAGCCACTTCGTCAAACTTTTCAGCTCATCCATAAATTTGGATTGGTTGATTTGGGTTAGCTAAGATTTGAGGTGGTTGTTTTGGGTTTTTTGGAGCTTTTTGGTGGGCTTGATTGGATTGGTCTTATAGGGGACGAATGGCATTTTAGTTATTTAAGTAAGTAGTGTATCGGATGATGGGTTCGTATACTTGTCTACTTAGATTAAACATGTTGTAAAGTGTTTTTGGATTTATAGTAGTGGAGGTTCTGAGACCATTTACACTAGAGAAAGCATGATAGTTTTGAGGAGTGAATGTGGTGGATTTTAGAAGGACTTTCAAGGTGTCCATCCTTCTTGAGAGTGAACTTTCCATGCTTTCCATTATTTGATTTACATTTTTTTCACACTCATTATGGCCGCCATTAAGGTTTCCTATATATCTATAAGACCCCATATATTTATCTTGTAGTCTGAGCCATAAAGCGTGTCAAGTGAAGCGTAAATCCGGTCCAAAAAGGTTGAGAAGTGTCTTTTCAAGTGAGAAATATTTTGAACCGTGTATAATTTCCCTAATATGGACTTTTTTCAATCAATACAAATTTCGTCAAAATTCGACATCAGGCGAGGAAGTTATGACTATTTTACAGAAAGTAGTCAAAACCGCCAAGGTGCGACGACCGGGCTGATGGACCGTCGATCTTTTGATGGACCATCCCTCAGCCCATCACAACCAAGATAGTGACTCCCTTTTAAGGCCCAAGTGCGATGGCCATGATCACATACCATCGAGGCTGCGACAGACCATCACTAGGACCGTCGTGCTAAGGTAGTATGGCCTCATCCTGGCCAACATGCAATGGACAATCTGATAGACCATCGGGTTTTTGATGGACAATCGTTGAGATTATCACATCAAGGGAGTTTGTTATTTTTCCAACCACTATACGATGGATAATCCAATGGACCATCAGACTGAGCGACGGACCGTCACTTCGACCGTCGAAGCCCCTAATTCAGCATTTTTAAGACGTTTTTAAAAGGTATTTTTAGGTATTTTCCAACTCTTTTCAGCCCCTATCTATATCCGATCAAGGCTCACAACTTCCTTTGTCATCTTCAACATCAAAAACTAGTGTTTCTACAAAATTAAAACCATTCCTTCTTCAAGAAGAATCAAGAGAAATCAAGAAATCAAGAACTTCTCCAAGAGCTTTTATGAATGAGTTTCTCTAAGGTATGTACATGTTAATTCTTTGGTCCCTTTCATCCAAGAAGATCAAGAACCCTTATATAAAATTCAAATATCTTATATTTGTAGGTTTTCATTATTCATGTGAGTTGAAATTAATGTTCATTCTATTATTGTGTTTTGATTCATGTTTGTTTTTAAGGCTTTCAAGCTTTGACCCTAGTATGTGATATTCATGTGATCTTCATGATATAACCACTTTAAACTTCTTGTTAAGTGATGTGTTCATGTCAATTAAGTCAAGAAAATTTTTGAATAAGCAAAGCATGCTCCCCATATGTTTGATGAAATACTTATGTGAAGGAATTAGAGCCATTATAGCATGTTGATAAGAAACCCCCAATTGTGTACAAGCTCATGCATGTGAAGTGTTTTTTGAAAAGACTTAGTGAATGAATTGTGACATGATAGCATGAAATTCCCCAATTATGTGCTCTTTTATACATGCTAAAACTTTAATACATGCAATGTATTTGATGTAAGACCTTGTTGAATAGAGTATGATCCAATAGCATGTCCCCCTATGTTATTACATATTTAGGATTCCTAAATTCTTGAAGTGATGCCTTAGTAATTTTGATGGTGAATAATTTTCCATGGTCTTGATTATTCAAGAATGGTTATGTTTTACTTTTATGTTATCGAGTCCTGGGGGTATTATACCCAACAATTGAGCTATTATCCAGAGACCGTGTCAGTTTTTACTACAATTAAAATTGAGCCATATTTCTCAGAACTTAACAAATTAGAAAACTCTGTATACTTCTACAGATACAGAACTTAAGAAATCTCACTAATATCAGTAATCATCATAATCTCTATATCGCAAGTAATCTAGACTCAATTCTATACCTAGCACCGATCTAGTAGTATTCAAGTGTTCAGTTTTGATCTTTATAGTAATCGAGTACTCCATTCAAAACTCAATGTTTTTCAGTCAGATAATGAGATTCCGTAGTATTTCATTAGATGCGGAACCAAGTAAATTAAGCTTAACTCAGTCAGACTATTTGAGAAACATGATTAGTATTAGATTTATCTTAGTTTGTGTTCAGTTAAGAATCAGTTCAAAGTCTTTTAGTTGGGAGTAGGAGCTAGCACCAAGTGGACGCAGGGATGGAGGCTCCCTCTCAAAGATACATAGTCGTTAGGAATAATCCCTGAACTCCAGAAATGCGTATCTTACACAGGATATAGGAGTCACCCGTTAGTAAAGGTTGGTCACTCGTCACATAGGCTTGAATATTATATCCCTTAGGCTTGATTTCCTACGAGGGTCACCCATTACATAGGCTTGACTTGAGAGGTCTTTACCCATGGCATGGTATTGACACCCTTCCATCTTGGGTTATAGGTTGGACCCCACCAGTTGATATTTGGGGTATGTTGGTTAAGTGAGCACTCCCACAGTTAAAGTTTTAGTATCAATCTTTAGAAATTAGGATTGTCAGATACAATTATCTATCTTAGTGAGGAACTCAGATAGTTCTATTGATTTATGGACCACCTGTCAGATAGGCTTGGTTTCACATAAAGATATCTAGTATCAGATTTGGAGATCACCCATCAGATAGGCTTGACCTTAGTCTTAGATTCTATTGAGTATTCTTGTCATCAGATCTATAGATCACCAGTCAGATAGGCTTGATCTCAGTCTCAGATTCAGTTGAGTATTCTTATTATCAGATCTAGAGATCACCCGTCAGATAGGCTTGATCTCAATCTCAGATTCAGTTTAGGATTCTTTTTATCAAATCTAGAGATCACCTATCAGATAGGCTTGATCTCAATCTTACATTCAGTTGAGTATTCTTGTTATCAGATCTAGGATCACCCGTCAAATATGATTGATTTCATTCTCAAATTCAGTTTAGTATTCTTGTTATCAGATCTAGATATTACCCTTTAGATAGGCTTGATCTCTTTCACACATTCAGTTGAGTATTCTTGTGATCAAATCTAGAGATAATCCATCAGATAGGCTTGATCTCAGTCTCAGATTTTATTGAGTATTCTTGTTATCAAGTATATAGATCACCCATTAGATTGGCTTGATCTTAGTCTCGTATTCAGTTAAGTATTCTTATTGTCAGATTCAGATATGATCTTTTTTATCATTGATAGTAGATTCTGGAATCATCCATTAGAAAGGTTTGATCTTCGATGTAGTTAGTTGAGAGTAGAAACCTTAAAATTCAGTCAATGACATGAGTATATTTAGTCAATCAGCTTTAGTATCCTTAAATTCTGAGATCACTTGTTGGATAAGACTGATCTAAACTCCATTACTCAATTATTTGTATCAGATGATTCAGGTGCTCAGTATCTCAGTATTATTAGTGAGTTCAGATGACAGTAATGCAGTATCCGAGTTTCAATATTCATAGTCATGATGGTTGTAGTTATGGTTTGTGCATTCACACATGTGTTCTCATTCAACACTTTTATGATTATTTAGTTAAGTAATTGTTCATGCATAAGCCCTTACATTTAGCCTTACCTCATCTACATACTCGGTATATTACCGTACTGATGTATTTGCACTATGGTGTATTATTTGACACCATAGGTTCAGAGGTACGAGATCTAGAGTACCCTTTGCAGCTCAGTCCCAGTTAGCAGCAATAGACATAGTAGTGAGTCCTATTCATTCGAGGTTCATTCGTTTATCATTATTGCATTAGATTTTTTTATTTTCAGTAGACGAAGTTAGTTAGGGACATGTACCATCAACTCCATAGCTCAGATGGTTTAGAGGCTTTTCAGACAGATGTATCAGTATTCAGTTTTAAATTTTGAGTATATTTAGATATTTTGAACCTTATGGCCATTTTCTATATTTATTATCTATATTATGCGGGTCCAGGAACAGATATTAGTATAGGGTTAGCTTGTGGCCCTTCAATATCATGAGCACCTTGTGACATTTCAATTCCAGAATATTGGGTCGTTATAATATCTCTCTAGAAGGTATTTGACTACATTCTCCTGATGCCATGGTACCTATATAAAAGGAATACTAAAACAAAAAAAAAACCAAGAACACATTAAAGTTTTATAAATCAACCTCATAAGCTCTCAAAGTTTCCACATTTAGTTTATCTCTGAATGAGCGTCGCAAGTTTTGATAGATCGTTTGTACTCCAATTAGATTACCTGGTGCCAATTATGGATTGAGGTCAGAATAGATACTTGTTTGAAACTACACAAGGAAAATATGTAAGAACTTAAGTAAAGAACTAACAAAAAATTCAAAATATAAAAGCTTGAAAGAAAAGTAGGACGATGAAAGAAATGGACTCAAGAGCTATCAATGAACTTAGTAGATATGCTACTAGTTGATGAGTTGTTAAGAATCAAAAAAGATATTTAAGAATCAAGAAATGGAGATTAATAATCAAACATTGAGGAATAGAGTTTTAAAGGTGTTGAGATTTGTTTTAAGACTCAAATTGATGTTGGAAAGTGTTGATAAACTTAGATTAGTGTTGTTAAAGTTGATTCACGTCAAAAGGAGGTGATTTCCTTTAGGTATGGCTGATCTGCATTGGGCAACCTTCTCCAGTAGTTAGGACATAGGTGTAAGGCCTGTTGGATGCTCCTTGGACTTTCATTTTAAGACTTGAGATGCATTTGGGGTATGCCCACAGCTCTGGCATAAGTTGGGCGTACCTCAAGCACAAGTGGTCCGCCCCTTGGTTCTTGAAAGGGGAAAAATGCCCTCTAAATGGTTCCCCCACGTACTCTCTTGTGAAATATTCTTTAGGTACTTGTACAAACACTTTTGTAAACCATTTTCTTCACTTTTGAGGCTCATACACCCGCCTTTTGAAGAAAATTCCTCTTGAATATTTGAATTTATCCAAGAACACCAATAACTTCAAAATGTTGTAACTCTTCAACCCTTGCTCAGAAAGCGGTTAAATTTTGAAATTGGGCTATTTTAAACCTTCTAAACACATTCTAAGCATCATTTTACTTAGATTATCAACCAAATATTCCAGATAATAACTCCACCTTCAACCTTCAAACTTAAGCTTCTTAACAATAGAGACCCTTTGATTCATCTCTGATTAATCTCAAATTCAAGGTTTAGAATATAATGGTGTTAGGGAAAAAGAATATAACATAAAAACATAAGAAAACCAACAAAATCAAAGACTCAAAATTTATCCTAAAGGCAAAAACATGAATAGTGAATTATTTTAGGATTTTTTATTTTTGACTATTTTTTGGTGGGTTTTTGAGATAACAAAACCTAAGACTAGAATCGTGGAGATTATTCTAAGCTCAGCTTTAATACCAAATGATACATGAAAAAAGAAGAAAATAAAAAATTAAACTATGATACGAATATTAAAGCTAAAGGTATAGAGAATTAATAAGATAGACATAATGGAAGGAATTGAAAGCAAAAAAAGACTGTATCAAACCCTAAACCCTCAATCAATTAAACTAAACGAAGTACCTAAATCTTATGTAGACCTCAAGGGAATCGATTCCCAAGAAACCCACGCTTCTAAACAAATGATCAACACAAGAGAATCCACTATTTTATCACACTCTCACAATTGTTCAAATTCAAAATTCAACATAAACTACTTACTAAAATGAAAAGAAGTCCTATTTATATTCTAGTATAGGTTATTACATTATATGAGCCCAAAAATGACCCATTAAGGAAAGTCAAACACATAGAAGCCCATTAGGTACTTGCTTGGGAATATGGGGAGCACCTGGGGCACATCACAAGGGCATAATTGATTGTTTTGACTTGCTCTAGAACATCTAGAGTGGGTTGGATGCACCTCCAAAGTGAATGGGGTACATCTCCTCTTTCGAGGGCTTTCTAGCACCATTTGGTCTTCCATCAGCCTCTCTTATATCCCTTAGTCATCATAATCATCCAATGGATGCCTTTTAATATCCCTCATGAAGTCATTGTCACTTGAACCTTAAGTATCCTCTCTAGCAATACGAAGGCCATTTAGATTGTATTAACATTTAAAGAGTAAAAATATAATAAAGCAATTATAAATTTCTAATAGATAGATAAATGGGCAACAATAATCCAAGACTCAGTAATATCAATACAAGAGCTAGTACAACAGAACTATAAGTTCTTAATAGTCAACTTCAAGAGCTCACCTTACTCTGAAATCAACACTACACAACTGTCACATGAGTGATGGTAACTAGTACTCGCATATACACAAAAAAGGTATAGAAGTGCATTATGAGTGCAAAAATAATGAGTACTTAGTAGGCATCATCGATTGACTAAGCTATAACATGATATTAATATGATAAGATACATGATAAAATAACTAAGTCACAATAAAAGGACAAACCTAGAATTAAGCTCGAGCACCACTGTACGTAAGTAAATAGTAATTATGAAATAGTAATGTAAAGATCACACAATTTTAACTAGAAGATTGACCCCCATAAGACAATATGTGTAGAAAAGTAAATAACACAATGCAAGACTTATAAGCCTGGATGTACAATCAAGGATATTAAATAGCCCAATAACCAGAAATCAAAAATTACCATGCCATAACAAAGAATCCATCCAAACCTTATAATATCAAAATATCTTTCCCAAATGACGAACTTGAATTGAAACTCAATAGTGTCATCATCATTGCCATCATTTGCTGGACTTGAATCCAAACTCTTATCATTAATATCATCATCAAATATCATACTTAAATAAAAAATATAGATCCTTACATCATCAATTATTGTAGTAAAACTTGAACTCATATATCATTAGACCATATAAATTAGTTATAACCATTAACAATATCACTAAATCATAATAATTGTCCACATAAACTAATTGAGAATCAGCACAAAATCTCAACTACCAAACAAGCATAATGAATAAGCTTCTAATAACTTCAAGCCCGAAAATAAGAATTCATAAGGGAATATCATGTGTGATAAAGACTGCTAAAGTTATTACAAGTGTTTGCCTAAGTTTGTCCAGAGGACCCACTTCTAATCCTCAAAATCTATTTTAGGAAAATTCTATCAAGAATTAGGCTAAGGTATCTGAACTTACTTCTATAAGTGAAATAAACCTTAATTATCCCTAAGATAGAAATTCTCCCAGAAACATGGGCAACTAAGTAAATTATTCCTAAATTAGGGTGGTTTCCAAGATAGCCTAAAGAATGAAACAAACATAAATATTTTAAATCATACCCCCAACACCTAAATCCTACCCTATATATAGCATAATATCATAATCATACAATTAAATTGCTCAATCTAGAAAGAGGGTAAACCTACCCCACCAGAACGCTGATGAAAAACCCAAAGAATAATCTAAACCATTGATTTCTCTTTATGAGAAGCTTTCGTAAGATCTCATGCTATCAAAATTAAAATCTATTCATCAAAACAAAAATAATGGTATCTATATTTCACTATTATGCTTTGGGTCCAAATTTACATAAAATTCTCATATGCAGCCCATTTGCGATATCACATTTTTTGAAACCAACACAATGTTCCTCTATTTACAAGGACCATATACCCTAAAAAATAGGTGAATTTCTAGTTCTAATGGTGCTACAATCAAGGCATAAATACCTTAGGTATTTCAGAAAATGATGGAGGAACAAGCCATAAAATTAATGAAATCTTCCCACAAATTCAATAAAGAATAGAATAAATTAACTAAGCCCAAACACTAAAATCATCCTCAATTGATTTTCAAAAGAATTCTCACTTTTTAGAGCTTAATATTCTATAGAATGGTTGAATAATACTGAAAGTTAGTCTAAGTGGTGTGTTTTAACTCTCCCCAGGTACAAGGATTCCATTTTAACTGACACTGGGAAAATTTAGTGGTACGCGCTAAAGCACCCAATTGACTGCTAAAGTGAGACATTACTAACATGACCGGCCACTAAGGCATCCATTTGGCACTAACGATACTAGGGAGTTAGTTGCCCACTAGGCACTAAAGTGGTATTGAAACACCTAGGCTTTCGACCATAGAAAAATTCTATTGTTTGAGGATTTTTTACTAGGTATGACTTAGGGTACCAATCATACCCTTGGAATATGATTTAGTGAACTCTATCATATCCTAGGTAGTATGGTGGGGGTTGCACACTATCCTAGATATGACTTATCCTCTCCATGGTAGTATATTAGGGTACGTTTCATACCAAGCCTAGTCATATAGAGTGTTGGACTTGATCACAAGTAGATTATTTTGGGTACAGATTAAGTGTACAATTTAGGGTACCAATCATATCCTTGGCTACTATTCAATGGTGTGTAGTCTTACCTTAGGTAGTGTAGGGATTCTTGGTGAAGCCTGGGGTACGATTTAGGGTACCACTCGCACCCTAGGTACAGTTTACTTTAGTAAGTCGCACCTACCTGGAAAACACTTTTCAGCTTTTGAGTTGAGAACTTTATGGACATTTCCATACCCCAACACCCTTAAAACACTCGATATATAAAATATTTTGGCCCTTCATTCTTCATATATACAAGTTCAAAACACACAAAAATCGTGCCAAAGACTTCTTTTTTAAGATTAAAGATAGGGTTACAAGGAATATCCTTCTAGAGTCTTGAAGACCAAGAATTTTTCTTGGAATCAACTTATATTAATGCATGTGAATCTTTCCCTTGATATTAACTTAAATTTTTTTTTTAAACATGGATTAATACTTATAAATGATTATTTTGCAGTAACATGTTAAGGGTTTTGATGCCTAGAGATGAGTAATGTTAGTTCTTGCTTAGACTTATGTTTTTATATGATATTGGCTGTAATTTACATATGTGGGAAATATTTGTTTTTGGCTTAATAAATGGATCTATATAAACCCTAATAATGATGATTCGTACTTTGATTTTGGCCCTGGTAAAGGCATTCGCACAAGGAGTTTGTAAAAATATCTAAGGGAAATATCTAGTCACATGTTGATAATGTTTTAAACTATGGTGTAGGCCCAATAAGTATTAGTGGTAGGTAAATGGTATTGTAGAGGCATTGTTAGCCATGTAATTAGTGATGTATGGACATATTGGTTTGATATCTATAAAGGGTTTAAAGTCCCTAAACATGAAATTAAAGTATGCTTGAACTAAAGTGTGGTATGTGATTGCTAATGTGGAATGAATTATTTGTAAGGATCATATGAAAATAACTTGAATTGAATTAAGGAATTGCTTATAAAACGTGTTTGATTGATAAATGGTTCCATAAAGACCTTGTGGTCTTATATGGTGTTGAATTGGTTATATGGGCTAGAATCCCTAAGTGTTGAAGTGAATGAATAATTTTTATGGACAAAGGGTTAGAGTCCCAATGTCAACTAATTATAGTCATAACGACTTCTGGTTAAAGTCCCATGACTATTAATATGGCTTGTGGCTAGAGTCCTTTACTTAATAAAGTGGATTATAGTTAGAGTACCTTGCTTAATGAAATTGCTTGTGGTTAGAGTGCCTTTCCTAAATACATCAGCTTATGTTAAGAGTGCCTCATCAACTATGGCTTGAGGTTTGAGTCCCTTTCCCAATGACATATTGCCTAATGATAATGCATGTTTTTAATGTCCCTTGACTATTAAGAAATGTTTAGATCTATAAGCATGGATAGTCGAAGTCCTCCACTTTATGACTAAGGATTGAATGTATCAAAGATGCTTGTTAAGTCTTGTTTTCTTTGCCATGTTGTCATTATTTTATAAACATATCTATATGCATTCCCATGAATATGAATGTTTTTTAAATATGATGATTTGACTTGATTTTGAATGATGACTTTATTGTATCATTATCATTGTGATACATGTAAGCGTCCCAACCGCTAACCATCTCCAAACTCTATGTCCCCACATAATATAAGGGTCAGACCTTCTTGTTCTCTTACTGTGCAGTGACTAGGTAATCAAAGTGGATCGTGTATTTACTTATAGTGGTGACCTTTCATACATCGAAAGGCATATATTTCATAGTGTCTTATCTTTGGTCATAAACTTATTTAGATTTCGTTTTTCTATTATTGGGGGTTTGTCCCAACATATATATAGACATCAAAGTCATGTAGAGGCTTATGGATGACTGTGAACTTGGGTATGTTGGTTAGTATGTAGATGTAAATAAAATGTTTATACATTTTCTAAGTTATGATTACTAGTTTTGTTTCTGGTACCTTGATATCTAGTTATAGTTACTCTGGCAGTTATGGAGAGATATGATGGTCAGATCAGATTGACAGGTTAATCTTTGGTCCTAGTTAGGATTGAGATTCGCATACGACATTGCTCAATTTCGAGTCAAGTAAAGTTGGTATCAGATCCAAGGTTCATGGTCAATTGGGTGACCATAAATCCATGTCAAGTAGAGTCTCTTTTATGGGTGTGAAGCACACCACACTTATAAAAAAAGGGCTACAAGACTTATAGGAATGATTCTATTTCTTGTGTTTCAATCTTGAGCTATAGAGTTTATGGGCTTAGATTTTTCTAATATCTTTTTTCTTATCTTTTAGATAATGCCCCGAAAGAGATCTAAAGTACAAGAAAACACCTTGGCCTTGATTGTGGGGTTTTAGTCCAGACCCATGCTAGAGTTTTGTATCTGATGATGCTCGTCGGGTTCCACCTATCCCCACAAACCCTGAGTATGAAAGTGACCCTCCAATTTTGTTACATCAAGGAGGATACTATGAATGCTGAGTTTTGTCACTTTATCAATCTCTTGACTCAATTTATAGCCTCTCATTTGGAGTGTGGTTCTCTGACAACCATTTTTTTTGAGTTCACAAGAGTTGTTAAATATATATAGTTGAACCCTCCTATGTTCATGGGTACCAAGGTTGAGGAGGATCTTGCAGGCTTCATTAATGAAATGGAGAAGATCTTTTGGATCATTCATGCTTTAGAGGTTGAGGATATTAAGTTTGCTTTTTACAAGTTGAAGGATGTAGCGTATCAATGAAGGAAAGGGTGGGAAATATCGAAAGGTATGGATTCTAGTTCTGCCTATGGGAGGATTTCTCTAAAGCGTTCTTGGACTACCTCTTTCCTAAAAAACTAATGAAAGCAAAAAAGGAAGAGCTTATGAACTTGAAGCAAGGGAGGATGTCTGTCAAGGAGTATACATTAAAATTCAGTCAGTTGTCTAATATGCTCTAGAGATAGTTTCTAGAAAGATTGCTAGAATGCATAAGTTTGCATCGTTTTTGTCTCATTAGTTAGTGCTTGAGAGCAAGGAAGACTTATTTATCAAAGACATGGACATCTTTAGGCTGGTTGTGTATATGCAACAAGTGGATGACGAGGAAAAAAAACAAGTTGATTTTAGTGAAAGCCAAGGGAAGAAATTTAGACCTTCTGATCAAAGTGGTTTCGACGGTGGCAAGTGGCCAAGGAATTAGTGGAGAAGTGTGGGTTCTTTATTCTCGACTATTACTCCTTACCCCAAACTATAAGGTAATCACCAGTCTTAGTTTAGTGGTAGGTTCTGGGCATTGAGTGCCCAATCTTTGACTAGTGGGGCTTACTCGGCTCTATCCTACACACATTGTAGATTCTATGGTAATCCTTATCGTAGTCAGTTTGATAAGGGAAGGGACATATGTTTTAAATATGGTTAGATTGCGAACATTCAGCAAGAGTAACCCTCGTTAGCAACTTCTTAGGCCAACAGGACCCCTATTGCTACTTCACCTATCGCTGCATTGAAGGGTGCTATTTTTAATTCTTTTTCTATTTCTTGTACTGGTATTGGCCGAAGTAAATTGTATACATATGCAACTAGCCAGGATTCTGAGGTATCTCTTAATGTTGCCATGGGTATGTTTACACTTTTGTCCCTGATGTGTATATTTTACTTGATCCAGGATCCACTCTTTTTTATGTGACCTTATTTGTTGCTGTGCATCTTGATTTTGGTCATGAGAGTCTATCAACTTATTTTTCTATTTCTACCATGGTAAGAGACTTTGTGTTTGTTAAAAGGATCCAGGGGGTATCTATTAGTGGTAGAGAAACTCCTATGGACTTAGTAGAGTTGGACATGATTCATTTTGATGTTATTCTTGGGATGGATTAGTTGTATTTGTGTTATGCATCTTTAAATTTTCCTACTCGTAGGGTCATGTTTAAATTCCCTAATGAGTCAATCATTATATGGAAAGAGGGTTCTTTAGTGCCGAAGGGAAGATTCATTTTGTATCTTAACCCAATGTTTGATCTCAATGAGGCATTTGCATCATTTGCTATAAGATAAATATTTTAGCAAGGAAGATCCTTCTATAGAATTAGTTTCCATAGTTAATGATTTTCCCATGGTATTTGTCGATGACCTTCCTGGTATTCCTCCTGATAGGAAAATTGATTTTGGGATTGTTCTTGTTTTGAACACTTGACTACTTTATATACCTTCTTATAGAATGGCTTTGATAGAGTTGGAGAAGCTTAAGGAGAAGTTAAGGGACTATTTAGATAATAGTTTTATCTGTCCTAGAGTGTCTCATTGGGGTGCTCCCATGTTGTTTGTGTGCAATAATAATGGTTCCCTTTATGTGTGCATTGATTATCATTAGTTGAATAAGGTGACCATAAAGAATAAGTATCCTCTTCCTAGGATCGATGATTTGTTTATAAACTTCAAGGTGTGAATTTTTATATAGGATTGACTTTAGGGCACGTTATCATAAACTTTAGATTTGGAAAGTGGATATCACTAAAACATCATTTAGAACACGGTATGGTTTCTATGAGTTCCTAGTCACGTCCTTTGGTCTTCTCATAATTAACATCTAACTAACATAACATCTAACTAACATATATCTCACTTTCGTACCTTTTAAATTATTGTGCTCTATACCATTTGTAGGGGGGTGCGGATAACTAGGTTATTAAATAGATTTATTATATCTAATGAATCTATTCGTTTTTTTGTGCGTGGATATTTCTTAAATTTTGTTTATTCTTTTTGTGAGATGTATCCATTAATTTATTTGGTATATTATTTTATCCTGTAGTAACTGCAGAGTTACAAATTTCTGTGTAATAATTTATTCTATCTGTACTGTAGTACATATCTAATTCTAGATTTTCTAGTTCATTTATTATCTTGTGTTGTTCTTCTCGTAGTGAGTTTTTTATACTATATAAACTATCAAAAGTACTTTTTTCTAAATTTTCTAAGGTTTTTTCTATCCATATTAACTTTTCTTTTAGATCTTCTATTATTTTTCTAATTCGGTTTCTATAATTAATTTCGTTATTTAGATTATCTTGGTTTTCTCTAGTTTTTCTAATATATTCTAACATCCACAGTCTTGATCTGAATAATATCCTTCTGGGTAAATGTCTTCGTATATTTATTCTAAGGCATTTATCATTTCAATTTCGTAGTTTATTACTTCTTCTAATATCATTTTCTTAATATCTATTATTTCTATATCTTTAAGTATATATAAGATTAAAACTCTAAGGTAGTCTAAATGAGCTATTTTCTAAAATTGATATTTTATAGTTATTTGTTTTATTCTTAGTAGTTCTTGCATATTTATATTAAGAGATTTTATATATTTTTTTATTTTCCATGTATTTGTCTACATTTATTTTTATCTGTTTTTCTAGTAACTATATATTTCGTATATCTTTAAAATTTCTACGTGATTTTAACATAATAAATATTTATAAGAGTAGCTAGGTAGAAATGGTATATAATTTACTCTAGTCATGTAATATTCTCCAAATGCTTTTTCTAATATAATTTTTCTTATATCTACAACATTTATATCTCTAAGTGGATACAAAATAAGTATCTTAAATTTATCTACCATGACATCAGATAAATTATTATTCATTATCATAAAATTGTTTTTTTCAAAATATTCCCTTCAACCATGTACATAATAAAATATAGTCATCTCAGATTACTATATACTAGATTATTCTTAAATAACATGTTCTTCGGTCACTATTAGCATGGTAATTCAGATACTTTTTCCCATAAAAAGCGCCTCGACTCTGGTTACTCCCCGCCACGGCTTCTTGCCTTATTGATTTCACCTTTAGGATGTCATAGTTCGTAGGGATTTTTCTCCGTTTCCACTTTGCTAATAAACATCTTAACATATTATTTTTCGAATAATTCTACTATAAAGTAACTAATATGAATTTATTTTATCATATCATGATTGTTGGGAATTATGAATTTAGCTATTCATAATCTTAAATAGATATACCTGTTCCGGTAGCTTTGATATTTCTGAGGTTTGTTGCTCCATAGCTTTTTCCATTGCAGTGTATATATTTAATTAATTGGGCTAAATATTTTTGAACGGAGAGAATTTTGGCTTGAATGTGAGAAGGCTTGCCTTGCAATGCCTTCTTGCTTCTTTATTTATAGAATGATTTTTACAAACACTTTACATGTTTTACAACCTTACGTAAAGGCTAAAAAGCTAAAAAACAAAAAACAATCAAAGAAAGACTTAAAAAGTCTTAAAGCCTACCTAGCCTACCCTAGGCCTATAAGGCTAAAATTCAAACTCTATTCAATTTTCATTAAATGCTACTAACTTTTTAATGCTAACTTACGTAAACAACTTGTAAAATTTTACAATAAGTCTTTCGTCTATTTTGTCATATCTGTTGTATCTCCATTATTGCTCTGGTCTTATCTTTCCAGCTGGCGTCCTTATCTTCTTTTATTCTAACTGGACTGCTGGGACGTCATTATCTCCTCCATTACATTTTGAACATTTGTGGTCTGGATATTTGTGTCCAATAGTCTTGCAATATCTGGTCCATAATTCTTCTGAAATAAATTTTTCTCTGATAGCTCTGGCGATAGGTTCTATTTCTGGTTTAAGCAATGTGATAATCCATTGCCTAATAGTTTCCATATCTGTTTCTCGTAACTGTTTTGAATTTGAATATATTAATACATGATTTCTTGAATAGTAGCTCCATATAGGATTTTGGTTGCAATATGTATTTGCTAGCTCTTGCAAAATTGTAGAAAGTCCAATAATCCTTTTGTTCGCATAAAATTTTGGTATCTCGATTCTAGGTATCTCTGGCTGTGAAGTAATATCTTGTGGTATAATCATATCTCGTGTCATTCCTATCTTTACAACTTGTATAGGTTTTTTAACTTCATCAAATAATATCTCTGTTGGTGCCGTGTAAATTTTTATAAAAAATAATGTACCTTTGGTTATTCTTTTAAAAGTGATAAATGCTTCATATATCTCTGGTATGGTGGATATCTCAGTTCCGTCCGTGGTATATACAATACTAAGTAGTCCATATTCGTAGCAAGTTTTAACTAAGCTTAGTTTGGTTTTAGGTAAGGCAATTAGTTTATTATATCCGGTCAATCTCTGGGTTATATAGTTTGTATCTGGTTCTTGGATATTTGTAGCTTTGGGGTTTCTATTTAAAAAGGTTTGTACATTGTAGATATTTTCTATGTATGTACGGGCTGTGTAGTTGTAAGTCTTTTTGTCTTGGTTTAGACTATCTCGGTATATGGTAACTTGTGGGGGTATAAACATGGGGTCTTTTGATGTATTTGGTGTATATGGTTTGTCAAATATCTTGTTTAGGTTCATATTTTTTCTAACTCCTCTGCTTGTACCTGCAGAAGTAGATTGATAAACGTTATGTGTTTTATGGAGTGTCCCAACGTCTCCTTCTAGCTCTGGAATTTTACTGTCTTCCGATCGACATAGCTCTGCGCATTGCTGAGTTAGCTGATTCATAGCTATAGACTTCAGTTTATCTTTACTAGTCTTTAGCTTTAGCATTTCTATCTCAGTACCCATCTTTACTATCTCAGTACCCATACTGTCCACTTTCAATAAAAGCGTAGTCAGGGCGTTGAGTATCTTTTCATGTATATTTTCTTCTATCATTTCAGTTTGTGTAGCTTTGTCTTGATATGTAATCTGCAATAACATTTTTGTTAGTACTGATTACTTCTATTATAAATGTAAAATTTAATATGTTTAAAACTAGTCTCCGAATCTCTTTTGTTGTAACTAAATTTTGTATTTTCTTTGTTAGCCACCACCGTACCTGTGTATTATCTGTTCGCACAATAAATTTGTTATATACAATATATGGCTCAAATGCTAACAAACATTTATATAATGAGCATAATTCTTTCCTATTTATTTCCCATTTTATTTTTGTCTCGTTGAACGTACCTGAGTAGTATCTACAATGGTGTTCTATTTTTTCTACTTCATATCTATATTTAAGTACTCCTCCGTAACTATATTCACTGGCATCTGCTTCTACTATATATGTAAATTTTCTATTTTCATCTGGAAATTGTAATTTTGGTAATTCTTTGCAAAGTAATTTTATTTTTTGAACTTGTTTTTTATCTTCTTCATTATAGTTATATTTTATATCCTTTTTTAATTTTTTCTGTAGTGGTTTCAAGTTTTCTGCTAATTTTGGAATATATTCTCTTACTTGGTTTACTAATCCTAAAAATGATTGTAATTTCTTTTTTGTATCTAATTCTTCTTTTGAATTTATTATTTTTTGTACTATATGTTGTTGCATTTTTACTCCACTTTTATCTATTTGTATTCCTAAAAATTCTATCTGGTTTTTCATAATTTCGGCTTTCTTTTCACTTAGACTTATTCCTGATTTTTCTATTATATCTGTAAACTGTTCCAATAATTTTATATGTTTTTATTTGGTTTTTGTATATAATAATATATCATCTATGTATACTATGCAATTAGGTAATTGTTTAATATAATTATCCATAAAATGTTGATATCTACCTGGTGCATTTTTATATCCAAATGGTAATACATTCCACTCATAAAATCCTTGTGGTACCGTAAATGCGGTTAATTCTTTAGATTCTTCTTCTAACTTTAGATGGTAAAATCCTAATTTACAATCAAATTTGCTAAAATAATTATATCCTTGTATCTGTCTTATTTTTAATATCTTATTTGGTATTGGATAATTATATGTTGTAGTTTTTGCATTTAAATTTCTATAATCAATAACCATCCTACTTTTTCCTCTTTTTTGTTCACTATGTTTATTTACTATAAATGCTGGACTATTATGTTTACTATTACTTTTTTGTATATATTGTTTTTCTAATAATTCATCTATATGCATTTTAAATTCTTTTAAATCGTCAAAATTATATGTTAATGGTTGTTGGGTTATTTTACTATTTTTATCTATTAATTCAATTTTTATGGTAGTTTTATGTTTTTCCCATCCTTTTAATGGATCTTCACTATATAATTGTTCTAATTTTGTCTTAACTATTTCTATCTTATTTATTGAAAATATAGTTATTTCTGTTTTATTTATCGAAAATACTACTAATTCTATTGTATCTTCAGCGGTTTTATATTTTCTAACTTTTGTGTAATTTTTTCACTTCCTTTTATCCAATCAGTTTTCTTTCTTATTTTATTATTAACTCTTTTTGCTCTTACTTTTTTGTTTACATGGTGTTGTAAACCACCAATCGTTTCTAGTTATTATGTGTGGGTATAACTTATCTAAAAATGGCATTCCTAAAAGTATATCTTTTGACGTTAGTTCATAATTATAAATTTCTTCTATTGTCAATATCTTATCCCATATTTGTGCTTTTACATTCCTAGCTTTATAAGTAATTAAGCTTCCTTCATTATTAAATCCTTTAACTACTATTGGTATTTTTAATTTATCCCATTTACTTTCTGGTAAGCAATTATATCTACATAAATTAGCTTCTGCTCCTGTATCTATCATAGGCGTATAATATCTACTGTAATATCCTTCCAGTACTATCTTCATTAATACATATATCTTCATTTTATGTTAAGGCTCTTTTTAAGAATAATCTTTCCCTATTATATGTTATGGCTAATTGTGTGTGTTCTATATTATATGGTTTTACTTGTTCTAACCATTTTATTCCTAATATTATATCTCATTTTTGCATTTCTTCTTTTACTTCAAATTCTATTTTTATTTTGCTAATTCCTCCTATTATTATTTCTTTTTCTGCTATATCTTTACTATTTATTAAACTTCTTGGTAGGTCTGGGTATATATCATTATCAATTTTTATTTCTTCATCTTTTACTAGATATTTTGCTATATAATTTTCTTCTTGTCCTGTGTTTAATAGTATTAAATATTCTTTTTCATTTATTTTTCCTGTTATGTAATATTGATTTAGATTACTTATTGAATTTGTTTCATGACTTGTTCTTTTTGATTAGCTTGATGATTCTTGTTTTTCATTAACTATTCTTTTTGTTGTACTTATTCTATCATTTACTATTTCTAAATTTTCTTCTACATCTATGTCTCTATAGCTATAATCATTATAATCTATTGTTTTTACAATTTGTTCAAATGGGCTATCTATTTGTATCTTGTTAATCTTATTTTTCCCTGTTATTTTATGTTTTGTTGTTAATACATATAAATTTTTACATCTTGCTGTAAATATTTTACTTCCTGGGGTTAATTCTATACCTGATATCTTCCAATATAATACTAGTGATTTATCTATATTTCTATCTGTTACCGCTACTGAATAATTTGCACTTATTATAAATTTAAATTTTTGGTATATTAAATTTCCTTTTACGGCAGTTATTATGCTTTTTTCTATAGGTTTTATAATTTTATCATCTGCTAAATATAATTCTATTGGTGTATCTATTCCTTCTCTAAAACATGCTTTTATTAATATTTCTGTACCTCCAAGGTGTACATATTTTATTGGATCTCCTTTACTTTTTATATCATTTATTTCTTTATTAATTATCCTTTTTGTTACTAGTGTTATACTAGCTTTACTTTTTGCATATCTACAGTCTATTACATGTTCTTTCTGGCATACTACGTAATATTCATCTTTTTTCCTAGTAAACTTATTTTTTATTGTTGGTATTTTAAATATTTTTTCTACACTTAAATCTAACTCTTTTCCTTTTATTTCATCAAATATATTACTGTCAAATATTATTTTTTGTTCTGTTCCTTCATCATTTAAATATTCTTCTTTTGTTATTATTTTTATATCTTCTTCAGTCATTTGATTCATCTATTTCACTATCTATTTCAGTATCTGTTTCGTTTTCTGAAATTTCATATATACTATCTTCACTTTCTAATTCATAATCTATATAATCTATTTGCATATATTCTGTATTTTCTATTTTTATTTCTGATATTTGTTTATTTTTTGGATTTTTATGTAATTTACAATCTCTAGCTAAATGTCCTAACTTTCCACAATTATAACATGTACATTCTTTTATAGATTTTTTCTTTCTATATGGTCTTTTATTCTTAAAATTTTTTTACATAATATCTTTTTCTTGGTTTCTTATATTTATATTTTGATTTTTTATATTTCTTATATTTCTTATGTCTTTTTCTTTTCTTATAATATCTTTCTTCGCATCCAAATTGGGGTGCTATTTTATTTTTGCAACATGCTAAATTTCTTATTAATGTTTTTTCCATTTTTAATTCTTCTCTATATTTTTCACATAAATTTCTATACCATTGTTGTAAGAATTTTATTCTAGCTCCTAACGTATCTACTATTTTTTCTTCTTCCCAACTTTTTATTATCTTTGAACTAAATGGTTCGGGTAATTTATTAAAATATAATTTTCTTATTTCTTTACTTTCTTCAATACTATATGCTCCTTTATAATAATATTCTTTAAATGCGCAAGTATATTCGTCTATATAACACATATTACATATTGTTAATTTTAACATTAAATTCCTATTTGTATCTTTTTCTTCATCTTGTTCTTCTTCTGTTGTTGTCATACTACCAAATTCATCTTTTATAGCTGTTTCATATTTTTTTAATAGTTCTATAGGTGTTAGTTTAGTTGTTGTTGATGATGTTCCTTCCATAGGTTTATTAGTTCTTAATACTTTCTTACTATTTTCGGTTAAGTTTGAAAACCATAGTTTTACTGATCCTATTAATGTTTTTTCTATATATTCTGGTGCATCTGTTATGTTTATATTATTATCTAATAGTTGTTTTGTCGTATATCCTATCCATAATTGTATTATTTTTTCTGTATCTATTACACAGTCTAGATCTAAAAAGTTATAATTTTTATTAACTATTTGTTTTGGTGTCCATTTGTCATATTTATTATATTTTTTAAATTTATTTTTATAATATATCGGTTTTCTTATTTCTGTTGTATTAGGTATTATGGTTTCATCTTCTTTTTTATCAAGAGTATTTATTTCTGTGTTGGTATTTCCTAAGTTTTCGCCATTAATTATTTCTTGTTTTTCATTAATGTCTAAATTTTTTATATTTGTTAAAATTTCTGTATATGTTTCACTATCTTCTGAGTCATAATTATCTGACTCTTCAACCTCTATATTATTTATTTCTAATTTTTCTTTAAATTGATTTATCTCGTTTATTAATTTTTGTTCTTTATCTTTTTCTTTTTTTTCTTTTTGTCTTTGTTCGTACAAATCTTTTAACATTTGTAGTTCTTTTTCTAATTCAGCAATTCTACTATTTTTAGTTTCTTCTACTTTTCGTATTTCTTCCGTAGTTTGTTGTTTAATTTTTTCTATTTCCTTTTTTCTATCTATTTCTTCATTTTCTTTTCCTATTCTTACCATTGCTGTTAATTTATCTTCTAATTTTAATTCTTCTTTTTCTAACATTAGATATAAATGTTCTCCTATTTTCTTATATCTTCTTCCTAGATTCGAAAATACTATTTTTATTTTTGATCCTTTGTGATTTTCATATATTTTTTCATCTATTATAAATTCTTCTTTGTTCATTTTATTGTGAGTAATTCATGTTGGTATATATATATTCTAAACTATCTATTTGTGATTCTAATTTTGATATTTCATCTTTTTGTGTATTTATCGAATTTTTACTAACTCCGGCAAATATATTATAATGTAGTCTTTCTTTTCTTATTTTTAATTCTTTACGTTTTTTAGAGATAAATTGTTTTAATTCCTTGTATTTTTGCTCTTTATTCATTTAAATTATATTTATAATATCTTGATGGATATCTAAATCTAATTTTATCATAATTAGGTGGTATATGTCTCATTCTTCTAGATTTTAAATGGATTATTAATTTTGCTTCAATACTAGATATTAATGTAATTAGGTAAGCTAATCTTTCTGGATTTTCTTTTGTTTTATTTAGACTTATATATTCTGAATAATTACTAACTAAAGATTCTTTAATTTTTCTAAAAGCTTCTCTATTTTTAAATGGTCTTCTCATAATTAACATCTAACTAACATAACATCTAACTAACATATATCTCACTTCTGTACTTTTTAAATTACTGTGCTCTGATACCATTTGTAGGGGGTGCGGATAACTAGGTTAATAAATAGATTCATTATATTCTTTCTTAGACTTGTTTGTCATTGTCTTCATTGATGATATCTTAGTCTTTTTTAAGAGTGAGCTAGATCATATCGATAACCTCTTTTCTATGTTACAAACTTTGTAGGATCATCATTTGTATGCCAAGTTCTCTAAGGGTGTGTTTTGGTTAAATTTTATGACTTTTCTTGGTCATTTAATCTCTCGTGAAGGGATTATGGTAGATCTTCAAAAGGTTGCGGCAGTTAAAAAGTGCCCTATCTAATTAATATTCAGGGCTTTTTGGGTTTAGCCGGTTATGATAGGAGGTTTGTGGAGAGGTTTTCAACTGTAGAGGACCTATTTACTACATTTACCCAGAAGAAGGTCAAGTTCTTATGGTTGGATATGTGTGAGGGCAGTTTCAAGAAGTTGAAAGATAAATTGACTTTGACTTCGGTGTTGACCTCACCCTAGGGTAATGATGATTTCATAGCGTATTGTGATGTTTCTAGTATTGGGCTGGGCTTTGTATTCATTCAACATGGTATTACAAACACCTCTTGTTGTTGAGATAAGGGAAAAGATAATATTGGATCACAATTTGATGAAAATTAAGGGTAATATGGGTCAACAAATAATTGTTGACTCTGTTATTGGTGGTGACGATATCTTAAGTTTCCAAGGTAGGATATATGTTCCCAACATTGATGGATTCAGGGAAAGTATTATGGCCAAGGTACATATATCCAATGATGCTATTTATCCCGATTCTACAAAGATGTATCATGATCTTAGGGAGTTCTATTGGTGGATAAATATGTAATGAGATGTGACAAGCTATGTGGCATAGTGTATGGTGTGTCAACAAGTAAAAGTTGAACATATGAAACCTAGATGTTTGTACCATGAGATTTTGTTTCTCGAATGAACGTGGGAGGTGATAAATATGGATTTCATAATTGTAACCCCTGCATTCTTTAGCTAGAAAAATAATCGTTTCTACGTGTGTAAACTCTAATCTAATGATTTATCTTTGACTACATGTTTCATTATCTTTATCCTAGTGTCTGAAGTTGTTATGATGTGTAAAATCTTCGTAGTAATCAATTAGAGCAAAGTGTAGCTAAGAGCCTTTAATTAGGCCAAATTTAGGTATTTGATTCTACATAGGTCAACTTTGAAAGTGTATAACTTTTTATAAATTTGGAATTTTTTAGCTCAAAACCCACCCACTTATAGACAATTGAATTATATTTACAACGATTCCAATTTCGTCTTAATCTAATACTCAAGTGAAAAGTTATGATCATTTTTGTCAGATGCAAGAAGAATTGGCTATAGCGCCGCGCCGCAGGACTAAGTTATTGCGTCAATCATCGTGACACGAAAGATGCTTTTCCTGCATTCGAAAGTACAAGCTAAAAGGAAATTTTTATTATTTCCCCTTGCCCCAATCTCCCATGTGATGGATTAAAACACCAAAAGGGCATTATTTGGCCACTTATAAAGATATGATCTTTTTCATGTAACCATGCAATTTTCCTATGTTTAAGATATTTCCATTTTCATATTCTAGATTCTCACATGTATTATTAAATGTTTATGTTTTGGGATCTTTAAACAATGATTAAATATTAGAGTATTTCATGTTTTATATCGTATCTTCTTTATAATCATTCGGTACTAGTGGGTTATGAACACCCGATACCTATGTTTTTACATGATTTCCATATTTTAAGTAACAAGTTAGTCATACAATAATTTTAATATCATACTCAGAACACCATGATCTTGGTGAGGATTATCAGTTTATATATTTATAATTACCTTAGAATTCGTTAGCATGACACGAACAAAATGGACATAATAGCTTTTGATGACATCATGCGAGGTCAACACAAGAACAACCCGATTTTTGTCACATTGAGGTCATAGGAACACACATAGGAAACCCATTTTGAGACAATAATAGAGCAATCCCGTGAATGGAATGTTTCTTTGATACTTACCTTGATTCTAACCTGAGAACCACAAACATGGAAGTATGAACCACACACGGTTTTCAGAGCATTGAAGAAGCGCCATTCATCAAGTCCAAACACATCTTAGATGTTCCTTTATTAAGGGTATTTTGTAGATCGTACATGGTGTCTTTACACACCATGACAACCGCTCTCATTAAGGGCATAGTGGTCATTTTGTGCCTTTTCTTTACACTCAATGGGAGCCACTTTTTATTAAAGGTATTCTGGTCTTTTATTAATAAGCTATAAATAGACTCCTTAGTCTTAGTTTTCATTGGTTATTGAATGTTATTGAAAGAAAATTGTCTTGAGAGAGAGTGTCTGTAGTGTAGGACTTGGAAAACTACTTGAAACCAGGGCTAGAATTTAGTGTGGATTCACTAGTGTTAGCATTTGGCTTAGAAACTTTGGTTCTTTGGGGATATTGTAGTTCATTTTGTGTTAATGAAGAGTGTAGTGTTTCTATTGTGATCTTAGTAGGTTTTACTGTTTGATACACACTTTAGTTCCTAAGATTTTTAATATTTTATGTCTCACTATCTATTATTAATTTCATGTTCTTAGTTTATGTTTTGATCTTGAATCTATGTGTATTGTTGCCTCTTTAGTATTTTTCTTATCTTCATCTCATTTCTTTAGGTTTATTTTGTTATAGCTTATTTTTGTATCATTTGGTATCAGAGCCACATTTTAGGGTTGTTCCTATAACTCTAAGTCTAGGATTATTTTGACCTTGAAGAAAATCAACTGAAAAAGAATGTCAAAATTCAAAAATAAAAAAAAGATTTCACGTTTTTGTGCTTAGACAGAAATTTAGATCTTAGATCTACTCTGTTTATGTGTGTCTTGTTAGTTTCTAGTACTAGATCCTTGTTCCCTAGTTCTAATAGAGTCGAGATCTAAGATTCGAGCAAGATCCGGGTTGTTTTGAGCATTCCACCATTGTTGAACTAGTGTTTGAAGATTTTAGAAGGTGGATCTCGTTTAGATAATGTTGTGTTTATGACGATTTCAAAGTGAATTTGTGATATTTCTGCTTGGCTTGGCAAAGAGACCCTACATCTTCAAGAAAATTTGAATTTATAGGTCTTTTGCTTTGTGGTCAAACTTGGTCAACTCTTGAATTTTCATGTTGTTCTTCCTCATCTTCATATCTTGTTGAAGAAGAATGTTCAAATGTTCTTTTGATTGAGAAAAAGAAAGAAAGGGTGTAAGTTTTTTGTACAAAGAATAGTCTTAGTATATTCTAAGTCATCCAAAAGAAGAAGGGTACAAAGGGAATATTCAAGTACAATTGAAAGTACAAGGGGGGGGGGACAAATTCAATTCCAATCCATTTTGAAGCTTGAAAAGGCTCCAGAACATGGATTTTCCCCCTCAAAATCATCCCTCTAACTCTCTTAGTTAATGTTTTGGTCAAGACTCTAAAAATTAAAGAACAAATTATTTGTTAGTTGACATCCAATCACAAAGCGCCTTGTCATCATTTGGGGCAACCATAGTTTGAGTTCAAATTTTTGTTTCTTAGTTTCAATTTGTTGTTTCTTAGTTACAATTTTGTTGATTCTATCCCTAATTAGAAAACTAGTAACTATCTACTAGGTTGAGAATTAGTTTAGATCCCTTCTTTTCACATTTTCTGATTTACTATACTTTATTGGTTCAAGTCTGAAACAAATTTTCATTGAGTCTACTCAAACAAAAATCTGTTCTAGGCAAAAGTAGACTCATCCCTCGATCACTTATGAAGTACAAATCGATTTTCAATACTTATGAAATAAAGTGTGAGGTAAAGCCGATAGTGAGAGTGTGTGATGTTATTTGAACTAACTTGTTTGTTTATTTTCTTTGTTTTTAGGTGCATTGTCCACGAAACCCAAGGGTTAAACATCCTAATCCATGGACGACAATTTTATTAATATTATTTTGGCTCATCTTAACACTATTTACCATTATATAGCTAGGTTTAATGCACATATTCAAACAATGAAAGGGGATATAGCATCAATAAAGGGTGATTTGGGATCAATGAAGGGTGAGATGATAACAATGAGTGGAAAGTTGGATCATGTTAATAGTCAAAGAAAATCACAAGCCTCTAATTCTCTACATTACCATGTATCATCGAGTGGGTATGTCCAAAATTAAGTGCTCTATACACCAAGGCCGATAGAAAATCATACCCAAACCCCCGTTTACTCTCAAATTAAAAATCCCACAAGGCCACCTGAACTTCAATTCACAAAAGTCTAACAAGAAGGACTTGGAAACCAAACACCAACCTCAAACATATATCATAACCCATTGTTATTCACAAATCTAAATGCTAGCATTTTGCCTATTATTTATTCTTCTTTTGTATAGGTTCAACAGCCTATACTTTTCAAGGATCAAGTGAGATGTCATGACACAAACTGAGGTGAAGGTCCTATGTTATGTTAGCCTCAAGGAAACAAGTTAACTATTAAACTTTTATGCATATAGATTATGATTGTACAACTAGTAGCCCATTGAGTGTGAGTAGTATCTTACCTCCATATGAGCCTATTGTGCATATGTAATTATGGATACACTAGTTGATCCTATTGATGACCGAATTGAATCTTCTTGTATAATCAATTTGTGTCCACCTATTGTTGAAGCCTTTGAGTTGAATGAAAGTGCATCATCTTGTGAAAAGTATATTGATGAACTTGTGTGCTAAATTTTCCTACCACTTGAGGATGTGTGTGATATGATTACTGAATTCCAAGTGTTTGATGATGTTTAAAATGTTTACCAAATGAATAGGAGTGATAACACCCCACTAAAAGATGGAAATCTCTTTTTAGAAGATGAAAGTACTCTTATGGGTAAGGAATTTGTAGTAAGAGAAATGTTGTTGCTTCATCTATTTGACAAATAAAGTATTATTCATAAAAACCTAAGGGCAAAGATGTGATTTTCATTTTGGGCTAATGTTACTAAATGTGCATCCTTGCTTGACACACTTTTCCTTAAGTTGAGTGATTCCCCTTGTGGATGCCAAGTAGAGTTCTTGTTTATGGAAGAGTCTAAAGATGTTATCGAATTCTTGTAATCTTTATAGAGTAGGACAATTTAAACTATCTTGTGGGAATCTTAGGATCATGCTTAATATCTCTAGTAGAGGGAAACAAAGTTCTTGGGAAAACTACTTGTCTTTCATGACTCTATTCTCCCTAATTGCATCACTCTAGTGGTAAAGTTCCTTCCCTCGGGAAGTTGTTGAAAAAAGAGAGATCCTACATGTTTCAATGTTTTTTCTTATCTTTGTGTGTTTCTACTTGTGAATACATCATTGATGAGAATAGTTTCATTAGTACCTCTCTTCATTACCTTAATGCATATGATTATATTTATAATCTTGTTGAATCTACAATTTATATTGGTATGAATTGCCAAAAGAGAAGAACTTGTATGTCCTTAAATGCTTTGATTTCATCCTTATGTACATTATTTTCTAGATATTTTTAGTCAAATGGCACTCTCAAAGATGGTAGCACCTCGGATGATACCTTTCATTTGATTTCTTCCTGTACTACCTCTTTGCTGATGATAACATCTATGAAACTTTTAGTTTGACTTTATATAGAGGTAGGTCATTAGTTTATTGGTCCTCTTGCATGAGTGACATTTCTATATGTTTTATGTGGACCTTAACTTCAAGTGAGATACCACTCTTGATAAAAGAGGAGATCAGGAAATTGTGTTTTATGGATCCTAAGAAAAAGATAATCTTATATTTTGTAACTAGGAACGCCATTATGACCATTGTGGCATCCTTACCTCTAGGTGATTTCCTTAAAAAATTCCTTTTTACATTCTTGCATAGATTTTTAATGTTTAATAGAAAGGATTCTTAGTTATATTTTATGTGTGAACCACCTTGGCATAGTATTGTTATTTTTTTCCCTAACCCTAACCCTCATGACATGAGGATGTTGTGCTTGTTTGTCCTTTCTGTGATTTTACAAGGTATAGATTCAAGATTGAATCCATTTAAAGAAGGGAAGAATGATACGAGCCAAATGGACATCATAGATTTTGATGGTATCATGTGAGGCCAAAATAAGAAGAAGCCAATTGTGGTCATATTAAGGACACAGTAATATGCATGGGGACCCATTTTGAGCCCACAGTAGAGAAATCTCATGAATGGAAGGATGATTAGATCTTTACTTTGATGCCAACTGGAAAACCAGAAGTATTGAAGTATGAACCACTCACGGTTTTGAAAGAATTGAAGAGGCACCATTCATTAAGTCCAAACATACCTGGGCCACCCCTTTATTAAGGGTAATTTGGAGATTCTGCACGGTGTCTTTATACACCATGGCCGCCCTTCTCTTTATAGGCAAGGTGATCATTTTGTGCCTTTTCTTTGCACTCCATAGGAGCTCCTTTCCATTAAGGGTATTTTGGTCTTTTATGTAATAAGCTATAAGTAGACTTCTTAGAAATATTTTTTATTAGTTATTTCTTGTTATTTAAAAATAATTCTCTTGAGAGAGAGTATTTGTACTGTAGGTCTTGGAAAAGCCACTTGAAACTAGGGCTAGCATTTAGTGTGTATTCACTAGTGTTGGCATTTTGCTTATCAAAGTTAGTGATTAGGGGAGGTTTATGTACCTTTTGTGTCAACATAAGAGTGTGTTGTCTCTATGGTGGGTCTTAGCGTGTTTTAGTGTTTGATACACACTTTAGAACTAAGATTTGTAATAGTTTATGTCTCACTATCTATCATTAATTTTATGTTCTTAGTTTGTGCTTTGATTTTGAGTCTGTGTGTATTGTTGCCTCTTTAGAGTTTGTCTTATCTTCATCTTCTTTCTTTAGTTTTTTTCAATTTTATAGCTTATTTTTGTATCAATACACAATTATTTTGAGCATACCATGACCTGAGCTTATCAGTTATCAGTGTATTTACCAGTTAGTATTTCAGTGTCTTTGAGTTGGGAGTACAATTTAGCACCGAGTGGAAAGTGTGGTTTCAGTGCATCCTTCTTCCCCAATTTAGCACTAGAGAGTATTTCTCCTTGCCGAACATAGGCTTAGTTTAGTTATTACTCTAGTTCAGGTTCTACTCTAAAATGTGAAGGATAGAACTACCCTAGTCAATATGGGTAAGACGTTGGACTCGATGATCGATCACATGGTTTATGTTGATTACAAGATAGCACCCACAGTTTAAGTAAGTATTTGATTTATCCCAGTTCAGGTTTGCATATCTAAGTATACAATTATTTAGTTATTCAAATATTAGTCATTAAGTTATACATATTGTTTTAGTACATGTTTATTCTTGGTCTTACATTCTCAGTTTTACATGTTCATGTTTTCATGCTCAGTATCTATACATGGCCCTCAATTCAAGTTTATAGCATGTCTAACTTGGCAAGAGATTTACATACAGTATTCGTGTTATACCGATCCTAGCTTCAGTTCTACTTACTTTAAAAAAGTAAAGATTTTAAGAAACTAAGTGTAGTGATTCACCAACTTATCGGATTATGTTTGTTACTCATGTATTTAAAATACTTTAGCTTTCAGTTTATTTTAGTCTCTTAGTGAATATACTTACACTTCGCATTCATCATTTAAAAATATTTATGAAATGAGTTTTAATTATTAGATTTACCCAATTTGCTCATTACATTCAAAAGTACTGATCCATATATATTTCTATGTGCTATATTATATCATAATGTAGGTACCAATTGTAGCACATATATCATATTCAAATAGTTTACAGCTTCTGACCAGCAGGTGATAAGTTCTCCTAATTCAAGAATTTCCAGTCAGTTGTAGTTTATATAATTTATTTTAATTATTCACATATATTGATTAGTGGTAGTTCGAGGAATGTCCCAACTATCTATAGTCATTATACTAGAGGCTTCATAGAAAATTAGTCATAGTCACTCATGTAATTTAAGTTCCTCCTTCAGATTTATTATGTCGTAAAGCTTTTTAGTATCACGTGTATTCTAGTTTCCTTAGTGTTATTCTTCCAATTAGCAAATTCACTTTATATAATTAATTTAATTTAGATGCTTAAGTATCATGCTTGTTCATAGGTTATCTCGGGATCACTTGTGGCTCTAAGAATAATGTTATAACTAGGCGTAGGCTCGGGTCGTGACAAAATTTGTATCAAAGACCAGAGTTCAAGTGTCCTAGGGTGTCTATGATGTACTGTCTAGTAGAGTCTTGCAGAACAGTGTGGAAAAGTATCTAATTTTTCTTCAAGAAGCTACAGGGCATTTAAGAAGAGTTTGCCTGCTTTCATATCCCAGATCATGTTGTAGAAATATTCTCTAAGAAACCTATATTGTTCTCATCTTTCTCTATTTATGCTCACTCTGCCTTATTTTTGAGGTAATAGAAACTGTCTAGCTTAAATTCCAATTGAAAGATTTTTCTCAGACAGTACCCACAGACAATTATGGGATTACATGTTGGATAAAAAATTATCACACTATTTCCTTTTTTTTTTCAAAGTATGAAAGATTTCATTCAAGTTTATGAATATCTTCCTCTAAGACAAAGTCATATATACCCTCAGGTTCCTTCTTAGAATTCTATGATAGCATACGATCTAGAGTTAGAATCATGAACCCACAAATTTTGCAGTAGTAGAGTTAGGCTAGTGTTTATCTGGATTAAGTAGATTTTATTTCCATAGAGCTAGTTGTTTGCAAAGTGAACTAGAAGGTTTGAAATAGTGTATGCAAGGATTTAAGTTTGTTGATTAAACATTGTATGTTGTTGATGTTAGGTATATTGGTATAATGGTAATTCTCATGGTTTAGTGAAAATACAAATTTAGAGATGGGATATTAGTAGTCTATGAAGGAAAAAAAGAAGATTATGTGTTTAGTGATGCAAGCATGTTGTCAAGAAGGGTGTAAGTATATAATGATTGTTGAAGCTAAGGAAAGTTAGGGCTATTGTATGTCAAGGGAGTGTCACAGAATAAAGTTAATATATTTATTGTATTATGACTATTACGACTATATAAAGTTAAGAGTTCTACCTCTGAAGGAAGTACTAGCAGTGGGTTTTACACTTTCAGGTACATTCTTTCAAGGCTAGTTTAGTATTTATGTGTATTATCATATCTCAGGCTCTAGAGTAAACTAGTTGCAATATAGTTTAGAGTTTATTAAAGAGGTCCTCAAACATAGAATGATGGGTTAATATAAGGGGAAGATGGAAGAATAAGGAACAAAGTCAGGCTCTTATATTCTAGTAGTGGTGCTAGTATGTTATAGAAAAACAGTAAGGGAGGATGATGCCAACCGATTCTTATCCCAGTTAAAATTTTTGTACTTCAATCATCATTATATCTACTCAAGCCTTACATGTCAGCTCTATGATCATAGGTCATATTTATACACTTTTTATCAAAATATGTAGGCTCCCAGTTCCTATTTTGAGGAGCTCCAGTTCACTCAACAACATAAATCATATTCCCTACAATTATGAACTCTAAACTTAGGTCATGTATCTCATGACTCATATACTCACACTTTATAAGATGTTCAATTATAGGTACTCATCGTATACCCTTAATGACCAGTGAAATTCATATTATGTCATGTATATCCTTAGTTTTGATCTCTGTAATTAATCCATGTCACGGATACTCTATTCATAATTCCTCAGTTAAGTGTCTAAGTTATGCATAGTATTCTTTCATGCTTAAGGTCCTTATGTTCTAACTTTCAGTGACCTCTCCTTATTCACCAGCTTATCAAATTATGTTTGTTACTAATGCATTTAACATTTTTCAGTTTTCAATTTATTTAAGTCTCTTGGTCAGACTACTTGCACTTAGCATGAAGGTTTTAAGATTATGCATGAAATCAGTTTTACTTATTATACCACTTCTTACTCAATATATTTCAAAGTATCGATCTATATATATGTGTACGTGCTATATTTTCTCATAATGTAGGTACCAATTATAGCACATAAATTTTAATCAGATAGTTTGCGGCTTCCAGCCAGCAGTTGATGAGTTCTCTTAGTTCTAGAATTTCTAGTCAATTATAGTTCTTGTTCTTTATTTTGATTATTCATATGTATTACTTAGTGGTAGTTGGAGGCATGTCCCAGCTATCTATTGTCATTATAGTAGAGGCTTCATAAACAGTCTGTCAGAGTCACTCATGTAATTTAAGTTCCTTCTTCATATTTATTATGTTGTAAACCATTTCAGTATCACATGTATCAAGTTTACTTATGATTATGCTTCCATTCAGCAAATTTAGTTTAATTAATTAATTTAATTATGATGCTTAAGTATCATGTAAGTTCATGGGTTATCTTGGGATCACTTGTGTTTCTAAGCACCGTGTAATGACTAGGGGGTAGTCTCATGTTATGATAGTTAGCGGTCATCCCCGGTCAAAGAATCAATGCAATTTGATTTGTTTCATTGTTGATAAAATGATAAAGTTTGCTCATGTTTTATCTGTGAGGACTAATTTTTAACAATGGATTATGCCAAGTCTTATCTTGTGAAGATTGTAAAATTACATGGTGCTCTGGTTTCTATTTTTTTAGATCATTGTACTCTATTCTCATCTCACTTTTGGAAATTATTTTAAAGAGGTTTAGGAACTATGGTGTGGCTTAGTACCACTTTTCACCCACAGAAGGATGGACAAGAAGAGAGGACCATCTAAACATTAGAAGATATGTTGCGTGCTTGTGTGATTGATTATGTTGGTAGATGGTATGACCATTTTTCTTTGATTGAATTTACCTATAACAATAAATACCATTCTAGCATTGGTATGGCTCTTTTCAGGCATTGTATGGTATAAGATGTCGTTCTTTTATAGGGTGGAATGCAGATTGTGAGGGTAAGTTGCTAGGCCCTAGTTAGGTTCACTAAGCCTTAGAGAAGGTGAAGGTGATTCGTCAAATATTGAAAATAGGTAAAAGTCACCAAATGTCCTATGCAGATTTTAGGCATAGGGATTTGGAGTTTAATGTTAAAGATTGGGAATTCTTCAAGGTACCTCCCATAAAGAAAGTAATGAATCTTTGTATATAGGGTATGCTTAATCCATGGTATATTATTCCCTATTTGATTTGTAAAAGGGTCGGAAATTTTCCCTATTAGTTGGAGTTGCCTCCTAGTTTAAACACCATCTACTAAGTTTTCCATGTCTCTATGATGCCTAAGTGTATGGGTGATCCTTCATTGGTTGTTCCTTTGGAGGATGCTAGTGTTTCAGAATCTTTGTCCTATGAGGTAATCGCAGTGAGGATCTTAGATCCTTAAGTTCACCAGTTGAAAATTCAAGAGGTGGCTTCGGTGAAGTTTCTACGGAGGAACCTATAGGCTAAGGAAGCTAATTGGGAAATGGCACAGGACATGAAGTCCAAGTATCTGCATTTTCTTCCATTATTTTCCATTTCATAAACTCGTGATTGAGGTATGTGCTAATCTTCTTAACTTGATTTATTTCTTTAATAGATAGTGGGTTCAAGTCCCTAAGCTTCAAGTTGAACAACTGTCTTTTATAAATAATGGGTTTGAGTCCCATAGTCAACGAAGTGAATTGTTGATTGATAATGATCATGGCATATATCTTATACTTGTTATATGTATTTATTTATAGCTTGGTTATTTGTAATATTTTGTTAACTCATATTTATACATTCGTTATCTGTTATTTGAGGACAAATTATCCATATGGGGGATAATGTAAACACCAAGGATTTGGACCCATAGAAAAACTCCCTTGTTTAAGGAATCTGGACTTGATACGACATGAGGTACCAATCGTACCTTTGGAATACGAGTTAGTGACCCCTCAGAAATTCTAGGCAGTGTTGTACGGGTTATAGACTATCCTACATATGACTTAGCCTCCCTATAGTCATAAATTAGGCTACGAGTTGTACCAATACTAGTCATATAGAGTGTTGGTCTTGATCTAGAGGGGACTATGTTAGATATGGGTTAAGTGTATAGTTTAGTATACCACTTGTACCCTTTAGTACGAGTCAAGGGTGTGTAGTCGTACCTTGGGAATTTTAGGCTCGTACCCTATGGTACGAGTTAGAGTACCATTCATACCGTAAGGTATGACTTACTTAAGTAAGTCGTTGCCACTTGGGAAGACACTTCTTAGTTTTTGAGCTAAGGGCTTTATAGACATTTCTCTAACCTAATACCCTTAATATATACCATTTATTGGCCCTTAATTCTTTACATATACAAGATCAAAACATACAAAATTCCTCTTAAAGATTTATCCCACAAGATTGAAGATAAGGTTTCAAGGAGTGTCCTTCTAGAGGCTTGAAAACAAAGCATTCTTCTTAGAATCAACTTGTATTAAGGCTTGTGACTCTTTACCTTGTTATATACATAAGAACCATGTATGTGAAGGGTTTTGATGCCCAAATATGAGTACTTTTAGTTCTTGCTTAGACTTTTGTTTTTATATAATACTGGTGATGATTATTACATGTGGGAACAAGTTATTTGTGGTTTAACAAATTGGTCTTTAGAAACCCTAAGAATGACAATTTCTAATTTGATTTTGTCCTTTGTAAAGGAATGCCTACAAGCTATTTTTAAAAATGTCTAAGAGAAATGTCTATTCACATGTTGATAATGTTTTGAACTAGGGAAACATCCTAATAAGTGTGAATGGTTAGTCAATGTTATTTGGTAGGCATTGTTAGCTATGTAATTAATTATGTATGACTATATTGGTTTGATGGCTCTAAAGAGTTTAAAGACCCTAAATATGAAAGTGTAGTGTATTGAACTAAAGTGTGGTATGAGATTGCTAATAAGGAATGAATGGTTTGTAAGGGTCTTGATGACCATAAAATGAATTAAACGATGAATTGAATTAAGGCATTTTATTATTATAAGTGTTTCATTGATAGATGGTTCTATGAAGACCTCGTGGTCATATATGGTCTTGAATTAGTTATATGGTCAAGAGTCCCTAAGTATTGAAGTGAATAAGTGATGATGTATAGAAAAAAGGTTGGAGTCCCAATGTTGACTAATGATAGTCGCAACAGTCCATTATTCAAGTCCCTTTCCTACTATAGTGGTTTGTGGTTTGAGTCCCTTGGTTAATAAATTGGATTTTTGTTAGAGTCCCTTGCTTATTGAGATTGCTTGAGGTTAGAGTCCTTTGCCTAAATACGCCACCTTATGGTTAGACTCCCTAATCTAATATGGCTTGACGTTAGAGTCCCTTGCCTAATGAAATTGCTTATGGTTAAAGTCTCTTGCCGAATGAGAATGTATCTGGTTATAGTCCCCTACCTAATAATAAATATTTAGATCTATTAGTGTGGAAAGTTAAAGTCCGCCAGTTCATGACTAATGATTGAATGTTTCAAGGATGCTTGTTAATTTTTATTTCCTTTGGGACGTTATGAACATTTTATATATATATACATGTATGCCAAGGAATACGAATGTGGTTAAATATGACAATTTGACTTTATTTTTAATGATGTCTTTCTTATATCCTTATCCTTGAGTTACATTATAGCATTTCAACTGATAATTATCTCCGGGCGTTATGTCCCCAGACAACATCAAGGTAGGAGCTTCTTCTTATCTTTATGTGCAGTGACTAGGTGATCAAAAAAGATTGTGTGTTGTCTTTAAGTGGTAAGCTTCTCTTGATCTAAAGGCATGCATTTCAGAGTCTCTTATCTTTGGTCATATAGTTGTTTAGATTTTGTTTTGCTATTGTCAGGGGCTTGTCCCGACATATATAGAGATATCGAATTCATATATAGGCTTGTGTTTGACTGTGGAGTTAGGTATGTTGGCTAGTATATTAATGTAAATGAAACGTTTAGACGTTGTCTAAGTAATGATTACTAGTTTTGTTTTTGCTACCATGATATATAGTCAGAGTTCCACCAATACTTATGTCTTGATATGATGGTTAGGTCGGGTATACGAGGTGATGTTCGATCCCAGTTGGGCTTGAGATGCCCACACGATATATCCTGGTTTTTAGTTGTGTCAAGTTAGTATCATAGCTTAGGTTCATGGTCAGTTGGGTGTCCATAAATCCATTTCATGTAGAGTCTCTTTTGTGGTTATGAAGCACGCCATATTTATAAGAGAATAGCTATGACACATTTAGGAATGTTTCTCTTTCTTATGTTTCAATCTCGAGCCATAGAATCTAAGGTCTTGGATTCCTCTAATTTTTGTTTGCTTATCTTTCAGGTCATTCCTCCAAGGTGATCTGATGTGTAGAAAAACACCTCAACCCCGACTGAGGTCCCTATAAATGAAGCTCATCTAACTTCTACGGTCTAGATCAAAGCTAGAGCTGCGACATCTTACCATGATCGTGGAGTTTCACCTATCCCTACTAATGCTGAGATTCTTCAGTGTATCAACCTCTTGACTAAATTAGCACCCTCTCTATCAAAGCGTGGTGCTTCGGCTACTATTTCTTCAAAGTCCACCTGAGTTGGTTAATTTATGAGGTTGAACCCTTCTATGTTCATGAGTACCACGATTGAGAAGGATCTTCAAGGCTTCATTGATTAAATGTAAAATATTTTTTAGATCATGCATGGTTTGGAGGCTAAGGATATTGAGTTTGCTTCCTACCAGTTAAAGTATGTGGAATACCAATGGCACGAACAGTAGGAGCTATCTAAATGTGTAGATGCTAGTTCTACAATGTGGATGGATTTCTCTGAGGCCTTCTTGGACCACTTCATTCTTCAATAGTTGAAGGAAGTAAAAGTGGAAGAGTTTGTGAACTTGAACCAAAGAAGGATATCTTTCAAAGAGTATTCCTTGAAATTCCATCAATTGTCTAAGTATGCTCCCAAGATGGTTTCTAGCTTTACGGATAGAATGTATAAGTTTGCTATGGGTTTGTCCTATTTGTTGGTGCTTGAGCACAAGGAGGCCTTGTTGATCAAAGACATAGACATCTCTAGGTTGGTTATGTATATGCAAGAAGTGAAGTAAGAAAAAAAGAAGCAAGTTAAGTTTAGCGAAATGCAAGGTATGAAATTTAGACCTTGTGTGGAAAGTGATAGAGATGGTGGAAAGTGGCTAATGAATAAATGGGGGAGTTTTTGGTTCCTTCTCCTCGGCTAGTATGCCTTACCCAAAACTGTTTAGTGATTGTTGGTCTTAGTTTAATGGTGGGTTCGGGGCACTGGGTGCCTAATCTTTTACTAGTGGGGCTCAGTCGGCTCTATCAAACCCACCTTATAGATTCTATGGTTACCCTCATCATGATAATTTTACAAGGGAAGGAATAAATGTTTTAGATGTCATCATATGGGCACATGTAACGAGAGTGATTTTCTCTAGCCGTTTCTTGGGGTAACAGGGACCCTATTGCTACTTCATCTACCCCTACACTGAAGGTTGTTGTTTATGATTTTATTACTCTGGATTGGCATTGGTCAAAGTAATTTATGCACTTGCTACTCGCTATGATTCTGCAATATCTCTCTATATTTCTATGAGTATGTTAAAACTTTTCTCCCTTGATGTGTATTATTAGATTAATTCAGGATCCACTCTTTCATATGTAACCCTATTTGTGGTTATGCATCTTGGTTTTGGACCTAAGATTTTATCAATTCCTTTGTCTATTTCTACCTCGGTAGGAGACTTAGTGGTTTTTAATATGATCTATATGGGGTGTCAGGCATCTGTTAGTGGTAGATAAACCATGTATACTTGATAGAGTTTGACATGGTTTATTTTGATGTTATTCTGTGGATGGATTGTTTGCATTTGTGTTATGCTTCATTAGATTATTGGACCAATATGTCCATGTTTAAATTCCCTAATGAGTCAGTTATTGTATGGAATTAGGGATCTTTAGTGCCGAAGGGAAGATTTATTTAATATCATAAATCCCAAAGGCTGATCTCAAGGGTGTGTTTGTATCATTTGGTCCATGTTGAAGATTCTTACTCGGATGGTCCTTCTCTAGAACCTGTTCCCCTGGTTAATGAGTTTCCTGAGGTCTTTCCCAAACTTTCTTGTATTCCTCCTGATAAGGTAATTGATTTTGGGATTGATCTTGTTTCAGACACTTATCCAATTTTTATACTTCCTTTTATAATAGCTCAGGTGAAGTTAAAGGAGTTTAAGGAGAAATTGAGGGACCTATTAGATAAAGGTTTAATCCATGCTAGTGTATCTCCTTGGGATGCTCCCATGTTGTTTGTGCGCATTAAGGATGGCTCCCTTTTTATGTGCATTGATTATCAATAGTTGAACAAGGTGACTATAAACAATAAGTATCTTCTTTATAGGATCAATGATTTGTTTGATCAACTAAAAGGTGCAAAGTATTTCTTTAAGATTGACTTTACATTGGGTTATCATCAACTCATGATTAGGGAAGAGGATATCCCTAAGACTTCCTTTAGAACATAGTATGTTCACTATGAGTTCCTAGTCATATCCTTTGGGTTGACAAATGCCCCTACGAATTCATGGACTTGATGAATTGGGTTTTCCATAGTTATTTGCATTTGTTTTTCATTGTCTTCATCGATGATATCATATTGTATTGTAAGTGAGACACAAATCATATCGATCACCTCTGTTTTATGTTACAAACTTTGAATGATCACCGTTTGTATGCCAAGTTCTACAAGTGTTAGTTTTGGTTGAAAGTTATGACTTTTCTTGGTTATGTTATCTCTAGTGAAGGGATTATGGTAGATCCACCAAAGGTTACTGCTGTTATGAAGTGTCCAAGACAACCAACTCCAATATATATTCGAAGCTTCTTGGGTTTAGCTGGTTAATATAAGAGGTTTGTGGAGTTTGTCGACTATAGCTGCCCTATTGACTAAGTTTACTCTGAAAAAGGTCATGTTTTTATGCTCGGATGAGTGTGAGGGTAGTTTCAAGAAGTTGAAAAATAAATTGACTTTGGATCTAGTTTTGACATTTCCCGAGGGTAGTGATGGTTTTGTAACGTATTATGGTGCTTATAGTATTAGGCTTGGTTGTGAATTGATTCAACCTAGTAGGGTCGTGGCCTTGGTTCAAGGTTATTGAAAATTCTTGAGAAGAACTACCCTACTCATGACTTGGAATTGTTAGTCGTGGTATTTGCATTGAATATTTAGCAACATTATCTCTATGCGGTTCATGTTGACATCTTTTCCAATCTTAATACTCTTTATTATGTATTTACTCAAAAGGATTTAAATTGCAGGCAAAGTTGGTGGCTTGAATTATTTATGGACTGCGATATGAGTCTTTATTACCATCTAGGTAAACCTAATGTAGTCACCAACATACTCAGTAGATTGTCAATGGTAATTTTAGCCTATGTGGATAAGGATAGGCGAGAATTAGTAAAGCACATTCACCATTTGACTAATCTTGGAGTTTTTCTCATGGACTCAAAGGATGATGGAGTATTTATGTATCCGATATCACAATCATCTCTTGTTGTTAAGATAAAGAAAAACAAATATTGGAGCCCGATTTGGTAAAGATTAAGGGTAATGTGGGTCCTCAAGTGGTTTTTGACTTTATGATTGGTTGTGATGGTATCTTAAGGTACCAAGGTTGGCTATTTTTTCCAAATGTTGATGGTTGAGGGAAAGTATTATGGTCGAGGCACATAAATCCCATTATGCCATTCATCCCAATTCTACAAAGATATATCATGATCTTAGGGAGTTTTATTGGTGGAGTAATATGAAACGAGATGTGGAGAGCTAAGTTTAGGGTGTGACAACATATCAAATTAGAACTTATGTGACCCAAGGGTTAGTACCAAGATATTTGTTGCCAGAATGGAAATGAGAGGTATTTAATATAGATTTTCTTACTGGTGATCACCGGTCTCGGAATCAATGCGATTTGATTTGGGTCATTGTGCATAGAATGTCCAAGTCCGCTCACTTCTTGCACGTAAGGACTAATTTTTCCATAGAAGATTATGCCAAGTTATATCTTGCATAGATTGTAAAATTGCATGGTGCTCTAATTTCTACTACTTTGGATTGCGGTATTTCATTCTCATCTTACTTTTGGAAATTATTTCAAAAATCTTTTGGAACTAAGGTGAGCCGTAGTACCGCTTCCCACCCGTAGAAGGATGGACTAGTGGATAGGACCATCTAAACATTTGAAGATATGTTGCATTGTGTGCTGATTATGGTGGCAGTTGGTATGACAATTTTCCTTTGATTGAATTCATTTATAAAATTAGTTACCATTCTAGAATTCGTATGTCTCCATTTGAGGCGTTGTATGGTAGAAGATGTTGTTCTCCTATTAGGAGGTATGAATTTTATGAAGGTACATTGCTTGGCCATGATTTGGTTCACCAAAAAGTGATTCAGGACAGATTAAAAACAGCTTAAAGTCGCCAAAAGTCCTACGCAAATGTGAGGCATAGGGATTGGGAGTTTAATGTTGGCGATTGGGTATTCTTGAAGGTGTCTCCCATGAAGGTAGTGAGGTATTTTGGTAAAAAGGGGAACCTTAGTCCCCGATATGTTTGTCCTTAATTGATTTTGAAGAGAGTTGGCAGGGTTGCATATGAGTTAGCGTGGCCTCCTAGTTCGAACTCTATCAATCAAAATTTTTAAGTCTCTATGTTGTGTAAGTGTGTAGGTGATCCTTCGTTGGTTGTCCCTTTAGAGGATGTCGGTGTTTTAGACTCTTTGTTCTGTTAGGATATCATGGTGCGGATCTTAGATCATCAAATTTGCCATTTGGAAACAAAATTGGGTGCTTCGGTAAAGGTTCTATGGAGGAATAAAATGTTAGAGTAAGCCAAATTAGAGGTGGAAGAGCACATGAAGTCCAAGTATCTGCATTTGTTATCTATTTTGGAAACTCGTGATTGAGGTATGTTCTAATCTTCGTAACTTGATTTATATCTTTGATAGACAATGGTTTCAATTTCCTATGCTTTGAATTGAAAAAGTGTCTTTTATAAATAGTGGGTTTGAGTCCCATAATCAGTGAAGCGAATAGTTGATTGATAATGATCATGGCATGTGTCTTATCCTAGTTGTATGTAGCTTGATTAAAGGTTACATAAATTTTAATAATGTGTTAACTCATATTTATTCTTGCCTTACCCGTCATTTGAGGAAAAATGATCCAAGTGGGGGAGAATTGAAACACCTAGTCTTTGGACCCAAAAAAAACTCCCTTGTTTTAGGATTCTGGACTAGGTACGACATAGGGTACCAATCGTTTTCTTAGAATACAAGTTAGTGGCCCCTCTCATATCCTAGGAAGTTTAATAGGGGTTACACATTATTTAGAGCCGACTTTGCCTCCCCATAGTCGTATATTAGAGTACGAGCCATACCAAACCTCGTTGTACGTAATGTTAGTCTTGATCTAGAGTGGTCTATTTTGGGTATGGGTTAAGTGTGATTTAGGGTAACCATAATATCCTTTGGTATGATTCAAGGGTGTGTGGTCATATCTTAGGCAGTGTAGGGGTCCTTGGTGATGCCTAGTGTATGAGTTAGGGTACCATTCGTACCCTAGTGTACGGTTTACTTAGTCAGTCTTCCCCACCTGGGAAGACATTTTTAAGCTTTTGAGTTGAGGGCTTTATGGATATTTTCCTACCCCAAAACCCTCTAAACCCTTGATGTATGACATCTTTTGTTCCTTCATTCTTCACGTATAAAAGATTGAATCACGTAAAATTACTCTCAAAGACTTCTCCATCAATATTGAAGAACGGGTTTCAAGGAGTGTCCTTCTAGAGGCTTAAAGACCAAGAATTCTTCAAGGAAAACTAGTATTAAGGCATGTGACTCTTTCACTTGTTATTAACTCAAAAATGATGTATTTTAAACATGGATCAAGACTTATAAATGCTGATTTTGAAATCAAATGGTAAGGGTTTTGATTCTTAGTGATTAGTAATGTTAGTTCTTGCTTAGAGTTGTATTTTTATATGATATTGGTTTTGATTTATACATGTGAGAACGATTGTTTTGTGCTTTAACTAATAGGTACTAAGAAACTCTAACAAAGATGATTTCTACTTTGATTTTGGCCTTCGTAAAGGCATTCCCACAAGGTTTTTGGGACAATGCCTAAAAGAAATGTCTAGTCATATGTTGATAATGTTTTGAACTACGGCAATGGCCCAATAAATATGAGTGATTTGTAAAATGTATTTTATAGGCATTGCTAGCCATGTAATTAGTTATGTATGACCATATTGAATTGATGTGTCTAATGGTGTTAAAGTCCCTAAACATGAAATTAAATTGTGTTTGAACATAAGTATGGTATGACATTGCTATAGGCGAATGAATGATTTTTCAGGGTCTTAAAGACCATAACTTGAATTGAATGATGAATTGAATTAAGGCATTGGCTTATTAAAAGATTTTGATTGATAAATGTTTCCATAAAGACCTCGTGGTCATGAAGGATGTTGAATTGGTGATATGGGATAGGGTCCCTAAGTTTTGAAGTGAATTGATGAAGATGTATGGACAAAGGGTTAGAGTCCTGATGTTGACTAATGATAGTCGCAACAGCTTGTGGTTATAGTCCCTTGACTACTAAAGTGTCTTATGGTTAGATTCCCTTTCTTAATAAAGTGGCTTGTGGTTATAGTCCCTTGCTTAATGAGATTTCTTGAGGTCAGAGTCTCTTGCCTAAATACGCTGACTTGTGGTTTTAGTCCCTTATCTAATATGACGTAAGGTTAGAGTTCCCTGCCTAATGAAACATCGTGTGGATAAATTCACTTACCTAATGAAAAAGTATGTGGTTAAAGTCCATTGGCTAATAAAAAAACATTTGAATCCATATGTGCAAGGTCGGAGTCCTCCAAATCATGATTCATGATTCAGTATATCAAGAATACTTGTTATGTCTTTTTTCCTTTGGCACGTTATGAACATGTTATATATATATATACATGCCTACCCATGAATATGAATGTGATTAAATATGATTATTTGACTTAATTTTCAATGATAACTTTATTCTCTACTTTTCCTTGAGTTAAAAGATAGCGATCCAACCGCTAACCTTCTCCTAATGCTATCTCCCCACACGACATAAGGGCTGGAGCTTCTTTTTCTCTTCCTATGCAGTGACTAGGTGATCGAAGCGGATTGTATGTTGACTTGAAATGGTGAACTTCCCTATATTGGAAAGCATACATTTTCTAGTCTTTTATCTTTGGTCATAGACTTATTTAGATTATGTTTGTCTATTGTCAAGGTCTTGTCCCCATATATAAATATATAGACATCGGATTCATGTAGAGGCTTGTAGATGACTGTGGACTTGCGTATTTTGTTAGTATGATGATGTAAATGAAATGTTTTGACATTGTCTAAGTTATGATATCTAGTTCTGTTTCCGCTACCTTGATATATAGTTGGAGTTCCTCCAACACTTATGGATTGATGTGCTTGCTAGGTCGGGTTGATGGGGTGATCTCCCATGTTAGTTGGACTTGGGATGCTCACCTGACATGGGCTGATTTCAGGTCGTGTCAGGAACTAGTCGATATTTTTAGGACCACTAAATCGTAAAAAGGGCCACGAATCCGCTTTAGCAGTTACACCAGATTTTCTTGCATCAGTTGGAGACTTGGCATATTTTTACGTCTCCGCCTACCCCTAGGCTAATATCCTGTATTTCAAAAATGAACTATGATACCATATCAAATTCCATATTCCATACTCGATGGAACGATTGAATTTCAATCTAAGGTCGTTTTAATGAAAAGTGGGTCCTACATCCTTGTGCCATTTTCTAATTTTCTGGCCAATAGCGTGAAATGAGTCTGGAAGCCGTGGGCCCGAACAAAGGTTCAATCAAACCTAAAGTAGATGTTCCAGAGCTGTTGGAATAGTCACAATTGTTATGTGTGGTTATTTAACTGAGGTTTTTTCTTGGTAGTCAATTTGAACAAACAAAGACTTCAAAATAGGGAATTGACTCTAAAAACCAAATGAACTTCCAGGTAATCGCACTGTTAGTTCCATAAAATCATAAAGGACGGGTTAGCTATATGTAAGCTTTAAAATGTAAAAATGAGCAGAAATAAAGAAAATGACCAAGATGGTCATTACAATATACACTACTAAAAGAACTTCCATCTGCAAAAGTAAAGGATTAGGATGTACCTGAAGCCTCAAATAGGTGAGGATACTAGGTTCGTATCTTCCTCTTGATCTCCCAAGTTTCCTTCTCTACTTGGAAGTACCTCCACTGAACCTTAACTACTAGAATCTCTGTAGTGGGAAATCGCCTGATATCACTAGCAAATATGAGTACCGACTCTTCAATGAAGGTCAACTGCTAATCTAACAAAATCGAGTTCTATTTATGTCCATGAGAAGGGTCATGAAAGTATCTCTGCAACATAGAATTATGGATTATTTGATGGACAACAACAAAATCAGTAGCTAAGGCTAACTCATAAGCCACATCACCAACATTGTGATGAATCATAAAGGGCCTAATATATCTAGGAGAAAAGACATGATTTCCCCTTTGAACTTGTCCTCCCAACTTACTTTTGCACTTAAACAAAGCTTTCATTTATTTACCCCACTTAACATCTTTTAAGTGAATTTATTTCACCCCTAATGCTGACCTGCCATTTTTTTTAATAAAAGGAGCGCATTTATTATTTAAAAAATAGGTTTTTCTTCTTCTTTTGCCACTTATTTTACACACACACACACACACACATATATATATATATTAAAAAAATACTCCTTTCTTCTTCAATACCCCCACCCTCTTCACGTCTCATCCCTACCCTGCACACCTATGCCCCACAACCCACACCATTTTCTTCTCCAATACATCAACAAACAACAACACCCATTTTCTACAATAATTAATTCCTCCATTAACAACCTCAAACACATCCTCCAACAACACTTTCCTCCAATTTTTTCATTTTTCTCCATTAATACATTCTCTAACGAAGAAATTGAAGACATTAAATTGCTTCATTAATGCAGTTAGAAGAATAACAAAATTAAAGGAAATTTTCGTAACTTTTATTTTTAAAGTTCATTGTTCCTTCTCTATTCTTTATTTATGTTTGCATATTCAAGTATGGATTTGGTGGTTGAAAACGTTTAGAGAGTTGGATTGAAGGTTGAGATGGTGTTTAATGGAGGAAAATTTTGATTTGATATTTTTTTTATTTTTCTCTAAGGGTGTTAATTAAGAAAAATAAAAAAAATAGAGGTGCAGATGGGGGTTGTCTTGAAGAAGAGAAAGAAAAAATGAGGGCAGGGGTGGGTGGTTTGAAAAAAAAGGAAAATGAGGGGTGGTGGCGGAGGGAAATTGAAATAGAAGGTGGTATGGAAGGTTGTTAATAGAGGAAAATAGAAAACAATGGAGGTGGGGTGGGTTTAATGGAGGAGGAGAACTGGTGGGGTGAGGGGGCGAGGAGAGAAGAAATGTAATGAGGGGCGGGGTGGGCAGGGTGGGGTGGGGTGTGTGAAGAAGAAAGAAAATGGGGTGGGGATGCTTTTTTATTTAATATGTATATATATATATATATATACATAAATAAATATATATTTATATATATATATATATAAATAAAATAGTAAATATATATTTGTTATTTAAAAAATATATATATATAAAAATAATATGTGAGCGATTAATTTTTTCAGAAAAATCAAACTTCTTACGTGGCAATGACATGGAAGTTACGTGGCGTTGATGTGTAGGCGAGTGTAACATAATCTCCGTTTTGAGAGTAGTATTCAGTTTTGAGGGTGAGATTAATACAATTTAAAGATGTTAAGGGGCTAAATAAACAAAAGTTAAGTTTAAGTGCTAAACTTAGTTGGGAGGGCAAGTTCGGGGGGGGGGGGGGGGGGATGTCTTTTCTCTATATCTAGGGTTGAGCTTGCCTTTCTTCCTTAACCTCATTACACACTTCATGGGCGATACACAGATAAATACCTTATCACCAACTCATAATCTCTAGGCAGTAAGACTAGATCTGCATAAGCCTTCTTTCTGCCTACTATAAGCTGCCCTGAAATTGTCCTTAAGCACCCTGACTCTATCTAATAACTCCAGAAGTAAGTACCATGAGGCCTGACATTGAAAGTCTCAAACCACCCAATCGGAGAATGACATTGACTACAATACAAAGCCTCAAAGGGAATAATAAAAATACCTATATGATAGATATTATTATACGAAAACTCTGCCAAAGCTAAGTTTTGCTCCTACTGACATCCAAAGTCCATAACACAATCTAAGAGCATATCCTTCAGATTTTGTAAAGTTCACTCCTACCTTCTGTACGTCTGATGATGAAAGGATTTACTAAGATCCACCTAAGTATCCAACTCCTTTTAAAAAGCTATAAAAAAGCTAAAACTGAACATCGAGCCCCGCTCTTAAATCATTGATATAGGCACACCATGAATACGAACTTCCTCACTAAGATTGATATGGGCTAACCTCTCAGCACTGAAGGACATCTGAAAAGAAATGAAATGTACCAACTTTGTCAACTGATCTATAATATCCCAAATACCATATAAACCACAAAAGTATGAGGCAAACCACAAATAAAATCCAAGGTAATTTGCTCCCACTTCTACTAGGGAATGGGCAGGCTTTTAATGAAGCCACCAGATCTCTGCTTTAGTATCTTGACTTGATAACAACATAGGAAACAAAATATAAAGTATGTAACATATTTTTTATACCACTTCACTAATAGTGTTACCTCAAATATCTATACACCTTGGCTATGTTGGGGTGAATAGAATATCATCAGCTATGAGTCTCATGCAGAATTGACTTAATCAATTCATTAATGCTTGGAACACAAATGTGGCTATCAAATCTCTAGATACCTCCAAATCAGTGCTAGCCCTCTTTGACTCATCACTCAACACCTGATCATAAAGGATGAAAATCCTCTTATCCTCTAAGATATGACTCTGAAGCTTCTCAAATAGTGAAGCCCTCACCTCAAAACTAGCTGACACAACAAACACAAGGGTTGGGTAAATCCCTAATGCATAATAAGATAGTGGAAACAATAATAGAAGACTTAACTTAACGATGTGTAACCATTTCATACATATCAACACATTAGACAATATATCCAAGTCCACAATCATCCACAATACCTCTATACAAACCGATGTTTAGAAATATATATGTCGGGACAAGCCCATGACAATGGACAAACTAAGTCAGAATAAGACTAAATCTAAAGATACGAGACAAAGAATAAATGTCTTCTCACATAAGGAAGGTCATAACTCCATAGTCAATGCAGAAACCACTTCGATCACCTAATCACTGCACCATAAGAGAAATAATGCTCTGGCCACTATGTAGTATGAGGACATAGTGTTCGGAGATGGATAGCGGTTGGTATGCTAGCATTTAACTCAAGTCTAAGGATATAATAGCATCGCTATTAAACAACAAGTCAATATAGCATATTCAATTACATTTATACACTTACCCTTACATATAGGTATATTACATACTATTAAATAATCAATGCTTAACAACATTTGTGATTATTCATTCATAGTCATGAAGTGAAGGACTCTGACCTTCCACACTGAAGTTCAACAATCCTTTTTAGTCATAGGACTTTAACAACAATCACATACCATTAGACAAAGGACTTTAACCATGCTTAGACATCTATTACCCAAGTAATTTAATCACATACATAATCATTCAAAGATGGAACTATAATCACACATATTAATCTAGGCAAGGGACTCTAACCTCATGCTCATTCATTAGACAAGGGAGTCTAACTTTATGCCAAGGAACTATAACCTCAATCAATTTCATTCAGCGAGGTATATTAAACTTAAGAGATCTCTTTATACAAGAGACTTTAACCTCAAGTAATATCACTGGGCAAGGGACTCCAACCTCATGCCCTTTCATAAGGTAGGGGATTTCAACCTCAAGCCATCACAAATATCACTAGTTGACATTGGGACTTTAACCCTTTTCCAATTCATCAACATTCATTTTATGCAACAATAAAGGACTTTAACCATTTAACTAATTTAACATAATACATAACCTCATGGTCCTTATGGGATCCTTCATTGCTCAACCATTTCAATAGGTCATTACCTTCATTCAATTCTTCATGCAATTTAAGTTATGATCATCAAGACCCTCGTAAACTATTTATATTTCATTAACAATCCTATACCACATTCTCACCCCACTTTAGCACAACACAAAATTCAAGTTAATAGTTATATTGAGGAACTTCAACCCATTATTAGTCATTAAACCAACAAGGTCATATTTTCATAATACATGTCTCACAATACTTTTACAACATCATTTATCAATCATTCATACTTAATAGGCCATTACCCTAGTTCAACACATCACCACATGTGACTAGATAATTCACTTTGAAATTTTAACAAAGACCTTATGTACATTAATTTAACAAGGTTATTTTCATGGTACAAATCATAAAGATTTGGGTTACTCAAGACACTTATATTAAGCCATATACAATAAGCAGCCATATATGCAAATCACCATCAATGACATGTATAAACAAAAGTCTAAGAAAGAATCAATATTATTCATCATTAGGCAACAAAACCTTCTTCATTTAATTTCAAAATCACTATGTAAACATACAAATCCTAGTGTAAAATACAAGGGTATAGAGTTATTTAATAAGGGGAAAAGGTACATGCCTAAGCCAACATGATTCACCAAGAGTCTTGACATCACATTATCTCTTGAAAATCACCCTTGAAACTGTAGCCTCCAATTCTTAAACAATGAGTTTGGGAAAGTGTTTTGGGTGCTTGATCCACTTAAGATATGTTTAAAGACGCCTTATACGCTTATAAAGTGAAGGGACTCAGAGTTTAAGGCATGGGTAATGTCCATAAGGCCCTTAGTTAAAAGTTATAAAATGAACCCGTGCAGGGCTATGACTCACCTTACCAAACATACCCTTGGGTACGAGTGGTACCAAGGGTATAGTTGGTACCCTTACACGTACCCTAGTCTTCTCCTAGGTCACCTACACTATTAAGCGTAGATAACACACCATTGAGTCATATCCACTGGGTCCAATGCAACCTCTATCTTTTATACACCACTCTTACCCAAAATATTCCACTCAAGCTAGGACTTCCCTGTATACGATCATATTGGGCACGACTTATATACTTAAGGTATGATTTAGGAGGGACCACTCATAACTAGGAAAGTATGTAACCATAACCACATAACCTAGGATATGAGAGGGGAGGAAAAGGAGGATACAACTCATGCCCCTACTCGTACAAATCCAGTGACATCAAATGCAGAAAATTTTCAATTGTTTAAAGTCTAGGTGATTCAATTCTGCCCAACTTTGATTAGTCGTCCTCGAATGACCTGTAAGGAAAGAAATATACACAAGCTAACATGTCATCCCACATAAAAAAACCTTCAAATAAGTTAGAACAAGCATACAATATCGATATAACACACATCATGCTTATTATCAATGAATCATTCATTTCATCATCTTTTCTGACTCAAACCCATTATTTATCAGGAAATTTATTCATTTCAAAGCTTAGGTACTTAAACCCTTACTTATCAACACTTAGGGACTTTAACCCATCGACTTATCAAGGATACTTGCTCAATTCAAGGATTAGGGACTCTAACCCTTCATTTACCAAAGGTATGAATCAAATCAACATATTAGGGACTTAAACCCATCACAACAAAATACAAATAATTTCAAAAAATTAAGGACTTGAACCCATGGACAATCAATGAATAACTCAATTTTAAACATTAGGAACTTCAGCCCATTGTCTATCTAAGAGATAAATCAAATCAAGGAGATCAACATATACCTCCATCAATAGTTTCTAGAATAGGAAACAAATCTGGATACTTGGACTACATTTCCTCTCCTACTTCCTAAGTAGCTTCCTCAGAGTGTTGGTTCCTCCATAGAACCTTCACCGAAGCCCAATCTTTCATTTGCAATCGACAAACATTTCGATCCAAGATTCTTACCGAGATCTCTTTAGAGGAAAAATTATCAGAGATAATAATAAACCTCAAGGTAATAACAACCAATGGATCACCCATACATTTCCACAACATAAAGACATGGAAAACTAGGTGAATGAAGTTCGTACTAGAAGGAAACACCAACTCATAGGCAATATTTCCAACCCTCTTCACAATTAAGTAGGGACCAACATATCGGGGACTAATCTTCACCTTCTTACAAAATCACATTAATCCCTTCATAGGAGACACCTTGTAGAATACCCAATTGCCAACACTAAACTCTAGGTCCCTACGCCTCATATACGTATAGGACTTTTGGCGACTTTGAGTAGTTTTAAACCTATTATGAATCACCTTCACCTTCTCTAAGGCATGGTAAACTAAATTATGAGCAAGTAAATTAGACTTGTAGACATCATACCACCCAATAGGATATTGACATCTCCTACCATATAGTCCCTCAAAAGGTGCCATTCCAATACAAGAGTGGTAACTATTACTATAGGTGAACTCAATCAAAGTCAAGTGGTCAAACCAACTACCACCATAACCAATAACTTAATCCCAAAACATACCCTCAAATGTTTGGATTGTCCTTTTCACTTGCCCATCTGTTTGTTGGTCTAAAGTGCTACTATGACACAACTTAGTTCCCCAACCTTTTTTGAACGACATCCAAAAGTGGGATGAAAATAGAAAACCACGATACAAGATAATGAAAACTAGAGTACTTTGAAACTTTATGATCTCCGCAAGATGCAACTTAGCATAATCTTCCACCTAGTAATTGGTACTCAAGGGCAAAAACTGTGAAAAATTTGTAATTCTATCAAAAAAGACCCAAACAAAATCATATTGATTCCGAGATTTAGGAAGATTGGTAACAAAATCCATATTAATTGCATCCTATATCCATTTAGGAAACAAAATTCATGGTACCCCACCGGGCGAAATGTGCTTAACTTTTACTTGTTGACACACCATACACTTTGCCGCATAACTAGCCATATCCTAATTCATAATACTCGACCAATAGAACTATCTAAGTTTATGATACATCTTGGTGGAATCAAGGTGAATAGCATAAAGGGTTCCATGAGTCTCATCCATGACCCTATCTCTCTGTCCATTGATGTCGGGAACACATTTCCTACCTTGGTATCTCAACATACCATCGCCATCAATAAAAAAGTCTGCAACTTTATGTTTGCCCATATTACTATTGATCTTCATCAAGCCGGGGTCAATACTTGCTTTTCCTTTATTTCATTAACAATGGGCGACTGAGATATCAGATGCACAAATACACCACCATCCTCGGAGTCCCCAAGTCGAATTGTAAGATTACCCAAATGATGCATGTCCTTTACTAATTCCCGTGTATCCTTGTCTACATGGGAAAAACTTTTCATGGACAATATACTAAGAGAGTCATCCACTAACATCGTCATATCGAGATGGTAATAAAGGCTCATATAATAGTCTTTCTACAACTAGAGCCACCTTTCTTGCCGGAGATTCAACTCCTTTTGGGTAAATATATATTGGAAAATCTTACGATTCGAAAAGATATCGATACAAACCCCATAAACATAAGTCTGCCAAATCATTAATTCAAAAACCACAGCTAACAACCCTAGGTCATGAGTATGGTAGTTATTCTTACGAACTTTAAATTTCCTAGAAGCATAGGCTACCACCCTACTATGTTTCATCGATATGTAACCTAGACGATACACAAAGTATTACAATATACCAAAAAACCATCACTACCTTAGGTCAAGTTAAAACCTGAAGCCGAAGTTAACTTATCTTTAAACTTCTCAAAATTGCACTTACACACATTAACCAACAAGAACTTGACCTTTTTTTTGGTCGACTTGGTCAATGGCAACTATAGTAGAGCAACTGTCTACAAATATTCTATAGTAACTGGATAGAACCAAGAATCTCTGAATATTAGTTAGACTCATAGGTCTAGGCAACTTCTTAACCGCCGTGACCTTTTAGGGATCCACCATGATTCCCTCACTTGAGATGGCATGACCAAGAAGAGCTGTGACTGTCAACCAAAACTCATACTTGGAGAACTCTTCTTAGAAATAATGATCCTTCAAAGTTTTCAACATGGCACAGAGGTGATCGATATGATCCACCTCACTTTTATAATAGACTTAGATATTATCCATGAAGACAATGACGAATATATCCAAGAATGGATGGAAGACCCTATTCATCAAATCCATGGATGGCACCGAGGTATTGGTCAACCAAAAAGACATGCCAAAAAACTCTGAGTAACCATACCGACTTCTTAAGGCAGTCATAGGGATATCCGCATCCCTAATCTGAAGTTGATGATAAATCGATCTAAGATCAATCATAGAGAAACACTTTGCCCCCTAAAGTTAATCAAAGAAATCATCAATCTTAGAAAGAGGATATTTATTTTCTATGTTTACATTTTTCAACTAACGATAATCAATACACATATAAAAGGAAAGATCCTTCTTCCACATACTAAAGGAAGAACCCTAGGGAGACATACTATGGAAGATAAAATCTTTATCTAAGAGGTCTTTCAATTGCTTTATAAGCTCGTTTAGCTCTTCTGAAACTATTCTATAACGAGAGATATAATCCGATGAGTGTCCGTACCAAGTTCAATCAAAAAATCAATTGCCCTATCAGGAAGAACACCATGAATATCATCGAGAAATGCCTCAAAAAACCCATTAATCACACAAACAAATTCAAGAGAAAGTACTTAAAAGTTAGAATCATTAACTCGGACCAAATGATACAAACACCCCTTAGAAATCAACTTTAGGGCCTTTAGATAAAAAATGGACCTTTTCTTACGAAATAGGGAACCACCTTCCCATAAAATGACTAGAACATTAGGGAATTTAAAAATGACCCTACGGGTCCGACAGTCTAAGGAAGCATAGTAAGATTGCAAAAAATCCATCAAAAATGACATTAATGTCAACCATGTCCTACTCTATCAAGTCTACAAACGTATCCCTACCACCAACTAATAACACACACCCTTTATCGACCCTTATAACAATCACAAGGGTAAAAATAAAAAAAGGAATCGATAGACTCTCTAAACCGCAATCAACATACACATAAACACATGGGATCCCATAAGAATGAATAGACCCTGGATCAAGCAAACAATACACATCAAGGGAGAAAAGTCTCAATATACCTATGATAAGATCAGGAGAAGCCTTAAAATTCTAACGAGAAGCAAGTTCATACAAACAATTTTAGCTAGTGCCAATGCCAAAAATAAAGCAGAGGCAGACATAGAAATTTATTGTATGGGATTAGAGAGAGTAGTAATAAGGGTCTTATTAGCCTAGGAGGCTACTAGAGAGGGGCACTCACTCTACATATTCCCAATCTGAACAAATGTTCTAAAACCATAACATGCCCTAGGCATTGTACTAAAACTAGAAGCTTCAACTTACTTGGAATAACCACCATAACATGAATAACCTAAAGATGAACCCCTCAAAAACTAATTAACCTAGCCAGGATAAAAATATAAACTAGACTAGCATCTATTAGTAATCTAAAGTGCTACTTGAACTATCCTACTAGACTGATATCCTGATGCTTATACAGTTGATGCGTAAGGTACCTACCCTTAGAAAAACTACCTCTGAACCATGAGAAACTATAATTCTTGCTAAAACTACCCTGATATTATTGCACTCTTTTTGTTGCTCCATTAGGCTCGTGATGTATCTCCTTTATAACCTGAGCATGATAAAAAACATTAGCAAAAAACCTACCCACAACAACCAAACTCTGTATATACTTATAAAGATAAAGTATCAATCCCCAAACAAAGCAACTAACCCTCCCATACTTAGTAGTAAAAATAGAAGTAGTATGCGTAGCCAATTTATGGAATCAAGCCTCATACTCCAAAAAAATCATAAAGCCCTGCTCTAACCTTGAGAACTGATCCCTCAAGTGATCGATAAGACAGTGAGGGATGTACTTCTCTAAGAAGATCTTAGAAAATTGAGTCTATGTTATTAGGAAAGATCCAACTGGTTCAAACTCCAGATAACCTCTCCATCAATGTTGATCTACCAAGTCTAACTGAAAAGTAGTGTAACCCATACCATCAGTGACAATTAGACCTAAATACGAAGCCTATTATTATAAGTAATCAAGAATTCATACGCATCCTCTCCCGATGTATCTGAAAACCTAGGTAGAGCTATTCACAAGAACCTACCCAATATTTTTATCTCTTCAAAACAAATAGAAGGATAAGAACCACCGACGCAGGAGGGACCTCAACTTTATAAGATACAGCTACAGGTTGAACCCCTGCCTTAATACTAGTTTGTTTCGTAGATTGTACACCATTAGAAAGTACACCAACAACCAATCCCATAATCTATTCAAAAGCATCCGTAAGCATTAAAAAGGAAATAAACCACTGTGGAGCCTAGGTTGGTCCCTGGCCCGTTACTGGCTATGGTCAAAGAATCTATGGCTTGAGAGTAGGAATAGGGTAAGGTAAAGGCCTCATATCCTTTCCTCTGACTGGGTACACATACCTAGGTTGTCCATTACCTATAAGTCATCAATAAACAACAATAGAATCCTTATTCTTGGTCATGAGACCCTTATATCATATAGCGAAAGAACATGTCCTAGCCATCTACAAAATAGTGAAACCAAAGAAAAGATTTACAAAAAAACTTAGAATCTTAGCACAAAATGAGTGAAAAAAGTGAATGAATCCTAAGAATGTCCCATATCTCTTTGAAGATATGAAATGGATGTCATTCTTCTAATCTGTGGGACCCTAATAGACACTTTCTCTTGTAACAATAATACCTGTATAACCTAATCTCTGATACCAATTTATCATGACCCATTTTATGAGTCATGATGTCAACTACTTTATCCCACCAATAGGTAAGCCAAATCGTAGCTCAAACCTACATGCAATGGGATACCTTAGTTGAAAATGGCCTTAAAGATTAAAATTAATATTAAAAGATTAAAAAAAAATAAAGCAATCATAAATGTCTAATAGATAGATAAAGGGTCAATAACTATCCCAACTATCAATAATATATATATAGTAGCTACTACAAAAAACTATAAGTACTGAAGAGTAAAATACAATCTGTCTCAAAAATCAAAGATTACACATAGATAAGTTGAATGAAAAAGGATAAATCCAACTCCAATAGCTCACCAAATATCCATAATAAACCCTGCATGATTTTCATGTTGATGGTGACAACTAGTACTCAGATCTGTACTAAAAATATATAAAAGTGTAGTATGAGTTCCAAAACTATAAGTACTCGGTAGGCATAATTGGAGACTCATCTAGATAATTATATAAATCTTATAAGATAATATACAAAATATTTAAGGCACAGTAAAAAGGCAATCTTGGAATTAAGCTCCAAACTACTGTGCATAAGTAAATAGTACATTAAAAATAGTATCATAAAGATTACACAGTAATAACTTCAAGATTATTTTCCATAATGTAATATGTATTGAAAATAAATAGCCCAACATAGGCCCTCATAAGTTGTAACGTCCTGAAAGTACCCCCTTCGATGTCACACGGTGCTTAATACTACGAATATCCCTAAGCTAACTCATGATAACTATTTATCTTAGAAACTTACATAAGAAATGACTAACATTTATATAAAACATAAAACAACTGATTTCGTATTTTAATGAAAGTCTTTAACATAGAAATCTTTTAACAAATTCTTTGAACTAGAAATATAATCAGTCTGACAAGTTGGCTCGAACATAAACAGAAATCAAATAACCAAAAGACTATCATTAACAAGTAGAAGTCTGACCACTGGGTCCTAGGACTATGAAGACTCATCAAAAGTTTAAATATAGGATATGATGCCTGTTTTCAATTGTGCTGCTGGAAACAAACACATGAACCTACATTATAAGACAATATAGCACATAGGCAAAAATTTGGGTCATTACTTATGAAATATACTGAGTATGCAGGGTGAATGAATAAGTAAAATTATAATTAAATATGCATATATGCTTTCAAATGATGCATGCTAAGTGAACATGACAAACCTTTAATTTGAATAAGACAAAAGACTACATAATCATAAACATAAATGATGAAAAAATAAGAATAAACCTTGTGAGTCATAACACTTATTTTCTAAAAGTTTTAATTTTCATTCTTTCTTATGGGGGATTCATCCAACTGACATAAACCATGTGAGATACAATGGAGTCCAATGTCTTACCAACATTGGGGAGAGCTGTTCTATTCCTATAATCAAAATAGAACCTTAAATGATCACTGAACTTCATCCATATTAGGAAAAAGCTTAACCTGTCATGGCTCGAATTTGTACGAATTTAGGATATGCTCATCAGCATTTATTTCTCGGTGTAAAATATTACCCTTAAAATATTGATATGCTCATACTTTAAGCAATCCACCTTAATATAGCATAATGGTTTATAAAATAAACATCGGTTATGCTTCTCTTTTGTTAAATCATAATCAGATGAACAATTATGGATATCATATCTTATCTTTAGATCAAAAGATCAATATTTCTTGAATCATGTTCTAATGTATGTGAGTGAAGTTTCAAAGAGTTAAATTTCATTGTAAACTTGACGCTTTTACTTAAGCCTTGGAATTTATGCTTTATTTCATACAATTTCATAATTAAACTTCATGATCAATAATCACCTTGAAATCTTTCAACAATATCAAATCAAGATAATGAAATTCAAATCAAAATAATAATTTTGCTAGTTAAAACATGAATATATGTAAACCATGATGCACTTACAACTTTCAATTACATGGTAGTATCATACTTCAAGAATATGGCTATTTGGGTTTGTACCCTAATTTAAAATAAGTGAATTAAATCTCAAAACCATGCACCTTGGGCAAAAGGATGAAAAATAACCTTGTTCATAAACCCCACGCACCTAAAATTTCTTGACTTATAAAGAGAGTTTAAACTTTGTGAGAAGAAGGATGAATTTAGGGAGAGGAACCCTAATCTTTATGTTTTGAAGATAGGGGCAGAAAAGTGTTTTTATTTGATCGAAGGATAGAGGAAAATAATGCCTCTTTGGGGTTTATAGGTCGTGAGTTGGGAGTTATAATAGGGAAAAAGACCAAAAATCCCTTTAACTGAACATTACAGAAATTGATCATCTGTTTTCACGATTAAACCATACAACTAACATGGTGAGGGTGCGACTAGGCCCATCATCTCGTAAGCTTGGAAAAATAAAAGATTGTATACACTGTCAACATACGAGTGGTAACATACAACTCATTACTTTTCTATACAACTTGGAAACAAAAAATCTTATCTTGGAAAAAAAACTTAATGAACATATTCTTCTTAACTCATGACTTCACTTTATTTGACTCGTACCATAATCATATGACTTCTAGGTTCAACTGGTATCTACAACATACTTTATCAGGTCCACACTATCCTAGGTATGATTTAGCATAACGACTCATTTGGAGTGTGTACAACTCAAGGAAATGATTTGTACGATGTACAGTAGCTTCTAAACATGGGGGATTACAATATCTCCCCTTTGGAATCATTTATAGTAAAATGTGATTCATCTAGGATTGGGAATTTGACAAGAACCAATACCTTAATATTTAATTTACAAGAATGCTTACCACAACCACAAGGATTCAATTTCTCACAACATAAAATACTTAAGCATACTTAAGGAGAAACAATTTGATGGAAATAACACTTTACTTTAAGTAGGAAATCAATTAGTGGAAAATTGACAAGGATAATTGGTCATCAAGTCTGCTTCAGCTTTCCAAGTGTCCCCTTCAAATAATTGGTTTCTTCAAAGAACTTTTACGGATGCAACTTCCTTATTCCTTAGCCTTTGTATTGCCAATCAAATATCTCTATAGGAATCTCTTCAGACCTCAAGTTATCTTTAACCCTTATATTCTCAAGGGGAACTACTAAGGATGAATTTTTGATACACTTCTTTAGCATTGAAACATGTACCATTGCGTGAACTACAACTAACTTTGACGGAAGGTTCAATTCTTAAGAAACCTCTCCTATGCATCTCACTATCTGATATGGACAATCAAATTGGGGACTCAGCTTTCCCTTCTTTCCAATTCTTATAATTCCCTTCATAGGCAGAACTTTTAAGGAAACCTAATCGCCCACTTCAAACTTGAGCTCTCTCCTTCTTACATCAACATACCATTTCTGGCGGCTCTAAGCAGTTTTTAATCTCTAATACACCTACTAAACATTCTCCATAGCATCAAGAATAGAGTAAGGCCCAATCAAAGAATCTTCACCAACCTCAAACCATTCTATAGGTGACCTTCATATATTCCCATACAATGCTTCAAAGAGAGCCATCTAAATTATAGCATTATAAATATTACTATAAGCAAACTAAATCAACATTAGATGGTCATCCCAACTTCCTTCAAACCATAAAATACACTCCCTCAGCATGTCTTCGAATTTCTTAATTATGTTTTTATATTGATCATTGGTCTACAGAAAAAATGCAGTACAGTGCATAACCCTTGTACCAAAACCTTTCGAAAAAGACTGCCAAATCTATGAAGTAAATAGCATTCCGCTATAAAAAATTTTGGTCAAGGTTATCCTATGTATTCTCACTAACTTTTGGACATACATTTTGCATAATCCTCTATGGTATTGGAAGTGTTGATAAGTAGAAAATGGGCATATGTAGTCATTTGATCAACTATAAGCAAAATCACATTATCCTGACATCTAATACGAGAAAACCCTACCATTAAATCCATATTCACTACCTCTCATTTCTATGTAGGGATACTAATCATGCAACATATCACCCGATCTCTTGTCTTCAACCTTAACTTATTGACAGTTGGGACATTTAGCTACCAATTCAGCTATCTCCCTCATCATACTATTCTACCAATAAATTTCCCGTATGTCATGTCACATCTTAGTAGCACTAGGATGAATGGATACCTACTTTAATAGAGAGGTACACCATATCCCCCTTAGGAGAAAATCTCAACCTTCTGCTGTAGGAATGCTTCTATTATTTGGTTTAGTATGGGATCATTTCACTATTTTTTCTTCACTTCCACTACCAAAGATAATTTCAAATCGTTTTGAACAACTAATCCTTCATCATCAGTGTCAAGCAAACATACTCCTAAACGAGCCAACCTATGTACTTCTTTAGCTAACTCATGTTCTTCCTTTCTCAAATGAGACACATTACCCATAGACTGCCTACTTAGTGCATCTACCACTACCTTTCCCTTGCACGAATTACAAAGCACATTCATGCCACCAATACTTTAGGGGTTTTAGAAAAATAAAGAGGAATTAACCATGAAATTAATTGAATCTTACAATAAATTCAATGAAGAATCACGTAAATTAGCTATGTTAATGCCCTATAATCACCCTCAATTGATTCTCTTAACATTTCCCACTTTTTATGACTCAGCATTCTAGGTAATAGTTGAAGAATGGTGAAAATTAGGATAAGTGTGGTATTTTTAATTTCCCAAGGTACACAGATGTTGTTTAAGATTACACTGGGCTACTTTTGCATCAAATACTAAAGTTCCTAGATAATGACTAAAGCAGTACGTTACTGACATGACAGGCCACTATGGTGGTAGCTTAGATCTGAAGATACTATCACTTGAGTAGTCAACAAATTTTTGTAGAGACACTTGCCAATTTGGTCCAGTCCAGTAAAGTGCCCTCCACTAAAGTTCCAAAGGCCACTTTAGTGTTTGCACCAAAATTTCTTACATCAGTTGGAGATATTCATTATATAGATACCGCTTAAAGATTTACCCAATTGTCAATTCACTATTCCTACCAATCTTTAATCGCCCAGGAATATTCACTTGGCCGCATACCAATGATGCCTTTCATTTTCAGATAGTTCCTTATGCATTAAAGGACTTCAACTTTGAAATTCAAGATAATTAAGGATAAAGGATGCTTGTAGATTAGGGAATGCCTTTTTTATTAAAGAGAATTGATCATAGAGAGAGTGGTTATCTCTTATAAGAGAAGTAGAGCCATTTTTTTATAGTATACAGTAGGAAAAAAATTCCAAAGTGCCCCACGCTCAGAAACTACACACAAAAAAACACATTGAGGCGCATAAAATGGATAAATAATAGAATAACAAATATATGTGAGATCTAGAGCTACTAGGTCTTCCTAAAAGAGAAATGCTCCTATGTATTTCTCTCAGTGCCATGGCATACCAAGTTATGTCTGGGCACATTCCATATGTTGACTCATACAAAGAAGACAAAAGATTCAAACCCAAAGCTTTATAACATCTTTGGTGCATCAATTTATCCCCAAGCTTTTTTTCTTCTTAATATAATTCTTAAAAGATGCTAAAATTGACTATATCATGGAAAGAAGTGGGATATGAGAGAAAGTATGAAGATATAACTATCTTTTTAACCTCCTAGTTGGTACTGAGAAGTCTTTATCTTGTCATACATTAAAACTCTCCATGCTGGTAAGAAAAGGGTCAACCCGGTGGCTCATCCATGTCTTGAGAGAGTAAGATCCTTGATCCAAGGCCAGGTACTATCAAAATCCTTAAAAATAGCATCAATCAAAGGTTGTGCAACTTACAATAAAGACATAGCATATTTTTTAGTCTCCACCAACTCCTTAGGATTCATCTAAAATCATTTATATGCAAATAAACTATGATACCATATCAAATTTGATATTCTATGCATGATGGTCCAGTTAAAATTTCTCTCTGAGGTCTTGTTTAGAAAATTAGGTCCCCAACCTATGTGTCATTTTCTAATCTTCTATTCTATAGCCCAAAGTGAGTTTGGAATCCTTGAGACCCCAACTAATGGTCCACCCAACCTAAAATTGATGTTCTAAAAATGTTAGAATAGTCAGAATTGGCATACAAGGTCATTTGTCTAAAGACATAGCCAAGTAGCCAATTTGACCTAGCAAAGAGTTAAAAACAATAAATTATCTCTAAAGTCCAAACAAATAGCCTTGTAACTGAACTGTCAATTCCAGCTAGTCATAAATAACGGCGAAGCTATCAGAAAGATCTAAATAGCTAAAATGAGAGAAAATATAGATAATGAACTGGAGGGTCTGCTATATGTAGTTTTTGTGATGAGAAGTTCACTGCAACGGACCAGGTCATTAAATGTTAATGGTACATTACAGCTGGAACCTGTGTATACAGAATTTTGTCCTCTTGTGTAAAAAATAATGCACATGTTTCTTGTACATCATAAGACACCTACTCTAATGATATTTTTCCCTAATCATCACTCATCTATAAAATGAAAAAAATGGCTTCTTCATTAATTTGTTTTTGGAAAATACAAAGAGTAAAATGAGGTAGCAGGAACCCAATTTTACCACTGCTCAAGTTCTTAGCTATTTATCTCTTCTTAAATAGAACTTGCTCTTGTGAGACTTATAATTTGTAAATGAATTACTGGTGTTATAATATTAATGAATTTCTCTCTTTGAGTAGGAAGTTATTAGGTAGAGTTTCCTAAGTTTTGATACTGAGTATAGTTAATCAGTGCACAGGGTCCTTAAAAGAGTGCCCAAGATGGGCTTATAGTAGAGTTATTACAAGAAAAAAGAACCTAGAGTTAGGTTCATTTAAGTTGTAATAAATAGTTTGATTATAGTGGATTTTAGAGAGCTTTTTAGGGCAAGCCTTTGTTTTTTCATTCCTTCAGTAGGGATTTCCACAGTAAAATCTTGTGTTTTAACTCTTCCTACACTGTATTTAATTTTGTAAAACCTCATAGTTGATTTACTATTCCATCTCTTTTGATTGACTTTGAGGTACCAAGTCCCTAACTGTGTGGTGCAACCCCAAAAGGTTCCAACAATTGGTAATAGGGTTGGTTTACTCCAAAAGTTTCACACCTAGAGTATTTTGGTTATTATGGCTACTATAATTAAACTTGGAGTCAAACAAAAGGAAGTAAAAAGGAAGACACTCCTGACTTTGAAAGGTTCAGATTCTTAACCAGGTGAAAACAACATTGATGTTGCCATTTTAGCAATAATGATTTTTAATGCAACAAAAAGGGGTGGCCAACTTAGCAAAAAAAATGGTAAAATTGATGGTTTTCACAAAGGCGGTATCTATGAAGCATTCATGAGAAACTACCAAATGCAAAAGAAATGATCAAAATACTTAAAAATCAAGAATAAAGGATACAACTAGGTGTATAATAAAGAAGATGTTTGCTGCAAAGGTAGACTTCTCAAATAAATACAAAGATTATAAGATGGGTTTATGCTTAACCATAGTGCGAACAAAATAATCCTAGGTTCCTTTTGGTTCTCTAATGGCCACTGCTGAAGATAAAGAAGAAAATATGGTAGAAAAAGAGGATGTCACCCAAAACTGGTTTATGAATAGTGGTTGTTCAAGACACGTGAAGGTTGATTGTTTTCTATTTCTCAAGGCACTTAAAGAGGGGTGTCTTTTAGAAAAAACAAAAAGAGGTAAATCCAAGGTGTTGGAAAGGTTGGTAAATCACCTTATCATGAAATATAAGATGTGTATTATGTGAATGGCCTTAAGTACAATCTTCTAACTGTATATAAATCTTTGACAAAGGATATATGGTAAAATTCCAATTTGATAGATGTACTGTTTCAAGCATGAAATCTGGAAGAATTGTTCTTAAAGCCATAAAGATAAAGAATATGTATATAGCTGATTTTAGCCTATGGATAATGGGGAATTAAGTTTTTTAAGAGATCAAAGTGAAGATGTTCATTTATATCGCCGAAAACTATGACATGTAAGTTCCTATTTGCTAAACAAGTTGATTTTAATGGACTTGGTTTGTGGATTGCCAAAGCTGATGTTTCCTGACAACAATGTTTGTGATGCTTGTGTTCAAGGTAAAAAGACCTGATCTTCCATCAGATTGAAGAAATAATTAAGTACTTCTAGAACTCTTGAACTACTACATATTGATTTATGTGGACCTATAAAATTCTAATGTAAACGAGGGAAGAAATATGTGTTGGTTATTGTAGATGACTACTCTAGGTTCACCTGGACAATGTTTATAAGAACAAAGGATGAATAGTATGAGGTTCTTCTGGATTTTGACAAGAAATCCATGTGAATATAAATTACAAAATTGTTGAATTTAGCTCTTATCATGGCACTGAATTTTAGAATTCTCAAGTGGATGAATTGTGCGTTGATCATTAAATAAGTCTAAACTTTTTTGCTACTAGAACACCATAACCAAATAGAGTTGTTGAAAGGAAAAACAAAATATTAATAGAGATTGCTAGGAATATGATAAAAGATATTAGACTTCCAAAGAGTTTTTAGGAAGAAGCAGTAAATATTGCTTGTTATGTGACTAACAAGTGTGTGATTAGATCACTTCTAAATAAGCCTCCATAGGAGATGGTATTGAATAAAAAGACTAAGATAGACTATTTTAGACTATTTAGACACAAATGCTTTGTTCTAAACAATGGGAAGAGTGAATTTGGAAAATTTGATTCAAAGACTAATGAAATAGTGTTTGTAGGCTAATCTTCAACTAGCAAGGTTTACAGAGTCTTCAATAAAAGAACTCTACATGTTAAAAAAAGTATTCATTCAGTCTTTGATTTGTCTAGAAATCAAATGACCCCAGGTGATGGTAAATATTCAAAAGTTAAAAAACTCATTCCTGTTCAAAGGGACTATACTGCTGAAGAGGATAATCAAGGGATAAATGATGCAGATGAGAATGATGAAACTGATGGTGATCCAAAAACTCAGGAAAAAATCCCATACCCATTGAAAGAACAATTAGAGAAAGCTAGTCAAAATTCACAAGGACGTAGTCCTAGTGGTGTCAATATGAGAAGGACAAATTAGAGACACAAGTCCACTCATCCCCTTGAGAATCTTACTGCACCCTTTCAAACAAGAGTCTAAACAAGGGCTGAAGCTAGGAATTCCATGGAATTTTTATCCTTTTTATTCAAAATTGATCCCAAGAATGTAGAAGAGGCCTTGAAAGATACTGATCGTATTAATTTAATGCAATAAGAATTTCATTTATTTGAAAGAAGCAAAGTCTAACATCTGGTTCCAGTCCTTTTGACAGAATAATTATTGGGATTAAATGGGTGTACAAAACTAGTTTTCATGAAAATAGAACTATGAACCGAAACAAAGTAAGGTTATTCAAGGTTATAACACGGAAGAATGAATTAGCAATGATGAGGACTTTGCCCTAGTAGAAAGAACAGAGGCAATCATAATTCTTGTGGCATTTTATGTATACATGGTATTTAAACTATTTCAAATAAATGTCAAATGTGCCTTTCTGAATGGAAACCTAAAAGAAGATTTCTCTATCAAACAGGCTCCAGGGTTTGAAAAAACAAATTTTCCTTAACATATACTTAAAATGTGATAAAGCTCTTTATAGTTTGAGGCAAGCACCAAGGGTGAGAGACTCTCAAAGTGTGTCCTAGAAAATGGCTTCAAAGGGGAACTAGATAATACTCTATTCTTAAAAAACAAAGGTAGCTACATATTAATTCTCCAAATATATGTTGATGACATAATCTTTGGAGTCACTACTAAATCCCTAAGGGAAGAATTTGCCAAGATAATAGGGAGTGAATTTGAAATGAGTATGATGGGTGAATTAAGCTTCTTCCTAGGCTTGTAGATCAAGCAAACTTCTCAAGGGACAATGCTTTGTCAAGAAAAGTACATCAAAGAGCTACTGAAAAAGTATAATATGGGATATGGCAATCCAATCGATACACCAATTTGAACCAACACAAAAAGGTACAATGATGATAAGGTCCTTCAGTGAATGTGACAATGTACAGATGGATCATTTGATCCTTGCTATACCGTACTAGAAGTTAGCCTGACATTGTTTTAATTGTAGGAATGTGTGCTAAATTTTAAGCATGCCCAAAGGAGTCCCATTTGAAATCTATAGAGAGAATTCTTAGGTATCTAAAGGGGACATGGGACGTGGTCCTATACTATCCATTAGGAGACAGTATTGCCTTGGTAGGCTATGTTGATTCTGACTGTGCTGGATAGTTGGTAGATTGAAAAAGTACTTCAAGAATGGAATATTTTCTTGTATCATACTTATTCTCCAAGGGATCGAAGAACCAAAAATCAGTTGATATATTTATTGGTGAGGTTTAATATGTCGTTGCTTCTTCATGTTGTACACAAACTGTTATAGATCAACTAGGAATTTAAAGATTTTAGTATTTTCTTAGAAACTATACAATTAATATGTGAAGACACAGGTGCACTAAATATGGCAAAGAATCTAGTATAGCATTAAGGGACTAAGCACATTGATATGAGGCATCCATTCCCAAGAGACAATATTGAGAAAAGGCCAATCTGCATAAAGTTCTGTAAGACCAAAGATTAGATAGAAAATATATTTACTAAGGTACTTCGTAAGGAATAATGTTTTAAGAACAGGTTAAAGTTAGGACCAATTAAAATGACCTAACCTATCGTTTGAATCAATAGTTCTCCACATAATTGTCTAGGATTAGGATATATGTATCCTTGGTAAAGTATGCACTTATTATTCTATCTCAATATCATATATTATTAGATATACAGCGATGGGAATAGGTTTGAAAAAGAATAAATAGAGTGTGCAGAAATTGAGAAATCACTCAAAGAAATAGAGAGACCTGGTCTATTTTCTCAAATAAGAATCATGAATGTGCATGTTTTTCTCCTTGTACTATTAAAAATGACCACATCCTCACACTCCATTTTTGAAAACTTATCTTATGTAGAATTGAAATCAAATTCATATTTGTAGTAACTCCATAGACCCTGCCCAACTTAACTATCTTATTTATCAAATGACAAATCCTTTCTTCACTTACCCTTTCAATGCAGATTTATCTCTTAAAATAATATATCTCATTAAGAGTGTGAAAGAAAGTTTGGATGGTCCATGAAACAAAATAACAACCTAGAAATAAAATCCACCTATGTAAATTCTAGAAACCCTACTAAAAGTCACCAATTTTTTGAGGGACCTGGTCCCAAGAAGAAGACAATGTCTTATGATGAATCTAGTAGGGCTTGTAAAAGAAGAAAAACAAAAGGAAAATTCTAGAAAATATAGAAAATTGGTGGTTCTAGTGCAAAATAAAAAAACCACAACTTGGGAGTGAGAATATGATGAACTCAAGGTGAAGGGTAAAATTCTAACCGTTGAAACTTCTATGTTTAAATTGTTGCACTAGTGTAAGATGAACTTAGTTCTCCAAACCATATGTTCAAATCCTCCACCTTTTCTCAAAATTTTTGTGGCTTTTTCTATGGGACATGAAATGGAATTCTTGTAGTACAATGACACATAAACTATTGTATAATAATGAGTTTTTTATTTTGTGCTCTTCATCTAGTTAATCCCTAAAAATTGTTTGTATATTAGTGTTGCTCCAATGGCCATGAGTTAACTAACTTGTGTTTATTATTACTCTTGGTTTATTATTTTTACTTTTCAATGATGCCAAATGGATAAATACTGATTTCATTAAGTAGGGAATAGGTGATATGTGTGATATGGATGGAAAAGGTACTAACAGGTATGATAAAATGAGCAAAGAAAAAAGTGTGGTCTTATATGGCATGCTGATAAGGGGAAGTAAGTGATGTGCTACATAGATGAATAAAGGAAGTCATGTTGACATTGGTAAGTATGCAAATTCATTAAATGAAGGTGCACAGTGATATTGGGAAGAAATCAGAGTTTTTGCTGCAAATGAAAACAATTAACCAGGTCCCTGTGTGTCATGACGATGAAAGCATTATGATAGGGGGAACATTCATCTTCACAGTGGTAATCACACTACTTAAATTTGCTGGATGTGCCCAAAGTTGTATGGTTTATCAGTTGTCATCAAAAAGGGGGAAAATTGATATATGTAGCTTTAATGATGAGAAGCTTACTACAAGGACCAAGTCCCTCGATGTTCATGGTATAGTACAACTGGCATGAGTTTTTGCACAATTTTATCCTCTAGTGTAACAAAATTTCAGGTGTTACTTGTACTGAATAAGACACCTGGTCTAATGATATTTAAGGACTATCATAAATAAGTTATAAAAGAAAATAGTGGCTTCTTCATCAAATGGTTTTTCGCATATACATAGAGTGAATAGAAGCAACAAAAATCCCATTTTAATGCTGCTCAAATTCTTAGTTGTTTACTTGTGCTTAAATGGAAATGTTCTTGAGTGAGTTCGGATTTGTAAATGAATAAATCATTTTATAAGAGTAATGAACTTTTTTCTTTGAGTGAAGAGTGCTTAGGTAGAGTTCCCTAAGTTTTGATACTGATTAGAGGTAATTAGTATAGATGGTCTTTGCTAGAGTTGCCAAGATGTGTTTGTAGTAAAGTTATTACAAGCAAAATGAATGTAAAGTTAGGTTCATTAAAGGATGTAATCAAAAGTTTGACTATAGTGAATTTTGTATTGCTTGTGAGGGCAAGATTTGGTTTTTCCCTTCCTTGATCAAGAAAGGTTTCCACATTAAAAACTTGTGTTCTTACTCTTCCTACTCTGCCTTTAATTTTCTTGCACCTCATAGTTGCTTTACTGCTCTATCACTTATGATAGACTTTGAGAGACCTATTTCCTCACTATGTGGTAAAACCCGTAAGATTTCCAATTGGATCCTTACAATATCATAATCCAAAGGCTTACTAGGTAAATCCATAGGAAAAACATCCATTGACTCAATGAGAATACGAATAGAATACAATGAAGGAGGTGAAGCAGCACTAGTATCACTAATATGAGAACAATCAAAAAACATCCCCATTCATTCAAATGACGTTCCTGAAGAAAAGATGTAACTCTTTTTGAACTTGAATGAGGCATACCCTTCCAAGCATATCCTTGGCACACCCGTTGATGCTAAGTTCATAGTCATAGCTTAACAACCTAGGACAAATTGATAAGGATTTAACTAATCCATACCCAAGAAAATATAAAAGTCTACCATATGGAGGACAATCAAATCTATATAAGTCTCACGCCCAACAATAGTCAAAACACAAGATTGGTGCCCCTAATCCACCACTGAAGAGACTCTTATATGGGTAGCTACATAAATTGGCATGGAAAAATGCTCATTTGCAGAATCAAAAACTAAAAAAAATAAAATAATTAGATGCATAGAGAAAAGTTGAACCCATATCAAAAAACACAAATACAAGTCTAATAAAAATGAAGATGGCACCTATGATCACAACATCAGAAGCCTCTACCTCTATTCTGGTGTGTATAAGATATCACTATCCATGACCAGCACCTGACTAAGTAGCCTCGTGACTACCACTATGGTCATCATTGACTCTGTCATATATCTCTATTAGAACCTCTACCTCTTACAATAGATATAAGAGTAGCCCTGACAAACTGATGAGGATAGTCCTTCGCCAAATGCCAAACCTCATCACACACTTAGCAACCTTTATGGATCGACTAAGAAGGAGGAGGTACGACTAAGCTAGAACTACAACTCAAAGATGCTAACAAAAAAGAACCACTACCAAAACCCTTAAAGGGTGCCTGCACATATCCACCATGATACCCACAAAAGCCTCTAGAATCTTGAACTCTAGTAGTGTGACCTCTAAACTCACCCTGATGGTGCACTCTATTGGAGACTCCCTAACACCCATAAAGAATAGACTCAGTCATCCTTTTATGATCAACTATTTTATTACATGATGCCCCATACGCTACCATATGAGTCGTAGCTAATTAAAGAGAAACATTAAACCCACTCCTTTACAAACTTTCAAATCTTCTTAACCTTAATAACATTGCTAGTATAATAATATCTTGACTAATCATGGACATGTGACTCATACTCCATAACAGTCATAGAGCGCTACTCCAAGTGATTAAACTTATCACTTACATGATCCTTTAAACTGTATGGAATAATCCTATTCAAAAAGGCCTCTTTAAACTGATCCCAAGAATGAAAAAACTAATCCCAAGTAGTATCTGGAGAATCAAGAGGCCTACATCTAACAGGTGACCTCCACCAACCCTAGTTGCACTATCAACTAGTAAGTTGTATAAGTAACCCCATTCAACTTAATGATACACATAAATTACAACTCTCGTTAGAAAGTGTAAGCTGTCATTGCCAAATATAGAACCCAACTGGGTTGGGTGTCAAATCCCACAGGGAATAATCTGCTCACTAAGTGTTGTGGTTGTTATTAGACTGTTGATCAGAGGTTCCCAAATAAGGGGGTTTTAATTTGTGAGTTATGTTTTAAATAATTGTAATATAGTTATTCCAGCTAATGACTTTCTTCGCAAGTAGTAATTTAATTATATTAAACAAACAAGAGTTATGGTTACCAAAAATGTTGAACTGTTAGGGTTGTGAATCACTTTTTAGTTCCAATTAACAATTTCAATTATAAAAGTTGTTGAATTCTATTATTTACCCATTAGTTTCTCAACCTAATTAGATAATGTATCCTTTAATTCTGTCAAACTTAAAGAATATATTGGTTATTCAAACATTTTTATGCAGGTAAATCCTGTTAAGGCATCCACCATTAAGCTAAAGTTTTGAGCCTTTAAACTTCATGAAAACCCTTTATTTTCCCAACAAACACTTTTTTTTTGGACAAGTGATGTTTAAGGGCACAATCTTCAAGTTTGCAACAAAGGAAAGTCATTAAAATGAAGAAAGGTTTTTACAACATCAATTACTCATAGAACTCGATTAGAGTCATAACACAAATCCATTTTCACATCAAGAATCCCATAACCCTAGTTATAGGAACTTAGCCACTCATGTCCGAAGAAGAATGAGAGAGAATATTTATATTATTCATAAATAAACTCATAATCTACTTACAAAAAGTACAAGGGTTAGTTCTTGAATCTTTAATAGAGATGGATTGAATAGATCCTACAGATCTGCTTAATTTCCCAAAATACTAGGTTACAGAGAGTTTCGGAGATGACAAAAAAAAACTTGATAAAAGATAAAGGGCTCCCCTAATAAAACCTAAAACCCAGCTAAAATTTATTTAAAATTCAAAATCATAAAATCCGCATCCAAAGTGACGTCCAAATTAGTAGTCCATCGCAAAGTTCAAGGTCCACCATTTGGCCCGTCGCTGCTGATCTTGGTAGGTCACTTTCTGGATAAAATTGACGGCCAACTTGGTGGACTGTCATAAGACTAATGGTCCACAATTTGGTCTATCATCGAGTCCTTTGGGGGCCAGGTTCTGCATAAAACTGATGGCCAACTTGGTGGTCCATCGTAAGACTGACGGTCTGCCATTTGGTCTGTCGCAGCAAGATCTGAAGTCTTGGGTTTGATCTAGTCCTGATGGTAAAGTAGGTGGTACGTCGCCAGACTAACGGTCCACCATTTCGATCGTCGCAGGGTCTTCTGAAAGTCTATTTTTTTATTCGATCTGACGGTTCACTTGGTGGTTCGTCACAACACTACCGGTCTAACATTTTGACCGTTAGAAGTATTTTTCTGCCGCTTTTTTGAGACTTTTCCTTCTACTAGTTCCTTACCCTGAAATAATAAAAACCAGCATTAAACGCAACCTTAGTTGCTTGAAAATATACAACTTTCATAAGAAAAAGATGCAAAATCTTCCATCGAAAGCTGGAACATCAACACCCTCAACTTAAGATCATTGCCTGTCCTCAAGCAACTCAGCATCCAATTACAAACATGAACCACACCATGACCAGAAAATAACGAATGAATCACTTTGAAGCAACCATTCACTCATCATTTTACTCACTTGAATTTCAACAAACAGGCTCTATACCCATCATTGAATATAATTCAGCACATACAAACATGGATGTCATGTCCCACGGAGAACATTAAAACTAAGAAAAACTCCAGTTTCCCTCAAGAAAATGAAGTACACCACTCATTATACTATATGGACTCAATCTAAACTCTCACACTCATCAAAGAAGTTACAAGCAAAGTACAGGTACCCATAGGTTTTTCCTTGGCATTTAACACACCCTTAAAGCTGATTTACTAGGATCAACAGGTCTTTTCTAGGATTGTAATGAGGCTTCAGGCTAAGTGAGAGTACTCTTTTGGGTAAAGTGACTCATTAGGACTTAACGCTCCTTGCCCTAGCATCTTTTCAACCCCAACATGCTATTTTCATTAACTTGCTTATAGTATACCTTAATCAATTCTACTTAAATCATAACACACAATCTTTTTTTGTAAATAGGCATCAGTCACCCTCAACTTATACTAAAGTAGTAAGCTAAGGTGCACAGTATCTTTGGAAAAATTAAGGCCAAATGCCTTTAAACTAAATTCTAAACCACCTTTCCATTGGGTACTTATATTTTGACAATAGCCACCCTCAACTTAAGTGTTTTGCCTAAGTTGAGGTGCACAATACCCAATATTGGTCCAGGGCCAGAGTTGAATACCAATGCCTTAAGGAGAGTTAATTATAGTTATTGGAAATAAAGAAAACTACTAAAACCTAAAAACAGGTTCAAGTGAGGGAGAAATCTTTTTTTTAGAGAGGTTAATTATTTAGGCTTAGTGGACTTAAAGTACAGGGAGGCTACCATCCTATCTTATTGAATCAATTAGAAGACAATATCAATGACTTGGGCAAGTTCTAAGCACTACACTATCTAAGAACTCAAGACTAATTCTCACACTCAAAGAGGCAACTGAATTAAACTTCTTCTGCTACTCCTAGGTTTTCAATCATATGATTCGTGCACCTCTTACATGTTAATGCCAAATGCAGATTCACTGAAGGTTATGCACACATTCTATATGATTAGAGTAAATAATTACACATACATGCTTATACTCGTATACCAACATCATTCATTATTGATATCTACAAAGGGATACTAAAATAGGGAAGAAAAAATATTTTATAAGTAACATTAAACACATATATTTACATCAAAAGCTTAGGAAATTAGAAATACAAAAATAAGACACCCTGATATGTCGATTCTACTAGATAGAACATAGAGGGAAAAGAGATCGGAAACATAACCCACCATAGTACAAGTACACGACTCCCACCAAAAAATAGATGCATTTTTCTTAAGGCATTGATTTAAAGTACAAAGGAATGGTTTTACTTATTTTCCCTGTTATTCATCTGAGGTGTCTATGAAGTATGGCGTGGCTCCTGCGTCCTCACCTTGTGCAATGTTGGACCCTATGGATGTAGCGGCAATCACAACCTTACCCTCAAAGATTAGAGGAATCGTCTCTCAAACTGATCTTGCTTTTTGCCTTTTGGCTAGGGCAGCACTAGTGGATACCCCTGCAACTTCAGCTTCCTCTTTCTTACTCTTTTTTTCTTCATCTTTTAGCAACTTTTTTCGAGCTCTCTTATTATCCTACCATTGTTGTTGTTCTAGTGTCATTTCTTCTTTCTTTATCCTCTTTGTTTCTTTCCTTGCAGCTTTTTCATCCATTTGCTTCTTCCCTTTGTCGTTAATTGGTCTGCCTATCAGGTCCAGAATACCCTCTCAACATCACTTTTCACCAAGGTTGGGTCAAAAATAGGCTGTTGTCGCTGCCTACTCTTCAGCTCTGTAATATCTACCTTTTCTTGTTCAAATTCAACAATCAGCTTGGAAAGGTTAAGGAGAGACAGTGAATCGATTCTTTTGTTTATACAAAGTTACATGGTGTACATCCTAGTTTGAATGGTTTGGAATGGATGAGTTAAATTAGCCATAATATAATAAACAAAAGTCTTGAAGTCTCCAGCCCTCTTATCCAGTTGTCTCTGAAACCTCTTTTGTGTCTTTACCAATTCCGAAATGTTTTTTGGTGTGAACCGGTATTCAACAAAATATGCTTTCCCTATAGACTATGAAGAACCGGACCCTGCAGATATACCTTGGTGAATGTACTGAGGTAGCACATAAGTGGTAATGGGCAAAGTCATACCTTTAAGAGTTTCAGTAGCATCGGGAGCTAATGCTGATTGAGTCTGATAAGCAGCAGGCTTGGTGAAACACATCTCGAACATTGATTCATCCTTTGACTTCTCAATGTCATATCTATGTATAACCGGTATTTCATTATCTACTCTACAAATCAAGGGCACACCGACTGGTCGGCATAAAGCCGTGATTAAGTGCGGGAATGGGAATGAACTAGAAATTTTTTATGCCCTCACTAACATCTCATCTACAATTATCTGGCCAAAATCAATTTAAATCCCCGAGATCAAGATTTCCACCAACACGACTATGTTTTTATCAAAGTTTCCATCTCCTTTTGTTGGCATTAACCTTAAGAGAACAGCAGCCCACCAGAATTTATCCTTAAGGATAAGGGAATATTTTGCAATACGCTCTCGTGAGTTGGTGAACCAAGAGGGATTTCCATCCTCAATCAAGAATGAGGCCACCCAAGGCGTTTGAGCAGATACATTTCTCAATCTATACTCAAGATCAGGCAATGTAAGTGGGGCCTCCAACTCTGGACTAAACAACATCCTATTGATTGATCGGGCTAAAATATCAACAGTGACTCCTCGGACAGGTATAAACTCTCTATTCAGAAAGTTTGTAATTGATGCCCTCTTTAGGAAATCCTTTTCTACCAGTACAAGATACTTTGCAAAGAATTCTCTTACCCGATTCGATTTATAAGCTCATTGTGGTTGGCTCATCCATGCTAGTTCATACTCGTTAAACTAGTGTTCCAACTTAGGATATTTATGTAAATCCTTCATCATAATATAATACTTTTCCACAAACGAAATTTTGATCCCTCTCGTAGCAGGTATCAACCCATCATAGAACTTTTCACGTACTCCCCCTATCTACATCTAATCGCCTATAAAGCTTGAGGATCCTTACGATAACAACGTAAGCATCTTCAGGTTAAGTTTCTACATTATCCACTTCAGTTTGCCCTTTTACTTTAGTATCTTCAGGTTTAACATCAGCATGCTCAGTTTAAGTGGCAGCAACTATGGCCTCGTCAAGCCTCAATGTGGAAGCAACTATCACCTATGAGAGTAGGGGAATTTCTTTTCCACAATGTCTAGTATGTTATCTGAATGTCGGTTCACCGCACCCCTTTAAGACCTTCCTCCTCTGTTTAATTGTAGTTTAGAAGACATAACACCTGCAAAAAGGTAAGAAATCCGTCCACAACAAAAATCTGTCATATCAATAAATTTTATGACTTAACGGTCAAAATAGTGGTTCACCAGTGGTGGGATGGTCCACTAATTTGTCAATCGAGCCTTTTCCGGTGTCATGGAATTTTCATAGCCCTGAGACGATCAAGTTGGTGATCCATCGCCAATCAGACGGTCCACCATTTCAACCGTCGCACCACCTTCTTTATATTCAGCTTTCAATTTGGCATATAATCGAGCATTTACTAAGCAACATTGTTTGTTTAACAACATTTGACAATAATAACACAATCAAGCATAACTTTTCACATTTTAATCATGTAGGTTACTCAGACTTCACCTAAGCAGATTATGCTCAAGCTCCTACTTTAAGACCTTTAGAAATTCAAGGAAGAAAAACTATAACAAGATGCTAATTCTATTACAAAACAACTTGTAAAATACAACCCACAGCTGAACGTGTCATTTAGACAAAAAAGAATAGAATTATGCACATACCTTGATTTTGCAGGTAGACAAGGTTGCAACTTTAGAGAACAAGACTAATTCAGACTACTCTCCAATTGTGATTTAAACTTGATTGTGATTGAGAGAACAAGAAGAATGGTTGCTTTAAAAGAGGAGAAAGGAAAGGAGATGTAGAGTCCTAGAAGTAGTAATTGTCTTCAGACTCTTTGAATCCAAACGGAGTTGAACAATTGAAGTGTTTGAAGAGGTTACTAAATATTTAACCCCCTTATTTTATCACTTTAAAACCTTTTGGTTCAATTATGGGTAATTTAACAAGGGTTCAGATTCAACCCGACCCGACCTATAATTAGGGTTACAGCGACGCCAGGACTGATAGTCTATCATTTCTATGATGGTCCACCAGGTTTGCCATCGAATCTTACCAAACTATGAGTAGCTCTGCTTTGTTACAACGGTCATCGGTATGGTCTACCTAATTTTTAATGGTCCACTAGTTTCACCATTACACCTTACCAGACCCTACGCCACCCATCCTTATTTTGACGGTGTGGTGGTTCACCAAATTTGTGATGGTTCATCATTTTTCCCACTAACTTAATCCAGTGCATAGATTTTCCTGTATCTTTTAGACGATGGAAATGGTGGTCCGTCATGTGACTGGTTCTCCACCAAATAAGACGTCACTTTTGTTCTAGTAACTCAGATTTGCACCTCTTTTTCCAATTGTATCTCTTTTTTTTGCAATATTTTTTGTCCTGCACACTCCACCAACATATCAAAAATGTACAAAAACATAAAATGAACTCCAACTATTTTTACAATAATACTTTGTGGGTTGCCTCCCACTAGCGCCTGATTTATCATCGCGGCACGACTTGGTTATCTTTATTACTTAGACTTTATCAAGATAAATAGTAACAATACTTTTTATCGAGTCCTTTGGACCAATATAATATTTGACTCATTTCCTGTTGACTTTGAAGAAGCTTCCATCTTCATTTTCAAGTTCGACTACTCCAGATGAGTAAACTTGACTAACACTACACGGGCCTGACCACTTGGACTTAAGTTTTCTTGGGAATAGTTTGAGTCTGGAGTTGATTAGAAGCACCAAGCCACCTTTCTAGAAATCTCATTTTTTTAATCCTTCGATCATGATACTTCTTAATCTTCTCCTTGTATATGTCTGCCCTTTTATAAGCCTCGTGACAAAATTTATCCATCTCATTCAGTTGCCCCAGTATTATATTTGTTGCCTCATTCCAGTTCAAATTAAGACAATTAAGTTCCCATAACTCTTTATGCTCTAACTCAATCGGCAAATGGTACATATTACCATAAACTAATTTGTATGGAAACATGGCAATGGGTGTCTTGAAAGCCATTAGATATGCCCATAATATATCCTCCAGCTTCCTAGACCAATCCTTCCAATTAGCATTTATAGTCTTGGAAAGGAAAGCTTTGATATACCGATTTGAGATCTCTACCTGCCCACTGGTCTGTTGGTAGTATGGAGTATCCACCTTATGCTGTTTGAATCCATATTTTACTATGGCGGCTCTGAATATCTTATTTCAAAAGTTTGATCCTTCATCACTTATGATGTTACATGTTACCCCAAAGCGTAAAAAGATATTTCTCTTTAAAAATGCAACAACCCATTTTCCTTCATTATCTGCCAAAGAAACAGCATTGACCTATTTTGACACGTAGTGAACAACTAGTATGTACTCCATCCCAAATAAGGTCACGAAGGGGCCATAAAGTCAATTCCCTATACATCGAACAGTTCTACCTCCAATATCTTTGAGATCGTCATCTTATGGAACTTTGAGATAGACCTTTGCCTTTGACATTGGTCATATATCTTTATGAACTCATAAGAATCCTTGAACAAAGTGGGCCAATAGTAGTCGCTTTAAAGCACTTTTTTGGTAGTACGATCACCAACATGGTGACCTTCAACTGGGGAAGCATGAGTCGCTTCTAGTACACTGAACATGTCTACTCTTGGAATGCACCATCTAATACTACCATCTGCACATCACTAAAAAAGATACGACTTATGATGAAGGGAAAGATTCTCTGGCATTACTTCACTTACTACATAGTTCTCAAAGTTGGCATACCAAGGTGCTTTTTTGAGCACTATAGCTAATACTTTCTCACCCGAAAAGGAATAATAAATTTCAAGCTCATCTTTTACTGCTTTCTCGTCTTTGAGACTTAATAGGTACTCATCCACTTGATTTTCACATCTTTTGTAATTCTTGACCTCAAATTCAAATTCCTAAAGTAGTAATACCCACCAGATCAACCTTCGATTCGCATCCTTTTTTTCCATTAGGTACCTTAAGGAAGTGTGGCCAGGGTGTACCACTACCTTGGTAATAGAAAAATAATCCCAAAACTTTCTGAAAGCATACACCACTTCTAGAAGTTCCTGTTCTATCACCATATAATTCTTCTAAGCCCCATTTAGGGCCTTGCTTTCATAATATATCGGATGAAACAACTTCTCTTTATTTTGTCCGAGAACAGCTACAACTGTCACTCCACTGGCATCATACATAATCTCGAACAACTTTGTCTAGTCAGTAGCAAAAATATTTAGAGCTTTCACTAGCTTTAACTTAAGGCATTCAAAGGCCATTCTGCAGTCATCATAAAAAGCAAATTTGGCTTCCTTCTCCAAGAGTTTGCAAAGCGGGTTTGCAATCTTTGAGAAATCCTTTATGACTATGCGATAAAAACCTGCATGGCCAAGAAAATTGTGTACCCATTTGACTGAAATAGGAGGGGGTAATTTCTCAATTACCTCAACCTTTTCCTTGTCTACTTCAATGCATCTAGGCAAACCACTCCTGCATCTAGCCACTTTATGATCTCCTTCTTTACCCCTATTGCATTAGTGGGTTTAATTGACGCTGGTGCTCAATAGTCGGGACAGAATCCTCTTCAAGCTAAATTTTATGTGTACATACACTAGGAGGGATGTTGATGATATCTGCAATCGTCCAACCAAATATAAGAGAGAGAGGGCTTCTACCTATTGCTCACCTAGATCAGCCGTAATAATAATAGGTACTGTATTCTCACTGCCCAGCCATACATACCTCAAATGACTGGGTAACTCTTTCAGCTCCAGGATAGGTGGTTCTTGGATGATCTTTTAAGTCCAAATCCAACTTCTTGGGTGATTATGAGAAATACCCCATGCCCGTTAAGGAACGCAATATCTCCTCATAATCTTCAAAACCATCCTGAATAAAATTCATCAACACGGTAGTTAATTTCTCAATAGCAAATTTCTCTTCAATCGGCACTTCCTTATCCTCCTCATAATAGACATCCACAATGGAAAACACACTCATTTCTTTATGCTGCTTCATTGATTGGCACACATCAAATCACACCACTTCATCATTCAGCCTAAATAAGAGCTCATTATCTTACAAATCAAGTAACATATTTCTGGTTGTGAGGAAAGGTCGACCCAAGATTATAGAAACCTCAAAGTCCACCTCGCAATCCAGAATGACGAAATCCACAAAAAATATAAAACTAGAAACCTTCACCAGCACATCATACAAAATACCAACAGGTGATTTTACAGACCTATCCTCCATCATAAGTCGCATGTTACTGGGTGTGCGGTCTCCCAAACCCAATTTTTTGTTAACAGCTAGTGATATCAGATTGATGCTAGCCCCAAAGTCACACAGAGATTTTGCAAAGTCAAGAAGTCCAATAGTGCATGGGATAGTAATTTTGCATACTTGGACATTTTCTCCAATTCCTTCACCAATGGCAGATTAATCATCAACTACTTAAGAATAGCTATGAATTTGCAGAACTTTGTGTCATCGGCCTTTATATTCAACCTATGGGGTGATTTTAGAAGAGTGGTAGCCACCACTTTTGTGTCATTTCCCTTATCTTCTCCAAATCCTCAACCTGTTGATTGTTGGAAGATGCATAATCAATAACCTCATCCGATTTCCCAAACTCCACCATATGATAAATCTCTGCTTTTTCAATATCATATGCTACAATATAAACCACAGGCTTGCCCACAGGAGGGCTTGCCAATACCTTACTACTTCTAGTAGTGATAGTCATGTAAGAGCTATCATTCTGCAGATTTTGAATGGTATCACTTAACAATGTTCCAGTCTTTCTCTTATTTAATGCTACAAAGAACTGGCTTATTTTTTTATCCAACTACTTGATAGAGGTGGAGAGCTAGTTTATCAACTGACTCATAGAAGAAAAATCGCTCTTCATGGTAGTCACCTAGAGTTGGCAGCTTCAACTTTCTTTAATAATTTCTTCATCATGTCTTCCATGGGTATCTTGCCAGAGATAGTTGTAGCATTATATTTGCTTTTGGGAGGTACATATATCTCACTCCTATCATTATTACTTTTCCAGTTTCCTTAATCCCTATCCTTGTAACCAGCCTTGTTGTAGTAGTTCCGACCTTGATTTCCTTGGCTATTGACTCGTAAACCCCCTTGATTATTCAAATAGTTAGCCTTTTCTTTTGAATCAGAAATATCTTTACCTTTGGATGCACCAGCTTTCACTTTTTTAGTCCTTGTAGATAATAAGTGTATGGTCAACAAACCCATCTACATCTTTAAGTGTGCCATGTCTTGACCATGTTCTTCCTCTTTCATACATTGTTCTGAAGTCATACTGATAGACACAGTGGGGCTTAATACCACAGAATCCATGATATGCCAAGCTCTACTTTATTTGGTCATCTGATCAAGAATTTTTGAAACCTCAAGAAAAGTGAGATCCATAAATGATCCCCTTGCAGCATTATCAACAACTAGCTTCGTAATAGAGTTCAAAGCACGATAAAGAGTCTTTATCCGATGAATATCTTTCATATTATGGTTCGAATACTGCGTCAGCTTCTTTTTAAACATCTCTCCTATCTCATGAAGAGCTTTAGTTGGGAGCTGCCTAAAGTTGTTGATCTCATGTCTCAATTGTACCCTCCTAGTAGGAAGAAAGAACCTTTTTAGGAAAGCCTCTCTCAACTGCCACCAGTTGGACTAAGCCATAATGTTGCCTCCCTAAAAAGAGACAACAGATATAAACACAAGTGGATGGCATTCTATCCCACTCATAGGTAGTCAAAGGACTTGAAAATAGTGATAGAGTTCACTAAATAAATATTGGAATCATCTTCTACAAGTCCCCCGAACAACAACTTCAGATGACAGACTTGAATTATAATACTGGCAATATTGAACTTTGTTCCTGGATCTAGAGGTGGACAAATAACATCTCCAGTGGAACTAGCTCCATCTATTCCATCTTCATCATCATTAAGATCAAATTGAATAGATTAGCGATCATTTCTCTCCCAGAAAGGACAGTTTCTATTTACTTTTCTGTTCACTGGTACAACTATATTCCTGAACGCCTTCAATTAATAGGATCTAACAAGTCATCATCCCCAAATCATTGTCATTAGGATTAGGATGACGTGCCTACTGACCATTATTTTGTTGTTTTACTTGATCTCTAGCAAACACGGCTAGTCTCTCAGCATCTTGGGGATCCACCATATTTCCAATTAGTTGTGGTTTCTAATGTATTGGTAATAACGGTGCACCCGATCTCTATGTACTTAGCATAAAAAAGTACTCCCCTGCACGGAACAAAAATATCAAACAAAAGTAAAATTTGGGAAACTTGACGAAAGGTCAGTTAATAAATACAAACTTAATTGACAGCCGTATTCCCCAGCAACGAAGCCAAAATTTGTTACACCTAAATTAAAACTCTCGTTAGAAAGTGTAAGCGGTCTATGTCAAATATATAACCCAACTGGGTTGGGTGTCAAATCCCACAGGGAATACTGTGCTCACTAAGTGTTGTGGTTGTTATTAGATTGTTGATCAGAGGTTCCAGAATAAGGGGGTATTAATTAGTGAATTATGTTTTAAATAATTGTAACAGAGTTATTCCAACTAATGATTCACTTTGCAAGTAGTAATTCAATTATATTATAAAAACCAGAGTTATGGTTACCAAGAAGCTTGAATAGTTAGGGTTGTGAATCACATTTGACTTCTAATTAACAATTTCAATTGTAAGAGTAGTTGAATCCTGCTATTTACCCATTAATTTCTCAACCTAATTGGATAATGTATCCTTTAATTCTCTCAAACTCAAAGAATATATTGGTTATTCAACCTTTTTCTATTGTAGGTAAATCCTTTTAAGGCATCCACCATTAATCTAAAGTTTAGAGCCTTTAGAGTCTATGTAAACCCTTTCTTTTCCCAAAAAACACTTTTCTTTTCGGACAAATGATGTTCAAGGGCACACTCTTCAAGTTTACATCCAATAAAAGTTATTAAAATGCAAAAAAATGTTTATACAACGTCAATTACTCATAGAACTCGATTAGATTCACAACCCAAATCCATTTTCACATCAAGGATCCCATAACCCTAGTTATGGGAACTTATCCACTAATGTCCATAGAAGAAGGAGAGAGAATCTTTGTATTATTCATAAATAAACTCATAATCTACTTACAAAAATTACAAGGATTAGTTCTTGAATCTTTAATAGAGATGGAATGAATAAATCCTCCAGAACTATTTTACTTCCTAAAGTACTAGGTTACAAAGAGTTTCAGATATGAAAAAAAAATGATAAAAGATAAAAGGACTTTCCTAATAAAACCTAAAATTGGGTATTTATATGTTCCCAGCTAAAAGGGATTTACAATTCAAAATCATAAAATCCGTGTCCAAAGTGACGGCCAAATGGTCCAAGACACAAAACATCTAGTTAAAGATCAAATGATAAAGCTAGTACTCTTAGCTTAAGTTACTAGTTTATTATCTTTGAATGTATGATGTGTTAAACACTAATTCACGGTGTTTGATGTTATAGAATGCTCGGGTGATTTGATCATGATGATATATTTATGATTAAAAAGCTGTAAATAAAGTGGAAATAACACCATATGGCATCAAAAGGATGGATAAACACATGGGACAAGACTTGGAAAAAATGGACATTATGGTGTCATTGGCGTCCCAAGAACATTAGGAATTACTTTAAGGACATTAAATTCCCCTGTTAGCATAATAAATAACTAATTATAGTATATAAATCATTTTAGGTCAAGCTATAGACCGTAGAAACTATGATAGGGGCATGCCACTCCCTTATCTGTAAATTGGCAGCTTGTGTCCAAGAATAAATTATCACGACCCAAACCAGGGCCTGGCCGTAACGAGCATTTCGAACCATGAAGGCCCAAAACACCCCTATATGTCTAATCATCATGCACCTAATTCATATGATTAAAGTAATGTGGAAGAAGTACAATAATTCGAAAATACAGTCAAAAATATGAAAAGAAACAACAACGGGGAAATAAGGTTTCCCCTAACATCAATCAACCTCTAAACAACTGTCTGCGAAAATCTCTAACAAATGACTGAGTCAAGTAACCTATATAAACTGGCACAAGGCCTCCAGTAAACCCCCAAAACTGAACATAAGATAAAAGGACTGTAGGACATAAGACCTTCCGAAACATAGAAGGCTCACCACTTGTCTCTACAACTCTGTTGAATGATCTACTGATTCTCTTGACCCCTAGACTGGGCATCTGAACCTGTGAGGCTGGAGAGGGGAGGGGGTCAGCACAAAAGTACTGGCATGCAGAGATATCAAAACAAAACATATTATTTTTACAAAATATAGTTGAGAGCCATTATAAAGTAATTTCGTATCAAATCATTTGAAAACACATGGGCGTAATGCAATGGTTTCTCAATAACAATAAAATGCAACTGAGATAGGTGGAATACCCTACATAATTTACACCAACTTTCCAACCTCGGTTGCCGCCGATATTAGAGTGTAAGTGAGGGAGAGACATATAAGACCACGAAGCATGGTGTCTCGACCCAATGGTAGTGCCCAAGATCACTCAGCCCGGGCTCCGACCTATAATACCAATTTGGGAATGACATAAAGTCAACTACTCAAGATTACTTAGCCTGGTACCAAATTACCGTGTCGGCATACACATTTTTCCAGCGATTAGCCCTTACACTCAAACGCCTTCTTTGGGCATCCACCTATCTCATGTAAAAGTGATGCATTCAAATTTCATTTGATTCAATCACATATCATGTTTTGTAAGGTATCATCATACCCGACTTGCAAGTCCTCAATATCACTTCCACATATGCATTATCATGTAGAAACCAAGGTGCTTCTTCATTTACAATAGGTGAATAATATTTATGTCAAATTCATGCTCTCTTTTGTTGATCACATATCATATGGGGTATCAAGTCAATATCATGGTAATTTGAAATCAATTTATCATTCATATTTATAAAACTTCATGGAAAATATCAAATCACATATGCATGTCTTCAACCATTGAAGTATATAGGCAAACAATTCCCATGACATAAAGAAAAATGACTTAGAAATCATATTGAAAGCAAGTTATTAGCATTTGATTGAAAACTCCCGTTTAAAAGCATATATCTTCATAAAAACTACACCCATGAGATTTTAGGATAACCCCACATACCTCTATTTCAAAGGATAATAGATGCTTCTTGAAGCTTGCGGATTGGTGATTCCAAATATGTAATTATCTTTGGAAACCTACGGTTGAATCTTGAACTATTTGGGTTTTCATTTTGAAACCCTAAGGAGAATCTTTGAGCAATTTTGATGAATAAAGGTGTATTTTGGGGTCCTTGGAACTGAATTTCGTGTTTTAGGTCTAAGTAACGGTGGAAAAGGTCCACTTTGTCCCTAAAACAGAGTGTTTAAGTCACCTGAAACCTTTACATAGGCGGTGCCAATGCTATCGCCTATGTTTACATAGGCGCCGCCTATGCTATAGCCTATGTTTACATAGGCGCTGCCTACGCTATCGCCTATGTTTACATAGGCACCGCCGAATATTTTGTAGGGCCATAACTTCTTGCTCGTGTGTCGGATTTTAGAAAATTTGTATCATTGGAAAGCAAACTCGAAGAGCTATCATTTGACATAGAGTAGGCTCTCTAATTCGACATATACAGAGAGTTATGGTCAATTGAAGCTGAGAAAAAATTACAACGTCCACTAAAACTTAATCGATCAAAATAGTTTCGACTCGTCCTTTTGTTGAAGGACCTCTATGGTCTAACTTCAAGCTTGAATGGATTCACATACTACGTAAATAATGAACATGACATATTGGCATAGGCTTTATGGCTTCAGGATTATCAACGCAGCAAAATCATGGTTTTTATAACACCCCAAAATTTGGGGTGTTACATTATCTCCCCCTTGGGATCATTCGTCCTCGAATGATGGGTAGGAACATATTGAAGCTTAGAGATATGGAATAATGCGGACATGATATATTTCTTTAAGAAAGAATGCACTGCTTTGAAACATGACTATAAGACTGGAACTACTGATGATCTAAAATCTTATACCTGACGTGCATATCTGATGCATGGATTTGTTACTAAGTTGTTATCATGAAAGTAGAACTAAATACACTGATAAGCTAAACGTTTTCTATTGGACATTTATTTCTAATTCATGCATATCTGACTGAACTGACGTTTGAATGTACGACTGAATACGCAATGATAACTGGTACGAAATATGTAATAAGAATCTATGGATGCAACTGAATGGGGTATCTCCCCCTTTGGACCCTATGTCCCTCTAGGAATGCTCAATTCACTAAGATACATGGAAAACTGAGGGGATTTGCAGGGCACCTACTAATTGAATCATAACTGAACATCTAAAATCTAAATTTAATGCATGATGTATGAATTGGGCTATACTCGTAACTACTGGTATACTCTATCTTGAAATTGTAGCATTTGTGAGATTTCAAGTTGAATGAATAAGTGCAAAGACGAGAAAACAAGTCATGTGAATCTGACTGCTAAACTGACTTACTGGCCATATAGACTGAATTATACTACACCCTCATACTTAATTTAAATATTCTCTTCAACACTATCTCTAAGGAAGCTCTAGCAGTAATACAGAGCCATGTATCTTGGGTACGGATTACATAAGACATCCAACTGAGGAAATCACAACATTGACACTACTCTGCAATCCGGAATATAGACACATAACTCCTAAATTAGGATATAATTTGCAGACCTTTGGTAATACAACTTCTTACTTTTAGGCTTAGAGCACTTCCCGAATATCCCTTAACTATACTATACCCTATAAATATCATATTTATTCAACTCAGCTTAAAATTCTCATAAGATCATTGACAAATCTTTCTACTATTGTCAGAAATAACTTAATTCCTTCGCCGTGATCAAGCCTAACTCTAAGTCACAAAAAAAATACAGCATGCCAGACCATGCTATTATCCTAAACCATATGATGCCACCTTTTATATCTCCTTTAAATATTACATCCTAAGTATAACATGCCTTACCACTTCAATGACTACTCTGAACTCTTAATATAAAGTCACTAATGCATATTGTGACCTTCTGCTAAAATCCAAAAATATCATTCAAGCCTAATTTATAACCACATGTTAACTTCAAGGCAACCACACATAAATACATACTTCATATTGTTTCTAAATTATTGCACATATAACTTCCACGCGCTACCCTAAGAGATACACACACAAACTTTTCCACTAACCATCACATGTATCAAACACATGGCCACAAATCTTACTTCATACTTATGGCCTTATCTAAACAAGCATACTATGATCTTTCATCAACAAGAACATTTACATCATCACCACTATCATTGCATAGGAAATCTCATTAAAAGGTTAAAACAAAAGACCCTCAAGCATGAAAAGATCTTTATACAGGACTGAGCAAACTATAAAGAGTGAGTACATGCGTCAAGAGTTGCATGACCTCAACTAGAGTTCATAACATAAGGAATGTGATTCCGACTACTTGAATGAACTAGAACTCATTATCTTGGAAATGGAAGAGTACATGACTCTCTATCATATACTGGAATCATGAACTATTACATAAAACTGAATCATAATGCATGAGTAAGCATCCGGATAACAAAAAAATACTGAGGTAGGAATGGGTTGAGATTCACCCTCGCTTTCTAATGTTCTAAATCATATTGCATCACTACTAGAATCTGAGAGCCTTACATGGTTATTCGTTCTATCATCTCCCCCTTAGCTTCAAGTCATCATCTAGAGTTTAGGAGATCCCTTACCAGATTCTAATTGAGCTACACTTACTACACTCTAGGGTCTGAAAGAAAAAAAATGACAATACATGCATATCATAGACTTAACCCGAATGACTACCTTCAGGGTTATGCTCTATCTTTTCATAGCCACCAATAGTTATGATATAATTCCTGCACACTTATTTATATCGGTTCAACCTTCAAAACTCAAACTTAGATTCTAACACTTAACATGGCTATTTAGATCACCATATACCATCTAACTAGTGTTTCTCTACTTAACAATTCAATGGTACCACTAGCCACACAAATTATCTAATAGTCTTAGAAAAATATGCTGCAACCTCATATCACCTTGGCATACTTCTACACCATACCTACAACATTATACTTCATTACGAATCAATTTAAACTTAATCCATTTCATACACCGTTCAAGCCTATTAGATCACTTTCATATAACTAACATCATTGATCAAGAAATCATCACATCCACCTTTATGAACTTCAACAGTTCAAACTTGATGTCAAGTGCTATGCATGATTTACAACCCAACCTTACACAAAATTTTCACTTACAAACTATAAATAAACATCATGAAACACTAGTGCACTAGAACTTCATAACCACAATAATAGTTCATGACCTAACGGTTTCCCGTATCATAATTCATTAGCATGTACTATTTCAGCACCTCAAGCCTACTAATTTTATCCCACAAAACATGCATCAAGAAACTCTTGCCACTATTTACCACCACGCCATTTAAATTTAAGCCTATAGTTTAGTATCAATCATCTACCACCAATGAAGAATGCAACATAATATAAATATAGTAATCCATCAAATTAGGACATTTTACCCAACTATCTCAAAAATCTACTACATGCTTTCTCCCAAGTAGCACTAGTTTACAACTACCAATGAAAAGAGGGTCAAAGGGGTTAAAACCTAATAATATACATGGTCAACCTTATCCTTATATTATAACCACGTATAATCGTATTTACTTATACTAATTTCACATATCACAGTTACTTACCCAAGCATAAATTTACACTACCTTCAAATTCCTCAAATAACCATGAGTCTATAATCATAAGTTACTCGATAATATAGCCATTTTCACATTCAAGCAACCAACAAATCACCCTGATCAACAAATCCTTCTCTACCTTCTACTAACAATATACAAGGACGAATCACTTCATTAACAACTCAATGTCATGCAAATATATTCAGCCATACATATATTAAACCAACAAAAGAACAACAAATTGGAGAACAAGTTGCTAGTGAATTGAAACAGGCCTCACATGGCTTCACTAAACTTTTTAGTTTCATCAACACAATGATAAAATATTTTCAATCGATAGAAAATTGTCACACAATATTACATAATCATAGAATACACATCTTACTCTGTATAGATAAAAATCTGAGTCAAATATTTCCCACACAGATTCTGATACAATCTATACACGCTACTAACTACCAACAAGTCATGACACTGACACTTTAACTTATACTACTATTTGGGTGGAAATTCAATTCCAACACTCCTACTATATATCTTTTCCTTTAAGCATGACATCTGCAACATAAATTTTTGAAAAGGTCGGAATATACTCAATACAAAAGGCTGAAAAGCACAATTTCATTATGATCAAGATTCACACTATAACCCTTACACTCTGAAGCAATAATGGAATCTTCTCAAGTCCTTGCACAATATTAAGATCTTATATGATGTGATTCGAAGGGACAATACAATTTAGACTCTAAGCTTCTGTACATGAATTAGCCCAATGATGAGACATGTTTGAGAATGTTCGAGCAAGGAAATAATTGGGATGACTATTACTTTCGTATGGGAGACACCATAGCACGAATTTGAGTATGAAAGATGAATATTCTAACTCTATTGCACGAACTACAATATGAAGAAAGAGACATTCGTAAGCTCCTAGTAGCCTTTTTCTTATAAGTGTGGCGCGCTACACACCCATAAATAAGACTTTACTCGATGTAATTTTGTAGACACCCTGGGACCATGAATCGTGCTTTAATATCAAGTTTGTCACGACCCAAACTAGGGCCTGGCTGTGATGTGCATTTCAAACCATGGAGACCCAAAACACCCCGATCTGTCTGATAATCATGCAAATAATTCATCACAAAAAAATACGGAAGATACAAAATATAACGGAAACATGGTCAAGAATCATACAAAAATGAAAATGGGGAATAGTGTCCCACAATCTAAATTAACATCTCTAAAATCGTCTGTGAAATCTCTACTATGTGACTTAAATAATGTCTATCTAAAAACTGGGGCAAGGCCCCCAGCACACCCAAAACTAATATAAGATAAAAGGACTGCAGGATATAATACCTTTCGAAACCTAGAAGGCTCACCACTTGTCTCTACAACTCTGTCTGAATGATCTACTGATTCCCTTGACCCCTAGACTGGGCATCTAAACCTGTGAGGTTGGAGAGGGGAGTGGGTCAGCACAAAAGTACTGGCACGTAGAGATATCAAAACAAAACATATTATTTTTACAAAATATAGTTGAGAGCCATTATAAAGCAATTTCGTATCAAATCATTTGAAAACACATGGGTGTAATGCAGTGGTTTCTCAATATCAATGAAATACAACTGAGCTAGGTGGAATACCCTACATAATTTACACCGACTGTTCAACCTCGGTTTCCACTGAGATTAGAGTATAAGTGAGGGATAGACACACAAGACCACGAAGCATGGTGTCTCGACCCAATGGTAGTGCCCAAGATCACCAAGCTCGGGCTCCTGCCTATAATCCCAATTTGGGAATGACATAAAGTCAAGTACGCAAGATCACTTATCCTGGTACCAAATTCGTGTGTCGGCCAACACATTTTTCCAGCGATGATCCCTTACACTCAAATGCCTTCTTTGGGCAGCCGCCTATCTCATGTAAAATTGATGTATTCAAATTTCATCTGATTCAATAATATATCATATTCTGTAGGGTATTGTCATACCTGACTTGTAAGTCCTCAATATCACTTCCACATATGCATAATCATGCAAAAACCAAGGTGCTTCATCATTTACAATTGGTGAACAATATTTATTTCAAATTCATGCTCTCTTTTATTGATCACAATATCATACGGGGTATCAAGACATTATAATGGGAATTTGAAAGCAATTTATCATTCATATTTATAAAACTTTATGGAAACTTTCAAATCACATATGCATGGTTTCAACCATTGAAGTATATAGGCAAACAATTCCAACATAAATAAAAATAACTTAGAAATCATATTGAAAGAAAGTTATTAGAATTTGATTGAAAACCCCATTTAAAAGCATGCATGACCATAAAAACTACACCCATGAGATTTTAGAATAACCCCACGTACCTTTATTTCAAAGGATAATAGATTCTTCTTAAAGCTTGCGGATTGGTGATTCCAAATATGTAATTATCTTTGAAAACCTACGGTCGAATCTTGAACTATTTGGGTTTTTATTTTGAAACCCTAAGGAGAATCTTTGAGCACTTTTGATGAATGAAGGTGTATTTTGGGGTCCTTTGAACTGAATTTCGTATTTTAGGGCTAAGTAATGGTGTAAAAGGACCACTTTCTCCCCAAAATGGAGTGTTTAAGTCACCTGAAACCTTTACATAGGTGGTGCCTATTCTATCGCCTAAGTTTACATAGCCACCACCTATGCTATCGCCTATGTTTACATAGGCACCGCTAACTATTTTGAAAGGCCATAACTTCTTTCTCGGGTGCCGAACTTTAGCGAAATTGGTATCGTTAGAAAGCTAACTCGAAGAAATATCATTTGACACATAGTAGGATCTCTAATTCAACATATACAGAGAGTAATAGTCAGTGAAATCTGACACAAATTACAATGTCCACTAAAACTTAATCGATCGAAATAGTTTCAACATGTCCTTGAGTTGAAGGACATCTATGGTCTAACTTCAAGCTTGAATGGATTCATATACTATGCATATAATTAACATGCCATATTGGCATAGGATTTATGGCTTCGGGATTATCAATGCATCAAAATCATGGTGTTTATAACACCCCAAGATGCAGGGTGTTACATAAATAGGTCACTTAGTTATTTTGTTTCACACCTTTGACGACCTTGGGACATTAAGGGAGGATGTATTACACTTCAATTAATCTTTTTATTTAATTAATTTTTTTTTGTAGTTGTTAACATTTATTCCTTAGTTATGATTATGATTATGTCCATGATAGGCTAAACAACCTTTTTCCAGAGTTCGGTCCAAGAATATGAGTATTATTTTTTTGAATTGATTTGTTTATGATTTTTTATAATTATAGGTTGTTTATTTACCCTTATTAGTACTATTTTAAGGATTATCAACCCTTATAATACATTTATAATAGTCTTAATAACCCGAAAGTAGCAATAAGAGGATAGATAGTGGGATAGATATAATACAATTGTAATCATCCAATTGAATGAAGTTATAATTTGCATTCAGGATAAAATTATACATATACAATATATTTTTTTCACATATGAGATTAAATGTGAATGCATATAACTTACTTTTTTTATCCCCGGTCAATGATGTAGTTTTGGGGCTAAGTTTTATAATTGAGTAAATGTTCATAAGGACATAGGCATAGTATAAACTCTGTGAACCAACCACAAAGATAATAAACCTATCAAACAAATTTTATAGATTAATATGATTTTTTCCAGTTCCTTATCCCTTGTCTTTTCCTCATAATTGTTCAACCCTATATTTTATACATTATTTTGTCTATTCATAGTCTTAACTTATAATTACTTTTGGTTACATTAGTACTGAGTTAATCTTAATAGTTTAGACTAGTCTCAGATAGTTTTTAACATTAGTCTCTTAGGGAGTGATGATTGGCTTAAAAATGCCACTATATTACTTGGTGATACCATGTATACTAGCATGTGTGTTGGGGCGCAACAAGTTTTGCACGCCATTGTTGGGAACTTGTCAATTAAAAATTATCTCAGTTTAGTTTTACTTTTTAATTTCTATGGTACTTTTGACTTGGTCTTGATTTTTGAATTTTTAGGCCATAGGTTAACAAGCTAGTAATCTATCAAGGGATCGAGAATTGGTGGAGCCAAACCATGATCCTAAACAACTTGTCACGACCCGAACGAGGGTCTAGCCAGGATGAATATCCCTAACCATGAAGGCCAAGAGCACTCTTCTCTATCTAGTATTTATGAACAACATTCATCTAACAAAAGAAGATGTGGAAATGGAATCTGCTACAAAAATATTGTCAATTATTAATTCAACATAAGCATGGAAACTGTAAATCAACTATACCTAAATAATATCTGATGCAGTCTGCGAAATCTCTATGACATAAAAATATGATCACTCTCTCAAACTGGGACAAGGCCCCCAGGAGACCAAAAATGAAATAAGTGACATAATCTGAAAAGACAGGCCTTCTGGAATAGGTAAGGCTCACCACTGCATAATTTGATCAGCTGTATGAATTATCTAATACTTATATGGACCCCTAGACTGATTCACATAACCTGAGAGGTGGGGAGGTCAATACAGATGTACTGGTACTCAAAGCATATCCAAAATAATCATTTGTTATTCAACATATATGAGAGCAATTTAAAACTGTTCATAAGTATATCATATAGTAAGAATTCACATGGTCATTTTAAGGACTCTGTAAAAATCATCTCAACTCTGAGAAATCTGTGTTACTTCTGTGCTAGGTGGTATACCCAACAACTCTATAAATTCCATGGGCCATATAGAAACTACCATTAACTCAGCAGCCAGTCCCCCAACCCATGTGTGCCCCAAGGGTCGGAGTCTCTAAATCTACTACGCCACACAGCCGTCGCCAGCATACAATGATAATCTACCCATATCGGCAAATACAATTTTAGGCTAAGAGTTTCTTAAACTCATGCCTTCTTCGGGTAACCATCTAACCCTCTTTAAGCCCCTTTTTAAAACTCTATCAAAATAGGCATTCTCTGAAAACATGTTCTGAAAACAAACTCTGAAAACATACTCTATTATGTCATAAATACATATGGTATCGTCATACCATTGACTTGCAAGTCACATCTCTGAGCCATTATTAGTCTATCATAAATCTCTATTTTCAAAACACAAGTTTTGGGACCATTATTTCAATAATTCAATTCAAATAAACTCTTTAGCAAACCTCAGGTAAACACATGCAAGGAACTCATCTTTATCAAGCATTTCAATAGTACAAGGTGGTCATGTCAAAGTTCTCAATTCACATGCAATTCATTCTATTAAATAATAGAACACATTTATATCAAGAAACACCCTCTTAAAAATTTCAAATCATGCTTAAATGCTATAATATTACAAAAACATCCTTCAAATCACAAAACTATAATCTTTAATTCAATACACGAGAGGGACTTAATAATTTATGCTCTCAAAGATCTTAAATCTCTAATTCCATACATATACGTATACATGTAAATCAAGCTACGGGTTAGGACCTCAAGGTTAAAGCTATAGTAACATTGAAATATTTTAAATACGAAATTTAAATGTAAATTCCCAAACCCCTTGAAAATCATGCATAAAAATCTAAAATTTATGCTCTAATGGTTTCAAGACCATGAAGTTCTTAGGATAAACCCCACGTACCTCTATCTATAAATTTAAAGGATGCTTCTTGATGCCCACATATTGGGGATTCCAAATCTTCAATTTGTTTTGAAAACCCACAGTTGAATCTTGATTTATTTGGATTACCAATATGGAACCCTAGAAAGTGCTCTTGAATATTTTTGGTGAATGTATGAGTAATATGCACAATACGGGTTGAAATCTTATGTTTGGAATAATAAGGGTGCGAGAAAATATCCAATATACCCTTAATGAGACCGGTATGAAAATATAACTAGGAGACCGATTTCATGGCCCACTGCGATGCGCCACTATCACGGTGGCTCACTAGAAATTAACGAATGGGAATTTGGCCCACTCCGCGGCGCGCCACCATCGCGAAGTCCCACTAGAAATTGACCATCATTATTTACACCCTCTCCATGTTGTGCCAAGGACAGGAATGATGTTGTTTTACGACTAGGACTTAAATTACCCATGACTACTTCACCGAGTTTCCATTTTTGATGTATCTTATGTCCACGCAAAACTTATTCAATCGTCTCCAAAAAGAAAAGTTGAAATCTAAGGCATTCCTTTGGGAAAAAAGTATAAATCACTCTAGAAGACAATTCTTGATATTTTAGGGACAAAATTTAGTTAAGAAAAACTTCAGGGCGTTGCAATGTCCCCCCTTGGGAACATTCATCCCCGAATGTTGACGCGGGATATAGACAACTATTATTTCAAACATACTAAGGCGTCAAAACAATAAGGTAAGGATTATACCTTTCATTTTGTCATCCATTGGATCAAAAAGGTTTGGGTATCTAACTCTCATGTCAACTTCTGATTCCCAAATAGCTTCTTCAATTTTCTGGTTTCTCCAGAATAATTTAACTGAGGCTATCTCTTTATTCCTCAATCTTCTAACTTGGCGATCCAAAATCTCTACAGGCTCTTCTTCCTAGTAAAAGGTGTCTGTCACTTTGATTTCTTCGAAAGGTAATATTAAAGAATGGTCTCCAATACACTTCTTCAACATAGATATATGAAATACCGGATGAACTGAACCCAAATTAGTTGCAAATTCTAACTCATATGCGACTTCACCTATCCTTCTCGCAATCTGATATCGTCTTATAAAGTAAGGACTCAGCTTAAGTTTCTTCCCAAATCGTATGACTCCCTTCATGGGAGAAACCTGGAGAAACACCCAATCTCTAACCTCAAACTATAGATCTCTTATCCTAACATAGACCAAGGACTTTTGATGACTATGAGCTATCTTAAGTCGTTCTCTAATGACTTTCACATCCTCTAGTGGCTGATGAATAAGATCAGGCCCAAATATTTGCGTTTCACTTACTTCATACCATCCTATTGGGGACCTACATCTTCTCCCATACAATTCCTCAAAAGGTACCATCTTAATATTGGAATGAAAACTATTATTGTATGCAATCTCTATTAGTGGTAAGTGATCTACCCAACTACCTTTAAAATCAATCACGCAGGCCCTTAACATATCCTCAAGGGTCTGGATGGTGTGCTCAGCCTGCCCGTCTATCTAAGGGTTGAAAATCATGCTCAAATTCACTTGGGTACCTAAACCCTTTTGAAAAGATCTCCAAAACTATGAAGAAAATTTTGTACCTCTGTCAGATATGATGGACATAGGTGCCCTATGCAAATAAACTATTTCTACAATGAACAGCTTGGCATAATCCTCTGTGGAATAATTTTTCCTAAGAGGTAGAAAGTGAGCTGACTTGGTGAACATATCTACAATCCATCAAATGGAATCATAATAGTTTCGGAACCTCAGAAATCTTATAATTAAGTCCATATTAATCATCTCCCACTTCCACAAAGGCAAAGCTATCTCTTGAGAAGAACCACTTGGCCTCAAATGTTCCACTTTAACTTGTTGATAATTCAAACACTTGGCAACATAGTTAAAAACATAACACTTAATATTATTACACCCATAAAGGGTTTTCAAATCTTGATACATCTTAGTAGAGCCAGGGTGAAAATCATACCTCTACGTGTGAGCTTCGTCAAGGATTCTCTTTCTTAGACCATCTACATCAGGCACACACAATCTACCCTGGTATCTCAAAACACCATCACCACCAATTTCAAAAGAAAATACCTTTTGTTAACCCACATCTTTCTTGATCTGCAACAAGATGGGGGTCTTCAACCTGCTTTTCTTTGAATTCTACACAAAGGGAAGATTTAGCTATCTCATGAAGAACCACTATTTCATCCTCAAAAACCAAAAGTCCCATTCCTAGATTTACAAGTCGGTGAATATCCTTCACCATCTCCCTCTTTTCTTTCCCCATAAGAGAAAGACTTCTCAAAGATAACTTGCTGAGGGCGTCGGCTACGACATTCGCCTTGCCCGAATGATAGTGCAGGCTCATGTCATAGTCTATTAAAAGTTACAACCATATTCTCTGCCTGAGATTCAATTCTTTTTGTGAGAAAACATACTATAAACTCTTGTTGTTAGTAACTATATCCAAGTGTACCCCATACAAATAGTGCCGCTAGATCTTAAGTGCAAAAATCATAGTTGCTAACTCCAAGTCATGAGTAGGATAGTTCCACTCATGAACCTTAAACTGCCTAAATGCATAGGCCACTACCTTACTATGCTGCATAACAACACACCCAAGTCCCACTCGAGATGCATCATAGTGTACAACAGAACCTTCTGTACCCTCCGAAAGAGTCAAAATAGGAGCAGTAGTCAACTAATCTTTCAACTTCTTAAAACTATTCTCACAAGAGTCAGACAACAAAAACTTCACCTTTTTCTGAGTCAACTTAGTAAGTGGTGCAGCTATGGAAGAAAAAATCTCAATGAATCTTCTATAATAACCCGCCAAACTCTAGAAGCTCTGAATGTTGGTTGGAGTCATGGGTTTGGGCCATTTTCTCACTACCTCAATCTTTGGGGGATCAACCTTAATCCCCTCACTAAACACAGTATGCCCCAACAACGTAATAGCATTCAACCAAAATTCACACTTGGAAAATTTTGCATACAACTTATGATCTTTAAGGGTCTGAAGAATGATTTGGAGGTGATTGGCATGGTCCTCCTCACTCTTAGAATATACCAAAATATCATCAATGAATACAATGACAAACAGATCTAGAAACTGATGAGAAACCCTATTCTTTAGATCCATGAAAGGCACAGCGGCGTTAATCAATTCGAAGGACATGACTAAGAATTCATAATGGTCGTATCAAGTTTTAAAAGTTGTTTTGGGAATATCTGACTCTCTACTTTTCTACTGGTGATATCCTGAATAAAGGTATATCTTTGAAAAACATTTAGCACACTGAAGTTGATAAAAAAAATTATCAATCGTAGGAAGGGGATATTGATTTTTAATTGTGACCTTATTCAGTTGGCAGTAATCTATGCACATACAAAACGAACCATCTTTCTTTTGCAAGAAATGCATAGGTGCACACCAGGGAGACATATTGGGGTGGATAAAACCTTTATCTAGAAGATCTACTAGCTGTTTTTTCAACTCTTTTAGCTCTGGAGGAGCCATCCTTTATGGCGGAATAGCCATCCTTAGAGATCATTTGGAAAGACTTTCAGGAATTTATTCACTATATGGACAGGCTGAAGAGGGAGACTTTCAATACTAGAATCTTTAACACAAATAAGATGATACAACCAACCTTTGGAAATAAGTTTACGGGCCCTGAAATAAGATATAAAGTGCCCTCTAGGTCAAAGAGAACGTCCCTCCCATTCTATCACAGACTTATTCAGAAAAGAAAAGGTGATTCTTCGGGTCCTACAATTCAAGATGGCATAGCACGAATAGAGCCAGTCCATCCCTAAGATGGCATCAAAATCAACCATATCAAGTTCTATGAGATCTAACTTAGTATCCTGGCTGGAAATAGACACAACATAATTTCTATACACCCTCCTAACCATAAAAAAATTTCTCACTAAGGTGGAAACCGAAAAAGGTTCAGCAATTACATCAGGCTCAAATATAAAATCAACTGCCACGTATGGGCTTACAAAAGACAAGGTAGACTTGGGATCAACTAATACATACACATCACGAGAAAATATTTGAAATATCTCGGTGAATACATCTGGTGAGGCCTTTTCCTCCTGGCGATTGGTCAAAGCATATAACCGATTTTGACCATTTTTGGTAGCCGAAGTGGCACCCTTCTGAGGTGGTAGTGCAGATGAATTTGTCTGTGACTTGGATACTCCAAGATTACACTTTTTTGTTGGACACACTCTCTGGATATGGCCTAGCTGGCTGCATAAATAACACACTAAAGTTCCAAACTGACATCTCCCTGAATGAATCCTCTCACATCCTCAGCCCCTAACTAGTCTAAAAATTCTGGGTGCGTTGCTCAATTGTGGGTCTGGAAACTGGAGCACTAGAAGTCGACTTTGCATTAAACTAATTCTTTTTATTTTTCCATTTGCCACCATAATTACCGCTCTGCTACTGACTATGACTCTGGTCTATCGCTCTGGCTTTCTTTACCTACCTATCCTTATCCCTAGATTTGGCTATCTTCGTCTTTTTCTCCTCAACTTGCTACATGTGGACTGAAAGTCTATCAAAGTCCATATCCCTATTTAGCATAGCTCCCTGACACTCAAGCACTACATCATCTGAAAGGCCAGAAGCAAACTTCCTAATTTGGGCCCTCATACTACTCATCTCTCAATAGCATAACGGTCCAGCTGATTAAACTTTAAACTATACTCCTGAATACTCATCTTACCCTACTTAAGGTTTATGAACTCTTTTTGTTTAGCTTCCCTCTGCTCCAGAGGAAAGACTCGATTAAGAAAAGATTTCATGAACTCATCCCAAATTGTGGGTTCAACACTGTCACCCTTTGCATCTTTCAACTTGTTGTACCATTGGTTCGCTACATCCTTTAGTTGGTATCCTTGTAGATCAACACCCTCCACCTGATCAACATGCATTAATTTAAAAATATTCTCCATTTTGTCTACGAACTCTTGTGGGTCTTCTTCTACCTTAGCGCCAGAGAACTTAGGTAGGTTAATTCTCATGAACTGGCCCACTCTAGTAACTTCAGAATTAAGAGACGCAGACCTAGTATCCTCAAAACTTTGAGTCTATGCGTCTAATAATTATGTCAATATGTGAATAGACTATATTATTCAACACTAAAAACCTCTCTTTCACGAGGCTGGGAGCTCTTGGAGGGTTGGTCGGTACAGCAGGCACTCCCAGAGTAGGAACAGTTTTTGGCATATTAGCTCTATTACGGGTCCACATCCTATAGGTCAGACGAACTTCATCATCCCAAGCATTAGCGTTGAAGCTACGAGGAGGCATCGTTAGTTTTCTGAGAAAGAAAGAGGTCATTGATTATGGGAAAGATTAGACTCTGAAGCATGAACTAAATCACAAAAAATAGAAACATTCTTAAACCCCTCGTAGCATCCTGCTTATAAGTGTGGCACGCTACACACCTTAAATAAGACTCTACCTAATGAAATTTGACTGTTACTCTGGGACCGTGAACCGTGCTCTGATACCAAGTTTGTCACGACCTGAATAAGGGCCTAGCCATGATAGACATCCCAAACTATGAACGCTCAGAACACCTTTCTCTATATGGTAATCATTCACAACCTTCATATAATAAAAGAAGATGGAGAAACATAATCTTCTATGAAAACATGGTCAATTCGAATTCAACATAAGTATGGAAATAGTAAATCAACTGCATCTAACTAAAATTTGACTAGGTCTAGGAAATCTCTACTACATGAAAATCAGACCACTGTCTGAAACTGGGACAAGGCCGGCAGTAGACCAAAACTGAAATAAGTGACATAATCTAAAAAGACAGGACTTCTGGAATAGAGAAGTCTCACTACTTTACAATTTGATTGGCTGTCAAAATTATCTACTGCTTATCTAGACCACTAGACTGAGCCTCAGAAATTGATAGGTAGGGGGAGGGGGTCAATACAGATGTACTAGTACGTAGAGCATATCCTAAATAATAATTTATTATTCAAAATATATGAGAGCAATTTAAAATAGTTCATAAGCATGGCATTTTAAAGACTCTATAAAAATCATCTCAACTCTGAGAAATCTGTGTTACTTCTGTGCTAGGTGGTATACCCTACAACTCTATCAATTCTATGGGCTATATGGAAACAACCATTAACTCAGCAGCCAAGCCCCCAACCCATGTGTGTTGCAAGGGTCGGAGTCTCTAAATCTACTGCGCCACATGGTTGTCGCCAGCATACAATGATAATCTACCTGTATCGGTAAATACGATTTCAGGCTAAGAGTTTCTTGAACTCATGCCTTCTTCAGGTAACCATCTAACCCTCTTTAAGCTCCTTTTTAAAACACTATAAAAATAGGCAGTCTCTAAAAACATACTCTGAAAACATGTTCTGAAAACATACTCAGAAAAATACTCTATTATGGCATAAATACATATGGTATAGTCATACCATTGACTTGTAAGTCACATCTTTGAGCCAGTATTGGTCTATCACAAATCTCTATTTTAAAAACATAGGTTTTGGGACCACTATTTCAGTAATACAATTCAAAGAAACTATTTGTCAAACATCATGTAAACACATGCAAGGAACTCAACTTTGTCAAGCATTTCAATAGTACAAGGTAGTCAGTCATGTCAAAGTTCTTAATTCACATGCAATTCTTTCCCTTAAACAAAAGACCACACTTATACGAAGAAACACCCTCTCAATAATTTTAAATTATGCTCAAATGATATAATATTGCAAAAATATCCTTCAAATCACAAAACCATAATATTTAATTCAATACACGAGAGGGAGTTCATAACTTATGCTCTCAAAGATCTTAATTCTTACATTTCATATATATACGTATACATGTAAATCAAGTTAGGGGATAGAACCACAAGGTCATGGCTATAGTAACATGGAAATATTTAGAATATAAAATTTAAAAATAAATTCCAAAACCTCTTTGAAAATCATTCATTAAAATCTGAAAATCATCCTCTAATGGTTACAAACCCATGTAGTTTTTAGGATAAACCCCACATACCTCTATTTAGAAATTTAAAGGATTCTTCTTGATGCCTAAGACTTGGGAATTCCAAATCTTCAATTTTGTTTTGAAAACCCACGGTTGAATCTTTATTTATCTGGATTATTAACATGGAACCCTAGAGAGTGTTCTTGAATATTTTTGGTGAATGTATGAGTATTATGCTCAATTGGGGTTAAAATATTGTATTTGTACTGATAATGGTATGGGAAAATACCAAATATACACTTAATAAGACTGGTATTAAAATATAACTAGGAGCCTGATTTCATAGGTGACTGCGATGCTCCACTATTGCGGTGGCTCACTGGAAATTGATGAATGGAAATTTGGCTTACTCCGTGATGCACCACCATCATGGAGTCCTACTAAAGATTGACCATCGTCATTTACACCCTCTCTGTGATGCGCCAAGGATAGGAATAATGGTGTTTTATGACTAGGACTTAAATTACCCATAACTCCTTCACCGAGTGTCCATTTTGGATGCATCTTATGTCGATGGAAAACTTATTCAATCATATACAAAAAAAAAGTTGAAATCTAAGGGATTCCACTGGGAAAAAATTGTAAATCAATCTAGAAGCCAATTCTCGATATTTTAGGGACAAAATTTAGCTAAAAAAATCTTTGGGATGTTACAAAACTCTTATATCAGTGGAGAAAAAATGTTGTCCTTCTCTATCGTATGGCGCAAATTCACAAGGAATAAGACATTTCTGCTCTTATGGATTAGGATCCATTAGACTGCATGATAGTTCACTATGTGACAATCCCACCGGTGACTAATGTGACCTCCTTCATTCGAAGAACAGCCCTTATAGGAAGATTTGCACTGAAGAAGAATATGTTGTAGCTCTTGAGCAATAATTGACAATTCACCATGCTATCACATTTAGATCCACAAGTCCACCTACAAAACATTCTTGAGATCAGTAACACATTCATATCTATGGGTGTGTCAACTAATTATCTGAGGTTGACACTCTTCCACTTCTTACTTTTGGGGAAGCAAAAAAAATGTTGAATCTTGAGCCAGTAGGTTTAATCATAACTTGGGATGACATAGCTCAAAAATTCCACCTCCGCTTCTTCCTAGCTAGTAAAACTGTTAAGCTTTACAATGACATTTTAAGCATCAATCAGAGGCCATATAAAAACCTGTATCATGATTAGGAGAGTTTCAAAGCACTTCTTTGAGAAAGTCCACATCACTAATAATATGATGCGGTACTAGCTCACACATTTGTTGCGGCACTTGATCCTAATACAAAAATTTTGCTAGATTCAGCTACAGGTAGTCAGGCTTGAAAAAAACATATGATGAATTATACACTATATTGAATTGGATCAATCAAGAAAATCCAAATTTGCATGGTGATACCTCAAAGTGCTCAATGAAAAAGGTTGAAAGTATGATTGAAGTTGATATCCCAACAAACTTAGCGCCTAACTTTTATCTATGCATAAATAAATGATAATTAATTTAGCTAGTTGGATGAGCAACAGTCTTAAGATTAGGTTAATGTGGTGTAATGGGGTCTGGTATAGTGTGACATTTGTGGTAAAAATTGCCGCACTGATGATTAGTATGGATCCAATCCTTAATCCATCAACTTTGTAGGCAATGCACAAAAGCCAAATTATAGTAATGCTTACAACCTAAAGTGGTAAACTCACCCATTCATTCTTTAGGAAACAATCACCTTCAGTAATACCAGTAGAAGCAGCAAAACACACATCCAAACAATATTGAGGAAATTTTGAAGAAGATCTTGGCTAATTAGGAGAAGATGGTTGCAGTTATAAAAAATAATCAAATTAAACAAAAATAGATGGAGTAATAGTTGGGGAAATTATAGCATGCACAAAATACTAGGCCTCATGGTGGCTTGACAAGTGAGAATGTACCTCTAAAGTAAGTAATGACAATTAATTTAAGGAGTTGTAAGGAGCTTAATAAAAAACCTCCAAAGAAAGCTAAGGAGGAAGATACATAGTTAGTTTAATAAAAGGATGAAGACTATGTTGCTTATTATTTGGGAAAGTCTGAGATCCCTAAAACAAAGGTTTCTAAACAAGTGAAAAAAAGACCACCACCACCATTTCCATAGTGATTCAAGAAATCCACAGAGGATGCTTGTTTCAAGAAGTTCTTTGACAAATTCAGAGAACTTCACATCAATTTACCTTTATTTAAATTTTTCTGGGGAATCACCAAGTACACCAAGTACTTGTAGGATGTCGTGACTAATAAGGTGAAGCTAAAGAATATTGAGACAGTGGCATTGACAGGGGAGTGCAGCTATGTTGTAATGAAAAGGATACCTAAGAAGCTTAAAGACCCGGGGAGTTTCACCCTCCCTATACAGAATGGTGATGATGAAGTGGTACATGCCTTGAGTGATTTAGGGCGAGTATAAATTTTATTCATTTATCTGTTTTTAATACTCTTGGTTTTTATGAGATGAGACCATGCCCGTTGATATAATTAGCGGACAAGACCAGAGTTAAGCCTGAAGGAACAATTGAAGACGTGCTAATAGAGGGTAATAAGTTTGTAATTCCTATTGATTTTCTTATTTTGGATAATGGTGCAGATGACAAAGTATCGATCATTCAGGGATGCCCATTCTTATCCATGGGACGAGAATTTATAGCCATGAGAGAGAGCACCCTCACAATTTTATTGGATAATGAGGAGGTGGTTTCCCCAATTTTTAAGCCAGTTAATACACCTTTCCATTACAAATTTTTTTGTATGGTTATAGTTATGGAAGTTGATAAGTGTGGTGTAGGAGAAAGTGAGCACCAAACACTTACTCAAATAGTCTCATTGAGTGGCTCGAGCCACCACCTAAGCCCAAAGTAATATGATTGATAATCTTGAAAAGGCTATTGTTAGGAAATATATTGACCTTGATATTACACACTTAAGAGGTTAGAAATAAATAAGAACAAGGCCTCCAAGTAAGAGAAAGAGATAGGAATTCATTTGAGTAGTGATGATAGGTAGTGTCGCGATTCTAAATTAGGCACTGCTTAAGAGACATCCCATGTTAAGGTAGGCATTTTATTTTTAGTATTTGAGATTTTACTTTGCATATTTTTTGTCTATGTTTAGTCATATGTTTATAGGAAGTTTGAGTATCGGAGAACCGAGCCAAGAAGCATGACAAAGACTAAATGTGGAATCCTCAAACCCTCTTGATGTTTATAGATACTACTAGCTAGGAATAGAGGCCTTAGGGACTATTTCTATCTCTAGTTTTGAGTTTACATAGAGACAATGTAGATTTTTAAGTGGGGGGTGGGGAAATTCCCATAATTCGAGTGAAGTGGTAAAGTAGGATCTTAAATTCTAGTAGTTTTTTAAGTTTTTGACTTGATGTTTAAAAAACCTACTAAATGTTTTTCTTATTTTCATGTTTAAGTTGGGTCAGTCTAATAGGTGCACACTTCACCCACTCCGTGGTTGTTATTTTTGATTCTTTTCCATGGGGGGTCCCCTTGAACCTATTATCCTTTTTCCTTTTAGGAATAATTTTAATTTGTTTGTATAGGGTAAGTAAGATATTCTTGTTGGTTCTATATATGATTGTACTATGCAAGTGGGCTTTGTGTGTAAGAGAATATTTTTTGTGTGAATTACTACTATTTGAGAATCCTAGGCTCTAGTTTATGACTCTTGTACATTATTGGCTTAGTATTTTATTCATTCTATTATTTAGTTGAGAGTCTATGATCATCCTACTTAAGTTGAACATAAGGCATATTTGAAGTGAGGTTTTGTATATTTGTTGTTGCATTTTACCTCAAGAACTTTATTGGATTGGGAATAAACAAAAATAAATAGTGTGGTTTTAGCAGATGATATAGGAATTTCTTTGATATCCATGTTTCATGACCTTTGTGACCTACACCTATGCATAATCCTAGTTAGCCCCGTTGATACTTTATCCTACTCTTTGGCATCCTCATATGTAGTAAGATTCCCTTATTTGTTTGGCCCTAAATTAATCCAATGCTCCTAAGAGCATTAGTTAATAATTAATTAAGGGAGGGAGTTTAAATATATGTCGGGAAAAAGGGAAAGTGAAGCTACCAAAACATATTTATTGGCATTCAGAAGTGGTGCTAATGAGGCTGGGAGTTGTGTAATGAAAAGAATAAAAATTATTCAAAATTGAATATTGTATTGAGAAGAATGTTCCCTTCCACAATGTTTCTAAATTAGCTTAATGATATAGGGTTAAACAGAAGATGTGCGTCAAGGTAGATGAGGTGGAAAGTTTGGTTGTTAGAGGTTAATCCTAATATATATATATATATATATATATATATATTGTGTATTAAGGCTCTGACATGACCCAAACTAAGGTCTTGTCGTAATGGAAAATCCTAAGATCAACAAGTACTTGGAACCACCTCTATTACCCAAACCAACCACCAAACTCATACTTTAAGTCGGTTGAAGTTCAAACATATAACAAGACAGCATATTCACATATGTACTGACTCTGGGATAAGCCAATATCCGAGACCAACCAAACCAAGTCCGACCACCAAATAGCCAACCCAAAACATTGCAGAAACAATAATCCGATATCATGACAATAGGACAATGTATGTATATATATGAAACATAACCAATCCATACAATACTAAAGTCCACAGTTGTCCATAGAAAGCCTCTAGACAAACCAAAGAGTACCTAGTCAGGATATAGCCCCGACTTGTAATACCCCATACTTTTCCAAGCATAGCTTAGCTCATAAAATTTTAAGGGTCAACTTTAAAAATGTATAACTCTTGATACATGTAAAATTTTCCAGCTACAGACCCACCAAAATGTAGATAATTGAACAAGATTTTCAATGATACTAATTTTACATTTATCTGATACTCGATTGAGAAGTGATGGTGGTTTTAGTGAAAAATAGTAGAGCACCTCAATAGCCCCGCATCACGGTAAGGACAAAATTGCATTTGTCTGATTTCCATTGAGGCATCACAATTCACCCTCATCGCGGTGAAGTCTAAATTCTCATTTGTCCCTTTCAAATAGCTCACCGCAAATAACCAATATCACATAGAAATTCTCGATAGGACAGATATCGCGTCACGGTGTAGTAAAAAATGGCACTCGTCCTTTTCCAGTAACACAATGCGCAAAATACAAGATTTAAGCTATTCTAAGCTTTATATGCTCACTTTTCATCAAATTACACTCCAATAAACCCTAGAACTTTAACACTTAAACCTCAAGAAATCCAAATTCCACCATTCTTTTTTCCAGTTAACCCAGAATTCAAGATTTTCAATTCAAGATATTCAAGAAACACTCTTCAAGAGGAAAAATAGGAACTCAAAGTTCAAGCTTCTTTATCTATTCATCTATTAAGATATGTGGGGTTTTCAACAAGGATAATTCTTTCGTCTGTGTAACCAAATTTAGTTTTAAAGTTGAATTTTACATGAAATAATATGATATTCAGTTTAGGGTTTATACCCACTGATTACTATTTGAAGATTATGAGATTTTGAGATATTTAAATGTTGAATTGCATGTCTACTATCGTATTTTTATGCGTATTTTAGTAGTTTCCACATTTTTAATTGAATTATCAATATTTTCATAATCAAGAATGAACTTTATAATTATTTGAGATGAATTTGATGCATTGGTTGTTAGTCCTAGTTGAACATTGATATTTTAAGAATGTAAATAGTTTAAGCGTCCTATAATTAGTTTTTTCAGATTTTTTATAAGGATTTGATCGTTTGATCCTCAATAAAGATAAGGAATCCACTTTACAGTTTTATTACAGTTTATAAAAAATAGATTTAGCTTTGCTTATAGTTTGAAATCGTTAGATGCATAAATGGGTATTCATTATGAACCCTTTTGCTAGTTTTAAAAGTGAATTTCCAATAGAATGAGCTTATATATTAAAGGGAGTAGTATTTAGCACCGAGTTAGGTATGTTCTCAATCGCTAGAACTACCATCCAATGCAGGCTCACATTATTAGATTATTCCCATTTCTAAATGGATGACAGATACATATGTGATCTCTTACATTAAGTTATACTCCTTCGCAAGAGTATGACACCACTCCGCAATGTGATATTTTCCCATAAGGAAAGTATACACTGCACACTATTATAGCTCACATAGTATATATCGGTTAGAAGAATTTCCCTAATAAAAAAAACTATAGAAAGAAATAATAGAACAGCTTTTAGAAACTAAGTATAAAGGCTCACAGTTTTGATTAGATATTGTTTTATATAAGATGTTGTCTATAAGACTTCAGCTTTCAGTTTACAGTTATAAAAGTGAGATCTTTCTACACTTAGTTAATATGATTTCAAGATAGAATGCAAGTACAATTTTTAAAACTATGTTTTGTGACTCACTAGATTTATACATCATGCTTTATTATTCATGATCATGATTTTCAAATTTTAGTTATTGAAGATATTGTGAGTCATCTACACTTAGCATGCATTCTTTTGCAAATCTACACTAATATTGCAATATTGTATTACTTATGCGTTCACCCTTATGTACTCAACACATTTCAGAAGTATTGATCTACATATACGGCTACGTGCGACATTAACTCATAATGTAGGTTCAGGTGCTCAGTTTCAGCAGCATGAGTGATTTTGAGCATCTTCATCTATATCCTATTAGTTGGTGAGTCCTCAAAGATCGAGGTTCTATTTATTCCATTTTTTAGTTTATTATAGTAGTTTATTATGTATTTTAAGTCTGTTTGATTCAACTAGGGACTTGTTCTAGTGGCTCTCTAGTTATTAGTCGTAGAGGCTTGTTAGACTGCTAGTTATGATTCAGATTTCCAGCATTAGATGTCTATACTTTTACATCTAGTATTTTTTGATGTCATCTTTAGATATTTATAGCTTAGCTCAGATAGAATTCTGCATTTTAGATTTGAATGTATGTCTAAATTTCTTTATTACAAGCTTCAGATTTAGTAGAAGGCTTACAGGGTTAGCTTGAGGCTACTCATAGTCTTAAGCACCATGTGACATCATAGGACCCATTTTTGAGGTGTTACAAATTTGTTATTAGGGCCTAAGGTTATAAGAGTCGTAGTCATTCAGAAGAGCCATGTTACATATAGTCTTGATCATGGGCATGAAGCACGCTAAATTTATGAGCAAAAAGCTATGGGTCATTTTTGGGAAATCATCTCTTTCTATCATGATCTATTGAGCTTATAGTGTCTCTATTTGCTTTTAACTAGTGCTCTTCCATGACAGTTGAATATGCCTCCTCATCGAGATAATGCACGCATAAATAATAACTAGCTACCCTAGCCTGCTAACTCTTTGAATGAGAATGTATCCCATACTAAATTTTGGGTTGCCTTTCAAGCATTAACTAAGCTATGACTGCTAACGTTTAGAGCAACCATCAGGCTATAGTCCCACTTCAGTAGAATGGGGACTAGGACGCAGTCATAATTTGTGACTTTATGAAATGAATCCGCTTGAGTTATTTGGGTAAAAAGTAGGTGAGGACCCACAACTTTAGTTAGATAAGATAAGAAAGATCACCTAGATTGAGTATGTTACTGAGGTATATATTGTACAGTTGGCATCCTATAAGCGTAAGGGTGTGGCATATTATTAGGTTGTTATGTGAAAGAATATTAGAGGTAAGAATACAGCTTCTATGAGTTGGCAGGTGTTTTTGGATGCGTTTGTATAAGACCCCGCAAATTTCTTTCATAGTTTGAGCCTTAGAGTGTGTCAAGTGAAGCATAAATTTGGTCCAAAAAGGTTGAGAAGTATTTTCCCAAGTGAGAAATATTTTGAACCATGTAGAATTTTCTAAATATCAACTTGTTTCCATGTAGAACATTGAATAATCATTCCATCGATACAAATTTCATCAAAATTCGGCATCATAAGAGGAAGTTATGTCCGTTTTAAAAAAATAGTCAAAACTGCCTAGGTGCGATGGCCAGGTTTACGGACCATCGAGCTTGCGATGGACCATCGCCCAGTCCATTGCAACCAAGGTAGTGACTTCCTTTTTATTCATAAGTGAAACGGCCAGGACGAAGGACCGTGGAGGTGCAATAGATCTTTTCTGGGACTATCGCACTAAGGCATTGTGGCCTCATCCTGGCCAACGCGCGATGGATGATCTGACGGATCATCGGGTTTTTGATGGACCATCACTAAGACCGTCAAATTAAGGCAGTGTGTACTTTTTTCAACCGTTGTGCAACAGACGATCCGACGAACCGTCAGACAGAGTGATGGACCATCACTTTGACCTATGCATACCCCATTCAGCATTTTTAAATTATTTTTAAAAAGGCTTTTTGGTCTTTTTCCACTCTTTTCAGCCCCTATTTATATCCGATCAAGGCTCACAACTTCATTTCTCATCTTTAACTTCAAAAACTAGGGTTTCTACAAAATCAAAACCCTTCCTTCTTAAAAAAAATCAAGAGAAATCAAGAAATCAAGAATATCTCCAAACGATTTCAAGAAAGAGTTTCTTTACGGTATGTTGATGTTTATTCTTGGTTCCCTTTCATCTAAGAAATTGAAGAATCCTTTTCTAAAATTTAAAGATCTTATGTTTGTGGGTTTTCATGGTTCATGTGGGTTGAAATTTATGTTCGTGCTATTATTGAGTTATGATTCATGTTTGTTTACAAGATTTTAAAGCTTTAACCCTAGTATGTGTTATTCATGTGGTGTTCATGATAATCCTTCTTCAAGTAGCCTGTTAAGTGATGTTTCATGTCAATTAAGTGAAGAAAATTATTGAATAAGCAAAGCAAGCTCCCCATATTTTTGATAAAATATTTATGTGAAGGAATTAGAGCTATTATAGCATATTGACTAGAAATCTCCAATTGTATGCAAGCCCATGCATGTCAAGTGTTTGTTGAAAAGCCTCAGTGAATGAATTATGATATTATAGCATGAAATTCCCCAATTATGTGCTCTTTGATACATGCTAAGATTTTAATACATGCCAAGTGTGTTATGCAAGACATTGTTGAATGGAGTATGATCCAATAACATATACCCCTCTATTATTACATGTTTAGGATTCTTAAATGCTTGAAGTGATGCCTTAGTGATTTTGATAATGATTTATTGTATTCTCAGACAGATACAGAACTTAAGAAATCTCAGTATCGCTAGTAATCTAGCCTCAGTTCTGTACTCAGCTCAGATCTAGTATTATTCAAGTGTTTAGTTCTAACCTCTGTAGTAATCGAGTACAATATTCAAAGCTCAGTGTGGTTCTGTCAGATAATGAGATTCAGTAGTATTTTGTTAGATACGGAACCAAGTAAATTTAGCTTAACTCAGTCAGACTATTTGAGAAACATGATCAGTATCAAATTCAACTTAGTTTGTGTTCAGTTAAGAATCAGTTCAGAGTCATTTAGTTGGGAGTAGGAGCTAGCACCGAGCGAGGGTAGGGATTACGTGTCCTTATTAGAGAGATAGAGTCGTTAGAAGTAATCCCTAAACTCTAGAACTACATAGAAAGTGTAGGATGCAGGAGTTACCCATCAGGAAAGGTTGGTCACTGGTCAGATAGGCTTGACTATTATATGCCATAGGATTGACTATCTGTGAAGGTCACCCATCAAATAGGATTGACCAGAGTAGTTTTTACCCATGGCACAGTATTGACACCCTTCCAGCTGGGGTTATAGGTTGGACCCCACCAGTTGAGATTTGGTGCATGTCAGTTAAGTGACTACTTCCTTAAGTTACAGTTTTAATATCAATCTTTAGAAATTAAAGCTGTCAGATACAGTAATCTATCTCAGTAAGAAACTCATATAGTTCCATTGAATCATGGACCACCCGTCAGATAGGCGTGGTCTCATATAAGTTATTTAGTATCAGATTTTAAGATCACCCATCAGATAGGCTTGATCTCAGTCTCATATTTAGTTGAGTATTCTTGTTACCATATCTACAGATCACACATCAAATAGGCTTTATATTAGTCTCAGATTTAGTTGAGTATTCTTGTTATCATGTCTAGAGATCACCCATCAGATAGGCTTGATCTCAGTCTCAGATTCAGTTGAGTATTCTTGTTATTAGATCTAAAGATCACCCATTAGATAGGCTTGATCTCAGTCTCACATTCAATTGAGTATTCTTGTTGTCAGATTCAGATATGATCTTTTCTTATCATTAATAATAGATTCTGGAATCATTCGTTAGAGAGTTTTGATCTTCGATGCAATCAGTCGAGAGTAGAAAGCTCAAAATTTAGTCAATGGCATGAGTATATTTAGTCAATCATCTTTAGTAACCTCAAATTTTGAGATCACTCGCTAGATAAGACTGATCTCAATTCTAGTACTCAGTTATTAATATCAGATAATTCAATTTTTTAGCATCTCAGTATTAGTAGGGAGTTCAGATCACAATAATATAGTATCTGCATTTTAGTATTTAGAGTCGTGAGGGTTGTAGTTATGGTTTGTGCATTCATGCATGTGTTCTGATTCACTACTCTTATGATTATTCAGTTAAGTAATTGTTTATGATTAAGGCCTTTCATTTAGCCTTACCTAATCTGCATACTAGATATATTCCTGTACTATGCATTTGTACTATGGTTTTTTATTTGACACCATAAGTTCAGAGGAACGAGATCGAGAGCACCCTTAGCAGCTCAGTTCTAGTCAGCAACAATAGATATAGCAGTGAGTCCTCTCCATTCAAGGCTAATCATTTTATAATTATTGAATAATATTTTTTTACTTTTAGTATATGGAGTTAGTTGCTTACATGTCCTATAAAGTCCATAACTTAGATAGTTTAGAGGTTTTTCGGACAAATGTATCAGCAATTAGTTTTATATTTTGAGTACTTTTACATGTTTTGAACCTTATGGACAGTTTCCACATGTATTATATATATTATGTAGTGTCCAGGTACAAATATAAGTAGAGGGTTAGCTTGTGGTCCTTCGGGATCATAAGCACCGTGTAATATTTTAATTCCAAAAAATTGGGTCGTTACAGTTTCTAGATAAGTTCTTTTCGCATGAAATAAGAGAAGATATGGTGGAGGAGTTTGTGAACCTACGGTAGGGATCGATTACATTGAATGAGTACTTCCGTAAGTTCGATTAGTTGTCTAAGTATGCCCTTCATATGATGGTTGATCATAGAGAGAGTATAAATATTATTGTTATTGAAGTATCTAGTTTGGTAGTCAATGAGTGTAGGATTGCCATACATATTGGGGACATAGATCTTTCTAGGTTGATAATTCATATGCATTATATTAAGATAAAAAATTTAAACATACGAGAGAGGGGAAATAAGAAGTCTAGAATTAGGCAATTTAAGTATAGCAAGACAAAGTTTTGACGTAGAAATCATTTACGGTTTTAGAATCATTCATCAATTCTAGCGCCATCTTCAACTAGTGCTCCCAGTCCCAGAGCTAAATAATACTAGTGGGGTGATACTTCTATGTCTAGATCTAATAATAGTGTGAGTGGAAAAACTAGTTATCCTTCATGTGCTATGTGTGGTAAGAATCATCTTTGTGAGTGTTTATTAGGATAGAAAGGTTGTTATGGTTGTGGTTAGTTGGGTCATTGGATCAAAGAGTCTCCGCATGGTAAGTAGGGAAACTGGGATATTCATCCCCAGACTTAGGCTACTAGTGCACCAGCTTCTCTAGGTCGCCCAGTCCTTTCTTAGGGTACATCATCCAGTACCAGTAGCGGTCAATGCCAAAATTGGTTTTATGGTTTACCATCCCATCAAGAGAGTTCACTTTATGTTTTTACAAGTATGTTTCACATCTTTTATCTTGATGATTATGTGTTGTTAGACCCTGGGTTTAATTTTCCTTATGTGACGGCACTAGTTGAAATAAATTTTGATGTAGGACCTAAAAAGATCCATAATCCCTTCTTGGTTTATACCCCAGTGGGTGAGTCAGTTGTTACCAACAGATTTAAAGAAAATGCCCTATCACTGTCCTTCATAAAATTATGTTAGCAGACTTAATAGAGTTAGATTTGGTTGACCTTGACCTTATTCTTGGTATATATTGGATCCATTTATTTTAAGCGTCCATAGATTATCGCACTCGAGTGGTGAAGTTTCAGTTTTTAGATGAACCATTCTTTGAGTTGGAAGGTAATTTAGTGTCTCCAAATGGTCATTTTATATCCTATATTAAAGCTAGAAAGTTAATCTCAAAAGTGTTTATCTATCATTTAGTTCGAGTCCAAGACACTAAGGTTGAAGCGCCTATAGTTCAGTCAGTCCATGTAGTCAATGATTTTTCTGATGTCTTTCCCAAGGATTTGCTACGAGTACCTCCTTATAGTGAAATATAACTCAGTATTGACCTTCTTCCAGATTCTCAGCCTATCTCTATTCCTCCATATCGAATGGCTCCAGTCGAGCTTAAACAATTAAGTGAGTAGCTTGAATACCTCTTAGATAATGGTTTCAAAAGACCTAGTTTCTCTCCATGAGGCGTTCCCATCCTATTCATGGAAAAGAAAGATGGTTCTTTGTGAATGTGCATTGACTATCATCAGCTGAATAAAGTCACAGCTAAAACCAAATATTCTCTTTCTAGGATTGATGACTTATTCTAACATCTCCAAGGTGTAAGTTATTCTCTAATATAGACTTTAGATTCTGCTATAATCAGCTTAGAGTAAGGCAATGTTACATTCCAAAGACAGCTTTCAGAACCCGTTATGGTCATTTTTAGTTTCTAGTCATCTCCTTCATCTTGACAAATGCCCTAGTAGCCATCATGGACTTGATGAACACAGTGTTCAAATAGTACTTGGACATGTTTGTCTAGTCTTTATCAATGATATTCTTATTTATTATCTTAGTGAGAATGATCATGCAGACTACCTTAGAACAGTGTTGCAAGCTCTTAGGGATCACCAGTTGTTTGCAAAATTTAGCAAATGTAAATTTTTGCTAAGACTAGTAGCTTTCGTCGATCATATTATTTCCTGTGATGGCATTAGAGATGATCCCTAAAAGATGGAAGTAGTAAAAAACTAGCCTGGACCTATCACTCCGTCAGACATCAGAAGTTTCTTGGGTTTAGTTGGCTGTTACAGACATTTTGTTAAAGGTTTAACTTTTATTACAATGCCTATGTCAAGATTAACATAGAAGAAAGTTAAGTTTAAGTGGTCAGATTTCTATGAAAAGAGTTTTCAGGATTTGAACACTCGACTAACTTTAGCCTTAGTTTTAGGGCTACTTGATTGTATAGATAGATTCATTGTATATTAATATGTATCTAGAATTGTTCTAGGTTGTGATTTGATGCCAAGAGGTAAGTTTATATCCTATTCCTCTAGACAACTTAAGCCTTATAAATAGAACTACCATACCCATAAGCTTGACCTAGCTATTGTAGTGTTTGCATTGAAAATCTTGAGGCACTATTTTTATGGGGTACATGTTGATATATTCACGAATCACAAAGGATTACAATATGTGTTTACTCAAAGGGAGTTGAATCTTCATTATAGAAGGAGGTTATAATTGTTGAAGGATTATGATATAAGTGTGTTGTACCATCCGCGCAATGCCAATGTAGTGGCAGATGCCCTTGGTAGATATTCTATGGAAAGTGTTGCTTATATGGAGAATGATAAGAGAGAGTTAATTTGGGAAGTTCACTAGTTCTATAGATTGGGTATGAGGTTGGTTGACTAAGCTGAAGGAAATATTTGGGTTCAGAGTAGCTCAGAATCTTTTCTAGTTTCTAAAGTAAAGGAGAAGCAGGATAAGGATCCTAGTTTGGTCAAACTGACGAGGTCAGTTAAATACCAAAAGGTAGGGGTTTTCTCCCAAGTGGGAGACAGTTTGTTGATATACCAGAGTAGATTGTGTGTTCCATATGTTTACAATTTAAGGTATCCTATTATGGAAGAATGCATGGTGCGCATTACTCCCTTTATTCAACAACAACCAAGATGTACCACAATCTGCGGGAAGTCTATTGGTGGAGTGGTATTAATAAATATATATAATAATTTGTAGCCAAGTGTTCAACTTGTCAACAAGTTAAGGTAGAACACCAAAGAACTAGTGTCACATTGTAGGAATTCGGTATTTCCACTTGGAAATAAAAAGAGTTAAACATGGACATTGTGATAGGGTTACAACATTCACGTCATGAGCAATATTTCATATGGGTTATTATAGATAGATTGACCAAATCAACCCATTACTTGCCAGTTCACACATACTGCATAGTTGAATATTATGCCAAGTTGTACATCAGAGAGTTAGTTAGATTGCATAGAGTTCCCTTGTCCATCGTCTAAGATAGGGGCACTCAGTTTACCTCTTAGTTTTGGAAAGACTTTCAGAAGGGTCTTGGTACCCAAGTTCATCTCAGTTCAGGTTTTCATCTGCAGATAGATGATAATGTAGAGAGTACTATTTAGACCATAGAGGATATGTTGAGGGAATGTGTTGTTTATTTCAAGGGTAGTTGGGATGACAACTTGTCGCTAATCGATTTTTCCTACAATAACAGTTTCCATTCTATTATTTAAATGGTCCCATTTGAGGCTCTTTATGGGCAGAGATGTAGATCACCCATTGGTTGGTTTGAAGTGGGTGAGGCTTCTTTGATTAGGCTAGATATGATGAATAAAGCCATGGAGAAAGTTCAGCTAATTCGAGAGAGAATAAAGGCAACTCAAAGTCATCCAAAATCTAATGCAGATGAAAGAATGAGAGATCTTGAGTTTGTAGTATATGATCTTGTTTATTTGAAGGTTTCTCCAATGAAGGGGGTGAAGAGATTTGGCAAAAGGGTAAAGTTTAGTCCCCAATATGTGGGCCCCAATAGGATTTTAAGTCATGTGGAGAAAGTAGTATTAGATCTTGAGCTACCTGCAAACTTTACGTCAGTTCACCCAGTGTTCCCTGTGTCCTTATTGAGAAAGTGCTTGGACAAAGTAGCTGTTGTAGTCCTTCTAGAAAGCACAGATATTCAGAATAGCCTTTAAAATGAAGAGATTTCGGTAGAGATTCTTGATCATCAGATTCGTAGACTAAGAAAGAAAGATGTTCCTTTGGTAAAAGTTATGTGGTGAAATTAATCCGTTAAGAGTGCTACTTGGGACGCATAAGCAGACATGTGAACCAAGTATGCTTATCTCTTCTCCAAAAAATCATATTTAGCTTGAGGTAACTATCTTCCTTAATTCAGTTCTTTTCCAGTCTTAGATCCTGCCATATAGATATCTTATGTAAATTCATGCATTATCAGATTTGTTCAGTCATTCAGTATGAGTTAGATTAGATTCGGTCATGCAGTTTGTTTTGAATTGTGCATGCCATCATAATGACTCAGTCCCTCATATCTTCAGTTTAACAATTCTCATTCAAAGATGAATGTTCGCAAAGGGGAGATATTGTAATACCCCATACTTTTCCAAGCTCAATTTAGCTCTTACAACATCAAGAGTCAACTTTAAAAATGTATAAATCTTGATACGTGTAAAACATTTCAGCTATAGACTCTCTAAATTATAGATAATTGAACCATCTTTTCTACTATAACAATTTTGCGTTAATCTAATACTCGAATGAGAAGTTATGACGTTTTTAGTGAAAAATAGTTGAGAACCGCGAATGTACCGTGTCGCGGTAAGGAGAAGAATTACAATTGTCCGATTTCTAGTGAGGCACTGTGATTAGCCTTCATCACAATGATGTCCAAATTCCCGTTCATCCCTTTTTAGTAGCTTAATGCGATTAGATAGTATCATGTTAAAATTATTGACGGGACAAACACTTCTTTTTGGTGGAGTAAAAAATGGTACTTGTCATTTTCCAGTGACTCAATACCATTACGCCGCATTGCGTCAGAGCCCAAAATGATAATTGTCCTTTTTCGAGTAAGCCGGCGCAATTGTGGCACGTTGCGTTGAAGCCCAAAATAGGGATTCAAGTTCTAAGTTAATTTTTACAAAGGGTAACCTAGTCATTTCCCAAGCCCCCAAATCATGTAAAACACAAGATTTAACCTGTTCTAAGCATTATATGCTCACTTTTCATCAAATTACTCATCAAGAAACCCTAGAACCTCAAAACTTAAACCTCAAGAAATCCATATTCCACCATTCTTTTTCCAAGATAACCCAAAATTAAAGATTTTCAATTCAAGATATTCAATAAAAAATCTTCAAGAGCACAAATAGGAACTCAAAGTTCAAGCTTCTACATCTATTAATCTATTAAGGTATGTGAGGTTTTTAACAAGGATAATTCTTTCATCCTTGTGCCCAAAATTAGTTTTAAAGTTGAATTTTACATGAAATTATATGAGTTTCAGTTTAGGGTATATACCTACCTATTACTATTTGAAGATTATGAGAGATTTAGACGTTGAATGAAATGTCTACTTTCATATTTTTATACATATTGCAGTAATTTCCAGACTTGGAATTGAATTATCATTATTTTCATCATCAAGCATGAACTTTATGATGATTTGACATGAATTTGATGCATGGGTTGTTAAGCCCTAGTTGAACATTGATATTTCAAGATTGAAAGTGCTTTAAGCATTCTATAATTAGTTATTTTCAATTTTTCTTTAAAGATTTGATCTTTCGATACTCAGTTAAGATATGGAATCCACTTTTCAGTTTAATTACATTTTACAGAAAATAAATTTATCTTTGCTTATAGTTTGAAATGTATAGATGTGTATATGGGTTTTCATTATGAACCCTTATGCTAGTTTTAAAAGTGGATTTCTAATAAATGAGCATATTGATTAAAGAGAGTAGTATTTAGCACCGAGTTGGATATGCTCTCATGCCCCAAAAGTACGAGCCAACGTAGGTTCAAATTATAAGATTAGTCTGATTTCTATATGGATGCCAAATACAGATGTGATCACTTAGATTAGGTTATACTCTTTGGCAAGAGTATGACACCTGTCCACAATGTTAGGTTTTCCCATAAGGGAACTAGACTTTGGACATTATGATACCTCACATATTTCATGTCGGTTAGAAGAACGTCCATAATAGAAAAGACTACAAAAAAGAATAACAGAACAACTTTTAGAAACTAAGTGTAAAGTCTTACAGTTTTAATCAGATATTGCTTTTTAAAGACATTGGCTATAAGACTTCAGCTTTCAGTTTACAGATATAAAATTGAATCCTTTCTACACTTAGACAATATGATTTAAACATAGAATACAAGTACAACTTTTAGAACTAAGTTTTGTGACCCACTAGAATTATTCAACATGATTTATTATTCATGATCATGATTCTCAGTTTTTAGTTATTCAAACTATTGGGAGACATCTACACTTAGCATGCATTCTTTTTCAAATCTGCACAAATATTGTCATATTGTCTTACTTATGTATTCACCCCATATACTCAGTACATTTCAGAAGTACTGATCCATATATATGTCTATGTGCTACATTGTCTCTTAATGTAGGTTTCGGTGCTCAGTTTTAACAACGTGAGTGATTTCGAGCATGTCCATCTATATCCTGTTAGTTGGTGAGTCCTCAAAGATCAAGGATCTAGTTATTCATTTTTTCAGCTTATTATAGTAGTTCATTCAGTATTTTCAGTCTATTTGAGTCAACTGGGGACTTGTTCCAGTAGCTCTCTAGTTATTAGTAGTAAAGGCTCATGAGACTGCTAGTTATAATTTTGATTTCCAGCGTTGAATGTCCATACTTTTATGTCTAGTATTTTTAGATGTCATGTTCAGATAATTGTAGCTTAGCTCAGACAGAATTCTGCATTTTATATTTGACTATATATCTATATTTCTTTATCATAAGCTTCAGATTTAGTAGATTACTTACAGGGTTAGCTTTAGGCTATTCATAGTTTTGAGCACCGTGTGACATCTCGGGACCCATTTTTGGGGCGTTATACCAACCATATCCCAAAACCATAGTATATGATATACAAGGGATATGTAAAGTAACCCATGACATAATATAGATACCATCCGAACTATAGTATCTCACCACTTCAATCCAAAATCCATTGTCCCCGAATCCGTTTAGTAAGTAGGAGAAGTAAAATGGTTGGTACCTATATAGCATGGGTATACATCCACCCGCAGACAGGTTAGTGGGTGAATACTTTTTTACACTCAGTATAAGGATATAATAATGTCATTTACAAAGCTTTGTAAAACCATCCATAATGCATACAACTATACAAATATATATAACTATGCCAGGAAAAGAAACCAGGTTTAGTATGCCATTAAAACCTATACCTGGTTTGTATAGCTTTGCCGTCCTAAACCTATACCTGCACGACCAAGGAAGAAAACTTTGGATGACTAGTACAACTCCCAAAATATAGTGCGACATCATGTATACGATCACGAAGATCAAACTCATATCGTTAAACATGAGTTTCCAGTGTTAGTCACCCCGAAACCTCCACATTCCATGGCTTTGCTACATACCCTACCAATATTGACCAACTAAAACCATTACAATGAAACTAATCAAACCATTTACCATTTATTAACCAAGGTTATTTAGTGTCATCGTCATACCGATCATACCAGCAAGTATTATTCATAGCCAACCATATATAGGTTTAAGGGGACTTCCAAGTGCCCTTCCATTTATCATATTAAACCACTTTGGGTATTTCATGTACCCCATCAACATAATCAATTTCATAACAACCAAGGCTTTAACATTTAATCTTTCCAATCCATGTACACCATTTATACCATTTAAAATAATTTCCAAACCATTTAAGACCATGCAAAACATTTAAAGAATTTATATCATTTAAACCATGAAAAAACATCCAAGTCCATTTAAGGTTCCATTACTAAACCAAACGGTGGAAGAGTTCCAATGAATGTTTAATAATAGAGTCAAAACATTCTTTGAGGCATTTTATTAAACATGTCGAGGGAATACCTTTAACAAGACAAAAACCAATGCATAAACCACCATAATTAGGATTACTCAAGACCCATTTGTTAAACCATAAGTACCAACATATGCATACCATTGCCAAAAACAACATAGTTTAAACCAATACCAAACATATGCATCAAAACCCTCAACATATATTTTGAAATCCACTATTAATGATTTATAAATCAAGGTTTAAAACACAATACACATGGCTTTAGTTGGAATAACAATGAGGGAAGGAGGAAATGCCTTACATAAGAAGATTCAAAAGAACAACATCACTCTTTAAACTCTTGGAAGAACACTTGAGAAACCCTAGCCTCCAATCTTCAAGCATGAGTATGAGAGAGTATTTGGAGTGTTTCCATCCCTTAATAAGTTTTATGAGAGGCCACCAAAGGTTATATAAAGTGAGAATGTCCAAACTAATCATTGCTTAAAATAAAATCAAACCACGTCCAGGGGTACGACTTACCTATACCATCTTTATCCAAGGGTACGAGTGGTAACCTAAATCGTACCCAAGACCTTTCTAAGACCCTACCAACTGTTTCCTATACGACTCAAACCTCCCTAACTCATTCCTAAGGGAACGGGTGGTACATTCAATCATACCTACCAACCATACCTAGGAAAGATTCCACAAGACAACTCAACCAAGCACCGTACGACTTGCCCTACACGAATCGTATGTTCCTATATGATTCATACCTTGATGAGTCATATCTTGGGAAGTAACCAAGCCAACCATATTTTCTAGGGTATGAGTGAACCCTCAAGACAACCCTTAACACGTATTCAACTGTATGATTGGTACCTTTGAGTCGTAGTAAGTCACAAAGACCCAATAAAAAGGAAAATTTTAAGGGTCAAATTCTCGAGGAGTTATAGTTTCCCTAATAGGATCATTCATACTCGATTGTCGAGTAAGGGTAAGAACGAGCATGAGGTAACATATTCTAGGACACAACCCGAGATGAGAAGATCATCAAATACCCTAAGCACGATTTAAACTTTAACACCCCATTATTAATACTTACTTAAATTAGAGATCAAAGATGAAAGAAAATTAATCCTTCTCTTAACAAAGTATGAAAGCAAATATGTGTTGATAAACACACACCATACACACTAATTTCTGGAATGAAGAACCAACTCGGATATTTAGGCTCCATGTACTCCTCTGCATCCCAAATGACTTTCTCGAACCTTTAGTTCAACCATGGAACATTTACTAAAGTCATACCTTATTTATTTACAATCGATGAACTTCCCAATCTAAGATCTTCATCGGGACTTCCCTAAAAGAACAAAGAACCCAAGATACCAATACCACCCAAAGAAACCAACCAACCAAGGACCATCTACACCTTACCCCAATGAAAACTCCTAGATTACTATCTGAATGTACTCATTTACGGGCAACTCCAATCAACTTCGAATTAACCAAGATAGAGCATTACGAGAGCTTGAGTCTCGAGATACACCACCTGCATGTTCAACCCTATCCAAAGCTAAAAGGAGTTAACTTAGGCCACTGGGTTCAACTCCTTAAATTTATATCAAAACACCACTCCACTTTTATCACCTGCTCTTAGCTTGCTTTAAAGGAACTATTTTCACGAGTAAAAAGAACATGTGGTTAACTGAATGGATCATAGGTTGCTGATCCACAGTCTGAGTTCCTTGGTTCGCCCTTCCAGGCTTGGCACCAGTCTCTACGGGCTCTTTTTTGTATTGTAAATGCATATTTTTCTACTTACAGAGAGGGGGCTTCAAGTTCTTAGGAAGAGCCGTACGAGATAGCTCATGTACGATTTGGAAGTCGAGCCCCTACGCAGGGGCTTAGTGCAACACTTATATAATAGCCAGTCATCAATTCGAGGCAGGCAAGATGGTGATGAATTGCGATTGGTCTAAACCTTCGACTAGCGACTTGTTGCGGCCTGCCCAGAATGCCCATATAGACTAAGACCTTATTTACACAGCGAAGAAAGGCCGAGTGGAAGGGGGACGAAGGGAATCCTGGTCTTCTCTCCTAACGAATTTCCCCTTTGCTACTCCCTTTCGCTACCTGGAGCTAGGTTTTTTCTTATTACAGATAACGTACGCACAGGTTATCTATCTACTTAATGGACTAGCTTCACTAAACCATTATAATGTGGAAACCATGAGTAAAAGACATGGGAAAACTATGCCCAACCAATATAACCAAAACCCCCAAACCTATAATCAAACAGTTCAAACCATACTATCACTATTCCACAAAAACAATTCATAAAACCATGCTTTACCAAACCTCTCAAGTACCCAACACAACCATTGGTATATCAACCAATCACAACATTCAAGCCTACTGCTTATATACCCATGGTTATTTCTATCCATCAAAAGATCTAGCACCCTCTATCATTTCCATAAGGATTTTCACCACCTATTCCTTTCTTAACCATTTCCCATGACAACAACCTTACCTTCCCTTCCTAAACCTTAATCGTTAGTAGTAACCCTAGATTCTCCTCTACTTAAGGACTTCTACATTCCCTATTTCAATGCATTACCATATTTTCCAAACTACTACTGACCTACCACAAGAAGAGTCATTTAAGAAACCAAATTACAAGAGTTACTCATGCCTCCTAAGGAAAAATCCCAGAGATAAGAAACGACACTATAGGTATAAAGTACTTCATAACAACCACCTAGACCATAATAGAGAATCAGCCAGACCAAACTATATCATGAAAGGAGTATTTAGACAGGACACTAAAAGAAACAGAACCAGCTATATAATAAGTATATTAACACAAGGTCAATACTTATAGCAATCGAATGAGGTGAATGTAAAATGAAAACTTCAGGCATAAGTGCTAAATGAATACATGAAATTCTAGTAGAGTACTCTCTTAACCATGAAACAAGGGTATCATAAGAATATGCTTCCTCGTCCTTATCTTGAAGTCCACCTCTAGAAGGGAATTTTAGATTAACCACCAACCCTCATCCCATCATATCTACAAACACAATTTTCCATCCTTATAGGTATCATTGAAGACGTACTCCAGGGATGCTTGGTTCTTATATACCCAAAACCACATTAAACGAAATGGTACCCAGAGCACAGCATAAATATGCAAAAAACATGAGACCATGTTTACCCCAATATTTCTGATTAAATCAAAACCATTTAAAATTAAACCATGGCAACCAAAGCCTTATCATAAATTATTTAACCATGTATGCAATGCAAAGATTCATGAATAGTCAAACTCTACGATAATATTATATTCAAAGGAAAGTTCACTAACAGGTTTAAAGGCACATAATTTTCAAGACTAAAACCAAGTAATTGGGGAATCCTTAGTACCCCAAAATCAATTTAACATTAAAATACATCCCACAATGTTCATAAACATAAATAAAGTGTGAATAATGGATCATAATCCTTGGAAAACCAATTAAATGAGTAATCATGTCAAAACTGTCAATTGTGCCAAAACCAACATTCATATCCATTAATTTAATAATAAATTTCATGCCAATAGTAAAATCCAAGTATAAGGACAAAGACACATAGAAGCTCCATTATCTAACCTGTTGAATGACTAGATCCTTAGTTACCCCATTCAACCTGAACCCTTGGCCTATTGGCATAACCCCCCCTAAACTATTGTATTTTTCAAATCATCAATCTCATCCAACCTGTCAGTTTACCTCCACAACTCCCGCATTTCTATTCTCAAGTTTATCATACTCCTTTTAATTAAAATCAAGCATCTAGGTTCAAGCCTAGGATCTTCCAACCACCATTTAATACTACCAAAATACCCCATATAAAATAGAATTTGCATATATGGTCCTCTCAACAAGAAGGACACTCCAAATTCTTTATCCACCAACCAACAACCTAAGTATTTCCAGGGAAAACCATTCCCCTTATGTATGCAATTGAGAAAACAATCCACAGGTAAATAATAAAACTGATGATACCTTCATCTAAGAGATCCATTTATTTCTTCTTAAGATCCTTTAACTCCACCGAAACCATTCTATAAAGAAGGAATAGAAATTTGGACAAATTTTTGAAACAAGCCCAATCCCAAACCAACCTCCCCATTAGAAAAATACCATGAGGGTCATTAGATAAGACTCTAGGAAATTCATACACCACCAAAACCAAATTTAATAAAAGACCTTACAGGTTAGAATCTTTAACAAGGACCAAATAATAAATACACCTATTGGAGATCAACCTACGAGTTCTAATATATGATATAACTTTTCCCATAATAGATAGGGAATGAATTCACCCTCTCATTCCATAACTGACTCACCAGGGAGCTTAAAGAAAACTTTTATGGATCCAACAGCCTAATAAGTCATAGCACGAGTGTAACTATTTTATCCCCCGAATGACACCTAAATCCACTACATCCAAGTCAAACAAATCTACCAAGACCCCTTTATTACCAATAGGTACCACACACCCCTTATAGACTTTTTTTGGCAATTGCAAAGTCACCTTTCAAGGTAGAAATAGAAGGAAAAAAGTCTAAAGTAACCTTGAGACCAAAATACACAACACTAAATGAGGTCACAAAAGAGAAAGGACATAAAACCTGGTAAACCATAGGCATAACAAGGAAGGGAGTTTTCAATAAACCAGTGTCAACATTAATAGATGCCTCAGACTCTCGAGGAATAGTAAGGATATTGAGACAATTTCGAACACTATCAAAACCCAAAGTAACAGCCAATACTCTATTTACTCATATGGCAACCCGTATGGGACATCCCCATCATACAAGACATAACTGACCTCAACCAAAATACTGATTCCTTTCTCCCTCACAACAACCACTATGTGACCAACCATAAAATTTTAAAAGAAAATTAGATGATATAGATTGGGACCTATTAACCTGATATTAGGCACCTTATGCCTTAGAAGAATTTACAAACCTAAAAACACCTGCCTCACATTTGAATTTGGGTAGAGAACATAAGACATAGAATAGTCATTCGGACTCACCCATCACTACCTTTTTGAACCACCTCTTTTTTTTCAAAAGACCAAGACCCTCTTACCTTACCTATTTATCAACCTTACCTTATTTCTCCTTGTACCAATAGGTGAGGACTAGCGTGATAGAGTTCTCATTATTTGGGTAAATAGATTATTAGGATGACAAAACTCAACATTAGTAACCTCTCCTTGAGGTAACTAAGTATTAGTATCATTTTCTAAGATGGGGTCAGTGGAGACCAGAGAGACTCCATGAGGAAAACCAAAAACTGTGATACTTAATCGGGCCTATGCCCATAAGTTGGACGAGATCCATCAAGTTTTTCCTCGAATGGGACAAGCAAGTTTCCATAAATTTTTTGAATATTGAGAGGGTCGAATCCGAAGAGTGAACCAATGAAGATTCAAATAAGAGTTTAATACCTTAGACTCCATATCCTAAAAAATGATTAACCAAGAAAGTGAACCATATCTAGAGGCCTCATAGCCTCCTAATTATAAATGTGGTGCATGACACAACCATAAGTAAGACTCCACTTGTGGTGCACGAAACACTTATAAGTATAACTCTACTCAACAAAACTTTATGCATACCCCATAACACTGAAACCTAAAGCTCTTGTACTAATTTTGCACGACCTTAACCAAGGCCTTGTCGTAATGGTCAATCCCAAGCCCAAATAGGATCAAAAACTTTCCCTGTTACACAACCTAACAACCAAATGCATACCTTAAGTTAGATGAAGTTCAAACATATAAAAAGTTAGTGTATTCATCCATGAGGTGATTCTAGGATAATTGTATATCTAAGACCAACCTGACCAAGTCCAACCACTAAATAACCAATCAAACAAATATAGAAACCATAAGACAATATCTAGATAATAAGACAATATATGTATATATATGAGACATAACCAATCAATATTATATCCAAGTCCATAGTTTTCAATACAAAGCCTCTAGACCCACCAAAAGGTACGTAGTCGATACATGCCCCCGACATAGCTAAAAACCAATGTCTACAAAATATAAGAGATATGTAATGTAATCTATGACACTAAATAGATATCTTCTAAACCATGGAATCTCACAACTTTAATCCAATATCAACTGTCCCAAAATCAAATCACTAAGCAGAAGAAGTAGAATTTCCGGTCCTTGCATAGCATAGGTATACAGTCGCCCTAAGACTGGTTAGTGGGTAAACACTAGCATGCATTCAAGATAAGGATAAAATAATGTCATTTACAGATCTAAATAAAACCATCCATAATGTATACAACAATGCATATATATATATATATAACCATATGGGGAAAGGGAATCAAGTTAAGCATGCCTTTAAAACCTTTACCTAAGTTGTTTAGATTTACCATCCTAAACCTCCCATTACTTATATAGGCTCTGCTACCCCTGCTGAAAAGGACCAAGTGTGTGTATCCACATACCATTCGTTATTCATTAATCAATGTTTGAAAATAGAATACACATTTCTTTAGTTGGATATATGAATAAGGGAAGGAGTACATGCCTTATAAATGAAGAATTCATAGAGAAACATAATTCTTGAGACCCTTTAAGGATCACTTGAGAAACTCTATCCTCCAATCATTAAGAATGAGTTTTAGAGTGTAATTGGAGAGTTTCTATCCTTTAATAAGTGTTATGAGAGGACACCAAGGGTTATATAACATGAGAACATAAGGGCTTTGAAGTATAAAATTTTGGACAACCCTTGACTTAAAATTCAAACAAGCTACATCTAGGGGTATGACTTTCCTATACCATCTATATCTTAGGGTACGAGTGGTACCAAAACTCGTACCAAAGGCCTTGACAAGACCCTACCTACTGGTTTCTATATGAATCATGAGTAGTACACTCAATCGTACCCACCAACCGTACCTAGGGTAGATTCTATAACATAACTTAAACAAGTACCATATTACTTAACCTACACTACTCATATGTTCATATACAATTTGTACCTTGATGATTCATATCTTGGGCAGTAACCAAGCCAACTATAGTTCCTAGAGTACGAGTGAACCCTCAAGACAACCGCTAATTCGTATTCAAGGGTACAATTAGTACCCTTGAGTCATACCAAGTCCCAAAGTCCCAAAACCAAGGAAAATTTACTAGGGTCAAATTCATGTCATATTATAGGTTCTTATGGAGGATAGTCAGTATTCTATGCATAAATAGTTCCTACTCATCCTTTAGCCTGCATTAAAACCCATAAAGACCTCTTTGATCCTGAGTCTTTGTATTTTGAAATTAGTCGAGTCCTAGACTAAATGCAAGCCTATGGTTCATGAATAACTTGTAAATTATTTTTAAGAGTGAGTGTTATTTAATTTTCATACTTATTTTTTAGACAATTGCATCTACATATATGAATATTGCTAACTCTCTTGTGGTAAGAGCACATGTTTGATGATAGTTAAGTGAGTTGTATGATCTTTGTAGCTGAGTAACAAGAATGAATTTTCCAAATTTTTAAGTCAATTATTGGGGTTAGAATGTTTTGTAGTAGTATTCTTGAGTTCTCAATTATGTAGAGCATGCTTGTACATGGAGCTGACTATCTATGTAATCATTGTAGTATAGGCTTGAATGTATTTCTTATTATAGAACTGACGAGTCATCCATAATTAAGATATTTAGAGTAAAAAAAATTTCAATGGAGAACAAGGCTTCAAGTGTGGGGTAGTGATCTGAGGTAAATTTATGCACCTTAGTGTCATTATATATGATTTTTACCATATTTTGAGGACTTTTGTTGTACTTAATGAGTTAGTTATGGTATAATTAATACCCTATGTGTAATTGTATATAATTATAAGGTTTAAGGTGTGTTTAAACATTTTTGGAATCAATTTGGTCACTTTGAGTTTATATAAGATAGCTAGTGTTACTTGCTTGAGCAACGTTTTATTCTAGTGGATATGGATGAATTATAGTGTGTGAAATGAGTTAATATGGGTATGATTGTTTAACTATGTGTTGAATAAATTTTTTTGATATTTTTTAAGGTTCAATTAATATTATACAAGAGACAAAACATTAAGTTAAAGGTCAAAAGGACAAAGCTAGTACTGTTAGATTAAGTTACTAATTCATCTCCTTGGATTATATGTTGTGTTGTAATCTAATTCGTTGTATCTTGTGCTATTGGATGCTTAGTGATTCTATAATAATGATATATTGATGATACCCAAGATTTAAATCAAGTGTAAAAAACACCACAAGGCTTCGAATGGATTGATAAACACTTGGGACAAGACTTGAATAAAAATAGATGCTTTTGAGTCATTGGCGTGGCACGGACCTTAGGCACTATGTTAGGTCCATGTCAAACCCTTATTAGTATCATAATTGACCAAATACATTATATCACTTTTATTACACCATGTAACAGAACCTAGTCACTGCGATAAGGGAATGGCACACCCCTATGTAAAAATCAGCAGCTTGTGTTCAAGAATAAATAGGACACTTAGTTGTTAATTATATTACACTTAGTTCAAACCTAGGATGACCTTGAGACTTGAAGGGAGGATGGAAACACTTAAATTAGGGTTTACGTTCAATTAATTATATTTGTTTCAGAATTTTAATATGTATTCATTAGTTGTGATTACGGTTATGTCCATGAATGGCTAAGGGCCCTTTTCCGTGGTTAAGGCCAAAAACATGAGTATTGTTGTTATGAATTGATGTGGTTAACGTTGTTTATCACTATTAGTTGTTTATGTATCCTTTCTATTACTATTTTAAGGATTCCTAACCCTTAGAATACATGCGTACTCATATTGTGAACCCAAAAGGAGGAACAAGAGGATAGAACATGGGATAGATAGAATAGAATTGTAATCTACCAAATAAATGAAGTTATAATTTGCATTCGGATAAGACCAAACCTTTGTGATTTATTTGGTTCATGTACAGGATGAAATATGAACATATTTAACTTAGTTCTCACATCCACGATCAATGATGTAGTTGTGGGGCTAAATAAGATAATTGGCTAGAGATTTGGAAGGCAATAGCCATAGTATGAACCCCGAGAACCAACAACCAAGATAATCAACCTAACCAACGAAGTTTATAGCTTAATATGGTTGTTCACAGTGCCTTAGCCTTGGGATTTTTGCAATAATTTTTCAACGCTTTACTTTATAGCATTGTTATGTTTGTTCTTAGTTTTAACTTATAATTACTTTTGGTTATGTTAGCACTAAGTAAATAATAATAGTTGAACTTGTCTAGGATAGCTGATAAAACAAGTACCTCTTGGATTGATACTTGGCTTGTAAAATGCCACTATATTACTTGGTAAGACAATGTACAATTGTGTGTGCACTTAGGCGGAACATCTCACAACCAAGTAGAATGCGAATTTTAAAAGCCATTGAATATACCAACTATGTGGCACAAAATCCACTCAATATGCCAACAATCCAGGAATTTAATGTAATCATATGACAATAGAGGGAAATTAAAAACAAAAAAAACATTGATACCACATAAAGTTCTCATTTGGGTTATCTCATAATAATTGATACAACCAAATATACATACATTAGGCCAACAACATCATATAATACCTCACATGGTCGCACATATAATATAACGTCTCCAAACCACCAAATAACACAATATAAGCCCTCACACGGGCACAAAAGAATTGTAATTCCATTTTCGTGATTATTTCCCAAATACATAAAATAATTTTATACCAATATTAACAACCCAGCTTAGTTTAAAGAAAGTTAATCCATAACATACCTCAAATGTCGTAAGCTGGTAAAAATAAACCTTCAACACAGAGCTTTCACCTTTTGAACGGACAGGGAATTAACTAAAATTCACAAATATAGAATTTATGCATTAAAAGAATGCCAGCAATATCCATATAGCCTATTTTTGGGTCAGGGTCAAAATGGGCTCCCGATAGGGGTTTTAAAAAAAGGGTAAAATTAAAATATTAGTCCAAAAATATTTTTTCCATGATTAAAGGAACTAATAAAAGAAAAACCAAGTTAAAATTGGTTGGAATTGAGATTTAAAAGAATGAATAACCAATTTTAGGCCCTCTAGGCCAAAATTCCCAAATTCCACCTTTGAGTTCAAGATTTAAAAGGATTTAAATGACAAGAATCAAATAAAAATAATTGAAATCTGGATTAGGATCTTACCCAAGCATAAAAATGGAAGGAATTACCCAAAAACTCAAAATCCTAAACTCCTACTCTTAAAATTGTTAGAAAATCATGAAAATAGGGGATGTAATCGACCTTTGCATCACCTAAGTGACCATTGGGTCTCTTAAGTCACCAGGTGTCATTTAAGAGATATCTATCTCATCGCGTAAGTGATATGGCTGTTGTCTAAGTGATAAGAACCTAACCAATGGGGAAGATACTTAAACAATAGCCACTGTTAGCTGCCAGGTCGCATAAGCGACCAAATAAGTAGGTGCACCAACTGAGTGTTGCACCAGCTTTAGACTTGGAGAATACCATGCCTCTTCTGACCCCTCGGGATACATCAAGTATACCAAAAATAAAAAAAATATTATGTGGCAATTTTACATTCCAGACTCAATGGTAATATCAGATTTTAAAAAAAAATATTGTTTTCATAAAGTTTACCCCCTAATACCTATTTTTATAACTTTCCAAATTGATCAAAATGAAACATAAAAGCTGTAAAACCACACTAACTATGTTACAAACCTAAAATTGACATTTTGGATTTGCTAGAGAAGTTTATTTTCCCATCCGACAAATAAATCAAAAAATATTGACCAAAGTCAACTATGAAGCATTTATAACCACCGAAAACTACTATCACATAGAAATCATATCAAAATATACTAGGAACCAGGACAATTATCCAAAACCCCAAAATACAATAATGCAACCACCAAGATGGACGAAATGGTCAAATCACACCAATGATTGTAGGTGGTGCCCATCATTGAGTGGATGATTTGAGGCTCTTTATACGTTATTAGATGAACCTTTGTACAACTTTTGGGACCCGCCAATGATCCTACCTTAGTTCATAGGTTGGTTATCTCAGTTGGATAAACTTTTAATACAAAGATCATGCCCAAGATCATATCTTCTAACAAAGATTGTGGTACCATTTGATTGTTAGGAGGTATACTATTAACCTATAGATTTTGGGGACAGTACTATAATCATGGTTGTTAACCATGATCATGCATTTTGTTTGCAATATCACACAATTTGATATTTCTTTATAAAATTATTCTAGTTCTTACATTCCAAATTGGATTAAGGAGAAATGGATGAGTTGTAAAGACGACTCAAATATATTTTATTCAATAGGTATTGAGTGTTGTAATGACCCAAGTCTGTACCCCAGATGCTACATGGTGCTTACGACCCCAAAGGACTACAAGATAACCCATTAATGATATCTTCTGTGAGAACTAAAACATGATACCATAATAAAAGCAGAATAATAGGCTGAAATTCCTTAATGTTCAAAACATTTGAAACACTAAAAAATTATATCGTCTGAAATAACAAGTAGTAAAACTAAACATTGTTTGAAAACTATTCTAAAAATCCTCTAACTAAAACTGTCTGAAGGTGGAGTTGATGGGACAATTTCCCAACTAACTCCATCTACTCAGATACTGAGTCTACTGAAATAATGAAATAAAAGAATATCCTTGATTGAGGAGGACTCACTTCTAATCTACTACTGCTAGCTAAATCTGAGTCTTTTTATACATGGTCGGGAACTTGAGCCTCTGAAACTAAGATATGAGACATCATAGTGCAAAGAAAGAGTATGTGTTAATACGTGGAATATATTGGTATGCTAGATGAGGTAAGGCCAAATTCAATGGTTCATATGCATGAACAACAACTGACTGCATAATATAGTGTAACTGAATATAAGAGTCCATAGATAACTGATCCTGTTGTAAAAATTAAGTATGCACTAATGTACATATAAATTAATACTGTGACTAAGCTTCTCTGAAGCTATGTCCTGAGTTCGATACTGAGTAACTGATATCTAAAGTTACTAATAACTGAGTTACTGATACTGATTGAATTTATCTAATAGTCCTTATTTTGTAGATTTGAACTGAGTTCTATTCTGATGACTGAGACAGAGACTGTATGAGGTAATCATATAACCAACATGCCCCAAATAGGAAAACTGAATTAGGTTCAACCTGTGACCCTAGTTGGAAGGGTGTCAGTACCGTGCCATAGGTCAAGACACTAAAGAGTTACCCTCATCTGACAGGTACTATCCACCTAACAACAAAGTCTACAAGTTCCATTCCTAAAATATCTATGAAAACTTAACATTCGTTGTCATCAACCCTACTACTTAATATATTAAAGTTAAAGATCCTTTAATTATGAGATATAAGGTAAAAGGGTACTACAAAATCATACTTCAAAGACTCACATTACCCTTCACACTCAAAAAGGATTTGAGAAATATAATATACTATGAATGAACTTGTTTAAGAATTTTGTCTGAATTATACCTCGCATATGATGATATCACTAATCATCAAAAATATATAATGAGTACATAAGACTGAGCATGCCAAGAAATCATGGGTGTATGAGTCAAGAGTTTATAAAGTTATACTAATATTTGTGGGCTCATGGAACACGATTTCGATATCGGAATATGATGTTACTCTTTATATGAGGAACTAAGAATAAACATACATCTAAATGAAGTACATTGAGTTGACACAAAGTAGGTATAAAATCATTTTGATGACATAAGTATACTGAATAGGGTAGGAAAATAATAGGGATTCATCTCCACTTAGATCTATTCTATAACCCTCTAACACTCTTTACTCTCCATGACCTAATTTGTTCTATAATTCAATATATCCCCCTAGTACCAAAGTTACCATTCTAAGTCTACAAGCCTCGGTCTTAATCTTTATATTTCCTATAAGGGTTGAATTTGGAAACATTCATTGTTGTCCACCATCCCTTATGATAACCTGCAAGGCCTATGAGGATCTACTTTCTACATTTGTATCTTTCCATTGTCCATTATACTACTCCTCTCCCTCATTAATATTGTATTCTAAATTATGAATTTTGACCATTACAGGATAGTCTGGTCCATAGGTCAATAAACTCAGTAAGAAGAAATTTGGAAATATACCCAACTTGAACTTAGGTAAACAATTCTGATACAACTGGCAGGAAAATAAATGGGATTGCATTGATTGTTGACCACAACCTATGATCGGAGGGATATTGTAATGAATAGAGACTACCCCATAGTCGTAACACATAGCCTAAAGTCACAAGTGATTCTAAGCTAACCTATGGCCTAGTATGCACTTATATACTGAAGATATTATCAAAATACTCAAGTGAAGCTAACTAAAATGACTGCTTTAAATCATAGTATTGTAAAACTAAATGTAAATCATAGCTTTAAATAGAACTATCTGACAACCCAATAAGCTAAAAATCTTGACATCTATTTAAAAGCCTCTAAAACATAACAATTTGTTGGTATAAACCCCCAGCTAACTCCAAATAAAATAAACTAACCAGAAAATTACAAAATAATAACTAGTCCTTGAATGATGAGGATTCACCAACCGATGTAGTTGAATATAAAGAGGGATCGTGCTAGTTACGCTCTGGGTACTGAGCGTCTGAACATATATTATAGGGTAATATATATTTGGAAAGGATACGATTAGTACTTTGAATGTACTGAGTATGTGAGATGGGAAAATGACTAACATAAACTGAACAACAATGCATGAGCATGTAAACTAAATGCAAAACCAAGTATAAACATATGTTGAACAAAAATAAATGACTAAATAACTTAATATCTGAATACTTGGTCAAACAAACCTGAACTGGACATAAACGAAAACTAAAATAAGCAGTGTGGGAGCTAATAATAACTTACATACACCAATCTAATTAATATGGGTGCCAACCAGTAACCCAAGTTGGAAGGTGTTAGTATCTTGCTAAGTGTACCAACACTAGCTTACGTGGATCTACTAAACTGAGATCTTAAAAACTAATATTTCCTGCCTAAAATGATAGGGGGCCGCTATGGAACTTATGATGGAGCCATAGTTCTAGAACTTAGGAAATACTACTAATGACCTCTGCCTAACTGATGGGAGAGTAGTCATCCCTGCCTTCACTAGGTTCTACATATGACTCCTAACTGAATGACACTAAAAATTGATATATATGCATATATATATGTATATACTCATCATAATAAAATCGTAAAAATATCCACATATGCATAATCAATAATGCTGAAAGAATTTCAACTGGTCCATGCATCAAATCCCAGGAATCAAGCGTTCATAACCCACCAGCTTGTCTAATACAACTGAACATGATGGTAATTAAAATGTTGATCATGATAGGAAATTCCATACTTCCAAACAAAAATTCAATGATTGATCATATTAAGGAAATTTATAGTTTTTTTGAACATAAAAGATTACACACTCATAGGATGACATGCATTCATGGTAAATTATAAAGTTAACTAAAGGAATTAATCAAACTTCATATTTGAACTAGAATCCAATTTTAAGGGAAAGTATCCATGGGGATTGAGAAATATTTGGGAATCAATGGGTAGAAGGAACCCATTTATGAAAGCCCATATACCGGAAGGTGAATTCCTTAAAGAATCTCTTAGAAATTCTGTTTGAACTTAAGAAACCCTAGTTGCTTTTGGAGAATTAAAAATCACCTATTTTTCTTGTTGTGAATAGAAATTATGATATAATGGGGAATTTGGGGATTTTTTGTATTTTAAATTACCCTTGGAGAAGACTAAATGATATGGGTTTTATTTTAAAATAAAAGGTAACAACAATAAAGCCCTTTATAAAATATGTAAGAATTTTGCGCTATAGTCATCACGACTAGCACAATGACTAGTCATGAGTTGTGTTCTGGGTCGTGACCTGAGGACCTGAGATATGAGGATTCTGTATTATGACAATAAATACCCACCTAACGAATTATTAGGTTGGACAAATAGGTGTTATAGAGGGTCACCGCCAAGGGTTGAGTTCTTGGTTCCCCACTAGTGTGATAGTTGGTCTACACATAATGATTCATTATGACTGACAATGAGTTGTGTACTGGATTCGTTGCCATTGGTCTAAATTTCTTGGTCACTCGCTATAATGGGAATGAGTCCAATACATGACTCATTACATCTGGTAATGGTTTGTTGCATGAGTTTCTACCACTGGAAGCTTAACAGTGCCTTAGGGAATTTTCCATAACTTATTGCCACGATATCGGATTAAGATGAGAATTGTGGCATTGGAAAGCTAATTCAGTATCCTAAATCAAGATAGGTGAAGAGATAAAAAATGATGGGGTATTACATTATCTTCCCCTTGGTATTATCCATCCTTGAATAAAATTGAGTAAGCTAAGAGACTAGGGGAAAGATAAAATTTCGCACTAAAAACAAACAAGTTGAATCATGAACTAATATATGAACTTATTACTTGTGCATGAAATGAATTGGACTTGTTAATGCATGTTATGAAATGAATATTGCTTTATGCATGAAATATAAATACAAAAATTAATTAATTTACTAAAGAAACTATTACCTTAAGATAAAACTGGGTTTGAAGAGAAAAGATGAGAGTACTTGGCTCGCAATCTGCCACTTCTTTTGAAGTGGCTCCCTCAATTGACTTTTTTCCTCAATATTTACTAATGTGACACTTTTGTTCCTTAACATATGTATCTAATGATAAATGGTCTAAATGGGAAATTCTTCATAAGAGAGGCTATTTTCCATACCAATCATTTTAAATGAGACTATTGTGGTCGGGTAACCAACGTAATACATGCACTTATTCTAACCCTACAGGAAATCCAATTCATAGGTGACCTTGTTGTAGCTACTCAAAATATTATATGGAACAATGTAGCAGAGAATGAGCTTCCCTTTCTTACCAAACATCTTTACCCATTTCCTGTGTGAAATTTTTAAGAAAAAAAATCACCAATATCAAACTCAAGTTCCCTTCTATTATCATCTGCATAAGATATCTGACGACTCTGAGTGGTTTTCATCCTTTCTCTAATAATCTAAACTTTTTCTATCATCTCATTTACTGAATCTATCCCTATCAAGGCAGCTTCACTGATTTCAAACTAATATAAAGGAGACCTACACCTCCTACCATAAAAAAACCTCAAATAGGTCCATTTGAATACTGGTGTGGTAACTGCTATAGTGAGAAAACTTAGTCAAAGGCAAGTGGTCTTCCCAACTTCTCTTGAAATCAATCACATATACCCTCAGCATATCCTCTAAGGTCTTAATGGTCCTCTCTACTTGACCATCTGTCTACGGGTGAAAATCTATACTAAGAAGAACATAGGTACCAAGACTTTTTGAAAAACCTTCCTAAAATAAGAGGTAAATTGGGTTCCTCTATTACAAATAATAGTCAAAGGGACCTTATGAAACTTTTCCAATTCCCTAAGATAGAGGTTAGAATAATCTTTGGATGAATCTGAAGTATTAGTTGTTAAGAAATAAGATGACTTAGTTATTCAATCTATGATAACCCAAATAGAATCATACCGACAATGACGATGAGGCAACCCTGTGATGAAGTACAATTCCCCACTCCCCACTTCCAAGTGGGGATGCTAATTATAAAGTTTACCAATAGGCCTCTGATACTCAACCTTAACATGCTGGTAATTTGGACATTTAGTCAAGAGTTCCGCAATATCCTTCTTTATGTTGTTCCACCAATAGACTATTCATAAATCATGGTACATCTTAATGTCTCCTAGGTTAATAGAATATCTCAAATAATGAGCCTCTGCTAAAATATGCTCTCTAAAATCATCGAGTTTGGTACACATAATCTTCTCTGACAGAAGAACACCATTCCCCCCTTAGGAGAAAACCTCAACCTTCTAACTTCCAACTACCACCTTGAACTTAAGCAAGATAGAATCTATATATTTTTTCCTTTGCTTCAGCAACCAAAGAAGATTTTATACCCAAACACTACCTTCGATTGAATCAACTAATTAAAATCTTAACACAATAAGCTAATAAACCTCATAAAATAAATTTTTTTTTATCATCCTCCACTTGATCAACACTACCCATCGACAACCTACTAAGGGAATCAACTACTATATTGTCCTTACTCGGGTGAAACAAAACACTTATATCATAATCCTTTACCAAATCTGACCACCTTCTCTAATAAAGTTTTAGATCTTTCTAACTAAAAAACATATGGCAGAATCTTGAGATGAACACATCAACATGATCCCCATAAAGATAATGCCTCCAAATCTGTATCATAATAAACTCTAGAAGTATCAAAGTAAACTACAAAACCATCTAAAACATCTAGTAGAGTTAAAACTAGAGCGAAGGTGAGTTGAGCCATTAACTCCTAAAAACTCCTCTCATAAGAATTGGATAACAAAAATTTGACTTTCTTCTAAGTCATCCTATATGTGGAAATTTCAATGAAGTAAAATCCATCAACAAACCAACTATAGTAACCTTTTAATCCCAAGAAACTCCTTATATCTTATTGAAAACTAGGTCTTGGCTAGTTCCTTACTACTTTGGTATTTTGAGGATCAACTCTAATGCCTTTATCAAAAAATAATATAACTAAGGAATGATACTAATCTCAATTAGAATTCGTACTTACTAAACATAGCAACAACTGGTGATCTGAAACACCCTATATATTTGTCCTTGAAAATTCCCGAGTTCCTAGACATACTTCTCAAATGATGACCATCCCTAGGAGTCATTACGTGTTATTATGGGTCTTAGGGACCTAAACATAGCTTGACTAGTAAGTTGGTCTTAAGTTTCTATTTTGACTTTGATTATGGTCTACGATTTGTAAAGACTTAAAATAAGTCGTATGACCTTATTCATAGCCAAACCAGTATGATACCCAAGTATTTTAGCTTTAACAATGATTGGACCATGTGAGTCATAATGATTATGTAGCATTCATATTTTCTAACTCATAGACAAGTTAGTATTTCTAATTTTGGACATTATGCAGACAATAAGTGGGACTTTATGAGTTATAAGGTGACCCTATGAATCACAAGGTCACTTGTAGCGATGGTGCTTAAAGTAACAATAGACCCTAAGCTTACCTATAGCCTGACATGCACTTATATACTAAAGAAATGGTCAAAATAAAAGATGGAAGCTAACTAAAATAACTAGTGTAAAGCATAATACTGTAAAAATTAATGTAAATGATAGTTATAAATAGAACAGTCTTACAACCAAATAAGATGAAAATCTAAATATTTTTCTAAAACCCTTTAAAATATAACGAGTTGTTAGGAAATACCCCTAACTAACTCCAACTGAAGAAAACTTAAATAAACTGACTTGTAAAGAACAAATTAGTAAATAGTCCTAGATGAATGTAGACTCAAGCGAGAACATGCTAGGTACGATCAGGGTACTGAGCGTCCGAACCTATGTTATGATAAAATATAGTTCATAAAAGTATGTGATTGGTACTTAATGTACTGATAATAAGAGATTGAGAAAAACTAACATAAATTGAACATGAATGCAGGACTAACATAAATTAACATAAAAAAACAAGTCAAAACATTTGCTAAATGAAACTAAAATACAGAATAACTAATTATTTGAATACTTGACAAATCCAACCTGAACTGATCATAAAATATAACTAAATATAGGACTATGGGAGTTAACAATAACTACCATACCCTAATTTGAGAAAATTGGGGCCCAACCTTTAACCCTAGTTAAAAGGGTGTCATTACCTTACCAAGGGTACCAACACTAGCTGGCGTGGATCCACTAAACTAATGTCTCAAAGGACTTGGGTGTCCTACCTGTAAATATGGAGGGACCATTTTATAACCTATGGTGACATCATATTTCATAATGATAGGGACTACTACTAACCATCTCTGCCTAACTGAAAGGGGCACTTTCATCACTCCATTTATTCGGTGCTATGCTTGACTCCTAACTGAATAACATTGAAAACTGATATGTATGCATATATATACACACACACACACACACATATTATAGTGAACTCTATATACTCATTATAGTGAACTCTTTAAAATTGCCATATAGGCATAATCTATAATGCTCAAAACATGTCAACTTATTAAAGCATAAAATACTAGGTATCAAGTGTTCATAACACACCAGCCTGCCCAATGCAACTGAACATGGCAGTAATTTAAATGTTGATCATGAAAGAAAATTCTATTTAGTATGCCAAAAACCCAATTATTAATCATAATAATGAAATTTATGGTTTTTTACATGGATGATGAAACTCTCATGAGAGTACATGTATTCATAGTATAATTACAAGGCAAACTAACAAAATTACTCAAACTTCATATCTGACCTGGAATCCAAGTCAAAAGGAAAGTATACTTGGGGATTTAGAAATATTTCGAACTTATTGGGTGGAAGAAACACATTGATGAAATCACACGCTCCTGAAGGTTAATTCCTTGGAGAATCTCTTAGTAATTGGGATTTATCTTGAGTAACCCTAATTACTTTTGGAGAAGAGAAAATGGCCCTTTTTTTAATTATGGATAGAATTTTTGACTTAATGGGGAATTTTGCTCTTTTATATTACCCTTAGGGAAGCCTAAACTATGTTGGATTTAGCATAAAATAAGGAGAAAAGACTAAACAACCCATTTCAAAATATGCAATAATTTCTGCACTAAAGTCATTACGATTCACATAACAACTCATTACGACTGGTCTTGAGTAGTGTTCTGAGTTATGACCTAAGGATCTGGGATATTAGGATTCTTTGGTATGACCTGAACTCCTTACCTAAAAACTCATTAGGTTTGTAAACCTGTAAAGGGTCATTGTCAAGGGTTGAGTTTATTTCATAACTAGTGCAACAATGCACAATGAATTGTTATGACTGGCCAAGAGTTGTGTCCTAGAATTATTTGCACTAGAATGAATTTATCGGTCACTCACTATCATGGAAATAAGTATAGTCCATGACTCATTACGTCGAGTAACGGGTCATTGCATGAGTCGTTACCATTGACTAGTTGACAGTTCCTTAGAAAATTTTCCATAATTTTTTCCCATTATATAGAATTAAGGTGAGACTTATGTCATTGAACAAGTAATTCAATAGCCTATCTCAAGGTGGGTCTAGAGATGAAAAAATTCTTTATTACAGGTTTTTTTCTTATTTAGGTGATCTAAAAGGGGTTTTGAGAAAGTTGGTTAAGCCTATTGGTGGACATACCAACCTTTTACCAAACCTACTTTAAAATACATCAACATATGGCCTTGCTTTCCGCAGCAAAATAACATTCATGGATTCTATACATTCCCTTATATGGTGTTTGCCTTTTTTGTTGTAGGTGGGGTATGATTTTTTTTTTATAAATTTTTTCCATGGATGAGAGCCCGATGTTCCACCTTCTAATTCTAAAGATGCTTGAAGGCCATAGATGAAGAACTAGATGATGATATTGTTAACCTAATGAACTTTGAGGAAAATAACATTAATTCTCACCAGCAATATTCTTGCTATTGGTGTTACTATTTCCTTGTATGACCTACTTTCTCTTTATTCTTCATTTTTTACTAATAGAATTTACAGGGACTACTACCTATTGATTCGTTATGAATTCATAGCTTAAGATAATATAAGGATGGTATCAAAAAACACTAGATTAAAAATATCATCACTTGCTTAATAATTGGTTCGTGCGGAAGGGTTACCATTTGATCACTTTCCTAATTAATATCCATTTAAGGTTACATATTATAAAACACGTAAGGTATGAGTTATAAGGGTGAATAGAGTTACAATCCAGTGAATTATATGATCATGAAAAAAGTGAATCTTTTTATAAAAAATCTTTTCAGAGTGCATATTCATAAGTATGACGTTCTTTACATCCATGAATAAGACTCTACTTAATGCGGCTTTTAGAAACTCTAGGATACTTTAAATTTGATGCTCTGATACTAATTTTTTATGATATGATACTACACCAAGTCATAACACCAGTCCATGGAGTTATAATTGCCCCATAGGTAACCCATGTCCTATCATGGAACTAATAATTCTAAAGTAACTGATAAGAATACTGTGTTATAGCTGAACTAAATGAACAATATATGTTTCTAAAATCATAAAGCTGAACATATGACTATATATCTAAAACCCTTTACTACGATGAGTTGTTGGGATATGCCCCATCTAACTCTAACTATCTAAAAATTAAAAGGTGAATAAATGAAAATTATGGATAACTAGTCGTCAAATGATGGTGAATCACCAAAATATTTTTTAATGTATTAGGAGCTCATAATATGTATGATCCTGAGGATGAACGTCAGAACATATACTATAAGACAATAAAGTGCAAAGGAAAGTATGCATTTAGTACTTTGAATGAACTAAGCATGTAAGATAGCACTACAATATATATGCTGAACCTGAGAAAATGAGTTGAATATAAGTGGGGAACATATTGATACAGTGATTAAGTAAATTAAACATGTAAGATAATAATAAGAAAAGGATGATTAAATTGAATAATAGAATATTCTAAAGCCCTAAGGGGAAATATTACTGTCATTTTTAAATAAAATTTAAAACTAGGGTACACTAACATAGATAGATTCATCTCAATAACCTTAAATAGTGAGTGCATGACTATTTTGATACAACTAAGTTATTGTGACCTAGACATGGCTTAGGGTTAAACAAAAGACAAAGTCTTACACTTTGGGACATACTATTAACCGACATATAACCATGTGAGAGATAAGCTGAAAAATTTATTACTTTTTAACAAATTTTACGCTTGAATTGTCATGTTTTCAATTGATATGGGGTAGTTCTTTTGTTATTATGCTTGTTTGGATAGTTTATGATTTATTCCACATTTTTGAATTATAGGTGGTGCTCGTGGTTGGGTGGATGATTTGAGACTTCTGTACATCATCAGAAAAGCCTTGGTTTAACTCATGGGACACACCAATGATCGTACCTTAGTTCATAGGTTGGTAGTCCATGTTCGATGGACTTTAGATGGCCATATCATGCCTAAGATTATGGTTTCTAACCACGATCATGGTTTTCTTTGATTAAAGGTATACTTGTTAACACATAGGTTTTTTCAATCATAATGCAGTCATGCTTTTAGCCATGATCGTGCTTGTTGTTTGTATGATCGTTCTTGTTGTTTGGATAGTTCTTTAATAAAATGGCCATAATTCTTACATTTAGAAATGGTTTAAGGAAAAATGGATTATGTGGAAACAAGGCTCAAAAACCTTTTATTTGGTAGGTCTTGAGCAAAAAAGTACTTAGAATCTGGGAATTATCGATACAAAAATCAGCCCACAACACATGGAAAGAAGATTCAAACAATATAGAAACAAACATGCCCCACGCATCTTCACTAGAACAAGATGAACAACAACAAGATTATAACAAAATAGATCGGTAGTTCGATATTCAATATCAAAACATATAAGAACCCTAACATATATCAAATGAAAGTATCTTGAGACATGTATATATCTACACCAAACCCTTACTTAAACCAAGAGAAACTCAAACTCATCAAGACTCAAGTTTTTATCCAAAGAATAACACAAGTGAACTACACTAGTTATAGTTTCAGGTGGCTCTCATGAAAGGAGAGAGAGAGAAAGACTCTAAAAATATTACAAGTCTTGTGATGAATGATAATAGTGAACAAAACTCCAAAATAATGCTAATGTGTTCTATTTATAGTACATCACAAAATAAGTGGCAAATTACCATCTTGTCCTTATCCAAGGGGCGGCTTTGGAGTGTAAGTTTATTACACTTCAAAGTCCGTCTTCACACCTAAAAATATATAATCGCTTAGATAGATTTATAACAAATTCATACGCGACCATATTCATGAATATGCCATGGAGTTTTTGTATCTCCTGATCTTGATTACATGTGAATTGTCTTGAGCTTGGGGTACCCATATGATCCACTCCATTTGAAGGGAATTTGACCTTAAATTCGATAGTTGTTCATCCTCAACTATGGTAGTGGGAGAAAGATCATATACATTCAAGATGTTGTGCACTTCATACTCTGTAGGAAGGTCAATTTTGTATGCATTGTCATTGATCCTTTCAAGAACTTGAAAATGACCATTACCCCTTATCATCAACTTAGTTTTCCTTTATGATGGAGACTGGCCTTTTCTAAGGGGCACAAAAACCCAATCTCCTGGTTCAAGAACAAGCTTTCTTCTCCCTATTTTGGCTCTCTTAGTAATCTCTTGATTCTTCCTCTAAAGTCGTAGCCTCACTTTCTCATGAAATTTTTTCATGGCTTCGGCCCTCTTGCTTCCATCTAAGCTTATCATAAGATCACTTGGCAAAGGTGTTAGATCCAAAGGCTTAAGGGAGTTAAGGAAGTATACACACTCAAAGGGTGTCATACCCATACTTAAAGATATAACACGATTGTAAGAAAATTCAACCAAGGGTAGTTGATCCTCCCAAGAAGTCATTTTACCTTTAAACATTGAACGTAGCATGGAACCCAAGGTTCTATTCACTACTTCCATTTGTCCATTAGATTATGGGTGGCAAGAGATGGAAAATAAAAACTTCATACCAAGCGTAACCTACATAGATCTCTAAAAGTGACTAATGAACTTAGAGTCCATGTCTGTTGTAATGGTCCTCGAAACACTATGTAATTTGACAACATTTTCAATAAATAAATAGGACACACTAGATGCATCTTCACTTTTAGAGCATGGAATGAAATGTGAAATCTTAGAAAATCGGTCAACCACAAAAATAATACTATCACTACCTCTTCTAGTCCTTGGCAATCCTAACACAAAATCCATAGATATATAAAGCCAAGGACGTAAAGGGGTAGGAATCAGGGTATACAACCCTTAAGGGAGGAGCCGAGACTTAGCACTCCAACAATCTATATATCGGAAATAAATTTTAGCAACATCTTTGTGTATATTGGGCCAATAGAATTATTTCTCTAAGATTCTGAGGGTCTTCTCAACCCCAAAGTGTCCTTTAGACCACCATTGTCTGCTTCTCTTACAAACAACTCTCTCCAAGAACTAAAAGGCATACACAACCATCTTCCTTGAACAAGTAGTCATCAAACTTGTAATAAGGATTTGAACCCCCATTCGTGAGCCACTTCTCCCTACCCAATTTTGGGAATTCCTTAAAAATAGGATCAAAGTGAGGGTCCTCAGGGTACAATACTTTTAGTCTCTTAAATTCAATTATTTTAGAAGACTAGATTGAAACAAGTACATGTTTCCTAGACAATGCATCGACAACCACATTTTACTTACACTTTTGGTATTGAATAACATAATCAAAGGTGTTAAGGAATTCAATCCACTTAGCATACCATTTGTTGAGATTTTATTTAGAGAAAAGGTGCTTCATGGATTCATGGTCCATTCGAATCATGTATTCTTTGGGCAATAAGTAGAGTTGCCTATACCCAAAGCAGTAATCGAAGCATATAACTCTAGATCATAAGTATAATAATTTAGAGTCGCGCCCTTGAGCTTTCCACTAAGGTAGGCAATAGGTTTGAGATCTTGAATTAAAACAGCCCCTATACCTACCCTACTATCATGACATTCAACTTCAAATATTTTTTTAAAGTTGGGAAATTGCAACAAAGGTGTGGAGATGAGAATAGATTTCAAGGCTTCAAAGGTCATAGCTTGTTTATCACCCCACTTGAAAGGTTCATCCTTTATAATGACCTCGATCAAGGGGGCAGCTGATAATGCTCAAATCACTCCCATAATTAGGGACGAGGCAATCGTTACCAAGTAACCCAATTTAAATTGGGGTCGAACCTCAAAGAGTAATATTATAGACTTCAAAATTTATGAATGCACAAATTACAAAGATATTACCTGAAATACTAACAAACATGACATGTTAAATGAAATGGGAGATTTTTTTGAAGACTTTTTGCAACACACTTGAATAAGTACTTGATAAATGAAACTATTACTTTGAATTCATGATTTGGGGAAAATCTTGGGATTATGTCTTCCTACAGGTAATGCATGTAGGTTGGTGTTAGTTCATCATGAAATTTTGCTTCTAACCAAAGGATAGGCTAGGTTGAAGTTCATTGGGGTCAATCTTTCAATAAATCCATAAAAATTTTACTTATTGGCTCTTTCAAACACCTAACAAGTGTATGCATTTTCAGAATGACCCTATTACCTCAATAAAGCATCCCTATTTCTAGGATGATGCTCTTGACATGATTTACACTCCTAATACACTTATTTTTAAGATTGCAAAAGGTAGTAAACCATAGTCTCAATTGTTTGTCACTTATTTGTCCCCCTATAACCCTTTTTTGAGGTTGTCATGGATTACCTAATATTCACCATCATCCCTCTTTCGAGGATGACAAAGGGTTTTTAGAGTTAGGGGGTTTCACCCATAACACCCATTTGGAGATTTTGGGCTTTCAGTGATAAAATTCCAACCTGTAAGGTCAAGCGATGGTAGAATCCATACTAAATAACTAAAATCCATGCAAACACAAAAATACCCAAACATAATTACACCCTAGTTTAACATAATCCCAAGACTAAATTATTTTGAAACTCATGATGAAAGTAAAGATAAATATACCACAAGGATTATCCAACACATTCATTCTTTACAAAGGGTCTAAGAAATTTAGCCATCAAAGTTAATTACACACTTTACCAGGATTAGAGTTTCAAGTCTTGAATTCCAAGATAACTTATTATCTAGGCTATCCTAAAGTGGTATGGGTTTTATCTTAAATATGGCTTGGGATGCATCCAAGTGATTTTACTGATCTTTCCTTGGGCATATTTCTGCTTAACCATGACAGCGATCATGCGACCGCAGTTATGTGTCATGATCGCAGTTATATGTCGCGACTGCACTTCCCTAACCTTCTTGACTGACCGAAATCATGGATTGAGGACCGTGGTTACGGTAATTGAGGCCGATATAGTCAAGGTCTTCAGCTACACTCTTTTTTTCTCCTTTTTTATTGTTTTTAGCTCCAATCCACATCTTTTGTCTCCTCAGCTTACTGCCCACAAATAGTGGATATTAGTGTATCTATTCATAAATTTTGTCTCATTTATTCATTGAAAATAGGGTAATGTGCATGAAAAATGAGTGCGAATGAGTTTTAAACTCACCACTCATTAACATCCCAAACTTAAGACCTTGCTTGTCCTCAAGCAACACTACACTCACTATGAGACAATTTCATATGTATGTCATATCTTTTTCACTTAATTATCATGAAGCCTCAAACAAGATTGCTACCACAAAAAGCTTTTTACACATTGGCAAATAGAAATTTAACAACTGCCCTCATCATAAAATAGAAAAGTGGAGGATACAATAGACTTTAAGGAGAAACCATGTAAAAACTACTAATGCTCTATAAATGACTCATATGTTAACTTCAAACACGTAATACTTCTAATTATCTCATTGTATAAAAGATGACAAAATCACCCACCTAAATGAGTTAATAAGCCTTCTTACAAGAAAAGATAAATTCACACACCTAGCTACCAATCATGAAACAAGGAATTTTAAGTGCAACCACTCACTCTCTTAAAAAGATTTCAATGTCAACAAGTACCATGCCATAGGCTTTCCCCTATTTTTAATCACCATTATAATGACTACACTTATTTGGGAATGATAAAGAGTTTTTTGAGCTTGTAATGAATGTTTAGGGTAGGGTAGGAGATCAACTTTGGAATACGAGGCTACACCCTCCTTGAGATTCTACATCACAATCTTTTCATGCTTCACTTATTGCTACTTATTTTTATTTTACTATTTTTCCCACTCTTTTCTTTTTCTTGGTCTTCCCATTTACTCTATCTATCTTCTATTTTAATTTTTATGCATAAATAAAGCCTTTCTTTCTTTTATGGGTTCTTTTCTTTATTCAAATCCAAAAAGCTTCAGTTTATCAAGATTGTAGGGACCTTCTCAAGGCTTCGTGGCCCAACTATACTTTGTTATCTTTCCACCATCACCTACAAAGGCTTTTATATTTAATTTGTATTCTTAAGTTCAAGGAGGATAGGGTTCAAGAGCAGATGTAAAGAAGGGTCACGGCTTGTAATGCATTTGCCAAAGAAAGGCCTGAAGGCTTGAATAGGGTTACTAGGGAAAACTCTTATGTATCAGTAGGATCTTTAAGATAAAGGGGATTTCAAAAATCACAAGATGGCCTATAATCATTTTACCAACCAAGCATAGTAAAAAATTAGTTTTGATAGATTAAAGGTTAAGTTCTAGATAGTACAAGTACACATGAGAAAGAGACGATTAACCTCGCGCACATGCCATGCAAATGCCGTCAATGGGATTCAATTGTTCTACCATCTCGAGACAAAGATAAAGTATTCATTATTTTTTTCAAAGTCAACTTTCGAAGTCAAAGGAAGAGGGAAAAAATTTTGTCACAAATTTGCTCATGTCCATGCATTCGAATAATTTTTTAAAATTTTTGGATGGATGGGGTTGTTTTATTTTGCAACCGAACCACTCATAATTTTCTAATCATAGTGACCATCAAAGCTATCGTCTCACTTTAAAGTTCATAGTATGGCGACCTACCATCTGTTTAATCAAACTTTACTAATGAATCTCAATGCAACCCCAAATTATTAATGCCATAGGTACTTGGACTTCTCTTATATTCTTTGGTTAGAAACTTGATCATGAAGGCAAAAACTTGACTAATGATATTTAAACTAAAATAGAAAACTATGAACAAAATAACTAATCCATGCAAATGGGTACACCATCAAGGTGCCCAAATATTACAACCAATACTAAATAAAGGTAAGAATTATCCAAAAGAGCAGAAAATTATATAATACAGCCCAAATTAAACGAACAAGAATAAGGAGACACCCCAACTTAAAATACAGTAGTGTACCCACTCCATAAACAATTAAGGGTAAAAGTGATAAGGGTGCTCCTTGAAACAGCATCAAGGGCCGGTTTCACTATTGGACTTTGTATCACCAACCTCTTCCTCAAGATAAGACCACTTGGCTAGGGCCTCATCATCACAATCCACTAGTACAGTTTGCTTGGAAATTATGAAAAGTGAATTTTATGTGCAATTCCACAAAGTGGGGGTAGTGCTTACAAAAGTTCTTTGGCAAAGACATCCTAAAAATCTGGTAAAACAAGAGAAATAGAAGGAGAAATAGATGAATTAGAGGGGTTATTGTTAAACCAATGAGCCAAGAGAAGCATAGGTGTGTTATCATCATATTCCAAGAATATTTCTTTCCTCCTATCCAACATCACCACATTACCCTTGCCCTTTGAAATTTATGAACCCTCAATTTCCTTTACTTATCCACTCTTGGGTTCTCTCTTATTTTTTTCACTCTCAAGTTTCTTGCCCTTTTCCTTCAATTCTCTCATCTTTTGATGCAATTCATTCACTTGTGATGGAAAAAGAATGTGAAGTATGATCTTTCAGCCATTCTTCTCAATGGAGTACCGATTGTTCGTCCCATTATGTTTGGTAGACCTAAAGTATTGCAAAGTTCTACCCAATAACAAGTGACATGGCATCGAAATCAGATCACAAAGAACTTCGTCATAGTAGTTTCCCACCTTAAACTGATTCACACATTGCCTTATGACTATCAATTCACTATACTTATTCAACTATTGCAACTTGTAGGGACTAGTCTATGGAGTAGTAGGTAGTTTCAAGAAGTTCACCGTAGTTACACTAGCAATATTTACCCAAATCCCACTATCTATCTATTAATATGGTAGACATACTATCCTTGAAAATGCAATTAGTATGGAATAGATTCTCCCTTAGGCTAAGATTATCTATTGCCTTACTAATCATGGATCGTCGCACCATAAATTTTGGAACTAGACACTCTCCCTCTTGTGGGTAAGAATCTTTCTCATCATATTCTTCATGTATCTCATTCTGTACTTTCTCTCCATCATGAGGCTCAACTACATACTCCTTAGTTTTATTACCCACTTTCTCTCCAAGGTAGTATAACCTTCCTTCCCTTAGGATCATATTCCATCAATTTGGACATTCAATAGCTTTATGTTGCCAACCTTGACACTTGACATATTCAAACCCTTTAGGATTAGGATACTTGTGAGATTCTTGCCTTGGAGGATATTTTTGGACTATTTTAGACTCGACCAGCCTTGTATTAGTGGGTTGGTCCTTATTCTTGGGACAACCCAAGGAGGATTGAGCCATCTCCTTGATTCTAGGCCTACCCGAGGGTGTTTTTCCCCTTGCCTTGTATGTCAACCTTTCTTTAAGTTCTTTTTCTATTTAAAGTGTCGCTTGAAAAATACCATCAATTTTATCAAACTTGCGGAGAGTCAAATGAGTGGAGATTTCCTTGTTCAACCCAACCTTAATCCTAATGATGTCATGACCAACTTGTTCTCTTTGATGATCAAGCTTTAACATGAGCTGTTGGAACTCGTCATAGTAGGATAACATACTTTTTCTCCCTTGCATCAAATTATACAACATGGAAAGGAGCTCATATTTATAGCTCTCAAGTAGGTATCTTTGTCTCATGAGGTATCTCAATCTAAACCAAGGTGGTGACTGTCCATTAACCAATTCATTACCAAACTGCTTGACATATTCCTACCAAGTGTTAGCATAATCCTCAAAATGAGCCATGGTATAGCAAATTTTCTTCTCCATGTAAAGATAATTGACTTGGATCATTTTATCACAAGATGATTCCCATGCAAGGTAGCCCTCGGGGTTACTATCTCCCTTGATGATTGTAAGAATCGATTTGATGGTATTAATGACTACACCCCTATCAAGGTGGCAGTTCACTTATTGGTTCCATGGACCAACTCTTCCTCTATTCCCTTGATATCCCCTTTGAACCATATAGCCTCCTATCATCTCCTCCTCCCTCATATAAGTATCATCAAAGGCTCCATACCCTTCATACTCTTCTCTACCATATTCCTCTAAGTGGATGGGATGGTTTTGGGTAAGTGGGACTTAATTTGGAGGAATTACATTTGGTGAAGGTTGTGGTCTTGGTTTAGTGGAGATTAAAATGGAGGGTTCATATTTAATGGAGGTAATTGATAATGAAGTCATTTATGATGGACTTGAGGAGTTTGGGAAGGGAATGTTCTATTGGAGTCTCGATTTTGAGGGAATGCTTGAAGTATTTAGTGGAGCTTGTGGTAGATTTAGCATTTAATGCAACGTTTAGTGAGTAATATTAGTGGAGGAAGTTATATCATGTCCAATTGGAGAAGCATGTTGATGTGTAGAAGGGTGAGAGTTCCTTTGACCTTCCACTTGATCCAACCTTCAACTCATTGTCGCCACATCCCCATTTACCGATGCCAAATCAGAGCCAAACCATTCCAGTGTTTGGCTGATATCCTCAAGGGAAGATTTCATACTCTCAAGAGTATTGTTATCCATATTTTAATACATGGTTCATTCTATTGTCAAGGTACCTAAATGAATTGCCTACAAAAACAACAAACAATTATTTCAAAAGTGTTCGACCTTTACTCACGCTCTTTGGATCACCTTACACATAGTTCCACAAGTAATGTATGTTGCCTAGTAACATGTGATAATTCAAGTGATGAATATGATCTAGTCTGGAGTAGATTATTGGTTAAGACTCAACGAATTATCGTCAAAATCAAACCAAGAAGTTACAACGAATTCAAAAGATAAAAGCACTCAAGAAAATGTAGACACTAACAATGGATTCAAGGACTATTAACAACCTAGTAGGACTTTACTATTTTGTTAATTAGTTCTACGATCAATTAATGTAACCAAGAATTGAAAATTACAAACAAAGAATCCAAAATTGATCTTAAAATCAATGGTGAACAGTAATAATGATGATGTGGTAGTATGCAATTTGTCATAGTCCCACTCAAATTTTAGTCACCAATTTGAAGTTTTAGTCATCACACAACTTGGAATGGAAGAAATTGGTATTGGACAGAAAGCACAAGTCGTAGAACCTTATTTAAATTCAAACTCAAAAGTTGAGACTTGACTTGTAATACTTCCTCAAAACTCCTTGATATGTGGAAAAGTGGTTGTCAAGTCTATAAAGTGATGTGTTTAAGTCCCTTCACCAACAAGCTTTACAACTTTATCTTTGACCTTTTTAGATCTATTTTGCACTTTATGTTGGTCAAGATATGAGAAGAGATAAAGAACAAGAAGAACACCAAAAAAACCTTTTAAAAACAACAACAATAACATAACACACGGCCAACTTCAAGTTTAAAACACACGAACAACTTAAAGTCTACAACAACAACGTAAATATTAAAAGCTCAACTTTAGATCAAGACACTATTAGTGTTAGTGAGAGAGAAACTAACAATAAAAACACTCTAGGAAATAATAATACTACTATATCTAGTTACAAACTCTTGGCAAAGTCAACAACAACAAGAACAACAAGTTTCGGCAAAGGTTAAACAATATAATTTTTTTACTTTTAGTAAGATCTTCCAAAATTTGATTTTGTTGGAACAAAATCAAACCTTGAGCTTTGATACAAAATGATACAAAAATTATCCAAGAACACAAGTAACCAAGATTCAAACAATATAGAAACAAATAGGCCCCATAAGGGTTCACTAGAACAAGATGAACAACAATAAGATTACAACAAAATAGATAGGTAGTTTGACATTTAATATCCAAACATCAAAGAACCCTAACATATATAAAATGAAATACCTTAAGACAATTAGTTATATACACCAAACCCTTACTTGGACTAAGAGGAACTCCAACTTTTCAACACTCAAGTTTCTAACCAAAGCACAACACAAGTGACCTACACTAGCTATAGTTTCGGGTGACTTTGAAGAAAGGAGAGAGAGAGAGTCTCAAAATATTAAAAGTCTTGCGATGAATAATAATAATGCACTAAACTCAAAAATAATCCTACTATGTTCTACTTATCCTACATCACAAAATAAGTGGCAAATTACCATCTTGTCCTTATTCAAGGGGCAGCTTTGGAGTGTGCGATTATTACACTTCAAAGTCCCTCTTCACACATTAAAAGATATAATCCCTGAGATGGATTTATAACACATTCACACATGACCATATTCATGAACATGTCTTGGAGTTTTTGTAACTCCCGAGCTTGACTATGTGTTAATGGTCTTGAGCTTGGTGTACCCATATCAGTTATGCTAGTTTGAATTTGACTATGGGAAGATTCTTCACAATAAATCAATCGATAAGGAATTTTTCAACTTGGTTGTGGGATAAGAGTTAGTTGTGGTGTACATACATATATAATTAACTTCCCATACTACTAAAATTTAAAGTTTTGTTCTAGAAATACTTGAAGCATGGTTTTAATCTTAGCTTAAATTTTGAAGGTATTACTATATCTTCTCATAGGATCATTCATCCCAATATAAACACTACTAAGGTAAGAGAATAGGGACAGAGCTACCATGATAAAAATAATTTGGCTAGAGATGAATAATAATATGGCAACTTATTCTTTAGTGAAACATGGACTTACCAAGACTAAGAGGTCATCTTATAACGTGGAGTTCCTAAGGCAAATAAGATTGAGAACGGTCATAATGAGGTAACTATTACTTTAAACTAATTTTTAAGGATGGGAATAAGACTCAACTATATTTACACACAATTTGAATGTACAAAAAAAAACTTTGTTGGAATAAACACAAACATGGACTTAGAAGACTACAATTGGAAGGAAAAAGGGAAAGTAACTTGTATTTTTTCCTAATTTCAAAACTAAACCATTCACTGTACGGATTAATCCACACTGAGAATTTAGAACACATTAAAGTATTCATGACTAAATCATACATATAGAATTACAAGTCAATAGGTACTAATATTAAATTTCAAATAGCCATTGAGAAAAGAACTTAATTCCTTATAATTGTCTTCTTTAGGGGTTTAGTTACATCTAGGGAAAGGAACACTATTATGGTCTGAGCATTAATCTTAAAAGGGAAATTTGAACCCTCTAAGACTAAGGTCAAATATTACACTTCTAAATCTGTTCTAATCGGAGGTTTAGTATCCACACAATAATAAAGTCTACAAGTTACATTCCTAAAGTGTCTAAGTTAATCCCTCAGTCAATTATCACTAACCACACTACCATGAGATATTAAAGTCAATGATACTCTACTTGAATGATCTAAGTTAAAAGGGATGTTGCAGAATCATAATTCAAAGGCTCCCATAAAACTTCACACTATACATGGGTATGTGAACCATAATATAGCATGAACGAACTTGTTCAAAAAGTTTAATCAGAGATTATACCATGCATATGATGATTTCAATGATCACCAAGAATATATTATATGTACATAAGACTCAGCATACTGAGAAATCATTGGTGCATGAGAAATGATATTTATGGTGTGAGACTGATATTCATGGTCTCACGAAGCATGATTTAGAATTCTACATAAGATTGTTACTCATTATACTATGAACTAAGAATAGACCGATATCAAAACGAAGTGTGTACATCCAATTGACATAATGTAGTAGTAAAGTATCATGATGACATATGTGTACAAAGTAGGCTAGGATAAGAATAGGTTTCTACCTCTACTTAGATCTATTCTAGAATTTTCCAACACTACTACCTGAATCACCTTGACCTAATTGGTTTTATATTTCAATATATCTCATTCTTAACCTTTATATTTATCCTAAGGGATGAAGTACGCTACATTTATAGTGCTCCACCTATCCCTTATAATAACCTACTAAGCCTATGAAGATCTATATTTTATATTTATATCTTTTTATTGTTGTCATACTTCTCCCCTTCGTCATCAATTATATATTCTAAATTATGGATTTTCACCATTATAAGATTATAAAGACCCTAGGTCTAGAAATTCGAAAAGGATAAAATGTGGAAACATCCTCATCTTAGCCTTATGTAAACGATTCTAACTCGGCAATTTAGAAGATGAATGGGACTGAGTAAAGTGTTGACCATATCTTGTTCTAAGAGGAGAACCCTTCAGATTTGGGCGACCCAGAGGGATTGTTAAACCTCCCTACCATTTACCAGAGATATTGGTAAATCTCAAGACCTATGGCCTAGCTTAATACAAATATACAAACCTTTATGGTTTCTATACATTTATTTATGTATAGCTTGTGACACTTTTTTTGTAAGTGAGGTGTAATTTTTCTTTCATTAAAATTTTCTGTGGATGAGAGTCAGATGCTACCCCCTTTTGATATAATAAGGCCTAGGGGCCATAGGTGAAGTACTAGATTATAAGAAGGTCTTACCTAATGTTTTTTGATGAAAACAATATTGCTTATCACGAGAAGTCTTCTAACATTAGAGTGACTATTCCCTAGTATGACCCTCTTTCTCTTTTATTTTCTCTTCTTACCAATAGAATTTAAGGGGACTAGCGTCGGTTGATTCAATTGAGTGGTCACAATTTATATTAATTATAAGATGGTAGTAAAAAACTCTAGATTAGAATCAACATCACTTATAGAATGGTTGACATGTGTGGAAGGGTTACCATTTTGATCACTTTTTTTATTGATCTCTTTTTCAGGAGATAGATTTTAAATCATGTAAGGAACAAGTTAGAAGGATAAATAGAGTTAAACTCCATTGAATTATATGATCATGAAAGAAGTGAAACTTTTTATAAAATATTTCATAGCCTTTTATTCATAAGTATGGCGTGCTTCACACCAATGAATAAGACTCTACTCTATGCAGCTTTCAAACACCCTCAGATAATTTAAATCCTAATGCTTTGATACTAAGTTTGTCATAATATAATAATACCCTAATTATAACATGGTAATTAGAGTGATAATTGACCCCATTCAAACCCATGTACTGGAATGACACTAATAATACTAAAGCAACAGATAAAAACACTATGCGAAAGTTAAAGTGAATGATGAAGTAATAATAAAAACCAATAAAAATTCATTTTGGAAAATTAAGGCTGACCTGCACACACAAATTCTTGACCTACACATGCAGGTGGCTTAATTTGAGCATCCAGTGTTATTTATGAAAATTACCTAAGCGTGCAAGTCACCCACCTACGTTGGTACCTATACTAGTAGGTGACTAGTGTGGTAGAATACTCATAAATTATGCATAACATAATTTTTGGGTATAAATAGGGGATTTTAAGCTCATAACCTCCATTATTGTACATTTTGAAGCTTAAAACACTGTTTTGAAACCTCAAGTATGAAATTGTTGATTTTTTAATATTTTGTTAAATTTGGATCTTTATTACAGTATTAATTTGTGTTTCAATGGAACAAGAGGATGAGAATTTGTGTAAGTTTCCTCTTTTCTATCTATGAGTAGCCAATTTATTTGCATGGGGTTATGCTTGAATAGGTTGTTATTATTGTATGGGTGTTATTTATTTGTCTTCCTATGCTAATTTGCATTGGTTTTACTCTTATTCCATATTTTAATTGGGTATTAGAGGTTGTAAACTCTCGTTACCAATGAACCCTTATCATCCTTGACAAAGAGGATGAGGTTAAGAAATGGGTGTGAATAATAACTATGTTTTATATTATTTAATGGAATCTCATATATGTAAGGATACTAATTGAGGTCATAGATTTCTCAAATAGTTATACTTATAAGGGGTTCGAAAGAACCCATTTGTGAGATTTTTGTGTTTGATTGATAAATTGTCATTAATTACCTATAATCTAGCCTACCCATAACTCTTTGCTAATGTTAGACATATGTTCAATCACTCAAGCATGAACTTACACTAAGAACAACAAAACTCTAAGTCTCATTCAATATTTTGTTTTAACTTTTCATTTTTATCTTTGAAATTATATTCTCACTATGATAAAATTGTTAACTATAAGGCATAAAAAATCCCCCCCCCCATTTACATTGTTGTTTAGTTTTTGTCGCATTACGGGCAAACATCTATTTTTTTAAGACTTACGATTGAATTTTGTGTTCTCATTCCTTGAGAATTTAACCCAATACTTGTTGGGTTAACAACATTGAAATTTATCACTTATACCTTTGAGGTGTAATTTAAAAGTCATCCAACTTTGGCACGATTTCCATAGAGTGAAAAATAGTTTTCATTCACTTACTCTTACTAGACACTTTGAGTTAGCCATAATGTTTATTTTACATATTTTGTTTTTTTTATCCCTCCTACATGATGGCCATATTATACATGACACAAGCTTCATTGATTCAAAGAATTTTTAGAGTAAATATCTCCTTGCTTGTATCTTTATAGGAGTTGAAAGAAGTTATATGATGTTGTGAGAGATGGAGAGTGATTTTTACTGCTTAATCAAACGGTGACCTCTCATTCAACCTCTATCACGTATCATAAAACTCAATTGGGCCAACTCTCAGGTCATCTCCATACAAGGACTCAAGACAAATTACCTAGTGAAATGATTGTAATCCTAAAAATGATAATCACATCATGAAATTGTCACTATGAATGGTCAAACTCTTGGTTAAGATATTTTTAATATTTATGAATACCAATGAAAAAGGGAAGTGATGGACAAGACAATGGAAATATAAAGTGTCTATAAAATTCATATGGCAATATTACACAGATTAATGAGATAATTATTGAAACTCCAAGAGTAGTTGAAGAAAAAGCAGAAAGTGAAGAAGCACCACCACTAGTTGATTGTAATGCTCAAAAATAGAAAACTACTACATTTGTCTCAAAGCCGCAAATCAAATTTCATCCTCCATTTACAAAAAGACTCAAAAATAAGATAGATTCTACAAAATATAAACAATACTTGAAAAATTTCATAAACGAACGATGAATATACCATTGTTGGATGTTTTACAATAGATTTCGAATTATGCTAAATTAATTAAGATATTGTTCACAAATAAATGAGTCATGAATTTTTAAACTATCGAGGTGACACAAGTGTAGTTCCATATTGTCAAGTACAATGGTTGTGAAAAAGGAAGATCTGGGGGTATTCATTATTCCTTCCAATATTGGGTTGTACAAATTTGAAAAGCATTGAGCAAACTTAGGGAAAGTAATAAATTAATGCTAATTACCATGTTTTTGAAGTTAGGTTTGGGTAACCCAAATCCTACTAGTATGAGGCTTTTAATAGATTCCTAAGCTATCAAGAATCCTATGGGTGTGACGTATGATGTATTTTTAAAGGTGGATTACTTTATCTTTTCGAATGACTTTGTCATTCTATATTTTGAAATTGATCATGAGGTCCCTATCATTCTTAATAAGCTTTTATTAGCTACTATAATGGCCTTAGTTGATGTTGAATATAGTGAAATAAAGATTTGAGTGAACAATGAAGAGGTGCCTTTAAATGTGTGTAAGTACATAAAATAACCTATGTGTTTGCAAGTTGTTCCTTTGATCGATGTGATTTATGATGAGGTCACTAACACCATGTAGGAGGACTTTATGAATAACCTCTTTGTGGGTTTCTTATGGATCTTAAGGTTTTAGGTTATTGCATAATATGATAAGGTCGTTGGTTTATTTATGGGCCTTGTCACATATACTTAAAATCCTTGAAAGATTGATCTTGATTTAAAAAATTATGGATGTTCACCCACCAAACCTTTTATTATTAAATAGCCTCAACTTGAAATTACGTTATTTCCTTTCCATATTCATTACATCTTCTCAGGAAAGGACAGTCCTTTGTCTATCAATTTTATGGGTGAAAGATTGCCTCGGCATATGGAGGCGTTGAAGTTTATGGTGAAAATATTTATGTGGGCTATTGGGTGAACCATAGCGGATATCATAGGGATTACTATTTGAGTTTTTTTCCACAAAATTAAGTGGGAAGTTAATAATTTTCTTAGAATGGAACACCAATAAAGGCTTAACAAATCAATGCAAGAAGTGGTCTAGAAGAATATTATCAAATGGTTTAATGTGGGTGTTGTCTATATGATTTCAAATAGTATGCAGGTTAGTCCATTCTAATGTATTCCCAAGAATGGTGGTGTGGTGGTAGTCCTAAATGAAAACAATGATTATCCCTATCCATATGGCAATGTTTTGGAGGGTATTTATGAATTATCAAAAATTGAATTCGTAGACTAAAAAAGATCTATTTATAAATGTCTTTCTTGGATCAAATTTGAAACTCCTAGGTATTGAACCAATGGAAGACAACTTTATTTTTGTTTCTCTGGGTTGGGTATGACTAGAGGCTTATGTTGTACCCTTGGATACGTATCATACCTACCTTTCCCTTAACTATCATATCCTAGGTAGCATATGAGTGTAACACCTTGCTCACCATCTTACATGGCCACCCCTTGGTCATAACCTATGTATGCAAGTTGTATACTACTTGATTGTATGGAGTAAATTTTCAACTTGAATGGACTATTTTCTATATGGATGAAGCATATGAGTGAGGGGTTGAGTCTTACCCTTTAGTTATAACTCAAGGGTGTCCACACCCTTAACAGTATAGATGACCTAGGAAGAGACTTGGGTATGAGTAAGGTTACCACTCATACCCTAAGGTATGATTATAAAGGGTCGTATAGGGGAGTCATACCCCTAGACAAGGTCATTTTTTGAGCTTTAAACTAATGGTCTTGTGGGAATTTTCCATGCTTAAAATCGTAAACCCTCTAACTATATAAGTATGTGTAGCCTCTTAAATATATATTTGGATGAATCATACATGCTAAACACTCTCTCAAGCTCATATTTGAAAGATTAGAGTCCAAGGTTTCAAGGAAGCTCATCTAGTAGGAAAAAGGAGTCAAGTATTGGTGATATAAGTTTTTTAAGAAATGTACCTCTTCCCCTTGATAAATAACTCTAAACTCATATATTTCACGATTGCATTAGTATGTGTACATGGTTATTTTGAAATCATTGCAAAGGTTTTTGTTGCCTAATGATAAATATAGTTGATACTTGCTAAGAAATGTGTTTATACATATTATTGATAATGATTTTTATATGTGGGTAATTTTTGTATGTGGTATAACATGATGGTTTTGAGTAACCCTAACCTTAATGACTTTAACTATCAAAATAGACTTGTTAAAGTGATACACATAAGGTGTTTGTGGAAATGTCTAAGTGAATTATCTAGTTACATATTAGTGATGTCTTGAATTAGGGAAATTAACACAATAAGCATCAATGATTGATAAATTGTAGTGTGGATACATAGTGATCCATGTGTTGAATAATTTATGACCTTGTTGGGTTAATGACGATAATGTTATTGAAGCCCCCTAAACATGAAAATGAACTTAATGTTTGTATTTAGCCAAAATATGGTGGGAACATAGTGTAAGCATGCTAACAAATTACGAATGGTTATGTGGGTCTTGATGACCATAAATATAATTAATAATGAGTTAAATCAATGCATGTAATCAATTGATGTGATTACTGCTTAAATGGTTTGGTGAAGGTCAAATGTTTATCTATGGAATTGATCTGCTGAATAGGGATAAGTTATAATAAGGACTCAATGAATGTTAATACTTGTAGCTAGTTGGTAAAGGCCTTCTTGGTCATGTATCATGTTATAATGACTGTAAATACTTGGTAAATAGTTTATAATTGGAATTATGTTAATGTTTTAGCCATGTAATTAGTTGAATTGTGACCATGTTGGTTGATGGCTAAGAAAAAGGATTCAATTCCATATGTTTCATTTAAAATTAAGTGTGGGAATAAAGTATGGTATAGAAATGTTAATGAATTTTTTCATGAAAACCTTATGGTCTCGTGTGGGTCTTGATGACCATAAATTGAATTGTGTTATGGACTGAACAAAGGCATCTTCCTATTGAAATTGTTGAGAAATAAAGGCTCCCGCTAGGACCAAGTGTTCTTGTGTAGTGTTTAATTGGCTTAATGAGATAAAGCCCTTAAATTTCAAAATGAATTTTGTGGATGTTAATGTATGAACCAATGGACTGAGGGTCCAAATATTGACTAATTATTGTAATGTGAAGGCTTATGGTTAAAGTCCCTTGACTTATGAAATTACCTGTAGTTAAAGTCCCATGTCTAATTACTTGTAGTTAAAGTCCCTTGTCTAATATCTTGTAGTTGGAGTCCGTTTCTTAAATAGATATCTTGAGGTTAAAATACCTTGCCTTATGTAACGGCATGTGATTAAATTTCTATGATTGATTGAATGAAATGGCATGTGGTTAAAGTTCCACGACCGATTGAATAAAATGGTGCGTGATTAAATTTCCATGATCTATTGAATGAAACAACATGTGATTAAAGTTCCATGACCAATTTACTGAAATGGCATGTGATTAAAGTTCCATGATCGATTGAATAAATTGGCATGTCATTAAATTTCCATGACCGAATTAATATGTGCGCATAAAATTAGAGTTCCATGTCTAATTGAATGTGTGAGCATGTACCTAGAGTCCCACTCCTAATGGATTATGGTTTATGGATAGAACCATTGATTCCATGGATGCATATGTGGTCTTAGTCCCTTTCTTAATCAGTGTCCATAGAGTTGAAGTACTTTGTCTAATGACGTGTGAATATTGTTAAAATACTATGTCTAATTTGAATGGGTTAAACCTAAGTATGGAATGCTAGAGTCCTCCAGTTTATGTCTCGTGATTAAAGGATTTAAGAATGTTGTTAAGTCTTGATATCTTGTTGGCATGTGCTATACCTATATGTCAGGATTAATGTATAAATATGATTTAATATAGTCTATTGACTGGTCGTTGATTGATGATGTTATTTTATTCTTATTCTTAATTTACATGCCAGCACTCCAACTACCAACCATCTATTGATGCTATGTCTTCACACGACATAGGGACCGGAGAATCTTCTTCTTCTTCTACGTGGTGAACAGGTGTTCAAGCGTTTCATGGATTAACCTTGATATGGTAGCTTCGATACTCCAAAAGACCTACCTCTCATAGTCACGTTATCTTATGTCATAACTTGTATAAGTTTTGTAATTGGATATTGTTATTGGTGATGTTGGGCATATTTACACGCCTAAACACCATAAATTACGCATGTTATAGCTAAGTTTTGAGGATAAAATATATAATTTCTGCACTTTTAGTCCATTTTCCTTTAAGTGAGCTAACCTATGTGATTAGCATGTTTTTCAGGTATTAATGATGAAGATTTCAGCACGTTGTGGACCTTTGGGCAGCAAAGGAAAACTTCACACATGAGGGAAGGCAGCTTTTGGAATCTTGTGGACTGAATGTGAATGGAGAATCTGGGCAAAATCAGTATTTCTAAATACTTAGGGATGCAGCAGTAACTTAGTAGGACAAGGATGTTATAAAAACCTTATTTGCTGAATTTTTCAGTATTGATTCATTCATTCGATCATTATCATCAGTCATTATTCAGTTTACAAATTATGTAAGTTTACACAGAGAAAAACGCTAAGGCTTGAGCATCAGATAGGAGAACGACGTTCTTTCCCTTTTGACGCCAAACATTATTCCCATCGCTAAGATTATTCTAAGTTGTGGTATGATTATTATGTCGATTGTGATTTCCGTTATACTTATGAGTAGCTAAACTTATCTGTTAGGGTTATGAAAACCTTGTGAGATACTATCTATTGCTATGAGTTTGTGAATTCTTGATTTGTATGCTACTTATATCATTACTCTGTTCGTTTTAATTTAATTCTTATGGTTGCAAACATAGAGAATAAGCCATTATACAATTAACTTGTTTGAGATAAAAGTTACATGTTTGGAAAAGAGAGTGTAACAATGAAATAGGGCTACCAACCCCTGTTTACACGTTAATGCCTTAACCCGATTAACTTTCCTGGAGAATTTGTACCATTCATTACACACTTTAGGCTCGGGAGAGGTAAAGTGAAATAAATCCTTGATGGTTGGGAAACACTTGGATTTACAAGTAGAATACGGATCTCTATAAGTGCATGCATGTCTAAATTCTGCGTTACTCATGGTTAATAGATACATAGAAATTACAAGGTGGACATAACCCTAACTTATTATTCTCTGTGATTAAATCCTACTACACTTTGCATTCCAACGTTACTTTGATAGCATTAATTCATGCCTAAAACAATCCCCCCTTCTCCGTGGAATTTTTGACCAACAGTCTACTAATAATTGCAACACTTAGTGACCAAGTATTCCCTTTGGGATTCGACACCCAACCCAGTTGGGTTCAATATTTGACAGCGACCGCTTACACTTTCTTATGAGAGCTGTAGTTTGGGCGTTATCAAATTTTGGCTCCGTTGCCGGGGAATACGGTTGTCAACTAAGTTTGTGATAGTTAATAGACCCTTTGGTCTAAAATTCTTAAATTTTACATTTTTGTTTTTGTTCAGGTTTGGTAGAGCGCTTGCCAAATACGTGAAGTTCTGGTCAGCCATTATTACCTCTAAATTCGGAACCACATCTTATTGGCAGAATGGATGCACAAATAGAAATCGAAAGAAGGGCTGCTCAACAGGAGCAGGCTAGATTAGCTGCATTGGCAGCTGCTCAAGTGCATCAACAGAATATTGATAACCCAGGTTGAGCAACAAATCCTGATAATGAGGACCTGGGTTATGATGAGTTACTAAATCCCAGGCATGCTGATGAGGTGGCGGCACCTGTGCACCGAAGAGATCGTCAAGCTAGAATGAGACCTGAATGTCGAGCTGTGCAGGCTCCTTTGGATGACGATGATGACGATCTTGATGGGGCTGGTGCCACAGGGGCTATTATTCCTCCACCCTTGGCACCCATAGAAAAGTTCAATATCACTAGCACCATGATTTAATTATTGCAGCTCAAGGGGTTATTTGGTGGACTTGCAGGTGATGATCCAAATATGCATCTGATCAATTTTATCTCAACATGCAAGTCGTTTGACAATCCAGTAGTTGGACAGAATGAAATTCGGCTGAGCTTATTTCCATTGTCTCTATCTGGAGAGGCAACTCTATGGTTGAATGGGCTAACTCCTGACTCTATTACTAATTGGAGGCAACTGAAAGATGCTTTCCTAGAAAGATTCTTTCCGCCATCCAAGAGAGCACAATTAAGAGATGAGATCAGCAATTTTCGATAGCTTCCAGCTGAAGCTCTCCAAGAAACATGGGAGAGGTTCAAGAAGAAGCTTATGCGGTGCCCAAATCATCAGATGACCAATATCCACTTGATGGAAATATTATACAGGGCTTTGAACTAAGTGACTAAGCCAGTGGTTGATAATGCTATAGGCGGGTCATTCATGGACCTTACTTTTATTGAGGCAAGTGATATGATAGATCGTATGACAAAACAGAGTAGAGCTTGGCATACCAGGGATTCTGAGGTAGCAAGATCTACTATATCTATTGACATGACTGCAGAACAGAGGCGAAGATAAGAGGAACGTGACCAGGATATGGCTCATATGGAAATGAAGATGGATCTTCTTACCAACCATTTATTATCAGGGAAGACCGAAAAAGTCAAGGTTGTTGTATCACAGAGTAGAGATGATTTCGATTCTGAGGAGGAAGCGAACTACTTGAATAATCAGGGGGGTTTCTGAGGCAATGCCCAAGGAAACGAAGGTCGGAACTATTATGATAAATCTGGATATAAGGACCGTGATCAAGGGACTTGGAAGAATAAGACTGATAGGAGTGGTTTGTACGTTCCTCCTGGGAATCGTGAGGCTGTGGCATCTGGCTCTGGGAAGATGTCTATGGAAGATATGATGGCTAAGTTGTTGAAAGGAGTGGAGGCAACCAACATTGGTGTATCTGAGGTAAAGAATGATTTGTCATCAATAAATCAATTGGTTGACTCGCATTCTACTGCAATAAAATAGCTGGTGCAACAATTGAGTCAATTATCAGCGGTATTCAACCAAAGAAAGGCTGCTACCTTACCTAGCGACACTATGCAAAATCCAAGGAATGATGGATCGTGTATGGCTATTACTACCAGGAGTGGTAAGGTGCTGGAACATCCATCCAAAGGTAAGCAGGTAGTTGATGATATAGCAGAGAATTTTATTGACGCAGATTGTGATGATGTTGTAGAAGCTGAAGAGAACTTTCATGATGTTACCCCTAGATGTCTGCATCATGACAAGATCGATAATCGGAAGCAAGATAAAAAGGAAGTAGTGGAGAAAACTATTCCTCTTCCACCACCACCTTTTCCTCAGAGACTGAAGAAGAAGGCTGAGGACACTCCTAAAAAGGGTGATAATCGGAAGCAAGATAAAAAGAAAGTGGTGGAGAAAACTCTTCTCCTTCCACCACCACCTTTTCCTCAGAGACTGAAGAAAAAAGATGATGACACCAGGTTCAGTAAATTCATGACCATGTTGAAGCAACTGACTATTAATGTGCCTTTGGTTGAGGCACTGGAACAGATGCCAGGGTATGCCAAATTCATGAAGGACCTTTTGACAAACAAGAGGGCAGCAAGCTATGAACTGGCAGATGATGTTCATCATTACAGTGTGATTGCCACGAGATCTTTAGTACAGAGGAAGGCAGATCCTGGTGCTTTCACTATTCCTTGCATGGTTGGATCTTTGGATTTTGCTAAGGCATTGTGCGATTTGGGATCTAGCATCAATTTGATGCCGCTATCCATTTACAGAAAGTTGGGGTTGGGCGATCCTACACCAACCAATATGCTGCTTGTGATGGTAGATAGGTCGGTAAAATGACCTGTTGGTATCTTATATGATGTATTGGTGAATGTTTCTACCTTTATTTTTCCTACAGACTTTGTTATTCTGGATTGTGACGTGGATTCTGAAGTACCCATAATCTTGGGACGCCCTTTCCTTGCAACTAGAAGTGTGCTTATTGATTTAAGAGCTAATGAGCTTTTATTTTGGCTGAATGACCAAGTGGTCCATTTTGATGTATGTAAATCGATGAAGAATCCTAGAGATATGAATGTGTTCTCTATAGCTAATGTTTATTATAAGGATGAGAAAGAATTATCTGTAGAGAAGCAGCTTACTGTTGAGCCATTGTCTGCTGTGCTTTTGAATTTTGAGCGTGAGGATGCTGAAGATTATGAAGAAACTATTTGTGCTCTAACAGGAGTAGGGTCCTCTTCTCATGCTCCTAAGAAGCTGGACCTTGATCTTAAGAATCGACCTTCACCAATAGCGAAGACTTCCTTTGCAGAGCCACCAGTGCTAGAATCGAAAGAGCCCCCCAGTCATCTAAAGTATACGTTCTTGGGAAGTGGAAATACACTTCCGGTTATTGTTGCGACTGATTTATGTGAACAATAAGTAGAGGATCTCATCTCTGTTCTGAAGAGGTACAAGAGAGCTATTAGTTGGACTATTGATGATATAATTGGTATCCCTCCTGGGATATGTATGCACAAGATTCACCTAGTGGAAGATTGTGTACCTACTATTAAGCATCAGCATCGTCTGAATCCATTCAGAAAACGATGGTCCATCTATCTCGATGAAGTCTGAGTAATCGAGGTGACTATGTCGTGCCGCGACATTAAATCAAGCGCTACATGGGAGGCAACCCATCGTTTTTAATTATTTTATTTTACTAGGAGTTTGTTTTTGTTAAATAAAAATCCAAAAATAAGAGTCGAGCCATGACCAAAACTAAGGCTCTTGGTGGGAGGCAACCCATCCTTCTAATCGTTTTTGTTGTTTTTGATTAAGTGTAGGTGCAACATGTACAAATGAGGGGATTAGTCCCAAATTTTGATTTGAAAGTGAGACATGTTAAAGGTGGTAAGTTAGGAATGAAGGAGCAAAGGCTATCGATTAGGCATTGCCTATGCTAATCTAGGCAATGGACAAGGCAAGGCCTATGTCATTGCCTATGCTCACTGCCTCACATAGGCAATAGAATTGGAGCCGCCTATGCCCAACTAGGCATTGACAAAGGCGCCTCCTATGCCCAACTAGGTGTTGACATAGGCGCCGCCTATGCTAAGCATAGGCAGAGCATTAGGCGCCGCCTACTTATGCATTTTTGTCTCCTAACCCTATTTCACATGGATAAAACCCGACCCGTGGCTTAGTCTATAAATAGAGCCTCAACCTTAGAACAAAATGCACTTGTTTGCTCAACCTAGGCGCCGCCTAAGCTTCCCAAATCTCTTAAAGTTTTCCTTTTTGCTCATCTAAGCTTGCAAGATCATCTTCCCGAACCATCACCAAGTAAGTTATTCTTTTATATTCCGTAGTTGTTGCAATACTATGCTTATAATGGTATTTTAGATTTTGAAGTGGTGTTTGGTGAGAAGAATGTGATTGGTTTGATATGATACATCTAGTTGAGTGAAAGAATACGTGTGGGTGTTCTTGACTTTGTTCCGACTTGTATTTGATTGTTATACACTGTCATCTTTTTGCGGAATCGAAATGGTGAAGTTAATTGCATAATCTTAAAAGTTGAAAGCTTGAATGTTTGAATGACTCGTTCATCGAGATAACGATCATGATTGACCACAAGCATAAGATGTTGTGATTATTTCTATGCAATAACTTGATACGATCTCTATGTGGTAGTCTTATTCAAGAAGTGCATTAATCCAAACATGAAAGTATAGTTAAGATTACATGAAATAAAGTTGGAAAAGATATTCAAAGATTACATGAAAGTATGACTGTGCTGAACATGTTGTTCGAACATATCGCCTAAATGTATGTCGATGAAGTATAAGTAATCGACATCACTCACTTAATTAGTTTGTGTCAACAAATTAAGTGTGGGGTGGTGTCACAACTATTTTTTTGTCGATTAAATCTTCTGAGATGAGCTAAAATGAATCTACTTTAATCTCAGGTAGAATGGCACTAAAAGGACGACAAGGGAAAGAAAAAGTGTCCACCTCATAGAAAGGTCAGAAAAGGGGAAAAAAGGAGCAAGCTAAATCCTCCTCGCTGCAAATACCTTGACGCACTTTTGGGATAAAGTGGGTCCTAGAGGAGGAAGGAAAGGAGTGGTACAAGAACAACAAAATGAAAAAATATGTTCACGTAAATTTGATGCAAAAGGAGAGTATAGCAAAGAGAGAACCCCGCATTTTGGATAAAATCATGGCACTAAACCTTGATTTCATTTTCCGAGATATGGGAGAATGAAATCTTTATCTAACACGTGAGTTTTATGCCAATTGGTCCACAAAGACTATCGGAAGTGAAGTAAAAATTCGGGGCCAAGTCTTGCAACTGAATGCAGAATTCTTCAACTCTTTTCTGGTCCTTCCATTTGTGGATCCATCCCCGCTCAAGGAACTTTACCACATACCTCCCTACAGGTAAATCAGACACACACTATGAGGAACAAGATCAATGGCACATTGGATTCGCCACAAGGATACTGGTCGGCATAATACATTTCCTTATGCTTCCTTGAACAGAGAAGCTCGTATATGGTTGAGGGTATTCAACTTTTGCCTGATTCTTCGGACACAGTACACAAATATCACACGTGATAGAGTATGCTTGGTGTACGCTCTGATGACTAATATTCCCATCAACATTGGTGCGGTTATACGATTGTCAATGCGTAAGACTAGGCTACACAAAAGGTTCCATTTCAGCTTTGGTAATTTGTTGACTGCGATATTAAGGAAAGAACACATTGAAGAGGAACCTACAGATCATAGCTTCCACACAACCCGAAAAAGGTTGATCTAATGAAGGCTAAAGAGCTTGAAACTGGGCATGGCATCAACCTGACCACTGTGGAAAGACATGCTCACGACGAAACCTTCTTTTGCCATTTATATGGCATGAAAAGGTTTACCATGATGAGTGGGGGTCGTGTTCCAACTAATGCAGAACTTCAGCAGCTGGACTATGACTACCCGATGAATGAGCATGCGCGGGCTATGTGCGGAGTAGGGGTACATTTTGAGGAACCTCTCGATGATGACATGTCGACTGACGATGATCGCCAACTGCCAGACTCAAATGTAGAGGACAACTCTGATGACGACAACTCTGATGATGATTCCGATGCAGGGGGTATGACCCCAGACATAGAAGAGGAGTCTGACTAATCAGGTTTTCCTTATTTATTTCCACTGAGGACAGTGTGTCCAGTCTAAGTGTGGGGTGCTGGTATTTATATGTTGTATTTTAATTCTTTGCCTACATTTATTTTTTCTTGTTTTAATTAGTCGTAATTAGTTAGTTAAATTTTAGATTTTAGATTTTGCATGAAGTGCATGAAATTATTCTGATAGGCGGCATGGTATTACGACAAGAGTTTGTGCTAAGTCCTTACTATTGAGACATTTAGGCTCTAAGTGTGACTCACTGTGTGATAATTGTGTGGTTTAATTCATTCATCTATTGGGTCAAGAGTCTATACTGCTCCTAATAAAGTTGACCATGTGCCTTGTGGGGGTGAGGATATAGTATATTCTGTCTTGTGGCTGATGCTAGAACTTGCCTGGTGTGTGTGTAAAGCGAAGTAAAGAGTGTGAGTTTAGGAGATGATTTAGGCATTTCTTTGGAAGCCTTTAATTATTTACCTTCTTTTTACCTACCCTTGTACATTATCCTAGTTAACCCCCTTTTGAGACTTTAGCTATATTTTTTGGCAGCCTCATATGTAACCTAATCCATTTTTTTCAAGACCATAATTTGATCCAAATTCCTAAGCACTTTAAATTGTAGAGTCATGTGACAAAATAAGAGGAAAATGGTGAGAGTGATGTTGTAGAGTGGGATTGGTACTTCAAATTGTTGTGAAAAAGAGTGGTTATCATAGGGATGCTTATAAAAAAAAATAAAAAAATAAAAAATAAGAGAGTTGTATATTCTCATCTTTGTGTTTGTGATTGAATAACTAATTAGATGAAAAGGGGTTGGTAGATGAAAAGAAGGAAGAGGGGTTGTTAAAAAAGAGTGTAAATGGCAAAATGTAGTGTATTAAAGCACTTAGGGAACATAGTCACTATTTCTGGCCAAAATAGTCCTACCTGTCCCTTATCCTACATTACAACCCTGTAAAGACCTATTTGATCCTAAACTTAGCATTCTGATATTAGTGGAGCATTACACTAAGGGCAAGCCTATGGTCATCAGTTACAACATAAGAATTCTTTGTGAGAGTGAGAGCAAGGAGAGTCTTATACCCATGTTTCAAAAAATGCAACACTATGAGTGATCATGGGTGATATCTTGTGTGAGACACACATGTTTGATGATAGTTGGGTAGTGTTATATGATTCTTTGTGGCTTAACTTGTGGATACAAATTAACCATCATCACGAGTCTATGTTGGAGGTTGATTTTTTTCTAGTAGTGATCAAGAAACCTACTCTTTGTTAATAATTGTTGTGCATGTCTTGTTGAGCATTTTGTGTTGCTATTGTAAAATTCTAGTTAGGTGTTTGCATGGACGTAATATTTTATTCGAGGACGAACAAAGCTTCAAGTGTCGGGTGGTGATGTTGGGCGTATTTACACGCCTAAACACCATAATTTACCTATGTTATAGCTAAGTTTTGAGGATAAAATATATAATTCATGCACTTTTAGTCTATTTTCCTTTAAGTGAACTAGCCTATGTGATTAGCATGTTTTTAAGGTATTAATGATGAAGATTTCAGCACTTTGTGGACCTTTGGGCAGCAAAGGAATACTTCACACATGAGGGAAGGCAGCTTTTGGAAGCTTGTGGACTGAATGTGATACATGGAGAATCTGGGCAAAATCAGTATTTCTAAATACTTAGGGATGCAGCAGTAACTTAGTAGGACAAGGATGCTATAAAAACCTTATTTGCTGAATTTTTCAGCGTTGATTCATTCATTCGATCATTTTCATAAGTCATTATTTAGTTTACAAATTCTGTAAATTTAGACAGAGAAAAATGCTAAGGCTTGGGCATCGGATAGGAGAACGACGTTCTTTCCCTTTTGACGCCAAACATTAATCCCATCGCTAAGATTATTCTAAGTTGTGGTATGATGATTATGTCGATTGTGATTTCCGTTATACTCATGAGTAGCTAAACATATCTGTTAGGGTTATGAAAACCTTGTGAGATACTATCTATTGCTATGAGTTTGTGAATGCTTGATGTGTATGCTACTTATATCATTACTCTCTTTGTTTTAATTTAATTCTCATGGTTGCAAACATAGAGAATAAGCCATTATACAATTAACTTGATCGAGAGAAAAGTTACATGTTTGGAAAAGAGAGTGACAAGGAAATAGGGCTACCAACCCCTGTTTACACGTTAATGCCTTAACCGGATTAACTTTCTTGGAGAATTTGTACCATTCGTTACACACTTTAGGCTCAGGAGAGGTAAAGTGAAATAAATCCTTGATGGTTGGGAAACACTTGGATTTACAAGTAGAATACGAATCTCTACAAGTGCATGCATGTCTAAATTCCGTGTTACTCATAGTTAATAGATACGTAGAAATTACAAGGTGGACATAACCCTAACTTATTATTCTCTGTGATTAAATCCTACTACACTTAACATTCCAACGTTACTTTGATAGCATTAATTCACGCCTAAAACAATCCCCCCTTCTCCGTGGAGTTTTTGACCAACAGTCTACTAATAATTGCAACACTTAGTGACCAAGTATTCCCTGTGGGATTCGACAACAAACCCAGTTGGGTTCTATATTTTACAACGACCGCTTATAATTTCTTACGAGAGTTGTAGTTTGGGCGTTATCAGTTGGCATGTTTTGATATATTATAGACTTAGGTTGTTAGAGTTTTTGTGGATGACTGTTGACTTGGGTGTATCGACTAGACTATTAACATTACCAAAATGTTAAATGTTGTCTAATATTAAGTATTAGTCTTATATGTTTCTGCTATCGTATTATAAGGTCGGGATTCATCCAACCTTTACGGTTATTATAATGATGGTATGTTAGATTATTGGGGAAACCTTCAGTTAAGGTAAGCTTGAGGTTCCCATACGAAATGACCTTGTTTTGGGGCGTGTCAAGTTGGCATCAGAGCCAAGGTTCATAGTCAGTTAGGAGTCCATAAAGTTATTTCAAGTAGAGTCTTTTTTATGGGTGTGAAGCACGCCACACTTATAAGAGAGGGAATGTAAGACATTTAGGAATGTTTTCCTTTCTTGTGTGTCAATCTCAATCTATATAGTATCTAAGGTCTTAGATTCCTCTGAATTCTGCTTGCTCATCTTTTAGATCATTTATCCCAGAAGATCTGACATTTGGAAAAAGCCTTCTGTTCCAACCAGGGGAAATATGGATAATGCTCCTCCAACTTCTGGGATTCAAACCCAATCAAGGGTCGTGACATTAACTATCCTTATGGGATTTCACTTTTTCCTACTAACTCCGTTGTCGGGTTGAAATTTCTCCCCAATCGCCTCAAAATGTTGGGTTTCATCGCTCCCTTGGTCAGTTGGCTTAGGTTGGTGAAAAGTGGTGAAGGATAAAGTATTGGATGATTCCTAACCCACATTCCACTACTAGTGCTACCTACCTGAACCTATTGGGAGGCAGGCATTTTCAGATTGGTGATTCTCATAAGGCAAAATATGCCTAATATCAGGTCAATAGGGCTCAATCCTTATTCACCTATCCTCATTGTCAGTTTTGCTATCGATTACACCATGGTGGTTACAATAAAGGAAATGGTCAGCGTTTTATATGTGGTTAATTAGGACACATGCAATGGGAGTACCTCAAAAGGATTGTCGCTTGTGCAAAAAAGAAGTCGGTTACCACTACTCTAGCTTTTATGCCAAGACGTGTCGTCTCGATCTCTGACATTTGTCAGGACCATGTCAATTCTCTTAAAATCCATCATGACCTTAAGGCATCTTTAAATACTGGCGTACGTCTGATAAAACTTTTTCCTCGTGATATGTATTGTTTGCTTGATCCAGGCAGGGTTTACTCTTTCTTATGTGGCCCCATATGTGGCCATGCATCTTGATGGTTATCTAAAAAATCTATTGGTTCTCTTTTCTATTTATATCATAGTCAGAGACCCTGTGATTATTAAAAGGGGATATAGGGGTTATGTGGTATCTGTAAGTGGTAGAAGGACCCTTGTAGACTTAATAGAGCTTGGCATGATTGATTTTCACGTCGTCTTAGGGATGGAATAGTTTTTTTCTTGCTATGTTTTCTTAGATTGTTAGACATGTAGAGTCATATTCCATTTTCTTAATAAGCTGATCATTGTATGGGTAGGTGGTTCCTTAGTTCCTAAGGGAAGATTCATCTCTTATCTTAAGGTCCTAAGGTTTATTTCAAAGGGGTGTTAGTATTAGTTTGTCTGACTTAAAGATTCTAATTCGGGAGGTCCTCTACTAGAACCCACGCATGGTTAATGAGTCTCTTTTCATGTCCTTTGTTATAACCAATGCCTTGGTGGCATTCATGGATTTGATGAATAGTGTCTTTTTTCCATTCTTGGATATGTTTGCCATTGTCTTTATGGATGGCATCCTAATCTATTCTAAGAGTCAAGAGGATCATGTAGATCATATCTGTGGGATGTTGGAAACTTTAAATGATAGCCATTTGTATGCCCAGTTCTACATGTGTGATTTTTTCTTAAAAGCCATAGTTTTTCTTAATTATGTTATCTATATCAAGGGAAGGGATCATGGTAGATCCCCAATGGGGTATACGGTGGTATGTCTTTTGGTGTCTGGACCAAAGGACTCTTTTTTTTATTGTGTCGAGATGGGTCTCATTTATGACCTAGGTGGTTGTTATGGATCATTTCATACCTATTTTTTTATGTTTTTGGCCATCTTATCTTAAGTGTCATGAGTGGTTTTTGTGCTTTAGTTCCTTCGTGACTCTTCATGTATTGGATAGTGGCACGGGGATCATGGTGGTGTTTTGAAATGGGGAAATGAAGAAGTCCCTAAGTGAGGGAGATTTTACGTTTCCTTTAAGGTAGTACATGATAGGTGAAGTTGTTTTTTTTTATGGTATGAGTTCGATATGGGTAAGTTTCTTGACCCCAGTCTATTTCACAAAATCTTGGAAAAAGGTGAAGGTGATTCGAGTGAGATTGAAGACCGCTTGAATTCTCCAAAAGTCCTATGTGGATGTAAGGCATAGGAGTTTAGTGTTTAGTGTTGGTAGTTGGGTAGTCTTGAAGGTGTCTCTGGTGGAGGGAGTGATGGGATTTGGTAGAAAGGGAAAAGCTAAGTCCCCATTATGTTAGTCCCTATTTGATCTCGAAGGGGGTTGATAATGTTGCCTATGAGTTGGAGTTTCCTTCTAGGTTGATCTCTATTTCCCCTAGTTTTCCATGCCTCTACGTTGTAAAAATGCATAGATGAACCTTTGTTGATTAGTCCTGTAAAGGGAGTTGGTATTTTTTGGTTTCATATCTTATGAGGAGATCTTAGTGAGGATATTACGTTGGAAAATTCACCGGTGGCAACCAATATAAGTGGCTTTGGTGAAGGTTATATGGAGGAACCAATTAGTCTGAAGAAGCTACTTTAGAGACACAAGAGGACATAACACCGAAGTATCCATAATTTTTTTCATTTCAGAAAATCATGCTTGAGGTGTGTGTTATTGTTCTTAATGTGGTCTATTTTATAAATATGATTATGGGTGACACCCCCAATTCATATCATTGATTCATGTCTTTGTTAGCAAGAGATTAAAGTTCATATTTCTTGAGTTGTTTTATATCTTTGGAAGTTGATGGGTATAATCCCTAAATCTTTGAATTGACCAAGTTTTTTGAAAAATAATGGGTTGGACTTCAAAAGACCAATGATACAAAATAGTTGATTGATAATGACCATGCTCAGTGTTATGTTGTATCCATGTTTTGTGCTTGATCTAACTTGTGTATGGGTTGTTTTGATGCATGTTGATGTGTTAAATTGTGTTTATTTTTGACTCCCATCATTCGCGGATGAATGATCTATGTGGGGGAGAATTGAAACACCTAGGTCTAGAACTCTTGAAAGACAACTTTACTTTTGTGTCTTTGGGTTGGGTACAACTAGAGGGTTTAGTCATACCCTTGGATACGACTTGTACCCACCTTTCCCTCCCATCTCATATCCATTGTATCATCTGAGGGTAACACACTTTTCACCATACGACAAGGCCTCTCCTTTGTTATAACCAATGCATACGAGTCGTATACTACTCAATCGTATGGAGTAAAGTTTCAACTTGAGTAGACTATTTTCTATATAGATAAAGCTTAAGAGATATGGTTTGAGTCATACCCTTTGTTTACAACTCAAGGGTGTCCGCTCAAACCCTTAACAATATAGATGACCTGAAAAGAGCTTAGGGTACGAGTAAGGGTACCACTCGTACCCTAGGGTATGATTACAAAGGGATTCGTATGGGGAAGTCATACTATTGGACGAGGTAATTTTCCAGCTCTTAATTAAGGGCCTTGTTGTCATTTTTCCATGCCTAAAACCCTAAACCCTCTTACTATATCAGTGTGTGTATCCTCCTAATCATCCATTCAGATGAATCAAACACCCAAAACACTCTCTCAAGCTTATTTCTGAAAGATTGGAGGCTAGGATTTCAAAGAAGCTCATTTAATTGGAAGAAGGAGTAAAGTTTCTTTGTGATACAAGTTTTTTAAGGAATTGACCTCTTACCCTTGCTAAATAACTATAAACTCGTGAATTTCACATTTAGATTAGTAAGTGTACATGGTAGTTTTGAAACTAATGAAAAGGGTGTTGCTGCCTAATAAAGAATAAAGTTGATACTAGCTTAGACTTGTGTTTATTCACATTATTGATGATGATTTGCACATATGGGTAATTTTTTTATGTTGTATAACATAGGGGTCTTGAGTAACCATAACCTTAATGACTTCGACCATGAAAATAGCGTTGTTAAAGGGATACACGTAAGGAGTTTATGGAAATGTCTAAGTAAATTATCTAGTTACATGTTGGTGATGTCTTGAATTAGGGCAAAGGCTCAATAAGCATGAATGGTTGATAAATGGTAGTGTGAAGGCATAGCGAGCCATGTGTTGTATAATTGATGACCAAGTTGAGTTAAGGACTAACAAAGGAATTGAAGACCTTAAACATAAAAATACAATTTATGTGTGTGTTGAGCCTAAATATAGTGAGAATGTGGTGTAAGCATGCTAAAGAATTATGAATGGTTATGTGGGTCTTAATGACCGTAAATGTAATTAATAATGATTTGAAATAATGAATATAGTCAATTGATGTGATCATTGGTTAAATAGTTTTGTGAAGGTCAAATGTACATCAATCGAATTGGTCTAGTGAATAGTGATGAGTCATGATAAGGACTCATAAAATGTAAATACTTATAGATGGTTGGTAAAGGCCTTGTTGGCCATGTATCAAGTTATAATGATTGTAAATTCTTGGTAAATAGTTGATAACTTGTATTGTGTTAATGTTGTTATCCATGTAATTAGCTGAATTATGACCATGTTCATTGATGGCTAAGAAAAGATGTTCAATTCCCTAAGTTTGAATTGAAATTGTTTCTGGGACTAAAGTGTAGTATAGAAATGTTAATGAATGTTCTATTGATGACCTTATGATTTCAAGTGGTCTTGATGATCATAATTGAATTGTTCAATGGAATGAACTAAGGCATCAGCCTATTGAAATATTTAAGCAATGAAGTCTCCCATGTGGACCAGATGGTAATGAGTAGTATTGAATTGGCTAAATGAGCTAAACCCATTAAATGTCAAAATGAATTTTATGGAAGTTAATGTATGAATCAATGGACTGAGGCTCCAAATGTTGACTAATGATGGTAATGTTATGGATTGTGGTTAAAGTCCCTTACCTTATGACATGAGTTGTGGTTAAAGTCCCTCGTCTAATGACTTGTGGTTAAAGTCCCTTGTCTAATACCTCGTGGTTAGAATCCCTTGCTTAAAAAGATATCTTAAGGTTAAAATACCTCACCATATGAAATTGTATGTGATTAAAGTTCCATAACAGGTTGAATAAAATGACATGTGATTAAAGTTTCGTGACCGATTGATTGAAACAGAATGTGATTAAAGTTCCAAGACCAATTGAATGAAATGACATGTGATTAAAGTTCAATGACCTATTGAATTAAATGGAAATTAATTAAAGTTCTATGACCAAATTAATATGTGCGCATATGATTAGAGTTAAATGTCTAATTGAACATGTGATCATGTCCTTAGAATCCCATGCCTAATCGATTGTGGTATATGGGTAGCACCCTTTTTTCCATGGATAGATATATGGTCTTAGTCCCTTTCTTAATGAGTGTACCCATGGTTGAAGTACTTTGTCTAATGATATGTGAATATGGTTAAAATATTATATCTAATATGAATGGGTTGAACCTAAGGGTGGAATGCTAGAGTCATCCACTTTATGTCTCATGATTGAAGGATTTGAGAATGTTGTGAAGTCTTGATATCTTGTTGGCATGTTATGTACATATATGTAAGGATAAGTGTATAAATATGATTGAATACAATATATTGACTAGTTGTTGATTGATAATGTTATTTTATCCTTATCCTTGAGTTACATGCTAGAGCTCTAACTACTAATCATCTTTGTAAGCAAGCATCTTCTTTTACGTAGTGAATAGGTGTTCAAGTGGTTTATTCATTGACCTTGAAGTGGTAAGCTTCCATAATCTAAAAGACCTACCTCTCATTGTCACGTTATCTTCTGTCATAGACTTGTATAGGTTTGGTACTTTGCTATTGTCGGGGGTATATCCTGACATATTATCGACTTTGGTTGTTAGAGGTTCTGTGGATGGCTGTGTACTTGGGTGTATCGTCTAGACTATTGACATTAATAAAATATTAAATGTTGTCTAGTATTGACTATTAGCCTTATATATTTCAGCTATTTTATTATAAGGTCAGGATTCACTCGACCATCATGGTTGTTGTGATAATGGTTTGTTTGGGTTATCAGGGTGACCTCCGATTCAGGTAAGCTTGAGGTTCCCATACGGAATGACTGGGTTTTTAGGTGTGTCAAAAATTTTCATCGATTATCTAGGCGTGAATGGTATTTTTTTCTTAATGGATATTTGGATTATAATAAAATTTGTATTTTTCCCAAAGATAAAGAAAATACCACTTTTACATGTCCCTACTGGACCTTTGTCTTCAAATGTATGCCCTTTGGGCTATGTAATGCACCCTCTACCATTTAACGTGTATGATGTCTATATTATCCAACATGGTAGTGGATATCATGGAAGTGTTCATGCATGATTTCTCAAAGTTGGTGACCACTAGAATCGTGCCTCAAAATTTTGGTAAGGTCCCCGAGCACTAAGTTGAGACAAACCTTATTTTGAATAGGAAAAATGCCATTACTTGGTTAAAAAATGAATCAATCTAGGTCACACATTTTTGGGTGAGGGCATCTATGTAAATCAAGCAAATGTAGAAGTGATTCCTTAATTACCTCAATCCACTTCCATGAGAGATGTTAAAAGTTCTCTAGGCCACACTACGTTCTATAGGTGTTCCATCAATGATTTCCCAAATATTTCTCACCTTTTTACCAAACTCGTTAAGAAAGAGAGAAAATTTGAATTTTATGGTGATTATTTTAGAGATTTTAATTTTCTCAAGGATCTTCTTGTGTTGGTTCCTATAGTCATGGCTATGGATTGGTCTATGCCTTTTGAAGTAATGTGTGATGTGAGTGGGGTCGCATTAGGTTTGGTGTTGGGCAAACGAAAAGGAAAGTTGTTCCACCCTATTAATTATGCTAGAAAATTGTTGAATGATTCCCAACATAACTATGTAGTTGTGTAACAAGCCATTGTGATATATGCTTTTGAAAAAATTAGGCGTATTTGTTGGATAATAAAGTGGTTGTACACACGAACCACATTACTCTTAGATATCTTATGACAAAGAAAGAGGTAGAACATCAATTGATTAGATGGATATTGTGCCAATAATAATATGATTTTGAATTCAAGAACCCAAAGGTTTGTGAAAATCAAGTAGCTAACCACCTCTCTTACCTTGAATTTAATCATAAGAAGTTGGCTGAGATCAAAATAAACGACGCCTTTCTTGATGAGATAGTCAAGTAACTTTTGAGAAATATGGAGACCTGGTATCTGTATCATGCTAATAATAATATGAGGGTCTTGCTTTTCAATGATCTCAATTTTTATCAAAAGAAGAGGTTTTTGTATGTTGTGAATAATACTGTTGGAATGAACGATACTTGGTTATAGAGTGTGCTAATGGAATCATTTGTTAGTTTGTCATGGAGTTGGAAATGCGGGCCATTCTTAAGGATTTCCACCCATCTCAATTCGGTGAACATTAAGGTGGTATTAGAACAGCTGTAAAAGTTCTTCAAAGTATATACAATTGGTCGTCTCTCTAAAGAAATGCTCATGAGATGGTCAAAATTTGTCCTCTATGTTAAATACAATAGGGTATTTCATGGAGGCATGAGACGGCTAATAAGAATAACCTTGAGGTTGAATTATTTGACTTTTTGGGCATTAACTTCATTGACCACTTCATGACTTTATATCAAAATAATTATATCCATTGATTATGTCTCAAAGTGGGTGGGGTCCATTGCTCTATGGAACATGAAAGCAAAAATGTAACCTTAATTTTGGAAAAGTATATCTTTACAAGGTTTAGGACTCCATGGACAGTCATTTATGATAGTCACACTTTCGGAATAAGGTCTTCGGTGCACTGCTCAATACATATAGGGTGAAGCATAAGGTCTTTAATAAGTATCATCAACAAACTAGTGCCCATGTTGAGGTTTTGAATCGAGAGATAAAATGAATCTTGCAAAAAACTATGATTTTTTGTTGAATTAATTATGAAAGACAACTTGATGATGCTCTTTGGGTGTATAGAATGGCATTTAAGATTTTGATCATTATGTTGCCCTATCGAATACCATTCGGAAAGCTTTTCACCATCCCAATGATATAGATCACAAAGCATTATGGGCCTTGCATAAGTTTAACATGAATTGGAAGGATGCTTCATGTTAAAAGTAGGCCAACTACATGAGTTGGGGGATATTTTACTATACACATATGAGAGCTCCATACTTTACAAGGGAAACAAAAAAGTGGCACTATGATAAGATCCTAAAAAGAGAGTATAGTGTTGTAGATGATGTGATAGTCTTCAAATAGAGATTGAAACTCATCACAGACAAGCCAAATCTATGTAGTTGGGCCCATCTATGGTATAAAATGTCTACCTAAGTGGGGCTATGGAAATAGAGCATCATGAGAAGCGGAGGTTTATGATGAATGGGAAAAGGTTGAAGCATTATCATGTGGATGGACTCAGAGAGGCTAATATTGAGTTGCATCCCTTCAAGGATGCCAAGTGATGAGAAACAATGTCGTGCAATGATAATGACTAAGGTACTTCTTGGGAGGAAACCCAAGGTTCATTCTTGTTGTTTTGTATTTGTTTGAGTACTAATTTTATCTTATTTTTTGTGATTTTAGGTGATTATCCTACATTTGGAAGCATATATATATATATGGGTGTGCATGAAACATTTCCTTAAGGTGATAAAAACAACCTATGGGAAAATGTCATCCATTTGCGTGTATATATGGTTGTGCAGGTGGTTTTAAGTTGAAGGACCATACCTCCTTTGAGTATTCCGAGTCCTGTGCATGTAGGAAAACCGCGTAGGAGGCATAGAAGCACTTCTTAGATAGGCACAGGCTGCTTAGGTGTGTTGCCTAGTAGATGCGTGCTAGACCTGCTCACGCAAATGCTACGCTGCATGCAGGATCGCCATGGGTTTTTAATGTTGGGTCATTTTATTGGGTTTACACGACCCGATAATTCCAATTAATTTTAAAAGAAATAATTTGATCAGTTTCCCTAAACTTAGCATTTTTCACCAAATATTTTCTCTTAATCCTGATTTTACGGCCCTCCGTACACACTATATTTTCTATCTTCCAAATTTTAAAATTCTTCACTATAATTTAAAAAATTCTCTTACACTTCATAAAAATTCAACTCTAGGGTACTAAATTTTGTTTCCTTTCTTATCATTTCTTACAAAAACTGAGTTCAAGAGGTGAGTTTATTTGTGTAAATTTCTTTAAGTTTCTCGTTTAGTTTCAATGGTGAATCACATTCATTGATGCTTTGTGGTTAAATATTTATTCATTTAAGTTTTTGTGATAAAATATGGATCTTGGAATAAAATATTTTATATGGGTGCCATGCTTTATTATGAACTATAGGGAATTCTTGAATGCCTAAACTTCTACGGCCTATGTGTTTGCTAAAATGCCCATGTGTTTGTTGAAATACCCAGATGAATTTTCTTTTCCATTACCTGTGGTGGGTGACACATTTGTGATAGTATGTAATACCCTGTACTTCAACCAAGCTTGAAATCATTGCGAGTATGTTATAAACTTACTTTGAAAGATGAATCCATTTTTATATACATGGAAATTTTAAGATTTTTACTTTTTGTCATGTGAGAAATTGCATTAGCCTTTCCATAATACCAATTTCGCCCAAATCTAGTATAAGGTCAGAAAACTTTGGCCGTTTTACAAAAAGTAGACAAAACTGCCCAGGTGAAACGATGAGGGCCGATGGACCATCGAGCTAGCGACGGACCTTCTAGATAGCAATGGACCATTGCCCAAACTATCACAGCGAAGGCAGTGAGACTACCTTCTACCTAAGAGAGATGGATCAGGACAGCGAAACATAGAGCTATCAACGGACCACTGCCCAAGCCATCACAGCAGAGACAGTGAACTCCTATTCTGCCTAGGTGCGACGGTCAGGACTGACGGAACGTCGACCCAGCGACGGACCATCCCAACCACCATCACATATTTCGCTCAGTTATTTTAAAGTCATTTTTAAAATGGTATTTGGGTTTTTTCCACCTGTTTTAACCCTTAATTATATCATACCAAGGCTTATAAGTTCATTATCCATCTACAACATCAAATTAGGATTTTCTCTCAAAGATATTCCCCAAGAACAAGATACAAATTATTTTTCAAGAAACTAAGAGATTACAAGTTCTTTAAGTCCAAGAACTTCAAGAAATTCACAACCCGGGTATATCATGTGTTGATTCATGGGTCCCTTTCACCCATGAAGTTCAAGAATCTCTTTTAAAAATCAAAGATTTATGTATTTATGAATATTCATGATTTATATTGAATTGAAATTCATGTTCATGATGTTGTGGGGTTTTATTTCATGTTTGAAATTACATATTCCAATGATTGACCCTAAGATGTGGTAATTTGCATAATAATCATGATAAATGATGTATCCATGATTAGTAGTTGTGTTGATGATTGTATAACCAAAGCATGCTCCCCATGTGTTTGATTAAATTCCTATGTGAAGGAAAAGTGCCATACTAGTGTCATAATATGAAATCCCCATTCATGTACAAGTTTATGCATGTCAAATGTTTGATGAAATGTCTAAGTCAGTGAATTATGGATACATGTGTAGCCCTTGTGGTGCTTTAGAACTTCTACTTCATGAAATCTCCAACTTATTATATTATGGATTGTTGATGTTGGTCATGTATTCAAGAAAATCATGTTTTGCTGGATTCTTTACATCGAGTCCTGGGGGTACTTGTACCAAAATATTATAAATGTGTTCCTAGAGCCAGTTTCATGTTTTCACGACATCCTCAGTCAACACATGATTCATAGAACTCAGTCAGTCATATGATTCGAGAAAGCTCATAGATCCAGTAATCTTAGAAATCTCAGACAGTTCTCAAATCTCTATAGCATTCCGTCTGTCCACAGAAATTCAGTTAAATCAATCCAGTTAGTTCAGCTAATCATGTTCAGTGTCTATTTAGATGGGATTAGAAAACTAGCACCGGGTGAACCCAAGGATTGGAACACACCTGTTATATAAGGGTGTGATTCTTAAAAACAATCCTTGTATTCCGGAACTACGTAGCCAGCGTAGGTTGAGATATCATAACCTTTTATATGAGGGTGGATGAGGTGGCTTAACATGTTATATGAGTGTTCCCACTATTCTTAATAGAGTGACTTATTATAGAGGGTTACTCACAGATTGTCCTTACCAGTGACGCCGTATTGATACATTTCCAATTGTGGTTATAGATTGTACCCCAACTCATCTATATTGCATTATTTGGGGCATGTCGATTAGATGACTACTTCCCATAATTTTTTGTACAGAATCAGGACTGTCAAATACAGTCATTCAGTATCATTAATAGAACTCAGATAGTGCTATAGGATTCAGGATTGTCACATACAGTCAACTCAGAACAGGATGAAATTCAGCTAGTTCCATCAGAACCTAGACTCTCAGATACAGTCGCTTAGTATCAGTTATTTCAGTTATACGGATATCAGTATCTCATGTTATCAATACTCAAACTCAGTAATCATGTTATCATGAACTCAGTTACTGTTATTATGTATTTGTGCATGTATTCTCACGTTCATGTTATGAACTCAGTTAGTACAATTCATGCATGTGAACCCTGTTGCATTCAACCTACCTCACATGTATACAAGTACATTCAAACATACTAACGCATTTGTGCTATGTTGTTTTATACCATAGTTTTAGAATCATGAGCATCTGTAGTACTCCAGTCTCAGCAGTCAGAGTTAGCAGTGAGTCCTCATCCTTCAAGGACATGACCATTAGTTTATTATCTCATTAATTAATTTATTATAGTAGTTGAAGTTAGTTGGGGACATGTCCCATCAACTCCTTATTCAGACAGTTCAGTCAGTTAGAGTTTTCTTAAACTAGCATGTTCAGATAGTTATTTCAGATTTCTTGGGTATTTTATACCCCCTCCAGATGCTATATTTTATCACTTATATTACATTTTGAAACTTATGACCTTACAACCTTTATTTCCACATTAATACAATATATTATGCAGTATACAGGTATAGATATCAGTTATTGGTTATTTTTTGGTCCTTCGGGGTTATGAGCATAGTGTAGTGTTCCGGGTAACAGATTCGGAGCGTTACATAGTAGGAACATGTTAGAGACTTTTGGAGCTGTATTTCTAAACTTGAATTCCTTACATGTGTCATTTTCACATTTTCCATGTTCATATTTTATGATCACCATGATGGTGAACTCACTCTTGGAGCATCATTTTCCCATTCCTTTAGCATCAATATGAGTTTACTAGGCTCGTAATCATGGCAACAAGGTATTTGTAGTTGAAAATGTTTAATGCTCAAAGTAATTGTAACAACCCGAAATCATCTCCCGGGACGTCACACGGTGATTAAGGCTACAAGTAGCCCCAAGCTAACCCTTAGAGCCAGTTTCCAACAATAACACTCAATTCAAGATGAAATAGACTCAACACTCACATAGTCATATCACATAAAAGGAAATACAGGAAAGATACTCGGTCCATATGACCATATAAAGAGAAACCTCACAAAACCATAATACCGAAGCCTCAACACATCACAAGTATGATAATAGTCTAACAAGCCTCTACAAATCAAAATCTAGAGAGCCGTTGGGATAGGTCCCCAACTGACTCGAAATGAACTGAAGATAAAACATAGTCTTTCAAGTATAATAAACATCTGAAGATCGTCCCTCAAACCATGAGAACTCACCACTGTAGAGAACGTATGTAACGTACTCGGAGAATCACGAGCGAGGCTGGGACTGAGCACCTGAACCTACATTATGACGTAATGTATCACATAGACATATAAGTGAATCAGTACTTGGAATTTACTGAATATGCAGGGGAGAATGCTTATGTATAAAGTAGTAACAATCTTCTTCTATCAAATCATGTATGCACAATGAGACGACTCACATGGCTTGAACAAGCATTAAATATGAAGCTCATAAGTCAATGTAGAATGGGGCATATAACACAAATCTCGTGAGTCATCATTGTTTAACTTTAAAATCAGAAATCTTCTTTTATTCTCAATACCCAACAAGTAAGGAACTTTAAATAATAATTTCAACTAATGCATATGTCTCATGGAGAGTAAACCCTTCTCAGTGCTCAATATTTCATAACTATTTAGAACTCATATACTTGGAATTCGGAATCATAGGACTTGAAAACATACTAAAAGGAATTTCATTCACCTTTGGAAAAAAATTATTCCAAGCTTTAGGGAAATCATTGTATCTCAAATGGAAAAGCATTCTAGTTTCTGGAAACAACTTATCTCAAAGCTTTATTAAAGGTACTATAACAAGGAAAGATACTTTCATTTAGGAAAAATAACTCACATCAAGAAAGTAATTTAGTTAGGGAACATCATTGCAATTCAACCATTTAGGAAAATAGCTTATAGGAAAGGAAAATAATTATTTGATCTCAAAGTTTGAAGGGCAAGGGAGGCTCTCATAACCAACATAAACCATGCGAGCTACATGGAGTCCAACATTTTATCTTTCGAAGAAGGAGACCCCACGTTGGGGAGGAGCGTCATACTCTTTCTAGAGAGTATAACCTAGATCTAGTGATCACTAAATGAATCTTGACCTCGGTCCCAATCATAATCATCATAAACTCAGACTCATGCCTAACCTTCGGTGGCACGTAGTTTTAGGGTAAGAAACCATAGTGACTTACCCGCTCGGTGCTAAGTAATACTCCGTTTAGATTATCTATTCTCATCTCATAAAAATCCACTTTTAGAATAATCTCATGGTTCACCACGAACCCAATAAACGAATCAATACTATCATATGATGAAGTGGATTCCAATGTTTTCAGACTATTAGGTCAATTCATTTCTCAATCATCTCAAAATACTCAAATCATGGGTGCTTGTAGCACAAGAGTTCATAAATTAACAAGTCTCAATAGGGCTTACTAACGCATAATTCAATCTCAAGTTAAACCTCATCAAAATCATAATATATAGAATATAGATTCATAAATCATGTGGAAATTTGAGAATTTCAGCAATTAATCTCAATATAGTCATATGCTTCAATATCTAAACATTGCAAATATTAACTTCTCAAGGAGTAAAATCATAGGGTTTATACCCAGCTGTAAATTCTCAATAAAACATGTAAAAATCATGCCATTTGACTCTTAATTCATGGGAAATATCAAGATAATGCATCAAATAATAAGGGGTAAAAAACCCCAATTCAAATTCATGTAAAAACCACATAGATTCCAGGAAATTCATAATGTAATTAAGACTTTTGGGAACAAGGGTGAATGGGTTATCCTTGTTCACAACCCCACATACCTTGAATTAGAAGCTTTAGATGAACTTCACTTTTGGAACTCTATTCGTACTCTTGAATAAGGGTTCTTGAGGCCCTTGAATTGCGAACCTTGAATCCTAACTTAATTTAGAAAATCCATGGTGGATTCTTGATATTCTTGGAAGAGGTTTTGGATACTTAGGGTTTTTTATGAAAGAAAACTAGAGAAAAAACTCATAGGATGCTTGCAAATGACTTTGATTCGGTGTTTGCATAGTTTTATAAGCTTGAAAAAAGTCCAAAATGCCCCTTTTAACATCTATACAAAGCTGGGAACCCGATTTAAGGGGTCACTGTGATATACCACTTATCGCGATGGCTTACTGGAAATTGAAAATTAGCAATATGGGAGTCACCGCGATGGGGAGCCATTGCATTTTCCTACTACTTAGGACCTGGAACTTCATTTCAACGCACCAATATCACGGTGTCCCACTGGAATTTGACAATTTTCAAGTCAACCCTCTCCGCGATGCGCCAAGAACTAAAATGACATAGTTTTATGACTAGGTCTTAAATTAGTCAAAACTTCTTACTCGGGTATTAGATTTGGGTGAATCTTATATCGACGGAGACCTTATCAAATTTTCCATGTGATAAAAAGTCAAAATTAGCAAAATTCTATATGGTTAACATGATACTCACTTAGGAGTCACTCCTATAACTTTTGTGGCTGGAATAATTCTTCATTTAACACGCTCCAAGACTCAAACTACGAGGAAACTTTGCGGGGTCTTACAATAAATTCCCCTTAGAAACATTCTTCCTCGAATGTCGATAGTTAGATGAAGGACATAGGAAAAAGAATAGTGCACACATAGCTGAAACAATTTCTAAATGGATCAAGACCTTTCTAAACTCATGAATACTCCAGACAATTCAAGAACTCATACAAGGATATATGCATAGCTGAACTTTAGACTAGAAGGCCTGAATAAAGGAAGAATAGTAACTTCAGCTTGGTTTGAACCCATGGAAAAGAGGTGTGGGTACTTGGCTCGCATGTCTGCTTTTGCCTCCCAAGTAGCACTCTTAATAGATTGGTTCCGCCACAACACCTTAACCAAGGGAACCTCATTATTCCTCAGCCTACAAACTTGAAAGTCTAGGATCTCAACAGGAATTTTATCAAAGGAAAGGCTATCCTAAATCTCAGCACTCTCTGAAGGATCAACCACAACAGAATCACCACTATGCTTCCTAAGCATGGAGATATGAAAGATAGGATGAACGGCGGACAACTCCAAGGGAAACTCAACCTCGTAGGCCACTCTACCAATATGGCTCAAAACTCGATACAAGCCAACATAACAGACACTAAGCTTTCCTTTCTTACCAAACCTCTTCACCCTTTTCATGGGTGAGATCCTCAAGTACACCAAATCACCCACCTTAAACTTAAGATCTCTCCTCCTCACATCTGCATAGGACTTTTGATGACACTGAGCGATCTTTAATCTTTCTCTAATCAGCTTAACTTTCTCCATATCTTTGAACACTGCATCAGGTACGATCGTGGCAGCTTCACCCACTTCAAATCATCCTATGAGTGATCTACACATCTTACCATACAAGGCCTCAAACGGTGCCATCTTGATGCTAGCATGGGAGCTATTGTTGTAAGCAAACTTTTTCAATGGCAAATGATCATTCCAACTACCTTTGAAATCAAGAGTGCACACCCTCGACATATCCTCTAAGGTCTGAATGGTCCTGTCAGCCTGACCATCTGTCTGCGAGTGAAATCGCAAGCTCAAAAGAACTTAGGTGCCAAGACCCTACTGAAACGCCCTTCAAAACTAAGAAGTAAATTGAGTACCCGTATCCAAAATGATACACAAGGGAACTCCATGAAGCATGAACAACTGCCGGATATACAATCTAGCATAATCCTCAGCCATATAAGATGTATGCATAGGCAACAAATGTGCGGACTTAGTCAACCTATCCACAACAACCCAAATGGAATCATGATGATGACACAAAAGAGGCAACCCAATCTCAAAGTAGATATTCACCATATTCCACTTCTAAGTGGGTATAATAAACTCTTGCATCACACCACTCAGTATTTAGTTCTCTACCTTAACCTCTTGGCATATTGCACGCTTTGGTACAAACTCAGCTACGTCTTTCTTCATACCGTTCCATCAATATATATCTCGTGAGTCGCTTTAATCTTGGTAGTACTGGGATGAATGGAATAATATGTGCCATGTGCTTCACCCATAATCCTCTACCTCAAATCATTGAAACATGGGACACCCAACCTACTATGCAATATCAACACACCATCTCCCCCTTGGGAGAAGTCCTCGACCATTTTATCCTTAACTAACTCCTTCAGTTAGACCAAACTAGGATCCATATCATGCTTCTCCTTTACATCCAAAACTAAGGAGGATTCGGAACTAGTCTACACCAACGTACTCCCCTCCGCTGAATCAAGCAATCTAACACCCAACCTAGCAAGACAATGCACATCACGAGCTACTCTCTCTTACCTTTCTCAATATGCACAACACTACCTAAGGGCATCTGCCACTATATTAGCCTTTCCCAAGTGATACAACTCATTCATATCATAATCTTTCAACAACTCTAACCACCTACTCTGGCTAAGATTTAACTCCTTTTGGGAAACACATACTACAGGATTTTAGGATCAGTAAACACATCAATATGGACACCCTAAAGATAGTGTCACATAATTTTCAAAGCAAAGACCACTTCAGCTAACTCAAGATCATTGGTCGGGTAGTTATTTTTATGCGGCTTTAACTGTCTAGCGGCATAGGATATAACCTTACCTCTTTGAATCAACACACAACCCAAACCAACTTTAGAGGCATCATAATACTCCACAAAACCATTAGTACCATCAGACAAAGTCAACACAGGGGCTGAATTGAGTCAAGTCTTCAACTCTTGAAAACTCTTCTCACAGGAATCAAACCATCGGAATTTAACTTTCTTTTGGGTCAACCGGTTTATAAGAGATGCAATAAAAGAGAAACCCTAAAAAAATGATGGTAATAGCCAGCTAAACCCAAGAAACTCTTAATGTCAGATTGAGAAATAGGTCTAGGAGAATTTCTAATGGCTTCTGTCTTTTAGGGATCAACACTAATACCCTCGGCTGAAACAACATTACCGAGACAGGCTACAGACCTTAGCCAAAATTTAGACTTACTTAATTTTGGCAAACAACTGGTGATTTCTTAGAGTTTGCAGGACAATTCTAAAATGAGTTTCATGGTCATTCTCATCACAGGAATACACAAGGATGTCATTTATTAAGACAATGATAAACGTATCAAGGTATTGCTTAAACACTCGATTCATGAGGTCCATGAAGGCTGCCAGGGCATTGGTTAGCCGAAAAAACATAACTAGAAACTCAAAGTGACCATAGCGGGTTCGTAAGGCTGTCTTTGGAATATCATATTCCCTCACCTTAATTTTATAATAGTCGGATCTAAGGTCTATCTTGGAGAAATAACTTGCAGCTTGCAACTGATCAAACAGGTCATCAATTCTCAAAAGAGGATACTTGTTTTTTACTGTGACCTTATTGAGTTGATGTTAGTCAATGCACATACGCAAAGATCTATCTTTCTTTCGCACTAACAAAATAGGTGCACCCCAAGGAGAAATACTAGGCCTAATAAAACCTTTATCTAAGAGGTCCTTGAGTTTCATTTTTAACTGCTTCAGCTTTGCAGATGCCATGCAGTATGGCAGAATAGAAATAGGTTGAGTGTTGAGAAGAAGTTTAATTCCAAACTCTATCTCTCTATCAGGAGGTACCCCTGGAAGATCTTCCAGAAAGGCATTGGGGAAATCATTAACAATATCTACCGACTGAGTAGTTAGAGTCTTAGACTTCGTGTCTCTAACTCTAACTATGTGGGAGATGCAACCTTTTGATATAAGCTTTCTGGCTTTTATGTAGGAGATAAAATGACTCTTGGGAGATACCAAACTCCTGGACCACTCAAAAACTAGTTCATTAGGAAATTGAAACTTGACCACACGAGTAGGACAATCTATATATGCATAACAAGAATTAAACCAATCCATACACAAAATAACGTCAAAATTCACCATGTCTAACTCTATCAAAGCTGCAAGTATGACTCTATAAAGCATAGTAACAGGGAAATTTATGTACACTTGTTTAGCAATAACAGACTCCCCTACTGGTGTAGAAACTAGAAAAGGCTTGGAAATATTTTTAGGATTCATTTTGAAATTTACAGCTACAAGTGGGGTCATATAAGAGTGATTTGACCAGGGGTCCAATAACACATAAACATCGAGGCAAAAGAAATGAAGAAAACTAGTACCAACATCAGGGGAACCCTCCTGCTCCAATGAGATGGTAATGCATAGAATATGTTCTGGCATTGACTGCAAGCAGTGCTTGAAGAACTGCCCTGAGAAAGGGCGGGACGAAGAACCAGAGCTCGTGCACTAGCAGCCTCTGCCTAAGGTTGGACATGTTTGTTCCTCTGTTTAGCATGGAGGCAATCTCTAAGTTTGTGGCCTTACTTTCCACAACTTAAAAAACCCCTCAAATCTTTGAAGCACCTCCCAAGCTGATTCCTACTACATTTAGCATAAGAAGGATAACGGTGCCTGTTTCCAACACTATTCTGCGACGCAGACAAGAAAGGCCTACTCCCTTGCACTAGCCTTCCTCTAGGTGTGGGAGCACTAGCTGATGAAGGCACTAGAATAGATGATCATCTCTAAAACATGGGGCGGTTCCCTTAATGGAACCTAGGCCGGCTAAACTTATATTGCTCAGGTCTATCCCTCTTGTTGCCCCTTATTTTATCCCTTTCTCTAAGATTATCCACCTCTATCTGTTGGGCATGGATCATTAACCTAGCAAGATCTATATCCTTATGGAACATCGCAGCCCTACACTCCTTCAGTACCATCCCAAAAACACTGGCCATAAAATTACTAATACTAGCCCAAGTGTCGGAAATCAAATCAGGAGCGTACTTGGTCAACTGATTGAAATTCAAACAGTACTCTTTAACAGTCATAGAGTCCTGCCTCAAGTTCATGAACTCTTTAATATATTCCTCCCTTATCTCAAGTGGAAGGAATTGGTCCAAGAAGGAATCTTGGAATACTTTCCAAGTCATAGAAGTGGCATTCCAACCTCTTCCCTCTTTCCATGATACAACCCAATCATAAGCAATGTCCTTCAGTCTATAGGATGCCAACTCAACACTTTCTTCTTTAGAAACATGAATTATATCAGTGATATTCCTCACCTTCTCCAAGTATAACTAACGGTCTTCATCTGTCTTAGACCCATAGAACTCAGGCAGATTCATCTGCATAAAGTCACGAATCCTAGCAGTGGCTATATCACCACCCTACTGATTAGCAACTGGGCCTTGGTTATTATCCTGAACATTTATGGTGACCGCTTGGGCCAAAACCTAATAGACCGCCTTAAACTTAGTATGGGACGCCATCTCATTCAAAAGATCAATAGGTGGGGGTTGTTCATTATTATTCCTACGGATATTCACTCTTCGAAGAGGCATTTTTTAAAAAATAAAAGAGCATGGATCATTAGACAAGAGGGACAACTATAGGCACGATAGGATCTGAAATAAGAAACAGTTTTTTCATAAAACATCTCATAGCCTCTAGCTCATAGATATGGCGCTCTATACATCGATGATCAAGACCTTACACAACGCGGCTTGTCAGACTCCCTAGGACTCCTTAGAAACCCTAGGCTCTAATAACAAGTTTGTAACAACCTAAAATCATCTCCCCAGATGTCACACGATGTTTAAGGCTACAAGTATCCCCAAGCTGACCCTTAGAGCCGGTTTCTACCAATAACACTCAATTTAAGATAAAATACACTTAACACCCACATAGTCATATAAAATAAAAGGAAATACGAGAAAGATACTCGGTCCATATGACCACATTACAGAGAAACCTCAACAAAACCACAATAACGAACCCTCGATACATCATAAGTATGATAGTAGTCTGACAACCCTCTAGAAATTAAAACCTCGAGAGGCATTGGGATAGGTCCCCAACTGACTTGAAATAAACTGAAGATAAAACATAGACTTTCAAGTACAATAAACATCTGAAGATCCGCCCTCGAACCATGAGGATTCACCACTATAAAAAATGTAGGCAAGGTACTTGGAGAATCATGGGCAAGGCTGGAACTGGGCACCTAAAACTACATTATGAAAAATATATCACATAGACATATATGTGAATCAGTACTTGGAATGTACTGAGTATGCGGGGGTGAATGCATATATAAAAAGTAGTAACAAGTTTCTTCAAATAAATCATGTATGCAAAATGAGATGACTCACATGACTTGAACAAGCATAAAATATAAAGCTCATAAATCAATGTAGAATGGGGAATGTAAAACAAATCTCGTGAGTGATCATTGTGTAACTTTAAAATATGAAATCTTCTCTTATTCTCAATACCGAACAAGTAAGGAACTTTAAATAATAATTTCAACTCACGCATATGTCTCATGGAGAGTAAAACCTTCTAAATCCTCAATATTTTTTAACTATTTAGAACTCATATACTTGTAATTCAAAATCATATGACTTGAAAACATACTTGAAGGCATTTCATTCACCTTAGCAAAATATTTCATTTCAAGATTTAGGGAAATCAATCTATCTCAAATGGAAAAGCATCCTACATTATGTAAAGAACTTATCTCAAAGCTTTATAAAAGGTACTTTAACAAGGAAAGATACTTTCATTTAGGAAAAATAACTCACATCAAGAAAATACTTTAGTTAGGGAACATCTTTGCAATTCAACCATTCAGGAAAAAAGCATATAAGAACAGAAAATAAGTATTTGACCCAAAGTTTGAAGGGAAACGGAGGTTCTCGTAACCGACATAAACCATGCGAGCTACATGGAGTCCAATGTTTTGTCCTCCTAAGGAGGAGATCCCATATTGGGAAAGAGCATCATACTCTTGCCAGGGATTATAAACTAGGTCTAGTGATCACTAAACGAAACTTGGATTCGGGCCCAACATAATCATCATAAACTCAGCCTCAAGCCCAACCTGCGATGGCACATAGTTTTGGGGTAAAAAATCATAGTGACTTACCCGCTCGGTGCTAAGTACTACTCCCTTTAGATTATCTGTGCTCATCTCATAAAAATCCACTTTTAGAATAATCTCATGGTTCACCACGAACCCAATAATCAAATCAATAATCTCATATCATGAAGTGGATTTCAAAGCTTTCGGGCGCTTAGGTCAATTCATTTCTCAGTCATCTCAAAATACTTAAATCATGGGAACTTATAGCATAAGAGTTCATAATTTCTGTAGTCTCAAATAGGGCTTACTAACCCATAATTCAATCTCAAGTTAAAGATTATCAAAACCATAATATATAGCATATAGATTCAAAAATCATGTAGAAATCTGTGAATTTCAGTAATTAATCTCAAAATCTCAATATAGTCATATGCTTTGATATCTCAACACTGTAAATATTAGCTTCTCAAGGAGTAAAATCATGGGGTTTATACCCAGATATAAATTCTCAATAAAACATGCAGAAATCATGCCATTTGACTATTAATTCATGGGAAATATCAAGATACTACATTCAATAGTAATGGGTGAAAACCCCCAATTAAAATTCATGTAAAAACCTCATAGATTTCAAGAAATTCATAATTTAAATAAGACTTTTGGGCATGAGGGTGAAAGAGTTACCCCTGTTCAAAACCCCACATACCATGAATTAGAAGCTTTGGATGAACTCTTACTTTTGGAACTCTATTCGTACTCTTGAATATGGGTTGTTGAGTCCCTTGACTAAGGAACCTTGAATCATGACTCAATTTAGAAAATCCATGGTGGATTCTTAAGATTATTGGAAGAGGTTTTGGATACTTAGGGTTTTTTATGAGAGAAAACTTGAGAAAAAACTCATAGGATGCTTGTAAATTACTTTGATTCGGTGTTTCCATGGTTTTATAGGCTTGAAAAAAGTTCAAAATGCCCCTTTAAACATCTATAAAAGGCTGTAAAAATTGAACTATGAACCCAATTTAAGGGGTCACCGCGACGCGCCACTTATCGTTGTGGCTCACTGGAAATTGACAATTGGCAATATGGGAGTCACCACGATGCGGAGCCATCGTATTTTCCCACTAGTTGGGACCTGGAACCTCAGAGTAACTTGGCAATATCATGTAATTCCACTAGAATTTTACAATTGTCAAATCGACCCTCTTGCAATGCGCCAAGCACTAAAATGACATAGTTTTACGACTAGGTCTTAAATTAGCCATAACTTCTTACCCGGATATCATATTTGGGCAAATCTTATATCGATGAAAAGCTTATCAAATTTTCCACATGATAAAAGTTCTAAATTATGGAAATTCTATATGGTTAGTAAGATACTCACTTAGGAGTCACTCTTACATCTTTTAGGACTGGAATTATGCTTCATTCGATATACTCCAAGGTTCTAACTATAAGGAAACTTTATGGGGTCTTACAGTAATGTTCCATGAATTTTTTTGATTAATTGTTTTGACATCGAATCTATGGGTGAATTCTAAGTAAACCAATTGACAAAAATGATTTCATTGCCCTATGATAGATTTGGTGACGTCATTATTACGTCTATAGGGTCATTTTTGTTCAAATAAAGGTCATGTGTGTTACATGTGTTAAATTATCAGAGTGTGAAGAATGTATGTAGATATGTTTGAAATGGTTGAATTTTGTTTAAAAGTTTTTCCATGTTCTTTCATTTCTTATATTTCCATGCCTTCACCCTAGTTTTTTTTTCTTTTACATTAAATTCTTAACAATATAAGAAATACAAAAACATACTTTACCATTTTCTTTTATTTTTGTTTGGTTCTTTTTATTTTTATTAGGTATGACTCAACTAAAGAACCTAACAAGGGTTGAAAATAAGGGAACCACAATGTATAAAGGTATATCTAAAGCAACATCCTTAAAAAGGAAAGAATTGGCTACTATGTGGCCTAAAAAGGTCCTGAGGTCCAAAGAACCATTGAGCTCACAAAAGGACTGGGAAAAAAAGTGGATAAAATTCAATTTGGTGTGGAAGATATGTTGGATTTATATAATGAATGTGTTAATATTTAGGGTTTCAATCCCAAAAGGTATTTAACATTCAAGGTGTTGAAGAACATCTCCCTGATATTATTGAATAGATCAAGAGACTTAATTGGATGTCTTCACTAATATGGATTCCAATTTCCATCCACAAAGTTATTATCCAAAAATTGAATGGGAATTCTATGGTTCTTATGTTGTCTGGAAATATCAACACCCAAATCCAACACTTTCTACTTTCTTGTTGGTGATCACATTTGTTAATGTCTTGGTGTATCGATAGTCTTCTTAGTTTTCTACTCGATAGGTCTAAATACATACCACCTATAGAAGATAAACCATTCCTTCCAAGTATGCTAAAATAGGGAGTTGATGTTCCTTGATCCACCTTAAAGATAAACAACCTTTACTTTACTTGTGATCGGGTATCCGAGGTAGTGAGTAAAAAGCAGGTGCTTGGTTTGTTTGATTACTTTTATTGTCTAGCTCGCATTATTACAAAAGGCCTCCCTCAATGTTCAAATGGCATGGGTCAAATTAAGAGGCGGGAACTTTCAATCCAAGCTTAACATTGGCTTGGATTTGTTAGTAACTGCCTACTTCCTTTATAAAGTGATCAAGATATCGCTATTGAGTAGGCTATAATTGTTGGTTGCATCATAGTTGATATTTTAGTTAATCCATAGAAACTAATTGTTGAAATGATCAAGTAAGGTTAAAGCAATTATCTACTCTATTGCCCTTTACCTCTCTTATTTTATTGCTTTTCTTTAAACATAAGGTGTTGAACTTCTCCAAATTTGACCAAAAGGTTATTTTCACCTACTTGATTGACATTATATATTGCCAAAATAATGATAATCCCATGTGGATTAATATAAAACCCTCAGTATCGGTGGATTCATTTTTGGGAGAGCTGTCTAGTTTAGAGGTTGTGGATACCTTTTTTATTCTATCACTTTCTTTTGATGCGTTGGCATTTCTAGTCTACAAATTCAACTTAGTCTTCTACAATTATTTCTTCTAAGGCTTTGGCAAAAATTAACACCATAACTTGATTTTTGGTCAATATTCCTTAGTTCATTCAAATCGCTACTAAGTGGATCCTTACACCTCTACATTTCCAAATGGCAAAGTATGAGTAAATATTAGGCACACTAAAATAGAGGAGATTTTAAGGAATTTCCTTTATTAAGGCTTTATTTGGATGGCCTACATATGGATATTCCCTCAATATATCCCTAATTTTCTCTTGACAAGGCGAATATTACTAGTCCTTATCATATTATAGGCCTAGTGCTTCCATTTGTAAATTTATTTTGTTATTCTCATATGAGTGATGACAATGGTATTAACTTTATTATGGCACTAATCGAAGATTACCAGGTCAATCTAGCAAAGCCATTGTCGTGGGTTAATGAGAATGCTAGGATAGTTGGAGTTAGTTCTACCTCCTGACCCACTTATGAGGTGATTTTTATCTTCTGACCTAATTAAATAAGTCTAGTTTGATGAGGCTCCTACTATTCCAATTATTAATCAATTACAACCATCACTAAATGTGGACCTGAGCACATAGTGTACCATAAGAAGCCTTTAATCTTTTTTTCTCTCTCTTTACTTTTGCATTAGGGATAATGTAATGATATTTATTAGGGAGTCGGACATTCTATTTCATATTCAACATTCTGTATCTATTTTACTTGATAGGTTGTAATGATTTACTCTATTTTACATTTGATGTTGATTTAGGTTTCCCCTTGTCGGGTTTGTTTATTAGTGATGACATTAATATGGATTTGGCCCATGTGAAGCGTATTATTGATCATAATGGATATTGACCAAGTAGGCCTTATATATCACTTGCGATGATTCGACACTCAAATTTCTTTCCTTTGTGTTGATTTCTTATTTCAAATGATGTCTACAAAAGGTTTGCACATTATTATTTTTTACTTTTGTAAATACATTTCCAATAAACTCTGAGGGTTTTCTTCAAAACATGGTTCTTTACCAAGGAGCAAATTTTAGTTTCTTCTACGTGTGTTCTTTACAGTAGTTAATTTTCTCTATAGAATCGAGTGGTATTTCAGCCGTGATAGATGATGAGGTAAAACTCATAGGGGAAGTACCTAGTGTTTTAGTCTAGGGTCAAGCAGAAGTCAGCAAAAGTTCAGAAAACTCTTTCAAACGTCTTTGGCATGCAATTTGATGATTTTGAAAAAAAAAATTACTTCCTTTTTCAAAAAGAAAAAGTAGGTTCATAAGAAGTCTCTTGAGTTGAGAACATTAAATTAAATAATTGTATCTCTCTTTACCATCATAAATTGTTGACTCATAGTAACTTATAAAGGATATTTGCTCAAACTGATTGGGAGACTAGCATTCTACAAAATGATTATGATGCATTTTGTAGTGATGTTTTTGACTAACTCTTGTCCATAAGAGTATTTTATAACTTACCATAAAGTAATAAAAGTAAAATACTAGACACACTTGGATTGAAGGATGACCGGTGGACCTGTTTGATTCATCATTTGAACAAAATCTTACGTTAGCATTGTTCTCTAGTTAACCCTTTTGATCTTTTTCCATTTTATTTCTTCAATTAGTGATGACCATACTATGACATATAGATCCTTTTTGATGATCTCATTCTTGGCACATAACCTCATTGAATGCATAGCACGATTCTTGAGTATGTAAACGAAGGCGAAAGCCTTAATTTGGGGTGCAAAATTTTAAAAATGATAAAGGGATGGTTTAAATTCTTAGTTTGTTGGGAAATTTTGATATGCAAGAATATGTATAGAATGGTATATTCTTGGTAGTCTAATGATGTGCTTATGAGATTAGAGATATGCTTGTAAATAATGTCAAATATCATAGATCATAGAACGTGAAGTTAAATTACATAAATGTGGGGTCATGAATGGCTAAGTGTTAGATCATATCTTGAGAGAACCAAAGATATGAATGAATAAAGTGGTGTATTAAATTTCTTTGGAAGTATCAAGAGGATAAGGGAAACAGGAAAAAAATAAAGGCGAATGAGGTAGAATATTTGAAAGAATCAGGATAGAAGGTGATAAGTGATTGTGTTTAAGAAAGTCTTTTAGTCAGTTGATCCATATATTCCTCACCACACCTTAACCATTATCTATATCTACAAGTCATTGGTGATTTCAAATATGGTGAATCTACAATAGAGCTAAACAACACAAGGGAAATCCTATGGTTCTACTTATTGTATTTGAATTTCTTATCAAGAGTGAGTAAAATTCTTTTGACAATTATGATTCCTTGAAACTAAAATGTCTTATATGAGTGGATCTAACTTTTGCATGTGAATGGCCTCAATACTTTGGGGTAGATGGTGATGTCTTACTCCTAATTAGTGTAAATGAACAAAGTATGTTGCATTGTAAAATTGAGCCAATCTTTGAGGATTTTGTGTTGCAACATGAGAATCATTTTTGACGTGAACATTTCTTTTAATTCTATCTAGCACCCTTGCAACTTAGAAATGTGAATCTTAAAAAACATTGGTTTACTTGTCTCCATGTTGGAGAAATTATTTTGGACATTGTTTGCCTAGCTTACTTGCATAGTTTTTATTGGATATTCTTGGAGTTATTAACACCTTTTCTCATTGTGAATATTCTTACTTGCTTGAGGACAAGCAATATTTTAAGTTTAGGGTTTTATGAGTTGGTAAATTAATGACTTTTTGGCACTTTCTAAGCTTAAATTATCATTTTCCAAGGATTCGAGGTAATTTCCATGTTATAGTGCTCATTTGTATAGGTAAAAGTTGAAAATAAAGTTGAGATAGTTGTACGAGTCAATTAGAGTGCAAAAAGGTGAAAAAAGGGGCTTAAAAGTTTATTTGGTGATGTTGAGAGCCACCTGCATGCACACTTTCTCGACTTTCACACGTAGGTGGCTCAGTTTGAGCATCTAATTTCATTTGTAAAGGTGACCTTCATGTGAAAATCACCCACCTACACTGGCTGTTATAGTAGTAGGTGATTAGTACGGTGGTATTTTCATAAATTCTGTAAAAATGTGAATTTTGGGTTTAAATGTGGATGTTTTAGCTCTAGACCTTCATTATTGTACTTTTTGAATCTTGAAACATTTTATTGAAACCTCAAGTGTAAAATTGGTGATGTTATATTATGTTTTATTGAATTTAGATCTTCATTATTGTTTTAATTGGTGATTGAGTGGAACGATGGGCTGAGAATTTGGGTAAATTTCCATTTTCTCTCTCTCTCTATGAGTATCTAATTTGTTTGCTTGAGGTTATGATTGAATAAGTTGTCATTGTTTTATGGTGTTTCTTATTTGTCTTTCTAATTAGTTAATTAGCATAGGTTTTACTCCTATCCCATATTTAAATTGAGGACTATAGGGTGCAAACACTAGTTACCCCTGAACCTTTATCACCCTTGACAATGAGGATGGTGGTGAGGAATAGGTGTGAAAATAACTTGATTTACAATATTTAATAGTACCTCTAAGATGTAAGGATACGAATTGAGGTCATAGATTTCTCAAATAGTCACACTTATGAGGTGTACGACATAACCCATTTATGAAATTTTTGTGTTTGATTGATAATTTGACACTAAATATATATTATCTAGCCTACCTATAATTCTTAGCGGATTTTAGACACATGTTAAATTACCCATGCGTGAATGCACACTTGAATAGCATATCCCCAAGTCTTATTCAACATTTGGTTTAAACTCATGTCATTTTTAGCTTTGAAATTGCATTATCACTATAATAAAAATTTTAATTATAAAGCATTCAAAACAAACCCCTATTTACTTTCTTGTTTTGTTTACACGGTATTATGATCGAACTTCTAGTTTCTTCTAACACTTAATATAGCATTTTTGTTCTCATTCTATAAAGATTTGCCCCAACTCTTTTGGGTTGACTATATTGATGACAATCTCTTATACCAAAGTGGTGTGATTTGGGCATTATCAGTGAGATAAACACAGAGTTTGATGTATAATATCAATTGAAGAGGGCCCAATATACAATTCCATGTTATAAAGACTAATATTATCTGATGTAGATTAAGTAAACCCATGGTGGAATATAGAGTTGTGACTTAGGGATTGTTACTAAAGCTTTCAGCCTAGCAGGCGAGTGAGCCTTTATCCCCTCATCCGCTTGGTGTCATTACTACTCCCAACTAAACATAATTGTTATATTGATGAGATGTCAACTTGAGATAAAATATATAAATGTGAACCCATCAATAATAATGGATGCCATACTAATAGTGAACCTTGATTTTATAAGAAAACTATTCCACGATCCTTGATGGCATTTTGGATAAAATACAAATCATGAAATTTACTTTGGTAAAAAGTTTTAGAGCATTGATGGCATGTACGGATGTCATACATGTCTCGAGTCTTACTGATATAATCCCAAACTCCTACTAATGATATGAGTATATAAATATAGATCATGTATTTCTTAATTATGAAAATTGTAATTTTTGGCGAACATGAGATGGCTTGAGTAAATGCATAAAAGAAACATATTAGGGATAAGATTTGGAAGAAATCAGTAAGGATGGACCTGAAGCATGAATCTTGACTCATGAAACTACTAATAATATAATAGGTTGAATTTATCTAAAAATTGTATACTTTATACAAAACTATTTAGGTCAGTAACATTGAAAGTATGAACCAAATGAGACTGGGTAAAGACGTTCTAACTAAAAAGATCCTAATATATGTAAACCTAAATGAAGAGTGCTTAATTAATAATACATGTGATCCTAGGTCATTAGATGTTCATAACCTGCTATCTTTAAAGAATACCAGCCCAAAAAATAGGGAATATCATTATACTTAGTGTTCATGGACATGATATTATCAACGTACTGAATTTCATGTGGAAGCATATATTTGTAGTTTTCTAGTAATGGGGAACTGAAGTACAAGAAGAATCATGGTTGTAATGAATATCCTAATTTCAAGATCATGAATTTACTATTGAACGAAATGTATTATTGAAGTCAATGGGTGAAAGTATACCCACTGATGAAATCCCTCATACTTGAGAGCTAAAACCGTTGTCAAATTTTTGGATTTGGAGCTCAAATATAATGAATTCTAGTTCTTGCTCTAGAGAAAAGGAAATCACATAATATCTTTATATTTTGATAAGTGTCACTTGATAGTTTTCTAGTAATTATTTAGTATAATTGAGGCTTAGTCAGCAACCTTGAAGTATCTATAACAATGTAGTTTATGAGGTTTACTAATGGGAAAAGACATGAATGAAAATCTACTGAACATAAATGAAAATCTACTGAATTGTTACGTATGAACCATTTGACTATTATGAGACACACATCCAATCATGGATGTTTCTCATGGTTGGGTGACATATTTATGGCTCTTCGGACATTATCAAACAATCCTTGGTATGACTCTTGGGACCCACCCAAAATTTTACCTTGGTTCGTAAGTTGGTAGTCCAAGGCAAATGAATTGTATGAACCATGATCATGCCCAAAATAGTGGTTTCTTACAAAGATCGTGGTACTCTTTCATGTTTAGGAGGTATATTTATCAATCGGTAAGTTTTTGGGGTTGTTTCATGTATACAAGACCATACTACAATCATGGTTTCTATTAGTACTATCTCACAGTTGAATAGTGCTTCCCTAAAATGGTGCAAGTGGATGAAAGTATAATTTGATGAGTAGTAAAAAGGACTCAAAACCATTTTATATGGTGGATCTTAATCTCAAAAATACTTCAAAATCTACGATTTATGTTCATTTGAAGTTGACAATAAGAAGATTCTTCACAATAAATCCATTAGTAAGGAAGTTTAAACTTGGATATGGCCTAGGAGTTACTTGTTGCCTGAATACACATACAATTAACTTCACATAAAATAAAAAAATCAAGTTTGGTTCTACAAGTAATTAAAGCATGCTTGTAATATTAGCTAAATTTTTAGGGTGCTACAAGTTATAATGACCCATCCGGTTATTTTTCATATTTTAGCTTATCTCTTCCATTTGACCTTCTCCATAGCTTCCCCAAGTCTTTATGACGTGCTCGAGCTGACAGTTCGGTTAACAGACAGTTCTTTTGGCTTTTAGAGCTAATTCCTTGTTTAAAAGTCTTCGCTGGTTCCAAATGGCCGCCAGGCAAACACTTTAGAAAAACAATATTGAATGTGAATTCCAACTATGCTAAGAGATCTCAAATATCAATTTTATGCTAGGTAGACCTTTGGTTTGGGTCCTGAGGATCCCGAGCTCATTTTGGCCCATTAATTGAAAAGTTGAAAAATAAAAAGTTTAGGTATGGGACACAATTTGGTAGAAACAACCTTGGATTCAAAATATAACTTTGCCAACAAGTCCAATGCATAGACTTTAGTATGGTTACATAGATTATTTACAAAAATAGGATTCCGAATTAATCACAAGGCATCGTTGGAAACTTGGAAAATTTCCAAGTTATACTGGTTCTAGTACGATGGTGATTGGGGTAAGGAGTATGGCATTCATTGTATGGCGATTGAGTAAAGGCCATGGTGAATACAGCATCACGATAGCGACACACATCCAGTGAGTGTGACACCTCTTAGCCTCTGGAGGTCTATTTATAGACCCCATGGTCATAAATTAGATTATTTTCTCTTAACCCTTGAGATCTTAAAACCCTACATGGGTATAATAACTTAAAATTGATCATACTGGGTGACTTGGGAACTTGTTTATCACCTATTATGGTGAGTATATTTGAATTTAAGGTAAGAATCCTTCAAATTCATGGTTAAATTTCTTAGTTTGGACCCAAAACCTCCAAATTATTTAGGTTTTGATTTTATCCCATATTTAGCTTTGTCTACATCCATTTCTTGGGGGTTATGATTCCTTGTTCATGTATGAACATTGGGTTGACCTCATAAATGCATTTTTTGCATGTGGGACTCACTGGAGTTTTTTATTTTCGCTTTTGGACCAAAAGCACAATGGTGCAATTGGGGTATTGTTAGACTCCTATTGATGAGTAGGCTATGATTTTTATATTGTGGTAGCATTTTGGTATTGTGAAGTAAAGATGGATGTGGGTGAATAATGTGAGGTTTTGCAGTTCAGCTTTGAGGTAGGCTTCTGTCTACTCTTCTTCATAGATGATGTGTGATATATATTATGTGTGAATGTGAATGTTAAGATTGATTATGGATAGAATGACTTATTATTGAATATTGAGTTTTGAGAATTAGATGGGGGTTTTACCTGTATGTTGAATTGCTTAATACCTCTTTGAACTTGATTACCGTCTCCATAGATTGAACTAATTTATAGCATGGATATGACATAATGTTGGGCTTGGAATATTTTTTATGTGTTGGAATCATGGTTTGTATGATTATTCTTAATCGGGCTATTCTAGTGATCACGAAACCATAATTTGGGTAGAATTGGCATAAATTCCCTTATTTATAGATGAAATTCTTATCTTTGGATTGGTTATGGATTCCTTTGAGTTCTAGAATTTGAACTAGATACCATAGCCGAGATGGGGCATAGTTTGCCTAAATATTTAAATTGAGGATGACAAGTGGGGTTGCCTGACCCACTTAGGCCAAGACTTGTGTTATCTTGGTGGATTTAAAGTTGAATGTTAGGCATAGTTGAGACTAGTAAACCTCAGTATAAGGCTACTTCATGACTTGGGAAATTGTGATGATGTTCCCCGAGTTGGGACTGATGATTTATGGCTATGTTAATCCTTGTAGAAAATATACTGGGCCTTTAGAGATGTTATTTCCTCTTAGATATTATTTTGGGCCTTTAGAGATGTTATATTCTCATAGACTTGATATTTTGCCCATAGAGGCGTTAATACCTCATAGACATAACGTTGGGTCCTTAGAAATGTCAGTTTATTTTTATATGCTACTCGGACCCTCATAGATGTTATTTTCTCTTAAATGTGATTATTGTGCCTATAGAGATGATATCCCTCTTAGGTATGATAAATTGCCTTTAGTGGTGATACTCCTCATAGTCATGGTATACGACCTATAGATATAAGATGTCTTATCTGACATGACTCAATGCAGGGCCTAGTCGTGTTGAGTATATCAAGTTCAACAAGGTCCGAAGATCACCCCCAATACTCCAATATTGACCACCCTACACCCGATGTCAGATGAATTCTGAACATATGAAAAGAAAAAACAATAATAATCTAAAGTCAATAAAGTATGTCTATAATCATATCCAAATAACCACAACCAAAAGTCCAACCAATAATGATCCTAAACCAATACCAATACCAAGGATAATACTAATACCAACACCGTCCATGCCCATAGTAGTCTAACAAAGAGTCTAACAAGAATCAAAGACTAATCGATCGGGACATATCTCCGACCATAGTCAAAACCATAATGAAAGAAATACCAATAATGAAAAGAATTTTATAGAATGAAATGGAGCCTTCTGGAGTAGTGAAGACCACCACTTCAATCTGGCCCAAAGTTGTCCCTGAATCCAAGTCGCTAAGAAGAAGGAATGGTATTATGGTTGGTTCCTGAATCGCGTGGGGATACAACATTCGAAAACACTTAGTGGAGTGAATGTGAGTATATAACTGAGGGATAAAGATAAGATAATGCCATCAATTAAAAACCAATCAAATAACCATATGCAGTCATAAATATTTATATATATATATATACATATATATATATATATATTATGCCGAGATAGGGAACAAGGTTTAGCATGCATTTAAAACTGTAACCTAGGCTGAGTAGCTTGACCATCCTAAAACCACCAATGGGTTGTATGGGTTCATCTCCCCCTACTGAAAGGCCCCCAGTTCATGTTAGTTGCATGACCTGAGAAAAGAACCTGAGATGACTAGTACATCTCCAAGAATATAAAGTGTGACATCATGCACACAGTAACCAAGACCACCCTCACAATGGAAAACGTAAGTTTCTAGTGTCGGTCACCCCGGGACCAATACTTTCTATGGAATTGCTACTAGAACCTCTTTAAGGACATACTAAAACCATTTACACATTCCCAACCAGTTTCCAAGGAGTCTTTAGGCATTAACTATTAGTATCATCATATCAAAAATAGAGTTTTCAAGTCTATTACCTTATGTCATATAAACCAGTTAATCAAATTACTCCATCATTTCCAATTAACCAAAACCATTTATAATAAAACCATGGACACCAAGGTCTTTCCAAAACTATATGAAACCAACAAAAATAAATCCATTTTTCTCTAACCATTTATGAAATGCACGGACTCCAAGAATAATTAAACTATATGACAAAATCATTATCAATGACAATTTAAAATAAGTTGAGGTCAAGCCATTATCAAAGCCAAACTCATCAAATTATGGGGTTTCAATCATGACCCCTTAATCAAATCACCATTCCCATGCACCCATATGTGCAAAACCATAATCAAAACCTTCATAGTCACAATTTAAACCATAGGAAACAATATTAAATAATATGAATTAAAACCCCTCAACCTTTATTTCAAAACCACCATTAATAATTCAAGAACAATGCTTTAGACATATGTTTTTAGTATAATAAAAATGAGGGAAGAGTCACTTTCCTTAATTTCAACGATTCACGGAGAGAAATTGACCTTTAATCCCTTGGATAATCACTTTGGAGAAACACTGGGCAATTTTGCATGAAAGGATTTTGAGAGAGTAAAGAGGATGTTTAATCTTCTAAACTATGGAATAAATGACCCAAAAGTGTTATAAGGATGTGGGGCCCTAACTGTTTTAAGGGAGAAATATCCAAAGTGCCCCCAATTTAATGCAATAAAAAGTCCAAAAGTGGTTACGAGTCCACCTCTTGACTCGTGACCACAACACACGACTCGTACCTTTGAGTCATCACCAAGACAGGGAGTTGGTCACCACACACTAGTTGCCATATGACTCCATGACCCCACACATGACCTGACTATATGAATTTTATGGTCTAGTCGTATCCAAAACAGAACCCAAGGGATTTAACATTGGACATCATACGACTCAACGCTTCTAGTCGTAAGCTACTTTTATGGCTCAATGTAAGTCACTCATACTCAGAGACAATTCATGTCACTAATTTTCTAATTTGGTTAAGGATCGTCCTAATGACTCATCACAACCCCTAACGATACGTACCGTCAAACTGTAACCATAACATAACCCCAACTACCATCCACTAGACACCTTCCGATTTAAGTCAACTAAATCATACCCACACCATACGATTTATATGGTTAAGTCATCAACATGACACTAAGATCAAAACATGGGAGTTTTCCAAGGAAAAAAAACCCAGGGTGTTTCAATTCTCCCCAAATTAGATCCTTCATCCGCGAATGTTGAGACAAGGCATTGACTAGCACTATTAAACCCCAAATGCCTGTACTCTTACCTTTAACTAAGTTAAAAAACAAAGATATAATGAATAACAAATACTTCATGTCCTCTTCAACTTGCTAAGTAGCCTTATAATCCTTGTTGTTCCTCCATAGAGCCTTCACCAATGCTTTATCCTTCATCTGCAACCGACAAACTTTCCTATTTAAGATTTCAACGAGGACCTCTTCAAAAGAAAAGAAATCTGAAATACTAATATCCTTGATAGGTACAATTTGAGATGAATAACCCCACAAATTCTCAACATAGACACATGGAACACCGAGTAAATGGAGCTCAAACTAAAAGGAAACTCTAATTCATAAGAAATGTAACCAACCCTTCTTAAAACCATGTACAGACTAATATTCCTTAGACTAAGCTTTCCCTTCTTTCAAAAATACACCACTCCCTAAATGGGAGATACCTTACATAACACCTTAGCCCGAATCTTAAACTCTAACTTCATATACCTAATGTCTGTATAGGACTTCTAGTGACTTTAAGTATCTTTGAGAATCTCGAATCACTTACACCTTAAAAGGAGCAATCCTAATGCTAGAGTGGTAGTTGTTGATGTACGCAAACTCTGTAAGGGTCAAGTGCACAACCTAACTACCAATATATTAAATCAAATAAGCTTGGAGCGTATTTTTCACTTTCTAAATAGTCCTTTCCTCTTTCCCATCTGACTATTGGTGGAAAGCAGTACTAAAACTCTCCTTGATTCCCAAACCTTTCTATAATGACCACCAAAAGTGAGGTAAAAATTGTGCACCACGATCAAAGATGACATAAATAGAAACCCCATGCAACTTCACAATCTCTTAGAGGTACAAACATGCATAGTCTCTCTATTGAAAAACCGGTCCTTACTGGGAAGAAATAGGTAGACTTTGTCATCCTATGCACGATGAACAAATTTGAATAAAACTAATTCTGATATTGAGGAAGATTGGTAACAAAATCCATGTTGATGACTTCCTACATCGACACAGGCAACTCAATTTCTTGATACAATCCTTTGGGCCTTATGTGCTTATCTTTCACTTGCTTACACACCATACACTTAGCGACAAAACTTGCCACATCCCTATTCTTATTATTCCACCAATATATTTCCTAAAGGTCATGATATATTTTATATGAAGCAAGATGAATTGTATAGTCCAACTCCTAAGCCTCAGCTAAAATCCTCCCTCGCAATCCATCAATATCTGGAACGCACAATATTCCTTAGTACCGCAAGGTACCATCACCCCTAATCTTAAAATCCATTACTTTTTGGCCAGCTACATTACCCTTGATTCTCATCAGGATAGGATCCAACACTTTCTTTTGCTTCACCTAAGCACCCAAGGATAACTATGCCACCCTCTCCAAAAACTCATTACCATCCTCAGAGTCAAAGAGAAGAACTCAAAGGTTAGTTAAACAATGAACATCTTTCACCAATTCTCTCTTTCTGTAATTTACATGAGCTAGACTCCCATTTGATAATCTACTAAGAGCATCAACAACCACATTAGATTTACCTAGAAAGTAGTGAAGACTTATTTCATAATCCTTGAGTTGCTCAAGTCATCTCCTTTGCCTGAGGTTTGATTCCTTCTGAGTAAATATGTATAGCAAGCTCTTATGATCTGAAAAGATATATACATGCACTCTATATAAATAGTCATGGTAGATTTTCAATTCAAACACCATAACTAATATCTCTAAGTCATGAGTCAGATAATTCTTCTCATGCACCTTTAACTGTTCGGAGGAATAAGTTATCACCTTGCCATGCTTGATTAATACATAACCAAGCCCCATATGAGATGCATCACAATAGACCACAAATCCATTTGTGCCTTTAGGAAAAGTCATGATTGGTGTCGAATTTAGCTTATCCTTATGTTTCTCTAAACTACCCTCACAAGCATCATAATACAAGAACTTTACCTTTTTTTGAGTCAGCATAGTCAATGGAGTATCAATACAATAGAAACATTCCACAAACCTTTTGTAATAATCAGCAAAACCTACGAAATGAAAATGTGTTGAATTCTATTCTTTATCATGATTAAGAATTTTCTATATGGAATTTCTAGATATGCGACCCGTTATCGTGTAGAGCATCGAATAATATTTCCAACGATAGGTGGATCATCTAAAACGGACACTCGAGCGATGATTTATGATCATTCTGATCTAACCGTGAATAGTGGTGAACAGTAAATGTGCAGGAAAAAAATACTGAGGCCAGGCGAATTTTAGGGTCAACTTCAAACGATCATAACTCCTTGTAAATAATGATCTGGGTGAACTACTATATATCAACAAAAAGATCTGAAAGTTCTTTTTCTAATGAAATTGGTTTTATCCAATTTGGCCATCGAAGAAAAAAGTTATGGTGGATCTACTTCAGCCTATCAAAACAGTCCACCAAATGATAGATTTGACATTATTTAATTTTTAGGGGTATTTTGGTCATTCCTACTCAAATCCATCGGTTAAACCATGGATTTAAGTCCATTAAGAGCATTCAATAGCTCATTTTTCTCTAAAATTTCCTAAGGCTCCAACCCTAACCCTACTACTCCAAATTTCATCCTTCTATGTCTCTTGATTGAACCGTAGAAATTTCAAATTAATTTGGGATTCGAGTTGTTCATGTTAAGGGCTTCGAGAAGCACCCTTTATTTTCATGAATAAAGTTCTAGAGTCGAAAGTTCATATTCATATTTCATTTTTAGGTATGTGGAGCTTTGAACAAGATTATTCTTTCGATCTTGTGCCCAATATTTTTGTTGAATTACATTGAGATGAGATTTTACATGTTTAATCATGAATTGGAAATATGGTTTTATATCTTATATTATTGTCCATGAGCTATAGGATTATATCATCCGATATGTGTATGATGTTGAGATGGAATTATGTCCAAAGAGTATTTAATTATGAGAGTATGATGATTTAATTTGTTGAGCCTTGATTTACACTATCATTCCACTATTTTCTTATTATGAATTTATAATTGATATTGGAAATTCTATATCCCTACTATGGGTTGATGTCTCAAGTACCTTTAAATGAGGGTTGGATGGCAAATTGAGAAATATTCATATTGAAGTTGCAATGAGTCTTGGTATTTTTCGAATGGTTTTGATGAGTTAAATTGTTGAAAATATTATGTATGGAGTTTTCATATCCTTTTCCAAATTTCAAGTAAGTTATGGTTCAATTCATTGATACCTTGTTGATTTGAGGAAGATTAAAATGTTTTGAGCTAAAATGTGTTGAGTTAGGAATCCACAAATTGATATGATTTGATAAATGAGAAAGATATTTGATTTAGTCTTTACGATAGACCCTTGTGATGTTGTGGTAGATTTCCTAACGCGTTTTGAGGCTGTCGGGGAGTAGTACTTAGCATCGAGAGGGAAATTTGGTTTTTCCCCAAACCTATGTGCTACCATAGGGTTGTTTGATATGATATGATTGGCCAAAGAGCCCGATTGTGATTATTGCAGTTCTAAGGTCGTACTCCCTGGCAAATAGTATGACACTCCCGCCAATAGGGGTTTCTAATGTTGGTATTCCATGTAGCTCATGTGGGGTTGTCGGTTATAGGAAACTTCCCTATCCATAAGAGTCATGTTTATTGAAATACCGAGTCACTTCGAGTTTTTATGTGGTAAGTCAAGTTGCCTATGATGATCTATAATGATTAATGAGTTTTTTCTCCTACATTTCAAATCTAAGATGTTATAAGTTACATGATTCAATGTCACTCAAGCCAAGTATGTCATTATGGTCCGTATGTACGTTTTTATGAAATTTATGATATTATTTATATTTTGCATGCGCCCCCACATACTCAGTATGTATCTTGTGTTGACCCATATATTTCTCTATGGGCTACATTCTTACCATGATGTAGGTTCAGGTACTCAGCCGTATCCGCGATAGTAATATTCGAGTGCCTCATATATGTTCCTTCAGTGGTGAGTCCTCACGGTTCGAGGACTAAGTTGCTAGTTTTGGTGCTATTGTTTTGTGATCCCTTTGGTTTGTTGAGTCAGTTGGGGATTTGTCCCACTGGCTCATTGATTTTTCTGTATAGAGGCTATGTCAGACTAATGTATTGTTGGTGTGGTTTGTGTATATATATTCCATATATGTACATTCTAACGATATTCGCACCATGTGCGATGTGATATGATATGTACTTCTATATATATCCTTAGCATAGCATGTATGTTGTTGTGTTGGAACCCATGGGTAGTGTTTTGTATTAAAGGGTTAACTTGAGGTTACGTGTAGCGTTGGACACCGAGTGGCATCTCGGGATGATATTTTGTGGCGTTACAAACTTGGTATCAGAGCCTAATGCTTACAATTGTTTCCTTCTACTTTTAATTCGTGCATTCTTATGACAGAAAATGCCTCACATCGAGCTCGCAAAAACAACAACCAACCTCAACCAGTTGATTAGTTACATGAGATGGTATCCCATGCCAAATTTTGGGCATCTTTTCAGATGCTAGCCTAGGCAGTTACCACCAATACTCAGGACAACATTCTACCTCCTCAGGAAAATAATTTGGCAGTATCACAAATTCATGACTTTATACGGATGAATCCGCCAGAGTTTTATGGGTCGAGAGCAGGTGAGGACTTGTAGATGTATGTTGATGAAATAAAGAAAATAATAAAAATTATTCACGTGACCGAGGAAGAAAGTATTGAGATAGCTTCTTATTGGTTGAAGAATGTTGCCTATGACTAGGTGCAAATATGGAATAAGGGTAGACAGGAGGATACTGCTCCGGTGACTTGGCAATTGCTCCAAGATGCTTTCTTGGATAGATTCTTTCCTCTTGAGTTACGGGAAGCTAAGATAGAGTATTTTATTAATTTGAGACAAGGCTTCATATCCATTAAGAAGTTTTTCCTTAAGTTTAATCAGCTATCGAACTATGCTCCCAATATGATGGCTGACTCGAGGACTAGTGTAAGCAAGTTTCTAACTGGGGTGTCGAGTTATGTAGTGAAATAATGTAGATCTGCTATGATCAACAGGGAGATTAATCTTTCTAGGTTAATGATTCACGCCCAGAAGATTGAGTCAGACAAGATAACGAAAAGAGAAAGAGTAAGAGGGAGTAGGAAAGTCAGATTGGAGCAATAGGGATCTGGTCAGACTAAATTCTCTGGAGGGAGTCGCCCTCAGTTTTAGAGAGGTCTATTTATATTTGTGCCTTTCTCTTCTAGTGCACTCGTATATCGGGGCAGGCAGGAGCTCGAGAATAGGTTGGTACCGTCCAGGTCTTAGGACAGTGTAAGCAACTGGCATCATCCTCCTTCGTGTAGTAAGTATGGTAAAGACCATTTTGGGGAGTGTTATATGGGGAAGAAGGGCTATTTTAGTTATGGCAAGTTGGGCCACATACTTAGAGACTACCCGTATGCCAAATAGTGGAGTTGTGATGTTCGTCTCCAGAGTCAGGCTACCAGTGCCCCGCCTTCCGCAGCTCATCTAGTTCCTCCTCAGGGTGCTTCATCTAGTACTGCTGGCGGTCAATGCTAGAATCATTTCTATGCTATACCACCTCATCAGGAGCAAGAGAACTCTCCCGATGTTGTCACTAGTATGCCTATGTGTTGATAGACCCCAATTCGAGTTTTTCTTATGTGACACCTCTGGTTGCTGTAAATTTTGAAATGGATCCTGAACTAATTTCTGAGCCTATTTTTGTTTCTACTCTGGTAGAAGAGTCTATCATTGCTAAGTGGGTGTATATGAAATGTCCCATTACTATCTTTCATCGGGTTATGTATGCTGATTTGATTGAGCTATATATAGTTGACTTCAATATCATTCTAGGTATGGATTGGCTTCACTAATACTATGCATTTATTGATTGTCGTGCCCGTGTGGTCAAGTTTCAATTTCTTGATGAACCTATCCTCGAATGGTCCAGGAGTTCTATGATTCTTAAGGGTCATTTCACATCCTATCTCAAAGCTAGGAAGTTGATTTCCAAGGATTGTATCCACCATTTAGTTCGGGTTAAAGACACTAAGTCTGAAACCCCGATCATCCAGTCAATTAATATTGTTAATGAGTTTCTTGATATCTTTCCGAAAGATCTCCCTGGAGTACCTCTTGATAGAGAGATAGAGTTCGGGATTGACCTTCTTCTCGCTACTCAGCGTATTTCCATTCCTTCGTATCGCATGGCTCTCGCGGAACTTAAAGAGTTAAAGAAGAAATTGAAAAATTTTTTAGAAAAAAGGTTTATCAGACCTAGTGTGTCCCCGTGGGGTGCACCAATCCTGTTTGTGTGTAAGAAAGATAGTTCTTTGCGGATGTGTATTGATTACCGGCATCTTAATAGGGTTACTATCAAGAATAAATATCCACTTTCTCGAATTCATGATTTATTTGATCAATTGCAAGGTGTAATACCACTCATGTTGCTAATCCTGTGATTCATACATAAGTACATGACTTGCAATGAATATCCTAGTGATAGGATAGCTTATGATCCATTAAGCATGTTCATAGGAGTCACTTAAGGCAATGCAAGCTAAGTGTTTTTGAATCCATCATGTTTAAGTGTTCAATTTTGCAAGGGTCATGTTTGAAAGAGTATAACTCAATGTTAATGTGGTATTATGGCTGATTTAGACCCACCAAATTGTAGAGAATTGAATTATATTTCCAATGATACCAATTTTGCCATAATCCAATACCCGAGTAAAAATTTATGCTCATTTTCATGAGAGACAGTAAGGTGATTGGTTAGGCACCGCCCAACCCAGGCATAGGCGATCACTTGGGCTCCGCCTAAGACAATTCCAGGTGTCAAAAACACTCCGTCTTGAGTTATTTTAAAGTTAATTAAGTCATTGAATAATCCTTACATGTCCCTAAACTTAACCCTACGAAATATATATCTTCTAAACATACTGCAACCCTATTTTCATCTCAAAGCTCATCATCCAAGAGCACTAAAGGAGGAAAACAACTAGGGTTGTATAATTAAGCTTGAAGATCCTATTTCAAGGAAATTCCTCCGTCAATCATCAAGAATCTTCCTTCTAAGATATGCATAGTGTTCATCCACAAATTCCTTTCATTCATGGAGTTCAAGAATCAATCTCTAAAATACAAAAGCTTGGTTGATTGTGGTGATATGATCATACCTATGTTGATGCTTGATTGTTTTCCTCTTTTTCATTATAAAGTATGATTTCTATATTGTTGGGCATTGATGATCGAGTTATTGATATTGGCTGATTCCCAAGATGGTATCTTTATATATGTTTTTGTGAATTCATGATATCATATAAGTTGGAAATATGTAAATTTGGTTGTTCATGATGTATCATTTGATGAATTCACCTATGCTTAACATGTGCATGTAAGGTGTTCGGTAAAATGCCTAAGGAACTAGAAATCATGCAATATAGCTAAATTGTGACTAAGTGAAGGTTTCATGATATGCCCTTACATTCCAATCACTTCTATAATTGATAATGTGCCTTGTAAATGTCATTGAATACCCATGAACTATTCTTATGATATTATGCTATGTTTACTTCCAAATCATTCTTATGAACAACATGCATGATAACCATGAAATCCACATGAACTTCCATGTTATTGGTATGTGTTGCGAATATGATTATGCAATGAACATAATATTAAGATTGTGCAAGTACTTCCATGTGATATGAAATCCTTTCCATGCAATACATTGTTGATAACCATGCATAGTATGAGATCCCTATTTATGATATTATATATTATTGAGTCCACTCTTATGATCAAGTCATTCATGTGTGTCAATTTCCTTCCATCGTGTCCTGGGGGTACTTGTACCCGGAAACTATAGCTATGTGCCTAGATCCATGTCATGTTTCACGATATCCAAACTCAAGCTATGATTCCGTAGACTTCAGTCTGTCATGTGACTCAGGAAAACCTCATGATCTTAGTCAGTTGTCAGATATCAGTAACATTCCGTCAGTCATTGGAATCCAGTAAACTTAGTTTAGCTCTGCTAAACAATACCACTAGTATCAGTACAGTTAATCAGTATCAGTTTAGCTAATCAGTTCAGTTCAATTATTTAGTTTAGCTTAGTTATTCAGTTCAGTGTCCCTCCAGATAGGAGTAGAGGTTAGCACTGAGTGAACCCAAGGATGGAAACTCACCCGCCAGTTTAGGGTGTGATTCTTTGTAGAAATCCTTGTATTCCAGAACTACGTAGCCAGTGTAGGTTAATACATCTTAACCCATCAAATTAGGGTTAACGAGGTGGCTTAACCCATCAGTTTAGGGTTCCCACCATTCTCATTGAGTATCCGCCAAATAAGGGTCACCCACAGCTGTCCTTACCAGTGGCGCGGTATTGACACCCCTCCATTCGGGGAAGAGATTGGACCCCATCTTAGCCATAGAAGCATACACAGGGCATGTCGGTTAAACACTACCTCTCATAATTTCACTAACAGTCTCAGTAAAAGAACTCAGGGCGTTCTTCAGATTTCAGTATATATAGGACTGTTAGATACAGTCATCCATGTTATCAGTTTCAGTATTAGTCTCACTAAAAGAACTCAGAGCATTCTTCAGATTTTAGTATATACAGAACTGTCAGATACAGTCATCCATGTTATTAGTTTCAGTATCAGTCATGATAGTTATTAGTAAACCATGTATTAGCTTACAGGTCATGCTATCACGTATTGACGGTCCCAATTTCTATATATGTGTGTTTGCACTCCCACGTTCATATTAGTCAGTTAGTGTTGATCATGCATGAAACCCATTATGTTTACCCTACTTTCCTTATATACTCAGTACTCTAGTTGTACTGACACATTTGCGCTATGGTGCTTTCTTTTCATGTTACACCATAGGTTCCGAGACACGAGCTCCAGCCCAGCAGTAGTGGTAGCATTCCAGTCGTAGAGACACAGTGTGTCCTTCTTGATTCGAGGAAAATATGATTCGATTCATTTATTCCTTCAGTTTAGTTTTACGGAGTTAGTTGGAGACAAGCTCCTTCAACTCCTTATTTAGACAATTTAGAGGCTTTCGAATTTACTTTCAGATCTATGTTCAGATTGAGTTGTTTTTTGGTGTTTTCACCCACATGATTGTATTTAGTTAAACCTTATGGCCTTATAGTTCCATGTATTCCATACTATTATATCGTGATTTGCAGTATATAGGTACAGTTATCAATCATGGGTTAGCTTGTGGTCCCTCAGGGTTATGATCACCATTTAGCATTTCGGTTCAGCAAATCGGGGTGTTACAAACTTGGTATCAGAGCCTAAGGTTAAATAGCATCCTAGGAAGTCTGAAAGATGCATCTAGTAAAGTATTGTACATGGGTGTGTTACGCACTACATTTATGTGCGGGAGGATATAAGATGTTTTGGAACAGTCCCCTTTATTCATTATTCATGTCATGCTAGTGAGCATAATCACAAGTTAAACTCTCAGTCTAATCCATTCTTCTATTATTCTAAACCATGGCCCCAAAGAGAAGAATCCAGCCAACTCCTCAGCCTGAAGATTGTTTGGGCGAACATGTTTCCCATGCAGAGTTTAGATTCGTATTTACCACAATTGCTCAGTCCATGGATACATAAGAATGAATGGCCACTAGTCACTTCGGCCAATCCAGTGGCCACTCCCAAAGCAGATAGGGTTCAAGACTTCTCCCGGATGAACCCTCCATCTTTCCAAGGGTCTAAGTCTGATGAGAACCCTCGGAGAATCATTGACCAAGTCTAGAAGGTCACCGACATCATGGTCTTACTTCTATTAAGAATGCTGAGTTAGCCATCTACCAGTTACAAGATGTTGGGCATGATTGGTACAAACAGTGGAAGTCTGAGATGTTAGATGATACAGGCCCTATCGAGTGGGAGGAATTTGTCACAAACTTCTTAAACAGATTCTTTCCCTAAAAGATGAGGAAAGCAATAGTTCTTGAGTTCATCAACCTCAGGCAGGGGAATATGACGGTTAGGGAGTATTCTCTCAGATTTACTCTGCTAGGAAGGTATGCTCGTCATGTAGTTGTAGACAATAGAGCTAAGATGAGCAAGTTTGTGTTAGGGGTCAACGATAGCGTGGTAAATGAGTGTAGGTCTGTGATGCTGATCGGTTATATGACCTTATCAAGGCTCATGACCCATGACCAGGAAGTAAAAGAGTAGAAGTTTAAGACTAGGGAGAGGCAGAACAAGAGAGCAAGGTCAGGTAATTTCAAATTTGCTCACCCAAAGTCAGATGGAGAAAACCGTTCATAGTTTTCCTCCAAGTCAGCCATTCCAGCTCCTTTCTCTGCCAGCGCTCCAGTGCCGAAGTTCAGAGATGGCAATAGAGACAAAGCACCAGGCTCTAAATCTTAAGGCAGTGTTAGCAGTGCCCGAACAAATATTCTTTGCCAGACTTGTGGTAAGAACCACAAAGGCATTTGCAGAGCCGGTAGTGATGTCTATTTTGGTTGTGGCAAGCTAGGCCACAGGATTAGAGAGTGTATGCAGTCAAGTCTTCAGGCTTAGCAAAATTATTCTATAGCTCAGTCCAGTCGCCCAAACGAGCAGGGTACCATTTCCAGTGCTACCAGTGGGCAACGCCCAAAAAGACTTTATGCTCTTCAGTCCTGACAGGATCAGGAAAATTCTACTGATGTCGTTACTGGTACGTTACAGATTTTCCTTGTTCATGTTTATGCTTTGCTAGACCCAGGTGTATATTTGTCTTTTGTTACTCCATACATAGAAAGTGATTTGGAATCAATCCCAAAGTCCTAACAGAGCCATTCTCAGTCTCTACCCCAGTGGGTAAAACCATCATAGCACGACGGGTATATAGGAACTACCCGGTTATGATATCTCAGAAATCCACGTCAGTAGATTTAGTGGAGTTAGAGATGACTAATTTTGATGTCATTCTCGACATGGATTGGCTTTATTCCTGCTATGCCACAATCGACTGCAGAAATAGGATAGTTCAGTTTCAGTTCCCGAATAAGCCCATTCTAGAGTGGAAGGGTAGCATTTCAGCGTTCAGGGGTCAACTAGTCCTTTCTTCGGGCAAGGAAAATGATTTCTAAGGTGTGTGTGTATAATCTCGTGCATGTTAAAGATTCTAGTTTTGAATCTCCCAGCCTCGAAATAGTCCCTGTTGTTAATGAATACTCAGATGTCTTTCCCAAAGATTTTCCAGGCATTCCTCCCGAAAGGGAAATAGACTTTAGCATAGACCTTCGTCTGGATACTCAACCTATTTCTATTCCACCATACAGAATGGCACAAGCAGAACTCAAGGAGCTGAAAGATCAGTTGAAGGATCTCTTATATAAGGGATTCATCAGACCTAGCGTTTCCCCATGGGGTATGCCTGTATTATTCGTGCACAAAAAAGACAGTTCTCTTAGGATGTGTACTGATTATCAGAAACTCAACAAGGTCATGGTTAAGAATAGATATCCTCTTCCCAGGATTGATGATCTACTAGACCAACTTCAGGGTGCTAGTTACTTCTCTAAGATAGACCTTACATCAGGCTATCATCATCTCAGAGTTAGAAAATATGACATTTCGAAGACAGCTTTCCGTACTCGGTATGGTCACTTTGAATTTTTAGTCATGTCATTTGGTCATACCAATGCCCCAGCAGCTTTTATGGATTTGATGAACAGTGTGTTCAAGAAGTACTTGAACATGTTTGTCATAGTCTTTATAGATGATATTCTGGTCTATTCTCACACAGAGCGTGATCATGCAGACCATATCAGGATTGTTCTTCAGACTCTCAGGGATCACCAATTATTCGCTAAGTTCAGCAATTGTGAATTTTGGCTATGATCAGTAGCATCCCTTGGCCATATTATTTCAGGTGATGGCATTAGAGTAGATCCTCAGAAAACTGAGGTAGTAAAAAACTGGCCCATACCAGTATCTCCATCAGATATTAGAAGTTTCTTGGGTTTGGATGGCTATTACAGACGGTTTGTCGTGGGATTTTCTTCTATTGAATCTCCCATGTCTAGATTGATTCAAAAGAAAATTAAGTTTTAGTGGTCAGATTCATGCGAGAAGAGCTTTTAAAAGTTGAAGACTCGACTCACCGCAGCTCCAGTTCTAGATATTCTAGATGGTTCAGACGATTTTGTAGTCTATTGTGATGCATCCAGAGTGGGTTTAGGTTGTGTCCTCATGCAGCATGGTAAGGTCATAGCCTACGCCTTCAAAAAGTTAAGGCCACATGAGAATAATTATCCTACTCATGATCTTGAGTTAGCAGTGGTAGTTTTTGTCTTGAAGATTTGGAGGCATTATCTCTATCGAGTTCATGTAGATGTCCTCACCAACCATAAAATCCTCCAGTATGTCTTTTCCCAGAAATATCTCAATCTTCTCTAGAGAAGGTGGTTAGAGCTCTTGAAGGATTATGACATAAGTGTTCTTTATCATCTGGGCAAAGCCAATGTTTTGGCCGACACACTCAGTCGACTCTCTATAGTATTTCTCATGTTGAGGATAGTAATAAAAAGATGGCTCAGGATATCTATCAACTTTCCAGACTAGGCATTTGCTTAGTCGATTCTTCAGAGGGTGGTGTATGTGTTCATAGTATTTCAGAGTCATCTCTAGTTTTCGAGGTGAAAGAGAAACAAGACAGGGATCCTAGCCTTGTCAAGCTCAAAGAGTCAGTTCAGAATAAAAAAGTTATGGTTTTCTCCCAAGGGGGAGATAGTGTTCTTGATTGTTAGGGTCGTCAATGTGTTCTAGGTGTAGATAAATTGAGGAAGTGAATTCTTGCAAAAGTGCATGGTGTACGATACTCTATTCATCCAGGGGCCACTAAGATGTACCTCGACATGCGGGAGATCTATTAGTGGAGTGGAATAAAGAGAGATGTTGCAGAGTTTATGGCTAAGTACTCTACATGTCAGAAGGTTAAGATAGAGCATCAGAAACCTAGTGGTTCCATGCAAGAGTTCACCATTCCTACTTGGAAGTGGAAAGAAGTTAACATGGACTTCATGATAGGTTTACCTAGAACTCGTCATCAGCTTAATTTAGTTTGGGTCATTATAGGTAGAATAACCAAGTCAACTCATTTCCTTCCTGTTTGTGCTTCTTATTCCACCGAGGATTATGCCAAACTCTATATCAGGGAGTTAGTCAGATTACATGGTGTTCTACTATCTATCATCTCAGAAAGAGGTACCCAGTCCACTTCTCACTTTTGGAATGCATTCCAAAAGGGTCTCGGTACCCAAGTACATCTCAGCACAGCATTTCATCCTTAGACAGATGGTCAGGCAGAGAGGAATAGTCAGACACTTGAAGATATGATAAGGGCATGTGCAATTGACTTTAAGGGAAGTTAGGACGACCACTTGCCTTTGATTGAGTTTGTATACAACAATAGCTATCATTCTAGTATTCATATGGCTCCATTTGAAGCTCTTTATGGTAGGAAATGTAGATCTCCAATTGGTTGGTTCGAAGTTAGTGAGGCCTCGGTCATAGGTCCTGACATAGTATTCGACGCCTTAGACAAAGTTCAGTTGATCATAGAGAGACTCTGGGCTTCTCAGAGCCGAAAGAAGTCCAATGTAGATGTTCGTAGAAAGGATCTCAAGTTTTAGGTCAATGACTATGTCTATCTTAAGATCTTTCCCATGAAGGGAGTGAAGAGGTTCGGAAAGAAAGGGAAACTCAGTCTCCGGTATGTTGGTCCCTTAAGAATTCTTTGTCGCTTCGGCAAGGTAGCATATGAACTTGAGTTGCCTTCAGATCTAGCCTCAGTCCATCCATTCTTCCATGTATCTTTTCTAAAGAAGTGAATAGGTGACCCAGTAGTTGTAGTCCCTATTCAGATCCTCAACATTCAGAACAGCCTCTCTTATGAAGAGATTCCAGTTGAAATATTAGATTATCACACTCGTAGATTGAGGAACAAAGAAGTCCCTCTAGTCAAGGTTCTTTGGCAAAATCTGTCTCATGAGGGATCTACTTGGGAAGAAGAAGCAGATATGTGTACCAAGTATCTTCACCTCTTCCCCCGCCAATTCAGATCAAGCTCAAGGTAACAGTTCTCCTTAGGCTTATTAAGTTTCATGTTCATGTTTCCAGTATAAACTTGGTACCTATTAACCGTTTCATACTCATTCATGCATTCATGTATCATTTTTCCATGCATCAGATATGCACGAGTTCAGTATGTCTAGCATGCCAGTCATGAGATCAAGTTTTAGATCTTCATGTTTAGTTCAGGTTTTTTTGTCCTATATCCCTTCTCACTAAATTCTTATTTGAGGATGAATATTCCCAAGGGGGAGATATTGTAATACCCCGCATGTTTCTAATCTTGTGATTTATACTTGAGTACATGACTTACAATGAATATCCTAGTGATAGGGTAGTTTATGATCCATTAAGCATGTTCATATGAGTCACTTAAGGTAATGCAAGCTAAGAGTTTTTGAATCCATCAAGTTTGAGTGTTGAATTTTGCAAGGGTCAAATTTAACGTGTATAACTCAATGTTATTGTGGTAGTTTGGCTAATTTAGACCTATCAAATTATAGTGAATCGAAATCGCTTTCCAAAGATACCAATTTCACCTTAATCTAATACCCGAGTGAAAAGTCATGCCCATTTTTGTGAGAGACAATAAGCATAGGCAATTGGTTAGGCGCCACCTAACCCAAGCATAGGCGATTGGTTAGGCACCGCCCAATCCAGGCATAGGAGATCACTTGGGCACTTCCTAAGCCAATTCTAGATGTCAAAAACACTTCGAGTTGAGTTATTTTAAAGGTAATTAAGTCATTAAATACTCCTTACACGTCCCTAAACTTAACCCTACAAAATATATATCTTCTAAACATACTGCAACCCTATTTTCATCTCAAAGCTCATCATCCAAGAGCACTAAAGGAGAAAAACAACTAGGGTTGCATAATTAAGCTTGAAGATCCGATTTTAAGGAAATTCCTCTGTCAATCATCAAGAATCTTCCTTCTAAGGTATGCGTAGTGTTCATCCACGAATTCCTTTCGTTCGTGGAGTTCAAGAATCAATCTTTAAAATACAAAAGCTTGGTTGATTGTGGTGATATGATCATACCCATGTTGATGCTTGATTATTTTCCTCTTTTTCATTATAAAGTATGATTTCTTTATTGTTGGGCGTTGATGATCATGTTGTTTATATTAGGTGATTCCTAAGATGAAATCTTTATATATGTTTTTGTGAATTCATGATATCATATGAGTTGAAAATATGTAAATTTGGTTGTTCATTATGTATAATATGATGAATTCACCTATTCTTAAGATATGCATGTAAGGTGTTTGATAAAATGCCTAAGGAACTAGAAATTATGCTATATAGCTAAATTGTATCTAAGTTAAGGTTTCATGATAGGCCCTTACGTTCCAACGACTTCTATGATTGATAATGTGCCTTGTAAATCTTATTGAAATACTCATGAACTATTCTTATGAGATTATGCTATGTTTACTTGCAAATTCTATTTATGAGCAAGATGCATCATAACCATGCAATCCATATGAACTTCCATGTTATTGGTATGTGTTTCCAATATGATTATTCAATGAACATGATATTAAGATTGTGCAAGTACTTCCATGTGATATGAAATCCTTTCCATGCAATACATTGTTGATAACCATGCATAGTATGAGATCCCTACTTATGATATTATATATTATGGACTCTACTCTTATGATTAAGCTATTCATGTGTGTCAGTTTCCTTCCATCAAGTCTTAGGGGTACTTGAACCTGAAAACTATAGCTGTGTTCCCAGATCCACATCATGTTTCATGATATCCGAACTCAAGCTATGATTCCTTAGACTTCAATCAGTCATGTGACTCAGGAAAATCTCATGATCTTAGTCAGTTGTCAGATATCAGTAACATTCCGTCAGTCATTGTAATACAGTCAACTTAGTTTAGCTCTTCTAAACAATACCACTAGTATCAGTCCAGTTAATTAGTATCTATTCAGCTAATCAGTTCAGTTCAGTTATTTAATTCAGCTTAGTTATTCAGTTTAGTATCCCTCCAGATGGGAGTAAAGGTTAGCACCGAGTGAACTCAAGGATGGGAACTCACCCGCCAGTTCAAGGTGTGATTCTTAGTAGCAATCCTTTTGTTCCAGAAATACGTAGCTAACGCAGGTTAAGACATCTTAACCCATTAGATTAGGGTTGATGAGGTGGCTTAACCCATCAGTTTAGGGTTCCCACCGTTCTCATTGAGCCTCCAGATAAGGGTCACTCACAGTTGTCCTTACCAGTGGTGCGGTATTGACACCCCTCCAGTCGGGGCAGAGATTAGACCCCAGCTTAGCCATAACGGCATACACGGGCTATGTCATTTAAATACTATCTCCCACAATTTTAGTAACGGTCTCAGTAAAAGAACCCAAGGAATTTTTTAGATTTCAGAATATACAGGACTATCAGAGACAATCATCTATGTTATCAGTTTCGGCATAAGTCTCAGTAAAAGAACTCAGAGCGTTCTTCAGATTTGAGTATATACAGGACTATCAAATACAGTCGTCCATGTTATCAATTTCAGTATCAGTCATGACAGTTATCAGTAAACCATGTATTAGCTTACAGGTCATGCTATCACGTATTCACAGTCCTAATTTCTATATATGTGTGTTTGCAATCCCACATTAATATTAGTCAGTTAGTGTTGTTCATGCATGAAACACTTTATGTTCAGCCTACCTTCCTCGTATACTCAGTACTCCAGTTGAACTGACGCTTTTGTGCTATGGTGCTATATTTTCATGTTACACCATAGGTTCCGACACATGAGCTCCAGCCCAGCAGTAGCGGTAGCATTCCAGTCGCAGAGACACAGTGAGTCCTCATTGATTCAAGGACAATATGATTTGATTCATTTATTCCTTCAGTTCAGTTTTACTGAGTTAGTTGGAGACATGTTCCTTCAACTTCTTATTCAGATAGTTTAGAGGCTTTCGGATTTACTTTCTGATAACGCTCAAACTACAGCTCTCGTAAGAGAGTAAGCGGTCGTTGTCAAATGTAGAACCCAACTGGGTTGGGTGTCGAATCCCATAGAGAATACTTGGTCACTAAGTAAGCAAAGATTATTAGACTTTGGGTGAAAGTTTCGTAAAAAGGGGGGATTGTAGCGTGCAATAATGTAACAAAGTGAAAAACGGAAATAGCAAAGTAAAAAGAAAGAATGTTTAGTAAGATGTTTAACCAATGAGAATTGAGAGTTGGGGTTATGTCCACCTTATGAGTTATACGTCTCTATTGGCTATGAGTTATGCGGAATTCAGACATGCATGTGCTTATAGAGAATTGTATTCTATGGTAAATCCGGGCGTCTTTCGACCATCAAGGATTATTTCACTTTAACTCTTTCTATCTTAAAGCGTATCTAATGGTACAAATTCTCCAAGAGGTTAATCCAGTTACGGTACTAACTTTTTAACAGGGGTTGGTGCCCTATTACCTTGGCATTATCTCTTTTCTAGACATATAACTTTTCTTTAGAACAAGTTAATGCTATACTGGCGTATTCTATGCATTTCCAACCGCAAGAATTTGCATTAAGATGAAGAGAATAATGATATAAGCAGAATACGTGTCAAGAATTTACAAACTCATAGCAATAGATAGTAGCTCAGAAGGCTTCCATAACCCCAACAAAGAAGTTTAGCTACTCATGAGTGCAATGGAAATCACAATAGTCATTATCATCATACCAATATAAGGATAGAACGTGTAGTATATGTTGGTAGGGCTTGTGGCGTGAGTTCCTTTCAAAGTAGTATTTCTCTTGTTGTGAAAATTTAGAATTGAATAGATGAAGAGAAAGTAATAAGAATTAATTGAAACAGAATTGTTGTAATTGTTGAATGATTGATGGAATAAGAATAATCATAAGCTCCAGCAAAATAGGGTATTTATAATACCCATATCCTATTCCTACTAAGCTACTGCATTACTTAACCTAATCCTACTAGGTTACTGCATCATTATCCTAATCCTATTAAGTTACTCCTGATCCTCAAAGTCTTTAGAATTGTTGTTTTTGCGCGGGATAGATTTTCCATGCGTTACTTTTAGTCCTAGGCGTCCAAGCTCTCCTTCCCTTCTTTCGTGAAGCTTCCTTTGGTGTCAAGTTATCCATAAAATGCTGAAATCTGCATCATTTATACCTGAAAACTTGCTAATCACGTTTGTTAGCTCACTCACAGGAAAAAGGACTAAAAGTGCATGAATTATATATTTTGTCCTCAAAACTTAGCTAAAATATGGGTACATTATAGCACTTTAGGCGTGTAAATACGCCTAACATCAACATCCCACACTTACATCTTTGTTCGTCCTTGAACAAAATATCATGTCCTTCTAAACATCCACTTAGGGTTTCATAGTAACAACATAAAATATTCATCAAGACAGGCACGACAATTATTAACAAAGAGTAGTTTTTTGATCAGTTCTAGAAACAATTCAACCTCTAATATAGACTCGTGATGATGGTTAATTCGTATTCAAAAGTTAAGGCACGGAGAATCATACATAACCACCCAAACTCATCAACCATGTGTGTCTCACAAAATATAACCCATAATCACTCACAAGTATTGTATATATTTCGAACATGGGTATAAGATTATCCTTGCTCTCACTCTCACAAAGAATTCATATGTTGCAACTGATGACCATAGGCTTTCCCTTAGTGTAATGCTCCACTAAATATCAGAATGTTAAGCTTAGGATCAAATAGGTCTTTTACAGGTTGTAATGTAGGCTAAGGGACGGGTAGGACTATTTTGGCCAGAAATAGTGACTATGTTCCTAAGCGCTTTAATACATCACATTATGTCATTTATGCTTTCTTTCAAACAACCTTTCTTCTTTGTTTTAATCTACCACCCTTTCTCACATCTTTTGTTTTTCAATTTTGAACAGAATTAACATTATATTTTTCTTTTCCTATTTCTTTTCATAACACACCTCTTATGATAGCACTTATTTTCCATAACAAATACAAGCACCAATACAATCTAAGGCACTATTCTCACCCAATTTCCTCTTATTTTGTCACATTACTTTACAATTTTAAAGCACTTAGGAATTTGGATCAAATTATGGTCTTGAAAAAAAATGGATTAGGCTTACATATGAGGTTGTCAGAGAAAATAGGCTTAAGACTCAAAGGGGGTTATCTAGGATGATGTCCATGGGTAGAAAAATGAAGGTAAACAATCATAGGTTGCCAAAGAAATGCCTAAATTATCTCTTAAACTCACACTCTTTATTTCGCTTTACATACATACCAGGCAAGTTCTAGCATCAGCCACCAACATAGAATATACTATTATCTCACACACACAAGGCACATGGTCGACTTTATTGGAAGCAGTATAGACTCTTGACCCAACAGATGAAGCAATTTAACCACACAATTATCACATAATGAGTCACTATTAGAGCCTAAACGTCTCAATAGTAATGATTTTATCACTGACTATTGTCGTAATACCATCCTGCCTATCAAAACAATTTCATGCAAAGTTAAAAAAAAATTAAAAAAAAAAATTACTACAAAAAAAAAACATAAATGAATGCAAATGCAGATAAAGAAGGTTAGCATGCAAATACCAGCACCCCACACTTAGACGAGACACACTGCCCTCAGTGGAAAATAAATAAGAAGAACCTAGTTAGTCGGACTCCTCCTCTATGTCTAGGGTCATACCCCCTTCGTCGGAATCGTCATTAGAGTCTTCGTCATCAGAGTTCTTCTCCACGTTGGAGTCTGGCATTCGGCGATCATCATTGGTTGGCACATCGTCATCAAGAGGTTCCTCAAAGTACACACCTACTCCATACATTTGCCTTGCATGATCATTCATTGGGTATTCATAATCCAGCTGTTGGAGCTCTGCAGCAGTTGGAACATGACCTCCACTCATCATGGTAAACCGAGTCATGCCATAAAGATGGCGAAAGAAACTGTCATCCCGAGCATGCCTTTCCATAGTGGTAAGGTTGACGCCATGCGTGGTTTTAGCATCTGTAACCTTTGTAAGGTCAACCTTCTTTGGGTTGTGTGGAAGTTTATGATCAGTCGGTTCCTCTTCGATGTCCTCCTTCCTCAATATTGCGGTCAACAGATTGCCAAAGCTGAAGTGGGACCTCTTATGTAGCCTGGCCTTTCGCATTGTAGATCGAATAATTGCCCCAATGTTGATAGGAACATTCGTCATCAACGCGTACACCAAGCACACTCTATCTCATGAAATCTTCATGTATTGGGTCCCTGGAATCAGATAAGAGTTGACTATTCGCATCCATATCCGAGCTTCTCTATTCAAGGAAGCATATGGGAAGGTGTTATGCCAACCGATGTCCTTGTGTCTACTCTATCGTGCCATAGATCTTGTTTCGCATAATGTGTGTCTAATTTGCCTGTACGGAGGTCTGTTATACAGCTCTTTGAGTGGTGATGGATCAACAGATGGCAAACCCAGTAAGGAGTTGAAGAACTCCGCATTTAGTTGCAGAACTTGGCCCCGAATCTTTACTTCACTCCCTGTAGTTTTCGATGACCAGTTGGCATAGAATTCACGTGTTAAATCAAGATTGCACTCTCCCATATCTCGGAAGATGTAACTCCATTATCTTAGCCAACATACGGGGTTCTTTCTTTGCTAGGCTTTCCTTGTGTATCAACTCCACATGAACATATTTTTCCTCTTTATTGTTCCTATACCACTCTTTTCCTTCCTCCTCTAGGACCTATTTAATTCCAAACATGTGGCGAGGTATTTGCAGCGAGGAGGATTCTCCTTGCTCTTTTCGTCCCCTTTTTTGGCCTTTTTGTGAAGTGGTTGCTTTTTCTTTCCCTTGTCTTGCTTTTGGTGCCATTGTACCTGAGATTAAAATAATAGTCATGTTAGCTTCATCTCGGTGGATACAATCAATAAACAAGCAGTAGTGGCACCACCCCATACTTAGTTTGTTTGTACGAACTAGTGAAGTGAACGATGTCGATTACTCAGATTTCATCGATATACGCTTAGGTGTTATATTCCAACAATATAATCAGTGCAGTCATACTTTTCGTATCATCTTAACTATCTTTTCTCAATTCTAGATCATGTAATCTTGGTAATGCTTTCATGTTTTGGACTACTGCATCACATTGAATAAAACTACTACATAGATATTGTATCAATTTATGGCTTGGAATAATCACAACATCTTATGTTTGTAGTTAACCATGATTTTCATCGCAATAAACATGTCATTCAAGCAAGCTTTCAAGTTACAAGATTATACCATTTTCTTGACCATGTCAATTCCGCAAAAGTATGACAGTGTATCAAAATCAAATTCAAGTTGGAAACAAGTCAAGACCATCCTTATGTATTCTATCACTCACTTAGTTGTATCACAATAAATCAACCACATTCAAATCACCACTACTACTTCAAGATTAGACAATTCATTATAGACGTAGTAGTGTAGTACTTACGGAAGATAAAAGAAGAACAAAGAAGTACTTACTTGGTTGATGGCCTCAGAAGATGTTCTTGCAAAATAAAAGAGCAAAAGGAAAATTTTTGGGAGAATTTGGAGAGGTAGACGGCGCTTTAGGGTGAATTGCAATGTGTTTTTGATTTAAGACTAAGGTTCTATTTATAGGACAAGCTTGGGTCGGGTCTTGACCCATTTGGAATATGATTTGTAGACCAAAAGTGACCATAGACGGAGCCTAAAGCTTTGCCTATTCTTGTCATAGGCGGCGCCTTTTGCAAAGCATTGTTGAGCATAGGCGGTGCCTATGCTATGGCATTGTTGAGCATAGGCGGCGCCTATGCTATGGCACTCTAGAATCCGAGAGCTTAGTCCATAGCATAGGCCTTGCCTTGTTCTTTGCCTATATTTTCATAATCAATGCCTAACCCATAGCCTTTTGCTTCTTCATTCCTATCTTACCACCTTCAACATGCAATACTTCTAAATCAAAATTTGAAACCAATCTCCTCCTTTACACCTCTTGCACCTACATTTACTCAAAAACAACAGAAACGATTAGAACGATGGGTTGCCTCCCATCAAGCGCCTTAGTTTTGGTCGTGGCTCGACAAAATCCTAGGAAAACAAAAACAACAAAAACAATTAAAAATGATGGGTTGCCTCCTATCAAGCGCTTGATTTATTGTCGCGGCATGACATAGCTATCTCGATTACTTAGACTTCATCGAGATAGATGGTGGATCATTTTCTGAATGGATTCAGACGACAATGAGGCTTACTTGTAGGCATGCAATCTTCTTCGAGATGACCCTTGTACATACATATCCCAGGCGGAATACCAATTATATCATCAATAGTCCAACCTAGAGCTCTCTTGTATCTCTTCAGAGCAGAGATGAGAGCCTCTACGTGCTGTTCACTTAAATCATCTGCCACACTCATAGAAAGTGTATTTCCACTTCGCAATAACGCATACCTTAGATAATTGGGGAGCTCTTTGATGATAGGCGAATTTACACGCCTATATCAATATATTTTGCCCATATTTTAGCCTAGTTTTGAGAACAAATTATATATTTCATGCACTTTTAGTCCTTTTTCCTATAAATGAGCTAACGAACATGATTAGTAAAGTTTCAGGTATAAATGATGCAAAATTCAGCATTTTATGGCTTACTTGACGCAAAAGAAAGCTCACGAAGGAAGGAAAGGGAGTTTACACGCCTAAGGACCAAAACTGCTACATGGAAAATCTGTACCGGGCTAAAACAGCATTTCCGAAGACTCTGGGGACCTGGACCAAAACTGCTGCATGGAAAATCTGTCCCGGGCTAAAACTTTATTTCAGAAGACTTTGGGGACTTACAGACACAAAGCTGGATTTGGACAATGATACATTAACCTAGTACAATTGGGTTATGTATTTTATTAGTTTATTTGGATTATGATAATGTTACATTAACCTAGTACATTTGGGTTAAGTATTCCATTAGCCTATTAGGATTTGGTTATTTATTTCATTAGCTTAGTAGGAGTAGGATATGGGTATTATAAATACCCTATCATGCTAGAGATTTTTATTCATTCTTCTGTCTTTCAATACATCCCTCTCTTAACAATACATCTATTCACTCTTCTAATCTTTCCATTACTCAACAATTAAATTCCACAACAAGAGAATCGTTACTTGCTAAGGAATCACGCCTATCACCCAATCCACACGCCTATCACCTAACCCGCACGCCATTACTCAATAATAACAATGCAAATCGTGATCTCCTTCGCATTCATGGGTAACTAAACCTCTCTGTTGGGGTTATGGAAGCCGAATGAGATACTATCTACTGCTGTGAGTTTGTGAGTTCGTGACACGTATGTTGCTTATATCATTATTCTCTTCATTTTAATCTACATTCTTTGCGGTTGCAAACGCAAGAATACGCCAGTCTACCATTTAACTTGTTCGAGAGAAAGGTTATTTGTCTGGAAAAGAGATAGTGTCAAGGTAGTAGGACACCCTTTCCTATTAAAAAGCTAGTGTCGTAACTGGACTAACCTCTTGGAGAATTCGTACCGTTAGACACGCTTTAAGCTCGAGAGAGTTAAAGTGAAATAGTCCTTGTTCTGGTCGAGAGACGCTTGGATTTACCATCGACTACAATTCTCTATAAGCACATGCATGTCACAATTCTACACACTCATAGTCAATAGAGACGTATACCTCAGAATGTGGACATAACCCCAACGCTTCAATTCTCAATGTTTACAACTTACGTAACAATCTTTCTCTCTTTACTTTGCTATTTTCAGCTTTTACTTTATTGTTTTCGTTACACATGACAATCCCCCCTTTTACGAGACTTGCACCAAAAGTTTAGTAATTTTGCTTACTTGTTGGCCAAGCTATTCCCTGTGGGATCGACACCCAACCCAGGTTGGGTTCTATATTTGACAAACGACCGCTTTACACTCCCACGAGAGCTGTAGATTGAGCGTTATCAAAAATTGGCGCCGTTGCCGGGGAATACGAGTGTCAATCAAGTTTGTGATAATTACTAGACCCTTTGGTCAAAGACTCTTGTACTTTTACGTTTAGTTCTTGTTTTTATTTATTGCAGGTTTTTACTTTAGTGCATGCCCCATACTAGAAGTTCTGGTCAACCGTTATTACCAATTAATCCTGAACCACAACGAATTAGAAGAATGGAAGCACAAGCTGAAATCGACAGGATGGCTTCTCAACACGAGTAAGCAAGATTAGCTGCTCTTGCCGCTGCTCAAGTCCAACAACAAAACATTGATAATCCTGGGCGAGCAACAAATCCTGACGATGAAGATTTAGGTGATGACAAGTTACTAAACCCTAGGCGTGATGCTGAAATTATAACACCTGCCAACCGAAGAGGTCGACAAGCTCGGTATAGGTATGATCGCCACCCTTTGCAACCAGCTTTCGACGATGATGATGATGATCTTGATGGTGCCGGATCCACTGGAGCAATAATTCCACCACCATTAGCACCCGGAGCCAAGTTCAACATCACAAGCACCATGATTCAGTTATTGCAACTCAAGGGATTATTTGGTGGACTAGCAGGCGATGATCCAAATATGCATCTCATCAACTTTATTTCTACATGCAAGTCCTTTGACAATCCTGGTGTTGGTCAAAATGCTATTCGATTACGCCTATTTCCATTGTCTCTGTCTGGGGAGGCAACACTATGGTTGAATGGGCTGACTCCTGATTCAATTACAAATTGGAGGCAATTGAGAGACACTTTCCTAGAAAGATTCTTTCCGCCATCCAAAAGGGCTCAATTGAGAGATGAAATCAGCAACTTTCGTCAGCTTCCCTCTGAAGCTCTTCATGAAACATGGGAGAGGTTCAAGACAAAGCTAGCGAGATACCCAAACCATCACATGACTAATGTTCACCTCATGGAGATCTTGTATAGAGCCTTGAATTCAATAACTAAACCAGTGGTGGACAACGCAGCTGGAGGTTCTTTCATGGACCTCACCTTTGGTCAAGCAAGCAATATGCTAGATCGCATGACAAAGCAAAGTAGAGCTTGGCATACCAGGGATTCTGAGGTAGCAAGCCCCACTCTATCTATTGGCATGACTGCAGACCAAAGAAGAAGAGAAGAAGAACGTGATTAAGACATGGCGCATATGAAAACACAAGTGGATCTTCTGACAAAGAATTTATTATCAGGGAAAACCGAAAAAGTGAAAGCTGTAGCGCTAAAAGGAAGAGACGAATCTGATTCTGAAGAGGAGGCCAACTACTTGAACAATCAAGGGGGTTTCCGTGGGAATGCCCAAGGAAACCAAGGTCGGAACTATTATGATAAATCAGGAAGCAAAGACCAAGGTAGTTGGAAGAAAAATAATGAAAAGAGTGGTTTGTACGTTCCCCCTGGTAGACGTGATACCACCACATCTAATCCTGGGAGTATGGAAGACATGATGGCTAAGTTATTGAAAGGAGTGGAAGCAACGAGCGCGGGAGTTAAGGAGCTGATTGATGATTTGTCCTCCATGAAGCAACTAGTTGATTCTCATTCCACTTCTATCAAGCAAATAGAGCAGCAATTGAGCAAACTTTCAGCAGCATTCAATCAAAGAAAGGCTGGCACCTTACCGAGCGATAGTGTGCAAAACCCAAAGAATGATGGGTCATGCATGGCCATCACTACCAGAAGTGGTAAGGTGCTGGAAACTTCAGCAAAAGGCAAGCAAGTGGTTGACGAAGTTGTGGACATGGACATTACACCTAATGACGTTACAAAAGGAAAAGAAGCCACAACAACTACTCCCAACGTCAGGGACGTTTCACCTAGTGACGTGCAGCCTGAAAAAGTGGAAAAACGGAAGCAAGAGGAGAAGAAAGCCGTGGAGAGAACACTTCCATACCCACCACCACCTTTTCCCCAAAGATTGAAGAAGGTGGCCGATGACACTAAGTTCAGCAAATTTATGACTATGCTGAAACAACTGACCATTAATGTTCCATTGGTAGAGGCACTTGAACAAATGCCTGGGTATACAAAGTTTATGAAAGATCTTTTGACTAAAAAGAGGGCAGTAAGTTATGAGCTGAAGGATGATGTGCATCATTATAGTGCAATTGCTACCCGATCGATAGTTCAGAAGAAGGCCGACCCCGGAGCTTTCACTATTCCTTGCACCTTCGGATCTTTGAACTTTGCCAAAGCATTGTGTGACTTAGGAGCCACATCAACTTGATGCCATTATCAATCTACAAGAAGTTGGGGCTAGGAGATCCTACACCAACTAATATGAGGCTTGTTATGGCGGATAGGTCGGTAAAACGACCGGTCGGTATTCTATGCGATGTCTTGGTAAAGGTTTCTTCATTTATCTTTCCAGCAGACTTTGTCATCTTAGATTGTGAAGCAGATTCATAGGTTCCCATAATCTTGGGACGTCCTTTCCTTGCCACGGGAAGTGTGCTCATAGATTTGAGAGCTAATGTGCTTTCATTCCGAATAAATGACGAAGTGGTTCGCTTTGATATTTGCAAATCAATGAAGCAACCCAAAGATCTGAGTGTATTTTCTGTGGCTGATGTTGTCTTTGATGACAAGAAAGAGTTACTTGCAAAAGAGCAAATTTTTGATGATCCTTTGGAGATTTTGCTCATGAAAGGAGAGAATGATGATGCTGAAATTTCTGAAGATGATATTTGTGCTCTATCGGGATTAGGGACATATCGCTATACTCCCAAGAAGCTGGATCTTGATATCAAAAATTGACCCACACCACCAGCTAAGTCATCTACTGAAGAACCACCCACGTTAGAACTGAAGGAGCTGCCAAGCCATTTGAAGTACGCATTCTTAGGAAGCGGAAACACTCTTCCAGTCATAGTGGCAGCCGATTTGGGTGAGCAACAAGTTGCAGCTCTTATTGCAATCTTACGCAAGTATATTAGAGCTATTGGATGGACCATTGCGGATATTATTGGTATTCCACCTGGGATTTGCACACATAAAATTCAGCTTCAAGAAAAATGCACACCCACCATTGAACATCAAAGGCGATTAAACCCACCAATGCAAGAAGTGGTGAAGAAGGAGATTATCAAGTGGTTAGACGCAGGAGTCGTATATCCTATCTCTGATAGTACATGGGTGAGTCCCGTGCAATGTGTTCCCAAGAAAGGAGGTATGACGGTGGTCGCGAATGCAAAGAATGAGCTTATTCCACTCCGGCCCGTTACTGGATGGAGAGTATGCATGGACTACCGCAATCTAAATTCTTGGACGCTGAAGGATCACTTCCCCATGCCATTTATGGACCAAATGCTAGATCGATTAGCGGGGAAAGGATGGTTTTGCTTCTTGGATGGTTATTCAGGTTATAATCAGATTTGTATTGCTCCCGAAGACCAAGAGAAGACAATGTTTACATGCCCATATGGTACGTTTGCCTTCAAACGCATGCCATTTGGCCTATGTAATGCCCCAGCCACCTTTCAACGTTGTATGATGTCTATTTTCTCTGATATGGTTGAAGACACTTTGGAGGTATTTATGGACAACTTTTCAGTTGTTGGTAAGTCCTTTGAAGCGTGCTTGGCAAACTTGAGCATGGCATTGCAAAGATGTGTAGAGTTTAACCTTGTGCTGAATTGGGAGAAGTGCCACTTCATGGTAAAAGAAGGAATCGTTCTTGGGCACAAGATCTCTAAAAGAGGAATAGAGGTTGATCGCGCAAAAATAGAAGTAATCGAGAAGCTACCACCTCCAATTTCGGTGAAGGGAGTTCGTAGTTTTCTTGGCCATGCTGGGTTTTATCGCAGATTCATCAAAGACTTCTCTAAAATTTCTAGTCCATTATGCAAACTATTGGAGAAATATGCGAAGTTTGACTTTAATGACGATTGCTTAAAGGCATTCGAATGTCTTAAAGGAAAACTCATTGAAGCCCCTATCATGGTAGCACCAGATTGGACGCTCCCGTTCGAAGTCATGTGTGATGCTAGTGGTGTAGCCGTTGGTGCTGTTCTTGGACAGAGAAAGGAGAAAATATTTCATCCTATCTACTATGCGAGTAAGATCCTAAATGAAGCCCAAAGGAACTACACTGTTACTGAACAAGAGCTCCTAGCGATTGTGTATGCGTTTGAGAAGTTTCGCGCCTATCTATTGGGTACTAAGGTAATCGTTCATACAGACCATGCAACTCTTAGGTATCTAATGACAAAGAAGGATGTAAAACTAAGGTTGATTCGATAGGTGTTGTTGCTGCAAGAGTTTGATTTCGAAGTCAAAGATAGAAGAGGTTGCGAGAACCAAGTGGCTGATCACCTATCTAGACTTGAGAGTGAGCAAGTGGCGCAACCTGAAATTCAGATTGATGATGCATTCCCTGACGAGGAGATATTAGCAACAACAATGGAGAAATTACCATGGTATGCCGACTTTGCAAATTTCGTGGTGAGTAATATGCTACCCGCCAATTTATCTTACAACCAAAGGAGGAAGTTTATGCATGACGTTTAGCACTACTATTGGGATGAGCCTTATTTGTTTCAAAGATGCGCTGATGGTATCATTCGACGATGTATATCCCATGAAGAAGTGCCTACTATATTGGAAACATGCCACACTTCGCAAGTTGGAGGACATCATGCAGGCAATCGAACGGCAAGAAAAATATTGCAAAGTGGATATTATTGGCCTTCGATATTCAGGGATGCATATGACTATGTGAGGAGGTGTGACCAATGCCAACGGCAAGGTGCTATTTCAAAACACCATGAAATGCCCATGTCCAAAATTCTTGAGGTAGAACTCTTTGATGTGTGGGGTATTGATTTCATGGGACCATTCGTGAATTCGTTTGGAATGAAGTACATCTTGGTTGCTGTGGATTATGTTTCAAAATGGGTTGAAGATGTAGCATTGGCCGACGACGAAGGAAAGCGTGTTGTAGCGTTCTTAAAAAAGAATATCTTCTCTCGCTTTGGAGTCCCTCGTACTATCATCAATGATGGAGGATCTCACTTTTGCAACAAGCTGTTCAAATCTGTATTGGCCAAGTATGGTGTCAAGAAACACAAGGTAGCTACGCCTTATCATCCCCAAACTAGTGGACAAGTAGAGGTTTCCAATCATGAGATCAAGCAAATCCTTGCAAAGACGGTTAATGCGAATCGGAAGGATTGGTCCCGAAAGCTAGATGATGCACTATGGGCGTATAGGACTGCATTCAAGACACCCATTGGCATGTCTCCTTATCAACTAGTTTATGGAAAGGCTTGTCATCTACCCATTGAACTCGAGCACAAGGCATTGTGGGCATTGAAGCGATTGAACTTAAATTGGGAAGATGTGAAGAATATGAGGTTGGAGCAGCTGAACGAACTAGATGAATTCCGTCTCTATGCATATGAACGATCGGATTTATACAAGGAACGGATGAAGAAGTATCATGATCAGCGGATTGTTCGACAGAATTTCCAAAAGGGTGACATGGTACTACTCTTCAACTACAGATTTAAGCTCTTCCCAGGTAAGTTAAAATCGAAATGGTCTGGTCCATTTAAGGTTATCCAAGTCTACTCGTCTGGAGTAGTCGAATTGGAAGGCATTAAGGGTGTCTTCTTCAAAGTGAATGGCCAACGTGTTAAGCCATATATCAGTCCTCTTGACTCGATGAATGACATGGCCATCACTTATCTCGACGAAGTCTAAGTACTCGAGATTACTCCGTCCAGCCACGACAATAAATAAGGTGCTAGATGGGAGGCAACCCATCGTTTTATTGTTTTATCGTTTTATTGTTTCGTCGTTTTAGTATTTTTTTTTTTGATAAAAGAAAATCCAAAAATAAGAGTCGTGCCACGACCAAAACCAAGGCGCTTGGTGGGAGGCAACCCATCATACTAATCGTTTTCATTTGTTTTGAGCAAATATAGGTGCAAGAAGTATTCAACGAGGAGATCGATTTCAATTGATGATTTGGACGCGTTGTATGGTAAAGTTGGTAAAGGACCGGTGATGCATAAGGCTAAGGATTGAGCCTTTTCCTCGACAAAATAGGCTTTGAGGAAGGCTAGGCTTTGGTACAACTAGGCCACGAACGATGCACAACCTATCGTATAGCCTAAGGTCTCGGAATCTAGTGTGCTATACACTATGCGCCGCCTATTCCTAGGTATGCTTTTGACTATGCGCCGCCTATGCTATGGCATTTTGTCTCAGTATCTCATATGCCATAGACTATGCGGCGCATATGTCTACAAATGCCATAGACTATGCGGCGCATATGTCCCATTATGCCATAGACAATGCGCCGCATATGTCGTTGATATGCCGAGTATTATGCGCCGCATATGTGGTGTTTTTGTCTCCAAATACGATTGTAGATGGGTCATAACCCGACCCATACTCTTCCTATATAAAGGGGACTTAGTTTTATAACACAACCACATTAGAAAAAACCCTAAGGCGCCGCATAACCTTCCAAATCCTCTTAAAATTTTCTTCTTTTGCTCTTCCAATTCACAACACCATCTCCACAAGCTTCAAGCAAGTAAGTACTCGCATATTCTTCATTTATTTCTCGTAAGTACTACGTTGCTATGTTTATGATAAATTGCTAAATCATATATGATTGTTGGTGATGTTTATGTGTTTGGATTATTGTTACAAAATCATGTGAGTAACCATATACGTAGGGAATTCTTGGCTTGTTTCCAACTTGAAGTTGGTTTCAATAGCATTGTTATGATAATTGCTGAATTGATATGGCTATAAATATTGCTTAAGATTGTTGTTTGGATGCTTACATGGTAGACTATCCCGGTCATCGGGATAAGATTATAGTGCCTATCAACTTAGGAGGTTGTGTTTGTTATAAGTATAACGATTCCATGTCGTAACCCCTATGTCGTAGTGTTGCTATATCTACCATGAAAGTAGTCCAATGGCTGCAAATATGTGATGCAATGCTGATTTTCTTGTCAGAATACAATCCTAAAACGTATGTCGACGTAATCTGAAGTAATCGACTACTTTCACCTCACTGATTTGCGTAACAAAATTAAGTGTGGGGTGGTACCCCTAGTGCTTGCATATGGATTGTACCACGTGAGATTGTGCTGCAACCTACATTATATCTAGTCTCAGGTACAATGGCACCTAAAGCAAGGCAAGGCAAGGAGAAGGCTACCACGTCCCAAAAGGGCAAGAAGAGAAGTCGAAAAGACCAAGGAGAATCATCCTCAGCACACCTACCACGCAGAATGTTCGGAATAAAATGGTTTCTTGAGGAAGAAGCCAAAGCATGGTACAGCAGCAACAAAGAAAGAAAATATGTGCACGTCGACTTGATCAACAAGGAGACCTTAGCAAAGAAGGAGCCGCGAATGTTGGCAAAAATAATGGCTTTGAAGCTGGATTTCATCTTCCGCGACATGGGAGAGTGAAATCTTGACTTGACAAGAGAGTTTTATGCCAACTGGTCGTCGAACACAACAGGCAATGAAGTCAAAATTTGGGGCCAAGTGTTACAGCTCACCGCGGATTGGATCAACTTTTTTCTTGGCTTACCTTCGGTCGACACAGCACCATTCAAAGAACTGTACAGCAGGCCTCCTTATAGAGCGATACGACACACGCTTTGTGGAAGTAGATCAATGGTAAGGTGGGGCAAACATAAAGAAATAGGTCGACACAACACCTTCCCCTATGCTCCACTAAATAGGGAAGCACGAATCTGGATGCGTATTGTCAACTCATGTCTTATTCCTGGGACTCAATACACCAAGATATCGAGAGATAGAGTGTGTTTGGTCTATGCTTTGATGACGAATGTCCCTATCAACTTTGGGGCAATCATTCGATCTACCATGAGGAAGGCCAGACTCCACAAAAGGTCCCATTTCACATTCGGCAATTTGTTGACAGCAATGTTGCGGAAGGAGGATATCGAAGAGGAACCAGCTGACCACAAACTCCCCCATAACCCAAAGAAGGTTGACCTCACCAAGGTCAAAGATGCTGAAACAACTCATGGAGTCAGCCTTACTACTGCGGAGAGACATGCTCGTGATGAGAGTTTCTTCTGTCACCTCTATGGCATGACACGATTCACTATGATGAGTGGTGGACGTATTCCAACTGCTGAAGAGCTCCAACAGCTGGACCACGACTACCCAATGAACATGCATGCACGGGAGATGTGTGAAGTGGGCGTATACTTTGAGGAACCTCTAGAGGATGATGTGTCGACTGATGACGATCGATGCTTGCCTAACTCTGACGAAGAGGAGAACTCTGACGACGACTCTTATGATGATTCAGATGAAGGGGGTATGACCCCCGACATTGAGGAGGAGTCCGACTAACCAGGTTCTTCGTATTTATTTTCCACTGAGGGCAGTGTCCCGACTAAGTGTGGGGCGGTGGTATCGCATGCCATACTTCTCTGTTTGCACCTATGTTTGTTTGTTTACTTTGTTTATTTGAGTTCGTTTTTTTTTTTTTAAGTTTTTTTAGGAGTAAATTTTTTCTAGCTTCGCATGAAACTATTTTTGATAGGCAGCATGAGATTATAACAAGAGTATGTGTTACAATTGTGACTATTGAGACGTTTAGACTCTAGTTGTGACTCATTATGTGATATTGTGTGGTTCAATTCCTTCACTTGTTGGGTCGAGAGTCTATATTACTTCCAAACAAGTCGACCATGTGCCTTGTGTGTGTGAGATAATAGTATATTCTATGTTTGTGGCTGATGCTAGAACTTGCCTGGTATGTATGCAAAGCAAAAATAAGGAGTGTAAGTTTAGGATATGATTTAGGCATTTCTTTGGCAACCTATATTTGTTTACCTTTAGTTTTACCTACCCATGAACATTATCCTAGTTAAACCCTTTTGAGCCTTTAGCCTATTTCTTTGACAACCTCGTATGTAAGCCTAATCCATTTTTTTTCAAGACCATAATTTGATCCAAATTCCTAAGTGCTTTAAATTAAAAAAGTCATGTGACAACATAAGAGGAAATTGGGTGAGTATGATGCTTTAAATTGTAATGGTGCTTGAATGTGTTATGAAAAAGAAAGTGCTATCATTAGAGGTATGTTGCGAAAAGAAAAAGGAAAAGAAATCTGAAAAGTGAGTTGTTCTTAAAATTGAAAAACAAAAGAGGAGAACAAGGGTGGTAGAATAAAAGAAAGAAGAAAGGTTGAAAGAAAAAAGTGTCAATGATACAATGTGATGTATTAAAGCGCTTAGGAGCTTAGTCACTATTCCTGGCCAAAATAGTCCTACCCGTCCCTTAGCCTACATTACAACCATCAAAAGACCTACTTGATCCTAATCTTAACATTCTGACTTTTAGTGGAGTACTACACTAAGGGCAAGCCTATGGTCATCAGTTGCTACATATGAATTCTTTGTGAGAGCGAGAGCAAGGATATTGTTGATACCCATGTTTGAAAAATATGCTATATTTGTGAGTGATTATGGGTACTATATGGTGAGACACACATGGTTGATGAGTTTTGGATAGTTGTATATGATTCTATGCACTTTAACGTTTGCATGCGAGTTGATCACCATCACGAGTCTATGCTAGAGGTTAAACTGTTTCTACTTATAATCGGGAAGTACTCTTTGTTGATAATTGTTGTGCTTGTCTTGATAAATGTTTTGTGTTGTTGCTGTAAAAACCCTAAGTTGATGTTTAGAAGGACATGATATGTTTTTCGAGGACGAACAAAGCTTCAAGTGTGGGGTGTTGATGATAGGCGAATTTACACGCCTATATCAATATATTTTGCCCATATTTTAGCCTAGTTTTGAGAACAAACTATATATTTTATGCACTTTTAGTCCTTTTTCCTATAAATGAGCTAACGAACATGATTAGTAAAGTTTCAGGTATAAATGATGCAAAATTCAGCATTTTATGGCTTACTTGACGCAAAAGAAAGCTCACGAAGGAAGGAAAGGGAGTTTACACGCCTAAGGACCAAAACTGCTGCATGGAAAATCTGTACCAGGCTAAAACAGCATTTCCGAAAACTCTGGGGACCTGGACCAAAACTGTTGCATGGAAAATCTGTCCCGGGCTAAAAATTTATTTCAGAAGACTTTGGGAACTTACAGACACAAAGCTGGATTTGGACAATGATACATTAACCTAGTACAATTGGGTTATGTATTTCATTAGTTTATTTGGATTATGATAATGTTACATTAACCTAGTACATTTGGGTTAAGTATTCCATTAGCCTATTAGGATTTGGTTATTTATTTCATTAGCTTAGTAGGAGTAGGATATGGGTATTATAAATACCCTATCATGCTAGAGATTTTTATTCATTCTTCTATCTTTCAATACATCCCTCTCTTAACAATACATCTATTCACTCTTCTAATCTTTCCATTACTCAACAATTAAATTCCACAACAAGAGAATCGTTATATGCTAAGGAATCACGCCTATCACCCAATCCACACGCCTATCACCTAACCCACACGTCATTACTCAACAATAACAATGCAAATCATGATGTCCTTCGCATTCATGGGTAACTAAACCTCTCTGTTGGGGTTATGGAAGCCGAATGAGATACTATCTACTGCTGTGAGTTTGTGAGTTCGTGACACATATGTTGCTTATATCAATATTCTCTTCATCTTAATCTACATTCTTTGCGGTTGCAAACGCAAGAATACGCCAGTCTAACATTTAACTTGTTCTAAAGAAAGGTTATTTGTCTGGAAAAGAGATAGTGTCAAGGTAGTAGGACACCCTTTCCTATTAAAAAGCTAGTGCCGTAACTGGACTAACCTCTTGGATAATTCGTACTGTTAGACACGCTTTAAGCTCGAGAGAGTTAAAGTGAAATAGTCCTTGTTCAGGTCGAGAGACGCTTGGATTTACCATCGACTACAATTCTCTATAAGCACATGCATGTCACAATTATACACACTCATAGTCAATAGAGACGTATACCTCAGAAGGTGGACATAACCCCAACGCTTCAATTCTCATTGTTTACAACTTACGTAACAATCTTTCTCTCTTTACTTTGCTATTTTCAGCTTTTACTTTATTGTTTTCGTTACACATTACAATCCCCCCTTTTACGAGACTTGCACCAAAAGTTTAGTAATTTTGCTTACTTGTTGGCCAAGCTATTCCCTGTGGGATCGACACCCAACCCAGGTTGGGTTCTATATTTGACAAACGACCGCTTTACACTCCCACGAGAGCTGTAGATTGAGCGTTATCACTCTTTCGATTCTAGAATTGGGGGCTCTTCAATGGAAGTCTTTGCTGTTGGTGACGGTTGATTCTTAAGATCAAGGTCCGGCTGCTTAGGAGTATGAGAATAGGGCCCTATTTCTGTTAGAGCACACATAGTTTCTTCATGTTCTTGAGCCTCCTCACGCTCAAAATTCAGCAGCTCATCAGATAGTGACTCATCAGTAAGCTGCTTTTCTACAGATAATTCTTTGTCATTCTTATAATTAACTTCAGCTACAGAGAACACATCCATATCTTTGGGCTTCTTTATTGCTTTGCATACATCAAAACGGACCACTTCGCCATTCAACCGAAATAAAAGCTCATTAGCTCTCATGTCAATAAGCACACTTCCAGTTGCGACGAAAGGGCGTCCCAAGATTATGGGAACTTCAAAATCCACCTCGCAATCTAAAATAACAAAGTCTGTAGGAAAGATGAAGGTAGACACCTTCACCAACACATCATTCAAGATACCCACAGGTCGTTTTACTGACCTATCTGCCATCACGAGCCGCATATTGGTTGTTGTAGGGTCGCCCAACCCCAACTTTCTGTAGATGGATAGTGGCATCAAATTGATGCTAGCTCCCAAATCGCACAATGCCTTAGCAAAATTCATAGATCCAACCGTGCAAGGAATAGTGAAAGCACCAGGATCTACCTTCTTCTGAACTAGCGATCTTGTAGCGATTGCACTACAATAGTGAACATTATCTGCCGGCTCATAGCTTGCTGCCCGCTTCTTTGTCAATAGGTCCTTCATGAATTTCGTGTACCCAGGCATCTGTTCCAGCGCCTCAACCAATTGAACATTAATGGTCAGCTGTTTTAACATTGACATGAATTTATTGAACTTGGTATCATCAGCTCTCTTCTTTAACCTTTGCGGAAAAGGAGGTGGTGGAAGGGGAATTGTTTTCTCCATGACTTTCTTTTCATCATGCTTAGGTTCGGAGATCTTTTCAGGCTATGGACATCGAGGAATGACGTCGTGAACGTCTTCATCAGTTTCGACGGCGTCATCTTCTTCTCTATTACCTACGATATTTTCGGCCACTTTCTTTCTTTGGGATGAATTTTCCAGCACCTTACCACTTCTGGTAGTAACAGCCATGCATGTTCCATCATTTCTTGGGTTTTGCACTGTGTTACTCGGTAGGGTGCCAGTTTTTTTTTGATTTAATGTGGCTGAAATTTGACTTAATTGTTGTTCCAGCTGTCTTATTGAAGTGGAATGTGAGTCAACCAACTTCTTCATTGAAGCCAAGTCATTTATTACCTCAGTTACTCCCGTGCTGGTTGCTTCCACTCCTTTCAACAGCTTAGCCATCATATCTTCCATTGACATATTTCCCGAACCAGATGCAGTAGCCTCTCGTCGTCCTGGAGGAATATACACGCCACTCCTTTCAGTCTTGTTCTTCCAACTACCTTGATCCCGGTCCTTGTTTCTAGAATTATCATAATAGTTCCAACCTTGGTTTCCTTGGGCATTACCTCGGAAACCCCCCTGATTGTTCACATAGTTGGCTTCTTCCTCTGAATCAGATTCCTCTCTTCCTTTTGACGCAATTGCTTTGACTTTTTCGGTCTTCCCTGATAGTATGTACTTTGTAAGAAGATCCACTTGTGTTTTCATGTGCACCAAATCTTGATCGCGTTCTTCTTCTCTTCTCCTTTGTTCTGCAGTCATGCCTATAGAAAAAGTGGGGCTTGCTACCTCAGAATCTCTGGTATGCCATGCCCAACTTTGCTTCATCATACGGTCTAGCATATCACTTGCCTGAACAAAGGTGAGGTCCATAAATGATCCTCCAGCCGCATTATCCACCACAGGTTTAGTTACTGAATTCAAAGATCTATATAGTATCTCCATAAAGTGAACATTGGTCATGTGATGGTTTGGGCACCTCATAAGCTTCTTCTTAAATCTCTCCCATGTTTTGTGGAGGGCTTCAGTTGGAAGCTGTCGAAAATTGCTGATTTCATCTCTCAATTGTGCTCTCTTGGATGGCGGAAAGAATCTTTCTAGGAAAGCATCTTTCAATTGCCTCCAATTAGTGATAGAATCAGGAGTTAGCCCTTTCAACCATAGAGTTGCCTCCCCAGATAGAGACAATGGAAATAAGCGTAACCAAATTGCATTTTGTCCAACGCCAAGATTGTCGAATGACTTGCATGTAGAAATAAAGTTGATTAGATACATATTCGGATAATTGCCTGCTAGTCTACCAAATAATCCCTTGAGTTGCAATAACTGAATCATGGTGCTCGTGATATTGAACTTGGCTCTGGGTGCCAATGGCGGAGGAATAATGGCTCCTGTGGCACCAGCTCAATCAAGATCATCATCATCATCATCGAATGGTATGGCTCAGCGTTCAGGCCTGAACCTAGCTTGACGATCTATTCGGTTGGCTGGTATCGCCATCTCAACATCACGCCTAGGGTTTAGTAACTCATCATCACCTAGATCCTCATCGTCAAGATTTGTTGCTCGCCCAGGATTATCAATATTCTGTTGATGCACTTGAGCGGCGGCCAGAGCAGCTAGTCTAGCCTGTTCCTGTTGAACAGCCCTTCTTTCAATTTCCTGATGGGCCTCCATTCTGCCAATACGATGTGGTTCAGGATTAAAAGGTAATAATGGTTGACCAGAACTTCGAGTATGGGGCATGCACTGGATAAAAACCTACAGAAAACAAAAACAACAACTAAAAGTAAAGTACGAGAATCTTTGACCAAAGGGTCTAGTAATTATCACAAACTTAGTTAACAACCGTATTCCCTGGCAACGGCTCCAAAATTTGATAACGCTCAAACTAAGGCTCTCGCAAGAGTGTAAGCAGTCGTTGTCAAATATAGAACCCAACTGGGTTGGGTGTCGAATCCCATAGAGAATACTTGGTCACTAAGTAAGCAAAGATTATTAGACATTTAGTGAAAGTTTTGTAAAAATGGGAGATTGTAGCGTGCAATAATGTAACAAAGTGAAAAACGGAAATAGCAAAGTAAAAAGAAAGAATGTTTAGTAAGATGTTTAACAAATGAGAATTGAGAGTTGGGGTTATGTCCACCTTATGAGTTATACGTCTCTATTGGCTATGAGTTATGCGGAATTCAGACATGCATGTGCTTATAGAGAATTGTATTCTATGGTAAATCCAGGATTCTTTCGAACATCAAGGATTATTTCACTTTAACACTTTCGAGCCTAAAGCGTATATAACGATACAAATTCTCCAAGAGGTTAATCCAGTTACGGCACTAACTTTTTAACAGGGGTTGGTGCCCTATTACCTTGACATTATCTCTTTTCCAGACATATAACTTTTCTTTCGAACAAGTTAATGCTATACTGGCGTATTCTATGCGTTTGCAACTACAAGAATTTGCATTAAGATGAAGAGAATAATGATATAAGCAGCATACGTGTCAAGAATTTACAAACTCATAGCAATAGATAGTAGCTCAGAAGGCTTTCATAACCCCAACAGAGAAGTTTAGCTACTCATGAGTGCAATGGAAATCACAATAGTCATTATCATCATACCAATATAAGGATAGAACGTGTAGTATATGTTGGTAGGGCTTGTGGCATGATTTCCTTTCAAAGTAGTTTTTCTCTTGTTGTGAAAATTTAGAATCGAATAGAATAGATGAAGAGAAAGTAATAAGAATTAATTGAAAGAGAATTGTTGTAATTGTTGAATGATTGATGGAATAAGAATAATCATAAGCTCCAGCAAAATAGGGTATTTATAATACCCATATCCTATTCCTACTAAGCTACTGCATTACTTAACCTAATCCTCCTAGGTTATTGCATCATTATCCCAATCCTATTAAGTTACTGCTGATCCCCAAAGTCTTTAGAATTTCTGTTTTTGACCAGGACAGATTTTCCATGCGTCACTTTTAGTCCTAGGCGTCCAAGCTCTCCTTCCCTTCTTTCGTGAAGCTTCTTTTGGCGTCAATTTATCCATAAAATGCTGAAATCTGCATCATTTATACCTGAAAACTTGCTAATCACGTTTGTTAGCTCACTCACAGGAAAAAGGACTAAAAGTGCATGAATTATATATTTTGTCCTCAAAACTTAGCTAAAATATGGGTACATTATAGCACTTTAGGCGTGTAAATACGCCTAACATCACTTTCAGATTGAGTTGTTTTGGGTATTTTCACCCACATAATTGTATTTAGTTAAACCTTATGGCCATATAGTTCCATGTATTCCCCACTATTATATCATGATTTGTATTATACAGGTACAGATATCAATCATAGGTTAGCTTGTGTTCCCTCGGGGTCATGAGCTCCGTGTAGCACCGGTTTAGCAAATCAGGGTGTTACAAACTTAGTATCAGGGCCTAAGGTTCAATAGCATCCTAGGAAGTCTGAAAGTTGCATCTAGTAGAGTCTTGTTCATGGGTATGTTGCGTTCCACATTTATGTGTGGAAGGCTATAAGATGTTTTAGGAACAACCTTAAGGTTATCACGAACTTAAGGTTAGGGAATGTGATATCCCCAAGACAGCCTTCCGAACTCATTACGGTCATTTTGAATTTTTAGTGATGTTTTTTGGGTTAACTAATGTTCTAGCAACTTTCATGGATCTTATGAACCGTGTATTTTGGCCATGTCTGCATTTATTTGTAATAGTGTTCCTTGATGATATTCTTATTTACTTCCAAAGTGAGGGTGATCATGCAGATCATCTCCGAATCGTGTTGGAAACTCTTCAAACCCATCGGTAGTATGCTATGTTCAGTAAGTGTGAGTTCTAGCTAAACTCTGTATCCTTCTTGGGTCATGTTATTTCTTGCGAAGGTATTATAGTTGATCCTCAAAATATAGAGGCTATAAAGAGTTGGCCTAGACCTATTTCTCCTTCTAATAGCTGAAGTTTCTTAGGTCTAGCTAGTTATTATTGTCATTTTCTTGAAGGGTTTTCTTCTATTGCGTCTCCTATGACCCATGTGACCCAAAAAAAAAGTGAAGTTTTTGTGGTCCGAATCTTGCAAGAATAGTTTTCAGGATTTGAAGACTCGACTCACTTCAGCACCTATGTTGACTTTGCTTGACGGTGTTGATGGTTTTGTGGTGTATTGTGATGCTTCCAGAGTTTGTTTGGGTTGTGTATTGATGAAAAAGGGCAAGGTAATAGCTTATGCTTCCAGGCAGCTAAAGCCTTATGAGAAGAATTATTCTACCCATGACCTTGAATTAGCTGCCGTGGTTTTTACTTTGAAAATCTGGAGACATTATTTGTATGGAGTCCATATCGACGTCTTCATAGTCCATAAGAGCTTACAGTATCTATTCACCCAAAAGGAGTTGAATCTTAGTTAGAGATGGTAGTTAGATTTATTGAAATATTATGATATGAGTGTGCTATATCATCTGGGAAAGGCTAATGTAGTAGCAGATTCCCTTAGTCGAAAGTCCATGTGTAGCGTAGCACATGTGGGATTGGTAAGAAGGAGTTAGACCGTGAGGTACATCATTTGGCTAGATTGGGGGTTAGGTTGTTTGGTGATGCTGAGGGTAGCATAGGAGTGCGAAGAGGTTTTGAATCCTCTTTAGTTTCGGAAGTGAAGGAGAAGCAAGATAGGGATCCTAACTTGGTCAGGTTAAAAGAGTCAGTTAAAGACCAAAAGGTGAAGGTTTTCTCCCAAGGGGGAGATGGCATTTAGAGACTTTGAGAAATATTATGTGTTCCTGATATTGATAACTTGAAGCAGAGGATTATGGTGAAAGTGGATGGTACACAATACTCTATCAATCCTTGTGCTACCAAGATGTACCATGATTTGCGGGAATATATTGGTGGAACGGTATGAAGAGGAACATAGCAGAATTTATGGCAAAGTGTTCCACATGTCAATAGGTTAAAATAGAGCATCAAAGGCCCAGTGGCATGATCCAAGAGTTTAGCATTCCTACTTAGAAGTAGGAAGAAGTGAATATGGACTTCATAGTTGGTTTGCCTCCTTCTCGTGGCCATCAGGATTCGATTTGGGTTGTCGTAGATCTACTGACAAAATCAGCTCATTTCTTTCCTGTGTATTCAGCATATAAAGCTGAAGATTATGCTAGAATATATATTCGGGAACTCATGAGACTGCATGGAATCCGTTTGACTATTATTTCTAATAGAGGTACTCAGTTTACCTCTTAGTTTTGGAAATCTTTCCAGAAGAGTCTTGGTACCCTAATATGTTGAGGGCTTGTGTGCTTGATTTTAAAGGTAGTTGGGATGAGCACTTAGCATTAATCGAGTTTGCTTATAATAACAGTTTTCATGCTACTATTGGAATGGCCTCGTTTGAAGCTTTGTATGGTAAAGGTGTAGATTACCCATTGGTTGGTTTGAAGTCGGTGAGGCTGCTGTGACTGGACCGGATGTGGTGTTCGAGGCCATGGAGAAGGTTAAGTTAATTTGGGAAAGGTCGAAAACCTCCTAAAGTCGTCAAAAATCATACGCAGATGTAAGGAGAAAAGACCTTGAATTTGGTGTTGGTGATTTAGTGTACTTGAAAGTTTCACCCATGAAAGGGGTGAAAATATTTGGGAAGAAAGGAAAACTAAGTACTCGTTACATTGGTCCGTATAAGATTGTGGATCACATTAGGAAGGTAGCGTATAAGGTTGAATTGCCCACGGAGTTGTCTAACGTCCATTTAGTTTTCCATGTTTCTATGCTTAAGAAGTCTATTGTTGATTCTGTTGTGATTGATCCTTCCGAAAGCTCGGGTATTCAAGATAGTCTTTCATCTGAAGAGATTTTGGTTGAAGTTTTTGACTTTCAAGTTCGTAGGCTAAGAAAATAGGAAGTTCCTTTGGTTAAAGTGCTTTGGCAAAATCAATCCGTGGAGAGTGCTACTTGGGAAGCCGAAGCAAATACGTGCACCAAATATCCCCACCTCTTTCCTAAGAATCCTGAGCATGTCAAAGGTATCGTTCTATTTTGATTTAATCCTTATTGCTATGTTTATCTTGGCTTGTGTGTTTTCTACGATATCCAAAAAAATAATGGAGTATATTCTTGGAAAAGATGATATTTCTCTATATACTCATTTTCATAGTATTCTTGACCTATCTATCAACATTCGAGGAAAAATTTTTCCAAGGGGGAGATGATGTGATGCCCCAAAAAAAATTTTTTTTAAGATCTCAGACGAAAATATGTTGAATTCTATTCTTTATCGTGATTAATAATTTTTCTATATGGAATTTCTCTACATGCAACCCGTTATTGCGTAGAGAATCAAATAATCTTTCAAACGACATGTGGATCATCCAAAACGGACACTCGAGCAATTAGTTATGATCATTCCGATCTAACCGTGAATAGTGGTGAACAGTAAATGTGCAGGAAAAAAATACTGAGGCCAGATGAGTTTTAGGGTCAAATTCAAAAGATCATAACTCCTTGTACATAATTATATGGGTAAGATACTATATATAAATAGAAAGCTCTAAAAGTCCTCTTTCCAATGAAACTGGTTTCAACCAATTTGGCCATCGGAGTAAAAACTTATGGTCGATCTACTTCAGCCTATCAAAACAGTCCACCAAAGGACAGATTTGACATTATTTGATTTTTAAGGGTATTTTGGTCATTCCTACTCCAATCCATCCGGGTAAACCATTGATTTAAGTCCATTAAGATCATTCAATAACTCATTTTTCTCCAAAATTTCCTAAGGCTCAAACCCCAACCCTACTACTCCAAATTTCATCCTTCTATGTCTCTTGATTGAACCTTAGAAATTTCAAATTGATTTGGAATTCGAGTTGATCATGTTAAGGGCTTCAAGAGGCACCCTTTATTTTCGTGAATAAATTTCCGGAGTCAGAAGTTCATATTCATCTTCCATTTTTAGGTATGTGGGGCTTTGAACAGGATTATCCTTTAGATCTTGTGCCCAGTATTTTTGTTGAATTACATTGACATGAGATTTTATATGTTTTACCATGAATTAAAAATATGCTTTTATATCTTATATTATTGCCCATGAGCTATGGAATTATATCATCCGATATGTGTATGATATTGAAATGGAATTATGTCCAAAAAGTATTCGATTATGAGAGTATGATGATTTAATTTGTTAAGCCTTGATTTATACTATCATTCCACTATTTCCTTATTATGAATTTATAATTGATATTGGAAATTCTATATCCCTACTATGGGTTGATGTTTCAAGTACCTTTAAATGAGAGTTGGATGGCAAATTGAGAAATGTTGATATTGAAGTTGTAATGAGTCTTGGTATTTTTCGAATGGTTTTGATGATTTAAATTGTTGAAAATATTATGTATGGAGTCTTCATATCCTTGTCCAAATGTCGAGTCGGTTATGGTTCAATGCATTGATACCTTGTTGATGTTGAGGAAGATTAAAATGTTTTGAGCTAAAATGTGTTGAGTTAGGAATCCACAAATTGATATGATTTGATAAATGGGAAAGAGATTTGATTTGGTCTTTATGATAGACCCTTGTGATGTTGTTGTGGATTTCCTAACGCGTTCTCAGCTTGTCAGGGAGTCATACTTATCACCGAGTGGGAAATTTGGTATTTCCCTAAATCTATGTGCCACTATAGGGTTGTTTGATGATGATATTATTGGCCAGAGAGCCCGATTGTGATATTGCAGTTTTGAGGTCGTACTCCCTGGCAAAGAGTATAACACTCCTACCAATGAGGGTTTCAAATGTTGGTATTCCACGTAGCTCACGTGAGGTTTTCGGTTGTAGTAAACTCCCATGTCCATAAGAGTCATGTTTATTGAAATACTGAGTCACTCGGAGTTTTGATGTGGTAAGTCAAGTTGCCTATGATGATCTATAATGATTTATGAGGTTTTTCTCCTATATTTCCTATCTAAGATGTTATGAGTTGCATGATTCAATGTGACTCAATCCAGGTGTGTAATTATGGTTCGTATGTACGTTTTTACGAAATTTATGATATTATTTATATTTTGTATGCGCCCCCACATACTCAGTACGTATCTTATGCTGAACGACATATTTCTCTATGGGCTACATTCTTACCATGATGTAGGTTCAGGTACTCAGCTGCAGCCGCGACAGTGATATCCGAGTGTCGCATCTACGTTCCTTCAGTGGTGAGTCCTCATGGTTCGAGGACCAAGTTGCTACTTTTGGTGTTGTTGTTTTGTGATCCCTATTGTCTGTTGAGTCAGTTGAGGATTTGTCCCAATGGCTCGTTGATTTTGCTGTATAGATGCTATGTCAGACTAGTGTATTGTTGGGTTGGTTTTTGTATAGGCATTCCATATATTTACTGTCTAACGATATTCGTGCCATATGCGATGTGATATGATATGTACTTATATATATATCCTTAGCGTAGCGTGTATGTTGTTGTGTTGGAACCCAAGGGTAGTGTTTTGGCTTAAAGGGTTATCTTGAGGATACCTGTAGCCTTGGGCACCATGTGGCATCTCGATATAATATTTTTGGGCATGACATCAATATACATACAATGGGAATCATCTGTCTTATACACAAACAACACTGGTGCATCCCACGGATACACACTAGGAAGGATGAACCTTTGTCTAAAAGATCTTTTAATTGATTTTTAAGTTCCTATAACTTAGCTGGAGCCATTCAATATGCGGGAATAGAAATAGGATGAGTGTTTGGAACAAGACCTATCCCAAAATTCATCTCTCTATCGGGAGGAACACCGGGAAGGTCATCAGGGAAAACCTCAGGAAATTCATTCACCACTGGGATGGAATGTAAAGAAGGACCCTCCGAGATAGAATCTTTAACCCAGACTAGATGATAGAGACACCCCTTGAAGATTAATCTTTGTGATCTAAGATATCATATGAACCTCCCCGTAGGAGCTACGGAACCACCCTCCCATTAAATAATTGATTTATTTGGGAATTTGAAAATAACCTTACAGGTCTGACAGTCTAAGGATTCATAGCATGAGTCCAACCAATCCATCTGTAATATCACATTGAAATCAACCATGTCTAGTGTAAATAGATCACCAGGCTCTCTATCACCCATAGATACACCATAACCCCTATGGACTCTTTAGGCAACTACAGAGACATCACTCAGGGTAGAAAATAGAAAAAGGGCCTAAATACACTCGAGACCAAAACCAAAATACACAGCCACAAATAGAGTCACATAAGAAAGAGTGGACCATGGATCAAGTAAATAGTACACATCATGGGGAATGAGTTTCAACATACCGGTAATGACATCATGCGATGTGTCATACTGTTGATGAGTAGTGAGAGCATAGAGTCAATTTCGACTAGTGCACAAGCTAAATGGTGCACCCTTTGGTGTCAGAGTTGATGAAGAGTCAACGGGAACCTTGTTTGCCCCATAAGTAACCTTACCAATAGGAAAGTTCCTAATCATGTGCCCTAACTGACAAAATTTGAAGCACTTGTCCTTTTTATTATCACAGTGTCCCTGATAAAATCGACCACAAAATATGTAAGGAGGATATGATATAGTTGATTGGGCCCTAATAGCCTGATATTGAGAAACCTGTACCCTATAAGTGTTGCCACTCTAAAAACATCTATCACTAGGTGACTTTAGGTAGGGAGCACAACCTATTTAGTAAGACCCCCAATTGACCCACTTCTTTTTGGGTTTCATTTTACTATCCCTGTCACTTAAATATTTGCCAACACCCTGCTTAAAAAATCTAAACTTCTTTCCGTACCTTTCACCATCTTTTCTTGCTTCTTCTTCTCTTCATCAATATGTTGTATGTACACCAAAAACCAGGAGATGTCTATGTCCTTGTTCAACAAGACAGCCTTACTCTCAAAAGTCAAGTCTCAAGACAACCCAAAAGTGAACTTCCTCATTTTAGCCCTTATGCTAGAAACCAACTCCGGAGCATATCGAGATAACTGGTGAAACTTCAAGCCATACTTCTTGACTGACATCTTGCCTTGGTGTAGGTTAACAAACTCTTCTTCCTTTCTATCCTTTAACACTTAAATAAAGAAATTATTGAGAAAACCACTAGAGAAATTTTCCCATAGGGCTGACTCAGCATCATCACCCCTAGAGTATTCCCATTCCTACTACCATTGGTAAGAAATACCTTTCAGTTGATAGGCAAAAAATTCCACACCCTCCACATTCATAGCATGCATAATACAAAAGATCTTCTTTATCTCATCAAGAAAACCATAGGATCTTCCTCAACCTTAACCTATGTGAACACATGATGGTTCAACATCATAAATTTGCCAACCTTTATGGCCTCAAAATATGGAGTAGTAGAAGCACCATGCTCAGACTGAGAACCTACCAATTTTGCCAACAGATGAATAGAAAAATGAAACTCATCATTCATGACATTATCCTGAGGTGCTTGAGAAGGAATGGAGGAAACCGGTGGAACTCCAGGAGGGTAATCAAGAACTGGAACCCTAGACCGAGTCTGGACCCCAAAAGTAGGACAGGTATAATCAATATTGTCCATAGGTAGGACAAAGGAGTTTCCATGAAATTCAAATTATCTGGGAGGCATAATCTAAAGAGTAAACAAATGGATATTAGAGAAGATTTTAGGACCTTAGATTTTACAGCATGAAAGCAGAATACATGAAAGAGGAACATTCCTATATGCCTTGTAGCCTCTCCCTTATGAGTGTGGCAAACTACTCACCCTTAAAAGAAACTCTACTCGACACAGCTTTGTTAGACACCTAGTTGACCATGAACCTAGGGCTTTAATACAAATCTGACATGACCCAAACCAGGGCCTAGTTATGTCAGGTAATTTTTAAGTCCAGTTAGGGCCAGATACCACCCATATACCCTACCATTGACTACCCTACACCTTATGTCAGATAAGTTCCATACATATAACAAGATAAAACAATGATAATCTAAAGACAATAAAGTAAATCTTTAATCATAACAAAATAACCACAACCAAAAGTCCAACCAATATCGATCCCAATGCAAATACCGTTACCAAGGCTAACATTATTAGCAACACCGCTTATGCTCATAATAGTCTGACAGAGACTCTAACAAGAATAAAAAATAACCGGTTCGGAAATGACCCCGACTATATTAAAAACTATAACAACAAAAATAACAATAATTAAAAGAAGTCCATAACATGAAATGGAGCCTTCCAAAGAATGGAATCTCAGTACTTCAATAAGGCTCAAATTTTTTCTAGAATCTAACTCACTGGGTAGTAGAAATGGTCACATGGCCAGCTCCTGCATCGCATGAGGATACAATGATTGAATATGGTTAGTGGAGTGAACAGTAGCATGTAACTCAGGGATAAAGATAATATAATACCATCAGTTCAAAACCAAATAAATAACCATATGCAGTAATAGATATACATACATATATATACATATATATATCATGCAGAGATAGGGAAAAAGGTTCCGCATGCATTTAAAACCATAAACTAGGCTGAGTAGCTTGACCGTTCTAAAATCTCCAACAAGCTATATGGGTTAAACTCCCCTTACTGAAATGGCCCAATGAGTGTTAGCCGTATGACTGGAGAAAAGATCCTGATATGACTAGTACATATCCAAAAATATAAAGCATGAAATCATACACACGGTCACCAAGACCACCCTCACATCAGCAAATATGAGTTTCTAGTGTCGGGCCCTCCAATACCCCAACGATCCATGGATTTACTACTTGACCCTCTTTAAGCCTATAATAAAGCCATTTATACATTCCCAACTAGTTTTAAAGGAGTTTCATTGGTATTGTCATGCCAAAGTTAGATCTAGTAAATCTATTACTTTATGCCATATAAACCAGTTAACCAAATTAGACACTATTGTTTCCAATTAACCAAAAAGATTTATAATAAAACCATGGACACCAAGGCCTATACGAAACTATATTTAACCAAAAAAAGTCAATTCATGTTCTTAAGCAATTTATGAAATGCAAGGACTCCAAGAATAATTAAATTATACGACAAAATCATTCTCATTGATAATTTGACAAATAGTTCGAGGCCATTTCATTATCAAAGATAAACTTAGCAAATTGTGGGGTTTCAAACATGACCCTTTCATTAAATCACCATTTCCATGCACCCACATGTGCAAAGCCATAACTAAAATATGCATAATCATAATTTAAATTGTAGGAAACAATATTCAATTATATGCATTACAACCCCTCAACCTTTATTTCAAAACCACCATTAATGATTCATGAACAATGCTTTAAGCAAGTGTTTTTAGTAATCTAACAATGATGTAAGAGTCTCATGGCATAATTACAAAGATTCACAAAGAGAAATTTATATTCCTTAGATGACCACTTTGGAGAAACCCTAGCCTATTTTGCTTCGGAGGATTTTGAGTGAGTAAAAAGGATTTTAATCTTTTAAAGTATGGAATTAATGACCTAAAATTTTTATAGGGACCTAAGGTCTTAAGGGTTTTAGTGATAAATGTCCAAAGTTCCCCCATCTTAAAACTTTAAAAAGACCGCAGGTGGTTATGAGTCTACACCTTGAATCGAGACCATAACATATGACTCGTACCCTTGATTCATCACCAATGTAGTGAGTTGGTCACCCACAAGCTATCCACCATATGACTCCATAACACCACAAATGACTTGACCAGATGACTTGTATGGATTAGTCGTATCCAAGATAAAACCTAAGGGATTGGACACTGGATAACATATGACTCACCTTCTACTCGTAACCTATCCTAACGGTTCTTAGTGAGACACTCATAGTTAGAGCTATGTCAAGTCATAAAGTTTCTTATTCGGTTAAGGATCATTCTTACGACTCATCACCACCCATAATGACTCATACCACCAAACCATTACCATAATAGAACCCTAATAACTACCCACTGGAGACCTAATAATTTGGGTCACCAGAACTGTACCCACACAATATGACACATATCGTTAATTCATCAACAGGATACTGAGCTCAAAGCTTAGGAATTTTCTAAGGGCCAAAACCTAGGGTGTTTTACTGATAGATGTAAAAGACCTTATAGTTATATGTTAAGTTGTATCGATATATTATGCCTCGTAGATGTGAGATGTCTTCTAGATGTTAGATTATTATAGATATGATATGGCTTATAAATATGATTATCCTTATATGTTTTGAATATTTATATGGGCCTAAAGTTGTGATTATGATGTTGTTATTATTCCAGATATATTATTTAGCAAAGGGACGTGTTATGATATTATTTTGATATCTGGGAAGCATTTTTCTTTGAAAAGAATATGGTTGTAGAATATGGATACGCATATGTATATGTTGCTTACAATTTCATTAGCTGAATAATGGTGATGGCATGCATTGATTGGGTACATTATTGGTATTGATATGATCCTATCCAAAATATGACCTTATCACTATTTTTCTAAATAAAGGTTAAAAACCCAATTTGCACCTTAGTAGAGAATTTCTTGTTATAATAATTGCAAAACAAATGGAATATTCATATATATAAAAAAGGTTAAAAATATTATTTTAAAAATTGATCGAGGTGGATTCCGGTCCTTGATTTGAAACTATAACTTACTTAGATCGTGAGATATTCCAACTCTTCCTACAATTTTATAATGATTTAGTCCTAAAGATCATTTCGAGCAACAGACTTATAGGTTTTACACTTTTTCTATCCACTGCTTAAGCCTCTGTACCTATTATATGTCTATGCATATATATTTATTAATGCTTAATGATTATAGTGATACCCAGCATGGCTGAAGTATACTATTATGATAATATATTGATACTTAGTTCAAGGTTAAACGATACTATTATGATAATATTCATACCTAATTTGAGTCTAGAGAATACTATTGTGATGACATATTAATACTTGATTTGACTCTGTAGGTTGAGTATGATGATGATGATGGTTATGATGATGAGATTGTGATGTTTATTGTGTATATTACATTTATTCTTAGATGTGTATCGCCTATCACCAATATGTGCCTATGCTGTCAACTGGTATGGGACTATTGCATAGATATGGGTAAGGAATATGTCTTGTGTTATTGTATGTTTACTTAACCTTCTGAGCCCAGAGTGGTAGGGTACACACAGGCTCATCTATGTATTTAGTTGTTCAAAGTTCTCAGTTATTTGCACCATTATTGATATTGTTACTATCATTGATGATAATTGTTATCGCTAGCTTATGGTAGATTGATCATTAATAGGGTATCGAGATTTGAGATGTGCTTTTAGCATCTTCCACCTTATGATTGTATTATTATGCATGATTATTTCATGCCTAGCCATGTGGATAAGAATCCTTGAGTATGATCTTATTAAAACTTGAAAGGAATATAATAAGGTCTTAGAACGAGGATATGATGATCAAGGTTATGCTTTGAGGAAACCTTATATTTATATATGTATATATATATATATATATATATATATCTAGCAATACATAAATATGATTCTATTGTATCTTCCTTCTATCATTTGTTCATATGGTATACTCGTTCTAAGCCTTGTATATTAGTGTATATTCCTTTATCCCTTTTTATTTCTATATTGTTCAAGGATATACGTTATAGTATTGAGATTTTGAAATATGGATGGAATAAAATAGTGTACCCTAGTTACTTAGTTAGCCTTATTGTGTTGGTCTATTGGAGATATATAGGATAGTTTTCCCTTATTATATCATTGGTTTGCTATATCATTTCTGGATTCTTAAGTGTAGTTTTCATTCTTTTTTTATGTTTTATATATATACTTTATCTTTGGAGCTCAGTCGTCTGTTGCTTATTGAGTACTATTTGTTTGTTATTCATACTACACTTCAGCAGCTTACAAATCAAATGTACAAGTTATCAGCATTGATATGTGTGTCGTGCGGAGCAGCCATGGTTTTAAAACTTAGAGTAAGATTCTAATATTTGGAGTACTACTTATCTATCTTCTATCTATTAAACTAGTCTACATATTGTATCTAGAGATAAGTCAGATCATTGTAATTCCAGATATTCACTTTTATACTCTTATTTTAAAGCTCTTTTACTAATAGCACCGAGTTATGGGATTTAGTTATATAGTTGATCTTTATTTTATTTATTTCATATTCTTTTTTATTATTATTGAGTAGTCTGGTACTAGTCATTCTAGACTATGGGTTAGGCTTGCCTACTGGTGGGTTATAGTAGGCACTATCATGACCTGAGAAATAGGGTTATGACAAATTGATATTAAAGCCTAGGTTGCATTGGTGTATTAATACAAGAGCTAAGTCTTAGTAGAGTCCTGTAGATTGGTTTAGAGACATCCGTAACCTATCTATGGGAGGCTACAATGACATTTTAGGAAATTTACATCATGACTCCTTGTTGTGTATCCACATTACTATGAACCTCAAACACATTATTTGAATTTTATTTGTCCCTAATGAATGATGTAAGATAGGTGATGATGTGGGCAGATGCGTATGAGACTTTAGTATGGATTTCTAGAGTTTTAGTACAGTGTCGAACCAGTGAGTCAGAAATAGATATCGAAGACCTTTAGCTTTATCCAAAGGGTTTTAAGGCTATTTTAGTCTCCAGTTCAGCTCATGACTACTTTGAGACTTAGAGGTTAAGCATGGGGAATTCGAGTCATATTTCAAATTCCTCTCAAACATGTATGATATTCAATTCATCGAGCAGTTCTTAGACCAGAGTTTGGTGTCTTGGTGTTTATTAGGGTTCTTTACTAGTTATGAGTACGAGGTTAGATTTCTCGTATGGTCTAGACTTATTCCTAAGCTATATCCTTCTAAACCGAACATTAGTGCATGGATGTGTTAAAGGACTTGTATTGTCACTCTACTTAGCGTCGAAGAATGTGATAGCAAGTTAGACTTTTTTTCTCTGGTTGTTGATTTTAAGAGGACCATAGAGAGCACGAGTATTAAGACTTATGGAAATGGCAGCAAAAGGCATGTCATCGGTATTATGTTATTGGAATTTTATTCAAGAGTGAGGATTCTTCTGGTAAATATCATTTCACCTGAGCCCATCATCTCTAGGTAGATAATATTCTATACTATGAATAGTTATTAGAGTTTTCATGATGGTCATAGTGGGTAGAGTTCCCATCAAACTTACAAAGTATGGTATGGTTCTTCGGGCCATAGTGACCATTTTAGATTATGAGGGATAACATCTTCAAGTATTCTAGGACCACGATTTGGTTTTTTTGTGATTAGACTCTAGTTCTGAGAATACCCAAAGTATGAGATAGATGATCAATTAAAGTTAGCATGTATTCCTCACCATCATAGAGTTCTTGAGAACAACTGTGATTTTGGAGGTATGGATATAAATTTATTGATTTCTCTTACTGTCATTTGGCTAGCCATTTGGTCTCAGTTTATGTTCTCTCAATATTAAAGCTTTAGGAGTTGCTACAACTGCTGAGAGACTAACTATTAGTCTAGAGAATGTCCCCAACATGGGATTTCCAGTCATTCGACTCATTCAAATAAGCCCATGATGTTGTGGCATTTTTAGTTAGGGATAGTGCACATGGCACCTCAGTTGATGATTTATTCGATTGGTTTGAATAGGACCCATTCAGATTTATTTTCCCTATTCCCATCAAGCATGTTATTGTAGATGTCGCTATGATAGGTGTGCTTTTATTTCCCATATTTATCTCTTATTATGTGTATTGAGGTTTTCATACCTATTGTTTATTATATGCCTTAATGAATGGATATCGGTTATTGTGTGCCTTATTACTGAATTCATGATTATGTTACTACTCAGTGGTTTATTTATTTTAGTAGTCGATGGAGTAGATCTATATTTATATTTCTCCCTCTAGGTGTAGCTTTTGGGTTCGAGTCCTATTTACCTTGGCATATTAAACTTATTGTGGCCCTTAAGTGGTACATGATATTGATGTTCATTTTGGTACCACCTATTCATTATATTGATATTGATATTGTTGTTTATATTGCTACAACTTCTTGAGGTTATTGATATATCTTGATGTTATTACTTGATGAATGGATCCTTATTGGGTAGCTGTATAGACTAGTGTTAACTAGTTAGACTTTAAATTTCTTATGATATTATTCATGTCTTGAGTAGATATAGCCTGATTCGATGATTTCTTTCCCCTAGCATGATGAGGTTTATTGTGCTCCCTCTTGGTTAGATGTATTAGATTGATTTGGGAAATATTTTGATATCAAAGAAAAGTTTATCTTCGGTGGTGCCGATATGATCCTAGGGTCGACAATTTAATTATAATGCATGTTCTTGAGTTTGAGACTCTTAAACATGCCTTTTTTGTTGTGATGGTTTTCACCTTGTGTATCCCTTTCTATATATCCCGTGTATGTTATTAACCAATTTGAGGTTCGTTCTTCTATTGTGGTTATTTCTTCACCCGATAGTGTCTTGAAGATTGAGAATTCATGGATTCATCTCTTAGATTTATTGGGTTCATTCACTGGAGATGGATATCCTTTGTTATTAGTATAAATATGGGATTCTCCTTTCTTGATGTGATATGGTTTTATCTAGTTGAGTTGAAAAGTTAAGAGATAAGGGGTCTTTCCTATGACGTCTCCTTAAGTTGTTTGATGTTTTGGTGGCAGTCTTAAAAACTTTTGTAGGAAGGTATGACTCCCCCTTGAATCGTACCCACATCAAATGAGTCAAATCTAACACTTGTAATAAAATACCTAAGCTTTTGACCCTAATAGAAATCTGATGAGTTGGGCATTCTAACCAAGCTACGATTTGGACATGCCACTCATATACTAGTACATGAGTCATAACCTTTTTATCCTCGTCTCTCATATGTTGGACAGTCTAGTTTGATAGTATACTGGTAAAGGTATAACTTAGCCTTCCATTAGCATTACATGAGGGTAAGAGTAATACCAAGGCAAGTCGTATAGTGATTGGCATTTGATATAGAGTTGACTATTGTGGGTACAATTTGGGGAAACGACTTAGGATACCAATCATACCCTTTGGATATAAGTCAATGGTGAGTAGTCCTACCTTGGGAAGTATATGGGTCTTGGATGAAGCCTAGGGTATGATTTATGGTACAACTCATACCCTAGGGTAGCGTTGACCCAGGTGATTCGTACTCTACTACAGGGTCATTTTCCATCTTATAAGTCAAGGGACCTAGGGTCATTTCCCACCCTAAAACCCTAAAGTCCCTTCACTATATAAGGTATTTTGGCCATATAAAACACATTGAAGGTGGATCAAACATTCCAAATACCTTCTCAAACACACTTTGGAAGATTTGGAGGCTAGGGTTTCTAGGGTGTTTATCTTGGGGCAAGAGGAGTAAAGTTTTCATTAGTTAATCGTCTTTTTTAAGGCATGTATCTCTTCCATCATTGTTAGTTAAGAATATCATATGTTTAAAACAATGATTTTGACTTGTAAATAGTTGTTTAGAAATAAAAATGTCATGGGTTTTGAAGAATGATGTTCGGTATTGTTTTACTCTTGCCTTAGCTTGTGTTTATATGTTTTTTGGTAATAATTTTCACATATAAGTGTTTATTGATTTCATTTTAACAAATGAGTCTTGATTAACACTAATATTTATGGATTCTACCATGATTTTTGGTCTTGCTAAAAGTAGGTGTTTATGAAAATGCCTAAGAGAATTGGCTAGTCATATGTTAATGGTGGAATGAACTTTTGAATTGGTATAAGTGAAGATGAATGAGATAAGATATTATTATAATAAATGTGAATTAATGGTAAATTGTTAGTAAAGACCTTGTCAACTATGTAATATGTTAAATTTATTATTCTGGATAGTTTGATGGCTAAAAAAGTTGAAGTCCCTAGACATGAACTATAATTATGTATGGAACTAAAGTGGGGAATAAAAATTCTAATAAAGAATGAATGGATTAGTTGGTTTCTTGATGGTCACCAATCGAATTGAATAATGATTTGAATTATGACATTGTAATAAAGTGTTTAATCAATGAATAATTTTGTGAAAACCCTATGGTCCCCTATGGTGTTGATTTGGGTAAATAGTTTAAAGCTGTAAGTGTTAAAATGAATTGTATGGATGTTAATTTATGAACTAAAGGGGTTGAGAGTTCAAATGTTAGCTAATAATCGTAATAAGATAACTAGTTGTTCAAGTCCCTAGTCTAAATGGCTTGTGGTTTTAGTCCCTCGCTGGATAAAAAGGCTTGTGGTTCGAGTCCCGAGATCAGATAAATTTATTGATCAATAATGGTAATGGCATGGTGTACGCTTGCAAGTGGCATTGTTATGGTGATGCCAATAAAGTACCTATGGTAAGAATCTTGACTAAGTGGTTGCACATGTGAAATGATAATTTTAAATTGGGCCTTAAAGCCAAATATGTAGCACGATCATAAAAGTGAAATCTGAAGGGATGACACTGGAAACTGCACTAGGTGATATGGGTGACATGAAACAAAGATATTAGAGTCCCCCGAATGAGGCACACAACCGGGAGGTTTGAGTCACCCAAGTACAATATGTGATTAGGATATTTGAGTCCTCCAAATGAAACCAATAAAAGGGTGGTTGGAGTCCCCCTTACTACATGTAGTGCTGTATAAATTACCTTGATGATGTTTGGTGGTTCTAGTCCCCCATAAAAGCATATACATTTATGGATATTCTCTGATTCGTGTGTCTACATGTATTGGAGCCCTTCCATCTAGGGGAGAGCTAGGCCCATATAGCCCATGGGTGCCTTATTCTATGAAGATGATGCTACATAGCCTATGTTAATGATTTCAAGTTCATGTTTATCTCATTCTTTACCCCGATATGATATACTTCTATATGTACGCATATACATGAATATATATATATATATATATATGGATTACATTAGTTGTGTGCATTGGCTGACTATTTTTGAACTATTTACACTATATTAACCTTATCCTTGAGTTACATGCTAGCATTCAAACCGCTTACCATATCTGTATGCTATATCACTATGCAACATAGGGATGACCAGATCTTCTTCTTCTTCTATGCAGTGTCCAGAGGTTTGAGCTATTCGGTTGTTGACATTGATGTGTTGAGCTTCCATACTATGGAATGAATACATTTCATACTCTCTTTATTCTCTATCATGTACTTGTATACACTTGGAATTTTGCTATTGTCAGGAGCCTGTCTGGACATATTAGTGACATCAAAATGGTAAAGGCTCTATAGATGACTGTGCACTAGGGTATCTTGGTTAGAATTTTGACATTGCTAAAATGTTAGATACTGTCTAAGAATTAACTATTAGTCTCAATTTTTGCTACCTTGATATATATTCATAGATTATCCGATACTTGTGGTTTTATATGATGGCTAGGTGATGATAGGCATATATACACGCCTAAAGTACTATAATTGACCCATATTTTATCTAAGTTTTGAGGACAAATTATATAATTCATGCACTTTTAGACCTTTTTCCTGTAAGTAAGCTAACAAACATGATTAGCATGTTTTCAGGTATAAATGATGAAGATTTCAGCATTTTATGGATAACTTGACGCCCAAGGAAGCTTCACAAAAGAGGGGAAGGAGAGCTTGGACGCCTAGGACCAAACGTGACGCATGGAAAACCTGTCCCGGGGAAAAACAGCATTTTCAAAGACTTTGGGGATCAGCAGTAACATAGTAGGATTAGGATAATGACGCAGTAACTTATTAGGATTAGGATAAGTACGCAGTAGCCTGGTAGGAATAGGATATGGGTATTATAAATACCCTATTTTGCAAGAGATTTTTATGCATTCCGCAATACAATAATTCTTCAATTCCGAATCATTCTAATTCTTCCATTAATTCGAAAACTTCTACTTTTAATTCTTATTCTCTTCATCTTAAGTCGACTCTTAATTTTCACAACAAGAGAAACGCTATTCTAAAAGGGAATTCACTCCACAAGGCATACCAAACCCTACTACACGTGAGATCTTTATTTTGGTATAATGATAATGTCTATTGTGATTTCCATTGCACTCATGAGTAGCTAAACTCCTCTGTTAGGGTTATGGAAGCCTTGTGAGATACTATCTATTGCTATGAGTTTGTGAATTCTTGACACGTATGTTGCTTATATCATTATTCTCTTCATCTTAATTTAAATTCTTGTGGTTGCAAACACATAGGGTACGCCAGTATAGCATTAACTTGTTCGAAAGAAAAGTTATATGTCTGGAAAAGAGATAATGTCAAGGTAATAGGGCACCAACCCCTGTTAAAAAGTTAGTGCCGTAACTGGATTAGCCTCTTGGAGAATTTGTACCATTAGATACGCTTTAAGCTCGAAAGAGTTAAAGCGAAATAGTCCTTGTTAGGTCGAAAGATGCTTGGATTTACCATAGAATACAATTCTCTATAAGCACATGCATGTTTGAATTCCGCATAACTCATAGCCAATAGAGACGTATAACTCATAAGGTGGACATAACCCCAACTCCCAATTCTCATTGATTAACATCTTACTAAACATTCCTCCTTTTTACTTTGCTATTCTCCGTTTTTACTTTGTTATTTTATTACACTATTGCACGCTACAAAATCCCCCCTTTTACGAGACTTTCACCAAAAGTCTACTAATCTTTGCTTACTTAGTGACCGGCTATTCCCTGTGGGATTCGACACCCAACCCAGTTGGGTTCTATATTTGACAGTGATCGCTTACACTCTTACGAGAGCGGTAGTTTGAGCGTTATCAAAAATTGGCGCCGTTGCAGGGAAATACGGTTGTCTACTAAGTTTGTGATAATTACTAGACCCTTTGGTCAAAGATTCTCGTACTTTACTTTTAGTTGTTGTTTTTGTTTTCTGCAGGTTTTGTTTAGTGCATGCCCAATACTCGAAGTTCTGGTCAACCATTATTACCCATAAACCTTGAACCATAACGTATTGGCAGGATGGAGGCGCAACGTGACATTGAGAGAAGGGCTGCTCAACAGGAGCAGGCCAGATTAGCTGCGTTGGCCGTTGCTCAAGTGCATCAACAAAATATCGATAACCCTGGGCGAGAAGCAGATCCTGATAATGAGGAATTGGGTGATGATGAGTTACTAAACCCGAGGCGTGATGCTGAAGTTGTGACACCGAAAAACAGAAGAGATCGTCAAGCAAGATTTTGGCGTGAACGCCGAGCTGTGCAAATACCGTTCGATGATGATGATGATGATCTTGATGGAGCTGGTTCCACAGGAGCTATTCTTCCTCCGCCATTGGCACCCGGAGCCAAGTTCAATATCACTAGCACCATGATTCAGCTTTTGCAACTCAAGGGATTATTTGGTGGACTAGCAGGCGATGATCCGAATATACATCTGATCAACTTTATCTCTACATGCAAGTCATTCGACAATCCAGGCGTTGGACAGAATGCTATTCGGCTGCGTTTATTTCCATTGTCTCTATTTGGGGAGGCAACTCTGTGGTTGAACGGGCTGACTCCTGATTCTATTACAAATTGGAGGTAATTGAAAGGCGCTTTCCTAGAAAAATTCTTTCCACCATCCAAGAAAGAACAGTTGAGAGATGAGATCAGCAATTTTAGACAGCTTCCAACTGAAGCTCTCCACGAAACATGAAGAGGTTCAAGAAGAAGCTTATGTGGTGCCCAAATCATCATATGACCAATTTCCACATGATTGAGATATTATACAAAGCTTTGAATTTGGTAACTAAGCCAGTTGTTGATAATGCTGCAGGTGGGTCATTCATGGACCTTACTTTTAATGAAGCAAGTGGTATGCTAGATCGTATGACAAAGCAGAGTAGAGCTTGGCATACCAGGGATTCGGAGGTAGCAAGCTCTACTATATCTATTGGCATGACCGCAGAACAGAAGCGAAGAGAAGAGGAGCGTGACCAGGATATGGCTCACATAAAAACACATATGGATCTTCTTACAAAGCATCTATTATCAGGGAAGACCGAAAAAATCAAAACGGTTGCGTCAAAAAAAAGAGACGAATCCGATTCTGAAGAATAAGCCAACTACTTGAACAATCAGGGGGGTTTCCGAGGCAATGCCCAAGGAAACCAAGGTCAGAACTATTATGATAATTCTGGAAACAAGGACCGTGATCAAAGTAGTTGGAAGAACAAGACTGAAAGGAGTGGCATGTATATTCCTCCTGGAAGACGTGACGCCACTGCATCTGGTTCCGAAAATATGTCCATGGAAGATATGATGGCTAAGCTGTTGAAAGGAGTAGAGGCAACCAGCACGGAAGTAACAGAGGTAATCAATGATTTGTCCTTAATGAAGCAATTAGTTGACTCACATTCCACTTTAATAAAATAGCTAGAGCAATAATTGAGTCAATTCTCTGTGGTATTTAACAAAAGAAAGGCTAGAATGCTACCCAGCAACACAGTGCAAAACTCAAGGAACGCTGGAACATGCATGGCCATTACTACCACGAGTGGTAAGGTGCTGGAAACATCATCCAAAGGCACGCAAGTGATCAATGCAGAACCGGAAGGCGCCGATGAAGCTATAGAGGACGTTAGTGACATCACCCCGCCACGTCCATAGCCCAAAAAGATCGCCAATCTGAAGCAAGAGGAAAAGAAAGTCGTGGAGAAAACTATTCCCCTTCCACCACCACCTTTTCCTCAGAGACTAAAGAAGAGAGCTGATGATACCAAGTTCAATAAATTCATGTCAATGTTAAAACAGCTGACCATTAATGTTCCGTTCGTAGAGGCGCTAGAACAGATGCCTGCCTACGCAAAATTTATGAAGGATCTCCTGACAAAGAAGTGGGCAGCAAGCTATGAGCCGGCAGATGATATTCATTATTGCAGTGCAATTTCCACAAGGTCCTTAGTACAGAAGAAGGCAGACCCTGGTGCTTTCACTATTCCTTGCACGGTTGGATCTATGAATTTTGCTAAGGCATTGTGCGATTTGGGAGCTAGCATCAATTTGATGCCACTATCCGTCTACAGAAAGTTGGGGTTGGGCGACCCTACACCAACCAATATGCGGCTCGTGATGGCAGATAGGTCGGTAAAACGACCTGTGGGTATCTTGAATGATGTGTTGGTGAAGGTGTCTACCTTCATTTTTCTTGCAGACTTTGTGATTTTGGATTGCGAGGTGGATTCTGAAGTTCCCATAATCTTGGGATGTCCTTTCCTTGCAACAGGAAGTGTGTTTATTGACATGAGAGCTAATGAGCTGTTATTTCAGTTGAATGACGAAGTGGTCCATTTTGATGTATGCAAAGCAATGAAGCATCCCAGCAATATGAATGTGTTCTCTATAGATGATGCTTGTTATGAGGATGAGAAAAACTTATTTGTAGAGAAGCAGCCTATTGATGAGCCATTGTCTGCTGCGCTGCTGAATGTTGAGCATGAGGACGATGAAGATTATAAAGAAACTATGTGTGCTCTAACAGAAATAGGGTCCTATTCTCATACTCCTAAATAGCCGAACCTTGATCTTAAGAATCAACCATCACCAACAGCGAAGAATTCCATTGAAGAGCCACCAGTGCTAGAATCGAAAGAGCTCCTCAATTATCTAAGGTATGCATTCTTTGGAAATGGAAATACACTTCCTGTGAGTGTGGCAGATGATTTAAGTGAACAGCACGTAGAGGCTCTCATCTCTGCTCTGAAAAGATACAAGAGAGCTATGGGTTGGACTATTGATGATATAATTGGTATCCCTCCTGGGATATGTATGCACAAGAGTCATATCAACGAAGATTGCATGCCTACAAGTAAGCATCAGAGTCTTCTGAATCCATTCAGAAAATGATGCACCATCTATCACGATGAAGTCTAAGTAATCGAGATAGCTATGTCATGCCGCGACAATAAATCAAGCACTTGATGGGAGGCAACCCATCATTTTTAATTATTTTTGTTGTTTTTGAGTAAATGTAGGTGCAAGAGGTGTAAAGGGGGAGATTGGTTTCAAATTTTGATTTGGAAGTATTGCATGTCGAAGGTGGTAAGTTAGGAATGAAGAAGCAAAAGGCTATGGGTTAGGCATTGCCTATGAAAATATAGGAAAAGAACAAGGCAAGGCCTATGTAAATCTAGGCCACGAACAAGGCAAGGCCTATGCTATGGCATAAGCTCTTGGATTCTAGAGTGCCATAGCATAGGCGCCGCCTATGCTCAACAATGCCATAGCATAGGCACCGCCTATGCTCAACGATGCCATAGCATAGGTGCCGCCTATGCCAATGCCTTTTGTCTCTGAATATAGAATGCCATGGCTTAGGCACCGCCTATGCTCACTTTTGGTCTCCTAATCCGATTCCAAATAGGTCAAAACCCGACCGAAGATTTGGGCTATAAATAGAACTTCATCCTTAAGACAAAATCACATTGTTTACTCAATCTAAGCACCGCCTACCCTTCCAAAATCTCTCAAAACTTTTCTTTTTGCTCATCTAACCTTGCAAGATCATATTCCGAATCCATCACCAAGTGAGTTCTTCTTTTATATTACGTAAGTACTATGTTCATAATGATTCATTAGATCTTGAATTGGTGTTGGTGATTTGAATGTGCTTGGTTTGTTATGATACATCTAATAGAGTGAAAGAATACATGTGGGTGTTCTTGACTTGGTTCCAACTTGTATTTGATTTTGATACACTGTCATACTTTTGCTGAGTCGACATGGGGAAGTTAAATTGCATAATCTTGTAACTTGAAAGCTTACATGTTGAAATGACTTGTTCATTGAGATGAAAATCATGGGTGACTACAAACATGCGATGTTGTGATTATTTCTATGCCATAAATTGATACGATATCTATGTAGTAGTTTTGTTCAAAAGATGCATTAGTCCAAACATGAAAGCATTTTCAAGATTGCATAATGTTAAGAGGACATGAAAGTATGACTGTGTTGAACATATTGTTGGAACATATCACCTAAATGTATGTCGATGAAGTCTGAGTAATCGACATCATTCACTTAATTAGTTTGTGTCAACAAATTAAGTGTGGGGTGGTGACACTATTGTCTGTTTGTCAATTGAATCTTCCGAGATGAAGCTAACATGACTTTATTGAGATCTCAGGTAGAATGACACAAAAAGGACAACAAGGAAAAGAAAAAGCGTCCACCACACAGAAAGGTAAGAAAAGAGGAAGAAAAGAGCAAGCTAAATCCTCCTCGCTGCAAATACCTCGACGCACTCTTGGAATCAGGTTTTTCTTATTTATTTTCCACTGAGGACAGTGTGTCCCGTCTAAGTATGGGGTGCTGGTATTTGCATGCTATACTTCTTTATCTGCATTTGTATTTATTTATGTTTGTTTGTTTTGTTTTTTTTAGTAGCTAAATTTTTTTTTTAAAACTCGGCATGAAATTATTCTGATAGGCGGTATGGTATTATGACAAGAGTTTGTGCTAAGATCATTACTATTGAGACGTTTAGGCTCTAAGTGTGACTCACTGTGTGATATCTATGTGGTTTAATTACTTCATATGTTGGGTCAAGAATCTATGCTACTCCCAATAAAGTCGACCATGTGCCTTGTGGGTGTGAGATGATAGTATATTCTATGTTTGTGGCTGATTCTAGAACTTGCCTGGTATGTATGTAAAGCGATATAAAGAGTGTGAGTTTAAGAGATGATCTAGGCATTTCTTTGGAAACCTATGATTGTTTACCTTCATTTTATCTACCCATGGACATCATCCTAGATAACCCCCTTTGAGCCTGTAGCTATTTTCTTTGACAGCCTCATATGTAAGCCTAATCCATTTTTTTTCAAGACAATAATTTGATCCAAATTCCTAAGTGCTTTAAATTGTAAAGTCATGTGGCAAAATAAGAGGAAATTGGGTAAGAGTGATGCCTTAGAGTGTATTGGTACTTGAATTTGTTATAAAAAAAAAGAGTGGCTATCATAGAGGCATGTTATAAAAAGAAAAAAAAAGAAAAAGATAAAAAGATCTTTGTGTTTATCATTGAATAACAAAATAGGTGAAAAGGGGTGGTAGATGAAATAAAGGTAGAAAGGTTGTTTGAAAGGAAGTGTTAATGGCATAATGTGATGTATTAAAGCGCTTAGGAACATAGTCACTATTTCTGGCCAAAATAGTCCTACCCGTCCCTTAGCCAACATTACAACCTGTAAAAGACCTATTTGATCCTAAGCTTAGCATTCTGATATTTAGTGGAGCATTACACTAAGGCCAAGCCTATGGTCATCAGTTTCAACGTATGAATTCTTTGTGAGAGTGAGAGCAAGGAGATACCCATGTTTCGAAAAAAATGCAATACTTGTGAGTGATTATGGGTAACATCTTATGTGAGACACACATGGTTGATGAGTTTTGGGTAGCTCTGTATGATTCTTTATGCCTTAACTTTTGGATACGAATTAACCATCATCACGAGTCTATATTAGAGGTTGAATTGTTTCTAGTAGTGGTCAGAAAACTACTCTTTGTCAATAATTGTCATGACTGTCTTGATGAATATTTTGTTTTGTTACTGTGAAACCCTAAGTAGATGTTTATACGGACATGATATTTTGTTCGAGGACGAACAAAGCTTTAAGTGTGGGGTATTGATGATAGGCGTATTTACATGCCTAAAGTACTATAATTGACCCATATTTTATCTAAGTTTTGAGGACAAATTATATAATTCATGCACTTTTAGTGCTTTTTCCTATAAGTGAGCTAACAAACATGATTAGCAAGTTTTCAGGTATAAATGATGAAGATTTCAGCATTTTATGGATAACTTGACGCCCAAGGAAGCTTCACAAAAGAGGGGAAGGAGAGCTTGGACGCCTAGGACCAAACGTGACGCATGGAAAACCTGTCCCGACCAAAAACAGCATTTTCAAAGACTTTGGGGATCAGCAGTAACATAGTAGGATTAGGATAATGATGCAGTAACTTATTAGGATTAGGATAAGTACGCAGTAGCCTGGTAGGAATAGGATATGGGTATTATAAATACCCTATTTTGCTAGAGATTTTTATGCATTCCACAATACAATAATTCTTCAATTCCGAATCATTCTAATTCTTCCATTAATTCGAAAACTTCTACTTTTAATTCTTATTCTCTTCATCTTAAGTCGACTCTTAATTTTCACAACAAGAGAAACGCTATTCTAAAAGGGAATTCATGCCACAAGCCATACCAAACCCTACTACACGTAAGATCTTTATTTTGGTATAATGATAATGTCTATTGTGATTTCCATTGCACTCATGAGTAGCTAAACTCCTCTGTTGGAGTTATGGAAGCCTTGTGAGATACTATCTATTGCTATGAGTTTGCGAATTCTTGACACGTATGCTGTTTATATCATTATTCTCTTCATCTTAATTTAAATTCTTGTGGTTGCAAACACATAGGGTACGCTAGTATAGCATTAACTTGTTCAAAAGAAAAGTTATATGTCTGGAAAAGAGATAATGTCAAGGTAATAGGGCACCAACCCCTGTTAAAAAGTTAGTGTCGTAACTGGATTAACCTCTTGGAGAATTTATGCCATTAGATACGCTTTAAGCTCGAAAAAGTTAAAGCGAAATAGTCTTTGTTAGGTCGAAAGACGCTTGGATTTACCATAGAATACAATTCTCTACAAGCACATGCATGTCTGAATTCCGCATAACTCATAGCCAATAGAGACGTATAACTCATAAGGTGGACATAACCCCAACTCCCAATTCTCATTGATTAACATCTTACTAAAAATTCCTCCTTTTTACTTTGCTATTCTCCGTTTTTACTTTGTTATTTTATTACACTATTGCACGCTACAAAATCCCCCCTTTTACGAGACTTTCACCAAAAGTCTACTAATCTTTGCTTACTTAGTGACCGGCTATTCCCTATGGGATTCGACACCCAACCCAGTTGGGTTCTATATTTGACAGCGACCGCTTACACTCTTACGAGAGCTGTAGTTTGAGCGTTATCACTAGGTTGGGTTAATGGGGAAATCTCCGATCTATATTGGGCTTTAGATTCCTATATGACATAGCTTGATTTTAGGGCATGTAAAGTTTATTTCAAAGACAAGGTTCATTGTTTGTTAGGAGTCCATAAATACGTGTCATATAGAGTCTCTTTTATAGGTGTGTAGAGTGCCAAACTTATAAAAGATGGGCTATGAGACATTTAGCAATGTTTCCCATTCTTGCATTTCAATCTCGAGCCATATAGAGTCTAATGTCTCGAATTCCTCTACTTTTTACTTGCTCATCTTTTAGATCATGTATTCAGGAAGATCTAATGTTTAGGTAAACTCTTCTAGCCCGATAGGGAATATATGGACAAAAATCGTCCAACTTCTGTGGTTCATGCCTAGTTAAGGGTCGTGACATGTAACTGTCCTCATGGGGTTCCACCTACTACTAACCCTACTTTTGGAAGGGACACTTTTCCTCAATTACCTCAAAATGTTAGGTTTCACCGCTGTATTTCTTGGTTGACTTAGGTTGGTTGTAAGAGGTATAAGATAAAATTTTGGGTGGGTCCCAACTCATATCCTATGACTATTTCTCCCTACTCGAACCCATTGAAAGTGGACTTCTTCAAAATGGTAATGCTTTTAGGCTACAAGGAGTTCAACCTCAGGTCATCTAGGCCCTATTTGTACCCATCTATTCACCTTGTTATTTTTGCAGTCAATCACACCATAGTTGTTTTGAGAAAGGAAAGAATCAGTGTTGTAAATATGGTCAACTGGGTCATATGAGATAAGAGTGTCCCATAATGATTTCCTCTTTGGCAAAAAGGGTCGGTTACCACTTCTCTAACTCTTGCACTTGGGGGTGCTACTTCCAGCTCCATCATTGGTTGGGACCATCTCAATGCTCTTACTATCCCTCGGGAGACCAAGAAATCTTTTAATGCTAACGTGGGTATGTTGAACTCTTCTCCTGAGATGTGTATTGTTTTCTTGATACAGGGTCTACCTTATCCTATATGACCTAATTTGTGGTTGTACATCTTGGTTTTGGTCCTAAGAATTTATCAATTCATTTTTTTATTTCTACCACGGTAGAAGACCCTATGGTTACCAAAAGGGTCTAAAGGGTATGTGTGGTATCTGTTAGTGGCAGAGAAACTCTTGTAGATTTGATAGAATTGGTAATGGTCAATTTTAATGTTATTCTGAGGATGGATTGGTTGCATTCATTTAATGCTTCCTTAGATTTTCGGACCCATAGGATCAAGTTTAAATTCCATAATGAGTTGGTCATTATATGGGAAGGGGGTTCTACAGTTCCTAAATTGAAGTTTATTCCGTATATTAAAGTCCAAAAGTTATTCTTAAAGGGGTTTTTGTATCATTTGTTTCGAGTTAAAGATTCTAACTTGAAAAGTCCTTCCTTAGAATCTTTTCATGTGGCTAATGAATTTCCCAAAGTATTTCCTGATTATCTACCTACTATTCCTACTGATAGAGAAATTTATTTTGGGATTGGTCTTGTTCCTAACACTCATCCAATTTCTATCCCTTCTTATAGAATTGCTCCAATAGAGTTGAAGAAACTTAAGGAGCAATTAAAATAACTATTAGATAAAGGTCTCATATGTCCTAGTGTCTTCTTGGGGTGCCCTTATGTTGTTCATGCACTAGAAGGATGGCTCTCTCTATATGTGCATTGATTCTTATTAGTTAAACCAAGTGACCATAAAGAATAAGTATCCTCTCCTAAGAATCGATGACTTGTTTGATCTACTTTAAGGTGCGAGGCATATTTCTAAGATTGATCTAAGGTTGGCTTGCTTACTCTAGTGATTCTCTCCTACCTAAGTTAAGGGAGAACTCTACTAATGTTTTGTGCATTCTATTACCACTTACGCCTAAGGTTCACATTTTGCATATGTTTTGTTCCCAGGATATGAGTCTTGACCTTACATTGTGTTACCTGTTGTGTATGCGGTGGTGTGTCTTTTGGTGCCAATTCCTAAGGACTCCTCCTATGGTATGTGGTGTCGGGATGGGTTTCATTTGTGACCTAGATGGTTTCTATGAAGCACTTCATGCTTATTGTGTCGTGTCTCTTTATGGGGTCTTTTCTTGAGTGGTATAAGTGTTTTCTATGCTTTAGTTCCCTAGTGATCCTTCTTGTGATGGGGTGGTAGTGACCTGGAGAGCATGGTGATGTTTTAAAATAAGGTAATATAGAAGTTCGTATGTGAGGAAAATTCTAGGAAGACTGCTAGAACTATAGTCTTTGAAGGCAAGGTAAGGTTTTTTCCATAAGAAATGGTTAGGAAAGGACTAGATGGTAGAGGAAATAGTAAGGGTTACAAAAACCTTAGAAGGATGGATTGTACCATAGGTATAGAAGGAGTAGGCTTGAATATTGTGATTCGTAGATATACAAATAGTGTGTTCGGTACTTAAGAAGCTTAGTGAGGCATGTTGCTTGGCTAAACTGATGAATGTAGAGTACTATCTTGGGTGGATGTAAGAGGTAGAACCCGGTGGCTTAGGTTGATTCCCCCTATCATGAGGTAGGTTTTAAGGTGCAAATGGTATATGGTTAGGATCCTTAGAAAAATCTAATGAGTTTGGCATTATGACTAAGATACAATTTGGACATACCACTTGTATACTAGTATATGAGTTGTATCCTTTCTAACCACTTCTTTCGTATGTTGGACAGTCTAGTTAGATAGTATATTAGTCAAGGTATGAGTTAGCCTACCCTTAGTAGTACCTGAGGGTACGAGTCATACCAAGGGAAGTCATATTGTGCTTGGCATTTGATATAGTGTGGATTGTTGTGGGTAACGTTTGGGGACACAACTTAAGAACCCTTTGGATATGACTCGATGGTGAGCGTTCATACCTTGGTTAGTATATGGGCCTTTGGTGAAGTCTAGGGTACAAGTTAGGGTTCCACTGGTACCCTAGGGTATGATTGAGCTAGCTTATGATTGAGCTAGCTAAGTCGTACCCTACCACGAGGTCATTTTCCAACTTATAAGTCAAGGGACCTAGGGTCATTTCCCACCCTAAAACCATAAATTCCCCTCACTACATAAAGTATTATAGTTTCCTAAAACACATTGGAGGTAGATCAAACATTCAAAATACCTTCTCAAATACACTTTGGAAGATTTGTAGGATGGGGTTATAAGTGTGTTCATCTTGGAGCAAGAGGAGTCAAGTTTTCTATGGAGAATCAACTTATTTATGGAATGTATCTCTTCCCTAATTATTATTTGAAGATGTCATGAGTTTTAAACAATTATTTTGGCTTGTAAATGGTCGTTTTGATATCAAATGTTGTGGGTTTTGAAGCATAATGTTTGGTATTGTTTTACTAGTTGACATAGCTTATGTTTATATAATTTTTTTTGTGATGATTTGCACATGTAAGTGATTTTTGATTGTAGTTTAACAAATGTTTCTTGAGTAACCCTAATATTTATGGATTCTACCATGATTTTTGTGTCTTGCTAAAAGTGTGCCCTTAAGGTATTTGTGAAAATACCTAAGAGAATTGGCTAGTCATATGTTAATGTTTAATGAATGATGGTATTAGTCTAGTGAACATGAATGAGATAAGATATTGTTATAATGAGTGTGAATGCTTTTTAAATGGTTGGTAAAGGCTTTGTTAACCATGTAATGAGTTAAATTTATCGTTTTGGATGGTTTGACGGCTAAAAGAGTTAAAGTCCCTAGACATGAACTTGAATTATGTATGGAAATAAAGTGGGGTATCGAAATGCTAATGAAGAATGAATAGGTTTGTAAGGGTCTTGATGACCACCGATCAAATCAAATGATGATTTGAATTAAGGCATTTTTCTAATAAATTATTTTATCAATAAATATTTTAATGAAGATCTTATGCTCCCCTATGGTATTGATTTAGGTAAATAGTTCAAGTCCTTAAATGTTGAAATGAATTGTGTGGATGTTAATGTACAAACTAAAGGGGTTAAGAGTTTGAATACCGACTAAAAATGGTAATAAGACGACTAATGGTTCAAGTCCCTAGTCTGAATGGCTTGTAGTTTGAGTCCCTTGCCCGATGAAAAGTCTTGTGATTTGAGTCACAAGGTCATATAAATGAATTGATTGATCGATAATGGTAATACCATGGTGTGCACTTGAAAGTGTCATTGGTATGATGATGCCAATGAAGTTCCTATGGTGAGAATTTTGACTAAGTGGTTGCACATGTGAAATGATGATTTTAAATTGTCCATTAAAGTGGCATGAGTAGAATGACAATGAAAGTGGAGTTCGAAGGTCTCACACTGGAAACCGCACTAGCCGGTACGAGTATCATACAATCTGGAGCTTCAAGTCCCACGAATGAGACATGCAACCAGGACGTTTGAGTTCCCCGAGTTAAATATATGATCGGCCGATTCAAGTCGCCCGAATAAAATAAATGAAAGGGTAGTTTGAATCCCCCTTACTATATGTAGTACTGCATAACTTACCTTGATGATGTTCGGTTATTTGAGTCAACCATAAAAGCATATACGGTTATGGATATTCTTTAATTCATGCAGTTACACGCATCTGGGGCCTTCCAGCTAGGGGAGTGTTGGTCCGATATACCCGTGGGTGCCTTGCTCTACAATAGTGATGCTACACAATCCAGGTTAATGACTTCACGTTCATTCTAATCCCATTCCTTACCCCGGCATGATATACTTATTTGTGTACGCATATACATGATTATATATAAATATAGATTACATTGGTTTTGTGCATTGGTTGATCAGTTTTGAACTGTTGGCACTAATTTATCCTTATCCTTGAGTGGAATGATAGTTTTCCAACTGCTAACTGTCTCTAGAAATTATGTCCCAATGTGACATAAGGACTAGAGTTTCTTTCTCTTCTTCTTTTGTGCAGTGACCAGGGGATCGAGCGGTTTGGCTGTTGACATTGAAATAGTGAGCTTCAATACTTCAGAAGGCATAAATTTCATAGTCTTTCTATCCTATGTCATTGAGTTGTATAGACTTATTATTGACATTGGTTAAAATGTTGACATTAATGAAATGTTAGATATTGTCTCAGTATTGACTATTAGTCTTAATTTCCAAAACCTTGATATATGTTTGGAGTTTATCTGACACTTATGGTTTGATATGATGAATAGATTGGGATAACGGGGCTATATCCAGTCCAAATTGGGCTTAAGATGCCCATATGACATGGACCAATTTTGGGGCATATAACATACCCTAGACAGAATGTTGGACATCACAACTATCCATCTTATAACTCCTCTTGCCCCAGTCATACCATGATTATACGATTCATACCTTAAACAAGTAACCTAGGTAAAAATATTTAGGTTTGACACTGGACAACATACGATTTGGATCATACCACTAGTACCATATCCTTATGACTCTTAGTGAGCCACTCGCTACACCATAACTGAACTAGAAAATCAACCACCAAACATTAGTTAGCATATAAATTAGGTAAAATAATTTGTATCCTCACCATACATATCATATGGTGTATCGTATGATCAATAGAGACTCAAAAACTAGGAAATTTTTCAAGGACTAAAACCCAGGGTATTTCAAATTCTCGTCTGATGGGACATCCTGGAGCCGATTATTCAGTGATGAGTAGCTATACCTTGGACTTTGGTATCTAAGTACAATTTTTATCCATACTAGTTGCAGCATTGGCATGCATTGTATTCCCTGATTATCTCCATTTATGTCCCTAGACAGCACCTTTATAAACTTATTCTCATTTTTGCTTATGGACTTTCAGTAGATCAGTTTAAGTTCCTTGAGTTATCTATGATGAGACTGTATGGATAAGACTTCGTTGATTTTTCCTCTTGGTTTTTAGGGGATAGCAGGTGCGGGATGATAAAAGAAGGGTATATTTGGATTTGGAGCAGGTGACATGACTCATGTCTTGGTTTAAGTTGCGGTTGGATAAGACTTGGGTTGATTTATGTTTATATCAAGATGTTATCAATGTGTTGTGGATCAGTGTGTGTGAATAGGCCTTTTTGGTTCAATTGGAGGCCGGTTAGTGGTTGAAGTTGAGTTTTGGCTATATAGATTTAAAGTGAGGGTGTTGGTTGAAAAAGGGATACCTATGGAAAAATCCTTTAGAAGTATTTTCTATTCGTTGAGGTTATATAGGAAAGTTATGTTTGGAGACTACGGGCCCAGTACTTAATCACTTAGATATTTTAAGATTCCTTCCATCCATAGAATTTTGGGGACGGAAATCCTTTTAGTAGTGGATATTGTAATGACCCTTCTGATCATTTTTCATATATTTTCTTATCTCTACTATTTGAGCTTCTCCATAGCTGCCCCAAGTCATTTATGACTTGTTGGGACTGACAGTTCGTTTACGTGGTAGTTTGGTTGGATTTTAGAGCCAATTCCCTATTTAGAAGTCTTTATTGGATCCAAATGGCTGACAGTCAAAAACTTCAGTGAAATAATCTTGGATGCAAATTTTAACTTTACCAGTAGATCCAGAATATAAATTTTAGGCTAGGTAGACCTTTTGTTCAAGTCCCAATAACCCGAGCTCATTTCGACCTATCAATCAAAAGTTGAAAATTTGGAAGTTTAGGTGTGGGACCCATATTTGGTAAAAACAACCTCTGATTTAAAATTTAACTTGATCAACGTGTCTTAAGAGTTGAATTTAGTTTGGTTACATTCTTCATTTATGAAAATTGGATTCAAAATAAATCCAGAGGCACTATTGGAAACTTAGAAAATTTCCATGTTATGCTGGATCTGGTGCGCCAGCGATCGCAGCAAGAAGGATGGAAATCGCTACACGATGACTGAAGAAAGGTTACAAAGATCATGGCATTGTGATAGCTGTCTGCGCCTTGGTGATCATGGCATCTCTTCAATTTGGGGTCTATTTAAAGTCCCATGGTCAAGAATTGGATAATTTTATCTTCACCCTTTAGAGCTTAAAACCCTATATAGATATTATAAATAAAAACTGATCATGGTGGGTGACTTGGGAGATTGTTTATCAACTATTACCATGAGTATCTTTGAATTTAAGGTAAGAATCCTTTGAATTATTGGTTGAATTTCTTAGTTTGGACCCAAAACTCTAAATTTATATAGGTCATGATTTTAGCCAAAATTTAGCTTTATTTGCACCTATTTCTTGGGGGTTATGATTCCTTGTTCATGAATGAACATTGAGTTGACCTCGAAAATGTGTTTTCTGACTGTGGGGCCCACTCATGGTTTTTGGTGTCATTTTTGGACCCAAAGCACAATAGTGCAATATGGGTATTGTTAGACTCGTGTTGATAAGTAGGTTATGATTTTGATAGTGTGATGGTATTTTGGGATTGTAAATTGAAGATGCAGGTTGGTGAATGATGTGAGTTTTGTAGCTCAACTTTGAGGTGGGCTTTTATCTATTCTTCTTCAAAGATGATGTGTCATATCTATTGCGTGTAAATATGAAGTTAAGATTAATTATGGATATAATGAGTTATTATTGAACATTGAATTTCAGGGATTAGATGGGGTTTGACCCGTAAGTTGAATTACTTTATACCCTTTTGAACCTGGTTTCCTTCTCCCTCGATTTAACTAATTTCTAGGATGGATATGATATAATGTTAGGGTTGGAAAGTGTTTTAAGTATTGTAATGATGGTTGGTAGGATTAACCTTTATCGAGCTATTCTAGATATTTTGAAACCATAATTTGGGTAGAATTGACATAAATGCCCTTTATTCTAATAAAGTTCCAATCTTAGGATTTTTTTATGGCTTCCTTGACATAAAGAAGTTGAACTCGATACCTTATAATAGTTGGGGCATAGTTTGGCTAAATATTGAAATTGAGGATTAGAACTGGGGATACCCGACCCACTTAGGCCAAGTCTTGTATTAGCATGTTGGATTTAGTTGTGAATGTTAAAAATTATTGAGACCAGTAATCCTTAGTATAAGGGTACCACATGACATGGTTAATTGTGATGATGTTCCTCGAATTGTGACTGATGAGTTATGGCTATGCAAATCCTTATAGAAATGATATTAGGCCTTTAGAGATTTTATTTCCTCTTAGACATTATTTTGGACCTTTAGAGATGGTGTTTCCTCATACACTTGATATTTGTCACGTATAGTCATTAATCCCTCATAGACATAACTTTGGGTACTTAAAGATGTTATTTTTTTTGGATATGTTACCCAGACCCTCAAAGACTTTATTTCTTATTAAATGTGATTATTGAGATTATAAAGATGATATCCCTCTTAGATATGATAAATGGCCTTTAGTGGTTATACTTTTCATAGTTATAATATACAAACTATAGATGTGATATTTCTTATAGATGTAATAGGCCTTATAGTTATGAGTTATGTTTTATCGATATATTATGCCTCCTAGATGTGAGATGCCTCCTAGATGTGAGATGATTATAGAATTGCGATAGTTTATAACTATGATTTCTGAATATGTGTATGGGCCTAAGGTCATGATTATGATTTTGTGATTATTCCAAACATATTATTTGGCCAAGGGCCATGTAATGATATCGGTTGGATATTCAAGAAGTATTTATCCTTGTAAAGGATACGATTGTAGAATATAGATACACATATGTTTATGTTGCTTACAATTTTGTCGACTGAATACTATTGATGGTATGCATAGATTTCATACATTCATGATTATTACATTGGTATTGATGTTATCCTAGCCGAAATATAACCTTATAGCTATTTTTCTTAAATAAATGTTAAAAACCCACTTTGCATCTTAATAGTGAATTTCTTTGCTATAATATTTGCTAACTAAATGGAATATACATACATATAAAAAAGGTTTTAAATATTTTTTAAAAAATTAATCGAGGAAGATTCTAGTCCATGATTTCACACTATTACTTACTCCAGTCATGATATATTTTGCCCCTTCCTACAATTTTATAATCATTTAGTCCCAAAGATTATTTTGAGCATTAGACTTACTGAATTTACAATTATTTTAGCCATGGCTTTAGCCCGTGCACCTATTATATGTCTATAAATATATGTGTATTGATGTTTATGATTATAGTGATACCCAGCAATGCTAGAGAATACTATTGTGATAATATATTGATACCCGATTTGAGTCTAGATGATATTGTTGTGATAATATTTATACTCGATATGAGTCTGGAGGATATTGTTATGATAATATTGATATCCAATTTGAATTAGAATGTTGAGTATGATCATAATGATGGTCATGATGACTATATTATGATGTTGATTGTGTTCTTTGCATTCATTGTTGCATGGGCATCGCCTATCACCAGTATGTACCTATGTTTATTAGCTGGTATTGGATGGTTGCATAGATATGGGTGAAAAATATGTCATTTGTTGTTGTATGTTGATTGAACATTTCAAGCCTGGGGAGGTGGGTTACTTATAGGCTCGTCTAGGTATTTGGTTGTCCGTAGTTGCTTATTATTTATGCCATTAATGATATTTTTATTACCATTGATATGATCATTATTATGGCTAGCTTATGATAAACTGGTCATTGATCTGGTATCGATATTTCAGGTGTGTTTTTGGCCTTTTCTGTCTTATAATTGTATTATTATACATAATTATATCATGTCAAGACATGTATATTAGAAACCATGAGTATGAAAGAATTTAATCCTGATATGATTATAATAAGGTCTTAGAACGAGGATATGATAAACTAGGTTATTCTTTCAGTCAACCTCATGTTTATATGTATGTATGTATATATATAGCTATATATTTCTATGGTACTACGTATCTCCCTTCCTTTATTTGTTCATATGGTATATTCGTTTGTTGTCCTTGTATATTAGTATATATTTGTCTTTTCCTATTTATTCATATTTTGGACAGGGATATATTGTACAATGTTGAGATTCCTAAATATGGCTGGAATAAGATAGTGCACCCTTGTTACTTACTTAGCCTTATTGTGTTGGTCTATTGGACATGTACCGGATAGTTGTCCCTTAATATCTCATTGGTTTGTTATATGATTTCTGGACTCTTAAGTGCAGTTTCCATTTTGTTTATATGTTGAATATATCTTATTTATATTTAGAGATCAGTCGGTAGTTGCCTACTGAGTACCATACATTTGGTTCTCATTCTACATTCTACAGCCTATAGATCATAAGTATGGGTTATCGCTATTGATATGTATGTTTTGTAGAGTACGTATGGTTCAGAGACTTAGAGTGAGCTCCTAACGTTCGTAGAATTACTAGGTCTCTCTTATTTATTAGAATTGTCTCTATATTGTATTCAGAGATAAGTTGTATTAGTGTAATTCCTTGATATTTTCACTTTTATAGCTTATAATATTAGAAGATCTTTTACTGATACCGCCAAGTTTTGGGATTCAATTTTGTAATTGGTCTTTATTTCTTTTATTCTGCATTCTTTTCTTTATATTATTGAATAGTCCGTTACTAGTCATTTCGGACTGCAGGTTGCTAGCCTACTGGTAGGTTATAGTAGGCATCATCATGACCTAAGAAATTGGTTCATGACACAAGTTATGAATGACGTTGACCTCTATTGAGGATCCCCACCTCCAGAAAGACGATAACTATAGTTGTGCTAATACTAGGGCCTCTTACCTCTACCTCCATATACATATAGAAATTCCTTCTCTATAGTACTCGCATGAACAACAACCTGGTGGAGGTAAATCAACCTACTATCAAATTCATTGATGCCAATAAAGTATTAGATATAATCCTCTGTTAAATCCCTGCACTATCTCATACTCTATTGGAAATAACACAGAATTATTTCTATCACTTTATAGAAACCCTATCGTGTACTCTAACAATAATGAAAAACACAAATGAGTACCTATAAACTCAACTTTACATTGTGAATCATTCAATGTACTGGACACTACCTTTGTTTATGTTGTATCCATATAATGAGTCGGTATCACTAAAATTGTATTATGAATAACTGATGTAGTCATAAACCTCATCGCACCATGGGCAGAAACTGTAGATCCCCAAAATCAAGCTCCAACTCCATTTGCTAACACATGCTAAAGTCTATTTGCATCTATTGACAATATCATCCTATCCATCGAACAAGAAGTGGAGCTAAAATAAATAATTAGAAGTTTATAGAAATAAGGACACACGATATATAATCAAGAAAAGGAATTTCCTAGGAACACCTTATAAACTTCTAAAGATAGGATGCATATGTCATCGTATTGATCTATATGAATCTACTAAGCATTTCTCTCTTCTAACAACAACACCATTGAACCTGGCTTCAATACAAAACTTTCATAACCTAATTTCTCCAATCATGATGGTACCTACTATAACCCATGAGTAGGTAAGTGAACAGTAGCCCTAAATTGAATGTTATGGGGTTATATAAAAATTGATAACCAAAAGTAAATAATAGTAGAAAGAGAACTAGGAGAAGCAAATATCCCCCAAGAGCTGGTGTCGGCCGATACATGAGCCACTAGATAATAGAAGTACTAGGTGACAATAACATATATATACAAAATCATCCCTAAAATACAAAATAAAAACTACTCTAACAAAAAACAAAGGGAAAAGGAACAACTCTATATGTCAAGAGCAATTTGGTCCATTCTGTACTTTCTAAGCCTATTCTAAGTTAACTATACACCTCGTAAGGGAGTATATTATTTTTTTCTTATGAAACCTAATAAAATTTATATCATTTTCATTACCTTCCCGCATGCGTAATATAGATTTTTGACTTGAATTGTGTCTAAGGATGTTAAAAGGGTAATTTGAGAAAGTTTCCAAATTCTTGGAAAGGGTTTTGAGCTATTTTGGAACTCTGAGGTTATGTGTCTCCATAATATCACCGTGTTAGAGAGGTTACCCTCCGCAATAATGGCATGGCACGAAGGATAATCTCAGTGATAACGGCATGGCATACCAAAGTGTAAATTTCATCCAGTTTTATTTTTCAGTAGGAGTGAGGGGCTTTTTGTCTTTTTACCCATTCCATGACTTATAAACATAAAAGAGACCATTTTTCTTCAGTTGTTTTAAGATCATCTCTACTTTATTCCTCTTTAAATCTCCAACCAAAAGAGCTTAAGGGTTTTACTATACATTTATCATCTGGTCTCCAAACTTCAAATTAATTTAAAATTCTTGTGTGTTTCACAAATATTTCTCTTCTCTAAACTTTAAATTTTTATTGTGACATGAATTGAATGGTTTTCCATGTGATTTAAGTAGCGGGTTTTTCCATGGGACTTAATTGGTACATTTTTTAAATAGTTGGAATGAGGGACATGAGTTCGCCCAAGTTGGATGAATTTTGGCTTGGAATTGCATAAACCTCAACCCACTTTATGAATTTAATTTGAATTATGAAAAATTACATAGTTTAACTTGTTTCTGAACACATTGAATTGCAATAATAGATAAATAGATATAAAAATGGATTTGGATGGCCTTGGCAGTCATGGATTGGATATTAATAAAACTTGGGAGTCAATGTGGTAAGTCGATTGGTTTAAAATATTTAGTTTATCTTTCAAGTGTATTATTTTAATGATACCATGTGGTAAATGCCTTACTGAATTAATTATGGGTTAATGGTTGGAATTATATGTAAAGTGTTTTAATTTGGGCTTAATGGGAGTTTTTTAGCCACCGTAAAGGTATAAGTCCTGGGAAAACGAACACTAAAAACCATGTTTGCCAGTTTTGGGGGTTTGTATTATCGTGTGCTTGACACACACTTGATATATATATATACATATATATATATATATATATATTTAGGACAATTATTGTCCATGGTGTCTTTAGCATTCCTTCGTATTTTCCTTAATTTGTGTGGTTAAGACGAATTGAGTGACACAGTCCAGGTTAATGATTTTAAAATTCTCAGGTTCATAACCCTTACCCTCTCACAAAATCCTATTTATGTATGTATGAATGTGTGAATGTGGTTTTGACTATTTTCTTACATGGCATTATTTTATCACTTTTCCTAAGTTATATGTTAGTGTGTGTCCCACTAATTGTCCTGTAAAGCTATATCATTTCAAAATGTAGGGTTAAAAGATACTTCTGTTGCTCCTGCGCAACTCTAGGTGGTTTAGAACATTCGTTGAGTTATTATGAAGCGGTCATAGTACTTTTGGATTTTTTTGGTTCATAGTCTGGGGCATGTCCCAACTTCATTAAATCATTTGGTACTCTAGTTTTAGAGGCTATTATGGACAGATGTGGTTGGTTGGTTATTATTTTGACTCTAAGTTTGATTGAGTCATTTGCTCATCTACTTGGTACTGTTTCATTGGATTCCTTATTATTATTATTATTATTATTATTATTATTATTATTATTATTATTATTATTATTATTATTATTATTATTATTATTATTATTATTATTATTGTTCTCTTGAGGTTAGGTTAAGGGGGTGGTCTCTGATCCATGGTGTACTTGAGATTTGCCTCACAGCCAAGCCCTTATTTGGGTTGTGACAATTCTATATCTCTCTCCTATTCTATGCTCTAACACGTAGAAGTAAGAACATCCAATTTTCTAAATCAAGTTTTCCCTCTAGAACCCTTATTTTTGTAAGATGTATGAGAGTTTCATGAGGGTATCATTTCACTCTCGTGTGAATGGTTTAAAAATATATTATGTTATATAATGGTTTTTAGTTTAGGGGTTTAAACAGAAATATGCATATTCATGTTAATTTAGTTTTAGTTGATCTTATTTATTCTTAATATAATTAAAAAAATAATGATTCTTAAAGTCCCTTTTAACCTTGATGAGGAAGTATGATTTCAATAGAATTTAGTTTTTATAATGCTTAAAGCTTGAGCATAGCTTTTTCAAAAAAATAATTTTATCAATTTTTCACAACAGCTTTTAGATAGATAGAAATTAAATTATTTAGCAGCATAAATATCAAGATAGCTTTGAGAGAATTACTTAGCACTGTAGATACTGATTTAAGACCACCCAAGTACCATAACTACATTGTCACTTTCGTATTTTGAAGGCACCATAGAATAAGCAACTCATTTTAGCCCCAGAGGTGAATCTATATATTGATAGATAGATTCTATATCCTTTCAAGTTATAGGGCAACCCTCCAAACTAAATTTGACCTTGAGCATCATGAACGTACATGATATATGTCAATTGTATGAAACTCCTACTTAAATACATAACTTTCTTTCAAAAGTTGATTTTATATGATTACTTATGAAATCCTAGATAGTATGAAATCTAGATATGCATTCTTATTAATATTTAGTTAAAAAAGCTTAATCTCATAAGTAATTATATTAAAATTTAAGGCGTGCCCAGTCTTACACTACTTACATATTATGAAAATTTATTTAGTTTTCTTAATGTATGTTAATACATGATTATAAATCTGCTTATCATAAATCTTATATACTCTGTACATTCCCACGTACTGATCGCATACTTTTCTTTGTGTTGTATCTTTTTATTTTTCCAGTTTCCAATGTTCATTCCTAAGCTTGTAGCTAGATGAATTACATCTTTCTATTAAGTAGTGAGTCCTCCTCATTCAATGACTTGGAGTATCTTGATTTATTGACTTTATTTCAAACATGTCTTTTTAATGGTAGCTAGGGGCTTTGTCCCTACAAACTTATTTCATTTTAGATAAAGGCATTATTTTAGACAACAGATTTTTATAACTATTTGGGCTTTAGTTATTTTCTTAATTTGGATAATAATGATTTAGTGACCGCTACTTTTATTTCTCAACCTTTGGTTATGTCTCCAATGTTGTTTAATTAGTAACATGCTAGTACCAAGGGTTTGCTTCAAATAACCAATGCTTTTGAGTGTTGATCACGCCTATGGTACAGACTCGAGTTGAGACTTTTTCTACTTTATTAGAACATTTATTTTGACTTGACTAATATTAAAAATTCATTATCAATATTAAAGTTCATTTTGTTAGAGATTTAATGAATATAAAAACTCCATCATTAGCTAGAAACAATATTAGTAAAGATAAAATTCTTTTATATTTGTATTTTATAATAGTAAATTGTGTTAGTAAAATATTGATAGTGAAAATGACAAATAATAATAATGTAATAATGAAATTATTATTTTTGTGATGAAATGTATTGCCTCGTCGAGCTATTGAAATACTTCTCCAACATGGCACTGACAATAAAACTAAGAACGTTTTCTTTTGTTAACTTCAATGGTTGGGAGAAAATAATGTTCTTTTTTCTAGTCATAATTCTAATGTAAAAATTCACTAGTGATGATCCTCCTATTCTTGAAGAAGGATAGCTGAAAACTAGAATTTTATGGTATTTGAGGCTTAGATGCATTCAACTTCTTTTGCATGGGACACACCCTAAGTTCTTTATAGGATGACTTGTGCAATATCTATTGTCCTGTGAAAACTTCAAGAAAATTATGTATGACATTGAAAAGAAGTATAAAACTGAAGATGCATGCTTGAAAAAGTTTGTAGATGCCAAATTTATGGACTAGTAGTGGACAACAATTTTGGTGGAGTCCAAAATACAGAACTTTAAGTCCTTATTCGGGACCTTTTTGTTGAACTTATACTGTTAAATGATGTGTTTCAGGTGGTTGGAGTAATTGAAAATTTTACTCTCTCTTTAAATATTTCAAGAATTACCTAAACAACAAACACAAAGAAATAACACTGAAAGATCTTGTGATTTGTATGAAGATCGAGGGGACAATAAAACTATTAAGAAGAAGTTGCATAGGAAGTCAATTATTATGGGTGAAAATATTTTGAGTTGCGCTAAGTAATAAGTTAGAAAAAGAGCAGAACAAGAAAAAATTTTAAAGTAATCATTATAATTGGTGAAAAACTGATCCAATTATTGGGTTCTAAAGAATAATAAAAGAAAAATAAGGCTAATATGGTGGATACAATGATGAGACTGAAAATATGTGTGTTATGCTCAATAAATGCAACATTGTTAGAAATTAAAATAAGTGGTTGTTTGACTTGGGATCCACTCAACATATTTTTTTGGTTATAGAAGAATTTGTGACTTACAAGAAATGAAAAATATTACAACAACTAATGTTGAATAAAGTGAACATATTTTCTTGATGATGACTTCTCAGAAGGTGTTGAATCTTAAAAACTTGTTAAATATGGGTTTAAGTCGTCATTTATTTCTAAGAAAGTTTGTTTTTACAATCCAACAGATAGCTTTATCCTCTATCGAATTACCTAAAATAGACCTCAAAATCCCCTCTACCACATCGGGTGCAATAAAAAATCAACTCCCAATGTCCTTATCTAAATATTCCTCTGTAAGTATGTCATGAAGTTGGAGAAAAACCTTGATATTCCTTAGTTAATTTTCTTTTAGAATTATTGTAAGAATTCTTTGAACCAAGAATTCCAATTGCCAATAATGTTTTGGTGGTTGATAGAAGATTCCAATAAAGTTTGTCGTCTCAGTTGGATACCCAAAACAACGTAACTTTTAATTTTTTAACCTCCTTATGATTTTCTTAAGTTTTATCCTTTGTTTGATTTAAGTTTACATTATCTTCTTTAATTTATCCATGGTATTTAGTTAAATGGAAGAAGTCTTTATCATTTTGTAGTTGTTCCTTCTTTAAGTTTTTTCAGTTACATTTTAGCTTTGTGTGTTTTTTCATTTCAAAGAATCACATCTAATGTGAATTTGTAAAGTAAATCCATATGCCTGTTTAAGCCCATATAATTAGGTTTAATCGCATTAGGGATTCATTTAACTTTTTGGCCTACTTGTGTACTACCCTGCTCTTATGTGCTTGAGTTTAATATTTCTCTAATTTAGAAAGTTCACAAGTAGTAAACCATAGCTTTATCTTAACTAATCTAGTTCCAGTGCAACTCCTCGAGATTACACCCTGGGCACCACACGGTGTTTACAGTCCCGAGGGACCACAAGCTAACCCATGAGCTGGTACCGGTTGTGAGCACTGGATAACTTGATCATAAATATGGAAAAATACTGACATGCCATATAGTTTTATCACTAAATCAACACTGAAATATGAATCTATAGAAATAACTGACTGGATCTCATAAGATAATGATAAACTGGATAACTAACTGTAGTGTCTGAATAATGAATAACTGACTCTAATATTTGATAAGCCTCTAAAACTGAATCACTATGAGTAGATGGGACAGACCCCCAACTAACTCCTACTAACTACTAACTGGAACATGAAATAAAGTAAGCTTATCCTCAAAGTATGAGGACTCACCACTGCTACTGCTGAGGATCTGATAAGTCAAATCGTGAGCCAAAAACTAAGCGTCAGAACCTATGATATAATACATCATAGTGTAAAATAAAAGGTATGCGATCAGTACTTTGAATGTACGGGTATGCTAAATAAGGTAGGCCGATATGCATAGTTTCATGAAGAGAACAGATAATTAACTAGATATGCATGTAAAGCATGAAGTACTGCATAGAGAGAATGAAATCTATAGGTATTGGGAATATATGGAAATCTGTAAATATTGAGTATGCATGAAAAATTGTAAATACTAAGGATGCATGACCAAGCATATAACATGAACTGAGTAAAATCAGTAAATAAAATACTGAAAAAATTGAATTCTGTTTGCTTTGGTCAAATAAAACTAAGACCGAATAACTGAATAGGGATTGTAACTGAAATTGTATCTGAGACTGTGGGAGGTATCATCTAATTGAAATTCCCAAATTTGAGCTAATCGGGGCCTAACTTGTAACCCCATTTTGAAGGGTATTAATACCGTGCCATGGGTACTAACACCAACTATATGGATCCACTAAAATTATATAATGTCCAAAGCACTAAGGGTGTAGAGCTTGAACTAACGGGTGACCCCTACAAGATAGTCAAGCCTAATATGACGGGTGACTTCTCATATCCTACACTGTCTATGTAGTTCTGGAGTATAAGAACTGCAACTAATGACTCTGCCTATCAGACAGGGAAGCTACCATCCCTACACTCGCTCAGTGCTAAATCCTACTCCCAACTGAAAGACACCAAAATACAAAACTTTTCTGAGTTTGTCTGACTGGTAACTGACTATTTTGATAAAGCTCATAGTATGTTCTGAAGAATATTCTGTAATGTACTGAGACTAGGCTAAGTAAAAAGCTATGGATTTTGGGTATTCACTACCCTCAGGACTCAAAACAATAATAGTAAAATGACACTAAATCTTTAAGGACAAAACATGAAGGCTTTTATTTAAATCAATCACTCTTGTAGGCATTTTATCAAACACTTATAGCTAAGGGTTTAAAACAATCATAGGAATGCCATGGAACTTGTAGGTATAGCATGAATTCTTCATAATAGCATTAATTCATTGTTTAATTCAATAATTAATAATGTTAAAACATGGAGTATTGAATAATAACAATAATTTCATGGTAACATTGTATAAAATTAATAGTACATGGAAATTCATGGATAAAATCACTATTTAAAATCAAATAAGTTGAAAAAATCAAAACTTGAAATTTTAACAGGTTACTTGGAGTCCATGGATGAAGGGAATCCATGCATGAACATCTAAAATACCTGGGATAATGAATTTTTTGAGGTTCTTGGCGAGTTCTTGAGGATCGATCTTGAATTTGAGAGCTAGGGTTTCTTGTTCTGGGAAAAGGTGATCTTTAATTTGAGAGAAAATTGAATAATGAATGATTATTTAGGTCAATTGGGGCTAAATTTTGTGTTTTAGGATGACTTTAGGTCTTAGGAAAAGACTCAAATACCCTTAAACAGATTTAAAAATTAAGTTGAAAATTGAAGATCCTAATTTTTGGCCTTGGTGCGACGTGCCACTATCGCACCAAACCACTGGAAAAGAGAAAATAGGGACCTTGACAAACACCGCTATGCAGAGCTATCACATTAATTCTCTGAAGTGCCAATGAGCTATCACATTATCACCTACTCCGTGATGCACCAACATCGCGGAGTCACACTGTAAATTGACAATCGTCATTAATACTATTTTTGCAATGCACTAAGGGTTAAAATGATGATGTTTAATGACTGAAACTTAAAATTAACATAACTTCTTACCCATATCGGATTTGGGAGAATTTTATATCGATGGAAAGCTAATTGAATTTCCTATGCAATGGCAGGCTCTAAAATGGAAAATAATAAGTGTTTAAAAAAATTTTATATACAAATACTTATGTATTGGAACTTAGATTATGCTAGTTATGTACGAGGTGTTATAACATCTCCCCCTTGGGATCATTTGTCCTCGAATTAAACTAGTTAAGCTGAGGAAAACTGCCAGACTGAGCTTACACACTGAACAAACATATCTGATGTATATGTTACATGACTAAACTTATTTGTAAATACACGAATGACATGAACATGATGTACAAATGAAAATGAGCATGATAGAGAGACATCTTATGAAGATTAGTACCTTATACTGAATCTGGATTCGCGGAGAAAAGATAAGGGTACTTGGTCCGTAGATCTTCCTCTACTTCCCAAATGGCTACCTCAACAAACTGATTCCGCCAAAGAACTTTGACTATTGGAACTTCTTTGTTCCATAGTCTATGAACTTGATGATCAAGAATTTTGACTTGAACTTTCTCAAAGGAAAGACTGCTCTAAATTTCTACACTTTCAAAGGGAAAAACTATAGCTGGATCACATATATACCTTTTCAACAATGAGACATGGAACATTGGGTGTACTGAGGCTAGATCTGAAAGAAACTCAAGCTCGTAGGCTACCTTTCTGAAACGACTGAGGATTCTGAAGAGACTAACATATTGGGGACTGAGTTTCCCTTTGTTGTTGAATCTCTTCACTTCTTTCATAGGAGAGATTTTCAAGTACATGAAATCACTAACCTCAAACTCTAGATCCTTTCTCCTCACACCTGCATACGACTTCTGTCGTCTCTGAGTAGCCCTAAGCCTTTCTCTGATCAACTAAACCTTCTCTAACGTATCAAACACCAAGTCAGGCCCTACTACTATGGCCTCACCTACTTTAAACCAACCAATTGGGGATCTGCATCTCCTATGATAGAGAGCCTCAAATAGAACCATACAGATACTGGAATGATAGTTGTTTTTGTATGCGAACTAAATCAAAGGGAAGTGGTCATCCCAATTACTTTTAAAATCAGCTGCACATGCTCACAGCAAATCCTCAAGAATGTGAATGGTCCTTTCTTCTTGACCATCTATCTGGGGTTAGAAGGTTGTACTGAGATAAACTTAGGTACCAAAACCCTTTTGGAATACTTTTCAAAAATGAGAGGTAAACTAGGTACCTCTATCTGAGATGATAGATAAGGGACCACCGTGCAACCTAACCAACTCTCTAAGTTATAGTTTGGGATAGTCCTTGATTGAATAAGAGGTATAGACTGGCAAGAAATGAGTTGATTTGGTCATTCTGTCAATAATAACCCAAATAAAATCATGTTGATGACGGGTACGAGGAAAACCTTTCACAAAATCCATGTTCACTTTCTCTTACTTCTAAGTGAGAATATTGAACTCCTGCATAGACCCACTAGGTTTTTGGTTCTTAATCTTAACTTGCTGACATATAGAGCACTTACCCACAAACTCTACAATATCTCTCTTCATCCTACTTCACCAATAGATCTCCTACAAATCACGATACATCTTTGTGGCCCCTGGATAAATATAATAACGGTCACCATGTGCCTTCGCAAGAATTCATTTTCTCAAGTCATCTACACCAAGCACACACAATATACCCTGACAATGCATCATACAATCTCCCCCTTTGGAGAAAACCTTCACTTTCTAATTTCATACTAATTCTTTCAACTTAACTAGACTGGGACATCTATCTTTCTTTTCTTTTACCTCAGAAACTAGAGATGATTCTGAGATACTCTGCACCCACACACTACCCTCTGCTTAGTCAACTAAGTAGACACTTTGTCGGGTAAGCTAATGGACTTCCTGAGATAACTGTTTCTTACCATCCTCAACATGAGCTAAACTACCCATGGACAATCTACTGAGAGCATCAGTCACTACATTGGCCTTGCCCGAATGATACAGAACACTCATGTCATAATCTTTTAATAATTCTAACCACCTTATTTGACACAGATTTAAATATTTCAGAGAGAACACATACTTAAGGCTTTTGTGATCTGTGAACACATCCACATGCACCCAATAGAAGTAATGCCTCCAAATCTTTAAGGGAAACACTACATATGCTAACTCAAGATTATGAGTAGGGTAATTCTTCTCATGGGGCTTAATATCTGGAGGCATAGGCTATGACCTTACCTCTCTGCATGAGAACACAACCCAAACCTACTCTGGATGCATCATAGTACACAATAAAACTATCTAAACCATCTGGTAGAGTTACGATGAGGGTGAGGTGAGTCGAGTCTTCAACTCCTGAAAACTCTTATCGTATGAATCTAACCACTGAAGCTTAAATTTATTCTGAGTTAATCTAGACATAGGGGATGCAATATAAAAAAAACCTTTAAAAATGATGGTAATAGCCAGCTAAAACCAAGAAACTCCTGATATCTAATGGAGAGACGGGTCTAAGCCAGTTTCTCACCGCCTAGGTCTTTTGAGGATCAACTCTAATGCCAGCACTAGAAATAATATGGTCAAGAAAATCTACTAATATTAGCCAGAATTCACACTTATTGAATTAAGCAAACAACAGGTGAGCTCTAAGAGTCTGAAGTACTATTCTGAGGTGGTCTGCATGATCATTTTTGCTACGGGAGTAAAAAAGAATGTCATCAATGAAGATTATGATGAACATGTCCAAGTAATTCTTTAATACTCAGTCCATCAAGTCTGTGAAGGCTGTTGGGGCATTTGTAAGACTGAAGGGCATGACTAGAAATTCGAAGTTACCATACTGTGTAAGGAAAGTTATTTTCAGAATGACACTTGCCTTGACCCTTAGCGGATGATAGCCTGATCTGAGGTCTATATTTTAAAAGTAGCTAGTATCTTAAAGATTTACAAACAAGTCATTAATTCTAGGAAATGGATATTTATTCTTAACTATAACCTTTTTTAACTGACGATAGTCAACACACATTCTGAAGAACCCTCTTTCTTACGCTTGAAAGGACTGGTGTGCCCCATGGGGAGACACTGCGTCTGATGAATCCCTTATGTAAGAGATCCTTCAACTATTTTTTCAAGTCTTTAAGTTCACCTGGAACCATTGTATATGGCAGAATAGATATAGGTTGAGTATTTGGAAGAAGGTCTATTCCAAAGTCGATTTCCCTTCCGAGAGGAAGTCCAGTGAGATCTTCAGGGAACACATCTGGAAATTCCCTAAATGCTAAAACTGACTCAAGGGTTTAAGTTTCTGTGTTAGAGTTTTGGACTCACACAAGATGGTAAATACACCCCTTTGATATCATTTTTATGGCTCTAAGGTACGAGATCAACTAACCCCTAAGAGCTATGGTACTACCCCTCTATTCAATGACTTGTTCATTTATGCAATAAAAATGAACTATTCAATTTCTACAATCAACTGAGGCATAGCATGAGTGGAGGCAATCCATGCTGAGAATGATGTCAAAATCTATCATCTCTAACCTCACGAGATCAACTAAGGTAACTTTCTGAGATATTATGACCAGACAGTTCCTATATACCTTTCTAGATAAAATAGAAATTCCTACTAAGGTAGACACTAAAAATGGCTTTGCTAGAGTTTTGGGTCTGACTCCGAAGTTGAGGGCTATACATGGAGTTACAAAAGAAATAGAAGCCCCAGGGTCTAGTAAAGCATAAACATGTAAATGAAATACCTGCAACGTACTAGTAACTACGTTAAGAGAATTTCCCTAATCTTGGCAGGTCTGAAGAGCATATAATCTATTCAAATGCTAGCTACAGGTAGCACTGGAAGTGGCACCCTGCTGAGTCAGGTGACCAGAAGGAACTGATGACTGATGGGACTGGCCCCGTAAGCACACATCCCTACCTTTCTGAGAAACTACCTGACACTCCCGAATTTGATGGCCTGGCTTTCCACACCCGAAGCACACATCACTACCCAATCTACATTCACCCTAATGGTGTTTACTATATTTCTTACATATAGGATTTGTACGAACACTACAAACACTGACCTAGCACTAAAAGCCTGGTGCTCTATCCTTATTGTCATTACTTAATTTGGGTATTGGAGCACTAGCTGAAGAGGGTGCTGGGGCTAAATACCTTTAATGAAACTCAAGACGGTTACCACCCTCTAACTTTGGCAAACTAGAGTTAAAAGTACCCATCCTAGCCTTCTTGTTTTCTCTCTCTCTCTCCTTAATCTTCTGCTCCTTTATCTGTTGATCATGGACTATCAGCCTAGATAAGTTTATCTTACTAATTATTATTGTAGTCCTACACTCTTTGTCCACACTCTCAGATAAACCAGACATAAACTTACTCATCTTGGACCCGTTATCAGCTACCACATAAGGAGAATATCTACCTAACTGAATAAACTTGAAGAAATACTCCCTCGCGGTCATACTACCCTACCTCAAGTTAGTAAAATCTAACACTTTGGCCTCCCTCAACTCCAATGGGAAGAATCTTTCTAAGAAAGCTATGGAAAACTCTTCCCATTCTACAGGCTGGTATGCATCCAACTCAGTACTCTAACTAGATGTCACCCCCTTAGAATCTGTGACCTTCTGAACTATATCTAAGAATTCTTATGGATTCTCTTCAGACTTAGATCCCTTGAAAGAAGAAGGATTTATTCAGGTGAAATCCCAAATTCTGGTTGTAGCAGTATTGGCTATTGGGTTGGATGGAATAGTAGTTGGCTGTTTATTCTATGCTGCTATGGAGTTGGCTAGAGTAGTGAACGCAGCCCTAAATTCTGCGTGAGAGATATGCTCATCTAGAGGATCTTCCTGGATGGGCTGAAGGGCCGACTGATTTCCTGTTCTTTTTCCGTTCTTCTTGGGAGGCATGCTATATAAATGGATGGAAGAAATAGATTAGACAGGGAATTTAACTTGTGCTCATAATCACTCGTACAACATGAATACTAAAAGAAGGGAAACGTTTCCTAAAAAACTTGTAGACTCTCATCCATAAATGTGGCGCACTACACACCCATTCACAAGACTCTACTTGACGCAGATTTCAAGCTTCCTAGGATACTTTGAAATCTTAAGCTTTGATACCATGTTTGTAATACTTCAAAAGTACACCCTGGATGCCACACAGTGCTTACAGTCCCGAGGGACCACAAGCTAACCAATGAATCGGTACCTGTTGTGAGAACTCGATAACATGATCATAAATGTGGAAGAATACTGGCATGCAATATGGTTTTATCACTGAATGAATACTGAAATATGAATCTATAGAAATAACTGACTGAATTTTATAAGATAATGATAAACTAGATAACTAACTGTAATGTCTGAATACTGAATAACTAACACTAAAGTCTAATAAGCCTCTAAAATTAAATGACTATGAGTTGATGGGATAGGGCCCCAACTAGCTGTAACGAACTACTAACTGAGACATAAAATAAAGTAAGTCTCTCCTTGAAGTATGAGGACTCACCACTACTACTACAGAGGATCTGATAAGTCTAAACACGAGCTAGAAACTAAGCGTCAGAACCTATGATATAATACATTATAGCACAAAAGAAAAGGTATGTGATCAGTACTTTGAATGTACTGGTATGCTAAATGAGGTAGGCTGATATGTATGGTTTCATGAACAAAACTAATAATTAACTTGATATGCATGTAAAGAATGTAGTACTACCTAGAATGAATGAAATCTATAGGTATTTGGAATATATAGAAATCTGTAAATACTGAGTATGCATGAAAATCTATAAATACTGAGGATGCATAACCAAGCATATAACATGAACTGAGTAAAATCTATAAACTGAAATACTGAAATAACTAAAATCAGTTTGCTTTGGTCAAACAATACCAAGACTAAATAACTGAACTAGGACTATAACTAAGATTGTATCTGAGACTATGGGAGAAATCATCTAACCGACATTCCCCAATTTGAGTTAATCAGGGTCCAACCTGTAACCCCAGTTGGAAAGGTGTTAATATCATTCCATGGGAACAAACATTGACTGTGTGGATCCACTAAACTGATATAATGTCCAAAGGACTAGGGTGTCAATCCTGAACTGACAGGTGACCCCTGCGAGATAGTCAAGCCTAATCTGATGGGTGATATCTCATTTCCTACGCTGGCTATAAAATTCGGGAGTATAGGGACTGCTACTAATGACTGTACCTATCTGATGGGGAATCCATCATCCCTACACTCGCTCAGTGATAAATCTACTCCCAACTGAAAGACACTAAAATTCTAGACTGTTCTGCGTTCGTCTGACTAGTAACTGACTATTCTGATAATGCTCATAGTATGTTCTAAAGACTATTGTGTAATATACTGAGACTAGACTAAGAAACAGCTATGGATTTCAGGTATTCAATACCCTAGGACTTAAAATAATTCTAGTAAACTAACACTAAATATTGAAGGACAAAACATGAAAGCTTTTATTTAAATCTATCTCTCCTGTAGGCATTTTATCAAACACTTGTAGTTCAGGGTTTAAAATAATCATAGGAATGCCACAGAACTTACAGAAATATAATAAATTCATCATAATATCATTAATTCATTGTTTAATTTAATAAGTAATAATGTTAAAATATGGAGGATTGAATAATAACAATAATTTCATGGTAACATTGTATAAAATAATTAGTACACGGAGATTCATTAATGAAATCATAATTTAAAATCAAATAACTTGAAAAGATCAAAACCTGAAATTTCAAAAGGTTACTTGGAATTCATGGATGAAAGGAATTCATGGATGAACATCTAACATACCTGGGATAATGAATTTCCTGAGGTTCTTGGTGAGTTCTTGAGGATTGATCTTGAATTTGAGAGCTAGGGTTTCTTGTTCTTGGAAAAGGGCATCTTTAATTTGAGAGGAAATTGAATAGTGAATGATTATTTAGGTTAATTGGGGCATACTTTCGTGTTTTAGGATGATTTTAGGGCTTAGGAATAAAACCCAAATACACTTAAACAAATTTAAAACGTAAGCTGAAAATTTAAGATCCCAATTTTTAGCCTTGGCGCTTGGCGACACTATCATGTCAAGCCAATAGAAAAGGGATAATTAGGACCTGGACAAACACGATGTAGAGCTATCATGTTAATCCTTTGAAGTGCCAATTTGGCCCCCTCCGTGATGTGCCACCATCGCGTAGGCCCACTGGAAATTGCCAAACTAGAAATTAGCTTGCTCCATGATATGCCAACATTGCAGAGTCACACTGCAAATTGAAAATTTTCATTTGGACTATCTCCGCAATGCTCTAAGGATTAAAATGATGATATTTAATGACTGAAACTTAAAATCCCCATAATTTCTTACCCGATTATCGTATTTGGGTAAATTTTATATTGTTGGAAATCTAATTAAATTTCCTACGTAGTGGTAGGCTCTAAAGTGGAAAATAATGAGTGTTTTGAAAATTTTATACATAAATACTCATGTATTGGGATTTAGATTATGCTAGGGAAATACCGGGTGTTACATCCACCTTTTTTTGTATCCTTTTAGTTGAATTAATATAGTATTATTCTTGCTTAATTGACATCTAAAAGGATGATTAGTTAATAATTACCCATACCCCCTGTTTTGTTCTTCTCCACAAGTGGGCATATGTCAAATATTCCCTTCATATCATTTTGTTCCCTGTTTGAAGGAATTTAATGGTACTTGAACTTGGAATATGGAATTTGATATGATAAGTTCTACTATGATAATTCAATGATTAAAATTTGTGTTTTTGGTAGCTTAGACTATTACTGAAAAGGTCATATCGGTGAGCTTGTCACTTATAACTTTTGTATGAATAAATGGAGGGAAAAGTGAAATTCAAATTGTTCCTTATCTTATAAATGTTTAAAGTTGTGGAGTTTAGTTCTGATTGTTCATTATCTTATTTGGGGATTTTTTTGGGGAATTAATATACTTAAGTCCTTCAGCCCTATCCCACGTAGAATGAACTTGTGTTGTAATATTGATCAGGTTTGAGTTTGTGGTTAACTGATCATTACAAAAATACTATAAAGGATTATTTTTATTTTAATTTTTCTATGATTCTTTGTTTTTTAAAATTTTTGGAATATCAACTTTTCTTTGTGTTATCATAGGTTGCCTTCAACGGGAAGATGAGTAGATGGAAAAGGATAGTTGAACTTTGGAAAATCATGAACAAACCAGTTTGATTTTTCAAAGTGCTCCTGCACATTAAATCTTTATCACTCCTTTTAAAGTAGCTATTTTGAGTAGAATTTCTTCCATTTTGATTGTTGATCCATTGTTGACTGTGGGATTGCTTTCCTAGAAAATATGATTATTTCATTATGTATGTTTGTACATCCTTGATTCTTTCACCCTTTCCCTATATATTACGATTGAAAGATTGCATGGTTTTTTTCAATTATGCACCAACCCATTAATTGAGTCAACATTTTGATGAACATGATTATTGTCTTTGATAACTTATTTGGGCATATACTAACATTACTTTTATTTTTAACACATGTAACACCTGAGTCCACTTGGATTTTATACTCTCTGCATTCCAATGTGTTATGACCCAATAGGCACCTTTGAGTCAAGACCTACAACAGACATTAGCAAATGGATTGTCGAAAATAAGATGGGATTTGAACTTTCTGAAAATATAACAACAAAAGCAAATTCTACTTGAGACAAAGGCCTTACTATTTTAGTAGTCATCTATAGATAGAGATTGCAAAATTTGTTCTATAAGGACCTAGTCTGGTTTTATCTATTTGCTTATTTTCTTGATATTTGCTTGTTATTTTTGGAACACTAACTTTTAATTTGGTAGGATTTTCCTGAAGAGTTTTTATATTTTCATAAGTAAACCATTGCTTTATTTCTTTCATTTTTCTTATCTTGTATGAGTTCACTCTTTCCAACTTGCTTATTTAAAAATTTAATGCTTATACTTCTCAACCAAATAGTAACTGAGTTTTACCGGTCCTTTTTAAATAAAAAAGATTGATTTCGTTCTGATCATATACTTCTCAACCTCCATTTTAAAAATAGGTTGGTTTCTGTAAAAATTTATCTTTTTCAAGTAAATGCTAACATTTTTAAAAAGTTATTCACAAGTGTTAATTTTAAATAGTTCAGACAACAGTGTGTTAGTGGACATTTTAGGTGTTTTAAAACCCTTTCTAAAGTTATACTATGAACTCTTACTTAGATTTCTTAATTTTTAAAGATATTTTTTGGTTTAAGTCTTTTGAAATTTTCAAAGGTTTTATTTATTTTTTAAAATAAATTAAGTGGCGACTCTGTTGAAAATTTGAGCTTGAAATTTTTCTTAAGCTTTTGAATTCAAACAATTCATAGTAATTTTTCCGTGAATCATATACATATATACATTGTATTATACAAGTATATACATATTTTATGAAGGTGTGAAGTTGTATAAACTCCTTTTATACACTATTTATGTTATGTTTAAAACTTATATTAATATCGATATTATTATACATTGCACATGATGTTTATAGTACTAATATTGATGCACTTATTCAATGTATAATATACGTATACACACTCTATAATGATATATACGATTTATACTCCTTTTATAATCCATTTTTATGATGTTAGTACAATGTATAAATATTACTATACATTTTATAGTTTATACACCAAAAGTTGAAAATTTAGAAGAGTATTTTTTATTGGTAAAAGTGTAAGGCTAAAAGATAAAAGTTGGCCAACTACACTTTTTATTTCTATTTTCTCATAAATTGTTTTATGCCTATTAAAAGTTATAAGAACTTGGGGCTTGGCTATATGTATCACGACCAAAAAATCAAGGGTCATGATAGGACTTGTTGCAGCATGCCTTGATAAATGAGCCTATCATATAAACTACTATAAAATGAGAAACCAATACCAAAACCAAGGCAAGACCCCTAGAACAGAGACAAACCACATTTATAATGTAAAAGAGAAAATATAATCAATATACTAATCAAATCCCAAACCTAGTGTTACACTGTAAGAACTACTAAATTCATCTAGAATATCAAAAGATATAATAACAATCCAAAAAGAATCAAAACACTATCTCTAAATAAAAAATAACACATGTAATAAATAGGAAGAGGTAATATGACAGCTTCTGAAGCATAGGATGTCAACTACCTCAAATGCTCCTAAATGTCACCCAAATCAGCTATCTGTGTGGTGCACTTGTACTTCTATCTTCATTGAAACAGGATAGTGGGGGTGAGTACGATCCACTTGTACCTAATAGGTATTATAGGAAGACCGAGTAAAGTAGAAAATAAAGCATATAAACACAAAATATGGGCACATCACCTGCAATCAAAAAATATCCTTAATGGTATCCCACACAGTCTCTACTAGTAGCTTTATCATACACATATATAGTAGATACATGTAGTGAAAAGAATAACAAATATACACGTACACCAAATACAAGTATAGGAAGATAGAACAGATGGATAGATATCAAGTCAATGGCAGAAATACAATCACACAATAAGTACTATATGTGAAGTGCAATGAACGAGATGATGTGATACACGAGGTCGTTGAACAACCTTTGTTTACACCTGTCGAGTTTTGCTTCAATGTAGGATCTAATGCTCACAACCAACCAAAATGATAATATACAGTATCCAACTAATACACCAACATGTAAGCCAAAAATCTACTCAAATAAACCAACAATCCATAATCCAATGTAGTCCAAAATCCATCTAGTGAAACATGTAAAAAAATTTCATCAATACCACATGATTCACAAAATTTAGGATTTTTCTATCAAAAAAGAGTGTAACTAAATATACATATATTAATACTAGGCAAAATAACCAAGTATTTCAAAACAACCAACATTGGCACACATTGCAAGTATTGTCTCAAAACAACCAAATATCACCCACATTGGCCTCTATACGATTACATGAATCACATAACACATTTTCTATAAAGTGACCCATACATATACCATGCTTTTACAGTATTATTAACTACCATCAACCCAGTCTAACGAAAGTTAAGTCATAACCTATCTCAAACACTAAAAATTAGTTCAAATTGCCTTCAATCTAAAACTTTCCCCCCACGAATGGCTCCAGAATAAACTAAAATATAAAAATAAGAATCTACACAAAAAGAGAAAACTAACTATAATCATATTTACCACTTTTGAATCAAGGTCATAACAGATCCCCAAGATAGATTTTTGAAAAGAAAGGGTAAAACCAATTTTTGTATCCAAAAACCTATTTTCCATGATTAAAGGAACTCATGGGAAAAAACCCAAGTTAAAAGTATGTTAAAATTGGGTTTTAATTAAAGAATACTATTTTTAGGCCATCTGGGCAAAAATCCTCAAATTCCTGCTTAATTCTATGTTTAAGCAAGATTTGAATGATAAGATCGAAGAAAAGTAATTGAAATAGGTGTTGTGGAGCTTCCCCAAGCTTAGAAATGGAAAAAAATGCACAAAAACTTGAACCCCAAGCTCCAAGTCATGAAAATGGTGTAAAAATCATGAATATGGGTAATTAAATGACACAGGCATCACATACTAGATCACTTAGTCTTGTAAGCAACTATCGCATACATGATAATCGAGTCTCTTAAGTGGGTTGCTTATATGACTATCTGTCATGCCTCAAATCTTAGTGGGGCGAAAAGGCACCCGTAGCCATAATGGCCCATGTGAACCAATCCATAACCTTGTACTTCTTATGGATATAACTATGACAACCAAAGTTTCTGACAAATATGATATTATGCATCAATGAGAACAACTACGTAGGCAAGCAAAAAATTATATATATAACACTTGGTCGTTGGGGCCAAAACATCTAAAACACAAGACACTACCATGTTTAACTTTACATTAGTCTACAAAATATCTAAAAGATACATACACTTAGTTAGGGTCGATACAAACCCCTGCCCTACACTTGACTACTGTACAATACCAAAATTTATGGAATAGACTCAGAAAGCCTCAAATCGACCTGGACCTCACTAATAATCACTTAATATCCTGTCCTCCTACTAGTGAGGTATATTAGCTGAAACCCGTGTGCCTACAGCATGAAATACAGGTCCCCCATAAGGGACGTCAGTATGAAAATATGTACTTAATATGTAAGGCTGAAGGTAACAACACATGATACAAGAGCTCAATAGGAATCAGATACAAGTGTATAAGTAGTACTAGTAGACTACCTTTATATATACTTATGGGACTATGTACATTATATTCTTTTCTTCATTTTTATATTTCTTACTTCATAATCTTTGTAGGCCATATAATGCAATGACCAGTTGACCAGTGGTAAATAGATATATCAAGATCAACCCAGGCAAGGCGTACGCCCCTGATTTACCACCCACATTTGAACCTTGGGATCAGCCCATGCTAGGCTTATGCCCTTGAGCTACCACACATATATAAAGGTATTGATATCGTCCCATGCTAGGCTTATGCCCCTAAGCTTCCACTCGTTTGACAGATTTGTGTTACTTAGTTTATTTAGCCTTTGAGATTGTTACTTTAGTGGTCATAACATTATGGTACATTGAAACAATAATCTACCAATAAGAGATACTAAATGGGAACTTAATGCAAAAATAATAAGGTTGGGAACTGTTGGCACATAAATGAAGTGTTTAGGAGCTAAAAATAACTCATGGGTCTTATTTGAGTAAATGGAGAACTCCTAAAATTTTCTAGTAAAAATAGACTTACAGGCTTAATAATAAGCATGTATTGAGTTTTTTCAACATATTAGAGAGTGGGAACAAGGTCATTGGATACATAGGATATAATATGCTGCTATTACGTATCACTTGTTATAGGATAACCTTGGAAGCTTTCTTTGTGGAATAAATGTCTGATTTCATGCCAAAGAGTACAAAATAGAGTATGCCTTACATACCTTGTTATATAACTCTGAAACTAACCCAACTTGACTTCCCGCCTTTTAGATTACTTATCTACAATAGAATATATGGTAAACTAATTTTAGCAACCAACCAACACATTTGAGCTATTTATCTTCACCAAAATAGGAATCGGGTATTAATCCCTTAATCTATCAATCAAGGGGGTTATTTTAACCTTTTTCTCCACCAATTACACCCACATACCATACATGTTCTTATAAGATTCACCGAAACCACCTTGGCTTTATTACACCCTCCAAATAATACGTAAAGTATATTAGGTAGTAAACTTATGTAGTAATTAATTTGGTGTTGTACTTCCACACCTTTCTTCTATATTTCAATTCAATCTAGTCACATCTTTCTCTAACATCAACCTGGCTGCCCATAAAATATACATATAAAATAGTCCATAAAATAGTCCTAAATCCCTTTTATTATAGCAATCATATATTTAACACATTATCACTTCAGTTCTAAAAAACAACACATCCATAATTCTCTCTCAAATTCATATATAAGGAGAACAAAATGGGAAAGTCACCTTACCTCAATTTTGCAACTTATCCTTTAAATTTGAACTCCTTAGGAACTTTAACTTGCACTTTCCTTCACACATTAAATCAAAAAAGAAAAGAGATCTCTAAATAACAAAGAAAAACCAAACAAGTAGCTTGTTCTACATTTTTCCATGAATTAATAATTAAGAACTTATAGCATGTTTTCCTAATCTTCCATGAGATAATTGAAATACCCTGGACTTTTCCTAACTTAATTTTGCTCCTCGAATGTAAAAGGTTAGCTTTAAAAATGAATTCTTTTTTATGAATGTAAAATTTTCCATATTTAGACCCTCCATTATGAAGAAAAATGGATAAGCTTTCCATCAATACAAAATTTTCCTAAATCCAATACGCGGTTGAGAAGTTATAGCGATTTTAGTAAAACAGTGTGCCACCTGGGCACAAACCGCATGCGGAGATGGTTAAAATCCCAATTGTAAAATTCCAGTAGGCCTTCGCAATTACCCCATATTTTGGAGTGGCCCAATTTCCCATGTTGTAATTTCCAACAGACCAACGTGTTAGTATCGGGTGTGTTAGTGGCCTAAATGGCATTTCTATAGAGCACCGTGATGGTGGCGCGTTGCGACGATCTTCTAGTTCCCACTCATCATTTTCCAATGAGCCACCGCAATAGCAGCGCATCGCGGTGACCTACCCATTTGAAAAAAAATTGCTTTTTCCAGTTCTATTTAAAATATTAAAAGGGGCACTTTGGTAAACTTCCCAAGGCCCAATCCATCTAAAACAAACAATTAAGCATATCCCAAGAACTTTATGCATAATTTCATCCATTCTTTCTCAAAGCAAAACCCTAGAACTCAAAATCTTTTTCTCCAAGAAATCAAATTCCACCATTGTTTCTTCAAGAAAGATCTAATTGAGGATTTTCAAGACAAGATAATTAAGAACTCATATTCAAAAGCTTAAATAGTAATCAATAATTCAAGTTTCTTCATTTAATCATCAATCAAGTTATGTGGACTTTATATACAAGGATCTTCTCTCAACATTGTACCCAAAATTATATTTTTAATTTAAAAATTCAAATGATTTTGAATGAATATACATGAGATTTGAATTAGAGTTCATACGCATTATTGCTATTTGTAGGATTATGAGTTTTTGAGAGATTTTGAAGATGAATTGCATATCTATTTTCATATTTTCATGCCTATTGTAGTAAATTCTAGATTTTGAGATGAATTATCATTGTATTCATTCTCAAGCATGATTATTATGATGTTTTGACATGAACTTGATGAATGGGTTACTATGCCCAAGTATATATATTGATATCAAGAATGATAATGCCTTAAGTATCCTATGTCAGATTATTTATAGATTTTCAATAAAGTTTTGATGTTTTGATCCTTATATAAGTTTAAAAATCCACTTTAAAAATTTATTATAGATTACAGAATTCATGTCAGTTTTATTTACAGAATGACTCAGATAACAGCATAATGGGTTCCATAATAAACCATTATTTTAGATTTTGAAGTAGATTTCCAACAGAATGAGCATGTAGACAAAAGAGAGTAGTATTTAGCACCGAACGGACAGTATGGGATTAGCGTACCCTATCTTCCACAAAATTATATAGACAACGTAGGTACAGATTTTGAGATTATTCCCATTCCAATATGGGTGAAAGTTACAGATGTGATAACTTAGATTAGGTTATACCCCTTGGCAAGAGAATGACACCTCTCCCCATCGTGAAGTTTTTCCCTTAGGAAAATGAGATGTTGGACTCCATGTTAGCTTACACGCTTTATGTCAGTTAAGAGAACCTCCCCTCTAGTTAAAGTAAAAGAATAACCGAAAATCTTTTAGAAAACTAAGTGTAAAGGCTCACAATTTTATTTAGATTATGCTTCTCAGAATTTTATTTAGATTATGCTTCTCAGAAAGATAATAGTTACAAATTTTAGCTTTTAGATTTCAGATTTCAGATTTTAAAAGTAAGTCCTTACTACACTTCGATAGTATGGTTTAAATAGAGATTACAAGTACAACTTTCAGAACTAAATGTTATGACTTACTAGATTTAAAAAGTATGATTTTTTATTCATGATTACAGATTTCAGTATTTTAGACATTCTATCTTATGTGAGTCATTTACATTTAGCATACATTGTTTTACAAATTATGATAATGAGATGATGTTTTACTTATGTATTTCACCCCCATTACTCAGTATATCCTCAAAGTACTGATCTACATATATGTTTATGTGATATATTATCTCATAATGTAGGTTCAGGTTCTCAGTATCAGCAGCGTGAGGAGTTAATGCGTCTCAATCTATATATGATGGTGAGTACTCATAGTTTGGGGACTTATTCATTTAGATTTTATGGCTAATTAGTTTATATAATTCAGTATTTCTTTTCAGATAGTTTGAGTTAGCTGGGGGTTTGTCCTTGTGACTCTCTAGTTATTAGTAATAGAGGATTGTCAAACTACTAGAGATTATTTAGACTTACAGTATTGATTTTTAGACATTACATTTAGATTATTCTCTGCTATTTCAAATAGTTTTTCGAATTTAGTATGACCTTTATGTTCATATTTTCTTTATTATGAGACTCAGATCTATTAGAAAACAAACAGGTTAGCTTAAGGTTACTCATAGTCTTGAGCATCGTGTGACATCTTGGGACTAGGTTTTGGGGTGTTAAGAAGTTGGTATTAGAGCCTAAAGTTTATAAGAGTCCTAGGGAGTCAGACAAGTTGCGTTACTTAGAGTCTTGATCATGGGTGTGAAATGTGCCACATTTATGAGCAAGAGGCTACGGGACATTCTTTGGAAATCAACTCTTTCTTTCATGATCTATCATACTTACAGTATCTCTATCTACTTTTAACTCATTCTTTTATGTGATATTTGAATATGCCTCCTCATTGATCTAACGACATAAAAAATGATAACCATCCACCCCAGTCTGTTGGTCCTCTGAATGGGATTATATCCCATACTGAGTTTAGGGCTGTCTTTCAGGTGTTAGCCCAAGCTGTTGCTGGTAATGTTCAGGTAAACCATCAGGTTATAGTCCTACTTCAGCAGAATAGTGATTTAGCAGCAGCCAAAATTTGAGACTTTATGAGAATGAATCCACCAGAGTTCTTTGGGTCGAAAGTAGGTGAGGAACCACATCTTTATTTAGATGAGGTGAGAAAGGTCACCCAGATTATGCGTGTTTCTAAAAAGAAGAGTATAGAGTTAGGATCCTATACATTGAAGGATATAGCATATAATTGGGTAGTTATATGGCGGAATGATAGAGGTGAGAGTGCAGTTCCTATGAGTTGGTGGGTATTTTAGGATGCTTCCTAGATAGGTTCTTTCCATGTGAGATAAGAGAAGCTAAGATAGAGGAGTTTGAGAATTTAAGGCAGGTCTCAAGAACAGTAAAGGAGTACTACCTTAAGTTTAATCAGTTGTCTAAGTATGATCTTGATACGATGGTTGATCCTAGGGAAAGTATGAGTAAGTTTGTTACTAGAGTGTCTAGCTTGGTAGTCAAGGAGTACAAAACTGCCATGCTTATTGGAGACATGGGTCTTTCTAGATTTATGATTCATGCTTATCAAATTGAGGTAGACAAGTTAAAGGAAAGATAGAGGGGAAATAAGACAGCCAGAATATGGCAGTTTGAGTATGGCCAGGCTTGGTCTCAAGGGGAAATTGTTCACAGTTTTAGAATCATCTATCTATACCAGCACCATCTTCAGCTAGTCCTCTCACTCCCAGAGCTAGACAGAAGCAGTGGGGTAAGTCTTATATGTCTAAATCTCAGAATAGTATGAGTGGAAGGCCCAGTTATCCTTTATGTGTTAAGTATGGTAAGAACCATCTTGGTGAGTGTATGTTATGACAGAAGGGTTGTTATGGTTCTGGTAAGTTAGGTCATATAATTAGAGAGTTTCTTCATACTAAGCAAAGAAACAGAGATATTCATCCCTAGATTTAGGCTACTAGTGCACCAGCTCCTTTAGGTCACCCAATCTTTCCTTAAGGCGCATCATGCAATACCAGTGGTGGTCAGCGCCTGAATTAGTTTTATGATTTACTATCCCGTTAGGAGTAGTAAGATTCAGTGGTCCGATTCCTGCGAGAAGAGATTTCAAAAGTTAAAGACTCAACTCACTTCAGCCATAGTTTTAATATTAACTGATGGTATGGATGGTTTTCGTTGTGTATTGTGATATATCTAGATTTGGTTTTTTTGTATTTTAATGCAAAGATGTAAGGTCATATCCTCGGCCTCTCAACAGCTTAAGCCTCATGAAAATAATTACCCTACCCATGATCTTGAGTTAGCTGTTGTTGTGTTTGCTTTGAAAATATGAAGACATTATCTTTATGGGGTGTATGTTGATGCGTTCACGAATCACAAAAGCTTTTAGTATGTGTTTACTCAGAGGGAATTGAATCTGCGTCAGAGAAAGTGGTTAGAATTATTGAAGAATTATGATATGAGTGTGTTATATCATCCGAACAAGGACAATGTAGTGGCAGACACCCTTAGTAGATTGCCTATGGGCAGTGTTGCTCATGTGGAGAATGATATGAAAAAGTTAGCTCGAGAAGTTCATGGTTTGCTAGATTGGGTGTGAGATTGGTTGATTCGGCTGAAGGGGATGTTTTGGTTTAGAGTAGTTCTGAATCTTCTCTAGTTTTCAAAGTGAAAGAGAAGCAAGATAAAGATGCTAGTTTGGTCAAACTGAAGGAGTCAGTTAAATACCAAAAGGTAGAGGTTTTCTCCCAAGAGGGAGATGGTATGTTGAGGTACCAGAGTAGATTATGTGGCCATGTGTTGATGATTTGAGGCAGTGGATTATGGCAGAAGTGCATGGTTCACATTATTTCATTCATCCAGGATCCACCAAGATGTACCGTAGCTTGCGAGAAGTTTATTGGTGGAGTGGCATGAAGAAAGATATAGCAGAGTTTATAGCCAAATTCATAACTTATCAATAGGTTCAGGTAGAGCTCCAAAGACCTGGTGGTGCATTTCAAGAGTTTGATATCCCCATTTGGAATTTGGAAGAGGTGAATATGGACTTTGTGAGTTGATTACCATATTTGCGCATCGGTATGATTTGATTTGGGTTATTGTAGATAGGTTAACTAAGTTAGTACATTTCCTACAAGTTCACACATCTTACACAGTTGAATATTATGCTAAGTTGTATATCAGAGAGTTAGTCAGATTGCATGGAGTTCCTTTGTCTATTATCTCAGATAGGGGTACTCAATTTACCTCTTAGTTTTGGAGGGCATTTTAGAAGGTTCTTGGTACCCAAGCTTATCTTAGCTTCATTTTTTATCCGCAGACAGATAGTAAGGCGGATAGGACCATTCAGATCTTAGAGAACATGTTGAGGTCATGTCTTCTTGATTTCAAAGGTAGTTAGGATGACCATTTGCCGTTGATTAGTTTCTCTTTTAATAATAGTTATCATGCTAGTATTAAGATGGCCCCGTTTGATGCTCTTTATAGGCAGATGTGTAGATCGACAGTTGGTTGGTTCGAAGTGGGTAAGTCTACTTTGATTAGGCCAGACATGGTGATTGAAGCCAAGGAGAAGGTTTGGTTGATTTGGGAGAGATTGAAAGCAGCTCAGAGTCGTCAGAAATCTTATGCAGATGTTAGAAGAAGAGATCTTGAATTTAAAGTTGATGACCTAGTGTATTTGAAAGTTTCACCCATGAAGGAGGTGAATAGGTTTGGCAAGAAGGGGAAGCTTAGTCCCCGGTATGTAGTCCCCTTTCTAATTTTGAGTTGTGTAGGGAAGGTGGCGTACGAGTTTGAGCTACCCACAGATTTATCATCAGTTCATCCAGTATTCTATGTGTCCTTGTTGAAGAAGTATAAGGATGGTTCAGCCATCATAGTTCCTCTAGAAAGTACAAATATTTAGAATAGTCTTTCATACGAAGATCTTCTAATAGAGATTCTTGATCATTAAATCCGTAGTCTAAGGAACAAAGAAGTTCCCTTGGTCAAAGTCTTGTGGAGAAATCATCCAATTAAGGGTGGTACTTGGGAAGCAGAAGCAAAAATATGTACCAAGTATCCTCATCTCTTATCCACGAACTCAGATTCAGCCAAAGGTAATAATTTTACTTCATTCAATTCTTTTCCAGTCTCAAATTCAACTATATAGTTACTTTAAGTCACCTTATGAACCACAGATCAGTTCAGAAGCTCAGTATGCTTTAGATTCAGTCATTAATTTTATGTCAATTGTGTATGATAGCTTATAGCCTCAGATTCCTAAGTACTTTCAGCTTAATTAGCCACATTCGAGGATGAATGATCCCAAGGGTTAGATATTGTAATAACCCGTACTTTTCCTACCTTAATTTTGCTCCTATAATGTAAAATGTTAGCTTCAAAATGAATACCTCTTTATGCATGTAAAATTTTCAATATTTAGACCCTCAAGTATGTAGAAAATTGAACATGCTTTCCATCGATAGTCAATTCACCTAAATTCAATACGCGATTGCGAAGTTATGGCAATTTTAGTAAAGAAGTGTGCCACCTGGACACTCACCGAGTCTCGGAGATGGTTAAAATCCCAATTGTCAAATTCCTGTAGACCTCTACGATTGCCCCGCATCGTGGAGAAGCCCAATTTCCCATTTGTAAATTTCCATTAGGCCAACACCATTGTACTGCATTGCATTTGTGGCCCAAATGGTATTTCTATAGAGCACTGCGATGCTGGCACGCCTCGAAGATCTTCCAGTTCCCACTCATCATTTTCCAGTGAGCCACCATGATAGTGGCACGTCACACAGGCCTGCCAATTCAGAAAAAATATTGCTTTTTCCAGTTCCGTTTAAAATATTAAAAGGGGCACTTTGGTCAAATTCCCAATCCCAAATCCATCAAAAACAAAGAATTAAGTATATTCCAAGAACTTTATGAAAAATTTCATCCATTCTTTCACAAAGAAAAATGCTAGAACTCAAAAGCTTCTTATCTAAAAAATCAAATTCCACCATTGCTTGTCCAAGAGAGCTCTAAATTGAGGATTCCCAAGACAAAAAAATCAATAACTCATATTCAAAAATCAAATAGGAATCAATAATTCAAGTTTCTTCATCAAATCATCAATCAAGGTATGTGGGATTTATGAATAAGGATCTTCTTTCATCCTTGTACCCAAAATCAAGCTTTTAATTTATAAACTCATACAATTTTGAATAAATATACATGCTATTTGAATTAGGGTTCATACACATTATAGATATTTGCAAGATTATGAGTTTTTGATAGTTTTGAAGATGAATTGCATGTTTATTTTCATATTTTCATGCCTATTGTGGTAAATTCTTTATTTTGAGATGAATCATCATTGTTTTCATTCTAAAGCATGATTGTTATGATGTTGTGACATGAACTTGATGAATGGTTTATCAAGCCCAAGTTTATATGTTGATATTTCATGAGTGATGACGCTTTAAGAATCCTAAGATCAAATTATTTATAGATTTTCAATAAAGTTTTGATCTTTTGATCCTCAAATAAGTTTTAAAATCCACTTTACAGATTATAGAATTCAGATTAGCTTTATTTACAGAATGACTCAGATAAGAACATAATTGGTTCCATAATAAACCATTATTCTAGATTTTAAAGTGGATTTTTAACAGAATGAGCATACAGATTAAAAGAGAGTAGTATTTAGCACCAAGCGGTAAGTGTGGGATTAGAGTGCGTAACTATGTAGAAAACATATGTACAAATTTTGAGATTATTCCCATTCCAATATGGGCAACAGTTATAGATGTTACCACTTAGCTTAGGTTATATTCCTTGGCAAGAGTATGACACCTCTTCGCATCGTGAGGTTTTCCCCTTAGGGGAAGGAGATATTAGAATCATGTTAGCTCACATTGCTTATGTCGGTTAAGAAAACCTCCCTTCTAGCTAAAGTAAAAGATTAACAGAAAAGCTTTTAGAAAATAAGTATAAAAGCTCACAATTTTATTCAGACTATACTTTTCTGAAAGATAATAGTTACAGATTTTAGCTTTCAGATTTCATATTTATGAGTGAGTCCTTTCTACACTTAGACAGTACGATTTAAACAGAGATTACAAGTACAACTTTTAGAACTACATATTATGACTTACTAGATTTATAAATTATGATTTGTTATTCATGATTATACATTTCTGTATTTCAGACATTCCAGCTTATGTGAGTAAATTACATTTAGCATGCATTTTTTTTAGAAATTGTGATGATGAGATAAGGTTTTCTTATGCTTTTCACCCTCATATACTCAATACATCATCAAAGTACCGATCCACATATATGTATATGTGCTATATTATCTCAAAATGTAGGTTCAGGTTTTTAGTATCAGCAGCATAAGTAGTTTGAGCATATCCATCTACATTTGATGGTTGGTGAATCCTCAAAGTTCGGGGACTTATTCATTAAGATTTTAGCTTATTAGTTTATATGATTAGGTATTTATTTTCAGACACTTTGAGTTAGCTAGGGGTTTGTCCGAGTGACTCCTAAGTTATTAGTATTAGAGGTTTGTTAGACTGCTAGATATTATTCAGACTTACAGTATTGCTTTTAAGTCATTACATTCAGATTATTCTCATCTATTTTAGATATTTTTCTGCATTTAGTATGACTTTTATGTTTATATTTCCTTTATTAAGATATTTAGATCTAGTAGAAGGTAGACAGGTTTAGCTTAAGGCTACATATTGTCTTAAGCATCGTATGATGCCTTGGTACCAGGTTATGGGGTTTTACAAACTTGGTATCTGATACGCCCAAATTACATCTCTCTTACAAGAGAGTAAGTGGTCACTGTCAAACATAGAACCCAACTGGTTTAGGTGTCGAATCCAATAGAGAATACCATGTTCACTAAGTATTGCAAATGTTATTAGACTGTTGATCTAAGGTTCTTGAGTAGAAGGGATGTTTGAAATGTTAACAGAGTTCTTTCATATTTGAGTCACCCCAAAGTCCAGCTAGTTTGAGTTAATATAGATAAAATTTTAATGAGAATGAATTAACTAGGGTTATTGTCACCAAGATGTTCAAATAGTTAGGGTTGTGCATTTGTTCTTATATTCTAACTTGTGTATTCAATTGCAAGAATTATTGAATTCTAAGAAATACCTACGTGTTTCTCAACCTAATGGGTGTTTCACCCTTTATTTCTCTCAAAAATAAAGGATTCATGCATTATTCAATAATACTCTCATGAGGGTTAATCCTATTAGGCATCAACCCATTAACCCAAAGGGCAAACCTATGGATTTCACGTGAATTACTTCTTTTCCCAACATCCACTTTCTTGTCAGACAAGTGGTGTTCCTGGGCTCACTTCTCAAGTTTCCAACCAAAAGATGTCATTATATTGAAGAAGCATTCATGCAGATTTGATAAATGTTAGAAATCAAATCTATGCACAACACCAAACAGTTTTCCACATCAAGGCTCCCATAACCATAGTTATGGGAGTTTAGCTACTCACCTACATATAAACAATCAAAGTTATATTGATGTTCATAAATAACTTTAGAAGAGAACTTACAAAATTCACAATATTGTTCTTCTCAATATTTTATGGAAAATATGAAAACAAATAATCAAATCTCAATCTTTAGATTCAATTCCCAATGAAAAGTTGTACAAAGCTCATACTAGAGGAGAAAATATGAAACTGGAAATAAAAGATCTGCAATAAACCCTAATACTTTGTATTTATATGATTCCAGAATTTGGATTTTAAAATTCAAACTCAGATTCTCTGTGTTATGGTCGATAAGTCAAGAAACATTTCATCATAGGCTCGACAGTCCATCGCCTGCACCATCGCTGGGTGTCTAGTGACTCCATGCTCTATTTCTGGGCGAAGGGTAGTGCGATGACCTATCACAAGGTCGACATTCTATCATCATGACTATCGCGGGACTTCCAGTGATGATCCATTCTATATCTTGGCGACAGTTCAAATAGACAATTTATTGCAGGGACGACGGTCTGTTGCCTGAACCATTGTAGGATGTCCAAAGTCTTTTCCTTTTGCTTATTATCGATGGTTTAGACCGACAGATCATCGCAAGGTCGACGGTCCGTCGCCTGAGCCGTCGCTACTCATTTTATCTTTGTTTTGCTCAGATTGTCAAAGTTATTCTTCACACTTTTCCTTTTCCTGAATGCACTAAAATACCATGTTAAATACAACAATGGTTTCTTGAAAACACACAATTATCCTAAGGAAAAGGCCTAAAATATCTCGTCAAAAGCCGGAACATCAACACCCTCAACTTAAGGTAATTGCTTGTCCTCAAGCAACGCAACACCAGGATACATATATGAACAACATTATGATGGGCATTTTATAGGATAACCAACATAATCATACAATCATTCCACTACCCAATTAGTTATGCTATTTCAACACACATGGATCTACTACTGCATTCACAGCTATAGATACAACACCCCAAAGAACTAAATAGAATAGATATAACTCAATATGCCCTCACAGTTCAATTGTTGAAAACAATAAGCTCTCACTCTCAGAAATGAAGTTACCAACACAATGCATACCTATAAGCCTGCCCTTATCATATAACACTCTCTCATGATTGACTCGCTAAGATCAAATAGGCTAAGATCAAATAGGACTTGTTAAGGGTTGTAATGAGCTTTAGGCTCGATGAAGCTTATTCATTTAGGTAGGTGACTTAACGTACAAGAATTCACTCTCTTTTACTCTTTTTGGTAGCTACTTACCAGAATTAAATACATTATTATTCATTTTGCAGTAATCCATCAGCGCTCCTATCATAACCCTTTTTTTGAGAGAATACAACATCATCCACCCTCAACTTATGATGATGTAGAAGGTTAAGGTGCACAATATCTATTTATATTGCTAACTAGACCAGGGTTTGATGCTACCCCTCAAACTAATTTCAAATCAACCTCCTTGGCTTCCAACAATACAGTAGTAGTCACCCTCAACTTAGGTGATTTGCCTAAGTTAAAGTGCACAATGTCCACAATTGGACCAGGGCCAAAGCTAAGTGCTTAACACCTTCTAGAGAGCGAATCAAGCTTATTTGGATAGAAAAACACTAACACAGCTCAACAAGGTTGATAAAAGAAACACAATATTTTTGGTGGGTCAATTATTTGGCTAAGTGGACTAACAACACAAGGAGTCCTACTATCCTCTCTTATTAATTCAAAATACATGACAACATCTAATGAACTGAGAAAGTTCTAGGTGCAACACTTATATTAGAACTACACAAATACTCACCTACACAGGCACTGAGTTAGCTTTTATCCTACTAATTCTTGGGATTCAGATCACATAGCTATACTTTGCTCCATTACTAACTTCTAATGCCATTATCAGAGTCATACATGGTTGCACAATACTTTACTACTTGGTAGGAGGAATTAATTATACAAATATGAAAAACACACTTTTGCCGCAATCAGTTGTCATCCATATATATATAATAAGGTGCTAACGGGAATGGAACTTTTATTTCATGCAACAATATTACCAACAGAACATGAAAATAAAAATAGTGAAAATAAAAATGCAACTTAATACACCTCCATTGTACAAACACATCGCACCCCAACAGAAAAATAATGCTTTGTCCTCATTACATATAACTTTAAGAACAAATAAGGGAAAATACTTATGGTGCCTCTTATTCATCTGGTGCGTCTATAAAGTTCGGTGAGGATGTTGTGTTCTCACCCAGTTCTATGTTGACTCCTATGGTGGTGGGAGTACTCACAATCTCTTCCTCCGAAATTGGAGGTACCACATCTATAGCCAAATCTACAGGTTGCCTCCTAGTTGGGGCAGAACTGGTAGACACTCTAGTTGCTTCATCTTCTGCTCTTTTTCTTTTTCTCTCTTAATCTATCCTTAACCACTTTTTTGCCTTTCTCATATCATTCTTAAGTATCTGCTCAGGTGATATGGCTTTTGGCCTCTTTCTCTTGGCATCTTTCTTTGCATCTTTCTTATTATTTTCATCTAGTTTATCTATTTTCTTACCCTTATCCCTGATTGGTCGCCCTATTAAGTCAATGAGACCTTCATCTTGATTGTTTGCAATCTGAATCGTATCAAATATAGTCTGTTGTGGTTGTTGATTTATCTTGTCAACATTAGCCCAGAGTTTTCTCACTTCCTTAATCAATTCTGCAAAATCTAGAATAGACAGGTTATCCAGCTTCTTCTTGATACACTCCTCCATATTGTCCATTTGAAGCTGGATGTTCATGAAAGGCTGGTTTCCCTCCTCCATAATTCTCTCAATGAAGGGTTTAAAAATCTTACTCCCATATAGCCAGTTGTTTTTTAATCCTTTTTTGTGCTTATAAATGCTTTGCAAAAATTTTCTGCTTCAACCTATATTCAGAGTATTGGGGCGGAACTGATACCAAATCCATAGTTCCACCAATGGTCATCGAAGCTGAACCTGTAGAAGTAGAAGGACGTACCTACATAGCAAGTGGTAATGGCACACCTGAAGGACCCTCTGCTGATTCAAGAACTGGTGTTGACTGTGTTTGCTGAGCTAGAGGTCGTTGACTCGTATATCAAACTTTGAGTCATCCTTTATCTTTTCAATATCCTACTTATGTGTCGCGTGAATCTTATTATCAACTCAGCTAATCAAAGGTACCTTCGCTTGCTTGCATAATTCTATGATAAGGCATATGAATGGTAGCGCAGTCTGAGTCTTGTTTGCATCAAAGAACAATAAATTGGAAATAATATGGGTAAAATCCACTGTTAGTCCCTCAATCAAGACAGCTATAATCATGGCTCTAGTGATTTCTAAGAAGTTATCACCGCTTGTTGGCATCAGTCTTAGCCTCACAATCGCCCACCAGAACTTAGCCCTAATATTTAGGGACAACGTAGATATCTTTTTGTGCGGATTATGTAGCCAAGTAGGTTCTACTCTATCTGACAATATTCTAGCTAACCACAGTTTTTGCTGCGTGCGTGTGAACAGTTGATGTTCTAATTTTTGAATTGCCCCCAGTATTTGATATTCCGGCCCAAACAAGAATTTGTTAAGTATGTGCTCTGGAATATCTATATCAACTCCACAAACAGGAACAGTATCCGTTTTGTTCATGTCAGCCACTGACGTACCTAGAGGACAGTTTTTCTCAAGCAATGCCAAGTAATTGGCGAAAAATTAAAGGACCAAATTCGGTTGATAGGTCCTCAGTAGCCTACTCATCCATACCAGTTCGTATTCGTTCAATCAGTGTTCAAGCTCTGGGTATTCATGCATGGTCGTGGTCACAATTTGATGCTCTTTCAAAATAGCCCTTTTTATGGATACCCTATCTCTTGGTGCTAGCCTGCTGTAGAAATTCTCTTGGGAGCACTCAATCTTCCACCGTAAAGCTTCCCGCACTTATGGATCCTTGTGTCGAACCAAATTTGGATCTATTTTTTCTGGACATTGCTCTTGGATGGGGTTAGGTACTCCAACCCCTTCCATAATAACAATTAAGTTGGAGATGCTACTGCTACTACTTTCACCCTCCTCTTCAGACTTAGAGGATGAAGAGATGACTTGATGATTACACCAGGTGTTGCGTGCTGGGGTATCCGCATCTTGTGATAGCCATTGCCTGGCCCCTTGGACTCTACCTATACCCCTGGTAGTTGTTAATTTTTTTCCCATGATGCCTACAAAGGAAATGTTTATCAATTCACCACTTCAACCAGCTGACAAAAAAAATTTTAGACTAGCGACGGATAGGGCAACGGTCCATTGACTCAAACCGTAGGGGTCATTCCAGTATGTTTAATTCTAAGTAATTGGTTATGGTTTAGGAAATAGGTCATCAAGTATCCAATGGTTTGTCACGTTGACCGTCACCTGCTATTTTCATTTTGAGTCTTCATTTTGGTATTTTGTCAAACACCTTGCACACTATCAATTCAAGCACGATTTTTCATGGCATTTTCACTAATAATCCACTACTCATATTGCTTTTCTTTATCCATGGGCTACTCAAACTTCACCCATGATTTTGTCAGGTTTTAACATAGTTCAGACCCACACATAAAAACCTCAAGATTAGAGAAAATTACTTCACCATTACAACCTTCAAATGTTTTCTTGATTCTTAGTGTTGAGTAACATAAAGAGTAAAGAAGAGCTCATACCTTTGCATTGTGGAACTTGACTCTACCCTTGACTTGCACTCTAAACACAGGACATAGTATGATACCTGGTTTTTGTGAAGGACTTTTGTTATTTTTGATTGAAAGAATAATAAGGAGATGAAGTTTAAATAGAAGAGGGAAAAAAGAAGTTGAAAGTTTTCAGAGAGAATGAAAGGTTTTAGGTACATTGAATAGTTTGGGGTTTACTCAATCGCTTCAAATTATCTATTTAAAACCAATTGGGTCGGATAAGAATGAAAAATTTGGCTATTTAAATCGATCCAACCCAACTCGCTGAAGTATGGTTAAATGCGACGGTTAGCATGACGGTCTGTCGCCTGTGCAATATTCCATCGGTCAAACCGTTGTCCCAATCCAGTGAACCTACCTTGTGACACATTAGTGATGGTTTATGTGATAGTTCATTGACTATGCGATGAACTGTTGGTCAACTCGTTGCTACTTTTCCAGTTTCCATAGTTCTGGACACTATGGTGATGGTTACCACAATGGTATGTCGAGATCACGAAGGTCCATCAGGTGATCCGTCGGCCACCTGAAACTCCTTCAGCTTCTATTTTCCCTGCACTATTGTACCTGCACACTTCTACAAACCATTCAACTTGGACAAATAAAAAAAATAAAAAAAAACAAATAACTTAAATAAATACTATACAATAACACAATGTGGGTTGTCTCCCACTAGCGCTTGATTTATCATTGTAGCATGACTTAGTTATCTTGATTACTCAGAATTCATCGAGATAAAAAGTAGCCATACTTTTTATCGAGTATTTTGGACCAATATAAAGTTTGACTCATTGCCCATTGACTTTGAAGACACTTCTATCTTTATTTTCAAGTTCAACTACTTTAGATAAGTAGACTTGACTAACTTTAAATGGGTCTGACCGCTTAGCCTTAAGTTTACTTGGGAACAGTTTAAGTCTGGAGTTGAATAGAAGAACCAAGTAACCTTTATGAAATTCCCTCTTTTCAATCATGCGATCAGGGTATTTCTCCATTCATTCCTTATATAGGTCATCTCTCTCATAAGCTCTGAGATAGAACTCATCCATCTTATTAAGCTGCCCCAGTCTCATATTTGTTTCCTCAGTCCATTTTATATTAAGATAATTCAGCGCCCACAGTGCTTTATGCTCTAACTCAATTGGTAAATAGCATGCCTAGCCATAAACCAATTGGTATGGTGACATGCCAATAAGTGTCTTAAAAGCTGTTCGATATGACCATAATGCATCGTCTGCCTTCCTAGACCAGTCCTTCCTACTAGTATTCATAGTTTTGTCAAGGATAGCCTTGATTTCCCAATTGGAGATTTCCACTTGCCCACTTGTTAGCTACCTTATGCTTCTTAACTCCATATTTTGCCAACGCGGCTTGGAATATCTTGTTGGAAAAGTGTGATCCTCCATCTCTTATGATAGTATGTGGTACCCCAAAGTGAGAGAAGATATTTCTATTTAAAAATACAACAACCCAGTTTCCTTCATTATTCGCCAGAGCCACAGCCTCGACCCATAGTCAATAACAACTAGTATGTAATTCATCCCAAATGAGCTCACGAAGGACCCCATAAATTTGATGCCCTAGACATTAAACAATTCTACCTCCAACATCTTGGACATTGGCATCTCTTGGAACTTTGAGATAGACCCTTCCCTATGACATTGGTCGGATCTCTTTACGAACTGATATGCATCCTTGAACAAAGTGGGCCAATAGTAGCCACTTTGAAGCACTTCTCTAGCAGTCCGATCACCTGCATGGTGACTTCCAACTGGGGAAGCTTGTCTTGCTTCCAATATACTTAGCATATCTATTTCTAGGATGCACCATCTAATAATACCAACTGCACATCGCCAAAAAAGATACAGCTCATCCCAGAAGTAGTAGGTCACATCATGGAGAAACTTTTTCCTTTGATGAAAGGAAATATTCTCTGGTACCACTTCACTTACCACATAGTTTGCAAAGTCATCATACCAATGTATTTTTTCGAGCACTGCAGCTAATACTTTCTCATCAGGAAAGGAGTCATCAACATCAAGCTCATCTTTTACTTTTTGATCTCCTTCGAATCTAGATAAGTGATCAGCCACCTGATTCTCACATCCGTTACTATCCTTAACCTCAAAGTCAAATTCCTGAAATAGCAATGCCCACCGGATCAACCTTGGTTTATCATCCTTCTTTTCCATTAGGTACATCAAGTAAGAGTGGTCAGTGTGTACCACTACCTTGGTACCTATCAAATATGTGTAAAATTTCTCAAAAGCATACACCACTGCTAGAAGTTCCTGCTCTGTGACCGTATAATTCTTCTGAGCTCCATTTAGGGCCTTGCTTGCATAATATATCGGATGGAATATCTTCTTTTTATTTTGTCCGAGAATAGCTCTAAGTGCCACTCCACTAGCATCATATATAATCTTAAATGGTTTTGACCAGTCCGGTACAACAATGATAGGGGCCTCAACCAGCTTCGTCTTAAGGCATTCAAATGACTTAATGCATTCAGCATCCAAGAAGAACTTAGTTTCCTTCTCGAAAAGTTTGCAAAGTGGATTTTCAATTTTGGAGAAGTCTTTTATAAACCTCCAGTAAAAGCCAGCATGCTTAAGGTAACTACGCACCCCTTTCACTGAGATGGGAGGTGGTTGCTTCTCAATAACTTCTACCTTGGCTCAATTGACCTCTATCCCTTTTGCTGAAATTTTGTGTTCGAGAACAATGCCCTCCTTCACCATGAAGTGGCAATTCTCCCAATTAAGCATAAGATTGAATTCCATGAACCTATGCAAAGCCCTACTCAAGTTTTCCATAAACCGTTCAAATGAATCTCCAACCATAGAAAATCATCTATGAACACCTCCAAGGTGTCCTCAACCATATCTGAGAAAATAGACATAATATACCTTAGGAAGGTAGCGGGTGCATTACATAACCCAAATTGTATCCGTTTGAATGAAAAAATGCCATACGGGCATATGAACGTCGTCTTCCCCTGATCTTCAGGAGTAATACAGATCTGATTATAATCAAAATATCCATCCAAGAAATAATACCACCCCCTTCCTACCAATCGATCAAATATTTGATCCCTGAAGGGCATTGGCCAATGGTCCTTTAAAGTCCATGAGTTTAATTTGAAGTAGTCCATGCAAACTCTTTAACCCGTCACAGGCTTAAAAGGAATCAACTCGTCCTTTTCATTTGCAACAATAGTCATGCCCCCTTTCTTGGGCACACATTAATCTATGCGTACCTATTTACTGTCAGATTATAGGATAAACCACTCCTGTATCTAGCCACTTAATAATCTCCTTCTTAACCACCTCTTGCATCGGTGGGTTAAGTCGGCGTTGTTGCTCAATGGTAGAAGTACATTCTTTCTCAAGTTGTATCTTATGAGTACAGATGCCAGAGGGAATGCCAATAATATCACCATTAGTCCAGCCTATTGCTCTTTTGTATCTTTGAAGTACCAAAATAAGTGCTTCCACCTACTCCTAACCCTGGTCAGCTGTAATAATAACAGGTACTGTATTCCCACTACCTAGGAATACATACCTCAAATGAATGGGTAACTCTTTTAGCTCCAGGATGGGTGGTTATTCTATAGAGGACTTAGCAGGTAGACTTGGACAATTTTCTAAGTCCAAATCCAACTTCTTGGATGCAAATGAGTAAGACCCCAATCCTGTTAAGGCATAAACAGTCTCCTCATAATCTTATATACCATCCTAATCAAAATTCATCAGCATGGCAGCGAATGTTTCAATAGCAACTTTCTCTTCAATTGGCACTTCTTGCTCCTCCTAATAATAGACATACACAATAGAAAACACACTCATTTCGTTTTGCTGCTTCATTGATTGGCACACATCAAATCACACCACTTTCTTATTCAGCCTAAATAAGAGATCATTAGCTCACAAATCAATCAGCATACTTTCAATTGCGAGAAAAGGTCAACCCAAGATGATAGGCACCTCTAAATCTACCACACAATCTATAATGACAAAATCCACAAGAAATATAAAACTAGCAACCTTTAGCAGCATATCATATAGAATACCAATAGGTCATTTTACCGACCTATCCGCTATGACAAGTCGCATGTTAGCAGGTGGTGGGTCTCCCAATCCCAAATTTTTATAAATAGCTAGTGGCATTAGATTGATGCTAGATCCCAAGTCCCACAGAGCTTTTGCAAAGTCAAGAGGTGCAATAGTGCAAAGGATAGTGAATGCTCCCAGATCTGCCTTTTTCTGCACTAGAGTCGTTATGGAAATAGCAGAATAATGATAAAGATTATCTATTGGCTCAAAACTAACTAACCGTTTTTTCGTGATGAGGTCTTTCATGAACTTTGCATACCTGGGCATTTGCTCTAATGCCTCTCCCAATTGTAGATTAATCATCAACTACTTGAGCATAGCCATGAATTTGCTAAAATTTATGTCGTTAGCCTTTTTCTTCAACTGGTGGGGAAATGGATGGGGTGGTTTTGGAAGAGTGGTAATCTCCACTTCAGCCTCCTTTCCCTTATTCTTATCCAACTCATTAACCTACTGACAGTTGGATGGTATATCATCAATAACCTCATCCAATTTTCCAAACTCCACCAGATGATAAATCTCTACTTCTTTAGTATTATTGGCTGCAATATCAACCACAGGCTTACCCATAGGAGGGCCTGCCAATACCTTACCACTTCTAGTAGTGATACCCATGCAAGAGCCATTATTTCATGGATTATGAATGGTATCACTTGGAAGTGTTCTAGTCTTCCTCTGATTGAATGTTGTCGAGAGTTGGCTCATTTATTGCTCTAACTATTTGATATAGGTAGATTGTGAGCTTACCAACTGAATCATAGAAGACAAATTGCTCTTCATGGTAGTCACTCTAGAGTTGGTAGCTTCAACTCCCTTTAGTAATTTATACATCATGACCTCTATGGACATCTTTCCAAAGCTAGTTGCAGGATTATCTCTACTTTTGGGAGGTACATATAGCCCACTACTATAATTTTTACCTTTCCAGTTTCCTTATTCCCTATCATTTTAAGAAGCCTTGTCGTAGTAGTTCCGACCTTGATTTCCTTGGCTATTGCCTCGAAAACCCTTCTGATTATTCAAATAGTTAGCCTCTTCTTCTCAATCAAAATTATGTCTACCTATGGGTGTAACAGCTTTCACTTTTTCAGTCTTTGTAAATAATAAATGGTTGGTCAACAGATCCATCTGTGTCTTCAAGTGTGCCATGTCTTGATCACGTTTTTCCTCTTTCTTACGCTATTCTGCAGTTATGCCAATCAACACAATAGGGCTTGCTACCACAGAATCTCTGGTATGCCAAGCTCTACTTTGTTTGGTCGTCTGATCAAGAATCTCTGAGGCCTCCTGAAAAGTAAGATCCACAAATGATCCCCCTGCAGCATTATCAATAACTGGCTTTGGAATAGAGTTTAAAGCCTGATAAAGAGTCTCTATCAGATGAATATCTATCATAATATGGTCTAGACATTACATCAGGTTCTTTTATAACCTCCCACATATCTCATGAAGAGCTTCGGTTGGGAGCTTTCTAAATTTTTTGATCTCATCCCTCAACTGTACCCTTCTAGAAGGAGGAAAGAACCTTTCTAGGAAATATTATTTTAATTGCCTCCAATTAGTTATAGAATTGGGCGTCAGCTCATTAAGCCACAATGTTACCTCCCCAGACAGAGACAATGGAAATAAACACGGGCGGATGGCATTTCGTCCCACTCTTAGGTTATCAAAGGACTTACAAATAGTGGCAAAGTTCACAAAATGCATATTGGGATCATCTTCCAGGAGTCCACCAAATAACCTCTTCAGATGAAAGAGCTAAATCATTGTACAGGTAATATTGAACTTTGCTCTTAGTTCTAGAGGTGGAGGAATAATAGCTACAGTGTAACCAGCTTCGTCCATTCCATCTTCATCATCATTAAGATCAAATTGAACAGCTTGGCAATTAGGTCTCGCCCTGAAAGGACAATTTCTATTTACATTTCTATTCACTGGTGCAGCTATATTTTCTGCATGCCTTTGATTAATAGGATCTAACAATTCATCATCCCCAAAATTATCATCATCAAGATTATGACGTTCTTACTGGCCATCATTCTGCTAATTTAATTGAGCTCTAGCCAACGTGGCAAGTCTCTTAGTATCATGGGGTTGTCATTCTGCCAATTAGTTACAGTTCTGGATGTATTGGTAATAACGGTAAACCCAATCTCCATATACTTGGCATACACAAAAACTCCCTGTACAAAACAAAAACAACAAATAAAGAGTAAAATTTTTGGGAAATATTGACCAAAGGTCAAGTAATAAACACAAACATAATTGACAACCATATTCCCCAACAATGGTGTCAAAAGTTGATCGGCCTAAATTACACCTCTCTTATCAGAGAGTAAGTGATTACTGTCAAACATAGAACCCAACTGGGTTAGGTGTTAAATCCCATTGGGAATACCGAGTTCACTAAGTATTGCGAATGTTATTAGATTATTGATCTAAGGTTCCTGAGTAGAAGGGAGTTTTGAAATGTTAACAGAGTTCTTTCGTATTCAAGTCAGACAAAAGTCTAGCAAATGCGAGCTAATGTAGATGTAATTTCAATGAGAATGAATTAACTAGGTTTATGATCACCAAGATGTTCAAATAGTTAGGGTTGTACGTTTGTGCTTAAATTCTAACTTGTGTATTCAATTGCACGAATTATTGAATTCTAAGAATTACCTACATGTTTCTCAACCTAATGGGTGCTTCACCCTTTACTTCTCTCGAACTTAAAGGATTCATGCATTATTCAATAATACTCTTATGAGGGTTAATCCTGTTAAGGCATCAACCCATTAACCCAAAGGGTAAACCTATGAATTTCACGTGAATTACTTATTTTCCCAACATCCACTTTCTTGTTAGACAAGTGGTGTTCATGGGCTCACTTCTCAAGTTTACAACCAAGAGATGTCATTATATTTAAGAAGCATTCATACAGATTTGATAAATGTTAGAAATCAAATCTATGCACAACCCCAAATAGTTTTCTACATCAAGGCTCCCATAATTCTAGTATGGGAGTTTAGCTACTCATCTCCATATCAAAAATCAAAGTTATATTGAAGTTCATAAATAACTTCAAAAAAGTACTTACAAAAGTCACAATATTGTTCTTCTCAATCTTTGATGGAAAATATGAAAACTAATAATCAAATCTCAATCTCTAGATTCAAATCCCAATGAACAGTAGTATAAAGCTCTCACTAGAGGAGAAAGTATGAAATTGGAGAAAAAAGATCTAGAATAAACCCTAATACTTGGTATTTATATGATTCGAGAACTGGGATATTAAAATACAAACTTAGATTCTCCACGTTAGGGTCGACGGGTCAAGCGATGGTTCATTGCAGGTCTAATGGTCCTTGGCCTTCACCATTGCTAGGTATCCAGTGACTCCATGCTCTGGTTTTTGATGATGGGTAGTGTGATGGCCCATTGCAAGGTCAACGGTCCATTGCCTTGACCGTCGTAAGACTTCCAGTGATGATGCATTCTGTATCTTGGCAATGGTTCAAAGCGATGATTCATTGCAGGGCCGAAAGTCTGATGCATAGACCGTCACAAGATGTCTAGAGTCTATGCCTTCTGCTTTTTATCAATAGTTTATACCGATGGATCATCGCAAGGTTGACAGTCCGCCGCCTGAGCCATCGCTGCTCATTTAATCTTTATTTTGCTCAAATTATCCAAGTTATCCTTCACTGCAAGTCCTTATCCAGAGAGCTCTAACATACAAAGTTAAATACAATAATGGTTTCTTAGAAACACACAATTATACTAAGGAAAAGGCCTAAAATGTCCCATCAAAAGCCGGAACATCAATATCAGAACCAAAGGTTTATAAGAGTCCTAGGGAGTCAGACAAGCCACATTACATAGAGTCCTGATCATGGGTGTAAAGTGTGCCACATTTATGAGCAAGAGGCTACGGGATGTTCCAAGAAATCATCTATTTCTTTCATGAACTACTGTGCTTACAGTATCTCTATCATCTTTTAACTTGTGCTCTTATATGATAGTTGAATATGCCTCCTCATTAAACTATCACCCGTAGAAATAATAACTAGCCACCCCAACCTGCTGATCCTCTGAATGAGAATGTATCCCATGCTAAGTGTAGGGCTGTCTTGCAGGCATTAGCCCAAGCTGTGACTACTAATGTTTAGGAAAACCATCAGGCTACAATCCTACTTAAGGAATATGGTGATTTAGCAGCAGCCAAAATTAAAGATTTTATGAGAATAAATCTGCTAGAGTTCTTTGGGTTGAAAGTAGGTGAGTATCGACAACTTTATTTAGATGAGGTGAAGAAGATCACCCAGCTTATGCATATTTTTTAAGAGGAGAGTGTAGAGTTAGAATCTTATAGATTAAAGGATATAGCATATAATTTGGTAGTTATATGGAGGAATGGTAGAGGTGAGAATGCAGCTCCTATGAGTTAGCAGGTGTTTCAAGATACTTTTCTAGATAGGTTCTTTTCACGTGAGATGAAAGATAAGATAGAGAAGTTTATGAATTTAAGGCAGGGCTCAATGATAGTGAACGAGTACTAACTTAAGTTCAATCAGTTGTCTAAGTATGCCCCTGATACGATGGTTGATCCTAGGCCAAGTATGAGTAAGTTTGTTACTGGAGTGTCTAGCTTGGTAGTCAAAGAGTGCAGGACTACCATACTTAGTTGTGACATGGATCTTGCTAGATTGATGAGTCATGCTCAGAAAAATGAGGTAGATAAGTTGAAGGGAAGAGAGAGTGGAAATAAGAAGGACAGAATAGGGCAGTTTGAGTATGGTCAGGCTAGGTCTCAAGGGAGAAATCTATTGCAGTGTTAGAATTGTCCATCTATGAAAGCACCATCCTTAGTTAGTGCTCCTACTCCCAGAGCAAGACAGGAGCAGTGGGGTAAGTGTTCTATGTCCAAATCTCATAATAGTGTGAGTGGAAGGCCCAGTTATCCTCCATGTGCTAAGTATGGTAAGAATCATTCTAGTGAGTATATGTTTGGACAGAAGGGTTGTTATGGTTGTGGTAAGTTAGGTTATGGAATTAGAGAGTGTCTGCATGCTAAGCAGGGAAATAGAGATGTTCATCGCCAGACTCAGACTACTAGTGCACCAGTTCCTTTAGGTCGCCCAGTCCCTTTTCAGGGTGCATCATCCAGTACTGGTGGCGATCAGCGCAAGAATAGGTTTTATGCTTTACCATCCCATCAGGAGTAGGAAGATTCACTAGATCTTGTTACTGGTATGCTTCGCATCTTTCATATTGATGTTTATGAGTTATTAGACCCTGGGTCAAGTTTCTCTTATCTGACCCATTAGTTGCAGTAAATTTTGAAATTAGTCCTGAAAATATCCCTGAGCCCTTCTTGGTTTCTACCCTAGTGGGTGAGACAGTTTTTCCCAAATAGATCTATACAAAGTTTTCTATCACTGTTCTTTATAAAATCATGCTAGTAGACTTAATAGGGTTAGAGAGTTAGTCAGATTACCTGGAGTTCCTTTGTCTATTATCTCAAATAGGGGTACTCATTTTACCTCTTAATTTTAGAGGGAATTTTGGTAGAGTCTTGGTACCCAAGATCATCTTAGCTTATGTTTTTATCCGTAGACAGATGGCCAGGAAAAGAGGACCATTCAGACCTTAGAGGGCATGTTGAGGTCATGTATTCTTGACTTTAATGGTAGTTGGGATGACCATTTTTCATTGATTGAGTTCTCTTACAATAACTGTTATCATGCTAGTATTCAGATGGCCCCGTTTGAGGGTCTTTATGGGCAGAGATGTAGATCACCAGTTGGTTGGATTGAAGTGTGTGAGGCCGCTATGATTAGGCCAGATATGGTGTTTAAAGCCATGGAGAAAGTTCGGTTGATTTGAGAGAGATTGAAAGTAGCTCAGAGTCGTCAGAAATCTTATGCAGATATAAGAAGAAGAGATCTTGAATTTGAAGTTGATGACCTCATTTATTTGAAAGTTTCACCCATGAAGGGGGTGAAGAGGTTTTCCAAAAAGGGGAAGCTTAGTCCCTAGTATGTAGGCCCCTTTTGAATTTTGAGTCGTGTTGGGAAGGTGGCGTACAAGCTTAAGCTACCAAAACATCTATCCTCAGTTCATCCAATGTTCCATGTGTACTCTTTGAAGAAGTGCATGGATGATTCATCTGTTATTGTTCCTCTAGAAAGTACAGATATTCAGAATATTCTTTTATACGAAGAGTTTCTAGTAGAGATTCTTGATCATCAAATTTGTTGACTAAGGAACAAAGAAGTTCCCTTGGTCAAAGTTCTGTGGTGAAATCAGACCGTTGAGGGTGCTACTTAGGAAGAAGAAAAAGACATACATACCAAGTATCCTCATCCCTTCTCCACGAACTCAGATTTGGCCGAAGGTAATAGTTTTCCTCCATTCAGTTCTTTAACAGTCTCAGATTCAGATATATAGTTACTTTTATATCACCTCATGTACTCATAGATCAATTTAAAAGCTCAGTACACTTTAGATTCAGTCATTAAATTTATGTATGTAGTACATAATAGCTTATAGCCTCAGATTCCTTAGTACTTTCCGTTTAATTAGACACATTCGAGGACGAATGTTCCTAAAGGGGAGATATTGTAATACCCAGCACTTTTTCTAGCTTAATTTTGCTCCTAGAATGTAAAAGTTTAGCTTTAAAAATAAATACCTTTTTCTGCATGTAAAAGTGTGGGGTATTACAATATCTCCCCTTCAGGACCATTCGTCCTTGAACATATAGAAAATTGAATAAGCTTTCCATTAATACCAAATTCGCCTAAATTCGATTCGCGTTTGAGAAGTTATGGCGATTTTAGTGAAGCAGTGTGCCATCTGGGCACTCACCGCATCTCAAAGATGGTTAAAATTCCAATTATTAAATTTCAGTAGACCTCTACGATTGCACCGCATCACAGAGAGGCCCAATTTTAAATTTGTAAATTTTCAATAGGCCAACGCGATTGTACCGCGTCGCGTTAGTGGCATAAATGGAATTTCCATAGAGCACCGCGATGATGGCATGTCGCAGAGATCTTCCAATTCCCACTCATTATTTTCCAGTGAGCCACCGTGATAGTTGCACGTCGTGGTGGCCTGCCAATTAAAAAAAATGTTGTTATTTCCAGTTCCATTAATAATATTAAAAGGGGCCCTTTGGTTAAATTCACAAGCCCCAATCCATCTAAAACAAAGAATTAAGCATATCCGAAGCACTTGATGCATAATTTCATCAATTCTTTCTCAAAGAAAAACCCTATAACTCAAAAGCCTCTTCTCTAAGAAATCAAATTCCACTATTGTTTCTCCAAGAAAGCTCTAAATTGAGGATTCCCAAGACAAGATAATCAAGAAATCATCTTCAAAAACTAAAATAGGAATCAATAATTCAAGTTTATTCATCTAATCATCAATCAAGGTATCTGGGGTTTATGAATAAGGATTTTTTTTTCATCCTTGTGCCCAAAACCAAGTTTTAAATTTACAAATTCATATAATTTTGAATAAATATACATGAGATTTGAATTAGGGTTCATACCCATTATTGTTATTTGCAAGATTATGAGTTTTTGAGAGATTTTGAAGATGAATTGCATGTTTATTTTCATGCCTATTGTAGTAAATTCCAGATTTTGAGATAAATTGTCATTGTTTTCATCCTCAAGCATGATTATTATGATGTTTTGACATGAGCTTGATGAATGGGTTACTAAGCCCAAGTTTATATGTTGATATTTTAAGAATGATGATTTATTAAGCATCCTATGATCAATATTTACAGATTTTTAATAAAGTTTTGATCCTTTGATCCTCAGATAAGTTTTGAAATCCACTTCACAGATTTATTACCGATTACAAAATTCAGATTATTTTTTTTACAAAATGGCTCAGATAACAGCATAATTGGTTCTGCAATGAACTATTATTCTAGATTTTAAAGTGGATTTCCACTAGAATGAGCATACAGATTAAAAGGGAGTAGTATTTATCACCGAGCCGGAAGTGTGGGATTAGCGTGCCCTATCTTTTACAGAACTACGTTGCCAATGTAGGTAAATATTTTAGGATTATTCCAATTCCAATATGGGTTATAGTTATAGATGTGATCACTTAGCTTAGGTTATACTCCTTGGAACGAGTATGACACCTCTCACCATCATGAGGTTTTCCCCTTAGGGGAACGAGATGTTGGACTCCATGTTAGATCACATGGTTTATATCGGTTAAGAGAACCTCCCGGCTAGTTGAAGTAAAAGATTAATAGAAAAACTTTTAGAAAACTAAGTGTAAAGGCTCACGATTTTATTCAGATTATGCTTTTCAGAATGATAACAGTTGCAGATTTTAGCTTTCAAAGTTTAGATTTAAGAGTGAGTCCTTTCTAGACTTAGGCATTATGATTTAAAAAGAGATTACAAGTACAGCTTTCAGAACTAAATGTTATGACTCACTAGATTTATAAAGTATGATTTTTCATGCATGATTACAGATTTTAGTATTTCAAACATTCCAACTTATGTGATTCATTTACATTTAGCATGCATTATTTTACAAATTATGATGATGATATGATGTTTTACTTATGCATTTCACCCCCATATACTCAGAACATCCTTAAAGTACTGATCACATATATGTCTATGTGCTACATTGTCTCATAAGGTAGGTTTAGGTGCTCAGTATCAAAAGCGTGGGTAGTTCGAGCATCTCCATCTACATCCAACATTTGGTGAGTTCACATAGTTCGGGGACTTATTCACTCAGATTTGCAACTTATTATTTTATATGACTCAATATTTCTTTTCAGACAGTTCAAGCTAGTTGGGGATTTGTCCCAGTTACTGTCTAGTTATTAGTAGTAGAGGCTTGTCAGACTGCTAGAGATTATTCAGACTTACAGTATTGATTTTCTAATATTACATTCAGATTATTCTCAGTTATTTTAGATAGTTTTCCACAATTATTATGACTTTCATGTCGATATTTCCTTTATTATGATATTTAAATCTAGTAGAAGGAAGACAGGGTTAGCTTAAGGCTACTCATAGTCTTGAGCATTGTGTTATGCCTCAGGGCCAGGTTTTGGGGCATTACAATTATTAAGCTAAACCAAAAGTGTTTTCACTTAACTTTGCTTGCAAAGATTGGGGTTTCTTCAAGAACCCTAAAAAGAAAAATAGGGTTGCTCCTAGTTTCTTGAAAGAAAGTAGAGAGAATTTGTATAGTATAACCTTTTTTGACTTAATAATGAGGGAAAATGACCAGCAGCTTGTTCTTATAAAGTCCCTATTTTTGGCCATCCACTTAGCTGCATTTTGGGCTTCAAATTTGATCAAATTGGTCCATGTAGGTGATGCACCTACTTAAAGAGATTAAGTTGCTCAAAAGGGTCAAAGTAGGTGATGCACCTACTCGCTTAATTTCTAAGTTGGGCTCAACTATATTTGGGCCTTGGAAGATTTGTGTATTGGGCTATTTCTCCATTTTTATTCCTCTTTGATTCAATTTGGGCCCAAATGAGTACATTAGTATAGGCCTAAATCTGGTCCATAGTCATGGGTCCTTTAATTTGGTCCAAATAGATTAAGTAGGTGACTCACCTACTAGCTTAATTAAGTTAATCATGTACCTCAATATTTTATTCCATTTCCAGCTCCTAATCCCTTTAATCTAACCTTCAACTTGTAGACACTTGGTTACTTTAAACTTTAGATTCAAATAACGGCTTACGATTCCAAGTTAAATAGTTGTATCGATGGTAACTTGATTGCGTCACATTAAAACGTATGGGCAGTATCAAGAACTCCATCTACACTATCAATACTAATATAACAAATCTCATCTATTACCTATACCAAGGCTATACCAAGTTCTATAGAAAAAGAATAAGTGTATGCAAAATACGGGGTGTTAGACTATCGCAGATGCAATCACTGGGTTTCTTAAATTACTATCACTTATGCGACTAGGCGTCTCTTATGCGATACCTCACCTGTCAGTGAGTGTAATGTTAGAAAACCTATTGTGGCTTAAGAGATGGTCGTGTACACGACACAGAAGTGGCATAAGCGATATCTTGGATACTTAGTTGGGTTACTTAAGCAATCAAAATGTCACTTAAGTGGGTGCACCAGATAAGTGATGCACGATTAAGAGACTCCAAGTCCCTACGGACCCCTTGAGATTCATCCAAAATCCCAAGAATGCAAATGGACTATGTTAACCTAAAAAATTTGATGCTCCAAACTCAATGGCGATAACGTATTTTCAAAAAGATGACTTTTTCACAGAGTTAAACCTTGAAATCAAATTTTACAACTTTTCAAACTAATGGTCAAAATGAGATATAAAAGCCATAAAACCACACCAACCATGTTGCCAACATAAATTGTACATTTTGGATCTGCTGGCATAGTCCATTTTGTCATCTGACGCACAAATTAATAAATATTGGACAAATTTAACTATAAAAAATTTTAAGCACCAAAAATAACAAACTTCCACAAATCACATTAAAAAGTAAGGAATAGTGCAAATCATCCTCATACCCTAAAAATACTATAATGCAACTAAGGGGAAGGGTAAAATTATCAAATCACACAAAAATAATTATTTCACACAAATCACCAAAATTCAAGTCATTACAATATTAGTACTTATGTTTCATTCAATAGATAGAAGTGACTCATTATAAATTTTTACCTTTTATATGTATTGGCGAAAGAGATTAAGATTTTAATAGTATTGACATATAAAAAAATTAATTTATAGATTTATAAACTGAAGTTCATTATTTTGTTGCATGACATACATATTAATATAGAAAAATAATATATTTGAATATTTTTTTTGAAAGTTCAATTAATGCAAATGATACAATAAGGCCCACACGTGCAACGCAGTGCGGCTAAACTAGTATTTATATATATACAGAAAATAAAAGACAATATTACAAAATCTAATAAACATTTTCACTTTTCACTGTATGCTATTAAATAACTAATCAAACCTATATAAATTTTATAAATACAAATGCAAGACTACTTAGTCTCCCATTAACCATGTTATAAATCAACAACTCTTTCTGATTTTCTTTAGAAAGTTACCTCCGAACTCTTTGTCAGGATCTAAACCTATTGAGATTGACACATATGCTAACCCTTCATTGGGAGAACCATCTATCCCAAATAATTAATACCAACACTAACCAATTTTAAGTTAAACAAAATACTTCTATAAATAAAATTAATATCTCGAACTTCAATAAAAACAATATGGAATAACATACTAAATTTTAGGACACCCCCTAGAAACTGAAGATCACCATGCTAGAACATCTAACTAAAACAAATCTATGGGTAAAATCTAGAAAACTAACAAAGAAACTAATAATTGTCTACATCTACAAAAATAGAAAATATCGAAAATCAGAAAGATTCACGACTGCTCAAAACAAGATTCTCACCCTTGGATCAAAAGTTGTGCTACGATCTAATGATAAGATCTCATCGAACTTGTTGGAATATGCTCTGCACTTAATAAAAAGAAAGTATAAGATAGTATCAGTACAAAACTACTATATATTTGAAGGCTCATAGGCCAACTCATTTTAACCAAAGTGTCTTAAATAACAATTTGTAAACAGGTAACAAAACATATCATCTAGCTATTATAGATTCAAATCAGTCCTTCTACCATAATTTCCAATTTGACAAATCAAGTTGAGTAAATAATGAATTACTTTTAAATAAATGGCTTTCAATATAATTAAACTATAATGAATCTGACCAAAATATAAATTATCACTTTCTCATAAACAATTTGTCGGATAAAAACAATCACCAACTCTTTTCTAGTACAATATTAAAAATTCGGACCTCAGAAGTATCCAAATATAAAAAACAACAATGCAACCTGGTTCACTCAAGGAATTGTCAAGCTTTCTTATTTACTGTGTATACATATTATATGGGTTTCATACATGTCCACTAGCCATGAATGTAGGGGACGAGTTAAGTTCAAGTATAAAATAACCTAGACAACTAGTGTTTGCCACCCTTATCCTAAATCAAGTATTATACAACCCTTATTCCAACTTCCCTACCCTTATCCTACCTAAAATCAAATGTCACCAAAATTATACCTCCAAGAAAGTATAACGTAGACTCTTGTTATAATATAGAATCAAAAGAGGTTGGGGTCAATCCTACAAGGAATAGGACACAAGTCTGTCACAAGTTTGATATTGTAGTTTGAAAAATTAGAAAGTAAATAGGGTATTTTGTAAGAACAATAATAATAGTAATGATGTCTGGGCAAGTAGGGTTGTAATTAATATGAAACGATCACTAGGATTGAGTTTTTCCGGACTTCTTAACTCCGCAGACTTATCATACACGTCAAAATATCTTGGTGACTTTCATGCAATAACTAACAAGTTATGTATCACATAACCATCTATCAATATTGGTTTGGGTGAATTTCACTCATTTTCTCTCAGTGTCAGAGTGTCGAATTACAAACCCTTATTTTGGATTTCAAATTAACTATTTCCTCTCAGTCTCAAGTTAATTAGATTAAGGTTGATAGCTACAAATTACTATTGTAGTCTCCTTTTCCTAATATCTACCTCTCTCTTGAGTTAGTATAGAATATAGGCAAGTTTCTAACATTGTCACCCATTAAGAAAGCAATCAAAGCATTGAAAACTACAATACATGCAAGAACACTAATGAAGAATGACTTTGCACTTCGTCTACTATATTAATCCATCAGGGTTCCCAAAATATGGATTTTACATGCTCATGATTGTAAGAACATACATAGAATACATAGATAACAACATATGAATGAACAGAAAAATAGTAAGAATAAAAACTTAAATCTCAAATTAATATCAATCCTTAAAAGCCAAGAAGAGAAATTCCAAGATAAAAATGTATCTCAAAACTCCAAACAATGTAATAGGTGTATAAAGTGTGTCCCCTAATAATGATACATCCAATGGGTATTTGTAGATAAATTAGATAATCTATCATAAACAAAGTAGTAAATTATAGTCAGCACTAACCTACGACCCACATATTTGCCATTGGTAGTACCTATGGGGCATAAGTTGGTTTATAAAAAAGAATAAGGATATTTTAGGCTCTAGATGCCCTACCTGCAACCCCTACATATAGGCTAAAGGTAGTACCTAGGTATTCTTCATGGAAATTCAAGGACCAACTCACTCTCAGAACATTCAAGACTGCAACCTATGGAGCCACCTATAGGCACGTAGGTACTACCTATGGCCTATATATAGGGCTTGTTGGTAGCCTTTCTGCTACTCTCCATCACTTTTTGTTCCTTTTTTTCTCCACATTCTATTTTCCAGCAAAACCAACACAAAAACATATCACACCTAACAAAAATACCTAAGTACTTGCATAATTTCCTTAATTTAAGCATCGAAAGTGCCATGAAACCATGGCACATCAAAATCCACCAAATTTAATCATGATCAACCTTACTAGTTCATCCCATAACAATAAACAATATCATAAACAAGTACAACTACATAACAACTAAATCAACCACCTTGTACAATTAGACCTCTCTATAATGTCACCTTGTTATAACAAATTTCACTATAGCGGCTTGATTTTCTCTAGAACTAATTTTTTATTTTATATTTACTTCTCTATAGTGACATTTTACCTATAACAACAATGATGGTTATTATACCAACACAATCTTTGTAAAATTTCTTTTCTATAGCAACATACTCAAGTATTATATATTTGATAAGATATATATTACATACAATACCATAATATTTATGGTAATCATAATTATTGTTGTGCATATAGTAAATTTGAAGTATGGATATCTAGTTTAAAGAAAAAAGTTGTATTTAAATGGTTCGCATCTATTATTTCCTAACTTAAGGAGGAAAAAGCTACTAATGTTTGCGTTTTTTATATATATTCATGTTGTTTCTAAATTTGCATACTTTTGTTTATAACAGTTGAAAAAATATGAACATCAAATGCCAGTATATATATATATATATGTATGTATGTATGTATATATATATACATACATATATATATGTGTAAAACCTTACCTCTCTGTAGCAGTCACAAAATTTTCTAACATATGCCCACTATAGAGAGGTTTGACAATACGTCAAACAAGGTTTCTTTTACTAATTATATATATAGATGATCAATTCTATATTATATATGATTAACTTCAAACTTAAAATTTAAATCAATAAGTTCAATATACATAAGCATGCATTGAAACAAGTAGACAACAGCTTGTTAATATGCACATATATAATCAACATGAGTTTTAACTCCAATTTAATCATCACCTACCTCAATCCAAGCCTTGTAATGTTGTAATGGACATGAGTCTTTCCCTTTCTACTTTCATAGACTTTATTTTGATGTAAGAATAAAACATAGAACGTAATTCCAGCAATATTCTAACAATTCTAGGTATTATAACCTAAATGCATAATCCTAAGGCCAAATTCATGAACAATTCCCTCATTCTAGGGTCTTCCTACATTTCATTAAAATTCAACTCTTTCTATTTCACATTATAATGATAAATTTAGATAAGAATCAAAATCTAGTAGGCTTTGGGAAAATTTCTAGACTTTATACCTCTTTTCACCACTTCCCACCAAAAAATCCCCAAAAGTTAAGATTAATATCTCTACCATGATCATAACCGAGAGATTCTAAGGAATAGAGAATGAAAATCTAGTTAGATAGGTGGATTAACTTATCTCAGTAGTGAAATTTGAGTAAAATCTAGAGGAAATCACCACTTTTGGTAGTGGAATGTGTAGAAACTGGAGGAAATATTTCCTTTTTTACCTAACCTGACCTTTGAATAAGTTTGGAATGAAAAACTATGTTCTTATTTTTTTAAAGAAACTATTTGCTACACTTAGAACTTTATAGCAGCCCAATTCTTGCTATAGCAACATTACTATAGTGGGATCAGCTTTCTATTGCGGGGATGACCTATCTTGACTTCAACTATAGAAGGAAAATTCCTGCTATGGCAGAACCATACTTGCAGCATGCCACCCGATGTAGTGGGTTACATGGACGTTAATCTTGGCAGCTTTTAAATTTCCCCTAATTTGCCAACACACATCTAGATTTCAACTTCGCAAACTAATATTTTTACGTCAAATAATATATCTAAAGTTCTACTAACCAAAATTCAATTTCAAAAGTTTCTACAAACTCCTTAACCCTTTAGCTAGCATAATATGATCTTAAATTATAGAGTTACAAAGATTATTCAAGCTAGAAATTTTTAACACTTCATTTAAGTAGAATTTTAACCCTAATTATTTGTAAGATAAGGTATACCATAGTAATGGAAAGGGTAATTACAATAGCTATCAATTTAACCATCATTCACCTTTTAATGATAAAACAAGGAAAAAGGGAAAAACTACAAGGAAAAGTACCCAAATTAACAGACTAGTGAGGGTACTTATTTTGCATATCCTAATCAGTCTTCAAATTGAACTCCTCTACAGGATAGCTCTTCCACTAGAATTTCATGAATCTAATCTCCTTGGTTCTCAACATTTGAACATCACGATCAAGTATCATCACCAATTCTTTTTCATAGATGTTCTTATCCAACAAAACCAAATACGAATGAATGGTGTTGTTTCCATCACCATGATATTTCTTAAGTATAGAGACAGGAAATAATAAATGGATACCAGGAAAACTTTTAGAAAATACAAGTTTGTAAGCCACTAGATTCACATTATTAAGAATTTTGAATGAACCAATATACCGGGGGCTAATCATTCCCCTCTAACCAAACCACATCACGCTCTTCACCAGAAAACCTTACATAGCAGATTTTCATGCTCGTTAAAGAATATGTCTCTTACCTTGCAATATGCATACTCTTTCTTTCTACTTTGTGTTACAAACAACTTATATTGAATAAGCCTCACTTTCTATAAAGCTTCTTTTACCAATCCCATGCCAAAGGTTTCAAATCACCCACCTCAAACTAGAGTATGGGGACCTACCTATCCTCATATAATATAACACCCTAAAATCTAGTTCCTAGGATGCCATATGGTGCTCCAAACTACAAGTAGTCCTGAGCTAACCCTGGTTTCCTTCTACTAAATTTGAATCTCAAAATCGGGGGATACGAATATAAAATCATAATAAATGCAGAAAAACTATCTAAATTAACTGAGTATATTTGAAAATACTAATCTCATTAGTCTGACAAGGTAAATACTAAAAATCTGAATACTGTAACTAAAATCTAAAACTAAATCTAATAGTCCGACAAGCTGTAATGACTGAATCTAGAGAGTCACTGGGAAAGGCCCCAGCTAACTCAAACTGCCTGAAATGAATACTGAATCAGCTAATAATAAACTAGAAGTCTGAATATCTAAGTCCCCGAACTGTGAGGACTCACCAACTGTAGAGATGTAGATAAGATGCTCAAAAATCACTCACGCTGCTGAGACTGGGCACCTGAACCTACATTATGAGACAATGTAGCACATAGATGTATATGTGGATCAGTACTTTGTAAATGTACTGATCATATGGAGGTGAATGCAATAAGTAAGATACATCATCACAATTTATAAAATCATGCATGCTAAAGGTAAATGACATATAAAAGCTTGAGTAATCTGAAAACTGAAGATCATAAATCATGAACAATAAAGCATATAGTATAAAACTTGTGATCCATTACACTTAGTTCTAAACTTTGCATTCTGTACTTATTCTCAAATCATGCAGGTTAAGTGAAATCTGTGAGTCCATATCTGAAGGCTTATGTAAAGCAATATTTTAAACTCAAGAACTTTAAAGCTAGAGAGAAAATATTTTATCTTAGGAGTTTAGAAATTTGAAAACTTATTGTGCATGGGAGGCTCTTCTAACCGACATAAAACACGTGAGCATTCATGGAGCCCAATGTTCTTGTGCCCCTAAGGAGGAATCCTCACGTTGGGGAGAGGAGTCATACTCTTGCCAAGGAGTATAACCTATCTAATTGATCATATATCATCCATGTAGAAGTGAGAACAATCTAAATCCTACATTGGCACGTAGTTCTTGGGTATGAAATTATAGTAACGTACCCAACTCGATGCTAAATACTGCTCCCACTAAATTTGTATGCTCATTCTGATGGAAATCCACTTTAAAATAGTATAATGGTTTATAATGAAAATTAATAGTATATCTGTAAAGCTAAATTTGTTATATGAATCTATAAAGTGGATTCCATAGCTATTCTGAGACCTAAAGGTCAAATCCTTATCAATAATCTATAAAGGAATCTAGTCATAGGGTTCTTATAGCACAACAAACCTTGAAATAGCAATCTTTAATTAGGGCTTAGTGACCCATAAATCAAACTCATGTTTAAACATTATAATGTTCATGGTTGGTAACGTAAACATTGTTAAATCAACTTAAAATCTGCAAATTTCTGCATTATGAATGAAAATATGAACATAATCATGTAATTCAACTTCTAAATCACTGGAAATCTCATAAACTTATAAATAAAAATAATAGGTATAAACCCTAACTTGAATTTCATGGGAAATCATTGAATAGTCAATAAATTTATAATTTAAAATAAGTTTTTGGGCACAAGGATGAAATTATTATCCTTGCAGAAAATTCCACATACCTTAATCGATGATCTTAGATGAAAAGCTTCAATCTTGGACTCCTATTGTGTCTTTAGAGATGATTTCTTAGAGTTCTCGAATTGGGAATCCTTAATCTTGAATTTCTTTGTAGAATTAATGGAGGTATGGGATTTCTTAGGGAGTAAGCTTTGATGATCAAGGGTTTTGTTTAAGAGTATTTTGGTGAAAAGTGCGTATAATATGCTTAGGATGGGTCAAATGGTCTGTTATTCATGACTTAGGGATACAGAAAAGACCAAAAAGACCCTTTTAGAATTTTACTCAGACTGGAAAAAACTTTCCAAAATTGGCCTACGGCGCGAAGCGTCGTTATCGCGGTGACCTACTGGAAACTGCCAACTGGGTCCTGGAAAATCTTTGCAACGTAGAGCTATTGCGGTATGCTTTTGGATTGCCATTTTTTCCACATTCGCGATACACCAGAATTACGGAGGCTCACAGGAAAGTAACAATTGTGAAATGGGACATCATGCGACACGGTGGAATCGTAAAATCTTACTAGAAGTTGACAACTGGGATTTTAGACCTCTCCGCGATGCGCCATAATCACGGAGTCTTACTAGAAATTGACAATTGTCATTTAAACTGTCTCTGCAACACACTAGTGACCAAAATGATGGTGTTTTACGACTGGAACTTAAAATTGCCATAACTTCTCGTCTGGTTATCGGATAAAGGAGAATCTTATATCGTTGGAAAGCTAATTCAATTTCCTACACATTAGAGGGTCTAAATATAGAAAATTATACATGTATGAAAAGTCGTTCTCTCTTAAACCAACACTTGAATTCTCAACGCTAAATTAAACTAGGAAAAGTACGAGGTGTTACTATATCTCTCCCTTGGAAACATTCGTCCTCAAATGTGTCTAGTTAGAATACGAATACTGAGGAATCTGAGGATATATGATAGCATGCACAACTAAAATAATTTACGTTACTAAATCTAAATCATTCTGAGCTTCTGAGCTAATTCTGTGAGTGCATGAACTTACATGAGGACAACTATATAGCAGACTCTGTGATTAGAAAAGAATTGAATTAAGGAAAATCATTACCTTCAGCTAGATCTGATTTTGCGGTAAAGAGGTAAGGGTACTTGGCTCACATATCTTCTTCTCTATCCCAAGTAGTGCCCTCAACGGACTAATTCCACTAAAGAACTTTGACCAAGGAAACTTCTTTGTTCCTTAGTCTGGATCTGATGATCTAAAATTTCAAATGGAATCTCTTCATAAGAAAGGCTATTCTGAATTTCTGAGTTTTCTAAAGGAACTACAACAGTGTAGAAACCGAAGCACTTCTTAATCATAGAGATGTTGTATACAGGATGAACGGACAACAAGTCTGCGGGCAAATCAAACTTATAAGCTACTTTCCCAACGCGACTCATAATTCTATAAGGACCAACGTACCAGGGACTAAGCTTCCCCTTTTTGCCAAATCTCTTCACCCCTTTCATGGGTGAAATCTTCAGGTACACTAAATCACCAACCTCAAACTCGAGGTCCTTTCTTCTTACATCTGCATATGATTTTTGATGACTCTAGGCTATTTTTAATCTTTCTCTAATCAACTGGACCTTCTCCATAGCTTCAAACACTGAATCAGTCCCAAGCAAAATAGCCTCACCCACTTCAAACCAACCTATGGGTGATCTATATGTCTTCTCATAAGGAGCCTCAAAGGCCATCTGTATTCTAGAATGGTAACTGTTATTATAAGCAATTCAATCAATGGAAAATGCTCATCCAAACTAACTTTGAAATCAAGAGTGCATGCCCTCAACAGATCTTCTAGAGTTTGGATGGTCCTTTCTGCTTTACCATCTATCTAAGGGTGAAAAGTTGAACTAAGATGGACTTGTGTACCAAGACCCTTCTAAAAGGCTCTCCAAAACTAAGAAGTGAACTGAGTACCCCTATCTAAAATTATAGACAAGGAAACTCTATGCAGTCTAACAAATTCTTTGATGTATAGCTTAGAATAATCTTTAGCTATGTAAGACATGTGAATAGGCAAAAAATATGCTAACTTAGTCAACCTATCGACAATAACCCAAATCAAATCATGCTGACGGCGTAAATGGGGTAAATTAGTCACAAAATCCATATTCACCTCTTCCCACTTCTAATTAGGGATACCAAACTCTTACAAGGAACCATTAGGTCTTTGGTGCTCTACCTTAACCCGTAGATAAGTTGCAAACTTGGATACGAAATATGCTATAACTTTGTTCATACCACTCCACCAATAGATTGCCCGCAAGTTACGGGACTTCTTGGTGGCTCCTGGATGAATGGAATAACACGCACCATACGCTTCTGCCATAATCTGTTGTCTCAAATCATCAACACATGGAACACATAATCTGCTCTGGTATCTCTAAACGTCATCTCCCCCTTGGGAGAAAACCTCTACCTTTTGGTCTTTAACTGACTCTTTTAGTTTAACCAAACTAGAATCCTTGACTTGTTTCTCCTTCACTTCCAAAACTAGGGATGATTCGGAGCTACTCTAAACCCAAATATTTCGTTTAGCTGAATCAACCAACCTAACACCCAATCTAGCCAAACGATGAACTTCTTGAACAAACTCTTTCTTATCTTTCTCCATATGAGCAACACTGCCCATAGATAATCTACTAAGGGTGTCTACCACCACATTGGCCTTGCCCGGATGATACAACACACTCATATGATAATCCTTCAACAATTTTAACCACAGATTCAACTCTCACTAGAAAAAACATACTGAAAGCTTTTGTGATCCGTGAACATATCAACATGCACATAATACAAATAATGTCTCTAGATTTTCAAAGCAAGCACAACAATAGCTAATTCAAGATCATGAGTTGGGTAGTTATTTTTATGAGGCTTAAGTAGTCTAGAGGCATAGGCTATGACCTTTTCTCTCTGCATCAAAACAAAGACCAAACCAACTCTAAAGGCATCACAATACACCACAAAACTGTCCATACTATTAGGTAATGCTAACATTGGGGCTGAAGTAAGTCGAGTCTTCAACTCCTGAAAACTCTTCTTACAAGAATCTGACCACGGGAACTTAACTTTATTTTGGGTCAATATAGACATAGGAGACGCAATAGACGAGAAACCCTCAACAAAATGTCTATACTAGACAGCTAAACCCAAGAAACTCCTAATGCCTAATGGAGAGATAGGTCTAGGCTAATTTCTTACGGCTTTCGTCTTTTAGGGATCAACTCTAATACCCTCACTAGAAATGATATGACCAAGGAAAGCTACTGACCTTAGCCAAAATTTGCATTTGATAAATTTGGCTAACAATTGGTGATCTCTAAGATTTTGCAACATAATTCTAAGATGGTCTGCATGATCATCCTCACTACGATTGTAGATGAGTATATCATCAATAAAGGCTATAAAACACATGTCCAAATATTATTTAAGAACTCTGTTCATCAAGTCCATGAAACCTGCTAGGGCATTGGATAGCCCGAAAGACATGACTAGAAACTTAAAATGACTATAACAGATTTTGAAAGTTGTCTTTAGGATATCACATTCCCTTACTTTAAGCTAATGATAGTCGGATCTAAGGTCTATCTTTGAGAAATAACTTGCACCTTAGAGTTGATCAAACAGGTCATCAATTCTAGGGAGATGGTATTTGTTCTTGACTGTGACCTTATTTAGCTGATGATAGTCAATGCACATTGGCAAAGAAATAACTTTCTATCACACGAATAGGATGGGAGCGCCCCATGGAGAAGCACAAGGCCTTATGAAACCTTTATCTAAAAGATCTTTGAGTTGCTCTTTAAACTCCTTAAGCTCTGTGGGAGCCATATGATATGGAGGGTTAGAAATAAGTTGTATCCGAGAGAAGGTCAATACCGAATTCTATTTCCCTAGTAGGAGGTACCCCTAGAAAATCTTTGGGAAAGACATCAGTAAACTCACTGACTACACGAAATGACTGAATTGTTGGAGTCACAGACGTAGTGTCTTTAACTCAAACAAGATGATAGATACACCCTTTGTAAATCAACTTTCTGGCCTTTAGATAAGATATGAAATGACTTTTGGGAGACACTAAATTACCTGACCACTCAAAGATTGGCTCATCTACTAACTGAAACTTTACCACTCGGGTGCGACAATCTATAGATGCATAGCAAGAGTGGATACAATCCATACAAAGAATAAGACCAAAGTCAACCATATCTGACTCTATTAGGTCTGCTAATATGACCTTATGAAGGACAGTTATAGGACACTTTTTATAAATCTGTTTGGCAATAACTGACTCACCTACTAGGGTAGAAAATAAGAAAGGCTCAAGGGTGTTTTCTAAACTTATTTCATAATTTACTGCAACTAATGGGGTCACATAAGAGAAACTAAACCTAGGTTTTAGCAATGCATAAATATCAAGATGAAAGACACGAAGTATACCAGTAATAACATCTGGCGAATCTTCCTACTCCTGGTGGGATGGTAAAGCATAGAACCTATTTTGGTGCTGACCGCCACCGTTACTTGATGATGCACCCTGGGGAGGGGCTGGATGACCTAGAAGGGCTAGTGCACTATTATCCTGAGTCTGAGGACGAACATCTCTATTTTGCAGTCTTACATGCAGGCACTTTTTAACCCCGTGACCCATCTGGACACAACCATAAAAACCTTTCTGATCTAGCCTGGTCATACTCAAATTACCCTGTTCTAGCCTTCTTACTTACTCTTTCTCTTTCCTTCAACTTCGCTGCCTCAATCTGCTGAGCATGTATTATCAATCTAGAAAGATCCATGTCTCCAATGAGCATAGCAGTCCTACACTCCTAAACTACCAACCCAGACACACTAGTCACAAACTTACTCATGCTTGACCTAGGGTCGACCATCTGATTAGAGGCATACTAAGACAACTGGTTGAACTTGAGGCAATACTCCTTCACTATAATTGAGCCCGATTTAAAGTTCATGAACTCTTCTATCTTAGATCCCCTCATCTTAAGTGGGAAGAACTTGTCTAAGAATGCATCCTGAAATATCTGCCAAGTTATGGGAGTTGCATTCTCCCCTCTATTTTTCTTCCACATCACTACCCAATCATATGCAATATCTTTCAGCCTATAGGATGCCAATTCTACACTCTCCTCTTTAAAAACATGCCTAATTCAGGTGATCTTCTTCACCACATCTAGATAAAATAGGGGGACCTCACCTGCTTTCGACCCAAAGAATTTTGATAGGTTCATTCTCATAAAATCTCAAATTCTGGCTGCGGTTAAGTCCCCATTTTATTGAAGTGAGACTGTAGCTTGACGGTTTCCTTGAACATTAGTTGTCATAGCTTGGGCTGAGGCAGCCCGAAACTCCGCATATGAAACATTCTTATTTAACAGATGTGCGGGATGAGGTGGCTGGTTATCATTTTTGTGTGTGTTAGCTCAATGAGGAAGCATTTTCAGTCACGTGAAAGCAGAAGCTAAAAGCAAATAGAGACATTGAATGCATGATAGATCGTGAAAGAAAAGATGATTTTCTAAAACACTCCATAGCCTCTTGCTTATAGCTGTAGCACGCATCACATAGATGATCAAGACTCTATGTAACATTGATTGTTTGACTCCCTAGAACTCTCTAAACCTTAGGCTCTAATACCAAGATTGTAACGCCTTAAAATCTAGTTCCTGGGATGCCACATGGTGCTTCAAACTATACGTAGTCCTGAGCTAACCCTGGTTACCTTCTACTACATCTGAATCTTAAAATAGGGGGATACGAATATAAAATCATAATAAATGTAGAAAAACTATTTGAATTATCTGAGTATATCTAAAAATACTAATCTAATCAGTCTGATAAGGCAAATACTAAAAATCTGAATAGTGCAACTAAAATTTAAAACTAAATCTAATAGTCCGACAAGCCTCTACTGACTTAATCTAGAGAGTCACTAGGACAGGCCCCAGCTAACTCAAACTATCTGAAATGAATAGTGAATCAGCTACTAATAAACCAAAAATTTGAATAGCTAAGTCCCCGAACTATGAGGACTCACCAACTATAGAGATATAGATGAGATGCTCAAAAATCACTCATGCTGCTGAGATTGAGCACCTGAACCTACATTATGAGACAATGTAGCATATAGGCATATATGTAGATCAGTACTTTGGAAATTTACTAAGCATATATGGATGAATGCAATAAGTAAGCAATATCATCACAATTTATAAAATCATGCATAAAGTTAAATGACTCACAAAGGCTGGAGTAATCTGAAAACTGAAGATCATAAATCATGAACAATAAAGCATATAGTATAAAAATTATGAGCCATTACACTTAGTTCTGAAATTTGTATTCTGTTCTTATTCTTAAATCATGCAGGCTAAGTGAAAATTGTAAGTCTGTATCTGAAGGCATATGTAAAGTAATATTTTAAACTCAAGAACTTTAAAGTTGTAGAGAAAATATTTTATCTTAGGGGTTTAGAAATCTCAAAACTTATTATGCATGGGAGGCTCTTCTAATTGACATAAACTATGTAAGCATTCGTGAAGTCCAACGTTCTTGTCACTCTAAAGACGAATCCTTATGTTGGAAAGAAAGGTCATACTCTTGTCAGAGAGTATAACCTATCTAAGTTATCACATATCTATCTTTCACATAGAAGTGAGAACAATCTAAATCCTATGTTGACTCATAGTTCTGGGTTATGATACCAAAGTAACGTACCCAACTCGATGCTAAATACTACACCCACTAAATCTGTATGCTCATTCTGATGGAAATCCACTTTAAAATAGTATATTGGTTTATAATGAAAACCAATAGTATATCTGTAAAGCTGAATCTGTAAAGTGGATTTCATTGCTATTCTGAGACCAAAAGGGCAAATCTTTATCAATAATCTGAAAAAAAAGAATCTATTCATAGGGTGCTTATAGCGCAACAAATCTTGAAATAGCAATCTTTAATTAGGGCTTAATGACCCATGCGTTAAACTCATGTTAAAACATCATAATGTTCATTCTTGGTAATGTAAACATTTATAAATCAACTTAAAATCTGAAAATTTCTGCATTATGCATGGAAATATGAACATAATCATGTAATTCAACTTCTAAATTACTGGAAATCTAATAAGCTTGTAAATAACAATAATGGATATAAATCCTAACTTCAATTTCATGGGAAATCATATAATATTCAATAAATTTGTAATATAAAACAAGTTTTTGTGCACAAGGATGAAATGAATATCCTTGCTGAAAATCCCACATACCTTAATTGATGATCTTAGATGAAAAGCTTGAATCTTGGACTCCTATTATGTCTTTCGAGATGATTTCTTAGAGTTCTTGAATTGGGAATCCTTAATCTTATATTTCTTTGGAGAATTATAGAGGAATTGGATTTCTTGGGGAGTAAGCTTTGATGATCAAGGGTTGTGTTTAAGACTATTTTGGTGAAAAATAGGTATAATATACTTATGATGGGTTAAATGATCTGTTATTCATGACTTAGAGAAAGAGAAAAGACCAAAGAGGCCTTTTTAGAATTTTACTCGGAGTGGAAAAATTCCCGAAATTGGTCTACGACGCGATGCGCCGTTATTGATGTGAACAACTGGAAACTGCCAACTAGGACCTGGAAAATCTCTGCGACGTAGAGCTATTATGGTACACTTATGGATTTCCATTTTTTCCACCTCCGTAATGTGCAACAATTGTGGAGGCTCACTGAAAAATGACAATTGTGAAATGGGACATCAGCGTAACATGGTGGAATCGTGAAATCTTACTGGAAATTGACAATTGGGAATTTGGACCTCTCCGCGATGTGACATAATCGTGGAGTCTTACTGGAAATTGACAATTGCCATTTAAACTGTCTCTGTGATGCGCTAGTGACCAAAATGATGGTGTTTTATGACTGGACATTAAAATCGCCATAACTTCTCGTTCGATTATTAGATTAAGGCGAATCTTATATCATTGGAAAGCTAATTCAATTTCCTACAGATTAGAGGGAATAAATCTAGAAAATTATACATGTATGAAATTTTATTCTCTCTTAAAGCCAACGCTTGACATTCTTAATGCTAAATTAAACTAGAAAAAGTATGGGTTGTTACACATATAGAGCCGCAAATAAGGCGTGGTCAATGCTAGAGTTGTAAATTTTGTTGTACAAAAATCCACACAATGGTTGAAGCCTATCCTGATGACCCCTAAAATCACAAAACATATTCAAAGCATTTTTTCTAGCACCTTAATGGTCATTTCAAACTGACCATTAGTCTAAGGATGAAAAATGGTACTAAGATCAAGTTTTATGCCCAATACTTCATACAACTTGTGTGAAACATAAAGGTTAATTTCATACCTCTATCAGATATAATGTAGAATAGAATCCCATTCAATCTCAAAACCTTTTTCACTTCGATTTTGGATAACTTCTTTGAGTTAGAGTTTACTTTAACTGAAATGAAATATGCAGACTTTGTTAACCAGTCAGTAATAATTCAGATTGAATTATACTATTGCAGGGCCCTAGGTAGTCCAACCACAAAATTCATAGCAATCCACTCCCATTCTACTTTAGAATAGGCATATTCCGAAACAAATATACAAGTTTTTAATGCTCATATTTCACTTGCTAGAAATTCTAACATTGGCCTACATACTCAATTCTATCTCCTTTCATTCAAGGGTACTAATAGAGCTGCCTTAAGTAAAAATACAGATCAGTTTCACCATGATATATAAAATATTTGGATCTATGAGATTCTGCTAGCAAATTGAGAATGACATCATCAACATAGGCACACAGGCCATCTCTTTCACTCTCAATATGCCACTAGTATCAAGTGTGTCCTCTTGGGCCTTACTACACACCACCTTATTTAGTCTTACATCTTCAAACTAATTAGCCTTGATTTGATCAAGGAATGTCGATTTACCCATAACATTAGCAAATACAATACCCATTTTAGACACCCAAATGGTAAAAATCATATCGCTAGAGTTAGAATATTACAAGCAAAAGGGTGATTTGTCACCTTTACACACGCCAAACTCCCCATACTTATATATGTTCTGCTCAATGCATCTACCACCGATTATCCTTTCTTGGATGCTACTGGTGGTAATGTCAAAACAATTTAGTATCTTCATCCACCACCACTGTGTTAGATATAATTACTTCTAGGTGAATATATGTTGTAAGCTGGGATGGTGGTGGAAACATCAAACTTGACACCATGTAAGTAGTATCTCCGCATTTTAAGTGCAAAAAACACTATTTCAAGCTTAAAGTTATTTGTGGGATAATTTCTCTCATGAACCTTCAATTGCTTCAAAATCTAGGCTATCACATTTTTATCCTGCATTGATGTAGCATCCAATCTAGAACATGAACTATCAAAAAATACTATTATGTCTTTACCTTCAACTGGCAAAACAAGGATGGGAGTTTTGTTCATAAATGACTTGAGCTTTAGAAATCTCTCTCCAAACTTGTCAGACCAAATAAAAGGTACATTCTAATGTGTTAGTCTTGTCAAATGAGTAGCAATGGTGGAAAAATTCTTAACAAATCTCCGATAATAGCTAGCTAGACCCACGATGTTATGAAATTCGACCATAGAGGTATGCGTAGCCTAATTCTTAACAGTATTAATCTTGTAGAGATCCTATTTACATTAATGAAAGAACTTATTTTCACCAAATCAGGCTTATAAACACCCTCCCATTCTCGCTTACCCATTTCCAGTGTAACTAATTTTATAGTCTTATCATTACAATTCAGAAAGCATGTTATATGGATAACCTAGTCATACCTAAAATGATCAGAAAATCTAAAATATATAGAATTATCAAATCTACCATAGTTTTAAAATCTATAAACATCACTGAGCAAGGACGATATACTTTGGTCACCACCACAGAATCCCCAACCGGAGTAGACATATAAATAGGTGAATCAAGCATATCACAAACATGTCCAACCCCTATGCAAATTTTACAGACACAAAGTAAAGTAGAGCCCAAATAAAGAAAGACCAAAGACATCAAGTCACAGACAATTATGGTACCTATAATGACTAGATCCAAAGGCTCCACTTTATATTTTCCTAGAAAGGCATAGTAATATTCTTTATCATCAAACTGAGTGACTTACCTAGTAGACAATGTACCACCTCTTATTATCAACCACAACCATAGTTACTACCAAAATTTGCCTAATAAACACTATGAAATCCCTATGGATGACCTCTACCAATTTCTCAATCTGCTCTAGTGGATGGAATTAAAGCTCTGGATTACTACTGACAGTAAAAACCTGATTTCTTACCAATAGGACAGTTCTTCTTAAAATGTCCAACTCCACTATAAGTAACATATTCTCAATCTAATAAAGGTAGATTTGTAGTAGAATATGAAATCCCTTGGCTTCCCACGCCCAAAGACTGCCGAGTAGTCCCTGACAGGCCCTTTGTAGAAACTTTGCCTAAGTGTATCAGATATTCAAGGTAGACTGGAGAACTATTTCTTCTAGAGTACGATCCACTAAAGTCACTTTTATTTTGGGCCTTTTTTCTGGCAACCTTAGAATATTCATCTTTCCTAACTCCTCTACTTTCCTTACAAACTTTACTACTTAATTAAAATTCTTAACTGAAGAAGTTATCTATAGAGCTGGTACTTGCAAGTTAGTAATAAAATCCTTTACATTGAGAAAAATTCAATCTTTGTTAGTGTCAAGTAGGTTGGTGCAAAACCTAGACAAGAAATTGATCATAGCCTTATAAGCTGCAATGGTCACACTGCACTGCTCAAGGGTGAGAAAATCATCCTTCTTCTTATCATGCAAGGTTAACGGCATATACTTCTCTAAACAAAGTGTCGAACTGAGTCGATCTTAATAGAGGAAATAATGAAGACCGAAGCTTCATATATGCCATCCACCACTGCTAAGCATCAACCTATAATTGGAAGGTTATAAATCCAACTCCACATTGCTCCATCCTTTCATGACATATCTATAACAAACTTAAATACATTCTCTATCTAAGAACCCAGACAAGCAGGGGGTTTTATTTTCAACGACATTCAAAATAACTCATGCTCATTCCTAGTAATAATAGGACCCAATGCTAGACAATAAAATACTTATATTTAAGAAATCTCATCCATACTAGGGTCCACAACTACAATATGTAGCATCGCTAGATGCTAGTAAAGAGGCATTATAGGCATAGCCCCAATACTGGGAAGGCCACTCTAAAAACTAACTTATTCTATCACCTCAAAAGATATTTGATAAGGGGTTAGACCTCCCAGAACTGGTGCAAACTCTTCTTGTTCTAGAATCTCCTTATTTATCACCAGGTGACACAAATCTCTATCTGGTTAGATTAGCTAGATCCCAGGCTCCATCACTAGTGGACGTTGCCCTACCTCTTCCCATTCCTCTATACCTCACCTATCCAAATATAAGCACAGTTAGCTTAAAGCAAAATAGTATGGGATTCTATATATGCATAATAGCTTAGAGCCCGGAGAAAGACATGAAGAAATAAATACATAATGTCATAAGCAATCAAGATGCCATTTGGGAAATGAGGAAAGTTCCTTGTGGGTTATTTGTAAAATAGACACTTTTGGGCTATTTTTGTAATAGGCTATTTTTATAAAAATAATGGCTATAAATAGTTGGCTTAGCCATTTTCATTACTTAGATTTTTTATGATTGAATTGTCTTGAATAGGCTTGATATTTAGTTATCCTAGGTTAGGGCTGTATTTGAGTTCAATCACAATTGTTAGCTTAGATCAAATTATTAGGGTGAATTATCGTATTGGTAATGTTATTTTCTTCACTTGATTGATAATAAAGTTAGCTTTTTTTGGATTCAATTTGGTTTCTCATACATTTGATTGAGTTTTATTTCTCCCTTGGAATAATTATTATTTAATTGAGCCTTTTTTATTTACTTATCATCTTTTATTTCTCAACTATCCTTTAATTTTACATTTTAATTTTATATTTCGATATCAATTTAGTCAACACTGACTAGGATCATTATATTTTTTGTATCAAGAGCCTAGATTAAGGTTTTTTTCTACAAATCTTAACCTTGAGATTTTAGCCTCTTCAAAAATAAAAATAAAATCCTAAAAAAGTCTGGTTGTTTTTGACATAAAATTCATGTTACCTACTGTATTTTGAGTCAAAACCCTAATATTCAATTCAATTTTGAGTTGTTGGGAAGATTCTCCATTGAATGGTGTTGAATCTTTGAATCTTAGAAAATTTTGCAGGCGAGTTTGTTGATTTGGGTTAAATTGAAGCTTCAAAGTGATAAGGATTTGTTGTTCATAGCAAGGGCATCCTAAATCTCAAATTTTGTAGTATTTAGTGCTAAAACGAAGAAGTTATGAAGATTTGCAGTTCAGTTGTTCACATTGTGTTCTTCTTAGCTTGAAGATGGTAAAAATGAGTTTATTTTTACTTAAAATTAAAGGCTAAAAATTATTGAAATTTCTTCGTGATGTTGAAAGGAGCATATGGTTGAAAATTTTGTCAAATTTGGAACTAAAACTAATAAATTATGAATTTTTGAAGATTCTTGTTCTTGGTATTCTTCATGAAATTGATAAATTATTGAGCAAGAATATTCAAAAAGGTGTTGTTTGATCCTAAAAGAAAAGAAAGAGAAACTTCTAAAGGTGTTTGTGGGTCCAAAGGAAGGGAAAAAATTTTGAAATTGCAAAAAAAATAAAATTTCAAAATTGCCACATCAGCACATGCAAGCACATCAGCACACATTAGCGCACGTCAACAATATTCCAGCTCCTTTTTGGAGTATTTTGTAGCTATTTTCTCCAATTTTGGAGAGTTTCTTCATTGAATTTAATCCAAATTTCTTTCTAAATATTTTTTAAGTCAATCTTTATAAATTAATTTCTTTAATTAATTCTACCTTTCCTTTCTTCATAACTTGATTTTAATTAGTATATTACCTACTAGATATTATCATGTTCTTTGAGTCTGATTTTATTTTTGTATTTCTTTGTGTGATATTATCATTTTATTTCATAGTTAATTTCATGATTCAAGTCTGTTAAGTTTTAGTTGAGTCTTCCTTCTTTATAGAGTCACAAGAATTCATTATTCCACAAGCTAGATAACCTTTAATTGATTGAGAAAGCTAGTAACATTATTAATTTGGAAAAGAAGCCATAAAATTTAAGTTGAGAGTTCATTTACAGAGTGACATGAAACTTTTATTACTAACTTGTTTGCAAGTTTGGCAGGTAGAAAAGGTAATATAAGGAAGAACGCTATCCATAGCTTCAAATTATTATGGAGATAACATTAAAGACTATGCTTGTAGTGACATGAACTATAAGTATAGTGATGATGAGCCTCATGAGGTTTCTTTGGGTGATTGTGAACAAAAGTAATGAAGCTTATGACTATGATGGTGAATCCTATGAAGGATATGATGGTCCAAGAGATTATGATCGATATAGTGATGAGCATTACTACAATAAATACAAATATGAGATGCACAAAGCTTATGTCTATTATGATTAACATAAAGGAGTAGAATTATCTTATCATGAAGTTGATAGTGAAGATGAAGGGTATGTGGGTTCTCATATTACACACTGTGGTGATGAACACTATGTGAGATACAATTTTTTCTCCCATATGTCTTATGAACACTTTGAGGTAGATTGTGATAGAAAGAGATGTTGTGGTAATGAATTACCTTTCTTTTCTTGTGTTACTTACTATCCTAGTCAAGGGGGCATAGATGTGTTGGTTGAACCAATTCGAAGACATTGTGTGTATCTTAGTCATAGAACATTCTCTTCCTTTTATGATGCAATAACTTGTACTTCATATCCTCATTCAAATGTTAATAGTTCTCCATATGTTAATGATGTTAGAGAAAGTATGGGAGGATCAATGAGGCATAAAATTATAGGAAACTCATTGTTTTAAGATATGTTTGACCAGGAGAGGCGGATTCATCAAACAAAATTTACAAATGAACTACTCCCGGATCCTTTGAGTATGAACAAGTTTTGTACTTCCATGCTAATAACTCTTGAAAAGATCTATCAAATAGTCTCAATGGGTTCAAAAGTGAAACAATCTACTCCTTGTTGAAATGTTCTTGAAGAGGATACAATAAAACAAATGAAGGTTACTCATAGCAACCTAAAGTTAAAGTTAGAGGTGAATGGATCTCCAAACCCTTCCTCAAAAATTCTTGGAACTTTTCCTATCTCTAATAAATTTGAGAGATAAAATATTAAAAGGAGTAAAGGTGTGATATATGACAACACTAGAGTATAAAAATGAGAGGTTGTGAGGAGTGATGTGAGAGGGTTGTGACAACCTTATACTAACTTTTTTAACCTCTCTTTCTTTTCTAGTTGTCTTGATTCGTGTGTAGGTATCCTTAGAAGCAAGCCTAGTGAGGCAATTTGATCAATGAAGAATTATGAGGCACTAAAAAGCTTCCTAAAAGAATTATAAAAACCAAGGTGAAGATAGTCATTCACGTGAGCTACGAGGTAACAAAGCTAAACTTTACACTTTGTTGAAAGTAAAGATCATTGTGTTACTAGTATCCAATTGAGTGCAGGTGGTAGCTTAGTTTCATTTGAGCTTTATGATTATTTTACACATAGTGATAATGTATTTATTGAGAGTATTCACACACTAGTTGATCCTACTGATGATCGAATTAATTTTTTTTGTAAGATCAATTTGTGTCAACATGGTGTTGACACTTGTACCTTGAATGGTAGTGCATTATCATGTGATTCTTTTACATGTTTTGATAATGTACATGTTGAGAATGTGGACACACTAGTTGATCCTATTGATGACCGAATTGATTTTTCTAATAAGATCAATTTGTGTTCACCTAGTGTTGATACATTTACTTTGAATAATAGTTCATTATCAATTGATATTTGTGTTGATCTACTTGTGGTATTGATGAGCCACTAAATAAGGAGTTTATGATGAACTTAAGGAACCTCAATATAGTGTTGGCATCAATGTAGTTGGTCATATGATATTTTTTAACCTAAATAATGAATCTTTGAATTGTGATCCCATTCCTTGTTCTTCTCATAAGGATTTTTAAGTGGAATTCGTCTTTAAGGATAATCCCTTATTTGAGATTGACATGACTAACGAAGGTGAAATGCATAGTGGTATGTCTTGGCATGAAAAAAGTGTTGCCCCTCTAGAAGGTTACCAAATGAATATAGATACACTATGGTATGATGACATACTTTTTGAAGATAGAACTCTATTTTTGGAAGATGATAGTACATCTATTATAGGAGTTATGTAACACCTCATATATTTGGGCCAGACTTTGAAGCACCATTCTTACGTGTGTGAACTTTAATATCATAATTTGTATGTTAATACATGTGTCATGATAATTATCCTAGTGTGTGAAGTGCTTTCGAGGTGAAAAATGTTCATAGGAATTACTTAGAACAAAGTTGAGCTAAGAGTCTTTGATTCATCCAAGTTTGGTATTCTATTCTATAAGGGTCTATTTTCAATGCCTATAAATTTTGATATAGGTTGAATTTTTCATCTCAACACCTATAAAATGTTAGATAATTTAGTAATCTTTCCAACTATACCAATTTCACCTTAATTCGATACTTGAGATAAAAGATACAGCCATTTTTGTGAGAGGTAGTAAGGGTATGTGATAAGCCCATACGCCCCTGGTTATTGCACCTAGATAAAGAGGGCTTCGTGAAGGCTACTCTCCCAGGCTAATGGTCATAATACCTGGTCTATTCCCACAATGTTTAGACCTTTTAAGGGTCAAGGGGCACTTTGGTCCTTTACCCTAAACGTCCAAAAGATGATTTATAGCATCCAAAAGGGTATTATTTGCCCATCTTCCTCAAAATTTCTCAAGTAAAATCCGTCCCCTTTCCCCTATGAACAAATTTAAAGATTTTACTCTCAAGAACACGAAGATTCGAGCTTTAATTTCAAGAAATCATCTATTAATGTATGTGGGAGTTCATCCATGGGTTCCCTTTCACCCATGGAGCCCAGAAACCTTCTTTTCAATTAATGTATGGATTTTTGACATTTTTATGAAGTTGTATATGTTCAATATGCATTTAAATCATGTTTCTCCTTAGTAATTTGACTTAATCCATGTCCTAGTATGATCCCATGAAACGATTAGTTATCTCCTGTCTCAAGTTTTGATTTCCCATGTTGTGTTTAATTGAATTTTATGTCATAATATCAAATTGCGAATTTATCCATGTAATCATGTCGTTTCCACATGTTTTAAGAAATTCCTATGTTCAAGTCCATGATTCCCAGGTGTTTGATGAAATGTCTATGCTTTTGGGTCTCTAAACCATAATTACTTATTAAAGTGTTTCAAGTTTGGTATTGTATTATATACTCATTTAGTGCTAATGGGTTATGAACACCTGATACCTATGTGTTTTTATATATTTGTATTTTCAAGTACAAGTTAGTCAGAATCATGATTTTATTCGCATAATCAGATTATCATTTTTATAATGAACTCTCCAGTTTTACTTCTAGTTAAAAACATCAGTTTATATGTTCATTGTTACTTCAGATTATGCATGCAACGTTAGTTTTTAGAATGTCATGTTTGAGCATATAGTCATCAGTATGTGAACCAGTTCATGATTCTAGAGTAATTCAGTTGGGAGTAGGATTTAGCACCGAGTGAACCCAGGAATGGGGGCTCACCTACCAATAGATGGTGTGACCCTTAGTAGCAATCTCTGCATTCCAAAACTACGTATCCAACATTGGCTTGAGATATCTACCTACCAGTCGAGGGTTAACAAGGTGCTTACCTACCAGTTGAGGGTGACACATATATCATTAGAGCACCTACCAGTTGAAGGTGACTTCTTAGTCCTTCGGGACACCAGTTTAGTAGATCCACATAGCCAGTGTTAGTATTCGTGGCATGGTACTGACACCCTTCCAACTGGGTTATAGGCTAGACCCCGATTAGCTCAGATTAGGGCAAGACAGTTAGATGATACCTCTTACAGTCTCATTACAGTATTCACTATATCTTCAGTTCAAGTTTGCTTGACTAAGTGTACAGACTTTCATATATTCAATTTTACATCTTTCAAACTTTTAGCTTTCAGATTTATCTCAATAATATAATATATATACACTTAGTCTTACATTCTCAAATATTATAGTTTTCACGCCTTCATGCTCAATTATCTCATGTTTTTTATTAGTCCTTACCTTATATGCATGGTACTCTATAGTTTCAGTCCAGTTATTCAGACTAAGTACAGTTCAATCTTACATTACCAATATTCAGTTATTAGTTAATCAGTATACAGTTATCAGTTAATCAGCACCCATATACTAGTTATTCAGTATTAAGCTATCAATCATTCAGGTAATCAGATCAACTCAGTATATGCTATTTTTGGTTTTGTATGTTTATGCTTTCATGCTCAGTATAATTGTATATCCAGATCCTCGAGTTATGTCAGTTTCCATCATGTAGTTTCAGACCCAGTATTCATATAATATCCATGTTTTACTATTTTTTAGCTTTAGTTATACTAATATTATAAAGTAAAGTTTTAAGAAACTAAGTGTACTGATTGATTAGCTTACCAGATTATATTTGTTACACATGTTTTAAGATACTTCAGCTTTCAGTTTATCTCAGTCTCTTGGTAATTCTGCTAACACTTAGCATGCATGTTTTTAAGATTTTGTACCTATTTAGTTTTATGTATTGCATTCACCCTACTTACTCAGTACCTTCCAGAAGTACTAATCCATATATATGTCTATGTGATAATGTAAGTACCAGTTATAGCATACACATCATAATCATACAGTTGCAGCTTTTACCCAACAGGTGATGAGTTCTCCTATTTCGGGGACTCCAATAAGATTTAGTTCCTGTACTATATTTTTTCCGTATGTATTAATTAGTGTTAGTTAGAGGCATGTACCAGCTATCCATAGTCAGTATAGCAGAGGCTTCATAGATGTCAGTCAGAGTCAGTCATGCAATTTGAGTTCTTTTCTCAATTTTATCAGATTGTAAATTTTTATCAATTACGTACTTACTCATATTTCATTATAATTATGTTTTTGCATAGTAGAACTAGCTATTTAATATATTAAATTTGCTTCTCAAGTAGTACACTAGCTCATGGGTAATCTTTGGATTACTTGTAGTTCTAAGCACCATTTTACGACTAAGGGGTAACTCGGGTCTTGACAAACTTGGTATCAAAGCATAGAGTTCAAGTTTACTAGGGTGTTTATGAAGTCGTGTATAGTAGAGTATTGTGGAACGGTACATAGAAGTCTGCACTTTTCTACGAGAGGCTACACGGCATTTAGGAAATATTTCTCTTCTTTCATGTCTCAATCATGCAGTAGGAATGTTCTCTAATAAATTTATACAGATCCTCATCTTGCTCCATTCATGTCAACTCTGCCTTATTTTAAGGTTACAGAAATAGTGAAGCTCAAATTCCTACAAATAGAGCTTTCTCAGACAACCCCTACAAATAGTTATGGGATTGCACGCAGGCTCAAAAGTACACCAGCAATGCTTTTAAGTTTTGATGTTTGAAAGACTTCATTCATGTTCATGAAAATCATGCACTAAGCCAAAGTTATATGTGTTTTCAGATCCTTTCTCAGAATCCCATGACAGCATATGATCTAGAGTTACAAGCATTAAAACAGAAGTTTAGAAATAGTAAAGTGGGGATAGTATTTGTCGGTATTTATTATATTATCCATGGACCTAGTTGTATGAAAGGTGAATCAGTAGGCTTAAAACAGTGTACGCAAGAATTTAAGTTAAGCATGATGGTGCGGGTGTGCTTAGATATTTCCCTTGAGTTGATAAGCGTGAATGAAGCTGGTAATGTAGTATGTAATATTCTTACCAGCTAAGTTATGGGGTATAAAAAGTTAAGAGTTGTATATCAGAAGGAAGTACTATGCTAATTACATTATGAGTGGCTTTCTTTCCAATAATCCCAATCGTTATCAAAATATGAGGTTTTTGTTTGATATGAAGAAATACTTTTGGGATGAACCATACTTGTTTAGAGAGTGTGCTGATCAAATCATTAGATGGTGTGTCATGGAGTCAGAAATATGGGTCATTCTTGAGGCCGCCACTCTCTAAATTTGGTGGATATCGTAATAGTATTATAACGACTAAAAAAGTTCTTCAAAGTGGATACTATTGACCAAATCTCCATAAGATGTTCATGATTTAGTCCAAAGGTATCCTTAGTGACAAATTCAAGAAGTTATTTCAAGGAGGAATGAGATACCTCTAAAGCCTAACCTCGAGGCAGAATATTTTGACATATGGGGCATTGACTTCATGGGTCCCTTAGTGATTTTATCTAAGAACAATTATATCTTGGTAACTATAGATTATGTCTCAAAATAAGTAGAGGTCATTTCTATAGTGAACAATGAGAGAAAGAGTGTAACTTTCTTCTTGATGAAGTATATCTTTATAAAGTTTGGGACTCCATGAGTAATCATTAGAGATGTGGATCAAACTTTTGTAATAGGTTATTTTGTGCATTTCTTGACAAGTATGGGGTGAAGTTGTGGTTGCTATGCCATATAATCCCCAAAATAGTGGCCAAGTTATGGTTTAAAATTGAGAGATAAATCAGGCTCCATGAGTAATCATTAGATATATGGGTTAAACTTTTGTAATAGGTTGTTTTGTGCATTGCTTGACAAGTATGGGGTAAAGTAAAGGTTGCTATAACTTATCATTCCCAAGCTAGTGTCCAAGTTTTCATTTCAAATCGATAGATAAATCAATTTTTGTGAAAACCGTGAATATTGGTCTCACAAATTGGTCAAGACAACTTAATGATGATCTTTAGGCGTATAGAATGTCATTTAAGACTCCTATCGATATGTCTCTCTATCAACTAGTCTTCATAAAGGAATGTTACCTTCTTGTTGAGTTAAATAACAAAGGATTGTGGAACCCACATAAGTTTAACATGAATTAGAAGGATGTCTCCAAGTCAAGAGTAGACCAACTAAATGAGTTGGAAGATTTTTACTCAAGGGGTATGAGAGCTTGGTGTTATACAAGGAGAAAATAAAGAAGTAGAACAAATCCAAGATCTTAAAAGAGAGTTTTATGTGGGATATGATGTGCTACTCTTTAATTCTAAGGGTGAAACTCTTTGTGGGACAACTTAAATCAAAGTTCTTAGGCCCATTTGTGGTAACAAATACATATCCCAGTGAGGCTATTGAATTGGAGGATCGTGAGAAATGAATGTTGATGGTGAATGGTCAAATCTTTAAAATTATCATATAGCTGGACGTAGGGAGGCTAAGGTTGAGTTGCTCAACTTCAAGGCATCCTAGTAATGAAAAAAAATGTTGTTCCATGACGATAACATGGGTGTTTCTTGGGAGATAACCCAAGGTTCATTCTTTCATGTTTTATGTTTGATTGGAGCATAATTTGCAGTTTAATTTGGATGAATTCAGGTGAAAATCCTATGTTAAGGAGGCTTGAGGCTAAATATACTGGCCGAACACACTACCTTATGGTGGAAAATTCACCTGTAAGGTAGAAATCCACCTGCGGGCACATGTTATGCACCTGCATGCGCATGCTAGCCGTGAAGGTGGCAAATAATTTGGAACCTAGGGATGCGGGCTAGGTACCTTCATTCATAGGCTAGCTACGCAGGTGGCCAAAAATCTCCCAACAAGCAGTTTAAAGTTGCTTGCGTGCACAACCTTAGCACATGCATTCGCAGGCTATCGCATAGTCAGCCATGAGGAGTTTTTATGGATCAACTTTTTTAGGATTACCCAACCTGGTAAGCCCAAATTCCATTTTAATGATATTATTTTACCCATTCCCACTTACACTTCTCAACGCTTCAACCATTTTCACACTCTTACACTTAATTTTTCTTCTCTTTGCACTAAATTTTCCCTCTCTTAAAACTTCAAAATTTCTTCAACCACTAATTCAAAAATTATCTTATAATTTATCAAACATAAACCCTGAGGATTCTAAATTTTTATTTCAGTCATTATTTCATAACATAATTGTGTCAAAGAGCCATGTTTACTTTTATAAAATTCCTTCAAGTTTCTCATAAACTTCAATGGTGAATGACATTTTTTGATACTTCATGGTGATAATTGGATTCATTTGATTTACTTTAGCGGATAAATTTATTTTGGTGTCAATAATTTTAATTAGATTCTATCCTTTTGTAAGAAATACGTGGAATTCTTGAGTACCTTAATTATGCACCCCATGTGTTTGTTAAAATTCTCACATGAGTTTTCTTTTCAATTTCTTTTGGTGCGTGATCTAACTATGATAGTAAGAGTCTCTTGGTTTTGTTGGGATTAGAATTTCTTGAATTGGCTTGCTTACATGTGCCATTCTCATATTTTCCAAGTTTTTTTTTTTAACACCATGTGTTTGATAATATGTCGATGAGATGTTTTAGACTAAAAAACTATTAATTGTTGGTGAATTCAATCGTGGGAAATCATTTTCCCTTCCTTAAAAATTAATATGAGTTCACTAGTCCCTTAATCATAGTACATCGGTGCTATAGTTGAAGAAGTTTGTTGCTAAAAGTAATGCACCACGACTTTTTTTTATTGAATTAATTGACATACAATCCATAAGTGAAGTCTAAGTAATATGATTGACAAAAATGCATGCCTTTCAATATGATATATTAGGTATGCCATTCATAAGGTTAAGGGTCGGTGGTGCCATTCTTAAGATTAATGTTCATTTTTGTTCAAATGAATTTTATGAATGTTATATGTGCTCAATCGACAAGTGTGAAGAATGTGTATTGATGTGGTGGATAAAGTGGTTGAATTTTGACAAATAGTGCTTCCATATGTTTTATTTTTTATTTTTTGTTGCACTCACCCTAGATTTATATTTTTATTTTCATTCATGATATATAAAAAATCCAAAAACATGTTTTACCTTTTGTTTTATTTTTTTTATTCGTTTTTATTGCTTTTTAGGTATGACTTCGCAAAAGAACTTGCCTGTGACTAGTGACGGATCTAGCATATATCCAGGGGGTTAAACTCCTTCGATAAAAAATTACACTATTTATACATGGTTAAAATTATTTTTTATGTATATATAGTATATGTTGAACCCCCTTCGACTAATTTTTCTGTGAACTTTCAAACCCCTTTAATGAACATTTTGGCTCCGCCACTGCCTATGACTATTAAGAAAAGCACCGCAAAGGATAAGGGAAAAGTATTAGCTACTTCCTGAAAGGGTAAAGAACAAGCAACTAAAGTGGTCACGAGGGGTACTGAGGTTCAAAGTATCATTAAGCTCACTAAAGGGTTAAAAAAATTAGATAAAATTTGGTTTAGAGTTAAGAGTGTGGGACTTGTATGATGAATGGGTGGATACTAGCGGTTTCAATCCCAAAAAAGTATTTAGCATGAAATGTGTTGAAGAGTATTTTCCCGATATTATTGAGCAAATCAACAAGAGATTTTGGGATTTTTCACCGATATTGATCCTGCGTCCTATCCATCTTTATATTATCTAAAATATGCATGGAAATTCTACACTTCATATGTCCACCATAACCAATATAAATACAAGTTGCTGGTGGTGGACCAACCTTGCCTTCCAAGTGTGCTCTTTCATGAGTTGAGCTACCATATGCCCCTCTTTAGAAATTAATAAACTATACTTTGCTTGTCATCAAGAATCCGAGGTTGAGATCAAGAAATAGGTGTTAGGTGGTCCTGATTACTTTCCTTGGCTTGCCTGAGTTTATTGTAAAAGGGTTCCTTTCAAGGGCAAATGGCATCGAGAAAATTAAAGGGTGGGAACTTTCCATCCAAGCTAAACATTGGCTTGGATTTTTAAGTAACCTCTTACTTCCTTTAATTAATGATCAAGATATCACTATTGAGAGGGCGATAATTGTTGGTTGCATCATAGATAACATTATGGTTAGTTAATTGGTGTAAATTAATTTTTGAGATGATTAAGTTAAGGTCAAAGCAACTAAGTACTCTATTGCTATTTCCTCTCTTATAGTGTTGATTTGCTTTAAGCATAATGTACTGATCTTCTCTAAAATTTGCCGGAATATTAAATTCACAAGGGTGATTGACACCAACCATTACAAATATGAAAAATCCTTTGTGATTAAGAGGAAAGTCTGAGAATCGACTAATTTTTTTGGGGGAGAGTTTCATAGTTTAGAGAGTGTGGATACCCTTTCAGTTCATTTTCTTTGGATGCTCCCCATACTTCTAGTGACACTCCTCCAGTGGTCGATCCTCTTTGTGAACTACCTTATTTGAGCACTGCACCACCCTAGTAGTTTACCCAGCCACCTCAGTCATCCATGATTACATTTAACAAGGTTAATTGTATGACTTTGGAAAATCATATTACCATTACCTTGTTGGTAGCTTGTATTCCTCAGTTTATTTAGACCACTATTGAGCATAGTTTTGCATCACTACATGTCTGAATGACAAATTGTAGGCGAAGATTAATCGTAGTAACAACTAGAAGAGATAGTGAGGGGGTTGCTTCTTTGAGGGCCGATCTTGATAGTTTACGTGTGAATTTTTACTATATGCAACCCTTATTTTTTCTTGATGAGGCAAAGATTACCATGCCCCAAGATGCTACAGGACCGATGCTTCCATTTGCAGATCTATTTGGGAACTCTCATGTGGGTAATGAGGTTAGTATCACTTTTAGTAAGGGGCTTGTCGCGCCCTATTTCGAACCGATCGAAACAGTACACGACGTATGATGACGTGTGTCGCGACTCTTGGATTTTGAAAGTTTATTCTTTTAAGAGTTGTCACCTAACTTTTAAGGAAAATTAGAAAAAACCATTTTTTATGTAATATGAAAACTCATGTTTTTAGTCTGCGAAAATCGGTGAGATTTTAAGTAAGGATTTTGGTTACTCGAGGAGAAGGTATTAAGCATCTCTCAGAGTCTATCAAAAGATGGTCCTTAAACTTAGTTCTGAAAAAACATTTGGGAGGTATTTGTTTCATTACTTGCTAAAAAGTGATAAGAAAACATTATTACTTTGTCAAGAAACGATACTCAAGGTATATAAATATAACACTACAATATACAAGGACGTAATATGATACATATAGTAAAAGATGTAACACTACTAATATTTTAAAAAAAAAAACTATGGTGGAGAATAGTATTTCTGCTATTATAATAATAATAATAATAATAATAATAATAATAATAATAATAATAATAATAATAATAATAATAATAGTATAAAGCATAAAGGGTTTATAATTTTATAAGAATGTAAAGTTTAACCGCACATAAGGGTAAGGCCTTATTTGTTTGCACTTAATGGAGGTCCGAATCTGAATAGTTCAGACTTCAGACCATTAAGTGCATTTGTTTTTTATTAAGGTTTTAACTCTAAATAAGTCTGAATCATTCACATCTAGAACCAAGTCTTAATAGGTCTGAAAGTATATTCTGGCATTGGATAATATTCACCGCTCTATTCATAATCAACAGTCAGCACCACTAACCACCTATGTCACCGTCACCATTGTCAACCACCACCAACCACCTCTACCATCACAACCACCACGGACAAAAAATACCGTTATCAACTACAATTGTCAACCACTACCACACCTAACTCTTTTATTCTAATTATATTTACCGTTACCATTGTCGTCAATAGCACCACAATCAGCAACCACTACCGACCAATTCCTACTACCAATTAACTCATCTATCACAACTATCACCACCACTAATTACCACTAATACATCACAATCTATACACATTCATTGGCCGCCACCACCAATGTCACTAGTAACACCACCTCTATCACCACTTCAATCAATACCATCGATACAATTTATCTCTACTAACAACCATCTTCACTATCACAACAAATAACATCTCCAACTAGCAACAACACATCGTCAATCAATATGCATTCATGTTTCAGCCAACATAATCAACACCTTAAACTACTAATATCAAGCAACGTCACATCACAACAACAACCACCACCATCAATTGCCGCCATCATAATAGTCACTACAATACCAACCATCTTAATTATCACCACTAACATTATTAATCATTAACATCAATCATTGTTACCGCAACCACTATTATAAGTCATCTCCACTATCACTAACCAACATAAATGTTTTTTCTCAATCAAATACTAATAATTTTGTTGTATTAAATTACATACTTTTTTAATATATAATTAATTTTATTTGAATTGTATTTTTTTTTATTATGTGTACAAATAATTTTTTTTTACACATTCGGATGTTGAAAAACAAACAATCTTAATCATTTAGTTTTCAGATCTAGAGACAATATATTAATCATTCAGATGTGCATTCGGATTCAGACGTCTGAATCTTAAAAATAACAAATAACAAATGGAGCCTAAGTATATTAATGAGTTATTAGCTAAGTAAAGAAAATATAATTTTAAGAACACGCTAAAATATATTTGTTATGAATATTATTATGTATGCCTAAAAATATGGAAAGTAACGTATGTTCCAGAGTAAAATTTATATGAATGCATTTATTGCGAAAATAAAAATATACTTATTAGGTAAGGCTGCTTTAATATATTAATTCTTGATTAAAATAGACTTGCGTGTATAAAATATCACGATAATGTTCATTGATTTGCAAAATTTTAAACTAATAGCTAAAGATAAGTAAACAAATATAATGGCGAAACATAAATATACCTAAGTTATAGATAACGATAATAATAATAATAATAATAATAATAATAATAATAATAATAATAATAATAATAATAATAATAATAATTTGGGAATGCTGCAAATAGTTACTGCACATAAATGGTATATTAATTGTACCATTTTAGTAAATAAGGAATTCTTTATCACTAATGTCGCCATGATTGACAGTGGGGCAGACGTTAGTTGTATTCAAGAAGGATTAATCCCTACAAAATACTTTGAAAAAACTACTCATCTTGTCAAATCTGCGACTGGTCACTCTCTTGACATTAATTATAAACTGCCTAATGCTCATATTTGTCGTGACAAAGCTTGCATTCCTCATTTCTTCTTTTTAGTCAAAAATCAGATATATCCTCCTATTATTTTAGGAACTCCGTTTATAAATGCTATATATCCTTACACGCATATTGATGCAAGTGGTTTTAAGGCTACTTATAAAAATCAGCCTATTTCTTATCCTTTTGTTACTCAACCTGTAACAAGAGATATAAATGCTCTTATTAATATAAAGCAAAATCAGCTCAATTTCTTACAATTAGAGATAATGAGCATAAATATCTCTGACACTATGAAATCTGTTAAAATACAGGAAAAAATAAAAACTATTTCTTCTCAATTAATGCTTGATATCTGTGCTGATCATCCAAACGCTTTCTGGAATAGGAAGAAGCATATTGTTTCTCTTCCTTATGAAGATGGCTTCAATGAAGCCAAAATTCCAACAAAATCTCGACCCTGCCAGATGAATGCAGAATTAGTTGAATTCTGTAAAAAAGAGATTGATAGTCTCTTGCAAAAGGATCTCATTAAACCTTCTAAATCCCCCTGGTCTTGTACTGCTTTCTATGTGAATAATGTTGCAGAAAAGGAACGAGGTATACCTCGATTAGTCATAAATTATAAACCTCTAAATAAGGTTTTAAAATGGATTCGATATCCAATTCCGAATAAAAGGGATTTACTTTCCAGATTATATGATGCCAACATATTCTCTAAATTTGATTTAAAATCTGGATATTGGCAAATTCAAATTGATAAAACTCATACGTATAAAACTGCGTTTAATGTTCCTTTTGGTCAATATGAATGGAACATTATGCCTTTTGGTTTGAAAAACGCTCCTTCTGAATTTCAGAAGATTATGAATGATATTTTTAATCCTTACATGGACTTCATTATTGTGTATATTGATGACATTCTTGTATTCTCAAAAACTCTTGAAAATCATTTTAAACATCTGCATATATTTAAACAAGTAATTATTCAAAATGGTTTGGTTATCTCCAAACCTAAAATGAGTTTATTTCAGACTAATATTAGATTTTTAGGTCATAATATTTGTCAAGGTTCTATTGAACCTATTCAGCGAGTACTCGAATTCGCCACTAAATTTCCCGATGAAATTACTGATAAAAGACAACTTCAACGGTTTCTGGGAAGCCTTAATTACATCTCTCCTTTTTACAAAAATCTATCTAGAGATTTAGCTCCTCTGTACGATAGACTGAAAAAGGATCATAAAATTCCGTGGACTCAAGCCCACACTGATTTGGTAAAACTAATTAAAACTCGTGTTCAATCACTTCCCTGTACTTCTCTTGCTAATCCCAATTGGCAAAAAATTATTGAGACTGATGCGTCCAATATAGGGTATGGAGGAATACTTAAACAAGTTAATCCCCATACAAAAACTGAATGCTTAATTCGCTTTTATTCAGGTAAATGGATCGATAGCCAGAAAAAATATGCTACGGTAGCCCATGAAATGCTTACTATTGTTAAAGGTGTATTAAAATTTCAAGATGATTTATATAATCAAAAATTCATCATCCGAACAGATGCTCAATCTGTTAAATTCATGTTTGATAAAGATTTTAAACACGATACTTCTAAATTAATATTTGCCAGGTGGCAGGCTCAATTAGCCCCATTTGACTTTGAAATTCAGTATAAAAGGGGTAGTGAGAATTCATTACCTGACTTTTTATCAAGAGAATATATATCATGACTGTCTACTCAACTTTTCTCCCTGAAAAAACTCTTATTACAATTCTGAAATGCCTCCCTTTACCTGCTGATAATAAAAAACAAATCCTAGACACTCTCATTGCAAAGCTTATTCTAGATGATTCATGGTGGTATAATTAGCTTCGTGAAGAATTATGGTGGTATACTAATGCTGAATATGCCGATCCTGACTGGTATGATATTGATATTAATGATCATTAATATTTATGACTGCAGTATGGGAGATCCTCCTTGGCAAACTGCCAGAGGACGTGGCCGCGGTCGACATTAAAATTCTGCATATTTGCAATATGGAGGAAGGACAAATCCTTCCTATTCACGAAGTACCTCCCGAAACACTGCTTATAGCACCTCAAGTTCTAATTTTCCGGTACTCAGGCACGGAAATAGAACCTTGATAAATTCTAGAATATCTCAAGACGAGGCATCCTCATCTCAGCAAACTCAAACTCCAAATATTAATCTAGAGGATATTCCTGAAACTCATCCATTATTTCAGCAGATAAAGACATATTTGTCTGAACAGAAAAAACCTGCAGATTCTTTTGCTTCTATTGTTAATGAAAACCCTGAAGATAAACCGTCATATGAGAAACTTGAAGCCAGAGAGCTTATAGTATATCTTGAAAATCAGCATATTCCAGCAAACGAAAACTCTGAAGAAGCCTGGAGAATTTTGCAAAATTATTTAACTGCTCACGTTTATGTGGCAGGAGAATCTTACAAAACACGGACCTATTACGAACAGATTTTGGTAAGCACGGCTAGTGCCACTTTCGAGCACAGCCCATTAGGCGAATCCACTCCTGGAGTCCATGGCTACTCAAAAATTGTTATTAAAAAACTCATCCCCATTGAAGAGTGGGGTATTTCTTCTATGACTCAAAGAAATCTACCCATGGGACCGACGGGTCAAACCCTGGCTAATTTCACATATTGGGACTACATCAAATCTTTCTCTCATGTGTTATATTATAACAACTATAAACACAAACATACTTGGTTCATTAAAATTTGCTCCAAAGTATTTGAAAAACCCATACCAAATTGGTTTGTACAATGGTGGACAAATCATGGTCCATCTATTAAGATTTTACCACCTGAATATTCGTCTTTATATCACGCTTGGAAAAAATCTTCACCATTTTTAACCGAATTATATCTTTCCGAGCACATATGCAAACTCGATACCATCGACCAAATGTATTTCTATATCGAATTCTCGATTCCATGGATACATCGATGGTCTATTGAACTTGGTTATGATTCCCAGCAAATTCCGGCTATTTATCGAACATTCTATTGTAATTTCTGGGACAAACTACTCAGGATAGATCCTGCCACCAAGCTTCCTTATGGTCATGACCAACGGGAAGAAATGAAACAAAAAATTGTTGCATATGAGAAGGCACCCAAAAAATCTATTTTAATTGAGGATAAGTCCCTTAATTACGTATCTCGAAGAATCTCTGCCCATGATGGCAACAAACTTCAACTAATTGAAGAATATTTAGCTGAAGTACGAGATAAGTTGCTACTCACAGTAGATCAGCCATCCGATACTTCAATGAACAGCACTGATGCCAATACTGATGATGCCATCACCGATGCTCAGCCTCCCGAAACTGCCGATGAAGAAGAGGTGTTAACCAAAGCAGAAGAATTCTTACGATGGGGACGAAACAAAAACTGAATAATTTAGTATGACTGTTGTAAACACTGTTGTAATAGTAAAAATACTGTTGAAATACTGTGCACAGGACCCACATAATACTGTGCAAGATTCTTTTTCTTTCTATATAAAGGAGCCTCATTCTTAGCAGAAGGGGCATCAAGTTTTAAAAAAGAATTTTCTAGATTCTCTCTCCCTCTCCCTCTTGTAATATCCTCTCTAGTAGAAATAAAGCTTGCTTGTACTAGTACTCCGGCGACTCTCCGGCCATCAAGGTACCTATTTTTAGTTTTATTTTCCTTTAATTTCTCCCAGATCTATGCCGTGACTATGTCCGGCTAAACCCCTTTTATGTTCATACTACAGTTCTAACCTCTCTTAGTATGTTAACTATGAAAGATCCAGACTCTACTTAGATAATACAAGAAATTTTAGGGTTTCACGACTTGGTTCCGAAATGGAGGTACAGTCGAGATCAACAGTTTTATGATAGCCTTGTCTCTGTGACTCCGTTTAGTGAGTTGTGCCTTTGAAGCCCATACTGAAGAAGAGAAAGGGCGATTTTTGCACAATTAGAACTACTAGACACATGGGCTAACATAAAATTGTTTGATTTCCGACAGGCCCCTTGATCGGGTGAAAGATTTACCATACAGTCAGAAATTTTGAAATTTCTTTGTTATTTCGGTTGGTGCTTCAGTTCGGTTTTCCGACTTTAGCTTAATCCGATAGTATTACATGGTCTGGTAGGCTGAGCGGCTGACCCCAGCTTAAGAGATCCTGTTAATGGTATCAGAGCCTGGGAACTTTCATAGTAAATATACTAAAGATGGTGAACAACGACTAGTATGAACATAAGATTTTAAAATCATGGATATGGGCGAAGTTAGTACAATAAGTACTAAACTCGAAGAGGTAGATTTACCTCAAGATATAGATCTTCTAAATAAATGGACTATTCCGAAAGTAGAGCTAAAGACTATTTATGAATATGGATTTTTTGATAAAATTAAACACAAGCAAATTATAAAAACAACTGAACAGTCTCTAGCTTTAAACGCTGACGAACAGATCATTCAATTATTGAATAAACGCGATATTGATATTTTTAAACGCAATTTTAATTATATGCATATTGGCTTAGTTCAAATTGCTTTTAGACCTTTAACTTTAAAAGGTCTTCCTAATAATAATAATAATAATAATAATAATAATAATAATAATAATAATAATACGTATTTTGAGTCTTTGAGATCTGAAACCAAAAAAACTCAAACACTGTTGAAAACCTATGTTTTCAAAAAATACTCTTGATAAAAAATACACCAGTAGTATATATGTTTGAAGATCAACACAGAAATAAATACTCTTGATAAAAAAGAAGATTAAAATATAATACCTTGAAACAAAATTAGTAATGATAAAATCTATGGTTTAATATCGTTTATGGTTCTTATCCAGGTATAACAAAATTAGTAATGATAAAATCTAGACTTATTCATATTAGTAATTCAGACTTATGATTTCTCAAATATCTTATTCATATTCATGTTAAGATATCTTTATCTACTAACTCCTCTGCTTGTATCTACAGAAGTAGATTGATAAGCGTTATGGGTTTTATGGAGTGTCCCATCGTCTCCTCCTATCTCTGAAACTTTAATGTCTTCCGATCGACATAGTTCTGCATACTGCTGAGTTAGCTGATTTGTAGCTATAGACTTCAGTTTATCTTCATTAGTCTTTAGCTTTTCTATCTCATCACCTATACTGTCCACTTTCATTGAAAGCGTAGTTAGGGTGTTGAGTATTTTTTCTAGAGTATCTTCTTCTATTATATCAGTCTGTGTAGCTTTGTCTTGATATGTAATCTGCAATAACATTTTTGTTAGTACTAATTACTTCAATTATAAATGTGAAATTTAATATATTCAAGACTAGTCTCCAAATCTCTTTTGTTGTAACTGAATTTTGTATTTTCTTTGTTAACCACCAGCGTACCTGTGTATTATCTGTTCGTACAATAAATTTGTTATATACAATATATGACTCAAATACTAACAAACATTTATATAATGAACATAATTCTTTCCTATTTATTTCTCATTTTATTTCTGTTTCATTGAACGTACCTGAGTAGTATCTACAATGGTGTTCTAATTTTTCTGCTTCATATCGGTATTTAAGTATTCCTCCATAACTACATTCACTAGCATCTGCTTCTACTATGTATATAAATTTTCTATTTTCATCTGGAAATTGTAGTTTTAGTAATTCTTTACAAAGTAATTTTATTTTTTGAACTTGTTTTTTATCTTCTTCATTATAGTTATATTCTACATCCTTTTTTAATTTTTTATGTAGTGGTTTTAAAGTTTCTGCTAATTTTGGAATATATTCTCTTACTTGGTTTACTAATCCTAAAAATGATTGTAATTTTTTTTTTGTATCTAATTCTTCTTTCGAATTTATTATTTTTTCTACTATATGTTGTTGCATTTTTACTCCACTCTTATCTATTTGTATTCCTAAAAATTCTATCTGATTTTTCATAATTTCATCTTTCTTTTCACTTAGACTTATTCCCGATTTTTCTATTATATCTGTAAATTGTCCTAATAATTTTAAATGTTCCTCTTTAGTTTTTGTATATAATAATATATCATCTATGTATACTATATAATTAGATAATTGTTTAAAATAACTATCCATAAAATATTGATATCTACCTGATGCATTTTTATATCCAAATGGTAATACGTTCCATTCATAAAATCCTTGTGGTACCGTAAATGCGGTTAATTCTTTAGATTCTTCTTCTAACTTTAAATGGCAAAATCCTGATTTACAATCGAATTTACTAAAATAATTATATCCCTGTATTTGTCTTATTTTTAATATCTTATTTGATATTGGATAATTGTATGTCATAATTTTTACATTTAAATTTCTATAGTCAATAACCCTTCTACTTTTTCCTCTTTTTTGTTCACTATGTTTATTTACTATAAATGCTGGACTATTATGTTTACTATTACTTTTTTGTACATATTGTTTTTCTAATAATTCATCTATATGCATTTTAAATTCTTTTAAATCGTCAAAATTATATGTTAATGGTTTCTGAGTTATTATGCTATTTTTATCTATTAATTCAATTTTCATAGTAGTTTTATGTTTTTTCCATCATTTTAATGGATCTTCACTATATAATTGTTCTAATTTTTTCTTAATTATTTCTATCTTATTTATTGAAAATATAGTTATTTCTGTTTTATTTATCGAAAATACAACTAGTTCTATTGTATCTTCAGTATTTTTTATATTTTCTAACTTTTGTGTAATTTTTTCACTTCCTTTTATCCAATCAGTTTTCTTTCTTATTTTATTATTAACTCTTTTTGCTCTTACTTTTTGTTTACATGGTGTTGTAAACCACCAGTCTGTTCTAGTTATTATATGTGTGTATAATTTATTTAAAAACGACATTCCTAAAAGTATATCTTTTGATGTTAGTTCATAATTATAAATTTCTTCTATTGTTAATATCTTATCTCATACTTGTATTTTTACATTCCTAGCTTTATAAGTAATTAAGCTTCCTTCATTATTAAATCCTTTAACTATTATTGGTGTTTTTAATTTGTCCCATTTACTTTCTGGTAAGCAATTATATCTACATAAATTAGCTTCTACTCCTGTATCTATCATAGGCGTATAATATCTACTGTAATATCCTTCTACTACTATCTTCATTAATACATATATTTTCATTTTATGCTAAGGCACTTCTTAAGAATAATTTCTCTTTGTTATATGTTAAGGTTAATTGTGTATGTTCTATATTATATGACTTTACTTGTTCTAGCCATTTTATTCCTAATATTATATCTGCCTTTTGCATTTCTTCCTTTACTTCAAATTCTATTTTTATTTTTCTAATTCATATTATTATTTCTTTTTCTGCTATATTTTTACTATTTATTAAACTTCTTGGTAGATCTGGGCACATATCATTATCATTTTTTATTTCTTCATTTTTTACTAGATATTTGCTATATAATTTTCTTCTTGTCCTGTATTTAAGAGTATTAAATATTCCTTTTCATTTATTTTTCCTGTTATGTAATATTGGTTTAAATTACTTGTTGAATTTATTTCATAACTTGTTCTTTTTTATGAGCTTGATGATTTTGGTTTTTCATCAGCTATTTTTTTCGTTGTAGTTATTCTATCATTTACTATTTCTAAATTTTCTTCTGCATCTATGTCTCTATAGCTATAATCATTATAATCTATTGTTTTTATAATTTGTTCAAATGGACTTTCTATTCGTATTTTGTTATCTTATTTTTTCCTGTTATTTTATGTTTTGTTGTTAATACATATAAATTTTTGCATCTTGCTGTAAATATTTTACTTCCTGAGGTTAATTGTATTCCTGATATTTTTCAATATAATATTAATGATTTATCTATATTTTTATCTGTTATCGCTACTGAATAATTTGCACTTATTATAAATTTAAATTTTTGGTATATTAGATTTCCTTTTATGGCAGTTATTATGCTTTTTTCTATAGGTTTTATAATTCTATCATCTACTAAATATAATTCTATTGGTGTATCTATTCCTTCTCTAAAACATACTTTTATTAATATCTCTGTACCTCCAAGGTGTACATATTTTATTGGGTCTCCTCTACTCTTTATATCGTTTATCTCTTTATTAATTATTCTTTTTGTTACTAGTGGTATACTTGCTTTACCCTTTGCATATCTAAAGTCTATTACATGTTCCTTTTGCCATACTACATAATATTCGTCTTTTTTCCTGGTAAAAATATTTTTATCGTTGGTATTTTAAATATTTTTTTTACACTTAAGTCTAATTCTTTTCCTTTTATTTCATTAAATATGTTACTGTCATATATTATTTTTTGTTCTGTTCCTTCATCATTTAAATATTCTTCCTTTGTTATTATTTTTATATCTTCTTCAGTCATTTGATTCATCTATTTCACTATCTATGTCATTATTTGTTTCATTTTTTGAAATTTCATATATACTATCCTCACTTTCTAATTCATAATTTATATAATCTATCTGCATATATTCTGTATTATTTATTTTTATTTCTGATATTTGTTTATTTTTTTTATTTTTAGGTAATTTACAATCTCTAGCTAAATGTCCTAATTTTTCACAATTATAACAAGTACATTCTTTTATAGATTTCTTTTTTCTATATGGTCTTTTATATTTATAATTTTTTACATAATATCTTTTTCTTGGTTTCTTGTATTTATATTTTGATTTTTTATATTTCTTATATTTCTTATGTCTTTTTCTTTTCTTATAATATCTTTCTTCACATCCGAATTGGGGTGCTATTTTATTTTTACAACATGCTAAATTTCTTATCAATGTTTTTTCCATTTTTAATTCTTCTCTATATTTTTCACATAAGTTTCTATACCATTGTTGTAAAATTTTTATTCTTGCTCCTAAAGTATCTATTATTTTTGCTTCTTCCCAACTCTTTATTATCTTTGAATTAAATGGTTCGGGTAATTTTTTAAAATAAAATTTTCTTATTTCTTTGCTTTCTTCTATATTATATGCCCCTTTATAATAATATTCTTTAAATGCGCAAGTATATTCATTTATATAACACATATTACATATTGCTAATCTTAACATTAAATTCCTATTTGTATCTTTTTCTTCATCTTGTTCTTCTTATATTGTTGTCATACTACCAAATTCATCTTTTATAGTTGTTTCATATTTTTTTAATAATTCTATAGGTGTTAGTTTAGTTGTTGTTGATGATGTTCCTTCTATAGGTTTATTAGTTCTTAATACTTTCTTGCTATTTTCAGTTAAATTTGAAAACCATAATTTCATTGTTCCTATTAGTGTTCTTTCTATATATTCTGGTGCATCTGTTATGTTTATATTATTATCTAATAATTGTTTTGTCATATATCTTATCCATAATTGTATTGTTTTTTCTGTATCTATTACACAGTCTAAGTCTCAAAAGTTATAATTTTTATTAACTATTTGTTTTGGTGTCCATTTGTCATATTCATTCTTTAGAGTATATCTTTTAAACTTATTCTTATAATATGTAGGTTTTCTTATTTCTGATGTTCTAGGTATTATATTTTCATCTTCTTTTTTATCAAGAGTATTTATTTTTGTGTTGATATTTTTTAAGTTTTCTTCATTAATTATTTCTTGTTTTTCGTTGATTTCTAAATTTTTTGTATTTGTTAATATTTCTGTATATGTTTCACTATCTTCTGAATCATAATTATCTGTCTCTTCAACATCTATATTATTTATTTCTAATTTTTCTTTAAATTGATTTATCTCGTTTAGTAATTTTTCTTCTTTATCTTTTTCTTCCTTTTCTTTTTGTCTTTGTTTATACAAATCTTTTAACATTTGTAGTTCTTTTTCTAATTCAACAATCCTACTATTTTTAGTTTCTTCTATTTTTCGTATTTCTTCTGTAGTTTGTTGTTTTATTTTTTCTATTTCCTTTTTCCTATCTATTTCTTCATTTTCTCTTTCTATTCTTACCATAGCTGTCAATTTATCTTCTAATTGTAATTCTTTTTTTTTCTAACATTAGATATAAATGTTCACCTATTTTCTTATATCTTCTTCCTAGATTAGAAAATACTATTTTTATTTTTAATTCTTCGTGATTTTCATATATTTTTTCATCTATTATAAATTCTTCTTTGTTCATTTTATTGTGAATAGTTCATGTTGATATATATATTCTAAACTATCTATTTGTGATTCTAGTTTTGATATTTTATCTTTTTGTGTATTTATTGAGTTTTCACTAACTCCGGCAAATATATTATAAAGTAGTCTTTCTATTCTTATTTTTAATTCTTTACGTTTTTCAGAAATAATTTGTTTTAATTCTTTGTATTTTTGTACTTTATTCATTTAAACCATATTTATAATATATTGGTGGATATCTAAATCTAATTTTATCATAATTAGGTGGTATGTGTCTCATTCTTCTAGATTTTAAATGGATTATTAATTTTGCTTCAATACTAGATATTAAGGTAATTAGGTAGGCTAATCTTTGTGGGTTTTCTTTTGTTTTATTTAGATTTATATATTCTGAATAATTACTAATTAAAGATTCTTTAATTTTTCTAAAAGCTTCAATACTAGATATTAAGGTAATTACTAATGAATATTCAAACTAATATTATTCATTACTAAACAGTAATTGGGCTGAATATTCTTCAGATCTGTAAACTCAAAACCAATGTTGAGGAACAAATAGAAAGTAAAATGTTGGGACTAACAAATTTGGTGAAAATGGACATGATTTTAGCTTCTGAAAAGTTTGCATCCTTAACTCTAGATTTGCAAAATTTCATGTAGTCTGAAATCTTAACAAACTTGACTTATACTTTGAATTCTTGAAACCTACATTTTGTTCTTAAAACAAATAGAGCATCTCCTAAAGAGAGTAGAACTAAACGACCACATCTCACCATCACAGGTCTGGGCAATTCAAAGGTTAAAATATGAAACCAAATGGGAAACCAGTATAACTCACAAGAGAAAATGTTGGCGACAATAAGTAAGAACAAAACTAAAGAGGAGGTGCCAGGTTCTCTATCACGAAGAAAGCTAGACTCTATCAAACGACGGTAGTAGCGGATACGAGCTTTAGTTTGCGCGGAGTACATGTAAATAAAAGAAAATAAAGATTAAGATATCACAATTTCCATAGTGAGTTTAAAATGATCAAATAATGCATGTAATAATTTATAGCTAGGCAAAACAGGTGATTCACCTGTTACGTATAAAAAGGGAAATTATGTAGATTATAACACAAAAGTTATCTTTAATTTTAACAGGAAATATTTCTACAGTATAGAAAATACTTGAGGTTAGATTAACATCAATGGTTACCTAGCTATGATATCTTTTCAATTCATTTGTACAGCATACCTCCCCTACCAGATAACAAAAAGGGAACACCTCAACCAGGTTTTCTACGTTCAACGGAGAGGTGCAAACAAAGAAACAAAACTTTAAAATTGAACACTTTACAGGTGAAATGGAAGACGCAAATCACATTGTACATATGTTTTCAACAATCAGATTATTATATTTTACAGCTAATTCTCATTTAAGACTTTAATCTTCTCAAATCCTAATGAAAAAGTGCTGAAAGCAAGAGAAGAGCGCATAGCATAAATTTAAGACAAGGCTATAATCAATGTTTAGCTAAAGTCAAAAGATGTATCAAGATTAGATATATTTTAAAAGAAAATTTCTAACAATCATTTCCTCCATTACTGTAAATTAGTAAAAGTTTTCATGCTCATCACATATTCATGGACAAATAATGGATCGAAAATTTTAAAAAGATGAAAATCAGAGAAGGGGAATCAAGTCTAGGCATCTAGGTACGAACTGTTGCGGAAGCTCGGGATATTTCAAATAGCGTGTAAATTATTTGTACTAGAAAATCACACCAGATAAATTCCCAGGTAAGAGTGGAGGGTCACAAGCGGACCACTTAAATACCAGTCTAGCCTTGACAGAATTATCACTAGTAATTTAGTAGCACAAATAGATCACAACAACTATACCCGACAAATATTAACTGAAAACAGTTAGACAAGACAATAAGAAGAACACCAGAATTTAATGAGGTTCGACAAATTGTGCCTACGTCCTCGGACACTATTATATTTATATTTCACTAAGGAAATATTACAAATGGAGAGAAGCTAAGGAAGAAGAGAAGAATTGTGTTTTTGGTGTGTAATTACAAATGAGAGGTGAGGGTATTTATAGGCCTCAAGTTTTCCAATGGACGGTGTGGATCGATTCTAATCCGACGGTCCTAAGCTACCCTCACCAACCCTTTTCACCAACCCCCCACCTACCCCCTTTTAATTGGGTTTGAGCTAATTTATGATTGGGCTTCTATTTAACAATTTGGGCTCAACAAATACAAATACAAAATGAGCCCACCAAATTACAACAAATCTCCACCTTGGGCGATATTTTTTTTTTTTTTTTTTTCTTCAATTCTCTCATGAACATAGTAGTGTCCCCAAATGCTATCTTCAATCTTTGATAACATTAATCAAGTTCAAACAGTGTTGAAACTTGATCGACGTTACCACCTTTGTCAACATATCAGCAGGATTATCTGTCGTTCGAATTTTTTGTACTTTGACTCCACCTTCTTCTATAATCTCTCGGACAAAATGATATCGGACATCAATGTGCTTCGTCCTTGCATGATAAACTTGGTTCTTCGCTAAATGAATAGCACTTTGACTATCACAAAATATTGTGACGCCTTCTTGTTTTATACCAAGCTCTCTTAGCAATCCTTGAAGCCAAATTGCCTCCTTCATAGCCTCTGTAACAGCCATGTACTCTGCTTCAGTGGTAGACAAGGCAATTGTTGACTGTAAAGTCGACTTCCAACTAACTGGTGCATTTGCAAGAGTGAAAACATAACCAGTAGTTGATCTTCGTTTGTCCAAATCTCCAGCATAATCTGAGTCACAATATCCGACCAGATATTGACTATCTTCAAAGACTAAACCAATATCTACAGTATTGCAAATATACCGTAGAATCCATTTCACAGCCTGCCAATGCTCCTTTCCAGGATTGTGCATATATCTGCTCACAACTCCCACAGCATGTGAGATATCGGGTCTTGTGCAAACCATTGCATACATCAAGCTACCAACAGCATTCGCATATGGTACTCTTGACATATACTCTCGATCAACATCATTTTTTGGTGACAAAGAATCACTTAGCTTAAAGTGAGGGGCGAGTGGGGTGCTAACCGACTTTGTTTTTTCGTTCATTCCAAAACGATCTAGCACCTTCTTCATGTATTCTGCCTGAGATAAGTAGAGCTTCTTTGAATGTCTATCTCTTTTTATCTCCATGCCAAGAATTTTCTTTGCCTCACCCAGATCCTTCATTTCGAACTCCCCTTTGAGTTGAGATTTTAACTTCCCTATTTCTTCTTTACTTTTCGAAGCTATCAACATATCATCAACATACAGGAGAAGATATATAAAGGATCCATCTTCAAGCTCACGCAAATACACACAATTATCGTATTTGCTTCTTCTGTAATTTTGTCCCAACATAAACTCGTCAAATCGTTTGTACCATTGTCTAGAAGATTGCTTCAATCAATACAACGATTTTTCAAGTTTGCACACCATATTTTCTTTTCCAGCAACTTTGAATCCTTCTGGCTGAGTCATGTAGATTTCCTCTTCCAAGTCTCCATGTAAAAACGCTGTTTTTACATCCAACTGAACTAGTTCCAAATTCAACTTTGCTACCAAAGCCAACAAAACTCTAATGGAGGAGTGTTTTACGACTGGAGAAAACACTTCATTATAATCAATTCCCTCCTTTTGAGCATATCCTTTAGCCACCAATCTTGCTTTGTAGCGTACTTCTTCTTGGTTAGGAAATCCTTCTTTCCTTGCAAATACCCATTTGCACCCAATTGCCTTCTTGCCTTCTGGGAGATTGGCCAATCTCCATGTGTTATTCTGATGAAGAGATTGCATTTCTTCATTCATGGCAATCCTCCACTTATCTTCTTTCGAACTTTTGATTGCATCTTTATAAGTGGTAGGAATACCATCAGCTACAATTGAGTCTGCACAAGCCACCGTATCCATAAGTCGAGCAGGTTTCCTTATGGTTCTTTTTGGCTTGATCGTTGCAATTGATTCAAGTTGTTGTTGAGATTCGTGGGACGGAATCTCCTCTTCAACTGGCTCTTCTTCCAGAGGAACATTTTCTGTTGTTTCCTCATTTGATCTTTGTGAGGGAAAAATTATTTTTCCCTCAAACTCCACCTGCTTCGAAGTACCTTCAATTTGTTTGGCAATCTCAACTGCTACCTTGTTTGTCAAGGAGGATTCATCGAAGGTAACATCTCTGCTGAATATAATTTTTCTAGTTTTTGGACACCATAAGCGGTATCCTTTGACTCCAGAAGTAATCCCCATAAATACATCTTTCTTTGCCCTCGGATCCAACTTTGACTCTCTTACATGATAATATGCAATTGAGCCAAATACATGCAAAGAACTGTAGTCTTCAGCAGGCTTTCCATACCATTTTTTCAATGGTGTTTTGCCATCAATAGCGGCAGATGGTAGACGATTAATGAGATGGCACGCATATGTTATAGCCTCAGCCCAAAATTCTTTGCCCAAGCCAGCATTGGACAACATACATCGAACCTTCTCCAGCAAAGTTCGATTCATGCGTTCTGCCACTCCATTCTGTTGTGGTGTATGTCTGACAGTGAAGTGTCTAACAATACCATTTTCCTCACAAACTTTCTGAAAAAAATCATTTTTGTACTCTCCGCCATTGTCCGTGCGAAGACATTTGATCTTTCGGCCAGTTTGTGTTTCAATCATTGACTTCCATTTGAGAAATATTCCTAGCACTTCATCTTTTGATTTCATCATATACACCCATACTCTCCGGGAAAAGTCATCAACAAAGGTTACAAAATAGTGCTTCCCACCTAATGAAGGTGTTTTGGAAGGACCCCAAACATCAGAGTGAACATAATCCAAAATATTTTTAGTATTATGGATAGCTGTTCCAAACTTAACCCTTGTCTGCTTTCCCTTGACACAATTCTCACAAAACTCCAAGTCGCATATTTTTACACCTTTTAGCAATCCTTGATCTGATAAAGCTTTCAAGGATTTTCCTCCAGCATGTCCCAAGCGCATGTGCCACAACTTGGTCATTTCTGCTTCCTTATTAGTGGATGTCACTGCCGCTGTCCCAATAACTGTACTACCTTGATAGTGGTACATGTTATTGTTTTTCCGAATTGCCTTCATCACCACCAATGCGCCAGAGCATATTTTCATCACCCCATTATCTGCACGAACTTTGAACCCTTTTGATTCTAGGGCTCCCACAGAAATGAGATTTTTCTTTAAATCTGGCACATATCGAACATCTGTCAATGTTCTGCTCAATCCGTCATGGTTTCTTAGTCGAATTGAACCAATACCATGGGCGGTAAGAGAGCTATTATCCGCAGTGTGAACAGTTCCACATTTTTCTTCTTGCAGATTGATGAACCATTCTCGATTAGAAGTCATGTGATAACTACAAGCTGAGTCCATCAACCATACATCAGATGATGTGGATGACTCCGATATAACTAGTGAGAAATCAGAGTCATCACAGTCAGCTACATTTGAATCCATGACAGCCTTACCATTGTTAGGTTTGGCCTTTCCCTTTAACTTTGGACAATCTTTCTTCCAGTGTCCTTTTTCTCGGCAAAATGCACATTCATCTTTGCTGGGTCTGGATTTTGACTTGGATCTTCCTTTCTTCGTTCTCATATTGTTTTGAGAACGACCTTTCACGAACAATGCTTCTCCATCGTTGACCTTTTGTTTTTCTCTCTTTCTTTGCTCGTAACTATACAATGCGGAGCAAACTTCTTTTAGAGAAATTTCATCATTCCCATGAAGTAGAGTAGTTTCAAGGTGCTCGTATTCATTGGGAAGTGAACTCAACAACATCAAGGCCATGTCTCCATCGCTGAAGGTCACGTCCATGTTCTGCAAATCTGTCGCCAACTTGTTAAAGCTGGTGATATGATCATTCATTGTGGTACCAGGAACATATGTGAAGCGTAACAGTCTCTTCTTCATATATAGTTTATTTTGACTGTTTTTCTTCAAGAATTTATCCTCCAACGCATTCCACAATTTGTTTGCAGAAGTTTCCTTTGTGTATGGATACTTCTGCTCTCTTGCAAGGTAGGATCTAATGGTACCACAAGCAACACGATTGATAACCTTCCAATCGTCTTCTCCAATTCCGTCTGGTTTCTTTTCTTCTATTGCAATATCTAGCCCTTGCTGAAAAAGAACATCAAGAACTTCACCTTGCCACATCCCGAAATGTCCTGATCCGTCAAAAATTTCAACTGCAAATTTCGCATTTGACACAATTCTTGTCATAAGCGAAGATGCCAATGATGACGTATTGTTGACACTCGACGCGGCTGTTTCAATAGTCTTGTCTTCCATTTTTAATACAAATATTATTTTCAGTTAACAACCAGATTACCAAAGTAATTCTTTTCTGATGTGGAAGATCAGACTGTGCTGCAACCACAGAGCATACTCAGATAAAACCTTGGGCTCTGATACCAATTGTTGCGGAAGCTCGGGATATTTCAAATAGCGTGTAAATTATTTGTACTAGAAAATCACACCAGATAAATTCCCAGGTAAGAGTGGAGGGTCACAAGCGGACCACTTAAATACCAGTCTAGCCTTGACAGAATTATCACTAGTAATTTAGTAGCACAAATAGATCACAACAACTATACCCGACAAATATTAACTGAAAACAGTTAGACAAGACAATAAGAAGAACACCAGAATTTAATGAGGTTCGACAAATTGTGCCTACGTCCTCGGACACTATTATATTTATATTTCACTAAGGAAATATTACAAATGGAGAGAAGCTAAGGAAGAAGAGAAGAATTGTGTTTTTGGTGTGTAATTACAAATGAGAGGTGAGGGTATTTATAGGCCTCAAGTTTTCCAATGGACGGTGTGGATCGATTCTAATCCGACGGTCCTAAGCTACCCTCACCAACCCTTTTCACCAACCCCCCACCTACCCCCTTTTAATTGGGTTTGGGCTAATTTATGATTGGGCTTCTATTTAACAATTTGGGCTCAACAAATACAAATACAAAATGAGCCCACCAAATTACAACACGAACAGCCAACATCGAGACAAATAGAAGATCGAGCTTCATAAACCTCAAACATTTGAACGCACACAAATGTATATTGCTAAAATATCGTAACAAATCAGTGGAGGAGATCAAATATATATACAACTATCTTCAATTCCATGTTGGTTGCAGATTAAAACTAAAAGAAGCAAAATAGGGAGAAGGTAGAGCTCACCTTGTTTTGAGCAGCAAAACTAAGGCTTTCGGTCGAGAATTCTCTGGCTACCAAACTCAAACTAGGGAACTCAAAATTTAGACCTAAATCAAGGGTAAAACAAAGTAGTTTTTACAACCTTCTGTTTGTGAAGTTTTCAAATGTTCAACTGAATTTTTCCCTATTTTCCTCACCAAAAACTTGTCCCCTTTTCCCAAAGACTAAACACCCATTTATAAGTGTAAATACGTACTTGAAAGTCTGGATTTGAAAATTTTCAGAAATTTGGGAAGAGGAGGGATTTGAATTCAAATTCAAATCCCTGAATGACTGGTCTCTCTTTTGTGGACGATTTCAAGGCCGATTTTGACCTTTTTTGCAGGAATTTGGGACTGTTCTCTCTGATTTTCGAGATTCACGGGTTGGAGAAGAGAAGAAATAGATGTTTGCACTTGTGCAGTGATGGCAGGCAATGGTACAACTATGTTGGAAGTTAAGGCTATGAGTTTTTCCGATTTGGGTGGTGGCAAGTGAGGGGTGAGGGGTGAGGGAGAGAACAGGAGAGAGGGTCGATGGTTGGGGAGCAGATTGGGAAAAAACGATGGAGAACCATCATTTTTTTTTGGGAAGAGAGACTATCACTTGTCATGGTAGGAAAATTTTAATATGGTTAAGCTCAACCAACAAAAGTTGGTTAGGAGTGGCTCATTCATATTTTGACACGTGGATAACTAGGCAGTTTACTTATATTGATGTTGGGCCATGCTTTTTATCTTTCTTTCTTTTATTTGTTTTAAGGACAAAGTGAAAATATATTATATTGTTGTGGAGTCTATGCTTTTTATCTTTCCTTCTTTTGCTTATATTTGTTCAATTTAAAATTAAAGAGATAATATATTATTTTATGTATTTTTAATTCTATTATTAGGTACTAATTATAGCAACTTTATTTAGATGAATTATAGTGATAATTAAAGGTGAAATAATTATATTATTATTTTTTAATAATATGTTAAGTCAAACATTGATAAGTAAGTATGAATTAAAGAGTATCAAACAAAGTTTGAATTTTATTCTCCTTTAACGATCACATTTTCTGCTTCTAAACCAAAAAAAAAAAAATGGCCATGTTGATTATATTTCAAATAATTTAATTAAAAATTGAAATTACATGTTTAGCTATTCAGACTTAACTTGATTTTTTTAAGTTGGCGTCCTGTTAAGAAAAAGTTGACAAATCTTAACTTGAACATTGATGTTCATTCCTTAGCTTTCTCCTCTAAATTTAACAAATCTTCAACTCAAATAAATTATTATTTCAAGAAGTTGATAAAAATAATATAGTAATTTAATATTGAAAAAAGGAAATATAATATTTATCGAATTGTTATTTACATAAATGCTACTATGTCAACTGAATACTTACACAAATTTAACTGATGGAATATTACTAAAGTAACACTTGAGCAACAATTAAATTTTTAGCAAATGACTTGATTATAACATAACAAAGAATTTTAAAACATCACAACACAAATACATGATTAAGAAAAAAAACCATATCAAAATAAACTGTTAATAGAATTATTTGAAATATAATCAACAAGATTTTTTTTTCGTTAAGAAGCAAAAAAACATATTTTAAAGAAGGGTAAAATTCAAAACTTTATTTGATACCCTTTTAATTCATATTTACTTATCAATAGTTGGTTTGACACATTCTTAAGAATAATAATATAAAATAATAATTTTATTATTTTACATTTAATTATTATTATTATTATTATTATAATTCATCTACATAAAATTGATACAATTAGTACTCAATAATAGAACTAAAAATACACAAAATAATAAATTATCGATTTAATTTTAAATTGAACTAATATAAAGAGACTTGATAATAAATACTTCCTTCGTCTCATTTTAATCATCTCAATTTGACATTGTATCTTGATTAAGAAAAATAATTAATAATATGACTACTTTATCATAGTATCCCTATTAAATAATTTTTATATTTTAATTTAAAAATAAATTAATATTAAAGGTAAAGAAAAAAGAAAAACAATTATCTTGCCTTGATTAATGAAAAATTATAAGTAAAATAAAAAATTAAATTAGAAAATTTGAGACGAGTAAAATGAGACGGAGAAAGTAATAAAAGAATACGAAAATTATAAATTATCGACCCCACAAATCACAATTACAATAATTTTGTATATTTATTTAGTGCAATATATGTGCCTAATGAGACCCACAAGAGAAACAATATATTTTCAGTCTTTTGTTCATTTATTTTGAGGTTTAAAATAAGCAAACTGGCCTACTTATCCATGTGTCAAAATATGAATGGGGCCTCTCTCAACTTTTATTGGTTGGACCTCAACCATATTAAAATTTTCCCATGATGGTATATTGGGAAGGGCATTACGCGTGAAAATTTTGACGAGTGAGAAATTATTTTGACTAATTTTGTTAAGATGGTCCTAAAAGATACTACCTCCGTTCTATTTTACTCGTTTCAAAATTTCTAATTTATTATTTCATTTTTTTGTTCTTTTTTACTTTTTAAGACCAGACAATTTTTTTCTCATTATACCCTTAGTGTAATTGATTACCCCTTATTATTAGCATTCTGGAAAAATATTGGAAAGAGGAGTACCATTAAGAGTACACCATTAAGAATACATATGGTGCTTTGGTATTAATCATTCATCAATATTAAAACTAACAACAAGACACAATTAAGAGGGGCAAAATGGTAAAATTATATTACCAATCATTATTTTCTTAATAGTTGTGTCATCCTAATTTGGGACGGGTAAAATAGGACGGAGAAAGTATACTATTCTAAAAATAGTAAAAGAAAATGTGTACATATACAGATAAATATATAAAAAAAATGATAAAAAATAACTATTTTTTGATCTGTCCGATATTTGATCATACGATTCCAAATTTAATTAAAATAAATAAATAGAGAAAATAAATTATATATACCTATATGTGAATATATAAAAATAATTAAAAATTCGGGATCCTTGAATTAGAAAGAATCAACGGATCAGATTAACTTGTGGATGAATTTTATTTTTTCCGCTGATAAAGAAGCGTGTGATTGATGGATATTGTGCGGAGTGGGTATGGATATTGTACTGAATTTCGAAATAATTTTTGGACTACTGAAATTTATAAACAAGAGTTGGATTTAGGTGAAACAAACAATTGAAACGGAGTTATCATTGACCCGAATACTCTTTTTCTACTGAAATTAGTTTTATCGATGATTCCTACTGCCTTAAAATTATGTTTAGTATATAACATATATAGATTATATAAATAATTTAGTACACACGTAAATTTTTTATAATATTAACATAATTGAAATACTTGCAAGTATTAGATTATGATAAAATATATTATGCTAATAATTACATATGAGATTATAATAAAATATACACATATGCATGTAATAAGGACATATATATTATAAAAAATATGCATAGCCGCAATATATTGTCTGAAAAAAATAAAATTAGAAACGTGAATACGATTATCATAAGCTATTTGAAAATTTTGATGTTAAAATAATTATTTATATTTAATTAAAATATTTTACCATATGATAGAAAAATAAATTCCCTCTTTTTTTAAGACTTTTCAAAAAATACAAAATTATTTTGAAAAATTATTTAGGTCCAAGAAGCGTCAAAAATATAATTAAAAGAAAAAGATCGAGCCAAAATTGGGTGTCAACAGGGCTCACTGAAGCCCAACCGATCGAGCTGGAAAATCAATTATCTCGGGATGACCAACATGCTAGGATGGTTGGGGCTAGTTCTAGCTCCCGACATACTTATGAGGTTCCCTTTTCATCTGACCTAGTTATAGGAGCCTAGTCTGATGAGGCTCCTAGTGTTCAAGTTAATGATCTTTTACAGCCATCACCGAACATAGACCTGCGCACCTAGTTTGTTACAAGGAATCTTTACCCTACTTTTTCTCTCTTCTTTATTTTAATTTGCATTGGGGATAATGCAGTGACATTGAGTGGGGGTGGGACATTCTATTTCATATTTGATAGTCTATATTTATTTTGTTCGATAGTCTGTATTGACATATTCTTATTTCATATTTGATGTTGGTTCAGATATTTTCCTCTCTTGGGCTATTTACTTATGATGATCTTGATTTGGATATGCCCTTGTCGGGTGTATTTCTGATTATGTTGTTGGATATTGCCCCCGTCGGGCTTGTTTATACACTTGTTATTATTCAAAACCCGATTATGCTTTTTTCTATTGATTTGTTATTCAGGTTATGTTTATGCAGATTTTCCGCATTGATTTTTTTTGCCTTGTGTAAATATATGTCAAATAAACTTCGAGGGTTTTCTTTGAAACTTTAATTTTTTCCTAAGGAGCTCATTTTATTTTCTTTTATTTCTTTTCTTTTATACCATTTCATTGTCAAACTGAGTTGGACTTCACCTTGTACAGATGATTAGGTTACATTCTTAGGTGAAGTACCTAGTGTTTAGACTCAAGAGTAGAGTCAGAGACATCAAAAGTTTAGAAAAATTCAGTCTAATGTCATTGGCAAGCAATTTGGTGATTTTTAAAAAACTAAAAGAATAGTGTTTTTTTAAAAAAAAAGTGCAGAGAGGTTTGTAAGCTTTCTCTTGAGTTGAGACCAATCTTCAACTCGGAGTAATTTATTGAGTTCATTTGCTTGAATTGGTTGGGAGACTAGGTTCCTATTATAATAATATGGTGCCTTGCGTGGTGATGTGTTTGATTAATTTTCATACATACGTGTAGTCTAGAACTTGCCCCGAGTGTATTCAAAGCAAAATCCTAGAAAATCTTCATTTGGAGGATGACCCAAGGCCATTTTTTATTCATCACTAAAACTAAATCCCACCTCAATATTGTTCCTTATTTATTCCATTTGAGACCATTTTCATTTTTCTTTCTTCTTTTAGTGATAACCATAATATGATGCCTAGACCCTTTTTAAAACCTCTTATTTGGCACATAACCTCCTGAACGTATCACATGATTTTTGAGTAAGTAAATATAGGCAAAATCCTATGTTTGGGGGGAGGAGTTACATGATTGTGGGGATGATAAAGGCCTGATTCAAATTCTAAGTTTTTAGAGGGGATGATATATGCTAGAATTGATCAAGAAAGGTGCATTCTTTTATTTAATAATGTGCTTATGAGACAAGATATGTGTGTGAAAATAAAGACAAATAGCCTAGCCCATAGAAATTGTAGTAAAATTAAACAAATGAGGGGTTGTAGATGGCTAAAGGTTAGAAAATCTCTTTGAACAAAAAAAGTGAATGAAGAAAGTAGTGTGTTAAATTTATATGGCAAGACAGAAGTTAGAGATTAAGTGAAACACGAAAAAAAATAAAGGTGAATAAGGCAGAAAGTTTGAAGGAAATGGGGATGAGGTCATAAAGTGACTATGTCTAGGGAGGTCATATAGTCACCTGATCCATACATTCATCCCTGCAACATAACTTTCATCTAAAATCGCAAGTCCTTAGTGATTTCAACCTTTGGAAGTCTAAATTTGTGGCGAGCAATACAAAGAGAAATTCTATGGTTCTACTGGTTATACTTAAATTTATTTGTGAGAATAAGTGAAAATTCTTTTGATATTTGTGCTCCTTTATAATTAAAATATATTATGCAAGTGAATCTAACTCTTGCATGTGAGTGGAATCAATATCTTGGAGTGGATGATTATGTGTTACTCTGAATAAGGGTAAATAACCAAGATAAGTTGCATTGTGAAGTTGAGACAATCTTTGTGGTTTTTGTGTCACACCTTGAGAAATATTTTTTATGTGAAATTTTTAATTGATACTATCTTGGATCCTTGCTACATAAAAATGTGCATCTTTAGAAAAACTTTGGTTTACTTGTTGCGATGACATATTGGAGTAATCTTTATGAACTTTGTTAGCATATATAGCTAGCATAGTCTTTTGGATGGTTTTGGAGTTACGAATTTTCTCTTTCATTGTGAATACTCTTGGTTGCTTGAGGACAGACAATAGTTTAAGTTTGGGAGGGGGGGGGGGGGATGAGTTAAGTTGGTAAATTAATTACTTATTGATACTATTTAACTTGAGTTATCATGGTTATCCTATTTGAGGTAATTCTCATATTACAATGCTCATTTATATAGTAGGGATTGAAAATGAGGTTCAGCTAGCTATACGAGTAAATCAGAGTGCGAGAAGTGAAGAAAAAAATATAAATTTTTGTTTGGGAATGTTGGGAGCCACCTGCCACATACATGCCTGACCTATGCACACAGGTGGCTTAATTTGAGTTCTCAATAGCACCTGCAAAAGTGACCTACACGCAGGTCACTCATATGTGCTGGAACTTTCACTAGTAGGTAACAAGTGTAGTGGTAATTTCATAAAGTTAGCAAAACGTGAATTTGGGGCATAAAAGGGGGTTTTCTACTCAAGACCTCCTTCTTTGCACTTTCTGAAGTTTCAAAACATAGAGTAAAATCTCAAGTGTGAAATTAGTGACTTTCTCTTACATTTTATTGAATTTGGATCTCTATATTTGAATTAATCTTTTATTCAATGGAATAACGGGCTGGGAATTTGGATAAATTTCCTCTAGTTATTGTCTTTGCTTGGGGTTATATTTGAATAAGTTATGATTATGGTATGATTAATGTTTATTTGCCTTTCTAATTAGGTAATTGACATGGGTTTCATTCTTATTTCATGTTTTAGTTTAAAATTAGATGTTGCAAATCGTAATTACTTTTGTGCCCTTATCAACCTTGATAAAGGGATGAGGGTGAGGAGTAGTAGTGAACAATAACTTGATTCTCATCATTTAGTTACATCTCTTTGATGTAACGATACCAATTGGGGGTTATATATTACTCAAATAGATGCACTTATGAGGTATTCGAAAGAACCCATTTGGGAGATTTTAATTTTTGATTGACAAATTGACACTAAGCACCTATAATCTAGCCTACCCATGACTCTTAGCTAAATTTAAACAAATGTTAATTACCCATGCACGAACCCACACTTACAATAGCATAACCACAAGTCTTATTACGCATTAGGTTTTAACTCTAGTCATTTTAGCTTCAAATTTGCATTCCTATTACAATAAAATTGGTAACTATAAAGTGTTCAAAACAAACCCCCCATTTTACTTTTTTGTTTGATTTACACCGCATTATGTGCCAATTTGTAGTCGCTCCTAAAACTTAATATTGAATTCCGTGTTCTTGTTCTTTGAGGATTCGACCCGAACTCATGTGTTGTTAACTATACTGATGACGATCGTGTATACCTTCAAGTTATAATTTCAGCGTCATCACTAAGTTATAACGTAACAACGGGAAGGGTCGTTGCACTCTTTCTTTTACATTATCCTTTCAATAATTGACTCCACGAATTTATTCAAATTGAGGAATCTCTTTATTAAAAATGTTTGCACAATCAACCTCTCAATGATAATTTTAAAAGTCATATAGCATGTGATGTCGACTTAAAAAAATTAAGGAAGTTCTTTCTTTGCTTATTTATTTCTCCAATTTTTGGCGATTAATAGTGTTATTGATGAAATATACATCCAAAAATCAAGATACATTAATAGCTTTAACTTACGCTATTGAATTTTGTAAAATCATACAGTTTTGACTTTAAAAATAGATCTATTCTCCTATTTTTATGTATATTTTTATCGATGAACCCAATTTGATAAAAATAGATATATTGATAGACTGTCAAATTTCTCAAGTATATGCAGTCAAAATATTAAAATTCATACAATTTTGATCATATAAAATAATTCATTCAATTTTGATCCAGAATGATGAAAGATGGGACTCAAAAAGTAATACAAATCTAAGTTATTATTTTTTTTTGCAAAAAATGATATTATATAAAAAAGACGTATGAAACATTTACATTGTACATAATCTATGTCTGTATGTTCATAGCATAATATGATTTCGGATTTGGTAACAATTTTATGTACTAAAAAAATTTATGGATTGTTCCATTACAGTCATAGATTCTGGATATATTATATCAACGGTATGGAATTTGTATATTTTGTGTATATAGGTTAAATGGTATGTGTATAATTCGTGAATTATTGGTTCAGATTTATAGTTGCTGACAAGAGTGCATTTTTTGAATTCCTATGTATAATGGTTGATTATGTTGAACGATTCCTAGACTATCATTAAACTAGAAATTGTAGTTTTGAATGATTTTAGTATTGGATAAGATGCTTTGTGAACATGTTTTTGCTGCTACCGAGTATATACAACAACAATAAGAAGAATTTTGAGGATATGTATAATATAGTGATTTAACCTCTTCCATATACTAGTATATGAATATAATATTGCATTTTCTGAAAGAGATTATGTCGCCTCCAGATTCTAAATATTATTTGAAAGATAGAAATGATGTTATTGTGTGGAGTCTTTTTCCAAATGAGGTAGAAAATTGGTACTTGAGTGAAATTCTAATATTGCAATGTGATATAAATTTGGTTATCGACAATATATGTTTGGTTTCAATTATATATAATAAAATTTGCTATTGGTATGAAATCTAAATATTTAATGTATGCATTATGTATAAATAGTGTATGTAGACAAACTCATGCCTATTATCAGATTTAGTGAAACGTGTATATACATATTTAAATTTGGTGAAGTTTGTATAATAACAGTATAATTAATGTGACCTAATAAGACTGAATGAATCCCACGAATTTATTTCTGCGCACTTTTTTTTGGAAGCTTAATTTAACGATATTGGGAAAGATCTAATCAAATTTTATAATTCAAAAAAATGAAAAGGATATTTAATATATGAAAATAATGAAATTGTAAGCTTATGCATTATATATATACATACTAGTTTCTTCAAACGTATGTTGCATGTGTATATTGAGTTATGTAAATTGTAATTTTGTAAAACAATATCAATATTATTAAAATAAAAGCTGTAGTAACAATCTTAGGAAAAGATAAAATACAATTTTTGTAAATAATTCATGTGGTTAATTCGTTCTATTAATGACTTATTAAGTTCAAGATTGAATACTGTATAAATTTATGAAGACGACCAATAAAAAATTTATTAGACACATGTGATTTTTATTATTAGGGCATTATTAGGTGCAAAAATCTAACGAAGCATACATCACATGCAATACTCGTTTATAGTAATATTTGTAGTGGATACTCCTTTCATCCGTTTAGGTTATTCTTTCTTGACCAAGAATTTTTATGTTAACAACGATTGTCACAACCCAAATTATGTGTTCGTGCATGCACCTGCTTTATTCTAACTATACAGGCAAATTCTAACCACCGACCAAGATATATAAAAAATAATCATAAATCTTTGGAGAATTAAATATATAACTTCAATAGTAACCAGTAATTAAATATATACACGTCCCTAAACTTAACCCTACGAAATATATAGCTTCTAAATATATTACAACCCTATTATCATCTCAAAGCTCATCATCCAAGAGAAATAAAAGAGAAAAACAATTAGGATTGCGTAACTAAGCTTGACGATCCGATTTCAAGGAAATTCCTCCGTCAATCATCAAGAATCTTCCTTCTAAGGTATGCGCGAGTTGATTCATGGACTCCTTTCATCTATGAAACTCAAGAACCATCTTCTAAATTTTGTAACATGATGTTTATGTTGTTGGTGGTTGATGTTCATGTGGTTGGAGTTTGATGATGTCTAAGATGAGATCTTTGTATGTTTATTGTGAGGATATGGTGGTATTTAACGTATAAATATGTGAAATTGGTGGTTGAATATTTGTAATCATGATGAATCCACCTATGCCTAAGATGTGCATGTAAGGTGTTTGTGAAAATACATAAGGGAATAGAAATCATGCTTTTATAACATAATAAGTCCTAAATGACTATTCCATGTTCTAAGTTTATGTTCAATGTGATCCCCATGCTATTGTTTTGAATTGAAGAAGTTGTACGAGATGCTCATGATATTTTTGCGATATGGAATGACCATGTTATTGAAGCCATGCAAGTCTATACATGTTGTGTGCATTCCCAATCATGTGATAGTTTGTTGAGAATCATTCTTACTATGAAAGCCTTACTTATGATATTGTGAATTGTGGACTCAAATCTTATGATCAAGTCATGTTATGTGTGTCAGTTTCCTCCTATCGAGTCCTGGGGGTACTTGTACCCGAAAACTATAGATGTGTTCCTAGTGCCATGCCATGTTTCACGATATCCGAACTCAAGCTATGATTCCATAGACTTCAGTCAGTCATGTGACTCAGGAAAACCTCATGATCTTAGTCAGTTGTCAGATATCAGTAACATTCCTCCAGTCAATGGAATTCAGTAAGATTAAGTCATGCATAGTCAGTTATTCATGTCCATTCCCTCCAGATGGGAGTAGAGGTTAGCACCGAGTGAACACAAGGATGAGAACTCACCCGCCAGTTCAGGGTGCGATTCTTAGTAGTCATCCTTGTGTTCCAGAACTACGTAGCCAGCGTAGGTTGCGACATCTTAACCCGTCAGATTAGGGTTGATGAGGTGGCTTAATCCGTCAGTTTAGGGTTCCCACCGTTCTAATTGATTACCCTCCAGATAACGGTCACTCACAGGCTGTCCTTACCTGTGGCACGGTATTGACACCCCTCCAGTCAGGGCAGAGATTGGACCCCAGCTTAGCCATAACAGCATACATGGGGTATGTCGATTAAACACTACTTCCCACAATTTCAGTATCAGTTTCGATAAAAGAACTCAGGGCGTTCTTCATATTTCAGTATATATAGGACTGTCAGATACAGTCGTCTATGTTATCAGTTTCAGTATCAGTCATGATAGTTATCAGTAAACTATGTATTAGCTTATAGTTCATGCTATCATGTATTCACGGTCCTGGTTTCTATATATGTGTGTTTGCACTCCCACGTTCATATTAGTCAGTCAGTGTTGTTCATGCATGAAACCCTTTATGTTTAGCCTACCTTCCTCGTATACTCAATACTCCAGTTGTACTGACGCATTTGCGATATGGTGCTTTCTTTTTATGTTACACCATAGGTTCCGAGATACGATCTCCAGCCCAGCAGTAGCGGTAGCATTCCAATCGCAGAGACACAGTGAGTCCTCATTGATTCAAGGATAATATGATTTGTTACATTCATTTATTTCTTCAGTTCAGTTTTACAGAGTTAGTTGGAGACATGTTCTTTCAACTCCTTATTCAGATAGTTTAGAGACTTTCAGATTTACGTTCAGATTTATGTTCAGACTTAGCTTTCAGATTGAGTTGTTTTGGGTATTTTCACCCATATGATTTTATTCAGTTGAACCTTATGGCCTTACAGTTCTATGTATTCCACATTATTATATCATGATTTGCAGTATACAGGTACAAATATCAGTCATGGGTTACTTTGTGGTCCCTCGGGGGCATGAGCACCGTGTAGCATTCTGGTTCAGCGAATCGGGGTGTTACATTGGACTCCATGGAAGGTAGGGATCCATGAATGAACATATAGCATACCTAGGAATCTTAATTCTTGAAGATTCTCGGAAGGATGCTTGAGATTGTTCTTGAAACTTGGAGGCTAAGGTTTTCTATCTTTGAGAGAGAATGTCTTAAATTAGGGAAAAGTGAGATAATAATGACCTAAATACATTTTTAGATATTAAATCCCGCATCTGTGTGGACTAAATACTTGGAAAAAGACTAATTTAACCTTGGTTAAAACTTTAATTTTTTGTCAAAATTTCCGATTTGGGGCCCTAGCATAACGCGGCACTATCGCGCTGTGTCACTGGAAACTGACAACTGGGAACTGCGCTGACGGCGCGATGTAGCGTAATCGTGGACCCTTACTAGATTTGGAAAATTGGGAATTGGTGGCCCTCATAACATGGTGAGATCGTGAAGTCATACTGGAATTGATAATTGTCATTTGGAACTATGGCACGATGCACTACTGACTGAAATAATGATGTTTAATGATTAAAACTTAAAATAGCCATAACCTCTTACCCGATAATCGGATTTACGCAAATTTTATATCGTTGGAAAGCTAACTGAATTTCCTACAAGATTGTAGGTCGAAATATGAGAAATTCTTCCTATAATAAAACTCTACTTTGGGATTCTCATGTATTGAAGACTAAACTGACCTGGGAAATTATGAGGTATTACATCATGTTATAAGACTCATTTCAAAAGCAAATCCTATAAAGTTTATCATGTCCAAGCTTGTGTTAAGCAATATTCTAGCAAGGTCGGACCTACAATTCCAGTAATTTGATATTGTATATACCTCTAAAAGACAATGAAAGGATAAGTGCTGGCAGATTTCTTGGCCGACCATTCAATTCCACATAATTGGAATTTATCTGATTAACTACCTGATAAAGATGTGATGTTTATAGAAATCCAATATCTTTAGAAGATGTACTTTGATGGAGCTGCACATCATGAGGGAGATGGTGCTGGAGAAGTATTTTTCACTCCAATGGAAAAGTTTTTCCATATTTCTTCACTTTAACACAATATTTCTCTAATAATGTCATTAAATATCAAACGCTCATACTTGGGCTCAAAATAGCTGTCGATATAAAACAATTACAATTGCAAGTATTTAAAGATTTCAAGTTAGTGATCAACTAAGTTTTTGGTAGTTATAAGGTGAAGAAGCCTGAGTTTCTTCCTTATCGCTATTACTCTCAGAAGTTGATAAGTTGGCTTGGAGAGGTTACTATTCAACATTTACCTAGGATGGAAAAGGGTTAATGCATTGGCAACCTTAGCATATTCATTGGTATCTCCTAATCAAATGGAATTCATCATTTGCAAAAGATGGGTAGTACCACCAGATAAAAATATAGAGGAAGTTGAACAAGTTATCACTGCTTTTGAGGCCGAGATTGAAGATCGGAAGCAACCAATAATTGATTATTTATGTTAGAGAATTTTATCGAAAAGCCCTCAAAAGAGGACAAAAATACAATGACGAGTCCCTCACTTTCTTTATATAAGGTTACACTCTATAGACAATCATTTGATGGAGTACTTTTACGTTGTTTGGGAATAGATGAGTCTATTCAAGATATGCAAGAAACTCATTCTGGACTGAGTGGGGTGTATTAGTCTAGGGCAAAGCTTCATTTTCATATAAAAAGGATGGGTTATTATTAGTAGACTATGGTGAAAGATTTTTAGATTACACTCAAAGATGTAAATTTGGTCTATTTTATGCAAATTTCATACATCAACCCCCAGAGGTATTACACTTGACTATTGCTTTATGGCCATTTGAGGCATAGGTATTGGATTATGTTGGATCATTACCAAAGTCTTATGGTGGACATTTGTACATCCTAGCTATTATCGATTATTTTTCAAAATGGGTTGAAGCTGTTTCTCTAAAAAAAGTAAAGAATGAGAATGTGTTAAACTTCATTCGAGTTAATAATATCTATCTCTTTATCATTCCTTGATATATATTAACTGATAATGGTAAGCTATTTGATAATAAGTTGATGACCAATATATGTGATATTTTTGGCTTCAAGCAACATAACTCCTCAATGTTTTATGCTACTTCCAGTGGATTTACTGAAGCATTCAACAAGATACTGTGTAACTTGTTGAAGAAGGTTTTTTCAAAATTTATGAGAAATTGACACGATAGAATGGAAGAAGCTCTTTGGTCATATATAAAAATGTATCACACGCCAACACATACAACTCCTTATTCACTTATTTATGGTGTTAAGCTATTTTTCCACTTGAGCGTCAAATCCCATTATTGAGTCTTGCTATTCAAGAAGGACTTACAGATGAAGAAGCATCTTAGTTAAACCTTGAAGAATTGGAGGCTTTGGATGAAAAAAGGCTAGATGGTCAATATAGCTTTGCATGTTATCATGCCCGCCTATATCAATCTTTTAATAAGAAGGTCTGCCTTAGATACTTTCAATTGGGTGACCAATTTATTATTGTAAGAAGGCCCATTATCACCTCTCGTCAATTTGGAAGCAAGTTCTCAGCTAAATGGGATGTGCCATACGTCGTACAAGAGGTATACTCAGTGGTGCTTACAAACTTGTTAACTCAGATGGTTTGCATATTGGCCCCATCAATGGAAAGTTTATGAAGAGATACTATCCTTAAAGAGAAAAAGAATATTCCTTAAGGCATGAGCCTAAAATGCTTGTTACTCCTGGTCCGCAAGAGTATAAACTGTATACGATCCAAAAAAAAAGAAAACATCCGCTAGGCTAAAAATCTCGAAAGAGGCAGCATAGGAAAAAGATAGGACCAAAATAAAATAAATAAATAAATAAGAAAATTCGTTGCTCTTTCAGAACTACGTTATGACTTGATCCTCTTCACTGAGGTATATAGGTGCTCAGAGTTTCATTCTAAGTTCAGTCTCATTAATAAAAACATTTCTTAGTTCGAGCATTCATATTTTGAATTAAGAGTTTTCTATCACAAGGCGCTGAGTAGAAAAGTTGAGAAAAGTAGAACCTGAACTAACTTGAAAATATTTTTTAGAACAATCCAAATGCTATAAAATTTTAAATTATGGATATGTTTTAGATATGGGAGTCTAGTTTATTGTGAATAAAATCAATTTTGATTTTGGTACTCCTACGTCAAGGTACATTTTTTTTTGTTTAGTCGTGCAAACTTGAAACTATCTGTCTGGCAACATTTAGACTTGACTTTAAAATACTATTTCGAACGATCCAAGTGCTGTGAAGTTCTAAATTTTTGATATGGTTTAAATTTAGGAGTCTAGTTTATGGTGAATTAAATGGATTTCAATTTCGGTACTTCTATATCAAGATACATTTTTTTGGGTGTAGTCGCACAAACCTGAAAATATTTGTCGATGACATTTTAACTTGACTTCAAAATATTAATTAAAATGTCCCAAATAGACTAAAATTCTGAATTCTGGGTATGTTATCAAGAAGTTTGGTTTTTGAAAAAAAGTAAAGTAGCTTATAATTTTTGGTATTCTCACCTCCAAATACAAATTTTCTATCGTAAAGACACAAGTTGTTGAACAATGAAACTTAGCTGAAGTTGAGGATTAGTACAATATCATCAATGCATTATAAGTAAACAATTTCAGGAGCTAAAAAGAAAAAATAAGTATTGAAAAGAATGCACAATGTAGAGCCAAGTTGAAGGAATTTATTAATGTTACAGAATTCAACTAATCAGACAAAATAGAAAGAAAGAAAGAAAAAAGGTTTGAAAATAAAGAAAGACATCTTCTAAAGCTAATCTAAACACAACTTATAGCTAACTAAATCCTTGAGAGAATCCTCAAATCATTTCCTTTTATTTTGACATCATTTGAGGTATTTTTAGATACCAAGGAAATGTTAGCACACACGAAGAATTCTTCTTCATCAAAGATTTTGGATTCAATTTCCTTATCTTTTTCCTTGGCAGCATCTCAGAGAGCTCTCAACTTCTTTAGTTTCTTTCTTCCCTTCACAAGAGATTGGCAAGAAGTAGATAGTTCTCCAGATTTCTCGCCCCTTTCCTTCATCACAAGTTCAAGATGCTCACTGACTTTCAGATATGACTCAAACCTTACAATTTTGTGGCCTTATGAATAAGGGTCAACCGTGCTTGGTCATAGGAAATGGAGAGCTCAAAGAAAGACTCCAATAAATTCAGTAAAGGAGAAATGTCTACACCTATTCCGCTAATCTCTTTATGTACTACTTGGTCCTTATCTGTAAGAGAAGAAACACGATCTGCATTAAGGCCTTCTAACTTGATGAAGTTACTAGCCCAAGCTTTCACAATGAATTCTTTTCTATGCTCGGAAAAAACGTTCTTCCATCAAAGACGGATATGGTTATTGCTATTTATTTATGAAAATATGATCCTGCACTTGCTTTAGATTTAACACTAGGGGTCAAAGTAACCCTCTTGCTTTAATTTTGATACGGAACATGCTTTTATGGAGTCTGGTTCCATGACAGATTCACCACTGGCTTGCAGTATACCGCAATAGGAAGCATCTAGTATGTAGATATTTTTTGGCTGCACCAAAAAAGGAAATAATTAGTGAAATAATTAGATAATGATAAAATAATTGAGAAAGCTTGAATCATTACCTTTTTAATAGTTGTCAGTGTCCTTGAAGAACTACTATTATAATCGAAAATATCTACCATGTGTAAATTAGCATTTGATGGTTCTCTTAAGGATGGTCTCACTTTGTTCTAACAATAATCTCCATGAATTCTAGTTCTCTAATATTTGTATGACCGTTTGTTAGGAGATTGAAAGAGAAGTATTGACGTCTGTTCTTCTCGAACATCTTCATGTGAAGGTTCCTTAGTTTTCTCTATAACTCCTTGAGACTTTAAAGTGAGAGGCATGTTCATAACTAATCCCTCTTCCTCACATTCTTAAGGGGCCCACAACATTCACTAGAGATTGTATGTGATATTCTAGGGACCACAACATTTACTAGAGATTGTATGTGATATTATAGAACACTCCCATGCAATTTTTCCAACCAAGACATATAATTTAAAGATAAGAATTTCTTTAGTTTGGAATCACTAGGGGAAATGTCACCTTGGCCATGGATTTAGACAACACACAAATGCGTGTAAGTGTTAATCCCTCTTCTAACAAAGCTTCCCAAATATCATTATCTTACAAGACAGGAAAATCTTGGAAAAAACCAAATTGTTAGCTAAATCTATAGGGACTATAAGGCTCAATAATAAAGGCATTCCCTTACCTTAAAGTAAGATAGTTCGAGCAAATATTTATGAAAAAATTCAACTGGAATTCTTTAGTATTTCAATCATCGAGGTACTGATAGGCTTGAGGCCTCTCGAGCAATGTGACATCCCAAGCAATATTTACCCTACATGTATATGTTTTTATGCTTCTTTCATACCGTAGTACCTAGAAGCACCTTCGCTAGAGTATCTGGCCATGAGAGGATTTGTTGGTCCATCTATCAATGGAAAATGAGTATTGAAGTAGTGAGCTAACCAACCATATACGTAATAAACTGGGAAACATGCCAGAACAAGATTAAGCCATGAATATTTTGATAATGTGTTTAGTCACCTATAGATACTAGCTAAGACCGAAACCGCAAGGCTAACTCTTCGTCCACCTACTAAGTGACAGGAAACTCTGAAGACTCTTGGATAGATAACATCTCCTTCCTTCATGGGAAACATAAATACACACAACCAACAATAGAAAAATCCAGCCTAGTATGTATCATACTTTTTGTGACTCTTAAATCCTACCTTGTGAGTGAAATAACCTTTTTGTTTAGATGACCAATTAATAGCCTTATCAAGTTTTCCAGTCGAGTTATGCGATGATTTTAGATGGATGGATTTTTTATCTCTTACTAGTAAAGGTGGTTCGTATTAGAATCCTTATTACACCAAAATTTTTTCCATTTGATCATAGGAACGCTCAGATTATCGCTCGTCCCTTTACGTAGCTGATGGAAGGCATCGAGTAGATACTCACAAGTTTCGAGGAGGAACTTTTCCCCTTATCGTAAGTGCCTGTATGTTGTATAACACCCTTTACGAATTCCTCATAAAGACTTTTAGTTATTCAAAGACCTCTAATTTTGTGTAAATCCAAAAGAGATAGGGACATTTCCAAACGAGATAAGCAACGTATTCATAACAGGACATCAAACTTCACAGAAGGCTTGTAAGATGTTTGTATTATGGCGATAAGTAAAATTAAACCATATAAGGCATAGTAAATATTTGCATCCTTTAAAGTTTGGTAGCTCATATTTAGAATATCTTCAGCTTCTTCTCAATGTCTAGGAATGTAGTGAAACTCGCCACTAAGCTGAAAAGTTTACCCCACCTATTCTCTTCATTTATGATTCAGAAACCCAAGCATGGAAAAGTACTAGCAATATTTTTGTATGGTGATTGGAAGTGCGAAGTACCCATGTCTTAGGTGGACGACTATGAAATTCACTAGTTCATTAGTCCAAGCAAGGTATATTTTCCAAAGATGACCACAGAGCAACATATTGTCCAGTCAATGGCGTACCAATTATTATCTTTATCTTCACCTCGCTATCCTTGTGATATGATATTATAAGAAGTTGCGGCTCAGATGAAGAAGATGATGAATCTCTAAAGTAACCTATGATTAAAACTGCAAAAGAACAAGAGTATTTCATTTGCAATTATTTACTAGTTCAATAATCATGAATCATAAACTCCAAATTCAAATGTGATCAACTTCAGTTAAGTATTTATTATATATAGTTATCGATATGGACAGTATGAGGCATTCAGTTCAGACGGTGTAAAGTGATTGTCTCAAATAATTTACGGTCTTTGGCTTAAAAAGTGTAAAAGTCTTAGCCATAGACCATGTAAAGTCTCTATCGTAGATGGTATGAAATCTTTGGCTCGAATAAGGAAACATTTTTGTTCAGACTATGTAAAATCTTTACCTTGGACAACATAAAGTCTTTGGCTCAGACGGTGTAAAAGTCCTAACCGCGGACCATGTAAATTTTTTGCCTTAGAATGTGTACAATCTTTGATTTGAATAAGGCAAGACTTATGACACCTTATGCTCAAATATTCTATATTTCAAAAGCCTCAAAATTACGATATTAAAGCAAAAAAAGAGGTTATTGAAGTAACAAAAGTAGTACTTTTTTATGGGGGGGGGGGTTACTTTTCTTTTAAAAAAATATCATTGAAAAGCCAAAGAGACAAAAAAATCAAAAATAAAAAAAAACAGAAAAGAAAAGCGGCTAAAAAAGTCAAAAGAAAAAATAAAGGGTCTGCTTTTGATTACTTAAATAATATTGAAAAGTCAAAAAAGGGTTGCTTCGGTGACACCTTTTTCATCTTTTGCGAAAGTACTGCGTGATTTTTTTTATTTTTTCATGCAACCAAAGAATAAAAGCAAGTGGTCAAAAAATATTTTACTTGACAAAAAATAAATGTTTCTCTAAAATGCTCCACAATTGAGTTGAAATTTTTTATGAGAACTCAAACTACTAGGCTGCTATTTATAGAAGAGGCAGGGAAAATATTAGTCTACTAGTACAACACAAATTCAATATTGATAAACCAAATATTTTTGAGAAAAGGAAAAAAAATATTTTCTTTCCTATCAAAAGTCTCATAGAGTTTATCAAAAACTTTAAAGATAATGGTCCAAAAATGTGGACCCCACTTTACAAGTAATGAATTAATATTTCACTATTAGTACAATTCTAGTCCCATGTGAAAATGTTGACATTAGCATTTACATTCTCCCTATGTATCATTTTATGTGACATATTTTGATTGGACACGGAATTCAGAAAATAAGAAAAGACTTAGTGATATTTACTAAATTATCCTTGATTAAAAAAAAATATGCTACTGCACTTTTTAATTAAGTAGGATCTCGTGAATGCGGAGTCGAGTTAGAAGTTTCTTGAAGCTTAAGAAACAAGCATTTACTATTTACAAGACAATAAAAAAATATTGTTGTCTTAATTGTACTTCAATTCTAGTCCATCGAATTTTAGAAAAATTCAACTTTGAAAAGTCTTGAAGTAGGGGGCATTTGTGAGTATTGAAATTTTATTAAATTTAAATTCATATATTTATTTGGACTATATTAAATTCAAGAAAATAGTCCAAATAATATGACTAATATTATTAGGTTAATCATCTAATCTCAAATACATTGGGCTAATTTAATTGAAATGATGAGCCCATATTTATTAACCCAAGGCCCAAATGGGTGCTAGCCTAACTTTAAAGTCCTACCCCATGTCTCTTGTCATATGAAGTGGCAATCCATCTTAAATGAAATAAGCAACTAAAAGTATTGCATGTCTCAGTATTATGTGACAATCCAAGTTAAATTACACGATCCACTAAAAGCATGATGTCGATATTATGTGGAAATCCAAGTTAAATGAAATGAGCCACTAAAATCATACCACGTGCGCAAATGACATGTTCTAGCCAATCAAATTAGAGCTTTTCACCAAAATAATGTGATTTCTCAATTTCAATCGAATCAATCAAATCACACAATTAGCTTGCCCATCCAACTATAAATAGGGGTCCTCATAACTCACAAAGTAAGGATTTTTTAGGAATAAGAAGCAAGAAGAGAGATCATGGATAAAAAAAATCATAATTTCTCTACAAGTTATAATTTTCAAGCAATCAAACTCAAGATCAAGTTCAAGATCAAGAATGAAGAAAATTTTGTTCAAGATCAAGTTATTTATTCATATTAATCATTCGTGGAAATCATCCAAGAGTTTGTCATGAATTAATATCCAAATTCAAATTTGAAGACGAAGATTCAAGATCAAGCTACTCAAGCCCTTGAATTCAAATCAAGTTCAAGTCCAAGTTTATACTACTTTAAAGAATTAGTGGATTATCATAGATATTTTAATCCAACATTATATTTTTTTTACTTTAATATTCCTGTCTCAATTATTATTTTTCCTGACTTGGAGAATTGTTGTCTACAATTACTATCACTTGACCTCGTTAACAACTTCACATCTCATTAAATTACTTGTACTCATCATAAAACCGTTATACCCAACTTAAAAAGATTACACTGGTATTATCCCACATGTAATATAAACAAACCCATACAAAATTAACCAATCCCTTAAACATTTGTTAATTCCACTACCCAAATGTTTACTACATTCATCTTCTTGTTTACCCACGTACATGGAACAGAAATACAATTAAAACACTTAGCATGTTATGTTAACAATAGAAACCATCCACCAATTAATCACTTCAAACCAAGCAATCATCTTGTCATGATCCAAATCACGATTTATTTAAGCAGCTATCCTAGCTCTATCCTGGAAAGGAGAACTGTCACGGCCCGAATTAGGGCCTGTTCATGACGGATATCTCAAGTACAATGTGCACCAAAGATCTCCCGCTGCACCTAATGATACAAGCATGAAGAGCATAAAAGAGTACAAGGTATTTTCAAAGGTTCAACCTTTGGAATTGGCAAGTGTTTGAAGACTTTTAAAGCTTTGGCAAGTTGAAGGAGGAGAAGGGAACCATTACACTCAAGAGGTGCCTCACTTGAAAGACAAGATGGACCTTGCACACTATAATTTAATACTAAAGAGGCTCCCATTGTTAGGGCTATTATGGTCCTTTAAGACTTTCTTTTTACACTCCAAAGGAGCACCCTTCATCAAGGGTATTTTAGTCTTCGTATAGTAATAGTATAAATAGGTACCTTAGCTCTTATTTTCCTTAGTTTTAACGTAATGAATTAAGTAAATTTTTATATTGTAATATTAGTGTTAGTTTGTAGTATTCTCCTTCTCCTTAAGAGAGAGAAACCGAATTAGGGCTAGCACAATTGATGAATTTCACTTGTGTTGACAAATTGACAAGAAAGGTGGGTTTTGAGGAGTGTGCATTCCCTTGGTCCACCTAAGAGGAGGGTTTGAGATTCAATTGGTGAGGTGTGATTGATGGTTTGATACACCATCTTTTGTTAATCACTTGGTAAAAGTAAGAGTCTTTCTATCTATCCTTTAATTTCAAGCATTCTTCTTCTTTATCCCCTTTCTTTGTGTTGTTTTTAACTTTGTGTGTTTGATGGTTTTTGCATTCTTAGCGTCAATTTCCTTTTTTCCTAGTGTTTTCTTGTGCTATTTGGTATCAGAGCCATGTTTTAGGGTTGTTCCTATAACTTTAAGTCTTGGATCTAAGAAAATTTCAACAAAAAAGAGTGTAGAAAATTAAAATCTCACAATAAAATTGTAAACCTATTTTTGTGTTGTTTTGTTGGTTCCAAGTGCTAGATTCTTATTCCCTAGCACCTAGGGAGTCTAGATCTACATTTGGAACAAGATTTGACTATTTTTGAGCTAGATCCACCATTGTTGTGACTTGTTTGAAGCTTTTGGAGGTGAGATCCATTTTGGGTTTGTGTTGGTGACGTGATTTGTGGCTGATTTTGTGTTGGTTGTGTTTGTATTGGTAAAAGGAACATAGATCTAAAAGAAAAATTGAATTCGGGGTTCATTTGCCAAGTGGTCAAACCTTGGTCAACTCTTGAATATTCATATTGTTCTTCCTCAATCTTCATATCTTGTTGGAGAAGAATATTCAAAAGTTCTTATTTGATCTTGAAAAGGGAGGAAAGAGAGTGTACGAGTTATTCAAATGAAATTTCCAAGAAGCTTCCTAGTCTTGCCAAAAGAAGAAAACAACAAAGACTAAAGGAATCTTCAAGTACAATTACAAGTACAAGGGGGGACCAATTCATTTCTAATCCATTTTGAAGCTTCAAAAGGCTTCAATCTTGAATATTTTTCCCTCCAAATGAATTCTCCTCCTTCCCTAAGTGTTGTTTGGCCGAGAAAAGAATTTGAGAATTGAAAAATTTGAAAAAGTGACGTCCAATCACAAGTTGCCACATCATCACTATATAAACAACCAAATTGAGTTCTAAATTAGATTTTTAAGTTTCTATTTGTTGTTTATAGTTGATTTTGTGTTGATTCTATCACTAATTAGCAAACTAGTACGTACCTACTAGGTTGATAATTAGTCTTGAGTCCTTTTTGTCCGTGTCTTTGCTTTTTGTGTGCTTTTCTTATTTTTAAGTCGTAGTTGTTTGTTGGTTCAAGTTCGTGCATCATTTTATTTGAGCCTTATCAAACAAAAATTAATTCTGGACTAAGGCATATTCACCATTCAACTCACTTACCAAGTATTGCCAAGTATTCAACACTTGTGAGACCAAGTGTGAGGTGAGTTCGAGTGTGAGTGTGTGAGGTTATTTGTTCGTTTTGTTGGTTTTTTCCTTTTCTGTTTTTTGCTCTTTTTAGGTACCTTGACAATGGAAGGAACAACATCATCCACTTTGGATAGTTATAGTATTTATACTACCTCGGATCCTTTTGAAAATTTCCATCGGCACTTTGAAAGTCTACACCAATTGATAATTGAAGCATGCCATCTAAGTCGAATCACCACTAACCAAGATACTAGCATTTTTACTAGTATCAATTCTCCTTGTGTCCAGGTTCAAAATAATATACTTCCACCGGAGGATTCAAGAAGAGTTACTCAAGAACACATGGTTTTTGATCAAATGAAGCTCTTGGCTAAGAATTCCAACTTTGGGAAAAATGACAAAGAGGTGATGCAAGGAAGAATTCTTGACAAACTCCCTTGTAATGAGAGCTTCCCGAAGGAACAAATACGCTACCATGATACAAACCTAGGTAAAGGCCATACCTCATGTGAGCTAAAAGGTAATAATGCTATCTCCTACACTGCTATAAACTTAGAATGCCGTGATATGGCTAGTAGTAGACAAGTGGATGTAGTTGATGGTTTACTTGGAGGAGAATTCCATGAGTCTTCCCTTTGTGATACTCTTGATGTTGTTAGGCTGAATAAGGACCAAATTCTTGTTATGAGTATGGAAGCACTAGTTGATCCTTTAGATGACAAAATCAATTCTTTTCATAAGAATAATTTGTGTCCATCTAGTAATAGCACTTATAACTTGAATAAGGTTCCATTACCAAGTGATAAGAGTATTCACACACTAGTTGATCCTTGTGAAAACCAAGGTGATTTTACGTTGGTATATGAGTTTCCAACAACTAGTGAGGATGTGAATGATGGTCAACCTACTCATGAACATAGCCCACTACTTGAGCATATGTGTGGTATGTTGGATAAGTCTCTAGTTAGTGATGAAGTTGATGGATTTGATCATGGTATTGGAGATGATTCTTTGATCATGTTGTATGATGAAATCCATATTGATATATTTTCTCAAAGAAACCAAGAAAAGGCACAATCGGATGAAGGTGACCTTGAATTGCTTGAATATGTAGGAAACCCGAATTGTGATTGTTCTTGTGAATATGTTTCTTTGTGTGATCCCTTTGCTTCTCATGGTGACTTATATCTATGGGGAAATTACTCTCTTGAAATATGAAGTGGCGCATGCTTAGAGATTTCATCTATTTTTTCTTTGTGTATTTCCTATGTTGAGCATCCTAGTGGTGATGAGCTTGGAACTAGTGAGTACTTGCATAAAGGCACCATAGTTGAAGTTGATTTGTGTGACACCTTTCTCTAATCTATATTTGGCTTTGATGATATGTATACTATTATAGAGAGTATATCTTTTAAATGGGGCGAAGACTATGGGGAAAAAGAGTGTTGTCTAGATCCATGTCTAAGGCCACTCTTTCCATTTGACCCCGGTGCCAAATGTGGATATGACGATGCTGGAATACCCAACTTGTTGCTTGGTCTATGTAACAAGAAAGGTCTTATTCTTGAAAAACCAAGGGAAAATGTGTCATTATTGTCTTGGGATAATGCTTCTAAATGTGCATCCTTGCTTGACACACTTGTGCTTGAATTGAATGAATCCAAACTTTTGGATGCCAACTTAATGTTTTCCTTGAAATAAGGAAGCCATATGTGTTTAAATGACTTTATTCCAACCTTATGTGCTAAAACTATTGAACCAATTGGTATTCTTATAGATTATAGCACCTTGGATGATGCCTTTACACTTGATGCGTTCCTATACTACCTCTTTACTTATGATGATATCCGTTCTAGTCTTGGATTTGGTTTATGTAGGGTAGGATATTTGTTTGTTGGTCCACTTGGAGTTATAATGCTATATGGCTTTTGTGGACCTTTATAGTTGTCGTACCTCTTGATGTTTGCCTTAGCCATGTATTTTTTTATGCTTGTGGTAGGTGTTTCATGATCATAACGAGGGATAGTTGGTTATATTCCAAAAGTGTACCCCTTTGGCATGTTCACCTAATTTGTGGTACTAATGCTAACCCTCCTATCACAAAGATTGTGTGCTTGTTTTTCCCTCTCCTTTGTTTTTTCAAGGTGCGAATTTGAGGACAAATTCCTTTCAAGATGGAGAGGATGATACAAGAATAAAGAGCATAAAAGAATATAAGGTATTGTCAAAGGTTTAAGCCTCGGAATTGGCAAGTGTTTGGAGCCTTTTAAAGCCTTGGCAAGTTGAAGGAGGAGAAGGGAACCATTACACTCAAGAGCTGCCTTATTTGAAAGACAAGATGGACCTTACACACTATAATTGGAAACTCAAGAGGCGCCCATTGTTAGGGATATTATGGTCCTTTAATACTTTCTTTTTATACTCTAAAGGAGCACCCTTCATTAAGGGTATTTTAGTCTTTTGTTTTGAAATAGTATAAATAGGCACCTTAGCTCTTATTTTCCTTAGTTTTGACATAATGAATTGAGTGAATTTTCATATTGTAATATTAGTGTTAGGTTTTAGTATTCTCCTTCTCCTTAAAAGAGATAAACCAAATTAGGGTTAGCACAACTGATGGATTTCACTTGTGTTGACAAATTGGCAAGAAAGGTAGGTTTTGAGGAGTGAGAACTTGGTCCACCTAAGAGGAAGGTTTGAGATTCTATTGGTGAGGTGTGATTGATGGTTTGATACACCATCTTTTTTTAATAACTTGGTACAAGTAAGGGTCTTTCTATCTATCCTTTAATTTCAAGCATTCTTCTTCTTTATCCCCTTTCTTTGTGTTGTTTTTCACTTTGTGTGTTTGCTGGTTTTTGCATTCTTAGTGTCAATTTCGTTTTTCCTAGTGTTTTCTTGTAGCCAAATTAGGGCGTGGTTGTGACGGATATCTCAAGTACCATGTACATTGAAGATCACCCCCTGCACCTAACCAAACTAAACACACCACACCCCAAGGTCGACTGAATTTTGAACATATAATAAAATAGTTTATGAAAGTTTTTAAATGCATATCTATAACCAACCACCGACGATCATCCAAAAGGCCGACCAACACCACCCAATAGCTACAGTAGTCCAAACAAAGACTTCTAAACTATGACCCAAAACTAAATATCAATATGTATCAGGACATGCTCTCGATAATAGCAAAAACCAATTTCAAAGGGATGGTAAAAGTGTAAAGTAGACCATAATCATGAAATGGGGTCTTCATATGAAAGCTCACCACTTCAATCTAACTCGCTAGATTATATTGAATCTAAGTCACTAAGTAGAAGGAGTATAAGTATGACCATTTCCCATATCGAATAGGGATACAACGTCCAAAGACGGTTAGCAGGGTGAACTCTAGCATGTAACTCGAGGTTAAGGATAACATAATGATGTGATCAACAGTTAAAAATCATTCAAAAGTCAATGCACATAATCAAATGCATAAGCATACCTATATATACATATCACATGTAGAGATAGAGAACAACGCTTAACATGCATTTCAAGACTTTATCTTGGATTTTGTAGCTCAACTGTCATATAATAGTACCCACGGGCTACATAGGCCCCAACTATTACTCCCTGGTCGGGGCCCAATGCTTGTAGCCGCATAAACCAGAGAATAATCTCATATATATTTGCATGAGGGACTCAAACCTCCCAACATTTTGTAAAGTTACTTAAGAACCCAATCATATAATAATTTATGTGGGACTCCAACCTCCCTAATAATGAATAATAATAAGGGGGGACTCAAACCTCCCTGGTCACTTTGACTCCCGCATCAGCAAATGAGGTTTCTAGTATCGGTCACTCGGATCTCCACTTTCGCGACTCATCTACACAACCCTCATTAAAGCTTAATTAAAACAAGTATCACATATTCCCATTAATTTAACCATATCCCACATTAAGGCATGGTTGGTATCGCCATACCAATAACTCTTGCAATGTAACAATAATATGCCCAAAACAATTCCCATTAGCTTAGAGAAAACAACTCCCTTTATTCATTAATACACGGTGGGAGACACCAACTCCCTTTGTTTATTAAATCATACCATAGTATTTCAAATACCTCTTTATACCATGAAATAGTTAAAGACTAGTTCTATTTTACAAACTCCCACAATTTTCCTAATTACAACCAATTTCATATCATGGGGTTGGGGTCATATCCCCTTTAAAAGTCACAAGCTTGGGAAAATCACAATTCCCTAGTTCATTTAACATACCAATGCACCCGCAATTTTATAACCATATTTCAAACATGGAAATCATATATCAACCATGAGGTTCAATTCCTAAATATTCAAAACCCGCAACCTTGTTTCACAACCATTACAATAATCTCATGAAAAATACTTTAAATCACATGATTTTACAAAATTAACTATGAGGGAAGAGTAAAATGCCTAATAGTAAGATGTACGGAGAGAAGTCACCCTTGTGAGCCGTAATTGATCAACCTCTTGAAAACCTTAAGTATTCTTGACCTTATGATTTTTGGAGTATTTGAAGTATTACTTAGTTGTTTCTAAGAGATAATTACACCCTAAATAGGTTATAAGATGTGGGGTTTCTATTAGGTTAAGAGGGGAAATGTACAAAATGCCCCTAAACTTAAAAGATTAAAAAGTGCCTCCTTTGATTACACATCAACCCTTGACTCATAACCAAACCTTACGACTGATCACCATGAGTCGTAACCAAGGTAGTACCACTAAGGTACCTAACACTGTTTTGCTTACAACTCAATGGCACCACTTATAATGGGACCCTATGACTTGTAGGGACTAGTCGTAGTCAACACAAAACCCAATATGGGACTTACACTGGACACCCTACGATTACACCTAATGACTTATAACATACACACACGGCTCTTATTAAGCCAATCATACTCAAAGAAAAATCAAGCCTCATTAGGATTCCCTAAGACAAATAGGGTCCCACCATAACTAGGGCAGCAAGCTCAAAGATCAGGAAATTTTCAAGGTCCAAAATATGATATGTTTCAATTCTCCCCCACTTGGATCATTCATCCTCGAATGATGGGTGAAGGAAGTTGCTAGCATAATTTGACTTCATATACCTCTACTCTTACCTTTAACAAAATCAGAAAATAAAGGTGCCAAGGAAATTACTCTTTTCTTTAACAAAGTCAGAAAACAACAATGTTAAGAATAACACATACCTTATGTATGATTATTAAACAGGAATGGATACTTGGACTTCATGTCCTCTTCGGCTTCCCAAGTAGCCTCTTCAACTTGTGGGTCCTCCATAGAACCTTTACCGAAGCAACGTCCTTCATCCGTAATCGATGAACTTACTGATCCAAAAGTTTACACGGGACTTTCTTATATGATATGGAATCTGAAATACACATATCCTCTAAAGGAAGAATTATCGAAGAATCACTCACACATTTTTTCAACATCAAAACATGAAACACCGGATGAATGGAGGTCAAACTAGGAGGCAAATGTAACCCATATTGAACATTACCAGTCCTCTTTAAGACCAAGTACTGGTCAACATATCGGGGATTGAGCTTCCCCTTCTTCCCAAATTGTATTACTCTCTTCATGGGAGATACCTTAATAAAAACCCAATCGCCAACCTTAAACACTAACTCCCTATGCCTCACATCCGCATAGGACATTTGGCGAATCTAGATAGCTTTGAGTAAATCCCGAACCAGCTTCACCTTCTCTATTTCTTGGTGAACCAAATCTGGGCCAAACAACTTGACCTCTTAAATTTTCAACCACCACTAGGAGATCTACACCTCCTATCATACAATGTCTTAAAAGGATCTATCCCAATACTATAGTGGTAGCTATTATTATACACAAAATCATTAAGGTATAGATAATCAACCCAACTACCACCATAGTCAATCATACAAGCTTGAAGTATATCTTCTAATGTCAAAATAGTTCTTTCTACTTGCCTATCCGACTGTTAATGGAAAGCAGTACTAAGATTCATCTTTGGTCCTAAATCTCTTTGAAGCAAACACCAAAAATGCAATGAGAACTAAGTACCATGATCTGACATTATAGAAATAGGCACCCCAAGCAATTTCACAATCTCTTGGGGGGAAAACCTCATATAATTCTCTACCAAATAATTTATCCTAACTGGAAAGAATTTAGTATACTTAGTATCCTATTTGCAATGACGCAAAAAAGTAACAAATTTAAACCATACCTCGCACTTCAAAAACTAAGCATACAAATACTGATACTGATCTTTCAAGATTTGCAACATGATACAGAGGTGATCAGCATGATCCACCTCACTCTTAGAGTACACCAGAATATCTATATAAACACGATAATGAAAAATTATAGAAATAGATAGAATACCCAGTTCATCAAGTCCATGAATGCTGCTGGGGCATTTGTCAAACCAAAATACATGAATAAGAACTCATATTAATGATAACGAGTTTGGAAGGCAACCTTAGGAATATCTACCTCCCTAATTTATGCTAATGATTACCCGACCTAAGATCCATCATAGCGAAACATATAGCACCATGAAGTAGGTCAAACAAATCATAAGTCCGGGGAAAATGATACTTATTCTTTATCGTAACCATATTCAACTTGCGATAATTGATGCATATTCAAAAGGAACCATCCTTCTAATGCACGAACAAACTAGGAGGACCCTATGGAGACATACTAGGACAGATAAAACCCTTGTCAAGTAGATCTTTTAACTTCTTCTTAAGATCTTTCAACTCAGTCAGAGCCATTCTATATAGAGGGATAGAGATAGGAAAGGTGTATGGAATAAGGTCAATACCAAAATCAATATCCTTATCGAGAGAGATACCAGGAAGATCACCAAAAAATTCTCGAGGAATTCATTAACCATGGGAATGGATTGCAAAGAAGGACCCTTTAAGTTAAGAATCCTTAACCCAAACCAAGTGATAGAGATATACCCTAGAAATCAACTTTTGGGCTCTAAGATATGATATGAACCTTTCCTTAGTCTCTAAAGAACCCTTTTCCCACTCAATAACTGGAAAACTAGGGGAATTTAAACATTACCTTACGAGTTTGACAATCTAAAGAGGCATAACACGAATGCAACTAGTCTATCCTTAATATGACATTAAAATAAACCATGTCTAATTTTATCAGATCTACCAGAGTTTCTCTACCACTAACAAATACCACATAACCCAACAGATTTTTCTAGCAATTACAGAGTCACCCACAGAGGTAGAAATAAAAAAGGGGTCAGGAATACACATAGGACCAAAACCAAAATGCATAGCCACAAATGGGGTCATATAAGAAAAGATAGACCCTTAATTAAGAAAATAATACACATCACAAGAAAAGAGTCATAATATACTAGTGTAAACATCCAGGGATACCTCTGAAACCTGGAAGGTAGCAAGGGCACATAATAAATTTTGGCTAGTGTTGGTATTAGAAGTAGAAATGGCACCATTTAATGATGAAGCTGATTATATGGCAACATGAATCTTGTTTTACCTAAAGTCAACCTTATAAGGACAACACCTCTGCAGGTGAATAATCTTACCACATTTAAAACACTCGTTCTTCCTTTCTTCACGAAACCCATGGTGCACCTTCTCATAGAATCTATAATGAGGATATGATAGAGCGGACTAACCCTACAAGCTTGATATTAGGCACCCTGCACCCTATACCAACCATCATGTTAAGAACGAAGATCACCCGATGGCTTTGTATAAGAAGCACTAATCGTAAAGTAGGAACCAGAACTCTCCCATTTCTTGTTAGACCAATTTTTACCATCTCTAACACTCTTCTTTCGACCTCCACCCTAATTAGTAAATCATAACTTATAATTCTATCTTTCCCCTATATCCCTTTCTTATTCTTCTCTTTCTCAACCTGCTGCATATACACAACCAATCTAGAGATATTTATATCCTTGCTCAATAATGAAGCCTTACTCTTTAGAATCAAATCACGAGACAATTCTGAAGAAAGTTTCCATATTTTAATGCTTATGCTAGACACTACTAGGAAGCATATCAAGAAAAATAATGGAATTTCAAGGCATACTCCATGATCATCATCTTGCCTTTGTGTAAGACTCCGTAAAATTCTAAGCTTGATTCAGTCTTGTAAAAGTTAGTAAGGGGCCCCAGACTTAGAAACATTTAGCGAAGTGCTCATACTTAGAGCTATTTTAGCCTTCATAAGTTAGAGATCATTTATCACGACCCTTATGACCTTTAAATATAAATTTTTAGGCTAATTCATGATCAGGTATGTCAGTAGGTGTTCACAATTAAGTTTCAAATTTTTTTGACTTTGTTTGAGGCACATTTTGAAGTCCATACCAGTTGATCGATGCAATCTTGATGTACTGCATTGCCCATCGGGTCAATGAGTATGTTTCCCCAGCTACCAATGTAAATTCTAGTGAGACAACGCAGGCTTAATGCGGCACGTCGGCCATAGCGTCGACCTCATTGATTTGACACATCGGTCTGCGCATCATTGGGCATATTTTTTAGTAATTAAAACAGCATCCAGAGGGGTATTTGGGACATTTACCCATGAAGAATTAGCCCCTATAATACGAAATTCTGCCATGACAAAGAAAATTACACTTTTTTCTCTCAGAATCATTCAAGAATAAACCCTAGGGCTATTAACCCAAAATTCCATTCCCAATGATTACACCACCAATCTTCAAAAATCCAGACATTGAGGTATGTCAAGTGTTCATCAAAGGGTTTCCTTCCACCATTGGAGTTCAAGAAACCTTTTCACTACAAGTTCATAAGTTTGATGAATTTCATCATTGGGTTTGAATGTGATCATATTTTCCATGTTAATGGAGTTCCTAATTCATGATTAGTAGCAAGATTTGTCTGGAATTGTTTATTATATGCGTCTGCATCATTATAATTGATGTTAAAACCTTTGAATTATGAATTTGGTATTTGAAATTATAATGACCCCATGTTGTTTAGTATTTTGTGCATATACTATTCCCTCCAAGTGTTTGGTGGATTGTTCATGTGAATTAAATAGTTAAGTTCCATCATATTAGCATGTATACAAGATCATGTTATGCAAGTGTTGGTTAGAATGCTTTAATGAATGAATGGTGATCAAGTAATTAGTTATCATATATCAAGATTATGCTATGTCTATTGTCTATGCAATCACGTCCTGGGGGTATTTAATACCCAAAAAACTAGTTTTTTTTTTACCTAGAGCTATAGTAGCTATAGAATAGACTCAGTAGTATTATGATCAATAGTTTAGCAATCGGTTCAAAACCCAGTAGAGTTCAGTCAGTTAATAGAATTCAATAGTATTCCATCAGTTAGCGGAATCTAGAGAACTCAGTTAATTCAGTCAGACAGTATGAATCAATAACAAATCAGTCCAGCCTAGCACAATTTAGAATTCAGTCCAGTATATATACAGTTGGGAGTAGGATAAAGCACTGAGTGAACCCAAGGATGGGGACTCACCTACCAGTAGAGGGTGTGATCCTTAGAAGTAGTCCTTATTTTCTAGAACTACGTAGCTAGTGTAGGTTGAGAGATAAACCTTCCATTTGAGGGTTGATGAGGTGTCCTACCTGCCAGTTGAGGGTACTACCATTCTTATTCAGAGCACCTACCAGATGAGGGTGACTCAGCTCATCTTTACCCATGATGCGGTATTGACACCCTTCTAACTGAGGTTATAGGTTTGACCCTCTTTCATTTAGAAAGGGGCATGTTGGTTATATGATTACCTCCCATAGTCTCAATTTTAATCTTTAGAATAGAAATCAAACGGGTTCTATAGAAATTAGGACTGTCAGACACAGTCACTCAGTTCAGTATGAACCTCAGAATAGTTTTACAGAATTAGGACTGTCAGATATAGTCACTCAATTAATAGTAATACAGTATCAGTAAACTCAAAGATCAGTAAACCGGTGATTCTGAACGTAGTATCCAGCATTACCATGATCTCAGTTATAGTTTACGTATTTTATACATGTACTCTCATTCAGTTATGCTCATGTTATTAAATCTGTGTTATTCATGCATATGAACCCATGCATCTCATTCTTCCTTACTTATCATACCAGTACATTTAAAGTACTAACACATACCTTTATTTTGTGCTATGATGTATTATGTCCTAGGTTCAGACGCACGAGCTCCCAATCATACTTTGCAGCTCGATCTATCAATAATAGACTAGTGGTGAGTCCTCATTATTCTAGGATAGATTTATTATTCCAGTATTTTAGCACTCAATTTATTTCAGTAGTTAGAGTTAGTTAAGGACTTGTCCCATCAATTCTTTGTTTATACAGTAGAGGGTTTTTAGACTAGTATATTTATAGATAGATTCTTAGTTTTTGTATTGATGTACCGTACTCAGTATATATTTTAGATTTGAACCTTATGGAATATTTTCGCCTAATTTTTGCATAATTATAGTATTACTATACAGTTATTGCAGTAGGTACCAGTCACGGGTTAGCTTGTGGTCCCTCGAGATTATGAGCATTGTGTAGCATTTAGGGTATAGACTCGGGGCATTATAAACTTATTATCAGAGCCTAAGGTTCAACAGAATACTAGCAAGTCTAAAATACACATTTAGTAGAGTCTTGGGCATGGGTGTATAGCGAACCACACTTATGGACATGAGACTATTAGATGTTTTAGGAAAAGTTTCCCTTATTTCAGTAATCATATCGTGTAGGTGACCACAAGATCAAGTTAACCCCTCTCTCTAATTCTTACCCATTTAAAGAATATTCCTCTAAAGATGACTAACGGAAGAGGAATGGGAGACCAACCAATACCTCTGCCCATCCAGCCAGATCCCCTAGATGAACATGTCTTCCACGCTAAATTTTGAGCAACTTTCACCACCCTAGCTCATTCTATGGTAGCCCAGAGTTAACACCCAACTATTATTTCGGCCAACCCAGTGGCCACTGCTACTACATCTAGGATTTAGGACTTCATCCAAATAAACCCTCCATCTTTTATAAGGTCTATGTCAGATGAGGACCCTCAGGAATTTCTTAATTAGGTGCAAAAAGTTACAGATGTTATTGGGGTAACTACTATTGAGAGTGTTTAGTTGGCCGCATATCACTTATAGTATGTGGCTCACTCATGGTTTAAATAATGGAAAGCAGAAAGGGCCACAAATATAGGGCCCATAGAGTGGGAGTTGTTTTCCACTGCTTTTCTGGATAGGTTTTTCCTGTTAGAGTTGAGGGAGGTGAAGGTTATAGAATTTATTAATCTGAAGCAGGGCAACATGACAGTGAAAAAAGTATTCTCTCAAGTTTACTAAATAGATACACTTCTCATATGGTGGCAGATAGCAGGTTTAGGAGGAGTAAGTTTGTGTCTGTGGTTTCTAGCAGTATGGTCAAGGAGTGTAGAACAACAATGCTGATAAAGGAGATAGATATATCCAAGCTCAGGGTCCATGCTTAGCAGATAGATGAGGATAAGAATAGGGAGAAGGAGATGGAGAACAAAAGTAGGAGAAAAAGTAGTTTCAACTTCACTCATCCTAGGTTAGAGGGTGGGAATTGTTCTCAGTTCTGCCTAAAATCCTCAGTTCCTGCTTCATCTTCAGCCAGTGCTGTAGTGCCAAAATTCAGAGATAGGGAACCAGGCCCTAATTTCATGGTAGTGTCAGCAGCGCTCGAACCAATACCTTTGCCTGAAATATGGCAAAAACCACCAGGGTCTTTATAGGGTTGGAAGTGATGTGTGTTTTGCATATGGCAAGCAAGGTGATAGAGTCAGAGATTTTCCTAAATCAGGTACTAGAGTCAGTATAACTGCCCCTCAGCTCAGTCTAGTCGTCCAAATCAGTAGGGTTCTATTTCTAGTGCTAACAGTGAAACAAACTCTATGCCATTTAGTCCCAATAGGATCAGGAACGTTCTCCTGGTGGTCACTGGTATGTTAAAAGTTTATCATTTATATATTTATTATTTTCTAGATCTAGGAGATTTTTTATCCTTTCTAACTCCATATATAGATGTCGACTTCGGAGTCGGTCGTGAAATCTTAGTAGAGACTTTCTCAGTCTCTACCCCAGTGGGTAAATCTATCATGGCCCAATGGGTATACAGGAACTGTCTGGTTATGGTGTCTCAGAGAGTCACTTCAATAGACTTAGTAGAATTAGAGATGATAGATTTTGACGTCATTCTTGGTATAGATTAACTTTATTTATGCTACGTCATAGTTGACTCTAGGAATAGAATTATTTAATTTCAATTTTTGAATGAGCCCATCCTAGAATGGAGGGGTAGTACTTTAGCACTTAGGGGTCATCTTGTTTCCTACCTTAGGGAAGGAAAAAATAATATCTAAGGGATGTGTCTACAATCTCATTTGAATCTAAAACTCTAGTTTAGAAGCCCCTTATCTTGAATCAGTATCAGCAGCATGTGAATTCCTAAACGTACTTCCTGAAGCTCTTCCCAGAGTTTCTCCTGAAAGAAAAGTTTACTTCAAAATAGACCTTTCTCCAGATACTCAGCTCATATCTATTTATCCATATAAAATGGCTCCAGTAGAACTCAAATAATTAAAAGAACAGTTAAAAGATCTCCTAGATAAGGGATTCATTAGACCTAGTGTGTCCGCGTAGGGAGCACCAGTTCTATTCATGCGTAATAAAGATGGTTCTCTTAGGATGTGTATAGACCACCATTAGCTAAATAAACTCATAGTCAAGAACAAATATCCATTTCCCCAAATCGATGATTTGTTGGACCAACTTCAGGGTGCCAGTTACTTTTCTAAGATAGACCTCAGATCTGGCTATCATCAACTTAGAGTCAGAGAATATTACATTCCAAAAACAATTTTCAATACTTGGTATGGTCACTTCAAATTCTTAGTCATGTCATTTGGTCTTACTAATGCCCCAGCAGCTTTCATGGACTTGATGAATCGTGTGGTCAAGCAGTACTTGAACATGTTCATCATAGTCTTCATAGATGACATCCTTGTCTACTCTCATAGTAAGCATGATCATACAAACCATCTCAGAATATTATTACAAGCTCTCAGAAAATAGCAACTATTCACCAAATTCAGTAAGTGTTAATTTTGGATAAGGTCAATAGCCTTCCTTGGCTATATCGTTTTTGGTGGTGGCATTAGAGCTGATCCCCAAAAGACTGAAGTAGTGAGAAATTGGCCTAGACCTATATATCTATTAGATATCCATAGTTTGTTCAGTTTGGTTGGCTATTACCAATGATTTATTGAGGTATTTTTGTCTATTGTATCCCCTATGTCCAAATTGACTCAAAAGAAGTTCAAATTTCAGTGGTCAAATTCTTGTGAGAACTATTTCTAGGAGTTGAAGAATTGACTCACTACATCCCCAGTTTTGTCTCTGCCAGATGGTTTAGATGGCTTTATTGTATATTATTATGATTCCAGATTTGGGTTAGGCTGTGTTTTAATGCAAATAGGTAAGGTCATAGCCTATGCCTCTATATAGCTTAAGCCCCACAAAAAGAACTATCCAACTCATGATCTTGAGTTAGCAATGGTAGTATTTACCTTAAAGATTTGGAGGTACTATTTGTATGGAGTGCACGTTGATTTTTCACTGACCAGAAAGGCCCGCAATATGTATTTTATCGAAAAGACCTAAACCTCTGTCAAAGAAGGTTGTTAAAGTTGTTGAAAGACTATGACATGAGCGTTCAGTATCATTAGGGCAAGGCCAATGTATTAGCTGATACTCTTAGTAGGATGTCTATGGGTAGAATTGCTCATACGGATGATGGTAGGAAGAAGTAGCTCATGAAATTCATCAGCTTGCCCGATTAAGTGTTTACTTAGTCGATTCAACAGAAGGTAGTGTATGGGTGCAGAGTAGTTTAGAATCATCCTTGATTTCCAAAGTGAAGGAAAGCAGGATAGGGATCCCAATCTAGTTAAGCTGAAAGAATCATTCAAAGATCAGAAGATAGAGGTTTTCTCCCAAGGGGTAGATGGTGTTCTATAGTTTCAGGGTCGCCTATGTGTGCCAGGTATAGATGACCTAAGATAACAGATTTTTGTAGAAGCGCATGGTGTGCGTTACTCTATTTATCCAGGGGCCACTAAGATGTACCATGATTTGTGGGAGATCTATTGGTGGAGTGGTATGAAGAGTGACATTACAAAGTTTGTAGCCTAGTACTCAACATTTCAGCAGGTAAAGATTGGGCATCAGAGGCCTAGTGAGTCTATGCAGAAGTTCAATATCCCAACTTGGAAGTGGGAGGAGGTGAACATGGATTTTGTGATGGTTTTGCCTTGTACTCATTGTAAACATGATTCAGTCTTTGTCATTGTAGATAGGATGACCAAATCAGCTCATTTTCTACCAGTCCATACCTCTTTTTCAACTGAGGACTATGCCAAACTCTATGTCAGAGAGTTGGTCAGATTACACAGAGTTCTGTTGTATATTATCTCAAATAGGGTATACAGTTCATTTCTTATTTATGGAAGGCATTTCAGAAGAGTCTTGGTTCCCAAGTTCACCACAGTACAACCTTTCACACTCAGACAAATGGTCAAGTAGAAAGGACCATTCAAACATTAGAGGATATGCTGCGAGCGTGTGCGATAGACTTTAAAGGTAGTTGTGATGACCACTTGCCATTGATTTAGTTTGCATATAATAACAACTATTATTCCAGTATTTAGATAGCTCCATTTGAAGTGCTCTATAAGAGGAGATATAGGTCTCTTATTGGTTGGTTTAAAGTGAGAAAGGTTATAGTGGTAGGGCCTGACTTGTTGTTTAATACCTTAGAGATGGTTCAGTAGATCAGGGAAAGTTTTAAGACAACTCAGAGACGACAAAAATTGTACACAGATGTGTAGAGAAAGGATCTCAATTTCTAGATTGGTGATTATGTGTATTGGAAGATCTCTCATATGAAAGGGGTAAAGAGGTTTCATAGGAAGGGGAAGCTCAGGCCCTGATATATCGGTCCTTACCAAATTCTCAGCCGTTTCAGAAAGGTAGCTTACGAAATTGAGTTGCCTTCAGATTTAGCTTCAGTCAATCCAGTGTTCCATGTTTCCTTGCTAAATAAATGCATAGGTGACCTAGTAGTTGTAGTCACTGTAGGCGGTATAGATATTCATAATAACCTCTCTTATAAGGAGATTCCTATCAAAATCCTTGATTATCAATTTCACAGATTGAGGAACAAAGAGATCCCTCTAGTCAAATTTCTTTGGCAAAATCAGTCTTTTGAGGGAGCTACTTGGGAAACAAAAGAAGATATGCAAACCAAGTATCCTTACCTCATCTCTGCAAACTCATACTTATCCCAAGGTAAGATTTTTCCCTTGAACTTACTAAATTCCATGCTCAGATTTCCCTTATAGACTTGGTATCAGTTACCAGTGCTTTTTCAGTTATGTATTCATGCTTCAGATATGCATGTTCAGCATGAGAAACTCAGCTTATCAGCAATTGCAGTCATGCATTCACAAATTATGTTCAGCCATGTACTCCTGCATCAGATATGCATGATCAGTACAAAATTTCAGCATATCAGTATTGTTAGTCATGAAATCATGTTACAGTTGTGCATGTCTCGTATCTAAATTCAGTCTATCAGTATTCTTAGCTTAGTCAATCTTATTCGAGGATGAATGTTCGCAAGGGGGAGATATTGTACGACCCTGCAAAATCCTAAGCTTGATTCAGTCCTGTAAACTCTGGTAAGGGGTCCCAGACTTGAAAAATTCAGTGAAGTGTTCATACTTAGAGTTATTTTAGCCATCATAAATTGGAAATCCTTTTCACGATCCTTATGACCTGTAAACATTAATTTTTAGGTTAATTTATGATCAAGAATGTCAGTAGGTGTTCACCGTCAAGTTTTTAATTTTTCAGACTTCCTTTGAGACACGTTTAGAATTCTAAACCAGTTGATCGATGTGATCTCGATGCACCGCATAACCCATCGCGTCGATGAGTATTTTATTCCCATCACCCAGTGCAAATTTTTGTGAGCAAATATGGACTCGACGCAGTGTGTCAACCCTATCGATGCGATGTGTCGGTCCGCGCGTTGCTGGATATATTTTTTAGTAATTAAAATAGCGTCCAGGGTTTTTTTAGGATATTTCCCCATTTTGAATAAGTCCCTAAAACACGAAATTCATCCCTCACATAGAAAATTACACTCTTTTCTCTCAAAATCATTCAAGAACAAACCCTAGGGCTATCAATCCAAAATTCAATTCCCAAGGATTGCACCACCAATCTTAAAAAATCAGGCATTAAGGTATGTCAAGTGTTCATCCAAGGGTTTCCTTCCACCCTTGGAGTTCAAGAAACCCTTTTTACTACAAGTTCATGAGTTTGATGAATTTCAAGGTTGGGTTTAAATGTGATCATGTTTTCCATGTTAATCGAGTTCCTAATTCATGATTAGTTGCAAGATTTGTATGGAATTGTTTATTATATGTGTTTGCATCATGAGAATTCATTTTAAAACCTTTGAATTATGAATTTGGTATTTGAAATTGTAATGACCCCATGTTGTTTAGTATTGTGGGAATATACTATGCCCTCCAAGTATTTGGTGGATTGGTAATGTGAGTTGAATAGTTAAATCCCATCATTTTAGCATGTATACAAGTTTATGTTACGCAAGTGTTTGTCAAAATGCTTCAATGAATGAATGGTGATCAAGTAATTAGTTATCATGTGTTCAGATTTTTGTATGTCTTATAGTCTATGCTATCGTGTCTTAGGGGTATTTAATACCCAAAAATGTAGCTGCTTGCCTAGCGCTATAGTAGCTAAAGAACAGACTCGGTAGTAACATGATCAGTAGTTTAGTAATCAGTTTAGAATCCAGTAGAGTTCAGTCAGTTAACATAATTTAGTAGTATTCCATCAATTAGTGGAATCCAGAGAACTCAGTCAGTTCTGTTAGACAGTATGAATTAGTAACAGATCAGTGCAGCCTAGCACAGTTTTGAATTTAGTCCAGTGCCTACTTAGTTGGGAGTAGGATTCAACACTGAGTGAACCCAAGGATGGGGAATCACCTGCAAGCAGAGGGTGTGATACTTAGAAATAGTCCTAGTGTTACATAACTACATAGCCAACATACATTGAGATATCAACCTGCCAGTTGAGGGTTGATGAGGTGTCCTACCTGCTAGTTAAGGGTACCACCGTTCTTATTCAGAGCACCTGCCAAATGAGAGTGACTCAGCTTGTTTTTACCCGTGGCACGGTACTAACATCCTTCAAACTAGGGTTATAGTTTGGACCCTGATTCATTCAGAAAGTGGCATGTTGGTTAGATGATTACCTCCCACAGTCTTAGTTTCAATCTTCAGAACAGAATTCAGTTTAGTTCTTCAGAAATTAGGACTGTTAGACACAGTCACTCAGTTCAGTATGGAACTCAGAATAGTTTCACAGAATCGGGACTATCAGATACATTCACTCAGTTAACAGTAATACAGTATTACTAAACTCATATATCCATAAACCAGTGATTCTGAACGCAGTATCAGTGTTACCATGAACTCGGTTACAATTTACGTATTTTATGTATGTACTCTTATTCAGTTATACTCATGTTATTCAGTTAGTATTGTTCATGCATATGAAACCATGCATCTCAGCCTACCTCACTTAGCATACCAATACATTTAAAGTACTGACGTATACCTTTGTTTTGCACTATGATGTCTTAAATCATAGGTTCAAACGCCCGAGCTCCCAATCATACTTAGCGGCTTGATCCGTTAGCAGTAGACTAGTGGTGAGTCCTCATTGTTTTAGGACAGATTTATTATTCCAGTATTTCAGTGCTCAATTTATTTTAGTAGTCGGAGTTAGTTGGGGACTTGTCCTATCAACTCTTTCTACATACAGTAGAGGCTTTGCCGACTAGAATATTTATAGACAGATGTTCAGTTTTGGTATTCATGTACTGCACTTAGTATTTTTTTTTAGATTTAAACTTTATGGTAGATTTCCTCCTAATTTTTGCATAATTATAGTATTACTATTCAGTTATTGCAGCAGGTACCAGTCATGGGTTAGCTTGTGGTCCCTCGAGATTGTAAGCATTGTGTAGCATCTGAGGTACAGACTCAGGGTGTTACACTTTGATTAACAAACTCTTCCTATTTTGCCTCCCTCAACTCCTAATAAAAGAAGCAGTCCAGAAAAGTACTAGAGAAATTATCCCACAGTGCGGATTTGGCATCATCTCCCCTAGACAGTTCCCATTCCTCATACCATTTGTATTCCACCTCTTTCAATTGATAGGTTGCGAATTCTATTCCCTCCACATTAGTAACATGCAAAACCCAGAAGAACTTCTCCATCTCATCAACAAAACCTTAAGGATCCTCCTCAACCTTAACACTAGTAAAAGTTGGAGGATTTAACCTCATAACTGTCCAAACTTTTTGGCCTCAAATATAGAGTAACAGAGGCTACATGACTCAGACTGAAAAGCTACCAACTGAGCCATTATATGAATGGACTGATGAAATTCCACATTAAACATCAGCCTAAGGATCTCGAAGAGGACTAGAAGGGATCGGTGGAACTCTAAAGGGAAATTAGGAACTGGACCTTTTGACTGGGTCTGTAGACCCTAAGCAGGGTAAGTCCCATCAGCATTGTCCTCAAGTGGGACAGAGGATTTTCCATGAGCTTTAGATCATTGGGGAGGCATGATCTGAAAAGTGAACAAACATGAATTACAAAGACTCAAGACCATAGAATCTATAGCTTGAAACAGAATAAAAAGAAAGGGAAACATTCCTAAACGTCTTGTAGCCTTCCCCTTATAAGTGTGGTTCTCTATACACCCATAAAAAACACTATAGTGAACATAGATTTGTTGGACACACAATGAGACCAAACTTAGGCTCTGATACCACCTTTGTCAAGACCCAAGCCAGGTCCTGGCCATGACGGATATTTCAAGTCCCACTTGGACCGATTATCACCCCCTGCACCTAACTAAACCAAAACACCATACCCAAAGGCCAGCTAAACTTCGAACATACAACAAGATAGCATACAATAGTCTGAGAAACTTCTTAAATGTATATCCATAACCAACCACCAATGACTAGCCAAAAAATCAACCGACATCGCCCAATAGCCATAATAGTCCAAACAAAGTATGATCCAAAACTGAATATCAATAAAGTGTCGGGACATGCCCCCAATAATAGCCCAAAAAAATCCAAAAGGATAGTCAAAATGTAAAGGAAACCATAATCATGAAATGGGGTTTTTCAAAGTATAAAAGCTCCCCACTTCAATTTGTCTATCTAGATGATCCTGAATCCAAGTCACCAAGCAGGAGGAGTAGAAGTATGACCAATTCCTGAATCGCGTAGAGATAGAACATTCGAAGACAGTAAGTAGGGTAAATACTAGAATGTAATTTGGGGTTAAGGGTAACATAATGATGTGATCAATAGTTAAAAATCATTTAATAACCAATGCACATAATGAAATGCATAAACATAACTATATATATTTATATCACATACCGGGATAGGAACAAGGCTTAACATGCATTTAAAAACTTTAGCCTAGATTGTGTAGCTTAACCATCAAATAACCATCATATATATATATATGTATATATATCACATCCCATAGTTCTCATAATTACAACCAATTTCATTTTATGGGGTTGGGGTCATAACCACTTCAAAAGTCACATGTTTGGGAAAATCACAATTCCCTAGTTCATTCACCATACCATGCACCCACAAGTTCAATCTTGAGAAACATTGTTCAATTCATAAACATTCACAACCCGCAACCATTATTTCAAAACCATCATAATAATCTCATGAACAATACTTTAAATCACTTGCTTTTAAAAAATTAACAACAAGAGAAGAGTAACATGCCTGTAATAGTAAGATGTACGAAGAGAAGTCACCCTTGAGATCCATAATTGATCAACCTATTGAAAACCCTAAGTGTTCTTGACCTTGAGAATTGGGAATATTTGAGACATTACTTAGGTTATTTCTGCAAGATGATGACACTCTAAAGAGGTTATAAGACGTGGGGTTTCTATTTCTTTAAGAGGGGAAATATCTAGAATGCCCTAAATGTAAAGCTGAAAAAGTGTTGCCTTTGATCACTAGTCAACCTCTTGAACATAACCAAACCTTACAACGCGTCACAGTGAGTCGTATCCAAGGTAGCACTACAAAGGCACCCTACACTATTATTCTTAGGACTCAATTTCACCACTAATAATGGGATCCTACGACTCGTAGGGTCTAGTCGTAGTCAACACAGAACCCAATTTGGGACTTACACTAGACACCCTCTGATTACACCTAATAGCTATTTGTGATCCACTTGTACTCAGTGTAGAATAGAGCCACAAACTAATTGGTTTGGTTACGATTTCTCCCAATGACTTGTCAGGATGCCATACGACTCGTAGAGTCCAATTATAACTAGGGAAGTGAGCTCAAAGCTCAGGAAATTTTATATGGACAAATTCTATGGTGTTTTAAGAACCCTTACCACCCAACCAATCAATTATCGCGGAAGATGTATAAAATAGCCTCGAGTATTAATAATAAGAAAACCTTCTATCTAAACCCCCTATTACATGAATACTTTGTGGATGAAAATTACATAATTATCTAGAAACTAATCTAAACTAGTACAAGAGCACTAAATTTCTGGAAGAATGACTCGAGACACAACATCCATTTATGTGTAGGAAGACAGTAGATACTGAAGAATATACAATGGTATAGCTATAGAAACTTCTACTAACATGAAACAAGACTATATCCCATAATGAAGATATAACAAGTGTAATACTAGTACAAGCACACATATTGATTGATATTAATTATTGATCAGGGTTAGAAACTTATAAAAACATTTAGCAAACAAAAAGACATCATGAAAATCATATAGGTTACTATTTAAACATACTTAACTTACTTAAACTTTTAGTTTATTAAATTTCTTTTATTTAAGTAATATTAATTTACCCTTAGGGTGTGATTAACTAACTACTATATGGATTAATCTAACCCACAATTCATATGCACTTACCTTATTGATACATCTAAATATACTTCTTTCTCTTTTTCTCATTAGTCCTCTTTTGTGACAATTCTAGATCCCTATTATACAACTATTAACCATCAAGAATACAACAACTAAGACAACCAATAAAATACACAACTTTACATAGAGAGGAACTACAATATACATAGCATATATATAACTACATACACATTGGAATAAAATTTATACACAATCCAAAACATATCTTATATTCAAATTTTAGTGCATTGAAAAATCAAAACCATTACCATAATCGGTCCACTCAAAGAACCATAATATCTTATCAAATAATTGGTCCACGGAAGAAACCATGATAGATTATCAATATAACTCGATTCCTCAATGAACATCGACAACTTATAAATATAAATGTAAATTCAATTGAATATGAAGAATGTATGTATGCAGGATGTATATATATATATATCATCTCTTTCTCTTCGTAATCTTATCATCATCATCATCATCCATATCCTTCTCAACATTACGAACATGAAGATCATAATCATCAATGTCTTTATCTCATCATCTCATCAATATCATATTAGAATCATAAACATCATAATTTCAATATCATCATTAATATGAACAACTTATAGTGTTCAATATCATCTCAACATCATGAACATCTTGACTTCAATATCATTATAATTGTCAAATACGGTCAATAACTGTAAGTAGTGTCTGAAGTCAAATCACAAACACCTATTTGAAATTAGATGCAAGAAAAAAAATCAAAATTTAATATATAATCAATAAAATCCAAGTAAATATAGTCAATAATCACAAGATCATCACTCCAGGTATCGATGAATATCCACTAATAGATAAGAACACAAGTATGCCCGAAGGCCAATTCATCACTTGCTAAAGTAAGCATTATTAAACTCAATCATCAATCATAAATATGTTCGATGACCAATCTATCAAGTATTCATTTTAGTAGCACATTATACAAGATTGATATGTACATACTAAATCATTATCCTATTTTATTCACTACTCTGACCCTCCTTTATTCATATTAACATGGGCAAATTTTGTTGATAACAAGTAATCCTTACAATTATGTCATCACTAAGTTCAAGGTACTATACACCCTAGTAGATCATTTAACCAATAGGTTCTATTTCACGAAAAGTTATAGCTAGATTCATACACCATTATGGATCTTACTTTCTAGCACTTAGCCAAACTTGACTTTAGGTTCATAAGTCACATAATCACTTATTCTCATCATAATCAATACTCCTAACTATGTTCTAGTAAGAATATCTCAAGCTTAAAAAAATATTAATATTGGGATCACCCTTTTTAAGGTGTTAAAAACTAGTTCTATAGATTAGAAGGTCAGCTAATTCTTCTATTACTACTCATATCACATATTAAACTCTATAAATCATCAAGTTCAATACAAACAACCATCAAGGAATCCAAAGAAAATACTGTAAGACATAATTAAATTTTTATTCTATTATATTTATGTTTTATCTATCCAAACTCCGTGCCCATAGACCTAGACATAAAATGTCCCATCTACTTTTTTTTATTACAGGCAAATAATCCAAATCTACTATACTTTAAACCATATCCTACCTCAACCAAAGATACTAGAACAAGTTTGACACACTAAGATTGCCCTTTCTTTTCCTTCATGCTTCATTAGCTAATAGTCTAGAAATCAAACAATTCTAGGAGTAGCTAATCAGTTATTCTTTGAATAACTACTTTCAAAAAATAACCCATTTATTCTATCCTTATTCAAGGTCAAAAATATTTTTCAATTGTCAATAACTCATTAACTATCTCTATCATATTCAACCGATCTCTATTAATGGAGTTTCAAGGCTAAAAGTTCTATTTTTCCATAATTCATGATTTTCCAGAATCAAATTTCATATTTTAGAAACATTAATTCATTCTCGGAATCATTAATTAACAATTTAGAAGTAATGCTAGGTGATATTAACACAATCCATAACTTTTTGCCAAAATTTCATGAACTTAGGGTTAAAATTTTCAAAAATTCTACCATTAAAGATAGTTCTAATGATTCTAAGATTTTAAAGGATTGAATTACAAAGAAGATAGTAGAAGAGCTTACCTTAAAGAAGAATTTTTACCCCAAAAGTTGGGAAATCTCCCCTAGGTTTTTGAGACAAAGTTTTTGAATTAAAAAAACTAAAGCTCAAAAAAAATAAGGCTATATAATGCTCAATTACCATTGTGTCTGTTAACTTCTCAACCTAGATATTGTCTGGTTAAATGGTTATAACTTGTTACTCGAAAGACAGATTAATAAACAATTAAATGTGTTGGAACGAAGACTCAAAGACCTTCATTTGGTGGTGTTAGGACACATAACACATTATATTCCTAAATATATGCTCGTTTGTATTTTATCGTAGATTACACTTAGCTCAAAAGTCAATAGATAAAAATACTTCCAACTTAACTTTGGGCTAGTGGTATTGTATGGACTTAGTCGATGTCCAATGCACTACAATACTAAAGAATTAGTGTTATAACTTATGGAGAGCGAGTTTAGTAAGATATTACCACAAATATTTTTAGTAACGACATAATGGGCTAAGAAATTAGATACGAATTTATCTACTCTTCATCCCTGAAAGGTCATGATGAATAAGAGATTTCTTAGCATGATTCTTAAAATTTGGCATATGTAATGGTTAACAAACCAATGCAACCTCTCATCAACTTCTAATATAAATTTGATAACATATATCAAACTTCTATCCCATAATAACACCAACCAACTACCCAACTAACATACTGATATGTCAGCTAATAACAACATTTTTTGCGCTTTTCATAATGGAAAACTATAAGTTTTCAAGAAACTATTTGTATTTTTAATGCATATTATGTTTACTTGTTGGAAATAAGCCTAATGTAAAAAAAGAGGTGATATCATGTTATAAATTGGTATGAAAAATTCTACATCGAACCATCAGATCCCTAACGAGCTAACATACTACCTATCATATTGATACAAAATTAATAAGTAACTGAAAATAGGTGTTAGCTCAACTAGTGATCTCTCAGAGTCATAACGATTTGTTACCCAAGCCATTAATTCTAATATAAAATAAGTCATTTTTTGACTAAAGTGTGATAGACCCAGCGATGAGCCACCAAGAGCCCAGCAAATCATTAGGAAAATTATCATCAATAAGCAAGATTTAGGTCTATGTAGAAGATGATGAAGGGTTAAATAATAGAACATTACCCATGTGACGAGCAGTCAGGATAGTCGTTGGGGTGAGGCAGCAACCCAGATTTGAGTTTTAAATTCCCATGTTCTTGGATCCTATAAATACCTAGTCTAGGGTTTAGAATAGGAATATTCTATACTTTGTGTATTTTTTGTAATGTGCTTTCTCGGGAGAATCGATTTCTTAAGGTGAAAATCACATGTCTACTAGGGTTGTGGAATATTTGGTGGGAAATCACTTCCAAGGTTAATTTTTATATGAATATGAATTACTCTTGTATTTATATTGCTAATTCCTTCACTCTAATAGATTTTTAATGATTGTAAACATAGGAACAAGTCCTATGTTCAACTTGCTTGAACAAAGAAGTTGAAACTAGCAAACAGAGTTGATCACAAGAATTTGGAGTTTCTAAGTACGTCTAAAGATTAATGCTTTAACGAGATTAATCATTTAAGGTTTAAATCGAGTTATAATTCCATCCCTTTACATTCAAAAAAAATTAAAGTGAAAATCACCTATTTAGTTTGGAAAAATAATATGATGAATATTTAGTGTTGATTGCTTTATAATTACATCCGTTGATGAAAATTTATCATTTTCCTAATTAAAATGTAGTTTAAAGCCAAGGTGAACAGTATCCTGGTTTGTCTTCTCTATATTTATTAAATGTGGTGAATTTAACAATCATATCATGACATTAGTTAACCTATTTAACAAATTTTCAAAACAAAATCACCCACCCCATTTCATGGAAATCGTTTACTAATAGTCATTTTCACTACATATAACTTAGTTTCCACCTTATTCGTCTTGGGATTTGACACTAAACATTATTTGGTTCTATTTGACAGTTCCTACTTATGTATTATTAAAGGAGTTGTAGTTTGGGTATATCAAATTTTTGCACCATTATAGGGGAATATGGTTGTCAGTTAAGTTCATGTGTTTTATTTGACTTTAAGTCCTATTTCCTAATTTTACTGTTATTATTTTTTTTTGTATTTATAGGATATTCAATGTGCATACAATGTACTCATCGTTTGGGTGAATCATAATTACCCTATGATCCCAAACTCAATAGAAAATTCAAAAGGAATATGGTTACATTACAAGAAGTAGAGAGACTGGTGTGACGACCCGAGAGTACCCCCTAGTCGTAACATAGTGTTTAAGGTCACAAATGACCTCAATCTAACCCGTGATATAACACAAGTTGTAAATACTGAAGAAAGATAACAAAATGTTGTATGGAAGTCATCTAATAAATGTTTGAAATGTTAATTCAATAGCAAGGAGTCTGAAACACATCATTGAAAACATAACTAACTGTTTGTTTGTGTTTCTAAAAGCCTCTAAATATGCTGAGTTGTTGGGATAGGTCCCCAACCAATGCTGACTACTGAAATTAACATGAGCTAAAATATTGAAAAGCATGATAAATAGTATAATTTGTCCTCGACTCATAAGGACCGACCAATGCTGCAACTGAGTAACACACGAACAGTCTAAGTACGATCGAGGAACTAAGTGCCCGAACCTCTGTTATAAGACAAGGTAGCGCAAAATAGAATAAGCGGTCAGTACTTTGAATGTACTAGTATGCAATAAGAAGACTACCTGATATGCTTATATACTAAGAATGAATGAATGAACATAAATATCGAATGCAAGGCTAAGTATAAACATGTGCTGAAATGATTTGAATAATTGTATAACTGATATATGGACATTTGGTCATGCAAACCTGAACTGATATAATATTAATACTGAATTAAAACTGTAGGAGCTATCATATAACTGACATCCCTCATTCTGAGATAATCGTAGTCCAACTTGTAACCTTAGTTGGAAGGGTGTCAGTACCTTGCCATGGGTACCAACATTGGCTATGTGAATCCACTAACATGATGTCTCTAAAGACTAGGGTATCATTCCTATACAGGTAGGTGTCCCCTAAAAGAGTGTCAGTCCTCAACTGGTGAGTGACCTCTTATAAGCTACACTGGTTATACAATTCTGGAAGTTAAGGACTTCTACTAATGGTCACAGTCCTTTACTGGCGGGCGATCCTTCATCTCTAGGTTTGGTGGGTGCTAAGTCCTACTCCCAACTAAAATAACACTCATACTGAAAAAGGCTTAACATGACTGATACTAACATAGGCTTAACATGATAGTATTCTAAAATAATGGTACAAGTATTCTCTAAATGACTTGAAACTTGATATCTGTGGCATGTATGAATATCTAGGTATCAGGTGTTCATATCCCATGGACACTACCTGATGCAGATTGATCTAGAAAAAAATTGAACAATCCTTGATATGGGAAAATCATGGATAACACCTAAATAAATAACTAATCATGATAGAGACATTTTCATTATCCAATATATCAAAATAAAATTATAATAAGGGAATATATTTCCAAGGAGGAACTTGAGACTACAACTAAATAAATTATGCACATCTCATGAACCCTAAACAAAAATAGATTTAAACTTAGAATAAATTTGGGAACCTTTGGGACTCAATGGGTGAAAGGAACCCATTGATAAATATCCCAAATACCCAAAATAAAAGCCTTGAATGAATCATATTGAGAATTAGACTTTCTTAAATAACTCTATTTATCTCTTGAGAGAGAAAGGAATCACCTCTTTGATTCCTTTTGTGTAAAATTGATAATTATGTTATGATTTGGGGATTTGGGGACTTTTATACCACCCCTTGTGAAGCCAAAACGAAATGGGTTGGTCTTTTAAGTGAGTGGGAAAATACATAAAAGTCCCTAGAAAAAGATGCAGGAAAACATGTTCCCAATAATTATGACTCACTTTACTACTGGTTACGAGTCGTGGTCTTAGTTGTAACTTGGGATTCTGGATGCATTCTGTTATGTCTATGACTTGCCATCTAATGAATCATTATGACTGGCTATGAGTCATTGGGTGAAGTCATAGTTTTAGGCTTGATTCTTGGATCCTTTATTATTAGGTTATAGGTCACCGAACGTCTCATAAGGTCTAACTACAAGTCATGTGCTGGACTCATAAACACTAGAATGGATCCTTGGTAATATACTATTATGACTACTAGTCACTCGTGAAAACTTGTCACAAGTTGATATGACTCATTTCTGGAGTCATAGTCATAGAAGTTTATCAGGTCCTTAGGGGAAACTTTCCGCAACTCTTTGCCATGCCATCGGATTAAGGAGAGACCTGAAGCATTGGAAAGCTAACTTCATGGCATAGCTTTTAAGAGGAGAAAAAATTGGGGTATTATAATATATCCCTCTTTTTATCATTCATGCTTGAATAAAACTAATTGAGTTGGGACACTAAGAAGATTGAGTTCATGCACAGAACATTTTGAAGCTGAATCATGACTAAATATCTTAAATCTAAAATGTAATGTGTGCATTGAACTGAACTCTTAAATTCATGCTATGAAATGTAGATGGTTAGATTGATGATATAGAAAATGAGAGAATTAATCTAGAGAAACATTACCTCAAACTGATTCTAAATTCGTAGAGAAGAGATAGGGATACTTGGCTCACATATCGACTTTGTCTTCCAAAGTAGCTCCCTCAACAGACTGATTCCTCCGTAGAACCTTAACTAAGGAAACTTATTTATTACTTAAACTATGAATTTGATGGTCAAGAATCTCAGTTAGGACTTCTTCATAAGAGAGGATTTCTATTAGAAAAATATGAAACACTGGGTGCACTGATGCCAACTCTGCAGGCAACTCTAACTTATAGGCTACATTCCCAAAATGGCTTAAAATATTTGATGAGCCAACATGGAGGGGACTGAGCATCCCCTTCTTTCCAAACCTCTTCCTCCCTTTCATGGGAAAATTTTTCAAATACATAAAGTCACTAAAGTCAAATTCAGACTCTCTTCTCCTCATATCTGCATAGGATTTTAGATGGCTCTAGGCTGTCTTCAACCTTCAATGAATCAATTGAACCTTTTCCGTCACCTCAAATACTAAATCTAGCCCTATCAAAGCAGCCTCAGTAACTTTAAACCAACCAAAGGAAATCTACACCTCTTACCATAGAGATTCTCAAACGCAGCCGTCTGGATACTGGAGTGATAGCTATTATTATATGTAAATTCAATTAATGGAAAGTTATCATCCTAGCTATCCTTGAAATCAATAACAAAAGCCCTAAATATATCCTACAGGGTCTGAATATTCTTCTCTTCCCGACTGTCTATCTGTGGGTGAAAGGCTATATTAAGATGAATTTGGGTACCAAGATCCCTCTGAAAAGCTTTCAAGTAATGAAAGGTAAACTGGGAACCTCTATTTGAAATGATAGTCAAGGAAACCCCATGCAATTTTACCAAATCCTAGAGATAGAGTCTGACATAATCCTTAGCTCTATATAAAGTATGGACTAGCAAGAAATGGGTTGTCTTGGTCATTCTATCCACAATAACCCCAATTAAATCATGCCGACACCGTGCTTGAGGTAACCTTGTGACAAAATCCATACTCATTACTTGCTATTTCTAAGTGGGGATATTGAACTCTTGAAGCATACTATTAGGTCTCTGATATTCAACCATAATCTGCTGACAGTTAAGACATATAACCATAAATTTTACAATATCCTTCATCATACCATTCCACCAATAGACTTTCCACAAATCACGGTACATCTTAGTGGCTCCTGGGTAAATTGAATATCAGGAACTTTGTGCCTCGGTTAACATCTATTGTCTTAAATCACCTATCTTTTGAACACACAACCTACCCTGACAATGAAGAATAATATCTCTCTCTTAGGAGAAAACCTTAACCTTATGATCCCGAACAACCTCATTTAGCTTAAGCAACATGAGGTCTCTGTCTTGCTTTTCACTCTCTTCATCAACCAATAAAGATTGTACACCATTTTGAACCTTAACACTACCTTTGTCATGTCTTAAAATTGGGCTATGTCGTATGGGAACCTAGAGCCCACATGACTTGAGGTCGCCCCGATAATCCATTACAATCATCACATCAATCACATCAGTCAGGTGAATCCCGACCATATAATATGATAACAAAAACAATAATAGAAGTCATAAATTAAACATGTATAATTACTTCATTAGATTCATCCCACTAACCGACATTCCCCAGTTCATAGTCACCCCCAATACCTCTATACAAACTAAAGTTTAGAAATGTATATGTCGGGATAAGCACCCGACAATAGCCAAACCAAGTAAAAATAAGACTAAGTCTAAATATAGGGAAGGAGAATAGATGTATTCCAAAATAAGGAAGCTTAGCACTCCATAGTCAATGCATAGACCGCTTTGATCACCTAATCACAATGCAAGAGAAGATGATACTTCAGCCCCTATATCGCCCAGGGACATTGCGTTCATAGATTGTTAGAGGTTGGAACGCTAGCATGCAACTCAATAATAAGGAGATTCAACAACAAGTCAATATACATCATATTCAATCACAGTCATAACCTCATCCATACATATAGACATATCACATGCTAATCGGGGAGGGGGCAAGTATTATCTACAATTTGGAAACACTGATTCATAATACATACAATTGAGAACTCCAACCTTCCACATTTATAGATTCAAGCATTTGGTATTTGGCATAGGACTTTAACCATATTCACATATTGTCAAGTAAGGGATTCTAAACCCATACATATCCATTTAAGTGAAGGACTCTAACCACTCACACATATTCATTAAAGCAAGGGACTCTAACCACATGCTCACACATTAGTCAAGGGACTCTAACCTCATGTTGTATTAGATAGGGGACCCGGACCCCATGCCAATTCATTTGGTGAGGGACTTCGACCTTACAAGATCTCATTATGAAAGGGACTTTAACCACAAGTGATTCCATTTGGCATGGGACTTTAACGTCAAGCCATCATAACTCTCATTAGTTGATATAAGGATTGTAACACTTTGTCTATGCATCCATATACATTCAATTCTACACATAAGGACTTCAACCTATTTAGCCAATTCAACACCATACATGACCACATGATCTTTATGGAAGCCTTTATTGTTAACCCATTTCAGTAGACCAATGCCTTAATTCAACTCATCATACAATTCGAACTATGGTCCTCAATACCATTACAAGCCATTCACACCTCATTAGCAATTCTATACCACAATTTAGTTCAACACACAATTCAAGTTTATTTTTATGTTAGGGACTTTTACCCCCTTCTTATTCATCCAACTATCAAGGTCATCAATTATACAATACATGGCTCACTTTACCTTTACAATATGATTTATCAAGCATTCATACATATTAGGCCATTTCACTAGTTTAAAACATCATCATCATGTAACTAGACATATCACTTAGACATTTTCAAAAACCCCTTGTGTACATTTATTTACCAAGGCCAATTTCATGGTAGAAATTATCAAAAATAAACGTTAATCAAGACCCCCATGTTATACCACATAATTCAAGTATTCACTTGTGCAAACTACCATCAATAACATGTATAATCATAATTCTAAGCAAGAATCATCATTAGGCAACAAAACCCTTTTCATTTGATTTCAAAACCACTAAGTACACTTACTAATCCAAGTGAGAAATATATGGGTTTAGAGTTATTTAGCTAGGGGAAGAGTTACATGCCTTATAAAACTTAAATCACCAAGAATATTGACTTTACTTTTCCTTTTAAAGATCACCGTTGAAACCCTAGACTCAAATTTTTCAAAGAAGAGCTTGAGAGAGTATTTAGGATGTTTGATCCATCAAAATAGATTTTTAGAAGGCTACACACACTAATATAATGAGAGGGCGTAGGGTTTTAGACATGGGAGATAACCATCATCATCATCATCATATTTGGGACTCAAACCCATTATTCATCAAGCCACTTGTTCATTTCAAAGCATAGGGACTTAAACCCTTTACTTATCAACACTTACCCATTTCACAAATTAGGGACTTAAACCCATCAACTTATCAAGGATATTTACTCAATTCAAGGATTAGGGACTCGAATCCTTCGTTCACCAAAGACATGAATCAACTCAAGATACTACGGACTTAAACCCATAACAACAAAACACAAATAAATTCAAAACATTAAGGACTTGAACCCATAGTATAACACTACTCAAATCAATTCAACACCGGTTCCATAAATTCATCGACCAGTCCGCCACGAGAAGTTGCAAAGAGGTCAGTGTAGGGGTATCCAATTCGGGCTTCTTATAGATAAAAAAAGGTATTAAGTTGATTCTCGCACCAAGGTCACATAGAGATTTTGAAAACTCATGCATCCCAATTGTGCAAGAGATGCTGGACGCTTCAGGGTCATCTTTCTTTTCTACAACCTTACTATCCATGATAGCACTACACCCATGAGTCACCTCAATTGTGTCACCTTCAACAATTTTCTTCTTTTACATCAAATTTTTCATTAGCTTAGTGTATCCTGGGATCTCTTGGATTGCCTAGAGCAACCAAATGTTTATCGATAGATTTCTATGTTTTTCCATGAACTTTCTCAATTTGTCACCTTCCTCTTTTTTATGAAATCATTGAGGGAATGAGGGAAGAACTTAGATTATGGGACTTGATTCACTTTGTGGATTTTTAATCTTAACCACTTCTTTATCACCTTCATTGGTTTCCTTCTCCTTATTTCCTTCTTGACTTTGAGGTAACACCTTCTTTGCCTTCACTTTAGGCATTTTCTCAATCAAGTCTCCTTTAGAGGGTTCATCAAGGGTCTTTCCACTCCTTATGAAAATTGATAGAAATTGGGCATCATTCTTTGTATTAGCAATCATGTCATTAGGGAGTCCACCTCTAGGACTAGAATTTTGTTGTATGGAGATTTGCCTAACTTGGGCCTCCAATTGCTTAATAGAGGCGGAGTGAGACACCATAGTTTGGGAAAGTTAAGGAAAGTCACCTTTTAAATCACAAACCCTTTTGTTTGTACCTTTCACTCTATTCAATATTCTTGCTAACATATCCTCAATCATAAATTTCTTAGGGTAAATTGCATTTGATTCCTTGGCCTTAGCTCGATCACGAGGGGGAACATAACGGTCATAATTGCATTCCTAATCTCTTCAATATCTTTTTCTATCATGGTCCATCCATACTTGGTTTCCACATTTCCTTTGATAGGTGGGGCGGTAACCCCCCGAGTAGTTATCCAAATACCTTATTTCCTCATCCAACTTCTTTCCTTCTTCATCATCTTCATAAGATTTTGATGCTGTAGCATTTACCGCTTTTGCGGGTGCACCCATAACATGCATTCTCATGAGTTCAAGTTGGGTCATCATTTTTCCCATGTTCTTCTTTTCTTCATTCAGTTTTACTTGTTCATTATCGACCATGGAAATAGTAGAAGGGATTTTAGGATCTTTGATTTTTTAGGTATGCCAACCCCAATTTTGCTTTGATACTTCTCCAACAAATAGAAAGGCCGTGTGGTCATGCAAATTCACTAGGGAACTAACCGCCACATCATCCACCACCATTTTATTTAATGGATCAAGGGCTCGGTAGAAGATCTCGAGAAACATCTTCTCCAGGACTTCATGAATTGGGCATTGGCTAGCATACCATTAAACCTCTCCTAAGCTTCAAACATTGGATCTCCATTCATTTGTGGAAAATTAATAATCTCGTCCTACTTGTAAAGAATTTTTAATGGTGGGAAATATATATCAAGAAACACCATAGTAAGATCATGGCAAGATGTTATTGAGCCAGGTGGAAGTGAGCAGAGCCATAAAATTGCCTTGCCCATTAGTGAGAACGGGAATAGGCAAAGCTGAATGAATTCTTTAGTAATGTTCTCTATATTGAACGACGCACACACATCCACAAAATTCTTCAAATGGACATTTGGGTTCTCAAAGGCTTGACCCCCTTACCATTTTTCAGTTGCAATATGTGAAGCATGATGCTAGTCATATGAAAGACTCCGTTCCTGTTAGTTGGTGGGATATGATTGCACTTGTTTGTACTACTTCAATTAGTTAGCCCTCATCATCTTGAGGGTAATCAAAGGGACCCATATCTCTTGCGCTACCACTCATTACTCTGTTAACACTTTGATTGTCTACAAATGATCAAAATAAATAAATAAATAAAATTACACCACCCCGGGTATTCCCCAAGTAAGAATCATATTGCACAAGTGAAATCTATATTCCACTCCCCGACAACGGTACTATTTTGATAATGCTCAACTTACTCCCATGATTGATGGGTGAGGCGGTCGTTATCAATAACCCAACTAGAGTTGGGGTCAAATCAACAAGGAGCAAATTAAAGACTTCAAATCCTATGGGTTCTCTAGTTACTAAAAGGGTACCCAAAATTCTAACAGGTACGACATGTAAATTAAAGTGGGGGATTTGAGGTAAGGATGGTTTGTAACAATTTTTTATCAACAATACATGAATATGACACTTTTTGGTTTGAAATCAAGATTTGAGGACATCTTTATATTATGTATTCTTAAAGGTAAAACATGTGGGTTGTTGATGGTTTAACATGAAACTTAGTTGTTAAGTAAAAGATAGGCTAGCTCTATAGTATTACATACAATCTTTCAATAAACCACAACTATTTTGCCCATTGACTCTTTCGAGCACCAGACAAGTGTACAAGTCATAATAACCCAAAACCTCAATCAAGCATCCTTATTTCTAGGATTATGTTCTTGACATGGCTTACACTTCAATCACATTTATTCCTAAGATTGCAAAAGGTAGTTGACCATAGACTTAATTGTCCATCATTACCTTTTTCCCATATAACCCTCTTTCAAAGATGTTATGGAGTACCATATATTCACATTCATCCCTATTTCAAGGATGATGAAGGATTTCTAGAGTTTGGGGTTTTCACCCATCAAACCCATTTACAGATTTGAGGTTTTCACCTATCAATTCCAACTCATTAATCAAAGCAATGGTGGAATCTATACTCAAGAACTAAAAATCATTGAAACACAACAACACCCACGCACAATTATACTTTAGTTCAACATAATCCTAATACTAAATTACTTAGCTACTCATGAAGAAAGTAAAGAGAGATATACCATAAAAATTATCCAAAATATTAAGTCTTCACAAAATTACTAAGAAATTAAGCTTCCAAGAGTAGTTACACAGTTTCCCAATTAGGGTTTATTCCTTTCAATTCCAAAATATCTATGAGGTATGAAATACCCTAAGAAGAAAGGGTCTTTGCCTATATATGATTTGAGATTCGTCTATGCAATTTTAAAAAATGTTCAGGGTCACATTCCCAGTGAACCGCAATTGTGCAAGTTTTACCACGATCGTGGCTACGCAATCAAGGTTGTGCTCTGAAGTCACGTTATGCTGTCCATCTTGACTGATTGCGACCACGGCTTGAGGACTGCGGTCTCGGTAACTGAGGCCGAACTGCTCAAGGTCTCCTGCTACACTCCTTTTGCTTCCATTTGACACCTTTTTAGCTCAGATCCACATCTTTTCACCTTCTCAACTATATACCTGGAAAATATGGTTATTAGTGTATTTAAATCTTGATGATGTCTCATTTTGTTATACAAAGCATGGTAGTGTGCACTAATGTTTGGTGCAAATAAATGGTAAAATCACCACTCATCATCTATCAAAGACTTATATCAAAGAAAAGAGATCAACACATCCTCTATCCCAAGTTTCTAGAATGGGAAATAAATGTGGATACTTGGACTTTATGTCCTCTTTCACTTCCCACGTAGCTTCCTCAGACTTTTGTTTCCTCTATAGAACCTAACTGAAGCTACCTCTTTCATTCACAACTAGTGAACTTGTCGATCCAAGATCCTCTCCGGGATCTCCTCATAGAACAAAGAGTCCAAAATACCGATATTCCTCAAGGGAACAAAAAACAAAGGATCACCCACACACTTTCGCAATATAGAGACATAGAAAACTGAATGAATGAAGTTCATACTAGAAGGAAACTCTATCTTATAGGTAACGTTGCCAACCCTCTTAATAATCAAGTAGGGACCAACGTACCAAGGACAAAGCTTCCCCATTTTACCAAACCTCATCACTCCCTTTATGGGTGACATTTTAAGAATACCCAATACTAAAGTCTAAGTTCTTGTGCCTCATATCTATGTAGAACTTTTGGAAAATTTGAGATCTTGTAAATCTATCACGAATCACCTTCACCTTCTCTAAAGCTTGGGAAACTAAATTGGAACTAAGCAACTTACCATCACCAACTTCGTACCACCCAATAGGAGATCGACATCTCTTACCATACAATTCCTTAAAAGAGGCCATGCCAATACTAGAGTGGTAACTATTACTATAGGCAAATTCAATTAAAGAAAAGTGGTCATACCAACTACCACCACAATCAATCACACAAGACCGTAACATATCCTCCAATGTTTGGATGGTCCTTTTTGCTTTCCCATCCTTTTGCGAGTGGAAGACGGTACTAAGGCATACTCTAGTACCCAAATCCTTTTGGAACCACTTCCAAAAGTGGGATGAAAATGGAGGACCATGATCTGAGATAATAGAAATCGGAGCACCGTGCAACTTCACGATCTCTGAAAGATATAACTTAGCATAATATTCCACCAAGTAATTTGTCCTCATAGGCAAAAAGTGAGCAGACTTTGTCATTCTATCAATAATGACCCAAATTGAATCACAGTGACTCCAAAATCTAGGAAGACTGGTAACAAAATTCATATTAATTTCCTCCTTGTAAGAACCCACAAAATTCTAAGCTTGACTCAGTCCGTTAAATCGTGTTAAGAGGTCCCAGACTTAGAAATTTAAGCTAACTGTTTACACTAAGAATTTATTTTAGCCTTTGTAGGTTGGCGACTATATTTCACAACCCTCATGACCTTATAGTAATGATTTTTAGGTTGAATCATGATCAAAAATATCAGTGGATGTTCTCGGACAAGTTTTAGATTTTTTGAACTTCGTTTGGATCATATTTGAAAGCTCAAACCAGTGGATCAATGCAATCTCGATGTGCTGCATCACCCATCGCATCGATGAATATTTTACTCTAACTGCCAGTGCAAATTCCAGTGTACCGATATGGACTCGATGTGGTGTGTTGGCCATTGCGTCGATGCCAATGACATGGGACGTTGGTCTGCGTGTCATTGGGTACATTTTCAGTCTTTAAAAAACTACATCTAAAGGGGTATTTGGGTTATTTTCCCACCCCTATTCATCCCCAAAAGCATGAAATTAAGTCATTCTTAGGGCAAAATTCATTCTTTCTCTCAAATTGCTCTCAAGAACAAAACCCTAGGACATCAATTTAAAGATCAATCCTCAAGAACACTTCATCAATTTTCAAGAATTCAAGCATTAAGGTATGACAAGTGTTCATCCAAATGTCCCTTCCACCCTTGGAGTCCAAAAAACTCTTTTAAACTTTAAGTAAATTGATTTCATGATTTCTATGATTTGGATTCAAGCGTATTCATGATTATAATATTGATTGGGTTTCTATTCAATGATCAAGTGCAAGATTTATGTAAAAATAATTATTATGTATGTAGTATCATGTGACTTCATGTTAAAGCCTTAAAATTGTGATGCTCATGTGTTGATTAGTACTATGTGCATATACAATGCCTTCCAAGTGTTTGACGAGTTATTTATGTGAATTAAATAGTGAGATTATATCATGTTAGCATGTATACTAGTTCATGCCATTCAAGTGTTTGATAAAATGCCTCTATAGATGCATTATGAACAAGTGTAAATTTCTATGCAATGCAAGGTCATGTGATGCTTTACTTTTCATGCTATTAAGCCTGGGGGTATTTAATACCCGACAATTTACCTGTTTACCTAGATCCAGTGACAGTTATAGAATAATCTCAGTTATGTCATGATCAGTAGTACTCTCTATCAATTATAGATCATAGAAAAAGCTCAGTAGACTCAGTATCAGTCCAGTCCAGTTCAGACCTTAGTAAATTCAGTCAATTAACATAATTCAATAGTATTTCATCAGTCAATGGAACTCAGTGAACTCAATTTAGTTCAGTTATATAGTATAATCAGCAATAATTCTATCAAGGCTAGTATGAACTAGTAATTAGTTTAGTGTCTATTCAGTTGGGAGTAGGATTCTGCACCGAGTGATGGGGGCTCACCTGTTAGATAGGACTGAGATCCCTAGAAGTAATCCCTAAGTTCCAAAAATATGTAGCCAGCGTAGGTTATGAGATGTCACCTATTAGATAGGACTGACATACTCAAGGATTACCCGCTAGTTAGGACTGATCTCAGGGGTCACCCACTGACTAGGACTGACCACATAGCCAGTTATCTTTACCCATGGTATGGTACTTACACCCTTCTAGCTGGGGTATAGGTTGAACCCTAATCAGTTCAGAGAAGGGCATATTGGATAGATGATTACCTTCTATAGTCTCAGTTTCAATCTTTAGAATAGAACTCAGTTCAATTTTATAGAAATTAGGACTGTTAGACACAGTCACTCAGTTCAGTATGGAACTCAAAATAGTTCCACAGAATTAGGACTATCAGATAAAGTCACTTAGTTAATAGTAATACAGTATCAGAAAACTCAAATGTCAGTAAATTAGAAATTCAAAACTCAGTATCAAGTGTTATCACGACATCCGTTATAGTTTATGTGTTTATGCATGTACTCGCATTCAGTTATACTCATGTTATTTTGTCAGTATTGTTCAAGAATATGAACCCATGCATCTCTTCCTACCTTACTTAGCATACCAGTATATTCAAAGTACTGACGCATACCTTTCTTTTGTGCTATGATGTCTTATGTCATACGTTCAGATGTACGGGCTCTCGATCACACTTAGCAGCCTTATCCATCAGCAACAAACTAGTGTTGAGTCCTCATTGTTTGAGGAAAAATATATTATTCCAGTATTTCAGTACTCAGTTTCTTTCTGTAGTCGGAGTTAGTTGGCTACTTGTCCCATCAACTCCTTGTTCAGATAGTAGAGGATTTTTAGACTAGAATAATTTAGACAGATGCATCAGTATTCAGTTTTCAATACTCTGTATCTATTTATAGTTTTGAACCTTATGGAAAGTTCCTGCCTAATTTCCACATAACACAGTATTATTATTTAATTATTCCAGCAGGTACCAGTCATGGGATAACTTATGGTCCCTTGGTATTATAAGCACCATGTAGCGTCCGGGGTACAGGCTCGAGGCGTTACACCCCACTTCTATTTGGGCAATATAATTTCTTTGTACAACCAATCGGGCCTCATGTTCTCAACTTTCACTTATTGACACACCATATACTTGGCCATAAAGTTGGACACATCACATTTAATATTGCCCCACCAAAAGATCTCCCTAAGATTACGATACATCTTGGTGGAACCGTGATGAATATCATACCGAGATTTATAAGCCTCAGCCATCACCTTTTCCCTCAATCCATCGACGTTGGGAACGCGTAGCCTACCTTGATACCTCAAGATACCATTACCACCAATCAAAAAGTCCATAACTTTATGTCAACCCACATTTCTCTTAATCTTCCTCATGTTGGGGTCAAATATTTGCTTCTCCTTTATCTTAACAACAAGAGACGACTGATATACCGGAAGCAAAATCCATACAATCCTCAGAGTCTGCAAATCAAACTCCAAAATTATCCAAATAGTGAACGTCCTTCCCCAATTCCCACTTATCCTCATCTACATGGGCCAAACTTCCCATAGACAATCTACAAAGAGAATCAGTGATTACATTCGCCCTACCGGGATGGTAATGGAGACTCATATCATAGTCTTTTAAGAACTCAAACTTCTTTATTTGTCGGAGATTTTACTCATTTTGGGTAAACACATATTAAAGCTTCTTCTGATCAGAAAAGATATTGACTTGAAATCCATAAAGATAATGCCACCAAATCATTAAAGTAAAAACCACGGCTAACAACTCAAGGCCATGAGTAGTGTAGTTCTTCTCATGAACTTTCTATTTCCCAGAAGAAGAGGTCACTACCTTACTATGTTACATCCATATGCAACCAAGACCAACGCAGAAGCATAACAATAAACTAAAAAACCATCACTACCCTCGGGCTAGGATAAAACTGTAGACAAAGTCAATTTATATTTCAACCTCTATAAACTACCCTCAGACGCATCGGACAACAAGAACTTGACCATATTTTGGGTCATGACCATCTTTTGGGTAAACTTTGTCACTGGAGCACCTATAGTTTAAAAACTCTCCAAAAATCGTCTATAGTAACCGGCTATACCTAAGAAGCTCCGAATAACGATTGGATTCGTTGGTCTAGGCCACTTCTTAAATGTCAGAACCTTTTGGTATCTATCACGATCCTTTAACTAGAGATGACAAGACCAAGAAAAGCTACGAATTTTATCCAAAACTCGTACTTAGAGAACTTCACATACAAATGATGATCCTTTAAAGTTTATAACATGGCATTGAGATGATTGATATAATCCACCTCACTCTTAGAATATACTAAGATATCATCAATGAAGACAATGACAAACATGTCCAAAAACAGACGGAAGACCCTTATCATAAAATTCATAAATGTCACTGGAGCATTGGTCAATCCAAAAGAGAAGATAAGAAACTCATAGTGACCATACCGGGTTCTAAAGGTCGTCTTAGGGATATCCACATCCCTAATCTTAAGATGATGATAACCCGATCTAAGATAAATCTTAGAAAAACACTTTGCACACTAAAGTTGAACAGACAAATCATCTATCCTAGGAAGAGGATATTTATTCTTCACGGTCACTTTGCTCAACTGGAAATAAAAAATACTCATATGAAAGGAACCATCCTTCCTTTGCAAGAATAAGACGGGAGCACCCCACAGAGACATACTAGGGTGGATAAAGCCTTTATTTAAGAGGTCTTTCAGTTTCTCCTTAAGCTCTTTTAGCTCCACTAGAGCCATTCTCTATTGAGGGATAGAGTTTGAATGACTGTCCGGAACAAGATCAATCCCAAAATCAATTTCCGAATTTGGAGGAACACTAGGAAGATCATCAGAAAATACCTCAGGAAACTCATTAACCACGGGAATAGATTCTCGAGGAGGCTCTTATGAGTTAGAATATTTAACTAGGACTAAATGATACAAGGACCCCCTTTGAAATCAACCTTTGGGCCTTAATGTTAGAAATAAACCTTTCCTTAGGTACTAAAGAATGACCTTCCCATGCAATGACCAGCTCATTAGGGAATTTGAACATAACCCTACGGGTTCGACAATCTAAGGAAGCATAAAAAGAGTGCAACCAATATATCCTAGGATGAATTAAAATCAACCATATCCAACTCTATCAAGTCTACCAGAGTATCTCTACCACCAATAAATATCACACACCCCTTATTGAATATTTTAACAACCACAAAGTCTTATACCAGGGTAGAAATAGAAAAATGAACCAGCAGAATCTCGGGACCATAATTAAGATACACAACCACATATGGGGTCACATAAGAAAGAGTAAACCCTAGATCAAGCAAACACTACATGTCACGGGAGAAGAGTCTTAACATACCCATGAAAATATTCAAAAATACCTCAGAACCTAGCGATTAGTAAGTGCATACAAACGATTTTGGCCAACGCCTATGCAAGAAATAAAAGCAAAGGCAGACATAGGACCCTTCGGTGTGGAAGTAGATAGAGTAGAAATAGGGGAGCTATTGACCTAACAAGCTGCAAGAAAGGGGAACTTACGCTGTATGTACCCTACCTGACCATAATGGAAATATTTGTTTCTCCCCTTCTCACACTAACCATGATGATCATGACCATAAAATCTGCAAGAAGGGTGAGGTGGAGTCAATTGGGCACCATAAGCCTGGAATCTGGGACCCTATGCCTAGGACCTACCACTATACAGACTCTAACGATTACCTAAAACCTTCGGGTAAGAAGAGAAAATACTAGCCGAGGAGAAAAAACTCGAACTCCTCTACTTATTTCGTGGTCACTTGCCATCATTATCACCACTATGCTCAGAAGACTAAATTTTATTCCTTGCCTCTCACTAAGCGCAACTTTCTTCTTTTTCTCTTCTTCCACTTGTTGCTAATACACAATCAACCTAGAAAATCTATGTTTTCATTCAACAAGGCCTCCTAGCTCTCATGGACTAACTTATAGGACAATTTTGAGAAAAAATTATGCATTCTAGTCCTCATGCTAGAAACCTTCTCGAAAGCATACCTTGACAATTTATGAAATTTCAAGGCATACTCTTGAACAAATATCCTCCCTTACTTTAAGTTCACAAACTCGTCTAGCTTTGCATCTCTCAAATCTTGAGAAAAGAAGCGGTCTAAGTAAGCCTTGGAGAAGTCCTCCCATATAGCGGGACTAGCATCAACAGCTCTAGATAACTCCCACCCCTTATACTATTGGTACACTATATCTTTCAATTGGTAGGAAGAAAACTAAATGACCTAAATCTCTGAAGTATGCATGATTCAAAACATCTTCTCTATTTCATCAATGAAGCCTAAAGGACCTTTCTTAACCTTCGTATTCGAGAACATAAGAGTGCTCAACCTCATAAATTGGCCAATTATTGTGGCCTCAGAAGAAATGGTAGCCAAAGCACCATGCTCCACCTGAGAAACTACAAATTGAGTTAAGAGGCTTATAGAGTGATGAAACTTAGAATTAGTAGCATCCCTTTAAGGTGACAGAATACAAGGGTCACTCTTATAGTTGGGGTTGGTGGGGACAAAAAAAACCCTATGAAGATGGTCAGATGCTGCAGCCTTAGCCTGGGTCCAATCACCATAAGTTGGATGAGCTTTATCCATAGGGCCCTCAGAAAGGTTTTCTTGAGTCTCAGATCTTCTTGGAGACATGATCTGTAAGACCAAAAATAGAAATCAGATGAATCCAAAACCTTAGACTCCACAATTTGAGATTGACACACAAGAAAGAAAAACATTTCCTAAAATGTCTCATAGGTTCTCTCTTGTAAGTGTAACACGCTTCACACCCATAAAAGATACTCTACTTGACAGGATATTGTGGACACCCAATTGACGATGAACCTAAGCTCTGACACCGACTTGACATGCCCTAAAATCAGGCCATGTCGTATGGGCACCTCAAGCCCATATGAATTAGAGGTCACCCCGATAACCCATCATAATCATTATATCAATCACATGGGTTGGGTTTATCCTTACTATATAATTAGATAGAAAAAATAATACTAGAAGTCATAACTTGAACATGGCTAATCACTTCATTAGATTTATCACACTAACCAACATCCATTGTGATCCATAATACCTCTATACAAACCAAAGTTTAGAAATATATATGCTAGGACAGGCCCCCGACAATAGCCAAACCAAGTCAAATTAAGACTAAGTCTAAAGATATGGGACCAAGAATGAATGTCTTCTAAAATAACAAAGCTCACTACTCTGTAGTCAATGCACGAACCGCTTTGATCATCTAATCACTACACATAATGAGACAATATGATCTGGCCTCTATTTTATATAGGGACATAGCATTTTGAGATGGTTAGCAGTTGGAACACTGGTATATAACTCATGGATAAGGATAAAATTACATCATCATTCAAAAATAAGTCAATATATATAATATTTAATAACATTCATAACTTCATCCATGCATATAGACATATCATATGCTAGCTGGGGGGGGGGAGTTTATCAACACTTTGGAAACACTCATTCATCATACTTGAAATAGAGGACTCCAACCTTCCACACTTATAGATTCAAGCATTTCTTATTAGGTATAGAACTTTAACCATATTCATATACCATCAAGTAATGGATTCTAAACACATACACTTTAATTTAAGTGAGAGACTCTAACTACTCACACATATATGCTCACACATGAGGCATGCGACTCTAACCTCATGCCATATTACATAAAGGACCCTAACTCCAAACCAATTCATTTGGTGAGGCACTTCAACCTTATAAGATCTCATTATGCAAGGGATTTTAACCACAAACAATTGTATTAGGCAAGGGACTTTAAACTCAAGCCATCACGACTCTAAATAGTTAACATTGGGACTTTAAACCTTTGTCTATGTATCCACATACATTCAATTCTACACATAAGGACTTTAATCCACTTAGCCAATTCAACACCATACATGAACACATAGTCTTCATGGGACCTTCATTGCTCAACTATTTTCATAGGAAAATGCCTTAATTTAACTCATTATAAAATTTAAACTATGGTCCTCAAGACCCTTACAAGCCATTCATCCTTTATTAACAATTCTATACCATAATTTTGTTCAACACACAATTTAAGTTCATTTTTATGTTATGGACTTTAACCCCCTTCATATTCATAAAAACATCAAGATCCTCAATTATACAATACATGGATCACTTTACATTAACAATATCATTTATCAAGAATTCATACATATTGGACAATTACCCTAGTTCAAATTATCATCATTATGTAACTAGATATCTCACTTAGACATTTTCACAAACTCCTTGCATACATGACTTTGCCAAGGCCAATTTCATGGTAGAAATCATCAAGACTAGGGATACTCAAGAACATCAATAACATGTATAAACATAAGTCTAAGTAAAAATCATCATTATTCATCATTAGGTAAGAAAAATCCTTTTAATTTTATTTCTAAACCACCATGTCTACTTACTAATCCAAGTGTGAAATACTCAGAATTAGAGTTATTAGCAAGGGAAAGAGTTACATAGCTTAGACAACTTGAATCCCCAAGAATATTGACTTCACTTTGCCTCTTGAAGATCATCTTTGAAACCCTTACCTCCAACTTTTAGAGATGAGCTTGAAGGAGTATTTATTGTGATTGATCCATCAAAATGGATGTTTAGGAGGCTACACATACTAATATATTGAGAGGGATTAGGTTTTAAGACATGGGAAATAACCATAAGGCCCTTACTGAAAGATAAAAATTTAACCCATCCAAGGGTATAACTCACTTAAGTAGTCATACCCTAGGGTACAAGTGATACCCTGACTCGTACCCTAGGCTTCTTATAGGTTACACACACTATTAAGGATACAACCATAAATCCATGAGTTGTATCCAAAGGTTACAACTCACCCCTAACTAATGTTCTTGACTCATACCAAGAATAATCCATTCCTAGCTAAGACGTCATTCTATACGACTCACCTAGGTACGACTCATACCCATAGGTATGATTTAGGGGAGGGTCACTAATACCTAGGATAGTAAGTAACCCTTACCATATTGCCTAGGATATAAGAAGGGAGGAGAGGAAGGATACAAATTATGTCCAAGGGGTACAACTAAAGCCCGTAGTTGTACCCATCCTAGTGACACCAAAAGATAAAGTTTTTCAATGGTTCTAAGACTAGGTGTTTCAACATTCGATTGAATCAACTAGTTAAACAACCAATTTAGATAGCTAATGAACATTGTAAACTAACTCCTTCTTATCATCCTCAACATGGGTAAGACTTTCTCTAGACAACCTGCTAAGGGCATCAATTAAAACATTGGCCTTACCAAGTGATACATTACATTCATATCATAGTCTTTTAATAGTTCAAGTAATATTTTCTGATGAAGATTTAGGTACTTTTGTGTGAATACATGCTGTTAGTTGATGTGTTCAGTAAAAACATCCATATGGACACCATAGAGGTAATGCCTATAAATCTTCAAGGAAAAATATTTACCAAATCAAGATCATGAGTCGGATAACTCATCTCATAGGTTTAAGATTTCTAGAGGCATAGACTATTATTTTACCTCCCTACATCAACACAAAACAAAGACCAACTCAGGAAGCATCACAGTAATCTATGAACCCATCTGAACTCTAAGGTAGAGTCAATATTGGAGTGCAAGTGAGTCAAGTCTTCACCTCCTGCAAACTCTTCTCACAGGAATCAGAGAACTGAAACTTGACTTTTTTCTGAGTCAGTATAGATATGGGAGAGGCAATAGAGGAGAATCCTTCCACAAACTATCTATGATGACCAACAAAACTAGAAAACTCCTAATGTATGACGGAAAGATAATTCTAGGATAGGTCCTTACTTTTTTAATATTTTGAGGATAAACTTGAATACCTTCACCAAAAATAATATGATTGAGGAAAGCTATTGATTTCAGCCAGAATTTACATTTACTACACTTGGCAAATATCTGATGATTATTAAAAGTCTATAAAAAAATTTCAAGTAGCCGACATACTCACCTCCACTACAAGAATAGACGAGAATGTTATCTATGAAGACTATAACGAACATGTCTTGATACAACTTGAAGACTCAATTCATCAAGTCCATAAAAGTTTCAGGAGCATTTATTAGTAAAAAAATACATTACTACAATTCAAAGTGATCATACTGTGTTGTAGAGCATTCATTCTCTAACTCTGAATTGATGTTAGAAAAATCTGAGGTCTATCTTAGAGAAATAATTTTCTCCCTAAACTTTATTCAACCAACGGTAATCGATGCATATTTTGAGAGAACCATATTTTTTTCACACAAAGAGAACTGGAGCACTGTAAAGGGAAATACTAGTCTTGATAAAACCCTTATCTAATAGATCTTTAAACTGCTACTTCAATTCCCTAAGCTCTATTGTATCCATTCTATGAGATGGAATTGACATAGGCTGGGTGGCTGGAAGAAGATCTATTCTGAAGTCAATTTCCCTCTTAGGAGAATCTTTTGGAAGATCTTTAGGAAACACTTTTGGGAATTTATTTACTAATGGAACTGACTTAAGACATGGAATTTTAAAACTTGAGTCCTTGACTCAAATGAGATAATAAATACACCTCTTAAAAATTATTTTCCTTACCTTGAGCAAAGAGACAAACTGACCTATAGGGACTGAGGTACTACTCTTCCATTCATTGACTAGGTGATTAAGGAACTGAAACTGAACTATTCCATTTTTGTAGTCAAGAGACATAGCAAGATTGGAGCTAATCTATGCCAAGTAAGACATCAAAATTGGTTACCTATAACACTAGGAGATCAACAGAAGTAACTTTATGGGATACTTTGACCAGGAAATTTCTGTATACTCGCCTGGCTATAATATATCTACTGACTAGAGTAGACATTGTAAATGGCTCTACAAGAATTTTTGGGCTGACACTAAAGTCTACTGCTATATAGGGAGACATGAAGGACAATATGGATCTGGGATTTAATAATGAATAAATATGAAGGTGGAAGACTTGCAAAATACCCATAGCTATATTAGGATAATCCTTTTAATCCTTTCGACTTTGATGGGCATAGCTTTAATACCGATGTTGGCCACTGGTTGCACTAAAAGTGGCACCCTACTTATTTAGGCGATCTGCTGGAGCTGCTGAAGAACTAGCCCAATCCTACAGACAAAAATCTTTTACACTTTTGAGAAACCACTGAGCAATCCCTGATTATATGGCCTTTCTTGCCATACTTAAATTTTTTTTACTACCTTTCATGCACTCACCCTTGTGGTTATTAACATGCCTTTTACAAAAGGGTTAGTATGACTATTATTCGTGCTACCCTAGGACTTAGAGCCCGTGCTCTATCCTGATTGTCCTGTCTGAACATAGGTACTAGAGCACTGGTAGAATATAGGGCTGGGGCTGATGATTTTTATCTTAAATAAGAACGATTCTAACCATTCGAACTTTGCCAAGAGAAGTTAAAGCTACCAATAATGGCCCTTTTATTCTCCCTTTCCTTCTCCTTAAACTTATCTTACTTAATTTGTTGAGTATAAACTATCACTTTATAAAGATCCATCTCTATAATTAACGTTGTGGTCCTGCACTCCTTGATGATTTCCTAAAATAATCCAGACATGAATTACTTATTTGAGACCTGGAATTAGTCACAATAGATAGGGCATACCTTGATAACTGGGTAAACTTGAGTGTACTCCTTCACACTCATTCTACCCTTTTTAAAATGAATGAACTCCTACATTTTGTCCTTTCTCTAATCAAATGGAAAGAACGTGTCTAAGAAAGTGGCAGAAAACTCATCCCACTCTACAAGCCTTGCATCGATGCCTTTATTCTCCTTCCACTACTTCACCTAACTGTGAGACGATCCTTGAAATTGGTAAGTATCTAAGTAAGCACTTTCACTAGAAGTTACACCCATGATGTCAGTCACATTTAGCACATAATTAAAAAACTCTTGTGGATTAACCTCACACTTGGATCTAGAGAAGTTTAGAGGATTCATGTAAGTGAAATCCCAGATTTAGGATGTTTCCATATTCACTATTGGATTAGCTGGAAAAGCAACCTAATGATAAATCTTGGTAGCCATAGACTGGGCAAAAACTATGAAAGTGGCCTAAAATTCGGCATGAGAGACCTACTCATTCAGAGGGTCTTCGAGAATATGTGTTGGTGCATGCTAGTACCCAACCCTTATTCTCTTATTCCTTCTAAGAGAAATTTTATGTAAATGGATAGAGTATAAGTTAGAAGGAGGAAATTTAATAAATCTCACATTCCATCCCACGACATAAATACTAAAAGCTAGGAAACTTTTCTCAAATGTCTAGTAGCCTTTTCCCCATAAGTTGGTACACTTTACATCCATGAACACGAATCTACTTAACGTGAGTATCACACACCCTAGAACACTTTAAACTATGTTCTTTGATACCAAGTTTTACATGACCAGCCTACCCCCTAGTTATAATATGGTGCTTAAGATCACAAGTGACCCCAAGCTAACCCCTAATCTGGAACAAGCTATAAATATTGTATACAGATATCAAATAATGTATGGAAGTCATCTAATAAATATGTAAAGAGTCAAGTTAATAAATTATGAAATTCACACTTCTCCTGGAATTATAGACAAAAAGGGAATTAAACTTAATGAAATTTGGGGAACTTTGGGACTCAATAGGTAAAAGGATACCATTGATGAATATCCTGCATACCTGAAGTAGAAGCCTTGAATAAATATTCTTGAGAATAAGACTTGCTTAAAGAACCCTAGTTTTCTCTTGAGAGAGAGAAAGAAATCACCCCTTTAATTTTTCTTGAGTAAAATTAGTAATTATGTTATGATTTGGAGATTTGGGGTCTTTTATACCACCCTTTGTGAATCCAAAATGATACGGGTTTTACTTTTAATAAAGTGGGAAAATAAATAAAAGTCCCTGAAAAAACATATGGGAAAACACACTCCCAGTCGTTATGACTCACTTCACGACTGAGTACGACTTACCTTATGACTCATTATGATTGGTTATGAATCGTTATCTAAGTCGTAACCTAGGATCTTGGGATTCTAGATACATTCTATTATAACTACGACTTGCCACCTAACGACTCATTATGACTGACTGTAAGTGATTGAGTGAAGTTGTAGTCTGAGACTTGATTCTTGGATCCTTTATTGGTCAGGCTATGGGTCCAGACAATGACTCGTAAGTTCTAACTATGAGTCATGTTCTATACTTGTAACCACTCAAATAGATTCTTGGTTACAAACTTCCGTGACTATGACTTACTCTTGACAACTCATCATGAGTTGTTATAAATTATTTTTTGAGTCGTAGTCATAGTAGTGTATCACGTCCTTAGGGGAAACTTTCCATAACTTTTTTCCATGACATCGAGTTAAGGCGTGACCTAAAGCATTGAAAATCTAACTTTATGGCCTATCTTTTAAGAGTTTTAGAGCTTGAAAATTTTAGGGTATTTCAATTAGTTGCACTTGCTAATATCTAACTCAATCAAAAAATTACATACGTACATGATAACGTACAGTACTATGATAAGAAAGATTTTAGTAATGATGAGTTGGGTGAAGCTGTTAATGGGAAATATAATGATAATGTTTCTTCATCTAATCAAAATCAACGACAAAGAGGCAGAGAGCGCCAATAACATACATGACTATTTAAATTTATGTAGGGTAGATTTTATTAGAGTAATTGTACTACAACCAATAGCTCTTGGGATAAAGTTTAATATCACCAAAATAATCATTAACTTGATGACATGAAGGGTTAATTCTGTGTGTTTCCTAGTGATAACCCAAACATCTATTTGGTCAATTTCGTTAACATATGCAAGACCTTTGACTATGTAAGAGTTTGTCAAAATACAATTTGTTTAATATTATTTCCATTATTATTTTCTAGGGAATAAACATTGTACTTAACTAAATTAGAAGTTTATTTTCTAACAAACTAGAGGTAGTTGAATCAACTTATATAAAAAGCTTTTTTCTCTCTTCAAGGATGTTATAGTTAAGGAATGAGAAAAGAAAATTTAGGAAGCTATCTATAATCACCTTCTAGGTAATTTTCTTTCCATGAATTTCCAGCATTTTTAGCCTTACCACAATGGCTACAGGTCATTTATGACTTATCTAAATTGTCAGCTCGGTTATCAGATGGTTCGTTTTGGTTTTAGGCATATCTCCTTATTTTAGAGCATTCACTTTTTAACATTTGGTATCTATCCAAAACTACAATCAGACTACGTTGGATGAGAATTCAAATAGCTCTCAACTCTGAAATTTTTATTTTAGGCTAGGTAGCCCCTTGGTTCAAGTCCTGGGGCTTTTGGACTCATTTTGGGCTATTGGGTGAATTATATAAAAAATAGAACTATACTTATGGGCCTTACATTTAGTCAAAACTGTCTCAAATTAAATTTTTGATGGTTCCATTGAGTCTAAAATGATGAATTTGGTATGGTAGCATAGTTCATTTTAGCTCATGGGGTTTCAAACGAATCCCGAGCTACTGATTGAAGTATATTTCTGGACTTAGAAAAAATTAGGTATCTGGTACCCGGAAAGACTACTTATATTTCAGGGAGATGGTTTAGCTGCATGTGCTCTAGCAACCCTTAAGTTACTTAAGCGACCTTAGGTATCTTTCTAGGCTGCTTTAGCCATAAGGGGGCAACTTTAGTGGACCATGCTTTAGCATGCTACAAACTACTTTAGAGGTGATTGCACAAGCTTCCATACTATTTTAGCGATCGTGATATTGTTTTATTGCCAAAATGTCTGCTGGTAGCTTATATCCCTTTTCCCTATCACATTTTCTACTATATCTTCCACCATTTCATATTAATTGAGATCTCAAATAGTTGAAAAAGTAGGAAATCATCCATTAAAGCTAAGGTAAGCTAGAATAACACACCTTTGTAATTTCCCACTAGGTCTTTCTTAAATTTCCATCCTATTTCATTGTAAATTCTATTGGAATCTTTGTGGGTTGCACCACATAGTAAGGGACAAGGTCCCTCAAAGTCAATTGCAGGCAACCAAACAATATAGGGATTGAAAACTAAAGATAGTGTAGGAAAGAAACAACACACATGATTTATCATGGAAACCTCTTTGCTCTAGGGAGGAAGAACCATGGCTTGCCCTCACAAGCACCAACGAAATCTACTATAATCAACTTTTTAATCATAGAATCAATTTTCACCTAACTCTAGTCTATTTTCCCTTGTAATAACTCTTCTACAAGAACATCTTGGAAACTCTACCAAGGACCCTATACACTGATTAACTCTAATCAGTATAAAACATTGGCAACTCCAACTAAGAACTCTTAAGAAACTATAAAGAAAGAAACTCTTACAGCTTGTGTAATTGTTTTACAAATCATCACTCAAGAAGACTCACTCACCCTTTAAGTACACTACATAGTTAAGAACATGAGCAATGCTTGAGCAATCTTGAATTGGAGTTTTTGTTGCATCACTTCACTCTTTAGATTTGTGTAAAAACTATTTGATGAAGAAGCCTCTTTTCCTTTTATAGCTTAGTGATGATTAGGGTTGAAATATTGTTGGGATAGGTGTCCTAAGTGGTACAAGCTGCACCTACTGGTTTATTATACAAGAAGACAAAACTATATTGACACGTGTACCAGTTGTACTGTACAATGAATATCTAGGGACCTGGTCCCTTGAAGTTAGATTCTCATAATCAAAAATACATATAGCATTTTCCCCTATTTTTTATGATGAAAAAGAAACCATATAGCTTTGAGAACATCCATCATATTTAATTTTTCTAATTACCACTCTAAAAATGAATGTGTCCCTATCATCATTCTTCCATCGTCATGCAACACAGGGACCTGGCCCCTTGTTATCATTTGCAGCAAAAAACTTGTTGTTTTCACCCCCTATCATCATGCACCTTCATTTAGTGCATTTTCATACTTCCCCCTATTAACATGACATTCTTCATTTATCTGTTTTGCATATCACTTACTTCCCCCTATCAGCATGCCATTAAAATCTGCAATTCAATTTATTTGGTATTTATTTCCTACTATATAAACTCAGTATTCCCTCTTTTGGTATCATTAAAAAGTGAGTATAGTAAACCAAGAGTAAACTAAGCACGAATTAGTTAACTCATGGCCACTAGGGAAACACTAACATGAAGAATATCTTGGAAATTTAAAGAGAATAAACATAACACACAAATCAAATATTCATTCATAAGTAGAGGAAAAGTATCATAGCAGTGCATAATTTAAATGTTCTTAGGGAAAAAACCACAAGAATCAAGAAGGATTAATAGGTGAAGGACTAGGAAAAAGATTTTGAAGGAGTAGGGTCAGGTTGTCGTTGGGATGCATTATCTCTGCATTTGACCTAAGGACCTCATCATTTAATATTGAAACCCTCTTCTTCAATTCAATATTCCTAGTTCTACGCATTTCGTTATCACATGGGCTTCCTTTGGAGAGATGTTGAATTGTCTCTTGAAGCTTGCAAATTTTTTCACCCTTGGTAGCTGAATTGCCCTTTAGTTCCTTTATTTACTTGATGAACCCCCTTTGATTAATGCTACCTGGTTTGACACATTCATTCATGACTAATGTTTTTTGCTTGCTAAATTGCCTTTTAGTTCCTTTATTTACTTGATGAGTCCCCTTTGATTAATGCTACTTGGTTTGACACATTTATTCTTGACAAATATTTTATGCAAAGCATTTATACTGCAGATCCTTGGGTTCCAGAATCATAGAAAATGCCATAATGACTAAGTACTTTGGTCAGCCAAAATCCATAAGGCATGCCATGCTATCAATTTTTTCCTAAGAAAAACTTTGTGAATGTGTTCTATCATCAATGATGGTAGATTAATGAACTCAAAGAAACTAAGACATTCTATCACATATAAGTCAGTGGTTGAGGAAATGCTTTTCTTTAGTGATCTTGGCAGAATCATCTTGTTTACAAAGTCAAAGACCAATTGAAACTCACTCTTGAGTGATTTCCTATTCGTTGCAGACAGATATTTCCCTTTGACCTTGGATGCATTTTCTAAGAATTCTATTAAAGGCAACTACTTAGAGATAGTTCTTACCCCATATATATGAACTTCCAAAACTCTTCCCATTGTTTTCTTATTCAGCTTAATTCATTTTCCTTGGACCTGTGCAGTAAGATTCATCCCATCTTCTGAGTATTCTAAAGTGAAATAGAATTCCTTGACTATCTTATTAAAAGTAGTGGAAATTGGTCCTTCCATGAGATACATGCAACCTTATCTTTTAACCATCTCAATAATTTCCACCATACCAGGTTCTGCTAGCACATTTTAATAAAAAATCCTTCTAGTTAAACCCTTTTCATTCTTCAAGATCCTATTTCTATCTTCCATGGATAGAACCTTACTTTTCTCCACATTCTTTCTACTATTATAAGTGATCACAAATACTCTTTCAACTAATTTTCTCTTCTTGAACCAGGTCCTTTAAGAGTCAGCTGCCTCTCAATAAAAATTCCAGACTATTTTTCCAAAAATTATTGGTGTTTTACTGATATTGTTTTTCTTGTGATCAACTAAGCTCTTTCATAGGCTATTTGACAAAAAAATAAGGTTTATAGAAACCCATGTTTCATTTACGATAACACTACTAGAGCATTTTTTATGATTCCAGGATAATTCCCTGTCATCTCTTGTTTACTCTTTTTGCAACCACTTGATTCTTCTTCTTAAGACCAATCCTTAGGTATTCATACTAATTATCGAGTGGATAACATTATTATACGCAAATTCTACTAAACATAGGTGGTCCTCTCCAGAGTCTATTTTTTATTTAACTAAGGTATGTAATGTGGAACCTAGGCTTCTATTTACCACTTCTATTTTTCCACTGGTTTATGGCTGGCAAGATTTTGAGAAAAGCAATTTGGTGCCAAGCCTACATCACAATGTGATCTAAATGTGACTAAGGAACTTAGAGTCCCTATCACTAACAATGTCCAAGGAATTTCATGTATTTTAATAATATGATCATCACTTTTATGACATGGAATAAAATGGGCCATTTTTGAAAAACAACCAACCGCAACAAAAATTCTATCTCTATCCTTCCTTGTCCTAGGAAAACCCAGAACAAAATACATAGAGATGTCAAGCCATGGGCATTGTGGGGTATATAATCCCTGAGGGTGATGGCAGGATATTTCCTCTCTTGCAAACAATTATGTCCATGACCTAGAGGGAATACACAACCTATTTTCTTTAAACAAGAAACTATCAAACTTCGAATAAGGTATAGAAGTCCTACCTCTCATCCACCTTTCCCTACCCCATTACTCACAATCTTTGAATGTTTGAACAAACTTTGGGTTCTCGAGATAGATTGTATTTAGACACTAAAACCCCATCAACTTATAAGACAATATAGAGATTATAACATATTTCCTAGATAGTACATCGACTACCACATTTTCTTTTTTGTTTTGTATTGAATTACATAAAGAAAAGTCTCTAGAAATGCAATCCATTTGGAATGTTATTTATTCAATTTATCATGGGATTGAAGGTGCTTTAATGATTCATGATCGGTTCAGATCATGAACTCCTTAGGCCATAAATAGTGTTGCCAATTTCCCAATGATCTAACCAAGGCATACAACTCGATATCATAAGTGTAGTAATTTAAAGTTACGCCCTTGACCTCTTCACTAAAATAGGCAGTACATTTATGGTGTTTCATTAAGACGGTACCTATTCCTACCTTACTAAAATCATGTTTAATTTTAAATATTTTATCAAAATTTCATAATTGCAATAAGGGCCGAAGCTAAATGGCCTTCACTATTTCAATTGCATTAATTTTCTCATCACCCCAATTAAAAAGTTTATTCCGACTAATCACCTCGGTCAAGGGAGTGGTGATGGTATTAAATCCTTTGAACCTTTAAAACTAGCCAACCTATTGAAGCTTCGTACTTCACTAATGGATTTTGTAGTTGGCCAATTCTATATGGTGTCTATCTTATATTCATCCATCTTGATTCCTCTAGAACTTAAATCAAATCCCAAGAACACTACTTCATTCATACCAATAGAGCACTTTTTCAAGATTAGCATATAATTTATCCCTCCTAAGCACTCCAACACATTTTGCAATTGTAAGACATTCTCTTCAAGGGATTTACTATAAACTAGAACATCAACAAATTATACCACAATGAATTTTCCAATGAACAATTTCAGCACATGGTCCATAAATCACATAAATGTATTAGGATTAATTTTTTGGTCAAATGTCATGACAATCTATTCATATAGACAAAACTTGGTCTTAAGTAGGGTCTTCTACTCATCACCCAATTATATCTGGATTTGGTGGTATCCGCTCCTAAGATCTGTCTTAAAAAAGACACAAGAACCATTCAACTCATATAGCATACTATCCAAATAGGTAAGTGTGTGGCAATACTTTATCGTTATTTTACTAGTGGTTGGAAAATCAACACACATCCACTATGTCCCATCTTTCTTTTGCAATAAAAATATTTGGACCGCATATGGACTCATTCTCTCTGTGATGTATCCTTTGTTTAGGAGTTCCTCAAAATTCCTTTGGAGAACTTTGGTGTCTATGAGATTACTTTGATAGGATGGTTTTTTAGGTAATTGATAACCTAATACGAAATTAATTTGATGCTAAATTCCCAAAAATTAGGGTAATAATTGGCCTAGATCCTTTTCGAATCATCCTTAAATTCCTACAAAACAAGAGAAATAAAGTGGATAATAGTTTAAGTAGACTGGTTAGTATAGAAGAATGGGTTAGAAGGAGCATGGGTGCTCTATCATCATGTTTCTTGCAATGATCCTTCTTCCTAGCCAATATCACTATGGGATTTTTTCCTTTTAAACTCCACTTCTCAATTTATTCATCCTTCTCCCTAGTTTGGAATTCTTCCTCACCTTTTCTCTTACCCTTCTCTTTTAATTCTTTTATTCTTTGGCAAGCCTTATTCACTTGAGATGGTGAATGTGTATGGAGAGTAAATTTTTAACCGTTCAACTCAAAAAAATACCAATAGGTCCTTTCATCATTCTTGGTTGAATGATAATATTTCCATGACCTACCAAGAAGATATGACAAGTTTTCATAGGTATCACATCACAAGGCACCTTATCATGATAACTTTTAACTTTGCATGAAATCACCACTTGTCTGGTCACCTTTAAATCTCCACATTCATTTAACAATAGGATTTTATAAGGTGTAGTATGATTGGTTATGGGAAACATCAAGAAATCATCCATATTAGCACTAGCCAAATTATCATAACTCTAACTATCAATGACAAAGGATCACACATTCTCATTGATTTTGGAACTTCATATGGAATAGATTTTCCCATTAACTAGGATCATCTATATACCTTAATAATCATTGCTTGCCTCACAATAAAGTTTGGAACCTCAAACTATACATCTTGAGTCCAAGAATCCTTATTATCTTTCTCTACTTGCTCATTTTCTTTATACCTCTCTCTATCTTGAGATTTATCATCATTCTTATTATCTAATCATATCTCTTCTCTAAGGAAATACACCCTTTTTTACCTAAGTGTCACATATATTCGCTTGGAATATTCATTTTTATTATGTGCCCATCCTTGTCATTAAAAACATTGAAAATCTTTAGAATTAGTAGTAGTATATTTGTTACCTTCATTCCTTTGATGGTGCATTGTAGTGGCCTTCTCTATGGGCTTCTTGTGACAGGACTTGTTATAGTCGATATTCTTGTTCCATCCCGATGAAGATTGAGATACCACTTTGTTCTTACTCCAAGGATTGGTAGATGTGTACTCTTTTGGTTTGTATGATGCCCTTGAAATTCCCAGGGCTGCTTGGAAGATTTCTTTATGGTTTGAAACTTGTGGATAGCCATAGATTAGGATATCTCTCTGTTCAACCTAACTTTAAAGAGTATGATGGCATGTGACATGTTCTCATGATACTTAATCATTAAGATCAATTTTTGGAATTCATCATAGTAGGTAAAGACACTATGCCTTCCTTTTCTCAAGTTGTATAGCTCGACAACTAACTCGTGCTATACCTCTCCGGCACATACTTTTTCTTATAAGTCCCTTCAATGCATCCTATTGGGGTGATTGTCCTTTGTTTAGCACATTTATAAACCTCTTTTAATAATCACACAATGTATTGGCAAATCCGTCAAGTGGGTATGGTATAACAATTTTTCTTATCATTAGTGATATCACTAAATTAAAATATCCTTTCACAAGAGGAATCCCATGAGACATAAGCCTCAGGATCACTCTCACCTTTGAAGGTTCAAAGACTAATCTTAATTAAATTGATACATGCATCTCCATATTGATTACCTTTTTTATTTGATTGATCATAACCTTGGGGTCAAATTCCTATGTTTTCTCTCCTATTAGGCAGTGGACCAAATCTTCCTCCTTGACCTCAGTGACCTCCTTGACCAATTCCTCATTTTCTCCTCCCATGTGTCGGCTTTATTGAATTTGAAGTGTTGTTATCCATTGTTTGTGATGTTTTGACTTTAAGATCAATTTTACCTATGAAGAAATACAATAAAAAACAAGAAATATGTTAGCATTAGGTAAATAACCTCATAACTCTACACATTTTTGTATGACTAACACTTGGGTCGTAAATATAAAGGATGGATTATACTTCAGGGGTAGTCGAGATGTCAAACACTACTCTTGATCAAATTTGTTTATTATTTGAAAGACTTAAATAAATGTATACGAACTTGGATCAATAACTAGCGATGAAATAAAAATGAGAAAAGCTTGAAAGAAGTAGGACGATTAAAAAATATAGACGCTAGAACTAATGAACCAACTTAGTAGGTGTATTACTAGTTTTTCAGTAGTTTAAGAATCAAAATATGAATTTAAGAGTCAAAAATGAAACTAGATGGATTGAACTTAAGAAAAATTAAGTTGGGAGGCTTGAGCATTTTTTGAGTTGCTGGAACAGGCTGGGTACACTTCAGGTGCAAGCCAAATATAAGAGGTCCTATTTTGACTTTCCTAAGAAGGTTAGGAGAACCTCAGGTGCAATACTAGAGTAAAAGGTACTGTATTGAACTGCTTTACCAGTTCATCCACATCTCAAGCGCAGATGGCCCAAACCAGCTATGAAAATTGGGTAAAAATGCCCTTGTTGTGGTCCCCCTTTATCTCTTTCTTTTGGAATATTCCTTGGGCCCTTTAGATATGATTTTGTACAAACACCTTTTCTTACTTTTCCTTTCTCTTTCTTGGATCAAACAACAACTTTGAGAGGAATATTTCTCTTACATATTTAAAGATTATCAAAAACACTATGAACACAAAAATTCCCATCTATTGCATGTTTTCACCAAATGGCCCAAATATTTTAGTCGTAGGCTCCCTTCAATGTAAGGAACACTTTCCTACCAACCTTAACCCTAAATTCCACACAAAAACTTGTATATCTACAAATCCATTTTCTCTTTTTATCTATTTTAAAGAAAAAATGATGGATTTTCTCTTTAACACCTTCAAGCCACCCTCAAAACTCATTTCTTGACTCAAAATACTAGATGAAGCTAAATTTAGGATGTAAACTTCAAGAATGTCTCAAAACTCAATGAAATTTTGGGATGTTTTCTCTAAAAAGACCTTTTTACCCTTTTTTATTTTCAATTTTCTAGATAACAAAACCTAATATTGAATTTGTGTAAACGAACTCATGCTCGACTCTGATACCAAATGATACTAGTAAATACTGGAAACTAAAAATCAAATGCAAAAAGTTAAAGAGATACTAAATGAGATATAAAAATTAGACACAAGAAAAAGAAGTAATTAAGAAAAAAAGATATTTTAAGCCCTAATACCTCAATTAAAAGCTTAATCTCACACCTAATTCCTATGGTGACTAAGAGGGAATTGATCGCCCTCAAGATCACTCATCTCTAAGAAAAACATCAACAAATACACACCAAACTCTCTCTCAATAGAGAAGTCTTCACCAATATTAAAGAATAAACTAAGGAAAATTTCTAAATTAGATAGTATTTATAGCATTGGGCTATTTATTACATATTTGAGGCGCTAAAGTGACCTATTTACAAGAAAACACCAAAATATCCCGCTTGGAGAAGTAGAGGTGTACCCTGGGAGTACCTCAGGTGTAAGAGGTAATATTTTGGCCTAGACAAGTAGATCCAAATTAGGTTTATCATACCCCTAGAATAGATATAGTGCAGGTCCCCTCCAAGGGGCTTTTTAGCCCCGTCTCGCACTCTTTCTACCCCTCTAAGGACCCTTGATCCAATGTAGATCCAATAAACCTTACATAAAACCATTTTGATGTTGATACGATGCCTTTAAGAACCTCTTTTTGTATAAAAATGCTTTGGAGCACTTAAATTTCTCGAGCTTGGACTCTAGTGAAGGGTCTTTAGCTCACACAAATTGAATCATCTAGAAAAATAATTTCCAAATGGTGCATCTATCATCTCTTTTTTGGTTAAGCATTCAAAGTTTGAGACCCTGATTCATGAGTCAGTTGTTATGGTAAATGAATTTCCAAAAGTGTTTCCTTAAGATCTGTGTAGAGTTCTTCCGGAGCAAGAAATTGACTAGGGAATAAATCTCCTTCTAGATACCTTGCCTAGCTTAAATCCACCCTATAGTATATCTCCGACTAAGCATAATAAATTAAAGTAGTTTAAATACATTATATATGGGTTTTATTAGGTCCAATATCTCTCCAGGGGTGCTCAAATTTTCCTTATACATAAGAAAAATGGTTTTATCATTCGATGGAAAATTATAAATACATTTTATTTATATCCTTTAGGTTTTTAGAAAGTTAGAGATAGCTAGGGGTTTGTCACTATAAATAATGTTAGTAATGGCTTTCAAACATACAGTTACATATTCAACTTTATGGTTTTAAATTCAGATATTATTGTTGATTTTTATTACTATTTCATCATTTATTTAAACTGCTACATAATTTTATTATCACTTATTGTAGTATTCATAGTATCAAGATAATTCTTTGGTTAGCTTGGGGTCATTTATGGCCCGAGGCATTGTGTTATGACTAGCAAGTAGTCTATGGTCTTGACAATTATTTTTAGTATGAAGAGCTGTTATCGATCACTAAGGGTAATAAATTCAAGGTCTTCAGGACAAAGTGGCTATTTTGGGTTAATTATTCATAAGATAAGAGTGACTAGGGCATGTTTTTATTGTGGGGGCTTTTTGTCATCTTTCCAAAGAGCGTCGTCAGCATAGGATGATTGAGCCTGCTGGACAAATTATTCCTTCAATTAGGTTAGTGTTACCACTATATAAGGGTGGTTTCTAGGTGTAAAACATGGTCCTTAGGGTCTTAGAGGTAGTTCCTAGAGTTCTCATAAATTGTCTTAGGTAGGTAGGGTCAATGGTTAGGTAGGCACCTAGTTTGAAGATTGGTGATATCATCTATATATTATTCTTTGTCCGATAGGGATGGAAACTTCATATGATATTAATATAGTCATGATCTTAGTATGCTATTAGCTAGCTTTTGCTTTATTTGATCTAGGCACCGCGTATTTGTATATTTTTACTTATTATAAATCTTAGTTGGGGTTGTCTTATGTTCCATTATCTTTTCCTATGTATGTATCTACTCTCATGGGTGATTTTTTAGTAGTAGATCAGGCATTTAGATCATGTATTGTCTCTATTTGGGTGTAGAACACTCAGACTAATCTGATAGTACTATACATGGTTAACTTTCATGTTATTCTAGGTATGGACTGGTTATCCCCTATCACAAGGTCTTGGAAATCTTTTTCAAGACTTTTACCTTTGTTATACCTGACATACCGACAATTATGTGGTAGGGTTTTTATAAATATATGATGACATGGGTGATTTCTTATATTCAGACTAAGAGACCAGTATTAATAGTATGTTTGTCTTAGATTTCATACGTTCATAATGTTAGAATTGATATTCCTCCACTTTACTCTATTCCTATAGGCTGTGAGTTCCCTGATGTCTTTTTAACTGGCCTATAGGATTTTATCTTAAGTGTGATATAAATTTGATGTTGATTTTACGTTAGGACTCAGCCTGTTCTTACTACACCTTACTAGTTGGATCCTATTGAGCTAAAGGTTCTAAATATTTATCTTTAGTATCTTCTAAGTAAGTGGTCTATTAGATCAAGTGTCTCCCCTTGGGGTGATCCTATTCTATCTATGAAAAATAAGAATGGTTCTTTGCATATGTATATTGATTACAGACAAAAGAATAAGGTGTAAGACCCCGCAAAATTCTCTCGTAGTCTGAGCCTTAGAGCATGTTTAGTGGAGTGTAAATCCGGCCGTAAAAGGTTGAGAAGTGTCTTCCCAAGTGAGAAATATTTTTAACTATGAAGAATTTATCTAATATCGACTTTTTGTCATGTAGAGAATTGAATAAACTTTCCATGAATACCATTTTTTCCAAAATCCGACATCGAACGAGAAAGTTATGACCGTTTTACTAAGAGCTATTGGAACCACCCAGGTGCGAAGGACGGATTGATGGATCATCGAGCTCGCAACGGACAGAAGCCCAGACCGTTGCAACAAAGGAAGTAACTTCCTTTCTGGACCAAGTGCGATGGCCAGGACAATGGACCACCAAGGCTGTGATGTACCATCGCTGAGACCGTTGCCACTGAGGCAGTGTGGTCTCATCCTAGCCAATGTACGATAGACAATCCAACGGACTGTTGGGTTTACAATGGGAAATCAAAACCAAGGCAGTGTGTTCTTTTTCTGACCAACATGCAAAGGACGATCTAACGGACCATCAGACTAGCAATGGACCATCGTTTCGACCGTCGTAGGCCCCGTTCAGTATTTTTAAGATGTTTTGAAAATGGATTTTTAGGACTTTTCCCACTTTTTAAGCCCCTATCTATAAATGATCAAGGCTCACAACTTCATTTCTCATCTTCAACATAAAAAACTAGGGTTTTCTACAAAATCAAAACCCTTCTTTCTTCTTCAAAAAGAATCAAGAGAAATTAAGAAATTAAGAATCTCTCTAAGAGCCTTCAAGAAAGAGTTTCCCTAAGGTATGCAGATGTTGATTCTTGGGTTACTTTCACCCAAGAAGCTCAAGAACCCTTTTCTAAATTTCAAAGATCCTATGTTTATGAGTTTTCATGATTCATGTGAGTTGAAATTGGAGTTCATGCTTTTATTGAGTTTTTAATTCATGTTTTGTTTATGAGGTTTCAAGCTTTGACCCTAGTATGTGATATTCATGTGATGATCATGATAAACCCTTTTCAAGTTTCTTTTTAAGTGATGTGTTCATGTAAATTAAGTGATGAAATTTTTGAATAAGCAAGGCATTCTCCCCATATGTTTGATAAAATGCTTATTTGAAAGAATTAGAGCCATTATAGCATGTTGATTAGAAATCGCCCATGCATGCCAAGTGTTTATTAAGAAGCCTTAGTGAATGAATTATGTCATGCTTGCATGAAATTCCCCAATTATGTTCTCTTCGATACAAGCTAAGACTTTAATACATGCTAAGTGTTTGATGCAAGACCTTGTTGAATAGAGTATAGGCCAATAGCGTGTCTCCCTATACTATCACATGTCTATGATTTCTAAATGATTGAAGAGATTCTTAAGTAATTGTGATGGTGAATGAACGTCAATGATCTTTATTATTCAATAATGACTATGTTTTAATTTTATGTTATCGTATCCTGGGGTATTTATACCCGACAAATTAGGTGTAGTCCTGAGCCCACGTTAGTTTTATTGATAATCTCACTAAATCCATAATTCTCAGAACTCAGTGATTTATAGAACTCTGTACTCGCAGACAGATACAGAACTTAAGAAATCTCAAAAATCTCAGTAATCTTAGTATTGCTATTATTCTAGCCTCAGTTCAGTACTCAACTCAAATCTAGTAGTATTCAAGTGTTCAATTTGGAACTCACTATCGTGTAGTCGATGACGAAATTCAGTAGTATTCCATCAGATATGGAACCAAGTGAATTCAACGTAACTCAGTCAGATCATTCGAGAAATATGATCAGTAACAGACTCAGCTTAGTCTAAGTTTAGTTAAGAATTAGTTTAGAGTCTTTCAGTTGGGAGTAGGAGCAAGCACCGAGCGAGTGTAGGGATAGCGACTCCCTGTTAGAGAGGTAGAGTCGTTAGGAGCAATCCTTGAACACCAGAACTGCATAGCCAGCGCAGGATCAAGGGTCACCCGTTAGAATAAGGCTTGACTATTATACTTCTTAAGGATTGACTTTCTGTGAGGGTCACCCATTAGAGAGGCTTGACCAAAGTAGGAACAGTATTGACACCCTTCTAGCTGGGGGTTATAGGTTGGACCCCACCAGTTTAGATTTGAGGTATGTCGGTTAAGTGATAACTCCCACAGCTACAGTTTCAATATCAGTCATTAGAGTAGAACTCAAAAATCAAGACTGTCAGATACAGTTACCTATCTCAGTAATGAACTCAGATAGTTCCATAAATTTATGGACCACCCGCTAGATAGGTCTGGTCCCTTATAAAGTTATTCCAAACCAGCATTATCAGATCCAGAGATTACCCGTTAGATAGGCTCAATCTCAATCTCAAATTTAGTTGAGTAATCTCATTATCATCTCCAGAGATCACCCATTAGATAGACTTGATCTTAATTGAGTAATCTTATTATCAGATCCAGAGATAACCGTCTCTTATTTAGTTGAGTAATCTCATTATCAGATCTAGAGTTCACCTGTTAGATAGGCTTGATCTCAATCCCAGATTCAGTTGAGTAATCTCATTATCATATCAAGAGATCACCCATTAGATAGGCCTGATCTCGTTCTCAGACTCAGTTGAGTATTCTTATTATCAAATTTAGAGATCTTTCGCTAGATATGTTGGATCTCAGAAACAATCATATTTTATCATTGATAGTAGGTTCGAGGATCATCCGTTAGAGAGGTTTGATGTCAGATTCAGTTAGTCGAGAGTAGCAAGCTCCAAGTGCAGTCATTGATGTGAGTAGATTCAGTTAATCAGCTTCAGTAATATCAGTTTCCAAGATCACTCACTAGAGAGGACTGATCTCAACTCCAGTACTTAGTTTTCAATATTAGGAGATTCAATTGTTCAGTATCTTAGTATTAGTAGTGAATTTAGATGATAGTAAAGTAGTACCCGAGTTGTAGTATTTGGAGTCACGATGATTTCAGTTATGATTTGTGCATTAAAGCATGTGTTCTCATTCAGTACTCTCATGATTATTTAGTTAAATAATTTTTCAAGGATAAGCCCTTGTATTTAGCCTTACCTCCTCTTCATACTCAATACATTCCCATACTGATGCATTGCAATATGGTGTTTTATTTGACACCGTAGGTTCAAAGGTATGAGATTTAGAGTACCCTTAGCTGCTCAGTCCCAGTCAGCAATAGTACATGTAGCAGTGAGTCCTTTTTATTCGAGGATGATTCTTATTTTATTATCGCATCATATTTAGTTTATTTTCAGTAAACAGAGTTAGTTAGGGTCATGTCCGATCAACTCCACAGTTCAGACAGTGTAGAGGCTTTTTCAGACAGATGTATCAGTATTCAGTTTTCAGTATTGAGTATTTTTAGATGTTTTAAACCTTATGTCTAGTTTCTATATTTATTATCTATATTATGTAGTGCTCAGGTACAGATATCAGTAGAGGGTTAGCTTGTGGTCCTTCGATATCATGAGCACCATGTGACGTTTCAGTTCTAAAAAAATTAGGTCATTACAAACTTTGTATCAGAGCCTAAGGTTCAATAGTTTCCTAGAGAGTCTAAAAAGTCGCATCTAGTATAGTTTTGTACATGGGTGTGTTGCGCACCACATTTATGTACAAGAGGCTATAAGATGTTTTTAGGAGCAGTTTCCCTTCTATTAGTGTTCATGTCGTGCGAGTGAGCGTGAGCTCGAGTTGATCCTCAGTCTAATCCACTTCTTTCTATAATTTATATAGTATGCCTCCTCGCAGAGATAATGCCCATAGAGTTGATGACTAGCCACCTCAGCCAGTAGATCTTGAGAATAAGAATGTGTCACATGTAGAGTTTCAGGAAGCTCTTTAGGAGCTAGCCCAAGCTGTGACAATTAGTGTTCAGACATTTTATCTGCAAAATAGGGGTTTAGCCGCAGCCAGAATTAGAGATTTCAAGAGAATGAGCCCATCTGAATTTCTTGGGTCAGAAGAGAGTGAGTACCCACAACTTTGTCTTGAGGAGGTGAGAAAGATTACCAAGACTATTCATGTTTCTGTAATGCCTTGAAAATGGGTCTCAGGACGTCACATGGTGCTTAGGCCAATAAGTAGCCCCAAGCCAACCCTTTGAGCCTATTACTCCTCATAATAACTCATTCAAGAAGAAATATACAAAACACTGGCACTATCATATCAAATGAATGAAAATACAAAGATAATACTCGGTCCAAATGACCATAATACTGGAAATCTCAACACAGCCACAATCTGATAACTAGTTTGACAAAGCTTCTACTACTCCATGAACTAGAGAGCCATTGGGAAAGGTGTAATATTCCGCATGTTTCTAAGCTAGGAAGTGAATAAGTATTCCTACGTATGAAATCTCCTATAATATGATTCATACTTGAGTACATGAATTACAATGAATATCCTAGTGATAGGATAACTTATGATGCATTAAGCATATTCATATGAGTCACTTAAGGTAATACAAGCTAAGAGTTTTTGAATCCATCAAGTTTTAGTGCTCGATTTTGCAAGGGTCATCTTTGAATGAGTATAACTTGATGTTAATGTGGTATTTTGGATGATTTAGACATACCAAATTATAGAGAATCAAATGAGCTTTCCAATGATACCAATTTCTCCTTAATTCAATACTCGAGCGAAAAGTTATGCCCATTTTCGTGAGAGATAGTAAGCATAGGCGATTGGTTAGGCGCCGCCCAACCAAAGCATAGGCGATCACTTGGGTGCCACCTAAGTCAATTCCAGGTGCCAAAAACACTCCGTCTTGAGTTATTTTAAGGGTAATTAATTAATTTAAACACTCCTTACATTTCCCTAAACTTAACCCTACAAAATATATAGCTTTTAAACATATTACAACCCTATTATCTTCTCAAAATTCATCATCCAAGAGCACTAAAAGAGAAAAAAACTTGGTTGCGTAACTAAGCTTGAAGATCCAATTTCAAGGAAATTCCTCCATCAATCATCAAGAATATTCCTTCTAAGGTATGCATGAGTTGATTTATGGATTCCTTTCATCCATAAAGCTCAAAACCCCTATTTTTCATTATAAAGTATGATTTCTATATTGTTGGGTGTTGATGATCATGTTGTTGATATTGGCTGATTCCCAAGATGGAATCTTTATATATTTTTTTGAATTTCATGATATCATATGAGTTGGAAACATGTAAATTTGGTTGTTCAAGATGTATAATTTGATGATTTCACCTATGCTTAAAATATGCATGTAAGGTGTTTGATAAAATACCTAAGAAACTAGAAATCATGCAATATAGCTAAATTGTTAATAAATGAAAGATTCATGATATGCCCTTACATTCCAATGACTTCTATGTTATTAATGTGCCTTGTAAATATAATTTGGAATACTCATGAACTATTCTTATGAGATTATGCTATGTTTACTTGCAAATCCTACTTATGAACAAGCTGTATGATAACCATGCAATTCACATGAACATCCAAGCTATTGGTATGTTTTGCCAATATGATTATGCAATGAACATGATATTAAGATTGTGCAAGTACTTCCATGTGATATGAAATCCTTTCCATGCAATACATTGTTGATAACCATGATTAGTATGAGATCCCTACTTATGATATTATAAATTATGGACTCTACTCTTATGATCAAGTCGGTCATGTGTGTCAGTTTCCTTCTATCGAGTCCTGGGGGTACTTGTACCCAGAAACTATAGCTGTGTGCCTAGAGCTATGTCATGTTTCACGATATCCGAACTCAAGTTATGATTCTATAGACTTACGTTAGTCATATGACTCAGGTAAACCTCATGATCTTAGTCAGTTTTTAGATATCAGTACCATTCCGCCAGTCAATGAAATTCAGTAAGATTAAGTCATGTACAGTCAGTTATTCATTTCTAGTCCCTCTAGATGGGAGTAGAGGTTAGTACCAAGTGAACCCAAGGATGGGAACTCATCGGCCAGTTCAGGGTGTGATTCTTAGTAGTCATCCTTGTGTTCCAGAACTACGTAGCCAGTGTAGGTTGAGATATCTTAACCCGTCAGATTAGGGTTGATGAGGTGGCTTAACCCGATAGTTTAGGGTTCCCACCATTCTCATTGAGTACCCGCCTAATAAGGGTCACTCACAGGCTGTCCTTACTCGTGGCACGGTATTGACACCCCTCCAGTCAGGGCAAAAATTAGACCCCAGCTTAGCCATAATGGCATACATAGAGCATATCGGTTAAACACTACTTCCCACAGTTTCAGTATTAGTCTCAATAAAAGAACTCAGGGCATTCTTTAGATTTTAGTATATACAGAACTATCAGATAAACACGTCTATGTTATTAGTTTCAGTATTAGTCATGACAGTTATCAGTAAACCATGTATTAGCTTACAGGTCATGGTATCACGTATTCACGGTCCTAGTTTCTATATATGTATGTTTGCACTCCCACGTTCATATTGGTCAGTCAGTGTTGTTCATGCATGAAACCCTTTATGTTCAGCCTACCTTCCTCGTATACTCAGTACTTCAGTTGTACTGACGCATTTGCGCTATAGTGCTTTCTTTTCATTTTACACCATAGGTTCCGAGACATGAGCTCCAGCCCAGCAATAGCAGTAGCATTCCAACCGCTGAGACACAGTGAGTCCTCATTGATTTGCGGATAATGTATTAGCTTACAGGTCATGCTATCACATATTCACGGTCCCAGTTTCTATATATGTATGTTTACACTCCCACGTTCATATTGGTCAATCAGTGTTGTTCATGCATGAAACCCTTTGTGTTCAGCCTACCTTCCTCGTATACTCAGTACTCCAGTTGTACTGACGCATTAGTGCTAGGGTTCTTTCTTTTCATGTCATACCATAGGTTCCGAGACACGAGCTCCAGCCCAACAGTAGCGGTAACATTCCAGATGCAGAGACACAGTGAGTCCTCATTGATTCGAGGATAATATTATTTGATTGATTCATTTATTTCTTCAGTTCAGTTTTACGGAGTTAGTTGTAGACAAGTTCCTTCAACTCATTATTTAGATAGTTTAGAGGCTTTCAGATTTATGTTCAGCTTTATGTGTAGATTTATGTTCAGATTGAGTTATTTTGGGTATTTTCACCCACATGGTTTTATTCAGTTGAACCTTATAGCCTTATAGTTCCATGTATTCCGTATTATTATATCATGATTTGTAGTATATAGGTACAGATATCAGTCATGGGTTAGCTTGTGGTCCCTGGGGGTCATGAGCACTATGTAGTATTCTGGTTCAGTGAATCGGGGTGTTACAAACTTGGTATCAGAGCCTAAGATTCAATAGAGTCCTAGGAAGTCTGAAAGCCGCATCTAGTAGAGTCTTGTACATGGGTGTGTTGCGCGCCACATATATGTGCGGGAGGCTATAAGATGTTTTAGGAACAGTCCCCTTTCTTTATTATTCATGTCATTCTAGTGAGCATAATCACAAGTTAAATTCTCAGTCTAATCCATTCTTCTCTTATCCAGACCATGGCCCCAAAGAGAAGAAACTAGCCAGCTCCTCAGCTCGAAGATCCTTTGGGCGAACATGTTTAACATATGGAGTTTAGAGCCGCATTTACCAAACCTGCTCAGTCCATGGCTGCACAGAATAAATTGGCACCAGTCATTTTGTCCAATCCAGTGGCCACTCCCAAAGAAGCTATGGTTCGGGACTTCACCCGGATGAATCCTCCATCTTTGCATGGGTCTAAGTCTGATGAGGACCCTCAGGAGTTCATTGACCAATCCAGAAGGTCATCGACATCATGGGTGTTATTTCTATTGAGAGTGCTGAGTTAGCCACCTACCAGTTACAGGATATTGCTCATGATTGGTACAAATAGTGGAAGTCTGAGAGGTTAGATGATACTGGCCTTATTGAGTGGGAGGAATTTGTGATGGCCTTTTTAGATAGATTCTTTCCCCAAGAGCTGAGGAAAGCCAAAGTTCTTGAGTTCATCAACCTTAGGCAGGGGAATATGACGGTTAGGGAGTATTCTCTCAGATTTACTCAGCTTGCCAGGTATGCTCCTTATATGGTTGCAAACAATAGAGCTAAGATGAGCAAGTTCGTGTTAGGGGTCAATGATAGAGTAGTAAATGAGTGTAGGTCTGCAATGATGATCGGTGATATGACCTTAGCCAGACTCATGACCCATGCCCAGCAAGTAGAAGAGCAGAAGTTTAAGACTAGGGAGAGGCAGAATAAGAGAGCAAGGTCAGGTAATTTCAATTTTCCTCACCCCAAGTAAGATAGAGAAAACCGTTCATAGTTTTGCTCTAAATCAGTCGTTCCAGCTCCTTCCACATCCAGCGCTCCAGTGCCAAAGTTCAGAGGCAGCAATAGAAACAAAGTTCCAGGCTCTAAATCTTAGGGTAGTGTTAGCAGTGCCCGAACGAATCCCCTTTGTCAGACTTATGGTAAGAACCACAAGGGCATTTGCAGAGCCGGTAGTGATGTCTGTTTTGGTTATGGCAAGCCAGGCCACAGAATTAGGGAGTGTCTGTAGTCAAGTCTTCGAGGTCGGCAAAATTATTCTACAGCTTATTCCAGTGGCCCGAACCAGCAGGGTGCCATTTCCAGTGCTACCAGTGGGCAACGCCCAAACAAACTCTGTGCTCTTCAGTCCCGGCAGGATCAGGAAAATTCTCCTGATGTCGTTACTGGTACGTTACAGATTTTCCATGTTCATGTTTATGCTTTTCTAGACCCAAGTTCATCTTTGTCTTTTGTTACTCCATATATAGCAGGCGATTTTGGAAACTGTTCCAAAGTCCTAGTAGAGCCCTTCTTTGTCTCTACCCTAGTGGGTAAAACCATCATAGCCCAGCGGGTATACAGGAACTGCCCGGTTATGATATCTCAGAAATCCATATCAGCAGATTTAGTGGAGTTAGAGATGACTGATTTTGATATCATTCTCCGCATAGATTGGCTTTATTCCTTCTATGCCATAGTCGACTATAGATATTGTATAGTTCAGTTTCAGTTCCCGAATGAGCCTGTCCTAGAGTTGAAGGGTAGCATTTCAGTATTCAGGGGTCAATTTATTTCCTACCTTCGAGCAAGGAAAATGATTTCTAAGGGATGTGTTTATCATCTCTTGCATGTTAATAATTCCAGATCTATATATCCTAGCCTCGAAACTGTCCCTGTTGTTAATGAATACTCAGATGTCTTTTCCGAAGATCTTCCAGGCATTCCTCACGAAAGGGAAATAGACTTCGGCATAGACCTTCTTCTGGATACTCAACTTATTTCTATTCCTCCATACAGAATGGCACCAGTAGAACTCAAGGAACCGAAAGATCAGTTGAAGGATCTCTAAGATAAAGGATTCATCAGACCCAGCATTTCCTCATGGGGTGTGCCAGTGTTATTCGTGTGCAAGAAAGACGGTTCTCTCAGGATGTGTATTGATTACCATTAACACAATAAGGTAATGGTTAATAACAGATATCCTCTTCCCTAGATTGATGATCTATTCAACCAAATTCAGGGTGCCAGTTACTTATCAAAGATAGACCTTAGATCAGGTTATCATCAGCTCAGAGTTAGAGAATGTGACATTCCAAAGATAGCTTTCCATACTCGGTATGGTCACTTTGAATTTTTAGTCATGTCATTTGGTCTTACCAATGCCTCTGCAGCTTTTATGGATTTGATGAACCGTGTGTTCAAGAAGTACTTGTACATGTTTGTCATAGCCTTCATAGATAATATTCTGGTCTATTCTCGCACAGAGCGTGATCATGCAGACCATCTCAGGATTGTTCTTTAGACTCTCAGGGATCACTAGTTATTTTCTAAGTTCAGCAAGTGCGAATTTTGGCTAAGATCAGTAGCATTCCTTGGCCATATTATTTCTGGTGATGGCATTAGAGTAGATCCTCAGAAAACTGAGGCAGTAAGATACTGGCCTAGACCCGTATCTCTATTAGATATTAGGAGTTTCTTGGGATTGGGTGGCTATTACAGATGGTTTGTCGAGGGATTTTCTTCTATTACATCTCCCATGTCATGATTGACTCAGAAGAAGATTAATTTTCAGTGGTCAGATTCATGTGAGAAGAGCTTTCAAGAGTTGAAGACTCGACTCACCTCCGCTCTAGTTCTAGCTATTCCAAATGGTTCAGACAGTTTTGTAGTCTATTGTGATACATCCAGAGTGGGTTTAGGTTGTGTCCTCATGCAACATGGTAAGGTCATATCCTACGCCTCCAGACAGTTAAGGCCACATGAGAAGAATTATCCTACTTATGATCTTGAGTTAGCAGTGGTAGTTTTTGCCTTGAAGATTTAGAGGCATTATCTCCATGGAGTTCATGTAGATGTCTTCAAAGACCATAAAAGCCTCCAGTATGTCTTTTCCCAGAAAGATCTTAATCTTCGCCAGAGAAGGTAGTTAGAGCTCTTGAAGGATTACGACATGAGTGTTCTTTATCATTCGAGCAAGGCCAATGTTGTAGCGGACGCTCTCAGTTTCTATATATTATGTTTACATGTCATGCTATCACATATTCACAGTCCCAATTTCTATATATGTATGTTTGGACTCCCACGTTCATATTGGTCAGTCTGTGTTGTTCATGCATGAAACCCTTTATGTTCAGCCTACCTTCCTCGTATACTCAGTACTCCAGTTGTACTGACGCATTTGCGCTATGGTGCTTTCTTTTCATTTTACACCATAGGTTCCGAGACAATGAGCTCCGGCCCAGCAGTAGCGGTAACATTCCAACCGCTGAGACACAGTAAGTCCTCATTGATTCACGAACAATATGATTTGATTCATTCATTTATTTCTTCAATTCAGTTTTACGGAGTTAGTTGGATACATGTTCCTTCAACTCCTTATTCAGATAGTTTAGAGGCTTTCAGATTTATGTTCAGATTTATGTTCAGATTAAGTTATTTTGGGTATTTTCACCCATATAATTTTATTTAGTTGAACCGTATGGCCTTATAGTTCCATGTATTCTACATTATTATATCATGATTTGCAGTATACAGGTACAGATATCAGTCATGGGTTAACTTGTGGTCCTTTGGGGTCATGAGCATTGTGTAGCATTCCGGTTCAACTAATCGGGGTGTTACAAAAGGTCCCTAAGTAACTCAAACTGAACTGAAAGTAATGACATAAACACTCAAATAGGAATGGATTTACGTAAAACAATATTAATACTCCTTAATCAAATTATGCATGCAACTAGGAATGACTCACATGGCTTGAATAAGTCTAAAATGTAAAGCTCATAAATCATGAAGAATGAAGCATGTAGCACAAATCAGGTAAGTCATTACACTTTGGCTTTAAAATCTGTACTCTTCTCTTACACTCATTACTCATAGGCTGAAGGAAGCTTTAAACAATACTTTTAATTCATGCGTATATCTCATGGGGAGTAAAACTTCTTTAATGCTTAAGAATTTATAACTCTTTTGAGCTCAAACACTTGGAACTCAGAATCATATAACGTTGGTTTGAAAACCGATGATCAAATCCTGTTAGTAGAGAGAACTACTTCCTTCTTTGGAAAATACTCAAAGCAGTTCATTTATTTTTGAAAATATCTCATCCCAAAGCTTTAGGGAAAAATATTCTATCTCAAACAAAAATACTTTAGTTTAAGGTAGTTCTCTTAACCAACATAAACCATGTGAGCTACGTGAAGTCCAACGTCTTTTCCTCCTAATAAAGAAATCTCACGCTGGGTAGAGGCGTCATACTCTTGCCAAGGAGTATAACTCAACTCAGTGATCACTTATCTCGACCTTGGCCCAATCATCTCACCCATAGGTTCAAAATCTCAAACCTATGGTGGCACGTAGTTCTGGGATATGAAACTTTAGTAACTTACCCAACTAGGTGCTAAATACTACTCCCCTTAGTTTATCTCGCTCATCTCATGAAAATTCACTTTCAAAATAATCTCATAGTTAACAAGAACCCAACAATCAAATCTGTACTCTCATGTAGTGAAGTGGATTTCAAAGCTCTATGACCATTAGGTCAAAACATTTCTCAATAATCTTAGAATACTCAAATCATGGGTGCTTATAGCACAAAAGTTCATAAAATTGCATGTCTCAAGTAGGGCTTAATGAACCATAATTTAATCTCAAGTTAAAACTCATCAAAATGCATATTAGATAGCATAGATTCATAAATTATATGGAAATCAAGAATTTAAAACAATTTAGTTCATAATCTCAACATATTCATATAGTTCAATATCTCAAACATTTCAACTATTAACTTCTCAAGGATTAAAATCATGGGGTATAGACCCATCTACAATTTCTCAAGAAAACATATAAAAATCATGCCATTAGACTCTCAATTCATGGGAAACATAAAAAGCTTGCAACCAATAACAATGGCTGAAAAAACCCAATTCAAGTTCATGCAAACTCTCATGAATTGTGGAAAATTGTAGTTTAAATAAGGCTTTGGGCACAAGGGAGAAAGGATTACCCTTGTTCAAAACCCCACATACCTTTAATTAGAAGCTTTGGACAAACTCTCACTTTTGGGACTCTATTCGTACTCTTGAATGAGGCTTCTTGAACCTTGAATCTTGACTCAATTTAGAAAATCTATGGTGGATTCATGAGATTCTTGAAAGAGGTTTTGGATACTTAGGGTTTTTGTTGAGAGAGAACTTGAGAAAAACTCATAGAATGCTTGTAAATGACTTTAATTTGGTGTTTGTACGGTTTAAGAGGCTTGGAAAAATCCAAAGTGCCCATTTTAACTTCTGTACGAAGTTGGAAAAATTGAACTGGGAACCCAATTTTATGGGCCATCCCAACGCACCACTATTGAGGTGGGTCACTAGAAATTGACAAATGGGAATCTGGGAGTCATCGCGACACAGAGCCATTGCATTGTCCCACTATTTAGGACCTGAAACTTCAGCGCGACGCATCATAATCACGCTAGGCCACTGGAAATTGACTATTGAGAAATTGGGGTCCTCTTAGACCCGCCACTATCATGGCTTTCCCTTGGAATTTGACAATTGTCAAATAGACCCTCTCAGCGACGCGCCAAGAACTAAAATGACATTGTTTTATGACTAGGATTTAAATTAGCCATAACTTCTATCCCGGGCATCAGATTTGAGCGAATCTTATATCGACGGAAAGGTTATCAAATTTTACATGTTAAAAAAAATCAAAATTAGGGAAATTCTAAATGGCTAAAATGATACTCACTTAGGAAGTCACTCCTTAACCTTCTTGAGGAGGAATTAAGCTTATAAAAAATTTGGGGTATTACAATATCTTCCCCTTGGATACATTCATCCACGAATGTTGCTAGTTAAGCTAAGAGCACGGAGGAAATCGAGTACGTAAAGCTTAAAGAACTTGTTAAAATGCCTCTATGTCTTTCTAAACTCTTGAATACTTTAGAGAATGCATGAACTTAATAAGGATAGATGCATAGTAGAAACTTCATATTAGAAGAGGTGAATTAAGGAAGAATATTACCGTCGGCTTGATTTGAACTCACGAAAAACAGGTGCGTGTACTTGGCTTGCATGTCTTCTTCTACCTCCCACGAAGCGCCCTCAACTAATAGGTTCCACCATAAAACTTTGACCAAGGAAATTTCTTTGTTCCTCAGTCCACGGATCTGAAATCTAGAATCTCAACAAGAATATCATCAAATGAAAGACTGTTCTGATATCAGCACACTCTGAAGGATCTACTACAATGGAATCACTAATATGCTTATTAAGCATGGAGACATGTCCGGACTTAGCCAGCTTGTCTACAACAACCCAAATAGAATCATGATGATGATGTGAAAGAGGTAACCCGGTCACGAAGTCTATATTCACCACCTTTCACTACTAGAATGGGTATACTAAACTCTTGCATCACACCACTAGGTTTTTGGTGCTCTACCTTAACCTTTTGGCACATTGCACACTTTACTACAAGCTGAGATATATCCTTATTCATACCATTCCACCAATAGATTTCCCGTAAGTCACGGTACATCTTGGTAGTGTCGAGATGAATAGAATACCATGCGCCATGCGCTTCAGCCATAATCCTCTACCTCAGATCATCAACACACGGAACACACAATCTACCCTGTAATCTCAACATGCTATTTCTCCCTTAGTAGAAAACCTCTACCTTTTGGTTCTTAACTGAATCCTTTAGTCTGACCAAACTAGGATCACTATCTTGCTTCTTATTCACTTTCGAAAATAAAGAGGATTTAGAACTGCTTTGCACCAAAGTAATTCCCTCAACTGAATCAAGCAACCTAACACCCAATCTGGCCAGACAATGCACATCAAGAGCTAAATCTTTCTTACCTTCCTCAACATGAACACCATAACAATAGTGTCTCCAGATTTTCAAAGCAAAGACCACAATAGCTAACTCAAGATTATGGGTTGGGTAATTCTTCTCATGCGGCTTTAACTGTCTAGAGGTATAGGCTATAACCTTACCTCTTTACATCAACACAAAACCCAAACTAATTCTAGAGGCATCACAATACACCACAAAACCATCTGTACCATCAGGCAAAGTCAACACAGGGGCTGAAGTAAGTCGAGTCTTCAACTACTAAAAACTCTTCTCATAAGAATCTGACCAATGGAACTTAACTTTCTTTTGGGTTAACTGGGTCATGGAAGACACAGTAAAGGAGAAAACTTTAACAAAACAATGGTAGTAGCCCGCTAGACCCAAGAAACTTCTTATGTCAGACGGAGAGATAAGTCTAGGCTAATTTCTTACATCTTCTATCTTTTGGGGATCAACTCTAATACTTTCAACCTAAACAACATGACCCAGAAAGGCTATAGAACTTAGCTAAAATTCACACTTACTGAATTTGGCAAACAACTGGTGACCTCTAAGAGTTACAAGACAAATCTAAGGTGATCGCATGATCATGATCACTGCGGGAGTAGATAAGGATGTCATCTATGAATACTATGACAAATATATCAAGATATTTCTTGAACACTTAATTCATGAGGTTCGTAAAAGCTGATAGGCATTGGTTAGACCGAAAGACACGACTAAAAACTCAAAGTGATCATAGTAGGTTTGGAAGGTTGTCTTTAGAATATCCTATTCCCTCACATTATGTTGATGATAGATAGATCTAAGGTCTATCTTGGAGAAATAAAATGCACCATGCAAATGATCAAACCGGTCATAAATTCTCAAAAGAGGATACTTATTTCTTACTGTGACCTTGTTAAGCTGATGATAGTCAATGTACATACATAAAGAACCATCTTTCTTCCGCATGAATAAAACAGGTGCGCCCTAAGGAGAAATACCGGGTCTTATGAAACCTTTGTCTAAAAGATCCTTGAGTTTCTCTTTCAAATCCTTAAGCTCAGTAGGTGTCGTAAGGTATGGCATAGTAAAAATAGGATGAGTGTCGGGAAGAAGGTCAATCCTGAATTCTATCTCTCTATAGAGAGGTACCCCTGGGAGATCTTCCAAAAAAATATCTAGAAACTCATTAACAATATAGATTGACTAAATAGTTAGAGCCTTGGACTTAGTGTCTTACTCTAACTAGGTGATAGATGCAACCCTTGGATATTAGTTTTTGGGCTTTGAGATAGGAGATAAAATGACTCTTGGGAGATACCAAACTCTCGAACCACTCAAAAACTATCTAATCAGGGAACTGAAAATTGACCACACGAGTACGACAGTCTATAGATGCATAACAAGAATAAAGCCAATCCATTCCTAAAATAAGGTCAAAATCCACCATGTCTAACTCTATCAAATCAGCAAGTATGACTCTATGAAGAACAGTCATAGGACAATCTATATACAGTTGTTTGGAAACAACAGACTCCCCTACTAGTGTGGAAACTAGGAAAGGCTCAAGAATCTTTTTCGGACTTATTTTGAAATTCACAGCCATAATTGGGGTCACATAAGAGAGACATGACCCGCGGTCCAACAACACATAAACATTAAAACAAAAGACGCAGAGCATACCAGTAACAACATCGAGAGAGTCCTTCTACTCCTGATGGCATGGTAAGGCATAGAATCTGTTCTTGCACTGGCCGCCAATAGTGCTAGATGAAGTGCCCTAAAAAGAGCAGGATGAGGGACAGGAGCTGGTGTACCAGTGTACCAGTAGTCTATGCCTGAGGTCGGGCATCTCTGCTACCCTTCCTAGCATATGGATAATCTCTAAGTTTATAGACCTGCTTTCCATATCCAAAACAACCCCTCAAATATGTGAAACACTCACCGGGATGATACCTACCACACTTAGCACATGGATGATAATGGGGCCTAGTACCAACACTATTATGTGACCTATACATAAAAGACCTGCTCTCTTACACTTGCTTACCTCTAGGAGTGAGAGAACTAGCTGATAAAGGTTTTGGACTAAACAAACATCTCTAAAGCTGAGGGCGGTTTTCTCTATAGAACCTAGGCTGACTATACTCATGCTGCTCAAATCTAGCCCTCTTGTTACCCCTCACTCAGTCTCTCTCTTTAATCTTATCCGTCTCTATTAGTTGTGCATGCATCATCAATCTTGATAGATCTATTTCCCTATGCAGCATCGCATCCTACACTCTTTCAGCACTAAACAACAAACCCTATCATGAACTTTCTCATACTAGCTTGGGTTTCAGAAATCAAATTAGGAGCATACTTGACAAACTAGTTGAAGTTCAAGAAGTACTCCTTAATAGTCATAGAGCCCTACCTCAAGTTCATAAACTACTCAATCTTTGCTTCCCTCATCTCAAGAGGAAATAACTTGTCCAAGAATACATCTTGGAATACCTGCTAAGTCATAGGAGCAGCATCCTTACCTCTACCCTTACTCCACGATACAACCCAAGTCATAAGTTATGTCTTTCAAACTGTAAGATGCCAACTCAATACTTTCTTCCTCAGAAACATGAATCACCTGTGTGATCTTTCTCACCTTCTTAAGGTACAACTATGGGTCCTCACCTTCCTTGGACCCATAAAGCTCTAGCGGATTCATCCATAAGAAATCATGGATCTTAGAAGTATCTACATCACTTTCCTACTGATTTACAAATGCGGCCTGGTTATTGCCCCAAATATTAGCAGTGACTGCTTAGGCTAATGCCTGAAAGGCCGCCCGAAACTCAGCATGAGACACAATCTCATTCAAAGGATCAACATGTGGTGGTTGCTCATCATTGTTTCCATGGGCATTCGCTATTTGGAGAGGAATTTTCTAAAATAGGAGAGCATAAATTATTAGATAAGAGGGACAACCATAGGCATGATAGAATCTAAAAAAAAGAAACAACTTTTTCCTAAAATGTCTTGTAGCCTCTTACACAAAGTTTTGTTGCTCTACTCAGTGATGATTAAGACTCTACTCAACGCGGCTTGTCAGAATCCCTAGTACTTCTTTAAAACCTTAGGCTCTGATACCAAGTTTGTAACACCTTGAAAATAGGTCCTTGGATGTCATATAGTGCTTAAGGCTACAAGTATCCCCAAGCCAACCCTTTGAGCCTATCACTCCTCATAATAACTCATTCAAGAAGGAATATACAAAACACTGGCACTGTCATATCTAATAAAAGGAAATATAAAGATAATACTCGGTCTAAATGACCACAATACTAGAAATCTCAACACAACCACAATCTAATAACTAGTCTGACAAAGCCTTTACTACTCCATGAACTAGAGAGCCATTGGGACAGTTCCCCAACTAACTCAAACTGAATTGAAACGTAATGACATAAATACTCAAGTATTGAAATATATAAATATATTCCCTCGAACCATGAGGACTCACCACTGGAGAAATATAGACAAAAGGTACTTGAGAATCACTGATGAGGCTGGGACTGAGCATCTGAACCTACTTGAAAACTGGTGATCAACTCATGTTAGTAGAGAAAACTGCTTCCTTCTTTAGAAAATACTCAAAGATGTTCATTCATTTTAGAAAATATCTCATCCCAAAGGCTTAGGAAAATATATTCTATCTCAATGGAAAATACTTTAGTTTAGGGAGATTCTCTAAACCGACATAAATCATGCAAGCAACATGGAGTCTAATGTCTTGTCCTCCTAAGGAAGAAACGTCATGTTGGGGAGAGGCATCATACTCTTACCAAGGAGTATAAACTCCACTCAGTGATCACTTATCTCAACCTCGGGCCCAATCATCTTGGCCTTAGGCTCAAAATCTCAAACCTATGGTGGCACATAGTTCTAGGGTAATAAACTATAGTAACTTACCCAAATCAGTGCTAAATACTACTCCCCTTAGTTTATCTCACTTATCTCATGAAAATCTAATTTCAAAATAATCTCATGCTTCACAAGAACCCAACAATCAAATTTGTAATCTTATGTAGTGAAGTGGATTTCAAAGCTATATGACCATTAGGTCAAAACATTTCTCAATAAACTCAGAATACTCAAATCATGAGATCTTATAGCATGAAAGTTCATAAAATTACAAGTTTCAAGTAGGGCTTAATGACCCATTATTCAATCTCAAGTAAAACTCATCAAAATGCATATTAGATAGCATATAGATTCATAAATCATATAGAAATCTAGAATTTACAGCAATTTAGCTCATAATATCAACATACTCATATACTTCAATATCTCAAACATTTCAACTATTAACTTCTCAATGATTAAAATCATGGGGTATAGACCCAGCTGCAATTTCTCAAGAAAACATGTAAAAATCATGCCATTAGACTCTCAATTCATGATAAATATCAAAATCTTGCAACCAATAATAATGGGTGAAAAACCCCAATTGAATTTCATGTAAAATCTCATAAATTATAGAAAATTGTAGTTTAAATAAGCCTTTGTGCACAAGGGTGAAAGGATTACCCTTGTTTAAAATCCCACATACCTTGAATTAGAAGCTTTGGATGAACTCTTGCTTTTGGGACTCTATTTGTACTCTTGAAGGAGGGTTCTTAAAGCCCTTGACTTGGAAACCATGAATCTTAACTTAGTTTAGAAAATCTATGGTGGATTCTTGAGATTCTTGGAAGAGTTTTTGGATACTTAGGGATTTTGTTGAGAGAGAACTTGAGAAAAAACTCATAGAACGCTTGTAAATGACTTTAATTTGGTGTTTGTATGATTTAAGAGGCTTGCATAAAGTCCAAAGTTCCCCTTTTAACTTCTGTACGAAGCTAGAAAAATTAAACTAGGAAACCAATTTTATGGCCCACCTCCATATGCTACTATCGTGGTGGCTCACTAAAAATTGACAAATGGGAATCTGGGAGTCATCGCAACACAGAGCGTCACAATCATGCTAGGCCACTGGAAATTGACTATTGAGAAATTGGGGTCCTCCGCCATGTGCCACTATCGTGAAGTTCCTCTAGAATTTGACAATTGTCAAATACAACCTCTCCATCATGAGCCAAGCAATAAAATGATGTTGGTTTATGACTAGGACTTAAATTAGCCATAACTTCTTACCCGAGCATCGGATTTAGGTGAATCTTATATCGACGACAAGCTTATCAAATTTCCTATATGATAAAAATTCAAATTAGGGAAATTCTATATGGTTAAAATGATAATCACGTAGTGATACAAGGACAAGGAGCATCAAAAGCACAAAGTATGGTCTATGGGTTGAGGCTTTGGAATTGGCAATCAATTAAAGACTTTTTAGAGTATTTTCAAGCCTTGATCAAGAAAAGAAAGTAGGGGAACGTGTTCATTCCATAGGCGGATCAAGTGAAGGGAAATAAAGACATTTGAAAATTCAAATTAACACTCCATAGGCGCCTCTATCTAAGCCCTCATTAAGGGTAGTTTTGTCATTTGGAATGTAATAGTATAAATAAACCATTTCTTCCCTTTTCTCAATAGACTTGGATGACATTTTATATTACTCTTATATTTTAGTTTTACTCTCTAGATTTAGGTCTTAGAATCCAAAACTAAGGTCCATGAACATTTGAAGTTGGGATTTCACTTGTTTTGGATATTTTGACAAGAAAGGTGGTTTGAGGGAGAGTATTTCCCTTGGATCACCTAAGAGGAAGGTCTGAACTCTTATTTGTGAGGTGTGCTGAAGATTTTGAAACATATTCTAATGCTAATAACTTAATAGGAGTAAGGGTCTTTCTATCTATCTTTAAATTTCATGTATTCCTCTTCTTCATATCCATTCTATATGTTGTTTTCTCTTTGTTAGTTTCTAGAATTTGCATTTTGTGAGTCCATTTCGTGAGTTTCATAGCCTTTAGGCTATCATTTGTTATCAAATACTTGGTTAGGGTTGTTCCAACATCCCTAAATCTTAGTTTTAGTGTTCTTATAAAGAAAATCTCATCAGAAAAGAGTCAAAAATCAGAAAATACCAAAAAAAATTGTGTTGTCTTGTGTGTTTGTTGTAGATACGAAATTTCCAAGTTAGATCTACAAGTTTTTATTGTTTTTTGATAGTTTATACTGTGAGATTCTTTTTCTATAACACTTAAAGAGTCTAGATCTACTTTTCAATTGAAGATTAGTTGAGTTTTAGCTTGGTGGTCAAACTTGGTCAGCACTTTAATATTCATCTTGTTCTTCCATGACCTTCATAACTTAGTGAAGATGAGTATTCAAAGTTCTTGTTTGATCCAAAAAGGGGAGAAATAGAGTGAAAAAGTTATTGGTTCTATAGCATATTCAAATAATATTCCATTCTTCCAAAAGGAGGAGGGAACAAGGGGACAAACAAAGTACAAGTACAATTACTAGAGCGACCATTCCATTCCATTTTCATTTGAGACTTGAAACAACCCTAAATTTCCTAGTTAACCCCTCCAAAATCCGAAACTCTTTCATGCCAAAGTGGTGTTTTGCCAAAATTAGGTTTTGGACAGTTTGAAATTTTGAAAAGTGATGACCAACCACGTAGTGCCACATCATCACTTGTGCTCAACCAAAATTCGACTCTAAAATTAGGTTTCCTAGTTTCTAATCTTTTATTTTAGTTTCTTTTAAGCTAAATTTTATCACTAATGATCAAACTAGTAAGTACCTGCTAGGTTGGTAATTAGTCTAGAGTGCGTTTATTTGGTGTCTTCGTTTTTCTTTTGTGTGCTTTTCTCATTTTTAAGTCGTAGTATTTTGTTGGTTCAAGTGTGTACATCACTTCATTTGAGTCATTTCAATCAAAGATCAATTCCGATCAAAAGTTTTTCACCTCTCAAGAAACTTGCCAAGTATTTCCGATTCTCCAACACTTGTGAAGCCAAGTGTGAGGTGAGGTTGAGAGTGAGTGAAGTAAGGGTTTTTTGAACTAAATTGTTTTCTTGTCTTGTAGGTTGTTGCTTGCGGTTTTTTACACTTTTTAGGTACATTTGCCATGGAATCAGAAGGTACAACTTCCCAACCTTTGGGAAATAATGCTATTGGAGCCTTGATGGCCCGGATTGATGCCTTGGGCCGAAAAATGGAAGATAATCATGATGCCTTGAGAAGTAATGTGGATGCTATGAGGAGTGAAATGGTGACTATGAAGAGTGAAATTTCAACTTTTAGTGGAAGACTTGATTCTGTTTAAAGTAGGAGGAACTCACGACCTTCTACTCCTAATCCCTACCATTCATCCTCTAGTGTCCAAGCCAATAACTCTTCCATCACTATAACACCCGAAACCCTCCACCAAATGCTTAATCCTCCAAGATCTCCATAAAACCAGCCACTAAACCAATCTCAAACCTCTCCTAACGGGACCCTACAAAGGCCAATACCTCACCAAATGAACCAAGTCCAATAAGAGGGACTTGGAACTCAAACTCCACTACCAAATCCAAGCTAAATACCTCCACAAAAAACCACTTACCAAATGCCAAATCCCATGTACCAAAAACCTTACCATTCACCACCTCCAAATTGAGGATTATGGTAGAGGGAGTTAGAAGGTTATGATGTTCCTAATGATGTATATTGGTTTGAAGAAGAGATGAGGGCAAGACATAATCAAAGAGGGCCTTATGATAGATAATGCAAGGCATGGGCATGGTGATCAACCAAGAATCCAAGACATTGGCATCAATTCTATAAATGTTGACATTCCGGTCTTCAAGGGATAAAGTGACCCCGAGGTGTACTTAGCTTGGGAATCCTCTTGTGAAAGGTTGTTCCAAGTGAATGACTTAACAGAGGAAAATAAAAGTTGCTATACCATTGTACACTTTGAAGGCTATGCAAATACATGGTGGAATTACACTAAGAGATTTGGGAATGTCTTGATTGGTGGCCCACCACCCTCTTGGGAAGGCTTGAAAAGAGTAATGAGAGAGAGGTATGCGTCGGAACACCATAGGCATGAACTTCTAGCAAAACTTTATAACTTGAGGAAAGAAAGCAAGAGTGTCATGGCCTATTATGACGAATTTCAGCAACTCATTTTGAAGCTTGATCATAGTGGTGACCAAGGGAAACATAAAGTTATTCGCTTCAAAGTTGGGTTGAACAAGGACATATCCTCCCTTTTGACTCTTCACAAGTTTGAAACCGTGGTTGAATTCTTCCAAGAGGCCATGGAGATTGAAAACGAGAACAAAGAAAGGTCGGATTACAAGCTCAAAATCTAACAAGTTTTGGGTTTGACAAAAAACATAACCTTCTCGAGGAGAAATTAAGCTTAGGAAAATTTGGGATACTACAGTTTTTAAGGAGGAGAGTGTAGAGTTATCATCCTCTAGGCTGAAGGATATTGTGCAAGATTGGGTAGTTATATGGAAGAAGAGTAGATGGGAGGATGCAGCTCCCGTGACTAGGCAGGAGTTTCAGGATAACTTTCTAGATAAGTTTTTCCCGCTAGAGATGACAGAATCTAAGATAGAAGAGTTCATAAACCTAAGGCAAGGCTCCATGACAATGAAAGATTATTGTCTTAAGTTTAACCAGTTATCTAAGTATACCCCTGACTTGATAACTGACCCTATAGCGAGTATAAGTAAGTTTGTGACTGGTCTATCTAGGTTAGTGTTAAAGGAGTGTAGGGTTGTTATGATCAATAGAGATATGGACCTTGCAAGAATAATGATTCATGCACAATAGATTAAGGCAGATAATATGAAAGAAAGAGAGAGAGTGAGTAAGAAAGCTAGAACAGGTAGTCATGGTTTTTCTCAGGAAGGTCCCAGGGTGGTAACCATTCTCATTATAGTCATAAGTTTTCAGTCCCAGCTCCACCCACAGCTAGTATTCCCTCACCAAAGTTTAGGGATGTCAGTTATAATGGGGCTCCAGAACCCAAAGCCTAGAGTAGTGCTAGTGGTGTCCGTACCTATTCGCTTTGTAGAGAGTAGGACAAGAGCCACTAAGGCATGTGTAGAGCCGGCAGTGATGTGTGCTTTGGGTGTGGTAGGATAGTCCACATAATACAAGAATGTAGAGTACTAGCTTAGAGGGGTAGAGAGTTTCATCAGCGGGGTACCCCTTTCGGTGCCAATAGTGGTAAGAGTCAGAATAGAATTCATGCACTTCAGACCCACCATGATTAGGAAAGGTTCCCTGATATATATTCGGGTATGTTATGAGTCTTTCATCTTTATGAGATGCATTGTTACATCCTTTGCTCCCATTTTGATCTTATATGTCAGTATCGGTCATACATTAGTTTCAGATCATAGTTGGTCAATCATGATCTGGTTCGTAGGTACCTTGTGACCACCCCAGTATTTCAGCGAAATGTGTTTAGAGGGACATAGAGTCCCAAGAGGGAGATACCCCATGATATTGAGATGCTTTCATATCCTTAGACACATTCAGTTGTATGTTTAGACTCTTCTTATGAAGTTAACATCAATTGTCATTGCATAGCCATTCATGCTTTCTAGAGTCAGTACAGTCAGATATTCATGTATTAGATATAAATGTTCAGTAGAAAAAGTTCAGTCTTTCAGTATATTCAGTCATGCATTCATGAGAATTGCTCAGTTACAAATTTATGCTTCAGATATACATGTCTAGTATGATAATTCAGCTTATTAGTAGCTTCAGTCGAGTATTTCATGAATCATATATACATGTCCAGTATGAGAACTCAGAATATCGGTAGCTCCAGTTGCATAGTCATATTTCAGATGCTCTCGTTCATTGAGTAATTTCAGTCGATAAGTATTATTAGACTATTAGTGACATTTGAGGATGAATGCTTCTAAGGAGGAGATATATTAAGACCCCACAAAATTCTCTCATAGTCTGAGCCTTAGAGCGTGTTTAGTTGAGTGAAAATCTAGCCCTAAAAGGTTGAGAAGTGTCTTCCCAAGTGAGAAATATTTTGAACAATGTTCAATTTCCCTAATATCAATTTTTTTCATGTATAGCATTGAATAAGCTTTCCATCTATAACAATTTTGCAAAAAGCTAACATCAGACGAGAAAGTTATGACAGTTTTACTAAGAGCTATCGGAACTACCTAGGTGTTACAGACGGGTTGACGGACCGTCGAGCTTGTGATGGACCGTTGCCCAGACTATCATAACCAAGGAAGTAACTCCTTTTTCTGGCCCAAGTGCGACAGACAGGATGATGTCAAGGCTACGAAGAACCATCGCTGAGACCGTCGCCGCTGAGGCAGTGTGGCCTCATCCGGACCAACATGTAACAGACGATCCGACGGACCATCGGGTTGGTGATGAATCATCGCTCGAACTATTGAAACCAATGTAGTGTGTTATTTTTCTAACCTACATATTACAGACAATCCAACGGACCGTCAAACTAGCGTCGGACCTTCGCATCCCTCATTCAGTATTTTAAAGATATTTTTAAAAGGGTTTTTTGTGTCTTTACCTACCCTTTTTATACCCTATTTATATCCAATCAAGGATAAAAAATTCATTTCTCATCTTCAATATCAAAAACTTGTGTTTTCTACAAAATCAAAACCTTTCTTTCTTCTTCAAGAAAAATCAAGAGAAATCAGAAATCAAGAATCTCTCCAAGAGCCTTCAAGAAAAAGTTTCCCTAAGGTATGCAGATGTTGAATCTTGGGTCCCTTTCATCTAAGAAGCTCAAGAACCCTTTACAAAATTTCAAAGGTCTTATGGTTATGAGTTTTCATGATTCATGTGAATTGAAATTGGAGTTCATGCGATTATTGAGTTTTTAATTCATGTTTTGTTTATGAGGTTTCAAGCTTTGACCCTAGTATGTGATATTCATGAGTTTTTCATGATAAACCCTCTTAAAGTTGCTTGTAAAATGATATGTACATGTCAATTAAGACTAGAAATTGTTGAATAAGCATGGCATGCTCCCCATATGTTTGATAAAATGCTTATGTAAAAGAATTAGAGCCATTATAGCATGTTGACTAGAAATCCCCGATTATGTACAAGCCCATGCATGGAAAGTGTTGGTTAAAAAGCCTTAGTGAATGAATTGTGACATGATAGCATAAAATTCCCCAATTATGTGCTCTTCTATACATGCTAAGACTTTAATACATGCTAAGTGTTTTATGCAAGACCTTGTTGAATGGAGTATGAGCCAATAACATGTCTCCCTATACTATCACATGTTTATGATTTCTAAATGCTTGAAGAGATGCTTTAGTGATTGCGATGGTGAATGAATGTCCATGATCTTGATTATTCAAGACTGGCTATGTTTTACTTTTATGTTATCAAGTTCTGGGGGTATTATACTCAACAAATTTGCTGAAGTCTAGAGCCCGCATCAGTTTTCTCGATAATCTCAGTCAAGCCACGATTCTTATAACTCAGTGAGTTAAAGAACTCTGTACTCTTAGATAGATAAGGAACTTAAGAAATCTTAGAAATCTCAGTAATCTTAGTATTGCTAGTATTCTAGCCTCAGTTTAGCACTCAGCTCAGATCTAGTAGTATTCAAGAGTTTAGTTCGGAACTCAGTATCATGTTGTCAGATACGAGATTTAGTAGTATTCCATCAGATACAAAACCAAGTAAATTTAGCGTAAACCAGTCAAATCATTTGAGAAATATTATCAGTAACAGACTCAACTCAGTCTAAGTTCAGTTAAGAATCAGTTCAGAGTCTTTTAATTAGGAGTAAGGGCTAGCATCGAACAAGTGCAGGGATGGCGGCTTATCGTTAGAGAGGCAGAGTTGTTAGGAGCAATCCCTGAACTCTAGAACTGCGTAGCCAGTGCAGGAGTAGGAGCCACCCGTTAGAATAAGGCTTGACTATTATATTGCCTTAGGGTTGACTTTCTGTGAGGGTCATCCATTAGAGAGGCTTGACCAGAGTAGAGGTATTTACCCATGGCACAGTATTGAAATCCTTCCTACTGGGGTTACAGGTTGGACCTCACCAGTTCAGATATGGGGCAAGTCGGTTAAGTGAGAACTCCCACAGTTACAGTTTAGTATCAGTCTTTAGAGTAGAACTCAAAAATTAGGAATGTCAGATACAGTCACCTATCTCAGTAAGGAACTCAGATAGTTCCATATATTCATGGACCACCCGCTAGATAGACCTGGTCGCTCATAAAGTTATTCAAAATCAGCATTATCAGATCCAGAGAATACCCATTAGATAGGCTTAATCTCAATCTCAGATTTAGTTGTTTAATCTCACTATAAGATCCAAAGATCACCCATTAGATACGTTTGATCTCAGTCTCAGATTCAGTTCAGTAATCTCATTATTAGATCCAGATATCACCTGTTAGATAGGCTTGATCTCAGTCTTAAATTCAGTTGAGTAATCTCATTATCAGATCTGTAGATCACCCGTTAGATAGTATTGATCTCAGTCCCAAATTTAGTTGAGTAATCTTATTATCATATCTAGAGATCACCCGTTAGATAGGCTTGATCTTGTTCTCAGACTCAGTTGAGTATTCTCATTATCAGATTTAGAGATCTTCTGCTAAATAGACTGGATCTCAAATATATTCATTTTTTATCATTGATAGTAGATTCGAGAATCATCCATTAGAGAGGTTTGATCTCATATTAAGTCAGTCAAGAGTAGAAAGCTCAGAGTGCATTCATTGATGTGAGTAAATTCAGTTAATCATCTCTATTAACATCAGTTTCTGAGATCAGTCGCTAGAGAGGACTAATCTCAACTCCAATACTTAGTTATCAATATCAGGAGATTTAGTTATTCAGTATCTCAATATTAGTAGTGAGTTCAGATGATGGTAAAGTAGTACCCAAATTACAGTAATTTAAGTCATGATGATTTCAGTTATGATTTATGCATTCATGCATGTGTTTTCATTCAGTATTCTCATTATCATTCAGATAAGTAATTGTTCATGCATAAGACCTTGCATTTAGCCTTACCTCATCTTCATACTTAGTACATTCCCATACAGAGGCATTTTTGCTATGGTTTTTTATTTGACACCATAGGTTCAGAGGCACGAGATCCAGAGTACTCTTAGACACTCAGTCCCAGTCAGCAGCAGTAGATATAGCAGTGAGTCCTCTTTATTTGATGATGATCTTTATTTTATTATCGCATTAAATTTAGTTTATTTTTAGTAGACAGAGTTAGTTGGGGGCATGTCCCATCAACTCCACAGTTTATACAGTGTAGAGGTTTTTTAAAAAATATGTATCAGTATTCAATTTTTAGTTTTGAGTATTTTTAGATGTTTTGAACCTTATGGCCAGTTTCTGTATTTTTATATATATTATGCAGTGCTCAGGTATAAATATCAGTAGAGGGTTAACTTATGGTCCATCGGGATCATGAGCACCGTGTAACGTTCTGGTTCCAGAAAAATCGGGTCGTTACATAATGTGATAGTAAAGAACAATTATCCTATGCCTCATTTCTATTATCTATTTGAAAAACTTTAGGGTACAACGATGTTTTCTTTGATTAATTTGAGATTTGCCTACTATCAGTGAAGGATTGGGTGGAGGACATCCCTAAGATAGCCTTCAAAACTCGCTACGACCATTTCGAGTTCTTAGTGATTTCTTTTGGGTTGGCCAATCCCTCAGTAGTGTTAATAGACTAGAAAAATACATATTTTGGCCTTATTTGGAATCCTTTATGATCATATTTATTATTGACATCCTCATGTACTAGAAGAGTAAGGAGGAACACGAGTAACATTTGAGGACTCTACTCCACACGATGAGAGATCATAAACTTTATGCAAAATTCTCATTTTGCAAGTTCTACCTAGAGTCGATAGAATTATTGGGGAACAATGTTTCCAAGGATGATATTATGGTAATCTCAACAAAGATTAAGTCCATTCATGACTATGTTAGGTTAACATCTCAGATAGAAGTTTGAAGCTTTAATGCATTAGCATTCTTCCATTGGCAGTTCATCAAGGGATTTACCTCCATTGAATTATCTATAAAAATATTTACTAGGTAGGAGGTTCCATTTTAATGGTTCAGTGGGTATAAGACGAATAATATATGAAAATCTTTTAATATGTATAGATATTTTGCCTAATATTTGTATTTTACGCAAAATGTTTATCAAATCTTTTATTGTAAAATACAGTAAGAAACAAAATATTTGTAACCTTGTCATGTATTTTTATTGAGTGACATAATTTTTGATGAAGATATTAATTTTGCAAAATATGTTTTTTATTTAAAACATTTGTACTGATAAAAATAGTAACTAGTGAAGGGACTCAATAATTTTAATTAGTGTAAAAATACCCTGTTAAAAATAATTCATTAATTTTTTAGGGTTTCAAGGGGTGATGAAATAAAAATCAAAAGAATTGAATCTTCTTTAAAAAACCCTTAAGGTAGAATCAGAAATTAAAAATATCTTTTTAGTTAATGTTTAAGCTTAACATCTATACATAACTCTATCCTTCCTTTTTCCTTGATGGCACTTGTATCAGAGCATCTGATAAAAATTACGAAGTTGCGAGAGTGATGAAAGCATTGATGTACAAAGTGAGGAAAATAATCCCCTCAAGAACCAAAAAAATTAGTGAGTTAATTTTAATAGAGCATTTCTACACTACTTAAAAATATTGAGTCCCTTCACTAGTTACTATTTTTATCAGTACAAATGTTTTAAATAAAAAACATATTTTGCAAAATTAATAGCTTCATCAAAAATTATGGCGCTCAATAAAAATACATTTACAAATATTTTTTATCCTACTATATTTTGCAATAAAATATTTGAAAATATTTTTCGTAAAATACAAATATTAGGAAAAATATCTCTACGTATTAAAAGATTTTCATATAATATTCGTCTTTTAAAAAAAAGCTAAATATTTATGGTAAATCTCATCAAACAAATTTATATCTGGTTCTTTCTCACAGACCGAATCCTGCCTTCAAAGCTAGAATACGAATCTAAAAAAGCTACTGCAATGTTTGTTCAAATGAGAAGACTTAATACTCTCTTCTACATTCAGCAAACATAAATCATGCCACTACAAGATAAAACACAAAATACAGCAATGGAGGACTCCATTGAATCCACCAAAAAATTCATGCCACATCAAGACAAGACATCATAAGTCTTCATGTCCTAAAGGACTGAAGACCAAAAATCCCTAAAAAACACATAAGGCACACATCTTTTCAATGAGTCATCAAAAGAAACAGATATATATTCATCAGCTACCGAACAGGTAGAAAACAAAGATCATATATTAGTGTATACATATACAGATGTAAAATAGATAGAGTAAGAAAAATATTAGTCAGTGTATTATGAGGCTTATTTAGGATTTCAACTTGTAATAGCAGAGAGCATTCTGAAATTTCTCAACTCAGAAATCTCTCTACCATCTTCCATATTTTCCATCCCCCTTTGTAAAGTTCTATTATTTTTCCAGATCAATAAAAAAAATTATAAGTATAAATTTCTCTACTGTTTTTATTAATTTTTATTTAGATTATTTTGTTTATAGTTTTCTTGTTTAAAGTTAAATTTATTTTAATGTTTCATTTGACACTTTAAATTACTACTTTTAAAGTAGTAATTATTTTAAACTATTGTTTTGCTCTCTATTTTCCCAATTCATCCCCTAAATGGTATCAGACTTCGGCCCTAAATAGTATCAGAGCCAAGTTACCCGGGAAAGAGTGTGAGTACGAGTAGGAGTGGCTAGAGTGTTATGTTGTCCTGGAGCCAGTCAAAATTAGTGTCATTCTCGGAATAATCATTTTATTGGTTAGTAATTACTGTTGTTCTTCCTCTATGTTCTTAGTTTTATTCCTTGAGCTGGGTAGCCATTTAATAGCGGTTTAGACATTGGTAAACATAGAATTCACCATTGGATTAGCTCTGAGTGTGTGGAAAAATAGAGCCAGAACCGGAGGGTGTTTCCGTCGCCAAGCCTATAGGAATAAAATAAAAGAATTTAGGAGAAGAAATTAGTAATTATTGCACACGAAAATAATTATTGTGGTAGTAACACCTAAAGTAAATTTGGGTCCTAGGATAGTGTTTTTCTCTTATATGCAAAACCCCTAATGAATACTCAAACCAAACAAAATATAATAAATAATGTTAATATTTCTGCTATCTCTAATAAAATTGCTAAAATAGAAAGTGATTTACAAAATTGGAATATTCCAAAGGAAAATTTTAATAGATTCTATAAAACTGGACACTTCGATTTAGTTAAAAATTATATTATTAAAATTATAATCTCTAATGAGCTACCATGCTTATGGAAGCTAACCTTCATCATAATAATACCTTCGTCCTAAAGATGATAAAATGGGATGATGTATTAATAAAAGATAATTGACATTTCGACTCCATAATGGATCCAGAAATAGAAGAAGAAAATTCAAGTATTGAACAAGTAGTATAATATCCAGATGGATCAATAGATTTAAAATTCCTAAGATCCCAATCCTTTAATCAAGCATCTTCAAGTAAAAGAATATCCTTTTTTAGACCTTCAATCTCCAGGTTTGTAGAAGAAAGGAAGTAACATTAGAAGATATTGAAAGAAAATTACAAGGAGTTGATTTCTCAAAAACAATTCCAAAAGTGGAATATGAATCTACAAATTTAAACACTAAAAAATCAATAAGTCCCACTACTAGTGAAATGCTAGGAGTAAGAAATTCCCTATGCATGAATAGGTCAGATGTAATATTTGAACCTGACTTTGAATATTTAGACAAATTATGGAATAGTCCGAAAAATTGTATTAAAAAGGAATGGTATAAGCAAAAATATTCATTAAAAGAATATTCTTTTAGAGAAAAATGATGCAATGATATTAAAAGATTAAGATGTAATATTGAATTTTTTAAATGGTTTGTAATCACGGAAAAATTAGAAGATAAAAAAGATTTGTTAAATATGACTGTTAATAAATGGTATACTATTAATAATAAAATAGTTGGATTAATAATTCCTCCATTAGAAAAATTACCCTACCAGTAGAAGGTAGAATTGTTATTGCCTCACCTTTTAAATTAGATATAGTAGATACTAAAGGTGACTCTAAAAATAAAGATACAAATAAATACTCCAACAAATCTATTATTACATGTAGTATGTAAAAAAGTTCCCGAAGCGAGAATAAATCAACTTTTAAAGATAAGTCAAGTTCTTATCATTATGATAAAAACTTAGAAACTCATCCAATATTTAAATTACCAGAATTTTGTAAAGATGAATTTCTTAAATTTGAAGAAAAGTTTGAAGTAACCGATGATATTTTAGGAAAAAATCATGAAATATTAAAATCTGAATTAAAAGTCATAAATAACAAGATTATAAAAAATTTATCAAAAAACAATAATAATGAAATTAACAAACTGAGCTCTAAAAATTCAGTACAAAAGAATTATTATAAAAAGCCCATATTTTCGAATATGCAATATGAAGAAAATGTAATTTTATCTCGTACTTCACATTCTCGAAAAGAAGTCATGGAATGTAATATCGATGGATTAGCAGAACATCACATATATAATAAACTACATGAAATGGGAATGGACATTACGGCATATAAAATTTCTAAAATGACAGACAAACAAGTAACATTTATGATTATATCATGTTTTATAGGTACTATAAAATATTGGTGGGATAATTACCTCATAGATAATAATAGACAAAGCATTTTAAATGCTACAACAATTACTCGAGTTATTAAGACTAAGTCAACAGGGCAAACGGTAAAAAATCAAGTTTTGAAAGATGTCACCGACACTTTAATTTACAGTATAGCTAAACATTTTAGCAGAGAACCTCAACTTTTCAAAGATAGAAGCTTAGAAATATTATCAAATCTATCATGTCCAAGGTTAGATGATTTTAGATGGTATAAAGATGTTTTCCTCAACAAAGTCATGATTAGAGAAGATTGTAATCATGATTATTGGAGGAAAAATTTATAAGTTGCTTACCAACATTATTTGTCAAAAAGGTTAGAACAAAATTACAAGATAGGTCTAATGGAAAAATTTCCTATAGTAATTTAAATTATGGTGATATTATAAGTTTTATAAATGTCACAGGGCTAGAATTATGCACAGATGTTAAGCTTAAACATCAACTGAAAAGAGCTAATAAAATAACTCGTAAGGAGATAGGCAATTTTTTTGAAGGCTAAAGTTATGTAAATCTATCAGCCCCTTCAAAGGAAGCTACCAAAAAGAGTAAAAAATAACATAAAAATTATGTAGATAAATCTAACAAATCTTATTATTATAAAAGACAATTTAAAAAATCTAACAGGATCCTAAGGGAGAAAATAAAACTAATAATGAAACATGTTGGAACTACGGTAAAACTAGGCATTAGGCTAAAGATTGTCGAGTTTCAAATAAAAAAAAAGACAAGATAAATATGTTAGAATTAGGAAACAACGTTAAAGAAAAGTTATATTCAATACGTGATGAAAATGAAAATAGTTCTTCTGGTGACGAAAGTCTTAGTGATGATAATCAACTTAACGTTGCATATAGTTCAGATAGTAGTAAATTAACAGACCATTGTAATTGTAACGGTGTAAGTTGCATTTGTGCTAGTCATTCTTTAAATGTTATCACCAATAATAAAGAGAAAGAGGCCTTATTTGACATAATAGATAATCTAGAAGACCCAACTCATAGGAGAAAATATTTAATAACTTTAAAAGATATTGTTGTTGATCAACACGTTGATAATAAAGAAATTATTGAACCCTTTAATATGAAAAATGTACTAAATAAATTTGAAGAACATAAGTCTGAAACAACCATGCATGATCTTCAGACAAAATTATTGTACCTAAAAGAAGAACTTAGGTAATTTAAACAAAGGCCTAACAATCTAGAAACAGAGTCACTTGCTAATAAAATATTAAAGAATTTAGAATCTCTAGAAAAGCTTCCTGTGAGCAAATCAGGAATTAATGCAATTACTATAGTTAAACCATAAAGTTATCATATTCCAATTACCATAGTTGTCAATAAAGAATATAAAATTCATAAGAATGCATTATTTGATATAGATGCTGATGAAAATTGCATTTTAGAAGGATTAATTCTTATAGAGTATCTAGAAAAGGTACTACCCACTAATTCTCCGTAATAAGGGGAAAATTAAAAATAAATTATGGACTCCCCAAAGCCTATATTTGCATGATGGAGTTTGTTTTCTTAAAAATTTTGTAATCACTAGAGATATTAAGGAAGAGATAATATTAGGTCTTCCTATTATCACTCAAATAAAATCTTATAGGGTCGAGATAGATGGCATCTATACCACTATTTTGGTGAAACAAATAATTTTCCCCTATCTAAATAGTATATCAAAAGAAATAAGTGATTTTATAAAAAGTAAAACTATTTTTTAGAGAAAATTCAGTCTATTAAGGATTAGAGGAAAACTTTTTTTGTTTTGGTAAGTAGGAATTGATTCAATTAACATAAATTAGGAGTTTACAGAGGCAGGAGGGGCTGAGATGGCCCTTGAGTTTTTAGTAGTAGTTAAAGTCATAGAAACTAAATTAGTACATGCCCAAACTATCCTAGTGAAAGTAGTTCCTAGTATGTCTGCATTCAGCTCTTGGTTTTCATACATAGGACGAACTATCAGAATTTGTGGCCCGTCAAAACTTGCATTCTTTGCCCCTTCCTTTGCTAAAGCATATGCAACTCTGTTTTTCTCCCTGTAGATATGCCTAAGCTCCGGAGCCCTCAGCTGTAGCATCAGTGACCAGTACTTGGAGATTATATTAGCATGTAGTGTGTGTTAAAGTGTAATGCTCTTTAGGGATAACAAAGAGTCAGTTTTATTAACAAGAGGTGTCAGGATCCTTTGTAACACAAGTTTTAAACCCTTAAGAATATCCATAAGTTTAGCTTGGAGAGGAGAGCTATGGGTGATAGATATTGAGAATCCTATTATCCAATTCCCTTCTGAATTTTAGATCACCCTCCTAGTCCCCTAATGCCAGGCTGAGTTTTAATAGAAGTACCAGTGTTCAGGTAGGCTGACTTCATAGAGAAGCTCCTATTAGGAGAATTATCCCAGAAAACAATATCTTCATTAAAGGTTTGATGAGGGATAGAGTAGTTTTTGATGATATTGGAGAGGTCATGGGGGAAGTAGAAAGAGATGAGTTTGAGGTTACACCTGTTGTTTGAGCAGATAGATCAAACTCTAAGTTGGTTTTCACCTCTATTGAAAGGCCCCTGGATTAAGGATCTGAGAGTTTGGAGGTTTGGGATCCACTTATCCTCAAAGAATTTAATTCTATAACCTTTATTGATAATCCACCTAATATTGTTCTGGCATATACCCCACCCCTGCTTGATGCATTTCAAAATATTTGAGGAGATCCTTCTTCCTTGGTTACTTGGATGGGGTCTACAGTACTTGTTATAAATCATTCTAGCCCAAGAAGAATTTGGGTTATGGTACATTCTCCAAGCTAGACTGGCATGCTGGGCTTTATTTTGAAGCTCATAGGGCCTGATGCTAAGGCTATCTTTGTACCTAGGAAAAGTTAAAGTGTCCTAACCCACCAAATGGAGCTTTTTTTTGTCAGCATTGGTGCCCCATATGAAACTTCTTTGAATTTTATTAATGAGCCTGGTGGTTTTGGCAAAAAGGTTGATGAATTGAATATAGTGATTGGAAATGCTGTTAAGGTATGATTTGGAAGGATTGTTCTTCCATCCATGTTCATCATTTTTGTTTTACAGCCAACTAGCTTTGCTTGCATTCTATCCACAATGTATTGGAAATTACTATGGGTGGGCTTAGCATAGAATATAGGAAAGCCAAAATATTTTCCAAAAGTGGTGCTGGCAGTTATCTTAAGGGTATTTGAGCACTGGTTTGCCAAGCTAATACTATAATTATGAGAAAAGATAACTTTGAATTTATGGAGGTTAAGTTTTTATCCTTAACTCTCACAAAAATCTCTAAAAGGATTGTGGAGGGTAATGCAGTCTCCAGGGGTGGCTCTGGTGAAAAGGTTTAAATCATCAGCAAAGAATAAGTGTGAGAAAGCTGGACCCTGAGGGGTCACAGAGATTGGGTTCCACTTTCTTTCTTATACCATGATGTCAATGGTTTTGGAGAGCCTTTCCATGTAGAGGATGAATAGATAAGAGAAGATAGGGTTCCCCTATCTAATACCTCTAGGGGGTCGAAAGAAGTAGTCTTTACTTCATTCACAAGAATGGAAATAGAAGAGGTTGAAATTTACTAAGTTGGGAGGAAATTTAAAGTAGGTCAAGGTTTCTGTGATGAAAGACCACTCTAACCTATAAAAAGCTTTCTCTAGGTTAATTTTCAGGATCATATTAGCAATCTTTCCTTTAATTTTCCTGAAGTGGTTTATGAATTCTTGAACTATGATAGCATTATCAGAAGCCCTTCTATTAGTCAAGAAGGTTGATTAGCAAGGACCAATCATGGATGGCAGTAAGGTCTTGATTCTATTAACTATCAACTTGGTACTAGCTTAGAAGAGGTATTGCAAAGCCCAATAGGTTTGAAGTTCTTGATAGAGGTGGTATTTTGGGATTTAAGGATGAGGCAGATCAGGATTTCATTCATGGAATGTTCCATAGTGCCAGTAGTGAAGAACTTGTTGTAGAAGTCAATAATTTTCCCTTTCACGATATTCCAATACTTCTGATATAAGATTGGATAAATCCCATCGGGGCCCGGAGCTTTTATGGGTTAGAAACCCATGATAGATCTGTAAATTTCTCTCTCAGTTAGAGAGGTATTAAGGTTGTCACACTCATCTTGGGAGAGGCCTTTGGTGATAGTAGAGGTAGAGTAAAGCATGGTGGATGTGTCGTCAGTGTTGTACACGCTTAAGTAAAAGTCCAGAATGTGGTCACTAATTTTGTTGAGGGTCAGTGATGGTGGCCCCAGTATGGTCATGGAGGAGAGTGATTCTGTTGTTTCTCCTCCTATTAAGGGTGTAGTATGGAAGAACCTGATGTTAGAGTCCTCTTGTTGAATCCAGGTAATTCTAGACTTAGTTCTCCAAAACTCTTCCTCAAACCTAGACATATTGTCATAGTTTTTTAAGAGCTTAGCTTCAAATATTTGGAGAGAAGAGCTATGGTGGTAGTGAATGGAGCTTTGAATACCCCTTATTCTGGCAAAAAATCTTTTCATATTATGGAAAATATTACCAAAGGTGGTAGTATTCAAAGTATAGGCATTCTCCTGAAGGTTTTTTTGCCTCTATGATAGTATGAGGGTGGTCAAAGAAAGAATGGATGACATCTTGGGAAAATGACTTACACAAGAGTCAGGATATTTAGAAATCCAAGAGTAATTAGCCAAACATCTATCTAATATTTCAAGGATAAGACTCTTTTTATTCTTGTATCTTTTATTAGTCTAAGTGAACTTACTACCTTTATAGCCTAGGTCAACCATGTAACATTGGTTTAACCAATTCCAGAGGAGATCATCCCTTTTACTATTAATGCTATTACCTCCAAATTTCTCCTAGCATGAAGGACTTCATTAAAGTCCCCACCAATGAACCAGTCTCCCTTGTAAGTTTGGGAAATTCTAATCAGGTCTTCCCAAAGGTCAGTTCTAGTGCTAAAATTAGTACTAGGATAAATACTAAAAAAGAGACAAGTGTGAGTGGAGGGGGATACCTTAACCATAACATGGATACCCTGATCAGACATAGAGATTTCTTCTAATTTGAAAGAGGTTTCCTTCCACATGATGACTATCCCTCCGGTTAAACCTCTGGCAGCAGCTTGAATATGGTCATCGAAGCCCAACACTTCAGTGAGAGTCTTAGGATAAGTTATTTTTTTCTAGGAGTACTAACATAGAAGGCTTATGCAACTTGACAAGGGTGGTGCAGTGCCTCCTGAAGTTGGGATTGTTAGCACCTCTCACATTTCAGATTAAAAAGCTTGTCATTTGGACAGATTTGTTTTGACTCTCTATCAGATCCTTTCCATTTCCCTCGTTGGATAAGGATTTTTTCATTTGTATAGCCTTCAATGTGACAGTTAGATAGGTAGAATCTTGTGGTTTGAGGATCCTCAGATGGCATTTCTTCAAGCTCTGTAGAGCATATACTAAAGTAGCTTCTCTGCAAGGCTCTCTAAACTCTTTGTGAAACATGTTTCCCAGAGTGTATGCCTCTATGTGGATACCTTGGATTTCTTGGTTGCATTTTCTGAGTGAGTCTATTAGAGGTGTGCGTCCTCTATCTAGGTTTCTTTCCTGAGATAGGCAAGAGTTATTTTTGAATAGTTAGCCTTAAGGGGTCCAGGGAATGAAGAGTGGGCTGACTAGAGTTGATGACATTCCTATTGGAAAGAAAGTCAGACTCTAAAATGTTTGATTCATTAGGAATTTTTATTTCTCTATTGAGAGATATCCCATGTTGCCCAGATTTGTGGCTTGAATCAGGGCTTGCATCCACATTTGGTTCCCTAGACTTTGGACTGCATGATCTATGCAGTCTCTGACCAGTTTTTCCAAGTAGTGTGGGTCTTACTGTACAAGGACTACCGGCTGGTCTTGGACTAATACATTCAGAGTGAAGCTCATGTCTTGGAATGTCAGCTCCAGCCAAGATTGTGGAGTGTGTTCTTGTGGGAGTAGGGCTGACACAAGAAATAGGGGGTTGTTTGGAGATTGTGGAGTTCCCATGTAGGTGTTTTCAATTTGTGGTACTGATTTTGTTTGAAGGTAAATAGCCATTCTAATTGTCTTTCCCCTGATAAGAAGGGATTATAGAAAGTGGAGTAGAGTAAATTGATTCGACCATAGAGGTCTTGTCAAGAGCTCCAAGGTTATGATTGATAGTGGGAGATACTAAATTAATGTGGAAAGTAGAGGTGGGGATGGAGTACAGAGTGCTGACAGGGCTCTCTGTAGGGTATTAGGGGCCCCTCTCCTTGACTACAGGAGAGTAGTTGGGTCCATCTATCCCTTTTCCCTCAGCAAAGTTAGTTAGGGAAAAGAGTTAAGGTTTGAGTGGGGACCACTTATAAAGTTATGACCTAGCATATAGTTGTGGGAAGAGTGGTTGACTTCGTTGGTCAATACCGCTGAGTCATTGCTTGCTGACCTAATTTTCCTTTTTTCCTTTTTGTTTTCAGGGGTGGGGGAAGTAGTTGGGGGTAGAAATTTACCTGTTGCTACAACAAAAGCCTTTACCTGGGTTGTGGGGTATCCAACTCTTTTCCCGGTTGAGCTGTCCTGGATGGATTTCCCTTTGGATTTTGCATGCCTCTTAGGAAAGGTTACAATTTCCCAGGTTTCCTCTTCAAATGAGTGCTTTGGCTCAGCTTCTATGCTGTTGGTTCCTAGTGTGTGTGGTGCCATTTCTGGTGCCTTGGTGCAGTGTTGAGCGGTGTGATCGATAGAACCACAGCTATTACACAGAGATCCTTCCCTCTCATAAATAATCTATTGTTTATGGATGCCAACAACGATGGACTTTTTGATAGGGCACTGTAGCGGGACTTGGATGCATATTCTCGCATAGCTCCCCCTCAACATAGCAGATGTACATGAATCAATCTTCAATAGTGCTCCTATTTTTCTCCCGATTTTTTCTAATATTCTTCGGTCATAAAATTCGGTCGGTAAATTTTGTAACCTGGCCCAGATCGCCGTGTGGGTGGGCGTAGAGTTATGTGGTGCGAAGTTGGGTTCCTATTGCTTGACGGATATGAATTTTCAAGGAACAAACCATGGTCCCTCATGGAAGGCTTTGTTCTTATTCTCAATTTTGTTGAATTTTGCTATGTAGAAATCTTCCCCCAAATCAATTAGGATGAGGTTTTCGGTGGGCTTCCAGAGAGAGATGAGTCTCGTACGCAGATATTGGTGGCTGATTTACTTGCCCACTAGATTTACAATAACGGAGTGCTTCCATAAGAGGTAGAGTCGATCTTTCTCTTCTTTTGAGATCGGGATCGTATCTTCGTCTGCTGTTTCATCGGAGTCTATCACATATTGACTGGTATTTTTGTAAGATCGATTGATTCTGTGATTTTATCTGTAAGTACATCTTTGAAGCTTTTCTTCTTAGCTAGATCTATGTCCATAGTGTTGCTCTGCTTCAGAGGAGGTGGATCTGGGGGTTGCACCGAGGGTTGGTGTGCTTCTGTGTCTGGTTGGTCGGTGTTGATGGTCATTTTCTCATGGGGTCTGTGGAGAAGAAGTAAAATAGCGTTGAATGTTTATGAGATAAGTAACAATTTTGATTAGAGGAAAACTAATCCACTATAAAGGAAAATTTTTATAAGTTATTTTGAAAATCTTTTAAATTATTTTATTTAAAATATCAACAAATTTAAATTTTTTAAGGGAGAAATTCTCTTCCAAAAAATTTTAACAAAATCTTTCTACAGGGAAATAATGAGACCTGGAACACCAGGATCAAGGTTAAGCCCTCCATTCCATCGTTTTGAACCAGTGAAAAAGTTGAAAAGACCCTTCACTGAAGAAGATAAAAAGTTAGATAAAACGTCAGAAAATAGGTTTTCAGTCTTGGTAGAATTTCCATCCCTACCAAAGCCTACCGTTCTGCTATCGTCAAAAAAGTCCATTACTAGTGTACTAAGAATGCAACCACTTAAGCAGATATATAAGGAAGAATATTCATCATCCAGTAAAAATATCACCATCCAAACAAAAGATAGTTATATAATGAAACCACCAGAGACCTACTCATAAGAATTCTCTCCATCCACTCTGCAAAGGAAAGAAGAACAGATTATTCCTGATAAAAAGCAATTCGAGATAGTAGATTTGTAGGTATAACTGATAATGGTACTTGATAAAAAGTATGAAAATTTTCAAGTACCAGAATTATTAAAGCTTTGTTATACAAATTGGGATTATGTAGATACAGATGATCTCCATAAGACCTAAAGGTATTATGACTTCATATTAACAGATACGGATTCATTACAAATCGAGCATAAATTAGCTGATATAAGTGATCCCAATAGAATTCAGTATTTAAAGTTTACAATCAAAAGGATATTGAGCCCATTTGAATGGTATGTAGATCACCTACATACACCCATTCCTCTGTCGAGACCTCATCGACCCCAGACTTATAATTGGTATGATTATAAGGCGGCTTGGTATAACTTTATGTATGTTAGGACCAACACTCACTCTTGGTTCGTAAAATATTTAGAGCAGATGAAGAATTCTATAATTCCTCGATAGTTGTACGACTGGTGGATCCAGTTTAACGGAAATAAATAGGTATTGTCTACACAGTTTCAAAACCAATTTGAAAATTTCCAGGTATAGCAGAATATTTCTACACTACCAAAAAATGTTAAATGGTGTAAATTTTTTATCGCTAAAAGTATTTCATATATTATCTATTGGTCGTTTGATATTTATGAAATTGAAAGTGTAAAAACTTAAGCAAAACTATCAAGATTAAAGGCTGGAGTCTGACGGAGAAGCCATCAACAAGCTCTTCCTCACAGAAGGAAGTGCACCTCTCTAAGGAGGAATCAAAAATAAGGCTCAAAGAAGCCTTGTCAAATCTAGATAAAATGAGTAATTCCAAACAGATTATGGAGTTATTAAATATTGCATCCTTTTATGCCAGTAAACCTAGCAATGAGGATAAGTTGGACCCATAAGGAATAGCACAGACGTGCCTTATATATTGAAAGAACCCACACCCCTTCAAAGTTTGAAAAGATACTTTATGGACCTCACAAATAAAATGACAACTAGAAGACATGGTATCTGTCTTCAAGGAAGAAAAAGCCAAAATCTTCTCAAAATCATCAAAAGACAAGTTCAAGATAAGGGTGAAAATATAGCCAGAGACGCGTGCAGGACAAGTGAACAAATCATCAGCTACTCCTAGATAGACGTAAAATAAATAGCTTGTATTAGTGTAAGGATAGATGTAAGAGAGATAGTATTTGTTAAATTTTAGTAAGCATTTCTGAGGCCTATTTAAGGCTTTCAACTTGTAATAGCAGAGGCCATTCTAAAATTTACCAACTCATAAATCTCTCTACCATCTCCCATATTTCCCATCTTCCTCTGTAAAGTTCTCTTATTTTCCCAGATCAATAAAAAGTTTTTGTAAGTATAAATTTCTCTATTTCTCTACTATTTTTATTAATTTTGCTTTAAAATACTTTGTTCTTAGTTTTGTCGTTTTAAAGTTAAATTATTTTAAATTTTAATTTGACACTTTAAACTACTACTTTTAAAGTAAAAATTATTTTAAACTATTATTTTTCTCCCCATTTTCTCGATCTGTCCCCTAAATGGTATTAGAGCCAAGTTGCCTGGGAGGAAGTGTGAGTATGAGTAGGAGTGGCTACAGCATTACGTTGTCTTAGAGCCGGTCAAAATTAGTGTTACTCTCAAAATAATCATTTTTCTGGTTAGTAATTACTGTTGTTCTTTCTCTATGTTCTTAGTTTTATTCCTTAAGTTAGGTATCCGTTTAATAAAGGTTTAGACGTTGGAAAACCTAGAATAAACTAAGAACATAGAGGAAGAACAACAGTAATTACTAACTAGAAAAGTGATTATTCTGGGAGTAACACTAATTTCTACCATCTCTGGAACAGCGTAACGCTCTTGCCGCTCCTACTCATACTCACACTTTCTCCCGGGAAACTTGGATCTAATACCATATAGGGGATGGATCGGGAAAATAGGGAGAAAAATCAAACTTTAAAATAATTAGTATAAATTTCTCTATTGATCTAGTGTTTTTATTAATTTTTCTTTAGATTATTTTGTTCTTAGTTTTGTTGTTTTAAAGTTAAATTTATTTTAAAGTTTATTTTGACACTTTAAACTACTACTTTTAAAGTAGTAATTATTTTAAAATTTTATTTTGCGAGTCCCACTACTAGTGGAATGCTAGGAGTAAGAAATTCAGGTCTCGATAGAGGAATGAGTGTATGTAGTTGAGAAGATTTCTCTGATTTATCTGGAGCTGATGAAAATCAGGGAAAATAAGAGAACTTTATAGAGGGAAATGGGAAATATGGGAGATGGTAGAGAGATTTCTGATTGAGAAATTTCAAAATACTCTCCCTTATTACAAGTTGAAAGCCTAAATAGGCCTCATAATATGCGACTAATAATTTCCCTACTCTTTCTATTTTACATCTGTGTATGTATACTCTAATATATGATATTTGCTTTCCACTTGTCCAATAGCTGATGAAAATATATATCCATTTATTGTTGCTTTTGATGACTCTTTGATAAGATGTGTATTCTATATATTTTTGTAGGGATATTTGGTCTTTTGTCATTTATGACAGGATGACTTGTGATGTTTTTTGTCTTGATGTGGCATAGGTTTTTGGGTGGATTCCATGGAGTCCACCATTTATTGTGTTTGGTGCTTTTGTCTTATAGTGGCATGTTTTTTGTTTGCTGAATATAGAAAAGAGTTTTAGGGTGTGTTTGGTATGCTGGAAAATATTTTCTAATTTTTCCTTGTTTGGTTGTAATGAAATGTTGGGAAAATATTTTTCACAACAACTCATTTTCCTGCATTTGATGGAAAATAACTTACCTCATGGGTCAAGAGAAGTCATTCTTCAGAAAATGACAATGAGAGTTATGACCCCACCCCCATCCCTTTTCTCCACTCCAACAACACTCATATTCACATGACTCAAAAAATTTACATTCTCAAAAATTTACATTACTAAGAAATATTTTTCACTGTTCTTTAATTTATTTTTTCACTGCTTGAAATAAAAAACAGTGAAACCCAAATTTTTTCTATTTCTAATGTTCGTTAAAGTATTATTGTTTTAATATTCATAGAGAAAGCCTTACCTATGTTACTTTTTCTAATTGCATATTTCATCTTGTCATCGATGTAATTTGTTTCACGAGGTTGAATAAGCTTGTCGTTCCATTATATTTCTATTGATTGTAGTATCTTGAGATTGTCTTGACAAAATGTTGGAGAGTGTCTCCTATATTTGCTAATTAATAGTTGCTTAAATTTTGTGATTGTAGTATTTTAGAATTTGATATTGATATTATTTGTTAAGCTTAAATTATACCTTACAAATTATTGAGTTGTTAGAGACACAAATATACTAGTTAACAGTTAGTAGTAGTATTTTCTAAAAAATATTTTTTCACTCACCAATCAAACACTAGAAAATATTTTTCTAAAAAATATTCTCTACTCACCAACCAAACACCATAAAATATTTTTCAAAAAATATTTTTCACTCACCAACCAAACATGAGATAATAAGTAGAAAACCAACTTATTTTCCAGGAAAACATTTTCCAAGAAAATATTTTCCATCATAACAAACACACCCTTAAGTCTTCTCATTTGAATAAACATTGCATTAGGTATTTTGGATCTGTATTCTGGATTTGAAGGCAGTATTCGGTCCGTGAGAAAGAACCAAATGTAAATTTATTTGATATGGTTTACCATAAATATTTAGATTTTTAAAAGACTAATAATATATGAAAATATGTAGAGATATTTGCAAAATATTTATCAAATCTTTTATTTCAAAATACAGTAGGATCAAAAATGTTTGTAACCTTGTAATGTATTTTTATTGAGCACCATAATTTTGACGAAGCTATAAATTTGCAAAATATGTTTTTCTATTTAAACATTTGTACTGATAAAAATAGTACTAGTGAAGGGACTCAATATTTGCAGAAATACCATGTTAAAATTAACAAACTAATTTTTACAGGTTTCGAGGGGATTATTTGTCGTACTTTGTACATCAAGTCTTTAACCACTCTCGCCCCTGCGTAATTTTTATTAGATGCTTTTGTTGTCAGTTCCTGCAAATTTATTATCTCAAATTGTTTTTTATCAGGAATTCTCTGTTCTTCCTACTCCTGTGATATGACTTAGGAGACTGCTTGTGCATATGCTTTCGATTGTTTCATGGATATATTTAATGGTAGGGAAGTGGTAGGGTCTGGGAGAGATGGAACTTCTACTAGGATTGAAAATTTATTTTTTTGGATTTTTTCTTCATTTAAAGGACTTTTTATTTTTTCTTCTGATAGAAAAGGCCTAAATGGAGGCTTCATCTTTATTTTGGATTTTTTGGGTCTCCTCATTTTTTTTCTGAAGTAATTTTCTGGTCAAAAAATCTGAGAGAGAATTGTTTTCTCATGTTATAAACTCTATTTGAAAATCAAAAATTGATAATAAAGCTTGTCATCTAGCAAATATCTATTTAGAAATTAAATTTTTAACATCCTTTTGTAAAACGGCTTTGGCTGCTTTGTAGTCTACTCTTAGTAAAAAAATTTTATTTATTAAATCATCTTGAAATTTAGTTATACATTTTATTATAGCCAAAATTTATTTTTTAATAGTACTATAATTTTTTGAGTATCATTCTAGATTCCTGACGTGAATCTTACTAATTGTTCAGTAGATTCTATAGAAATCTTTTGTTTAAGGATGCCTCTATATCCTACGTTTGAGGCATCAATTTCTACAATCATGAGGGCGTCTAGGTGTAGTATCCCTAGACATGGAAGTTTTTGAACTGTTGATTTAATTTTTCGAATGATATTAGTGTGGTTTATACTCCAAGGCACTGGATTTTTCTTAGGACATTGATAAAGAGGATTACAACCTTTCTAATATTAGGAACAAAATCTGCAACATACTTGAGACTTTCTAAAATTCTTTGGAGCTGAGTTTTATCGGTTAATTCATCTGAAAATTTAGAGAAGAACTCTATGGCTCTACAAATGGGTTTATAGGTTCCTTGAAATAAATCATGACCGAGAAATCTAATAGAGGTTTTAAATAATTTAATCTTCTTAGAACTAACTACTAGTCCATTTTGTTTGACAATATTTAAAAATGTGGAGGTGTTTAAAATGTTGGTCAATATCTTCTTAAAATATTAAAACATCATCTATATAGACTATAGAAATTTGACTATATTGATTAAATATATTGTTCATAATATTTTGAAATTCAAATGGAGCATTTTTTAGTCCAAAAGGCATGCATTTCATTCATATTGTCCAAAAGGAACATTGAAGGTTGTTTTATATTTATCTTTTTCTGCAATTTGTATTTGCCAAAATCCTGGTTTCATATTAAACTTGCTATAAATATTAGCTTTATAAGTTCTTTTAAGAAGGTCATGTTTGTTAGGTATCAGGTACCTAATCCATTTTAATACTTTATTAAGGGGCATATAATTGATATCTAGTCTTGGAGCACCTCTTTCCTTTTCAGCATTATTATTAACATAAAAGGCTGAACAACTCCAATGTGATTTAGAAGGTTGAATAATTGTTTTATTTAATAAATCATTAATTTCCTTTTTATAGTATTCCATTAATTCATGGTTCATTTGAATAGGTCTTGCCTTTGTTGGAATAATCCTTTCGTCAAATCCCTCAATATAAGGTAATTCAACTATATCCCATTCTCTTTCTCAAAAGGCATTAGAAAAATATGAGCAGACCTCTTGCTCTATGATAATTTGTAGATTTTAATTTTTTCTTCTACCTTTGGGGTTTTTAAAGAAGAGTCAATTCTTTTGATTTTTATTTCGTCCTTTAAATAATTTATTTGTTGTGAAATTAAATATATTTTAAAGACCATTTTATATTTTATAAGGTCACTTTCTGCTTTTGATAAACTATTTAGATAAGGGAAAATAATTTTTTTCCATAAAACAGTAGTGTGGATACCGTCTAATTCAGCAGTATAAGGTTTTATTTGATTTATAAAAGGTATACCTAAAATTATTTATTCATTTATATCTTTGATTATTACAAAGTCATTTATGAAATAAATTTCATCATTATATATGTGTGCATTGTGAAGTTTATAATTTATTTTTAATCTTTTGCCTATTGCGGAGAATAATTTTGTAGTACTATTTTCAAGATACTTAATGGGGATGATTCCTTCAATGATGCAGTTTTGATCTACCCCAGTGTCTAGTAATGCTACCTTTTGAATTGTGTAATTTTTATTTATATCTAATGTAATGGGTATATGGTAACTTTGTGCTTTATCTTTTGTAATTTTGTCAATTTTTGAATGATTTTCTAGGAACTCAATATCTTTATTATTTCTTTTTAGTTTTGATGCTTCTCCACGATCTAATTGACATGGTTCAAATTTTTTGTTAGAAGTTAAATTGTCAGTAAGAGACTTATTGTTAAATTGTTGCTTAAATATTTTAATTACTCTTTTTAAGTATTGTAACTCTACCTGAAGGTCTTGTATTATTGTTTCTGATTTTTATTCTTTACCTGACATATTTCTCATAGTAGAGGATGCAATTATTTTTTTATCAAAATGTTGATTAAGAATAATATTTTTTAAGGCTATTAAATATTTCTTCCTAAGGCTTGAATTTTCTAAATAATTTATAATATCAAACGACACTTCTTTTTCCTTGTTATTATTGGTAATAACATTAATATAACGATTATTGAAAATCCAACGTGAACCGGTGTATTTACTATAATTAGCTAATTTATTACTACAAACGTTATTAATATTTTCTATTGGAGAGGAATTATCTTCGTTTTTTAAAAGATACAACAAAAATTATTACTTATGTCTTTTTTTATTTAGGATTCTACAACCTTTAGTTTTATGATTCATATTTTCATAATCCCAACCTGTACTATTATTACTTACATTAGATTCTGGGTTTTTATTATTTTCTTTAATAATGTCATTGGTGACTTCTAATTCGAATTTTAGTCTTTCATTAATTTTTTCTAAAATATCATCGGTTAGTTCAAACTTTTCTTCAAATTTAGGAAATTTATCTTTAGAGGATTTTTGTAATTTATAAATTGGAAGAGTTCCTAATTTTTTATCATAATAAGAAGAACTCGGTTTATCTTTAAAAGTTGATTTATTCTCAACTTTGGGAACCTATTTAAATACTACATGTGATAATTGATTTATATAATTATTTTGTTGGAGTATTTTATTTATATCCTTATTTGTAGGATCACCTTTAGTATCTACTATATCTAATTTAAAAGGTGACGCAGTAACAATTCTACCTTCTACTGGTAGGCTAATTTCTTCTAATAGAGGAATTGTTGATTCAACTATTTTATTATTATTAGTATACCATTTATTAACAATTATATTTAATAAATCTTTTTGATCATCTATTTTTCCCGTGATTTCAAACCTTCTAAAGAATTTAATATTACATAGTAATCTTTTCTTATCATTGCACCATTTTTCTCTACAAGAATATCTTTCTTTTAATGAATATTTTGCTTATACAATTCCTTTTTAATAGATTTTTCTGAACTATTCCATAATTTGTCTAAATATTCAATGTTAGGTTCAAATATTACATCTGACCTAATCATGCATAGGGAATTTCTTACTCCTAGCATTTCACCAACAACGGGACTTATTGATTTTCTTGTTTTAAAATTTGTAGATTCATATTCCACTTTTGGAATTATTTTTGAGAAATTAACTCTTTTTAATTTTCTTTCAATATCTTCTAATGTTACTTCCCTTTCTTCTACAGACTTGGAGATTGAAGGTCTAGAAAAGGACATTCTTTTACTTGAAGATGCTTGATTAAAGGATTGGGATCTTAGAAATTTTAAATCTATTGATCCATCTGGATATTATACTACTTGTTCAATATTTGAATTTTCTTCTTCTATTTCTGGCTCCATTATGGAGTCGAAACGTCAATTATCTTTTCTTAATACATCATCCCATTTTATCATCTTTGGGATGAAGGTATTATTATGATTAAGGTTAGCTTCCATAAGCATGGTAGCTCATTTATTACTAATTATTTTAGCCTTAGGGGCTAAGGTTGTTTTTACTAATTTATAATATACTCTATAAATTATTGCTATTTCTCTTGTATTTACCTTACTATTCATGTTTTTTGTTTTAACATTTAATGTTAATGTATCAATTGCATTTTGATCATTAATATCTATAGAAAAATTAGGATAACAATTAAAATATATGGGACCATTAGCGAGGTTACTTTGTAATACTGCTAATAATGAATCATCAAAATTTAATAACCTATTATCTCTTAAAAGTAGACATAGAGGTACATCTAAACCTAATCTATATGATGGTTTAACTGCTATTTGAACAACACCTATATGGAGGAACTTGTAATTTTTTCTATATCTATTAATATCTTCAACTACTAATAATTTAATAGTTTCAATATTTCTATTAATTGAAACGGTAGATTCTGAAGTTTTAGTATGATAATTTTTGATAAAATCAAAGTGTCCAGTTTTATAGACTTTATTAAAACTTTCCTTCAGAATATTCGAATTCTGTAAATCACTTTCTATTTTAGCGATTTTACTTGAGATAGCAGAAATATTAACACCATTTATTACATTTCGGTAGGTTGAAGTACTCATTAGGATTTTTGCAAATAAGAGAAAAAACAATATCCTAGGACCAAATCTACTTTAGATGTTACTACCATAATAATTATTTTTGTGTACAATAATTTCTAATTTTCTTCTTCCAAAATTCTTTTATTTTATTCTTACAAGCTTGGCGACGGGAACACCCTTCGGATCCGGCTATATTTTTCTACACACTCATAGCTAATTTAACGGAAAATTCTAGGTTTGGCAACGTCTAAACCTCTATTAAATAGCTATCCAACTTAAGGAATAAAACTAAGAACCTAGAGGAATAACAATAGTAATTACTAACTAGAAAAATGATTATTCCGAGAGTAACACTAATTTTGACCGGCTCTAGGACAGTGTAACACCCTAGCTACTCCTAGATATGCGGAAAAAAATAGCTTGTATTAGTGTAAGGACGGATGTAAAATAAATAGTGTTTATAAGGGATCCTTTCTCAGCCCTTTTAACTTTGTTTATTTTAAATTTACTTTCGTGAGGACACTCCGACTTTTAAGTTAGGGGTTTTTCATGGTTGTGTGAGTGGTAAGGCGACATGAGGTCTCCTAACTATGAATGAACTTTTCCCTATGATAATGCCCTATGATAATGCAAGGGAAATCTTAGTACCTATAACATTGTACAACATTGGCGAAGTCTGAGTATCCATATGGTTAGTTCGCCCATTTTGAGCTAAGATGTGAGACTAAGCCTTTCATTATGGCCGTAAGTTAACAATATTATTCATGGTGCTATTGCAAATCATGAAACCCTCTCCGTTTCTAAAATTTTTGAAAAATCAAGGGCATGGACATGAGCAATGTTGTAACAAATCCTTTTTTCTTTTTGTGGTTTCATAAATTTTTGACTTGTAAATAATGATAAATATTCCGATTGTGTCTCCTGTAGGAGGGACATTTGAGCTCCCTTAATGAATTTTGCAGGCCATTTATGGTGAGTTTATTACATCCATCCTTTGTATACCTTTGTTATCTAGAACTCTTCCCATTAGCCTTTTAAAACTAATTTTGATTGTATTTAGTTGGAGAAATGAACTTAGGCCATCCTTGTGATTTTGAAATCCACTCTAGCCTAAAAATCCTACCCGCATATAATTATAACCCCTAGTACCCACTTTGAGCCTTTGGACCTTTCTTTGGCAAAATCATTACAAGCCGTGAACCTTTTTTTATCCCTCTTTTGAAAAATACCCTTCTTGAACTTAAAAACACAACTTGAGGCTAAAATCCTAAGTTGGTGGTGGTTAAAATTGACGGAAGTAAGTTTGGGACCACAAGGTATTAGTAAAAAGGCCAAATTCACCAAAGTGTTGAAAATAAATGTTTAGAAAAAAGAAAGGAACTGACAAAAGGATGACTTGCACAAAAATTCAAGGAAATGGAAGTAAGATAAAAAGTGGTGAAAAAGAATTAAACTATAACCATGAAGAAAGAAAGAAGATAAAGATGATGAGTGGACTTTAGTAAAAAGAGAAGGATCGTACAAAGTTAAGTAGATGTTCAAGGTAGGGTGTAACCATGTTGTTCCTATATGATATCTTACCCTCACTCGAACCGACATTACAAGCTTAGAAAACCCTTTAAGATCTCCGATCATTACTTTCTTTGTAGTGGTGATTGAAAATAGGGGAAAGCCTATAGCATGACGCCAGTTGCATTGAGATTTCTTTTATGGGGGGGGGGGGGGGGGGAGAGTAATTGCACTTAATTTTCCATGTTACATATTCGGTAGTTTGGTGTATGAAAATTATTTTTCTTGTTAGGAAGGCATGTAAGAAAGTTGAGGTAAGTAAATTTTTTCACCCCCCACTAATAGTCAATGAGGAAAATGGAGTATGGTTTAGTGTTAGTCAAAAGGTAAGCCGCTTCTAGAGTATTAGTCTTGGTTGCTTGATTGCTCTTTAAAGTCTTATGCATTCCTTGAGTATTGCATTTTATAATAAGGGGTGTTGTGAAATTAGTTTAGCATATGTGCAATAAGCTACTCGCAGTTACGATTCAAGTTGAAGACGATATGTACTTTAAGGCATAAAATTTAGGCATAGATAATTGTATCTCATGGTAAGAGGTGGTGTTTCTTGGTGACAAGAAAATGCTCTAAGTTGGGGGTGTTGATTAGTGGTGATTTTACCACTCGTTTACATCCAACATTCATACACTATGCCTTAATTTAACTAATTTAGTGAGACCTAACTGTGAATAAGTGCACTAATATCCACTCCTTGCAGGTATAGAGTTGAAAAGATAGAACAAAGTGGATTAAAACTTGAAATAATCAAAAGGGAGCAGAATAAATGCAGTTGAATACTCACAGCCAAAAAGACCTCGAGTATCGCGCTTGCGGGTAGATCACCGCAATTTCAATCAGCCAAGCAGAGAACCTATTTAGCCTCTTGTAACGCGATCACGGTCTGATGTACATGATCACAGATCAAGAAAGTTGGACAGCATCACATGAGCGCTCAGTTATAACTGCGACCGCAGTTTTGCAATCGCAGTCAAATCCCACGACCATGGTATAGCGAGCTAAATACAGGAAGGGAAGTTTGGTAAATTATACAGCTGAGTAAAGATTTAGAGAGAGAATTAAAAACACTTTTGATGGAGGAAGAAAACCATAGAATTTGGGAGGGGAGAGAAAAAAAGAACTGTAGATTGTTTTTCTATCATTGTGATTTTTGTTTCTAAGGAGAAATTAGTGAAATTTTACTGTGGAATTGAATATTATTTCATCCTCTCTTAGTATGAATTCCATGGATGCATTACTTGGTAACTTTCTTTTCCCTTATCTAATGACTAGCTAATTTCTTTAAACTTGGGATTATATTGAACTAGAGTGTGATTTTGTGTGGGTGTTGTTATGTTTGCATGGATTTTAGTTGTTGATTTATACTATATTATTTTATATTTTTATGTAAGGTTGCTACATTATGTATAATGATTTTTTTCAAGTATAGTGTTGTATAAGACTAAGAAGGTTTCACCATTGCTTGAGCTTATGTGTTGGAATATGATGGGTGAAAACTCTAAATATCCAAATGGGTTTGATGGGTGTTGTATAATACTATGAAGGTTTCACCATTGCTTGAGCTTATGTGTTGGAATTTGATGGCTGAAAACTCCAAATATCCAAATGGGTTTGATGGGTGAAAGCCCCAAGCTCTAAAAAGCCTTTTTCATCCTCGACAGAGGGATTTAGGCGACTATTAGGTAACCCATAACATCCTCAAAAAAGGGTTATCAGGGGACAAAACAATGGCGAACAACTAAGCCTATGGTTTACTACCCTTTGCAATCTTATACATAAGTGCTTAGAGAGTGTGAATCATGTCAAGAGTATTATCCTAGAAATAGGGATGTTTGGTTAAGTTTTTGGATGGTTATATAAAGGGAGGGTTTTATTGAAAGATTGACCATAATGATCTTCAACCTAGCCTATCAGGTAATTAACAACTAAATTTCATAATAAACAAACACTATCCCGCATGCTTTACTTCTAAGGATACATAATCCAAGATCTCTCAAAACCTTGAAGTTCAAACCTAAGATAGCATTTGCCACCTGCTTGATGAAGTTTATGTGAAAAAATTTTCAACTAAATCCCCCATTTATTTAAACATGTTGCTTTCATTAACATTCCGGGTATCCTCATTGTAACTTAAGAACCCATAGGTTCTAAGTCTATACCATTCAATCCTTGAGATTCGACCCCAATTAACATTGGGTTACTTAATAATGACTGCCTCACACCTCAATTATGGGAGTCAGTTGAGCGTTATCAAAACGGCGGCCCAATTTTACTTTTGTGGTGATAATCTTAATTAGGAATACACGAAGTGGGATAATTTAATTTCTTTGACTTTTTCGACCGATGAGTATGTGAAAGTTAATTGTTCCCAAATCATCATGAATTATGGGAACTCAATTTGTTGCGGAGCCAGAGATCATGAAAGTGGAATTCATACTCCCCCCACCGAGGAGCATGGACAATTCCATGTAACAAGTGTGATGATGTCATTGCTCCACCTAAAGGGAATTTTCAGGGGTGAAGCTCATGAAGACCCAAATTCTCACTTAAAGGGTTTCGTAGAAGTTCATACTCCATTCAAATTCGCACATATTTCCCAAAAATCCATTCAGCTATGCCTTTTTCTGCTATCTCTCACGGGAAAAGAGATAGGGTGGCTAAGATCTTTACCCATGAGATTGGTCACTTCATGGACAAGTCCCATGAAGGTCTTTCTAGGACAATACTTCCCACCATCTATAAAGTTAAGGTTGGAGGATGAGATTTTTAAGTTCCACCAATACCATAAGAAATCATGGTATAATTCCTGGGGGAAGGTTTAAAGAAACACATTTGAATTACCCCACGCATGAGGTGCTGGAGAAGATGATTCTCCAAATCTTTTATCGAGCATTGGACCAACAAAATAAAGCCATAATAGATAATGTATCTAGTGGATCATTCATATACTCATCATATGTGATTTTTTTCAAAAGTCTTAGACCAAGTAGCAATTTGGTGTAAGGGTTGGGACATAAAGGATGTTAAGGTGGCCAAGGAGGCTCCCTCCCCATCCTTTGTGCGCAATAATGGGAAAGATGAAGAAGACGAGACCGAAGTGAAGATGAGCAAGGTGATGTCATGCCTCAAACTCCTACTTGTTCATATGTTAGGAGACACAATGGATATTGTAAGTGTGATAGATGCAATAGAAACTAAGACTTGTAGAGACAAAGAGGAAGAGGTGACGAGTGACGAGCTAGGCATGACACCTAGGAACTCGGAGGGTTTTCATCTTTCCCTGAAAGTTCAAGAAGAGAATCAAGATTGGAACCAAAAAAAATAAACATGGTATATTTTAAAGATAAAGAGGAGATTGTTAAAGAGATTTTGGCATAAATCTTAAGTAATGTTGAGAGGACTGGAGAAATGGTAAATAAAATGCGAAGTGGATTCTCAATACTCCACCAAATAGTTGCATCTCACTCTTTAGCTATACAAAAACTCAAGGCAAAAGTGAGTAAAATATCAAAGTATTTAATGGAGAGGCATAGTGAAGAAAGGCAAAATAGGGATGCATCAAAAGCAAATACAAAAAGGCCAAATATTGAGGAGTTACGGTTAAAAGAGACATCAATAAGGAATCCTATTAATAACGAGTGTCAAATTATTTCTATTCCCAAACTCCCATGTATCCACCTTTCAAAAGATGGTCATGGAGGAAGGTAAAGCATGATAAACTCAACAAACTCTTTGATAAGTTTAGCAACCTCTATATTAATATCCCTCTTATTGAGGCATTGCAAGACATGCCGGGCTATGCTAAATTTATGAAAGATTTGGTGTCTGAAAAAACCTCATGGATAAGGAAACCATAGAGATTACTCACCATTGTAGTGCCATCATGAAAAGTGCATATGTTGAAAAGAGGAAGGATCCCGATGCCTTATAATCTCATGCAACTTTGGCACTTTCACATTTTCTAGGGCGTTGTGTGACCTTGGGGCAAGTGTGAACCTCATGCCTTACACGATATTTCACAAACTTGGGTTGGGTAAGACAAGACCGACCAAAATCAAGTTGTTTATGGCCGATTGATACATTAAGAAACCTATTAAGATACTCTATGATGTTCTTGTAAAAGTAGACCAGCTCATTTACCCAGCTGACCTTGTTATTGTGGATTGTACTACGGTTTTGGAAATTTCCATTATCCTTGAGAGACAATATTTAGCTAACGGGAATGTATTGGTAGATGTAGAGGATCGGGAAATAAAGATTAGATTTGATGGTGAATTGGTATCCTTCAACATATGCAAGACTACGAAACAAACGATGGACCAACAAGTCATCTCAGTAATCGATGTTGTTGATGGTAAGGTGTCTAACCATGTAGATATAAGCTTGTTGAATGACCCGTTGGTTGGGGTGCTTTGGAATTATGAAACGAAAGAAGTGGTAGCTTCTCTCACTGGGCTTGGTTTTCACACCAAAAACCCGGCTAAGTTAGATCTTGATCTAAAAAACCTAAAAAGTCCACCCGCCAAACCATCCATCCTAGAAACTTCCACAATTAAACTAAATCCCTTGCCACCTCATCTCAAATACATGTATTTAGTGGGAATGAGACTTTGCCGATCATTGTTTCTAGTGACCTAAATTCCTCTTAAGTAGAAGCATTGAAGTTAGTGGTAAAAAAAATCATTTGGGCTATCGGTTGGATGATAGCAGACATCATTGGCATAGCTCCCGGTATATGCTCACAGAAAATTAAACTCTATAATAGGGAAATTCTACACGGTTTAAAAATATTTCTCACTTGGGAAGTCAGCGCTTACTCTTCTTATGGATGAAACTCTACTTAAAGAAAGTTCGGGGTATTACAGAATGTGTGTGAGTGGTTAGAGTCCTCAGTTACATGAATGTGTGTGAGTGGTTAGAGTCTCTCACTTAAATGGGTGTGTATATGGTTAGAGTCCCTTACTTGATGATATGTGAATATGGATAGAGTTCTATGCCTAATGGGAAATTCTTGAATCTATAAGTGTGGATTGTTGGAGCCTTCCATTGCATGTATAATGAATGAGTGCTTCCAAAGTGTTGATAAATCTTGTCCCCTTGATTATCATATGATATGTCCATATATATGTATAAGGTTATGAATGTGATTGGATATGATATATAGCCATTTTTCCTTATCTTTATCCTTGAGTTACATGCTAGCGTTCCAACCGCTAACCATTTACAAATGCTATGTCCCTATGCGACTTAGGGGACGAAGAATTCTTCTCTTCCTAAGCAGTGATTATATGATCGAAGCGGTCCATGCATTAACTTCTGAGTGGTGAGATTTTTTGACTTGGTTTGACTATTATTGGGGGCTTGTCCTGACATATACATTTCTATACTCCGATTTGTATAGAGGTATTCCTAGGAAACTCCAACTTATAAGCAACATTTCCAACTCTCCGCAGAATCCCATAAGGACCAATAAACTGAGTACTGAGCTTCCCATTCTTGCCAAATCACACTACTCCCTTCATGGGAGACATCTTTAGGAATACCCTGTCCATAACCTAAACTCAAAGTCTCTATGCCTAACATCTGCATAGGACTTTTGGCAACTCTGAGCAACCCCAAATCACGTTCACCTTCTCCATAGCTTGATATACCAAATTGGGACCAAACATATTCGCCTCACCAAGCTCAAACCATCCAATAGGAGATCTGCACCGCCAACCATACAACAGCTCGAAAGGATCCATACCAATACTAGAATGATACCTCTTTTTATAAGCAAACTCCACCAAAGCTAGATGCTCAACCCAACTACCACTATAAATAATTACGTATGCCCGAAGTATGTACTCTAATGTCTGAATAGTTCTCTCTGCTTTCCTATCCTACTGCGGATGGAAAGCAGTACTCATACTAATATTAATCCCTAATAATTTCTAGAAAGACCACCAGAAATGAAAGGTAAACTGCGTACAATGATAAAAAATAATCAAAACAGGCACCCAATAGAGCTTCACAATCACTTGAAGATACAACTTCGCATAATCTTTCACCGAAAAGGTAGTCCTTATAAGCAAAAAGGGAGCATACTTGATCATCCTATCCACGATGACCCAAATAAAATAAAATAAAAATGATTTCGATACCGAGGAAGACTGATAATGAAATCAATATTGATCATCTCCCACTTCCATTCAGCTAACTCTATTTCTTGATGAGACCCACTAGGCCTAATGTGCTCAACGTTAACCTATTGACACACTATGCACTTAGCCACAATGTCAACCATATCCCTCTTCATACCACCCCACCAATAAATTTCATTGAGATCATGATACATCTTTGTCGAACCATGATGGAAAACATATCGCAACTCATGCGCCTCATCCAAAATCCTTCTCCATAACCCATCAACATTCGAAACATACAACCTTCGTGGGTACCACAAATTACCATCACCACTAATCTCAAACACCGACACCGTTCCCCAACCAACATCACTCTTGATTTTTAGCAAGACCAGATCCAACACTTGTTTCTCCTTGATCTCTGCACCAAGAGATAATCGTACCACTTTTTGCACCATCACACAACCATCTTTGGAATCTAAGAGATGAACTCCAAGATTGGCCAAGAGGTGAATATGCTTCGCAAATTCTCGCTTTCCTTCCTCCATATGAGCCAAAATGCCCATAGAAATCCTGTTAAGAGCATCGACAACCACATTAGGCTTTCCTGGGTTGTAATAAAGACTCATATTATAATCATTGAGAAGCTCAAGCTAGCTCCTTCTGCGTGAATATGTACTGAAGACATATGATCAAAAAAGATATCCACGTGAACACCATACAGATAATACTGCCATATTTTCAAAGAAAACACAACCACCAATAGCTCAAAATCATAGGTAGGATAATTCCTCTCATGCAACTTCAACTGCCTAGAAGCATAGGAAATCACCTCCCTATAATGCATCAAAACACAACCAAGAACTTTTCAAGATACATCTCAATAAACCATAACCTCAATATTGCCTTCCGGCAAAGTTAAAATTGAAGCCAACTTCAACCTATCCTTCAGTTTCTCAAAACTCCCCTCAAAAGTATCTGACCAAAAAACCTAACCTTCTTCTGAGTTAACTTAGTCAAAGGAGCAGCTATCCACAAGAAACTTTCCACAAACCACCTATAATACCCAGCTAAACCCAAGAAGCTTCGAACATTAGATGGAGTCGTGGGCCTAGACCACCTCTTCACCGAAGCAAACTTTTGAGGATCAACCATTATTCCCTCACTAGAAATAATGTGAGCTATGAAAGTCACAACATTCAACCAAAACTCACACTTAAAGAACTTGGCAAACAATCGTTGTTTATTTAAGGTTTGCATTACCTCACGGAGGTAATTAGCATGATCCACCTTACTCCTTGAATACACCAAATTGTCATCAATAAACACAATAAAAAAGATATTGAAATACTGCCTAAACACCCTATTCATCAAATCCATAAACACTGCCGGAGCATTTGTTAATCCAAATAACCTCACCAAGAACTCAAAATTCCCGTATAGAGTACAAAAAGACGTCTTAGGGATATCCACATCCCTAATCTTAAGCTAATGGAACCCAAACCAAAGATCTATCTTTGAAAAGGACTTGGCACCTTGCAACTGATCAAACAGATTATCTATTCCTAGGAGAGGATGCTTGTTCTTGACCATTACCTTGTTAAACTACCTGTAGTCAATGGAAATCCAAAGGGAACCATCCTTCTCATGCATGAACAACAGCGATGCACCCTATGGAGAAACACTAGGATGGATAAACCCCTTATCCAGAAGATCTTTAATTTGCTCCTTGAGTTCCCTTAACTCATTCAGAGCCATTCTATATAGAGGAATAGATATTGGAAGAGTGTCCAAAAGCAAATCTGTACAAAAATCTATTTCCTTATCTGGAGGACCACCATGAAGATCATCCAGAAAGACCTTTCGAGACTCATTAACTACTAGAACTAACTATAACGAAGGACCTTATGAGTTAGAATCATTAACCCAGACCAAGTATTAAAGACACCCTTTAGTAATTAACCTTTGATATTTAAGATAAGAAATAAATCTTCCTAAAAGAGATAAAGAACAACCCTTACATATTATTTTTGGCTCACCAGGGAACCTAAAGATAACCTTACAAGTTTGACAGTCTAAAGATGTATAACAAGAATTCAATATGTTCATATCTAAAATCATATCAAAATCCACCATCCTTTACCCAAACACATCTACCAAGGTTTGTCTATCACCAACTGATACCACACATGCCCTATAGACCCATTTAACAATGATCAAATCTCCTACCAGGGTAGAAATAGAAAAAGGATCTAAAATAATTTACGTATCAAGACCAAAAGAAACAACTATATGAGGAGTCATAAAAGAAAGAGTGGTGTCTAGATCAAGCAAACAATATACATCGCGAGAGAAAAGCTGTAATGTACCAGTAACAACATACCTGATGACTACGATTCCTGTCAAGATGCCAAAGAATATAACCTATTTTGACAACCACAAGAACCAGGAGTCGTAACACAAGCAGATGCCACGCCACCAGGTGTAGGAGCAGAAGATAAAGTAACCAAAATCTTATTCGCCCTTATAGAACTTTATAAGCCGGACAATCCTTAAGTTTATGGCCTAAGTGATCCTATTTAAAGCACTTTACACTATGTTTCTCATAGAATTCCCGATGAGAATGACTACAAACCAACAAGAAAGGCACAAAAAATAGGCTGACCTTCGCTCGCCTAAGATTGGGCAACTTAAGACCAAAAATTATCACCACCTTGGTGATACCTTACACCTAAATATTGTAGGATAGGAGCACTGGAAGTAGAAAAGGATCCAGAACTACCATCTCTACAACCCTGAGACTGTGCACCTCTATGATAAAAAAATCTGGCCCACCTTCTCTGCCTATCCCCAAATTCCACCTGCTTTCTCTTCTCATCTTCAAACTGTTGCATATGAATAGTCAACCTAGAGATATCCATATCACTAATAAGTAAAGTAGTCTTGCCCTAAAAATTAGATCTCTATTCAGCCCAAAAGTAAACTTCCCCATTTTTTACCTCATATTAGCCACCAAAACAAGAGTAGACCTTAACAACTGATGAAACTTTAAGGCATATTCCCTTTCAGATATTCTCCCTTGCCTGATATTTACAAACTTCTCCATCTTAGCTTCTCTCGACTCTTGAGGAATAAAATTATCATGTCACAAATCCCATTGGGACAGACAGACACCCTTAGCTGTAATGGCTTGGGGAACAACTCGTAACCCTATACTTTTCATACATATAACTATGACATTCAATGGTCCTGCTAGTGTGTATATGATTCATTGATAAATTCAAACCACATAAGTATGTCCAAACCTACATATACAAGACTTGGCCGTTGGGACCATAACGTTAAAAAAATACACTGCTATCACACTTAACTTTACATTAGTATGCAAAGCCTTTAAAAGACACATAGACTTAGTTAAAGTCGGGACAAACCCCCATCTTGCTCATGACTACTATACAATACCAAAATACATATAATAGACTCGAAAAGCTCTAAATCAACTTGGAGCTCACTAATATCCACTGGATGTCCTATGCTCCTACAAGGGTGGACTACTAGCTGGAGTACCTTTACCTGTAGGATAAAACACAGTGTCCCCCCATGAGGGATGTCAATACAAAGAGTGTACAAAGTATGTATGACATGAAGTGACTATAAATAAGACAAGAGCTCAACAAAATCATTTATCAATATATAACTATAAAAATTAGGATAGAATACCAACTTTTCTTGTACTTATGGGATTATGTACATTACATCCTTTACTTTGTTTTATTCTTCTTTACTTTATAAAATTATAAGGCGTGATACAAATGACCAACTGATCAGTGGTAAAAGAGGATGACCCATGCTCGATATTTTAACCCTTAGAATACGGTCCACATAAGTTGTAATGCCCTGAGTCTGGTACCCCAATTACAACACGGTACTAGCAATCCTAAAGGACCACCAGCAAACCCATAACTGATATATGTAATGAAGCTCTAAATAATGTACTAAAAGGATGCAGAAAAATTGGTGGAAAACTGCCATAAGGTTTAAATACTAAATAATTCTGAATAAAACAATGTCTGAACAAGGTATAATTATACAAAAATTAAAATAACTGTCAGACCATGCTATAGTTTGAAAGCCTTTAAACTGTCTGAATTACGGAGTTGATGGGACATGTCCCCAATTATCTCTAACTGCTGAAATAAACTAAGTACTGAAATAATGAAATTATAGAACATCTTCAAATGATGAGGACTCACTGCTAGTCTATCTGCTGAATGTCTGATCTACTAAGGGTGCTCTGGAGCTCGTACAATCAAACATATGGTATAAAATATCATAGTGGAAAAGAAAAGTATGCATCAGTACGAGTGAATGTATTGGTATGCAAAGTGAGGTAAGGTTGAATACAAGGGTTCATATGCATAAACTAAACTGCCTAAATAACATAAGCATGAATACGTGGTGATGATACTTGTATAAATACCTTATTGTAACTAAAATCATAAGGATTTTGAATACTGAGTTTACTGATAACATGGATTACTGATAACTGATATACTTGATAACTTGGTAACTGTATCTGACAGTCCTGATTATATGGAACGAGCTGAGTTTCGTACTGAGTTAAGTGACTATATCTGACAGTCTTAAAATCTGTAAAACTATCTAAGTTCTTTACTAAAGAGTGAGACTGAGATTAGGGAGGTAATTATCTAACCGACATGCCTCAAATAAGATAATTAAGTTGGAGTCCAATCTGTAACCCTAATTAGAAGGGTGTCAGTACTATGCCATGGGTAATGATAAGCTGTGAGTTAACCCTCTGCTAACAAAGAGCTCTTTCATCAACCCCTCACTGGTAGGAGAACTCGAATGAGATGTATTAACCCTAGACTCATAGGGATATATCTCAACCTATGCTTGCTACATAGTTCTAGAATGGAAGGATTGCTTATAAATATCACACCTTTTATTGACTGACAGGTGAGCCTTCATCCCTGGGTTTACTCAGTGCTGAATCCTACTACCAACTGAATAAACACTAAATTGATTTCCTAGTTCATACTAGGCTTGAATGAGCTATTACTAATTGTACTATCTAACTGAACTGAGTTTACTGGGTTATGTTAAATGACGGAATACTACTGAGTTCTATTAACTTACTGAATTTACTGAGGACTAAACAAAATACTGAATGGGACTAAACTAATACTGGATCTACTGAGTTTTCCTGAGTCATGTAACTGACTGAGTTCTATTAAGTTCTGAAACTTGATTGAGAGTACAACTAATCATGGAAAAACTAAGGTTATGTTTAAAACTTACACTGGCTCAGGCCACACAGCTAAATTATTAGGTATTAAACACCCCTGGACTCGATAACATAAAAATAAATGAGACATGACACTACTTAAACAGCTGACCATAGTCAATAATTCATAGTACTATCATTGAGGGATTTTATGAAGCATTCGCAAGTCATTAGCTTGCACATGAATAGGAATACATGCCAACGTAATATAATTTCATATATCCATTCTTATGAGCATTCCACTAAATCATAACAAGACATAGCTTTAGCAAGGGAGTCAATTTAAACATATGGGTACATCATGAATTCATCATTGAGATCACAAATAGGTCATAATACACAATTCTTACTTAGGAATTTTTATAAATGCATGGAAGGTATAACCTTTTCTAGGACATGAGTCAACAACTAATCCACCATGGCTATCTCAATCACTTCAAATTTAAGGATTTCGAACCACATACTAACATAAAGTCATGAGAATTTATTAAAGATTCAACCTTGGAAATCATATCACAACGTAAACATGTGTACAATCAAACCCACAACATGGAATTGAAAATTTATATTTTTAAAGGGTTTCTTGACCTGTAAGGGTGGAAAAAAACCTTGGATGAACACTTTACATACCAAGGTTGAAAGTTTCTTGAAGATTGATGAAAGAAATCTTGAGTTCTTGTATTGAAATTAATCAACTAGAGTTTCTTGTTCTTGAGCACTTGGAAAATAATGAATGTATTTTAGCCAAAAGAGGGCTAAATTTTATGTAATAACGGCTGAAGGTCAGGGGAAAATGACTTTATTACCCATAAGGATAAGGTCCTTTAATGACTGAAACTGGGCACCGATGTGGTTGTCGACGAGGTACGTTGATTGCATCAATGCGATACTCTACGCGTCACACTATGATTAGGTTGTATCTCAGGAGTTTGACTCTGGAAACTTGCAACAATATTAACCAACACAATAGTCGATGCGGCGTGCCAAGATCACATTGGTCCACTATTTTGGGATTCCAAACATGGTCTTAACACGGTCTGAAAAATCCAAAACATGTCGGGGAACACCTATGACCTTCCTGGTCATGAATTAACAAAAATATAGACCACTGAAGGACATTAAGATCGCGAAATGAGGTTGCCAACTTTTGAAGGCTAAAAATAAACTATGTCTTGAAACTTAGCTGGAATTTTCTAAGCCTGGGACCCCTTGACAAGCTTAATGGACCAAATTAAGCTAGGAATTTTTTTGGGTCTTACAATATCTCCCCCTAGGGAACATTTATCCTCGAATGAGACTGACTGAACTGAGAATACTCGTAGGATGAATCTAATTACTGAACAAGAATATCTGAGACTTTACTATAGGACTGATATTACTGACATGCTGAATTTCATACTAAACATGCATATCTTATACATGAGTACATGACTGCGCTGGGGTATAAATTCATGACTTGGAGTACTAGTAAGCTAACATGCATATTTGATGCATTAATTCATGACTGACTGACACATAAACATAAGACTGAACATGCAATGGTAAATGATACCAAGTTTGTACTGGAAATCTGAGCATGAAACTGAATAAACTTAAGGAAAACTATTATCTTGGGCCGAGTCTGGATTAGCGGAGAAGATATAATAACACTTGGTTTGTATGTCTACTTCTGCTTCCTAAGTAGCTTTCTCAACGGACTAATTTTTCCAAAGTACTTTGACTCAAGGGACTTCATTGTTCCTCGGTCTACGAGTATGATAATCAAGGATTTTGACTGGAATATCTTCAAAAGAGATGATGTTCTGAATATCTTGGCCCTCTATAGGGACTACGAATGCTACGTCACCTATGAGCTTCTCAAGAAAGGAGACGTGGAACACTATATGGACTGAAGATAGATTTTAAGGTAATTTGAGCTCATAAGCTACTTTGCCGAAGCAACTGAGAATTTTCAAAGGGTCGATATATTAGGGACTGAGCTTCTCCTTCTTTCAAAAATGCTTCACTCATTTCATAGAAGAGATTTTCAAGAATACAAAATCACAGCTCTCTAACTCAAGACATTGAGCATGCACAAATGGAAATATGAGAGTATAATCAGGCCTAAAACATGGTACATGAGCTAAATATCATGAGCTGAACTAAGTCAATGAATACATGGCTTACTGATGAGATTGGAACTTGACGGTCAACCTATGAGTACCCACTATTCTAACCTGAATTTACTACGTGAAGAAAAACTAGAGGGTTAGGACATAATAGCTCAGGGATTATAGAGCATCTCCCCCTTAGAACAATATGTCCCTCGAATAATACTGACTTGGCTGAGCTACTGAGGAAAACTAGGATGATGCACAACGCACCTACAAACTGAGTCATGACTAGATATCTGGGGTCTAAAACTGAGACACGATACATGATCTAGGATACGTATGCAACTACCAGGTTGCCCCATCCTTAAATAGTTTTATTCATAACGCTTCAAATAGAACAGCTGGGTGGAAAGCCAGGATACCATACGAACTCACCCGCCTGACTGCTAAACTAAATTACTGATCTTACTACCTAGGTCAAACTGAAACTCATACTCAACTATATTCTCTACCTTAGTATGACTATTCACCTAGGACTACTAAAAATTATTCAGATGGGCGTTATGCATGAATGCATAAGCATACTAACTTTTATAAATGACTAAATAACTGATAGCTAAATAATGGGCATGTAAGACTGAACTGTACTTAGTCTAACTAGCAGAACTGAAACTATAGAGTATCATGCATAGAAGGTATTGACTAACTGGGTAACATGAGGTACAGAATGCAAGACCATGCGTATAACATAGTTCTGAAATATTCTATAAACTAAGGTGCTGAAATACTGATAACTGTATGTAAAGGTTTAGAAAAGGGAAAACTAAACTAAGTTTTAGATCTATTTACTGGGCTAGGATTGTGACTAACATTATAAATAAGACTGTAACATAGACTATAATTAAGATGGTAACGGGGCTGAACACATTGTAAGACATGAGAGTAGCAGTCATGAGCTGTATGACCTAAATTTGGAGTTCCTATATATACAAAACATGATTCGTAGCACTAAGTGAACTAGAACTCCTTACACTGGGAACTAGAATCTCGCATGGTTCCATAGAAAGTGAATGAACATGGTTTGAGACCATAGTGTTGACATGTAAGGCCTAAGTGGGTACCGTGATAGCTGTATTACAAACTTTGTACAGAGGTAAAGACGGGTTGGGCATTATTCCCGCCCTTTGTTTTTCTACAGATACTGATAGTACTACTGAAATCTAGAAGCCTGACTTCTTGAGATATCATAACCGAATAGTTTCTGTATACCCGTTAGGCTATGATAGATTGACCCACTAGGGTGGATCCTGAGAAAGGTTTTATTACTATTTGGTATGACTTTAAAGTTAACTGATATGCAAAGAGTTATAAAAGGCAGAGAAGATCCTAGATCTAATGTGGGATAAATATGTAAATAGGAGTTCTGTAATGTACCAGTGACCTCATTGAGAGAATTTTCCTGACCTTGACTGGACTGAACTACATAAAACCTATTTGGGCCTACCCACTGGTGGCACTAGAAATGGTACCCTGCTAATTCGGGCAACCGAACTAAGCCGAAGGATGACTGTGCTGACTTTACAGACAGGATTTGGACATTCTTGGGCTCTGTGAACTGACTCACCACATCCAAAATACAGATCACTACCAGCTCTACATACACCCTAATGATTCTTACCACATTCTTTGTAAAATGGATAGGTAAGACCCCTGCTCTCACTACCCTGGGCCTTGAATCCTGGTACTCTATCCCTATGTTCATTTATAAAGTTTGGTACTGGTGTACTAGCTGAATATAGAGCTGAGACTGAAAAATTCTAATAAAAATGAGAATGGTTACCACCAGTTGACTTTGACTGCATAAAACTATAGCTACTCATTCTGGCTCTCTTATTTTCTCTCTCCTTCTTCTTGAGCTTATGCTCCTCAATCTATTGAGCATGGACCATAAGCCTAGATATGTCCATCTCCTTAGTCAACATCCCAGTCCTGCATTCCTTAATCACTCTACCCGATACCCCAAAAATAAACTTTCTCATTCTGGATCTGCTATCTGCTACCACATGGGGAGCATACCTGGTTAACTGAGTAAATTTGAGACAATACGTTTTCACACTCATGCTACCTTGCTTGAATTGATGAAGTCTAACACTTTGGCCTCTTTCATCTCTAAGGGAAAGAATCTATCTAGAAAAGCAGTGGCAAACTCCTCCCAATCAATAGGCCCTGTATTTAGCCCACTCTACTTTTCACTATTTGAACCAAGTGTGAGCCACATCCTGCAACTAATATGTAGCTAGCTCAGCACTATGGATAGCAGTCACTCCCATAATATCAGTAATAATCTTCACCTGATCAAGATACTCCTAAGGGTCCTCATCTGTCTTAGACCAAGAAAAAGAAGGAGGATTCATTCGGGTGAAGTGCAGAATCCTAGTTGCAGTAGAATTGGCCACTTGGTTGGCCAAAATGATAGCTAGATGTTCATTCTGCGCAGCAACTGAATGATCAAGAATAGTGAATGCAGCTCTAAATTCTGCATGGGAGACATGTTCGCCAAAAGGATTAGGTTGATTGGGCTGGCTGATCTCTCATTTCTCCTTCCTGAGATAACTTTGGAGGCATTTTTATGTAAATAGAAGAGAAGGAAGGATTATACTGAGATTTTAAGAGAAGCTCATGCTCACTCGTACGACATGAATACTAAAAGAAGGGAAACTATTCCTAAAACATCTCACAACCTCCTTCACATAAATGTGGCGCGCTTCACACCTATGCACAAAACTCTACTAGATGCGACTTTCAGACTTCCTAGGACTCTATTGAACCTTAGGCTCTGATGCCAAGTTTATAATGCCCCGATTCTTGTACCCTGGATACTACACGGTGCTAGCAATGTCGAAGGACCACCTAAAAACCTATCATTGATATCTATAACTGAGCACTAAATAATGTACTAAAAAAATGCAAAAAAACTAATGGAAAACTTGCCATAAGGTTCAAATACTAAATAATTCCGAATAAAACAACATCTAAACAAGGTATAATAATACCAATATTGAAATAACTATCTGAACATGCTATAGTATGAAAGCCTTTAAACTGTGTGAATTGCAAAGATGATGGGACATGTCCCCAACTAACTCTAATTACTGAAATAATGAAATGATAGAACATTCTCAAATGATGAGGACTCAATGCTAGTCTATCTACTGAATGCCTAATTTGCTAAGGGTACTCTGCAGCTCATACATCTGAACCTATAGTATAAAACACCATAGTGTAAATGAAAAGTATACGTCAATATGTGTGAATATAATGGTATGCAAAGTAAGGTAAGACTGAATGCAAGGGTTCATATGCATGAACTAAACTGACTGAATAACATGAACATGAATACGTGAGGATATATGCATGAATACATAGTTGTAACTAAAATCATAAGGTTTCTAAAAACTGAGTTTATTCATACCATGGATTATTGATAATTAATATACTTGATAACTGGGTGACTGTATCTAATAGTCCTAATTATAATGGAACTAGCTGAGTTCTGTACTGAGTTGAGTGACTGTATCTGACAATCTTGAAATCTGTAGAACTATCTGAGTTCTTTACGAAAGACTAAGATGAGACTATGTTAGTTAATCAATTAACCAAAATGGCCCAAATAAGATAAATGAGTTGGGTTCCAATCTGTAACCCCAATTAGAAGGGTGTCAGTACCGTGCCACGGGTACAGACAAGCTATGAGTTAAGCCTCTACTGATGTATTAACCTTAGACTCGAAGGGATATATCTCAACCTACACTTGCTACCTAGTTTTGGAATGCAAGGATAGCTTCTAAGGAACATACCCTCTACTAACTGGCAGGTGATCCCTCTTCCCTGGGTTCACACGGTGCTGAACCTATTCCCAACTGAATAGACATTGAATTGATTTCCTAGTTTATACTAGGCTTGACTGAGCTATTAATGATTGTACTGTTTAACTGAACTGAGTTTACTGGGTGCCATTGACTGATAGAATACTATTGAGTTCTATTAACTATCTAAATTTACTGAGGACTGAACTGAATACTGAACTTATACTTGATCTACTGAGTTTTCTAAGTCATGTAACCGACTGAGTTCTACTGAGTTCTGAAACTTGATTGAGAGTACTACTGATCATGGCTTGACTGAGGTTATTTTGAAAACTGACACTGGCTCAAGACACATAGCTAAATTATCGGGTATTAAATACCCCCAGGACTCGATAGCATGAAAATAAATGAGACATGACACTACTTGAACACCTGACCATAGTCACCAATTCATAATACTATAATTGAGGTATTTTATGAAGCATTCGGAAGTCATAAGCTTACACGTGAATGGGAATACATGCTAACGTAATATAATTTCACAAATCCATACTTATGAGCATTCCACCAAATCATTACAAGATATAGCTTTTGCATGAGAGTCAGTTTGAACATGTGGGTACATCATGAATTCATCATTGAGATCACAAATAGGTCATAATACACAATTCTTATTTACTTTGGCATTTTTACAAACACATGGAAGGAATAACCTTTTCTAAGGCATGAATCAACAACTAATACATCATGGTTATATCAAGCACTTCAAATTTAAGGATTTCAAACCACATACTAACATAAAGTCATGAGAATTTAATAAAGATTCAACCTTGGAAATATATCATAACGTAAACATGTGTACAATCAAACCCACAACATGGAATTCAAAATTCATATTATTAAAAGGGTTTCATGAGCTCCAAGGGTGGAAGGTACCCTTGGATGAGAACTTTATATACCTTGGTTGACAATTTCTTGAAGATTGTTGGAAGAAAGCTTGGGTTCTTGAATTGAAATTAATCACCTAGGGTTTCTTATTCTTGAGCACTCGGGCAATAATGAATGTATTTAGCCAAAGGGGGACTAAATTTCATGTTATAAGGGTTGAAGGTTGGGGGAAATTGACCTAATTACGCTTAAGGAAGCAGTCATTCAATGACTAAAACTGGGCACCGACATTGTTGTCAATATGACACATCGATGGCATCGATGCAATACTCGACAATTCGTACCATGATCGCATCTTGTCTCAGGAGTTTGACTTTGGCAACCTGCAACAATATTATTCAATGTGATTGGCGATGCGGCATGCCAAGATCATGTTGGTCCACTGTTTTGGGATTCCGAACGTGGTTTTAACTTGGTTTGAAAAATCTAATACTCGTCTGGGAACACTTATTGACATTCTTCATCATGAATTAACAAAAATATAGACCACTAAAGGACATCAAGGCCGTGAAATAATATTTCCAACTTTTGAAGGCTAAAAATAAACTAAGTCTGGAAACATAGCTAGAATTTTCTAATCCTAGGACCCCTTCACAAGCTTAAAGGACTGAAATAAGCTAGGAATTTTGTGGAATCTTACATAAGTACATAAATTGGGATCGAGCCATGCTAGGATTTCCTTTCACCCCTAGGATGCCACCCGTAATATTGGGATCAACCCATGCTATGATTTGTTCACTTACCTTTAACTTGGAAAGAAGGTAAATCACAAGAAACCTAGTGGAATTATAGGGATTCAACATAGCTAAGAGAGAAAATCTTGAAAGTTGTTTTATAGGCTAGTTAAAATGAGCTAAAAAAAGCTGGTTTCAACCCTTTTAAAAGGATTTGCTTTTTCCCGACTTTCTTGGCTATTTTTGGGCCATAATTTATCAAGTAGGTGATGCACCTACTTTTCCATTATATTGGTCCTTTGTGGATCTAAAAATATTAGGCCTTGACTGCCCATTCTCCATTCTTTCTCTCCTTCAAATTGGGCTAAAATTATATCAAGTAGGTGGTAGTGTACTTGGCCCAATAAAATGGTCAAGGGAGCCTTAATAGGTGATGCACTTAGTTCTTAGGTTGATCAAAAGGTCAAAGTAGGTGACTTACCTTCTAGCTTAAATAAGTCAATTAAGCACCTTAATATTTTATTCCATTTTAAGATCAAAATACTTATAGTTAGACTTAAAACTTATGTACACTAGGTCACTTCATCCTTTAGATCCAAATACCTATTTAAGGGCCCATGTTTAGATACTCTCATCGTAATGTAATTGCACCCCATTTCGATAGATGTGGGAATGCCTTCAAACCTATCTTACCGTCACTAATCACATAGGATACCCATAATTCTATATCAAGTGTTACATGAGTAGAACTAGTACACACAAAATATAGGGTGTTACAGAAATGATCCATGAAGTCATTAGAATTGGCCTCCCATAACCCTTCCTATTCCATATCACCTTTATCTCTATCACACTTCTCATACCACTAATAAGTAACATCTTTGAGTTGAGAAGCTGTAAAGCTAACTCCCTCCATATTAGAAGCCTGCATAATCCAAAATATGTTTTTTAGTTCATACAAGAATCCCTGTAGGTCTTCCTCTACCTTTACTCTTGTAAAAGTAGGAGGACCCATAATCATAAATTAACCAATCCTTGTGGCCTCATCAGATAAAGAACAAGTCGCACCATGCTCGGCTTATGTAACAACCATCTGAGTAATAACATGGATAGACTGACGAAACTCCATATTCATTATGTTAACTGAGGGACTTAAGGCGAAGTATAAGGAATAGGAGAAACTCCACAACAATCATCAATAGGACCATAAGATCAAAGATGTACTCCAGACGTAGGAGGTACCCCTTCAGCATTATCCCCTAGATGAGGCATAAGGATTCTTTTGAGTTCCAGAACTAGGAGGCATGATCTGGAAGACAAATAATCACGGATAAGATAGGATTCTAGGACTGACAATTTCTATAAAGTGAAACATTCATTAATGTCTTGCAACCTCTCTTTTATGGCCTAAAACATACTTTACCATGAACCTAAAGCTCTGATACCTACTTTTCATGGCCTGCACCAGGGCATAGAAGTAATGGGCATCCAAGTCTAACCAGGATTGGGGATCGCCCCTTAACCCAACCCAATTGCCTATTACAGCCTCAAATGAGCGGGATTTCAAACATATAACAAGATAGCATTATTGTTCACATTAAGACTCTGGGATAAGATCACGACGTGACCGACCAAATTGAGTCTAACCATACCAAACCTAACCATCCATATCATACCAAAGAGAATATCAAAACATCTAATAATAATCAATCCCAAAATGTAAATGATGGAACAACCAATAATATTTTCCAATGATGTCAGCCCCAATACGAATACTAATGCTAAGGTCGACACCAATAACGATCTCCCACATGGATAGATTGACAAAAATCAACATTCATTATGTTAACTGAGGGACTTGAGGAGAAGTAGAAGGAATAGGAGAAACTCAACACAATTAGGAATAGGACCATAAGATCGAAGCTGTACTGAAACATTCATTACTGTCTTGCAGCATCTGTTTTATGAGTGTGGTGCACTACACACCCTTAAAAGAGACACTACTGAACACGAATTTGTAGGCTTCCCCTAAAATATACTTTACCATGAACCTAAAGCTCTGATACCTACTTGTCACAACCCAAACTAGGGCATAGATGTAATGGGTATCCAAGTCCAAACAGGATCATGGACTACCCCTTAACCCAACCCAACCGCTTATTACGGCCTCAAATAAGCTGAATTTCAAATATATAACAAGATAGCATTATTGTTCCCATCAAGACTCTGAGATAAGATCATGACGTGACCGACCAAATTGAGTTTAACCGTACCAAAACCAACCATCCATATCATACGAAAGAGAATATCAAAACATCTTATAATAATTAATCCCAAATTAAAATGGTGGAACAACCAACAATATTTTCCAATGATGTCAGCCCCAATATAAATGTCAATGCCAAGGCCGACACCAATATCGATCCCGCCCATACCAACTCCTAGAAGTACCACAAAGCCTCTATCTAAAAGAATACAAATATCCAGTTAGGACATGCCTACAACCATGGCCAAAAATAATATCCAAAATGAAAAGAAAATGCCTAAAAGTATCCATATCATGAAATAGAGCCTTTTGGAAAGATGGAAGCTCACTACTTCAACCCCAACATTATTCCCAAGTCAATCACAATTTAGGAGGTGTTAAATGGTTTGTTCTTCTATAGTGTGGGTATACAGCCGCCAGTAGATAGGATAGTGAATGACCGCTAGTATGTATCTCAGGATAAGGATAAAATAATTCCATTTAAACAACCAAGTAAAACCATCCATTATGTAGACAACCATACATATATATAAGTGATGGGAAAGGGAATTTGTGTTTAACATGCATTTAAAACATTTAACTCGAGTGTGTAACCTTGCCTTTTAAACACACCCATGGGTCATATGGGTTCAGCTCCCCCTGCCGAAAGAGTCCCAGTACGTGTAGCCGCATTACTAGGAATTATCCCATGGGATGACTAAAACATCCCTCTAATATACAACATGACACTCGCATGTGGACATCAAAGACCCCTCATATCGGTAAATATGAGTTTCTAATTTTGGTTCCCCCGGAACGTCCACCTTTTATGGCTTAGTTACACATTCCTCCATTAATGCCCAGATTAAAACCATGTCAAACAATCCAATTACTATTTATTAACTAAGGCCAATTATTAGTAGTTTCGTCATACCAATCATACTTGCAAGATTTATCCATAGCCCAACCATTTAGGTTAAGGGGACTCTCAAGTACCCTTTATATTTACCATATAACCTCTTAGGAGACTTACATGTACTCCACAAGAAAAAAAAATAATACTTTAACCTTTGTAACCATTTAAACCTTTTATAGTTTCATGCATAAGCTGAAAATAAGCAAGAGTTCCATTTAAAGAAGTTAATCCAATAAACATATTTTTATAAGCATTTTATCAAACACCTTGGGGGTATAATATAACCAAAATCAATTCCAAATACCATTAAGCAATTGACATCAAATACAATTTCCCCAAAACAGCCATTAATGCCTATAAAAGTACAACTAAACCATCGGAAAACATATCCAAACAATTTACACCAAAACCCTAATTAATAGTTGAAAACCATAAACCATGCAATATTGAAACCATTAAAACAACTAGGAAATCCATTCCTTTTTAGAAATAAGAAGTAGGGAAGAGACACATTCCCTAAATTGATAAAGATGATGGAAGAAAATCACCAAAGCATGACCCAATGCAATCCCTAAGTTGAAACCCTAACTCTCTTTCCCCAAAATCTCTTGAGAGATTTATTCAATGTTTACAAAGTGTTAATGAATAGAATAATTGGGTAAATAACCTTCTAAGTTTATTAGAAGTAGTTGTTCATAATTAGGGTAAGTAGGGAATTGTCCATATTACCCCTAATTAAGTCTCTTAAAAACCCGTCACAGGGATACAACTGACCCTCTTACGAGTCATACCCTTTCTTAAGATTGGTTCCTGATGATAGGCGAATTTACGCGCCTATATCAATATATTTTGCCCATATTTTAGCCTAGTTTTGAGAACTAATTATCTATTTAATGCACTTTTAGTCCTTTTTCCTGTAAATGAGCTAACAAACATGATTAGGAAAGTTTCAGGTATAAATGATGCAAAATACAGCATTTTATGGCTTACTTGACGCAAAAGAAAGCTCACAAACGAAGTAGAAAGGAGCTGGACGCCTAAAGGACCAAATCTGCTGCATGGAAAATCTGTCCCGGGCTAAAACAACATTTATGAATACTTTGGGGACTGCATGGAAAATCTGTCCAGGACTAAAACAGCATTTCTAAAGACTTTGGGGACTTACAGACACAAAGCTGGATTTTTACCAAGATACATTAACCTAGTATAATTAGGTTATGTGTTTCACTAATCTATTTGGATTATGATATTGTAACCTTACCCTAGTACATTTGGGTCAAGGATTTCATTAGTATATTAGGATTTGGTTATTTATTTCATTAGCTTAGTAGGAGTAGGATAGGAGTATTATAAATACCCTATCATGTTAGAGATTTTTATTCATTCAGAAATCAATTCAACAATCAATTTTCTTCCATCCTTCTCATCTTCCACTACAAACACTTCTAATCTATTCTTCTATTCTTAAATTCCACAACAAGAGAATCGTTACTTGCTACGGAATCACCAAAACCACACACCAAACACCTACTATTCACGCCATTCACCATGCAAAACGTGATATCCTTCGCATTCATGGGTAACTAAACCTCTTAGTTGGGGTTATGGAAGCCGAATGAGTTACTATCTATAGCTGTGAGTTAGTGAGTTCAAGACAAGTATATTGCTTATATCATTACTCTCTTCATCTTAAACTACATTCTTTGCGGTTACAAACACAAGAACACGCCATTCTACCATCTAACCTGTTCGAGAGAAAGGTTATTTGTCTAGAAAAGAAAACGCATAGAATAACGCCAGTCTAACATTTAACTTGTTCGAGAGAAAGGTTATTTGTCTGGAAAAGAGATAATGTCAAGGTAGTAGGACACCCTTTCCTATTAAAAAGCTAGTGCCGTAACTGGACTAACCTCTTGGAGAATTCGTACCGCTAGACACACTTTAAGCTCGAGAGAGTTAAAGTGAAATAGTCCTTGTTGAGGTCGAGAGACGCTTGGATTTACCATCGACTACAATTCTCTATAAGCAATTGCATGTCAAGACTCTACACACTCATAGCCAATAGAGACGTACACCTCAGAAGGTGGACATAACCCCAACGCTTCAATTCTCATTGTTTACAACTCACGTAACATTCTTTCTTTTTATTTTCAGCTTTTATTTTGATACTTTATTTAATTACTTGCACGACAAGAATCCCACCTCTTACGAGACTTGCACTAAAAGTTTAGTAATTTTACTTACTTGTTGGCCAAGCTATTCCCTGTGGGATCGATACCCAACCCAGGTTGGGTTCTATATTTGCTAACGACCGCTTTACACTCCTACGAGAGCTATAGATTGAGCGTTATCAAAAATTGGCGCCGTTGCCGGGGAATACAAGTGTCAATCAAGTTCGTGATAATTACTAGACCCTTTGGTCAAAGATTCTCGTACTTTTACTTTTAGTTGTCGTTTTTGTTTTTTTAGGTTTATTTAGTGCATCAATGGAGGCACAACGTGAAATTGAAAGGATGGCTGCTCAAGTGCATCAACAGAATATTGATAACCGTAGGCGAGCAACAAATCCTGACGATGAGGATCTGGGCGATGAAGAGCTACTAAACCCACGACATACTGCTGAGATGGCGGCACCCATGCAGAGGAGAGATCGTCAAGCGCGATTGAGGCCTGAACGCCGAGCTGTGCACATACCGTTTGATGATGATGATGATGATCTTGATGGATCTGGTGCCACAGGAGCTATTATTCTTCCTCCCTTAGCACCGGGAGCAAAGTTCAATATCACTAGCGCCATGATTCAACTTTTGCAACTCAAGGGATTATTTGGTGGACTAGCAGGCGATGATCCGAATATGCATCTGATCAACTTTATTTCTACATGCAAGTCATTCGACAATCCTGGCGTTGGACAGAATGCAATTCGATTACGTCTATTTCCATTGTCTCTGTCTGGGGAGGCAACTATGTGGTTGAATGGGATGACTCTTGATTCTATTACAAATTGGAGGCAATTGAGAGACGCTTTCCTAGAAAGATTCTTTCCGCCATCCAAAAGAGCACAGTTGAGAGATGAGATCATCAATTTTCGACAGCTTTCAACTGAAGCTCTCTACGAAACATGGGAGAGGTTCAAGACGAAGCTAATGCGATGCCCAAACCATCATATGACCAATGTCCACTTGATGGAGATATTATACAGAGCCTTGAATTTAGTGACTAAGCCAGTGGTTGATAATGCGGCTGGAGGATCATTTATGGACCTCACCTTTGTTCAGGCAAGCAATATGCTAGACCGAATGACAAAGCAAAGTAGAGCTTGGCATACCAGGGATTCTGAGGTAGCAAGCCCCACTTTATCTATTGGCATGACTGCAGAACAAAGGAGAAGAGAAGAGGAACGCGATCAAGATATGGCTCACATGAAGACGCAAATGGATCTTCTTACCAAGCATCTATTATCAGGGAAGACCAAAAAAGTTAAGGCCGTTGGACCACAGAGAAGAGATGAATCTGATTCTGAGGAAGAATCCAACTACTTGAACAATCAAGGGGGTTTCCGAGGCAATGCCCAAGGAAACCAAGGTCGGAACTATTATAATGAATCTGGATACAAGGACCGTGATCATGGTAGTTGGAAGAATAATTCAGACAGGAGTGGTGTGTATATTCCTCCTAGAAATTATGAGGCTGAGACGTCTGGTTCTGAAAAGATGTCTATGGAAGATATGATGGCCAAGCTGCTGAAAGGAGTAGAGGCAACCAATATGGGCGTAACCGAGGTGAAGAATGATTTATCTTCAATGAATCAGTTGGTTAACTCACATTCCATTGCAATAAAGCAACTAGAGCAGCAATTCAGTCAACTTTCAGCAGCACTCAACCAAAGAAAAGCCGGCATCTTACCTAGCGATACTGTGCAAAACCCAAGGAATGATGGGTCATGCATGGCCATCACTACCAGAAGTGGTAAGGCGCTGGAAACTTCAGCAAAAGGCAAGAAAGTGATTGACGAAGTTGCGGACATAGATGACAACGCAAAAGGAGAAGATGCCCCAGCTACTACTCCTGACGTTAAGGACGCCACATCCAGCACTGTGCAGCCTGAAAAAGTGGAAAAACGGAAGCAAGAGGAGAAGAAAACCGTGGAGAGAACACTTCCATACCCACCACCACCTTTTCCCCAAAGATTGAAGAAGGTGGCGGATGACACAAAGTTCAGCAAATTTATGAATATGTTAAAGCAGCTCACCATTAATGTTCCATTGGTGGAGGAACTTGAACAAATGCCTGGGTATGCAAAATTTATGAAGGATCTCTTGACAAAGAAGCGGGCAGCAAGTTATGACTTGGCGGATAATGTTCATCATTGTAGTGCAATCACTACAAGATCGCTAGTTAAAAAGAAGGCAGATCCTGGAGCTTTCACTATTCCTTGCACAATTGGATCGTTGGATTTTGCTAAGGCATTGTGCGATCTAGGAGCTAGCATCAATTTGATGCCACTATCTATCTACAGAAAGTTGGGGTTGGGAGACCCTACACCAACCAATATGAGGCTCGTGATGGCTGATAGGTCGGTAAAACGACCTGTGGGTATCTTGAATGATGTGTTGGTGAAGGTTTCTTCATTCATATTTCCTGCCGACTTCGTTATTCTGGATTGTAAGGAGGATTCTGAAGTTCCCATCATCTTGGGACGTCCCTTCCTTGCAACTGGGAGTGTGCTTATTGACATGAAAGATAATGAGCTTTTGTTTCGAATTAATGACGAAGTGGTACGGTTTGATATATGCAAAACAATGAAGCAGCCCAGCAATATGAATGAGTTATATTTAGCTGATGTTCATCATGAGGATATGAAAGCATTATCTATAGAGAAACAACCTACTGTTGAGCCATTATCTGTTGCGCCACTAAAAATTGAGCATGAGGATAATGAAGAACTTATGGGTGCTCTAACAGAAATAGAGCCGTATACTCCTAAGCAACCGGATTGTGATCCCAAGAATCAACCGTCACCAACAGCGAAGACTTTCATTAATGAGCCACCAATGCTAGAATCACAAGAGCTCCCCGATTATCTAAGGTATGTGTTCTTGGAAAGTAGAAATATACTTCCGGAGAGTGCAGATGATTTAAGTGAACAGCACGTAGAGGCTCTCATCTCTGCTCTGAAGAGATACAAGAGAGCTATGGGTTGGACTATTGATGATATAATTGGAGACTCTCCGGGGAAACGTATGAACCATCTTGAAGAAGATCGCATACCCACAGGTAAGCCTCATTGTCGTCTAAATCCTTTCAGAAAACGATCCACCATTTACCTCGACGAAGTCTAAGTACTCGAGGTAACTACGTCGAGCCACAACAATAAATAAGGTGCTAGATGGGAGGCAACCCATCGTTTTATCATTTTATCATTTTATCGTTTTGTCTTTCTTTCATTCTAGTACTTGTTTTTGCTTTTGATAAATGAAAATCCAAAAATAAGAGTCGTGCCACGACCAAAACTAAGGCGCTTGGTGGGAGTCAACCCATCGTACTAATCATTTTCATTTGGTTTTGAGCAAAAATAGGTGCAAGAAGTATGCAACGAGGAGATTGATTTCAATTAACGATTTGGTCGCATTGTATGGTAAAGTCGGTAAGTTAGGAATGGTGATGCATAAGGCTATGAAGTGAGCCTTTCTCACGTCATAATAGGATTCGAGGAAGGCTAGGCCTTGGTAAAAATAGTCCACGAACGATGCACAACCTATTCTATAGCCTAAGGACTCGAAATCTAGTGTGCTATACACTATGCGCCGCCTATTCCTAGGTATGCTTTTGACTATGCGCCGCCTATGCTATGGCATTTGAGATACTGAGACCAAATGCCATAGACTATGCGGCGCATATTTCTAGAAATGCCATAGACTATGCGGCGCATATGTCCCATTATGCCATGGACAATGCGCCGCATATGTAAGTGATATACCGAGGGATATGCGCCGCATATGTGGTGATTTTGTCTCCAAAACCGATTGTAAATGGGTCATAACCCGACCCATACTCTTCCTATATAAAGGGGACATAGTTTTACAACACAACCACATTAGAAAACACCCCAAAGGCGCCACATAACCTTCCAAATCTTCTCAAAATTTTCTTCTTTTGCTCTTCTAATTCACAACACCGTCTCCACAAGCTTCAAGCAAGTAAGTACTCTCTTATTCTTCATTTATTTATCGTAAGTACTACGTTGCTATGCTTATTATAAATTGCTAAATCATATAAGATTGTTGGTGATGTTCATGTGTTTGAATTGTTGTTACATAATCATGTGAGTAAACATATACGTAGGGAATTCTTGACTTATTTCCGACTTGAATTTGGTTTCAATAGCATTGTTATGATATTTGCTGAATTGATATGGCTATGAATATTGCTTAAGAGTGTTGTTTGGATGCTTACATGTTAGACTATCCCGGCCATCGGGATAAGACTTATAGTGCCTACCGACATAAGAGGTTGTGATTGTTATAAGAATAACTATTCCATATGGTAACCCCTATGTAGTAGTGTTGCTATATCTACCATGAAAGTAGTCCAATGGCTGCAAATAAGTGATACAATGCTGATTTTCTTGTTGGAATACAATCCTAAAACGTATGTCGACGAAATCTGAGTAAATCGACTACGTCCACCTCGCTGATTTGTGCAACAAAACTAAGTGTGGGGTGGTACCCCTAGTACTTGCTTATAGATTGTATCAAGTGAGATTGTGCTGCAACTAACACTATTTCTAGTCTCAGGTACAATGGCACCTAAAGCGAGACAAGGCAAGGAGAAGGCTACCACCTCCCAAAAGGGCAAAAAGAGAAGTTGCAAGGACCAAGGAGAACCCTCCTCGCGGCAAATACCCCGACTCACGCTTGGAATTAAGTGGGATACTTATGAGGAACTTCTAAGGATGACGACTCTGATGATGATTCCAATGCAAGGGGTATGACCCCAGACATAGAGGATGAGTCCGACTAACCAGGTTCTTCTTATTTATTTTCCACTGAGGACAGTGTACCGACTAAGTGTGGGGTGGTGGTATTGCATGCTATACTTCTCTACTCGCATCTATGTTTGTTTGCTTTTGTTTTACTTTTGTTTCATTTTTTTTAGTTAAGATTTTTTTAGCAGTAAATTTTTTTTTTTTAACTTAGCTTCGCATGAGATTATTCTAATAGGCAGCATGAGATTATAACAAGAGTATGTGCTACAATTGTGACTATTGAGACGTTTAGGCTCTAGTTGTGACTCATTATGTGATATTGTGTGATTCAATTCCTTCACTTGTTGGGTCAAGAGTCTATATTACTTCCAATCAAGTCGACCATGTGCCTTGTGTATGTGAGATTAATAGTATATTCTATGCTTGTGGCTGATGCTAGAACTTGCCTGGTATGTATGCAAAGCGAAAATAAGGAGTGTAAGTTTAGGATATGATTTAGGCATTTCTTTGGCAACCTATACATGTTTACCTTCAGTTTTTCCTACCCATGTAAATCATCCTAGTTAAACCCTTTTGAGCCTTTAGCCTATTTCTTTGACAACCTTGTATGTAAGCCTAATCCATTTTTTTTTCAAGACCATAATTTGATCCAAATTCCTAAGTGCTTTAAAGTGAAAAAGTCATGTGACAACATAAGAGGAAATTGGGCGAGTATGATGCTTTAAATTGTAATGGTGCTTGAATGCGTTATGAAAAAGGAAGCAAGTGCTATCATAAGAGGTATGTTGTGAAAAGAAAAAGGAAAAGAAAGCTGAAAAGTAAGTTGTGCTTAAAAATGAAAAACAAAAGAGGAGAACAAGGGTGGTAGAATAAAAAGGAAAGAAGAAAGGTTGAAAGAAAAAAAAAGTGTCAATGATACAATGTGATGTATTAAAGTGCTTAGGAACTTAGTCACTATTTCTGGCCAAAATAGCTGATCCTACCCGTCCCTTAGCCTACATTACAACCATCAAAAGACCTACTTGATCCTAAGCTTAGCATTCCGACATTTAGTAGAGTACTACATTAAGGGCAAGCTTATGGTCATTAGTTGCTACATATGAATTCTTTGTGAGAGTGAGAGCAAGGACACTTTGATACCCATGTTTGAAAAATATGCTATATTTGTGAGTGATTATGGGTACTATATTGTGAGACACACATGGTTGATGAGTTTTGGATAGTTGTATATGATTCTATGTACCTTAACGTTTGCATGCGAGTTGATCACCATCACGAGTCTATGCTTGAGGTTAAATTGTTTCTACTTATAATCGGAAAGCTACTCTCTGTTGATAGTTGTTGTGCTTGTCTTGAAGAATGTTTTGTGTTGTGGCTGTAAAAACCCTAAGTTGATGTTAGAAGGACATGATATGTTGTTCGAGGACGAACAAAGCTCTAAGTGTGGGGTGTTGATGATAGGAGAATTTACGCGCCTATATCAATATATTTTGCCCATATTTTAGCCTAGTTTTGAGAACTAATTATCTATTTCATGCACTTTTAGTCCTTTTTCCTGTAAATGAGCTAACAAACATGATTAGGAAAGTTTCAGGTATAAATGATGCAAAATACAACATTTTATGGCTTACTTGACGCAAAAGAAAGCTCACAAACGAAGTAGAAAGGAGCTGGACGCCTAAAGGACCAAATCTGCTGCATGGAAAATCTGTCCCGGGCTAAAACAGCATTTCTGAATACTTTGGGGACTGCATGGAAAATCTGTCCAGGACTAAAACAGCATTTCTAAAGACTTTGGGACTTACAGACACAAAGCTGGATTTTTACCAAGATACATTAACCTAGTATAATTAGGTTATGTGTTTCACTAATCTATTTGGATTATGATATTGTAACCTTACCCTAGTACATTTGGGTCAAGGATTTCATTAGTATATTAGGATTTGGTTATTTATTTCATTAGCTTAGTAGGAGTAGGATAGGAGTATTATAAATACCCTATCATGTTAGAGATTTTTATTCATTCAGAAATCAATTCAACAATCAATTTTCTTCCATCCTTCTCATCTTCCACTACAAACACTTCTAATCTATTCTTCTATTCTTAAATTCCACAACAAGAGAATCGTTACTTGCTACGGAATCACCAAAACCACACACCAAACACCTACTATTCACGCCATTCACCATGCAAAACGTGATATCCTTCGCATTCATGGGTAACTAAACCTCTTAGTTGGGGTTATGGAAGCCGAATGAGTTACTATCTATAGCTGTGAGTTAGTGAGTTCAAGACAAGTATATTGCTTATATCATTACGCTCTTCATCTTAAACTACATTCTTTGCGGTTACAAACACAAGAACACGCCATTCTACCATCTAACCTGTTCGAGAGAAAGGTTATTTGTCTAGAAAAGAAAACGCATAGAATAACGCCAGTCTAACATTTAACTTGTTCGAGAGAAAGGTTATTTGTCTGGAAAAGAGATAATGTCAAGGTAGTAGGACACCCTTTCCTATTAAAAAGCTAGTGTCGTAACTGGACTAACCTCTTGGAGAATTCGTACCGCTAGACACACTTTAAGCTCGAGAGAGTTAAAGTGAAATAGTCCTTGTTGAGGTCGAGAGACGCTTGGATTTACCATCGACTACAATTCTCTATAAGCAATTGCATGTCAAGACTCTACACACTCATAGCCAATAGAGACGTACACCTCAGAAGGTGGACATAACCCCAACGCTTCAATTCTCATTGTTTACAACTCACGTAACATTCTTTCTTTTTATTTTCAGCTTTTATTTTGATACTTTATTTAATTACTTGCACGACAAGAATCCCCCCTCTTACGAGACTTGCACTAAAAGTTTAGTAATTTTACTTACTTGTTGGCCAAGCTATTCCCTGTGGGATCGATACCCAACCCAGGTTGGGTTCTATATTTGCTAACGACCGCTTTACACTCCTACGAGAGCTGTAGATTGAGCGTTATCAGTTCCCACCAGTAATACCTAAGACATAACCTTAGATCAAAAATTGTATAGTATATGACTTATCAAACCAAGTCGTAGCCTCAGCTTGCGATCCATACTAACGATTTGTATCTGGAGAACAGATTTTAGGGAAAATTTCTAAGACCAAATCCTGGGATGTAACATAATCACAAAAATAATACTTTCCTAATTGTTTTCTTACACCAGTACTCCAACCTAAATGATTGAAGTACCCATCCATTTAGGGGAGAGGATCAAGATAGAGAACTTAGACAACCAACATTTTATTGATAGAGAGAAACATTACAAAAAAGGTTCTTAGGTAGAGAATTTCATCCAAGTAAAGAGGTTAATCTCAAAGTGTAGAATTTGATAATCTTTTATAGGAGAAGGAAGCTCTAGATAAGATTGAAATGCAGATAAACTTAAAATAAAATAACATGCATGGCCCACTATTCGAAAAGTAGTAAAGCAATATCCTATCCTCTAAGAATAAATATGCCCTATCAAAGAACACACTTCTATGAGATATGTATAATCTAATTTTTTTTAATTCAGACCCTTCGAACTTGTGACGAAGCCTAATAAAGCAATACACAAATATGTTGTTGGCATGTGACATCATGTATAAGTAAGTTATTGAGCAACTTGTAGTCGACTTACAAGAAGCTGGATAAAAATCTTGTATGCTCTTTTCTAGCAAGTGGATAAGCAACTTGTAAGCTTCTTACAAGCAGGTGAATAAGCTCTTTGCATGCTTCTTCCAAATAGTTGGATAACTAGCTTGTAGGACATCCCATCTGAGAGAGTAATCCAGTCGAGAGAGTTTCATGGTAAACTTTTGAAGGTAATACATTGTAGCTTGTGGTGAATGGTAACTTCTTACAAATGTAATCTAGTGTCATTATTCAGGCAGTGTTGGATGGTATCACACTAGTAGAAATTAACCATATGGAAATAGTTAAAAAACAACTGTTGCGATAGATACAGAAACCTTTGCGATAGATCTACCACAACGGTTTTGCATATTTTGCATATAAGAGTGTTGTGATTGATGTATCACAATGAATTTTCTGACGGTTACAATAAGCTTTGCAATAGATAAAACTTTTGGAATAATTTTTTAACTCCTATTGGGATGCTTCATTTTGTCTATAACAATGGTTAAGAATCGTTGTAATAAACAGTAATGTAATGACACGAAAGCATTGAAATAACTGTATTACAATAATTTTTGAAAATCTACTACAACAATTATTAGTCTTTTGCAACGATTTTAACTATCTTTTGAAACACTTTTTTGACAACTTTTGCAACGGTTTTTGAATCTTTTGCAACATTTTTCTTGCTACCTATTGTAACAATTTTTTCCATCTACTACGCCTACTTCCAATACCAACTGATAGTTTAATATATTAGTACTTATATACACACATACATATATATATATATATATATATATTGAAATATATTAATACAATTATATTTCATACACATCACACCAAAATCTGTCATTAATAATAATCCAAATTAAAATTTTATGAAACAAACTAATAATCTAAACTCAAAAGCAAAATGTTAAAGGAAAATGTTCATTAGTTTTCCCATATTGTATCATGTTTGAGTGGTGATAAGTTTTGCTAAATTCAATATAAAAAAGATCAAAATTAAAGCATCTATCAACAATTAAAAAATCTTCTCAAGTAAGGTCAATTTCTTCAACACTTCTTTCTTTCTCTTCTTCTGCATTTTGGACACCTATAAAAAGAGAATAAATGAGCTCAATTAGAACTTAAATGAAAACATATTTAAATATCAAAACATGTAAAATAATGGACAAAATTGTAAACTTAACATTTATTTACAACTAAGATTTCATTGTTCTGTAAATGTTCCCTATGTATGTCCCTGGCCACTAATAATTAGAAACCTTTTTTATATAGTTTAGACACTTTAAAATATCAATAAGTGCGTCGAATTCTCCTAAAGTAGTGTATTATTGGAGAATCCAATACAAGTGGGGCAACGAAGAACTTAGCCCCTCATACAAATGCTGACAGAATACTTACTGGAAAAAAGGGCATCCTCTTTACAGAGAAATTCGAATACTATTTGGTAAATGAGAAAAAGTGAAAAACATACATATTACTTAATGATTTATCCTACTGAGAACTTTCATTCAACAAACAACTGTCATAAGAACAGATTCTTGACAAATTTTAGTTTCAATTTAAAAAAAGAACAGATTATAAACAATCTTAATTTAAAAAAAAAAGAACCGATTCTTGATTCTCTGCTTAGTATTTAACAAAAGATCATAAGAAAACATGATAATGTATACTCACGGGATGCAAAAATTAAAGATTATTAAGGGTTGAGGATACAAATCCAAGAGAGATCAAGCATATGTAGAGAAACTTGATCAAAATTTGACACTGATATAATTGTTCTATCCATAGACTGACGAAAAATCACCCAAAAACATGATATCACAGGATCGTGGAAACTTCTATATGGTCTTTATTTTGATAGGAAACCAATTTTGACAAGATTTTCATGAAGAATTTTTATCATCTACATCATAAACATATAAAAATATGAACATTCTACATATACCATGTTTAATTAAAACATTTAACTTCCTATCTTCCTCCCTTCCGTGCTCTTTAATTGGCCTAATATTTTCTTCTCCAATCCGAGGTCCTTCAAACAACACAATGATATTTAAATAATTTCAAAAAGTTTGGAATAACTTTAAGTTTTGCTTGGCTAAGACAACTAATAACACAAAATGTTTATGTCATCATTAACAATTAACAAACACATCACATACAATGAAATTGAGAAATAGACCATTAAGTCTAATAAAAATAGAAACACAACTTTTCTCCCCTAAATGAAGGAACAATTTACTACATATAAATATACGGTTCACTTTTGAAACTTCATCAACATGCAAATCATTACAAATGATCTCACACCTTATTCATAAATATATAAAACAAGCTTTCCAAATCAAAAGAGAAGGAAATTAAAAATCCCTTAACTTCACACCTTCATCTCACACACATATGGAGACATATCTGATTTAAAATATACACTTCATGTAGTGGTGGAAGTAGCAGAAGTAAAATCAGTGAGAACAACAAATAAAGAATTCAAGATAAATTCCTAGGGACAAACTCAAAAGGCTAGTTTTCATCATCATCATCCCAACTAAGTATTACGTGACATTAGAATATTACTCCTCTGACCCCAAATACTATTACTCACTATCACCACCATCCTACTTCACTATCGAATTTATTAATTATGATGAACAGTATGTAGAAACAACAATTATAATACTTGTAGTTTCCATATGTCACAACATCAAGAACAAAAATCATTCATCATGACCCACAACAGCACAAGCAGAAGAACTAGTAAAAGAGGACAGAAGAAGCAACAACAAAAATAATGATAATAGCACAATTAAACCTAATTTATTACACCTAGAATATGAAATAAAGTAATCACAATAGTGGACTGACCTTTATTGTTACCAATAGATGGATGATTGATTTGTTGAATAGCAGCCTCTTCCCCTAACAAATGAGCATTGAATACTAGCATATTAGGATCAAGTGTTAACCCTGGATTTAGAAGCTAAAATTATGCAATGATATTCATTGTAACATCTCGTTCAATGGAACATTTTTGATTATTAATTTTTTCCTACATTGTTTGTTGTATCTTCTCTTCTAGTTCATCCATTCATTTTTCCAGTAGTTCATCCATAACAATGTATTGAAAGGGTCAGAATCACTTGCCTTTTGTTTCAAAAGAGACTCGATCACCCCGTGTTTATATAGTCTTACTCGACTTGGATGATCAGGACCCATAACTGTTGTAAATACATCAACTGATTGACTGCCATCTTCACTTTATTGAGCTTCTACTCTCTCTATTTTAACCTATAAGTCAGATCCAAAATGAGTAAGTAAATTGAGTTGATTCATTATTTAATAAAGAACAAATGATCTTGATCAATTTTGATTTAAAAATTTTTGTACTATTTTGCTTGTAATATCTTTAGATGTATCCTTGCACACTCGTCCAGGTATTCTTCTTCAAGTAGCCACAAAGAATTCCTTATTTGACAAAGCACTAGAATTTTCCTTCTTTTTTCCTAGTTACATGTAAGTCGACATTAAAAAAATTTCAAGTCAACAAGTTCACAGTACAAATATAAGAAAACACCAAACCTCATAGGTTAGAGAAAAAAATTTTTTACCAACAATGTGTGGATACTTCCATATTTTTTAATTTTGTTTGTTAGTATTGGATGTATCTTATAAGATAATTATTATAGATAAGTTTTAAATAAACATCTTGAAGTATTGATTTTGGAAAAAAGTAATAGTTTTATGTATTCATATCATACCTCTGCTTCTTTGGAGTTCCAATACTTAAGAAAATCCACAAATGCTATTTTTAAAAGAGTTTTAAGCCTATTTGCCATTCGAATTCCATCATTGGTGCAGGAATAAAAATTTTCTTTCTTAAACCTAGAATTGTACCCTCTAAAAGCCACATCAACTGTATTCAAAGCCTATTTTTTCCCATTTTTGAGAATGTCATATTTCTCCTGTAATTCGGTACAATTTTGTTAGTGCAAAAACTGTGAAATGATTTGAACTAGAAATCAGAATGTTGAGAACTTTGAACCTTGATATAGCTCCATATATCATCATGTGTCTTCAACTTTGTCCAACTAAGATTAAGACGACAAAATATCCCATTCTTTACAAAGCGCCACAGAAGCTACTAAACTCAGTGACCACTTTATTAGTTGCACCAGTAGGCTGATTAAACTCATTTTAGTAGTATTAGTTGATGCTCACTTTGTCCATGTACTGCTTGCATTTGTGTAGTGCATCTTTTTAGTTTGTTAGTTTAATGGCCTACAATAATATGAACAACAAAATTATTGGAATGCAAATAATTTATAAAATATTATGAACTAAAATATTGGTATTCTTTCCTTCTCCAGATTATTCATTTACTAAAAAATTAGAAAGTTGTGACTGATCTTGCTACACTAGTTTGAGTGCAGGTTGTAATGCACGAGTAGTGTACTTTGGTAATTCTTTTCGTAGTTGCTCCTCTACTGATGCTGTAGGTAAGAATCTTTAACCACCTATTCCACTTGTTCTTGTACGTGGGATATAACTGGAATGTTGTTTCACTTCTCCTTCTTCTTGCAATGCTTTTCCATTGCATTTACGTAGCCTGTTTTCTTCTCGATTTCTAGTATTTGTTTGTTTCGTAAATCTACTAGCGATCCATTTGAAACAAAGCTCTTTAACATTCTAGTGATTTCTTGAACACTCTTCTTTATTCATGATTGTTCAATTCTAATCTGTAAGTTTAGAAAATAAAAGATAAAATACGTTCAGTACTATAAGTCCAGATAACATATTGCATAGTAAGGAAACTAAGTTATCCAAACAACAAGCACTTCCTTTACTTTGTAAGAAGAGTTTTAAGCAAGTAAAACTTTTAATTCACTTCCTAAGTGTAGTTTTATGTAAATGATTTAAGCAACAATGAAACAAATTCAATGTTTTCTACCAGTTTTTATGATTTCACTTTATATACACCATCCACTAATATATTAGAAATTCTATTCAAAGTCAAACTTAAACAGAGATTTTTTATCGCACTTCAAAGGCAAAATGGATATAAAAATTTCCAAAGAGGTACAAAGAAGACAATAGGAAAATCTAACTTAGCAATTTAGTACACATACCTAGAAGGCTGATACAATCTGGAATATGTACCCTTGAAAATAACTAGGCTATACATTCAAGAATATGTAAAGGATCAATAATAAGTAAGCAAACAGAATAAGATATCAACATTTGATGCAACAAATGTCCTCGAGATATCATTAACGATCAACAAGTATCTCCAATATAATATTTTACAATTTTTATTTGCACTTGTAACATAGTAAAGTTTTCTCACTAATGCAAAAACATAAAGGAACAATCAAGAAATTTGGGGGGTACACATTAACTTGTCTTCTCATGTATTATTTGTTAAAGTTTATCTCATATGTAGCAACTAAGTATTCTTCTTGTATGAGAGGAAGCTTTGCACCCAACATGGTATGAAGCTTGTCATAATTTACCAATTGCTAGATATACATACATACCTGTCTTGTTTATTAGATAGTTAAACTACTGTAACACCCCGAAAAATGGGTCCCAGAGCGTCACACGGTGCTTGAGGCTACGAGTAGCCCCAAGCTAACCCTTTGAGCCATTTTCATTCAGTTCAACACAAACCAATGGGGTTTTCATAAATAACCCTCAAATATCAACAGAGTAATCATCATCCAAGAATAAAAGAATTTTTGAAAGATAAGAAAATACGACTTATTAGTCAACTCCCAACATCTATACTAGCTAAAAAGCCTCTAAGAAAATCAATAAAACCAACGAGCTATTGAGACATGCCCCAACTGACTCATACTTAGTTATCAAATGTAAATAATTCCGTGAAACCAACATCAGACATCACGTCCTTGAAACTTGAGGACTCACCACAACAGAGGATGTAGAACAACGTGCTCGAAGAATCACTGTCGAACCTAGAACTGAGCACCTGAACCTACATTGCTAGAAAATGCAGCCCACATTCGAATATGTGGGTCAGTACCATGGAAAGGAATCGAGTATATGGGGGTGTATGCAGTTGTATAAACATCATCATCATAAATATTTATAAGAAATATGCAGGATGTATGAAAGACTCACATAGCCTGAAGAAAATCATCATAATCATGAGAGGATGAAATAAGTGCAATAACACATGTGAGTCATTATATAATTTGTCAATCACTTTCAGTTCATCAAGAATATCAATTCTCATAATGTAAATATCATTTAAATATTTCGAAAGAATTACTTTCACAATTTCACTTTCAAATCACTTCACCATTCACCATAGACACAAGAAAACACACACACACTAGGAGATCCTATAACCGACATAAACCATGTGAGCTACATGGAGTTCAACGTACAACCCACGTTGGAGAGAGCCATCCTATCCTTGCCATTGGAGTAGGACTATCCATATCAAATCCACACAAACTAGTGATCACTATATAAATCAGCCTCAGGCTCACTCCTACGGGGGCACGTAGTTCTAGGGAAGTAAGGTCGCTTTATACCGCCCACTCAGTGCTAAAGATTTCTCCTGAACTTAGCTCAGATCATTTCAAAGATAATGCACAACAAAAAAAATTCAGTAGTATATAAATATACATCGGGAGCCATCATGCTTCCCATCTATCAAAATCAACCACATTGTGTATTTTTTTCACACTCGAGTTCAAAATAACTCCAATAAGACCAAAAGGTCAAATCATTTAAAATATCTCAAATATTCAACATCAACGTGCTTATAACACAAACTTTCTCAAAAAAATACAATTTCCAATGGGGATTCACAACTCAAATCTCAAAATTATGATAAATATCATTCAAGATTTATGCTTTATATCTCCACACATATAAATTCATCTCTTAAAATCATAAACATCATGATTTCATAATAATCATCATAAGATATGGGTTCATGATTCAAATTCATAAAAATCAAATAAAAATTATGCCTTTGTAAAGAAAATTACTTTTGGGCACAAGAACAAAAGAGAGTTCTTGTTGAAAAACCCTGCATACCTGGAATGATGAACTTTAGATCGATACTCATTTTTGAGATGTTAATCGTGCCTTTGAAAGATGTTTCTTGGAGTTCTTGAACTATGAACTTGGAATCTTGAATAAATTTGCAGAATTAATGGTGAACTTTGGAAGTTCTTGATTTGGATGTAGGAGCTTAGTGTTTTCTTTTTAAAGAAATTTGATGAAATATAACATATAATGCTTCTAATAGGCTTAAATATAGGGTTTGGATGGATTTTGGCTGATGGAGAATGACCAAAACGCCCCTAAAAATCAAATAACTCTCGAATCTGTCCTTTGGTGGACTGTTTTGATAGTCTGAAGTAGATCAACCATAATGTTTTACTCAGATATCCAAATAGGATGAAACTAATTTCATTAGAAAGAGAAATCTCATATCTTTCCGTTGATATATAGTATCTCACCCATATCATTGTGTACGAGGAGTTATGATCATTTGAAGCTGACCCAAAAATTCACTTTTGATAGGCTGAGGTAGATCGATCATAACTTTTTGGTTCGATAGACAAATTGGATGAAACAAATTTCATTGGAAAGAGGAATCGCAGAACTTTCCGTTGATATATAGTAGATCACCCAGAGCATTATGTACAAGGAGTTATGGTCATTTAAAGTTGGAGAAAACATACGTCAGGCCTCAACACTTTTTCCTGCACGTTTTACTGTTTACTACTATTCACGGTTCGATCGGAATGTTCATAACTCATCGCTCGGGTGTCTGTTTTGGATAATCCACATATCATTGGAAATCTTATTTGATACTGTACGCAATGGTGGGTCATAATCTAAGACATTCCATACGGAAAATTTATATTCATTCTAGAAGATAGTACCCAACACGTTTACGCATAAAATTTTAATGAAACATTTCCCGGGGTATTACATCATCCCCCCCCTTGTAAGCATTCGTCCTCGAATGATGCTATACATGCCAAGATTAGATAGGGAACAGAGCATATAGCTGAAACCATTCATTAAACTCATCACCACATCATTTCTCACTCCGAATGCAACATAGAATGCATAAATTCAAGAAACTACAGCTGAACACATAATAAATAACAGCTGAACTGCTGCAACTTTTATCAAAAGTGCATGATTTAGGAAAGAACAGTACCTTCGGCTTGATCGGAGTTCATGGAAAATAGGTGCGGGTACTTGGATCGCATATCCAGCTCAGTTTCCCAAGTTGCACCCTCAACAGATTGGTTTCGCCACAACACCTTGACCAAGGGAACTTCTTTCTTCCTTAGTCTTCGGATACTGAAATCAAGAATCTCAGCAGGAATATCATCGAAAGAAAGATTTTCTTGAATGTCGGGTCTCACAGAGGAATCCACTACCACAACATCGCTAATATGCTTTCTAAGCATGGAGACATAGAATATTGGATGAACAGAGGACAACTCAGAAGGCAACTCAACCTCATAAGATACCTTACCAACATGGCTAAGAATTTTGTAAGGACCAATATAACGGGAACTAAGCTTCCCCTTCTTTCTGAATCTCTCCACCCCCCTCATGGGTAAAATTTTTAGATACACTAGGTCACCAACTTCAAACTCAAGGTCTCTCCTTCTAACATCCGCATATGACTTCTGACAACTTACGCAGTTTTCAACCTTTCCCTAATCAACTTAACTTTTTCTATAGCCTCAAATATTGAATCAGGACCACTCACAGCCGATTCACCCACCTCGAACCAACCTATGGGTGATCTACACTTCCTCCCATATAAGGCTTCAAATGGAGCCATGCCAATACTAAAGTGGAAACTGTTATTGTAAGCAAACTCTATCAACGGTAAGTGATCATCCCAATTTCTCTTAAAGTCAAGTGCACAAGCTCTCAACATATCCTCTAAGGTTTGGATGGTCCGCTCAGCCTTACCATTGGTCTATGGATGAAAAGCAGAACTGAGAAGTACTTGGGTACCAAGACCCTTCTAAAAAGTTTTCCAGAATTGCTAAGTGAACTGAGTACCCCTATCCAAAATGATAGACAAGGGAACTCTATGCAGTCTGACTACCTCTCGGATATACAATCTAGTGTAATCCTCAGCAGTATATAAAGTATGAATAGGCAAGAAATGAGCATACTTAGTCAACCTATCAACCACAACCCAAACGGAATCATGATGGCTCCGGGAAGGAGGTAAACTAATCACAAAGTCCATATTTATCTCTTCCCACTTCCAGGTAGGAATACTAAACCCTTCCATCATACCACAAGGTCTTTGGTGTTCAACCTTAACCTGTTGGCATGTTGCACACTTAGCTACAAACGTTGCTATATCTTTCTTTGTGCCACTCCACCAATAGATTTCCCGTAAGTCTTGGTACATCTTGCTGGCACCAGGATGAATAGAATATCGCACCCCATGAGCTTCAACCATAATCCTTTGTCTCAGATCATCAACATTAGGGACATACAATCTACCCTGCAATCTTAACACACCATCTCCCCCTTAGGAGAAAACCTCTACTTTTTGGTCCTTGACTGACTCCTTCAGTATGACCAAACTAGCATCTAAGTATTGCTTTTCCTTCACTTTCGAAATCAAGGAGGATTCGAAACTACTCTGAACCCCTATACTACCTTCATCAGAGTCAAACAACCTAACCCCCAATCTAGCCAAATGATGTACATCACGAGTCAACTCTTTCTTACCTTCTACCACATGTGAAACACTACCCATGGACACTCTACTTAGGGCATCCGCCATAACATTGGCCTTGCCCGGATGGTACAGCACACTCAGATCATAGTCCTTTAACAATTCTAACAATCGTCTCTGCCTAAGATTTAATTCTCTCTGGGTAAACACATACTGCAGAGTCTTATGATCCGTGAAAACATCAACATGGACACCATACAAATAGTGTCTCCAAATTTTCAAAGCAAACACAATACCAGCCAACTCAAGGTCATAGGTAGGGTAATTTTTCTCATGGGGTTTCAACTGTCTAGAAGAAGAAGCTATCACCTTACCCTTCTATATCAATACACAACACAACCCAACTCTCGAAGCATCACAGTACACCACACAACCATCAACACCATCAGGCAAAGTCAAAATAGGGGCTGAAGTGAGTCGAGTCTTCAACTCCTGAAAACTCTTCTAGCCAGATTCGGACCACAAGAACTTTACTTTCTTTTGGGTCAACCGAGTCATAGGAGATGCTACAGAGGAGAAACCCTCAAAAAAATGGCGGTAATAGCCAGCTAAACCCAAGAAACTTTAGATATCAGTCGGATAAATAGGTCTAGGCCAATTTCTAACAGCTTTGGTCTTTTGGGGATCAACTCTAATACCCTTGGAAGAAATGATATCACCCAGAGAAGCAACTGACCTTAGCCAAAACTCACACTTACTGAACTTGGCAAATAACTTATGATCTCTAAGGGTTTACAAGACAGTTCAGAGATGATCAGAATGTTCACCCTCACTACGGGAGCACACCAGTATATCATCGATGAACACTATAACAAATATATCCAGATATAGTCTGAACACTCGATTCATGAGGTCCATGAAAGCTGCTGGGGGATTAGTTAACCCGAAAGACAAAACAAGAAACTCAAAATGGCCATAACGAGTTTGAAAAGAAGTTTTTGAGATGTTACACTCCCTAACTTTGAGTTGATGATAGCCAAAACGAAGGTCTATCTTTGAGAAATAACTTGCACCTTGAAATTGGTCAAACAAATCATCTATTCTCAAAAAAGGGTACTTAGTTTTTACGGTGACTTTATTAAGTTGGCGGTAATCAATGCACATATGCAAAGAGACATTTTTCTTTCTCACAAACAACATAGGAGCACTCCAAGGAGAAATACTAGGCCTTATGAAACCCTTATCTAGTAGATCTTTGAGTTGATCTTTCAAATCTTTATGTTTTGCAGGGGCCATACGGTAAGGAGAAATAGAAATGGGATGAGTATCGGGAAGAAGATCAATCCCAAACTCTATCTCTCTATCAGGAGGTATCCCTGGGAGATCATCAAGAAAGACATCAGAAAAATCATTGGCGACGTTAACAGACTGGAGAGTTGGAGTCTCAGACTTAGTGTCTTTGACTCTAACCAAATGGTAAATACACCCGTTGAAAATAATCTTTCTAGCTTTGAGGTAAAAGATGAAATGACTCTTGGGTGACACAAAATTCCTAGAACACTCAAACACGGATGCACCCGAAAACTGTAACTTGACCACTCAGGTCCGACAATCAATAGAGGCATAAGAAGAATACAGCCAATCCATACCCAGAATCATATCAAAATCTACCATGTGTAACTCAATCAGATCAGCCAACAAGACTCTATGAAGAACGATAATAGGACACTTTTTATACACTTTCTGGGCAACAATCGAATCACCTACTGGGGTAGGAACTAGGATAGGCTTAGAAATAATCTTAGGACTCATTTTAAAATTCACAGCAATCAAAGTTGTAACATATGAGAAACTAGATCCAGGATCCAACAAAGGATACACATCAAACTGAAATATACGAAGCAAACTAGTAACAACATCGAGAGAGTCCTACTGTTCCTAGAGGGATGGTAAAGCATAGAATCTATTCTGGCGCGCCCACCAGCATTGCTAGAAGAGGCGTCCTGAGCTGGGGATGGGAGAGTTGCTAGAACTGGAGCACTAATAGTCTGAGTCTGGGTCTGAGGGCATTAGTCACGACGCCCTTGTCCATCTTATGGACAATATCTAACTCTGTGACCCATGTCACCACACTAGAAACAACCTCTCTTCTCACCCCAATACTCACCCAAATAATCCCTACCACACTTAGGACACAGGGGACGATTTGTCTTACTGCTAGTACTATACTGGGACCTGGATGCATATGACCTGCTACCTTGCTCCTGCCTACCTCTAAGCATGAGAGCACTAGCAGATGACGGTGTTGGAATAGACGAATGATCTTGATACTGAGGACGACTCTCTCCCTGTGATTTAGTCTGGCCTTGTTCGTGCTGCTCGGACCTAGCTCTCTTATTCCCTCTCCTTCTATCTCTTTCCTAAATCTTATCTGCGTAAATCATTTGGGCATGAGTTATCAGCATAGAAATATTCATCTCACTATTCAACATAGCAAACCTATACTCCTTAACCACATAACTAAACACTCCAGTCACAAACTTACTCATACTAGCCCAATTATCAGCAACTAAGTCAGGAGCATACTTGGCCAACTGATTGAACTTTAGAAAGTACTCCCTAACAGTTATAGAGCCCTATCGCAGGTTCATCAAATCTTCCACCTTTGCCTCTCTCATCTTCAAAGGGAAAAACTTATCCAGGAATACATCCTGGAACTATTGCCAAGTTGTACCGATAGCTCCCTCACCTCTACCTTTCCTCCAAGCAACAACCCAGTCATAAGAAAGGTCTTTTAACCTATACACAACCAAATCCATACTATGTTCATCAGATACATGCATCACCTAAGTAATCTTCCGCACCTCCTTTAAAAACAACCGTGGATCCTCATCAGACTTAGACCCATTGAATTTCGGCGGATTCATCCGTATAAAGTCACGGATCCTAATAGTAACTGAATCACCTCCCTGCTGCTGTAGAGCCAGGGCCGAGTTGGCCTGAACATTTGCAGTAACAGCTTGGTCCAGCTCTTGAAAGGCTGCCCAAAATTTAGTATAAAACACATTTTCATTAAATGGGTCAGTGGGTTGAGTTTGTTGACCATCATTATTTCTTCTCGCTCGATGTGGAGGCATATTTCTGAAAGAGAAGAGCACAAAACAATAGCAGAGAAAGACATTTTAAGCACAATAGACTTTGAAAAGAAAGGATCATACTTTTTACTAAAACATCTTGTAGCCTCTTGCTCATAGATGTGGCGTGCTACACACCGATGATCAAGAATCTACTTAACACGGCTTGTCAGACTCCCTAGCACACCTTAAAACCTTAGGCTCTAATACTAAGTTTGTAACACCATAGAAAATGGGTCCCGGAGAGTCACACAGTGCTTGAGGCTACGAGTAGCCCCAAGCTAACCCTTTGAGCCATTTTCATTTAGTTCAACACAAATCAACGGGGTTTCCATAAATAACCCTCAAATATCATCAGAGTAATCATTATCCAAGAATAAAAGTATTTTTGAAAGATAACAAAATACGACCTATTAGTCAACTCCAACATCTATACTAGTCGGACAAGCCTCTAAGAAAATCAATAAAACCAGCGAGCCATTCAGACATGCCACAACTAACTCAAACTCAGTTATCAAATGTAAAAAACTCTGTGAAACCAACATCAGACATCACGTCCTCGAAACATGAGGACTCACCACAACAGAAGATGCAGAACAGCGTGCCCAAAGAGTGACTGTTGAACCTGGAACTGATCACCTGAACCTATATTCCAAGAAAATACAGCCCACATCCAAAGATGTGGGTCAGTACCATGGAAAAAAACTGATTATATGGGGGTGTATACAGTTGTATAAACATCATCATCATAAATATTTATAAGAAATATGTAGGATGTATGAAAGACTCACATAGCCCGAAGAAAATCATCATAATCATGAGAGGATGAAATATGTACAATAACACATGTGAGTCATCATATAATTTGTCAATCACTTTTAGTTCATCAAGAATATCAATTCTCATAATGTAAATATCATTTAAATCTTTCGAAATAATAACTTTCACAATTCCACTTTCAAATCACTTCACCATTCACCATAGACACAAGCAAACATACACACACTAGGAGATCCTATAACCGACATAAACCATGTGAGCTACATGGAGTCGAACGTACAACCCACATTGGGGAGAGTTTTCCTATCCTTGCCATTGCAGTAGGACTATCGATATCAAATCCACACAAACTAGTGATCACTATATAAATCAGCCTCAGGCTCACTCCTACGGGGGCACGTAGTTCTAGGAAAGTAAGGTCGCTTTATACCTCCCACTCAGTGCTAAAGATTTCTCCTGGACTTAGCTCAGATCATTTCAAAGACAATCCACAACAAAAAAATTTCAGTAATATATAAATATACATCGGGCGCCATCATGCTTCCTATCTATCAAAATCAACCACATTGTGTATTTCTTTCACACTCGAGTTCAAAATAACTCCATTAAGACCAAAAGGTTAAATCATTCAAAATATCTCAAATATTCAACATCAACGTGCTTATAACACAAACTTTCTCAAAAAAATACAATTTTCAATGGGGATTCACGACTCAAATCTCAAAATCATGATAAATATCGTTCAAGATTTATGCTTTATATCTCCACACATATAAATTCATCTCTCAAAATCATAAACATCATGATTTCATAATAATCATCATAAGATATGGGTTCATGATTCAAATTCATAAAAATCAAATAAAAATCATGCCTTTGTAAAGAAAATTACTTTTGGGCACAAGAACGAAAGAGAGTTCTTGTTGAAAAAACCCGCATACCTTGAATGATGAACTTTAGATCGATACTCATTTTTGAGATGTTAATCGTGCCTTTGAATGATGTTTCTTGGAGTTCTTAAAGTACGAACTTGGAATCTTGAATAAATTTGCAGAATTAATGGTGAACTTTTGAGGTTCTTGAAGTTGGATGTAGGAGCTTAGGGTTTTATTTTTGATGGAATTTGATGAAATATAACATATAATGGTTCTAATAGGCTTTAACATAGGGTTTGGTCAGATTCTGGGTGAGGGGGAATGAGCAAAACGCCACTAAAAATTAAATAATTCTTGAATCTATCCTTTGGTGGATTGTTTTGATAGTCTGAAGTAAATCAACCATAATGTTTTACTCCGCTATCCAAATTAGTTGAAACTAATTTCATTAGAAAGAGGACTCTTATATCTTTCCGTTGATATATATTATCTCACCCAGATCATTGTGTACAAGGAGTTATGATCGTTTGAAATTGACCCAAAAATTTGCTTGTGATAGGATGAAGTAGATCGACCATAACTTTTTGCTCCGATAGAAAAATTGGATGAAACTAATTTCATTAGAAACAGGACTCGCAGAGCTTTCCGTTTATATATAGTAGATTATGCAGATCATTATGTACAAGGAGTTATGATCTTTTAAAGTTGTAGAAAAAATACACCAGGCCTCAGTAATTTTTCCTGCACGTTTTACTGTTTACTACTATTCACGGTTCGATCAGAATGTTTATAACTCGTCGCTCGGGTGTCCGTTTTGGATGATCCACATATCGTTGTAAAGCTTATTCGATAATCTACGTAATGTTGGGTCATAATCTAATACATTCCACATGGAAAATTTATAATTCATTCTAGAAGATAGAACCCAACACATTTATTCACAAAATTTCAACGAAAAATCTCCCAGGGTATTACACTACCAAAGTTGTATTTATAAGTCATCATATATCTTTATAAGTAGCCACCATAGTCGTAAACCTAAGTAGTCTTTATAAGTCAGATATTTCTTCATAAACAGCCTATTTAATCATAAGGATCTCCATCAGATAATAGAGAAGGTTTGGAACATACCATTGACTGGATATGTTGAAGTTAAGATTTGGAGGAAGCTAACCAATGTTAAGAGGTAAACATCAAGCAATTTTCAAATGTTGATCTACAAATTTTGGCTTCTTGTTAAAAATTATAGGAGATCCAATCTCCAATGACTGATATACCCACTTAGATGAGTTGTACATTGAAGAAGAAGAAACTAAACAACTAGAGGAGTGGATCCTTATAGAAGAAAGCATTTTGGAACAAAAAGCAAATGTACGTTGGCCCAAGATTTATGACTCAAATTCAAAATACTTTATTTGTTTAATGAAGCTTAGACAAACTCATAACCAGATGAGAAGACTAACTGATGCAGATGGAAAATTATTCACTACTACTCAATACTAATTTGGGAATTGAGAAGGAAAATTCTTTAAAAATTATAATCATCAGTAGCCCTTACATTGTAGGAAAAACATCTCATTCACTAGAAACACTACTCTCCTTAACTCAATATAACTTGAAACACGATAGAACCTTAAAGAATCATCATAATGGATATCCAAAACATTTAACCAACCTTAATGCCATAGCAAACATTTAGAAGGAAAGACAAAAAATTCATCAAAGAACAACCAAACCAATGCTCCCACATACACTATGCTTTACCTATTCCATTGGATGGATATCATATACTAAAGTGTTAATATAATTTAAAAAAAATCCCAGCTGAAGTTATTATGTGGGATATATGCTTTACTTGTTCCTTTGGATGGATATTATGCAAAATTTTGTTAGGGTATAGCACTCTGCCACTAATTCTTATATTCAACAACAATATTCAGTGCGCGTAACCTAACCCATATGTCAAAGAGATAAGGATAGGTTGTTTTGAATAGAAACTCAGATTACACAAAGTCTATCAAAATAGTTTGCAATGGGGAGTAATACACAACAAGGAAGAGAACTAACACCTGACCTTTTACCCTAACACAACAACCCTAACCTCTCCTATTTAAAGTTATGTGCCTAGTAAGAACAAGGTAAGACAATTTATAGCACGCAACACAGAACATAGACATTAGAAAAATAAAATAAATATAGCAGAACCTAATTAATAACTATTAAACAGATAAAACCATATTATCTCAAACCAAATAATCAACATCCCCATAGCCTAACGGCATACCTAGTGTCTACCGATTATTTTATTTAAACTCTTCTATGAAGATCACTAATTTATTGATTTATTCATCCTTTTTCATATTTTTATATATCTAACTGAGGTTAGTTCTATCTTAACGGTAGTACTATTTGCCTTCTGGGACAATTCCCTTTTTATTATGCCCATAGGCCAATTTTTTTTAGATATTGGAAGCTCAAAATGCTGAATATAGCATAAAATTAAAACATTTAGAGATTTATAATGAATATGTCATTACTTACCTCAAATTTCCCACACATGCCTTCGATTTGCTTTGAAAGATTGTTCCAGACAATTCAAAATATGAACAATACCTTTCATGAAATTGTCAGCAATTAGTCAGTTAACAAAATGCTAAATCAAAAGAAGTAGAGAAAAACATAAGGTATCCAAAGACAAAAGAGTAGATGAAGCAATAAATAATAATGATGGTTTGACAATCAAAATTTGAAAGGGAAAAATTTTACCAATGAGACCACAATCCTCTTCAACGATTCACTGGGTTCCTTTGAATCAGACTTTGATAATTCTACAACATTATACTATTTTAGAATAAATTTCTAAATGAAAATAATTAAAATGATATAAACAAGCATGAATAAAAAGTATGTATTCAACAAAAATTTTAACACTCACAAAAGATGAAAATAATGACGAGTGTATATTTAAATGAATTTATTTTTGTAATCATCTGCCTCCATCTAATCCCAATCAGTATTGTCAAACTAATCCCCCTCTTTTGATGTTTTCATAACTATATCTTCTGAATGTTTTTCAGTAGATGGAATATAAACAACAACATCTTCATCTTCTCTTAACCATCTAAAGTCAACCTCATCTAATCTTGTTAAGGGACCAATGTCATCATTAGGCTATCTCCAAATGTTTCTCCTATTTTAGGGAGGTTCTCATTTTCTATATCATACAAATCTGCGAGGACTTTATTCCTTGGATAATAAACATTTTTCTCAATTGGATCCTCAACAAAAGAACATGATAAACATGTGAAGCAAATATAAGAGAAGCATCTTTACAACATAACTTGTTGAAGTATACCCAGGTTAACCCATACTCATATACTTCATTCTGATACCAATAACATCTAAATAATACAACAGTAAAAATATCATAGTAATCAATCTCAATTATATCTTGAATAACTCCATAATAAACCACTTCTCCATCTATGGTATTTTGGTCCCTAGCACTAGTAAAACTATTAGTTATTGCTGATAAAGTCACTCTAAAATGCTGAGTAATGCATAGGGAATCCCAAAAAAAAAAATTGAAATCAATATCCACTAATGAAATATGCGCTATATCTCTTTGCCACCATACTAGCCCCCCTAGCTAGTCATTTTAATTGATAAGATACTTTAATATTTTTAACATTCTTTTCAAATGAACTGTTGAATTAACGACTATGACTCATTGCTCTACCTGTGCATTTGATCTACTAGGATTACTTATTAAACTACTATGTTCCCAGCAATCAAGAATAGTGCAAATATAATTACTTGGCCTTATAAATGTATGTTCATGTACCTTATAATACTCAAATACATGAAGTTTAATATTTAAATATTTTACTCGATGAACTTTTTCACTTCTTCATCTCCTATGTTAATAAGGGCATATCAATGTGCTTCATAAATCCATCAATAAAGTATAATTTTTTTCTTCTCAGATCCAATTAGATGACCATTCTTTGGGAATATAAATGCATTCTTCATCTTTAGTTCGGTACCTACTAAATCGTATCTTTGCACTATCATGTAGGTATCTCGAACAAAAAATCAGGCATTCTTAGACAAAATAACCCACTGTTATTGATGCTTCTGGACAAAATCGATTATGAACGAGCTCTTTAAGGTTGCACAGGCTCCTCTCTATGAAATACATCCAAAAAATATGTATGGGACCCCCAAGCTTAATTCATTTGATAAATGAATAGACAAATGTAGGAATAAATAAAAAAATGTTGGATGAAAAATCATTTCAAGGTTAGATGTAATTTCACCAATTTCAGGCTCAAATTTTCAAGATCTCTTGGCCTAATCACTTACAACATATGAATCTTAAGAAATTTCCCAACCTAATAAATGTCAATGAAACATTCTTGGGCAAAATATTTGAAACAACAACCTACAGAAAGTGATGCATTATAAAATAAGCATCATGACTCATGTACCAAGATATCTTCATCTCTTTCATAGGCATGCAATCTGATATATTTGAAATACACCCTTTAGGTAATTTGACATTTTTCAACACACTTCAAAATAATCTTTTCTATTTTGGTTTCATGATAAAAGAAGATTGAGAAAAACATACATTTCCATTACTATTTTCTACTAGTTGTATCTCTTTTCAAATTCACATTTCATGTAAGTCATATTGAAAATTTACATGATACTTTTGACTTCCCATCTATCTTTAATAAAGTCCCAAGAAAACTATCATATATATTGTTTTCTATGTCCATTGGATCAAGCTTGTGCCTTAATTTGTTATCTGGCCAATATAGCAATTAAAAAATAGATATTTTCTTCCAAGGACCCTTATTATCTTGAGACCATTTATTTTTTCCTTTTCCATAAAAAATTTTTGAATTCACGCAACTCTTTAACCACTGCTATTCTCGACAAAGGAGTAGGTGTGGGTCTATGTTCCTCTTTACTATCAAATGACTTCTTATCTTTTTACAATGGATGATCATGAGGCAAAAATCTCTGATTACTCAAATAACACATCTTACAACTATGTTTGAGATATTGAGAGCATGTGTAATAATTATACATACAACATGCCTTCCCTTAGTGCTCCATCCTGAAGACATTGTTAATGCTAAAAATAATTAATTATCCATATTAAGGTTGCACACATTTGGAATGTTAGTTTTGTTTAACATCATATGTTTTTATCCCAGGTTCCAATAGTTTATATAATTTATTAATCACTGATTGAAAATACACATCTATATCATTTCTAGGATATGATGAGCTAGGAATAATCATTGACAACATAAGATACTCAATATACTCAATTTTCTTGCAAATCTATGATGAAAAATTATAGTTCATCATCATAAAAGGCCACATGCTATGAGAAATATTCATTGTTCGAAATAGATTAAAACCATCACTTGAGAGACTAAACTTGACATTACGAGGATCTCATAAGAAATTTGAATACAAATCATCAAAATCCTCCCATTCGTTACATCATTGGGATGCCTTAGATTTCCATCAATAAGTCATTCATTAGATTGTCATTTCATTGCAGTAGCTATTTTAGGACATATGAACGCCCTCTAAAGCCTAGTTTGCAGGAATTTTTGACCTTACATTGGTTGAGACATCAACAACAGTCTTCCATCTAAAATTCTCACATATAGAGCAGTTCTCAGCTTTCTCATTGTCCTTCTAGAATAACATGCAATCATTAGGGCATGCTTTTATTTTTTCATAATCAAGACCCAAATCTTGTATCACATTTCTGGCCTTATTGAAAGATTCTGGTATCTAAGCAAAGGGAAATGCATCTTTTATCAACACTAACAAATCTAAATATGCTACATTACATAACCTATTGAATGATTTTAGCAAGAACAACCAAATGGTGAAGCTCAATTTACTAAAATTTTCACACCCCGAATATAATTGTTGTATTTCTTGTTCCAAGAATTTAAAAAATTTCTTTGCATCTTTAAGTAATCCCTCTTCATCACCTTATCTATGCCTCAATTTAGACTCTACATTTCTAAATGTATCGTGAAGTAGTCTATCAATATCATCACACATATTTGAACCTTCATAATTATTTTTTGGATGATTCCTCTTTCCCGAGGAATCGCTTTCTCCATGGAAAGTTCATTTGATGTAACTAGCACGAAACCCTCTAGAAAGCAAGTGATCCTTTACCATATCTCTATAATGCCAATATTGATTCTTTCAGTCTTTACAAGGACATAATATCTCATTTCCTTGAGAAGATTGTTCAAATTCCTTGTCAAGAAATTTTTCACTCCATGCTTGAACTCATCAGACCATATTAAACAATTCATCCAACTTTTATCCTCACTATCCATTAAAATCCAACACAACACACTAAAACTACCAAATTATAACAAATTATAATCCACAAATATATCATCTTAAACTAAAAAAATTAAAATAAATCATGTGATAATACAAGTACAAAAAATAGTATAAATACTCATTTTCAGCATTCGAAGTCCATAACAAAATTTCATTAGTAAACACTCCTAATTTACCAAATAAACTTCCCACCCGAGGCACCAAGTCAAGTAACATTTCACCATTTTAAAAATAAAAGTCCAAAACATAAAGAGGTAGACAGATCAAGCTTAAGAACATATTTCACATAAAAGTTCAAACTCCAAATATATCAAACCACAACTACACTTACCCTACACTGTTAGGAGTCTTGCTAAATATTCAAAATTTACTTGTGTCACTGTTCCTTCCATAAGAAAAATAATGAAGAGCCTACCATCAACATTAAGGCATTGGATCACTTGATTTGGTATTATTTTCTGTCTAATTCCTCCAGAAGAAACACATTCATATTATTTTATTTAAGCAAATAATTCCATAATCATATAATAATGATACATCAAAGATCACATAACTCATATCAATATACTAATATGTGTTGTATCATAAATTTCAAAAGTCTTTATTTCTTGATTCAACTTAGTGCCAAGTCATAGAATGACAAACAAAGCAAAACAAAAAAAAATTATAACTTCCTACTTTCATACAAGAGTAACATATTGTAATTGATTCTTATATAATTAATGTAGTTTTAACTAGGCAGTCATAGCAGGCTATTGTTGTCTTTAGATTATAACATCAAATTTATTATAAGAACACTAGAAATTTTTATGTCACTTAAGTTGGCGGTGCAAAATATTAAACAAAAAGAATCATACTAAATACTTATTCTCATAATTCTGGTACAAAAATCACAAATATTAAGTGAAATTTTAAGTATTACTGTAGGAAGCAACAATCATTTTAGCAATATATCTAGTGATGTTTGGGGAGGGGTGTTGTAAAACAAAGAGAGCTTTATTTAGATGATCCCAGCTACTATTAGGCACTAGATGCATTAGCAGTCAAACCTTCATATTGGGTATGCCATATTTAATGATCCATCAAAGTCATAAATGCATTTCTCAGTCAAAGTAAGCAACAAAATGTGTGTGTTTTTGGGGTCTACATAGCCTATTACATCCATACTGGTTGTCCATCATAGATAGTTGGTAAATTTTAAATCTTACACCATTTCTTGTTACAGAAGCAATGGAACAATTTTTTTAATCTATTTTGAACCTTGTCATTCTTAATTTTTAGTTGAATTTTGTAGCTAAAAAATTCATCCCCCTATTTCCAAATATGTAAGCTTAATTAACAACTCCAAATCCCTTATAGTTTTAGAAATTCATCAATTTTTATTTGTCCACTATACTAAAAATGGATAATCATCTTTACTTATTCTTGTTTGAGTATTTGGTTACACAAGTTCTCCATATAAAGATTAAGAATATATTTCATACAAATGTTCTAACTCAAAATATATCAGACCATATCAGCACTTACCCTGTACTATCAAGCGTCTTGCTAAACATTAAAGATTTACTTGTTTCACTATTTCTCCCATAAAACTAATAATTAAGATCCTACCATCAACATTGAGCCTACTGAGCAACCTATGAAAAAGCCTATCCTTAATAATATCCAAAAATTTTCTTTCTTTCTTAAACATTGTTACCAATAATGTTATGAATAAATAAGTACTCACTATTAGTTTCCATATACTTATCATAATACGACCATAAATAAGGTAATGCATTATCGCCCTAAAAAGAGGTAGCAGTAGAAAACCCTCAAATTAAATCCATCCCCATATGTTCAATCAACAATCAAAGTAAAGGAGAAGAAAACCCAAAATAGAATCTCAAAAAATAAGGTTAAAATAATTAATTAGAATAATTAAATAACCTTAAAATCACCAAATTATAGAAGAAACCCCCAAATTTACTCTAAAATTAAAGTGAAATTTAAGTGGTTGTCAGAGAAGTAAAGGAGATGAAGTCGGAGCAGCTTTAAAATTAAAGTATGGTGGTCACACTTTTAGAATTCAAGAAGTGTTTTGAGTTGGTAAGGGATTCGACCAGTAGTTCAGCTGACTCGTCTTAAACCAGACCTGGGTTTTTTGGATCGACTGATGGTGATCAAAACCCTAGACCGTTGAATCATTTTAAGAGTTTGTCAGTTAATGTTGACTTTTTTAATAGGTTAGAGTTTTGTGATCTTGGAGCAACGACTACACCAGCGGTGGTGAATGAAGTATAGAAGAGGTGATGGGTTTGGTTACAGGTTCTTGGTATAGGAATAGTAATTGGATAGATGGCTCTTTTAGTGCAGAATCGTTTGAAGCTAAAAGTTCTGTTATGGTGGTCAGAGTATGGTGGACTATCAGACTTAGGTAAATTTTTTGTTGGACCAGTTGCAATGGCGGTCTTAGTGAAATTATGTGGTGGGAAATCATATGATAAAAGTATTTTTTATGTACAAGGGTTTATTATTGGCATACTTAGTGAAATTTTGTGGTGGAACTGTTATAGATTATTTTTCTAATAAAGCATTGTCATAACTGACTCTATGGCAATGGTTCAGACAACTGTTGCAATAAAACACCTTATAGAAATAGTTATCAAACAACAACAATGATTATGGTACAAAATAGTTCTACTAGAAATTTTTTTTTTACAACATTTAGAGTCATTACAATAGACCCTTTATAGCAACTCTTTTGGAATTGTTACCAAAAGTTCTATTACCATAAGAGTGCTATCTAGTAGTGTCGGTAATGAACTCACATATCCTTCTTCCATCCACTAGTCAACGTGTGTTTCATCTTGAGGTATTCGTGACCTCTATGTTTTTTTTCAATGATCTAGTTAAGTAACTCTTCCTGTTGGGTAGAACTTTTCATTTTTACAATGAGCTTTTAGCTGTATACTTTTGATGGCATTGGTGACTTCAACTGTTTTGATTTTATATAGTGGCTACTATTCTTTTATTACTCATCAAACTTCATCCTAGTGGGGATGATCATCGGTATAGTTCTAGTTTTCCTTGGCCATATTTATTTTTGAATAAATCTATTTTACTGAAAAATGAAGTATTGTGCTTCATAGTATTCATCTTCCAAATAGAGTATTGAGATGGGAAATTTCTAGCAGAGTGAAACTTCAGGCTGAGCTTGGATGTTGTGGCCTTTAATTCCTATGGGATTATGAAACATTAACACAATTTCATTTTAGTAATCTTTTAAGCATCAAACCAGATAATGTCGTGGCTTGAACCATAACATGAACCTTTTCAAAGCAGGTTGGATTCATCAAAATCCTGAAGTCATCACACTTGAACTCTAAAAAGATGTAGTACTGGTAGCACGGGTCCCACAATAAGCATAGGAGTTCTTGAAAGAATTCATTGGATAGTGCTACGGACATATGATAGAAAGGATATTCTAGGTGTACTCCAAATGGTTTTAGGATGGATCCTTCATATTTTATAAAAACTTAAAGATCTTAGAAAGTTGATCTTCTCAGAGGATAGATCTAAAGGATCCGCACACAGATTGAACAGATAAAGAGAGTAGTCTACTATACAAAAAGATAGAATTTGTGATTTGTTGAGCATGAGAATGTGACTACCCGAGTTTGTTTCATTGTCTTCTCCTATTCTTGTATTAGGTAGATATTATCACATGATTCCTTGTATACGTCTATGGAGAAGAGGCTGTCATTCATTAGTTTTTCTTCCAATGATAAGACTAATTCAAAATTGTCCTCTTTGTTGAGATAAATGCCTATGTGATTAGCAATCTCTTGATAGAGCTGGACTGAGTCCGTTGATTTATTGGGTTAAGGAGCTATTCTTGAAAAGTGACCATTCTTTTTAAAGATAAAGTAGTCGTTCTTCTTCTTATATTTTTTTTGGGATATATTGTCTGAAATGCCTAATTATCATGGTCGCCTTAGTTTTGTCACCTGGAGGTTTGGGCCGTTTGAACCTTCTGAATAACAATTGGTTCTTAGACCTCGTTTTGGACTAGATAAAAGGCAATCAAATTTAGTGATAAGGTCATTACTGTTACATGTACGGTCATGAGCTGGGTTGTTTTGGACAATATTTTTTAGTACATATCTTTTTGTGTGTATGCTATCCAAACCCTAGAAAATTACCTACCTAATGTAGCCTACTTATAGGACATTTATAGATTTGAAATTCTCTTCCACAATCATCATTGTGTGGTTGGCTAACATATTTGGTAGTGATGATACGAAGGTTGGATATCTGTCCAACTCAAAGTATATCCTTACCATCTTCTTGAAGTAGATATCGATGACATCTTTATAAAATGATTAGCATTTCATCTCGAAAAGCTATCTTCACAGCTTTTCCTACTCGTGGACTAGGAATACTTCTTATAGGATGTTGATATTGAAGTCAAAGTTATGAGATGTAAGATAAGTGTTCTTATTGAGGATCCCAAGTGTGTTCCACTAATTTCTTAGAATTTTGAAAAATTTGGAGGTGAACTATGATAGTATCATATATTTCTATCATTCGACCAAATTCATTATTTCCATCCAAGTGTAGAAGTATTGTAATATCTAAGTCCATGTTGAAACTTAATGTCATTGAGAGTAAGGGTGTGAAATTCCATCCAAGCGTAGAAGTATTTCAATATCTAAGTCTATGTTAAAACCATAATGTCGTCGAGAGTAAGGGTATGAGATTTAGTTCCAATGGTTTTCTTTATTGTTATCACTGGTTCTGACATTCTTTCTAGGACTAAATCATCGGTCATCACATCTTGGTCATCAACTACTTCAAAGATCTCTATTTCTTTTGATTAGTTCATGAATATAGGTGGATATTTTTCCTCAAGAGATTCAATTGAAGATTCAGGAGCATATGTTACAGAAGTTTAAGAATCGATAGATGAATCTTTATTATCTCATATATATTCATCGACAGGTAATCTATCACCAAATTCAGAGAATACATTAACAAAATTAGTATAAATTGCATGTTCTTGGTCCTCCTCAGGGTCAAAGCCATAGAAGTCACTAATCTTTTATGATATTCCTTAACAAGGTCATTATTGATAGGTTGTTTAGGAAGGGAATCTCCGATTTCAGTAGCATAAAGATCTAGGACAACCCGATCTAGTACAATTGGATCATATGTGAAGAATCCATATGGAAATAACCATTTGTCACTAAGAAGACCTTTTTTGATAGAATTCAAGTCTTCATCTAGTGGTTCTTTACTTTTGATCTCCAAGTAATCATCTGGTTTTATGGGATCTAGACCTAAGAAGATGGGATGACGTATTAGAGCAGCATAACTTAAGGCTATCTTATCAGAATCATATGGAAACTCACTAAAACCTTTTATCTTCTTGAACTGCTCTTGTGCCATAGAAAACTTTGTAGCTGATCCCCTACAACATAGTTTGTTCGACTAAGCAGCTGTCTTTAGCAACCAAATTTATGTTTCATAATCCATCGTTAATGTTTTTCAGTAGCAAAGAGTCACTAATTTATTATTGCTAATAATTTTGATAGAAAATTATTGAAACATATAAATTATTGAATCATTAAAATAACCAACATTAATATAAATAATCACTTATATTAGAATGTTCAAAATATATAGAAAGAAAAATACATCACTTATTTGTGTCAAAATATCCACAAGTTGAAGTATTTTGTCAAAAATAAACTAATGTCAAATCCATACCCATCAAAATTAGTATTTGTTACTACGGAGCTGTTTTTTACTTCCACACAAAATATTTTGTCAAAAAATAATGCAACAATGAAGGGCTACGAATGGAGCAAGAGACTTCAACTCAATACAAAAGTACTTTTACATAAAGCAAATGTATACCATTTGAAAACTCATAACTATGAGTTGAAGTCTCTTGCTCCAAACTTTTCTAGCCATGAATCCAAAGAACAAAGTTCCGACATTTGGCAAAATGGATTATTACCAAGTATAACAGCATCCTAAAATCTAAAATGAGAGTATTATTTACTAAACAAACGACTAAGCATGAGAGCATAACCAATTTATCACTCTAGAGAAGTGTTCAATCCCAGTAACAAATATGAGCCTTAATACTTGGTCAACCATAGCTAGGAGTATAGCCGAGCAGTTTTAGGGTAAATAATTTGAATGATCCAATTGAAAAACTACCATACAATAATTTGAAATTAACACTGCTATGTCATACCAAGACCAGTTTGTCATGCAATTTAGTTTCCTATCACGTTTTACTATGTCAGGAAAATAAGATTAGAGAAATGATTTGATAGAAAGAAGATAGAATATCGAAATAGATATGTGTCCTTCCATTAATAGCACAAGGGTATGAATCACCATGCAAAAGTTTATTGATCTTCTGAATTAATTGAAAGACTACTAAAAATCCACTGTCAATAATTGGGATCTACATTTTTTCTAGATTTCCTAAGCACAGTATAGATGGCAGCTAAAGCATAGTAGAGGAATAACAAAAAAAATATATTTTGAATTATGTTAAGTCTTCCTAGCCACATAGTGATAGCTCTGTGTAACACATGAAGGCTGCCAAAAATAAAATAAAGATGTGTATTTGGTGTAGTGTGTCAATAGTAATGTGAAGTACCTACCCCTGTTATAAATACTTTAGATTAGTTTAGCATAGAAGGATAATCATGCGGCTAATGCTAATATAAAGTACTTCATAAAGGTCCAACATATAGCTTAAAAGGAAGAATCAAAATAGTACTAACCGAATGCAAGGATGCAACATATAGTGGACCAACAACTTTACCTTCAAATATTAACTTCACATGAAAAATTTACCCAAAACCTAAGCTAACCTAACAACTTTTAGAAGTCTATATCCTCTGATGTTTGTTAGAACATATATGGTGCTTTTTTGGTGGAAGTTGTAAGTTTGTAACTGACCTATAAAGACATGATTTAGTCATCCACTTTAATAATAACCACTGCAAGTCACACTTGTTAAATTTGATGGAGTGAACAGAATCTTACAGAACAAACCCTCCTTAGCATATCTATATGCAAGATACAGGAACTCATATGAATAGCCCAAGCATTCAGGTGATGGACATTCAATGATTGCATGAACCGTTTAGGTTATTTCAAGAACACAACACTTCTTAGGTTAATGGTATCACAAAATATCTTCTCATATATTGTACATTCAATCTGACATGACAAACCCCTTTATCCATAACCTAGGGAGGTCATGACATACTATTGCATTACAAAGACAGAGAACAAAAATCACATTAGATGGATCTTACATATATTAGTTAATTATCTCAATTCTTTCTTCCTACGTCAGACATGACAACCTAAGAATAAAACAGTGATTGCAAAAACTAAGTGATTCCTAATCTTTGATTAGGCTACATGATTCCATCAGTTTTTATACACCTACGAAATGAAGGAGAATCGTGTCAAATTTCTTTAGCCATATTTTCATTGATGAAACCACGTTATTTGAAATGACGCATCGAAAATCCCAAGGTATTTGTAAGAACTTTTAGTAGGTTTACTCAAAATGTCTCATTATCTAGGTAAGTTGATAGAAGTGAAAAATATTTAGTCATGTTACCATATATAATTCAAGAAAGGATTAGTAAATTGCCAAAAGCATATCTACGCCAGATCATTTTTTCCATCAACACTCATTAATACAACTAAATACATTAGTGAAGTTTTACCCATATTATCAAGGATTATATACACATTACCTCTTTGCATTTAGGTTATGCCCCAGCCAAAATTCTACTCTTACACCATAAAAGTTTCCTATAGTGTTCCTCCTCCTTTTTAATATCTTTGTGCATCACAGAGCATGGCAGCATCGTATCAACAACACTTGGGGGAATACAAATTCAAGCAATGTAATATTGACTAAATGCAAGGGTTAATAAGATGAAATTGAGAAGCATTAACTCTACAATAATTAGACGATTCAATAAAAATGGAAACAAGTACACACTCCAAAAAAAGAATGATAAGAATAGGAGAAGACAAAATCATACCATCCTTTACCTTCTCCAAGACCTCAAAGAGAGCTTTTTATGCTAGTCAGTAAACTAGTAAGGAAATATTTCATTGTATCAATTGTTAATATTTTCTAAAGTAGTAGTCATTCAAGGAACCAACCAATGAGCTAAGATGCTACATTAACTGGGGCAGTCAAATTAAGTTGAGCAAGTTAAAAACTTTACAACTATAAACTTCAATATATCTATATAATATCATAGAAAACTTATTTAGTAAAATGCTATCAAAAGAAAAAAGCGGGAAAGAAGAAGGAAAAAAAAAAGAAGAACTAGTTATTACAATAAAATGAAAAGACAATAAATGAATCCAAAGTCGACTTTATTGATACTTTCTACAGAACAAAGGAATGAGTTTACAATGCCTAACACAAACATTGAACATTTTTTAGCTCTTGTCCCTGGTTTATTGGTCAAAATTATATAAGATGTAGAAAGAAACCTTTTAACACTTTTCACTCAAAGATAAATGCAAGCAAAAGAAAACCCAAATATATCAATCACAAAGCTATGTTGTCCAAGGAACCACTATGCTTAAAACAACTTAAAAGTGCATAATTAAATCCAACCAAATGAAAAATAGTATTCTTCCTTCTTTTTGGATATGCAACAGAGAAAACAATAGTATTAAAAAAATATCACAAAAGCACACATATAATGAATAAATCATTCTTAAAAACAATAGATTTGAGACTAATATTACACCAGAAGCTAAAACAATAGAAACACAATCATGAATGGACCTCTAGACTAGTTTGGCTATATGAATTCTCAGTATCAATGCCACTTAATTTGGATCCACTTTACTCCTTTGTTCAAATATATATCTTTTATGCAAAATTAGGGATTAACTAATGGCCAAATCATCTATTCCAGGTAAGAAAATATTAGCAGAACACAAATATCTACTGTAAAACCATGGTTACCTATGACTACTCTATATGTACTCCCATAAATCTCACTCTTGTAAACACTCCGTTAAGCATACACTTTTTAGATGATAACAATGTTTTATAATTAAGATGCGCGCAAGTAGGTTCTGCCACTATTGTTATATAAAGGATGCGATATTTGTAAACAAGCATCTGAGAAATCAAGAATAGTTTGTAGGTTCTAGAGTTTATAACTTAGAGAAAGAACATGATTTCACTTCAAATTTGGCAAGGCAAGAGTTCCATAGACAAATGATATTTCTTTAGGTTGCAAATTAACGATTCAATTAATCAAACATAGCTGGAATTCAAAAACCTTAACACTAAACAAGGAAATAAGAAAGAGAACTACTACTACAGGTCCCACTTCAATAAAATCTCTTGGCTAATACTTCTCAATAAAAAAACAAAAAAAATAAAGAAATTGAATAAACATAACATCTTTTAACTAAAACAACAATATCTAGCAGAAATATCAACACAAAATTCAAGGATTATTATTCTTAAAAGCAAAAAAAAGGTCAACGAGCATAGAAGGCGGGGTAAACAAAGTAAGATAGCGTTCTTATATCATCATACCATTCCAAGTTTGTGGACAATCTTCTCTAAGGAAATAGAAATAAGGATTATAACTACACAAACACCAGCCATAACCCAAGTTGGTGTCTGATCAAGCTCCCTTGATGTACTATCATCCCCACCTTACCTTGCATCCAAAAAGTGAGCCAGGACTTACTAGAAAAGGAATACTAAACAACGTCTCTCTATAAATTTTGGTAAAATATTCAGATTTTTATTAGCTAAACGACTTTAATAATATGTGTAATGCCTCGAGACTACTCCTTGTACGTCACATGGTGCTTAAGACCATAAGTGCTCCCAATATAACCCTTTAACTTGAATAACTCATGGGCAACTAAATGAAATACATAAATCTTGAAGAAATAAGCGGAAGATAAATATTTTCTGAATATGATCAATACAAAATATATTTAAATGATTACAATTCTACTTATATGAAACAAAACTAAAAATCAAATACATCAACTCTACTGACTGTCTATCAAGCCTTTACTAGTATTGATTATAGATAGCTGGGCATGACCCCCAACTATCCCTAATCAATACAACTGAATGAAGAAAATTAAATACTACACTAACTCTGACTAACTCGAGCCCTTGAATCAAAAGGACTCATCACCTGCTGACTGGAAGCTATAACTATCTGATTCTGATACGCACACTACAACTTGTACCTATATTATTAAACAATATAGTACATAGACGTATATATGAATCAACACTTTTAGAATGTACTAAGCATGTGGGAGTGAGTGAATAAGTAAAACAATATCTCAATGTTTATATAAACTTGTAAGAAAATGCATGCTAAGTGTAAATGACTCGCATTGGCTTGAATAACTGAAAGCTGAAAATCATAAATCGTGACTAAAAAAGCATACTGTATAAATCTCATGAGCCATAACACTTTGTTCTAAAAGTTGTAATTTTACTCTTTCTATTTGTGGAATAAGAAGGACTAAATTCAAGTCTATTTTCAAATCATGCAGGCTAGGTGTAAAAATCACTCGCCTTTATATTTGTAAACTAAAAGCTAAATCTTATAGCTAATGTCTTATGTAAAACAATTATTAAATAAATTGTGCGCCTTTACACTTAGTTTCTAAAATTTGTTTGATTTTTTTTCTTGTTATGCTGTAGGAAATTCTTTAAAAGCTTTTCTATTAAGATTACACTTTTCTGTAGGGAGGTTCTTTTAACAGACATAAATCATGTGAGCTATAATGGAGTTCAACGTCTTGTTCCCCTAATGAAAAATGTCACGTTGGAGATAGATGTCATACTCTTGCCAAGGAGTATAACTTGAGTTAAGTTATCATATCTGTAACTTTTATCTATATAGAAATGGGTATACTGAATCTGTACCTATATTGGCTCGTAGTTCTAGGAAAGTAGGATGAGATAAACCCATACTTCCCGCATAGTGCTAAATACTACTCCTTTAATTATATGCTCATTCTGTAGGAAATCCACTTTAAAAAGTCAAAATATTTCGTATTGGAAGCTAACTATGCATCTGTTCATTCAAAATAGAATTTAAGTTATAAATTGGATTCTATATCTTAGCTAAAGATCAACAAATCAAATCTTTACTCAAAGTTGTCTATAAACATATCATGGGATGCTTAAAAGAAAAATCATTATTGAAATAGAAATATTCTACTAGGGGTTGATAACTCATACATCTATTTCATGTTAAATCATCATAAAGTTCTTGTTTGAAAACAAAAATATTCAGAATTATACTTAAAATCTAGAAACAATATAGTCACCCAGATGAATTTACAAAAGTAGACATATAATTAAACATCCAAAGAATTTGAAATCTCAAAATATTCAATTAACAATAAATGAGTATGAACCCTAAATTGAAATTCATGTAAAATCGCGGTGGCTTACTGGCTCACACGAAAAATGCCATAACTTTTCACTCAGGTATCAAATTAAGGCAAAATTCATATCATTAGAAAGCTAACTCAATTTTCTACAATTTTGTGGGTCTTGAGTTGAAAAATTCTATATACATTAAAAGTTATACACTTTCAAAGTTGATCACCAAACATTGGACGAATCAAAGGATCTTAGCTAAACTTGGCTCTAAGTGATTTCTATGAACACTCTTGACCTAATAAGAAATTTACACACTTAGGATAAAGTTCATGACACATGCATTAAAATTATGGATCAAGAATATACAAATACATCTTCACCGCGATGCGGTGATCCCCTTATTGCTATACTTACCGCAATGCAGTGCAATGGCGGTGAGTCACTAGAAATTGACAATTTTCTTTTCATAATCTACCGCAATGTGGTGACCTCTTGGCATTATACTCACCGCAATGCAATGGAATTGAGGTGACCTACTAGAGTTCCAACACAAAAACAATCAAAACCTAGTCTAAAAATCTGAAATCTTTTTGAGATGCTATTCCTAACTCCCCTGATCATAAATCAACTCAATAACCATTGTCTCAGAGTTCGGAAGGCCAACTTAAATTACTCAAAGTTAGAAGGTCTTAAAAATGTCTAAGTCCTCAACACATAGCTAAATTTTTAAGATTTTAGTCTCTTATGCAATCACTAGGAGCTGAACTAAATGAAGAAAATTACGGGTTATTACAATATGACTCTTTCTTTATAAGTTTGGAAGTTGAGACTTAAACAACATTTTGTGACTGCTATTTGAATTATCTAAGTGAATGTTGGAAAATATTTCTACTATGTATGCAAATTTGTACTGTGAAACAATTATTGAGCTGCTACTTCTTATAGCCTGACAATCTTTTAATTTTTCTTTTAAAAAAGAAAATATTTTTATAAATTGTGAAAATGAGAGAATTATACACAACAAGAGATGAACATATCAGAAATGAAATGACTCTAAGCCTCATAAATAGCAGATATCACTAAAACTGTAGAAATAAACCCTAGTTCCAAATAGTCAACTATCAAGTTTTAGATATCACACAAATAAATCCTATCCCCAAATGCTTGCATGAACCCTAACCCCAACCGGTTGCATGAACCCTAGACTTAGTCGATAAAGAAAATTAAATCAAAAAACAAAGATTCACTAATTTTAAAGTAAAAACACGGACAAATTTCAAAAAATAAACTAATTCTCAAAAAAAATTATAAGTTAAAAGTCATTCAAGCTTCAATTCCGGTAGTGAGTGAACAATAATTAAAAACAAACTCAAAAAATTAAGAAAAACACAAGTTTCTTTGTGTACAGAGTAGAATCAAATACCTTCAATGCTTTAATTTGGGTAGAGATTTTAAGATTGACCTTCAATTCGTGAAGAAATGCCTTTAAAAGACTTTCAATTCATGCACTTTGTTTTAGAGAGAAAAAGCAGTAGAGAGAGCTGAAATTGATTGAAAACCTTATAAGCCGGCCACTCTTTACCCTTTATATGTTTTATTTAAACTAAAAAATAAAAAATAATTGTTCAAACGAATTATTTAGTCACTACAATAAATAAAATTTTTAAAAATTAAATCTAAAGTTTACCGACGGATTTTCCGTTGCTAAATTTGTTGCTATGAAATAATTAAAATAGTCACACGTTATTTGTTGCTAAATCCATCACTAAATTTAGGAGCCAATTTTTTTCGCCATTATTTAGCGACAGAAACACTTTTCCATCATTGATTCGTTGCTAATAGCATAAATAAAAATGGACTTGCTATACATACGACAAAATTGATTGTTCCATTGCTAATCCATCGATATATAGTGACGGGACATAATTTGTTAGTAAATTCCATTGATATACATTGTCTCTTTGGAGTGGGATGGAGTGGGCAATGGTGGCCAGTCTTGGGGTCTGTGGGAGACTTGGAATACATGTTCTATCTCTTTTTCCTCCTAAGGTTTCTTGGAGCCCCAATACTTATCCCATTCTAACTCATTTTCCTCCTCATAATAATCATTTAGCCAATCGATGTTGCATCTTTTATACTCGCAATAAACACCACATATAGAGTTTCCCATGAAACGACACTTGAACTAGTGCACATAGCTTCCTTCATGATTGAACTGTTATATCCAATTATTTTGTTTCATGGATCCCTTAAAGAAGCATGAAGTATTTTCCAGATCTTGATTCTCTTCTTTCGTGTATTTATTAGTAGGTGTGAACATATGGATTGAGAGAGATATCATAAGAGGTTTTGTTGATCATAACGGCTCAATGGGCCAGAGACATTGAGAAGATTCCTCAGCTTCTCACAGTTTTTGACACATGGATTTGTAAGAATTATGAGGAATTCTTCTTTGAATACTTGTCTCGGGATTTTTATGAATTTTGTTGTGATTTTTGGGACATCTATGATATATAACAATGACTTGTCGTAACCTGGCATGGATATATTTCTCTTATGATTTTGAACTTTCTAAGCTATTTAGTAGTATAATGTTCGCATAGTAGTATGAGTATCATGTGAACTTTCAAGGTTTTGGTCTTGGATTCTTAGATCCTCTCTAAGGTAGGGATCAATAAGGGATAAGTTGAAGTTGGAGAGTATAGTAAAAATCATTTTCCCAACACCTAAGGTGATCTCCATCATACATAAGTTAGCATGTGACGTGAACCGACCAGGGGCTTTGTTGTAATGGACATCCCAAGTCCAACTGGGACTAAAGACCACCCCTGTTACCCAACCCAACTTCCAGTCACCTGCCCGGAGTTGGCTGGATTTCGAGAATGTAACAAATAAGTGTAACGGCTCACATGAATACTATGGGATAAAATCACAACTAGGATCAACCCAACCGAGTCTAACTATCCCATAGCAATAATCCAAACATACAAAACCGATACTAAAACATTATAATAAACCAGGCCATACCCAAAGATGTTCCAAGACATTGTATAATTAATCCCAAAATAAAATATGATGGAACAGTGAGAAATTATGTCTGACGATGTTAGCCTCAATACCAATACCGATATTAAGGCTGACACTCATACCGATCCCACCGATTCTAACCCATAGTAGTACCACAAAGCCTCTAACCAAAAGAGTAATAAAAGCCAATTGGGACATGCCCCCAACCATGGACAAAAAAAATATCCAAAATAAAATCAAAGTGTCTAGAAATATCCATAATATGAAATAAAACCTTTCGAAAGGATGGAAGCTCAGCACTTCAGTCCAAATGCTAATCCCTAAGTCAATAACTATGTAGAAAGAGTAGAACGGCTGGTTCCTGCATATCGTGGGTATACTGTTGCCAGTAGACGGGTTAGCGTATGAAAACTTGCATTTCTTAGGATAAGGATTAAATAATGCCATTAATAAAAACCAAGTAAAACTATCTGTTTGCATACAACCATATAGATATATATAACCAAGCCAGGAAAGGGGGTCGGGTTTAGTATGACTTTATAACCTTTACATGGGTTGTGTAGCTTTTCCATCCTAAACCACCCACAGGTTATAAGGTTTTAACTCCCCCTACTAAAAGGTCCCCAGTGAATGTAGCTACACGACTAGGGAAGAAAACCTGGGATGACTAGTATCTCCTCCAAAATATAGTGTGACATCATGCACACGGTCACCAAGACCAACATCACATCGGCAAATATGATTTTCTAGTTTTTGTCCCCTCAGGACCTCCACCTTCAACGGCTTTGCTACACATCCTGCCACTATTGCTCAATTAAAACTATTACCAATAAACCAATCAAAAAATTTACCATTTATTAACCAAGTCAATTTAGTAGTGGTATCGTCATACTGACCATACTTGCAAGTACAATCCGTAGAGAACCATACATAGGTTTAAGAGGACTTCCAAGTGCCTTTTCATTTACCATATTGAACCACTTGGGGATTCCATGTACCCCACATGCATTACCATTTATCCATTTACCTTCCAAAATAATTTAAACCATGCATTATTCTTTTACCATGTTTTAAAACAAGTAAGAGTTCCATTAAAAATACTCAATGTAATGAAAACATTATTATAGGCATTTCATCAAACACATTGGGGGCATAACATAACCAAAACCAATTCAAATTACCATTAAATCATTCCCATGTAATTCAATATTCCAAAACAGCCATTAATGTACATAAAGCATAACTAAAATGATGGAAAACCATAACCAACCATTTAATATCAAAAATACCAATTCATATTTGAAAACCAAAATCATACAATCAATGAAGTCATGAAAACATTCATAAAAACCATGCTTTTAGATAGAATTAACTATGATGGAAGAGAAAATGCCTTAATCCGAGATGATGATGGAAAGAAATCACCAAGATTAGCCCTAAATCAATCCTCTAGTTAAAACCTTAGCTTTCTTTGCCAAAAAGATTTGACAGAATTATAGTGTTTTAGAATATATATAGTTTCTAAGTGTTAATGAATGTAATAATAGGGTAAATAACCTCCCTAGTAGGTTAGAAGTCGTGGGAACTTATTAGGATAAGTGGAGAAATATCCAGAATATCCCCAATTAATTTTTACAAAAATCCCATCCTAGAGGTTCAACTAATCCTCACGAGTCGTACCATCCAATATGAGTGGTACCCTCCACTAGTATCCTAGCCTCAACCTTTGGATCAAACACCATCCCGCATATGACTCATCCAACCAAGTCGTATCTTAATCATACGATCATACACTTCATCCATATCCCTGGCAGATTTAAACCCAAGGAAGATTTAGACACTATCAACCATACGAGTCCATGGTATGACTCGCACACTGGCTTACGAATCACGGTGAGCCACTTATACTCAAATCCAACCTATGTAGTCAAGTCTATGATTAAGTTATGGAAGAAAATGATTTGTGCCCACTAATATGACTCGTACCTCTAAGTCATATCCATTTCATAGCCAAAATCTATCTCACCAACCAACATTGTTAGCATATGACTAGAACGTACCATTCGTACCCCAAGATATGGTTCGTACCCATAAGTCTTATTAGGTCCAGAAAGTAGAATTCCATGAAATTTTCTAAGGTCCAAAAACTAAGGTGTTTTAGTCTCCTCTGCTAGGAACATTCTTCCTTGAATGATAGACAAGGTAAGGGTAACCACACGCACGAAATCATTTGGATTATAAAATATATCCCTCATCTTAACAATGTTTGAAAAAAAAGAGACAAATATATTAATCCTTCCTTTAACAAAATCAGAAAATAAAATGTGATGAAGACACATACCTTCCATATGAATTACAGAAGCAGAAAACAAATGCGGATATTGGGAATTTATATTTTCTTCCGCTTCCCACCTTATGGTGATGCCAAAAAAACTTAATCGAATACACATCCTTGCTTCGAAACTGACAAACCTGCCTATCCAAGATGTCAATCGATACTTTTTCATAAGACAAAGAATCTATGATACTAATTCTTCCAAAGGAACAACCGAAGTAGTATCACCAATGCACTTTCTCAAAATGGAAACATAAACGATAGGATAAACCCAGCTCAAGCTAGAAGAAAACTCTAACTCATAAGTAATATTATAAATTTTCCACCAAACCTTATAAGGACCAACATACCAGGGACTGAGTTCCCTTCTCTTTACCAACTGCATTACTCCCTTCATCGGAGATACCTTGAGGAAAACCTTATCTCCAACCTCAAACTCCAAGTTTTTATGCCTAACATCCACATAGGACTCTTGGCGACTTTAGATAGCCTTAAGACTTTCCCAAAACACCTTCACTTTCTCCATAGCCTAGTAAACTAAGTTGGGACCAAACATATCCACCTCACCAAGCTCAAACCAACCAATAGGAGATCTACATCTCCTAGCATACAATGCCTCAAAAGGGGTCATACCAATACTCGAATGATAGCTATTATTATAAGAAAACTCCATCAGAGGCATATGCTCAACCTAATTGCCACCATAATCAATCACACAAGACCAAAGCATATCCTCCAATGTTTTAATAGTTCTCTCCGCTTTTCCAGTTGTCTATAGGTAAAAAGTAGTACTCAGACTAACCTTAATTTGCAACCCTTTCTAAAAAGAACTCTAGAAGTGAGATGTAAAATGTGTTCCATGATAAAAATAATTGAAATAGGCACCCCATCCAGCTTCACAATCTCCTGAAGATACAGCTTCACAAATTCTCCATCAAGAAGGTAGTCCGCACTGGAAAAAAGTGGGCAAACTTAGTTATCCTATACATGATGACCCAAATTGAGTCATATTAATTCTTAGACCGAGGAAGAGCGGTAACAAAGTCCATATTGACCACTTCCCATTTCTACTCAGGTAATTCAATTTCTTGATACAACCCTCCCAGCCTCATATGCTCAACCTTAACCTATGACACACGATGCACTTGGCCACAAAATCCACCACATCCCTCTTCATGCCATTTGATCAATAGATCTCTTTTATATCATGATACATCTTAGTCAAGACTGGATGAACAATATAGCACGACTCTTCCACCTCAGCCAAAATCCTTTTCGTAATCCATTGACATAAAAAACACACCTCTCTTGCTACCGTAAAGTACCATCACCACTAATCTCAAACACCATTACCTTTTTCCCACCAATGTTATTCTTGATTTTTATCAAGATAGGATCTAGCAGTTGTTTCTTCATAATCTTCGTACAAAGAAGTGATTGAACCACTTCTTGAACCATCATACCACCATCCTTAAAGTTGAAGAGGAAAACTCAATGATTTTTCAAGCGGTGAATATCCTTCACCAATTCTCATTTTTCTTCCTCAATATAAGCAAAACTACCAATGGATAAACTTCTAAGATCATCGGCAACCATGTTAGCCATACCTGGGTATTAGTGAAGACTCATATCCTAGTACTTAAGGAGCTATATCCATCTCTTCTTCCTGAGATTAAGCTATTTCTGAGTGAACACATATGGTAGATTCCTATGATCGAAAAAGATATCCATGTAAACACCATATAAATAATTCCTCCATATATTCAAAGCAAACATAACCGCTAACAACTCTAAATTATGAGTAGGATAACTCCTCTCATTCACTTTTAACGCATAGAAGCATAGGCAGTCACCTTCCCATGCTGCATCAACACACAACCAAACCCTACCCTAGATGCATCACAATAAACCACGAACCCATCATTACCATTCGACAAAGTCAGAATTAGAGCCGAATTTAACTTATCATTCAACTTCTTGAATCTCCCTTCACAAGCATTTGACAAAGAAAAATTGACCTTGTTCTTTGTTAACTTAGTCAAAAATGCAGCTATCGATCATAAGCTTTTCATAAACTGCCTATAATACCAGCTAACCCCAAGAAGCTCTAAATAGCGGACGGAGTCATGGGTCTAGGCCACATCTTAACCACAACAATCATTTGCGGATCAACAATGATCCCCTTACTAGAAATAATATGACCTGAGAAAGATACAACGTTCAACCAAAACTCACACTTAGAGAACATGACATAAAACTATTATTCCTTCAAGGTCTATAACACCACATAAAGGTGATTAACGCAATCTACCTCACTCTTCGAATAAACCAGAATATCATCAATAAACATAATAATGAAGAGATCTAAATACTGATAAAAAATAATGTTCATTATATCTAGAAATGCCATCGGAGCATTAGTCAACACAAATGGCATCACCAAAAATTCAAAGTTCCAATACCGAGTATGAAAAGTCGTCTTAGGGATATCCACCTCCCTAATCTTTTGTTGATGGTACCAAGATCAAAGATCTATCTTAGAAAAGAACTTGGTACCTTGCAACTGGTCAAACGAATCATCTACCATTGGAAGAAGATACTTGTTCTTGACCGTCACCTTATTCAACTGCCAATAGTCAATGCACATACAAAGGGAACCATCCTTCTTATGTACAAAAAACTCTGGTGCACCCTATGGAGATACACTAGGATGAATAAATCCCTTATCCAGAACATCTTTATATTGCTCATTTAGTTCATTCAACTTAGCGGGAGCCATTATATATAGAGGAATAGAAATTGGATGAGTGTATAGAACTATATCAATACCAAACTCAATTTCCTTATCCACAGGAACACCGAGAAGATCATCTGGAAAAAACTCTAAAAACTCACTAACCACTGGAACTGACTAGAAAAAAAGGACCTTCAGAGTTAGAACCTTTAACTAAGACCAAGTGATATAGAAAACCTTTAGAGATTATCTTCTGAGCTATAAGATAAAAAATAAATCTGCCCCTAGGAGCTAAAGAACCGCCATTTTATTCTAAAACCGATTCACCAGGAAACCTAAAGATAACCCACTGGGTCTGATAATCAAAGAATGCTTAACAAAGTGAAACCAATCCATACCAAGAATGACATTGATATCAACCATACCTAATTCAAATAGATCAACCAAGGTCTATTTGCCACAAAAGATACCACACACCCCTATAGAGTACCTTAGCAATAACCGAGTCACCTACTTGGGTAAAAATAGAAAAAGGATCAAAAATAACTTCTGGATCAAAACTAAAAGATACAACCACATAAGGATTCACATAGGATAGAGTGGACCCCGAGTTAAGCAAAAAAATACCTCACGAGAGAAAAGTTATAATGTATCAGTAACGACATTAGGTGATGCCTCGGATTTCTTTCAGGACGCCAAAGCATACAAACTGTTCTGACCAACACTAAGTGTAGGAGCAGATTATGAAGCCACATGAATCTTATTCTCCCCCATAGTAACTGATCTGAGGTGATTTTATAACTTTTGTATCCTTATTCTAGCTTATTTCGCCTTATTTTAAGGGAAATTCGAGTGCTTAATGTGTTCCTATTGATATAAATAAGCATTTAAGTGTCCAAGTATGTGATTACAATGTTAAAAGTGTTTTTTCAAACAAGTGTTTGCTTAATTGAATCATTTAGAGTTCAACTCGGAAAACTAGGTTTACTAGCTTGAGCTAGGTGTGTGTCTAGTTGGCTTCGTTGGATTTTAATGTGTTTAATTTCTTTCAAATGTTTTAAATGTGTAATTATATGTGGAATAACTTGTTTGGAATGGGCAAAGTTCAATTTGATTAATTCAAGAGTCAGAATAATAATGGAAGATCATTGCAAATTTATCTTATCTTAACTTTTGTTTTAATTTATCGTTGAGAATATTATGTTATTTTAATCTATAATTTGTGGTGTATGATATTATAGGAAGATTTGTGAGGTGAATATGGTGATATATTAATAATTTAAATACTAAAAATTTATTAAAAATACACTACAAAAGATATGATCAAAGGATATATGTCCTACCCTTAACCAAAATTTTTAATGTTAATTCCAGTACACCGACGGATTCTCGACACATCACGTAGATGATTACATTGCACGGAAAATTTTTGCCGACAGAGCTTTGGAGATTTTCTTATTCTTAATTGCACACAGGCACGCAATTTAAGGAGGAAATATGGAATCTTTTGTAGGCATTTGTGGGACCACGTGCCAATGTTTGTTTTAAAATCCCATAAACAATTGAATTGGGATCATATATTAATTGGGGACATCTGGACGTAATTGGACAACATTGAACAATTTTGGTCAACTTGGGACAATTTTGGGTATTATATATTTGACTGGACACATACAGAAGACCTTGACACCGTGTGGAAATATTTACGGAGGCTGCTCCACGGTTCGTTATGTTTTAATTTTTTATTTAGCTTTTAATTTTTCATATTATGAATTCAATTATTTGGATTGTGATTATAAATATTATCGGTTAAAACTTCTCTTTTCAGGGTTAAAGCCAAAAACATAATTATTAGTATTTTAGATTAAATTTGATTAATTTTGCATATCATATTTGGTTGTTTGTTTATTCTTGTTTTAATTATTTTATGGATTGACCACCCATAAAATACATATATTGTCGATCTTTTAATCTTGGGATAGGGAATAGGGATATAGAACATGGGAAAAAATAAACTTTGGGTTTTTATTCCTTTATAAAATAAAGAATTAAACTTAGCGTATAGGACAGAGATGTACTTAGATGCCTTACTAGATTCAAACGTAGGATGATAACTTTAATTCACTTAATTGGTTATTACATCACCGCTCAACGATGTAATTATAATGTCCGTATTAGGTAAAAGATTAGAGTTGGGAAACCATGATTATGAAATTAACCCTACGAATAAAAAATCAAGATAAGCAAATTAGCGAATGAAATTCTATAACATAATATGACTGTTCGGAATGCTTTAACCCTGAGTTTTACTCCATTGATTGTCCCAAGACTTATATTTTTACGCATTACTTATTTTATTTTATTTTATTTTTTATGTTACAAAATTACACTCTCTCTTTTTGTTTACTTTTTCTCTATTGTTAAACTAGAATTAGATAGTCTGCGAACGCAAGTCCCTGAGAAATCGATACTTTGGCTTCCTTGAAGCCATTTTACTACTTGATAAGATCACGTACACTTGCGCGTGCACTTGCGCGCTGTCAAGTTTTTGGCGCCGTTGCCGGGAACTTGTAATTAGGCAACTATCTTATTTTTAGTTTTTCTATATTGAGTTGTAAATAGTTTTTATTTTATTTATTTTCCTTTATTTCTAATTTTCTCAAACTCTTCTTGAGATGTCAGCCTGGGATATATGGTTTTCGAGTGATGACGATTCTATATGGTGTATGGTTTGTGGCTATTGTGGTTATTCTAAAGATATATGTGCTGTCAATCCTGATTCGATAATGTTTGTGGGCTATGCTGAAAGACAAAATTATATAAATAACTGCAATCAAATGGTACAGAATCAGCCACAATCATGGAATAACCACCAACAACTATTTTAACAGACCTAACCAAATCAGTCAACTAGCAATATAAAAGAGATGATGAAACAAATTTTAGTGTCTCAAGTACAGTTGATGAAAGACATGAAGAACTATCGGGAGGCTGTAGAGTAATAGAATAATAAGTTGAAAGTAGATTCAGAGTTGACTCCCCAACTAGTTGCAGACAAAGTTGTTGATAATTCGAGGAAGTTTGAGTACTCGGAAACTAAAGTTGTTGAACAGGTTGAGGAGTTACCACTGCCACCATGTCTAAAGTTGCTAACAAAAGAAAATTATGAGGATGACATTAGCCGATTTGTGGAGTAAACACAAGAATCGCAGTCACCTGATTGTATCTTTATCTTGAGACTGAAATTGAGAAGGTGAATGAGATTGAGTGTGTAGTAGATTATGTAATTTTGAAGTGGGATTGGTTGAGCCTCATTCAAAGAACTTTTCTACATTGTGTTTAGATGATATCTTGTCTGTGGAATTATTTGAAATAGTGAAAGGGTGTGAAGATGAGGAACAAGAATCTTATATTCTTTATTTTACACCGAATAAGAAACATAAAAACACACCTCACTTCAAGGCCAAGTGGTTTACCATCCATATTTTATTACACAATTTATTAATCTTTGTACCACCACCCTATGAGCAAGGAAAATAGACGAATGCAAAAGTGGGGGTGAAATTTATATCCTCAAGATGGAGGAAAAAATTGATTAGGTCGTGCCGCGACACTAAATTATGTGCTTCTTGGGTGGTAACCCAAGCTAAAGTATGTTTTCTTTTTAGTTTTCTTTCTTTAGTTTTTACTTCACATAGTTTTTTATTTTTGGTTGAGTCACAGGTATTGAGTACCATAAACTTGAGCTTGAATCATGACAAAGAAAAAGTGTGGGATCCCATGGATCTCCTTTATATATGAAGATGCGACTAGCTAGGCCTAGAGGCCTCAAGGAGTATCTCTATCTCTTACCTTTACATTCACTTTGGGGACAAAGAAGATTCTTAAGTGTGGGGTGGGGAAATTCCCAAATTTTGACTCAATTTAAAATTTTTTAGGTTAGGAATAAGTGAGATATTCTTTATTAGTGCTATTTTTTTATTACATGATGTAAGTGTGTTTTATATGGTATAAGCTTATTGAATTATGCTGATTGCTACTTTTAAGACTCTTAGGCTCATTTTTGTGACTCTTGTACTTGGTTGCTTAAATTTAAATTCATGTTATTATTTTGCGGGGAGTCTATGATGAACCTAATGAATTGAGCATGTGCCATGTGCGTGTAGGAATTTTTGTATATTTATTATTGTATATGATGTCTAGAACTTGCTTGGTGTGGGTGTAAAGCGAAATAAAGAGTGTGGGTTTAGGAGATGATTTACGAATTTCTTTGATAGCCTTGTTTTACCTTATATTTGTCCTACCCTTTGTGCATTATCCTAGTTAACCCCCAATGAGCCTTTATCCTTTTCTTTGGTAGCCACAAAAATAGCCTATTCCTTTCTTTGATAGACCATAATTTGATCTAAAAAGCTCCTAAGTTCTTTAATAAAAAAATTTAACTAGTAAGGATTTCGAGAAATTGAAGAAGAAAAAGATTAAATTGATGCCCTAAGGTAATGGTTAATTGCTCCTCCTTTGCTGATTGTTAAGATCCTCAACACTAACATTCAGTTTCAACAAGGGATTCTGGATCAACCAGTGTGGAAACCAAATACTAGTGGACACTTTACCTGCCCTTCTGCTTGGGATCTAGTTAGGACAAAAAAGAACAAAGCTATGTCTGATTCTTTTACGTGGCATAAGAATATACCTTTCAAAATTTCTTTTCTTCTTTGGAGAGCTCTTAGAGGTAAGCTTTCGACTAATGAAAGGATCACTATTTTTAGTTTGGAACCTGCTGATTGTTCTTGTTGTTATAGACTTGGACCTAATGCCATTGATCATATCTTTATGTCTGGGAACTTTTCTAAACATATCTGGGATTTTTTTCTGATTCTATGAGATTCATCATAGCTTCATTTCCTTGAAAACTTTCTTCTGAGGTGGTGGTTTTCGGAGTATAAAAATGAGGTCCATAAGCTTATTATACAGGCTACACCCATAATTATTTGTTAGAACCTCTAGAAGAATAGATGTGCTAAGAAGTATGGAAACAAGTAGTCCAACACTTCTAGAGTTATTTATTCCATCTCCAAGGATATAACTCATCTCCTAATTACTGGCTTTTCTCAAATCAAATGGCCGATTAGATGGATTGATTTGATTTCTATGGTTGAACAGTGCAAGCATGAGATCAAGGTTACTAAAGTTTGTTGGACGAAGCCTTCAACTCCATGGGTTAAGATTAGCACAGATGGAAGTGCTCTAGAAAACCCAGGTAACATAGGTATAGGCGGGGTTCTTAGAGATCACCGAGGCAACTTCATCTATGCTTTTTCCATGCCTATGGAGATTGGGACTAATAGTCAAGAAAAATTTGGGGCAGCTCTTTGTGGTCTTTCTTGGGGCATTCAGAACGGGTATAGCAGGATTATTCTTAAAGTACACTCCGAACTTCTTACAAAGTGGCTAGTACACAAAACCAATCCTCTGTGGAGCTTTCAAGAAGACATTACTACTCTTCAGAATTGATGTAACATATTAGAGAGATTTCATTGCAGATATATCTACAGGGAAGCTAATTATGTTGCAGATATCTTATCTAATCATAGTCACTGTCTTGATAATATTCAATAATTTTTTTTATTATCATCACTTACCTGAAGAAGCAAGAGGATATTTCAGAATGGAAAAGATAGGGATGCCATATTTTAGAAGAAAGAAGTTGAAGCGAATAAAGAAACCACCCTAGATGGATTTTTTTTCCTGGTACGAGTTCTTGTTTAAATATTGCATCTCTTCTCATCTTCTTCATTTATGTTATTCTATCTAGTTATGGCTTTTATGAAGCGGCATATTTTTGTTTTGACTTTCTTCTTACTCTGTAAGGGAAGAGTCTCCCTTATTTATGCGTTCCTAGATTATATTGTACTGAGATGAGTCCTTTCTTATATGTGCTTAGATCTAGGTTTCATTTCTAGTATCGGGGATGAGTTGACTGGCCTTAGTAGGCTAGTTGACTTTGAACCACCATAGGAAAGAGGTAAGGTCTATGCCCCCCATTCGTGTACTCACTTTATTTTATTTATGATAAGGTTTGGGGGTGTGTGGCTCAACCCTAACCACCACAGGAGGTGAGAGACCCGGGAAACGTCCGTTCCTAAAAAAAGGTAATGGTTATTGGTGTATAATTAATGTGTGGTGGATGGATGTGATGTAATTTATGGTAGAAATATTTCCATGACTGTGAAAAAAGAGGAAAAATTGATTTATGTGGTAGTAAATTATGTTCCCACCATGTGTTTGTGAAAATGCTTAAAATAGTTAGGAAAAAAACAAATGGTATGGGTGGATGAAAAAGTGTAAATTAATTGTGGAGGATTGGTTTTAAATGCTTAATGTAGTGTATTAAAGAGCTTAGAGAGGTTATTCACTATTCCAAAATAGTTCCTACCCGTCCCTTAGCCTATATTACAATCCAAAAAAGTCCTAATTGATCTTAAGTTCATCATTCTGATATTAGTGGAGCATTACACTAAGGGAAAACCCATGGTTCATTGTGTGTAACTTGTGAATTCCTTGTGAGAATGAGCGTAATTTGATTCTTGTACCCTGTCACGCCTCAAATCCTATTGGGGCGGACTGGCACCCGTAACCAAGGAGACCCGGGAGAACCAACTCATAACCTTATACTTCCTATGCATACCTCTATGACAATCCAAAATTCAGACAACATCATGTCGCATATAAAAGGAAATAATCACCTGTATAAGCTCGAGCACACACATATATATATATACAATACTTGGCCGTTGGAGCCATTACGTCTATTAACAAAACACCACCTTGACTGTACATTAGGTCTACAAAGCCTCTAGACAATACACAGAGTTTAACTAAGGTCGGGATACACCCCTCCATATAACTAACTTCTATACAATACAAAAAGTGACTGGATATCACACGGAAAGACCCGAAGCAAACTGGAGCTCACCAAAAGCAACTGGGTATCCTGGCTCCTACTTGTGCGGTGTATGAGATGAGGTACCTGTGCCTGCAACATGAAATGCAGGTCCCCCATGGGGGACATCAGTAAGAAATATGTACTGAGTATGTAAAGCTGTAGATAATCACATATGATATAGGAGCTCAATAGAAATCATAAACAAGTGAATAAATTGTAATAGCAGTGGACCACACCTACTAGAACTTGTGACAACCTGTACATCACATTTATTCAATCACTTTACCTTTGTTCTTATCATCTTTGTAACCATTACTGTACTGTACTATGACCATTAGGCTGCCTCTAGTACATATCAACTGGGATCGACCCATGATAGGCTTATGCCTCTGGGATACCACCCATAAACACATAACTAGGGATCGACCCATGATAGGCTTATGCCCCTGGGATACCACCCATAAACACATAACTAGGGATCGACTGATGATAGGCTTATGCCCCTGGGATACCACCCGATAAGAGAGAACTTCCATCACTTAGTTTAATTAATCTTTGGTATTGTTATTTCGGTCGCCACCACATTTTTGGTACTTTGAAACAATGATACATCAATAAGAGACAAATAAATAGACCATCAATGTAATAACAATGAAGTAAGAACTCATTGGCACATCAATAAAGTGTTTTGGAGTCATCAATGCCATAACAATGAAGTAGGAACTTATTGATATATCAATGAAACGTTTTGGAGTCATTAATAGCACATGGATCTTGTTCGAGTAACCGGATACCTTCTGACATTCATTAGTACAATAAATATGTAAGATTTGGAAAACAAGTAAGTATTGAAATGTCTTGACATCTTGTAGGGTGGAAATAAGTTCATTGGTAACGTAGGACATCATACAAAATCATTATGGATCACATGTTACTGAATAACTTTGGAAACTTTCTTAATAGAATAATTGTTCACTTTCATGCCAAAGATAAGGTATAGAGTATGCTTTACATACCTGACTGTCAACCGTCAATACTAGTCCCAAATGGACTTCTCGTCTTTTCGGATTACTTATCTACAATGAACATATATAGCAATCTAGTATTAGCGACCAAATGCCACAATTCAATTATTTGAATTCACCAAACTAGTGGTTAAGTAGTAAGCCTTAATTACACCATAAAGAGTGTCACTTTAACCCTCTTATACTTCAATTACATTCACATGCCATGAATATTCATACAACATCCTCCAATATCAAGTTTGGATTCATTTATCCTTCCAACCAATCCATTAAACCAAATTGAGCCATAGACATAAATAATCATCAATTCAATAGTATATCACCACATCCACCTTCCATAACTCAATTACCATATCCACCTTCCATAATTCAATATAACCAAACCATGCAAAATAGTCCATAACCCTATTAAAATCACTTTTCAATAACAACCAATACATATAATCCTCTATCACATATATACATATGGAAGAGAACAAAGGCAAACAATATTCATACCTTAGAATTCACCTCTTGATTATCCAATCCTGTTTGCACAAATAATAAGTGTCGTTCGAAGCTCTCGAGATGACAAACGCAGTTATCGAATTACTTTGGAATTTCTACGGTTAAATCAAAAGTAATTTAAAGGTCAAATTTGGCTAGGGTTTGTTCTTTCTCAATGATTGATGATGAAAATGAGTTTTTGAACTCATATACATGTATATATACACATATTCCCGTCCATAATATCATAGGGAATGACCAAAGTGCCTTTAAAATTTAAATAATGTCAAATCTGTCCTTTGGTGGACTATTTTGTTAAGCTAAAGTAGATCGACCATAACTCTTTGCTCCGATATCGTATTTGGGTGAAATAAGTATCGTTGGAAAGATAATTCAAAGGGATATCATTTCATATAAAGTAGGCCACCTAGTTTGTCCTGTACAAGGAGTTATGGTCATTTGAAGTAGACCCTAAAAATCTATTTTGAGAGGATGAAGTAAAACGAGTATAACTCCTTACTCAGACGTTGGATTTAGATGAAACCAATTGAATTGGAAAGAAGACTCAAAGATCTTTCTTTTTATAGGTCGCAGATCTCCCAGTTCATTGTATTAAGAGAGTTATGATCGTTCAAAGTTGACCCAAAAAATTGGCTGGCCTCACTATTCCCAAATATCCCGACCACCATTTTATAGTTTCGAACGTGATCGATTATATCCGAAACCTATCCGTTTTTGGAAATCTTTATATCGTTGAAAAGCTTATTCAATAACCTTCGTATGGAACCATCGACGGGCAAATTCCGGTATAAATAAAATAAAATAAAATAAATTTCGTATAAATAAGACCAATACACGTACTTGAATACGCCAATACACGTACTTGAATACGGGGTGTTATATACCCATTGTGCTAGAAATTACATTATTGTGAGTGATTATGGGTAACTCTCTTATTGTGAGGGCACATATTTGATGAATGTGGATGATTTGTATGATGTCTTTGATTGAGCACTATGCATGAGTTTGCCACTAGGTGAGTCAATTCTTGAAGTTAGGATGTTTTGGAGTAGTGTTCATGAGCATTCAATTGGGTAAATAACATTCTTTGGGTAGAAAATTGCATTCCGTGAAGTCATTGTAGTACTATCTTGAGTGCCTTTATTTTATTAGAAGTGTAGCATCACCTCAGATTTTTATACTTAGAGTAAAGAGTTGTTCTAGGACAAATAAGAGTTTAAGTGTGGGGTAATGATTTGAGGTGATTTTATATACTTTTGTATCATTATTCTAACTTATTTTGCCTTGTTTTGAGAGCAATTCGAGTGCTTACCATGTTACTATTAGTATAAACAAGCATTTAAGTGTTCAAGTTAGTGATTATATTGTTTAAAGTATTTTTCAAACAAGTTTATGCTTAATTGAGTCATTGAGAGTTCAACCTGGAAAACTAGATTTACTAGCTTGATGATTACATTGCACAGAAAACTTTTGCCGACACAGCTTTGGAGCTTTTCTTAATTTTAATTACACACAGGCACGCAATTTAAGGAGGAAATATGGAATCTTTTGTGGGCATTTGTGGGACCACGTGCCAATGTTTGTTTTAAAATCCCATAAACAATTGAATTGGGATAATATATTAATTGGGGACATCTGGACGTGATTGGACAACATTGAACAACTTTGGTCAACTTGGGACAATTTTGGGTATTATATATTTGACTGGACATGTACAGAAGACCTGGACACAGTGTGGAAATATTTACGGAGGCTGCTACATGATTTATTAGGTTTTAATTTTTCATATCATGTATTCAATTATTTGAATTGTGATTATGAATATTAGCGACTAAAACTTCTCTTTTCGGGGTTAAAGCCAAAAACATAATTATTATTGCTTTAGATTAAATTCAATTAATTTTGCTTCATATTTGGTTGTTTGTTTATTCTTGTTTTAATTATTTTATGGATTAATAACCAATAAAATACATATAACCTTTTTATCTCGGAAGAGGGAATAGGGAGATAGAACATAGAAATAAACAATGTTTGGATTTTTATTCTTTTATAAAATAAAGAATTAAACTTAGCGTCTAGGATAGGGATGTACTTAGGTGCCTTACTTGATTCAAACGTACAATGTAGCTTTAATTCACTTAATTAGATTATTACATCACCGGTCAACGATGTAGTTGTACATAGTAGGTAAAATATTAGAGGTTGAGAAACCATGATCATGCAATTAACCCTACGAATCAACAACCAAGATAAACAAATTAGTGAATGAAATTCAATAACATAGTATAATTGTTCGAAGTGCTTTAACCCTGGGTTTTACTCCATTGATTGTCCCAAGACTTATATTCTTACGCATTATTTATTTTAATTTATTTTAATTTACAAAATTACAAACTCTCCTTTTGTTTACTTTTTCTCAATTATTAAACTAGAATTGGATAGTCGGCAAATGCAAGTCCGTGAGAGATTGATACTTGGGCTTCCTTGGAGCCACTTTACAACTTGATAAGACCACGTACACTTGTGTGTGCGCTTGGGCTCTGTCAATAACCATATTAACGGGAAAATCCCTGAGTTGATGGCCTTCCTTGCCACACTTGAAGCATTTGTCCCTTTCTTCATCGCAATAACCCCTATGAGGACGACCGCAGAATCGATAAAGAGGGGACCTGAAGAAACTAACTAACCTTTATTTTATTGGGCACTCTGTTCCTAGAAATTGATACCACCCTGATGAGGCCTGTCACCCGTCTGGTAAACAACACTAGCTAAAGAGCAGGAACTAGAACTCCACTACTTTGTTTTCTGCCATATGCCACCATCCCGACCACCCCTATGGTCATAAAACCTACTTCTTTTACCCTGTCTATCCCCAAACTTCGCCTGCTTTCTCTTTTCATCCTCCACTTTCTGCATATGAACTGTCAACCTAGAGATGTCAATATCTTTAATCAGCAAGGCAGTCTTGCTCTACAAAATCAAATCTCTATTCAACCCAGAAGTGAACTTTATTATTATTGCCTGCATGATAATAACTAAATCAGGAGCATACCTTGACAATTGATGAAACTTCAAGGAATATTCCTTAATAATAATCCTCCCTACTTGAGATTCACAAACTCCTACATCTTTGCTTCCCTCACATCTTGGGGAAAGAAACAATCTTAAAAGGCCTTAGAAAAAGTATCCCATAAGACATTCTTCCACATAACCCCAATCCCTGTCCCACTCTTCATACCACTGATATGCAATATGTTTGAGTTAAAAACCTGCAAAGTTTACCCCCACCACATTGGTAGCCTGTATCACCAAAAATATCTTTTCCATTTCATCCAAGAAACCCCGCGGATCCCCCCACCTTCACTCCAGAATAAATGGGATGAATCATATTCATAAATTGGCCAACCCTTGTGAACTCAACAGACAAAGCACCAGTCGCAGCCCGCTCGGCCTGAGCAATGACCATCTAGGCAATAACATGAATAGGCTGATAAAATTTTGCATTTTTCACCTTCTTTGTGGAGGACTAGTAAACTGGTGCGACTCCAAAATAATTAGGAATTAGACCAAGACATAAAAGATGAACCATAGAAGTAAGATGCACCCCTTCTGTATTACCCCCAGATGGGATCGAAGAAATTTTTTGTGTTCTAGATCTATAAAGCATGATCTGAAAGACAAACAATCAAGGATTAGAGAACACTCCAGGACTGAGACTGTAAGCATAAAAATTGAATACTAGGAAAGTAAGACATTCCTAAATGCCTTGTAGCCCTCCCTTATGAGTGAGGCGTGCTACACACACCTAAATGAGACTCTACTCGATGTGGTTTATGGACTCCTAATTGACCATGAACCTAGGCTCTAATACCAACTTGACATGACCCGATCAGGGGCCTTGTCGTAATGGGCGTCCCAAGTACGACTAGGATAGGAGACCACCTCCATTACCTAACTAAACCTCTATCCGCCTTTCCTGAGTTGGCTGAATTTTGAGCATGTAAAAAAATAGTGTAATAGATCACATGAAGACTCGGGGATAAGATCACAACCGTGATCGACTAAATCGAGTCCAACCATCCCATAACTACAATCCAAGTATACCAAATCGATACTGAAAAAAGGGCCATAAACCAGGCCATACCCAAAGATGTTCCAAAATATAGTATAATTTATCCTAAAATAAAATTTGATGGAACAATGAGAAATTAGGTTCGATGATCCCAACCTCAATACAAATATCGATACTATGGCTGACACCTATATAGATCCCACCCATTCTAATCTATAGTAGTACCACAAAGCCTCTAACCAAAAGAGTAATAAAATTTGGTTGGACATTCCCCTAACCATGCCCAAAATCAATATCCAAATAAAATTAAAGTGTATAGAAATATCCATAATATTAAATGGATCCTTTCAAAAGGATGAAAGGTCACCACTTAAATCCAAATCCTGATCCCCAAGTCAATCACAATGTAGGATGAGTAGAACAGTCGAGTCCTGCATAGCGTGGCTATACATCAGCCAGTAGATGGGTCAGCAGGTGAATGCCAGCATAATCTCAGGATAAGGATAAAATAATGCCATTTATACAAACCAAGTAAAAACATCCATATGCATATAATGATACATATATATATATACAAACATGTCGGGAAAGGGGAATAACTTTAGAAAACCTAGGAAGAATTGTAAATCCCCCAAAATATAGTGTGACATCATAAACATAGTCACCAAGACCAACCACACATCGATAAATATAAGTTTCTAGTTTTCGTCCCCTCGGGACATCCACCTTCCACGACTTTGCTACATATCCCTCAATTATTTCCCAATTAAAACAATTACCATGAAACCAATCAATCCATTTATCATTTATTAACTAAGGCCATTTAGTTGTTGTATTGTCATACCGACCATATGTAACGTCCTGAAATCTCATCCCGTGATGTTACATGGTGCTTAAGGATACATGTAGCCTTAAGATAACCCTTTGACCCTACTACTATATCTAACACTTACTTTAAGATGGATAATCAACCAATCATGCTGTATCACATCATATCTGAACTGCAATAACTGGAAAAACATATTCTGAATATCAAATACTGAAATACAACTGATAAGTCTAGTCTGGCAAAGCCTCTACTACTCAAACTGGAGAGCTATTGGGATCCTCAACTGACTTGATTTGGTCTGAAAGTAATACCCAAAACACTATTAAAGTGGGAAAACTGCGGATATTGGTCCTCAAACTATGAGGACTCACCAAGGATAAAGATGTAGATGAGATACTCAGAGATCACTATCCCTGCTGGGATTGAGCACCTGAACCTACATTATGAGATAATGTAGTACACGGATGTATATGTGGATTAGTTTTTTGAGGATGTACTGCGTATATGGGGGTGTATGAAATAATAAAAACAATAATATCATCAACCTTTATAGAAATCATGCATGCTGATATAACAGACTCACATAGCTTGAGTAACTCAAAAATGTAAATCTCATAAATTATGAATAGTGGAACTCATAGTATAAATCTCATGAGTTAGTACTCCTGTTTCAGAAATCTGTAGTTCTATTTCCTCCTCAAAACATATAGACTAAGTGATCCAATGCTCACCTCCATATCTAGAAGCTAAGACTGTAACTTTAAAACTAAAATCTAAAGTAAAAACCATATTTGGATAAGTCTGTGAGCCTTTAAATTTAAGGAACAATAACTCATCTCAAAGGAATATAGTTTACTTTAGGAACTGATAATTTACTCTTGCTAGTAGGGAAAAATACTCTCTTTAAGGAAAAATATATTTAAAGAAAACTACTCTGAAAATTTTGCTATTAGAGAAAAATACTCAAAAGCTAATTATTTATTTTTACTAGCAGGGAGGTTCTCTTAACCGACATAAACCATGCGAGCAACATGGAGTCCAAAATTTTGTCCTCCTAAGGAAGAAACCTCATATTGGGGAGAGGCATCATACTCTTGCCAGGGAGTATAACCTCAACTCAGTGATCACGATCTCGCCCTCGGACCCATAAATCTCAATCCTATGGTGGCACGTAGTTCTGGGGTATCAAATCGTAGTAACTTACCCAACTCGATGCTAAATACTACTCCCTTTAGTTAGCTACACTCATCTCATGGAAATCTACATTAAAATAATCTCATGGTTCATAAAGAACCCAACTATAAAATCTGTGATCTCATTTAGTAAAGTGGATTTCAAAGCTACTATGACCATCAAAGTCAAAACTTCTCATAAATCTCAAAATACTCAATTCATGGGTGCTTATAGTACAAAATTTTTTAAAATTATAATCTCAAGTAGGTCTTAGTGACCCATAATTCAATCTCAGGTTAAGACATATCAAAATTCACACTCGATATCATACAAATTCATAAATCATATAGAAATCTGAAATTTTTCAGCAATATGCATTATAATCTCAACATACTCATGTACTTCAATTTCTAAAGCATTGAAACCATCATAATCTCAAGAAACAATAACATAGGGCATAAACCCATACTTCAATTTCATAGTGAAACGTATAAAATCAAATAGCTTTCGTAATAAAAATCTAGTTTTAGGCATAAGAACGGAAGGATTATTTCTGTTCAAACCCCATATACCTTGAATTAGAAGCTTTGGATGAACTTTAGCTTTTGGGACACTATTCGTACTCTTGATTGAGGGTTCTTGAAGCCTTTGACTTGGGAACCTTGAATCTTGGCTCAATTTAGAAAATCTATGGTGAACCCTTGAGATTCTTGGAAGAGGATTTGGATGCTTAGGATTTTTGGTGGAGGGAAATCTTGAGAAAAATCTCACATGATGCTTGTAATGACCTTAATTATGATGTTTTTACGGTTGAAGAGGCTTGAAAAAAGTTCAAACTGCCCTTTTTAACTTCTGTACGAAGATTGAAAAATTGAACTGGAAACCCGACTTCATGGTCCACCGCGACGCACCACTATCGCGGTGGATTACTAGAAATTGACAGATGGAAATCTGGGATTCACCGAGACATGAAGCCATTGCGTTGTCCCACTGGTTAGGATGTGGAACTTCAGCGCGACGCGTCACAATTATGCTAGGCCACTGGAAATTAACTATTGGGAAATTGGGGTCCTCCGCGACGCGCTAATTACTAAAATGATGTTGTTTTATGACTAAAACTTAAATTAGCCACAACTTCTTGCCCAATTATCGGATTTAGGCGGATCTTATATTGTTGGAAAGCTAATTAAATTTCCCACATGGTAAAAAGTTGAAATTAGGGAAAATCTATATCTTTTAAATGTTACTCACTTAGGAAGTCAATTCTTAACCTTCTAGAGACGAAATTAGGCTTAAGGAAAAGTTCAAGGTATTACACCATACTTGCAAGTACAATGGTTTAAGGGGACTTCCAAGTGCCCTTCCAATTACCATATTAAACCACTTGGGGATTCCATTTACCCCACACATATTACCATTTATCCATTTTCCTTTTCCAAACTATTTAAACCATGCATAATTCTCTTACCACATTTTAAAACAATCAAGAGTTTTATTAAAAATACTCAATGCAATGAAAACATTATCATAACTATTTTGTCAAACACATTGGGGGCATAATATAATCAAACCGATTCCCATTGTCGTTAAACCATTCCCATGGAATCATATTATCCAAAACCACCAATAATTCACATAAAGCAAAATTAAAACCATGGAAAACCATAACCAACCATTTAATATAAAACCCACAATTCATATTTGAAAATCAAAATCTACAATCAATGAAGTCATGAGTAGATTCATAAAAACCATGTATTTAGATAGAATTAACAATGAGAGAAGAGATCATTCCTTAAACAAAGATGCTGATGGAAAAAAATCTTCATGACAAGCCCCAAATCAATCCTTTAGTTGAAACACTATCTTCACTTGTCCAATTTTTTTGAGAGAATTATAGTGTTTTAGAATAGTTTCTAAGTGTTAATGAATGGAATAACAGGGTATATAACCTCCCAAGTAGGTTATAAGTCGTGGGACCTTATTATGATAATTAAGGAATTGTCCTGAATACCCCCACTTAAGCGCTACAAAAATCCCATCCCTAGGGTACAACTAACCCTCACGAGTCATACCCTTTAATACGAGTGGTACCCTCCACTCGTATCCTACCCTCAACCTTTGGATCAAACACTATCTAACATATGACTCATACAACCAAGTCATATCCAAAGCATACGATCTATATCATTCATCCGTATCCCTAGCAAATTTAAACCCCTGGAAAATTTAGACACTATTCATCATAAGAGTCCATGGTATGACTCGTACCCTGGATTATAGATCATAGTGAGCCACTCCTACTCAGATCCAACCTAAGTAACCAAGTCTAATATTAAGTTAAGGTACCAAACAATCCGTACCCATAAATATGAATCTTACCCCTAAGTCGTATCCATTCCAGTGACCAAAATCAATACCACTAACCAACACTGGTCAGCATAAGACTGGACCGTACCATCCGTAGCCCAACATACGGCTCGTACCTATGAGTCTTATTAGGTCCATAGACCAAAATTTCAAGAAATTTTCTAAGGTCCAGAAACTAGGGTGTTTCATCATGTTGGTACTTAATAATTAGCGTATAAAGGAGGGAAATATGTGCATGTATTGTCTATCCTTTTATCCCCCGGTATGTAAATGCAATTCTAATAGCACTAAAATAGATATGGGTATAACTATGGCTTTTCCACTATTATGGAAAATCTTTTGGCATCCGAAGAGTGATAAATTTTTTAGTTGCAATTGTAAGGATATATTGGTCGATTGTTGTTGTAGCAAAGTATTTCTTAACTTCTCCTGGCCTTTCTATGTCGAAAGAGTCAGTCTACATGTTTTGATTACATTCTTTTTTAACAAATGTAGAATATGGCTTTAGTAGATGTATATATGTGGAGGATAGACCTTGTTCTTGTGATAACACATCTACTTCATAGAGGTAGCCATTTTACGTGACACAGTTTAATTAATGGTTGGAGACATGTCTAATTTGGGTAGGAATTTACATATACTTGGTGAAGGTTTCAAAGACTCAAATATTTTGTTTGTTTTCTCAACTATAAAGACTTAATGATATGTGCTGAAGTTATAAGGAAAAAAAACTCTTTGAAATATTTTTCTAAATTCTAAAGAAAGGAACAATGACACAAATTTGTTTAAGACATTGGTTATGACAACTGAAAAGCATGGTTGTAATAAAAGAAAAGTAACTACTATGGATGATTTTAAATCTAATAAGTTGGTGAAAATAAATTAATGACTTAAAATATAAAGTTGTCTCTCATTACAAACAACGATAGTACATTTGATGCAAATACTTGATTTATCTCCTTTCCAGGAGTGGGGATGACTCTGATACCAAATACATAGGGGACAGCGGGGAACAGTGACACCATAGGCAATATTATCCTATGTATTTTAGAGCCCTCATCTAGAGGATAATACTCCTTATAACTTTAACTCTAGCTTTGAGCCCTAATCAGGAATTCACTAGTGCATAATGCATTTATCCACTTGTATACCAACATGACACTCAAGCCATCGTTATGACCACGCATGAACTTCTTGGAAACTAATCCATATAAGAATTTTTTCCATATTCTCTAACACTTCTATTAATAACAATTTAATGAATTATCTCCAGAAAGACACACCAAAAATTCTCAACTAACTATTACATATAATAGAGCTTTGCCTCGATCTTTCTCCATACTTATGACTGTAAATAAAGCAAGCATACAATAATTTTCCCTAATAAGGAATATATACTGTCTCTTATATAAATCAATGTCCATTAATTTTTATCACCACTATCTTAACATAAGGAGAGGTCACTAAAAGTCGAGAACATGAGGACCTAAAGCATGAAAAAAGACCACGCATAATTTTAACACTTAACTGCAACCTAAGGAATATAGTAACATAGGCACAAATTTGTTAAAAAGACCTAAATTGAGGACATTCCTAATAATGTGAATTTCACTAGTCATTAAGGGTGAATCATGAGTTCAGGGAACTGAGCATACTATGAAATATGGATCTATATTTATCATAAATTTCTCAACATAGGAATTGAATTCATATATTCAAGGGGGATGACTAGGATCATGGATTAAAGCTATTACTTATTTTACTACGGGATAAGAACGAACATGAATATATATAAAGTTTATAAGCACTGGTTATGTGTGTGGCTTTATCATACAAGACATGGGTAGAGAGCCATAGTAACTTAAAGCTAAGGAATATGCTAGAGTAAGAATGTATCACTATCTCATCATAACTCCTATTGACATGCATTATAATCTAGTTCACAGACTTTATTTAATTCTTAACCCTATCATCTCCCTTTTTAGAACAAAGCCGACATTCCCCATATTGCTATCCTCAATACTGAGCTATAAGTTCATTACTCTAATGGTCTACAAATGAATGCTCAACTCACCAGGATAAACTATATATGGAAAATAATAACTGCATTCTAGGAAATTTCTTTCATTGATTCCACCCTTAACTTTCTCTAGCTTCAATAGTCATTATCATATACTTACACTCTCCTTGTCAAGCATACCTGCCTATCTAAACACACAATCTACCCTTTTTCTTCTTAGTTTACTAATATCACACCTCTAAGTTCATATTTTTTTACAAAACCATGAGAATTAAAATTATACCAAAAGACTTTACATCATCTATTAATAACTCCTTAATTTAGCTATTAAGAAAACCATATACTATATACCTAGCCTTCTTCAAACATAGAAACTTAAGGAAAGTATTAAAGAACACACGATACTTAATAATCTTAGAAAATCATCAAGACGCATATCATCTTGGGTCCACATATTTATCATACCTACGCCATCATACTTAATTGTGAATGAATGAACTTAAATTCTTTCATACATTATTCAAGCCTACTAGCTAAATTCCATATAACTAGCATCATTATCGCAATCAATCCTTTTTTACCACCTTAATAATTATCCAATATTCAAACTTAGTGTCTAGTAGTAGACATGATTAACAACACAACTTCACATACTATTCTGGTTTTGCAGCTAAAAAATAAAACATCATGAAATACTAGTCCACTAAAAACCTCATGCTAATAATAATTAATCCTAATCATATGGTCTAAAAAAATACAATTTGTTAGCACATCCTTCTTTCACACATCACTACTACTTATCCATCTATAGGCCTAAATTATATTCATATATCTATAAGCATCAACCGATTTCCTTTTCACAATCATAACGAAAATCCAATAGTAACAATCCTTAGAAACCTAATACTTTAATTGATGACCTATGATTTTATTACAAAATGGAACATCATCATGAACTCATTTACTACCTCAAGCATACTCTGTCACCTTAACTAATAACTCCTTCTCAACCTTCCACCATGAAATATAAACCACACTCACAATACCTTTGTTAACACCGAATGACATATCACCAGAATCCTAATTTAATTGCACACATAGATCCAATAATATACCGTTAATCAATCACTATCAACATATTTTTTTCACTGCACTTCTAAATCCATACTCCCAACTCTTAGGTTGTTTTACTACTTATGGATCATAACTCCCTAAGTTAAAATATCCCTCAAATAAAAACTCTATTCAATAATCTAGGTACATATTCTTTCATCTGATAGGTGTTATCTGGAATAAAGGGTTAAAGAGAAATTTTAATACACATCATATTATGTATTAACTATACTACTACTATGGATGAGGACATATGCTTTCAAATTAAAGGACTTACAACACATTAACAGGCATTTCTCAGGCCCCTTTGTGTAATTTTTGAAGTTTTTTTCTAATTAATCCGATAGCATCATATTGGGAGAAATTAAAATTTACTACTTGCATTAAATCAATTATAAGTCTTAGTTGAAGGATTTTTGAGTAACACAAAAATCAGTGTGAGTTTATAATAGGAAAAATTTACTGCATGATTTAGAGTATGGAAAAATGGAAAAATTTGTAAATGCCCTATAACCTCACAAAGAAAAGTACCTACATCTCTGTACTATTCTACAAGCCTCTACTAGACACCGCTTTACTGACATCCTAGGTCACTTAAACTCTGTACTCTGATACCAAGCTTGAAACACCCTGAGACTACCCCTTGGACGTCACACGGTGCTTGGAACCATGAGTGATCCCAAAGTAAACCATAGAACTGGCATAATGAATGATTAATTGACTAAATATATATGAGAGCTAAAAATTCTAAGTGGAAGAAAAATAATGAGATAATCTATCTCAATACATGTCTGTTAAAAGTTAAATACACTAATTATACAAAACAAAAGTGAAACTAAATACATTAACTCTAATTGACTATCTATAAAGAATCTACTAATACTGACTTTAGGTAGTTGGTACATGACCCCCAACTATTCCTATTTAATACAAATAAATCAATATAAGATACTTGAGTTTTAACTAACTTGATTCCTCAAATGAAAAGAACACATCAACTGATGGTTGGAAGTGGCGAACTGCCTAATCATGAGTTTGTGTGATTGAACTACTAACTACATTATATAATAGTGTAGCCACATAAATTAATGTGGTAAAAAATTATTGAATATTCTAAGTAAGTAGGGGTGCATTTAATAAGTATAACTTGTATATATATCGAAAAATAAAATAGGCATGCCAAGTGTATACAGACTAACCATATTCATCAATAAAAGTAAAAGCTAAAATTTCACAAGGTATAAGTTGTATAGAAAAATCTAATAAATTTAGTGAGTCGTTACACTTGGCTTCTAAAATCATTATTTTTTGGGAAATTCTTATAATAGACATAAACTTTGTAAGCAACATGGAGTCCAATATATGACCCATATTGAGGAGGGTTGATTTATACCTTTCCATCAATTTGTAACCATGATTGGAGTGATCACTAATCTGAGTTGATTTAGGAAAGGACAACACTTTCTAGAAAAGACCGCTCTACCTACAGTAGCGTGTAGATTATGAAAATTTAGATGCACTGAACCCACATCCCCTCGGTGCTAAATACTACAACCAAAACATACTAGTACTCATAATATATGAAATTTACCATTAAGTAAGCATATAGGTTTATAAGTTCGAAAACCAATCATGCTTCTATTGCTAAATCATGTTCATAAGTAAATATGCAAATTTTATATCAAGTCTGAGATCATAAGATCAAAACTAAAGTTTTAATCATGATGTAAAGGTCTGTAATCTAAAATAGTAAGTCCGAATAGCTTGTAAAATGAATGAATCATGCAAAATTAATAAACATTTACACAATTAAGGAAATTCAACGTACGAGCACTAAAATTTAATTCATGAGATAAACTATATGAATATAAACACCAGTAAGTTATGTATTTTCATAATAATTACAATATAGTTCATAAGAGAGCATGATAGTTTAAAAATCATGTAAAGTTGGTATGAATCCTAATTAAAAAATACATAAATTCATATGAAAACTAAGTATTTGGGCACAAGTATTGAAGGAAATCCTTTTTCAATCCACACATACCTAAACTTCTTGATTTCTTGAAGAAAACTTTGAGTTTGGACTCTTTGATGTGGACATTTGTAAGAAATCCTATTTTTATTTCTATTCAGAGTTGAGACAAAAAAGATATGAAAACTTTCTAAATTTTGAGTAAATAATACTTATTGAGTGATTTAAGTAATGGGGGAAGAGTATGAGGTAAGGAAAGGAAAAAACTACCCCTAAAGAAACTAAAAAAACCTGTAGAAATTTTTTATCTGATGACTTTGTGTAACACCCCGAGACTACACCATGGGTATCACACGGTGCTTACAATCCTGAAGGACACAAGCTAACCCATGACTGGTACCTGCTGTGAGTACTCAATAATAATCATGAAAACATATGCTAGTAAAACAAGAAATACCATAAGGTTCATAAAACTGAAATCAATACTGAGTACAACTGTAGAATAACTACTAACTGAAAGTGTCTAAAAACCTCTAATATATATATTTAATGAGTTGATGGGACAGGCCCCAACTAACTCAGAACTGTTGTCTAAAAGTAATAGAAAAGATGAAAAACTATAAATAAAAAAATGACTAAATAAGTGTCATGCCTTCGATGGATGAGGACTCACTACTATAGTTGTGACTGATCAACTGAATCTGACTAAGTACGGTCAAGAACCCGAGCATCCGAACCTATGATGTGAGACATCACAGTAGAAATAAAGTATGTGTCAGTACTTTGAATTTACTGGTATGCTTGGTTAGGTTAGGATGATATGCATGGCTTACATGCAAGGTTATAATCGCTAAATATCGTGGAATGACTGGATAGTAGTATATGCAAAACTGGGTCTACTGTGAGTTTGGTACACGCCGTACCAAACATATATCATTTGTCTAAATTAGTTTAAAGCTGAAGTACTAAATATCTAATAATTGATTTCTGATGACTTGAAGTCATGATCATATATAGCTGAACTAAATTCTATACTGGATACTGAATACTGGATACTGATTACTAAATACTAAAACTCTAATTGTATGAGTTATCATCTAACTGACATGCCCCGCTCTGAACTTTAACACTAGTTGGAAGGGTGTTAGTATCGTGCCACGGGTACTAATATCTAACTATGTGGATCCACTAAAGTAAAGTCCTGAAGGACTAAAAAGTCACCCTCTACTGGCAGCTTCTCTGGTGAGATATGAGTCAACCCACAATTGGCAGGTAAACATCTCAAAACTACATTGGCTACATTGTTCTGTAACATAGATATTGCTACTAAGGGTTGTACCCTCAATTGACAGGTGAGCCCCCATTCCAGGGTTCAATCGGTGCTGAATCCTACTCCCAATAGAATTGATACTAACCTGATCACTAGACTGTACTAGGCTTGACTGATTTGATTTTTGACTACATTAACTGACTGAGTGAATCTCGCTCATATTATAACTAAATTTATTCTGTAGACTCTGGAGAACTAGAAAACAACTAAATTTTGGGTTATCGATACCCCTAGGATTCGATTGCATAGATAATGGAACCATATCTCAACTCTAAAAGCATCACACATAGGTTATCATGCATAATTCTTTCACTTAGACATTTTCTCAAATACCTTGGATACATAACTTTTGTACATGAGAATGAGCAATATATGAATATCATGACTACCACATTCAACACAAGAATTTAAAGATTAAACATAGGGGTTACATAAATCAACATATATTCTATTTAATTCACATATAACTCAAATTATTCTTGACTTGAAATCCACACAATATCACATACATGAACATAATTCCATTGAAGAATGTAAATCATAATCCAAGTGCTTGACGAAGTATTCCTGAACTTCAATGGTTGAAGGAACCCAAGGATGAACACCTAAACATACATTGATTGTTGAATTTGTGGGAATTATTGGTGAATCCTTGAGACTTGAAATCTAATTTGATGAACCTAGGGTATTATTTTTGAGAGGATTTGTGATGAATGAATGTATTTTTCCCTTTTGGAAGATTGATTTTGTGTTTTAGCTGAATTGGGTGAGGGAAAAAGGACCTAAATGCCCTTGGAAAATCATAATTAAGTGAACAAAATGTACCCAGTGATGCGATAGTCCATGGACCACGTTGATGGTATCAATGAAATTACCAATTCATTACGTCAATGGTGACAACATGATAGCCAATGCAACGCATCCAGATCGCATTGGCTTGCTATTTTTATCACCTAAACGTGGCTCGAACGATGTTCAAAAATTTCAAAACTCACCCCAGATGACCTATAGATAACCTTGATTATGAATCAATTTAAAAATTGACATTCTAGGGCTAGAAAGATAGAAACTAAAATCATTGATATGTCAGGACAAAAAATGAGACTAAGTGTCAACACTTGGCTGAAATTTTTTAAGTCTGGGACCTCTTTTGGCATGCCATAAAGGACTGAAATGACTAGGACTTTACAGGGTCTTACAATATCTCTCCATTGGGAATATTCATCCTCGAATGAGACTAATTAACCTAAGAGGCACTGAGGTACTGCGACTATACTTTCATGTATAGCTGAAACATGACTAAATATTGAGTCATGACACATTACTGAACTGATCGATGAATGCATGAATGATATGTAGTTAAATCTAATCATGGATCAAAGTAAATCTAAGGAAGACTATTACCTTAGGCTAAGTCTGAGTTTGTATAGAATAGATGAGGGTACTTGGGTCGCATGCCTGCTTCTACTTCCCAAGTGGCTCGCTCAAGGGACTGATTTCTCCAAAGAAATTTGACCAAGGGAACATGTTTGTTCCTTAGTCCGCGAGTCTAAAAATCAAGGATTTTAGCTGGGACTTCTTCGTAAGAGAGACTATTCTTTACATCTACACTCTCTATGGGGACTACAACTGCTGGGTCATCTATGCACTTCTTTAGCAAGAAGACATAAAACACTGGGTGCATTGATACTAAGTCCGTGGGAAACTCAAGTTCATATGCTACCTTTCCAAAATGACTCAGAATCCTATAAGGAACGACATATCAGGGACTAAGCTTCCCTTTCTTACCAAACCTCTTCACCCCCTTCATGGGAGAGATTTTCAAATGTACATAATTAACAATCACAAATTCAAGATGTTTCCTTCTCACATCTACAAAAGATTATCGTCAGCTCTGGGCTGCCTTAATCCTCTCGCTGATCAATTGCACTTTTCTAAATCATCAAACACCAAGTCAGTCCCTACTACCACCTTCTTACCTACTTCAAACCAACCAATGAGCGATCTTCATATTCTTCCATAAAGAGCCTTAAACAAAGCCAACTGAATATTGGAATGATAGGTGTTATTATTTGCTAACTCAATAAAAGGTAAGTGGTCGCAACAACTACCCTTAAAGACAAATACATGCACTCTCAACATATCTTCGAAAGTATTAATGGTCTTTTCTGCTTGACCATATGTCTGAGGGTGGAAGGTTGTACTGAGATAGACTTGGGTATCAAGACCCTTTTAAAAGGCTTTCCAAAAGTGAGAGATGAACTATGTACCTCTATCTAAAATGATGGACAATGGGGCACAGTGTAACCTAACCAACTCTCTAATATAGAGCCTGACATAGTCCTCAACTGAATAATAAGCATGAACTATCAAGAAATGGGATGATTTGGTCAATTCATCCATAATGACACAAATTGAATCATGTTGTCGACGAGTGCAAGGCAAACCTGTAATAAAATCCATGTTTACTTCCTCCCACTTCCAAGTGGGAATACTGAACTCCTTCATAAACCCATTAGGCTTTTAATGTTCAATCTTAATCTGCTGACACGTTAAGCACTTAGCTACAAACTTTGCAATATCCCTCTTTATCCCACTTCACCAATAGATTTCCTGGAGATCGTGGTACATGTTCATGGTCCCTGGATGAATAAAGTAGCGTGCACCATGCAATTCATTAAGAATTCATTGTCTCACGTTATCTATACATAGCACACATAGCCTATCATGGAAACACATTAGACCATCTCTCCCTTAGGAGAAAATCTCTACCTTCTGGTCTCTGATTGACTCTTTTAGCTTAACTAAACTGGGATCTCTGTCCTTCTTTTCTTGCACCATAGAAAGTAAAGAAGACTTCAAACTATTTTACACCCAAACACTTCCCTCATCCCTCATCCAAATTAACAAAACAGATACCTAGTCTAGCAAGCTAATGAACTTCCTAAACTAACTTATTCTTACCATCCTCAATGTGAATAACACTACCATGGACAACCTACTAAAGGAATCTTCCACTATATTGGCCTCACCCGGATAATATAGAACACTCATATCATAATCTTTCAAAAACTCTAACCACTTTCTCTAACGCAAGTTCAGGTCTTTCTACGAAAACACATACTACAAGCTTTTGTGGTCTATGAATACACCAACATATACTTCATACAAATAGTTTCTTAAAATTTTTAAGGAAAATACAATAGCTACTAATTCCAGATAATAGGTGGGATAATTATTTTCATGGGGTTTAAGCTGTCATGAGGCGTAGGCTATAACCTTACCTTTCTGCATCAAAACAGACCCCACACAAATTCTAGAAGCATCACAGTATAAAAAAATCCATTTGAACTATTGGGCAAAGTCAAAACTGGGGCAGTAGTGAGTCGACTCTTCAACTCCTGAAAACTCTTCTTAAAAAAATCCGACTACTGGAACATAACTTTCTTCTGAGTCAACCTCGACATAGGGAATGCATTAGATGAAAACTCTTTAAAAAACCATAGGTAATAGCCGGTCAAACCCAATAACTCCTGATATCTGGCGGAGAAATAGGTTTGGGTCAGTTTCTCACTACTTTGGTCTTTTGAGGATCAACTCTAATGCCATCAGCGAAAACTAAATGACCAATTAAAACTACTGATCTTACCCAAAATTCACATTTACTGAATTTGGAAAATAATTGACTGGCTCTGAGAGTCTGTAATACTATTCTGAGTTGGTCTACATGATCATGTTTATTGCAGGAGTAGACAAGGATGTCATCTATGAAGACTATGATAAACATGTCCAAGTACTTCTTGACCACACAGTTCATGAAGTCCATAAAAGTTGTTGGGGCATTGGTAAGACCAAATGACATAAATATAAATTAAAAGTGACCATACCGAGTTCTAAAAACTATTTTTGGAACGTCACATTGTCTAACTCTGAGTTAATGATAGCCAGATCTAAGGTCTAGCTTTGAAAAATAACTAGCACCTTAAAGTTGGTCAAATAAGTCATCAATTCTAGGAAGTGGATATTTATTCTTGATAGTGAATTTTCCTAATAACGGTAGTCTATACATATTCTAAGAGAACCTTCTTTCTTGCACACCAATAGAACTGGTGTACCCTAAGGAGATACATTGGTCCAGATAAAATCTTTGTCCAAGAGATCTTTCAACTGTTCTTTTAAGTTCAGTTAGAGCCTTTCTGTATAGCAAAATAGAGATGGGATGAGTATCAGGAAGAAGGTCTATTCCAAAGTTAATTTCCTATTTGGGAGAAACTCCGAGGAGAGCTTCAAGAAACATATTAGGAAATTAACTTGCGACTGGAACTGACTCAAGATTAGGAGCCTTAGAACTAGAGTCTTTAACTCGTATAAGATAATAAATACACCCATTGGATATCATTTTTCTCGCTCTAAGGTATGAAACAAGTTGACCCTTAAGTGTTGTGGTATTACCCCTCCATTCAAGAACTAGTTCATTTAGAAATTATAAATAGACAACTCTATTTCTACAATCAACTAAAGCATAGCATGAACGAAGCCAATACATGGGGAGATTGATGTCAAAATTTTTCATCTCTAACTCTACAAGGTCTACTGAAGTAACCTTTTGAGACACCATAACCGGACAATTCCTGTATACCCGTTGGGTTATGATAGACTTACCCACTGGGGTAGAGATTCAGAAAGGCTCTGTTAGGATTTTGGGACTGACTCCAAAGTTGATGGCTATGTAAGGAGTTACATAAGATAGTAAATCTCAAAGATCTAACAAAGCATAAACATGTAAGTGAAATATTTGCAATGTACCAGTAACTACATTAGAAGAAATCTCCTGATGCTGCAGGGACTGAAGTGCATAGGGCCTATTTAGGAGCTGCCCACTGGTACTACTGAAAGTGGCACCCTGATGAGAGGGGCGACCGAACTGAACTGGGGGATGATTATACTAACCTTGTGAACTTGTTTGGGGACAATCTCGATAGATACCCTGACGGTTTCTGCTATATTTCTGGAAAAGAGCATTTGTTCGAGCACTGTTCACACTATCGTCAGATTTAGACCCTGGCGCCCTATTCTTGCTGTCATTCCTAAATTTGGGCATCAGTACACTAGTCGAAAATGGAGTTGGGACTAATGATTTTCGGTAGAACTGAGGACGATTTCCACCTTCTGACTTTGGCTGAGAAAACTAAAACTACCTGTTCTAGCCCTCTTGTTTTTCATTTATTTATACTAAATCTTTTTCTCCTCAATCTTTTAAGCATGGACCATCAACCTATCCAAGTCCATCTTCTTAATCATCATTGCGGTCTTATACTCCTTGACCATACTGTGACACACCAGACACGAACTTACTTATCTTTGACCTGCTATCACCTACCATATGAGGAGCATACCTGGCCAACAGAATAAACTTAATGGAATACTCTTTCACACTCATGTTTCCCTAATTAAGGTTGATAAACTCTAACACCTTAGCCTTTCTTAATTCCAATAAAAAGAATCTATTTAGAAAGGTAACAACAAATTCCTCCCATTCTATAGGAACTACATTTGCGCCTCTATCTATCTTCTACTATTTTAAACTTGAATAAGCTACATCTTGATGCTGATAGACAGCTAATTCAACACTCTCACTAGACATTACCCCCATAACGTCTGTTACCTTTGGCACCAAGTAAAGGAATTCTTGCGGGTCCTCTTCAGACTTAGACCCTGAAAATGAAGAAAGGTTCATTCGGGTGAAGTCTTAAATTCTAGTTGCAGCAGTATAGGCCACTAGGTTGGCCTAAAAAATAGATGGTCGAACATTTTGAGCTGGCACAAAATGGGTTAGAGTGGTGAAAGATGCTCTTAATTCTGAGTGAGAGACATGCTCATTTAGAGGATCTTCTTGAACGAGTGGAGGTGCTAACTGGTTTCCAGTTCTTCTTCCATTGGCCTTTCTGGGAGGTATGTTGTTTTAACAAAAGGAAAAGTTGGATTATATAGAGTGCTTAACTTAAGCTAATGCTCACTCACACAGTATGAACACTAAAAGAAGGGAACTTTTTCAAAAAAATGCCTCATATCCTCTTGTGCATATGGGTGGTGCACAATAGACCCATGCACAAGAATCTACTTGACACGAATTTCAGACTCCCAAGGACTCTTTGGATCCTTAGGCTCTGATACTAAGTTTGTAATGCCCCGAGACTTCACCCTGGGTATCACATGATGTTTACAATCCTAAAGGACCATAAGCTAACCCATGATTGGTACCTATTGTGAGTATTAAATAATAATAATGAAAACATATGCGGAAGTAAAACTAGAAACACCATAAGGTTCATGAAAATGAAATCTATATAGAGTAAAACTATGGAATAACTGCTAATTGAAAGTATCTGAAAGCTTCTAATATCTAAATTTAACGAGTTGAAGGGACAGGCCCTAAGTAACTCACAATTATTGTTTGAAAGTAATTGAAAAACAAAAATATTATAAATAATAAAGTGACTAAATAAGTTCCATGCCATCGATGGATGAAGGATCACTATTGTAGCTACGATTGATAAAATAAATATGACTAAGTACGGTCAGGAACTCGAGCATCTGAACCTATGATATAAGACATCATAGTGCAAAGAAAGTATGTGTCAGTACTTTGAATGTACTGGTATGCTAGGTGAGGTTAGGCTGAGATGCATGCCTTACATAAAAGATTACAATCACTAAATAATGTGGAATAAATAGATGAAAGTATATGCAAAACTGCGTGTACTGTGAGTTCTGTACACGCTTTACAAATCATATGTTGTTTGTCTAAACCAGTCTGAAACTAATGTACTGAATTTCTGATAACTGATTTTTGATGACTTAAAGTCATAATTATGTGTAGGTAAATTGAGTTTTGTACTAAATACTGAATACTGATTATTGAATGCAAAACTCTAACTTTAGGAGTTATCATCTAACCGATATGCCCCACTCTGAACTGATTGGGGTCTAATCTGTAACCCCAATTGGAAGACTGTCAGTACCATGCCATAGGTAAAAATATCTTAATGTGTGGATCCACTAAATTAGAGTCCTAGAGGACTAAAGAGTCACCCTCTAATAGTAGGTGCTCTGGTGAGATATGCGTCAACCCTTAACTAGAAGGTTAATACCTCAAACCTAAGCTGTCTACGTAGTTCTAGGATGCAGAGATTGCTACTAAAGGTCACACCCTCAACTAGTAGGTGAGCCCCTATCCCAAGGTTCACTCTGTGCTGAATCCTACTCCCAACTAAACCTACACTGAAAGGATCACTAAACTAGGCTTGACTGATCTGACACTTGACTATGTTAACTGATAGAGTGAATCTCACTCATGGTTTAACTAAATTCATTTTGTAGAATCTGAAGAACTAGGCAATTGCTAAATTTTAGGTATTTGGTACCCCCAGGACTCGATAGCATGGATAATGAAACCATATCACAAATATAAAGGAATCACATATAGGTTGTCATGCATAATTCTTTCACATAGAAACCTTGTCAAACTCCTAAGAAACTGTAATGCCCCAAAATCGGATCCCGAGACGTCACACGGTGCTTAAGGTCACAAGTGACCCCAAGCTAACCCTTCATCTAGCATAATCCAAAGAAACTGAATAAAATACATAAATTAGAAGGAATAATATGGAAACAACCCACAACTTAGTCTGACCAACATGAAAGTAAATTTACACGGTCACAATTCTGCTCATATATATACAAATCTGAAACTGAATACACTGACTACTAGTGACTATCTATGAAGCCTCTACTAGAATTAACCAAAGATAGCTAGGTCATGACTCCCAACTACCCCTACTTAATACGACTGAATACAAAAAATACAATATACCTCAAATCTGAAAAACTCAAGTCCCTGAATCAATAGGACTAATCACATGCCGATTGAGAGCTGCGACCCAGCTGAACATAATATGTGCGCTATAGCTTGTACCTATATTTTGGTAAGAATGCAGACCATGGAAATATATGGGTCAACATTTTAAAATGTACTAAGTATGAGGGGTGCATGCAACAATATAAATAGTATAATCAATTTCATGAAAACATTCATACAGACAATGATGACTCACTTGGCTTGAGTTATATCAAATCATACTTTTCATAATTTCATAATAAACAGTTCATATGATAAAATCTCATAGTCCACGTAAATCATTATAAATCATAAATTATGACAAATCATCCTAAATCATCCTAAATTATCATATCGTCAAAAATCATCAAAGGTAATTATAAATCATAATAAATGACCATAAAACATCATAAACATCTTAACTCTTTGACTCAAATCTCAGAGTGACTCGATAATTCAGGAAACTTAATCTTATGGACACGGGAGTTTCCTATAACCGACAACCCCACGTAAGCTACTTGGAATACCAACGTTTGAAACCCCCGTTGGCGGGACCGTCATATTTTTTCCAGGGAGTACGGAATTAAAAATTAATAATGACAATCAGGCTCTCTGGACAATAATATCATCATCAAACAACCCTACGGTGGCACATAGGTTTGGGGAAATACCAAATTTCCCTCTCGACGCTAAGTAATACTCCCCGATAAGCTCAGAACGTGTTAGGAAATCCACCCCAACATCACAAGGGTCTATCATAAAAACCAAATCATATCTCTGTCTCATTTATCATATCATATCAATTTGTGGATTCCTAACTCAACACATTTTAGCTCAAAACATTTTAGTCTTCCTTAACATCAACAAGGTATCAATGCATTGAACTATAACTGAATCGACATTTGGACAAGGATATGAAGACTTAATACGTAATATTTTCAATAATTTAACTCATCAAAACCATCCAAAAAATACTAAGACTCATTGCAACTTCGATATCAATATACCCAATAACTCAAATCGTCATAAGGATGCTCAAAATTTGACACATGGCTCGAAAACACTTGGAAATACCAATAATTCATTCTTGAACTTAAAACGTGGATACACGTTCCAAATATATCAAATCTTGATAGAAACACCAAGAATCCCAATATTAAATCTCAATTCATAGAACAAAAATAGTCAAATACTCATGTGATTCAAAACTTACAATTCAAATCTTTATAAATTTATAATCGAATTATTTAGACATAATCAACTTACAGAACCATATGAATCCATTAAATAATCATAATTGGCAAGCTTGAACAATTTACATATATACATAATCAAAATCACATGGTAGGATATCTTGGAAATAAATTCATTTGCCAAACTCATAATAATCCATAATAAAAATTAAAGATAGGGGTACAAGAACGAAAGAATTACTCTTGTTCAAAGTCCCACATACCTAAAAATAGAAGATGAATATGAAATTTCAACTCTGGAACTTTATTCACGAAAATAAAGGGTGGTTCTCGAAGCCCTTAACATGATCAACTCGAATCCCAAATCAATTAGAAATTTCTACGGTACAATCAAGAGACATAGAAGGATGAAATTTGGAGTAGTAAGGTTGGGGTTTGAGCCTTAGAATATTTTGGAGAAAAATGAGCTATTGAATGCTCTTAATAGACGGAAATCCATGGTTTACTCGGATTGGTCGAAATTGGAATGACCAAAATACCCTTAAAAATCAAATAATGTCAAATTTGTCCTTTGGTGGATTGTTTTGATAGGCTGAAGTAGATCGACCATAACTTATTGCTCCGATGGATAAATTGGATGAGACCAATTTCATTGGAAAGAGGACTCGCAAAGATTTCTGTTGATATATAGTTACTCACCTAGATGATTATGTACAAGGAGTTATGATCGTTTGAAGTTGACCCTCAAATTCGCCTGGCCTCAGTATTTTTTTCCTGCACATTTACTGTTACCACTATTCACAGTTAGATCGAAATGATCATAACTCATTGCTCGAGTGTCTGTTTTGGATGATCCAAATATCGTTGGAAAATTATTCGATGCTCTACATGATGACGGGTTGCATATCCAGAAATTCCACACAAAAAAATTATTAATCACGATAAAGAACAGAATTCAACATATTTTCGTCTGAGATCTTAACGGACTCTTAGAAAGATAAAAAGGCTTTAACGACTCGATACATTTGGGAGAGAAATATTTAACAGTAAAACTCGGGGTATCACATCATCTGCCCCTTGAAAACATTCGTTCCTGAATGTTTCTCGTTGGGTTAGGACGACTAGGAAAATTGAGGATGCGCAAGTAAAATAGCTTGATGAACAAGTTTATATTTTTCTAAGTATGGATTACTTTCCGATGCATAAGCTCATGATGATCACAATGACATAGTTAAGTCTACCACTAAAAGAGTTGGATGATGGAAAAATTATTAACTTCGATTTAAATCCGTATTCACAAAGGAAGAGATGAAAGGTCTAGGATATGAAAACTCGGGATATCACAATATCTCCCTCTTGGGATCGATTCTCCCTGAATAATACTAATTGATACACGGGACGCTTTATGATCGATCCGTGGCTTAATACTTGGGTTGGGAACAAAAGAAAACGCTAAATAGAATTTGGTAACTCGCTTCGACACAAATAAATTATTCTTGAAATGGTTATGCTCACGAAACTTCAAGTAGTGAGATTGGACCACACTGGAAGATGGAGGAAATATATGAATCCTTCGAAATAACTATCAAGTTGAATTTATAGGTGCACGGACCAAATCAAGACATGCTCTCATTCAATTGGGACATGATTCAAAATCTTTCCAAGAAACTTTCAACGCTACTAGGAAGCAATTGGGTTTGGGATATGGTCCTAACAATATATATATGTATATGTATATATTGAAATAAGGATTTATAACTCGACCCCAATTTTAAGTACGGAGCGTAGGTCGATCAGACTTATATCAAAATAAAAGTACTAGACCCTACGCATTACAACTCCTTACTTTCAAGATTATCAACAAGCTTCGCACACCCTTTCTCCGCCATACTATTTTCCCCCAATACCATACTTGATTCAATTCATAATTCTCACAAGGCATTTGCAATCTTGGCTATTCAAATCTAACTAAGACAAGCTCTCTCTCCTCATTTTCAAGTTTAATTTGGAGTCACCAATTCCTCCACCTGACACCGTAACATAACACCATTCCGAATTATAAATTTACACATATCTACATTGTTACAATTCCTTATCTCATAGATAATTCTTATTACCACTCAATCAATTCTAATCCACTTAATACTCACTATTTTCAATCATCATATTCATATCAACAAGTCTTGAAGCTTAGGGAACTGTTTCATAGGCATATACACAATTCAACTTATAGAAAGTCCAAGGCTTGCAAATAACATCCTCAAACATGAGATATATTCACAAACATGAGTGCTATGCAAGATCAATTTACAAGAACTTTTAGCTTAGAATTCTAAATCAACATAGATACCAAAACTTATCAATAATATAAACTTTAATCTCTGTCCATATATACACACATGATGTTCAAGCCTATCTTTATAATTACGTATACACTCCTAATCAACACCCATAAATATCTCAACTCTTTGACTCAAATCTCGGAGTGAATCGACAATTCAAAAAACTTAATCTTATGGACACGGGAGTTTTCTATAACCGACAACCCCACGTGAGCTACATGGAATACCAACGTTTGAAACCCCCATTGGTGGGAGCGTCATACTCTTTGCCAGGGAGTACGACCTTAAAACTGCAATAATCACAATCGGGATCTCTAGCTAATAATATCATCATTAAACAACCCTACAGTGGAACATAGGTTTGGGGAAATACCAAATTTCCATCTCGGTGCTAAATACTAGTCCTTGACAAGCTTAGAACGCGTTAGGAAATCCACCATAACATTATAAGGGTTTATCATAAAGACCAAATCAAATATCTTTCTCATTTATCAAATCATATCAATTTGTGGATTCCTAACTCAACACATTTTAGCTCAAAACATTTTAATCTTCCTCAACATCAACAAGGTATCAATGCATTAAACCATAACCGACTCGACATTTGGACAAGGATATGAAGACTCAATACATAATATTTTCAAAAATCTAAGTCATCAAAACCATCCAGAATATACCAAGACTTATTGCAACTTTGATGTCAATATACCCAATAATTCAAATCGTCATAAGAAAGCTCAAAATTTGAGACATGGCTCAAAAACACTTGGAAATACCAATAATTCTTTCTTGAACTTAAAACATGGATACATGTTCAAAATATATCAATTCTTGATAGAAACACCAAGAATCCCAATATTAAATCTCAATTCATAGAACAAAAATTGTTAAATACTAATGTGATTCAAATCTTTATAAGTTTATAATCGAATTATTTAGACATAATTAATCTTACAGAACCATATGAATCCATTAAATAATCATAATTGGCAAGCTTGAACAATTTACATATATACATAATCAAAATCTCATGGTAGGATATCTTGGAAATAAATTCATTTGCCAAACTCATAATAAAAATTAAAGATACGGGCACAAGAACTGAAGAATTATTCTTGTTCAAAGCCCCACATACCTAGAAATGGAAGATGCATATGAACTTCCAACTCCGGAACTTTAGTCACGAAAATAAAGGCTACTTGTTGAAGCCCTTAACATGATCAAGTCGAATCCCAAATCAATTTAAAATTTCTACGGTTCAATCAAGAGACATAGAAGGATAAAATTTGGAGTAGTAGGGTTGGGGTTTGAACCTTAGGAAATTTTGGAGAAAAATGAGCTATTGAATGCCCTTAATGGACTTAAATCCATGGTTTACCCAGATGGATCAAAGTAGGAATGACCAAAATACCCTTAAAAATCAAATAATGTCAAATATGTCCTTTGGTACTGTTTTAATAGGCTGAAGTAGATCGACCATAATTTTTTTGGTCCGATGGATAAACTGGATGAAATTAATTTCATTGGAAAGAGGACTCTCAGACCATTCTGTTGATATATAGTAGCTCACCTATATTATTATGCACAAGGAGTTATGATCGTTTGAAGTAGGCCCTAAAATTCGCCTGGCCTCAATATTTTTTTTCCTGCACATTTACTATTCACCACTATTCACGTTAGATTCGAATGATCATAACTCGTCGCTCGAGTATCCATTTTGGATGATCCACATATCGTTGGAAATATTATTTGATGCTCTACGCGATGACGGGTTGCATATCCAGAAATTCTACACAAAAAAGTTATTAATCATAATAAAGAACAGAATTCAGCATATTTTCGTCCGAGATCTTAATGGACTCTTGAAAAGAGAAAAAGGCTTTAACGACTCGACATATTTGGGAGAGAAATATTAAATGGAAAAACTTAGGGTATCATAGAAACATAACTCTAATTGTGAATGAGCAATATATGAATATCATAACTACCACATTCAACACCAAAATTCAAACATTAAACAAGGGGGTTAGATAAATCAACATGCATTCTAGTAATTCATATGGAATTCAAATTATTCTTAATTTGAAATCCACACAATATCACATGCATAAACATAATTCCATTCAAAAATGTAAATCATAATCTAAGTGCTTGAAGAAGGATTCTTGAACTCCAAGAGTGGAAGGAACCCAAGGATGAACACCTAAACATACCTTGATTGTTGAATTCATGGGAATTTTTGGTGAATCCTTAAGACTTTGACATGAATTTGAAGAACCTAGGGTTTTGTTCTGAAGAGACTTTTTGAAGAATGAATGTATTTTTTCCTTTTGGAAGCCTAATTTCGTGTTTTGGCTGAATTGGGTGAGGGAAAATGGACCTAAGCGCCCTTGGAAAATTGTAATTAAGTGGAGTAAAATATGCCCAATGATGCGATAGACAATGCATCATGTAGATGGTATTGACATGATTACTGATGCATCGCATCGATGGTGATGACACGATAGCCAACATAATGTGTCATGATCGCGTTGGGTTGCCATTTTGATCATCCAAATGTGACTCAAACGATGTTTAAAAATTCAAAAACTCACCCGAGATTACCTATAGATAACCCTGATCATGAATGAATTTAAAAATAAAAAATCTAAGGATGGAAAGATCAAAACTAAAACCATTGAAATGTCGAGACCAAAAATGAGACTAAGTGTCAACACTTAGCTAAAATTTTCTAAGTTTGGGACATCTTTTGGCATGCTATAAATGACTGAAATGACTAGGACTTTGTGGGGTTATACACTTGGTTGATGGCTGATAAATCCTTTGATGGTCCATAAACTCAAGTCGTTAATGTCTATGTGATTTTGAGCTTTACTAGTTAAGGTTGACGACTTTAGTTGACGGTTCATTAACTTGTTAATAGCTAATCAGCTCAAGTCATCAATCTCTGACAGACAATCACCCTCAGGTAAAATGAGCATTACGTCCTACCGTGATATCGTATTAAGGTAAAATAAGATGTATTTGAAAGAAGACCTTAATACCTTTTATTTCGTATGTCTTAAGCTAAAAAATTCTATATATTATAAAAGTTATGCTCATTTTAATTCGACCTTTGTAAGATCACATACTAAAACTCAATTGATAACAAATTCTCTCAACTAAACTTTGCTCTCAGTGTTTCCTATGACCATAATTCACAATGATAGCACTTTACACACTAGGTAAATGATCATTACACTTATCTATTATTTAAAATAATATCATTAGGAATTATAACATATGACGAATAGCTAGAAATTTAGCTAGGAATTTATGGAGTGTTACACCCAACCTTATAACATAATTTTTATTTTTATTAATATGGAATACTATATTTTGGTTCCCCTGATTCGAGCTAATATATGGAAAATATGACCTATGGGAAGACCCTTATAACGAGACCCCAAGAGGGGTGTACCATGTAACAGACTATGACATATATAGATTGTCGTACTTGGGAAACATATGCAATACATTAAAAATAAGCCATATTCGTTACGCCATATTATGATAAATTGTATTTAATATATGTATGGGACATCACCTAGGTAAATTTCTAGATGTCTTATAACTAAGAATAACTTTTAGGAATCATGCTTAACTAATTATGCTATTTATATAATTAAACTAAAGTTTTTGATAATCCAGTCTGTAATTGCTCATCTCTAGTACTTGAAGTATGATATGTTGACAAGACTAATATATAGGTCAGAATTTCATATTGTATATTTGTTACTTGTATGCTCATAGGTCCTTCATCTTCACCTCTACTTCACACGAGCATCCATACTTGTTACTTGTTATTCATCTGCTATAAATATAAATATATGTTATATAAATATATACTGTATGTATCGACATTCCTACATTTATGGGTGTTGCATTTTTCTCAATATAGGTATAGTTATACCTATGATCAGTTTTTCATACTAGGAATACGTTTAGCATTCAACAAAGTAGTTGGTGAGCTTCTTTTTTCTTCTATGTCATCTTGAGATAATAGATTAATAGTACTCTTTATTCATATTTATTGATCATTTTTGTAGATATGTGCCCTGTCCATCCATCTTCTATTAAACAATTATGGATTTTATTAGAGGATTATGGTGGAGACTAATGTCTGCAATTTCTACCAAATCTAGTAGCTGGTCATGATAACCCTTGAAACCAATATTCATGAGTCTAACGGATAACCTCTTGAATTTAGGCGATCCATTTCAAAAGGCCATACAGACTATGGGTAAAACCGTGCCAAGCTCATCTTTGAGATGATTCCCCTATTAAGTAGACTTAGAAGAGCCAAACATAAAATGATAACCAAGGCCAAAATTAGTAGAAAACAACCCCATGCGACATTGGACCATCCCTCGAACATCCATCTGAGTTAATTTCTTTAATCTAATGAAAACTGAACTGGTAGGCAATGGGTTGTCCTAGTCCTCCTACCAATAATGTCTCACCTGAAACAACTCTTCAGAATATAGGATATAATAAGTTACACAATCTATAGCTATAATCTAAATGGAGAAGCTGAACCAGTCGACCTCAATTGCCCAAACCGATTCTACTGATGAATAAGCATCTATACACAAAGTCTACCATAACTCTCAGTCCCTCAGTTGAAAGAGTCAAAACATTCTTGGAACTAAAAGTCCATAAGAATTGAATAAAACAAAAGAAAAAAATTACTTTTAAACCAAGTATATATGCCACAGTTCCTATAAGATCAAAAGCTAAGGTGATGCCAAGGAACACAATCACAAATTTGTTATACAATTGATGAATTGCATAATAACACAAATCCACAACTATTTTATAGATCAATAAGGTTGTAACATAACTAAGAACTCATAGAGAATGTAATGAGTTCTAATGATAGCTAAATGTAAAGAAACATAAATATTATTGCGACCAATACTCACTCCCCAAAAACACACCCTTTGGTTACCGACAACTAATACACAAGAGCATACAACCTCCAGTCTTTTCATACACCAAGTAATCCCATGAAGTCACACTAAGATTAATAAATTCCACAATGGGATGCTACCAAAACATCTTATTTAACATCCCTCAATTCAACTAAACCATGTATGACATTATAGAAGGAACTGAGTACTCATCTCAACATCAATACCCAAGATCATGACCATTATTGGGTGATGAACCAAATAACCCCAATGAAAAAACTAATTTACCAGCCTTAGAAATTGACTATAGAAAAGGATTATCAATACAAGAATTACAACAAGACTATGAAAAGCTAAACCTTTCTTCATTCCAAGTCATGATGACACCTACCATAACCTATCAGTAGGGAAGCCAACACTATAACCCGGAACTAGTACAATGGGTTACCATAGTAGGAATGTCCAACATAGACCCTATATGGGAATACAATATAACAAAGACATTCCACAATAAAAAGCTAACATCTTAATACTAATCCCATGACCTGATAGTATTAGTTCAAGAGCAACTCTAAATTAGATAATAGAAATTACAAATCAAAACTAGTAGTCTTAATTAGTCTCATACATCCATCTCAAATACAAAAGATAGAATAAGGATAGAAGGGAAAAACGACAACTCGAACTCCAAGAGCTCACCCTATCTCCTAATGATCAACATCACATAACCTCGACTAATGGTGGCTACTAGAACTCATGTCTGCATAAAAAAGTATAGAATTGTAATATAAGTACCGAAACATAGGTACTCAGTAACCATCATCGACCAATTGAGCTAAATTATAATATAAGGACAATATAGAGTAGGATAATAACTTAAAGTCAAGGTACAAAATCAAATCTAAATCTTCTCCGATATCATTATTTCAAATAAATAATCAACCATAACAATAGTACGATATTCCATATCCACATATACCTTAACGTTCATACCACATGAGAAATAATTTTGGAAAAGTAAAGCCTCATATATACAATAATAATTATGTAATTACCATAATAAACCCATCTACCATCATTAGCGTATAAAGAAAAAGAACTTACTACGATGTCCCATACCGCCAGGAAGTACACTCAAGGAAAATGAACAATGAACTAATCACGACATCCCATACCACTGGAGAGTGCACAAAAAGATCAATCCATCAACATATCAAGGCACAACTACTCAAGTAACTCACTAAATCTGTGGGATTGTACATTCCTACCATGGCCTCTTATCGAGGTCTACAATCATCATCAATACTGTAATTTGACACAACAAAGCCGATATTAACATATCATTGTTATATGGTCATTTAATCTCTAATTTATTAATAAACTTCATGTGTAGCATATACTAGCTAGCCTTCATTTCCATGATCCACTAGTTTGTAAGTCTAATAGTTTACTAGTCATCAAATAAGGAAAAACTACTAGTTACCAACACTATTACTTATTCACCTATCACAAATCTATTTATACTTAGCCTCTTAATTATATATGTCATCTATTAAGCAACCACAAAATCACATACTAGATGTCAACTTAACCACTCATTATACAATACTAGGTCTATTATCATTGAGCATATCGCAACCTTAAGGAATAGTTTTCATATTTTATCTAATTATGGTCCACCAATTAGTTCACTAGGTTTCTAGCCTACAAGTCAGTCATTTATTAGACATAACTAGTTATCACACAAGCCACTTTTCTAGGAAAAATTCCATAATGTAACTGTTTGTCCAAGTCAAGTTATTTTACAAGGTGAGCCCTAGGTTCTACAAAAGATTACACATATCAATTAGCCTTAACCCAATACTCGGTATGATTCACTTCTAGTTACTAATTAGAGTTAACAAGGGTCATACCTCTTATGTAGTAATTTATGACAAAGAATGGATAAAAATTTACTAAGGGAGACATTATGTCCCAAGTTCACAAATGGGTTTAGCCACACACGATATGACCTCACATACAGTCATGCATTCACATATATACTTACCATACATAACATTATCACATCATCATTACCTCTTCTGGATTCACTGGGCATCATCATAACATCAATATATCCTATGAATTCACCGAGAATCGTCATAAAATCAATATATCCTCTGGATTGACCGAGCATCATCATAATATCAATATATTCTCTGATTCACCGAGTATCATCACAACATAGATATATCCTTCGGATTCACCAAGCATCATTATAACATCAATATATCCTCTGGATTCATCAAGCCTCATCATAACATCAATATATCTTCCTGATTCACCGGGCATCATCATAATATCATATATCCTCCAGATTCATCGGGCATCATTATAACATCAATATCTCCTCCAGATTCACTAGGAATCATCATAACATCAATATATCCTTAGGATTCACTGAGCATTATCATCATATTAAAATATATTTAAAGATGATGATTTACACATACATATATAGTCCAATCAATAAGCATGTACAACCAACAATGATAGAGCATAAGTGATGTAGGGTAACATATAACATCATAATTTACTATTAATCATCACTACATATTATAAGTAGATATGTTAGCACGAGTATCTAAATGATATACACAATCATCATTTTTCCATGTTAACATGTTTATAAGCAAGTCAATTATAAGTCAAGTGCATGCTCTCTAGATCCCACTTTCACTCCCACTTTTCATAGTACTAACTTAAAAGAAAACTCTTTCACATAAACATTAGCTTAATCATTAGGCTTGGGTCAAAGCAATAGAGGTAACATAATTAGAGGTTCACTTGGAGAACTCACCAATAAGCCAAGCGATAGCATAACCATAGGTTCAATTTTGTAAGAATTTCCAAGGCTATCCATATCATGAAAAAAGATAATCAATCAAGTATACACATTATACAACCATCAACCACATGCATAACTGACAATCGGGTTCAACCAATATAACCGTAATAACATAACTTAGATGTTCATTAAGTATCTAGGTAACCAAAGAATTACATACTTCAAGCTTAAGGTGGGTCAAGTCCCACTCCTAAATCCCAATAATACCAAAGTTCACTTCTACAAGACTAACTTCTATTTGAAATTATTCTAGGTTATCTAAATCACACCATAAAGGGCTTATCAATTCTTACTAGGCCTATAAGGGAAAATTTTCTTCAAGTATCCTTTCTAAGTCAGCCCAGACACTAAGCCCAATTCATAACTAGTCATATCTAGGTCAACGTACTCTTAAGGTTAGTCAACAACATCATTCTTATCTATTAGAGAAACTTAAGTATTCTCATACTATTTATGAGACCACAAGTAGATCTATCCAAGGTTCTAGGCTATAGTCACAAACCACACCTTACAAGTTTAATAGCCTATAAGCATTAACTAATCCCAAATGTCACCAATCATTTATTTATCATCTAACAATATGCCCAATCTCATAAGATATCAATAATTATACTACATTCAATCTCAATCTAACTACGAGTAAGACTAACTTACCTTGAGTTCAAATTTCTCATGAACCAATGAGCTTTAACTTTCCTTTAGTTGAAGTTTCTTCCACAAGCCAAGCTAGCACAACACAATCTAAGCATTATTACAGAATAACAACAACCATTATGGCACCATAATTCCATGGGTTCAAAATTACTCCAAACCCCTAAGTGGGTCCCGCCTTCGTAAAATGTGTTTCCAAGACCAACCCATTGCTCAACTATTATTAGGGGGCTATAACTCTCAAGACATTTGAGTTAGTCAATCACACTTGTGGCTACAATTAAACCTCAAAGAGTTAGGGGTTTTAGGTCTAGAAATCAAGAAATTAACACGAAACAAGAAAGAAATCTTACCTTAGTTTTGTAGTAAAAAGGGATTAGACAAGTTATTCAACTTTCTAATCAACCCGCAAGACGCACTTTGAAGATTTTGCACTCTATTAGGGTTAGAGCTCAAGAGGGAGGCACAAAATAGCAAAAATATTGGGCACAACAAACTTGTAATAGGCTTACCCAGGTCTCGAGTCTCGAGGTTAAGGAATCACATTTGCACCCCTCATACGACAGTCATGGTATCTCTTACCATGCCAGAAATGGCTAAAACTTGGAGGTGGGTTCCAAGCTTTGGCCAATGCATCGATATGCATCCAGAGTCTATTTCGAGGAAATAAGATATGCAACCACATAAACTTTGACATTCTAGATGCGTTGGTGAAGTCAAATTTCATATTAAAGGTCTTTTTAGTAGTTTTTGCTCAATGGTAAATTAGAACCAATGAAGATTTCAAATTGGGAAAGTGGCTCTAAAAACCAAACAAACCATTAGGTAACCGAACTATTGGTTCCATCAAGTCACTAATGACTTGGGGCAGCTATGGAGAAACTCTATCAGGGAAAATAAATAAGAATGTGGATAATGACCTAAAGGGTCATTACAAAGGATAAACAATCAAGGCAATCATCTAAGGAATGGAAATTTTAAAAGTTATATTTAAAGGGATACTAATCAGATAATACAATTCACGCTACTTATAAATAAACATCAATAATAATAAATATGACAATAACAAATAGAGATATATAAAGTAGAAGCTGAATGAAAGGAAAAACAACAAGTCTCACTCCAGGATCACATCAAGACCACTAAGCTAAAGAAAGGGAATTTACCCAAGAGCTATACCCCAAGATAATAACAATATCGATCCATTTAATCTACTACAAAAAAATATATCAAGAGGGGTAGGCATTGATAAATAAACATACACAAAAGCTCACAACAATAAACATAAAAATAGCAAGGAATTTGGACACAGATGGGTATGAAAATATCACATCAAATCATAAAAAAAAATTAAAAGATATAAACTCAAATCACACCTATAATGGTGAAATCTAAATCTATAGCCCTAGGTCTGTGCGAAGAAGCATGGAAATGAATATGTTCAATCTCAAACTAGGATATAAATGAACAAATGGTATTACCAAACTGTCACTCTGACTCAGTGAGGACAACCTCTATCATAGCCTTTGAAGACTGGACTCTATATAATAAATGACATATAATCCCTCACTCGAAACACTCTTTATTTCAATTAAATATCCTTCAATAGTCATAAGAAATATCTAATCTAGTGGGAGACATATGTTGATCCTAATCGAATGACAAAACCTGAAGAATTAGATCAAGAATCCTATGATGCCTGAATAGTACTCTACCTACTGAGATAAATATTTATTTTCTAGAATTACCAAAAATTTGAGTTACTACCGATACGAGCCTGATAAGTTGGAAGTATGTCGACCTCTGTTGGAATGATCCCTACCTAAAACAAGCAACAACTATTGTTGCACTAATGAAAAGGAAACGTACCACAACCTCAATATATCTCATGAATTATCATTCTATAGTCCTTATATAAAGGTATATCCAACTACTATCAAATGCTTCGACACCAAGCAAAGTGGAAAAATTAACCCTTTGATAAATCCCTACACCTTTTATGCTCTACAGGAAATAGTGTAGGGATATGCCTACCCATTCGAGAAACCCTATCTCATACTTTAAAATTGATAAGGAACTCTACTACATACCTTTAAACCCAACTTTGGCCTAAGAATCACTCAATGTACGACCCTCTAAATTTGTCTGTGATGTATCATTTAAAAGGTGTTGTATCTATAACACAGTTTTCTACGAAACTAAGGCATTCATAAATCCCATCAAATCCTAGGCTCGTACTAAACCTCTAAATAATAATAAAGATTCTTAAACTCCCCAGATGACATTGAACGAACTCAAGTAACACCAATAGAAGTCCCATCAACATCTATCAACAACCTAGTACTATCCATTTGAGAAGTAATAGAGGCAAATGAAGTACTTGGAAGTTGACAAAGTTAAGGACACCCGATATAGAATCAAGAAATGTAATTTTTAAAATATTCCTAATAGACTTTTAAAGATAGAATAAGAATAACATTGTACCCATTTGTAGGACCCTACTAGGCATTTTGATCTTGTAGCAATGACACTAGTAAACTTAATCTCTAATGCCAAACTACATGATCAAATTTCTGTAGTCATGATGGCACCTACTAAAATAATCAAACAGAATAAAATAAATTAAAGAACTAAAAGAAAGAAATATCACCCCCGATATGGTGTCAATATATACAAGAGCCTCTAGCATAACAAGAGTGGTATATATACAAATATAGAACTATCTTAAAAATACAAAATAAAGATCAGTCTGGTAAAAGAGAGAGAAAATTAATAGCTTCGACTACAAAGAGCTCTTCCAAAATCAAACCAATGACAACTCGACATAATATACATATCAGTAGTGATAGCTCATACTATGATCTGTAGGGAGGGTAAAGAAGTCTTATTGAATTCCAAAGATAAATACAAGTGTAAATAACACGTAAGACAATGATATACATACATGAAAGTAACTAAGAAATAAAATACAATAGGGACAATAGAAAAGTAGTGATAAACCACCTTATTTTATAAGTACTAAAGATGGAAGTGCTATATACAATGGTAGTAACAAAGGAGAAGGGAAATATACAATAAGAATAGCTATAAAGATAGGGATATATGACAATACTAAATAGGTAGCTAATTTATAACTCTTAACATACACATCAATTTAAATGCAAGGTCATCGTCGTTAATATATTTAACCAAATTTAGACTCGGGGTCGAATCCACGAGGAACAATGCGAGTAGAAATCAAGTTAATTTGAAATAATGAATAATTGTTAAAATCAAACCAATAAAAATGAGGGAGATAAGTATCAACACTAATGTTTATTTTGTTTTTTTCTAGTATAAGTTTGAGATAGTGAATAATTAGAGTTTTATCAATTAGGCACGGATCTTGGTATTATTATTACGAAGGGGAGTGACACGTGGATACTAATAGTTAACTTTTTTATTAGTAGGTCTAATGTGGGTAGGTTTGGTTATAGGTTTGATGCTACTCTTTCAACAAAACACCAAAATTTCACCCATTGATTCTTTTGAATACCTAATGGGTGTGGTCAACAATTGGTGACCAAACCTCAATTTAGGCATCCCTATTTATATGATAATACCCATGGTATAGTTAACTTCAAAACCACCCTTATGTCTAAGATAGTGATAGATTAGCAAACTACGTACATTATTGTCTACCATTGCTTTGGTCTCCACATCCTCTTTTAAAGATGATTTGGATTTCTAAAGTTCACCCAAAACCCTTATTTTGAAGATGTCTTTGAGCTTTCTAGAGTTTGGAGCTTACACCCATCAAACCAATATAGGTATTTGGGGCTTTCACCCACAAATCTAAACCAAATTGGTCAAGCAATGATAAAACCCATCAACATGAACTACTAAATAGAAGCTAACAATAACAAACCATACACACTTTAATCCTAATTCATACATAACCCCAAGAGGGAGATCTAGCTACTTCTAAGATAAATAAGGAAAGATATACCCATAATCTCTATTGAAATGATTTAGTGAAGACAAAGTGAATGTTACCTAAACCTTGGATTCCCACCAATCTCCAATGAAAGTGAGCTATTCCTCGACTTAGAGGCTACTCTAATGTATTCTTCACCCAAAACATATACAATATTTTCCTTTCCAAGTATGGAGGCTATGAAATCAAGAACAAAACCTAACATTTAGGGAAGATGGAATATAATGAATTATTGTGGTTTTGAGTTTTTTTGTCAAATTTGGGATCATCCATGTGCACTTACAAGTCTTCCCTTGGGCTGCATCTTTTAGCCATGCCACAATCGTACAGGCTCGGCTACAATCAAAATTATCTTCTGCAGTTTTGATTAATTTATTGTACTTGATTACCATGATCGTGGTCATCTAGATGCGATCGTTGTAACTTAAGCCAGTTCATGGTCTATGTCTTCAGTTGCACTTTTTTGCTTCTTTTTGATCATTTTTAGCTCCAATCCATATCTTTCTATCTCATCAACTATGTGCCTACAAAATATGGATATTAGTAAATTATGTGTCATTTATTTATTAAAAACATGACAATGTGCGTGAATATTGAGTGCAAATGAGTGGTAAAATCACCATTCCTCAACACCACTAACTTAAAGATTTTTTATTGTCCTTAAGAAATACTAAATCTTACCATGAGACAACAATTATCTATGCCCAAAATTCATGCCTCTAAGCTTACCATGAATTTAGCTCAGACACTACCACAAGTAGATCATTACACTTAGGCTAAGATATTTTCATTACACCCCTCAACATAAAATGCAATATCTAAGGATGCACAAGACTTCCAAGAGAAACCAGGCAACAATAACCAATACTCTAGAAGTGACTCACTTTTGACCAAAACAAGGTTATACTCTATTTGTCTTATTGCTCAAATAGTGACAAAATCACGCACCTCAACTTATTCACATTCCTCCTCTCAAGACACAAAATTTTACATAACAAACTACTAGATATGTAACTGTAACAACCCAAAATTGCCTCTCGGGATGTCACATGGTGCCTGGACTATAAGTAGCCCCAAACTAACCCATAGAGATGGTTTCTGCTGATAACCCTCAATTCAAGGAGAAAATTTATATTGAAACACTACCACATCCATGTTCATAGAAGGGAATAAAGGAAAGAAGGGGTACTTGGTCCAAATGGTCATGATAAAGAAATTCCAACAAAACCACAATCTACTAAATATCCTGACAAAGTCTCTACAAATCCATAATCTAAAGAGTCGATGGGACAGTCCCTCAACTAGCTTGAGATTGGAAAAAGGTAACAGTATAGTCCTTCAGTACCTGGAATATCTGAAGATCGCTCCTCGAACCAAAAATACTCACCACTGTAGGCAATGTATGCGAGGTACTCAAAGATCACGGGCGAGGATGGGACTGAGCACCTGAACCTATATTATGAGACAATAAGAACATAGAAATATATATGGATCAGTACTTGGGAATGTACTGAGTATGCGGGAGTGAATGCATGTATATAAAAGAGTATCAATTTTATTCAGTCAAATCATGTATGGAATATGAGATGACTTACATGGATTGAATATGTATGAAATATAAAGTTCATAAATCATATAAGATGAGGAATATTACACAAATATCGTGAGTCATCATTCTTCAACCTTAAAATTGGGAATCGTCTCTTATTCTTAATACTCAAGGAAACAAGGGCTTTAGACAATACCATCAACACATACATATATCCCATGGTGGGTAAAACAAATTTTAATGTTCAAGAATTTATATCTCGTCAAACTCAAATACTAGAAATACAACCTCATGAGATTTTAGAACATACATAGAGGCATATCATGCAAGTTTGGAAAATATCTCATTTCAAGTTTTAGGAGAAATCATCTATTTCAAGGGAGCGAGAGAAAAGCAAGTTCCAGTGGTGGGTTGTCTTCGCGGTCCCATAACATAGTAAGAAGAGTGGCAACACTCTTTCGATCGGTGCGATAGGAAGAGGTAGTTAGAAAATCTTTCTCTGCTTTGAATAGAAAAAATCCTTTTACCCGGACCAGGTATTCAGTGTCTAGTTCGATAGGACCAGGAAAAAGAATATAAATCAAAGTAGCAGCAATCAAGATAGCAGGCAAAGTCCTATCCCCGAATGGGAAAATACTCCAGTTTAGTGAAAATAGTTCATAGGAGGGAAAATACCTTAGTTTGCAAAGAGGTAGCTGATTTCAAGTCAAAAAGGAAAAGGGAGGTTCTCCTAACCGATGATAACGCTCAATCTACAGCTCTTGTAGGAGTTTAAAGTGGTCGTAGTCAAATATAGAACCCAACTGGGTTGGGTATCGATCCCTCAGGGAATAGCTTGGTCAACAAGTAAGCAAAGATTACTACACTTCTAGTGCAAGTCTCGTAAAAAGGGGGGATTGTAATGTGTAACAAAAGTATTAATGTAAAAACTGAAAATAGCAAAGTAAAAAGAAAGAATGTTTAGTAGTTTGTAAAACAATGAGAATTGAGAAGTTGGGGTTATGTCCACCTTCTGAGTTGTACATCTCTATTGGCTATGAGTTGTGCGGAATTCAGACATGTATGTGTTTATAGAGAATTGTATTCGATGGTAAATCGAAGCGTCTTTCGACCTCAACAAGGACTATTTCACTTTAACTCTTTCGAGCTTAAAGCGTGTCTAACGGTACAAATTCTCCAAGAGGTTAATCCAGTTACGGTACTAACTTTTTAATAGGGGATGAGACCCTATTACCTTGACATTATCTCTTTTCCAGACGTATAACTTTTCTTTTGAGCAAGTTAATGCTATACTGGAATATTCTATGCGTTTGTAACCACAAGAATTTGCATTAAGATGAAGAGAATAATGATATAAGCAACACACGTGTCATGAATTCACAAACTCATAACAATAGATAGTATCTCATATGGCTTCCATAACCCCAACAGAGAAGTTTAGTTACCCATGAGTGCGAAGGAAATCACAATAGACATTGTTATTATACCACAATAAAGATTTCGTGTAGTAATAGTGTGGTAGGCGTTAGGCGTGAATTCCTAGTAAAGTAACGTTTCTCTTGTTGCGGAAATTAAGAATTGAATAGATGAATAGAAGAAGAATTAGAAGTAGAATGTATTGTAATTGATGGAAGAAGAATTGATTGTAGAATAGAAAGATGTCTTAAAATCTCTAGCAAGATAGGGTATTTATAACACCCATATCCTATTCCTACTAAGCTAATAAATTACTTAACCCAATCCTACTAGGTTAATGTATCATTATCCTAATCCTAATAAGTTACTGCTGGTCCCCAAAGTCATCAGAAATGTTGTTTTAGCCCGGGACAGATTTTCCATGCGCCACTTTTGGTCCTTGGCGCCCAAGCTTTGTTTTCCTCCTTTCGTGAAGCTTTCTTTGGCGTCAAGTAATCCATAAAATGCTGAATTCTGCATCATTTATACCTGAAACTTTGCTAATCATGTTCGTTAGCTCACTTATAGGAAAAAGGATTAAAAGTGCATGAAATATATAATTTGTTCTCAAAACATTGCTAAAATATGGGTGAAATATAGCACTATAGGCGTGTAAATTCGCCTATCATCAACACCCCACACTTAAAGCTTTGTTCGTCCTCAAACAAACTATCATGTCCATCTAAACATCAACTTAGGGTTTCACAGTAACAACACAAAATATTCATCAAGACAAGCACAACAATTATCAACAGAGAGTAGTTTTTTGATCATTAGTAGAAACAATTTAACCTCCAACATAGACTCATGATGGTGGTCAACTCATATTCAAAAGTTAAGGCACAAAGAATCATACACAACTACCCAAAACTCATCAACCATGTGTGTCTCACAATATATTACCCATAATCACTCATAAGTATAGCATATTTTTCAAACATGGGTATAAAAGTATCCTTGCTCTCGCTCTCACAAAGAATTCATATGCTGCAACTGATATCCATAGGCTTGCCCTTAGTGTAATGCTCCACTAAATGTCAGAATGCTAAGCTTAGGATCAAATAGGTCTTTACAGGTTGTAATGTAGGCTAAGGGACGGGTAGGACTATTTTGGCCAGAAATAGTGACTAAATTCATAAGCGCTTTAATACATCACATTGTATTATTAACACTTTTCTTTCAAACAACCTTTCTACTTTCTTTTATTCTACCACCCTTTTTCTCCTCTTTTGTTTTTCAATTTTGAACATAACTAACTTTTCAGTTTTATTTTTTTCTTTACTTTTTCTTTTCATAACATACCTCTTATGATAGCACTTCTTTTTCATAACAAATTCAAGCACCAATACATTCTAACGCATCATACTCACCCATTTTCCTCTTATTTCGTCACATAACTTTACAATTAAAAGCACTTAGGAATTTGGATCAAATTATGGTCTTAAAAAAATGGATTAGGCTTACATATGAGGTTGTCAAAGAAAATAGGCTAAAGGATCAAAGGGGGTTATCTAGGATGATGTCCATGGGTAGATAAAATGAAGGTAAACAATTACAGGTTGCCAAAGAAATGCCTAAATCATCTCCTAAACTTGCACTCTTTATTTTCGCTTTACATACATACCAGGCAAGTTCTAGCATCAACCACAAACATAGAATATACTATTATCTCACTCACACAAGGCACATGGTCGACTTTATTGGGAGTAGTATAGACTCTTGCCCCAACAGATGAAGGAATTGAACCACACAGTATCACATAGTGATTCACAATTAGAGCCTAAACGTTTCAATAGTCTTGATTTTAGCACAAACTCTTGTTATAATCTCATGCTGCCTATTAGAATAATTTCATGCAAAGCTAAGTAAAAAAAAATTTAACTACTAAAAAAATGAAAAACGACAAAAAAACTAAAATAAACAAACATAAATAAATGCAAATGCGGATAAGGGAGTATAGCATGCAAATACCACCACCCCACACTTAGATGGGACACTGCCCTTAGTGGAAAATAAATACGACAAACCTGGTCCGTCGGACTCCTCCTATATGTCGGGGGTCATACCTCCTTCGTCGGAATCATCATCATAGGAGTCGTCGTCATCAGAATTTTCCTCCACGTCGGAGTCTGGCATTCGTCGCTCATCATCAGTCGGCACATCGTCATCAAGAGGTTCCTCAAAGTATGTACCTACTCCACACATTTCTCTTGCATGCACATTCATTGGATAGTCATGATCCAGCTATTGGAGCTCTGCAGCAGTTGGAACACGTCCACCTCTCATCATTGTGAACTGAGTCATGCCATAAAGATGGCGAAAGAAACTCTCATCCCGAGCATGTCTCTTTGCCGTAGTAAGGTTGACGCCATGTGTGGTTTCAACATCTTTGACCTTTGTGGGGTCAACCTTTTTTGGATTGTGTGGGAGTCTATGATCAGCCGGTTCCTCTTCGATGTCTTCCTTCCTCAAGATTGCAGTCAACAGATTGCCGAAGCTGAAGTGGGACCGCTTGTGTAGCCTACCCTTCCGCATTGTAGATCGAATGATTGCCCCAATGTTGATAGGGACAGTCGTCATCAATGCGGATACCAAGCACACTCTATCTCTTGTTATCTTGGTATACTGGGTCCCTGGTATGAGGCAAGAGTTGACAATACGCAACCATATCCTTGCTTCCCTATTCAAAGGAGCATATGGGAAGGTGTTGTGTCGCCCGGTGTCTTTATGTTTGCTCCACCTTGCCATGGATCTACTTCCACAAAGTGTGTGTCTAATTGCTCTATATGGAGGTCTACTATACAGCTCTCTGAATGGTGATGGATCGACTGAAGGCAAGCCAAGAAAAGAGTTGAAGAAATCCACATTGAGTTGTAAAACTTGGCCCTGAATCTTGACTTCGCTGCCTGTGGTTTTCGGCGACCAGTTGGCATAAAATTCTCTTGTCAAATCGAGATTGCATTCTCCCATGTCTCAGAAGATGAAATCAAGATGTGATGCCATGATCTTTTCCAACATGCGCGGCTCCTTCTTCGCTAGGCTTTCCTTGTTTATCAAGTCCACATGAACATATTTTCTTTCCTTGTTGTTCCTATACCATTCCTTTGCTTCCTCCTCAAGAACCCATTTTATTCCAAACATGCGGCATGGTAATTGCATTGAGGATGATTATCCTTGCTCTTTGCGGCCTCTTTTCTTGCTTTTTTGGGAAGTGGTAGCCTTATCTTTGCCTTGTCTTGCTTTGGGTGCCATTGTACCTGAGACTTAACACAGTGTTCATGTTAGCATCATCTCAATGGATACAAGCTATACACAAGCAATATGGGTACCACCCCACACTTAGTTTGTTGATACAAATTAGGGAAGTGAAAGTGGTCGATTACTTAGACTTCATCGACATACGTTTTAGGTGCTATATTCCAACAATAAAATCAGAGATGTCACACTTCTTGTAATCTTTGCAATACTTTCATGATGGATATAGCAAGACTACTACATAGGGATTACATGAAGGTATAGTATCTATTAATAATCTCAACCTCCTATGTCGGTAGGCCACTATAAGTCTCATTCCGATGAACAAGTCGTTCCAACATGGAAGTATTCAAGTGACAAGATTATGCAATGTTAATGACTATAGCAATTCCGCAAGTAGTATAACAATGCATCAAAATCAAATTTAAGTTGGAAACAAGTTAAGATTATCCTCACATATATGTTCACTCACTTGGTTGTGTATCAACAATTCAAACACATTCACATCACCAATAATTCTTCAAGATTTAGCAATTTATAATAGACGTAGTAACGTAGTACTTACGAAAAATAAATGAGGAACAAAGAGTAATTACGTGATTGAAGCCTTTGGAGATGTTCTTGTGAAAAAATAGAGCAAAAGAAAATTTTTTGAGAGGATTTGGATGCTATGGGCGGCGCCTAAGTTAGGTTTTCAATGTGTTTGTGCTTTAAGACTAAGTCTCCTATTTATAGAACCAAGTTGCGTCGGGTTTTGACCCAGTTAAAATTGGATTTGGAGACAAAAAGTGACTATAGGCGGCGCCTTTAGCTTTGCCTATGCTTGGCATAGGCGGCGCCTTTTGCAAAGCCTTGTCTAGCATAGGCGGCGCCTTTAGCTTAGAATTTGGTGACCATAGGCGGTGCCTTTCACTTTGCATATGAGATTCAGAGACAAAAGGCTTTAGCATAGGCGGCGCCTATGCTATGGCATACTTGAGCATGGGCGGCGCCTATGCTATGGCACACTAGATTCCGAGACCTTAGGCCATAGTATGGGCCTTGCCTTGTTCGTGGCCTAGTTTTACCTTGGCCTAGCCTTGTTTGATGCCTATATTTTTATGAGGAATGATCAATCCATAGCCCTTTGCATCTTCATTCCTAACTTACCACCTTTAACATGCAATACGTCCAAATCGTAATTTGCAACCGATCTCCTCGTTTTATACTTCTTGCACCTACATTTACTCAAAACCAATAAAAACGATTAGAACGATGGGTTGCCTCCCATAAAGCACCTTAGTTTTGGTCGTGGCACGACTCTTCTTTTTGGATTTTTATTTATCGAAAGCAAAAGACAAAAAATGCAAAATGATAAACGATGGGTTGCCTCCCATCTAGCGCCTTATTTATTGTCGCGGCACGACATAGTTACCTTGAGTACTTAGACTTCGTGGAGATAAGTGATAGCCATATAATTTATCGAATCAAGAAGACTGATATAGGGTTTAACTTGTTGGCCATTCACTTTGAAGACAACACTATTATTGTCTTCCAACTCAACTACTCCAGACGAGTAGACTTGGATAACTTTGTATGGACCAGACCACTTGGACTTTAACTTACCTGGGAATAGCTTCAATATGGAGTTGAAGAAAAGCACCATATCATCCTTTTGAAAGTTTCATCGAACAATCCGCTGATCATGATACTTTTTCATCCGCTCCTTATATAGGTCTGACCTTTCATATGCATGGAGACGGAATTCGTCCATCTCGTTCAGCTGCTCCACTCTCAGATTCATTGCATCATCCCAATTCACATTCAATCGCTTTAATTCCCATAATGCCTTATGGTCAAGCTCAATGGGTAAGTGACAAGCCTTCCCATAAACTAGTTGATAAGGGGACATGCCAATTGGTGTTTTGAATACAGTCCTATAGGCCCATAGTGCATCATCCAACTTCCGAGACCAATCTTTCCTATTGGCATTTACCGTCTTCACAAGGATTTGCGTGATCTCCCGATTGGAAACCTCTACCTGGCCACTAGTTTGTGGGTGATAAGGCGTGGCTACCTTATGTTGCTTGACACCAAATTTTGCCAACAAGGATTTGAATAGCTTGTTGCAAAAGTGAGATCCTCCATCGCTTATAATAGTACGTGGTACTCCAAAGCGAGAGAAAATATTCCTCTTCAAGAATGCTACAACACGCTTTCCTTCATTGTCGGCCAACGCTACAGCTTCAACCCATTTTGAGACATAATCTATAGCAACTAGGATGTACTTCATTCTAAACGAATTTACGAATGGACCCATGAAATCAATACCCCATACATCAAATAGCTCTACCTCAAGAAATTTTCGACATAGGCATCTCATGGTGTTTCGAAATAGCGCCTTGGCGCTGGCATTGGTCGCATCTTCTAACAAAGTCGTAGGCATCTCTAAATATCGAAGGCCAATAATATCCCGTTTCCAATACCTTTCTTGCTGTCCGATTACCTGCATGATGTCCTCCAACTTGGGAAGTGTGGCATGTTTCTAATATAGTAGGCACCTCTACATGGGATATACATCTTCGGATAATACCATCCGCACATCATCGAAACAAATATGGCTCATCCCAAAAGTAGTGTTGTACGTTATGCATAAACTTCCTCTTTTGATGGTAGGATAAGTTTGCAGGTACCACATTACTCACCACAAAATTCGTAAAGTCGGCATACCATGGTAATCCTTCCATTGTTGCCGCTAAGATCTCCTCATCAGGGAATGCATCATCAATCTTGATTTCAGGCTGCGCCACATGCTCATTCTCAAGTCTAGATAGATAATCAGCTACTTGGTTCTCACAACCTCTTCTATCTTTAACCTCGAAATCAAATTCTTGCAACAGAAAAACCCATCGAATTAGTCTTGGTTTTGCATCCTTCTTTGTCATTAGATATGTTAGAGCTGCATGGTCTGTATGAACGATCACTTTGGTACCCAACAAATAAGCTCGAAACTTCTCAAACGCATACACAACCGCTAGGAGCTCTTGTTCTGTGACAGTGTAGTTCTTTTGGGCTTCGTTTAGGACCTTGCTCGCATAGTAGATAGGATGAAATAACTTCTTCTTTCTTTGTCCAAGTACAGCACCAACGGCTACCCCACTAGCATCACACATGACTTCGAACGGGAGAGACCAATCTGGTGCTACCATGATAGAAGCTTCAATTAGTTTTCCTTTGAGGCATTCAAATGCCTTCAAACAATCTTCATTGAAGTCAAACTTTGCGTCTTTCTCCAAGAGTTTGCACAATGGACTAGTAATTTTGGAGAAATCTTTGATGAACCGTCGATAGAAACTTGCATGACCGAGAAAATTATGAACTCCCTTCATAGAAATTGGAGGTGGTAGCTTCTCAATGATTTCAATTTTCGCTCGATCAACCTCAATTCCTCTTTTGGAGATTTTATGTCCAAGAACGATACCTTCTTTTACCATAAAGTGGCACTTCTCCCAATTCAGCACTAGGTTGAATTCTACACATCTTTCCAATGCCATGCTTAGGTTTATCAAGCACGCTTCAAAAGACTCACCAACAACTGAAAAATCATCCATAAATACCTCCAAAGTGTCTTCAACCATATCAGAAAAAATGGACATCATACATCGCTGAAAGGTGGCTGGTGCGTTACATAGCCCGAATGGCATACGTTTAAAGGCAAATGTACCATATGGGCATGTGAAGGTTGTCTTCTCTTGGTCTTCGGGGGCAATACAAATCTGATTATAGCCTGAATAACCATCTAGGAAACAAAACCAACCTTTCCCCGCTAATCGATCTAGCATTCGGTCCATAAATGGCATTGGAAAGTGATCTTTGAGTGTCCATAAATTTAGCTTTCGGTAGTCCATGCATACTCTCCATCCGGGATGGGTCTAAGTGGAATAATCTCATTCTTTTCATTCGCGACCACCGTCATGCCTCCTTTCTTGGGGACACATTGTACCGGGCTTACCCATGTACTATCAGAGATTGGATACACAACTTCTGCGTCTAACCACTTGATGATTTCTTTCTTCACCACTTCTTGCATAGGTGGGTTTAGTCGTCTTTGATGCTCAATGGTGGGTGTACAATTCTCTTCAAGATGAATCTTGTGTGTACAAATCCCAGATGGAATACCAATAATATCCGCAATGGTCCATCCAATGGCTCTAATATACTTCCTTAGAACAGCAATGAGAGCTGCAACTTGTTGCTCACCCAAATCTGCTGCCACAATGACTGGAAGTGTGTTTTCGCTTCCTAAGAATGCATACTTTAAATGACTTGGCAGCTCCTTCAATTTTAACGTGGGTGGCTCTTCAATAGATGGCTTAGCTGGTGGTGTGGGTTAATTTTTGAGATCAAGGTCCAACTTCTTGGGAGCATGGCGATATGTCCCTAATCCTAATAGAGCACAAATAGTTTTTTCAGAATTTTCAGAATCCTTACTCTCACCATTCATAAGCAAAGTCGCCAATGGGTCATCAATCAGCTGCTCCTCTTCAAGTAATTCTTTCTCATCATCAAAGTAAACATCAGCCACCGAGAATACATTCAGCTCTTTGGGTTGCTTCATTGATTTGCAAACATCAAAGCGAACTACTTCGTCATTTATTTGGAATGAAAGCTCATTAGCTCTCAAATCAATAAGCACACTTGCCGTATCAAGGAAAGGGTGCCCCAAGATTATGGGAACTTCTGAATCTGCCTCACAGTCCAAAATAACAAAGTCTGCTGGAAAGATGAATGAAGAAACCTTTACCAATACATCACATAGAATACCAACAGGTCGTTTTACCGACCTATCCGCCATTACGAGCCTCATATTGGTTGGAGTAGGATCACCCAACCCCAACTTTTTATAGATAGATAGTGGCATCAAATTGATGCTGGATCCTAAATCACATAATACCTTGGCAAAATTTAAAGATCCAACGGTGCAAGAAATAGTGAAAGCATTGGGGTCAGCCTTCTTCTGAACTATTGATCGGGTAGCGATTGCGCTGCAGTGATGAATATCATCTTTCAACTCATAACTTGCTGCCCGCTTCTTTGTCAAAAGATCCTTAATAAATTTTGCATACCCAGGCATTTGTTCAAGTGCCTCCACCAATGGAACATTAATGGTCAGCTTCTTTAACATAGTCATGAATTTGCTGAACTTCGTGTCATCCGCCACCTTCTTCAATCTTTGAGGGAAAGTTGGTGGTGGGTATGAAATTGTTCTCTCCACATTTTTCTTCTCTTCTTGCTTCCGTTTTTCAGCTTTTTCAGGTTGCAAATCATGAGGGGTGACGTTATGGACGTCAGGATCAGCTGCTGCGGCATCTTCCCCTTTCGCCTTATCATCAATGTCCACTACTTCGTCAACCACTTACTTTCCTTTTTCTTTAGTTTCCAGCACCTTAACACTTCGGGTAGTAATGGCCATGCATGACCCATCATTCCTTGGGTTTTGCACAGTGTCGCTAGGTAAAGTGCCAGCCTTTCTTTGATTGAGTGCTGCTGAAAGTTGGCTCAATTGCTTCTCTATTTACTTGATTGAAGTGGAATGAGAATCAACTAATTGTTTCATAGAGGACAAATGATTAACTACCTCCGTTACTCCCGCACTCGTTGCTTCTACTCCTTTCAATATTTTAGTGATCATGTCTTCCATACTTCCAAAACTAGATATGGTGGCGTCACGTCTTCCAGGGGGAACGTACAAACCACTCTTTTCATTCTTGTTCTTCCAACTACCTTGGTCCTTGTTTCCAGATTTATCATAATAGTTCCGACCTTGGTTTCCTTGGGTATTCCCTCGGAAACCCCCCTGATTATTCAAGTAGTTGGCCTCTTCTTCTGAATCAGATTCATCTTTTCCTTTTGACGCAACAGCTTTAACTTTTTCGGTCTTCCCTGATAATAGATGCTTTGTAAGAAGATCTACTTGTGTTTTCATGTGCGCCATATCTTGATCACGTTCTTATTCTCTTCTCCTTTGGTCTGCAGTCATGCCAATAGATAAAGTGGGGCTTGCAACCTCAGAATCCCTGGTATGCCAAGCTCTACTTTGCTTCGTCATCCGATCTAGCATATTGCTTGCCTGCCCAAAGGTGAGGTCCATAAAAGATCCTCCAGCTGCATTATCCACCACTGGTTTAGTTATTGAATTCAAGGCTCTATATAGTATCTCCATTAGGTGAACATTAGTCATATGATGGTTCGGGCACCGCATTAGCTTTGTCTTTAACCTCTCCCATGTTTCATGAAGGGCTTCAGTTGGAAGCTGACGAAAGTTGCTGATTTTATCTCTCAATTGTGCTCTTTTGGATGGCGGAAAGAATATTTCTAGGAAAGCGTCTCTCAATTGCCTCCAATTTGTAATAGAATCAGGAGTCAGCCCGTTCAACCATAGATTTGCCTCCCCAGACAGAGACAATGGAAATAGACCTAATCGAATTGCATTCTAACCAACACCAGGATTGTCAAACGACTTGCATGTAGAAATAAAGTTGATGAGATGCATATTCGGATCATCGCCTGCTAGTCCACCAAATAATCCCTTGAGTTGTAATAACTGAATCATGGTGCTTGTGATGTTGAACTTGGCTCCGGGCGCTAATGGTGGAGGAATAATGGCTCCTGTGGCTCTGGCTCCATCAAGATCATCATTATCATCATCAAAAGTTGGTTGCATAGCTCGGCGTTTATGTCTAAACCTAGCTTGACGATCTCTTCTGTTGGCAGGTGCTGCGATCTCAGCAGCATGCCTAGGGTTTAGTAACTCGTCATCACCTAGGTCCTCGTCGTTAGGATTTATTGCTCGCCCAGGGTTATCAATATTCTGTTGATGCACTTGAGCGGCGGCTAGAGCAGTTAGTCTCGCCTATTCCTGTTGAGCAGCCATCCTTTCAATTTCGTGTTGTGCCTCCATTCTGCCAATACGTTGTGGTTCAGGATTGATAGGTAATAACGGTTGACCAGAACTTCGAGTATGGGGCATGCACTGAATAAAAACCTGCAGTAAACAAAAACAAAAACTAAAAGTAAAAGTACGAGAATCTTTGACCAAAGGGTCTAGTAATTATCACAAACTTAATTGACACCCGTAGTCCCCAGCAACGGCGCCAATTTTTGATAACGCTCAATCTACAGCTCTTTTAGGAGTGTAAAGCGGTCGTAGTCAAATATAGAACCCAACTGGGTTGGGTATCGATCCCTCAGGGAATAGCTTGGTCAACAAGTAAGCAAAGATTACTAGACTTCTAGTGCAAGTCTCGTAAAAAGGGGGGATTGTAATGTGTAACAAAAGTATTAATGTAAAAACTGAAAATAGCAAAGTAAAAAGAAAGAATGTTTAGTAGTTTGTAAAACAATGAGAATTGAGAAGTTGGGGTTATGTCCACCTTCTGAGTTGTACGTCTCTATTGGCTATGAGTTGTGCGGAATTCAGACATGTATGTGCTTATAGAGAATTGTATTCGATGGTAAATCGAAGCGTCTTTCGACCTCAACAAGGACTATTTCACTTTAACTCTTTCGAGCTTAAAGCGTGTCTAACGGTACAAATTCTCCAAGAGGTTAATCCAGTTACGGCACTAACTTTTTAATAGGGGATAGGACCCTATTACCTTGACATTATCTCTTTTCCAGACATATAACTTTTCTTTCGAACAAGTTAATGCTATACTGGCGTATTCTATGCGTTTGCAACCACAAGAATTTGCATTAAGATGAAGAGAATAATGATATAAGCAACACACGTGTCACAAATTCACAAACTCATAACAATAGATAGTATCTCATATGGCTTCCATAACCCCAACAGAGAAGTTTAGTTACCCATGAGTGCGAAGGAAATCACAATAGACATTGTTATTATACCACAATACAGATTTCGTGTAGTAATAGTGTGGTAGGCGTTAGGCGTGAATTCCTAGTAAAGTAATGTTTCTCTTGTTGCGGAAATTAAGAATTGAATAGATGAATAGAAGAAGAATTAGAAGTAGAATGTATTGTAATTGATGGAAGAAGAATTGATTGTAGAATAGAAAGATGTCTTAAAATCTCTAGCAAGATAGGGTATTTATAACACCCATATCCTATTCCTACTAAGCTAATAAATTACTTAACCCAATCCTACTAGGTTAATGTATCATTATCCTAATCCAAATAAGTTACTGCTGGTCCCCAAAGTCTTCAGAAATGTTGTTTTAGCCAGGGACAGATTTTCCATTCGCCACTTTTGGTCCTTGGCGCCCAAGCTTTGTTTTCCTCCTTTCGTGAAGCTTTCTTTGGCGTCAAGTAATCCATAAAATGCTGAATTCTGCATCATTTATACCTGAAACTTTGCTAATCATGTTCGTTAGCTCACTTATAGGAAAAAGGACTAAAAGTGCATGAAATATATAATTTGTTCTCAAAACATTGCTAAAATATGGGTGAAATATAGCACTATAGGCGTGTAAATTCTCCTATCATCAACCGACATAAACCATGCGAGCTACATGGAGTCCAACATTTTGTGCTCTTAAGGAAGAGACCCCACGTTGGAGAAGATTGTCATACTCTTGCCAGAGAGTATAACATACGTCTAGTGATCACTAAATGAAACTCAGCCTTGGGCCCAATCATAATCATCATAAACTAGGCCTCAGTCCCAACCTACAGTGGCACGTAGATTTGGGGTAAGAAACTGTAGTGACTTACCCGTTTGGTGCTAAATACTACTCCCTTTCGATTATTTGTGCTCATCTCATAAAAATCCACTATTTGAATAATCTCATGGTTCACCACGAATCCAATGATCAAATCGATAATCTCATATAGTGAAGTGGGTTTCAAAGCTCAAGACCATTAGGTCAATTCATTTATTAATCATCTCAAAATACTCAAATAATGGGGGCTTATAGCACCAGAGTTCATACATTCATAAGTCTCAAATAAGGCTTACTAACCCATAGTTCAATCTCAAGTTAAAGCTCATCAAAACCATAATATATAGCATATAGACTCATAAACCATGTGGAAATTTAGGAATTTCATAAATTTATCTCAAAATCTCAATATAAGTCATATGTTTCGATATCTCAAACATTGCAAATATTAGCTTCTCAAGGAGTAAAATTATAGGGTTATTATCGAGCTGTAATTTCTTAAGAAAACATACAGGAAATCATGTCATTTGACTCTCAATTCATGAAAAATATCAAGAAAATGCATTCAATAACAATGGGCGAAAACCCCCAATTCAAATTTATGTAAAACCTCATATATTTCCGGAAAAATTCATGATGTAAATAAGCCTTTTGGGCGCAAGAGTGAAAGGGTTACCCTCGTTCAAAACCCCACATACCTTAGATTTAGAAATTGGACAAACAATCTTCCTCTAAGCTTTCTCTTCTCACTCTGGAGAAAGTGTTTTTGATGCCTTTGAACTTGGGAGATTCAATCCTCCATTCACTAGCACAATCAATGATGATTTATTTAGGTTTATTGGGGAAGAATTCTTGTTTTTATTTGGTTTGAAGGAGAAAAGCCTAGCCCATTAGTATGAGAGATGAGACAATAAGGCCAACTGATCACTTGGTTTATAAATAAAGGCCTTAAAGGGTAGGAAAAGACCTAAATATCCTTTTAAAAATGGGTTTAAAATTTTTTAGCGATGTCTGTGACGGTCGAATTGATAGTTCGTCAGGAGTACGATGGTCCATAGGATCATTCGTCGAATAATGGCAAAAAGTTGAACGTACTTTCTTGATATGACGGTCTAATCGATGGTCCATCAAAAGTTTGATGGTTTTTCGATTCGACCGTTGATCGATGGTCAGGATGAGGCCACACTACCTTAAAATGATGGTCAAAGTTACAGTCCATCAAAAATTTGGAGGTCCATCAATTTGGCCATCACACGATGGCCAGAAATAGGGGTCACTGCCTTGGTTTCGATGGGACAATCGACGGTCCATCTCAAACTTGAAAGACCGTTGAATCGTACGTCAAACTTGGGCAATTCCACCACCGTTCAGTAAAATGGCCTTAACTTCTCACCCTGATATCGAATTTTGACAAAATTTATATTGTTCGAAAGCAAACTCAATTTCCCACACTATAGAAAGTCATTTTTAGGAAAATTCCACAAAATTAAATCACTAATCACTTAGGATGACTTTTCTTAATCTCTTAGGGCCTGGATTACACTTTATTCAATAGATTCCAAGGTTCAAACTATGAGGCAACTTTGTCAGGTCTTACATTACCTGCCCCCTAGAAATATTCATCGTCGAATGTCACTAGTTAGGCAAGGGATATAGGAAGAACAGAGTACCCCAAGATGAAAAAATTACCTAATAGTTCCACATATCCCTAAACTCATGAACACTCCGAATATTGCAAGAACTCATACAAGGATGGATGCATAGCTAAACTATAGATAAGAAGGGATGAATTAAATAAGAATAGTACCTTCGGATTGATATGAACTCACAAAAAAGAGGTGCGGGTATTTTGCTCGCTTGTCTGCTTCCGCCTCCCAAGTAGCACCCTCAACAGATTAGTTCCTCCACAAAACCTTAACCAAGGGAACTTCTTTGTTCCTGAGTCTACGGATCTGAAAATCTAGGATCTCCACGGGAATCTCATCGAAGGAAGGACTATCCTGAATATTGACACTCTCTAAAGGATCAACCACAATAGAATAACCAATATTCTTCTTAAGCATGGAGACATGAAAGATAGGGTGAACGGCGGACAACTCTGAGGGAAACTCAACCTCATATACTACCTTGCCAACATGGCTTAAGCCTCTATATGGGCCAATATAACGAGGACTCAACTTTCCCTTTTTAAAAAATATTTTCATCCCTTTCATGGGTGAAATCTTCAAGTACACCAAATTACCCAGCTCAAACCAAAGATCTCTCCTTCTCACATCGGCATAAGTCTTTTGAAAACTTAGAGCCATCTTCAACTTTTCTCTAATCAAATTAACTTTCTACAAAGCTTCAAATACTGCATCGGCTCCAATCGCGACCGCCTCACCCACTTTGAACCAACCTATGGGTGATCTACACCTCCTACCATACAAGGCCTCAAACGATTCCATATCAATGCTAGCATAGAAACTATTATTATAGGCAAACTCAATCAGTGGACAATACTCATCCCAATAACTTTTGAAATCAAGAGCACGCGCCTTCAACATACCTCCAAGGTCTGAATGGTCCTCTTAGCCTGACCATCTGTCTGCGGGTGAAATGCATAACTCAATCGAAGTTGGGTACCAAGACCTTGCTGAAACACCTTCAAAAATTGAGAAGTAAACTGAGTACCCCGATCCAAAAAGATAGACAAGGGGACTCCATACAGCCTGACCAACTCTTGAATATACAATCTAGCATAATCCTCAGTCGTATAAGAAGTATGCATGGGCAAGAAATATGTGGACTTGGTTAACCTATCCACAACAACCCAAATAGAGTCTTGATGATGACGCAAAAGAGGCAATTCGTTCACGAAGTCCATATTCTCCGCTTCCCACTTCCAAGTGGGTATAGTAAACTATTGCATCATGCCAGTAGGTCTTTGGTGCTCTACCTTAACTTGTTGACACATTGCATACCTCGCTACAAACTAGACTATGTCCTTCTTCATATCATTCCACCAATAGATTTCCTGCAAGTAGCAGTACATCTTGGTAGTGTCGGGATGAATGGAATAACGCGCTCCATGTGCTTCAGCCAAAACCCTCTGCCTTAAATCATCAGCACAAGGGACACATAACCTACCATGCAATATAAATACACCATCTCCCCCTTGGGAGAAAACCTCAAAATTTTTGTCCGTAACTGACTCCTTCAGTTTGATGAAACTAGGAGCCCTATCCTTCTTCTCCTTCACTTCTGAGACTAAAGAGGAGTAGAAACTACTCTGCACCAACTTACTCCCTTCCACTGAATCAAGCAACCTAACACCCAACCTGGACAAACAGTGAACATCATAAGCCAACTCTCTCTTATCTTCCCCTATATGTACAATATTATCCATGGACAATCTGCTAAGGGCATCCGCCATTATATTGGCCTTGCTCGGGTGATACAACACACTCATATCATAATCTTTCAACAACTTCAACCACCTCCCCTGCCTATGATTCAAATCCTTCTGGGTGAACACATACTGTAGGCTCTTATGATCAGTAAACACATCTACATGGACACCATGAAGATAGTGCCTCAAAATTTTCAAAGCAACGACCACAACAACTAGCTCAAGGTTATAGGTCGGGTAATTCTTTTCATGCAGTTTAACCTGTCCAGAGGAATAGGCTATAACCTTACCTCTCTGCATCTACACATATCCCAATCAAACTTTAGAGACATCACAATATACAACAAAACCTTCAAAGCCATCAGGCAAAGTCAACATAGGGGCTAAAGTGAGCCGATTTTTCAGCTCTTGAAAACACTTCCAACAGGACTCGGACCACCAGAATTTAACATTCTTTTGGGTAAATCAGGTCATAGGAGACACAAGGGAAGAAAAAACCTTAACAAAATGATGGTAATAGTCAGCTAGACCCATGAAACTCCTAATGTCAGATCGGGAGATAGGTCTAGGCCAATATTTAATAGGTTTAGTCTTTTGGGGATCAATTGTAATACCCTCAGCTACAAAAACATGACCTAGAAAGTCTACAAACCTTAGCTAAAATTCATACTTACTGAATTTGGCGAACAAATAATGGTCCCTAAGAGTTTGTAAGACAATTCTAAGGTGTTGTAAATGTTCATTCTCATCGCGGGAGTACATAAGGATGTCATCTATAAAGACGATGACGAACATATCAAGATATTGATTGAACACTCAATTCATAAGGTCGATGAAAGAAGTCGGGGCATTATTTAGCCTGAAGGACATGACTAGGAACTTAAAGTGACCATAGCGGGTTTGGCTGTCTTTGGAATATCACACTTCCTGACCTTAAGTTGATGATAGCCGGATCTAAGGTCTATGTTGGAAAACTAACTTGCACCTTGAAATTGATCAAAAAAGTCATCAATTATTGAAAGAGGATACCTATTTTTGATTGTGACCTTGTTTAGTTGACGGTAGTCAATACACATATGCAAGGATCTATCCTTCTTTCGCACGAATAAAACTAGTGCGCCCCAAGAAGAAATGTTGGGCCTAATGAAACCTTTATCTAGAAGATCTTTGAGTTGTTTTTCAGCTCCTTGAGCTTGGCAGGTGCCATACGGTATGGGGGTATAGAAATAGGCCGAATGTCGGAAAAAATATCCACTCCAAACTCTATCTGTCTATTGGGAGGTACTCCTGGGAGATCTTCCAAAAAGACATCTAGGACCTCATTAACAATATCGACTGACTGACTAGTTAGAGTTTTGGACTGAGTGTCTTTGCCTCTAACTAGGTGATAGATGCAACCTTTGGATATTAGTTTTCTTGCTTTGATGTAGGAAATGAAATGACTTTTGGAAGATACCGAACTCTCGGACCATGCAAACACTGGTTTATCATGAAATTGAAATTTGAATACACGGGTATTACAGTCTATACATGCATAGCAAGAATGAAGCCAATCCATACCCAGAATAAGTTCAAAATCTACCATGTCTAACTCTATCAAGTTTGCAAATATGACTCTATGAAGCACAGTGATAGGACAATATCTATGTGCTTGTTTAGCAATAACTGACTCTCCAACTAGTGTAGAAACTAAGAAAGGCTCGAGAATCCTTTCAGGACCCCTTTAGAAACTTAGAGCCACAAGTGGGGTCAAATAAGAGAGAGGGTCACATAAGAGAGATTTGACCAGGGTCCAAGAACACATAAACATCAAGAAAAAAGACTTGAAGCATACTAGTAACAACATCAGGGGAGTCCTCCTTCTCCCGACGGGATGTCAAAGCAAAAAATCTGTTCTAGCACTGAATGCCAGCAATACTACAAGAAGTTCCCTGAATAGGGGCGGGACGAGGTACTTGAGATGGTGCACTAGTAGCTGGTGCTGGAAGTCTGTGGTCCTACTTGCCACAGCCAAAACAACCTCTCACATCACCAAAACACTCCCCGGAATTATTTCTACCACATTTAGAATAAGGAGGATGATAGGGCCGATTGCGGGATTGGGTAAGTCACTACGGTTTCTTTCCCCAAAACTACGTAACACATTTACCAAAAATAAGTCACGGTACATCTTGGTTGGGCCGGGATAAATAAAATAACGTGTGCCATGTGCTTCACCCAAAACCATCTGCCTCAAATCATCAACACACGGGATGCACAACCTACCATGCAATCTCAACACACCATCTCCCTCATGGGAGAAAACCTCAAACTTTTGGTCCTTAACTGACTCCTTCAGTTTGATGAAACTAGGATCCCTATCCTACTTTTCCTTAACTTCTAAGACTAAAGAGGAGTTGGAACTACTTTGCACCAACGTACTTCCCTCTACTGAATAAAGTAACCTAACACCCAACCTGGGCAAATAGTGAACATCATGAGCCAACTCTCTCTTACCTTCCTCTATATGTATAATATTACCCATGGACAATCTGCTAAGGGCATTCGCCACTACATTGGCCTTGCCCAGATGATATTACACTCTCATATCATAATTTTTCAACAACTTCAACCACCTCCTCTACCTAAGATTTAAATCCTTCTAGGTGAACACATACTACGGGCTCTTATGATCAGTAAAAACATCCATATGGACACCATAATGATAGTGTCTCCAAATTTTCAAAGCAATGACCACAGAAACTAGCTTAAGGTTATGGGTCGGGTAATTCTTTTTATGCGGTTTCAACTGTCTAGAGGCATAGGCTATAACCTTACTTCTCTGCATCAACACACATCCCAAACCAACTCCGGAGACATTACAATATACCACAAAACCTTCAGAACTATCAGGGAAAGTTAACACAGGGGCTAAAGTGAGCCGAGTCTTCAGCTCCTAAAAACTCTTCCAATAGGACTCGGACCACCAGAATTTAACATTTTTTTGGGTTTATCGGGTTATAGGAGATGAAAGAGAAGGAAAACCCTCAATAAAAAAATGGTAATATCTAGCTAGACTAAAGAAACTCCTAATGTTGGATGGGGAGATAAGTTTAGGCCAATTTCTAATAGCTTTGGTCTTTTGGGGATCAAATCTAATACCCTCGATTGAAATAATATGACCCAGAAAGGCTACAGACCTTAGGAAAAATTCACCCTAACTAAATTTGGAAAACAACTAATGGTCTCTAAGAGTTTCCAAGACAATTCTAAGGTGTTGTGCATGTTCATTCTCTTCATGAAAGTACACAAGTATATCATCTATGAAGCCAATGATGAACATATCAAGATATTGCTTAAACACTCGATTTATAAGGTCCATGAAAGCAGCCGGGGCATTGGTTACACCGAAGGACATGAAAAGGAACTCAAAGTGACTATAGCGGGTTCGGAAGGCTATCTTTAGAATATCACACTTCCTGAACTTAAGTTGATGATAGCCGGACCTAAGGTCTATCTTGGAAAAATAACTTGCACCTTGTTACTAATCAAATAGGTCATCAATTCTTGGAAGAGGATACCTATTTTTTATTGTGACCTTGTTCAGTTGACGGTAGTCAATACACATACGCAAGGATCCATCTTTCTTTCGCAAGAATAAAACAGGTGTGCCCCAAGGAGAAATACGGGGCCTAATAAAACCTTTATCACTAAGATCTTTGAATTGCTTTTTCAGCTCCTTGAGCTCGGCAAGTGACATAAGGTATGAGGGAAAAAAAATAGGCCAAATGTTGTAAAAAGGATCAACTCTGAACTCCATGTCTTTATTGGAAGGTACCCCTAGGATATCTTACGAAAAGACATCTGAGAACTCATTAACAACATCGACTGACTAAATAGTTTGACTCTCAGACTGAGTGTCTTTGACTCTAACTAGGTGATGATGCAACCTTTAGATATTAGCTTTCTAGCTTTGATGTAGGAGAAGAAATGACTTTTGGGAGATACCAAACTCCCTGACAACTCAAACACTGGTTTGTCAGGAAATTTAAAATTGACTATACGGGTACGACAATCTATATACACATAGAAAGAATGAAGCCAATCCATACCCAGAATAAGGTAAAAATCTACCATGTCTAACTCTATCAAGTCAGCAAGTATGACTCAATGAAGCACAGTGACAGGGCAATTTATATGCACTTGTTTAGTAATAAATGACTCTACGACTGGTGTAGAAACTAGGAAAGGCTCGAGAATCCTTTTGGGAACCCTTTGGAAATTCACACCCATAAGTGGGGTCATAAAAGAGAGATTTGACCCGGGGTCCAACAACACATAAACATCAAGACAAAAGACTTGAAGAATTCCAGTATCAACATCAGCGGAGTCCTCATGCTCCTGATGGGATGGAAAAGCATAAAATCTATTCTAGTAATAAATACCAGCAGTGCTAGAAGAAGCGCCATGAATAGGGGCTCGAAGAGGCACATGAGCTGGTGCACTAGTATTTAGTTCCAGAGGTCGAGAATCTCTGTTCCCCTGTCTTGCATGGGGGTGATATCTAAGTCTTTAGCCCCGATTTCCACAACCAAAAGAACCCCTCACATTAGCAAAACACTCCTCGGGATGATTCGTACCATATTTACTACAAGGAGGATGATGGGGCCGGTTACCAACACTGTTCTACGATCTAAACATAAAAGCCTGCCCCCTTAGTCTGACCTGCATCTAGGTGCGGGAGCGCTAGCTGATGAAGGAACTGGAGCAGACAAATGTCTCTAAAATTGAGTGTGGTTCCATCCATGGAACCTAGGCTGGCTAAACTCATGCTGATCAGATCTCGCCCTCTTGCTACCCCTCATCCTTTTTCTCTCCTTAAGCTTATCTACCTCTATCTGTTAGGAATGAATCATCAACCTTGCTAGATCCATATCCTTGTTCAACATCACAGTCCTACACTCCTTTAGCACCAACCCAGAAACACTGGCCATAAATTTACTCATACAAGCCTGGGTGTTAGAGATCAAATCGAGAGCGTACTTGACCAACTGACTGAACTTCAAGTAGTACTACTTAACAGTTATGGAGCCCTACCTTAAGTTCATGAAATTCTCAATCTTGGCCTGCCTTATCTCAAGCAGAAAGAATCGGTCTAAGAATGTATCTTGGAAAACTTTTCAAGTCATATAAGCGGCATCTTTATCTCTACCCTTCCTCCATGACACAAACCTATCAACAGAAATATCCTTCAGTCTGTAAGATGCCAACTCAATACATTTTTCTATCGAGACATACATCACGGTAGTGATCTTCCTTACCTCCTCTAAGTACAATTGTGGGTCCTCATTAGTTCTTGACCTATAAAACTCAGGCAGGTACATCCATAAAAATTCACGAATTCTAGCTGCGGCTACATCACCTCCCTACTGATTAGTAGTTGGGGCCCGGTTATTACCCCGAACATTAGCAGTGTCCATTTAGGCCAACGCCTAAAACGCTGCCCTAAATTCAGCGTGGGACACCATCTCATTCAAAGGATCACCAGGTGGGGGCTGCTGATTATTGTTCTCATGAATATTTGCCCTTCGAAGAGGCATTTTTCTTAAAATAGAAAAGCAGAAATCATTATATAAGGAGGGGAAAACTGAAGGCACGATTGAATCTAAAAAAAAGACATAACTTTTCCTAAAATATCTCATAGACTCCTGCCCATTGATGTGGCGTGCTACACACTGATGAGAAAGACTCTACTCAACGCGGCTTGTCAGATTCCCTAGGACTACTTAGAAACCTAGCCCTGATACCACTTTGTAACAACCCAAAATTGCCTTATGGGACGTCACATGGTGCCTAGGACTATAATAAGCCCCAAACTAACCTATAGAGCCAATTTCTGCTGATAACCCTAAATTCAAGGAGAAAATTTGAATTCAAAAACTAGCACATCCATGTTCAATGAAGGGATTAAAGGAAAGAAGGGAAACTCGGTCGATATGGTCATGATAAAGAAATTGCAACAAAACAACAATCTACCAAATAGGATGACAAAGCCTCTACAAATCCATAATCTAGAAAGTCAATAGGATAGTCCCCCAACTGGCTCAAGATAGACTAAAGGTAACAACAAAGTTTTTCAGTCCCTAGAAAATTTTAAGATCAGTCCTCGAACCAAGAGAACTCACCACTGTTGGAAATGTATGCGCAGTACTCAAAGATCATGGCTGCGGCTGGGACTGAGCACCTGAACCTACATTATGAGACAATGTAGAACATAGATATATATGTGGATCAGTAATTGGTAAAATACTGAGTATGCGAGATGAATGCATGTATATAAAATAATATCAATTTTCTTCATTCAAATCATGTATGCAATATGAGATGACTCACATGGCTTGAATATGTATTAAATAAAAAGTTCATAAATCATATAAGATGAGGCATATTACACAAATCTCGTGAGTCATCATTCTTCAACCTCAAAATTGAGAATCTTCTCTTATTCTTAATACTCAAGGCAAAAAAGGCTTTAGAAAGTACCATCAACTCATGCATATATCCCATGGTGGGTAAAGCAACATTTAATGTTCAAGATTTTATATCTCTTCAAATGCAAATACTAGAAATATGACCTCATGATATTTTAGAACATACGTAGAGGCATATCATGCAAGTTAGGAAAATATCTCATTTCAAACTTTAGGAGAAATCATCTATCTCAAGGAAAAATACTATAGTTTAGTGAAAATTGTTCATAGGGGTGAAAATACCTTTGTTTACAAAGATGTAGCTTATTTCAAGTTGAAAATGGAAAGGGAGGTTCTCATAACCGACATAAACCATGCCAGCTACATGGAGTCTAAAGTTTTATCCTCTTAAGGAAGAGACCCCACATTGGGGAGGAGTGTCATACTCTTGCTAGGGAGTATAACCTAGGTCTAGTTATCACTAAACAAAACTAGGCCACAGGCCTAATTATAATCATCATAAACTCAGCCTCAGGCCCAGCCTACGATGGCACGTAGTTTTGGGGAAAGGAACCATAGTGACTTACCTGATCGGTGCTAAATACTACTCCCTTTAGATTATCTATGCTTATCTCATAAAAATCTACTTTTAGAATAATCTCATGGTTCACCATGAACCCAATGGTCAAATCGATAATTTCATATAGTGAAGTGGGTTTCAACGCTCAAGGACTATTAGGCCAATTGATTTCTCAATCATCTCAAAATATTCAAATCATAGGGGATTATAGCGTAAGAGTTCATACATTCACAAGTCTCAAATAGGTCTTACTAACCTATAGTTTAATCTCAAGTTAAAGCTCATCAAAAGAATAATATATGGCATATAGATTCATAAGCCATGTGCAAATCTGGGAATTTCAGCAATTTATCTCAAAATCTCAATGTAGTCATATGCTTTGATATCTCAAACATTGCCAATATTAGCTTCTCAGAGAGTAAAATCATGGGGTTATTACCCAACGGTAATTTCTCAAGAAAACATACAAGAAATCACTCCATTTGACTCTCAATTCATGGAAAATATCAAGATAATGCATTCAATAACTATGGGCAAAAAATCCAAATTCAAATTCATATAAAACCTCATAGATTTTTGGAAAAATAATGATGTAAATAAGCCTTTTGGGCACAAGGTTGAAAGGGTTACCCTTGTTCAAAACCCCACATACCTTAGATTAAGAAGTTGGATAAACAATCTTCCTCTAAGCTTACTCTTCTAACTCTTGAGAAAGTGTTCTTGAAGCCTTTGAACTTGGGAGAATCAATCCTCCACTCACTAGCACAATCTATGGTGAGTTCTTAGGTTTCTTGGAGAATAATTCTTGTTTTGATTTGATTTAGAGGAGAAAACTCTAGCCTCTTAGCATGAGAGATGAGACATTGAGGCTAGTTGATCACCCGGTTTATATATAAGGTCTTCAAAGGGTGGGAAAAGACCAATATACCCTTTTAAAAATGGGTTTGAAATTGTTTATCGGGGTCTACGACGGTCAAATTGACGGTTCATCAAAAGTCCGATGGTCCGTCGGATCGTCCGTCGGATCGTCCGTCGAATGTTTGTAAAAAGTTGAACGTACTTCCTTGATGCGACGGTCTAATCGATGGTCCACAAAAGTTTGACAGTATATTGATTTGTTGTTGATTGATGTCTAGGATGAGGCCGCATTGCTTAAGAGCGATGGTCAAAGTGATGGTTAGTCAAAAATTTGGTGGTCTATCATTTTGGCGGTCGCAAGATGGCAAAAAGTAGGGGTAAATGCCTTGGTTTTGATAGGAAGATTGACGGTCCATCGCATACTTGACGGTCCATCAAATCATCTATCGAAACTGGGTAATTCCGATACCATTCAGTAAAATGGCTGTAACTTCTCACCCCGATACTAGATTTGGATGAAATTGATATCGTTGGGAAGCTAACTTAATTTCCCACACTAAAGAGAGTCATTTTTAGAAAAATTCCATAAGATTAAAACGCCAATCAGTTAGAAAGTATTTTATGAATCTCTTAGGGCCTGAATTACACTTTATTCGGCATATTCCTTGGTTCAAACTATGAGGCAACTTTGCTGGGTCTTACATTATCTCCCCTTTAGAAACATTCATCCTCGAATGTCGCTAGTTAGGATAGGGAAATAGGAAGAAAAACGTACTCCTAGCTGAAACAATTACCTAACGGTTCTAGATCTCTCTAAAATTATGACCACTCCGGATATTGCAAGAACTCATACAAGGATGGATGCGTAGCTAAACTCTAGAGAAGAAGGGCTAAATTAAAGAATAATAGATTTCTCGCAAGTCGCAGTACATCTTGGTAGTGCCGGGATAAATGGAATAATGTGCGCCCTGTGTTTCAGCCAAAACCCTCTACCTCAAATCATCAACACATGGGACACATAACCTACCATGCAATCTCAATACACCATCTCCTCCTTAGGGGAAAACCTCAACCTTTTGATCCTTAATTGACTCCTTCAGTTTGACCAAACTAAGATCCCTATCCTACTTCTCCTTCACTTCTGAGACTAAAGAGGAGTCGGAACTACTATGCACCAATGTACTCCCCTCCACTAAATCAAGCGACCTAACATCCAACCTGGCCAAATAGTGAACATCACGAGCCAACTCTCTCTTACCGTCCCCAACATGTGCAATACTACCCATAGATAATCTGCTAAGGGCGTCCACCAATATATTGGCCTTTCCTGAATGATATAACACGCTCATATCATAATCTTTCAACAACTCCAACCACCTCCTCTGCCTAAGATTCAACTCCTTCTAGGTGAACACATACTTCAGGCTCTTATGATCAGTAAACATATCCACATGGACACTATAAAGATAGTGTCTCAAAATTTTTAAATAAGAGATCACAATAGCTAGCTTAAGGTCATGGGTCGGGTAATTCTTTTCATGCGATTTCAACTATATAGAGGCATAGTCTATAAACTTACATCTCTGTATCAAAAAACATCCCAAACTAACTCTAGAGGCATTACAATATACCTCAAAACCATCAAAACTATCAGGCAAAGTCAACATAGGGGATGAAGTGAGCCGAGTCTTCAGCTCCTGAAAACTCTTCTCATAGGACTCAGACCACTGGAATTTAACATTCTTTTGGGTCAATCGAGTCTTAGGAGATGCAAGGAAAGAAAAACCCTCAACAAGACAATGGTAATAACCAGCTAGACCCAAGAAACTCAAAATGTCAAATGGGTAGATAGGTCTAGGCCAATTTCAAACAGCTTCGGTGTTTTGGAGATCAACTCTAATACCCTCAGCTGAAACAACATGACCAAGAAAGGGTAAAGACCTAAGCCAAAATTCACACTTACTGAATTTGGTGAACAACTAATGGTCTCTAAGAGTTTGCGAGACAATTCTAAGGTGTTGTGCATGTTCATTCTCATCACCGGAGTATTGACAAACATATCAAGATATTGCTTTAACACTCGATTCATAAGGTCCATGAAAGTAGATGGGGCATTGGTTAGCCCGAAGGACATAACTAGGAACTCAAAGTGACCATAGCGGGTTCGGAAGGATGTCTTTGGAATATCACTCTTCCTGACCTTAAGTTGATGATAGTTGGTTCTGAGGGCTATCTTGGAAAAATAACTTGCACCTTGCAACTAATCAAACAAATCATTAATTCTTGGAAGGGGATACCTATTTTTTATTGTGAACTTCATGAGTTGATGGAAGTCAATACACATATGCAAGGATCCATCCTACTTTCGCACGAATAAAACAGGTGCGCTCTAAGGAGAAATGCTGGGCCTAATGAAACCTTTATCTAAAAAATGTTTGAGTTGCTTTTTCAGTTACTTGAGCTTGGCAGATGCCATACGGTATGAGGGGATAGAAATAGGCAAAATATCAGGAAGAAGATTAACTTTGAACTCTTTCTATCTATTGGGAGGTACCCATAGGAGATTTTTCGTAAAAATATCTGGGATCTCATTAACAATATCGACTGACTGAATAGTTGGAGTTTTGGACTGAGTGTCTTTCACTCTAACTAGGTGATAGATACAACCTTTAGTATTAGCTTTCTATCTTTGATGTAGGAGATGAAATGAATTTTGGGAGATACAGAACTCCCGAACCACTCAAACATTATTTCATTAGGAAACTGAAACTTGACTACACGGGTACGACAATCTATAGATGCATAGAAAGAATGAAGCCAATCCATACACAGAATAAGGTCAAAATCTACCATGTCTAACACTATCAAGTCCACAAGTTTGACTCTAGGAAGCATAGTAATAGGGCAATTTGTATATATTTGTTTAGCAACAACTGACTCTTCAACTGGTGTAGAAACTAGGAACGGCTCAACAATCCTTTCGAGACCCCTTTTGAAATTCAGAGACATAAGTGGGGTCACATAAGAGAGGTTTTACCCGGGTTCCAACAACACATAAACATAAAGAAAAAAGACTCAAAGCATACCAGTACCAACATTAAGGGATTCCTCCTTCTCTCGATGGGATGGTAAAGTATAGAATCTGTTCTGGCGCTGAACACCACCAGTGTTAGAAGAAGCACCCTGAATAGGGGTGGGATGAGGTACATGAACTGGTACACTAGTAGCTGGTGATGGAGGTCGATCATCTCCGTTCCCTAGTCTGGCATAGGTGCAATCTCTAAGTTTGTAGCCCTGATTTTCACAACCAAAACAACCCATCGCATCACCAAAACACTTCTCAAGATGATATCTACCATATTTAGCACAAGGTGGATGATGGGGCCGGTTACCAACACTGTTCTACGATCCAAACATGAAAGTCCTACCACCTTGCTTCGGCCTACCAGCAGGCACGGGAGTGCTAAATGATGAAGGCACTGGAGCAGACCGAGGTCTCTAAAACTAAGGGCGGTTCAATCTATGGAACCTAGGCCGGCTAAACTCATGCTGATCAGATCTTACCTTCTTGTTACCCCTCATCCTTTCTATATCCCTAAGCTTATCTGCCTCTATCTGTTGGGCATGAATAATCAACCTAGGTCGATCTATATCTCTATTCAATATCGCGGTCCTACACTCTATAAGGACCAACCCATAAACACCGATCACAAATTTACTCAAACAAGCCCAAGTGTTGGAGATCAAATTAGGAGCGTACTTGACCAACTGACTGAGATTCAAGAAGTACTCCTTAACAGTTATAGAGCCCTGCCTCAAGTTCATGAACTCCTCAATCTTGGCCTCCCTAATCTCAAGCGGAAAGAATCGGTCTAAGAATGTATCTTGGAAAACAGGCCAAGTCACAGGAGCAACATCTTTATTTCTACTCTTTCTCCATGACACAACCCAATTATAAGCAATGTCCTTCAGTCAGTAAGATGCCAACTCAACACTTTTTTCTTCTTAGACATGTATCACATCATTGATCTTCCATACCTCCTCCAAGTACAGCTGTGGATCCTTATCAGTTCCTGTCCCATAGAACTCCAGTGGGTTCATCCATAGAAAGTCATGAATTCTAGCCAGAGCTACATCACCTCCCTGCTGATTAGTAGTTAGGTCCCGGTTATTAGGCAGAACATTTTTAGTGACCTCTTAGGACAACGCCTGAAAGACCGCCCTAAATTCAGTGTGCGACACCATCTCATTCTGAGGATCAACGGGTTGAGGATGCTCATCATTGTTCCTGTGAACATTCGCCCTTCAAAGAGGCATTTTTCTAAAAATAGAGAAGCACAGATCATTAGTTAAGGAAGGGACAACCGAAGGCATGATAGAGTCTAAATATTTGGCACAAATTTTCCTAAAACATCTCGTAGCCTCCTACCCATAGATGCGGCGCGCTATACATCGGTAAGCAATACTCAACTCAACGTGGTTTGTCAGACTCCTTAGGAATCCTTAAAAACCTGGCTCTAATATAATTTTGTAACGACCCAGAATTGCCTCCCAGGACATCACATAGTGCTTAGGACTATAAGTAGCCCCAAGCTAACCCGTAGAGCTGGTTCTTAGTGATAACCCTTAATTAAAGGAGAAAATTTAAATTCAAACACTAGCACATCCATGTTCATAGAAGGAAATAAAGCAAAGAAGGGGTACATCAGTCTAAATGGTCATGATAAAGAAATCACAATAAAACCACAATCTACCAAATAGTCTGACAAAACCTCTATAAATCCATAATATAGAGAGTCGATGGGATAGTCCCCTAACTGGCTCGGGATAGAAAAAAGGTAACAATATTGTCTTTCAGTCCCTGGAATATTTCAAGATCGATCCTCGAACCAAGATGACTCACCATTGTAGAAAATGTATGTGAGGAACTCGAAGATCATGGGTGAGGTTGGGACTGAGTACCAAAACCTACATTTTGAGACAATGTAGCATATAGACATATATGTGGATCAGTACTTGGGAATGTACTGAGTATGTGGGGGTGAATGCATGTATATAAAACAATATCAATTTTCTTCATTCAACTAATGTATACAATATGAGATGACTCACATGGATTGAATATGTATGAAATATACAGTTCATAAATCTTATAAGATTAGGCATATTACACAAATATCATGAGTCATCATTCTTCAACCTCAAAACCGGGAATCTTCTCTTATTCTTAATACCCAAGGCAATAAGGGCTTTAGACAGTACCATCAACTCATGCATATATCCCATGGTGGGTAAAACAACTTTTAATGCTCAAGGTTTTATATCTCTTCAAACTCAAATACTAGAAATACAACCTCATGAGATTTTGGAACATATGCAGAGGCATATCATGCTAGTTAGGAAAAATATCTCATTTCAAGCTTTTAGAGAAATCATCTATATCAAGGAAAAATACTCTAGTTTAGTGAAAATAGTTCATAGGAGGGAAAATACCTTAGTTTGCAAAGAGGTAGCTGATTTCATGTTGAAAAAGGCAAGAGAGGTTCTTATAACCGACATAAACCATGAAGCTACATGCATTCCAACGTTTTGTCCTCCTAAGGAAGAGACCCCACCTTGGGGAGGAGTGTTATACTCTTGCCAGGAAGTATAACCTAGGTTTAGTGATTACTAAATGAAACTCGACCATGGGCCCAATTATCATCATCATAAACTCAACCTCAGGCACAACCTACGATGGCATATATTTTTGGGGTAAGAAATCGTAGTGACCTACCCGCTTGGTGATAAATACTACTCCCTTTAGATTATTTTCACTCATCTCATAAAAATCCACTTCTATAATAATATCATAGTTCACCACGAAGCTAATTATAAAATCAATAATCTCATATAGTGAAGTGAATTTCAGAGCTCAAGGACCATTAGGTCAATTCATTTGTCAATCATCTCAAAATACTCATATCATGGGGGCTTATAGCACAAGAGTTCATACATTCACAAGTCTCAAATAGGGCTTACTAACCCATAGTTCAATCTCAAGTGAAAGCTCATCAAAATCATAATATATAGCTTATAGATTCATAAACCCTGTGGAAATCTGAGAATTTCAGCAATTTATCTCAAAATCTCAATATAGTCATATGCTTCGATATCTCAAACATTGCAAATATTAGCTTCTCAAGGAGTAAAATCATGGGTTTATTACCCAGCTGTAATTTCCTAAGAAAACATACAGGAAATCATACCAGTTAACTTTTAATTCATGGGACATATCAAGAAAATGCATTCAATAACAATGGGCAAAAATCCTCTATTCAAGTTCATGTAAAACCTCTTTGATTTCAGGAAAATATCATGATGTAAATAATCCTTTTGGGTACAAAGTTGAAAGGGTTACCCTTGTTCAAAACCCCACATACCTTAGATTAAGAAGTTGGACAAACAATCTTCCTCTTTTAACTCTTAAGAAAGAGTTCATGAAACCTTTAAACTTTGGAGGTTCAATAGTCCACTCACTGGCACAATCTATGGTGAGTTCTTAGTTTTTTTTGCAGAAGAATTCCTGTTTTGATTTGATATGGAGGAGAAAACCCTAGCCCCTTAGTATAAGAGATGAGACAATGAGGCCAGCTGATTACTTGAATTATATATAAGGTCTTCAAAGGGTGGTAAAAGACCTAAATACCCTTTTAAAAATAGGTTTAAAATGATTGATCGGGGTATGTAACAGTCGAATTGATAGTCCATTGGGAATCCGACGGTCCGTCGGAGGGTTCGTCGAATGATGGAAAAATGTTGAACGTACTGCCTTGATACTATGGTCTAATCAATGGTTCGTCAAAAGTTTGATGGTCCATTGGTTCGACCATCGATCGATGGTCAGGATGATGCCACACTGCCTCAGAGCGATAGTCAAAGTGACGGTCCATAAAAAATTTGGCGGTCTGTCATTTTGGTCATCGTACGATGGCCAGAAACAGGGGTCACTACCTTGGTTTTGATGGGATGATCGACTGTCCATCGCATACTTGACGGTCCATCGAACCTGGGCGATTCCAACACCGTTCGGTAAAACGGTTGTAACTTCTCACCCCGATATTAGATTTTGATTAAATTGATATAGTTGGAAATCTAACTCAATTTCTCATACTATAGGAAGTAATTTTTAGGAAAATTCCACAAGATTAAAACACTAATCACTTAGGAAGTCTTTTTTTAATCTCTTAGGGCCTGAATTACACTTTATTCGACATATTCAGAGGTTCAAACTACAAGGAAACTTTGCGGGGTCTTACAGTAAGAAGGAATTTAATTGCAAAAACTCTTTTCCATACAAAAGAAATATCTTTGTCAATAAGTGTCATACCATAGGCTTACCCTTCTTTTGAATTGCCACTACAAAGAAAGTAAATAGTTGAGAATCTAAAAGGACTTATTGATTTTGTAACGTATGTTCTAGTTAGGGAGGATATCATTTGGGAACAACTTGGCTACACTTTTCCCTGATCATCTACATCACAATGTTTAATTTTCCTTTTTAACTATGGGTCACTCCTCTTTGTTTTTGTATCTTTTTACTTTCCTACTATTTTCTTACATTGTTTACCCACTTTCTTTTATTTTTTTCTTGCAACTTTCGTGTAATTCATTCTATTGTTGAATCCTCTCTTTTTCTATTCATTTGTTTTCAATGCTAAGGCACAATAGGCATTTCACTTACAACTTCGTGGACCCAAACTTATTTTCGTCAATCTTTACCACACCCAATATAGGAATTTAGCCTCAAGTTACAATTTTATGTTCAAGGTGTGTATGGTTCAAAAGCGAGATAAAAAGTATGGTTGACGTCTTATTATGTGTTTGTCGAACAATGTTCCAAAGGCTCAAAGTAGGTAACTAGGGATACATTCATACTTGAGTAGGCTTTTAGGATAGAGTGGGTTTTCGATACCAAAAGCTGGCCTAAGATCATTTCTATGACCACATACAATCACAACTAGCCTTGAGAGACTAATGAGACAAGTTCTAGATAACACAATTTTACAAGAGATGAATGCAAAAATCTCACCACACATGGCATGCACAATTTGCCAAGGAGAATCAATTAATCCTCCCATTAGAAACAAAATAGGAGTATTTACAACTATGGACAAGTCAAACATTTGTGGAGTCACAAAAAGAAAACAAGTTTTGTTACAAAGTTGCTCACATACATGCCCTTGATTTTTGAAAATTTTTGGATAGAGGGGTTACTTGTGTTGCATTAGCACCACACTCAATTTTCTAACTTATGGTTACAACCGAAGGCTTAGTTTCACTTTTTTTCTCAAGATGGGCAAACCAATCATATGGCTATTTAGAATTCACCAATGTTGTACAAAGTGATGCCAAATTTACATATTACACTACCACCGGTACTCAGACATCCCTTGCATTCATGACCTTTATGCTATGGTACTCAGACTTCCCCTGTATCTATGTCTCCAAGATGAAACATGATGCCTTACCCTTAAGAATGTCATCACTCAATTTATTATAGGGCAAAGCTGTCCATGCTTTACCAAAATCAAAATAACACTAAAGTAAGAAGTAAAAAGAAAACTAAAAACTATACCGCATGATATAATCCATGAAAACCACATGCACCCTCAAAGTTCCCCAAATATAGCATCTCAAAAAACATAACAAAATAGTATCCAAAATGTTATCCAAAAATAGTATAAAAAGAAATATCCGACAACACATCATCAAAATAATAAAAATTCTGGGGCACCCCCAACAAAAATGATTGCAGTGTCTACACTGCATATGAAATAAAGTAAGAGTAAGAGGGTCCTCCATGAATCTACATCAAGAGCTTCTCTCTCCAACTAGCTCTGCACAATCACCACCGGCATAATCAATACAACAATCGGCAGGGGCCACGTCCTCATTGTACAACGTTGGTGAAGGTAGTTGATAATTGGGTTTGAGAACCTTGATGAATCTATTTACCCCCTTCCATAGATTCTTAAAGAATTTATCTCTTTTCTTTTCTCTCTTTAACATCTTCTCATGTGACTTGACTTCCCTATGTGATGTAGCAAAGGTTGAATAAGCTCTATCCAATCTAGCGACTGTGGCTCCATGCTTCTTCTATTTCTCCTACTATTTATCATAATCTATTAGAGCTATATATGAGTGGAGAGTAGTCGAGGAATCTCTTAGTCCTTGAGGCATTCTGGAAAAAAGCTCCATCACCACCTGTATATGACCAAAGACTGTGTTCTCCTAGTTCGACTTGCTTGAGTCCACCTTTATCTTCTTACTCTAACCTAGGGCACCCTCACCCCTAAAATTGAGTGGGAAGATGTAGGACCCTTGGAGTACCTTGGTATTTACAGTATATTTCTCTACCTGTTCCCTCCTATATAGATATGTAATAAGGGATGGAAGGAGAAGATGTGTACCTCTATGAATCCTGAAGTACCTCCACTCTAAGTGCACAATCTCACCCATATTTAGGGAGATGTCAGATAGAATACAAGTCATCATCTAAGCTTGTAAGATGTGACAATCGTCATGTTAGTGTATGGTGATACCCTACTGTAGATGATGTTCATCCAAAGCCTGGCCTCAGTTATAAAATCATTCATCAAAATGTATATCTTGGTGGTGGCCCAGGGAACCTCTTTACCAGTACATAAAATATTCGGCATACGGTCCCTGGCTCATATGATTTTGTATGAAACAGGTCAATGTCAGCTTTTGGGATCCCATACACCTCGGTGTTCCACTATATTTTGAAGTTTGCTTGCTTTCCCTGAATCATCATCGTTGGGTTTGTGAAAGAAACTACACTTAGGTTAGCATAGAATTCACATACCCAATGCTCATTAGCAACACAGGGTTCCACGACAAAGCATATCCACCCGGTCTGAGTGAGTCTGGCTTGAATGCTTGGGAACTTTTCCTCTACTTTGTCTAAACTAATCCCTCTTTAAGGGGGTAACATAGTCCTTGGTAAGTTCATATAGTAGAGGTTCTGGAATTGTGTGGCCATGAGTTCAGAGTTGTCCAAATCTTTAATTTTTTAGGTTAGAACCTGTAACCAATGCAACTGAGACCATTATTAGCATTATCATACAAAAAACATACTAGGTCAAATAGATAAACTCATGTGGTAGTGTTATAGAATGTTTTGGGGGTAGAAATAGATGTGCAAAAATTTTAGTTCCTGCTGTCACCGGCCTTATGTATGGTGATAATGGAGCAGTGATCGCGACCATGATTCCACAATCAGGGTCATCAGGACCGCAATTGCGATACTTGAGACTAGATTTGATAGTTATGCAAATTAGTTAAAACAAACAATTTTATCCCCAGATTTGTGTTCACTAGGCCTATAAACATCATGACTAATAAAGTTGAGCCTAGATATTTTTATTATAATCGGAAACTCAAAGGTTTTAATATGAAATTCATAGGGTCATTGAATCAAATAGATGATGTACATGATACTTTAATATGTTAAGGCCTAAATTTGGGTACTCAAGACTTCCCTATTGGCGTGTACATAAACTACAATAGCTAATAACTACATTATTCATACACAAACATGTATTTTGTAATGAAAATATTATTTAATGACTTTCCTAAACTACAAGTTCTAAGCATGCAATTATATAAAAATCAAGGAAGTTGAGAAAACTTACCAAATTAGAGGAGGCAAGGGATTGAGAGGGCACTTGGATACTCTAAACAATGCAAAAATTTGAGAGAATTTTGAAAGAGGTGCATATGAGAGAATGACATTCGGATCGTCACTTAAACTGATTTGACCGCGATTTCAAGATAAGATTACAACATAAAACCCTAAAAATAACATATACAAACTTTATTATGTAGACTCAATTTCAAATTACTATGGCTACTACTTTCGGTGGGACTATCCCACCGGATGACTCATCTAAGAATATTATAGAGAATGTAAAAGCTCCAAAATATGCTAAATTACTTAAACTAAACCATATGTGTATGAAAATGTAAGAGTTCCTCCAAAACAAGTAGTCATGTTGCATCGTGAACCCTCAATTTTGTGGAAGTCTTCTGAGATAAAAAGTTTTATTATGCAAGAAAATTTACAACATGAAATTGTTGGTAAGTTCTCATCTGGCAGGGCAGATAATAATGAGCTTAAAAAACTAATTCCTACATAATGTGGGATTAAGGGAGATTGAACAATAGGAGTTTCATATTCAAGGCATATTTTGATTCGTTTGAATCAACTAGAAGACTATGTACAATTGTTGTTCACTTTGGCTTATTATATAAAATCTAGAGATAGGTATTGGAAAATGAGGACCCTCAAATGGGATCCATGGTTTGAAACTGATGTTGAAACCACGATAGGTGTGGTATGGATCTCATTACTAGATCTTCCACCTAACTTTCTTGCTAAGAATCTTTATTCTCGATTGTCTCAGCTGTGGGCAACCTTTGGTGGTGGATATGGCCACAAGGAACCATACAAGGCTATGTTGCACAATAGTAAAGATAGAAGTGGATATAGTTGCTAAGCTTTCACACAAAATTAAAATGAATAAGGAAGATGATGTTACTGGGAACATTAAGTCCAAATAGATCCAAATCCAATATGACCACAAACCTATGTATTGTAAATAGTGTTGCTTACAAGGTCATGATAAGGAATCATGTTTGACTATCTATCCTGGGTTATTTTAGAAGAAGTAAGAGCAAAATAAAGTGCAGGACAATAAAAAGTGGATACACAGGGAAACACAAAGATAATGTCAATGCAGATTCAGATGAGGAGGAAAATCCATAGAGGCTACAAAAGAGCAAGTATAGAAAGGATCAATATGGTCATAATGTAGGAGAGGTGAATAAAAATAATGGGGATATAGAAACATCAAATGCATTTGATTTGTTAGAAAATCAAGATAAAGTAGAGGAAACAATAGTATCGTGCAATGCAAAAAAATAATAGAGTACCAAAAACTAGGTAAACAAAAGTTTTTTGAAGACAGATATAGCAGAAGTAAAACAACATCAATCAGACAAGGGAGGAGTGAAAAAAAATTAGAGTGCAGGCAATACTGACATCTAAATATCAAAAGTTAAGATTACAGATACAAAGAAAAATTTAGCAGAGAAAGGGAACTAGAATGAGTAAACAGAGTTGATGGTGATACAGAACAAGTCAGATCAGGAACAAATACTAGAGAAAATTATTCCTCTTGCTATAGAGGTGAGTAACATGATAAAAGTTGTTAATATTAAGCAAGAGGATCTAGATAAGGAAGACATTCTAGATAATGTTATAGAGGTAGCAGTGGAAGGAGATTTATCTCTTAATCAGACCAAATTATTGAAGAAAAGACATTATAAAAAGAACAAAAAAAAAGATATCAGTGCTAGTACAATGCAAACAAGGATCTAAACAGCTGACTCATCCTTAAAATAAATGCTTTATTATGGAATATAAAGGTTGTTAACACTCAGAAGGATTTTACAAGGTTGCTAACAATGCATAAAAGGTACCAATTTGGTTTCAAAGGTCTTATGGAGCCATTCTTGGATGGGAAAAATATTAAGGTCTACAAAGAAAGGTTGGGAATACAACATGCAGTAGTCCATATGTCAGGAAAGATCTGGGCATTCATAGATTCAATAATGGAGTATACCATAGTTAGTTATAAGGAGCAACAACTTAAACTCAGACTAGAAAACAAACTTGCAGGAGTGGTTGTGGTGGTCACATTAATGTATGCCAAATGTTATCAAATGGAAAGAGTAGTGCTATAGGATTCTATGGGGAATTTGAGTTGTACTATAAATGATCCATGGATTGTAAGAGGGAATTTTAATGTCATAAGGCATGCAGAAGAGAAACTTAGAGGTTTACTTGTGACATTTGAAGAAACAAAAGATTTTAATCACTGCATAGACAATTGTAACCTGGAGGAGATTGATTTCAAGGGGGGATTCCTTACATGGTGGAATGGAAGAGTTGATGAAGAATGTATATTCAAAAGACTGGATAAGGTCTTTTCTAATAGCTAGCTACAAGAGTTATTCCCTATATTAGGGGTGGAAAATTTACCAAAACGTGGTTCTGATTATGCACACATGGTACTTTATTGTAATACTAATTAGGAGCATCTAATCAATCATTTAGGTTCCTTAACTTTTGTCTTCAAGATGAATCTTATTTGGAGGTTCTTAAGCAAAACAGAAAAGTAGAATCTTATGGCAACCCATTTATTATTTTTCATCAGAAACTAAAGAGGACCAAGGTTGTATTGATTAATCGGAATAATAAAAAGTTTGGAAATATTTTAAGGAGGTAATCAAGATAAGGGTGAAGCAGCTTAGGAGAATCCTTCAGGGGAGAATAGGGTAGTATTGTTCAAGGCACAAGATGAGCTGACACTGCAGTTGAAAAGGGAGAAAGAATATTAGAAATAGAAAATCTAGTTTTCAATGGTTCAAAGATGGAGAGAAGAACACAAAGTTCATTCATGCTATTGTAAAGGGAAAAAGTTATAGACTAAAGATCACTAGAATTCAGAATGATGAAGGATGCTAATAACGTCTCAATGTTGAACTAGTCATAAATAGATTGATGAGTTAGATAAAGGCAATGGGAAGGAAGGAGAGACAGTATTTAGAAAAAATGCCAAAAATACCTCCTTAATTCCCCCATAGATTGTAGTAGAACGCAGATGATACGAAGTTTAGCAAGTTCTTGGCAATGTTAAAGCAGTTGACCATAAATGTGCCTTTGGTGGAGGCACTTGAACAAATGCCTGGCTAAGCTAAATTCATGAAGGATCTTGAGATGAAGAAACAAAATGTGAGCTATGAATCGGTGGACAATCTTCACCATTGTAGTGCTGTTGCTACAAGATCCTTAATGCAATAGAAAAAGGATCCGGGAGCATTCACTGCTTTATGTACTATTGGATCGCTTAGTTTTTCTAAGGGCCTGTATAATCTTAGGGTAAGTATTATCTTAATACATTTGGAAAAATTCAAGAAGTTGGGTTTGGGAGATCCTACACCTACCAATATGTGGCTTTTGATAGCAGATCGATCAGTGAAAAGGCCAGTTGGCACATGTATGATGTGCTTGTTAAGGTGGCAAGTTTTATTTTCTAGCCAACTTCATAATCCTTGATTGCGTGGTAGATTTTGAGGTACCCATAATCTTGGGTAGACCTTTTCTCACAACCGGGAGTATGTTGATTGATTTGCAAACTAATGAGCTAAAATTTAGGGTAAATAATAAAGTGGTCAGTTTTGATATTTGTCAGTCAATAAAACAGAAAAAGGACAGAAACATCTTCTAAATCGTTGATATGTATTATTAAGATAATCAAGATGTGCCGGTTGAGGAGAGATTTATTGTGGAAACATTAGTTGTAGTGTTGATGAACTTTGATAGTGATAATATCAAAGAATATGATGTGATCGTGTATGCACTAACTTGAATGGGGTCATATTCCTATGCCCCAAGAAGTTGGATTTGGACCTTAAAAAATCACCCAATACCAGTATCTAAGCCATCTATTAAAGAGCCACAGATGTTGGAGCTAAAGGAGTTGTGGGGCCATCTATGATATGTGTTTCTAGGAAGTAGAAACACCTTTCCTGTGATTATTGCAGTAAATTTAGGTGAGCAGCATGTGGAAGACCGTATCTCTGTGCATAAGAGATGCAAAAAGGCTATAGGTTGAACGATTGCTGATATTATTTGTATTCCACTGGGTATCTGTACCCATAAAATTCAGCTAAAGGAAGAGTGCATACCAACTATTGGCATCAACACAGATTTAACCCATCGATGGAAGAAGTGGTGAAAAAAGAGATTATTAAATGGCTTGATGCAGGGGTAGTGTACCCCATAATCGATAACAAATTGGTGAGCCCCACGCAATATGTACCCAAAAGGGGAGTATGACTGTAGTTGTAATGAGAATAATGAGTTAATTCCACACAGGATAATGACTGGGTGGCGAGTGTGTATGGACTATCGGAAGTTGAACTCGTGGACATTGAAGGATCACTTCCTAATGCCCTTTATGGATCATATTCGTAATCAATTAGCAAGAAGGGTTTGGTATTGCTCTTTGAATGGGCATTCGAGATATAATCTAATCTCGATTGCCTCAAAGATTAGGAGAAAACAAAATTCACATACCCATATATAACATTTCCATTTAAGTGAATGTCGTTTGACTTATGTAATGCGCCCACCACATTCCAACAATGCATGATGTTAATTTTCTCCTACACAGTAAAGGACATACTAGAGTTATTTATTGAAGATTTCTCTGTAGTGGGTGACTCATTTGAATTATGCTTGGTGAGCTTGAGTAGAGCAATCCAGAGATGTGAGGAGTTTAATGTAGTGCTTAACTGGGATAAATTCCATTTCATGGTAAAAGACGGCATTGTTCTTGGACATCGAATTTTAGCAAAAAGGATTAAGGTTAACCAAGCCAAGGTGGAGGTTATTGAGAAATTACCCCCTCCTATATCAGTGAAGAGAGCTCATAGTTTCCTTGGTCATGCTAGATTATACTGCTGATTTATTAAAAACTTCTCCAAGATTGAAAACCTACTTTGTAAACTCTTGGAGAAGGAGGCCAATTTTGTATTTGATGATGACTACAAGAAGCAATTTGAATGCCTTAAGGAGTAGCTGGTGGCTTCCCCAATTATTATTGCTCCAGATTCGTCTAGGCTATTTAAAATAATATATGATGTAAGAGGATTGACGCTGATGGTTGTTCTTGGTCAAAATAAATAAAAGATGTTTCACCCTATTTATTATGCTAGCAAGGAGTTTAATAGGGATCCAAAGAATTATATTTTCATCGAGAAGGAACATTTTGCTTTTTTCTACGAATTTAGGAAGTTCCAAGCATATCTATTAAGAACCAAGGTGGTGGTTAATACAAATCATGCTTCTTTGAGGTATTTAATGGCGAAGAAAGACGCCAAGCCAAGGTTGATCAGATGGATGCTACTCCTTCAGGAATTTGACTTTGAGGTCAAAGACAGGAAAGGTTGTGAGAATCAAGTTACAAATCACCTATCATGGCTCGAGGGAGATTGGGTCTCATAGAAAATCTAGAGATTAATGATGCATTCCTTGATGAGCAAATCCTTGCTATTGTACTTGAAAGAGAACCTTGGTATGCGGACGTTGCAAATTTTGTGGTAAGTGATCTTATTCTGGAAAATCATTCCTTTAATCAGACAAAGAAATTCCTCAATGATTACACAAGGTACTTCTGGGATGACCCATATAAATTTAGGAATTATTCTAAGAATATCATTGGAAGATGCATCTCTGAAGTTGACATGCTAAATATTCTGGAATCCTTCCATGCTTCTCTAGCTGTGGGAGACCATGCAGGTGATCGTACTACAAGACAACTGTTGCAAAGTAACTATTATTGGACAACTTTATTTATGAATACATACAAGTTTGTGAGGATATCTGATTAGTTCCAGAAACAAGGCTCAATCTCGAAGCACTATGAAATTCCCATGACAAAAATACTGGAGGTTGAATTATTTGACGTCTGGGGTATTGATTTCTTGGGGCCATTCATGAGTTCCTATAGGTTGAAGTACATATTGGTTGATGTAGATTATGTGTCCAAATGGGTTGAGGCTATTTCTCTGGCTCACAACAAAAGTAAGAGAGTAGTTTCTTTTCTCAAAAAGAACATCTTCTCTCGCTTAGGAGTATCACGTACTATCATAAGCGATGGAGGATCCCATTTTTGCAATAATATATTCTGTGTTGGCTTGGCAAAATATGGTGGGAAGCAACATAATGTAGGAACTCTATATCACCCATAAACTAGTGGGCTAGTGAAGATCACCAATCGGGAGATAAAGGCAATTCTAACAAAAATGGTGAACGCTAGCAGAAAGGATAGGTCTCGAAAGCTTGATGATGCCTTGTGGGCATATCGAACAGCTTGAAAGACACCTATTGGAATGTCACCATATCAACTGGTGTATGGAATATAATGCCAATTGCTGATTGAGTTGGATCATAAAGCATTATGGCCGCTCAGGGCTTATGAGAGACCAGATCTGTACAAAGAAAGAATGAAGAAATACCATGATCGGAGGATCAAAAAGCGGGATTTTCAAATAGGCGATTGGCTTTTACACATTAACTCCAGACTAAAGCTCTTCCTAGGTAAACTAAAGTCTAAGTGGTCTGTCCCATTTAAAGTTACAGAGGTCTACTCATCTAGAGTAGTCGAACTAGAAAATAAAGATGGAAATGTCTTCAAAGTAAACAGGCAGTGACTTAAGCTATACATTGGTCCAATGGACTTGGTGAAATACTTAGTTATCTCAATAAAGTCTGAGTAATCGAGTTAACTGAGTCGTGCTGCAATAATAAATTGGGAACTAGTGGGAGGCAACCCACAATGTGTTGTTGTAATTATAGTTAGAAGTAACTATTTTTCTGGTATAATTTGGTGTGTTTGCTAAAGTATGTAGGGATAAAATTACAGGAAAATAGGATCGGAACAAGTTGAGGGGATTGATAGAAATATTGACGGACCATCAGAAGTTTGATGGGCCATCTTGTAAGATATCAACATGAATCTAGAAACTCGAGGCACTGGAAAGAGATTAACGGACCATCAAAACCTTGATGCGCCATCACGCTAACCGTCAACTTAAGGTAGAGGCGTGATTCTATGGTAAGGCTGGAAAGATAAACCGATGGACCGTCAGTTTATTGATGGACCATTAGTCACCTGATGGAATGTCAGGTTTCCTATAAGATAAACCATAATTTTTAAAAGAACGGGTCGGATCACCAAAGGTTTATTCAACTATTTTGATCCAACCCAAAATGTATTTAATAGATAAAGGGAGACAGTTACATACACGTTCCCACTTCTTTAACTTCCAAAACCATTTAAATTCCTTTGCATTCATTGTGGGGATCAAATACATCCCATATTAGGACTCTTCATCTCCTCCCTTCCCATATTTAAGCTACCATCTTCTTATGTTATTCTCATCAGAATCAAAGTTAAATCTCCCACTGATAAAAACTGAATAGTGTAATTTGTTATAAGTTTTACAAGTTTAGAGTAGTCAAGAGTAATTCAAGGATAAGGTATGATCGAAAATATCCTTTTCTTTACAGAATGATAAATATGAATAGTGTGAGTTTGATAATATTGGAAAGAACTTCTACTTTTTGTTGATGTTGTGCTTCTGATTAAATCCAACTATGGTAAATACTATTCTGGATGAAGTCTGAGTAAACCATGGATCAAAAATAATAAACTAGTGCTTAAGTTTTTAATTGAAGGAATGATTGTTGTACCTAGTAAATCCATGCATACCAGATGATTGACCATTTGCCAAAAAGAAGGCTGAAGTTGAAAAACCCGGTTGGTAGACTTTTTGACGGACCATCAACTTGACCGTCACCAGGACTATGAATAAAGACTTCTCTAGTTCAACCGTGATAGACTTTTAGATGGATGTCAGACCTCTGATGGATCATCAAGTTGACCATCACCTGGCCTATGAATAAATGCTTCTCTGGTTAACCTATGAAAGATACCTTGATGGACCGTCAGACCATTCATCAACTCAAATTTGTGCTTTATCTCATTCTGATTTGGATAGAAAATTGATGGTTTGTTCCTTATTAAGGCAAAATGGAAAGAAAACTACCTCTGCACAAAGGTGCTGGTAGATATCAATAGGCAAAGGGTAGAGGTCAATTGGAACGTTGTGAAGAAGCACTTGTTTTTAACACTTGTCAGTGCAATAGAGTGTCACTGGTACTCTCTCAATCTAAGGAGGAAAGCAAGATCAGTAGTAGCACTACTTCAATCCACGAAAAGAAAGGGGTTGAAACTTCAAACCCTAACTGAGTTGAGGTATCAGAGATTGAGGACACTAGTATGATTAAAAGTAAGGACCCTTAGGTGCGAGAATTTAGTCGATGGTAGATTGAGGGGGCACGAAATTATTTCTTCGATAGGCTTGAAACAACAGCTAACAAATCAATCAAGCGGCCCATCTTAGAAAAATATCAGATTGTGACCTCTGAGCTTCATGAATAGTTGGAGATTTAAATAAGATTTAATGAGTATAAATTAGCTTCGTTAAGCAAGTCACACGGTACTGTAGCGCCCTAATTCTATACCCCGAACACTACACAGTGCTTACAACCCCGAAGGATCACAAGCCAACCCATGACTGATATTTGTTATAAGTACTGAAACATGCAACTGTAGTAAATGCAGAAAAATAGGCTAAAATGCCATAAGGTTCAAAATCTGTAAATATTGATAAAGTGTATCAACTGAAATGACAATTTATAAAACTAAACATTGTCTGAAAACTAGTCTGAAAATCTTTAATCTGAAATTGTCTGAAAGTGTAGTTGAAGGGATAATCCCCCAACTAACTCCATATACTGAAATACTGAGTCTACTATAATAAGGAGAAGAAAAAATATCCTTGATAGATAAGGACTCACTACTAAATCTACTACTAGATGGATGTGGATTTATCTATGCGCGGTCAGGAACCTGAGTGTCTGAACCTATGATATAAGACATCATAGTGGAAAGAAAGAGTGTACGTTAGTACGTGGAATGTACTAGTATGATAAATGAGGTAAGGATGAATTCAAGGGTTCATATGCATGAAAAATAACTGCCTAAATGATATAGAGAAACTGAACATAAGAGTATGTGGATAATTTGAACTACTGTCAATACTGAGCATACAATATTGTCATATATATATATACTGTAATTGAGCATTTTTGAAGCTAAGTACTGAGTTTCGATACAGAGTAACTGATAATTTGAGATTTTTGATGATTGAGTTACTGATACTGATTGACTGTATCTGACAGTCTTGATTATGTAGAACTGAACTAAGTCCTATTCTGAAGACTAAAACGAAAACTGTGAGAGGTAATTATCTAATCGACATGCCCCAAATAAGATAACATAACTAAGCTGGGGTCTAATCTATAACCCTAATTAGAAGGGTGTCAGTACCATGCCAGGGTAAAGACAAGTTGAGAGTTACCCTCATCTGGTAGGTACTCTAATGAGAACGGTGAAACCCTCATCTTACAGGTTAAAACACCTCATCCACCCTCAACTGGCAGGTTGATGTCTTAACCTACGCTGACTACATAATTTTGGAATGCCAGGATTTCTTCTAAGGGTCATACCCTCTACTGGTTGGTGATCCCCCATCCGTTGGTTCATTTGGTGCAGAATTCTACTCCCAACTAAAAGACACTGAACTGAGTATTCTGAACTGGACTAGACTCAAACTGAGTTTTTTGAGTTTCATAACTGACTAAGTTGTACTGAGTTCTATAGCTGACTAGAGTACTACTGATCATGACATGACTGATACTATTCTGTAACTAACACTGGGTCTTGGTAAATAGCTAAATTATCAGGTATTGAATACCCCCAAGACTCGATAGCATGAAAAGTAACGCATAGCATAATCTTGAAAACATAATAATGGATACTTAATCAAAATTCTCTCATTAAGACATTTTAGAAAATACTTGCAATGCATTTACTCATATATGAATGGATAATGCATGCTAAAATTTTATAATGACACTATTTCATTCACATGGGCATTTTATTAATCACATGGGGAGCATGCTTAGATCATATAATAATCAACCCATATAGTTATAATGGATAAATAAATAAACGTACAAATTGAATGGTTTATCATGAAGATCATGTAATTCAACATATAAAATGATTAATTTCATAAAAGCTTGTAATTCAATCATGAACTAAAACCTTAGAATAACATGAACATGAATTTAATTTAATTCAAGCATGGAATTCATAATTCAGCAATCTTGGAGTTTGAAAATGGATTCGTCGATTCTATGGGTGAAAGGAACCCATAGATGCACACCTAACATACCTTGGATTGTCAATTCTTGAATACTCTTGATGGAATTCTTAGGCTTGTTCTTGATTTCTTAAAGATAGGGTTTGTTTTCTTAAGAGAAAATGCCTATTTGATTTGCGAAAAACTATTAAATAATCAATTCAAAATATTTTTACGGCTTAAATATCATACCTGGGCAGATAAAAATTATGGGAAAGGACCAATTTAACCCTGGATGAAAATTTTGATTTCCATTAAAAATTTCTGAAATTACCCCATGACGCGATGCGGTGCTAACGCACCGTGTCACTGGAAATTACATCTGAGAATTTGGCTTTTGGTACGATGTGACACAATCGCGGTCCCTCACTAAAATCTAACAACTCATAACTATGACTTTGGGGAAATGCATCAGGATCGCAGTGGAACACTAGAAAATGACAATTGGGATTTTGGTTAGTTGCGCGATGCGGTGGTTTCATGGAGCTTCACTGGAAATTGACAATTTCCATTTTGACATACTCCGCGATGTGCTACTGGACAAAATGATGGTGTTTAATGAATGAAACTTAAAGTAGCCATAACTTCTTACCTGTTTATCAGATTTAGGCAAATTTTATATCATTTGAATGCTAATTCAATTTCATACAAAATGGCAGGCTCTAAACTGAAAATTACTGAGTATTTCAAGAACTTTGTATTGGATAAATCATGGACTGAGAGTTAATATTAATCTAAGGAAATATGGGGTATCATAATATCTCCCCATTGGGAACATTTGTCCGTGAATGAGACTGATTAACCTAAGACACTACTAGACTGTGTTTACACACTGAACATGCATATTTGATGGATGGAATACATTCCTGAAGCTACTTATAAGATAAGTTTTCATACTGAACATGCATATCTGATGCATTAGTATAAGAATGAACTAATTTATGAATGCATGACTGAATAAGCAATAGTAATGGATACCAAGTTATAATTATTGCTAAACATGAAACTGAGTAAAGCTAAGGAAGACTGTTAATTTAAGCTGCATCTGAGGTAGCGGAGAAGAGGTGAGGATACTTGGTTCATATATCTACTTCTGCTTCAGAAGTATCTCCCTCTACAAACTTATTCTACGAAAAAACTTTGTTCCTCAGTCTGCAAATCTTATGATCGAGGATATGGACTGGAACCTCTTCAAAAGTGAGATCATTCGAATATTTACATCCTCTAAGGGGTCTATGACTGCTGGGTCACCAATATATTTCTTTAGCAAGGAGACATATAATACTTGATTTACTAAAGCTATATCTAAAGGCAACTCAAGATCATAAGCTAGCTTTCTGAAATGACTGAGAATCTTCTACGGACAGACATATCGGGGACTAAGATTTCCTTCTTGCCGAACCTCTTTACTCCTTTATTAGGAGAGATTTTCAAGTACAAAAAATCATTGGTCTTAAACTCAAGATTATTTCTCCTCATATCTATATATGATTTTTGCCAGCTTTGGGAAGCCCTAAGTCTTTCTCTGATCAACTAAACCTTCTCTAAGGTATCAAACAATAGGTCAGGTTCTATTACTGTGGCCTCACATACTTCAAACCAACCAATTGGAGGTCTTCATCTCTTACCGTAGAGAGCCTCAAACAGAGCCATCGGAATAATGGAATGATAACTATTATTATATGTAAACTCTATCAAAGTCAAGTGGTAATCACAACTACCCTTAAAATGAACAACACATACTCTTAGCATATTTTTTAGAGTCTGAATGGTCCTTTTTGGTTGACCATCTATCTGAGGGTGGAAGGCTGTACTGAGATGAACTTGGGTACCAAGGACTTTTTGGAATGCTTTCTAGAAATGAGGTATAAATTAGGAACCTCTATCTAAGATGATAGATATTGGGACTCTATGTAACTTGACAAACTTTCTCATAGAGAGTTTGGTTTAATCCTCGGCTGAATAAGAGGTATGGACTAGAAAAAAATAAGTTGATTTGGTTATCTTGTCTACGATAAACTATATAGAATCATGTTGATGATGAGCATGAGGCAAACCCATCGCAAAGTCCATGTTCACTTCTTCCCATTTCCATGTGGCAATACTGAATTCCTACATGGACCTACTAGGCTTCTGGTGCTCAATCTTAACTTGCTAACATATAGAGCATTTAGCTATAATTTCTGCAATATCCCTCTTTATCCCATTCCACCAATAGATATCTCGCAAATGACAATATATCTTAATGGCCCCTTAATGAATAGAGTAACAGGCACCATGCGCTTTTTCAAGAATTCATTGCCTCAATTCATCTACACCTTGCACACATGGCCATCCTGGTAATGAAAAACACCATCTCCCCCTTGGGATAAAACCTCTACCTTTTTATCTCTGACTAACTCTTTTAGCTTAAAAAGACAGGGATCTCTATCCTATTTTTCCTTTACCTCAGAACTAGATAGGATTCAAAACTGTTCTATACCTATACACTACCTTCTGCTGAGCCGACTAAGTGAACACCTAGTCGAGCAAGATGATGAACTTCCCAAATTAACTTCTTCTTATCATCCTTAACATTAGTAACACTACCCATAGGTAGTCTACTTAGAGCATCATCCACTACATTGGCCTTGCCTGGATGTTAAAGAACACTTATGTAATAATCTTTCAGTAACTCTAACCACCTTCTCTGATGCAAATTTAAATCTTTTTGAGAGAAGACATATTGCAAGTTCTTGTGATATGTGAACACATATACATGAACCCCATACAAATAGTGCCTCTAAATCTTTAAGGCAAACACTACGGCTGCTAACTCAAGATCATGAGTCGGATAATTCTTCTCATGGGGCTTAAGCTGTGTAAAAGCATAGGCTATGACATTACTTCTCTCTATGATAAAATAACCCAAACCTACTCTGGATGCATCACAATACACAACTAACCCATCTAAATTATCTGGTAGAGTTAAAACTGGGGGGTGAGGTAAGTCGAGTCTTCAACTCCTGAAAACTCTTCTCACAGGAATCTAACCACTGAAACTAAACTTTCTTTTGAGTTAATCGAGGCATGAGGGATGAAATTGATAAGAACCCTTAAAACAACCGACGGAATAGCCAGCTAAAGCCACAAAACTCCTGATATCTAATGAAGAGATGGGTCTAGCCCACTTTAATACCGCTTCGATCTTTTGAAGATCAACTCTAATGCCATTACCAAAAATAATATGACCAAGGAATGCTACTGACCTTACCCAAAATTTACATTTACTAAATGTTGCACAAAACTGATGAGTTTTGAGACTCTGAAGTACAATTTTGAGCTGGTCTGCATAATCATTCTCACTATAGCAATATGCAATAATTTCATCGATGAAGACTATAACAAACATGTCCAAGTACTTCTTGAACACGTGGTTAATTCAGTACATGAAAGCTACTGGGTTATTAGTAAGACCAAAGGACATGACTAGAAACTCAAAGTGACCATACCGGGTTCAAAAAGATGTTATCAAAATTTTACATTCTCTGACCCTGAGCTGATGATAGCCTGATATGAGATCTAACTTAGAAGATTAACTAGCACCTTAAAGTTGGTCAAACAAGTCATCTATTCTGGGAAGTAGGTATTTGTTCTTGACTATGAGTTTATTCAACTAGCAGTAGTCTATACACATTTTGAGAGAACTATCTTTCTTACGCACTAATAGAACTAGTGTTCCCCACAGGGAAACACTGGGCCTAATGAATCCCTTATCTAGAAGATCCTTTAACTATTCCTTTAACTCTCTGAGTTTTTCTGGAGCTATTCTATATAACAAAATAGATATGGGCTAAGTATCTGGAAGAAGGTCTATTTCGGAGTCTATTTCCCTTTCGGGAGGAACTCCGGAAAGATCTTTGTAAAATACATCAGAGAATTGATTTACTACTAGAACTAGCTCAAGGCTGGGAGTTTCGGCATTAGGGTATTTGACTCACACAAGATGATAAACACAGCCCTTGGATATTATTTTTCTCACTCTAAGGTATGAAATTAACTAACCCTTAAGCATTTTAGTACTACCCCTCCATTCAAGGATTGGTTAATTTGGAAACTAAAAATGAATAATTCTTCTTCTACAATCAACTAAGGCATAGCATGAATGGAGCCAATCCATGCTGAGAGTAACTTTCTGAGATATCATAATCGAATAGTTCCTGTATACCCATCGGGCTATGATAGACTGATCCACTAGGGTAAAGAATGAGAATGGTTCTATTAAGACTTTTGGTTTGACTTTAAAGTTTATTGTTACGTAAGGAGTTATGGAAGATAGAGAAGGACCTGGATCTAATAAGCCATAAACATGTAAATAAAGATCTGTAACAACTAGTGACCACATCAGGAGAACTTTCTTAGTATTGTCTAGAATGAAGTGCATAGAGCCTATTTGGGTGTTGCCCACTAGTGTCACTTGAAGTGATACCCTGCTAATTTGGGCAACCAAACTGAGCTGAAGAAAGATTACACTAACCCTGAGAACCTGACTAAGGACAATCCCTAACTCTGTGGCCTGGCTTGCCACACCCATAAGAAACATCACTGCCAGCTCTAGACATACCCTGGTGGTTTCTACCATATTGCTGACACAGAGGATTTATTCGAGCACAGTTGACACTACCCTGAGATTTAGAGCTTGGTTCTCTATCTTTATTATCATTTCTAAACTTAGGAGTTGAAGCACTGGCTGATGACAAAGCTAGAACTGAATACTTTGAGAAAAAGTAGGAACGATTACTTCCCTCTGACTTAGGTTGATTAAAATTGAAGCTACCTATTCTAGATCTCTTATTCTGCCTCTCTCTCTCTAATATTAGCCTCTTCTATCTACTGAGCATAGACCATGATCTTGGATATATCCATCTTCTTAAACAACATCACTATTCTGCACTTCTTAACCACACTATCTGACACCCCAGATATGAATTTGCTCATTCTGGACCTACTGTCTGCCATACATATGGAGCATACCTAGCTCAATGAGTAAACTTGAGGGAATACTCTTTCATGATCATACTGCCTTGCCTGAGGTTGATGAACTGTAACACCTTCAATTCTCTCAGCTCTAAGGGTAAGAATCTATCTAGAAAGGCAGTAGCAAACTCTTCTCATTCTAAGGGCACTGTATATGTTCCCCTGTCAAACTTCCACTGCTTATACTATGTATGAGCTATATCTTATAGCTTATAGGAATCTAGCTCAACACTCTCACTAGATATCACTTCCATGATATCTGTGACTTTTTGAACATGATCGGGGAACTTATGTGGATCCTCTTCTAACATAGATCCTGAGAATAGGAGAGGATTCTTTGGGTGAAGTCTTGAATCCTGGCTATTGCAGTATTGGAAACTGGTTTGGCTAGAACAACATCTGACCATTCATTCTAGACAGCTATGAAATTAGATAGAGTAGTAAATGAAGCTCTGAATTCTGCATGAGGGACAAGTTCCTCCAGGGGATCTACTTGAATGGGTTGAGGTTCTTACTAGTTCTCAGTTCTTCATTCGTTAGTCTTTTTAGGAGGCATATTGTATAAATAAAAGGAAAAAATAGATTACACCAAGAGTTTAACTGGAACACATGCTTACTCACACGACATGAATACTAAAAGAAGGGAAACTTTTCCTAAGACATCTCATCCCTCATATCCATAAGTGTGGCATGCTATACACCCATGCATAAGACTCCACTAGATATGGCTTTCAGATTTCCTAGGAAACTATTGAACCTTATGCTTTTATGATAATTTTATAACTCCCTGAGTCTATTTCTCGAATGCTACATGATGCTTACGACCCCAAAGGACCACAAGCCAACCCATGACTGATATCTGCTTTAATCACTAAAACATGATACTGTAATAAATATGAAAAAATAGGCTGAAATAACAAAAGGTTCAAATTAGTAAATACTGATAAGGTGTATCAACTCAAATGGCAATCTATAAAGCTGAACACTATCTAAAAACTAGTCTGAAAAGCCTCTAATCTGAAACTATCTAAAAGTGAAGTTGATAGGACAATCCCCCAACTAACTCTATCTTCTAAAATACTGAGTCTACTGTAATAATGAAATGAAAGAATATCCTCAATTGATGAGGACTCACTACTAAACATAATGATGGCTAAATCTGGATCTATCTATATGAGGTCCGAAATTTGAGTGTCTGAACCTATGATTTAAGACATCATAGCACAAAGAAAGACGATGTGGAAGTATGCAGAATATACTTGTATGTAAGATGAGGTAAGGCTAAATGCAAGAAATCAGGTGCATAAATAATAACTGACTAAATGATATCGAGAAACTAAACATGAGAATACATGGATAATATGAACTACTATAAGTACTGAGAATGCAATACTGTGCATATATATACTGTAACTAAGCTTTTCTAAAGCTAAGTACTAAGTTCTGATACAGAGTAACTGATAATCTGAGATTTCTGATAACTGAGTTACTGATACTTATTGACTATACCCGACAGACCTAATTCTGTAGAACTAAATTGAGTTCTATTCTGAAGACTGAAACTGAAACTGTGAGAGGTAATTATCTAATCAACATGCCCCAAATAAGATAAGATAACTTAGTTAGGATCTAATCTGTAACCATAATTAGAAGGGTTACAGTACCAAACAATGGATAAAGAGAAGTTAAGAGTTACCCTCATCCTGCAGGTACTCTAATGAGAATAGTGGAACCCTCATCTGGCAGGTTAAATCACCTCATCAACCCTCAACTGGTAGGTCAATGACTCAACCTACACTGGCTACGTAGTTTTGGAATACCAGGATTGCTTCTAAGGGTCACTACCTCTACTGGAAGGTGAGCCCCCATCCTTGGGTTCACTCAGTACAAAATCCTACTCCCAACTAAATGACACTAAACTAAGTATTCTGAACTAGACTGGACTTAGACTGTGTTTATTGAGTTTTCCTGAGTTCTTTAACTAACTGAGTAATACTGAGTTCTATAACTGACTAAGAGTACTACTGGTCGTGACATGGCTGATACTATTCTATAACTGAATCTATCTTTAGGTAAATAGCTAAATTGTTTGGTATTAAATACCCCCAAGACTCGATAGCATGAAAAGTAAAGCATAGCATAATCTTGAAAACATAATAATGGCTACTTGATCACAATCCACTCATTGAGATATTTTAGCAAACAATTGTAATGGATTTACTCATACATGAATAGAGAATACATTCTATCATGTTTTAATGGCACTATTTCATTCACATAGAAAATTTATCAAACACATAGGGAGTATGCTTAGATCATACAATAATCAACACATATAGTTATAATGGCTACATAAATCAACTTGCGAATTGAAGGGCTTATCATAAAGATCATGTAATTCAACACATAAAATGATTAATTTCATAAAATCTTATAATTCAATCATGAACTGAAACCAAACAATAACATGAACATGAATTCAATTCAATTCAAGTATGGAAATTAATAATTCAGCAATCTTGTAGTTTGAAAATAGATTCGTAGACTCTATGGGTTAAAGAAACCCATAGATGAACACCTAATATACCTTGGATTGTTAATTGTTGAAGACTCTTGAAGGAATGATTAGGCTTATTCTTGATTTCTTAAAGCTAGGATTTGTTTTCTTGAGAGAGAATGCCTTTTTGCTTTGGGAAAAACTAATAAAAAAGGAGTTGAAAACCTTTCTAGTTCTTAAATGGCACACCTAGGAAGATTAAAATTATGGGAAAGGACCAATTTAATCCTAAGAAAAACTTTGGATTTTCGTTGAAAATTTCTGAAATTACCTCCTTAGCGCGATGCGATGCTATTATGCTGTGTTACCGGAAATTAAATTAGAGAATTTGGCCAGTGGTGTGATATGGTACAATTGTAGTTCCTCACAGGAAACTAACAACTAAAAACTGAGACATAGCGCGATAGACCACTGGAAAAGCATAATTGGGATTTTGGCTAGTGGCGCGACACGGTGGTTTCGTAGAGCTTCATTGGAAATTGAAAATTTCCATTTTGACATATTTTGTGATGTTCTACAGGCTTGAATGACGGTATTTAAGGACTGAAACTTAAAATAGCCCTAACTTCTTATCTAGTTATCAGATTTAGGTGAATTTTATATTGTTGGAAAGCTAATTCAATTTACTATGTAATGGAAGGGTTTAAACTAAAAAAATACGAAGTATTCCAAAAAATTTATATTGGATAACTCATGGACTGAGATTTAATCTTAAGCTTAGAAAATGCGGGGTATTATAGGTACGTACTATCCTAGTCTTGTTCGGGAGTTTTTTGATAACTATTTGTATTTGCTAGAGAAGAAATGTCCCAAAGGTATGAAGATGAATAAAATAGGGAACTGGACAAAAGTTCCTATGTGTGGGGTGAGCATTGATATTATAGAAATCACTCTTAACATAGTACTTTTGGTCCTAAGCATGAGGAACCTAATGTAATTCTAGAGCTGAAGTATCGCATATTCACAGTAGTAAAACAAAAGCCCTGGTTGGCCCGACTTTTAATAGATAAGGGAAATCCATCTTGTCTTCACAACCCGAAGGAGAATATATCTCAATCATCCCTAAGTTTTAGGGTTAAGTTTTGGTGGGCGGTTGTGAGGCTGAGGTTGAGCCAACTGATAAAAATGTGAATTTGGAGATTCAAAGAGCAGTATTGGTCACCAACTTGGTTGAAGACCTAAAGATTGATTTTAGCCATATTATTGCTAACGAGTTGTTTGCCCATGGATATAAGATAGTAAGTGCTCTGCCATTCCCATGCCTGATTATGGACTTAGGCAGACATGCAAATATTTCCTTACTCAGAAGGGTTGATAACGAGGTCCGAGCAAGTCACAGGCAGGATATTAAGAGAATGAAGGATGACTCAAAATATGAAAAACAAGTCAACAAGCCTCTTCCATACTAGACACTGTTGGCTTCAACCCCCAAAAATTCTGAGATCCCCATAAGTATGTCATTACCTATTACTACTTATAAGCCACCAGACTATGTGCCACCTAAACTTTCTGCAGGATCAGTATTGATGCCTGAAATAGGGGGAACTTTAGACACTACTTATGTCCCACCTCAGTATCCTAAATACCGGCTAACACAAGAAAAATTTGCCAAGTCAGTAAGAGCAAATAAAAAGTTTAAAAAGTAGTTAAACACCTAGGCTAAGGAATTCAAGTCATTTCTTGACCACATTTTTGCTGAAGCACTAGGCCTTATTAGAATATTCAGGCTAGAATGGACCACATGGAGGAGCAGGTAAAAAAATAGTTGTATGAGCTATCCATCCCAAACTTTGCCCAATTTATGGCCGAGTTTAGACAGGAACAGGATGACATAGCTGAGCTAAAAAGGAAACCATCACAACCCTTTGATCTTATATTGATCACTAGTAACAAAGATGAAGGTCTTGTCAATCTTATGGGTAGGCCGCTTAAAGGCGGAGACACGAATATATAACACCTGAGGAAAGAGAGGTAAGAGACATGAGAAAAGCTACTAAGTTATCAAAAAGAAATAAAGAAAAAAGAAAGAAAAAGGCTAAAGATGAAGTAGTGGGGGACTCAACTAGTTCATCCCCCATAAAAAGGGACACACCTAATCAGTCACATTAAAGATAACTCAAATTCCGGAGGACCCTATTATGAGCACCCCTACCATCATTTGGGTCACTGATGTTTTACCTGAGGCTAAAGAATCCTCACCACATTCGACCGGCTCACTAGCCTAAAAGGAATTGCAAGTATTTCCCTCTCTTATGCTTTATTAATCATGCATTTTAGGACAAAGAATTTTTCTTTAGTGGGGGTGGGATACTAGTTGTATTGTTAATCACCACAAGGGTTTTTGTTGCCTGCATTTTTTTCCTCATGTGCTATCTAGTAGAACTGTCATATTTAGGTTGCTATGTATATTTTTTATCTTTTGTATCATTATGTATATATCATTTAGTGATTATATTTTAGTTGTTTCATGTTCTTTTCTTTTAGCACCTTTTGTATGTATGTATGGATGATCAATTATGATTGAATACTGTAAATATGCTTGTGTTTGAGAATACTTTCTTGTCGCTTAATATATGTTGATCAACTATTTTGAATTTGTAATTGGCATTAGGATACAAAGATAACGTAAGAATAATCATGTTATGTGAAGCCAAGAGTTTGTACGTATGTATGAGCTCATTGCATGTGTGTACGAGTTTTTTTATATTGTTCTTGCATAGTGTGTATAACTAGAACTTGCCCAATTTATTTGTGTTACTTTGTGGTTGAATTAATAGGATAGGATAGCAGTCCCCCTTCAATTATTAGTCCACTTAGCCGTAAAGACCTCACAAAAAAGATTTCTCCCTTTTAACCCCTTTTGAGCTTTTATTAGTGTTTATTGAGTCCCAATAATTCTGATTCACTCTCTTTAATATGTTAGCATCTAACTTTGGCCCTAGTCCAATATTGGATATCGGGCACCTTAACATAGGTAAAATGTCTAAGTTGAGGATATCTACTATCGAAAAGTTAACAGTCCAATGTAGGTGGTTTGGAGTTGATATAAAGTATCTCATTCGGCCCTGATCTAGTTAGATATTATGTACCTTAACTTACAACATCAACATAAGTTGAGGGTGGCTGATGCAGATTCTTTAGAAAAACTGGGGTTATTGTAAAATTATGGTTGAATAGTATGTATTATAAGTGAAGTAGAATAATAGTAGTCATGGTGAGTAGTAATCAAGGTCAAAGAGAGTGAAATCTAACTTTGAAGTCACTTTCCCAGAATTATTCCTCACCTAGTATCAAAACCTTATTACAATCCATAGAAAGTTCTATTTGATATTTGTGAATCAACCGTAGAGAAGGATTAGATGAGAAGGGAAAGCATATAGGAGTATATACTATGTCTAAAACTTTTTTATGAGAGTAAGAGTCTTAGTTGTTCATCTACAAGTTAAATGGAGAAGATATGGTGGACTTCGTTGACTATGAGGGTACTATGAGCTATACTTGCTTTTACTGATATCTGTAGGATATTATGTCTGTGATTATGTATGTGCTGAATTGTAAATCATGCCAATTGTGGATCCTAATATGTTGAAACTATATAAGTTAGGTAACAATAGAGTGGTTGAATCATGTATATAGTTGAATTGTTGAATGCCCATCATTGTCGTGTTCATATATATGATATGGTGTTGGGTTGCTTGAGGACAAACAATTGTCTAAAGTTGATGGTGCTGATGTTCTAGCTTTTGACAAAATATTTTACATCATTTACTAGGGATAATTGTTCATTTTTAAGCAACCATTGTTGTATTTGATGCTGGGTTTTACTTATCTAGGTGAAAGAATTAGAAAATAAATGACTCAAAAAAATAGAAGAAATAGCCATTGATGGCCTTACTGACCGTTCGCCAAACTTATGACGGACCATCATGGTGTCCTTCAACCTTAAGCAGAATGAACGAATCAAAGTATCTCAGCGATGGTGCATGTGATGGATCGTCAACTTAGCCGTCAAAGCCAAGAAGAATATAGAGCATCTAAGAACTTAGTAACGGTCTAAATAATGGACCGTTAGGCCACTGACGGGCCATCAACTTTGCCGCCAGACCTGAGATAAAATAAATCAAACTAGGGACCCAAGTGATGGGCCATCAGGCCAATGACAGGCTGTCAACTTAACTGTTAATCGGGATGTGTCAATCCGAAGTTTGAATTTTAAAACCCTAGTACTTGTAAACATATAAATACCTAGTTTAGGATTAGATGAAGTATCTTTGATCTACTTTGCATCTTCGAACAACTTGGAACCTACTATTCTCACAGAAACAAGCTCATATTGTGTATCTTAATATTTTATTTTCTATTTCTTTGAAGATCAAGAACAATCCTTTAGAAATTTTTGTAAGTAATTTTCTAAATTAACTATGAGAAACACAATGGAATCTTCTTATTGTATGATGTTTGGCTAAAGATCCTATAACTAGGATTACGGGAGCCTTATTTGATTGGTTACTTAGGGTCGTGAGAATGCCTAAATTTTGTAAATAATTGCAATTGTATATACTCCTCTTCATTAGTATGATATTTCTTGGTTGCAAACTTGAAGGGTGAGCCCAAGAACTCCACTTGTTTGAGTAGAAATATGTGTGTTGGGAAAAGAGGAGATTTATATGGAACTCAAAGGCCTTAACCTTTAGGTTAAGGGTTGATGCCTTAATAGGTTTAACCCACTTGAGAAACAAATTGAACATATTAATACATTCTTTAAGTTCAAAAGAATTAAAGGGTAATCATCTATTAAGGTTGAGAAATGAATAAATTAACTTTAGAGTTCAATAATTATTGCATTTGGAATTTGTTATGTAGGAATTTGAGATAACTCAGAACCTTGACTGTTGTAACCTCTTGGTGGACAAAATCCTAGTTTACTCATTCTCATTGAATTAAAACTTACAAGCATATTCATTAGTTGGAACACTATTTGATACAATCATACTTCGCTATTAACAAACAAACCCCTTTATTCTGGAACTTTTGATTAATAGTTCATTAATAATCATAACACATAATTTACATAGTATTCCCTGTGGGATTCGACCCTAACCTAGTTGGATTCTATACTTGACAGTGAATTCTTGCACTTTCTAACGAGAGTTGTAATTTGGGAATATCAAGTCCTAAGCTGCTTAAGTAGCTACAAAGAAAACAGTCTCCAGGATGAACCAATAGACCTTTTGTATGAATACAGACCTGAACCCCATGATTTTTATAAAATATGAGTGGAATAATCAGTTTAGTGTGGTAATATCTTTGGGTATTTATTGAAGTCCTAAAAATCTCCTAGCTCAATGTTGAATTAAGGATTTTCCAACCTATTGAGTTTTAGAATATGATTTTACTTGGGTCAATAGCTAACAACAATTACTCTTAAAATATATTAAGTTATGTGTCCCATCTTATATATAATTAAATACCTTTGAGTCTTCCTTCAAATTCCACCAACCATTCATCAATCTGAGTTTGGAGCCAAAAATTAAGATCATTTTAGTAAGACATTATATAGGATGGGTGTTTGGGGTTGCAAGGCAATATTGGTACATCGTATTTCGAGTGATGAGGCAAATTTGGAACATTGAAATTAGGGTCACGGTGCAACCCTCCCATCCTAAATATTAAAAAATGTTTTTCTCATGTTAAATAAAGGGTAAAATGGTCCTTTCCCACCCAATAACTCCCCAAATTCAATTATTAACCCCAAGGTCATTCAAAACTAGTTGAGGCTCTTAAAAATTCATCAACCTCTTTCCCCCAAGAACATTAAGAAGGATTTATCAATTCCAAGCCTTTTAGGTTCAAATCTTCCTATCTCATTCAAAGGTTTCTATGAATAACGCATTTATCTCTTCCCTAAAACTTGTTTTGATAAAAACATATGTTTAAACTTGTTATCTATGTGATTAATTATTGGTTTTGAATTTGGGTTGAGTACTTTTTGATGTTATTGGTGGAATTGATTTTCCCATGATTTCTATTAATCATTTATGATTTGAATTGAAAGTGTTTAAACTAATTAGGTTCATGGGAATGGGAATTGGAATGGAGGTCGTGGATTCCCACAAATTGATTTGATAAACTTATGGGGGTTGTGGGTTCCCTCAATCCAATGAATTTATGTAATTTAATTGGTAATTACCTTAACCCAACCTTATGAAATTTGCTTTAAAACATGGATATAGGCATATTGAAACCAAATTTGAAGTATTACATTGCATAAAAGGCTAATTAAGTACAAATTGCTTTGAAAAGACTTTATGGTCAGGACTTGTTTTTAAATTGAACCTTAGGGGTCGTGGATTCCCCTAAGTTAATGAATAATTAGACTATAAGGGTCATGGTTTCTCTTAAGTTGATGGTCAATGGAAATAACATTATGATAAAAGCTTGCAAGCAAAATTGGTCTGACGATACCAACAATATTTTCCTTAATAGATGGTCCTTGGTTTAATGAATGGGAATGTGTAAATATTTTTAATTAGGCTTAATGAGGGTTATGTATCTTACCGTAAAATTATGACTCCTAGGAAGGACAGACATTGGAATCCACTCTTGGGGATCTTGATGACCGTGTGCATAGTTCACACTCTACATATTTTGAAATGGCTGGGGTCATTGATGCCCTGGCCCTTCTTTAGATTTTCTTGGATCGTAAAACTAACAGGTACTCGGGACTAACCAATAGAAAGGGAGCTAGAACCAACTAGTGGGGGGAGCTCAACCTATATAGCCCCTGGGTGTTTGGATGATGGGAAAGCTACATAACCCAGGTTAATGTTTTAAATATCATACTAATCTTTGTTCCCTATCCCAACATGTTATATATATATGTATATTATTGTGTTCATACAATTTTGAATGACTTTGGGTCAATTGATCATGGCATTATTTTATCCCTTCCTTAAGTTACATGCTAGAGCTCACCCTGCTAATTATCCTCAAATATTGTATCCCAATATGATGCGGGTCTTAAATATACTTCTATTTCCTTATGTAGTGATAGATATTCCTGGATTATTCATGAGACATTTTGAAGTGGTGAGACACCTTCTGAAAGGCCTATTACTTTATGGTTTTATTTATGTCTAGACTATTTTGGTTTCCCTTTTTGGATAAGTTAGGGGCATGTACCGATGTAGGTTGTTCTTTAGATATTAATGGATTTGTGGATAACTATGTATTGGGATGTTTGTTTTGATCCATAGAACTTTGTCTTGGTTTACTTATTCTTATAAATATTTTTTATTGTTTTCACTATTATACTATTTACTGTGTTCTTATTGGCTAGGCTAAGAGAGTGGTCTCTGGTCCTTGTCAAACTTGAGATACCCATCATGACTAGTCCCTAGTTTGAGTTATGACAAGCTTGATATCAGAGCATGATTCAGGGTCTTTGGGTGTCTACAAATCCGTGAAGAGTAGAGTCCTTTTTATGGGTGTGTAGCGCAACATACTTATAAGGGGGAGGTATGAGGCATTCAGGAAATATTTCTCTTTCTTTCATATTTAGATCATGCAGTATTGTTGTCCATATAAAAGTTATCTAACTTTCTTCCTTGCTCTAATCTTATTGTCGTTGTCTCATTATCGAGGTTATACAAGTGCAAGGGTGTTGGTTCCTAATGATGTGGTCTTTTTCGATTGAGTCCTCTAAAAGATTATGCAATAGCTCAAGGACTTAAAAGGAGTCCATGGTGCATTAGGGTATGTTGATTCAAGTGTGTAACTCTATCTTTATGAATCGTACTTTCTAACTTGAGGTAAGATATGTATTTAGTCCCTTTCAAAGACATTATTATAGATATCTTGTCTAAGGAGAAAGATATGTATCTGAATGTTTGGATAGTATTTCTATACTAGAGGAACCATAAATTGGGTTGTTCTAACCTATGAGTAGTAAGATGATCCCAAAGTTAGTGATAAGAAGTTATAAGTTTAGGAGTCGAAGTGAGTGTAACTCTTCAGTGAAAAAGAGGGGTAGTTGTGTTTGCATAACCTTGAGTGAGTGAATGGGATGGTATGCAATTATGGTGATTAGTTAGGTTTATATAAAAATATATAGATTTTATGGTTGAAAGTAGAGAAAGTGATTAGTTATGATGATTTAGGATCTATTGTAAATAGGGAAGGATCCTATGATTGATAGTTGTTGTAATAGTAAAATTACTCATAGGCTATGAATAAAAGGATAGATTGGCTAATACTTTATAAATTTAGCAATTACTTAGGGAAAACCTTGGTAAGGGAGACTTAGTGACATTTATAGTATTTTTAAGGTAGATGAGATGTATGCATGGGTAAGTGGATGTCATGTTAGGGGGGTGCATGTTCTTTAGACCAAAATGTGTTATGTCATAAATTAAGATCGATTGTCCTTACTATGTGGTTTTACTACAATTATGGTCTCTTGATTTTTATCTAGTGATTGTAAGCTTGTTCAGTAGGTGAGAAGGTATGTACAAACTTGTAAGGTGTAGTAGTAATTTTTTGAAAAGACGTGGTTGTAGGCCATAGTTAAGTGAAATGAGGAATTTAGGTTAACTTTTCCCATTTTTATGGACCATTATAGTATGTGGGATGCTTCATTGGTGGTACATGATTGGTGCTAGACAATAAGATTGAACTTTAGAAGTTGATTGTGGTGATGAGGATGTTAGCTCGAGGATAGTGATGCAAGATTTATGAGAGTGAATTGGTTAGATCGATATAACATGTGTAAGATCTTATGTTGATGACCTATGTAATATTGGAGTGGGTAATTGTGATGTGTATATAAATAAGTATGAGGACTAGTGTTGGAGAAATGAGTTATAACACCTTGGGTATTACGGGGTACAAAATATTGCTTATACGAGCCTATATAACTCTATCTTGTGCATAAAATACTTCAAAAAAAGTTTGGGTACATTGGAGAAAGGTTTGGGACCAAAAAAGGTTATGAATCGTGAAGGGGTGGGTTTTTTTTGGCTTCACACAGTGAGGTAGGCGGCAAAGGGTCACTACCTTAGCTCCATGCTGGGCTTTGTACAACAAAGATGTTGCCACACATTGAGAATCTTACCGGAAACCTCCCTCCTTTCATCATTGGGACTTTGTTTTAAAGGTGTATTAAGGTTATTTGGTCCTTTATACCCTATAAAATGTCCTTTATTCATTTAAGCCACTGTTAATCCTTAAAACTAACTTAATCATTTGAAAAAGGTTATTCTTTTCTCCAAGAATCTTTTTGAGAGACTTACGGATAGAAGCCAAGCTTGGAGGAAAGAGGAAGTTAAAAGTAATGCCCCTTGGAGGAATTTCATCGCAAGAAGTTAATGTTTTTATTATAATAGTGTATTAGGGCAAGCCTAGAATTCATAGGTATGGTGATACCCTCTTTGTGCTGAGTGTTGTGCTTATAAATTTTGAGGATATGTTTACATGTTTTGGATGGTGACATCGAGCTAAAGGTAAGATAGTGAACTAAGGCTAACCTTAATTTTTCTCATGGTGGTGAGTTTCAAGGAAGAGTCATGATAAATCTACTCTTATTCTAGCAAATTTCTCCTACTTTGGTTTAAGAGGGCATTCTACCAACATCTTACGTATTCAAATTGTGCCTATGCCTAAGGTTCGAGTTCTCTATACAACGTATTTCCATACTTTGGCTCTCTATTTATGATCTTAATTTTTGATATATGAACCACTTCGTGCCAATTATATTGTATCTTACATCATAGGCCCCACCTTGGGTAGTGTAGTGAATACAATTTATTATTAAATAGTGTCACTCTCCTTTTCTTGATGCTTGTACTCTAGTCCTTCCATTATCCTTCTTATGTTAAGGTGATGGTCATTATGGTAGCATAGTAATGTTTTAGATAAGGGAGTAAACGTTCTTTAGTATGAAAGTTGTCATGTGACAACCCGAACTATCTTTGTAGAAGGGGCGGGGAAAAGTGAGATGAATATATGTGATGTAAAATAGTTACGAAGGAGATATATGATGAGAAATATTTATGAAAGTGAATTAAGTTATTGTATTTTTAGTTGGACGATCCCTAAAGTGGGTTTAGTAAAGATAGGCTTGAATGTTGTGATTGATGAATACACAAACCAATCTGTTATATTGCTTGTACTCCTTGATTAAGACATGTAGTTATTTCATTATGGAGATGAGATGGAGTAGTATTCTTAGAGGAGCGTAGATTATAGGGTCCTATAGCTTAAGATAACACCTTTTAACTCCAGGTTAGGCTTCAACATAGAAGCAGTAAGTACTTAGACTCGGTCTCCTATTGTTTTGTGTTATGTGGGGGAATTATGTGAAGTGTGGTTCCGTAGTTGAACTAATAGTTGAGAAGCATTGTTATATTTAAGTGTTATTATACATATCATTAGAGGAAGATAATGCTTCGATTCGAAAGACCCACAAGAATCTTACATCATGTCTTGTATCAATCTTAATCAGGCTAATGATTTTTTGAAAAATCCATAACTTACTTTGGAATGATCATGTTCCATAAACTCACATCCTATATCATGTCTATGCTAAATCTCCTTATCTCATGATTCATGCTTACCCGAATTACTTGGTCTTTCCACGAAGCTCTTTTGATGCCTAGGTATGTTTAGTTAGGGGGGACTCCTAAGGTGAAGTTACATGCTTTATTATGTACTTCTTGATATTCAAAAAGTCCAATCCATCATTAGAAGATAAATGATTCTAAGGGGGAGACAATTTAACCCCTGCATTTTAGGGCTAGAATTCAAACTCGTACTTCATAAGTGTATAGACCCAAGCCCAATGATTTCTATCTAAATATGAATGGGTTGATCAGTTATCGAGTGAGGTAACATCTTTTGGTATTGATTGAAGTCAAAAAAATCACCTAGCTCAAGGTTTAGCTGAGGACTTACAAACATATTGAGTTTTAGAATATGATTTTACTTCGGTCAAATTCGAACGACTATTACTTTTAGAATATATCGAGTTATGTGGCCCATTATATATGAAATGAATCCCTTCGGGTCTTCTTTCCAAAGCCACCAACCATTCATAAATCTGAGTTCGGAGTCAAAAGTTATGAGCATTTTAGCGAGACACTCTCCAAGGTGCGCGGTTGGAGTTGCAAGGCAATGTTGCTGCATTGCGTTTGGAGTTGCGAGGCGAAGATGAAATATTGCCATCAAGGTTGTGGTGCGACCCTCCCTTCCCAGGCATTAAAACATGTCTTTCCCACGTCAAATCATAGGTAAAATGGTCCTTTCCTACCCCATAACTCCCCATATCCATTTATTAACCCTAAGGTTGTTCAAAAATTCATCATCCTCTTCCTCCCAAGAACATCAAGAAGGAATTCGCAATTCTAAGCTTGTACGTTCAAATCTTCATATCTTCTTCTTAGGAATTCTTCAATAAGGCATGTATGTCTTTCCTAAAAATTATTTTTCTAAAAGCATGTGTTTAACCTTGTTATCCATGTGATTAATTGTTGTTTTTGAATTTGGGTTGAAAACTTTTCGGTATTATTGGTGGAATTGCTTTTCCTTTCTACTGATCATTCATGCTTTGAATTGATAGGTTTTAGACTAAATATGCGCATTGGTATGGGAATTGGAATAGGGGTTGTTGATTCCCCCAAATTGTTTTGATAAACTTATAGGGGTCGTGGATTCCCCCACCTTTATGTAGTTTTATAATTGAATTGGTAGTGATGATATGACCCAAACCGAGGCCTTATCTTAATGGGTAATCCCAAGTCCAACCTCGATCGGACACCACCCCTGATACCCAACCAAACCAACCATCATATATAAATATACCCAGAATCGGATGAACTCCTAACATATGCAAAGGTAGTGTAATACATGATCCAGGACTTTGGGATAGGTCCATAACTATGACCAACCCAAGAAAGTCCAACCACCTGATATCCAACCAATAACCAAGCCAAAAACATAAGCCAAAACCAAGTCCATAATCCCATGTGTGTGTGTGTGTATATATATATATATATATATATATATAAATCCATACCCATGTTCATAGTTGTTCATACAAAGCGTCTAAACCAAAACAAAAGAGTATCTAGTCAAGACATGTCCCCGACCATAGACAAAAACAAAAATCTAAGGAAATACAAAACATGTAAAGTACACCATGACATAAAATAGATGTCTTCCAAACTATGGAAGATCACCACTTTAATCCAACACCGACTATCCTCGAATCCTATCAATGAACAGGTAGAAAAGCATGGCCGGTTACTACATCGTGATAACGCTCAAACTACAGCTCTCGTAAGAGTGTAAGCGGTCGTTGTCAAATATAGAACCCAACTGGGTTGGGTGTCAAATCCCACAGGGAATACTTGGTCACTAAGTAAGCAACGATTATTAGACTTTTGATCAAAGTTCTGCGAATAAAGGGGGGATTTTGTGCGTGTAAATGATGTAAACAAAATAGTAGAGTAAAAATGGAAAATAGAAGAGTAAAACAGAGTATTTGGTAGGTTTTAATCAATTAGAATTGAGATTTAGGGTTATGTCCACCTTATGAGTTATACGTATCTATTGACTATGAGTTATGCAGAATTTAGACATGCATGTGCTTATAGAGAATCGTATTCTATGGTAAATCCAGGCGTCTTTCGACCATCAAGGACTATTTCACTTTAAATCTTTTGAGCTTAAAGCGTATCTAATGGTACAAATTCTCCAAGAGGTTAATCCAGTTACGGCACTAACGTTTAAACAGGGGTTGGTGCCCTATTTCCTTGACATTCTCTCTTTTCCAGACATGTAACTTTTCTTTCGAACAAGTTAATGCTATACTGGCGTATTCTATATGTTTGCAACCACAAGAATTTATATTAAGATGAAGAGAAGAATGATATAAGCAGCATACGTATCAAGAATTCACAAACTCATAGCAATAGATAGTATCTCATAAGGCTTCCATAACCCTAACAGAGAAGTTTAGCTATTCATGGGTTCAACGGAAATCACAATAGACATTATCATCATACCGAAATAAAAATCTAACGTGAAGTATGCTTTGGTAGTGCTTGTGGCGTGAATTCCTTACAAATAACATTTCTCTTATCGTGAAATTTAAGAGTCGAATAGATGAATAGAAGGGAAGAAGAATTAATTAAAAGATAATTGTTTTTAATTGTAATAATGCCTCCTGAAAAGTTCTGCATCATAGGGTTTTTATAACACCCATATCCTATTCCTACTAGGCTACTTCGTACTTATCCTAATCCTACTAGGATACTGCATCCTTATCCTAATCCTACTAAGTTACTGCTGATCCCCAAGTCTTTGGAAATGCTATTTTTGCCCGGGACAAGTTTTTCATGCGTCACTTTCAGTCCATAGGCGTCCAAACGCTGCTTTCCTTCTTTTGTGAAGCTTCCTTTGGTGTCAAGTTATCCATAAAATGCTGAAATCTTCATCATTTATACCTAAAAACTTGCTAATCACGTTGGTTAGCTTACTTACAGGAAAAAGGACTAAAAGTGCATGAATTATATATTTTGTCCTCAAAACATAGCTAAAATATGGGTAAATTAAGGTGCTTTAGGCGTGTAAATACGCCTTTCATCAACACCCCACACTTAAAGCTTTGTTCGTCCCCGAACAAAATATCATGTCCATATGAACATCTACTTAGGGTTTCACAGTAACAGCACAAAATATTCATCAAGACAGGCACGACAATTATTAACAAAGAGTAGTTTTCTGATCATTACTAGAAACAATTCAACCTCCAACCCAGACTCGTGATGATAGTTAATTCGTATCCACAAGTTAAGGAACAAGGAATCATACAAAACTACCCAAAACTCATCAACAATGTGTGTCTCACATAAGATCTTTACCCATAATCACTCACAAATTTTGCATTTTTCGAAACATGGGTACCATATTTTCCTTGCTCTCACTCTCACAAAGAATTCATATGTTGCAACTAATGACCATAGGCTTGCCCTTTGTGTAATGCTCCACTAAATATCAGAATGCTAAGCTTAGGATCAAATAGGTCTTTTACAGGTTGTAATGTAGTCTAAGGGACGGGTAGGATTATTTTGGCCAGAAATAGTGGCTATGTTCCTAAGCGCTGTAATACATCACATTATGCCATTAACACTTTCTTTCAACCTTTCTACTTTCTTTTAATCTACCACCCCTTGTCACCCCTTTTGTTATTCAATTTTGAACAGAATTAACTTTTTATTTTGCTTTTTATTTTTCTCTCTTCTCTTTTTTTTTATAACACACCTCTATGATAACCATTCTTTTTCATAACGAATTCAACTATCAATTCACTTTAAGGTACTACTCTCACCCAATTTCCTCTTATTTTGTCACATGACTTTACAATTTTAAAGAACTTAGGAATTTGGATCAAATTATGGTCTTGAAAACAATGGATTGGGCTTACATATGAGGTTGTCAAAGAAAATAGGCTTAAGGCTCAAAGGGGGTTATCTAGGATGATGTCCATGGGGAGATAAAAAGAAGGTAAACAATAATAGGCTGCCAAAGAAATGACTAAATTATCTCCTAAACTCACACTCTTTATTTCGCTTTACATACACACCGGGCAAATTCTAGCATCAGTCACAAACACAGAATATAGTATGATCTCACACACACAAGGCACATGGTCAACTTTATTGGGAGTATTGTAGAACCTTGACCCAACAAATGAAGGAAATAAACCACACACTTATCACATAGTGAGTCACACTTAGAGTCTAAACCTCTCAATAGTAATGATTTTAGCACAACTCTTGTCATAATATCATGCCGCCTATCAGAACAATTTCATGTACTTTATTTAAAATCTAAAAAAAACTTAAGGAAAGGAAATTTTTTTTGAAAATTTAAGTACTACTAAAAACCAAACAAATGAACATAAATAAATGTAGGTAGGCAAGGAAATACAGCATACAAATACCATCACCCCACACTTAGACAGGACACACTGTCCTCAGTGGACAATAAATAAGAAGAACCTGGTTAGTCGGACTCCTTCTCTATATCTAGGGTCATACCCCCTGCATTGGAATCATCATCGAAGTCGTCATCCTCATAAGTTCCTCAAAATGTACCCCACTTGATTGCAAGAATGCGTCGAGGTATTTGCAGCACGGAGGATTCAACTTGCTCTTTTCTTCCTCTTTTCTTACCTTTCTGTGAGGTGGGTGCTTTTTGTTTTCCTTTTCGTCCTTTTGAGGCCATTCTACCTGAGATCCTAATAGAGCCATGTTAGCTTTATCTCGGAAGATTCAATCGACAAACAGACAATAGTGGCACCACCCCACGCTTAATTTGTTGGCACAAACTAGTAAAGTGAACGATATCGATTACTTAGACTTCATCGATGTATGTTTAGGTGTTATGTTCCAACAATATAATATAATCAGTGCAGTCATACTTTTCTTGTCATCTTAACTATCCTTTTCCGATTCTAGTTCATGTAATCTTGACAATGCTTTCATGCTTTGGACTAATGCATTACTTTGAATAAAACTACTACATAGATATTGTATCAATTTATGGCTTGCAATAATCACAACATCGTATGTTTGTAGTCAACCATGATTTTCTTCTCGATGAACAAGTCATTTCAACATGTAAGCTTTCTATTTGCAAGATTATGAAATTTTCTTGACCATGCCAATTCCGCAAAAGTATGACAGTGTATCAAAATCAAATACAAGTTGGAAATAAGTCAAGAGCATCCTTACGTATTCTTTCACTCACTTAGTTGTATCGCAAAAAATCAACCACATTCAAATCACCAACACTACTTCAAGATTTAACAATTTATTATAGGCGTAGTAGTGTAGTACTTACGGAATATAAAAGAAGAGCAAAGAAGTACTTACTTGGTTGATGGCCTTGGAAGATGTTCTTGCAAAGTTAAAAGAGCAAAAGGAAAATTTTTGAGAGATTTTGCAGAGATAGGCGGCGCTTAGGTTGGATTTTCAATGAATTTTTGTTCTAAAACTACGGTTCTATTTATAAGACAAGCATGGGTCGGGTTTTGACCCATTTGGAATCGGATTTGGAGACCAAAAGTGAGCATAGGTGATGCCTAATGCCTTGCCTATGTTTGGCATAGGCGGCGCCTTTTCCAAAGCATTGTTGAGCATGGGCGGCGCCTATGCTATGGCATTGTTAGGCATAGGCGGCGCCTATGCCATGGCATACTAGATTCAGAGACAAAAGGCTTTTGCATAGGCGGCGCCTATGCTATGGCATTGTTGAGCATAGGCGGCGCCTATGCCATGGCATTGTAGAATCCGAGAGCTTAGGCCATAGCATAGGCCTTGCCTTGTTCGTGGACTAGATTTACATAAGCCTTGCCTTGTTCTTTGCCTATATTTTCATAGGCAATGCCTAACCTATAGCCTTTTGCTTCTTCATTCCTAACTTACCACCTTCAACATGCAATACTTCCAAATCAAAATTTGAAACCAATCTCCTCCTTTACACCTCTTGCACCTATATTTACTCAAAATCAACAAAAATGATTAGAACGATGGGTTGCCTCCCATCAAGCGTCTTAGTTTTGGTCGTGGCTCGACAAAACCCTAGTAAAACAAAAACAACAAAAAAAATTAAAAACGATGGGTTGCCTCCCATCAAGCGCTTGATTTATTATCGCGACATGACATAGCTATCTCGATTACTTAGACTTCATCGAGATAGATGGTGAATCATTTTCTGAATGGATTCAGAAAACAATGAGTCTTACTTGTAGGCATGCAATCTTCTTCAAGATGACCCTTGTTCATACATATCCCAGGCGGGATACCAATTATATCATCAATAGTCCAACCCATAGCTCTCTTGTATCTCTTTAGAACAGAGATGAGAGCCTCTACGTGCTGTTCACTTAAATCATCCGCCACACTCACAAGAAGTGTATCTCCACTTTCCAAGAATGCATACCTTAGATAATTGGGGAGCTCTTTCGTTTCTAGCACTGGGGGCTCTTTAATGGAAGTCTTTGCTGTTGGTGACGGTTGATTATTAAGATCAAGGTCCGTCTGCTTAGGAGTATGAGAATAAGACCCTATTGCTGTTAGAGCACACATAGTTTCTTCATGTTCTTGAGCCTCCTCACGCTCAAAATTCAGCAGCTCATCAGATAGTGACTCATCAGTAAGCTGCTTTTCTACAGATAATTCTTTGTCATCCTTATAATTAACTTCAGCTACAGAGAACACATCCATATCTTTGGGCTACTTCATTGCCTTGCATACATCAAAATGGACCACTTCTTCATTCAACCAAAATAAAAGCTCATAGCTCTCATGTCAATAATCACACTTCCAGTTGCGAGGAAAGGGCGTCCTAAGATTATGGGAACTTCAGAATCTACCTCGCAATCCAAAATAACAAAGTCTGTAGGAAAGATGAAGGTGGAAACCTTCACCAACACATCATTTAAGATACCAACAAGTCATTTTATCGACCTATCTGCCATCACGAACCACATATTGGTTGGTGTAGGGTCGCCCAAACCCAACTTTCTGTAGACGGATAGTGGCATTAAATTGATGCTTGCTCCCAAATCACACAATGCCTTAGCAAAATTCATAGATCCAACCGTGCAAGGAATAGTGAAAGCACCAGGGTCTGCTTTTTTTTGCACTAAGGACCTTGTGGCAATTGCACTGCAATGATGAATATTATCTGCCGGCTCATAGCTTACTGCCCGCTTCTTTGTTAAAAGGTCCTTCATGAATTTAGCGTACCCAGGCATCTGTTCCAGCGCCTCAACCAATGGAACATTAATGGTCAGCTGTTTTAACATTGACATGAATTTATTGAACTTGGTATCATCATCTCTCTTCTTTAATCTTTGAGGAAAAGGTGGTGGTGGAAGGGGAATAGTTTTCTCCACGACTTTCTTTTCCTCTTGCTTTGGATTGGTGATATTTTTGGGCTGTGGACGTTGGGGGGTGACGTCATTGACGCCTTCTTCAGATTCTTCGGCGTCCTCTGGTTCGGCAACATCTACTACATCGTCGGCCACTTGCCTACCTTTGGCTGGATTTTCCAACACCTTACCACTCCTTGTAGTAATAGCCATACATGTTCCATCATTTCATGGGTTTTGCACTGTGTCGCTAGGTAAGGTGCCAGCTTTTCTTTGATTTAATGTAGCTGAAATTTGACTCAATTGTAGCTCCAGCTGTCTTATTGAAGTGGAATGCGAGTCAACCAATTAGTTCATTGAGGCCAAATCATTTATTACCTCAGTTACTCCCGTGCTAGTTGCCTCCACTCCTTTCAACAGCTTGGCCATCATATCTTCCATGGACATATTTCCAAAACCAGATGTAGTGGTGTCACGTCTTCCAGGAGGAATATACACGCCACTTCTGTCTGTCTTGTTCTTCCAACTACCTTGATTACAATCCTTATTTCCAGAATTATCATAATAGTTACGACCTTGGTTTCCTTGGGCATTGCCTCGGAAACCCCCCTGATTGTTCAAGTAGTTGGCTTCTTCTTCAGAATTGGATTCCTCTCTTCCTTTTGATGCAGCCGCTTTGACTTTTTCGGTCTTCCCTGATAATAGATGCTTTGTAAGAAGATCCAACTGTGTCTTCATGTGCGCCATATCTTGGTCGTGTTCCTTCTCTCTTTGCCTTTGTTCTGCAGTTATGCCAATAGATATAGTGGGTCTTGTTACCTCAGAATCCCTGGTATGCCACGCCCTACTTTGCTTTGTCATCCGGTCTAGCATATCGCTTGCCTGAACAAAGGTGAGGTCCATGAATGATCCACCCGCCGCATTATCCACCACTGGTTTAGTTACTGAATTCAAGGATCTGTATAATATCTCCATCAAGTGGACATTGGTCATGTGATGGTTTGGGCACCTCATAAGCTTCTTCTTGAATCTCTCCCATGTTTCGTGGAGGGCTTCAGTTGGAAGATGACGAAAGTTACTAATTTCATCTCTCAATTGTGCTCTTTTGGATGGCGGAAAGAATCTTTCTAGGAAAGCGTCTTTCAATTGCCTCCAATTTGTAATAGAATCAGGATTCAGCCCGTTCAACCATAGAGTTGCCTCCCTAGATAGAGACAATGGAAATAAGCACAGCCGAATTGCATTCTGACCAACACCTGGATTGTCGAATGACTTGCATGTAGAGATAAAGTTGACCAGATGCATATTCGGATCATCACCTGCAAGTCCACCAAATAATCCCTTGAGTTGCAATAACTGAATCATGGTGCTAGTGATGTTGAACTTGGCTCCGGGTGCCAATGGCGGAGGAATAATAGCTCCTGTGGCACCAAAGGGAATCTGCATAGCTTGGCATTCAGGATAAAATCTTGTTTGACGATCTCTTCTGTTTGCCGGTGTCGCCACCTCAGCATCACGCCTAGGGTTTAGTAACTCATCATCACCCAAGTCCTCATCATCAGGATCTGATGCTCACCCTGGGTTATCAATATTCTGTTGATGCACTTAAGCAACAGCCAATGCAGCTAATCTAGCCTACTCCTGTTGAGCAGCCCTTCTTTCAATGTCACGTTGCGCCTCCATTCTGCCAATACGATGTGGTTCAGGATTTATGGGTAATAATGGTTGTACCGAACTTCGAGTATGGGGCATGCACTGAACAAAACCTAAATAAAACAAAAACAACAACTAAAAGTAAAATTTGAGAATCATTGACCAAAGGGTCTTGTAATTATCACAAACTTAGTTGACAACCGTATTCCCCGGCAACGGCGCCAAAATTTGATAACGCTCAAACTACAGCTCTCGTAAGAGTGTAAGCGGTCATTGTCAAATATAGAACCCAACTGGGTTGGGTTTCGAATCCCACAGGGAATACTTGGTCACTAAGTAAGCAACGATTATTAGACTTTTGATGAAAGTTCTGCGAATAAAGGGGGATTTTGTGCGTGCAAATGATGTAAACAAAATAGTAGAGTAAAAACGGAAAATAGAAGAGTAAAACGGAGTACTTGGTAGGTTTTAATCAATTAGAATTGAGAGTTAGGGTTATGTCCACCTTATGAGTTATACGTATCTATTGACTATGAGTTATGCAGAATTCAGACATGCATGTGCTTATAGAGAATAGTATTCTATGGTAAATCCAGGCGTCTTTAGACCATCAAGGACTATTTCACTTTAACTCTTTCGAGCTTAAAGCATATCTAATGGTACAAATTCTCTAAGAGGTTAATCCAGTTACGACACTAACTTTTAAATAGGGGTTAGTGCCCTATTTCCTTGACATTCTCTCTTTTCTAGACATGTAACTTTTCTTTCGAACAAGTTAATGCTATGCTGGCATATTTTATATGTTTGCAACCACAAGAATTTATATTAAGATGAAGAGAAGAATGATATAAGCAGCATACGTATCAAGAATTCACAAACTCATAGCAATAGATAGTATCTCATAAGGCTTCCATAACCCTAACAGAGAAGTTTAGCTATTCATGAGTGCAACGGAAATCACAATAGACATTATCATCATACCTAAATAAAAATCTAACGTGAAGTATGCTTTGGTAGTGCTTGTGGCGTGAATTCCTTACAAATAGCGTTTCTCTTGTCGTGAAATTTAAGAGTCAAATAGATGAATAGAAGGGAAGAAGCATTAATTGAAAGATAATTGTTTTTAATTGTAATAATGCCTCCTGAAAAGTTCAGCATCATAGGGTTTTTATAACACCCATATCCTATTCCTACTAGGCTACTGCGTACTTATCCTAATCCTACTAGGATACTGCATTCTTATCCTAATCCTACTAAGTTACTGCTGATCCCCAAGTCTTTGGAAATGTTGTTTTTGCCTGGGACAAGTTTTCCATGTGTCACTTTCAGTCCATAGGCGTCCAAACGCTGCTTTCCTTCTTTCGTGAAGCTTCCTTTGGCGTCAAGTTATCCATAAAATGCTGAAATCTTCATCATTTATACTTGAAAACTTTCTAATCACGTTGGTTAGCTCACTTACACGAAAAAGGACTAAAAGTGCATGAATTATATATTTTGTCCTCAAAACTTAGCTAAAATATGGGTAAATTAAGGCGCTTTAGGCGTGTAAATACGCCTATCCTCACATCGCGTAGGGATACATCCCCCTGAAGACAGGTTAGCGGTTGAATGCTTGCATGCACTTAGGATAAGGATTAATTAATGCCAACCTTTAAAACCAAGTAAGTCAACTATATGCATTCATAACCATACATACAAATATATATAACCATTCCAAGAAAGGGAACCAGGTTTAGCATGCCTTTAAAACTATTAACCTTGATATATGAAGCTTAACCGTCCTAGAACCACCCATGGGATATATGGATCCAGTGTACTCCCTTGAACGAGCCCTGATGCATATAGCCGAACAAACCAAAGATACCATAAGAGTAGCAGATTCCTAAGTAACCTTCGCTCTCTATGATCATATGTACAAATGTACTTAAGGTATTCTTGTGTACCCCAAAAGTATCATATATGTGGTTGGTATAACCTATACTCATGTAAAAAAATGAGTTTCTAGTGTTCATTCCTTAGAATCCCATCTTCATGGTTAGGTATCACACCCTGCCATTATTTCCCAATTAAAACCATTACCATCCAACCAAACAATTATTCTGTTTATTATTAATCAAGGCTATTACAAGTGGTATCATCATGCCGACTATAGCTTTCAAGAAATTTCCTTAGCCAACCTTAGGAAATTTTCATGTACCCCATAGGTTACATTATTTAGTTTACTTGGTGGATTCCCATGTACCCCGCAAGTACATTATTATTAAGATTACTTGGGCGATTCCCGTGTACCCCACAAATATTTCATTATTAAGCTTTGCTTGGGGATTCCCTTACACCCCACAAGTCATTCAACATTCAAAACAATTTCATCATTTCATTATCTTGGGGGATTCCAATGTACCTCCCATGGTTTTTATTCCATTAGATTTCATAACCTCCATGGTTTTATTATTTAACATTTCCAAACCATTCTTACAATTCAACCTATTTAAAAATCATTCCAAACCATTTATACTATTCAAAATGTTTATACCAATGAAAAAAAATCCAAATCCATTTAGGGTTTCATTACAAACCATACCATGTAATATTCCAATGAAAGTTCAATAATAGAGTAAAAACATTCTCTTTGGCATTTTATCGAACATGTTGAGGAATTACCTTTATTAAAACCAAAACCAAAGAATAAACCATAAAATTTAGGGTTACCCATGACCCATTTGTCGAACCATAACCAACAAGTACCTACATATGAAAACCATCACCAAAACCATGTGAAAACATAGTTTAAACCAATACCCAAGAATATGCGCCAAAACACTCAATATAGGTTTTCAAATCCACCATATGATTCATCATCAATGCTTAAAACACATTAAAAATGCCTGTTGTTTGAACTAACAATGAGGGAAGAGTACATGCCTTATACAAGAAGATTCAGGAGAGAAAATTGACTCTTGATCCTTTGAAGAACACTTGTAGAAACCCTAGCCTTCATTTTTCAAGAGCGAGTTTGAGAGACTATTTTGAAGTTTTTCTACTCTTAATTGTATTATGATAGGACACCAAGGGTTATATAACACAGGGACATAAGGGTTTTAGGTAGGAAATATCCAAACTACCTTCAGCTTAAAAGCTAAAAGCCAAGTTTGAGGAGGGTACGACCCAACCTCCTTAGCCTAGGGTATGAGTGCTACCGTAAATCATACTCTAGACCCCACCATCATATCTTATACTGACTATCATTTTACCACATAAATCTAAGTCATATCTCAGTGTACCAAAAGTACCCACAAATCGTATCTTGGATAGATTCAACTAGGAAAGCTAGTAAACATCATACAACTTGGCATCATACACCTTGTATCCTTCCATACAACTAGTATGATTTTGAATTGTACCTTGGGAAGAATACCAAACAAAAACCACTACCTAACATATGTGAAAGGCAACCCAAATAATATTCTAGGGTAAGTTTGGTACCCATTAGTCATACCATGGAAGAATGTCCAATACCTATGAATTTTTACAAGGGGACAAGGCTTAGGGTATTTCAAATGACCTCAATACAACCTTATGAAACTCAATTTAAAACATGGATATATGTATATTAAATCCAAATTTGAACTATTGCATTGCATAAAAGGTCGATGGAGTACAAATGGCTTCGAAAGGCCTTTATGTTCATGAATTGATTTTAAACTGAACCTTAGGGGTCATGGATTACCCCAAGTTAATGAATAATTGGACCATGGGGGTCATGGATTCCCTTAAGTTGATTTTCAATGGAAATGGCATTATGTATTAGCTTGCAAGAAAAATTTGTTTGATAATACCAATGATATATTCCTTAATGGATGGTCCATAGTTTAATGAATGAGAATGTGTAAATGATATTAATTGGGATTAATAAGGGTTCTATAGCTCACTGTGAAGGTGTAATCCCTAGCGAGGATGAACAATAGAAACTACTTTTGCCGGTATGGGGGTCTTGATGGTCGTGTGCATAGTTCAGACTATATATTTTGAAATGATTGGGGTCATGGATTGCCTGGCCCTTCCTTAAATTTTCTTGGTTTGTATGGCTAGCACAGACTGGGGTCTAACCAGTAGAGGGAGCTATATCCAACTAGAAGGGGGGAGATAAAACATATAGCCCATGGGTTTTTGGATGATGGAAAAGCTACACCCAAAGCTACTATTTGAAATCTCGTACTAAACCTTGTTTCCTACGAAAAGATGTAATATATATGTATATGTGTATGATTATGTGAAAATGATTTTGAATTGATTGATCATGGAATTATTTTATCTCTTCCCTGAGTTTCATTCTAGCGCTCACCTCCCTAACCATCCTCGAATGTTGTATTCCCGTGCGATGTAGGGTTTGGAGACACTTCTATTTCCATGCACTATAATAGGTGATTCCTGGATGTTTCATGAGTTAGTTTTAAGTGGTGATCCTCCTTCTTTGGGAAGGCCTGTTACTTGATGCTCTTATTTATGTTTAAACTATTTTGGATTTTCTTTTTGGCTAAAATCGTGTAACACCCAGATTTGCTGAATCGGAATGCTACACGATGCTCATGACACCGAGGGACCACAAGCTAACCTATCACGAATATCTATAACTATATACTGCAAATCATAATATAATAATGCGGAATACATGGGACTGTAAGGCCATAAGGTTCAATTGAATACAATCATATGGGAGAAAATACCTAAAACAATTAAATCTGAATGTAAATCTTAAAGCCTCTAAACTGACTGAATAACGAGTTGAAGGAAAAAGTCTCCAACTAACTCCGTAAAACTGAACTGAAGAATAAACAAATGAATTAAATCATATTGTCCTCGAATCATAGAGGACTCACTGTGTTTCTATGACTGGAACACTACCGCTACTGCTGGGCCAGAGCTCGTGTCTCGGAACTAATGTTGTAGCATGAAAAAAAAGCACCATAGTGCAAATGCGTCAATATAAATGGAGTACTGAGTATACGAGGAAGGTAGGCTGAACATAAAGGGTTTCATGCATGAACAACACTAACTGACTAATATGAATGTAGGAGTGGAAACACACATATATAGAAACTGGGATAATGAATACGTGATAGCATGACCTGTAAGCTAATACATGGTGTACTAATAACTGTCATGACTGATACTAAAACTAATAACATGGACGACTGTATCTGACAGTCCTGTATATACTAAAATCTGAAGAACACCCTGAGTTCTTTTACTGAGACTGATACTGAAACTATGGGAAGTAGTGTTTAATCGACATGCCCCATGTATGCCGTTATGGCTAAGCTGGGGTCCAATCTCTGGCCCGACTGTAGGGGTGTCAATACGGCGCCACTGGTAAGGGCAGTTGTGAGACCCTATACTGGAAGGTACTCAAATGAGAACAGTGGGAACATTAAACTAACAGGTTAAGCCACCTCATCAACCCTAAGCTGACGGGTTAAGATGTGTCAACCTACACTGGATACATAGTTCTGGAACACCAGGATTGATACTAAGAATCACACCCTGAATTGGCAGGTCCATCCTTGGGTTCACTCGTTGCTAACCTCTACTCCCATCTGGAGGGACTGGACATGAATAACTAATTGTGTATGACTTAATCTTACTAAATTCCTTTGACTGGCGGAATGTTACTGATATCTGACAACTGACTAAGATATGAGGTTTTCCTGAGTCACATGACTGACTGAAGTCTATGAAATCATATCTTGAGTTCGGATATCATGAAATATGATATGTATCTAGGCACATAACTGTAGTTTATGGGTACAAGTTCCCCCAGGACTCGATAGAAAGAAACTGGCACACATGACTGACTTGATCATAAAAGTATATTTCATAATTTATAATATCATAAGTAAGGATCTTATACTAAGCATGGTTATCAACAATGTATTGGATAAATAGGATTTCATATCACATGGAAGTACCTACATAATCTTAATATCATGTTTATTTCATAATCATATTGGCAACACATACTAATAGCATGGAAATTTATGTGGATTGCATGGTTATTATACATCTTATTCATAAGTAAGATTTGCAAGTAAACATAGCATAATCTCATAAGAATAGTTCATGAGTATTCCAACAATATTTACAAGGCACATTAACAACATAGAAGTCATTAGAAGGTAATGGCATATCATGAATCCTTCACTTAGTCACAATTTAGCTATATTGCATGATTTCTAGTTCCTTAGGCATTTTATCAAAAACCTTGCATGCACATCTTAAGCATAGGTCAATTCATCAAATTATACATCATGAACAACCAAATTTACATTTTTGCAACTCATATGATATCATGAATTCACAAAAACATATAAAGATTCCATCTTGGGAATCACCCAATATCAAAAATATGTCATCAACGCCCAACAATATAGAAATCATACTTTATAATGAGAAAGAGGAAAACAAACAAACATCAACATGTGTATGATCATATCACCAAAATCAACCAATATTTTGTATTTTAAAGATTGATTCTTGAACTCCACGGACGAAAGAAATTCGTGGATGAACACTACCCATACCTTAGAAGGAAGATTCTTGATAATTGATAGAGGAATTTCCTTGAAATCAGATCTTAAAGATTAGTTATGCAACCCTTGTTGGTTTTCTCTGTTAGTTCTCTTGGATGATGAGCTTTGAGATGAAAATAGGGTTACAGTATGTTTAGAAGATATATATTTTGTAGTGTTAAGTTTAGGGACGTGTAAGGAGTATTTAAAGACTTAATTACCTTTAAAATAACTCAAGATAGAGTGTTTTTGACACCTGGAATTTACTTAGGCGGCGCCCAAGTGATTGGCTATGCTTGGGTTGGGCGACGCCTAACCAATCGCCTATGCTTGGGTTGGGCAGTGCCTAACCAATCACCTATGCTTATTGTCTCTTACGAAAATGGGCATCACTTTTTGCTCGGGTATTGGATTAAGGCGAAATTGGTATCGTTGGAAAGCTAATTCAATTCTATACAATGTGGTGGGTTTTAATCAGCAAAAATACCACATTAACATCAAGTTATACTCGTTCAAATATAACCATTGCAAAATCGAACACTAAAACTTGATAGATTCAAAAATTCTTAGCTTGTATTACCTTAAGTGACTCATATGAATATGCTTAATGCATCATAAGATATCTTATCACTAGGATATTCATTGTAAGTCATGTACTCAAGTATGAATCACAGGATAGGAGATTTCACATGTAGTAATACTTATTCACTTCCTAGCTTAGAAATATGCAGGGTATTATAATATCTCCCCCTTGGGAACATTCGTCCTCGAATGAGAATTTACTGAGAAGGGATACAAGACAATAGAACCTAAATTGAACATAAAGAACTGAAACTTGATCTCATGACTGACATGCTAAACATACTGAACTTGTGCATATCTGATGCACAAACAACTGATACATGAATGCATGACTGAGTATGAAATGGTTAAGAGGTACCAAGTGTATTCTGGAAACATGAACATGAAACTTAATAAGCTTAAGGAGAACTGTTACCTTGAGCTTGATTTGAATTGGAGGAGAAGAGATGAGGATACTTGGTATGCATATCTGCTTCTTCTTCCCAAGTAGCTCCCTTATGAGACTGATTTCTCCAAATAACCTTGACTTGAGGGACTTCTTTGTTCCTCAATCTATGAGTCTGATAATCTAAGATTTCGACTGTAATCTTTTCATAAGATAGGCTATTCTGAATGTTGATGCTCTGAATAGGGACAACAACTACTGGGTCACCTATGCACTTCTTTAGCAAAGAGACATGGAAAACTGGATGGACTGAGGCTAGATCTGAATGCAACTCAAGCTCATAAACTACCTTACCGAAGTGACAAAGAATCCTAAAAGGAAAGATAGATCGGGGACTGAGTTTCCCTTTCTTGCCGAACCTCTTCACTCCCATCATGGGAGAGATCTTAAGATAGACATAGTCATTGACCTCGAACTCAAGATCCTTTCTATGAACATCTGTATAGGATTTCTGTCAACTCTGATCAGCTCGAAGTCTCTCTCTGATCAACTGAACATTCTCTAAGGCATTGAATACTAAGTTAGGACCTATGATTGAGGCTTCACTAACTTTGAACAAACCAATCAGAGATCTACATCTACTACCATACTAGGATAATAGCTATTGTTGTATGCAAACTCAATCAAAGGCAAGTGGTCGTCCTAACTTCCCTCGAAGTCAATAGCACATGCCCTTAGCATATCTTTAAGATTCTGAATGGTCCTCTCTGCTTGACCATCTATTTAAGGATAAAATGTTGTGCTGAGATAGACTTGGGTATCGAGACCCTTTAGGAATGCTTTCCAAGAGTGAGAAGTGAATTGGGTACCTCTGTCTGAGATGATAGATAGTGGAACACCATGTAATCTGACTAACACCCTGATCTAGATTTTGGTATAATCTTCGGCGAAATAAAAAGTACGAATAGGAAGGAAATGAGCTGACTTAGTTATTCTATCTATAATTACCCAGACTGAATCAAGCCGATGACGAGTTCTAGGCAAACCTGTCACAAAGTCCATGTTAACTTCTTCCTACTTCCAAGTAGGAATGGTGAACTCTTGCATAGAACCACTAGGCTTTTGATGCTCTATCTTAACGTACTAATATGTAGATAACTTAGCCACACACTCTACAATATCTCTCTTCATCCCACTCCACCAATAGATCTCCCGCATGTCGCGGTACATCTTAGTGGCCCCTGGATGAGTAGAGTATCGCGGACCATGCCCTTATGCAAGAATTCGCTGCCTCAATACATCTACACCTGGAACACATAGACGACCCTGACAACGAATAACACCATCTCCCCCTTGGGAGAAAACCTCAACTTTCTGATTCTGAACTAACTCTTTGAGCTTGACAAGGCGAGGATCCCTGTCTTGTTCCTCTTTCACCTTAGAAACTAGAGATGACTCTGAACTACTATGAACAACTATACCACCCTTTGAAGAATTGACTAAGTGAACGCCTAGTCTGGCAAGCTGACGGATCTCATGAGCCATCTTTGATTAACAGAAATACTACCCATGGAGAGTCAACTGAGAGTGTTGGCCACAACATTGGCCTTGCTCGGATGATAAAGAACACTCATGTCATAATCTTTCAAGAGCTCTAACCATATTCTCTGGCGAAGACTAAGATCTTTCTGGGAAAATACATACTGGAGGATTTTATGGTTTGTGAAGACATCTACATCAACTCCATAGAGATAATGTCTCCAAATCTTCAAGGCAAAAACTACCGCTGCTAACTCAAGATCATGAGTAGGATAATTCTTCTCATGTGGCTTTAACTGTCTGGAGGCGTAGGCTATGAACTTACCATGCTACATGAGGACACAACCTAAACCTACTCTGGATGCATCATAATAGACTACAAAACTATCTGAAATATCTATAATAGCTAGAACTGGAGCGGAGGTGAGTCAAGTCTTTAACTCTTGAAAGCTCTTCTCGTATGAATCTGACCACTGAAACTTAATCTTCTTCTAAGTCAATCTGGACACGGGAGATGCAATAGAAGAAAATCCCTCGACAAACTGTCTGTAATATCCAACCAAACCCAAGAAACTCCTAATATCTGATGGAGATACGGGTTTGGGCCAGTTTCTTACTGCCTCAGTTTTCTGAGGATCTACTCTAATGCCATCACCAAAAATAATATGGCCAAGGAATGATACTTATCTTAGCCAAAATTCCCACCTGCTAAACTTAGCAAATAACTGGTGATCCCTCAGAGTCTGAAGAACAATCTTGAGATGGTCTGCATGATCACGCTCTATGCGAGAATAGACCAGAATATCATCTATAAAGACTATGACAAACATGTCCAAGTACTGCTTGAACACACGGTTCATCAAATTTATAAAAGCTGTAGGGGCATTAGTAAGACCAAATGACATGACTAAAAATTTGAATTGACCATATCGATTACGGAATGCTATCTTTGGAATGTCATATTCTCTAACTCTGAGCTGATGATAGCCTGATCTGAGGTCTATCTTGGATAAGTAACTGGCACCTTGAAGTTGGTCGAATAGATCATTAATCCTGGGAAGAGGATATCTATTCTTGACTGTGACCTTGATGAGTTGACGATAGTCAATATACATCCTGAGAGAACCGTCTTTCTTGCATACGAGTAATACTGGCGCGCACCCCATGGAAAAATTCTGGGTCTGATGAATCCCTTATCTAAGAGATCCTTCAACTGATCTTTCAGTTCCTTGAGTTCTATTGGTTCCATTCTCTATGGAAGAATAGAAATAGGTTGAGTATCGAAGGTCTATGCCGATCTATTTCCCTTTCGAGAAGAATTCCTGGAAGATCTTTGGGAAAGATATCAGAGTATTTATTAACAACAGGGACTGTTTCAAGGCTGGGATATTCAGAACTACAATCTTTTACATGCACGAGATGATACACACACCCCTTGGAAATTATTTTCCTTGCCCAAAGGTAGGAAACAAGTTGACCTCTAAATGCTGAAATGCTACTCTCCCACTCTAGGATAGGCTCATTCGAGAACTGAAACTAAGCTATCCTATTTTTGTGGTCGGCTATGGCATAGCAGGAATGAAGCCAATCCATGTCGATAATGACATCAAAATCAGTCATCTCTTACTCTACTAAATCTGCTGATGTGGATTTCTGAGATATCATAACTGGGTAGTTCCTGTATACCCGCCGGGCTATGATAGTTTTACCCACTGGGTAGAGACTGAGAAAGGCTCTGCTAGGACTTTGGGACTGATTTCGAAATCACTTGGTATGTATGGAGTAACAAAAGACAAAGAAGCACCTGGGTCTAGCAAAGCATAAACATAAACATGGAAAATTTGTAATGTACCAGTAACGACATCAGGAGAATTTTCCTGATCCTACCGGGAATGAAGAACATAGAGTCTATTTGTGCGTTGCCCACTGGTAGCAATTGAAATGGCACCCTGCTGATTCGGGCGACTAGACTGAGCTGTATAATGACTTTGCTCACCCTAAACACTTGACTGCAGACACTCCCTAATCCTGTGGCCTGGCTTGCCAGAACAAAAACAGACATCACTACCGGCTCTGTAAATGCCCTTGTGGTTCTTACCACAAGTGTGACAAAGGGTATTCGTTTGGGCACTGCTAACACTGCCCTGAGATTTAGAGCCTAGCGCTTTGTTTCTATTGTCATCTCTGAACTTTGGCACTGGAGTGCTGGCAGAGGAAGAAGCTGGAATGACTGACTTGGAGTGAAACTGTGAATGATTTCCTCCATCTGACTTGGGGTGAGAAAAGTTGAATTTACCTGACCTTGCTCTCTTGTTCTGCCTCTTCCTAGTCTTAAAATTCTTCTCTTCTACTTGCTGAGCATGGGTCATGAGTCTTGATAAGGTCATATCACCGATCAGAATCGCATACCTACACTCATTTACCACGCTATCGTTGACCTCTAACACAAACTTGCTCAGCATAACTCTATTGTCTACAACCACATGAGGAGCATACCGGGCTAGCTGAGTAAATATGAGAGAATACTCCCTAACTATCATATTCCCTCGCCTGAGGTTGATGAACTCAAGAACTTTGGCATCTCTCTGCTTTTGGGGAAAGAATCTGTTTAAGAAGACTGTGACAATTTCATCCCACTCAATAGGGCCTGTATCTTCTAACCTCTCAGACTTGCACTGTTTGTACCAATTGTGAGCAACATCTTGTAACTAGTAGGCGGCTAACTCAGTACTCTCAATAGAAGTAACACCCATGATGTCAATGACTTTCTATACTTGGTCAATGAACTCCTAAGGGTCCTCATCATACTTAGACCCATGGAAAGATGTAGGGTTCATACGGGTGAAGTCCCAAACCCTAGCTACTTTAGGAGTGGCCACTGGATTGGCCGGAATGATGGGTGTCCATTCATTCTGTGTAGCTATAGACTGAGCAAGTGTGGTAAATGCGGCTCTAAATTCCACATGGGAAATATGTTCTCCTAAAGAATCTTCGGGCTGACGAGTTAGCTGGTTTCTTCGCATTGGGGCCATGGTCTGGAATAAGAGAAGAATAGATTAGACTGAGAGTTTAACTTGTGATTATACTCACTAGTATGACATGAATACTGAAGAAAGCGGACTGTTCCTAAAACATCTTATAGCCTCCCACACATAAATGTGGCGCACAACACACCCATGTACAAGACTCTACTAGATGTAGCTTTCAGACTTCCTAGGACTCTATTGAACCTTAGGCTCTGATACCAAGTTTGTAACACCTCGATTTGCTGAATCGTAATGCTACACGGTGCTCATAACCCCAAGGGACCACAAGTTAACCCGTGACTGATATTTGCACCTATATACTGCAAATCAAAATATAATAATGCAGAATACTTGGAAATTTAAGTCCATAAGGTTCAACTAAATACAAAAATGTGGGTGAAAATACCCAAAACAACTAAATCTGAACATAAATCTTAAAGTAAATCCGAAAGCCTCTAAACTGACTGAATAAGGAGCTGAAGGAACATGTGTCCAACTAACTTCGTAAAACAGAACTGAAGAATAAATAAATGAATCAAATCATATTGTCCTCGAACCAATGAGGATTCACTGTGTCTCTACGACTGGAACGCTACCGCTACTGCTGGGTTGGAGCTCATGTCTCGGAACCTATAATCTAACATGAAAAGAAAGCACCATAGAATAAATTCGTCAGTACAACTGGAGTACTGAGTATACGAGAAAGGTAGGCTGAACATAAAGGGTTTCATGCATGAACAACACTGACTGACTAATATGAACGTGGGATTGAAAACACACATATATAGAAACTGGAACCATGAATATGTGATAGCATGACCTGTAAGCTAATACATGGTTAACTGATAACTGTCATGACTAATACTGAAACTGATAACTTGGACGATTGTATCTGACAGTCCTGTATATACTAAAATCTGAAGAACGCCCTGAGTTCTTTTACTGAGACTAATACTGAAACTATGGGAAGTAGTGTTTAACCAACATGCCCCATGTATGCCGTTATGGCTAAGATGGGGTCCAATCTCTACCTCGACTGGAGGGGTGTCAAAACCACGCCACTGGTAAGGACAACTGAGAGACCCTATACTGGTAGGTACTCAAAAGAGAATGGTGGGAACCCTAAACTGAAGGGTTAAACTACCTCATCAACCCTAAGATTATTGGTTAAGATGTCTCAACCTACGCTAGCTACGTAGTTCTGGAACACAAGGATTGCTACTAAGAATCACAGCCTGAACTGGCGGGTGAGCTCCCATCCTTCGGTTCACTCGGTTCTAACCTCTACTCCAATCTAGAGGGATTGGACATGAATAACTGACTGTGTATGACTTAATCATACTGAATTCTGTTGACTGGCAGAATGTTACTGATATCTGTCAACTGACGAAGATCATGAGGTTTTCCTGAGTCACATGACTGACTGAAGTCTATGAAATCATAGCTTGAGTTCGGATATCGTGAAACATGACATGGATCTAGGCACACAACTATAGTTTTCAAGTACAAGTACTCCCAGGACTTGATGGAAGGAAACTGACACACATGACTGACTTAATCATAAGAGTAGAGTCCATAATTTATAATATCATAAGTAGGGATCTCATACTAAGCATGTTTATCAACAATGTATTGCATGGAAAGGATTTCATATCACATGGAAGTACTTGTACAATCTTAATATCATGTTCATTGAATAATCATATTGGTAACACATACTAATAGCATGGAAGTTCATGTGGATTGCATGGTTATCATACATCTTGTTCATAAGTAGGATTTGCAAGTAAACATAGCATAATCTCATAAGAATAGTTCATGAGTATTCCAACAACATCTACAACGCATATTAATAACATAGAAGTCATTAGAACGTAAGGGCATATCATGAATCCTTCACTTAGTCACAAATTAGCTATATTGGATGATTTCTAGTACTTTAGGAATTTTATCAAAACCGTACAAACACATCGTAATCATAGGTGAATTCATCAAATTATACATCATGAACAACAAAATTTACATGTTTCCAACTCATATGATATCATGAATTCATAAAAACATATAAAGATTCCATCTTGGGAATCACCCAATATCAAAAACATGATCATCAACAACCAACAATATAAAAATCATACATTATAATAAAAAAGAGGAAAAAAAATCAAGAATCAGCATGGGTATGATCATATCACCACAATCAACCAAGATTTTGTATTTTGAAGATGGACTCTTGAACTCTATGAACGAATTGAATCCATAGATGAACACTACGCATACCTTAGAAGGGAGGTTCTTGATGATTGAAAGAGGAATTTCCTTGGAATCAGATCTTCAAGTTACTTATGCAACCCATGTTGTTTTTCTCCTTTAGTGCTCTTGGATGATGAGCTTTGAGATGAAAATAGGGTTGCAGTATGTTTAAAAGATATAAATTTTGTAGGGTTAAGTTTAGGGACGTGTAAGGAGTATTTAAAGACTTAATTCCCTTTAAAATAACTCAAGATGGAGTTTTTTTGACACTTGGAATTTACTTAGGCGGCGCCCAAGTGATCGCCTATGCTTGGGTTAGGCGGCGCCTAACCAATCGCCTATGCTTACTGTCTCTCACAAAAATACACATAACTTTTCGCTCGGGTATTTGATTAAGGCAAAATTGGTATCGTTGGAAAGATAATTCGATTCTCTACAAATTGGTGGGTCTAAATCAGAGAAAATACCACATTAACCTTGAGTTATACTCGTTAAAAGATAACCCTTGGAAAATCGAACACTAAAACTTGATGGATTCAAAAACTCTTAGCTTTTATTACCTTAAGTGACTCATATGAAAATGCTTAATGAATCATAAGCTATCCTATCACTAGGATATTCATTGTAAGTCATGTACTCATGTATGAATCACAAGATATGAGATTTCACACATAGGAATACTTATTCGCTTCCTAGCTTAGAAACCTGCGGGGTATTACAATATCTCCCCCTTGGGAACATTCGTCCTCGAATGAGAATTTAATGAGAAGGGATACCAGATAGTAGAACCTGAACTGAACATGAAGGACTGAAACCTGATCTCATGACTGACATGCTAAACATACTAAACTCGTGCTTATCTGATGCACGGACAACTGATACATGAATGCATGACTGAGTATGAAACGATTAATAGGTACCAAGTTTATACTGGAAACATGAATATGAAACTTAATAAGCTTAAGGAGAACTGTTACCTTGAGCTTTATCTGAATTTGTGGGAAAGAGGTGAGGATACTTGGTATGCATATCTAGTACTGCTTCCCAAGTAGCTCTCTCATAAGACTAATTTCTCCAAAGACCCTTGACTAGAGGGACTTCTTTGTTCCTTAATCTACGAGTCTGGTAATCTAAGATTTCGATTGGAATCTCTTCATAAGAGAGGCTGTTCTGAATGTAGATGCTCTGAATAGGGGCAACAATTGTTGGGTCACCTATGCACTTCTTTAGCAAAGAGACATGGAAGACAGGATGAACTGAGGCTAGATCTGAATGTAACTCAAGCTCATAAGCTACCATGCCGAAGTGAAAAAAAAATTTGAAGGGACCGACATACCAGGGACTGAGATCTTAAGATAGACATAGTCATTGACCTCGAACTCGAGATCCTTTTTATGAACATCTGCATAGGACTTCTGTCAGCTCTGAGCAGCCCGGAGTCTCTCTCTGATCAACTAAACTTTCTCTAAGGTGTAGAATACTAAGTCAGGACGTATGATTAAGGCCTCACTAACTTTGAACCAACCAATCAGAGATCTTCATATCCTACCATAGAGAGCTTCAAATGGAGCCATCGAATACTAGAATGATAGCTATTGTTGTATGCAAATTCAATCAAAGGCAATTGGTCATCCCAACTTCCCTTGAATTCAATCGCACAAGCCCTTAGCATGTCTTATAGAGTTTGAATAGTCCTCTTTGCTTGACCATATGTCTGAGGATGAAATGCTGTGCTGAGATGGCCTTAGGTACCGAGACCCTTTTGGAATACTTTCCAAAAGTAAGAAGTGAACTGGGTACCTCTATCTAAAATGATAGATAGTTGAACACCGTGTAATCTGACTAACTCCCTAATATAGAGTTTGGCATAATCCTTGGAGGAATAAGAAGTACGAATAGGAAGAAAATGAGCTGACTTGGTCATTCTATCTATGATGACCCAGACTGAATCATGCTGATGATGAGTTCTAGGCAAATCTGACACAAAGATCATGTTAAATTCTTCCTACTTCCAAGTAGGAATGGTGAACTCTTGTATGGAACCACTAGGTTTCAGATGCTCTCTCTTAACCAACTGAAATTTGGATCACTTAGCCACAAACTCTGCAGCATCTCTCTTTATCCCACTCCACTAATAGATCTCTCGCATGTCGTGGTACATCTTAGTGGCCCTGGATTAATAGAGTATCGTGCACCATGCACTTCTACAAGAATTCACTGCCTCAATTCATCTAAACCTGGAACATATAGATGACCCTAACAACGAAGAACACCATCTCCACCTTATGAGAAAACCTCAACTTTCTGATTCTGAACTGACTCTTTGATCTTGACAAGGTGAGGATCCCTGTCTTGTTTCTCTTTCACCTTAGAAACTAGAGATGAATCTAAACTACTATGAACACATACACCACCCTCTGAGGAATTGACTCAGCGAACTCCTAGTCTGGCAAGCTGATGGATCTCCTAAGCCATCTTTTTCTTACTATCCTCAAAAAAAGAAATACTACCCATAGAGAGTCGACTGAGTGCGTCGGCCACAATATTGGCCCTGCCCGAATGATAAAGAATACTCATGTCGTAATCTTTCAAGAGCTATAACCACCTTCTCTGGTGAAGATTGAGATCTTTCTAGGAAAACACATACTGGAAGCTTTTATGGTTTTTGAAGACATCTACATCAACTCCATAGAGATAATGCCTCCAAATCTTCAAGGCAAAAACTACCACTGCTAACTCAAGATCATGAGTAGGATAATTCTTCTCATGTGGATTTAACTGTCTGGAGGCGTAGGCTATGACCTTACTATGCTATATAAGGACACAACCTAAACCCACTCTGGATGTATCATAATAGACTACAAAACCGTTGAACTATCTGGGATAGCTAGAACTGGAGCGGAGGTGAGTCGAGTCTTTAACTCTTGAATGCTCTTCTCGCATGAATCTAACTACTTAAACTTAATCTTCTTCTAAGTCAATATGGACATGGGAGATGCAATAGAAGAAAATCCCTCGACAAACCATCTGTAATAGCCAGCCGAACCCAAGAAACTCCTAATATTTGATGGAGATACGGGTTTGGGCCAGTTTCTTACTACATCAATTTTTTGAGGATCTATTCTAATTCCATCACAAAAAATAATATGGCCAACGAATTCTACTGATCTTAGCCAAAATTCCCACTTGCTGAACCTAGCGAATAACTATTGATCCTTGAGAGTCTGAAGAACAATCCTAAGATGGTGTGCATGATCACGCTCTGTACGAGAATAGACCAGAATATCATCTATAAAGACTATGAAAAACATGTCCAAGTACTACTTGAACACATGGTTCATGAAATCCATAAAAGTTGTAGGGGCATTAGTAAGACCAAATGACATGACTAAAAATTTTAAGTGACCATATCGAGTATGGAAAGCTGTCTTCGGAATGTCATATTCTCTAACTCTGAGCTGATGATAGCATGATCTGAGGTCTATCTTGGAGAAGTAACTAGCACCCTAAAGTTGGTCGAATAAATCATCAAACCTGGGAAAGGATATCTGTTCTTGACTTTGACCTTTTTGAGTTGACGATAGTCAGCATACATCCTAAGAGAACCATCTTTCTTGTGCACGAATAATACTGGTGCACCCCATAGGGAAACACTGGGTCTGGGTTAAGAGAATTTTCCTGATCCTACCGGGACTGAAGAGCATAGAGTCTATTTGGGCATTGCCCACTGGTAGCACTGGAAATGGCACCCTGTTGATTCGGGCGACTAGACTGAGCTGCAGAATGATTTTGCTGACCCTAAATACTTGAATGCAGACACTCCCTAATCCTGTGGCCTTTCTTGCCATAACCAAAATAGACATTACTACCGGCTATGCAAATGCCTTTGTGGTTCTTACCACAAGTCTGACAAAGGGGTTTCGTTTGGGCACTGCTAACACTATTCTGAGAATTTGATCCTAGCGCTTTGTTTCTATTGTCATCTCTAAACATCAGCACTGGAGCGCTGGCAGAGGAAGGAGCTAGATTGGCTGACTTTGAGCGAAACTGTGAACGGTTTCCTCCATCTGACTTGCGGTGAGCAAAGTCTAAATTACCTGACCTTTCTCTCTTGTTCTGCCTCTCCCTAGTATTAAACTTCTTCTCTTCTACTTTCTGAGCATGGGTTATGAGTCTTTCTAAGTTCATATCACCGACAGCATCACAGACCTACACTCATTTACCACGCTATCATTGACCCGTGACACGAACTTTTTCATCTTAGCTCTATTGTTTGCAACCACATGAGGAGCATACCTAGCTAGCTGAGTAAATCTGAGAGAATACTCTCTAAACATCATATTTCCCCGCCTTAGGTTGATGAACTCAAGAAATTTGGCTTCCCTCTGCTCTTGGGGAAGAATCTATTTAAGAAGGTTGTGACAAATTTCTCCCACTCGATAGGGCCTGTATTATCTAACCTCTCTGACTTACACTGCTTGTACCAATTATGAGAAACATCTTGTAACTGGTAGGAGGTTAACTCAGCACTCTCAATAGAAGTAACACCCATGATGGCAATGACCTTATGGAATTGGTCAATGAACTCTTGAGGGTCCTCATCAGACTTAGACCCATGGAAAGATATAGGGTTCATCCGGGTGAAGTCCCAAACCCTAGCTACTTTGGGAGTGGCCACTGGATTGGCTAGAATGACTGGTGGACGTTCATTTTGTGTATCCATAGATTGAGCAAGTATGGTAAATATTTCTCTAAACTCCGTATGGGAAACATGTTGTCCCAAAGAATCTTCGGGCTGAGGAGCTGGCTGGTTTCTTCTCTTTGGGGCCTTGGTCTAGAATAAGAGAAGAATGGATTAGACTGAGAGTTTAACTTGTGATTATGCTCACTAGCATGACATGAATAATGAAGAAAGGGGACTATTCCTAAAACATCTTATAGCCTCCCACACATAAATGTGGCTCTCAACACACCCATGTACAAGAATCTACTAAATGCGGCGTTCAGATGTCCTAGGACTATATTGAACCTTAGGCTTTAATACTAAGTTTATAACACCCTGATTTGCTGAACCAAAATTCTACATGGTTCTTATGACCCCGAGGGACCACAAGCTAACCCATTACTGATATTTATACCTGTATACTGCAAATCATAATATAATAATGCGGAATACATGGAACTGTAAGGCCATAAGGTTCAACTGAATACAAAAATATGGGGGAAAATACCCAAAACAACTAAATTTTAATGTTTATCTGAAAGTAAATCTGAAAGCCTCTAAAATGACTGAATAAGGAGTTAAGGGAACATGTCTCCAACTAACTCTGTAAACTGAACTGAAGAATAAATAAATGAATCAAATCATATTATCCTCGAATCAATGAGTACTCACTGTGTCCCTACGACTAGAACGCTACCGCTACTATTAGACTAGAGCTTGTGTCTCGGAACCTATAATATAACATGAAAAGAAAGCACCATAGCGCAAATGTGTCAGTACAACTGGAGTACTGAGTATACGAGGAAGGTAGGTTGAGCATAAAGGGTTTCATGCATGAACAACACTGACTAACTAATATGAACGTGGGAGTGAAAACACACATTTATAGAAACTGGGACCATGAATACGTGATAACATGACCTGTAAGCTAATACATTGTTTACTGATAACTACCATGGCTAATACTGAAACTGATAATATGGACTACTGTATTTGACAGTCCTGTATATACTAAAATTTGAAGAATGCCCTGAGTTCTTTTATTGAGACTAATACTGAAATTATGGGAACTAGTGTTTAACCGACATGCCCCATGTGTGCCGTTATGGCTAAGCTGGGGTCCAATCTCTGCCCCGACTGGAGGGGTGTCAATACCGAGCTACTGGTAAGGACAGTTGTGAGACCCTATACTGGCAGGTACTCAAATTAGAATGGTGGGAACCCTAAACTAAAGGGTTAAGCTACCTCATCAACCCTAAGCTGACAAGTTAAGATGTCTCAAGCTACGCTGGCTACGTAGTTCTAGAACACAAGGATTGCTACTAAGAATCACACCCTGAACTGGCGGGTGAGCTCCCATCCTTGGGTTCACTCGGTTCTAACCTTTACTCCCATCTGGAGGGACTAGACATGAATAACTGACTATGCATGACTTAATCTTATTAAATTCTGTTAGCTGGCGGAATGTTACTAATATCTGTCAACTGACTAAGATCATGAGGTTTTCCTGAGTCACATGATTGACTTAAGTCTATGCAATCATAGCTTGAGTTCAGATATTGTGAAACATGACATGGATCTAGGCACACAGCTACAGTTTTCGGGTACAAGTACCCCCAGGATTCGATGGAAGGAAACTGACACACATGACTGACTTAATCATAAGAGTAGAGTCCATAATTTTTAATATTATAAGTAGGGATCTTATACTAAGCATGATTATCAACAATGTATTGCATAGAAAGAATTTCATATCACATGGAAGTACTTGCACAATCTTAATATCATGTTCATTGCAAAATCATATTGGGAACACAAACTAATAACATGGAAGTTAATCTGAATTACATGGTTATCATACATCTTATTCATAAGTAGGATTTGCAAGTAAACGTAGCATAATCTCATTATAATAGTTCATGAGTATTCCAACAACATTTACAAGTCACATTAACAACATAGAAGTCATTAGAACGTAAGGGCATATCATGAATCCTTCACTTAGTCACAATATAGCTATATAGAATGATTTCTAGTTCCTTAGGCATTTTATCAAACACCTTACTTGTACATCTTAATCATTTGTGAATTTATCAAATTATACATCATGAACAACCAAATTTACATGTTTCCAACTCATATGATATCATGAATTCAAGAAAACATATAAAGATTCCATCTTGCGTATCACCCAATATCAACAACATGATCATCAACACCCAACAATATAGAAATCATACTTTATAATGAGAAAGAGAAAAACAAACAAGCATCAACATGGGTATGATTATATTAGCAAAATAAACCAAGCTTTTGTACTTTAAAGATTGATTCTTGAACTCCACGAACGAAAGGAATCCGTGGATGAACACTACGCATGCCTTAGAATAAAGATTCTTGATGATTGACGGAGGAATTTCCTTAAAATCAGATCTTCAAGCTTAGTTATGCAACCCTAGTTGTTTTTCTCCTTTAGTGCTCTTGAATGATGAGCTTTGAGATGAAAATAGGGTTGCAGTATGTTTAGAATATATATATTTCGTAGGGTTAAGTTTAGGGATGTTTAAGGGGTATTTAAAGACTTAATTACCTTTAAATTACTCAAGATGGAGTGTTTTTGACACCTGGAATTTACTTAGGCGGCTCCCAAGTGATCGCCTATGCTTGGGTTGGGCGGCGCCTAACCAATCGCCTATGCTTACTGTCTCTCATGAAAATAGGCATAACTTTTCGCTCGGGTATTAGATTAAAGAAAAATTGGTATCGTTGAAAAGATAATTCAATTCTATAAAATTTGGTGGGTCTAAAACAGCCAAAATACCACATTAACATCAATTTATACGGGTTCAATGATGACCCTTGTAAAATCAAACCCAAAAACTTGATGGATTTAAAAACTCTTAGCTTGTATTACATTAAGTGACTCATATGAACATTCTTAATGCATCATAAGCTATCCTATCACTAGGATATTAATTTTAAGTCATGTACTCAAGTATGTATCACAGTATAGGAGATTTCACACGTAGGAATACTTATTGACTTGCTAGCTTAGAAACATATGGGGTATTACAAATTGGGAGCATTTCCCGACTTTGGTTGTTCTTTCGATATTAGAGGATTTGTGGATAACAGTGGATTGGGATGTTTATTTGGATCTTTAGAACCTTGTCTTGGTTTACTTATCTTCCTTATACTATTTTTGATTGTTTTTGCTGTTATACTATTTTTGTGTTGTATTTGACTGGGATAAGGGTGTGGTCTCCGATCCTTGATGGACTTGAGATACCTATCACGACTAGACCCTGGTTTGTTTTGTAAGAACCCATGACCATTTTATTATGTTTAAAAGCGACAAAATTAGAAAATGGTTATTCAACAAAATGAACAACCTGACAATTAAACTGCCATTCCTAGTGTCATATATGACCCAGGTGGCTAAAAAAAGTTTCTAAACTCAAAAAACTATGAAAACATAGAAAATGTCCTAGAGGGTCATTATAGCTTGGTTCTCAAGCAATTTGTTTTTTTAAAGACAATTTCCTTATTTTGTAGCTTTTGAAATTGAGAAATTTGACTTTCATCAATACTCTTAGTAGATAATCTTGGATAAGAGTTTAGATAGTTCCATTAGCTTTGAATATAGATTTTAGACTAGGAGATCCTTTGGTTTATGTCCCAAGGCTTCCAAACTCATTTTGGAAAATTCAATGACTTTTTAGTAAAATAAAATATATGGGTGTAGGTCCCAATTTTCTTCAAAATGACATCCATTGTAAATTTTAGTGATCTCGTTGAGTCTAAAAATCCATTTTTAGTAGGATAACATATTTTCTTTACGTGTGTGGGGTTCTAAATTAATCTTGAGGACCCGTTTGGCGAATTCCTACCTTACAAAATTATTTGGTACTGTTGTGCTAGTGTAGTCACTTTCGCAACCTTTAAGTTAAGTGGCTAGGGAGCTACTTATAAAGAGGTGGCTGATGTTAGCTTATTCAGTGTGATGACCCAAAAACCAAGGTTTATGATAGCACTTGTCAATGTAAGCCTTAACAAGTAAGCCTATTACCTCAAATGATATGAAATCAGAAATCAATACCAAAACACAAGGCAAGACTCCTAGAACAAAGCCAAACCACACAAATATGATAATAGTGGAAGTACATAACCAAAGATACTATAAGAATATTTCAAAACTAGGTGTCACAGTGTAAGAACTACTAAGTACACTTCGAATGCCAAAGATAGAATAATAGACTAAAAGAATCATAATCTATCTCAGAATACAAAATCAGAAAGGAAATAAATTGAAATAGGTAGTAGATCAGCTCTAAACACATAGATCATCCGCTACATCAAATATACTCTAGATTCAACCCAATTAAACTACTATGTAGCGTACTCGATTCTGGATCTACATCAAGATGGGGAAATAGGGGTGATTAAGGTCCCTCAATACATATCATAGATTAACTGTGAAAACTAGAAAATAAAGCAAATGAAATACACACTATGGGTGCATCACTTACAACTAGAAAATATCCTAAACGGTAACCTAACCTTCTCAGTGGACAATTCTACAAAAAACATATGTACCATACACATATGAAAATAAAGTATAATAGACATGTATACCCAATTGTGATACCCCATGAATTAAAGAAATTGTGCAACTTATGACTCATCCCCCTAAGTCTATATACACCTTAAGAGTCGTAAGTTTTATGTCATAGTTATAGCAGTGTATAGTATCTGGAGTATGTTGTAGTTATGATTTGACCCTGGGAATCATCATAGGACGTTATGAGTCATAGAAAGTAAAGTCATAAGCACAATAGTAAAGGTTCCCTAAGTGATTGTCCAAGTTATGAGAGGATAATACAAGTCATATGGAGATGTAATGAGTCATAAGATATGTCTCAGTTGTTTCCCAATGCATGCAATCCTTGCCACTTCCAAGCTTACAAGTTTCTAGGACATGTCATAACTTTATCTAATAAGTCGTAAGTTGACTCATAAAGACTGGAGGTTAAATTTCTATAAGTTAATGTAAGGGACCTTTTAGTCTTTTCCCCTCTTATAACTCCCAACCCATGACTTATAACCCAAGAGAGACATAATTTTTCTCTATTTTTCAGTTGATTAACAAATCTCTCCTCCTCCCATCTTTAATAAGAACAACATTAGGGTTCTCTCACCATGCCATTACTCAAGTATTAAAGTTTAAGTCATCTTCACAAGTCAAACAATTCTAGTGTGTGGGGTTTCTAAAAATATTATTCTATCATACTCTTTCCCAAAAAGTATGATCTTAAATTTGAATTTACTTTTGTTGAATTAGGGTTCATACCCAAATAATCACATTCTTTAATTATAACACTATCATGTGATTGAAAGATTTAAGTGCATCAAAGTTTTGATCTATTTATGATTTGACTTGTAAGATTTATATTCTGATTTGAATTTTATTATCTTAACTGGGATATTGTTGAAATATTTTAATGTGAATATTGAGCATAATATATTGTTATGAATTTCTATTAAATAAAGCATGAATTCTAGGTCCTAATTACAAGTATAGAGTGTAAAATAAGTTTATGCTTTTACATTCCTGTGATATGTTTTATAGCATAATTTAAAGAAAAGCTTGATTTTTTATGTAAGATAGGACATCAATCTACAAGTATTCCTTTTGATTAAGATTTAAGTATTAAGAATCATAACTATTTTTCATTCTATAAACCCTTATGATATCTTAAGGTGGATTTATTAAGTATGAACATATATATATATATATATATATATATATATTGAGAGTAGTATTTTACACTGAGAAGGAAATGTGGATGAACGTATCCAAAATTCCTAAAGACTATAAGCACTGCAGGTTTAAGTCCAAATATGGGTTAAGTTAAGTGATCACTTAAGTTAAGGCTCTATTCTGATGGTAAGGATAAAACATCTCCTCCCAACATGGGTAAGACAATGGACTCCATGGTAGCTCACATAGTTTGTGTCAATTAGAAGAATCTCCCATAAGAAATAAAACCATGAGGATTATAAAAACTAATTGTTATGGCTCACTAAGCTTATTCATATGCTTCAGTATCCATGCTTTATGATTTTATATTATTTAGTTTTACTTAAGTCCAAGGTAAGTCATTTACGTTTAGCATGCATTATTTGAAGGTACATATATATACTCAGTTCTTGTTTTTTAACTTATGCATTCACCCCCACATACTTAGTACATTCCAGAAGTATCGACCCGCATATATGTCTAGGTGTTATATTCTCTTATAATGTATGTTCTGGTGCTTGTTTCCATTAGGATAATTGATCATGGGCATCATCTCCTACATCCCAACTTCTGGTGAGTCCTCATAGTCCTAGAACCCAGCTTATCAAACTCATGTTTATTATTGAAAGTTATTTTAGATCTTTGATTTCTGTTTATGTTCTAGGCAACTGGGGTCTGTCCAGTGGTTCTCTAGTTAGCAGTAGAGGCTTGTCAGACTTTGTATATTCTAAGTTCAAAGATTTTGGTTAAGGTTTCCAATGCTAAAGATTTATATTAAGATATGGAATTCTTTGTTTCTATACATGTTATTTTACTTTTTATGTGAGTTCTAAGTTGAATAGATATCATGGGTTAGCTTGGGCCTATTCATAGTCTTAAGGACCGTGTAACGTCTAGGGTGTGCTCCTAGGGCATTACAAACTTGGTATCAGAGACTATGTTTTTAAAGAGTCCTAGGGATTCAGACAAGCTGTGTTATATGGATTCTTGATCATGAATGTGAAGCGCGCAACATTTATGATAAAGAGGATACAAAACAACTTAGGAAACATACATTCTTTTATGATCAATTATTCTTGAAGTTGTCTGTTTTTATCCTAATTTGTGTTTTTATGTGACAGAATATGGCTCCTTGCCGAGCTGACGCACACAGATATGGTGATCAACCACTATTGCATGCAGAACCTCTGAATGAGAATATTTCTCATGATGAATTTTGAGTTGCCTTTCAAGTGTTGGCCTAATCTATAAATTTAAATGTTCAGGGAAACCAATAGGAAGAAGTCCCACTTCAGCAAAATAGTAAATTAACTACGACAAGAATTCAGGACTAAATAAGGATGAATCTACCTGAGTTCCATGGGTCAAAGGTGGATGAGGACCCTTAACTTTTTATTGATAAGGTAAGAAAGATTACTCAGATCATGCATGTTACTGAAACAGATAGTGTAGAGTTGTCATCCTATAGGCTAAAGGATATTGCTAATGATTGGGACACTATATAGAAGGATGGTAGGGGTGAGAATGCAGCTCTTATGAGATGGTAGGTGTTTTAGAGTGCTTTTTTGGATAGGTTCTTTCCTTGTGAGAGAAGGGAGGCTAAAGTTAAGCATTTTATGCAACTTAAGTTGGGATCTATGATAATGACGGAGTACTACCTTAAGTTCTCTAAGTTAGCTAAGTATGCCTCAAAGTTTTTATCTGACACTAGAGCTCGTATGAGTAAGTTTGTTACTAGGTGTCTAATTTGGTGTTCAATGAGTATAGGATTGCAATGCCTATTATTGAAATAAATATTGCTCGATTTATGACTCAAGATAAACAAATTAAGGTAAAAAAGTTAAAGGAAAGAGAGAATAGAAACACGAGAGCTAAGATCAAATAGTTTCAGTATAGCCAACCAAGATTTGGAGAGAGAATCCATTTCTAGTTTCAGGGTCATTCACTAGTGCCTACGCCATCTTCAACCAGTGCCCCTGCACCCAGGACCAGGCAAGAGTACTGGGGCAGGACTTCAAATTCCAAGTCTTAGAAAAGGGTGGTTAAGAGACCTAACTACTCAATATGTACAAAGTGTGGCGGGAACTATCCGGGTGAGTATATGATGGGTAAAGGGGGTTCCAATTGTTATGTAAAGATGGGCCACAGGATCAAGGATAGTCTATATGTTATGTAGGGAGGTAGAGATTCTTATCCTCAGACTCAGGCTACTAATCCAGCAGCTCATCTAGGACACCCAGTTCCTCTCTAGGTCAAATCATCCAGTACTGGTAGCAGTCAATGCCAGAATAAGTTTCATACTTTAATATCCCATCAGGAGTCGAAGAGTTCTCCAGATGTTATCACTAGTATGCTTCGTGACTTTCACTTTGATTCTTATGTATTGTTATACCTGGAATAAAATCTCTCTTATATAACTCCACTGGTCGTTGTAAATTTTGGGGTAGTACCTAAAAATATCCCTAAGATCTTCTCAGTTTCTAACCTAGTGGGTGAGTCTATAGGAAGTGTTCGATTACATTCCTCCATAAGATCACACTAGTGGACTTAATATAGTTAGATATGATAGATTTTGATGTTATTATGGTCATGGATTATCTTTATTCATGCTATGCATCAATAGATTGTCGTGCCCGTGTGGTGAAGTTTTAGTTTCCTATTGAGGCTATTTTCAAATGGAATTTAGTTTTGTGTTTCTCGAAAGTTGCTTCATCTCTTATCTTAAGGCTAGGTAGTTAAAATCAATAGGGTGTATCTACCATTTCATTCGAGTCAAAGATACCAAGTCTAAATCCCTAGTAGTTTAATCAGTCCATGTAGTCAGGGAGTTTCCTGAGGTTTTACTCAAAGATCTGCCAAGGGTACCTCCAAATAGAGAAGTAGAGTTCGATATTGATTTTCTTGTTGATAATCAGTCCATATATATCCTTCCCTATCGTATGGATTTGGTTAAACTCAAATATTTAAAGGAGTTACTTAAGGATTTATTAGATAAGGGTTTCATCAGACCTAATGTTTCTCCATAGAGTGCTCCTATCCTTTTTATCTGCCAAAAAGATGGCTCTCTCAGAATTTGTATAGATTATAGATAACTAAACAAGGTTACCATCAAGAAAAAGTATACCATTCTTAGAGTCAATAATTTGTTCGATTAGCTTCAGGGTGCTCAATGGTTTTCCAAAATCAACCTTAGGTCAAGATACCATCAGTTGAATGTGAGGGACCAAGACATTTAAAAATAACTTTCCAAACAAGGTATGTCAATTTTGAGTTTGTGGTTATGTTGTTTGGATTGATAAATGCTCCTACAACCTTTATTGATTTGATGAATAGGGTCTTTAAGAAACACTTGGACACGTTTGTCATTGTTTTTATAGGTGGCATACTGGTGTATTCCAGGAGTTAGAAGGAATAGGAAGACCAATTAGGAATAGTGTTGCAAGCTTTCAAGGATCATCAATTATATGCGAAATTTGGTAAATGTGAATTTTGGTTGGAATTTGTTACCTTCATAGGGCATGTCATTTCAGGGGCTGGTATTGATGTAGATCCTCATAACCCTAATGCCATGAAGAACAGGCCTAGACGCATTACTTTTTCTGATATTGGAGTTTCTTAGGTTTGGCTACGTATTTTAGAAGATTTGTTGAAGGGTTTTCTTCAATAGCCACACCATTGACTAAGATGACCCAAAAAAAGTAAAGTTTATATGGTCGTATAAGTATGAGAAGAGTTTCTAAGAGTTGAGGCATTCATAGTGTATTATGATACTTCCAGAGTACAGTTTATATGGTCGGATAAGTGTGAGAAGAGTTTCTAAGGGTTAGATAGATTTGTAGAGTATTATGACATTCCAGAGTTAGGCTAGGTTGTGTATTATTGCAAAATGGGAGAGTGATAGTCTATTCCTCTAGGAAACTTAAGGATCACAAAAAGAATTACCCAACTCATGTCTTGGAGTTAGCTATTGTGGTATTTTTCTTGAAAATTTTGAGGCACTACCTCTATGGTGTGTATGTTGATATTTTCACCAACCATAGGAGTCTTTATTATGTATTTTCTTAGCGGGAGCTGAATCTTCGTCAAATAAGATGGTTGGAGTTATTGAAAGATTATGACATATATTTACTCTATCATCCGAATAAGGCCAACGTAGTACTATACGCACTAAGCAGGCTATCTATGGGTTGTGTGTCACATGTGAAAGAGGAAGAATGGGAATTGTCTAAAGAAGTGAATAGGTTAGCCTATTTGGGAGTATGTTTTCTCAACACTGATGATGGGGGAGTAGTAGTTCAAAGCGGTTCAGAATCATCTTTGATGAAAATAGTCCAGCAATAAAAAGTTGAGGTTTTCTCCCAAGGGGGAGATAATGTACTTCACTATAAAGGTTAGCTTTGTGTTCCCAATGTAGACAGGTGAAGGAAAAGGATATTAGCCGAGGCTCAGGTTTTGAAGTAATCTGTTCATCCTGGATATACCAATATGTACCATTATTTATGAGAAATTTATTGGTAGAGTTTGTGGCCAAGTGTCCTAACTGCCAGCAAGTTGAGAAACTGAAGCAGACATGGTGACCAAGTATCCATATCTCTTTTCTTCCAACTTAGTTCCTACCAAATATAAATAGTTATTTTCAGCCAAAACTCTTTCTATTTAAGTCTGTTTAAGTATTCTTAAGTCATATCATATGTTGTGAGTAATTCGATCCTACTATATATATAAGCTTGGTTGTAAGTTTGGTATAAAGGTGTTGATACTTTTCAAATTCCTAGATGAATGTTATTTGAGGAAAAATGTTCCAAATGAGGATATATTGTAATACCCCTAGTCTTAAAGCCATTATGCAAATTATGAATCATCCCCTTATGTCGTGTATACACCTTATGAGTCATAAGCTGTAAGTCATATCTACGGCAGTCTAGAGTAGTTGGAGTCTATTGTAGTTAATATTTGAACCTCAAAATCTTCATAGGATGTTACGAGTTGTAGGAAGTAAAGTCGTAAAGTCAACAGTTAAGGTCCCCCAAGTCTCTGTCCAAGTTTCTAGAGGATGATACAAGTCGTATAGATATGTGACAAGTCATAAGATACAGCTCGTATGTTGACCAGTGTGTTCAATCCTTGCCACTACCAAGATTACGAGTTGCTAGTCCAAGTCATAACCTCATTTTATGAGTCATAGGTTGACTCGTGATGACTGGTGGTTAAATATCTATAAATTTAGTTAAGGAACCTTTTGGTGTTTTCCCCTCTTATAACTCCTAACCCATGACTTATAACACAATAAAGGCGTTATATTAATCTATATTTCAGTAGATCAACAAGATCTATTCTCCTCCCATCTTCAAGAACAACAAGATTAGGGTTTCTCTTACCAAGTCATCTCTCAAGTCTCAAAGTGTAAGTTCGCTTCATAAGTCAAGCAATTCCAGGTATCTGGGGTTTTGAACAAGGTTATTCTTTCATCCTTATGGCCAAAAAGTATAATCTTAAATTTGAATTTGTTTGTTTTGAATTAGGGTTCATATCCAAATAATAATATTCTTGAAGTATAATGCTATCATGTGATTGAATGATTGAAGTGCATCAAGTTTTACATTTATTCATGTCTTAACTAGTAAGATTGATATTGTGATTTGAATTTCATTGTCTTGATTGTGATATTGTTGAAATATTTGAATGTGCATATTGAGCATAATATTTTGTTATGAATTTCTATAAAATAAAGCACGAATTCCAAGTCCTAAGTACAAGTACTGAGTTTATAAGAAGTTTATGCTTTTAAGTTCCAGTGATATGTTTTATACCACGATTTAAATAAAAGTTTGATCTTTTTATCTAATATAAGCTATGAAATCCACAAGTGTTCCTTCTGATTAAGATTTAAGTAAATAGAACCATAACTGGTTTTTAGTCTATAAACCCTTATGCTATTTTAATGTGGATTTCTTAAGTATGAGCATATATATATTCATAATATTGGGAGTAGTATTTAGCACTAATAAGGGAACGTGGTTGAGCATATCCTAAATTCCTAGAAACTACGAGCTACCGTAGGTTTAAGTCCAACTATTGGTTAAGTTTAGTGATCACTTAAGTTAAGGTTCAATAATGATGGCAATAGTAGAACAACTCTCCCCAGCGTTGTTAAGACATTGGACTCCATGGTAGCTCACATGGTTTATGTCGGTTAGATAATATCCTATAAGAAAGAAAAAAGTTAGGATTTTAGAAACTAATTGTTATGGCTCACCAAGCTTATTCATATGCTTAATTATCCATGATTTATAATCTTGTAGTCTTCGATTTTACTCAAGTCCAACGTGAGTCATTTACGCTTAGCATGCATTATTTGAAAGTACATATACATATATATATATATATTCAGTTCTTGTTTTTTTACTTATGCATTCACCACCCACATACTTATTACATCTTATAAGTACTGACCAGCATATATTTCTATGTGCTACATTGCCTTATAATATAGGTTTTGGTGTTTTTTTCTTGAAGTATGATTGATCATGGGCATTATCACTTGCATCTTAACTTCTAGTGAGTCCTTATGGTCCGAGGACCCAGCTTATCAGACACATGTTTATTGTTTAAAGTTATTATAGATCTTGGATTTCAGTTTATGTTCGAGTCAGCTGGGGTCTGTCTAGTAGCTCTCTAGTTAGCAGTAGAGGATTTTCAAACTGTGTATGTTATAAGTCAAAAGAGTTTGCTTATGGTTTCCAAAGTTAAAGATTTACATTAAGATATGAAATTGTTTACCTTCAGTTTCTACACATTTAGTTCATTGGTCATGTGGGTTCTAAGTTGGATAGATACCATGGGTTATCTTGGGTCTATTCATAGTCCTAAGCACTTTGTGACATCATGGGGTGCTCCTGGGTGTTACACGAATTGTCATGACCCAACTAGTGCATACGCATTATGAGTATCTCAAGCCCACCATGAACCGGAGATCACCCCCTTAGCCTAACTCCAGAACAAAATAAATGTAAATAGTGGAATCCAACAAAAATAATGATAAATATATTTAAGTCAAATGAAAATTCTAAGAATTCAAATAAACAACCAACCCACACTTGTCCACAAAAGTGTCTAAACCAAGAATACCAAACTAACTCGAGACATGGCCCCGATAATGACTAAAAATAATCCAAAGCAAAATACTTAGACAATACTACAAATAGTAAAATTACTAAGCCTTTTGAAATATAGAGACTCATAACTTCATAGAAAATCCACAGGAATACCGAATCACCTACGTTGCACAGGAGCAACAGAAAAGCCCTCAGATCCTACATCATTATGGGGCAAACACTGGTGTATAACTCAGGGGTAGGGATAAAATACTGCAATAACCAAAATCCAGTCATAAACCATATACACCACATTCATATACATATATATATAGGATACTGGGATAGGGACAAGGTCTATGAGTATAAGAGTTTGAAGTATTATCCTAAACTATGTTGCTCGATCCATCTTAAAGGAACCCATGGGCTAATAGGTCCATCTCCTCCTACTGGAAGGGCCCAATGCTTGTTAAACGTACGAACCAAGGAAAAATTGAGAAAAGGCTAAAGACATTGAGGTTATAAACATCTAAAAATAATATAATGTGTGCACTAAGAACACATTCACATGGACCCCCAACACCGGCAAATGTGGTTTACAGTGTTGATCCCCCCGGGACCTACACTTTCACGGTGAGCTACACAATTCCCTTTAAGCCCAAGTTAAATGAATTTTCACATAACCAACCATTAACCTAAGAGTAATTTATTAGGATACTTACGAACTTAGTATCGCCATACCAATAGCTTGCAAGCTAATTCACTTATGCAAAACCAGTCCACATAACCAAAAAGACTCCTTATTTCCTATAAAAATCCAAGCCATAACCACCAAAGCCATCCAAAGCCATCCAAATCCATTGTCATCCATTTGTTCCTTCAATACAATGAAGTGGGTTCAAAAGACAAGTTAAACAATGCAATTATCCATATTCAAAATCAAGTTTTCAAGGTGGGTTGCGGTTAATGCCATTCCAGGATAAAAATTAATCAATTTGGGAAAACCTATTTCCTCATTCCAACCATTAAAACAATGCTCAATTCAGTCCCAATAATTATAAATTAAAGCATGAATTGTCCATTTAAGCCACAAGAAAGGACATTCATGTAATTCAAATCAAAACCCCTCAATCCAATTTCAGACCAATTAATTAAAACACATGAGTGCTGTCTCACTATATGTAAAAATGTAAAAATACAAGTTAGGGATGGCTAACATGCCTAAAATATAGTACAATTTGAAAAAAATCAATGTTTGGAGCTTGAATTATGAATCCTCTACAAAATCCTTGAACTTTCTTGGGTTTTGAGTTAGAGTGAAAAAGGACGGTGTTTGATCTTTGATAAGTGAAGAAAAAAGGCCAATTTGGTGTTAAAAAGAAGTCCAAGGGGTAAAAAGACTAAAAGCACCTCACCCCATGTAATAAAAAAAAACTTTATGATTTTAATATAGCGGCGGGGCACGCTGCTTTCGCGGAGGGTAGCCTTCGTGCCATGCCCTTATCGCAGAGTTATCCTATGTGGCACACCCTTATCGCGGAGGCTTACTGCCTTGGGATCCTAAAATAATATCAAACCCCTTTTGAAAATTTTGAAACTTTCTGAAAACACACTTTCAACATCCCTCAACATTATTCAAGTCAAAAATTGACATTACACATGTGGGAGGGTCAAACATAAAATGATCAAAATTTTATGAGGTCTTACATTATTCCTCCCTTAGATCATTCATCCTCGAATGATAAGTAAGGACGTTTTTAGCACGATAATAACAAGAATACTTCAAAATCAATCAAAAAAATTGAAATGTGATAGGTGGAAAACAAAACTCATCCCTTAAGAACTTTCATCCAATGTGAGTAATAGGAATGGATACTTGGCTCTCATATATTCCTCAGCTATGCATGTCACTTCTTCCACTTTTTTTTCTCCAAAGAACCTTCACCGAAGCTACATCCTTTTTCCTCAATCTATAAACTTTCCCTTACAATATCTCAACTGGAAATTCTTTATAAGATAGAGAATCTGAAAAACTAACGTCCTCAACAAGAACTATCAAAGAAGGATCATCTATACACTTTTTCAGCATAGACACATTGAAAACATGATGAATAGATACCATACTTGCTGGTAACTCTAACTTATACATGATATTCCCAACTCTTCTAGAAATTTGATACAGTCCAATGTAACAGGGACAAAGTTTCTCATTCTTCCCAAACCTCAAGACTACTCTCATAGGAAAACCTTCAAGAATACCCTGTCACTTTCTTCAAACTCCAACTCTTTTCACCTCATATCCTCATAAGACTTTTGGCGACTTTGAGCAGTCATATGTCCTTCTCTAATCACCTTTACCTTTTTCATGGCTTGGTGAACCAAGTTAGGACAAAAAAACCTTGTCTTACCCACTAAACCATCCAATAGGAGACTTACTTCTCCTACCCTAGAATGCCTCAAAAAAAAACATTTGGATGCTTGAATGGCAATTATTATTATAAAAAAACTCAATAAGAGGCAAATGGTCAACCCAACTACCTTTAAAATCAATCACACAACCCTTTAGTATATCCTTAAAAGTCTGAATAATGTCTTCAACTTGTCCATCAATTTGATGATTGAAAGGAATGATAAGGCTCACCGAAGTAGCCAAACCTTTTTGAAATGCATACTGGAATTTAGAATAAAATTTCATACCTTGGTCTGTAATGATAGATACTGGTGCTCTATCCAATTATACTATCTCATGAATGATAACTTAGCATGACCCTCTCCTAGGTAGTGAGTCCTCACCGGCAAGAAGGGAGCAGACTTAATCATTCTATCTACAATGACCTAAATAGAATCATGCTGATTGTGAGACCACAGAAGACCAATAATGAAATCCATATTGATCATCTAACACTTTCACACAGGTAAATCTATATTTTGATACATGCCAAAAGGCCTCAAATGTTCACCCTTGACTTGCTAATGAACCATACACTTAGCCACAAAGCTTACCATATATCTCTTCATATTATTCAACCAGTAGGTTTCCTACAAATCATGATACATCTTGGTTAAACTCGAATAAAATCTATACCTGGACTCATGAGCCTTAGTCAACAACCTTTTTTGGATCCCATAAACAACAGGAACACACAACCTTCCTTGATACCCTAAAATGACATCTCTATCAATCTCAAAATCCATAATCATTTACTGACCCCCATCATCCTTAATCTGCAAAAGTATGGGATATTAAACCTATTTCTTCGTCCCCTCATCACCAAGATATGATTTAACCACCTCTTGAAAAAGCAGACATCTATCCCCAGAGTCCAAAAGATGAACTTAAAAATTAGCCAACCTATTAATATCCTGCACCAACCCTTTTTTCCTACTCAACATGAGATAATCTCCCTATAGATAACTTACCAAGAGCATTTGCAACATCATTAGCTTTACCTGGATGGTAGTGTAAAATCATGTCATAATCCTTAAGCAATTCAAGCCACCTACTTTTCTTGAGATTTAATTTGTTGTACATAAATACATGCTACAAGTTTTTTGGGTCCGAATAGATATCCACATACACCCCATACAAAAGATGGCACCAAATCTTCGAAGCAATAACCATAACCGCCAATTATAGATTGTGAGTCAGGTAATTCCTGTCATGAACCATAAGATTTCTAGAAGCATAGGCCACAATATTACGAGATGCATCACAATACACAATGAACCCCTCAGTACCCTTGGGCAAGGTTAAAACTGGTGCAAAAGTAAACGTATTCTTCAAATTCTCAAAACTACCCTTATACACATTTAACCATAAAAACTTAAGATTTTTCTAAGTTAACTCCATCAACAGAGCACTAATAGATGAGAAACTCTCCACAAACATCCTATAGTAGCCCGCCAAACCAAAGAACCTCCTAATGTCAATTGGAGTCGTGGGTCTAGTCTACTTCTCAATACCCTTAAATTTCTATGCATCAACCTTGATCCCCTCACTAGAAACTCTATGCCCCAGAAAGGTCATAACATTTACCAAAAATTCATAATTAGAATATTTTGCATACAGTTTCTGGTCCTTAAGTGTCCATAACACAATTCGAAGGTGATTGGCATAATCTTCCTTACTCTTAGAGTACACTAAGATGTCATCAGTGAAGACTATAACAAATATCAAAGAACTTCCTAAGCAACCAATTCATAAGTTCCATAAAATCATTCGTACGTTAGTCAACCCGAATAACATAACCAAAAACGCATAAAGGCCATACTGGGTTTATGAAGCAGTTTTTAGAATATAAACCTTCCTAATTTTAAACTATTGATAGCCCGAGTAGAAATCAATCTTAGAGAAACACCTAGCACATTGTAGCTAGTCAAAAAGGTCACCAATCCTAGGGAGAGGATACTTATTTTTCACTGTAACCTTATTCAGCTAACGATAGTGTATACACATCCGAAGAGACACATCTTTCTTTCTCATAAAAAGTATAGGAGCACACCACGAAGAAACACTACGATGAATAAAAACCTCATCAAGAAGATCCTTTAACTACTTTTTTATCTCCTTTATTTCAGTCGGAGCCATCCTATAAGGAGGAATGAAAATGGGATGGATATTTGGTAGAAGATCTATCCCAAAATCTATTCCGTTATTGGGAGGAATTATAGGAAAAGCATTAGGAAAAACTTTAGGAAATTCATTAAAAACAGAGAAAGATTGAAAAGAAGGACCTTTAGAGTTAGAATCCTTAACCCAAATTATATGATACAAACACCCTTTAGAAATCAACTTCTGAGCTCTAAGATAGAAAATAAATTTCTTTTTGGGTACTAAGGAAATCACTTCCCATTTAATCACTGGCTCATTAGGAAAATGGAAACTAACCTTTCAGGTCCCACAATCCATTAAAGCATAGTAAGAATGAAGCCAATACTTCCCCAAACTACATCAAAGTCTACAATATAGAGTTCTATCAAATCCACCAATATCTCCATATGGAAAATGGAAACCACAAAACCCTAATATATTTTTATAAAAATAATGGAATCACCCACCTGAGTATACAAGGAAAAAGGGTCAAAATATTTTTGGGACCAAAACCAAAGTGCACATTCATATAAGGGGTCACATAAAATAAGGTAGAACCAGGATGAAGAAAATAATAAACATCACAAGACAAGAGGTGTAGCATAACAATGACAACATCTAGGGATGCCTTAAATTCCTGATAAGTAGCAAGTGCATAAAGATAATTTTGGCAGTACTGTTACCTAAAATGGCGCCCTCGGGTGCAGGATCCAAAAAAGTAGCAATCAAAACCTTATTATTTACAGTGGAAACTCTAGCTTAAGGATAATCTTGTTTAATGAAAATCAAGACCTCTTGGGGTTTAAAAAACCTCTTGTGAGTATTCTTTTCGATTATAATCGGTGGAATCGACCATTTCGCTACATAAAGAATAATCGATTTGACCAAGCCGTAAAAACTGAAATGTCACAATATTTTTTTGACACATGTAAAAGTGATGGAAAACAGCAAAGTGAGAAGAGCAGGCGAAGAAGATCCCCTCACAGAACTAGCACTTAAACTATAGGGATAGGGGGCAGAGCGAGCGTTAAAGAAAAAGCAAAGCTCTCGGCAAAGTCGTGGATATCTAATTGGATTTTGAAAGATGTTCTGTTCACATACTCGTTTTCACACATAGGCACAGAGAGTCAGTCAAAACTCCACTTTTTAGCAAGGGAAATGCCATAAAGCGCGACCCAAGATCCATGATACGAAAACCAAAATCAGAATAACGAAGAAAAAGGGCTTTTTGATTTTCCAATTATTTCTTCAATTAACAAAACGAAAGAGAATAAATAAGATTCTCTTAGCTCGTTCGGACGGTGGGTCCCATAGTTTTCTATTTGAGATAGGTGGTCTAAGTAAGTGTCCAAGGATAATGGCTTCCCAAACGGATGTTTTCCAGTTATGAGCCATTGTTGTGTGGTCCCTTTCGAGCGGTTCCTTCTTTTCTTTTTTCGATGATTTAAAGGCGACAGCTCTCGATAGTGATACGATCAGCTAAGCCTTATTTGGCCACCCCCGGAGCAACATCTGCGGCGACGACCTCTGTGGTACCAGGGCTGACCTATGAGGAGTATGAGAGAGCGATTCGACATGATCTTCGAAAGAAGCGGCAGTCAAGTTCCCCCCTTTCTTTGTGATGTCAAAGCAGTGTCTTCTTTAGTTGACTTGTCTGGTCGTTTAAATCAGATCTCTATTTCGGTACAACGAGAAGGGGGGCTTCACCTGATCACTCTGAATCCGCTGATCAGGAAGTCTCACTGAACTGGGTCAAAGAACTACCTTCCTGGAGCTACCTCCTTACTTAGATCGTTCGTTCCCCAATTCAAACTCGGATCAGTTGGCAAGTGGATTCCGTGCCTGGGTACGAAACTCTAAACTAGAAATTCGATGTCGGCCTTGTTAGATAGAGTCTCACTTTAAGGTCGAGTAGCTTCTTGGTTGGACTATGTCAGACAAGTCCTGAGAGTCCGGTGTTCCGGGTTGTGCACAAGAGGGCTGGGGATCATTCTCAACAATCGGCGGCTCTTGGAGATTATGCCATTGATGAGGAGATTTCTGGCACTTTTGAGGAGTTCCACCAGCTGCCTGCATAAGCTAGAAAGCCATGTTATCATTATTAAAAGTATATGTTATTGGAATTCCCATGATATTACAATATGTACTTCATGAAATCCCTTGTTCATATATTATGGATTATTATTGACGGTCATGTATTCAAGAAAGACATGTTCTGTTAGTTTCTTTCCATGAGTCCTGGGGGTACTTATACCCGAACATTTAGCTGTATGCCTAGAGCAATTTCATGTTTTAACGATACTCTTATTCAAGCTATGATCCATAGAACTCAGTTAGTCATGTGACTCAGAATATCTCAGAAATCATAGTAATCTCTGTAGTTCAGTAATCTCTATGATGTTAGTACGCCATAATCTAAGTAATCTCAGTATTCCCATTAATTCTTAGCAACCTCAGTACTCTCAGTTAGTCCTCAGATCTCATTAGCATTCCATGAGTGAATGGAACTCAATAAATTTAGTTTAGTTCTGCTAATGTATACCATTAGTATCAGTTCAGTTAATTAGTTTAGCATAATTAATCAGTTCAGTTTCTATTCAGATGGGAGTAGGAATTAGCATCGAGTGAACCCAAGGATAGGAACTCACCTGTTATATAAGGGTGCAATTCTTAGAAGCAATCCTTGTGTTCCAGAACTATGTACCCAGCATAGGTTAAGACATCGTAGCCTTTTAAATAAGGGTAGATGAGGTGGCTTAACTTGTTATATAAGGGTTCCCACCGTTCTCATTAGAGTTACTTGTTATATGAGGGTTACTCATATGTTGTCCTTACCAGTGGCGCGATATTGATACCCTTCTAATCAGAGCACATATTGGACCCCAGCTAAGCTATTATAGCACATTATGGGTATGTCGGTTAGATGAACACTTCCCATAGTCTCGGTTACTATATTAGTCTTAGTAAAAGAACTCAATATTTCTTCAGTCTTCAGGACTATCATAAATAGCCAATTCAGAAATAGTACGAAACTCAGCTAGTTCCATCAGATTCAGGACTGTCTGATACAGTCACTAAAGTTATCAGTTATATTAGTTCTTAGAACTCATTTTATCAGTCATATCAGTTATTAAAACTTATGTTATCCGTATTCAACTTCAGGACTATTAGATACAGTCAACCAGACCAGTTCTTCATAATCAAAACTGTCAGACATAGTTATTCATGTACCCATAACATAGTATTAGTCCCTTAGTATTCATTAATATAGTATCAGTCTTTATCATTAGTGATTCATATTTCTATATCAGTAAACTAAGTAGCCAAAACTCAGTTTTCAGTCCTATGACGATCTCAGTTACAGTTACGTAGTCATGCATGCACTCTCATGTTTATGTTAGTCAGTCAGTTATTATTGTTCCTGCATATGAACCCCATGCATTTATCCTACCTTACTTGTATACTAGTACATTCAAAGTACTGATGCAATTAAGCTATGGTGTCTTATACCATAGGTTTAGAAGCACGAGCTGCAGAGAACCAGTAGCATCCCTGTTCAACGATAGGAGTTAGCAGTGTGTCCTCATCCTTCGAGGATATGATGATTCCCATATTATTTCAGTTTTCATATTATTTTAGTAGTCATAGTTAGTCGAAGATATGTCCCATCAACTCCTTATTCAGAAAGTTTAGAGGTTTTCAGACAATAGCATGTCAGAGAGTTATTTCAAATTTGTTTTGATATTGTTATACCGCTTTCAGACATTGTTCTTATCAGATGTTTATCCAGTTTGAACCTTATCTCTTTTTAGTTTATGTTTCCATATTTTTCAGCTTTTTATGACGTATACAAGTACAAATATCATTCATAGGTTAGCTTGTGGTCCTTGGGGGCCGTGAGTACTGTGTAACATTTCGGTTCAGAAAATTTGGTTGTTATAGATGTATATACAGATCAATACTTATGGAATGTACTGAGTATGCAAGGGTTAATGCAATAAGTAAAACTAATTTCATACGTAATCTTAAAACATGCATAATAAGTGTATGTAGACTCACAAGTAGGGTAGAATAAAATGAGAGCTGAAATATATTAAAACATGAGTAACAAACATAATCTGATAAGCTTGTGAATCATTACACTTAGTTTGTTAAATCTTTACTTTTATAATATAAGTTGAACTAAAGCTGGGATGCAATAAAGCATGGATACATAAATATGCGAGACAAAATATACTTGTACTGAGATAATTTGATTATCTGAATAACTATTGCCTGGGTTACAGAATGATTGAACTCTAAGTAAAGGGTGTAACTAGTACCTATATATTGATTAGCTGATATATAAATATGAACTACTGATATTCGGACACTGAATAACTGATGTCTAAATATTGATTACATAATACTAAATTGTAGTTAGTCTGAATAATTGGGTCTCAACTATGCGATATTATGCATATAAGATAAGTACTAATGGAACAACATGAGATAATTGGGTAGGTATGCATGAAAACAATATTATTTGAGAATGTTGGAGTAGGTGTATATCTTTTATGGTACAAAGGTAATCTATAATCTAAAAGATTGAAAACTGTAAACGAAGTGTCTAAAAGCCTGTACACTTAGTCAAGAAAACCTGAAACGGAACTCTAAATTTGAATAGTGAACTTATACTATAGGAGGTATCGTCTAACTGATATTCCCCAATTTGAGCTAATCGGGATCCAACCTTTAACCCCAGTTGAAAGGGTGTTAGTACAGTGCCATAGGTACTAACATTAGCTGTTTCTATCCACTAAAATGGAGTCTTGAAGGAACAAAGGGTCAACCTCTACTTGCAACTTCTCTGATGAGATATGTGTCAACTCTCAACTGAAAATTTAAATTTTAAACCTATGTTAGCTATGTAGTTCTAGAATGCAGGGATTGTTAGTAAAGGTCACACCCTCTATTGGTAGGTAAGCCGCCATCCCTAGGTTTGCTCGATGCTAAATCGTACTCCCAACTAAATAAAATTGGAATACTAACTGGTGAATACACTGTTAACTAATAACTGATAAGCTAAGGTCATGGTATTCTAAAAATAACAGTGCATACGGATTCTGAGGTACTTATTATCATTTAAACTGATTATGATGACTAACTGGATGACAAGACCTATTATTTATCAGAAACCATTTTGAACATATTAAACCTAAGTAAACAGCTAAATTTTGGGTATTCATAACAACCTGGACTTGATATAAATATCATTAAGGACACATGAAAGCATTAAAAATTATGAAAAGTAAGCATTATTCAAAACCCTCACTCGGGTAATTCATCATACATATAGGGATCATGAACTTGAACAAGGCAATATCTTAAACATGGGAACATACCATGATTACATAACTAAAATCATGAATTTAGAATTTACATAAAATTCGCATAAAATAGGACATGGGCATTTCATCAAAACATGAAAAGATCATAGCTTAAACATAAGAACGTCTTAAACATGAGAAAGCAATAGAGTTACATGGAAAGAGTTATAACTTGGGGGTTCATCTTGAAATTTATTGAACATGATATGGGAATTTCATCAATCATGTGGAAAAAATGAATTTAAAACATGGGAATATTGCGAAACATCATGAATTTAAGATCTCTCATGGAATTTACTTAAATAAAGCATAGAAAACTAAAATTCATAGCATGAGGAATTCAAAATCTTGCATGGAATCACACATGAGCTGAATTGAGTTAAAAACACATGAAAATATGAAATTCAATCTTTACTTGAACATACGAAATAACAAGATTCATTCTTTATTTGAATGAAAAGGGTTTTGGGCTCCATGGGTAGAAAGGGACCTATGGATAAACTCCCACATACCTTAAAACTTTAAATCTTGAAGAAGAAACAAAATCTTAAAAGCTTTCTAGAATTTTGAAACATGAAATCTTGATTTTTGATGAATAGGAGGTGATGGAATGGATGATCGTGAAAGGAATTGATTATGGTTTGTTCTTGAGATCAACTAGGATAATGAGGGCAAACAATTCCCTAATGGATGCTTAAAATCATATTTTTATGAACTGGGTTGAGGTGGAGAAAGACCCCACTGACCCTCCATAATTTAAACCAAAAATTCATAACCCGAATTTTGGTTTGAAGGCTCACTGTGATGTGGTGTAATCTCGATAGCTTACTGCCTCACATAAATAATGTCATAACTTTTCACTCGAGTTTCGTATTAAGGAGAAATTGGTATCATTGGAAAGCTAATTCAATTATCTACAATTTTGTGATCCTTGAGCTAAAAATTTTAAATATATCAAATGTTATACACTTTCAAAGTTAATCATTGTAGAATCAAATTCCAAACTTCAGACGAATCAAAGGATCATAGCTCAATTTGACTCTAAGTAATTTCTATGAACATTTTTCCCCTAGTAAGAACTTCACACACTGGTATAACGATCATGAAAGTTGCATTCGAATTATGAATCAAGAACATGAAAAATACTCCTTCACCACGACGCGATGAGTGTTCATCACTATGCCTAGAGAGAAATTATGGAATCACGTTGAGCTGCTGGAATTGAAATCCAAACCAGACCCAATACTTGTTTGAAAATTCCAAACATACCCAAGACATACTATTTATACCCCTAAACATGAATCAACTAAATAACTTACATCTCGGGATCGAGAAGACGAAAATAAAAATCTTTGAAATTTAGGGGTCTTTAAAATGGCTAAGTCTCTAACACTTAGTGAAATTTTTTAGTCTTTTAGCCTCTTATGCAGGCATTAGGGGCTGAACTAAACAAACAAAAGTATGGGTATTACAACATTTGAATGAAGTGATAATAAGAACAGTCATAAGTTTTAAGAAATTATAAATTTTACCATGGGTCATGTACAAATACGAAGTTTAAAACTCTGATAGGTTCTCCTAACTAATGTATACCACGTCATCCAAATTGTATACCAAGGTAGAAGGGTTTCTATACCTTTCTAAGGGTAAGAGCCAAGATTGGGATGAATTTATGCCTGATTCCATTAGGAAAAAGGGAGGCACTCTAAACTAGCGAAGAGGTCATAACCTATGGTGGCATATTGTTTGAGCTTTGGATTGGCTGAACCTGTGTATTTTCAAAGCTAAGTACTACTCCCATATTCATATATTTATGCTAAAAATTATATTGGAATTTGAGTAATACTTATGAACTAGTTCAATTTACTATTATTGAATATGCTAAGATCATGAAACTAGTTATATGGATTGTACTATCTTGTGAAAATCATAGAAACATGGTATGTTAAATATTTGTAAGGAAATATGTATCAATTGATAGTTCATGCTAAATTCACAAGAATCTAAGATTATATTTTTATAAAAGGCCAAAAATTTATGAAACCCCATATTTAAAATCATGCATAATAGTGTTATTCATTTTAATGACCCTTTAGGTCATTTTTTGTATTTCCTTATTTTCAATGTTAGATCTTCCTATTGCTGAACCAAGTCACTTAAGACTACCTGGATTTTACAGTTCGATTATCGAGCAGTTTGTTTAGTTTTTAGATCCAATTCCCTCTTTTGAAGTCTTTATAGGTTCGAATTAGACACGGGATGTAAACATCAGTTAAATGACCTCATATGCGAATTAGATTTTTGTCAATATCTCCATAATATTTATTTTAGGAAAAGTGGTCTCTTGGTTTGAGTCTCAAGGCACCCAAACTTATTTTTACCTATTGATTGGAAAGTTAAGAAAATGGAAAAATGGATGTGTGTAATACCTCTTAATAGTCTAAGATAGATTCTGCTCTTAGTTAAATGATTAAGGGACCAAGGCTTGAAAATGTCACTGAGTGTTGAGGACTTAGGCATTTTCAATACCCCTAAATTTTATAGATTTTTATTTTGGTCTTCTAGACCATGAAATATTGGTTTTCTAGTAAGTTCATGTTTAGGGAGATTAAAAGTATGTCTCAGAAGAGTTTTGAGACTTTCGAGCGAGGTTTGGAACTTGTTTGGATGGTTGATATAGAGATCCAATGAGATAAGGCCATGACATATTGGTGTCTCCCATAGTGAGAAGCTCTGTGACATGTTGCTTTCTCTCTTAGAGTAAGTGGGGTTGTGCTTTGATTTCTCCCACAAAAAGAGAGGTGTGGTGCAAGGATCTCTCACACAGTTATATGATTTAAGTGCACAAGGGGCATTTGAGTCATTTCCCTCAATCCAATTCATTCTTAACACGATTTGGGACTTACAAAATTGCATTATTTTCCCCATTCACTCCAAATTGCTCTCAAGAAATCCTCCTTTTCTCCCACGAACAAAACCCAAGATCTTTCTCAAGAAATCATAAGTTCAAGATTATAAGTTCATGAAACCCCTAAGTAATCCTTAATAAACTAGCTATTAAGGTATGTGGGGGTGTTCATCCATAGGTTCCTTTCACCCATATAGCCCAAAAACCACTTCTTTGATTAAAATATGTGTTTTTCTTTCATTATGAAGTTGTATATATTCAAGATGACTTTAATTTATGTTTTTCCTAAGTATTTTTGACTCAATTTATTTCCTAGTATGATTTCACTGAAAGTTAGGTTATCTGGTACTACAATTTTTTATTTCCCATGTCATATTAAATTGAATTTTAGGTCATACTATCGAATTGTGAATTTAGTCATTGAATGATGTTGTTTCCCATAGTTTAAGAATCTCCATGTTCAAGTCCATGATCTTTACTTAATTGGAAGGGTGTTTATGTTTTGGGTCTTTAAACCATGATCCTATACTAAGGTTTTAAGTTGTCATATTGTATTTTCACGATCATTCTGTGTTAGCGGGTTATGAACACCCGATACCTACATCTTTACATACATTTCAGATCTTTCAAGTAATGATTTCAATTAAATCAGGAATATTTCTATTTACTTAGTTGTTATGATCATGATAAGTAATGTCACTTGTTATGTTTAGTTGAATTCAGTTCTGCTCAGTACCAGTGTCAGTTCATTTGGGAGTAGGACTTAGTGCCGAGCAAACTTAAGGGTGAGGAATCACCTGCCAGTAGAGGGTGTGATCTATAGTAGAAGTTTCAGATTTATAGTACTATGTATCTAGTATAGGTTTAAATTGTCTACCTGCCAGTTGTGGGTTTACATATATCTCATGAGAGTACCTGCTAGTAACGAGTTACTCATTAGTCCTTTAGTAGATCAACACAACCAGTGTTAGTACTTATGTCACGGTAATGACACCCTTCAAACTGGGGTTGCATATTTGACCCCGATTAGCTTAGGTTTGGGAATGTTAGTTACATGATACCTCTAATAGTTTTAGTCAACATTCAGTATGCCTTAGTATAGGTTTGTTTGACCAAAGCATACAAACTTTTAGTTACTCAGCTACACAATATTCAGTCTTTCAGATTACTGATTATCTCAAAAACATGTTTATGCTTGGTCTTGCATTCACAAATATTACATCCTAATACATTAATTCTCAGTTATCTCATGCATTTTAGTCAGTCCTTATCTCATATACCAGTATATTCAAAGTACCGACCGCTTACTCTTTCTTTACACTATGTTGTCTTTTAACATTAGTTCGGATGCTCAGTTTCTCGAAAGTTCTTATAAATCTCAACGTCACTCAGCAGTACTAGCAGTGAATTCTCATCCATCAAGGACATAATATGTTTATCTCAGTTATTTTATAATTTTCTTTTATTTAATCAGTCAGATTTAGTATAGGGTTTGTCCCATCAACTTGTCGTGATATTTAGAGGCTTTCAGACAATCGATTAAATAGTTAGTCATTTGTTTCAGTATTATTAGCAGCTTCACATAGACAATTTGGTATTCAATATTTTATCAGATATTTCAGACATATTTTTAACACGTATTTCAGTATTTAAATTTATAGTACCTTATCTATTTATCTTCTGCTCATGTATTATATTTCCATTATACTCAGTGCTCACAGTAGGTACCATCTCATAGGTTTGCTTGTGGTCACTTATAGCTGTAAGTACTATTCTCACGACTAAGGGGTAGCCTTGAGTTGTTATAGTCTAGGACTCACTTTTAGTTGAAATCACCTCAAATGGAAATTTTTACTAACCCATGGCATTTGGAACATTAAATTTGGTATGGTAGCATAATCATTTGTGTATACAAGAGTTTAGAAGAATCCTGAGGTGCATGAGTAGACTTGAAAAAATCCAAGTCATAGCTGTGCTGGTGCAATTAGCAATAGCGATGCCAGGGGTCGTGATCATGATACCCTTAGGCACCAAGTTCATGATTGCCTCACAACTATCGTGATAGAGACTCATAGTAGCATCTATTATACATAGAGATCAAAAGTATCGAGTAGCGAGAGCGACTTCTGAGCACTTGGAAAGGGTATAAATACTCTATTTTCAGCCTATATTTTGCTCTTTTTCATTCATTCTACTGAGAATTAAATCCTAAAGTGTATAAAAGCTTACTATTAAAGATTGTGGGTGATTTGGGGGCTTGGGTAACAGTTATTACATGATTTTCCTTCAAATTTGAGGTAAGATTCCTCCATTTTCATATTTAATTTCCCATTTTCTTCTCTAAAATCCTTGAATCTTGGTGTCTTGATTTTAGCTCCAATATAGCTCAAATTTTTCCAATTCTTTAGGATAATTGATCCTTGAGCATGAGGGATATTGGGTTGTCTTCAGAAATGTGATTTTCATAAATGGGAACTACATGAGATGCTATTATTGTTCTTGGACCAAATAAACAATGGTGAAATATGGGTATCATTATTATCATGTGGATGAGTAAATTGTGATTTTGATAGATTGGTATCTTGCGGAAGATTCTCAAACAGAAAAGTCAATGATTTAGTAGATTCTTCAAGTCTTTTTTATGGTCCAGCTAGGCCAGGTTTTCCCCTTCATAGATTGAGATATATCATAGTATTTATTATAGGTTTTAGGTATTGGTGATAAAATTGACTATACTTGGGTTAGTTGGACCTCTTAGGCCATACAAAAATTGTAATTTAGGTACTTTAGTTTACTTTCTTAGACCATTAGTAGAATTTCTATCTTAATCTAATTAAGGCTTATTTGACATCTAAAAGTGGATTTAGAAACCTTAGTCTTGTTTGGGGTAGAATTTGGCTAGTTGTGGATTTCAGGGTTGTAGAAGTGGGCCTTTTGACCCATATTAGACCAAGTTTATATTAGATTTTTTAAACCTTTTGTACACTTGTTGTAGGTCTTGAAATTGCTTATATAGGTAATATTGAGAAAATTTAGCACTTGATGGTGATGATAGCTTGGATATTGAGAGCTGTTTTATTTCTTATGCTAGTGATTATGTTATCAATAATGCTAGTATTATGCTACTGATTGAGCTAGTTATTATGATATTTCTTATGATTATTGATTTAAGTTCAGATATTGATTATAATATTGATAATATACTTACCGATTCAGGTCTAGATATTAATGATGATATGCTGATATACTTACTACTTTAATTTTAGATTTTCATAATGATATTCATGACATATATAACAAGTTCAAGTTTGGAAGATTAATATGATATTGATTATATGATTACCGATTCATGTCCGTATATGGATATGATATTAATCATAATATTGGTAGTATGATATCGATGATATTAATGCTTATGATGTTATTTTTAGAGATGATATTAATTATATTAGTATCTATTTCAAGTCTGAAAGTGGTAATTTTTGGAATGTTGCATGATATGGGTAGATTTTGGCTATAGTTTGATAGTTGTAAATGATGTTGGGTTGGGTTATACTATCTTTGTGTATATACTCCAGGCTTATGGAGGCCTGCATTTTGTTATTTACTTTTCTGCACTTATTGGCTTATGGAATCTAATTTTTTAGTTATAATCACATACTGTTTGATCATTTATGTTATCCTATTACTGTGGTTATTTATTTATTCATGTACTATGTTGCTTAAGTTATTTTAGGTTTGCTTCTATACCTTAGTTTTTTTATCTTGCATTTTATCATATTTTTATCATGATTTAGCTCTGTTGGCCGATATGGCCTACTAAGTAACTATGGTTTAGGTACTCATAGTACACTTCTAAACCTTTTTGGTATAGATCTGAGTACTATTTATCATTATTGATTCGTGGATTATGTTGTGTTGGACTCCGAAGATAGGGTGAGCTCTCAGAATTGGAGTTACCTTATCCACTCTATCTATCTATGTCCAGTCTTTAGTTTCGAGACAGGGATTATGTTAATAGTTTTAGAACATAGGATGTCTTTATATACTATCTCTTATACTGGCTCTATCCAGTCATGGGATGGGTTTCTATATTATGGCTACTTTTATACTATTTTTATTTCCTTGCTTATTAATGTATTGAATTGCCTATTTGGCTATTTTGGGGCATTTCCACCAAGTTAGTCAATTGCATATAGCTTTGGGAAAGGATCCGTCTTACCTACTAGTGGGATAAAGTAGGTTCCATCATGAATCATAAATTAGGTCAGGATAAATTAGCATTGGAGCCTAGGTTACACCGATACTGTATGTACAAGAACAAATGTCTAGTAGATTTTTGCGGATTAGAACCGTGATGTCTATTTCTTATCTTTTTGAGAATAAAGGACTTTATTAGGAGTTCTTCACTCCTTTCACTTATTTCGTGCTAAGTGTCTGACTTGGTTTGTAAATCTTTTCTTTGACTTCACTTTTTTAATATGGATAGGATGTATGCTACCACTACATTAGACTAGGGTCCCAGGATTAAACCTCGAGAAATTTTTATTATTCATGGATAAACTATAGGTCTTGGACAACCTCAATATGTGTCCCCTGCTAGCGGATAGAATAGAAGGCCTACACCAAACCCTATTCCTACTCTTGGGTGAGATATTTTTACGCCTCAGCTAGTGGTGGGCCACGGACCATCCCAGGATCCATCAGGGTTTATTTCTTCTTTAATGCTTAGAGATACTTTAGTTTAACTTCTGGGTTTGTCATTTCTGCACCATCAGATTGTGCCCAGTCTACATATCAAAGTGGTACTAAGGCTCTCAATGTTTAGATTTCTCTTGCACCGATAGGTGCTCAATCGATATTTTCTAAACCAGTGGTTTCCTAACATGTTAATCCTACCAAGGATCAGAAAATGTTGGGTAGATTCTTGAGATATGCTTTACCTAGGTTTTTGTTGCACCAGGCTAGAATGCATATGAGTTTCTAGTTTCTTGTGAGGATAGGCTTTGAATTTTGGCCTAGTTGAGACTCGTGGTGTGGACTACACTATATTTTAGTTGGACTTGACTTTTCAATATTGGTGGAGAGGTAATCTTGATTCCAGGATAGCAAGATCTTCTCGTTTAACATGGGCTCAATTCCTTGAGATCTTCTTGGAGAAGTATATGTATGTAGCCTTAGGGATCTATTGAGAGAGTAGCTATCAAGATTAGAGCAAGGATCCATGATTATTGTGGAGTATAAGGATCATTTTCACAAGTTGGCTAGGCATGCTAATTCTATTCGAGATACTAAGTATGTGAGGGTTCATTTCTTTTGTAGAGAATTGAGACTTCCTCTTCATATGTCTTCTCAGACTTTGGTTGCTATGGGTAGATATTTTTCTAAGGTTTTTGATCATGCTCGAGTGATGGAGAAGATACATTATAAGGCCCATGAGGCAGTGATAATAGGCCTAGATAATACGGAAATTTTTGATACAATCCCAATTTGCTTAACTCTTTTGGGATCTAGACTTCAAGGACAAAACTTTAGTATCTACGACTTGATCATTCTTGGGAAGTAAGTAAATAATTGGATTATATATTAGAGCACAGGAGTAACTAAATTCGATGATATCCTCAGATGGAATAATAAGCAGCATCACATTTTGATAATAGTGTGGGACTCGGGAGATCATAGGCATAAATTAGCGTTATGTTTCGATCTTAAGTAACTTTTGGGCCCAATTAGCATATAGGGTCACTTTTTGACCCAATTGTCAATAAATGCCCCTTGGACTATAAATATCTAGGACTCTCTTTATTTTAGACTTGGATGTTTTTTGAACGTGAATGTAAACACTTGCGACTGCATTTATTAAAGCTTGTTAGGGAGATTTCTTTGATTGTGAAAAAGTTGGTTGTGAGTTATTTAAATTTCTCTCAGTATTCGTGAGAAGTGGATGCTTAGGGTAAATGATAGGAAGGTCTTAGGGTTTAATATACCCTTTGGTTATCCTCTTTTATCCCTTGTGTCAATATATCTATCCTTTACTTTTATTGTTTCCTTATTCCATGTTTTCATTTAGTGTTTTCCTTTGTTTTTGTGCCATTTTCATCATCGTAGTTTTCCTCTTATATTATTTGGCATCTGAGCCAGATTGATTTCACTACCATGAAGTCAATCTTGGGTCTATTTTTGTTGGAAAATTAAAAATTCCAAAAAAAAAGACTATTCACGTATTTTTCCTTAGGTCAAATTTTGAGTCTTTTATTTATCTTTTTATTGCATTTTTAGTGTTAGATTCTTGCTCCGTAACACTATTAGAGTCAAAATCTCAAATTTGAGCTCAATCGGGGTTAAATAGGGGGATCTACCATTGTTCAGAAGCTCAAGTTTGAAGATTGAAACTGGGTCTTGAAATGTGAATTTTTTGGTTCAGAATTTTAGAAAAATAATGCTTGTAATTTTATTATAAGGTCGAAAAGAGCTTAGGTTCAAAATTTTATCTCATTCCGAATAAGGGTTGAAGAGTGAAAGATTTTTCTGTTCTTGAGGAAGATTCAAATCTTCATCTTGAATTTTCTTTAAATGTTGGTGTTTGATTCTAAAAAGACAATAAAAATGTGTGAAAATTGTTGGTACAATGAAACTTTTGACTATCCTAAAGAATATTCCAAAAAAGAGTTCAAAAGGGGACCATTAGATGTACAAAATGGTACAATTTTTGCCCCATTTGCAATCTATTCGGCCAATTTTCTTTTGAGCTGCCTTGGACCTGCGTTTGGGATGCTTCCACATATCCAATGTAGGTAAAAAAAGTAAAGTAACTTCCATCCACATCCAACCTTCCTTCAACATGCACCCAATATACTTTCAATGTGCGCCAAGGATGCCTAAAATACCTCCAACGCACCTCAAGTCCTATTGAACGCATCAAATCTATATATTCCATTTGTTTAGTTTCAAATCACTTAAAGTCACCTCTTAATTCCTCCTTTCATCTTTTTAATTTTTGATACTAATTAACAACTAAAACTTAATCTTCTTAGTTCTTTAATTAGTTCTTACCCGTTCTTCTTCTATGTCTTAATTCCTTATGTTTTTATTTCTTTTTATCTTTTATTTTCTTACTTAAACTCTTGAATTCAAATCCTTCCTTCATAACAAAGTCATTTCTTTTACTTTTATATGAGTCCATAGTTTCTTCATCCTTTTTTTATTATATACTAAAAGCCATAAGTCGAGAAACCCTTGATACTCTTATGGAAGCTCACATTGGAATGCAACAAACTGTGGATAAAATAAATGGAACCATGAAACGTATTATAGATATGTTAGAAAACATAGAGAAATGACTCATTAGCCTAACACCGGGGTTCAACAAGCAAAATTATACCCCATGACCCCAAGAGCATTTTCCCACACCAGGATACACTATACCCCAAGCTCCATAAAATATTGCTTAACTAATCCAAATTCCAATAAGCAATGACTCTTCCCACATTAGGCCTATTAACCGTGATAGTAGAATTTTACCTAGTATCACTCCTTTATTTGTGCAGGTTCATGAACAAACAATCTCAATGGAAGATACAAGGAGTTTGCTCTATGAAAAGGTTTTGAAGACCTATCAAAGTTAATACAAAAGGATTCCAAGCTAGGAAAGTATGATGACAAGTTGATACAAAAATTAGATTCGAGGGCCAATCCTTTTTTAAAAAAAGGGAGGATAGTACAAGCCAAATTGACTCCACTTATTTAGGATCTATACTTTAATGACCAAACCTTAGGATCCATGAATTGATATTCTAGGGAAACAAGTATATGATTGAAGATTATCTTATAGTGTAGGAGTAGCTACATTTCATGATATCTTTTTAGGGAATAATAAGCAATACCTCACTGGGGTAATAGCGTGGGCCTCGGGAGAGCATAGGCACCAATTAGCATTACACTTGGAACTTGGGTAACTTTTGGTCCTAGTGAGAATTTATGGTCACTTTTGTGCCTAATTTGTAATAAATGTCCCTTGCCCTATAAATAACTAAGTTTCTCTTCATTTTAGACTTCGATGATTTTGAATGTTAATGTACATACTTGCGAGTGTTTTTATTGATGTTTTTTGGAGGCTTTCTTTGATTGTGAGAAATGTTGGTCATGAGTGATTTACTTTGCTCTTGGTCTTCATAAGAGGTTGATACTTGTGATTATAGATAGGAAGGTCTTAGGTTTTAATATACCCTTTGGTTGTCCTCACTTTATCTCTTCATGTCAATATATCTATCATTTACTTTTATTGTTTCCCTATTTTGTGACTTTGTATTTAGTGTTTTCCTTTGTTTTCTTGTTAGTTATGTCTTCACAGTTCTTCTCTAGTATTAGTTTCACTGGTCGTTGTAGTAGCTCCTAATTCAGAGTTAGTGGTTTTAAGGGTATGTACCCTCCGCGTCAGTTGTATCAGCCTTAGAGTTACCCTAGTGTACCCGTTCAGGCTGTTCTCTAGATTACTGATCGAGGTTAGTCTTGTATTAGAGATTTCCCTAGTAAAGGTAGTGGTCAATCTTTGAGGGGTTTGTCTTATAATTATATTAGTTGAGGTGGCTACTCCGGTCAACTAGATCTTCTAGTTCTAATTTATCTTAGGAGACTTGGTATAGATGTAGGGTTCGTGGTTATATTTGCAAGAGTTACCTAGTCTTGCAGCGATGGTGTTTTCAGCTTAGAGTGTTCTCCCAATTACATCCATTCATCCCTCAGCTAGAAGTAGTTTGCATGGTCGTAGGGATGGTTCCCAAGGTGCCCAAGGAGGTTCTTAGGCAGGTGGGATAGGAGATCAGTAAGGAGCCCGGCCAGGTAGAAACTGTGATCAGTTGTATGCAGTGCCCACTCAAATTGAGGCAAATTCATCCGATTCTATTGTTACAGGTAAAATTTTGGTGTGCCATCAGTTGGAATTTTCTTTATTTGGTCCAGGATCCACTTATTCTTATGTGTCTGCTTATTATGCTCCATGGTAATAGTTATCTTGGGATTTATTATCAATGCCATTATGTGTATCTACGCCCGTTGGTGATTCTTTAGTAGTAGATCAAGTTTTTAGATCATGTGCTATGACTATTAGATATACTGATAATCATGTTGATCTTATTATATTAGACAAGGTGGATTTTGATATAATTCTATGCATGGTCTGTATATTAAACAAGGTGGATTTTGATATAATTCTATGCGTGGTCTGGCTATCCCACTATCATGCAGTCATGGATTAATTTTCAAAAATCATTACCTTAACCATGCCCAACTACCCCGGTCATGTTGTAGGGAGCTGTTAGCTGCGAGTCGATACGGATTATTTCTTATATATGTGTGAGGAGGCTTATTTTGAGGGGTTTTGAGTCTTATATTTCTCATATTCGTGATGTTCGTATAGAGAGTTTGTCGCTTGACTCTTTTCCTATATTTCGTGAGTTATCTTGATATTTTCCCTACTGATCTACCTGGTATACCTCATGCTGGTGACATTGGGTTTGTGTCACGGTCCAATTTCTCAGATCATTATGGTGCCTACTAAAACCCACCAGTATACTAGACATATACAAAATCCAAAATGGCTAGTAATCCATGGGTAAAAACCTCTCTTGTCAAGCCTATCTGACGAGTGACCCTCGTAGGAAGTCAAGCCTAAGGCAGTATAATATTCAGGCATCTCTAACGGGTGACAAGCCTTTTTCTAACGGGTGACTCCTACATCCTGTACTGGATAGACAGTTCTGTAGTTTAGGGATTGCTTCAAATAAACCTACCTCTCTGATCGGGAGCCGCCATCCCTACACTCGCTCAGTGCTAGCTAAGAATCCCAACTGAAAAACTTTGAACTGATTCTTAGAAATTGTACTTGAACTAAACTGAAGCTGTCTCTGAGGTTAATACTTGACTGAGTTCACTTGATTACACTATGTGAAAGAGTACTACTGAATTTTTTATCTGACTGAATGGTACTAAATTCTGAATTGACTTTTTTAATGCTACGAAGATCTGAGCTGAGTGCTTAACAGAAGATGTAATGATAACGATACATAGATTACTGAGATTTCTTAAGTACTATAACTGTTAGAGAGTTCTGAATTATGTAACCGAATGAGTTTAACTGATCTTAGAACGACTGAGATTATCTTGAGTCTGACTCGGCTCTAGGCTTAGAGTTATATTTTTCGGGTACAAGTATCCCCAGGACTCGATGGAAGAAAACCGACATACATGATACTTCTTGATCATAGGAATAACATCCACAATTCATAATACCATAAGTAGGGGATTTCAGACTACACATGGTTCTCAAACACCTTATACATGAAAGGTAATACATATAACATGGGTATACTTGCAAACCTCAATGTCATGGACATTCCATATCACAACAACAACTCATTAGAACAACACATGTCAATAACATTGAATTCATGTGGAAACATAAGGAATAGATCATGAACTTGTCATTTAAGAACTATTAAGTCATAAAAACATGTATTCTATCATTCTTGTTATTTTATAAAACACTTACATGTATAACTTTGGGCATAGGTATACTTATAAATTTGACTATCTTAATCCATCCAAAATTCATGGGTTTCAACTAATCTACTCATATGCTTCATGGAAAACACATCAAGATACAACCTGGAATCCAAACAACAATCATCAACATGAATATAGTCATAACACAACAAGGACATCACAATTTATAATTTAAAACATGATTCTTGAGCTCCATGGCTGAAAGGGATCCATGGACGAACACTACGCATACTTTAGAAAGGAAACTTTGATGAGTTGCTGGAGAGTTCTTGAATTAGGAAACTTAATTTTTGATTATCTTAGAAAAATGGCTTGAATCTTGCTTTTGGGAGATGAGTTTGATAAAATCGCTAATCTTGTGGTTGAAAGTATAAGGGATGGTTTTTGAGATGTTTAACTAGAGAAAAATAGGAGAAATTTACATGCCTTGAGGGTTTTCAGTCGTGGGAGGTGAAGGAAAAAGACCAAAATACCCTTACAAAACCGTTTCTCAGTTGTTGAAAATCTAAGGCTGATGACATTTGCGATAGGGCGTCGCATTTGTGATCAGTCATCACAAATGTTGTTACTGGGGGATTGGAATTGATGCATTTCTGCCTAAGGCTGACGACATTCATGATAAGTCGTCACACTTGTGATAACTTATCAGAAATGTCATCACATTGGGCTAGATTCTGCCTAAGGCTGATGACAGTTGTGATTAGTCTTGATACTTGTGATAAGTTATCATGAATGTCGTCACTCAGTTTTCCAGGCTAACATGTTGTCGAAAACTGGGTACAACTTTTTGCTCCTGTATCGGATTTGGGAAAATTTTTTATCATTAGAAATATAATTCTAAGATATTTCATTTGAAATATATTAGGTCCTCTAATTCGATAAACAAAAGGAGTTATGGTCGATTGAAGTTGACAAAAGTTTTGACGCTTACTAAAACTTAAATGATAGGAAACCTTTCAACTTGTCCGTGAGTTAGGGGATATCTATGATCTTAATTCATGCTCAAATAGATTCCCACACTACATAATTGATTAACACACTAAATTTACATAGGATTCAAAGCTTTTGGAACATCTACACATATGAATAATGGATTTTCATTCTAGTCCAAAATATGGGGCGTTACATTATCTCCCCCTTGGAATCATTCTTCCCTCAATGAAACTTGTTAGACTGAGAATACTGATAGTCTGAAATTACTTAAAGGATGTAAATTTTTGAAACATGACTATATGGATAGAATTACTGACATGCGTAAAATTCATGCTAAACATGCATATCTGATGCATGACTATTGGACGGAATTCTTATACTGAGCATGCATACCTGATGAATGAAATACATGACTGAGCAGTTCTCATGAATTCATAACTAGATACACTGATAATCTAAGCTTCTACTACTGAGCATGCATATCTAATGCATGAATACTTGACAGAACTGACTCTTAAATGCTTGAATTAATATGTCCTGATAACTGATACTAGCTTTGTGAGAACCATTTGGACATGCAATTGAATGGGTTGAAAGACATGAAAGCATGGCGAAATTATGGGGTATGTCCCCCTTAGGACTCTATGTCCCTCTAAGAAGGCTTACTTTACTTGTACACTAGGGTTATGTACAGGGCATCTATGAACTGTATCATGACTAATCATTGGAGAGATGAAACTAATGCATGATGCATGAAATGAGTTATACTCATAGCTACTAAGGTACTTTGTCTTGGAATAGTTGCCTTACTGAGATTTCTGATAGTATGACTAGATAGAAAGATGTGAAAACAAACTATACAAATCAGATTGTCTGACTGCTAAACTGAACTGCTGGCTTTACTGACTAACTCATGCTGAAAACTTAAGCTTAACTGAAGAACTACTTTTGTATTCTTTCAAATAAACCTTCCACCTTAGCCTCAATTCATCATCATAAGTCTGGGAACACCACTAAAATTTAAACTGAACTACAATCAATCTACTCTATGGTATGCTATAAAATAATGTACCAACATGATAACTCATCTTGAAAGAATGCACCTGAAAGTATAAAGCTCACTGCTAATATTATCCCAAAACTATCCGCGGGGACTCGCTGAGTAAGCTCTATCTGTAGGACTTTGGGCTTCACTACTTCTGCTACCTTAAGAGTAAGGTAAATCTAACATGAATGGAACATGATGAGAATCCACATAAATTTCTTAGAGAACCTTCCTATTGCATGATCTGAAACATGAAAGAAGGGAAACTATTTGTAAAACATCTTATAGCCTCCTGCAGATAAATGTGGCGCGCAACACACCCATGTACATGACTCTACTAGATATATCTTTCCGACTTGCTAGGACACTATTGAACCTTAGTCTCTGATACCAAGTTTGTAACACCCCAATTTTCTAAACCAAAATGCTACAAGGTGCTCATGACCCCGAGGGACCACAAGCTAACCATGACTGATATCTGTACCAGTACACTATAAAATATATGAACATAAATATGAAAATATGAACTGAAAAGCCATAAGGTTCAATACTAAGCATAATATCAATAAAAACAATGTCTGAATAAAGTGGTATCATAATACCAAAACGAAACCAAAATACTGAAGTCTGAATCTAGTCAGTAATCTAGTCTAAAATCCTCTAATTGCATGAAGTAGTAAGTGAAAGGAACATATCTCCAACTAACTCCTGACTACTAAAAGCCAAACTAAAATACAGAAGTAATGAAGTAGTAATCATGTCCTCAGAGAAAGAGGACTCACTACTAACTCTAACTACTCAAATTTGCATTGCTATTGATGCTTTGGAACTCGCACATCTAAACCTATGGTGTAACATAAAAGAAATCACCATAGCATAAATGCATCAGTACATCTAAATGTATTGAGTACACGAGTGAGTTAGGCTAAATGCAAAGGGGTTTATATGCAAGAACAATGCGGACTAATATGAACGTGAGAATATATACATGCATAAGTAACTAAAATTGAAGTCGTGGTGATACTAACTACTGAGTCTGAATACTGACAATAAGAGTTTACTGATACTGAGATACTGATAACGCTCAATCTACAGCTCTCGTAGGAGTGTAAAGCGGTCGTAGTCAAATATAGAACCCAACTGGGTTTGGTATCGATCCCACAGGGAATAGCTTGGTTAACAAGTAAGCAACGATTACTAGACATTTAGTACAAGTCTCGTAAATAGGGGGGATTGTAATGTGTAACCAAAATATTAAAGTAAAAACTGAAAATAGCAACGTAAAAAGAAGAATAGTTATTAAGTTGTAAACAATGAGAATTGAGGAGTTGGGGGTATGTCCACCTTCAGAGTTTGCGTCTCTATTAGCTATGAGTTATGCGGAATTCAGACATGCATGTGCTTATAGAGAATTGTATTCGATGGTAAATCCAGGCGTCTTTCGACCTATTCGATAATTATTTCACTTTAACTCTTTCGAGCTTAAAGCGTGTCTAACGGTACAAATTCTCCAAGAGGTTAATCCAGTTACGACACTAACTTTTTAATAGGGGATGGGACCCTATTACATTGACATTATCTCTTTTCTAGACATATAACTTTTCTTTCGAACAAGTTAATGCTATACTGGCGTCATTTTATGCGTCTACAGCCACAAGAATTTGCATTAAGATGAAGAGAATAATGATATAAGCAACACACGTGTCACGAATTCACAAACTCATAGCCTTAGATAGTATCTCATAAGGCTTCCATAACCCCAACAAAGAAGTTTAGTTACCCATGAGTGCGAAGGAAATCACAATAGACATTGTTACTATACCACAATAAAGATTTCGTGTAGTAAAGTGTGGTAGGCGTTTAGGCGTGAACTCCCTTACAAAGTAACGTTTATCTTGTTGTGGAAAATAAGAATTGAATAGATGAAAAATAATTTCAACAATGAATTAATAAAGAGAATTGTTTTGATGGATGGATGGATGGTGGATGGATAGGAATTGATGGAATGGGGGAATGGGGGAATTGTGTGGAATGTATTAAAATCTCTAGCAAAATAGGGTATTTATAACACCCATATCCTATTCCTACTAAGCTAATGAAATACTTAACCCAATTGTACTAGGTTAATGTATCATTATCCTAATCCTACTAAGCTAATGAAATACTTAACCCAATTGTACTAGGTTAATGTATCATTATCCTAATCCTACTATGTTACTGCTAGTCCCCAAAGTCTTCAGAATTGCTGTTTTTGCCCAGGACATATTTTCCATGCATCACTTTTGGTCCTTAGGCGTCCAAGCTTCCTTTTCTTCTTTCGTGAAGCTTTCTTTGGTGTCAAGTAATCCATAAAATGCTGAATTCTGCATCATTTATACCTGAAACTTTGCTAATCATGTTCGTTAGCTCACTTACAAGAAAAAGGACTAAAAGTGCATGAAATATATAATTTGTTCTCAAAACTTGGCTAAAATATGGGCAAAATCTAATGCTATAGTCGTGTAAATTCTCCTATCATCAACACCCCACACTTAAAGCTTTGTTCGTCCTCGAACAAACTATCATGTCCTTCTAAACATTAACTTAGGGTTTCACAGTAACAACACAAAATATTCATCAAGACAAGCATAGCAATCATCAACAAAGAGTAGTTTTTCGATCACTAGTAGAAACAAGTTAACCTCTAGCATAGACTCGTGACGGTGGACAACTTATATTCAAAAGTTAAGGCACAAAGAATCATACACAACTATCCAAAACTCATCAACCATGTGTTTCTCACAATATATTACCCATAATCACTCATAAGTATAGCATATTTTCCAAACATGGGTATAAAAGTATCCTTGCTCTCTCTCTCACAAAGAATTCATATGGTGCAACTCATGTCCATAGGCTTGCCCTTAGTGTAATGCTCCACTAAATGTCAGAATGCTAAGCTTAGGATCAAATAAGTCTTCTACAGGTTGTAATGTAGGCTAAGGGACGGGTAGGACTATTTTCGCCAGAAATAGTGACTATGTTCCCAAGCGCTTTAATACATCACATTATTTCATTAACACTTTTCTTTCAAACAACCTTTTTGCTTTCTTTTAATCTACCTCCCTCTGTCACCTCTTTTGTTTTTCATTTTTTTGAACATAACTAACTTTTTAGTTTTCTTTTCCTTTTTCTTTTCATAACATACCTCTTATGATAGCAATTCTTTTTCATAACAAATTCAAGCACCAATACATTCTAAGGCATCATACTCATCCAATTTCCTCTTATTTTGTCACATGACTCTTTCAATTTAAAGAACTTAGGAATTTGGATCAAATTATGGTCTTGAAAAAAATAGATTAGGCTTACATATGAGGTTGTCAAAGCAAATACGCTAAAGGCTCAAAAGAGGTTATCTAGGATAATGTCCACGGGTAGGTAAAAAGAAGGTAAACAAGTATAGGTTGCCAAAGAAATGCCTAAATCATCTCCTAGACTTGCACTCTTTATTTTCGCTTTACATACATACCAGGCAAGTTCTAGCATCAGCCACAAACATAGAATATACAATATCCTCACACACACAAGGCACATGGTCGACTTTATTGGGAGTAGTATAGACTCTTGACCCAACAGATGAGCGAATTGAACCACACAATATCACATAGTGAGTCACAATTAGAACCTAAACATCTCAATAGTCATGATTTTAGCACGTACTCTTGTTATAATCTCATGCTGCCTATTAGAATAATTTCATGCAAAGCTAAGTTAAAAATAAAAAATAAAAAAATTTAACTACTAAAAAAAATGAAAAACGAAAAAAAAACGAAAAAAAGATTAAAACAAACATAAATAAATGCAAATGCGGATAAAGGAGTATAGCATGCAAATACCAGCAAGACCCCACACTTAGACGGGACACACTGTCCTCAGTGGAAAATAAATAAGAAGAACCTGGTTAGTCGGACTCATCCTCTATGTTCGGGATCATACCCCCTGCATCAGAATCATCATCAGAGTCGTCATCCTCAGAAGTTCCTCATAAGTACCCCACTTGTTTCCAAGAGTGCGTCGAGGTATTTGCAGTACGGAGGATTCAGCTTGCTCTTTTCTTTCCCTTTTCTGGCCTTTTTGTGAAGTGGTTACTTTTCTTGTCTTTTGGTGCCATTGTACCTGAGATCTCAATAGAGTCATGTTAGCATCATCTCGATGGATACAATCTATAAACAAGTAGTAGGGGCACCACCCCACACTTAGTTTATTGGTACAGACTAGTGAAGTGAAAGTAGTCGATTACTTAGACTTCATCGACATGCATTTTAGGCGCTATATTTCGACAAGAAAATCAGAGATGTATCACTTCTTGCAACCTTAGCAATACTTTCATGTTAGGTATAACAAGACTACTACATAGGGATTACATTCTGGTATAGTGTCTATCAATAATCACAACCTCCTATGTCGGTAGGCAACTATAAGTCTTATCCCGATGAACGGGATCTTCTAACATGTAGGTATTCAAGTGACAAGGTTATGAAATGTTCATGACTATAGCGATTCCACAATTAGTATAACAATGCATCAAAATCAAATTCAAGTCGGAAATAGTTTAAGATCATCCGAACGTATATGTTCACTCACATGGTTTTGTATCAACAATTAAAACACATTAACATCACCAATATTTCTTCAAGATGTAGCAATTCATAATAGACATAGCAACGTAGTACTTGCGAAAAGTAGATTAAGAATAAAAGAGTACTTACGTGATTGAAGCCTTTGGAGATGTTCTTGTGAAGTGGGAGAGCAAAAAGAAAAATTTTGAGATGTTTTGGAGATTATGTGCGGCGCCTAGGTCAAGTTTCCAATGTGTTTATGTTTCAAGACTAAGTCCCCTTTATATAGGAAAAGAATGGGTCGGGTTTTGACCTATTTAAAATCGGTTTTTGAGATAAAAAGTGACCATAGGCGGCGCCTTTAGCTTTGCCTATGCATGGTATAGGCGGCGAGCATAGGTGGCGCCTAGTGCAATGCCTTTAGTGACCATAGGCGGCGCCTTTAGCATGGCATATGAGATTCTGAGACCAAATGCTTTAGCATAGGCGGCGCCTATGCCTTTGCACACTAGATTCCGAGACCTTAGGCTATAGTATAGGCGTTGCCTTGTTCGTGGCCTAGTTTTACCTAGGCCTAGCCTTGCTCGATGCCTATTTTGTCATGAGAAATACCCAATCCATAGTCTTATGCATCTTAATTCCAAACTTACCACTTTTACCATGCAATACGTACAAATCGTCATTTGAAACCAATCTCCTCGTTGAATACCTCTTGCACCTACATTTGCTCAAAACCAATGAAAACGATTAGTACGATGGGTTGCCTCCCACCAAGCGCTTGATTTATTATTGCGGAACGACATAGCTATCTCGATTACTTAGTCTTCATCGAGATAGATGGGGCATCGTTTTCTGAATGGATTCAGACGACGCTGATACTTACTTGTAGGCATGCAATCTTCTTTGATATGACTCTTGTGCATACATACCTCAGGAGAGATACCAATTATATCATCAATCTTCCTAACCATAGCTCTCTTGTATTTTTAAGTCATGTTGTCCTTCTGATAGCTGGATTATCAACCATAGTTAGGTTATGGTAGGTACCTGTAACACCCCGTAAATTTTTTCGTACACTTATTGTGATTATATGGAGTCCTAAAGGCTTGCGTATGGGTTAAATTAAGTTTATGGTGTTCGGAAGTATCCTGTCAATAGTTGTATGTGTAGGTATTGGAATAAGCTTTTCAACGATATAAAGTTTGCCCAAAACAGAGGAGTATTTCACATAAGCGAGCACATTCGAAATTACTGCAGCTAGGCAATTATTTTTTTGGATCAACTTTAGACAATCATAACTCCTTGTACAAAAAGAACTGTGTGAGCTGATATATATTGACGAACATCTCTGAGAGTCTTCTTTCCGATGAAATTGGTTTCATCCAAATCCAATGTCTGAGTAAGAAGCTATACACGTTTTACTACAGCCTATAAAAAAAAATAGAATTGTGGGACAGATTTTTGGGTCAACTTTAAACGACCATAACTCCTTGTACAGGAAGAACTGTGTGGTATACTTTATATGAAAATGTAATCCCTTTGAATTATATTTCCAATGCAATTGGTTTCACCCTAATCCAATGCCGGAGAAAAGAGTTATGATCGATTTACTTCAGCCTGTCAAAACTATCCACTGGGGACAGATTCGGATTTATTTAAATTTTTAGGGCAAAATGGTCATTTTCTATTACCTCTTGGACGAAAATGGGTCTTTATAAACCTACACATAGCCTCATATATATCATATACCATCCTATTATTAAGAGAAGGTGAAACCCTAGCCTAATTTCAACTTCAAATATGTTGTGATTCAATCGTAAAAAATTCGAATTGGTTCCGTAGTTGTGTTCACCATCTTGAAAGCTTCGAGAAGCACCCCATGGTTATGTAAGGAGGATTCTAAATGCAAGAGTTCATTGTTAAGGTATGAATATTGTTTATTCTTGATTCTTATCCATGAATAAGTATTGGTAAAAGATTATGAGTATTGTCTTGATGTTGGAAGATAACCAGAAACATAGTTATGAATTATTTTGTATAAATTGTTAGTAGTAAATTATGGAAGTTTTTGTATTGGATTATGGAGGATTAATTGTGGTGATATAGCATTATATTAGTGGTTATGTATGCCTAGTGATCATGTTGGTATTGGATGGTGATTAAGAAGGGAAATAAAGGCTAAGAGTGATGTTGAGGGATATTTCATGAAAATGCATGATATGTGAATGTAATAAGAGTATAAGAGGATGTATGTAGCAGTCTTATTGATGAGTTAAAGGATTACTTCATAGACATTATTTGGTGAAGTTAATACCTAAATGGTAAGGTTTGGTTGCTAATACTAGTTTGCCACAAATGACTTATTGTAGATAAGTGTTCGAAGAGTACGGGAAGTCAAGTTGGACTTGTATTGAAGTGGTTATATCAAGGTATGTAAGACATACTCTATCTAATCTTTGCCATGAATAATGACCCATGGCACTCTCAAGTAAGCTTCCAACATTGTCCTACGACACATGACACATAATAACATCTTATGATCTTCGACACTACCAATTGAACTTGTTTTCACTTTTAAGATGTCCGGCTAGTAAAAAAAATGTCCATATACTATTGTTGACTCCGAAATGGTTTAATGAGGTATCCATGATTCTCTACTTCATCTTCATGATATTGATTACCTATTTACATGTTTTTCCTATTGAGTTATCATGGTTTCAATTTCCATAAGGTGTGACCACAAAGTAACCAATCTCAAAGATTAATTGAATTAAGAAATGGAATGTCTGTATTTTAAATTGATGATATGATGTATTGTATTAGTACCACTGATCAGTTGGCCATTGTATTATAAAGTTTATATATATATGTTATTCCGGGGGTGGTCCCTGATGTATTGTATTAGTACCACTGATCAATTGGCCATTGTATGACATACGTTATGTATTGATAAGGATTACGGGAAGTAATGATATGAAAGTAATGTGCAGGTATCCCATCAGCTCTTTTAAGTGTGGTCTACTCATACTGTTTATTCACTGGTATCTGGGTTCTGTTGATCTTTTATATCTCATCTTGATACTCACTGCCTTACATACTCAGTACATATTTCCGTACTGACGTCCCTCACGGGGGACCCGTATTCGTGCCTGCAGGAACAGGTACTTCAGGTCGTACACCTCCGCAGTAAGAGACAGGACATTCTGTTGTTAGTGGTGAGCTCCAGATGTTTTGGGCCATCCCAAGTCGTTTCTATATGTATTTTTGGTATTTGTATAAAAGTCTTTTGGGGGCGGGAGTTTGTCCCGACCCTAACTTAGTTGTGTATCTATGTAGAGGCTTTTGTAGACATATTTTACATCCATAGGAGTGTTTGGTTGATAGACGTGATGGCTCTGACGGACAATTACTGTTTATATATATATTTATGCGTGTCTACTGGGCTGATACACGTACTGTTTTCTTCTATTTACAACGAAGTTCTGCCCAAATTTCTAATTTTCATAAGTAATGTAAATGTGAAAGTATAGGTTATGAACGGTTCTCCCAGGCATCCTCGGCTACGGGTGCCAGTCCGCTTCAATGGAATTTAGGGTATGACAGAAGTGGTATCAGAGAAGTTCGTCCTAGTGAGTCTACAAAGCCGTGTCTACGTAGAATCTCGTTTATCGGTGTGTTGTGCACCACATCTATAAATAGGAGGCTATTGGACATTTAGGGATTATTTCCACTCTCCATTTCTTAGATCGTGCAACAGAGCCCATATTAGAGATAAAGTCATAATCGATCGCTTAATCCAATTGTTTTTTTTTACTATAGTAACGATGCCGGTTACAAGGAGAAATAATAAGTAGAAGCGAGTGGATGTAGTGGCCGGAGAAGGTACTAGTAAGTCACCACCGGCACAAGCTGAACAAAGTGAGTCTCAAGCTGAGCATATATCAGGAGCTTCTTCTCCTCCGGAAGGGCCATCTATTAATGCTGTTGATCGAGATTTGAGGGATGCAGTACAACTTCTGACGCGTATAGTTGCCGGTCAAGTTCAAGGGCAAGCTATTCCTACCATAGGTTCTCGTGGTACGGATAGAGCAGCTAGCCTTCGGACACAGGATTTTCTGAAACTGGATCCTCCTACTTTTACCGGATCAGATATTAACGAAGACCCGCAGGACTTTGTCGATCAAACCCAAAGGGCTCTAGATGTTATGCATATATCCGGTAAAGAGATGGTTGAGCTAGCAGCATATAGACTGAAAGGAGAGGCTATATTGTGGCACGAGGATTGGAAACGATCTAGGGGTATTGATGCACCTCCAAATACGTGGGGAGAGTTCAAAGATGCATTTATTGATCATTATCTTCCATTTGAGACTCGTCAGGCCCGTGCAGATCAATTCTTAAATCTTCGTCAGGGTAATATAAGTGTAAGGGAGTATAGTCTTCGATTTAACTCCTTGTCTCGATATGCTTCTAATATGGTAGCTACTATGGATGACAGAGTTCATCACTATGTGGATAGATTGGAACCATACTTGGTTAGAGATTGTACCATTGTTGCTTTGAACAAGGACATGGATATAGCAAGGATACAAGCTTTCGCTCAGAAGATGGAAGATCAGAGGCAAAGAAGAAGAACCCAGGAATCAGAAAAAGGATATTCTAAGCGGGCCAGAGCTATAGGGCACTTTATGGCATCTCAGGGAGGTTTTAGGCCTTCGTTCTCTCATAGATTGCCTAGCCCGTTATCTTCTTATCTGGGAATTAGTGCTCCACCACAATTTCAAAGGTTCAGAGGTAATCAGTTCGGGCAAAGCAGTGAAAATCAGAGTTCGCGAATAGTGGGGTATCAAGGGCAAGGGAGTATGAGTCAATTGAGACCTCCACGACACCCGTGCCCCATATGTAGAAGATTTCACTTTGGAGAATGTTGGCTTGGAATGAACAATTGCTTTTGGTGCGGTAGGCCAGGGCATATGGCTAGGGATTGCCCACGCAGGACCACAGGTGGTATAACACGACCTACCGGATCAGCTGTTGCGTCATCATCGGTGCCTCCTTTCAGTAGTGGTGCACAACCTATGGGTCACGGTAGAGGTGATAGAGGAGTAGCTAGTTCTAGCGAAGCTCAGAACCGTGTGTATGCCCTAGCAGATCGGCAGAATTTAGAGGCTTCTCCAAACGTGGTTACAGGTACGTTGTCCATCTTTGCATTTGATGTGTATGCCTTAATTGATCCTGGTTCAACATTATCGTATGCTACTCCTTTGGTTGCGGGATGTTTTGGGAGAACGCCCGAATTATTAGCCAAGCCATTTGAAGTATCAATGCCAGTGGGGGAATCTCTTATAGCTAGGAATATTTATCGAAATTGTGTTGTGAATATTTGTGGTCGTGATACGATGGCCGATCTTGTTGAGTTAGAAATGATAGATTTTGACGTTATTATAGGAATGGATTGGTTAGCGTCTTGTTATGCTACAGTAGATTGTCGTTCTAAGAAGGTGTATTTCCATTTCCCAAATGAGGAAGTCCTTGAATGGAAGGGTAATGTTGGCGCGCCGAGTGGTAGATTTATTTCTTTCTTTAAGGCAAGAAAAATGATTTCCAAGGGGTACATATACCATTTGGTTAGAGTAAGGGATACAGAGGCAGAGCCGCCAACTTTTCAGACTGTTTCGGTTGTGAATGAATTTCCTGATGTATTTCCTGAAGAACTACTAGGTTTACCTCCTGAACGAGAAGTGGAGTTTGGTATTGATATGTTGCCAGACACACAGGGAATCTCAATTCCTCCTTATAGAATGGCACCAGCAGAGTTGCGAGAATTGAAAGAGCAACTGAAAGACTTGCTAGAGAAGGAATTCATCAAGCCTAGTATGTCCCCTTGGGGAGCACCAGTATTGTTTGTGCGTATGAAAGATGGTTCGTTGAGGATGTGTATTGACTATCGGCAATTGAATAAGGTGACTATCGAGAATAAATATCCTCTTCCCCAAATTGATGATTTATTTAACCAGTTGCAGGGTGCCCAGTGTTTTTCCAAGATTGACTTGAGATCAGGCTATCATCAAGTGAGAGTCAAGGATAAAGATATACCCAAGACAGCTTTCTGAACACGGTATGGTCATTATGAATTCCTGGTTATGTCATTCGGGCTGACAAAAGCACCCACAGTTTTTATGGATCTGATGAATACGCTGTTTAAGCCGTTTCTAGATGTGTTCATGATAGTTTTCATAGATGATATTCTGGTCTACTCTAGATCAGAAGAGGACCATTTTAATCACTTGAGGAAGGCGTTGCAAGTTCTTCGTGATCGTAAGCTGTATGCAAAGTTTTCTAAATATGAGTTTTGGCTCAAGTCAGTGGCATTTTTGGGCCATATTGTATCCAGTGAAGGCATAAAAGTTGACACTCAGAAGTTTGAGGCTGTGAATAATTGGCCAAGAACCACGATGCCTATGAAGATTCGTAGTTTCCTCGTGTTGGCAGGTTATTATAGAAGGTTTGTTGAAGGTTTTTCTTCTATTTCTGCACCCTTGACTAAGTTGACGCATAAAGCCTCCAAGTTTCAATGGAATGATCCCTATGAAAAGAGTTTCATAGATCTGAAGAGCAAGTTGACTTCTACACCGGTATTGGTACTTCCTGAAGGCACAGAAGGGTATGCAGTGTACTGTGATACATCGAGAAGTGGCTTAGGGTGAGTATTAATGCAACATGGTAGAGTAATAGCCTATGGCTCTAGACAGTTGCGACCACATGAGAGGAATTATCCCACACATGATCTTGAGCTAGCTGCAGTTGTATTTGCTTTGAAGATATGGCACCACTACTTATATGGGGTTCATGTTGACATATATACCGATCATAAGACCCTGCAATATATCTTTAGTCAGAAAGATCTAAACATGAGGCAGCGGAGATGGCTTGAATTGTTGAAAGATTACGATGTTGATATCTTGTATCATCCAGGGAAAGCGAATGTAGTAGCGGATGCACTGAGTCATAAGTCTAAAATAGAATCTATAGAAAAGCAGGGGATGATTAAGGATCTTCACCAACTAGCTAATTTGGGAATTCGACTTCTCGAAACTCCAGATGAAGAGGTTATTGTACGTAATGCAGCGGAATCTTCATTGATAGCTGAAATAAAAGAGAAGCAATATGCAGATCCAATTTTATTGCAGCTTAAGAAGGATGTGCAGAGTGGCACGACAAAGGCATTTGAGCTTATGCGAGAAGGAGTGCTTCAGTGTCAGAATCGTTTATGTGTACCTGATGTATTTGAGCTAAAAAGAGAATTATGACAGAAGCACATTGTTCAAGGTATTCCATCCATCCAGGGTCGACTAAGATATATCAAGATTTGAAAACAATATATTGGTGGAATGACATGAAGAAGAATATTGCCGAATTTGTAGCTGAATGTCCGAATTGTCAAAGAGTCAAAGTAGAACACCAGAAACCCGGTGGTTACATGCAATGTATAGATCTTCCAGTCTGGAAGTGGGACAAGATCAATATGGATTTCATCTCGGGTTTGCCTCGTACATATCGGAAGTTTGATTCGATATGGGTGATCATTGATAGGCTTACCAAATCTGCGCACTTCTTACCAGTTAAGACAACTTATACGGCGGAAGAGTATGCGAAGTTGTATATTAAGGAGATCGTTCGGTTACATGGAGTTCAAATTTCCATTATATCCGATCGAGGAGCCCAATTTACCGCGAATTTCTGGAAGTCTTTTCAAAGGAGTTTGGGGACACAAGTAAATCTAAGTACGACTTTTCATCCTCAAACAGACGGACAAGCGGAACGTACCATCCAGACACTTGAAGATATGCTACGAGCATGTGTATTAGATTTCAAAGTCAACTGGGATGATCACCTACCTCTTATCGAGTTTGCCTACAATAATAGCTATCATTCAAGTATCAAAATGGCACCATATGAAGCATTGTATGGAAGAAAGTGTAGATCGCCAATAGGATGGTTTGAAGTAGGTGATGCGGTCTAGTTTGGACCGGATCTTGTTTATCAAGCAATGGAGAAGGTTAAAGTGATCCAACAACGGCTTGAAACAGCTCAAAGTCGACACAAATCTTATGCGGATGTTAGAAGAAGAGGACTTGAGTTTTCTATCGACGACTGGGTATTCTTAAAAGTATCACCAATCAAAGGAGTGATGAGGTTTGGCAAGAAAGGAAAGTTAAGTCCACGATACATCGGTCCGTACAAGATCATTCAAAGATTTGGACAAGTTGCTTATGAGTTAGAGATACCTCAAGAGCTCTCAGTAGTTCATCCCATATTTCATGTTTCGATGCTTCGCAAGTACATCGGAGATCCATCGCACATCACTACTACAGAAGATGTACAAGTTACAGAAGATCTCACTTTTGAAGAAATGTCTATTGCTATTCTTGATCGCCAAATTAAAAAGATAAGGAATAAAGAGATAGCATCAGTAAAAGTACTTTGGAGGAATCAACAAGTTGAGGAGATCACATGGGAAGCCGAGGAAGCGATGAAGATTAAGTACCCTTACCTATTCAACGATGAGGAGGAAGTTCATGAGACGGAAGAAGAACAATAACAAGTAAGTGTTTATTTTTATGCAAGTATGTTATGATGATGAATATGTTAATTATAAGCTTGGACATGTCTTAATTGAGTAACTATGATAACATTCGAGGACGAATGTTCTTAAGGGGGGGAGAATGTAACACCCCATAAATTTTTTCGTACACTTATCCCGATTATATGGAGTCCTAAAGGCTTGCATATGGGTTAAATTAAGTTTATGGTGTTCGGAAGTATCCCGTCAATAGTTGTATGTGTAGGTATTGGAATAAGCTTTCTAACGATATAAAGTTTGCCCAAAACAGAGGAGTATTTCATATAAGAGAGCACATTCAAAATTTCAAAACGGTGGCCGGGAAGCCTGTGAACAGTAAATCTGCAGGAAAATTACTGCAGCTAGGCAATTATTTTTTTGGATCAACTTTAGACGATCATAACTCCTTGTACAAAACGAACTGTGTGATCTGATATATATCGATGAAAATCTACGAGAGTCTTCTTTCCGATGAAATTGGTTTCATCCAAATCCAATGTCTGAGTAAGGAGCTATACCTGTTTTACTACAGCCTATCAAAAAAAAAAACAGAATTGTGGGACAGATTTTTGGGTCAAATTTAAACGACCATAACTCCTTGTACAGGAAGAACTGTGTGGTATACTTTATATGAAAATGTAATCCCTTTGAATTATATTTCCAATGCAATTGGTTTCACCCTAATCCGATACCAGAGCAAAGAGTTATGATTGATTTACTTCAGCCTGTCAAAACTGTCCAGTGGGGACAGATTCAGATTTATTTAAATTTTTAGGGCAAAATGGTCTTTTTCTATTACCTCTTGGACGAAAATGGTTCTTTATAAACCTACACTTAGCCTCATATATATCATATACCATCCAATTATTAAGAGAAGGTGAAACCCTAACCTAATTTCAACTTCAAATATTTTGTGATTCAACCGTAAAAAATTCGAATTGGTTCTGTAGTTGTGTTCACCATCTTGAAAGCTTCGAGAAGCACCCCATGGTTATGTAAGGAGGATTCTAAATGCAAGAGTTCATTGTTAAGGTATGAATATTGTTTATTCTTGATTCTTATCCATGAATAAGAATTGGTAAAGGATTATGAGTATTGTCTTGATGTTGGAAGATAACCAGAAACATAGTTATGAATTGTTTTGTATAAATTGTTAGTAGTAAATTATGGAAGTTATTGTATTGGATTATGGAGGATGAATTGTTGTGATATATCATTATATTAGTGGTTGTGTATGCCTAGTGATCATGTTGGTATTGGATGGTGATTAAGAAGGGAAATAAAGGCTAAGAGTGATGTTGAGGGATATTTCATGAAAATGTATGATATGTGAATGTAATAAGAGTATAAGAGGATGTATGTAGCAGTCTTATTGATGAGTTAAAGGATTACTTCATAGACAATATTTGGTGAAGTTAATACCTAAATGGTAAGGTTTGGTTGCTAAAACTAGTTTGCCACAAATGACTTATTGTAGATAAGTGTTCGAAGAGTACGGGAAGTCAAGTTGGACTTGTATTGAAGTGGTTATATCAAGGTATGTAAGACATACTCTATCTAATCTTTGGCATGAATAATGACCCATGGCACTCTCAAGTAATCTTCCAACATTGTCCTACGACACATGACACATAATAACATCTTATGATCTTCGACACTACCAATTGAACTTGTTTTCACTTTTAAGATGTTCGGCTAGTCAAAAAAAAATGTCCATATACTATTGTTGACTCCGAAATTGTTTAATGAGGTATCCATGATTCTGTACTTCATTTTCATGATATTGATTACCTATTTACATGTTTTTCCTATTGAGGTATCATGGTTTCAAGTTCCATAAGGTGTGACCACAAAGTAACCAATCACAAAGATTAATTGAATTAAGAAATGGAATGTCTGTATTTTAAATTGATGATATGATGCATTGTATTAGTACCACTGATCAGTTGGCCATTGTATTATAAAGTTTATGTATATATGCTATTCCAGGGGTGGTCCCTGATGTATTGTATTAGTACCACTGATCAATTGGCCATTGTATGACATACGTTATGTATTGATAAGGATTACAGGAAGTAATGATATGAAAGTAATGTGCAGGTATCCCATCAGCTCTTTTAAGTGTGGTCTACTCATACTGTTTATTCACTAGTATCTGGGTTCTGTTGATCTTTTGTATCTCATCTTGATACTCACTGCCTTACATACTCAGTACATATTTCCGTACTGACGTCCCTCACAGGGGACCCGTATTCATGCCTGCAAGAACAGGTACTTCAGGTCGTACACCTCCGCAGTAAGAGCCAGGACATTCTGTTGTTAGTGGTGAGCTCCAGTTATTTCGGGGCATCCCAAGTCATTTCTATATGTATTTTTGGTATTTGTATAAAAGTCTTTTGCGGGCGGGAGTTTGTCCCGACCCTAACTCAGTTGTGTATCTATGTAGAGGCTTTTGTAGACATATTGTACAGCCATAGGAGTGTTTGGTTGATAGACGTGATGGCTCTGACGGCCAATTACTGTTTATATATATATTTATGCGTGTCTGCTGGGCTGATACAGGTACTATTTTCTTCTATTTACAACGAAGTGCTGCCCAAATTTCTAATTTTCATAAGTAATGTAAATGTGAAAGTATAGGTTATGAACGGGTTCTCCCGGGACTTCTCGGCTATGGGTGCCAGTCCGCTCCAATGGAATTTAGGGTATGACAGTGCCTATCATGCCTCAAGCCTATACCTTGAGCATAGACTACACTCAATGCAATTGATGGCTCGAGCACACCCATTCCTGCTATGTCATATGAGCATTAAGCTAACATATTTGGAAGATATAAGTAAGATCATGAGAGAGAGATTTTTTAAATAATGTTTTATTAATTTATTTTAAAATTTACAATTACATAAACATGGTGACATACAGGTCAAAACTAAAATAACATGAACATATCTACTAAATGTCTATAAAGCCTATAAAATTCGAGAAAAGTATCTACCAAGACAAAACTCCTGACATACCTTTATTTAACTTAAAAATGTAGCATCTTACATAGATTAAGCCCTTTGGAAGTAGGAAGGGCTCACGCTAAAAGCGAGGAACTTAACAATACAACTGATCGCAATCTTGGGCACCTAAATCTATAACATAAATTGATGCGACAACAAATGGTGTAAGTGCGCAGAATGTATTGTGTGTAAAATTGCTTAGTGAAATCATGATATATTGTCACGCCTCAAATCCTATTGGGGCGGACTGGCACCCGTAACCAAGGAGGCCCGGGAGAACCAACTCATAACCTTATACTTCCCATGCATACCTCTATGACAATCCAAAATTCAGATAGGATCATGTCGCATATAAAAGGAAATAATCACCTGTATAAGCTCGAGCACACATATATATGTATATACAATACTTGGCCTTTGGAGCCATCACGTCTATTAACAAAACACCACCTATACTGTACATTAGGTCTACAAAGCCTCTAGACAATACACAAAGTTTAACTAAGGGCGGGACACACTCCGCCATATAACTAACTTTTATACAATACCAAAACTGACTGGATATGACACGGAAAACCCCAAAGAAAACTAGATCTCACCAAAAGTAGCTGGATATCCCGGCTCGAACTTGTGCGGTGTATGAGCTGAGGTACCTGTGCCTGCAGCATGAAATGCAGGTCCCCCGTGGGGGACATCAGTATGAAATATGTACTGATCATGTAAAGCTGTAGATAATCACATATAATATAGGAGCTCAATAGAAATCAGAAACAAGTGAATAAATTGTAATAGGAGTGGACCACACTTACTAGAACTTGTGACAACCTGTACATTGTATTTATTCAATCACTTTACCTTCGTTCTTATCATTTTTGTAATCATTACTGTACTGTACTGTGACCATTAGGCTGCCTCCAGTACATATCAACTGGGATCGACCCATGATATGCTTATTCCCTTGGGATACCACCATCAACCCATGATAGGCTTATGCCCCTGGGATACCACCCGATAAGAGAGAACATCCATCACTTAGTTCAATTAATCTTTGAGATTGTTATTTCGGTCGCCACCGTATTTTTGATACTTTGAAACAATGATACATCAATAAGAGACATATAAATAGACCATCAATGCAATAACAATGAAGTAAGAACTCATTGGCACATCAATGAAGTGTTTTGGAGTCATCAATGACATAATAATGAAGTAGGATCTTAATGGTATATCAATGAAACGTTTTGGAGTCATTAATAGCACATGGATCTTATTTGACTAATCGGATACCTTATGACATTAATTAGTGCAATAAACATGTAAGATTTGGAAGACAAGTAAGTATAGGAATTTCTTAACATCTTGTAGGGTGGAAACAAGTTCATTGGTAACGTAGGACATCATACAAAACCATTATGGATCATATATTATTTAATAACTTTAGAAACTTTCTTAAAAGAACAATTGTTCACTTTCATGCCAAAGATATGGTATAGAGTATGATTTACATACCTGACTATCAACTTTTAATACTAGTCCCAAATGGACTTCCCGTCTTTTCAGATTACTTATCTACAATGAACATATATAGCAATCTAATATTAACGAACAAACGTCACAATTCAATTATTTGAATTCACCAATCTAGTGGTTAAGTAGTAAGCCTTAATTACACCATAAAGGGTGTCACTTTAAACCTCTTATACTCCAATTACATTCACATGCCATGCATATTCATACAACATCCTCCAATATCAAGTTTGGATTCATTTATCCTTCCAACCAATCCATTAAACCAAATTGAGCCATAGACATAAATAATCATCAATTTAATAGTATATCAACATATCCACCATCCATAACTCAATTACCATATCCACCTTCCACAATTCAATACAACCAAACCAAGCAAAATAGTCCATAACCCTATTTTCATCACCTTTCAATAACAACCAATACATATAATCCTCTATCACACATATACATATGGAAAAGAACAAAGGCAAATACTATTCATACCTTAGCATTCACCTCTTGATTATGCAATCCTATTGGCAAAAATAATAGGTGCCATTCGAAGCTCTCAAGATGACAAACGCAATTATCAGATTACTTTAGAATTTCTACGGTTGAATCAAAAGTAATTTAAAGGTCAAATTTGGCTAGGGTTTGTTCTTTCTCAATTATTGATGATGAAAATGAGGTTTTGAACTCATATGCATATATATATACACATATTCCCATCCATAATATAATAGAAAATGACCAAAATGCCTTTAAAATTTAAATAATGTCAAATCAGTCCTTTGATGGACTGTTTTGTTAAGTAAAAGTAGATCGACCATAACTCTTTGTTCCGATATTCGATTTGGGTAAAATTTGTATCGTTGGAAGGATATTTAAAAGGAATTTCATTTCATATAAAGTAGGTCATCCAGTTCGTCTTGTACAAGGAGTTATGGTCATTTGAAGTTGACCCTAAAAATCTGTTTTGATAGGCTGAAGTAAAATGAGTATAACTACTTACTCAGATATATTTCTTTTCATAGGTCGCAGCTCTCCCAGTTCATTATATTAAGGGATTTATGATCGTTTAAAGTTGACCCAAAAATTCAGCTGGCCTCAGTAGTTTGTGTGCAGGAAATTTTCCTGCACATTTTCTATTCCCAAATATCCTGGGCACCGTTTTATAGTTTTGAACGTGTTCGATTATATCCGAAACCCATCCGTTTTTAGAAATATTTATTTCTTTGGAAAGCTTATTCAATAACCTTTGCATGGAACCATCGACGGGCAAATTCCGGTATAAATAAAATAAGAAAATTGATTCCATATAAATAAGACCAATATACGTACTTGAATACGCCAATACACGTACTTGAATAAGGGTTGTTACATATACGTAGGAGTAATTTTTAATATAACTAAACAACATAGATGTAAAACTGGTGGTAAAATAAAATCATGAGATATGTAGAGTTAAAAATACATGATTGTTTGAACATATGAAATATATGGTTAGTTGTAAAAATAAACTATTTTGTATGCTGAAAATCTGAAACAAGTGTAAAATTGAATAGTTGAAACATAAGGTGAATTGAATATTTGGAACATAAGGAAACAAGTTATAAGACTAGTAAAGATTTTAGAAATAGCGATCTTGTACAAATATAATATTTCTTGAAAATAAGTTTTTCTTCTTCAGAGTTTCATAAAAACTAATTTAACACTATGTGAGTGTATAATGTCAAACCTCTAGCCCTATTGGGAGACGGTTTTGAAAATGACAATTCTTTCAAAAGTAAAAAGTAAATCATGAGATTACCACGTAAAATAGTAAAATGACATATATATAATGCAAAACATCTAAATTAAAAATAAATTACAATGAAAACATATATTAGATGCTCAAAGTTATTCATAAAAATCATTTATATATATATATATATATATATATTCAAATAATTTAGAGCATAAGATTCACAAACATGATTTTTTTATGAATTAGAGTGCAAGGGCTCTAATTTTTTTTTTTTTGTGTGTGTGCATATATGCACACACCAAAAAATAATTAGAGTCCTTGCACTCTAATTCATAAAAAAATCATGTTTGTGTACCTTATGCTCTAAATCATTTGAAAATAATGCTAGTAAGCCTTGCACTCTAAATCATGTAAAAATACCATGTTTAGACTAAAAAAAAACTCCTATCATATCATGTTGAAATTCATGTGGTGAACCTGTAAGTATTCATGAGATAGTTTTAAAATCATGAGATGGGTTCATAAACATGAAAGAAAATTCGTGATCTTAAAATAGATTTTATAGAGGAGATAGGGAATATTTCTATAATTTAAGATAATTTGGTAGAGAAATTAAAAACGTCACCAAAATTTTAAAAGTAACTAAGAGTTGAGGGTTGGATACAAACTCTATCTCTGTTGTAGAGGTATTCAACTCATAAGAATGAATTGATGTGGAAAAATAGGATTATAATGACCCTCCATATCATTTATTGCATTTTCATGCATTTTCTATGGTTAACTTTCCTATAGCTAACTCAAGTTATTTGTTACTTTTGGGACTGATATTTTGATTACCAGGTAGTTTGTTAGTATTTTAGAGCTATTTTTCTATTTTTGAGCTTTTTCTATTAAGAATAGGGTCTAAAGATTAGACATTATATGAATTGTCTCAGATGCCAATCATGACAATCTCATTAACTCTGGAATGTCAATTTTAGGTTGGGGGACCTTTGGTTTAAGTTTTAAGACTTCTGAACTCATTTTAGATAATTAGGTAAATTTCGGCTAAACCGACACCTTAATTGTGGGACACACTTCCTATTGAAACATTCTCGAATGAAAATATTTATACCATCCTTGAATCTAGAATTATCAAGACCCTATTTTCGAGTCTTGATGGCTCCTACTCTTACCTACTAGTTAGTAAGCTGAACCATAACCCAAAGCTATAAGTAATGGGTTAATTTGGCAAAAGATGGCATAAATGCTGGAACTATGCAAGTAAAACACTTACAACAACAAGTCATGAAATAATAATAATAATAATAGTAATAGTGTGAAGGATGCAAAAGATAACAGTAACATCCCACGACCTAGTAGTATCGGTACAAGAACCTCTAACCCATTAGAGTACAGCTATTGCAATAGTCAAATATACATAAATCTCGAATAATCCAGGACTAAAAAAGTAGAAGAAGGAGAAAAGATTAACTCTAGCTCTAAGAGCCACCCTATGTCTGAATTCTAATCAACATAATTGTATCATCAACGATGGCTACTAGTAGTTGGATCTTCCCGAAAAAGCTACAGAAGTATAGTATAAGTACCAAGGGTACGGGTACTAAGTAGGCATAATTGGTTGACTAACATAAACCATAATATAAATATAATAAAAATATAAGATAAATAAGCTAATTCATGGTAAAAGGGCAAACATAGAATAATGCTCCAAAAGTTGTAAATGAATAAATAAATCATCTGAAACAATAACATAAAGAAAACATAACAATCTCAATAAAAATAGCCCACATAAGCCTGTAAGTGCGGAAAAGTAAATAACCCAATGTGGGATCCCATAATCCTAGAGGTGCAGTCAAAGAGTAGTAAGCAATAACATCCTATGTAACCGTATCTCAAAATTCATAACTGTGAATCATTCCATGATATAACATATCCTAAATAATCTATATTTTAGATTCTAATCGAAATTTGATATCATCATCATCATTTGTCTAACTTGAATCGAAACTCATATCTTCAATTGTTGGACTTGAACCAAAACTCATAAAATCAATAAATCTCCAAACTTAAACCAAAACTAGCATCAACTCCCAAGTATTAATCTAGAATAATAATCATGTATTCAACCTATCCATGATTCTAATTATACAATTTAAAGGGAATAACATACCTATAAAGTCTAGCAGGAGATAATGATAGTCTTTCCCTATGGTGGGCCAGAGGGGCCCACTTCTAATATCCAAAATTTGTTCTATAGAAATTTCTACCCTATACTGGGATAAGACATATAAATTCACTTCTAGATATTAAATGAGCCAAACTTGGTTCTAAGATAGCAATTCTACCCGAAACATGAGTAACTAAGTGAATTATGCCTAGTTTACGATTCTTCAATTGGCTAAATAATCCAAATTGTACTAATTACGTCTTAAAGATAGAATTTTCATCTCATATCCATCACATTATCATAAATATACTATCATAAGCTCAATCTCAAAGAAATCAAACTTACCCTTCTTAAACACCGAAGAAAGCCCAGTGAAATCTGCTAAATCGGTGATTTTCCCATTCGAGAAGCTTCCATATGATACCACACTATAAAAATGATAATTTATCATTAATACGGAAAAAATGGTACCCATATTGTATTTTTATGTTTCGGATCCAATATTACATAAAAGTTTCATGTGGTGATCGCTTGCAAAATTTCACTTATGAAATTTCCAATACGTTTCTCCATGCTCAAGGAACGCGTACCCTCAAAATGCATGAATTCCAAGCATAAATGGTGCTAAAATCAAACACGAATAATCTAGGTATTTTGTGAAATAAGTAAGAAATTTATCATGAAATTAATAAAATGTTACCAAGAGTTTGGAGAGGAAATGAATAATTAAAGCTCACACCCCCCCCCCAAAATCACCTATTAATGTTTTTCCAAAATTTCCACACTTTCTAGGGTTATGCACTTTTGTACTTGTGTGAAAAATGGGATAAATTTAGACTAATTGGGGCATTTAATGGCACTCGGTGTCGCTTAAATAGATACTGGGCCGCTTAAGCAGTCATTGCTTTCGCAGCCAAGTGCCACTTTTGTGATACATGTGTTTTCTGAACGTATCTCATATGTAACCCGAATTGACACTTAAGAAGCACTTGGTTATGTAATAGGGACTCACTTATCCAACACTCAGCTATCAACCTGGTCACTTAAGCGACTGGCAAGCCGCAATCGCGGGCTCTGCTTATGTGACCAAAATGACACTTATGTGGATGCACCAGCTAAGTGTTCCATAAGTTGGGCACTTGGAAAATTCCAAGTCTCCACTAATCCCTTAGTATTAATCTAGAATCTCATGAACACAAACGGACAATGCTAAGCTACAAAATTTATCATTCCGGACTCAATGACATAATCGAAATTTCCATCCGAGATCATTTTGATGAAAAATCGGTCTTACACCCAAGTGCCATTTTTTATTTCTAGCCAATAGCTCAAAATGAATTTAGAAGGATTGGCGCTGGAGCCAAAGGTTTTCCTGGCCTATAGTCAAAGTTTTGAAACTGTCAAAATTGTCCTATGAGGTTGTTTTTCTATAGGCTTTGCTTGGTTTCCAATTCTTACTAGCAAAGACTTCAAATGAGGGAATTGGTTCTAAACCCAAACCAACTACTGGATATCTAAATTCTCGGCTCCATCAAATCATAAATAACTTATGGAAACTATGTGAAAGCTCTAAATTGATAAAAATATGTGAAAATGCAAAAAATAACATTGAGAGTCATTACGATATCTACTACTAAAAGAACTTTTGTCCACAAAAGTAAAGGATTAGGATGTACCTAAGGCTTCAAATAGGTGAGGAGAGTCGACCTGCATTTCTTTCTCTATGTCCCAAGTATTATCCTCTATTAGGTGGTGTTTGCACTAAACCTTACTTACTAGAATCTCTCTACATCATAATCTCATGACATCCCTAGCTAATATGAACATAAGCTCCTCCATGAAGGTCAACCTCTTATCCTACTAAACCTAGTCCTACTGAAGCACATGAGACTCATCGGGAATATGCCACTACAACATAGAAACATAGAAAATTGGATTAACAACAAAAACAATTAGGGGTAAGGCCAACTTATATTCCATCTCTCAAAATGTACAAAGAATCTTAAAAGGTGCAATATATATGGGGTTGAGCTTTCCTTTTCTCCCAAGCCTTTCTTGGGCTATAATCAAAGAAATAATTGATTACTAAATCCAAATCTCAAGGCATAAAGTCTATGATCTGCATAAGCTTTTGGCCTACTCTGAGATACCCTCAACCTATCCTGTTTAAGCCCTGGCACTATCCAATAACTCCTAAAGCAAGTTAATACCGTGAGGCCTAAACTTGGAGATCTCAAAACATATAACCAGACAAAAATAACTCCTACTATGTACATCCTCAAATAGTGCCATCACAATACTCGAATGGTAGCTATTATTATATTTGAACTCTATCAATGCTAAGTGTTTCTCCTATTAACGTCCAAAATCTATAACACAAGATTGGAGCATACCCTCAAGAATCTAAATGGCCCACTTTAAATGCCCGTTAGTCTAAGGGTCGGGGGCGATGCTAAGTTCAAATTGAGTGTCAAAATCCTCTTGAAAATCTCTCCAAAAGCTAGAAATTAACAGTAAGCCCCAAACATAGATGATATGTATAGGCTCTCCTTACAAATGGACAGTCTCATAAACATACATATGGGCTAACCACTCAACATTGAAGGACATTTGAATTGGAATAAAATTTAACTATTTGGTCAATTGATCTACAAAGACCCAAATACCATTTGAACCATGAAAGGTGCAAGTAAATCCACAAACAAAATCCACGTTGATCCACTCCCACTTTTACTCGAGAATAGGCAATCTCTAAATCAAGCCACCATTTGTCATAGGCAACGAAGTACAAAGTCTACTAAACCTCTCTTCAAGCCACTCCACTAATAATGTTGTCTTAAAAGTCTATACATCTTACTTGTGCAAGGGTAAATAAAGTATCTAGAGCTATGATCCTTACACAATATTAACAGAATCAAGACTCCAACCTTCAGAACAAATATATGACAATCAAATCTCAAAACATCATTAGAATATATGTTATCCCTCTAGGTCTCGCCAATCAATACCTAATCACGGATGATACAAAGTCTCATATCTTTGAACTGATGACACCAAATCTTCTCAAATAAGGTAGTCCTCACCTCAACACTAGAAAGAATCCTCCTGGAGTTAAAAATTAAGCCACACCATCAATTTAGCTAATTACTTGATGTCCCATATCAGTAGACTTTAATAAACTGAGATAGAAGACAATCTATCCATAATCACCACCTTTTGGGTTAAGTCATCTACTACTACATTCGACTTGCATGGATGATATAAGATAAAGATATCGTAATCCTTAAGCAACTCCATCCATCTATTCTGCCTAGAACTAAGCTCCTTCTAGGTCATAAGATGTTGAAAATTATGATTATCCATGGAGATCTCATAATTCACACCATAAAGATAATACCTCTAAATCTTTAGTATGAAAAGCATTGCCACCAACTCTAAATCATGAGTGGGGTAAATGCGTTGGTAAACCTTCAGCTTCCTAAACACAAAATTAATTAATCAATCCTACTGCACAACAAACAACCTAAGACAACACTTAAAGCATCATAATATATAATGAATCCCTACACTTATCAGGAAGAGGCAATATAAGAGATAAAGTAAGAAATCCGTTGAGCTTCTAAATGCTCGACTCACACTCTTTGTGCCAAAGAAACGAACCTTTTTATAGGTTAATCTAGTCATCGGTACTGGAATAGTAGCAAAATCCTCAATGAACCACCCAAGGTAACTGGCCAAACTAATGAAGATATGAATCTCAAATAGAGATATACGCCTGGTCTAATCATAAATAGCCTCAATTTTTGCTTGATCCACCATAATCCTATCCTTAGATATTATATGTCCTCAAAATATCACTATCTCAAGCTAGAACTCACACTTAGAGAATTAGGAAAAAATTTTATGATCCTAAAGTCTAGAGAAAAATCCTTAAATATTGCATATGTTTTTCTCTACTTCTATAATTCACAAGGATATCACAGATTAACACAATCATGAAGGTATCTAAGTATGGTCTAAATATGAGGTTAATCAAATATATAAATGCTACTATGACTTTAGTTAACACAAAAGACACAACCAAAAATGCATAATGACCATAACGAGTTATGAAGGCTGTCTTTGGGATGTGCTCAGCCGGAATTCTCAAGTGATGGTAATCAAACCTTATGTCAATCTTAGAGAACATTGTGGCTCTCTAAAGCTGGTCAAATAAATCAACGTAAGGCATAGGATACCTCTTTTTCACCTTCACCTTATTAAGTTTTCTATAGTCAATAAACATACACAAGGAGCCATATTTCTTCTTCATAAACAACATAGGAGAACCCTAAAAAAACATACTCAATATAATGAAAAACTTACCTATAATATCCTAAAGCTAATAATTCAGCTCCTTAAGATCAATAGGATATATATGGTAGATGACATAGAAATAGGTCTGATTCCCAACTCAAGATTAATAACAAAATCGATATCACACTCGGGAGGAAGATGTAACACTCTCAAAATTTTGAGCATTTTATTTCTGGCCCTACCATATTAGAAGCATTAATTTTTTACCTAAATTGTGTTTAGGCATATGAATGAGGTGTCTTATGAGTGTTTTAGAATTTTTGGATGGGGTTTGAGGTGGTTTTGGACCACTGAGGCAATGAGCCTTCGTGATATCCCCATGTCATAGCGGATAATGACCATGATAGGGTTTGAAACACAGATTAAAATCTTTGCATTACGGTCTGTGGCATGGAGTTTACCCTCCCCGATAAGGTCACAGTTATGCCCCTATTTAAAATCTATGCAATTTTATTTTATTTACTTAGGATGAGTGGTATTGGTGTCTTTCACCTATGTACGAACCTTATGCATTATATAGCCTATTTCCTTCAGTTTTAAGAGATTAATTTCCATAATTACTATTTTAAACTCAAAACCCTAAGAAAACTTAAGGATTTCATCGTACATTCATCCTTTGGGTCCCAACCACCGAATTACTTTCCAATTCTTGTGTATCCAAGGCATGTTTCTCTCCGCCAACTATTATTTTATCAAAATCATATGTTTATAATTGTACCCATGTGATTAAATTATGGTTGATGAATACGGGTTTAAGGGGTTTGAATAAATACATCTTGAATTGATTTTCCTTGGTTTTATTACAATTCTGCATGCTTTGTTTTCATGTTTTAAACTAATGGAGTGCATGGGTGTAGGAATTAGAAATGGGGGTGAAGGTATTCTCCCAATTTGATAATTTTTGTATTGAAATTGATATGGAAATTGTGTTCCCTCAACCTATTTGTGAAATTTTTTTGAAATATGATTTGTCACTTTGTTTGACTTGATCAGCTATATTATTCATTGCATAAATGCTTAAAATATTAGACATGGATTTAAAGGTCTTGTTGGACATGTTGTGACTAAAATTGAAACCTTGGGGTCGAGTAATTCCCACTGGTTTATTTGTTGTACTAAAGGAGGTCGAAGCATTTCTCCAACTAGATTTAATAATCTAAAGAGGGTCGAGGCATTCCCCTAAGTTAATGGATTCTTAATGGCATAGTTATAATTGTGCAAACGTATAGTTTGATGATACTTATGGTATGCCTTAATGTATAATTCTGTGGTTAATAAATGTATTATGTGAAACTTATTTTGAATTAGGTTTAATGGGGGTTATGTAGATAAGCTATAAAAGTGTGGTTCTTAGATGACTTATACTGGAAACTTATATTTGTCAACATGAGATTTGGTCTTGATGATATGCTTGCATGGTTCAAACTAATGATATATTTTTATATTTAATTGACGTGGGATTCGAGAATTCCCTATTTATCTTATATATCTTTGGTTTGTATGGATAATACTTGGTGGGGCTCATTTAATAGAGGGAGCTAAACCTATATAACGTGTAGGTACGTATTATGATGATTGAGCTACTATAATGACCCTTCTGGTCATTTTTGGCGTTCTTTCTTATTTTTGCCTATAAAGCTTCTACATAGCTACTCCAAGTCATTAGTGACTTACAGGAACCAATAGTTTGGTTACCTAGCGGTACATTTAGTTTTTAGAACCACTTTCCTAATTTGAAGTCTTCATTGGCTCTAATTAACTACTAAGGAAAAAATTTAGTAAGACGACCTTAAATACAAAATCCAACTTTTCCAACATGTTCAGAAGATTAAAATCATGTGGTTACATATCTCATTTGGTCAAAATGGACTCCGAATGCATCTTGAGGCATTGGTCGAAGCCCAGAACCAAGTTCTAAGTAACAGCCATAGCCTGGCATACAAAAAAATATTGCAACCATAATAGGAGAGGTGAAAATATGGTACCGTGACCTTGGCCAAGTTGGGTCCATGATCGCGCTACCCGAGGCCTGGGCTAAGCCTATTTAAAGGTTTTCTTACCAAAAATTTTGGCTATTTTATGCCTTCTTCTTAAGCGCTAAACCCGAATAGAGTGTAAAATTTTCAAATAAGTCTTGTAGATTGATTAGGAACTTGAATAACTTGTGAAAACTAAGTTTACTACAAATATAAGATAAGATTCCTTCTAGTTTGGTGTTATTTTCTTGATTTCTAGACCCAAAACCCCAAAGTCTTTAAAACTCAATTGTAGCCATAAATGGGATTGATTTACTCAAATTTTTTTAGGGTTATAGCTCCCTATGATAGTTAAGAAATGGGTTGGTCTTGAAAACTTATTTTTCAAAGGTGGGATCCACTTGGGGGTTTGGTGTCATTTTGAACCCATGACACAATGGTGCCATAATGGCCATGTTAGACGAAGTAGCTCAACTAGGCATATTAGGCCTACGTCTCCAACTGAGGTTTGTAGTTTTATAGGTTTGGCTGGTTATTATAGGTGCTTTGTTTAGAGTTTTCCTACCATATTGGAACCTATGACTAGATGCGATCAGAAGGAAGTTCCTTTTCGATGGTCCAAGAATTGTGAGTTAAGCTTTGGAATGCTCAAGGATTGCCTCACTTCAGCCTCGGTATTAGACCTTCCAATTAAGAGGGAGGGATTCATAGTATTTTATGATGCATCTGGTGCTGGTTTTAGATATGTTTTGATGCAGCAGGGTCGTGTAATTGCCTATGCTTATAGACAACCTATGGTGCATGAGTGCAACTACCCCACTAATGATTTGGAGTTGGTGGCGGTAGTTTTCACGCTTAAGATTTGGAGACATTACTTGTATGGTGTACATTTTCAAATTTTCATCGATTATCATAGTCTTCAGCATCTTATGACTTAGTGAGAGCTTAACGCTCGCCAACACAGATGAATGGAGTTTTTAAAGAACTATGATATTTTCATCTTGTATCATTTAGGTAAGGAGAATGTGGTGGTTGATGCCTTGAGATACAAGGCGGTGAGTATGGATAGTTTGATATGTATATTAGTTTCTAAGATCCCTTTGGCATAGGATATCCAGTCCTTAGCTAATTTGATGGTTCGCCTTGATATTTTAGACCCTGCAAGGATTTTGGCTTGTGTGAAGGTGAGGCCCTCCTTATTTGAGAAGATTTGGGTTTATCAATTTGAGGATAGTAAGTTATGTCTTCTCCATGATCAGGTGATAAGTGGTGAGTCTGGGAGCTACATCACAAATTTTGAGGGTATCTAAAGGTTTCAAGATCATATTTATGTTCCATGACTTAATGATTTGATTCAGTTGATTCACCAGAAGGCTCACAACTGTAGATATTCTATTCATCCTGTTACATCTAAAGATCTATAGAGATTCGCGGTATCTTTATTGGTGGTACAGTATGAAGAGAGGTATGGGAAACTTCGTAGCTCATTATCTATGTTGTCAATAGGTTAAGGTCGAGCATCAGCATCCAAGCGATTTGACTTAGAGGCTTCCCATTCTCAAGTAGAAATAGGAAAGGGTTACCATGGACTTCATTTGTGGTTTGCCTCATAATTTCCATGGTCACAGTGGTAATTGGGTTATTGAGGATTGTTTGACCAAGTCAACACATTTCATTCCTATTCAGATAACCTTTTGTTTTGAGAGGTTAGCCCAGATTTATGTTAAAGGATAGTTCATTTGCATGGGTTCTTATGTCTATCATATCAGGATGTGGTTCTGTATTGTGGTTTTAGAGAGAATTTTAGGAGGAGTTAGGTACTCGAGTGGATTTGAGAATAGCCTTTCATCCATAGATGGATGGTCAGTCTGTGCAGACAATTCAGGTGCCTAAGGATATGCTCTAATCCTGTGTTATGGACTTTAGAGGACAATGTCATCAACACTTAGCATTGACATAGTTCTTCTACAACAACAATTACCATTCAAGTATTGAGATGGTTCCTTACAAGGCTTTGTACGGTAGAAGATGTTGTTTTCTTATAGGATTGTTTGAGATTTCTAAGGTTAGACCTTGTGGTTCAAATTTTCTTCAGGACTCATTGGATAGATTAAGGGTAATTCAGGATAGGTTGAGAGTACCCCTAAGTAGGCAAAAGGCCTAAGACAATCATGGTATCCGTGCCTTGAGATTCAGAGTTGGTGATCGTATGTTCCTTCATGTTTCCCCTATGAGAGTTATGGTGAGGAAGGGTAAGCCTAGCCCTCGCTATATTGGTCCTTTTGTTATCCTTTGTGTAGTTGGCAAGGTGACCTATGAATTATCTAGTCCTTCAGACTTTGCCATTGTTCATCTGGTTTTTCATGTCACTATGTTGCAAAATATTATTCTTTATCTTCTCATATGCTTATATGGGACTTGGTCAAGTTAGACGAGCAGTTGAACTTTGTGGAGGAGTCCATGCTTATTTGTCTAGTGGTGTAAGGCTAATATTTTCTAGAGAGATTTAGGTAGTTAAGGTTTAGTGGAGGCATCTCCTTATAGAGGAGGCTACTTCGGAGATAAAGAGTAAGATACGGCCCCAGTATCCTCATTTGTTCAAAACTAAAGGTATCTTCTTCGTCTTTAGCTTTCGAGGATAAAAGTTCCTTAGTAGTGCATATTGTAATGACCCTTTATGTCATTATCTGCATTCTTGCTTATTTTCACCGATAGAGCATATCCATAACTTCCCCAGGTCAATAGTGATGTATTTGAACCAATAGTTTGGTTACCTCGCAGTTTATTTGGTTTTTAGAACTACTTTCCTAATTTGAAGTCTTCATTGGTTCTAATTTACTACCGAGTGAAAACTTCAGTAAAACAACCTTAAATGAAAATTTTGACTTTACCAACGTATTTGGAACATTAAAATCTATGTGGTTACATATCTCATTTGCTCAAAATGGTCTCCAAATACATCTCGAGGCATTGGCCAAAGCCCGGAACCAAGTTCCAAGCTTCAGTCATAGCGTGGCATAGAGAGAGATACCATGACTGTGGTGGGAGAGGTGTGATGTAGTGCCGCAACCACAGCCAAGCAAGGTCCATGACTGTGCTACCCGAGGCCTAGGCGAAGCATATTTAAAGGTTGTCTTGCCCAAAATTTTTGCCATTTTGTGCCTCCCTTTTGAGCTCTAAACCCTAATATAGTGTAAACCCTACAATTGAGTCTGATGGGTTGATTAGGAGCATGAATAACTTGTGTAAACCAATTTTGCTACAAATCTAAGGTAAGATTTCTTCTAGCTTGGTGTTAATTTCTTGAATTCTACACCCAAAAACCCTACGTCTTTGAGGCTAAATTGTAGCCACAAATGCAATTAATTTTCTCAAATTTCTTTAGGGTTATGGCTCCCTAATGATATTTGAGCAATAGGTTGGTCTCAAAAACTTATTTTCTGAAAGTGGGACCCACTTGGGGGTTTGGTGTCATTTTGGACCCATGACACAATGGTTCCATAATGGGTATTGTCATTCTTGTATTAATTTTTAGATTGTGTTATAATAAGTTATCTCATGGACGAAGCTTCACGATAAGGGAAGGCAAAGCGTATTGGTTTGTGAGCAACTTGAACTCAAGGTAGGTTAGGCTTACTTGTAGTTAGATTAAGCTTAATTTTAGTATATTTATGATATCTTATGAGATTTGGTGGGGTCTTTGATGACAAATGGGTGAATTTTGATACTTGGGATTAGTTGATCCTCGTAGGCTATTAAACTTTTAAAATGTGATGCTTGACTATAGCCTAGAACCTTGGATAGTTCTATTTGTAGTCTCATGACTTATATGCGAATAATTTAGTTGCTCTAGTAGAGAAGAGTAATGTTGTTGACTGACCTTAAAAGTATGTTGACCTAGACATGACTAGTTATGAATTGGCCTTAGTATTTGGGGTGACTTACAAAGGATACTTGAAGAAGATTTTCCATTATAGGCTTATTAAGGATTGATAAGCCCTTATGATGTGATTTAGATAACCTAGCCTAATTCTTGGTAGAAGTTAGTCTTGTAGAAGTGAACTTTGGCATTATTGGGATTTAGGAGTGGTACTTGACTCACCTTAAGCATGAAATATGTATTTCTTTAGTGACCTATATACTTGAAGAACGTCTAAGTTATGTTATTGAGGTTATAATGGTTAAACCCGGTTGTCCGTTATGCATATGGTTGATGGTTTGATAATGTGTATACTTGATTTATTATCTTGTTGTCATGATATAGATATTCTTGGAATGTCTTGTAAGTTGACCCTATGGTTATGATATCGCTTGGCTTATTGATGAGTTCACCAAGTGAACCTCTAATTATGTTACCACTCTTACTATGACCCAAGCCTAATGATTAAGCTAATGTTTATGTGAAGGACCTTTGGGGTTAGTATTGTGAAAAGTGGGAGTAAAAGAGTAATCTAGAGAGCATGCACTTGACTTATAATTGACTTGCTAATAAACATGTTAACTTGGAAAAGTGATGATTATGTATATAATTTAGATACTCATGCTTATGCATCTACTTATATTATGTAGTGATGGTTAGTAGTAAAGTATGATGGTATGTGTTACCTTACATTACTTATACTCTATCATTGTGGTTTATATTTTCTTATTGATTTGACTACATATGTAAGTGTATATCGTTTCCCTGGAGGATAGGTTAATCTTATGAGGATGCTCGGTGAGTTTGGAGAATATAATGATGTTATGATGATGCCCGATGAATCTAGAGAATATAATGATGTTATGATTATACTCGGTTACTCCGGAGGATATAATGTTGTTATGATGGTTCCTAGTGAATCCGGAGGATATAATGATGTTATGATGATGCCCGGTGAATCCGGAGGATATTATGATGTTATGATGATGCTCGGTGAATCCAGAGGATATAATGATGTTATGATGATGCCCAGTGAATCTAGAAGAGGTAATGATGATATGATGATGCCCGGTGAATCCAAAAAATGTAAAGATGTTATGATGATGATATGTGTGGTGAGTATTTATGAATGTATGGTTGTATGTGAGGTTATGCCGTGTGTGTCTAAACCCATTTGTGTACTTACGACATGATGTCTTCCTTGGTAAATTGTTATCCATTCTTTGTCATTAATTACTAGATAAGAGGTGTGACCCTTGTTAACTCTAATTAATAACTAGAAGTAGATTATACCGAGTATTGGGTTAAGGCTAATTAATATGTGTATTTTTGTGTAGGACCAAGGGCTCACCTAGTAAATAACTTGAATTTGATAAATGGTTATCTTATGTAATTTCGCCTAGTAAAGTGGCTTATGTGATAACAAGTTGTCTCTAATAAATGACTATTACTTGTAGGCTAGAAGCCTAGTGAACTAATTGGTGGACCATGCTTAGCTAAAATATAGAAACTAGTCCTTAAGGTTGTGATATGATCAATGATAATAGACCTAGTATTGTATCATGAGTAGTTAAGTTGACATCTAGTATGTGATGCCGTGGTGGCTTAATAGATGACATATATTTAGGAGGCTAACTAGAAGATGGCTTTCTGATGAGTGAATACATAATAGTGTTGGTATCTTTTAGATTTTCCTTATTTGATGACTAGTAAACTATTAGACTTGCAAACTAGAGGCTTATGGAAATGGAGTCTAGATAGAATAGGTGACAGTTCCCGAGTGCACACACAAGTGTATGTGGTCTACCAAGTAATATGGTGTCCTTAAAGAAAACCAAGTATCCATCCCACAGAGACTTGTTCCAACAACTACCAAATTTTAGTTCCCTTATTAAGATTAACTTGATGGGAAGTAACAAAAAATAGTTTGGAGATTTGTAAAACTAAACATAATGTAAACAATGCATAAAGTAAAAGACTAAATACAATCAATAGAGCAAAGCCCAGGGTTAAAGAACTTTGAACAATCATACTATGATTCGTTAAATCACTTATCTTGGTTTTTGATTCGTAGAGTTTATTGCATGATCATGGTCTCCCACCTCTAATCGTCTACCTAACTTGGACATTATAACTACATAATTAAGGAGGAATGTAAAAATCCAATTAAGTGCTTAAAGCAATCATCCTACATGTGAAGCAAATAAGTTTTCTAGGTACATCTCTGTCCTAGATGCTAATTCGAATTCCTTATTTAATAAAGCAATAGGAACCTTACTTTATTTATCTCCACGTTCAATCTTCCTATTCCTCCTCCCGAGATCAACATGTCAACAATATATTTGTTCTAAGACTAGATTCTCCTTAAATTAATTAAAACAAGGATAAACAAATGACCAAAGATGATATAAATTCAACCAAAATCAATTCAAAACGATAGTAGTCATGTTCTTGGCTTTAACCGCGGAAAGGGGGCGTTTAGTCACTAATTGACATAATCATGGTACAAATAATTGAATGCATCGTAAAATATATTAAAAATCTAAAGTCAAAGAATAAAAACCCCTAAATAAAGTGTTTAGAATCCCCTCACAAAGCTCCAACACGTCCAAAGATAGTGTACCAAGTGTGTAAAGTCGTGTATTTATAGTTGGGCGATTTTTAGACGGTTAAGAATGGAGGGGCGTCGCGTGCTGTTGAGCACCGGAATATAGTGGGTGTCATGGGAAATTTTGAATCACTCTAAGGCATGATGCATGGGCTCTAGTGCAGTACTATGGCTTGGGCGACGCGGGCATATCTTCATGCCTACACTAGAATTTGCTTCTAAAATTTTGTCTAACTGTTCATCGTCCATCCTTGCCTTATTGTGTTATTTTTCCTTCAATTCTAGATTGTTCAACATAAAAATATAATCAAAATTAATCCTCAAGTATCCTAAAACAAAAAACACCATGAATTAGAGTTCAACATAACACCACGTCAAGAACTACAAGCTAAAACCTCAAACGAGGAACTAGTCTCGACTACTTACGCTTAAACTTATTGCTGACTCTTGGCTCATTTTAAGTAAACTTTTCACACTATAAAATTTTTTTTTACAAACTTTTCACACTATAAAATTTTTTTTACTCTCATAAATACACAATAATGACATTGGGAACTCATCTGACACATTAGAATACATCACAATAGACTAGATCAATACCTAGCTCAAACTAATAAAACTACTTTTCTCATCTAGGCTCTAAATGATTGATTTAAAGCCAAACATGTTTGAAAACACTTTCAAACATTGTAATAACATCCTTGAACACGTAAATTCTTATTTATATCATCATCAACACATAAATCACACAAATTTTCCTCAAAATAAGGTTAAATAGGCTAGTATAATGACACTAGAGTGCATAAATACACCCAACATCACCACCCCACACTTAAAGCCTTGTTCGTCTTCGAACAACTCCTTAATTTAAGAATCATAACTTGAGGAGACTCTACACTTTCACTGCATGCAAGAAACTTAAGTTAGTACTACCATGGCTACACAGAATGGAAGTTTCAATACTAAGCATGTTGTGTACACAATTGATAGTTCAAAAACACTACTTAAAAACATCCTAGCCTCAAGAATTGAATCACCAAGTTGGCAAAATCATGCATATTGCTTAATAAAAGACATCCTACAATTCACACACATTCATCAAACATGTGCCCTCACAACAAAAGTATTACCCATAATTACTCATATAAATGCAATTTATAACACAATAGGTACAAGAATCAAGTTGCGCTCACTCTCCTAAGGAATTCACAAGTTACACATAATGAACCATATGCTTTCCCTTAGTGTAGTAATCCACTAATATCAGAATGATAAAACTTAGGATCAAATAAGTTCTTAAGGGTTGGATGTAGGCTAAAGGACTGGTAGGATCTATTTTTGCTTAATAGTGACTATCTTCCCTTAGAACTTTAATACATCACATTAAACAATTAACTCACCTCTAAGAAACAAATTACACCACTTTTGTCAAGCCCGTTCCTTTTTGTTTTGCCCCATCTCTTTAAGCTCATTTATATGCACTCTGGTTATAGTATTTTCTATTCACAATTTATCCAATTTAAAATATTTTTTATTCTTTTCATTACTCAACTCCCAACCACAATACATATAATTTTTTTTAAACACCAATAGCTAACACTTAGGGGCTTCAATTTCACCTTTTTCTCCTTTAATTTCAAACTCCTTACTCAAATAATTTAAAATAAAGTACTTAAGAGATTTGGATAAAATCAAGGTCTATCAAAGAAGGGGATAAGACTACAGATGAGGCTACCAAAGAAAAGGCTAAAGGCTTAATGGGGCTTGCTAGGATTATGCACAAGAGGGGGGGTATAAAAGAGGGTTTGAAACAAGGATATCAAAGGAATGCATATATCATATCCTAAACCCACACTCTTTATTTTTATTTGCACACACACTAGGAAAGTTCTAGACATCACATGCAATAAGAAATATACAAACACTTCATATCACAGATGTCACATGTATAACTCAAGTAGGATCATCATAGAATCTTAACTAAACAATCACACGACTTTAACATTAAGCAAACATGAACAATAATCTAAATCATGAGTCTAGGTGTCTCAAAAGTAGTATTTCACACAATCAACATGCTTTTACAAACAAAACACTTGCACCATGCAGTGAAATATAGCAATAACAAGAATATTTTACTTACTCCTAACACAAAAAATTTAAATTTACCCTAAAAATGGGAATTTCAAAACCCCACACTTAAGAATCTACTTTGTCCCAAAATTATACTTAAGATGTAGAGATAGAAATACTCTATGAGGCCTCTATGCCTAGCTAGTAGCATCTTTAAACATTAAGGGGGTCTGGGGACCCCACACTTCGTCTTCTCCATGCTCCTTAGCTTAGGTTTTCCGATACTTAGAATTCCCATCATCCTGTGACTTAACAAAAAAAACTTTGTGAAGGAAAAACTAAGATTCTAAAAATAAAACATACCTACTTAACTTGGGTTGTCTCTCAAGCAGCGCATGATTTAGTGTCACGACATGACCCAACTACGACTTATCCATATTTCTTCATCTTTTTTCTCACACTTAGATGTCATCTTGTTATTCATTTTTGGCCTCTTGAGTGTGATCTGTCAAGGTCAACAACTTTTTCACAAATAGCCTTTTCAGGCTCATGAATCGATATCATATCAGGCTTAGGTAGTTTTGGCTTAGGCTGCTCAATAAGAAAGTCTTAAAAGGTCTTTTGTGGAACCATTTGAACCACACCATACTTATCCACCTTAATCATAGTAATCATGCACAAGTCTTTGTAATGGGATAGTGTGCTAAGTGATTTGTTCACTTTAAAAACTGATTCTTCATCTTCTAACGTCATTATGAGGCTGCCCTCACTCTCATCTATCAAAGATCCTCTCATTACTAAGAATGGAAATTCTAAGATGATCGACACCTATTTATCTTCCTAAAAATATAAAATAATAAAGTCTGTATGAATAATAAATTTACCAACCTTTATGAGAACATCTTTAATGACTCCTTTAGGATGGGCTATGGTTCTATTTTCCAACTGCAGTAGCACAGAGCTCAGTCTAGTCTTTCATAAGGACAAAGTATTGAAAAAATAGAGGGGCATCAAGTTTATGCTTTCCCCTAAGTCACTGAGTGCATGGACCACCTAGCTGTTGCTAATTTGAATGGGGAGAGTGAACTTTCCAGGGTCCTTAAGCATTTTGGGAATCTTTTAAGTCATCACAAAGCTACACTCATCAGTGAGTGCTACTGTCTTAGTATCCTGCAACTTAAATTTATTAGCAACCACATCCCTGAAGTACTTAGCATACTTGGGCATTCATTACAAAATATCTAGAAAAGGTAAATTAATATGAAGTTGCTAATTAATTTTCAGTATCACCTGGTAAACTACCTTGATGCTTGGTATTTAGTGCCTATTGTATCTGCCCCAACTGCAACTCCAATTTCCTTGTAGTCACCTATTAAGTTTTCATGTCTTCCCACTGGCTCTTTATATCCGTTGCTAATTAATTTTTATAAGCTAAAACCTATTTCAGCATCTCTTCCATATTGCTATTTTTGGCCTGATTCCATTAAAGCTATGGTTGCTGAAGCTACTATTGTTGGGTGTTCAAAGGATGATTTAGTGGTTGATTCTACCACTTTAGATTGTATGTGTTCCCATAATTCTTTCTTTTGGCATTGCACACATATATCATTGACTCGGGATTTACAGCACACATAACTTCCAAATAGCCACTGTTACCACAAACTTCACACCAATCTGTAGTTTCTTGAAATGGATTAACTATAGTTGTAGGATGTGTAACCCCCAACTTTATATTGCTTATCTATTTTTTTGTGTAGAAGTCTGGGTAGATATACCAATAAATTGATCCACCTCCAGCACACCTGCAATCTTCTTTGTAGAATTCCATAAGTTAGAATGCCACTCAAGATTCCATTGAGCAATGTGGTTCATCAAAGCATACAACTCATCGTATGTTAGTTTGAAAGCTTGACCACCTGCAGCCGAATCTAGAAAATTTTTTGTGTTATGGTGAAGTTCCTCAACAAAAGTATAAGTTAATACCTTATTAGACTAGTGATGGTTTGGACAGTCTCGAAGAAGAGCTATGAACCACTCCTAAGCATGATATAAATTCTCATTTAGCTTTTATTTGAAGTACATAATTTCACTGTAAAGTCTCTGGTGTTGCCTGATGGAAAGAAACAGATGAAGAATTTTCTGTCTAAGTCATCCCATGTTGTGATTGAATTTGTCAGCTCAGCATTCAACCACTTCTTTGCTACTCCTAACAGTGAAAAAGGGAATAGTGTCAAACTCATATAATTAGTTATAATACTCGTAGAGATAAATGTGTCATTGGTTTCTGGAAAGTTTCACAGGTGGACTTGTGGATCTTTATGTGAAATCCCTATTAACTATCCACAGCTAATCAAAAGATGCACCATATATTGTTTTAGCTTAAAATTACCTCTAGCAGTCAGTTTTTGAAAAGGGGAGGCCAAATTTATTGGAAGTTGGATCACCACTTCTCTAACTGTCCTGCAAGCTACTTGTTCATCATCTATGAGAGAAGGATTATCCAGATATTCTTCTGTTTGTGGAATTCATTAGAGAAGGACTGCTTCTCTCCTTTGCTATGGAACCGTTGCTTAGGCTCAGGACTTTATTCAACTCATTCCCTATCCCTTCTAGCTTACTAGCCTAAAAACATATTTCCTGCCAATGCAAAACCTAGACCAAGCATAAAGCACCAAAGAAATCTCAATGTAAAACCAAAACTAAAATAGTTGCCAAATTACAGGTCCCCGACAACGGCAACAAAAACTTGATAGTTCCCAAGCACACATTCAAGGGTATGTGATCTACCAAGCAATATAGTGGCCTTCAAGAAAGCCAAGTATCAATACCATAGACACTTGTACCAACAACTATCAAATTCTAGTTCACTTATTAATATTATCTTGGTGCGAAGTAACCAAAATAGTTTTATAAAACAAAACATAAAGTAAATAGTGTGTAGTGTAAAAGACTAAAGAGAATAAATAGTCTAAATACCGAGTTAAAGAACTTTGAAAAATCATACTACACTATTGAACTTCATTCATCAAATTGCTTATCTCTATTGTTGATACGTAGAGTTAATCACATGATCATGGTCTCCCAACCTCTTATCGTATACCCAACTTGGACATTTCAACTACATTGTTGAGTGGGGATGTAGTAATAAAATTTAGTGCTTAAGGCTATCATACTACATGTGAACCAAGCAAGGCTTCTAGGTAGATCCCTATCCTAGATGGTAATTCGAATTCCTTATTTGATATAGGAATAGTAACCTTATTTTATTATCCTCATGTTCTATCTTCCAATTCCCCTTGCTGATATCAACAGGTCAACAATATATGTATTCTATGTTTAGATACTCCTTAAAATAATTAAATCAAGGATAAAAAAATAACCAAAGATATTACGCAATTCAAACAAAATCCATTCAAAATTATAGTAGTTATGTTCTTAGCTCTAACCCCAGAAAGGGGGCGTTTAGCCACTTATCGACATAATTATGACCCAAATAACTTAATACAAAATCAAATATATCAAAAAGATAGAGTGAAAGAATAAAACCCCTAATTAAAGTGTTTAAAAACCCCTCACAATTCTCAAATATGTCCAAAGATAGTGTACAAAGTGTGTAATGCCATGTTTTTTAGTTGGGCAATTTTTAGCTGGTTAGGAATTGAGGGGCGTCGCGGTATGTTGAGCACTGGACTATAGAGGGGATCGTAGGATCTATTTCACTACACTAAGGCAGGCTGCGTGGCCTCTAGTGCACTGCTATGGCTAGGGAGACGTGGGCATATCTTCATGCCCTCGCTGGAATTTGCTTCCAAAATTTTATCGAAGTGTTCATCATCCATCCTTGCATTATGGTGATATTTTGACTTCAATTCCAGATTTTTCAACCTCAAAATATCATCAAAATTAACTCCTCAAGAATCCTACAACATTAAATACCAAGAATTCTAGTTCAACCCAACACCATGTCAAGAACTACAAGCTGGAACCTAAAAAAGTACTAGTCTCGACCACTTACACTTAAACTTATTGTTGACTCTTTGCTCATTTTAATTAAACTTTTCACACTCTAAACAATTTTTTCCACTAATAAATCCAGAATAATTACATTTGGAACTCATTTGACACATATGAATCCATCATGATAGACTAGATCAATACCTAGCCTAAGCTAGTAAAACTAGTTTTCTCGTCTAGACTCTAAATGATCGATTTAAACCCAAAATTGTTTGTAACCAATTTTAAAAATTGTAATCACATCCTTTAACACTTAAATTCTTATTTATATCATTATCAACACATAAAGCACATGAATTATCCTTAAAACAAGGTTAAATAGGCAATGATAACAATACTTGAGCGCATAAATACACCGAACATCAATAGTCTTGACATGAAGTTTATTAATGAGTTAACTCTTAAATAAATATATAACCATGTTATGGTAATATAATCTTTGTTGTGAGAAATTGCGATATTAATGATAATTGTAGACCTTGGAAAGAGGCCATGATGGGAATGTTTAGCCTGCGGCTTTGGTGAGTTGCTTGTATAGTAGTACCTTGATATTTTGATGGATTTATATTTTGGTGTACTCTCTGGTGGTATGGGACACTGATATGAGTTCTTTGTTTCTTTTCCTTGAGTGTACTTCCCAACGGTATGGGACGTTGTGGTATGTTCTTAGCTTTATACTCTAATGATTGTAGTTAAGTTGATGATGGTAATTATATGATTGCCATTGTATATATGTGGCTTAATGCATCCAAAATTATTACTCATGTTATATGAAAGTTATGGTATATGTGGGTATGGAATATCGTGCAATTGTTATAGTTTATTAGTAATCTTATATAGTGATATCGAAGAAGATTCAGGTTAGATTTTGTACCTTGACTTTAAGTTATTGTCTTAGTATATATCATCCTTATATTATAATTTAGCTCAGTCGGCCAATTATTCCTACTGAGTACCCATGTTTTGGTACTCATACTACACTTTTGTACCTTCTTTGTGTAGACCCGAGTTCTAGTTTTCTCTATTGAGTCGAGGTCGTATGGTGTTGATTATCAAGAGACAGGGTAAGCTCTTAGAGTTTGATTTGACCTTTTTCCCTTCTATCCTTATTCAGTCTTTTGTATTCAAGATGAATGTATAAAACTATTTAAGACAATTAGACATTGAGGTGTAATTTCTTTTTTCGAATATAGAGATACTCTTATACTAATACTATTAGGTCATGGGATTGTTATTCGAATGTTAGTTGTCTCTTTGTGGAATGGCTTTATTATATTGTGTTTCTATATAGGGTCCATGTTGGATGTTCCTTCCAAGGCAACTCATAGCTTAAGGTTACTGTGCTGGCTTACCTACTAGTGGGTTATGGTAGGTTCCATCATGACTCAAAATTTGTCTTGTGACAACTATATATTCTGAGGTGAATTTTTACTTTATACTGAGCCTTGTTACCTTTCCTGGAATGACATGCTTCTATATATATTTATGATTAAATGCATTTGCTTTGAATGATTTTGAAATACTAATTATGGCATTATTTTATCCCTATTTTCTGAGGTATAGTCTAGTGCTCATCCTACTAGCCGTCTCCAAATGCTATATCCCCATACGATGTAGGAACCAAAAATACTTCTACTTTTTATATGCAGTAATTTGGTGATCGTGGGAGAGTTCATAAGTAAGATTAAAGTGATGAGCTTCCATACTTCAGAAGGCATTATTTTATATTTTGATTTCCTTGTGTCATATAATTTCCCTTGGTTTAGTTTTGGCTATTGTTGGGGGCATGTCTCGAAATAGATTGATTTTATTTCTGTTTAGAGGATTTTTGAATTACTGTGGACGTAGGATTTGTTGTTGAATTCTTAGACTTTTGTTGATTCATTCTTATGTACCTCATTTTACATTTGGAATTTCATTATTATATTATATTGAGTTCTTGTTGACTAGGCATAGGGCGTAGTCTCCGATCAAAGGTGGAATTACGATAACCGTCATGGTTTGGCCATGGTTTGGGTCATGAAAAAGTTGGTATTACATCATAATTCATGTTTAATTAGGTGTTCACAAAGTGGTGTCAAGTAGAGTCTCTTTTATTAGTGTATAGCATGCCATATTTATAAGAGAAATGTTATGAGGTATTTAGAAATGTTTCCCTTTCTTGTGATCTATGAGATATAGAGTCTATGATGTTGAAGTCTCCTCTAATTCCCATTTTTTTGCTTATCATATCATGCCTCCCAGATGATCAAAAGCTTATGAAAGCTCATCTGTCCCGCCTGAGAACAACGTGGGTAGATCTCATCAAACTTATGAGATACAAACTCAATCAAGGACCGCTGCTTATGATTAATCCTATGGAGTTCCACCCAACCTTACTGATCTTCTCCAATTGGTGGAACTTATACATAGTCACTTCAGGGATATTACTAATGATGAGTTACGCTAATCCATTCACCTGTTGATCCAGTTAGTGATATCTCAGTCATAATAGATAGGTCTTGCTGGTATTACTGGGAGTTCATATGAGTCCATTAGAGTTAACCAGTTTATGAGGTTGATCCCTCTAATTTTCACTAATACTAAGATTGAGTATGATGCTAAAGGTTTTATAGATGACATGGAGAAGATATTTTGGGTTATGCATGCTACGGATGTAGAGGGTGTAGAATTCACTACTTATCAATTAAAGGATATAGTGTATCAATGATATAAATAGTGGGATCAGTCTAGGGATATGATGTAGAAGTAGCACTGTGGGTTGAATTTTCTAGTACCTTTCAAGATTATTTCTTTCCTTGGGAGTTGAGGAAGCCAAAAAATAAGGAGTTTGTGAATTTGAAGTAAGGAAAATAACCGCGAAGGAGCACACCTTGAAGTTTCATCAGTTTTCTATTATGCTCCAAAGTTAGTGTCTAGCATGAGGGATAGAATGAGAAAGTTTCTTCTAGGTTGTCCTGTGATTTTATTTTGGATAACAAGGCCATCTTTTTTAACAAGGATATGGATATATATAGACTTATGGTATATATGAAGCAACTTCAAGAGGAAAAGAAAAAGCAGGCAGAGAAAGGAGAAGGTAGAGTAAGAAGTTTTAGTATTAGGATCAGAAAGAAGGTCAACATTAGGGTGGTAGAGGTGGTGGAAAATGTTCTAAGAAGAAGTGGGGCAATTTGGGTACTTACTCAACGGTTAGTGCTCTATATAATAAGTCATTTAGTGATTTCTAATTTTAGAGCAATAGTGGGTTTCAAACACAAGGTGCCCAATTTTAGTCCAATGGGGCCCAGTCAACTCCATTGCATCTTCCTTGTAGATTTTGTCGATAGTTACACCGTGACTTTTATGATGAAAGGAGAAATAAGTTTTTTAGGTATGTCTACCCTGGCCATATTCAGAGGAACTGTCCTTCAAGTGATGGTGCTACAGGGGCTAATAAGGTCTTGCTTATTATTTCTTCAGCTCATGTACCAAGTGGTGATACTTTTATCTCTTACACTAGTCGAAATTATCTATATTCTCTTTCCACTCGCCAGGATTTTTAGGCATCTCCTGATGTTGTTAGTAGTTTTCTAAAATTCTTCTCTCGAGATGTATATTTTCTACTTGATCTATGGTGTACCATTTCTTATGTGACCTCATTTATGGCTGTGCATTTTGGTTTTGATCCTGAGTGTATTTTTGACCATTTTCTATCTTTTCCTTGGTAGATAACTCAGTGGCTTCTAGAATGGTCTATAGGGGTTGTGTGGTATCTGTTGGTGGTAGGTAAAGTTTGGTGGAATTGATTGAATTTGACATGCTAGGTTATGTTGTCATCTTGGGGATAGATTGGTTGCATTCTTGTTATGCCTCTTTAGACTATCAAACCTACAAGGTGATTTTCAAATTCCCTAATGAGTCGATTATTAAGTGAGAAGGGAGTTCTCTAGTGCCTAAGGGGAAGGTTAATATCATATCTTAGATCTCAAAAATTGATTTCCAAGGGGTGTCTTTATGATTGAGTCTGGGTTAAAGATTCTAACTCGGAGGGTCCTTCTTTATAATCAATTTCTTTGGCTAGTCATTTTCCAGAGTTTTTCTGTGATGATTTTTCTACCATCTCTCCTAATAGGGAAAATCTACCCAGATCTCACGCCCAGCAAAAGTCACAATACAAGATCGGTACACCCCATCCACCCTTAAAGAGTCTTCTATGCGGGTAGATACATGAATAGGCATATCAAAAGGCTAACAAAATGAATTAAAACTCAAAGCAAAGTATCAAGACAAATAAGAAAAAATCAATCTCATATCAAGCAATACAACTGCAGGTCTGAAACAAATGAGGACAATACCTGTGACGACAATATTTGAGGTACTTGCAGCTGGTCTAGAGGGTATAGCATAGAATTATCCACAACCACTAATTGGCTGAATAACCCCATAAACTCTACCACGGGCTCCACTACCTCTGCCTCTTGCATCTTTGGTATAATCCCTACTTCTCGCAACTAAAATAGGAGTAGATAGAAATACACGATGAGATAGTTGTTGGATAAGTTTCCACTTTTATCACATACATAGAAAACTATATGGCCTGACGTACTAGTAGGAGGTATAACTGGACTAGAGTGTCCACCCAAAATTGCTAAACTACAAGATCCACTACCTGAACTCTGCAAGGTTGTCTGCATAGAGCTCCCATGATAACCATAAAAATGTCTAGAATCTCTACCTCGAGAAGTGTAACTTCTAAACTCACCCAGATAGCGCACCCTATTGGTGCCAATATGAGATTATTGAAGAATACCCTCAGTAATCTTAGCATAATCAACTATACTCGAAAGTGATTCTCCAAACACTACCATCTAAGATGTAGCTAGCTGAAAAGAAACATCCAACCCCTTGATAAACTTCTAAATCTTCTCAAATTTGGAGGAAATACTTGCCTAAGAATACCTGTACAAGTCATGAAAGTGGGCCTCATACTCTGGAAAAATCATAAAGCCCTAGTCCAGGTGATCAACCTTATCTCACATCTGATCCCTTGGACTATAAGGGACAACCCTCACCAAAAATGCCTCAAGAAATTAATCCCAAGACATCTCAGGAGAATTGAGATATCTCCAACAAATAAGTTACCTCCACTAATCCCTAGAGGCATACCTCAAAATATAAGTAGTATACACAATACCATGTGACTCAAGTGAACCATAGATATGGATCTTCTTGTAAAAGTTAATCAGGAACTCATAGGCATCCTCTCCCACAACACCACTGAACCTAGGAGGACCTAAGTGAGTGAATCTCTCAAATCTCTTTTGTTCCTCAGAAGACATAACTATACTCACAATAAGATGAGACATGGTGAATCTGGCAGGTTGAGAATTCTCCTAAGGAGGTAACATAGAAAAAGTTTGAACTCCTGATCTCGGTATACTATACTTAGATACAGGCATTGAGGGCAGAATAACACTTGAAGTCTATAGAGTGACAAAGGTAGAAGTAGGTACTAATAGAGGATCTATACTCAGGGCATGAGAAACACCATAAATAGACTTAGGTATAGACAAATGTACAAAACTTAAAAGATGGGAGAACACTAAGAACACTCAAAATAGAACCCTCCAAATGGGCCAACAAGGGAATCAACAACCCCTTTAAGACTAAAGTAGAAGAACTTGGTGGAATAGAAGAAGGACCTACATCACCAATATGCTCAACTCGAGGATCTGGGGAGAGTCCCCTATAACTGCTCCTAGATAGGGCACATCCAAGTTCCTGTTCACTACCTCAAGACCGTCCATGACTCCTAACTTTCCCTCTAGTCTAGGCTCTCTCTTTGAATAAAAGCTCATCATCTCTAACCTCACGAGATCTATTCATTACCATCTGTATAGAAGAGTGTGAAATATGATTTAGAACGCAATTTATTAAAGAAAGTCACATGATAAGGAATAAAATAAGGAAATTTTCCTAAAGCCATATTATGGCCTCTCAAAGATAGATACGAACATTAATGTACCAACCCGTAAGATGGAATTATACACCTTGTTCTTACACTATTAAGACCAATGAACCTGGCCTTCATACCAATTTGTCACAGCCTAAAACCAAGGGTAATAATGGAACTTATCGTGTTAAGCATTAACGAGTAAATCTATCGCACAAAATGATACATCAAAGGAAAACTAATAGCAATAACCCGAAGTAATGCTTCTAGAACAAAGTTGAACCACACAATATATTAAAATTGGAAGAACTTAACCGAAGATGTCATACCATAATCCCAAACTAGTACAATATCAAGATCAAAATACATAAGATATCCAAAATGGAGTAACTCTGTCTCTCGAAGAAAATAACAACATAGTCTAAATAAATAAAGGTAGTAGTAGACTCCAAAAGCAAGAATCGAACTGCTACCTCGAATGGATCCAAAGTATCACCCAAAGTTAACCACTATTAGGCACACTCAAACTTAGATCTGCACCAAAAGAGAGTGTAAGGTGATTATGGTCCACCTGTACTTAGTGGGTATCGTAGGCTAACTGAACAAAGTAAAAAATAAAGCATACAAAATGCACACTAAGGAAAATAGTTTTATAATATTCATATACACCAAAACAACATAAAACAGAAGTACAAGTATACAGGTATCACATATATAAATATGAAGGAGGGAAGCACATAGATAGGTATCAGATCAAGGAAAATAATATATCACAGAAATGTACAAAGTAAATACTAATGCAATAGAGATGATGATAATAATGTTAATGATAATGATGTTGATAATGATGACGATTCTCGAGGTTATCAAACAACCACTGATTCACCAATGAAACTAAAGCTTCTCAATGTAGGACCCATGGGGAGTTCGTCAACCCATATAAAACTAATATCTAATACCAATATCCAAAACTCCTCTTTAGCAAATCATCGGTATAGTGTTTAAAGATGTCACATTTTCTATCAAAAAAATCCAGTGTTTCCAGTACTTCCACGGTGGCACCAATGTTTCATGAATGTTTATGACATAAGGATGTAATGGTCACAATCAATTAGAATGAGAATTTCAATATCCAATCATTACACCAATCAAGCAAGACAATAATCCACTCAATATTTCCATCCATCCATGAATTCAAACATAAACCACATACCAAGATAGTATAATACAATTAATTTACACCATTGATACCACATTAGGCCTTTTCCTTACAATAATACAAATAATTTAATATATAAAGGCCAACAACATCTTATAAGACCCCACATAATCAAACATAACAAATAATGTTCCAAAAACCACCAAATACATCATATATAGGCCCTCACATGGGCATGAAAAAATAATTATAGCTATTTCATGATTATTTCCTACACCCTTAACATGTTTTTGTATCAACATTGACTACCTAACCCAGTCTTAAGAAAGTTAAGCCATAACCTATCTCAATTATTGAAAATTAATCTAGAAGCCTTTAATTGGAATTCTTACTTCCCATGAACGACCTTGGAAGAAACTAAAACATAGAGACATATAATCTATGCAGCAAAAGAGAGACAATGATATCCATACTGCCTAATTTTTAGTCAAGGTCAAAATGGACCATGAAAATAAATTTTCAAAAAATAAGGAAAAATCATAACTTTATTATCGAAACATGTTCTCCATGTTTTTATGAGTCTACAACTGAACATCTAACCAAATATGAGTTCAAAATGAGGTCCAAATTGATGAAAACCCATATTTAATCTTTACATAAAAAAATCCTCAAAATTCATTTTTAAAATAAAGAATTAAAGTTGTTTTGATTGTGAAATTAAAAGAAAAGTTATAATTATATTATTAGAAACATACCTAAATGAAAATAGGATGAAATCATGGTTTAAATTATAGAATTACAATTTTTGTCCTTATGGGCCAAAATCACCAATTTTTGCCTTTTAATTCATGTTTCAATGAGAATTACATGATAAAACATAGAGAAAGTACTTGAAATAGTTGTTATGGAGCTTACCCAAGCTTAAAAGTGGAAGGAATTGCTCAAAATCATGAAACCCTAAGCTTAAAGCCTCCAAAATGGTGAAAATGGAGAAACATGGGTATATAAAGGACCCAGGCATTGCACACGCAATCACTAGGTCACATACGCGGTACTTGGTTTGAGGGAAGGTATCACATCCGCGATCTTGTCATTGAATTTGCGGGACTCATGAATACAACCAAGAAGTCGCATATGTAATATTTGTGGTTGATCAGCTGCATCGTATAGGCGACTAGCCAACCACGATTGTGGGTGCACCCACACCAATCGAAGACTTAGAATTGTCCAAGTCTCCACAAAGTTCTCAAAATTTTTCCAGATTCCTGTGAACACAAACAAACTATGTTACCCTATCAAAATTGATGCTCCAGAGTCAATGGCAATATTAAATTCTAAAAAAATGTCATTTTCATATAGTTGATCCCTAAAACAAATTCATAAGTTTCAACACTGAGGGTTTAAATAAGGTATAAAAGCTATAAACCACACCAACTGTGTTACCAAACTAAAATAAATGTTTTAAAACTGTTGATGTAGTCTATTTTGCCATTTGAAAGATCAATGGGGATTCCACCATATAGTGAATTCTTGAGAAGTTGTACCACACAGTGAGGGACCTGGTCTCTCAAAGTCAATAACAGGTAATCAAACAAGATAGTGCAGGAAAACTAAAGACATTAGAGGAAAGAACCAATACACAAGATTTAACATGAAAACCTCATTGGTAAACGGAGGAAAAACCATGGTTTTCCCTCACAACAACCAATGAAATCCACTATAACCAACCTCTTTATTAAAGACACAATTTTAGCCTAAATCTAGGCTCCTTTCGCTTGTAATAACTCTACTACAATCTAATTTTAGCAACTCTGCCAAGGCCCTCTACACTAATTAACTCTAATCAGTATCAAACTTAGGCAACTCTACCTAAACATTCTCTAGAAACTAAAAATCAATACATTACTCTTATAGCATGAGTAATTTTTTAACAAATCAGCACTCAAGAACACTCACTCACTCTTTGAGAGTACAACGAAGTTAACAACATGAGTAATTCTTGAGCAATATTGAAATGAAGTGTTTGTTGCCTATCTTTAATCTTTAGAATTTTACAAAAACTAATTGATGAAGAAGATATTTTTTCCTTTTATATCTAGGTGATGATTAGGGAATAAATCTCATTGGAGTAAGTGTCCTATTCATTACAAGCATCAACTGCAAGTTTGTTACACAAGGGGAAAAAACTATGCAGACATGAGTTCCAGTTGTACTGTACTATGCACATCCAAGGACCTAGTCCCTTGAAGTTAGATGCTCATCATCAAACTACATATAGAAATTTTCTCCCTTTTTGATGATAACAAACCAACCATGCAACTTTTAGCACATTCATCATATTTAGTTAGTGTGATTACAACTCTAAAGATGAATGTTCCCCCTATTATCATGATTCCACCATCATGAAACACAAGTACCTAGTACTTTGTTGTCCTTTGGAGCAAAAACTCTAACAACTTTTAGCACATTCATCATATTTAGTTAGTGTGATTACAACTCGAAAGATGAATGTCCCCCTATTATCATGATTCCACCATCATGAAACACAAGGACCTAGTACTTTGTTGTCCTTTGCAGCAAAAACTCTAATTTGCTTCCCCTATCAACATGCACCTTCATTTAGTTTATTTGCATACTTTCCCCTATCAACATGACTTTCTTCATTCATCTATTCTACATATCACTTAGTTCCCTCTGTCAGCATGCCATTCAAATCTGCAACTCAATTTGCCTAGTACTTGGTCCCTACTACATGAACTCAATATTCCCTTCTTTTTGTATCATTGAAAAGTAAATGTAGTGAACCAAGAGTAAAATAAGCACAAATTAGTTAAGTCATGTCTATTGGGGTAACACTAACATGAAGAATAACTTTGCAAATTAAAGGTAACAAATATAATGCATATAGAAAAGATTCATTCATAAGTAAAGGATAAGTATCACTGTAGTGCATAAATTAAATATTCTTAGGGAAAAGTCTCAAGAATCAGGTGGAGTTAACAAGTAAAGGACTGAGAAAATAGTTTGAAGGAGTAGGGTCAGGTTGTTGTTCAGATGCCTTATCTCTTCATTCAAGCTAAGGACCTTATCAGTTAAGGTTGAAACCCTCTTATTTAGTTTAGCATTCTCAGTTCTACGCATTTTAGTATCACATGGGCTTCATTTGGAGAGATGTTGAATTATCACTAAGAACTTGTTGATTTCTCCATCCTTCTCAGCTAGGTTGAACTTTAGTTCCTCTATTTCCTTTCTAAGCTTCCTTTGATAAATACTACCTAATTTGATATATTCAGTCTTGACTAGTCTTTCGATCCCAAGCATTTAAGCCACAGATCCTTGGATTCCAAAAACAAATACAATGCCATAATGATCAAGTATTTTGTTCAACCATTATCCATAAGTCATTCCATGCTTGCCACTTTTTCCAAGAACTACTTTGTAAATGTATTCTATCATCAATGTAGGTAGATTAATGAATTCAAAGCAACTAAGGCATTCTATCATATACAAATCAGTGGATGAGGCAATGTTTCTCTTTAGTGACCTAGGCAGAATTACCTTGATCATAAAACCAAAAATTAATTGAAATTCACTCTTGAATGAGTTCCTTTTCACTACAGCCACATATTTCCCTTTAACCTTGGATGCATTTCCTAAGAATTCTATTGAAGGAAGCTGTTTGGAGATAGTTCTTATTCCATATATAGGAACTTCTAAAATTCTTCCCAATGTGCAGCCAGATTTATCCCATCTTTAGAGAATTCCAAAGTGATATAGAATTCTTGAACTATCTTATCAAAAACACTGGAATCGGTCCTTTTATTAAATGCATTCAACCTTGATGTTTTACCAACTTAACTAGTTCCAACATACTAGGTTCTATTAATACTTTGGAATAAAAAGTCATCCTAGTTAACACCTTTTGATTCTTTATGAACCTATTTCTAACTTTCTTGGATACAACCTTACTTTTCCCCTCATTCTTTCTTCTAGTATAAGTGATCACAGATTCCCTTTCAGCTATTTTTCTCTTTTTGGGACCATGTCCCTTAAGAGTCAGTTGCTTCCCAGTCAAACATACAGACCATTTTCCAAAAATTATTGGTATTTTACTTATAATGTTTTTCTTATGATCAACTATGCTCTTTCCTAGTCTATTTGACAACATTATGAAGTTTTCAGCAACCCAGGTTTCATCAATCACAACATCATCACAACAAATTTTAGGATTCAGGAATAATTCTTCATAAATAGGTTGAATGATGAAAGAGTTATCTTTGGAAGAGTAGGAGAATAATGATGTATTTCAGGAAGTATTGACAGGGTATTTTTCATAATGCTAATCTCAGAATTCTTTTAAGGACATAAAAATGAAAAATTTGTAGCCATCAGGAAGGTCTTTTTCTTAGAAGGGCTATTTAGGATTTTCTTATTTCATAAGAGAACGAGTGGATGCTGCTAGATTTAAAGGAACATCAGCACAATGAAGGGTTTTATGGGAGAACAAGATATGATTGATATCAGCTTCTAGGTGACTCACCTTTTCTTTTAGAATATGACAATCTTTTTCTAACACAAAGACAAGGAGGACGTGGCTTTTCTTGTTAGAGCATATAAAATTTACACATACAAGATACTAACCTAAGAGATGGGACTAGGTCTCTATTGAGTTTGTGTGAATCTTCAACTTTGTACTTGTCAAATCTGTCTACCTCTGGTGTATACCTACAAAGGTATGGTACTGAGTTAGATAACCATGTACCTAATTTACCAAGAATACCTATCTCCTAAACATAGCCATATTTTTTAAGGAAAGCTAATACATCTAGTAAGTCAGGCTGATTTGATTAATCTCAACAGCTACATCTTGTTAGATTTATTTCACCATATCATACCATGACTTGTTCTGGAAGTAGGACTGAAGACTAGGTCTCAAACTTGACTTTATTCATAAGGCTAAAGCTTCTCCACCTGAAATGAGTTTTTAGGGACAAGGTCCTTGAGATTTTTATCATGACCCCTTTTGATTATTCTTAGTCGTAAGCTGGGATCAGTAACTGACATTATGCATTAGTTCCATGCTCATCTACATATTACAACATTTACTTATTATTTTTATCATTATCAGCATTTTTTCTTCAAATCATAGTTTTCTTCTTGTCATGGACATTTTCAGCTATATTCAACCATGGATCAGGTGCTTTGAAGTCAATTATGTCACCTGAGAAACTTCAATTTGAAGTTTCTTAAGAGAGAGAATATAGTAAGACCTTTAAATATTGATCTTTTTGGTCACTCATTTTTATTGATCATTCCTGAATGTAATTCTCTTCCTTATACTTGAGACCATGATCACGTATCAGATTTGGGAACCCACTTGAGTCTGAGTTCCGAGTAGTTGGATAATGGATTGATCAAATCCTTCTTGGTCCATTAAGGTAGTGAGTTCCTTTTCATAATTTTCTAACCCTTAAGACCCATAAAATGTGCATTCCCTTGCAGAATGTATCTGGAATCATTTATTCTAGCTCTAATATAGCTTTGACAATTTTCTTTAGTGTGCCCTCTCTTCCACAATGAGTACATAGAGTTTTGTGGACCTTGTTCTTAGCATCATGAGCTACCTTCCCATGATACCCACGAGTTGGGTTCCTTCTTGATAACCAAGATCCTTCCCATTATTAGGACCTTGACTAGGTAATTTAAAAAGGATATGAGATTATTTAGCCCATTGTAGGAATTTTTTAAGTTCTTCCCTCAAATAGACTAGGTCCCCCTCCAACTCCTCATTCTTCTGGAGTGCAGACATAAGATTCTTTTTAGTATCCTCCAATTATTCTTTAAGATCAACTTGAAACTTTGATGATTCTTTCTTCCATTTACTCTTAGAAGTATATACTTTCTCCAGTTGTCTAACCAAGCTTAGATTTTAAAATTTGAGCTTACTTTTCAGACATCTGAAGAGTTAAAGCTATCAATTCCAGCTCCTTATCTTCTATATTTCCTTCTAGAGAATTACTTTTCTCTTTATCACAACCACTATTAACTTTATCAAGTTGATTAACTAATCTTAAATTTTAAGATTTTAACTTTGCAACCACTTCCTTAGTTTTAGATATCTTGAGGATAGCGCTATCACCTCAATCTCTAAACTTTCTACCTTTTCTTCCAAGGCATTTTTTCATCAGTCATTTCACGCATGGAATCAATCACCACATTAGCAAGATTTTTTATTTTTCTAGCTGAGTAATTCTCTACGTTTTTTTTAATGTCAGAAAGTGTTATTTCATTTACTTCTTCATCTTCAGTGTTTTTCATAAAAGCAAACAAAGAATCAAAGGTCACTTTATCATTCTCTACTATCAACATGGAAGCATATTCCTGCTTCCCATCTTCCTCAGATTCACTAGAGGAATCTCCCCACATTTCTAGAATCTACCTTACTGCATAATCAATTGCAACCTTTTTGCTTATTTTCAAAGGGACCTAGTCCTTGTTCTTTCCTTTGTCAACATTAGTCTTGAGATATTCCTGATAGCCCAGTTTGTGCTTTGGACAATCCTTAATGAAGTTATCAATACTTCCATATTTGTGACAAACCTCCACAGTTCCTCCCTTTTAGCTGCTACTTCCACTTCTTTGAAACTGGCTGCTTTTCTTCACACCTGTTTTTCCAAAATAGGCAACATCAGTGTCTTTTTCATTGGAGTTTGATTTTAGTGCCCTTATTACCAGAGATTTTTCCCCTTTTCCTTCCTTTTTCTCTTGTTCTTGATACTTCTTGAGTTCTTAAGTCTTTAAATTTCCAATAAGCTCATCCATAGTAAGAGTTTTCAGGTTCCTTGCTTCAGTAATAGCAGATACTTTGCTTTCCTGGGATTTTTGTAGAACCCCAAGAATTTTCCTTACTTGCTTATATAGTGGAATTACTTCTCCTAAGTAGTATAGCTTATTTATGATGGAAGTGAATCTTGTATGTATTTATTTTAT